>BSBN01000429.1:3840000-6350000 GCA_027924645.1 Cunninghamia lanceolata | reverse complement strand
AATTGAATTCAATGATGTCAATTGGATGTCAACACCTCACAATGCAACAAGGGAGCATCACCTTGTCAGTTGAGCTAGCATCACCCCAACTCTTGAAACTCACAGGCCTCAAGGTCACAAGCATAAAGCTTTGCAGAGAAAATTTGCCAAAAGATAAGATCTCCAAATGAGAGAGCCTCTCCTCCTTTTATAGTGCTCCTCAAGGCAATGAAGGCACGTTTCCCAATGCACAAGAGGAACCAAGGCACATTTTCCAAGAAGCATATCCATGGAGAATATTCCATCTGACAACTCAATCTGAGGTGGCAACCTTACCCAATGAATTGGAACGGATCCCAATGTCATTCTGTCGACCAATGAGAACTTAGGTGCTTGTAATTACTACAACTTACTCTAGGCACCAAATGGGAGTAATTTGATCATGAAGTTGTGCCTCACTTAGATCTCTATCCTAGGCGCTAAAATGGTGGAGTTTTGACAAAATATGTGCCTAGACAAGAAGTTTCCCATTTCATCTTTGATTGTTCATCTAGGTAATTTCTCCTAACTCCAAGATCTCCAAACTATCAATGATCCATGCTAGGCGCTCAAATGGAAGATTCTTGGTCCAATATGCGCCTAGGTATCAAGACATCATTATTTGATAATTCCAACTTCCTACTTGATCTCCTTGAGAGTAGGGTTCACTTGATCAACTTGAAGGAAGTCCTTGCTTGTTTGAAGTGCAATGTTTGTGATATGTAGTCTAGGCGCACTTTTGGGAAATTGAGGATGAGATTGGCGCCTAGATGTATTAAGCCTTCTCTTTGCATGAACTATTCACTTCATACGTTCCTGTTGATCCCAACAAACCTTCTTTGCTCAAGGCGCCCATTTAGAGGAGTTTGATCTTGAATTGGCGCCTCATGAATGGTTAGGCACACTTTTAGGTTTGTGAAAGAGTGAATTGGCACCCAACTTGAAATGGTTATCTCCCCTGCAAGCGCTCACATTTGGCGTCATTGATGTGAGTTAGAACATCACTCTCCACTGGCGCCTTGACTGAGTGAATAGATTGGAAGTTACTTCCTCAATTAGGTGCATATTTGAGCAGCTACCAACTAGGCGCACATTTGCAAGAAGCATGAACTAGCACCTTAATAAGGTGTTCATTCAAGGTTGTTCACTCAATAATTGGCGCCTTGTATTCTTTGAATCTTTCTTTCATCTTGTGGAGACAACATTAACGTTGCAAGATTAATTCCTTGATCAAGGTGCAAATTCAATGTCTTTGCTACTTGATCTAGTGCCTAGGCGCACTTTATGGTTGATGGATCATGAATTAGCGCCTAGTCTTTAAGGTGCAACTATGGAGTTCCTAATCAAGCATCTCAAACAATGCCAACCTTTGAGAGTTTGTCCTACTTGCTTACAATGCCAAAGTGCCATTTTAAAGTAGAATAAGCATGATCAATTCCTAGGCGCATCTTAAGGCTTGTATCATCAAAAGTGGCGCCCCTTGCACTTAGGCGCATATTGGGATGGTCCAGAGCTAAAGCGGTGCCTAAGATCTCTTGACAAATTCCTTGACATCTCAAACACTTGTGATTCATGTGTCTTCACAAAAGTTCCTCCCAAGTGACAACTAAACCTTGACATTAACATCTCCTCATCAAGGTGCACATTTGAGTCCGGAGGAACATTAAGTAGCGCCTAGACTCTTTAACCATTTCTTTGACATCTTGGAGTCCCTTTCCTATCAAGGCGCCCTGTTTGAAACGACTGATGTGCTTCATATTATGATGCTTCTCTTCTAGGCGCAATCTTGGAAGAGAGAGAAAGTGCACCCTGACCCAGACGACTTGGATCCTGCAAAATAATAAAACTGAGTTAGTCAAAAACCACTTCATTTCCTCATATTTTAGAATTGGCCTCCGGGAATGAGGATTAGGCTAATCCATTCTTCACTTGATGATCAAGCAGGAAATGGGGACATTACATCCCTTAACCCATTGATTGTATTGGGATATGTGTGGCCAGCTTTTGGCTAGCATAACAATTACACTCCCATCAAACTTAGGTATCTCCATGAAAACCATCCCTGAATTGGAAGATATGAAAATATTTCTAGGGTGATGTCTTGAAGAACTGTTAGATCTATGTTTTGAAGGTCCACAATGGAGGGCCATCACTACATTTATACTGCTTAGAATGCTTATGATGACCACTTTATGGAAGGATCTTGAAAATATCTTTCCCACAAGACCAAGATTGCCTCAGTCAAACTACTCTATGAGGAGGATGAAGCCACTGAAGTTGACTGCTTTTTTGGCCTAATTTTGCACCAATTTTTTTTACCAAAAATCAGATTTGCATGGTCAACTTTACATGGCCTTATCCTTTTTGATACTGCTCCAAATCCTTATGATGACCATTTTTAGAAAGCGCTCAGAATTCTCTTTCCAATGACTCCAGTATCTCCTTAATGGGATGCATTTGTGAGGAGAACGACCTACAAGACAAGTTGTTTTTATGAAAAAGCCAGCAAAAATCTTCTCCCACTTTGCCCAAATTGATACTCTAACACCACTTGTTATGAATTTACTTAGTGACAACTTCACAAGATAGCAATGACAGAATAGTAGACTTAATATTTGAACATAATATAATAGAGCAGATCCACCCAGTAATAGTGAAATATGAGCAGAGAAGATGATTACTAAGTAGAGACACTTTGAGGGGAGAATTTGCAATATAATGATTAACCTCTACTCACTGCCACCTATATATAGCATCATTAGGCCATAATGATCTCCTAATTCTGACGAGGTTGACTAGACCAATACTTCCTATATCTGTGAACTAACAATTATTTAAGATAAGGATAATGTGTGCCCTAGTTTGCCAACACATATCCCAATACATCTCTAGGGTTCAGGGTGTAACAAATCTTCTTACAATCTGGACCATCAGTATCAAACCTATCAGTAGTAGCCAAGCACTTGGAGCAAAATTTGTTTGAACTATAGGCAATCCCCTCTGCAATAATTTAACATATGTACTCAAAAGTTGGTGTCCTTTAACATAGTGGTTAGAAGGTAGTAATTGCTAACTAGTGATCATAAATTGTTGGAGAGTCATACTTCATCAACAACACTTGATATCCCTGTGGCCATGGTAGCATGGACAGTTATAAGTCATGATCTGGAACATAAGCGAGTTAATTTTAAAAGATCTGTTCTGCCATGGTTTACTTTTTTTAATATCATTCTTTGTTGTTAAGCAACATATCACAAATGTGAACCTGTATCTTTCAGAATATGGTTTACTTTAATTTATTTAGAACTATTTTTACAGGTATTCACTTTTTATATTTCTTTAATTTCTATTTATGACCTTCCCTATTTCCCCAACTGGAATGAAGTCTCTGAAAATACTTGTACTTTCATAATATATTTCTTCAATCTTTAAATATTTGTTTTTTGCAGGAGCTGATCTTTCTGATGCTGATCTTCGAGGAGCAGACTTTTCACTGGCAAATGTGACAAAGGTGCATTAATTGGCCCTTGCTTATCTATGCCTTATATTAATTGTGTAATATTTCAATTTCCGGCTGTGTGCTTTTCTCAGGTTGCAAATTTGGATTGGTCTGCACATGACACTTAGCTTATCTAATAACCTTACAAGTGGAGGGTAGAATGTTACTGTTATGGTTGGGTTCTTATGGTCTATACATTTACTTCTTAGATGTTACATTGCTGACAGACTTGTATAGAATTAATGTAGAAGTGCTACATTCTTTGTGGCATATTGAGATATCTTCGTATCAGAGATGTTTTCGTACCCAATTTGTATGGTTGGTACCAATTCTGAACAGTTTAAAATGTGTTTTATTTGACATGAATAGTGTGCTGATTATTTTGGTTTGTATGGGTTTTTCTCTTCTGGAAAATTTTGACCATTGGGAATATCTTTAAGTCGAGCCTTTCTTCTTACAAATAACAGGTTTGCATCTACAAGATCTCCCCTTGTCTTGAGGAGTAATTTCTTCAACATCTTCCTTCTCCATTTTCTAAAATGGTAGATCTATAGTCTCCTCCTTTGATGAGCTATCTAAAGTGCCATGAGCTCATTTAGAATCTTTTCCTTTCTTCTACTTAATTTGGAGCAACTGGAACAACTCCTTCTGCCTCTTATTTCAACTATTTCTCATTTTCAACTTTCTCTTTTAAGGCTTCTTTTAGTCATCCTCACCAGGATCTTTGTATTTCTCACTCTTACACAGCTTTGCCTCATCCAAAACAATCTTCATCAGCAAGTTCCACATTTCCAATTGCATGCATATTGGGGAGAACTTCATTATGTAACGCTACTTTTCCCCAGAGTTATTTTGCAGTGGATTCATTATGGTTAATATTTAGAGTTAAGATAGTTTAGAATATGTGAAGATATCAATAGATATAAATAGCAAATAAAAATTACAACATGTAATATTTTAATAAGAATTCTAAAGTAAATAATTAACATAGTCAATTGAATATCACAATCCATAATTAGATTAACATCAAAACCCACATATATCATGATTCTAAAATCTTTCCTTAGCATTAAGTTTAGTACTTAATTAATTTCCATCATAGAAAGGAATAAATACATATGTTTTGATGTTTTGGGAAGTTCTTCCAATATCACTCCAGAGAATGGATTAGAGATTGAACCCTTTTCAGCTAGTGAGCACTTCCAGGAGAAACCCAGTTCTTATTCAAAACCAACCATGTGCTTCCCAACATTCATCTCTTTTTTAGAAAACACACATGTTTCCCAAGCATCCAGCTCCTTTTCAGAAAACACACACAAGTGCTCCGGAGCCATGATCAACAAAACATGCTCAACACAAGTGCACACACAAGTCCTGGTCAGGACAATCCCGGGTGTACACTGTACCCCGAGTTGGACACACACTGTGTGCCCCTTCTCCAATGCTCACTACCAGCCAATCAATAATCCTTCTCCTTCATGATTTGTTGCAATGCTCTTATTTCCACCTTTCTCCACCTTCTTCTTCCTTTTGAGTGATCTCCATGCCCTTTCCAAGTCTCACACAAATGCCTTATATAACCTTTTTAAGGGGTGGTTTCCAAACCATCACACCCTTTCACAAACGTTGCCTTTTAATCATTAATTAAATAAATACATTGATTCCTCCCATTTAAAAGAGATATAAATACTCTTTATTAGTCTTCATTTTAACCAAAGAATCATAATATCCTTTATTTTTTCATCTCTCTTTTAATTATAAAGGATAAATAAACTTTATCCTCATATAATTTCAAAGGCTTATTCTTAAGTAGCTTTCTTTTCCATTTTTGGGGAAAAAGTCCCATAACACATTATGTCCTTTTACATGTTTGTATCCAGCCTCACGTATTCCATCTAGGACACTTTCTTCTCTCATTTCTTAACATTTACTTAGAGATTGGCTTCCATTGCTTGAAATCCTTTATAATGCCCTAGTTTTGTGCATCTTCCACAACTTGAACCATAGTTTAAAAACTCTTCTAGGACTCGCCAAAACTCTGCGGACTCGTGAGTCCTATGGTGAGCCGAGGCGACTCGCCACGGACTTGCGAGTCCCGACCTTGGACTCTCGTTCTGCCACTTGAACGCCCAACAACCTTAAAAACTCATTTTTTTTTTTCATTTTAACACTCGGCTCGCCACAGGACTCGCAAGTCCCGACCCTGGACTCTCATTTTGCCACTTGAACGCCCATCAACCTTAAAAACTCAATTTTTTTTTTCATTTTAACACTCTTTGAATCTCACAACAGGTCTGCATAGTGGATTAGAAGTTGGAGAAGAGGAGATTACGAGCTAAGGAGATCGAAATAGAGCCAGGTAAGTGATTTTAATTCTCTTTTTTTTTTTGGTTTTGTTTGATTGAAAATCAAAAAAATCTTCAAAAATAAGGGGAAATGTTGGCAATTTTTTTTTCATTTCCCTTCATAACATATTTCCTAGTAGTTTTAGCTTGTTTTTGAATTCTATTTTTTTTCAAATGATTGATTATCATTTTTTTGCTGATTTTTCACAAAAGCCTATTGATTTTTTTTTTCATGTTAAAACAGCAATGTCAACTTCAAGGCCATCAAGAAGAGACCCAACATGGAAGTATGGAGTACAGGGAAATTAAAAAGGTGATGTCACTTGTACTGAATGTGGTAAATCGATGATAGGAGGAATCAATAGATTAAAATACCACATTGCCAAAATACCTGGACAAAATGTGGAGATATGCACTAATTCAACTCCGGAGATGGTTAGAGAGATGAAGGCCCTTCTTTCTAGTTTTGAGATGAGAAAAGAAGAAAGGCAAAAAACAAAGGAAGCAATAGTAGCAGTGATGTCTTCGTCTCACACTTCTACACAATCGGATCCAAGTCAAACCATCTGTCAAGCACATTCATCTTTTGGTGAGACTCCTGATGGTTCTTTTTCTACTGCTAGTCAGATGCCTCCTTCATCAGGACCGAATTACTTTATTCCACGCAATGTTCCAGGAGCACAACCTTCACTTGAAGGTACCGGTTGGAATAAAGAAAAACATCATGAAGCTAGGATGGCAACAACAAATTTTTGGTACTACAATAATTTACCTTTCAATGTGGTGAACAACCCATATTGGGAAGGTTTGGTGAATGCATTGACAGTTGCAGGCAAGGGGTTTAAGACCCCAACAACACACGACTTGAGTGGGCCATTGCTAGAGGATGTAGTAAAAACTACACGGCTTGTGGTCAAGGAACAAAAAAATTTTTGGACGAGAAAAGGATGCAACATTTTATCAGATGGATGGACAGATGGACGCAATAGAACTCTTCTGAACTTCTTAGTGGCTTCTAATGGTGGATTGGTGTTCCTGAAGTCTGTAGATGCCTCCCATGAAGTCAAAAATGTTGCGACTTTGTGCAATTTATTAGATGGGGTGGTCCAGGAGGTTGGTGTTGAGAATGTTGTCCAAATTATCACGAACAACGCAGCAATATATGTAGCTGCAGGTAGATTGCTTATGGAGAGGCATCCTACAATTTCATGGAGTCCTTCTGCTGCACATTGCTTGGACTTGTTGTTAGAGGACATTGGGAAGATTGGATGGGTGAAAAGTGTGGTTAAAAATGCTAAAAATGTCACCAAATTCCTCTACAACCATACTTGGGTCCTTTCTTTGATGAGACAACACACAAATGGCAAGGACCTTGTGCGACCAGGAGTGACGATTTGCTAGTCACTTCCTCACATTGCAAAGCATTCTTGGTGCCATTCCTCATCTCATATAGATGTTTGTGTTTGATACTTGGGTGCAGTCTCCATTTCACAAAAAACCTGAAGCGAAGAAGATTGTAAAAATTATTTTTGATGACACATTCAAGAAAAATGCAGAGGAGTTGGTTAAGGTAAGTGTTGTGACCAAATCACACATCACCCCATTGCAAATGAGGACCCCCTTTTTTTGAGCTCTGATGCTTTGCATTTAGTTTTGGATGATGTCTTGGGTTCGTTTCCTCTGTCGATCTAATAATACGTTTCTCTCCTAGAAGGTTTTGCTTTATAACTGGAGGTCTCATCTGGAACATGAACTTGCAGTAATGAAGAGTCTTGATGAAATTCCATCCAAATAATGAACACTGAGATCAATCTTGATGTATGTTTGAGGTCCTGAAAATGACTAAGTCTGGTAGCCTGAAATCCTGAAAAATTGACTAAGTCTGAAATCTGGTGGATCCTCTAAATTCCAGATTTTTCATGTTAAATCCGGTGGATTCGAGACCTATCTCAAACATCCTGAAAGGTATATTGAAAAATATTTAAAGTATAAGAAATTCAATATATTTTTCAATAGACCTTACCCTGAAGGACACTCAAAAAATGGCTAAGTGCTCCAGAGGATCCAAAATCCTTGACCAGTGCGCCAAGACATAAGGATGGCACAAAATCTTGGTGAAATGCGCTACTTCAATCAAAGCTTAAGATGATGATCCCTTGCGCCAGAACCAATGCGCCTTAAGTAATGCGCCCAAGGAAGGAGAGAGATTTGTCTAGAAGTTGAGAAGCAAGAAGTACTTAGAATGTGGATCCAATGCGCCACTCCCATATGAGGTTGGATTTGAGTTTTCAAGAGCCCTTTCACGCGAACAACCAAACCTTCAAGTAATGCGCCAAGATGGATGGGTGGGATACAAGTATCAAAACTTAAATTTTGTGAAGTTTTAACCAACGCGCCAACCTTGGAGGGAGTTTGATTGGAGTTTGATATGGTTTATCCTAGAGAAATCAAAACCTTCAAGTAATGCGCCACCATTTGGAGTATGATGATTCAAGAATTTAAATGAAATTTAAACCAAAACTCAAAATCCTCAACTAGAGTGCCATGTTTACAAAGGAGAAATGAGGATTTCAATAAGTGTTAAAGAGAGATTGAAATGCTATCTGATGCGCCACCTTAGATTGAAGTTTTTTTAAAGACTTTCAAGTGAAGGTTGAATTGTTTATCTAATGCAACCAAGGTGAAGAGGAGTCCGTCTTGATGGTGGAAATGCAACTTTAAAAGGAAGTTCAAGAACATTGATGCAATGCTCTTCATCCAACCTTGAAGGAAGATGTTGATTGAAGTCTAAATGCAACTTTTAAGAGGATCTAAAACCTTGATCTGCTGCGCCACATCTAAAGTGCTGCCTTAGAATCAAGTGATTAAAATGTGAAAGTGGCCAAGTTTCCAACAGAAATCAAAATCCCCATCTAGTGCGCCATAGCATGAGGATTGCATCTTAATTTTCATGAAGGCAGTCAAGAGAGATCAATATCTTCAACCAATGCGCCCATTTCAGAAAGTGTTCAATCGGAGCCCAAAATGCTGATCCAAAGCGCCACCACTTGGAGGGTGATAACTTAAGTTTTAAGACACCTTTTAAGAGGAGATCCCAGTCTTGATCTCTTACGCCCTTGTCAAGAGGAGATAAGAATGATTTTAGAAGGCATGTTATTCAAGCATCAAGGTGCTCATTCAATACAATCAAGGTAATAAGCTAGTTTGATGGAGAAATTGTAAGTGACAAGTTTAAGGAGATCTGATATTCCCATCTAGTGCGCTACATTCATCACGCCAAAAAAAGGAGGAATCCTAATACTCAACCAATGCGCCTCACTCATGAGAGGCTTAGATCATGTTTTTTGAACATTTCAACAAGATATAAAATGCTGATCTGATGTGACAGATCCAATCAAGAAGGTTGATGTAGTTTACATAAGATGAATCTTCCAAACAAAGGTCATAATCCTCATCTGCTGCGCCAAAAGAGGAGGGGTTACTTTTGAGGGTCAAAATCCAAATTCAAAGAACTTTCAATGAAAGATCAAAATCATGAACCCATGTGCTTGAAGGAAAAGTTTAGTTACAAGTTTTGGCACCTTTCAAGAAGAGATAAAAATCTGATTTGCTGCGCCACCCACAAGTGATAATCAAAAAGTGAAATTTCAAGAGAGTTTTAACTAGAGATCAAAATGTTTATCCAATGCGCCACCACTTGGAGTGTGTTTTGGATGCCAATTTTAAGGGAAGTCCAAAATTCTGATCTGATGCGCCCATTCAGTGTGTCGTTTAATGCAGATTTTATGAAACCTTTTAAGAAGAGATTGAAATTGCCATCTAATGCGCTCCTAATGAAAGATACTTAGTTTGAAATTTGTAATTGTTTTCAAGAAATCAGCTAATTTGGTATCTAATGCACCTAGATTAAAAATACATGAAATGGTTATCAAATCAAGTATCAAGAGGAATTGATCTTGCTTCTCTGTTTTGTAGGAACAAGGAGTTTTGGTGAAGCTAAGGAGTCATCAAAGAAGAAAAAGCTTGAACCACCTTTATGCTAGGAATGAAGTCAACAAATTGCCATGTTGGAGAAGAGATCATGTGGCTGCCCCAAAGGAACATTTCTCCATCATACCAGAATATTTCATTTTCAATCATCGCATCAAGATCAACATGCTTCATCAATTGCATCATGTTCACAAGACAAGGCTTTCATCCACACTACTTCAAGTTCTTTCAAGCTTCAAGAGATCATGTAGCTGCTCCAAAGGAACTTCTCATCATCATCAAGCGTTACAAAGGCATCTCTAAAGTTTCAAGTTCCTCCGATGCTTTCAAGTCTCTTTGAGAAGTCATCTACTCTACATCTAAGGAAGATGTTATCATTAATATCTACACTCCAAAGGACCCTTTCAAGTTGGAACATTTCATCATATACATCAAGTTCAAGTATACATCATCATCTAGAAGGCATCCATCCATGAGATTATACTTCATCAAACATTCCGAGGCATTCATCCATTCAACTTCAAGACTCTTCAATCTTCAACTCTAAGAGAGATCTCCTACTTCAATTCATGAAGAAAGCATCATCATCATCTACTCTCTACTATTCTCTATCAAAGAATCATCCAAAGAAGATCCTCATGTATCCTACTTACAAGAAGAGAAAGAATCACAGTGTTAGTCAAATGAAGCAACATATACATATCCAGTTTACAAGAAGATGAACAAAGGCGAGATCAACAAGATACATCCCAAATGTTCAAGCATACAAGTTTAAGTTCAAAGCGATCATATTAGAAGACATCACATTGATGATACAATTTGGGAATATGCTAAGGTGGCACCTATGTGGCAAACACTCATCATCAAGCCAATCACAAGTCGCCACATCATTCAACAAGCAAGAAGACAAAGAGGACGTCCATGTGGAAGATGCTCCAAAGATTCCATCTTATCCTTATCTTCTTGGAAAGCGTGCCTTCATTGCCTCTCTCATGTACTAAAAATAGTAATTTGTTGTAACTATCTATTGAGGTGGCATGATCTGAGCCCTTGGCTATCTAGATCAATCTAAGCCATTCATTGTAACTCTGGAGCTCTATATAAAGGCCTTGTTGCCTCATTTGTAAAGTAGTTAGTGATAGGAGAAAGTAGGAGTAGAATAGAAGAGACTCTCGAAATTCTCTGAGAGGACTTGAAGTTGTAAATATTTCTCAAGATTAATGCAAAGACATTGGAACTCATTTGGTGTGAAGTGTTATTTTGTGAAATGACATGGTTTCTTATATCTCGATGAAGTGGAGAGATGTTTCAAATAGATTAGAAGTAGATTAGGAGCTCATTGATGTAATGTATGTTGTATTGAATATTTGATCAACTCTTAGCTCATGCTTTTAACATTCATCGCTGGTAAAGTGGTGTAAAGCTAGTCTGAGCCTTATCTTTTGCTCAAGTTCGATTGTGGATGCTTGTTTAAGTTGCGCCATTCGATGGGTGCTTATATGAGCCTTCATGATTTGAAAACCATTCGCGTACCTTAGGAGATTGCACCAACTTCATGTAGTTGTAGGCATCCTTGGCGAAGTGAAGTTAGGTTTATCAAGGAGTTTGTCTATTCAAGCATCATCATTCCTTCATTGACTTTAGATTAGTTTCTAAACCCTTACCTTTTTTCCTTTTTTTTTTATCATTAATGCATTGTATATATTTCATCCACATTGAAAGGAGAAATAAGTCGAATGAATGAAGAAGAAGTCTAATGTAAGTCCCTTTGTGATTATCAACAAGATCACATGTAATCACTAAGTTAACCCATCATGAATCATAAATAAGGAACCTTGGAGTTGCTTCACTGGATCACATAGTTCAGGCTTTGAAGAACTTTATTCAAGAGAGAGTGGGATACTCTAGTGTTTTACTCTATTGTTGACTTGTCTAAAAACAATCATCAACAGTAAGTAACAAACGCAAACATAAACTTTATAAGTTTATACAAGATACTCTATTTGCTGTTTTTTTTTTGAGGGATTAATTTTGTAATGATTTATAATTTGTTTTCATTTTTTTAGATGACAGAACCTTTGGTAAGGGTTCTTCGTATGGTGGATGGAGAGGGCATGCCAATGGGTTTCATTTATGAGGCCATTGATAGGGCCAAAGAGGCCATTTCACATTACTATGGCGGAAACAAGAAGAAATATGAAATCATTTGGCGCATCATTGATCGTAGATGGACAAACCAACTCCACCAGCCGATACATGCCTTGGCCTACTTCTTGAACCCAAAATTCTACTTCTTTGATTCACTTAAGGTTGATGAGGAGGTCATGGCAGGTGTTATTACATGCATTGATAAGATGGCACTTGAACCTGAGTTGAGAGACAAGGTTCTTGATGAGTTGGAGGTGAGATTTGCTATATCTTATTTATGAATTTGGCAATGTTGAGTTGTTGACTATCTAGATACATGCATTTTACATACATAGTAACTAATTTTCTATGTTTGATTTAATTTAATTTTTTATCTATTCAAGGTCTATAAGGGAGCAGCTGTGAGACTTTTTTCTTCATCTCAAGCAATTGATAGGAGAGGAAAACAACAACCAGGTAAAAAAATTAGCTCAATACTACAAGAAAAAAATAGAAAATTGATTCTTATATTTCTTTGCTTAATTCTTATATTTCTAAATGATTTTTTGTAGATTTATGGTGGGAGAATTATGGTGCTGCCATGCCTAATCTTCAAAAGATAGTCGTCCGTATTTTGTCCCAGCCATGTAGTGCTTCTGGGTGTGAACGCAATTGGAGTTTATTTGAGAACATTCACACAAAGAAGAGAAATAGGTTGACCCAGTAGCGGCTCAATGATCTTGTCTTCGTCCGTTACAACCTTCGCCTTCGAACTAGAAAGGTGGAGGGCATTTCACGTGAGTCCATTGACTTAGATGATATTGATCCATATGGTGAATGGACTACCAATGAACAAAATGATGATGATGTCCTTATTGAAGAAGATCTTGCAAAATTGGAGAGAGGAGCAGCAGTAGAAGCAGAAGCAGCAGAATTGGATGAAATGGAGGATGACGAAGATAGTTTTGATTTTGAAGAACAAGAAACAACTGTAGCACCTTCTAGTTCGAGGCCTCAAAAATTGAGTTACATTAGGAGAGGAAAGAGGAAGATGTAGATTTTATTTGGTTGTTTTTCTCATTTTGACATCATTATATGTAAACATTTATAAACTTATGATGCTGTTATCCATTTGAAAGTTTGAAACTATGAGTATGAATCGTATGATTATGGTTCATGAATGATGAAATTTCAAATATTGAGTGTTTGAAGATCATATGACATGTGTAATGTTTGAATTATGACTCTTATGTTCTCTAAATGCATTAATTTCTTTTTGTTTTTTTCTAAAACTACGGTTTTCTTTTTTGCTGAGTCTCAAGTCCGAGTCCAATTTTGGGCTGCCGAGTCCGTGGCCAGGCCGAGTTTTAAAACTATGACTTAAACATCTTCCATAGCTCTGTTGGATTCTTCTTTATCAACTTTATGTAATAGCATCTTTCCACTAAAAGAGGTTATTTTTTCCCAAATTCTTTAAGAAAACATATCAAAAACTCAAATAAATTCATAAACGTGTTATGATTAAATTTATCTATAACTTCAAGTTTGTTAATTAATTGAACCTAACTACATGATCCTTATTGCTTTCAAGGTCAAGATGATCTTGTGTTAGACTAGTCGTAACTAGTGCAACCTTTGCTTTGTTCCTTAAGTGATTAGTCACTAATTGAGGGTTCTAAATGGGTTATCCACTATTACTAAGACCACATTCAAGAATCCTTAGAGATCTCTAGATACTTATCAAGTTCACAATACCATAAAATGCAAATAAGATAACTTGTAAAGCATGGGCTCAACCTGGTCATTCATCTATCCTAAGTCTTATCATTCAATATATTGCAACAACTTTTGCATTAACGTACTTTTGATATGCATTATGTAGCCATGGTTTTGTATAGATGATTTAAGTAATAGACTCGAGCTTATTTACCACTAAGATCTATTGGATAGCATTAAGATAGGTATTTTGATCCTCCCAAGTTCACTCTCATTAACTTCGCTACTGATAAGGAAGATTATTTAGGCCAAGCAAAAGGAGAGAATCTAGTATTGATTCCACTTTGCATAATCATCGATCTTTAAACCATATTCAAGGTCTGGAGTAACAACTAGATCTACTGTTATGCCTTTGCCTCATGTTCACCTAGATTAAAATTAGACTCTAAATCCGAGTCATTGCCAATATAAGGGATTGCCTCATCCAATGGAACCCCAACCAATCCCTCATATGCCTCCACCTCATCAATTTGTGTGGCATCTTCAGGATCAACATCCCACTCTAAAGCTAGAGTTTGTCAATACTTGGGAGTCTATAGATCTTGAAGTCGCAAGGCACTATGCACAACCACCAACTTCTACGCTCGTCAATAGGTAAGCCTATTCCTCTTGACTAACTAAATGAAGTTATATGTGGACCAATTCCTCTCCGCAACAAAGGAATTGGCAACCTATGAAAGGAGGTGAACGAAAAGCATCTTCAACTCTAGTGCATCCTTGCCATGCTATGTCCACTATCTAGTAGGTTCAGATTGAACTAATGTAGTTCTATCTATCTGTTGGCATTTCAATTTGCACCTCTGGAATGCGAGTTGGAAACGGACAGCTATGCACAGATAAACTGCTCTCCTATTGGAAGGGGGGGTTCCCTTTTTGCTGATGTTCGCTGAAAAGATAATTAAATAAAACTTCGCCTATCTTCTTTTTGATTCTCAGCTGCGAGCACAAGGTTATAAAACTCTAAATGCTGCAGAAGAGGTTTTTTTTTTAAAAAAAACTTCTAGTACAACTAAGCATAGACAAATGATGCTTTTAATCTCCTAAGTAAATTCAGAGCAAAGGAAATTAAAAGTGAACAAGGAATGATTGTTTTAACAAAAACTTAAGCAATTTTCTCCCAGATTTACATCACAAGACTTATAGTACTTTAATGATGAAAGTTGAAATGAAAGTTACAAAAGCCACACATCTAACAACAAAAACTTGATGAATCGAGATAGAATATCATAGCAAAATAGGCATGAGACTTCTATTCAACATCACAAAGTTGGCACAACTCCAGGACAGCAATACTGTAGCAAAAGGTAGGCATACAACAAGCGATCAAACACCGGAGAACAGGTTACACAAAGTGAACAGACACTTGGAATATCAAGATTTGCAGGCTAAAATAGGCACATCAAATTTACTATCACAAAAGTCGATCTATTACAATGGGCAAGGCTGCCCTTATTTATACTAAAATCAAAGAAGTAGGGAACCCTAAAATCTCCTTGATTAACCCTAACTTGCCAACTCGCAAGCTTTATTTCTATTCTAAGACAAAAATACAACTAACAAACGCTTTAAAGCAATTTGCTTTAAAACAAAGAAAACTCCAACTATTACAAAGTGATTTCTTTTTTCTAAAAATAGAATGGATGAGCTTAGAATGAAAGCAAATGCTTTAAAACAAAAAGCATCTGATTTAAAGTTGCTTTCTTTTGAGTCACATTCACATCTACATTCTTGCTTTATGGTGATGTCATCCATTGATATTTTTTTGCTGATTTCTTCTAAAAAATAGATTCTGAGCGAAAAAAAGCTAGCATATGGGTTCTGTAGATAATTCCGTTATGAAGAACCAAGTTTGTCGGATTCTGAAAAAGCGGAGGATTTTTCGAAAAAGCAGGAAAAAAGCAGATTCCCCAAAAAAACAAAATTCTCAATCTTCAAGAGGATGAAATTCTGGATGGACCCATCTCGCTAAAATTTGAAAAAGCTTCGGCTTTGTTTCTGAAAAACGATCCCCTAGAAAAAAGGAACCTGGAAAAGTGTGCTCCCCTGCTTCCTCATCCTGAAACTATGAAGAACGCTGAAAAAACACTTCGTTTGGGTCTTCGAATCTTTGTTGAAAGAAAAATAAAAATCTTTCCTCTGGATGCAACCTGCAAAAGATAATGAAATAAAGAAGCCAAATGCTTGTCTTTATAGATCTTTAGGGTGAAAAAGCAACTTTATTTGTGAGAGAATAAAACTTGGATCTCATCCATGAAGAAAGCAACTTTTAAAGCATAAATCCAAGTGGATGTCTTCAAATAGGAAAAATCCCTATTTTGTAGCTGCCTATGGCTTCTTGTGTAAGATGATGAAAAATATCTTTTTTTGATGATGTCATCGAACACGCGAGTTGAAAGAAGTGTTAGCCAAATTTATTTCATTTTCGACACTTCTACACTCGTTTTGACTCAAGTATGGTCTATCTCCGACTTCAACAAGATGGCAAATTGTCAACATTGACTGAAAAAGCTGACTGATCTTGTCATTTTGGAGACCTATCAATTGAGATTCCATCCCTAGCCTCCGATTGACGATCTGGCATCGTTTGACCTCTTGAAAACTGCCAACGGATGAAAATCGGGAAACAACTGTCAGAAAACACTGGCAGATTTGGAAATTTTTGAACTCTGGGCAAGTTGGGCGCCCCAAGTCACCTGGGGCGCTTGGATCCTCCAGCTTTAGCCATTTTTTCAAAAATTGCAACTTCTTCAATTTTTTGATTTGCGTGTGTGTTCCTATAGCTGAGGACCCCTATTCGACTGTCGATTTCTGTCTACTGGGACAAAATTGAGTTTGATGATCTGGGAGATATGCAGGCTTGATGAAAACTGAGTTGACTGTACTCTCTATCTGCCTCGGGAAATGTGCCAAACTGATCAGCTCTGAACCGGATCGGGCTGACGGAGGAAGATTCATGTTTTTCGAAGAAAACTCAAAAAATTTCTAAGTCTGATGAGTTTGGGTGCCCCAAGTCACATGGGGCACTTAGTTTGCCATGCCTTAGAATTTTTTTTGAAAATTTCAAATTTTATACCTTTTCTCGTTTTCCGTGCCGACAACCTCTGTTTGATCTTCATTTTTGGTCGTTTGGACAACTGTCGAGGCGGGACGGAGGGTGATCTGAGCAGCCTGAACATATCTGTGATGAAATCCTAGCTTTGACTGACGTTTGACTGAATTTGACCAAGTTTGACCAATTGGAAGCGGGCTGATGAAAGCATTTTTGACATTTATCGAAAAACGTGAAAAAAAATCTAACACTGGAGAGGTTGGGCGCCCCAAGTCACCTGGGGCGCTTGGTTTCTCTTGACTTAACCATTTTTCTGATTTTCCAATCCCTCATCTACAACTTGCTCCGTTTTGCGTGCCAACAGTTGCTTCCTAATGTTAATTTTGACGATTCGTCGATCAACTGCTACTGAATGGTGAATGAACTGCATAGATTGGGTATATCTAACGAGTTTTCCATCTTTTTAGGATCTAATGATCGAAACGACTGC
This sequence comes from Cunninghamia lanceolata, assembly GCA_027924645.1. Taxonomy (NCBI): domain Eukaryota; kingdom Viridiplantae; phylum Streptophyta; class Pinopsida; order Cupressales; family Cupressaceae; genus Cunninghamia; species Cunninghamia lanceolata. The sequence goes on along the minus strand of BSBN01000429.1, from coordinate 6,332,706 downwards.
TTTTATGCCACCTGGTACTGACTAACGGACACACTTATCACATTTTTCTTGAAAAACGTGAAAAATTTCTATCTCTGGTGGGACTGGGCGCCCCAAGTCACCTGGGGCACCTGGTTTGCCCAGTCTTAGTCAAATTTTGTGAATTCTAGATTTTCACTCCACCTTGGATCCATCCTGCTTCGTTTTGCGTGCGTTGTCGAGTCGGCAACTGTTCGTCGGTTCTGCGTCATCGGAACAACGTTGAAAACTTGAAAACGAGCTCTAGCAGATGAACTTCCTCTGTTGACGACTTCAGAGCTCATGCTTCGCCTTCCGAAAAAAATAGAAATTACCCAGTAGAGAAAACTTGGTCGTTTGTAGATTCCGTCTGGACCACGCTGATTGTGAAGCAAAATCGACCAATGAGAATCAAGCGCGACACTTGAGTTGAAGATTCTATTTTTAGAAACTTTTGCTAGCATCCATATCTCAAGAAACCCAAAAAACCTAATTTGACGTCTATTTTTAGAAATTTTGCTTTTTTGACTTTTTGACGAAAAATTTTCTAGACTTGTTCAAAATGCCTTAATGAAGCAAAATTTTTTGGTTGGGTACAACACTATCCTTGCCTATGGTTTGTTAAAAGTTGGACTACAAAGATTGACAAAGGCAATCCACTGCATTCAAAGTAAAGTTGCCTCCTCAATGCTACACATCTTTGGAAGGGCCTTCGTGTAATGTCTCATTTTGAGCCATTGTTGCAAAGTGACTTAGATATTTGGAAAATTGGAAAATAATTTTAAGCTTGGAGAATGGAAGGTTACTTTGAGTAGTTAAATCATGCATTTAACTATTTTTCCTTGGCAAAACAATGTTGGATTATGACTTGGAGTAATTTTGTAATAATTATGGTGAAGTCAAAATTAATTAAATAATTTGCCTCGAGGAGGAGCGACCCACTTGGAGGATGGAAAGTGGGAAAAATAAAGGGAAAATAAAAATATAATAAAATGACATAAAAAATAATATTTTAATGCCACGGTGGCGTCCCACTTGGAGAAGAGAAAATAAAATAAAATAATATTATTTTTGTCAATTTGGCCGCCCAAGTTGAGGAAGGGATAAAAGAAATAAAATATTATTTTATTATGGAGGTGGACATGAAATAAAAATAAATTAATGCAAAATTGGGTGCTCCACTTGGGCATTATAAAAAAGGGATTTGGAGGTCATTTTCCATCATTGTGAATTTGTCATTTGATATTGAAGGTTTTTTCCTTTGAGCTGCAACATTGGTTAAGCTATTTTCTGAGGACTAAAACTCTTAGAAAATTAGTGGTTTGGACGAAAACATACTCCACTTTGAGAGGTGAATCCATACGGGGTTTGCTATTGGGCATATTTGCAGGTTTTTGCATGATATTGCAGCTACAAAGACATCATTTTCTGCAGGTTACATCAGCTAGGGTTTGAAGAACAAATTGACATGATTTGTGCCAAATTGTCAATTTGATATGATGGAGATTGAAGGATAATAGATTGCAGGTCATTTGTGATAGAATTGGCATTGATATCACATGATTTTATGATGGAATCGATGGATTTTTGAAGGCAAATCTAAATATTATCATTGCTGGCCGCTAGGGTTTGTGGAGCATTCAACATAATTGAGGATACATTGCATATCTGGGCACTTGTAATTGCAGATCGTGGTGTTTGTGAGGAAGAGACATCATATTTTTCCATCGCCTAGGGTTTATACCTTTTTGGAGGAGTTAGCGCTTCACTTGGAAGGTGCATGATCATTGATTATCATCAAATTTTGTTCTCAGAATTCGCATCAGATCTCTGCAAGCACATCAGGTAGACAAATCGGGGTTTATAGAGCCATGTTTATCACATTTATGTGATCTATTATCACCTAGAGGTTGGCGGCTTCATTGGGAGTCAAGTGATCCATCATAATAGTGGATTCATGGCATGTGGATGAAGATTTCAGTCACTACTACATCAGAAAATTCATATCAGGTATTTCAGACTTGGCAGGTTAGGGTTTTTGGTGGCATTTACATCATCTTCTCACATCTAGGGTTTGAGCATTCTATCACAAGTCTAATCGCTGCCCTTTGGAGAAGTACGTGGCCAAAAGGAAAGTTGTATATGGCTGTCTGCATCAGGAATTTCATCACAGCAGTAATATCTTCTTCATATTAGGTTTCTATATCTTCTACAACATCATATCATTGATGCATTCTCAATTGGGTATGTTGTAATGAGTCTAGAATTCAAATCTTTAATTTGAATCATCTTTGGAATCACTGTCATATGATGTTATCAGTCTGATCTGAGTTATATCAGACTTGATTTTATTGTAATCAAGGGACTCTCTTGTACTCGACTCTCGAGTCCGCATTGAGTTGACTCGGCAAGCTTGCAGACTCTTGAGTCCACCGAGTCTGCGGCGAGTTCGGACGAGTTCTCCAACTTGGGTTAGAACCTGTTAACAACCTTCCGAGCTAGTGTGTGACTTTATGAAACTGCAAATTGCATTGAAAACCTACACTTCGGTCAACTTCTTGCAACTACGCCCACAAATTGACTCCTTTGACTTTGATAGACAATTTGACATTTCAAAATGATTATGAACATTTGCAACCAAGACGTAATGACATAGACATTAATGTTTTTGATTTGATCAAACCCTAGCGACAAAGAGCTTGAGATGCGACTTGGAAGATCGACATGACATTTAGGAGGTCGATGTAATAACCACCCTAGTTTTTTTTTATATTTTCAACTGAAATGAAGATGCAATCATGCAAACTCCTCAACACTTTTTGATCACCTAGATCCTGATGTGGGCAAAGTGAGAGCATATGGTGCGTTGGATCTACACAAACTATCCAATGCAACAACTAGAGATGCATGCGATTAAAATGTTCACTGCGACACACTAGGCGACCACGTTGTACACAATCTGCGCTTATTCAGCGGAGTGGTCGATGCAACACAAAGCGATCACATTAGGTGGCAGAGCCAACCACATCTGCACTTATTCGGTGGAGTGTGATATGCAAATAGAAAGAGCACACGAGGCGGCAATGCCGACCTTATCAACACTTCTTCAATGGACGTGTGCAATGCAAACCATTGGCATATTGATTAAAGCTTGATCAGACCAAAATGGTCAATTACATGCAAGCTTGTCATGCCAAAATGGGCTGAAATATGAGATGTTATATGAACTAGCGGTAAACCGTCCAATTTTACAATATGCAGTGCAAAATAATCAAGCCTCCAGCGGTACTACCATCCGAGGTTATAACAACATGATTTGCCATACATATTTCATCATGAATTACAAGTAAATGGCAAGTAACATCAATATATTCTATTCTGAAATTTATATATGACTGCTGCAACACATCATAAGCATTGAAATCTCAATGAAATATGAAGCAAAACATGTTGATTTCATCAACAACTAAGAGCACATGAAGTATCCCATAAGTAGAAGCCACAAACTGAAATTGGAAGGTCTGATTGGAGTTGACACCATTGATATCATTGTTGTTGTAGGTCTGATATACTAGTGCAACACTGATAAAAACCCTAACAGCAGACCAAAATCACATCATAACACTCCAAGCATCAATAAGTTCACCTCCAAACCTCAAGAACAAACCTACTTAACCCAAGGCGCCACCAATCCAGTAGATAGAGCACAAAGAAGAGGGGTGAATCAACCTAGAAACCCCATGCCCATACCCTACAGGTACGACTCAGGTTTGCAGCACTATGACAAGCATTGGGAGCTCAGTACATCTTCAAACTCATCACAGCAACCCTCAAAAATCTGCACAAAGTGGGCGGCCTACACTTAGGAAAGTTATCGATTCATCATGCTCAAACCTTAGTGCCAAACTTCACCCTGCAAGCAATATGGTACGGCTGTCTTGGAAGGAAAATGGTACGGCCAACAAGAAAGAAACTCGACACCAACTCCAAACTTTGTTAACAACTTCAAAACTTAATCACATCAATCAAAACACATCAAAATCTCCATTGAAAGCATTCAACTCTAATAAAAACTCCATTGCAGCACACTTGTGATCTCAAAAGTGAAATTGTGAGAACTCAGGTTCTCTCCATAAGTAGAATCAAATCCAAATCATGGATAAACTTCAAAATGAGCTCCAACTCCCTTTTATAACATTCCAGAGTGAATATAATATTGCTTTTTACTTTCCCTCCAAAACTATTTTTGTGAAAATAAATAATAAATTTAATGGAGCACATTCTCCCTTCAAGCCTAGCGACCCCCTTCTGCTCTCCATAAGTAGAATCAAATCCAAATCATGGATAAACTTCAAAATGAGCTCCAACTCCCTTTTTATAACATTCCGGAGTGAATATAATATTGCTTTTTACTTTCCCTCCAAAACTATTTTTTTGAAAATAAATAATAAATTTAATGGAGCACATTCTCCCTTCAAGCCTAGCGACCCCCTTCTGTGAGCACAACTTAAAACACTTTTATAATAAATAATTAAAACCTTAGTTGCCTTTTAAATTTTACTTCTTTAGGCAACTTAAGTTATAATTATTTAATAATTAAATTACTCACCAAGTTGCAGAAAGTATCAAAATGAAACAATTATGAAATTCTGATCATACCATGATAATACTGAGATCAAATAACAAAGAACTGAAGCAACTTGGTGCCAACCTAAAAATAACCTGCCTCTCCAAGAAGTCTGGAGAGCTCCCAAGAGGTTGGAAACATAAATTGAAAGCATCACTAGGCTCAACAAGGTCTTCTGAACTCATTGCCATTGTTAGAAATCCAACCTGACTAATCACACGTTCTCCAAGAAGTGTGGAGTGCATTCAGAGAGATAGAATCACACTTGGAGAGTGTCATTGGGCTCATGATGGCTTCCTGAATTTTCTGCCATAAATAAAACTGTTGCTAGAACAATCCTGTGCTCTCCAAGAAAGTTGGAGTTCTCCCTTACATCATCAATTAGCCTACGGGAAAACTCGGAAATAGGCTAATTGTTCACAAACAGGTTATGTGCAAAATGGGGACATTACAGTCGACCCGATGACATGTCTTTTTAATGAACGTGGAAAGTTTAAAATTTGCTAAGATAAAAAATCGAGGATAATAGTTGGAAAGATGAAGAATTTGTTGGAGTTTGTAATCTTGTCTAAGGAGCTTCAAAGGAATTTTAGGCTATGTTCCTTGTTTAGGTTGGCCTCCTTTGGATGTAAATTGATGTGCATATATACACATCCGAATCCATTGTTTTATTTATAAATTTAGTGTTATAGGCTACAAGCACTATCATGTGCTTTCATCTAGGCTTTCACATTGTTATTTTCTTGTTAAAGCTTAGTATCTTCATTCCCAAGGGTTCATAGCTGCTAATTTCTACATGGTATCATAGTAGGTGTGGCTTTCTTTCAAGTCATCTCAATTTAAAGAGTGTGTTTGAAGGAAACCCTGATTTTCAAGAATCACATATATCTTGCAAACCATTGTGAATTTTTGGTGATTTTATCAAGGAAGTTGCATCTATATAAGGGAGCTACAATCCAAATTTCATCTTTCTATGACTGTTTTTGATCAAGTTATTGCATTTTTAGGGTTTTTCATTTTGCTTTACATGCCACAATTTTTGAATTGTATCTAATTTCTTTACATTTTTAGAAAGCTCAAGAAAATTGATTTGGGGTATATTCTTTGTGTTTTTTGATTTGAGGTTGACCTTATTTCAAAATCTTCTAGTCAAAGTTCTCCAACACACTCTTTACCCAACATTGCAAACAGATCATTAGAGATCTGAATTCCAAGGACCAGATCATCTACAATAAGAAACACAAATGGAAGAGGAAAAACATCAAGGTCAAGGTACTTCTTGACATGAGAAGAAATGACAAGGTACATCTCATATTTTCAAGGAAAATTGTGACTATTGTGGAAGATTTAGCCATAAGCACATATATTGTTGTTCTTAGATTTAGGATTTCAAACAACATGATGGGAAAATAGGAGAATAAGTTCCTCTCTTCGCATAAAGGTTATGTTGCTTCCCATCTTAGTCTTTGTGCTTCTTCTCCTTTTGATCCATTGCTTTGGTTGCTAAGGCAGATGATATTAACTCTCTGGCATCACCAATTGTGTCACATCGACTATGGGACAATGTGCCACATCGTAAATAAAAGAATTATCCATAGATTTCCCTCTGTATTTCCTCCTAGTGGTGTATGTGAAGGTTGTATGCTTGGGAGACATCATTGAGAAGAGTTTCCGAAAAAAGCTAGTTATCATGTTTCATGGCCTTTGGAGACTCCATGATGAAGAGGGTCACAACTTGAGGGATGCTTCCAATGAAGGAAGTAGATGTTTCAGCGAAGAAAGCAAAGGAATTTTTGATTTCTATGCAAAACTGCTGGTCCTAACAGGGGGTGATTACACAACCGCCAATTTTGACATGTAGTGGTTATGAAACTGCCAGTTTGTTGAAAGTGGCGGTTTTGTCAGATGACAAGAAAATGCCCTATAATGTTCTAAATTCCTCATTTTTCCTCTTCTTGGTGTCTTTCAATGTAATGTCCCCTACTAGGAACAATACTAAATTTACCCTTAAATTCAAATACCCCAAGTTTAGGGTTAGGGTTTCAGAATTACCATTTTTATTACCTTCCAATTTGCATTATTCTTGTGCCCTAAATCTGCAATCATAACATAAGAAGCACATATACAAAATATAGGTATACAAACATACCTCCTGAATTATTAGTGTTAGATAAGATTTCCTTGTATTCAAATTCATAAGCAATATTCCATTTATCCTTTCACTCAACTCCATTATAGTGGTGATGATAAGACATTTCTTGGCACATGATGCCTCCATGCAGGCCCTTACGGGGGGCATGGCAGATCACACGTTCAGTTCCTCCATACAGGCCCTACGGGAGTTTGGCAGGATCAAGCTGTCATACAAAGCCTCCATACAGGCCCTTACGAGGGGGTATGGCAGGGGTGCAGATTAGACTTGCCCCCAAACAAGCCTTAGGGGGGTATGGTAGGACTGCTTGCCTCTGGTCTATTTATCATTTCCCTCCTGTGATGGGTGGTCATATTAAAGATAACAAGAAATATTTATATGGATTCAAAGTTTACCTGTTCACAATCTTATATGTTATGCACAATAAGTATAATGGCCTTGAATATATGTCTAGTTGCAGATCTGAATCTATAGTATGTGAATATCACAGTTTGCTTTTTATTTCTGAATTGAATGCTCTAATATCTCAGATGCTTGCTGCTTGAAGGAATGTGAATTGATGAGATTATTCCTTGATATTCTCCTCTGAATTATATATTACTTGCCTTTTATTTCTGTCTGTTATACTTATATTATTTAGTAAATATCTTTTTCCTGATTCTATATCGTAGATCTCATTGACTTATATGAGACTGCTGTTCACAGAATTTGATTTTGTATTCTTATATTTTCTTTCTCTGTATTTTTCTGCCTCCCATCGATTACATTTTATGACCCTTTATATCCCTTAAGGTTGTATGACCATTGGTCAACGGTCACAACCTTTCTTAAAAGATTTTGTTGTTATTAACAGCTTTTGTAAAGATATATATCCTAAAAACATTTATGATTTCCTCTAAAGAGGAATTGCTGCTATTTGACATAATTGCTGCCCAGAAATTTATATTTTATAATTATATTTATATGTTATATATTATATATTATAATATATGATAATAATAATATATATTCATATTATCATTACGTATATTTGATACTAAATTGTCAATATATATATATAATTACATTTATTTTTGTTATAAAATATATATATATATATATATATTCAATTTGACTTCATTGTTTCATCATGATGTTTAAATCTTTAATTTAAACAATATCTTAACATAGGGACATCACAGTCCGCCCTGCCCAAGATTGCTCATTTTCAAGAAATCATAACTAGGATTCCTTTAAAGTCGTCAGGTACCTAAATCAATTTAGCAATTTGTCGTCCCATTCTTTTGGTTCATGTACTTGTATTTGACTCTCTTTTAACAACAAGAGTTGGTAACTAGTTATGTTCTTAAGGCAAAATTTTTTCTCGTTCTTAGGGCGAAGAACCCAAAGATATCTTGATCTTGATCACAAGATTTGGCCCTGTACTTGTTATCTTGTAGTTTTGCCTTTTGATAAATTATTGACCCCAAAGAAGAGTCATGTTCATGTTTTGAGGAATAATTGATTATATGATGTCTTGGAGAGAAAATTTGTGATCAAGAAGATTTGGTAAACCTTTATTTGATTTTGAATAGCAATGTGATTGAGGTAATACAAGTGTTGTAGGTGACACTGTAGTTTTATGAAAACATTTTCAATGCTAAAGAAGATTGAGAGTATTGAGATTCCAAGATTGCACGATATTCCAAGATGAAGCAATATTAATGAAAAGATATGAATGATGAAGACATCTTGAAAATCCAAAGAGATGAATCTATGATGTTGTAGAGAGTGTACGTGAGACACGAAGAATGAACGAATCAGCAAGTGTATTAAAATTAAATGTAGGTGATGAGGGATGCAATCAAGAATCTGAATTTGATTTTCGTAATGGAATTTGCTTTGTCTAATATAGATCTACATGCTCCTAATTATTTGTATTGCTTGTACTCATCTCTGCTTCTTTCATGATATTTTCCTTGCAATTTACTTTATATAACTTCGATATGTGTTTTACCTTAGTGCGTTCTTCCAACAATTTGTTTCTTCTAATAGTCAACCCCATACCTCCTATCGTCCTTATAATGACCACACCTCTTACACCGGCTTGTTTGCTTTTTTTCTAATTTACTTGTAAAATCTCTTAGTGCTCTATTCTCAATTGACCTCTTCAATGATGTTTTGGATGTCTTTCTCAAATGAAATATTTTCTCCTTTTAGATCTCAAGTTCGACGGAGTCACACTTTTCACTTCACTAGATACAACTCTTTATTATTACATAAGTTAATTTGTTAGTGCTTCTTAACCCACGAAGCCTTTGACAAATAATGCTTTGAGAGATTTGGCCTTTACTTAAGGTAATCTTAAGCACACATAAAGTAAACAAACACTTAGATATGCGTAATACATGAAGCATGTGTGATACTTAAGATATGAAGTGTACCCCTGAATACATGCAAGGCATGAATCATTCACATAAGTACACGTGACACACGAAGTGTACACGTATGAAGCATATACATAGATGCACGGAATATGCAAAGCATTCACACACAACTATATGTGAAGCATAAGTCATAAATGTGGTATATGAAGTATACGTAATACATGAAGCACACACAAAGCTTACATAATACACAAAAGTATACGAAGCATGAAGCATGAACACAAGTATACGCACATAATACATGAAACATATAGCATACATTTGATACAAAAAGCATGAAGCATACAAAGTATTTGCACGTAATGCATGAAGCATACATGTAACATGCAAAGTATACGTATGAAATACACGTTATACACATAAATACAAGTAAGTCATGAAGTGTGCACTTGAACACGCATTTGAACACACATAAGTCATGTAGTATACACTTGAACATACAAAGTACATAGAGTACACACTTGAATACACGAAGTCATAAAGTATACCACTGAATACACAAAGTCATGGAGTATATACACGTATACACAAAGTCATAGAGTATACACTCAAATACATAGTCATAAAGTATGCACTTGAATACAAAATCATAGACTATACACTCGAATGCAAATACAAAGTCAGAGTATACACTTGAGTACATAATCATACTTGAATACAAATACAAATACAAAGTCATAGAGTATACACTTGAATACAAAGTCATAGAGTATACACTCAAATACACAAACAAAGTCATAGAGCATACACTTGAATACAAAGTCATAGAGCATACACTTGAATACAAAGTCATAGAGCATACACTTAAATACAAAGTCATAGAGTATACACTCAATCACACATACAAATTCATAGAGCATACACTTGAATACAAAATCATAGAGCATACGCTTGAATACAAAGTCATAGAGTACACACTCAATCACACATACAAATTCATAGAGAATACACTCAAATACAAATACAAAGTCATAGAGCATACACTTGAATACAAAGTCATAGAGTATACACTCATTCACACATACAAATTCATAGAGCATTCACTTAAATAAAAATACAAAGTATACACATGAATACATAATCATACTTGAATACAAATACAAAGTCATAGAGTATACACATGAATACATAATCATACTTGAATACAAAGTCATAGAGTATACACATGAATACATAATCATGAAGTATACGCTTAAGTACACTTGAATACATGTAAGTTATGAAGTATTAATACATGTAAGTATACAGCCTGACAATTGGGAAGGGGATTCGGTGCATCCCAAACTACACCGTGGACCTGTCCACCATCCCATGGTCACCAAGTATACACTTGAGCATACACAACAATCATGAAGCATACATGGGAATACAAAGTATTCACATGAACGTATGTTGCAAAAGCATACACTTGAATACACATAAATCACCAGGGATACCTCAATACATGTAATACATAAAGTATACACAGGATGGTAGGAAAGATGCTCTAATACCATTTGTAATGTCCCCTACTAGGAACAATACTAAATTTACCCTAAAATTCAAATACCCCAAGTTTAGGGTTAGGGTTTCAGAATTACCATTTTTATTACCTTCCAATTTGCATCATTCTTGTGCCCTAAATCTGCAATCATAACATAAGAAGCACATATACAAAATATAGGTATACAAACATACCTCTTGAATTATTAGTGTTAGATAAGATTTTCCTGTATTCAAATTCATAAACAATATTCCATTTATCCTTTCACTCAACTCCATTATAGTGGTGATGATAAGACATTCCTTGGCACATGATGCCTCCATGCAGGCCCTTACAAGGGGCATGGCAGATCACATGTTCAGTTCCTCCATACAGGCCCTACGGGGGTTTGGCAGGATCAAGCTGTCATACAAAGCCTCCATATAGGCCCTTACGGGGGGTGTGGCAGGGGTGCAGATCGGACTTGCCCCCAAACAAGCCTTAGGGGGGTATTGCAGGACTGCTTGCCTCTGGTTTGTTTATCATTTCCCTCTTGTGATGGGTGGTCATATTAAAGATAACAAGAAATATTTATATGGATTCAAAGCTGACCTGTTCACAATATTATATGTTATGCACAATAAGTATAATGGCCTTGAATATATGTTTACTTGCATATCTGAATCTATAGTATGTGAATATCACAGTTTACTTTTTATTTCTGAATCAAATGCTCTAATATCTCAGATGCTTGCTGCTTGAAGGAATGTGAATTGATGAGATTATTCCTTGATATTCTCTTCTCTGAATTACATAGTACTTGCCTTTTATTTCTCTCTATTATACTTATATTATTCAGTAAATATCTTTTTCCTGATTTTATATCGTAGATCTCATTGACTTATATGAGACTGCTGTTCACATAATTTGATTTTGTATTCTTATATTTTCTTTCTCTGTATTTTTCTGCCTCCCATCGATTACATTTTATGACCCTTTATATCCCTTAAGGTTGTATGACCATTGGTCAATGGTCACAACCTTTCTTAAAAGATTTTGTTGTTATTAACAGCCTTTGTAAAGATATATATCCTAAAAACATTTATGATTTCCTCTAAAGAGGAATCACTGCTGCTTGACATAATCGCCGCCCAGAAATTTATATTTTATAGTTATATTTATATGTTATATATTATATATTATAATAGATGATAATAATAATATATATTCATATTATCATTACGTATATTTGATACTAAATTGTCAATGTATATATATATATTATGATTATTCAATTTGACTTTGTTGTTTCATCACGATGTTTAAATCTTTAATTTAAACAATATCTTAACATAGGGACATCACATTCAACTTTTGTTTGAGCTTGTAGAAGCATATGCAACCATTGTAGATGTGAAATAAGCATTAGAGGAAGCATCTAAGTGATGTATGGGTTGAGTTTTCAGTCACATAGTGAGCAATTGTGACTATGAGTAGGCTGTAGCAGAACAAAGAGGAAAGTGTGAGAGTGACTGATCTTAGGGGCAAAACATTGTATGTTCTTGCTTGTTGTATGCCCAAGAGGCCTAATATTGTAATTGGATTGGAGATAGTGGGCGAGGCCAGTGGACCTCACTCTTGTTGGAGTTCTGTCCTAGAATTTGGGTTTCTCAATGGTAACTCCCCGTGTCTTCCATGTGTTCCTTGCTCTTGTTCCTTCATGTTTAATTGATTATTTGAATGTTGTAGTATTTCAATCCTCTTTTTAAATCTCTAATTGACAAACTACAGTATGGAATATCCATCCTAGTTTATAGATGAGATGGTATCAGAGTGGTTATATCCATTGGTGAAAAGTTGTTGTAACTTATTTTCTAGGTTGATGCTGACAACAAGATCAAGTGGGAAAAAGTTGTTGCATAATGTCCCCATTTTTGCATGAGCAGATCTAAAAGGTTATTTTACACACTTTAGGATTTTTGGTGGACAAAGTGAATATAGAAAATGATTTGTCATATTTCTCTACTAATTATGATGTATTTTCCTTGAACAAAATAATTTGCCCTCATATGGAGTGAATCAAATAAGTGTGGAAAATTCATATTTATTTCATCTTTTGTGGTGCCACTTTAAGCCCAAGTAAGGTCGGCCAAAGTTTAAATAAAAGAAAACATATCTTTGATGAGTTGGCCTAGGAGGATAAGTCGGCCTAGTTAGAAGAAAAAGATAAATCTTACCTAGTCGGCCTTGATATCAAAAACAAAAGAAATCTTTAATTTGTTTTTTGAGTGCCAAGTTTGCATAAGGGAGGTCGGCCTCTTGAGAGAGGAAAAATAATAAAAATAAAGCTATTTTATGGCCTAGGTCGACCATCTTGAAGAAGGTGAAAATAAAGTATAAATATATGGTTGTGGGAGGCATTTCATATAATCATTTGCCTTTTAATCTGAGTTTTACTCTCATTGCTGCAGCGAAATTTGAGCATAAGATTCAAGGACGAAAACCCTTGTTTCAAGGTGGGTTAGACGAAAACCTAACTCATTCATTGGAGGATTCCGTGACGGGGATCCACTTGCACTTCATTGAGGATTATTGGTGAGGAAGAGCAGAAATTCAATATCAGATTTGAAGAAGGATTCATTGGCGAGTTTTGAAGGCATATTGACTAGGGTTTGTCCCTAGGGTTGGAGCACCACCTTCTAGGATTGGAGCGACCTCATTTGTGATGATTCTTGGCTGCTAGGGTTTTGGTGGTTTGTTTGCAACCATTTGGCATCATTGACATCATTCTTGGAGCAGCGAACATAGCAGACTTGTGTGCCCACTTGGATCAGCCTTTTTGGTGTGTTGGAGTTTCATTGCCATAGGGTCTCAAACCCTAAGTTTGAGTGCCACACCTTGGAGGTCCCTTTTCATCATCCGGAGGTCAAATTTGCATGTAATTTGGTATGTATAAACCCTAGGGTTTATAGCAGATTGTAGATGGGCTTGTTTAACATGTTAGCCCATGGTATTTGATGCACTTTCATACTTCATATTTTCTGATTTATGATAGCAGACTTTTGATCTGATTTTACAATCATTTTGGTGTTGAAACATTGTGTATTTCATTGTGTAATTCAACTATGGTTTTGGCACGTGTTGGCATGATTGTTATGATGTTTTTAGCATGTTAAGTGGCTGTTATAAGTGTTTGATTAAGTCTGAAACAGAAAATCAGAACTGCAGAAACTAGGGTTTTGGATTATATTTGGAAATAAGAAAATTAGGACAAAAATCAGGACCTTAAATTCAAAAAAAAGTTAGTAAATATTCTATTTGGGGTATTTCATAGTTGGAAGAAACAATTAAGAAGCATGGCAAGAGATGCTAAACCTCTTTGATGGGAAGCAAAATTACACAAGTGAGAAGCTGATGTAGCAAGCATATTCGAGTCAATGGAGATATTGAAGAACATCATGGAGGCTCTCATGGAGAAGTTGTGCTCATTAGAAGATACTAAGAGTAAGGGGAAAGCCCACTCCAAAGAAGAATAAGAACAATCCCATGGCAAAACAAGTCTACAAATACACCTTAATTCAAAGCCAAAGGAAAGATTGAAATTCCACCATTTGAAAGAGAGGTAGACCCAGAAAAACTTGATCGTTGTGTCATGTCCCGATATTAAGGTATTGTTTAAATTAAAGATTTAAACATCTTGATAAAAGATGAAAGTCGCCTTAAAGGATTATGGACAATTATATATACATATATAATATTTAATAAGCAATATTAAATAATATTATTCTATAAATAATCTAATAATATATTTATTTATAATTAAATATATTATTAAATATAAAATATAATTATAAATATTATTAATTTAGATATTATTATAATTATAATAATAATATAATAATTACGAATATAAGTAATGATAATATTATATATATAATAATAATATAATTATTATTATGAATATAAGTATTAACTCAATAGGCAGATTGGGCCAAACAAAATATTCTTTAAAATAAGCTTTAAGGCTTGGATTAATGGAAAGAGGGAATACATGGAGCAATCTAATAAGTCTTAAGGCAGCGAACAAGCATAAAGACAAAAATCCACTAGGCAACAAATATGATTAGTTTGATATGATTATAATTAATTATGACTAAAGGTGCAATCTAATTTGGCAGCCATGTCATACATAATATGCTACGATTCATTAATAAAAAAGGAGAATATGATATGTGCCAATGGATTATTATCAAAGGGCTGGGATTATACCGTGCATATTCTAAAAAGCAGCGATCCCTTTAACAAATAAGACAACGATTGGATTAGTCTCTTTGGGCTAAGAAGGTGCGATTCACTAAAAGTGGCGACTCCTACGTGTTGTGACCAAATCACACATCGCCCCATTGCAAATGGGGACCCCCCCCCCCCCCTTTTTTTTTTTTTGAGCTCCGATGCTTTGCATGACGTTTTGGATGATGCCTTAGGTTCATTTCCTCTGCCAATCCAACAATAATTCTCTCTCCTAGAAGATTTTGCTTTATAACTGGAGGTCTTATCTGGAGGATGAGCTTGCAGTGATGAAGACTCTTGATCAAATTCCATTCAAGTAATGAACATTGAGACCCATCCTGATGTATGTTTGAGATCTTGAAAATGACTAAGTCTGATTGCCTGAAATCCTGAAAATCCTGAAAAATTGACTAAGTCTGAAATCTGGTGGATCCTTCGAATTCTAGATTTTGCATGTTAAATCCGGTGGATTCGAGACCTATCTCAAACATCCTGAAAGGTATATTGAAAAATATTTAAAGTATAAGAAATTCAATATATTTTTCAATAGACCTTACCCTGAAGGACACTGAAAAAATGGCTAAGTACTCCAGAGGATCCAAAATCCTTGACTAGTGCGCCAAGACATAAGGATGGCACAAAATCTTGATGAAATGCGCTACTTCAATCAAAGCTTAAGATGATGATCCCTTGCGCCAGAACCAATGCGCCTTAAGTAATGCGCCCAAGGAAGGAGAGAGATTTGTCTAGAAGTTGAAGCAAGTACTTAGAATGTGGATCCAATGCGCCACTCCCATATGAGGTTGGATTTGAGTTTTCAAGAGCCCTTTCACGCAAACAACCAAACCTTCAAGTAATGCGCCAAGATGGATGGGTGGGATACAAGTATCAAAACTTAAATTTTGTGAAGTTTTAACCAATGCGCCAACCTTGGAGGGAGTTTGATTAGAGTTTGATATGGTTTATCCTAGAGAAATCAAAACCTTCAAGTAATGCGCCACCATTTGGAGTATGATGATTCAAGAATTTAAATGAAATTTAAACCAAAACTCAAAATCCTCAACTAGAGTGCCATGTTTACAAAGGAGAAATGAGGATTTCAATAAGTGTTAAAGAGAGATTGAAATGCTATCTGATGCGCCACCTTAGAGTGAGGTTGGATTTAAGTTTTTTTAAAGACTTTCAAGTGAAGGTTGAATTGTTTATCTAATGCAACCAAGGTGAAGAGGAGTTCGTCTTGGTGGAAATGCAACTTTAAAAGGAAGTTCAAGAACATTGATGCAATGCTCTTCATCCAACCTTGAAGGAAGATGTTGATTGAAGTCTAAATGCAACTTTTAAGAGGATCTAAAACCTTGATCTGCTGCGCCACATCTAAAGTGCTGCCTTAGAATCAAGTGATTAAAATGTGAAAGTGGCCAAGTTTCCAACAGAAATCAAAATCCCCATCTAGTGCGCCATAGCATGAGGATTGCATCTTAATTTTCATGAAGGCAGTCAAGAGAGATCAATATCTTCAACCAATGCGCCCATTTCAAAAAGTGTTCAACCGGAGCCCAAAATGCTGATCCAAAGCGCCACCACTTAAATATATTTTTCAATATACCTTTACCCTCAAGGACCCTGAAAAAACGACTAAGTACCGAGAGGATTCAAAATTTTGATCTAGTGCGACAAAAGACAAAGTTGGCGCAAAATCTTGGCGCAAAATCTTGATAAATTGCGCCGCTTTCAAGAAGATCTCAAGTTGATGATCTCTTGCGCTTGAACCAATGCGCCCAAGGATAGAAGAAGATGATGATTTCGAAATTTTGATCTAGTGCGCCAAATTCTAGAGGATCTTGAACACCTCAACCAATGCGCTAATCCTAGAAGATTTTGAATACCTCAACCAATGTGCCAAAGAGGGGTTTGAGTTCAAGTTTTATAGTACATTTCTAGGAGAAATCAAATGTCTTAACCAATGCACCACTTCTAGAGGATCTTAAAACCTTGAACCGGTTCGCCATTTCTAGAGGATTTCCAATTCCTCATCCAATGCGCATCACCCCTAGAGGATTCTTAACCCCTCATCTAACGCGCCAACATCATGAGGATCCTCAACCCTTGATCCAACGGGCCAAATGCTAGAGGATTCCAAAAGTAGGATCCAATGCGCCACTAGGGGGAGTAAAGTCAAGTTTTAAAGCAAAAGCCTTAGAGGATTCCTAACACTTCAACTGCTGCGCCATAATCTAGAGGATCCCAAAAGTCTGATCCAATGCGCCAAGGCAGATTTCAAAGGGAAATAGAATTTTTGATCCAATGTGCTCAAATCAAGGGGATTTCAAAACCCTCAACCAATGCGCTAGCCCTTAAAGGATGTTGAAGGTCAATCCAATGCGTTAGTACTTAAATTAAGGAGAATCCAAAATGTGATCTGCTGTGCCATCTTCTGGAGGGAATGCTTAAAGTCTTGTATCATCTTGAAAGAAGATCTCAAACTGCCCAACTGATGCGCCAAAGTAAGAGGATCTTAAAATGTGATCTGCTGCGCTCATTTAGGAAGGGAAAGGAAGGCAACATAACTCAAAGTAAGGAGAAATCAAAATTCAGATCTAATGCACAGTCAAGGAGGAATCCAAAATGTGATCTGTTGCGCCACATTTGAAGGAGGATGAATCTCAATTTTATAAGAGTTTCCAACTCAAGCCCAAGCAAACCTTATTCAAAAAGGAAGAAGATCCAAATTATTGCACTCAAGTCATAGATAACTTGAAGGTCTGATCTAGTGTTCCATCATTTGATAGGTTTTGGTTTAGAAGGATCCAAACGCTTTAATCACAGCACTCTTTGTAGAAGCCTATCAAGAAGAATTAAAAGCATAATCCATTGGCATCATTAAGAGGATCTTAACATCATGATTTAATGCGCCAATACATGAAGAAGCCAAAACCTCAATGCAAGTTACCCTAATGTTCAATTCAATGTGTCTCAAGTCTCTAGATAAGATGATCTAGAAAACCTTAACTAATGCGCCAGTTTAATGAAGATCAGAATTTTTTGGTGTGAAGTCTAAATAAAGTTTTCAATATCATTTAAATTAAAACATCAAAATCCTTAATTATAGATGCATGAAATGATTCTTATGTATTGCAAAATCAAATGTTTATCAAGAAGATTGATGTTGTCTCTTTCCTTGTTGTAGGAATGAAAATGGGGCTAAAGAATCATCTAGAAGATATCCATCCAAAGGAAATCATCTTCATCAAGGCTTCCTAAGGCATTCACTTTACTTCAAGTTCTTTCAACCTTCAAGGAAGAGATCATGCAGCAACTCTAAAGGAGCCTTCCACATTCATTCATGCCAGAGATTTAGGATGGAAGTAATCACTCCCAAGGAAACATCACTTTAAGAGGTAGCTGCTCCAAGACGTCACAGCAAGATCTATCTCAAGTTCTCTTCATCAATGACATCATGAAAGATCATACTTCAAGTTCCTTCGAGCTTCAAGATCATCTTCAAGGAAGTAGTTCATCAAATACTTCAAAACCATCAAGAGCAAGTGCTTTGAATCACTTTCAAGTTGCAAAGGAAGCATCATTCCATGAGGCTCACATCGAGTTCAAGAATGCATCATCATCCAAAAAGCATTCATCCATGGGATTACATTTCATCAAACTTCAAGTTCCTCTTGAAACTTCAAGTCCAAGAGAGTCTCCTACTCTTACATGAAGGAATCATTATCTATTTTCTACTCCACTCTTCATGAATGAAGCATCATCATTTAGAAGTTGAGAAAGAAACATCATTTATTCTCCTACTATTCTCTGCATCAAGAAGCATCGAAGAAGATCATCATATCAACTTACCTACAAGAAGAAGGAATCATGAAGTTAATCAAGTGAAGCAACAAGTATCATACATCCAGTTTACAATTCAAAAAACAAGGCAAGATCTACAAGATGTATTCCTAAACATACAAGTTCAAGCAATCACATCGAATACATCATTACAAGTTGATACAATTTTCAAGATATGCTGAGGTGGCATCTATGTGGCGAATACACATCATTTTAAATGCATTAAATGTATCATTTAATGAAAGAAGCCAAAGGGATTCCTATGTGGAGGAATATTTTAAATGCTTTCGCCTTACCTTATCACATTGGAAAACGTGCCTTCATTGCCTGTCTCTTTTTTGCTAAAAATAGCAAGTTGTTGTAACTACCACTGAGGTGGCATGATCTAGACCCTTGGCTATCGAAATGATCTTAGCCGTTCATTGTATCCTGGAGCACTATATAAAGGCCTTGTTGCCTCATTTGTAATTTAGTAGACTAAAGATATAGTTTTGTAGGAGTAGAGTAAAAGAGACTCTCAAAATTCTCTGAGAGGACTTGAAATTGTTGTGAATATTTCTCAAGAGTAATGCAAAGACATTGGAAGTCATTTGTTGTTAAGTGTTGTCTTGTGAAATAATATGGTTTCTAGTATCTTGATCAAATGGAGATATGTTTCAAAGTAGATTAGAAGTTTTTTGATGTGATGTATGTTGTATTGAATATTTGATTAACTCCGAGCTCATGCTTTTAACATTCATCGCTGGTGAAGTGTTGTGTAAAGCTAGTCTAAGCCTTATAATTTGCATAAGTTCGATTGTGGATGCTTGTTTAAGTTGCGCCATTCGATGGGTGCTTGTATAAGCCTTCATGATTTGAAAACCATTCGCGTAACCTTAGGAGATTGAACCAACTTCATGTAGTTGTAGGCATCCTTGGCGAAGTGGAGTTAGGTTTTATCAAGGAGTTTGTCTATTTATACATCATCATTGCCTCATTGACCTTAGATTGTTTCTTTAAACCTTATCTTTACTTTTCTTTATCATTGCAACCTTGTATATATGTCATCCACACTGAAAGAGGAATAAGCTGAATGAAAGGAGAAGAGTCTGCGTAAGTCCCTTTGTGTTTACCAGCAAAATCATCTTAAGTCACTGAGCTATCCCTTACAAAATCATAGGAAAAGGAACCTTGGAGTTACTTCACTGGATCACACAGTTCAGCCTTTGAAGAGCTTTATTCAAGAGAGAGTGGGATACTCTAGTGTTTTACTCTATTGTTGACTTGTCTAAAAACAAACATCAACACTACGTAGCGGTAGGAGTATCAACTAATATATATAAGAAGTGATCCCTATTTAAGGAGGGGGACAGCGATCTGCTATTTATATAAGGCAGCGATAGATATAATAATTCCTATATACTAAATGATATAAGCAAGGAGGATGTTATTTTTCAAGAGTGGTTTTGAATCTTGATAGATTTAATCGAACGGTGATATGAAAGAATACTTGATGGATTAAGGCTGTATGCATTTCTGTTATTCATATGTCTGAAGGTCTATGATAAACAATCCTAGATCAATAGATAAGAGAACCATTCCTTAGTTGCTGATGGAGAACTATCCCTCGGCTATTGAAGAAAATTGTCTTGCAGCTGCCCCACAGTTGTTCTGCAGCATTGCTAATGCAAAGTTGTCCTGCAGTATTGCTGATGGACGAGTTTAGAACTTACATCACAGCCAACGGAAGTTGCAGGGAAGTGCTATGATTGAGAAAACACTATAGAATGCTGTAGGATGACTTGAGAGACTTTTCAAGCTATTAGAATGGGATGACAAGTCCATCATGTAATTTTTGAGACTATAGTAAATAGAGCATGAAAATCCATCAGCTCCTCGTTCAGGGATCAGCATCTAATCATCTCTGCCAATACAATAAATACCAGTCTTCATAATTCTATTGAACACATCAATTGAAGGACTCCTCACCATCGATCCTTGGCACAAGAGAAGTATTTGGCAGCAGATATACTGCAGACATACATTTCATAGCAGCAGCGGCATCATTGGGGCTCAATGCATCTTTAGGATCACGATCTCTAAGGAGTTCGGTACCTCTTGAATCACTGGGCATTTTAGAGGAGTTAGTCACTGTTTGGAATGCACTTTTGATCATTGGATCTGCCCTGTCATCACTACAGACCGATCTGCATCATCATTCAGTGACTGATCTGCATTCCTTGTCATCAATTTGTTGAAATTGTGTGCAAGGTTAAGAAAAATTTTGACTCACGAAAAGGGGACATTACATGTTGGTTGGCACAATTGGAGGTATATTTTAGTATTCATACTCTTAATGTAGAAATAATGATTTCCTTTGCTAGATAAAGAATGGCAAAGTATGCTTTAACTTGGTTTGAAAGTCCTTTACATTCCTTGGTTTTGAGAAAATAAGCTCCAATTATTTCATGGGAACAATTTAAAAATTGATTATAAAAATAGCTTTATCCAATATGCCACAGAGAGGAAAAATCTATGAAGTGGCAATTTTTGAAACAAAAAGGACAAAGGGTATAGGAATATACTAGTTAGTTTTGAAGAAGGGTCGTCCAAATGGACAAGGATGTGCAGGGTGAGGAGGTTTTGATGAAAGTTCATTAGAGATCTTCATAGCCATCTTTAGAGGCCCAGATTGCTCACAAGACCCTAGGACATTGATTAGGCATGCTCACACACTCACTACCTAGAGGTGGATGGTCCACCTTCCTTGCCACAGGTACAAGGAGCAGCCAAGGCCAAGAAGGTGAATGCCACAAGTTGAAAACTTGCAAGACACTGCAACCATTGTGATGTCAATGTTGATATAGATGAAACTTGTTGGAAGCTATTTCCAAAAAAGCATCCACATGGGAAGAGTAAGAAAGGTTAAAAACATACTATGCTTTCCCTTAGTGGAAAATAAATGTTGTTTATTAAAGAAGTGTTGTTTATTATAGACAAAAAACAAATACTACTTGGTCAGGGATGGTCAAAACTTCATTTTGCATGCCCACAAGGGCAAGTCCGATCAATCTCAGGTCCATAATCTTCAAGCCAGTAGGATCTCAAGGGAAGCGCCAAGATCATTTCTATTGAGTGGAGGAAAAACAATGTTGTTATAGCTATTTCATCTAGTCAAGCATTCGAACATTTCAAACATCTTTAAACAGCTGGAGATAGATGGTTAGAGTGGTGTAGGGTTTAGTGGTAGCCATGTCATCCATTGAGGGGTCATCCATCATTTTCTATGTCTACCTAGCTTTTGGGGACCAAAAGCCTCCATATTGAGGAGGTGTGATTCGTAAATGCATTAGAACATGAGTTATGTTGCAGTATGACTCCATGATGAAAAGGTTCATAATTGAGGAACACTTATGTTGAAGGAAGTAGGTGTTTCAGGGCAGAAAATAGAGTAGTTTTTGGTTTCTGTGCAAAATTGCTGGTTCTGACATGCAGTGCTTTTGTAACGGCCGGGGCAATTATGATGTCTCTGGTCTCTTGAAAGCGGCAATTTCATCCCTTGACCAGAAAACAGCTTGTGATGTTCCAAAATCCTTATTTTCCCTCTTCCTGACATCTTTAAAACTTCTGTTCGAGCTTGTAGAAGCATAAATAACCATTGTAAATGCAAAACAAGCATTAGAAGAAGCATCCAAATGATGCATAAGTTGAATTTTCAGTCCTAGAGTGAGCAATTATGACTGTGAGTATGCTGTAGCAGAACAGAGAGGGAAGTCTGAGAGTTAGTGACTAATCTTGGGAGTAGAATATTGTATGTTCTTGTTTGTTGTATTCCCAAGAGGCCTAAAACTGTAATTAGATTGAAGATAGTGGATGAGGAAGCCACCGGATCTCCCTCTTGTTGGAGATTTCTCTTGGAATTCAGGTTTCTCAAAGGTAACTCTTTGTGTGTTGCTTGCTCTTGCTCTTTCATGTTCAGTCGATTTACTTCAATCCTTTTAAAAATTGTAGTTGACAAGCTAAGGTATGGAATATCCATCCTAGTTTACGGATTGCATCATACATATATATTATATTTGTGAAGCTATGAAGAATCCATCTTTAGGTGGGTCCAAATTCTAAGTCACTTTTGTTGAAGATTTTTTTAGATTTCTATGGATATTTTGCATCAAGCACAAGGATGAAGCCTTCCTCAAGTTTAAGGAACTCAAAGAAGGCATTGAGAACCAATATGACTGATGAATCGAGTGTCTTTGTTCGGATCAAGGAGGCAAATATTTTAGCAAAGGATTTCAAAGGTATCTAATAGATCATGTCATCTTATGGCAGCCAAGAATATCTTTTGATACGTCAAGGGATCTCTTCATCTTAAGTCTTTGATCATCTATTAGGAGTGTCCTTCGAGGGGGGGATTCCATAACCGTCTAATGATCAATCTCCCTAATCAAGCTTAAGGAGAGATGTTGGAGTTTGTAATCTTGTCTAAGGACCATCTAATGAATTTTAGGCTCAATGTCGTATTTAGGTCAGCCTCCTTTGGATATGTGCGAGGTCGGCCTCCTTTAGATATGTGCCAAGTCGGCCTAAATAAGGCACTTGGCCTAAAATTCATTAGATCCTTAGACAAGATTACAAACTCCAACATCCCCCCTTAAACTTGCCTAGGGATTTGGATCATTGAGACTATTGTGGAACATCCCCCCTTGAAAGAAACTTCTAAAGGCTGATCAAAGACTGAAGATGATGAGACCCTTTGATAGGTCTTGGATGATGATGCAGCCATGATATCTGCTTGTGTCTCAATGACACTCACACCAACATCCAAGGTGCCTCCTCATGCTGTAGCCTCCTCTGCCATGGCTATTGCCTCTACCTTTCTATCCACCTGGTCAACCCAATCAAGGTCCTCATCACCAAAGACAGGATCCTCAGTGTTAGTGATTCACTCTGATTGTGGATCAACCTCCTCTAGTGAGATTGGTGATAAGTCATTGCCCAAAATCTGTTTGTGGCAAAGGCGAAGGTTGTAATGAACATAAACTAGATCATTCAACCTTTGCACTGACAGTCTATTGCACTTCTTGGAGTGTATGTGCTCAAACATACTCCAATTGCGCTCACAACCTGAAGCACTGCATGGTTGGCTCAAGACTCGAACTGCAATCCTCTGAAGATTTGGTATCTTAGCACCAAATCTTTCCCACCATGCATCTAATATGAGAAAAAGAAAAAATCAATCCCATTGTCCCACTTTAAGTTTCAATATTTAATAATAATGTAAAAAAATGAAAAGTTTTAATTTTTAAACTTAAATTATGCCCGTAATAGGCTTTTACCTGGCTGCAATGTCATCCAAGTTGACTTGCATATATCTTGTGCAAAGAGATCTCCTTGTGCAAGTCTAAAGGTCTCAATCTCGGTGACTATTTGTGCTCCAAGAAGAGAATCAGGCACCATCCTCTCTATGACTATAGAGCTCACTCAGAACCTCATCTGCCTTGAAATCAGGGTGGAATTGGAATGCCAGATTGGGGAAATAAGCAGCTATGTGTAGGGGCTTGTGAAGTTGGAGGTGTCATCGTCTATCAATGATTTCCCAAATGGGTTGATACTCATCAACTCCCGCATAAACGGATTTGATGGCCTCCTTGGTCGTATCCATGCCCTCATATATGTAGCCTATTGTGGGCTTCTCCCCATCAACAACTTGTAGGAGAACCACTAAAGGCTCTTTGAACTGCAGTTATTGTGAAAGTTGAAAGTTGAAACATTAACATAAGTAAGTGTGAACAAAAATAAGCAAATAAAATATAAATATGAATAAAAATATAATGCAGATTTACCTCTATGATCTCCTCGGTCGGTACCCAGAAGCTTTGCTCATCAAAAATATAATTAGCCACATCAACCCCTACATTGGTTCTAGCATATGATAAGGAAGTCCACTCCTCACTAACAATCGCCTCAAACCTCCCTTTGCCTTAAGCAAAGATTGTAATGTGATAAAATTAGTTGCAAAGCGGGTTATCCCAAGACGAGCCAACTCCTTCTGCCCTGTGAAACTCCTCATTACTTTGAGGACCCAACTATGATATAAATGTATTTACAAGTATTTCGAGCTTGCTCCACACATGATTTGATCTATGGAATCTTTCCAAGATCCTCCAATATGAGGTCAAGGCAATGAGTAGCACAAGGAGTGCAAAATAATGATGCGTGCCTATCCATGAGTAGTCTACCTGCAACAACATAATTTGCTGCATTATCTGTCACTATTTACAACACATTCTCCTCACCCACCTCAGCCAAGATTCTCTCCAAAGCTTCAGAAAAGAAGTCAACATTTTTTTTGTTTCTTGAAGTATCAATATATTTAATGAACATTGTGGCACCTGAGAAAGAAACAAAATCAATGATTCAATAAAGTAGAAATAAACTGGGTGGTGGATGACCTGTGGTTAGTATATGATGAGGCCTTGAGGAAAGGTTCTTTGGGTAGTCAAATCAATAAAGGAATTATTAAACTTCTCCCAAAAGAGGGTGATAAAGGATTTATCAAAAAACTGGAGGCCTATTACCCTGCTTAATGTGTCATACAAAATTTTGGCCAATAAGTTGAAAAATTTTCTGCCTAAATTTGTAAACAAATCCCATACTGGTTTTGTTAAAGGAAGATATATCCTAGAAAACTTGCTGACCAGTTGGGAGGCCATGAACTGGGCAAATCACACTAAACAGGATATTGGCATGCTTCTGTTGGACTTTGAGAAGGCCTATGACAGGATTGAATGGTCATTTATAATAATGACGTTAAAAGCTTTTGGTTTTCCTCAAGAATTCTTTGACATGGCAAGGTGTTATTTCAAGAAGTTGTCACAATTATTGATGTCAATGGCTCTTTTTCTGACCCTTTTACCCTTCAAAGGTCTATTAGGTAGGGGAGCCCTTTGGCACCTACCTTATTTGTAATTGTTGTTGATGATTTGCACTACTTGTTGAGGGCTCCCTTAGATGGTGGCAGGGTTAGAGGTCGCTTCTTGCCTAATGGAGATGAATTGGTTAACACCCAATTTGCTGATGACACAATAATTTTTGTGAATATGGATGAGAACAACTTCAAGAATATGCTAAGAAAGCTGGAAATCTTTTGTTTGGCCTCTAGCTCTAAAATCTCTGTTCACAAGTCTATTCTTCTTTGCACTCTCCCCCTATGTGATTTTTTGAGCTAGGTTTTGAGTGGGGGGACCTTGTAAGCAAGTCAGGTATTTGGGGATCCCCTTCTCTATCTGAGATGTGGAACTGGGTGAAAGAGAAGATTGACAAGAAGTTTGGGAAGTGGAATCATCAATTCCCATCTTTGGTAGGTAGAATACAAATTTGTCAAAAGGTTATGTCCTCATATACTATCTATTTTTCCTCTGTATGGTTCTTTAATAGCTGCCATATTGAAGAAGTTCAGAAGAAAATCAAGAGCTTCCTATGGTCTGATGGCAAAGGTCATAAAAAAAGAAATGCTGTCAATTGGGGATGGTGTTGTCTTGGGAAAGATCTTGGGGGTTTGGGGTTAAAGGACCTCAAGCTACAAGGTATTGCACTTGCTTCAAATGGATTCTGAAATCCTTTGAGGGTGATGAGCCTTGGAAGATCCTTGTTAGAAACAATATTCAGTTGGCAGTCCCTAAAAATTCAAAGGAGTGGAAATACCTTCACCCACATGATATTCTTTTTAGCAGATTTACTGTCTTAGCCTTTGGCTCTGGTGTCTTTAGGAGTATATGGAAAGCTTGGAAGTTGGTTAGACCTCTCATTGAAAACTACCTTACTTGGAACAAAAATGGGAAAGAAGTGTTTAACTTTAGATCAATTTGGTGGAATTTACATTGGAAAAACAAACCCTTGCTCTACTGCAGGGCTATTCTGCTAAGAGTTGGAATAGTAAAGGTATCAGTTGCTTCAATGACATAATTAAAGATGGTATAATGTTAGACTGGTACACATTGAAAGTGACTTTTAACATTCCTGATACCCAAAAGAAAACCTATAATGTACTACTGAAGACACTTTACAAGTTTCAGTGGCATGTGTCTCTCAAATTCAATACGGAAATATACAATGATTTGAAATGGAAGGATGGTTCTGTGGTTGTCAATTGTGGTGCAAAAAAGATATATAATCTTATTTCTAACTCCTTGGAGCCTATCAGTTATGTGAACAAGTTTTGGTCAGTTGAGTTAAGTCATTTGCAATGGTCTAGAGTCTTTGTAGGTGTTGGTCTAAAGTGCTTGAACCCAAAAGGTCTAGCTTCAGATGGATGCTTTTATTGAATAGATTGGCTGTAGGTAATGTCTGCTTTAGGTCTGATCCTATGAAGTCTGTGTGTAGTTTTTGTGCTCAAGTTGAATCTGTCAAACATCTTTTCTTTTAATGTGAGTTTGCTAGATTTATATGGGCCTGTTTTCTTTCTGATATCAAAGGTTGGGATCCAAAGAATAACTTCAATTGGTAGGAAATTCTATTTGGTTATGTGATGGGGCTGGACAAAGCTATTAAGAATTTTTGGCTCATTCTTTCTACTGAAGTATTGTGGGCACTTTGGAAACTCAGAAATGAAGAGTGTTTTCAGGGGAGGAGAAGAGTACATATTGAGTCTTGTAGAAGACTCACTTTCCACCATGTTGCTGTGTAGGTACAGATGACCCTAGAGATTTCCAAAGAGTATTTTCTAGAACTTATTGATGGTGGCCAAACTGTCCTCAAAAGGTCTGATATCATTACAGCCAGATTTTGGCCTCATGATGCTAGGGCCATGGATGATAAATTGGTAAAACAGTGCATGAAATTTCAGGAAAGGTATAACAGGAACTTTTCTTTTGATAAGTTACTTGAAGATATGGGATTGAAACAACCTTCTCTGCCCCCTGAGGCTGACCTTGAGGTAGTTAGAGACAATGACAACATCTTGGATATTCAACCTCCTATTGGTGCTTTCGGTTCAATTGACAAATTCAGTCAAAGTGGTAATCAGATGTAGCAATTGGCATACGCTCTTTTTTGACTGCTGAACATCTACGTACTAGTTCTTTTTGGTATAGATATGTGCTATAATGTTGCTGGTTGGAGCAGATCTCACTCTTTTTGGTTTCAAGCAGTTGGAAATGCTTATTCTCTTTGGTATTATATGGGTGTAGAGTCTTTAGACATGCTTTCAAGAGGGTGGATACAGGCTTTACATTTTTGGCCCACAGATGATGACATTCTGCCCTTTTTGACATTTTGTGTGTCTTGATGTTTATTTTTTATGATTCAGAAGTGATCTCAACTTTTGGTACCTGACAGATGCCCTGTGGCAATTCTTGATAATTAGTGTTCAGTGGGCAGCTAGTGCATATCTATTGGCTTCAGGTAGAAGCATATGAACCAGCGTTCTTACCTTTTGTTTGCTGACAGATGCTTGGTTGCACTTTATGCTATACTGGGCTCAGTGGAATGCTTGGGGCAGATCAAGGTTATACTAGTTTGGGACAGAGGTGTTACTCTGTTGCTGATGTGCTCCTTTTGTTTTTGATTTTCGACTGTGCTACAAAAGACCTTTTCTTAGATGGGTGTGATGATAATAGTTTTTGGGTTGTTGATTCTATGATGGATGATCAGGGGTGGTTCATATATTGTGTCTATACTTGTGCTCTTTGGTTGCTGTCATATGGGTTGACTACACACAGTGGTGCAGATGAGTCTATATCAGATGGATTTCTTTCAATATCATGGGCTGAATTGGTGGAGAGATCTTAACAGAGTCAATATATAGTTATACTCATAATGGTGTTCTTGGCAGTTGGACGTATCCTTCATCATATATGTTGCTATTTTTGGTGCCTTTTTGTTGTATTTGAGATATGTATTGTACGATGAACTTTTAGCCTCTTGGCTGAACTCATACTGTACACATAATTTTATTAGTAATCTATAATCAATTAAAAAAAAAATCTTAATCACTAAATCAATGCATTTCAGGAAGTACAATCACCCGAGGAAGAAACAAGAAAATTTAGCAATGTTCTATTTCTTCTATCGGTCCAATCATCAGTCATGATAGTGCAACCCTTTTTCCTCCATATCTCTTGCTGCTTGTCAATTGTAGCTTTCACATCAACAACCTTTTGAGTCAAAATGGGGCCCTTTATCTCCTCATCATTAGGGGCTTTGAACCCCGCCCCACAAATAGTAATGGCATTCACCATATTTTGCCAATAAAAAGACCTAACACAAATAAATTAAATAAAATAAGTATTGTAAAATTGAGAGTTTAACTTTGAATTCTACATACCTTTAAAATTAAAAATTCAAGAGACAAAGAACAAAGTTCCAAACTATATATTTTAAAACAAAAAAAAAGAATTATCTGGCTGCGTGGAATGGAATGGTGCAATGAACCAAAAGGCTCCAATTGCACTTCTAGCTGCATCATGTTTATCTTTATTCCAACCAATGCTCTCAAGTGACGATTGGGAACCCAGAGTAGTGTGTGGAAAAATAGATGAATCTAACGTAGATGCATGAAATCTAGGCCCAATGCTAACATTGCCATTGCCACTACCTGTAGATGGATGAATTGGAGGAATGGGACAAGAAGATTCTCTACTTGTAGTTCCACCAATGGCTGCCATCTCCTCTCTTTGCCTCTATTTTAGTTCTTTTTGCTCATGAAAGGTTTCTAATTGAACTTGCACTTCATGCATAACTTCAGTAGGCACTGCTTGGCATGGTTTAATATTTCGGGATGGTATATGTGCAAGATGGTATTTCAATCTGTTAATGCCTCCCCCTCCCAAAGATTTTTTGCAATGAAAACAAATTAGCTCTCCTCTCTTTTCCCTAGGGATGGAATGTTTCTAACCAGGTTCCTTTCTAACTGGGTTGCACATTGTGATTAAGACAATTTATAAATCTAAAGAATGTTGCAATAACATATAAATAGAAAAAAAATTAACACGTATGGTTTATAATTAAACTAATATAAAAAAAATTAGGGTTTGCAACTATAAAACTAAAATAAAATTTCAAAAACATCTACAGTTTGTTCAACAAGAAAGTTAAACACATCTAGGATTTGTTTTTTGGTCCACTAAAACAAAATAGAAAAAAGAAATGTAAATTTTATTTAAAAAACAATAAAAAACTTAAAAATACAAACTTACCTCTTAAATCTTGCTTGAAATCAATGGTGAGCTGTTCCCAATCCTTTGTAGACTCCTCAGATGCACTAAAAGTAGCTACAAACCTGCTCAAATGTGATTCAACCACCAATTTTAGCTCAATCTCTTCGCTGGTTTCCCTTCAATGCAATTTTGACTCAAAACTATCTTTTTTCCTTCTCCTTTGGCTTGAAAATGAAATGAAGTTGCTTGTAGGGTGTAGGAGACAAATATGTCTTTCTTTTGAGTGAGTTTGTTTTTTTTCTCTTTTTTTTGCTTTTTGCAACTCTATAGCCACAGTCAAGTCTAGCAGTCCAGACTCGCTCAGACTCAGCAAGTCTGGCGAGTACTTGACTGCCGAGTCTCCCAGACTTGCTTAGGGTCGCTAGGCTTGCGAATCGCCGAGTCTAGGCGAGTCTTGTAACTTTGGTTTATATACACATCCAAACCCATTGTTTTGTCATCAAGTATTGAGTTTTAATAAAATTATAGCCTATGGGCACTATCATATGTTTTTCTTTTTATTTTTTCACATTGTTTTTGTCTTGTTAAAGCTTATCTCTTTGTTCCTAAACCTCCATGCCTGCTAATTTCTATATAATCCCCATGCAAGGAGGGGATGATTCAATTGCTTGGAGTGGTAGTTAGATTCTATTGAAACATGCTACTTGAACTTGATTAAAGAGGTGTTGTGTGGAAATAGTCATGGTCTTTGGCTAAAAATCTGGTCTATGAAGGGCTTTCCTAAATATTTGTCCATGTAAACATTTGCATAATTGCATCCCATTTGTGCATGCATTTTGTCTTTCATTTCTATGCAATGTTTTCTAACCTCCTTCCTTGTACACAGAAAGCTAGAAATTTTAGATTTCTGTTCTGTGCAATCTGTAATTTGTTTCTTTCACACAAAAGGCTAAGAATTTTAGAGACAAAAAGTACTGTAGTTTTGTTTAAGTGGAGAGAAGACATGCATGTGAATTGTTCTTATTTATAGAATTGCTGATTGTGGATCGATATTTTCATGCACGTAAGATAGGCTTTAACAGTTCTTAGTTGAACTGATTTTCTTTTTAATTTGTCTTAATAGTTTGACATGAAATATACATTTTAATTTCCAATATCAGCTTATGTTGTGTGTTCATTTGTTACGTTAACTTTTGTTGGGTACTCAAACATATTTAAACACAGTAATTTAGAAGTCATATGGAGATTATTTCAAAGTGCCTTCCAGAACTTTGTGATTCAAACTAGAACTTTAATGGCTGTTACTTCGCTGCTCCACTCCTTATGTTCAAATATTTATCAAGGATCACTATGTTTTTATGCCTGATTTCATTATTGTATAAACAAATATGTAGAAAACAATGCGCAGACCTTCTTTGATCAGTGAATGAGCACATCTCTGTTGCATGATATTCCATTTTAAGGTGTGATTTATGCATTAGTTCTTCACTTCACTGGTGCACAGGCAAATTTGAGGAATGCCAATCTGGAAGGTGCACTTGTCACGGGCAATACATCTTTTAAGGGATCAAACATTAATGGGGCTGGTAAGTTGTGAATAAATATTTATTATTTATTATCATCTTGTTTTACCTAGTCATTTTTTTAACACATTGCAGCTATTTGTTGTGCTTGATGGCTTTAAAACCATGTAGATTTTACGGATGTACCTTTGCGGGATGACCAGCGTCGATACCTTTGCAACATTGCTGACGGGTAAGTTAATTTTTTAATTGCGCAGCTGAATGAAATGATACCAGTTTGGATAAAAATCTATATGAATCAGCTGCACATGTTGGTTACATGCAGGGTAAATACAACAACAGGCAATGCAACTCGAGAGACACTGCTATGTTAAGATGTTTCTGCAGACTGTTGCTGCAAACATACCAACCATTGCAGCTGCATTACTTGTTCTTGCTTTCATTTATTTATTCAAGTTTTGGTTATCAGTTTTGCTAAAATTTCTAGTCTTTCTTTTATAAAATTCCATTTGTTGTGTTTGCACTTGTGTTTGTATATTTGTCTCCTTTAATGCGTATATGTTCATATGTTCATTTATTTATGTAAATGTAGTTTATGTTTGTGTGTACTGATTGTTAGATATATAAATGCATCATTGGATGGATTTCTAGATCTATATAGTTGACTACCATAGTTTGGCCTTGCATTTTAAAATTTGCCTGCTGGCTCATAAATTCAGGTGACTTGAGATATTTGCCAATGCGATATATAATTCTATTTAAATATTGAAACAACCCTCAACTTCTGCACAGTTTAGGGCAGCACCTAGTGCAAGACAAGAATGATTCGCTCTTAGCACATATGAACAAGAGCATCTCTGATTCCTAAATTCCTTTTTGTATTACTAATCTTTAGGGTTCATATTAGACTTTTAAAAGTATAAAGAAATCAAAGGTTGCAAATACATTTTTTAGATTCGTCTTAATGAGATAATAAAAGGCTACAAATAAGCAAAGTGCGTTTTCTCCAATCAGCCAAACTGATACCGTAAAAGGTATGAATCTAAATAAGGTTAGAAGACAGATAAAGATGGCATGTTTAAGAATTTTGGTGAAATATGAATTAAAAGAAAGTGAGGATTGTAAATATAGAACAAATAACAAATTTGAAAGCAAAATTGGAATTTCATTAGAATAGCGTTCAAATACTGTAAAACTATTGTTCAAATATTGTAACACTGTTGTACATAATCTTAGATGTAGCAGGATTATATTTTATATTTCCTAGATACATTGGAAGCTGAACAGTCATCTAGAAGATGAATTGAACAGCCATTTCATGTTGATAGTTATGTACATTGTATTACATTTTGAATAAGTTG
The DNA here is from genome assembly GCA_027924645.1 of Cunninghamia lanceolata. Taxonomy (NCBI): domain Eukaryota; kingdom Viridiplantae; phylum Streptophyta; class Pinopsida; order Cupressales; family Cupressaceae; genus Cunninghamia; species Cunninghamia lanceolata. The sequence goes on along the minus strand of BSBN01000429.1, from coordinate 6,299,890 downwards.
CATCGAATACTTTCTTGTTGTCTTATTAGTACCTCCTTTGGCAGTACTATTGCAATGAGTTTTTTAATCTAGTGATTAATCTATCTAGAGTAAACCAATCAAAACAGAGTATTATTTTTGATGTTGAACAAATTTTAATTTTTCCTTAAGTCTACATGACAAAATTTTAACAAATTTTTTTCAGAAAATCACTTATCTGTTTTGTGATTGGTTCAAAATTTGAGTTCTTAAAGACGGATTTTGCGGAAATACTATTTTGAGGAAAACAAACACACTAAAATCAAGCAGAAAAATATGGTTTGTTTAATTAAGTTCTGAGTTGCTAAATTCTTGTAGCAAATTTGGTTATTAAACAAACAATATTTTTTTTAATGTTAAACAAATATTTTTTAAAGTTATGCAAATATTATAACAAAATTTTTAATATTTATATTAATATAATATTCATATTAATGTGATTATTTAATTTTGATTATATATATATATATATATATATATATATATATATATATATATATATATATATTTGATATTTTAAATATTAATGAAATAGTATAATAAATTATATATTAATAATAGAATGTAAATTGCATTATTGATTATACAAATTATAGAATTATCATTATAATGCATTTGTATTTATGTTTTTGATTATTATGGTCAAACAGGTTTTGAAGGGGACTTCGAACCTGTTACAAAAATGCAAACATAAACAGTAAGCCTACTGTCAGCTAATTGAAAGCCGTTACAAAAATGCAAACATAAACAGTAAGCCTACTGTTAGCTAATTGAAAGCTACCAGAACAACATAAACATAGAAAACATAGCAAAAAAGAGAGCACACGAAACTAAACTAATTCATTTTCTTCAGGCTCTGTGTTGCCTCTATTTCTTGTTCATAAAAAGTTTCATGCATCTTGGCAAAGTCGATCAGTTCCTTCTTTTCAGTTTTGAATTGTTTTTTATTACTCCCCCTTGTGCGGGTAGACATTTGCATTTATGTTATATTATAGTAAAATGAAATATTAATATATATATATATATATATATATATATATATATATATATATATATATATATATATATATATTAAATATTGAAATATTATACTGATCTAAATATTAATATATTGTATTATGTAATATTCATATCAATATTTAATTTTTATTCATTGTATATATTAAGTACAAAATTCTTATTTTAAATATCAATAGAATAATATGATTAATAATAATATTTATATTAAGTTATTGATTATACGAATAAATAGAATTATTATTATAATATATTTATATTTATGTTATATTATAGTAAAAATAAAATGGTTTAAAGTTATTTATTTTTTGACATTATCAGATTATTTAAAACAAATTGGTATGAACAAAGAGTTAAGAATTCAAGTGTAGAAGCATGGACTTTGTAAGCTTTTTATGCTTGTTTACTGGTCTTATTTAACTCTTTGTTTATTGGTACTATTTAAAGACATCTCACTAAAAAATCAAACATGCGCTACTATTTGTAGGTTACAGTTTACTTCAGCAGGTGCATTTACATGACATATATTATTGTGTTCCTTTTCCAACATTGAGTGATAGACTAAATAATATACTTATCCCATTTTTTTTTCACATATTTTTTCATGGCATAAATATTCCATATGGTTCAAGATTTAAAGATTTCATGGCATAAATATTCTTTATTGTTCAAGATTTAAAGTTTTATTAGAAAAATAATTTTCTAGGATGATAATAAGCATGCATATCATTATTTTGAAGTTTATGTTGGGTGTCGATTAATTTTTCTACTTCATAAATCTAGAAACATTACGGGTTTATAATTTTTACGTTGAATTCATATTTTCATCACTATAATATATTATTATACAAATTTATAATGTATTTATATTTATGTTATATTATAGTAATTTTTTTGCACTTTAATAATATATATATATATATATATATATATATATATATATATATATATATATATATATATATATATATATATATATATATATATATGAGATATTGGAGTGCAAAACAAAATATCTTTCTAAATTCTCTATTTGATAGTTTACTTATTCTATGTAATTTCATTCTTTATTATTAAAAAGATGTAATATAGGTTTTGAAAAGATCTTAAAACTTTTTAAATGCACATAATGTAAAAATATATATTAAATATGAATTAATACACTGGACTTCGTGACCTCGTGCCTACCACACGAAGCTCTCCCCAATCGAGCCGGTCCAACTTAATTCTTATTTTAAATATCAATAGAATAATATAATTAATAATATATTAGTGATAATATTTATATTAAATTTTTGATTATACAAATAAATGGAATTATCATTATAATATATTTATATTTATGTTATATTATAGTAAAATGAAATATTGATATATATTTGTGTATAAGTATTAAATATTAATATATTATATTGTGTAATATTTATAATTAATTTTTTTTCATTGTAATTATAATATTATAATTAATATATATACAATGCACAATAAATAATCATATAAATATCAATATTATATTAATATGAATTTTACACAACATAAATTGAATTAAATCTACAAAGAAATGCTAGATATTTGAGTGGAAAACAAGATATCTCTCTAAATTCTCTACTTGATAGTTTAGTTATTTTATGACACTTCAATAATGAATATTCTTATGACATGTTATGTTAAGGCTAGCAATATGTCTTCTATGGAGGTATTATTTTTTCATTTCTTATCTTTTCCTTCCTTCATGGAGTTGATTAGTGCTCATCCATACCTATCAAATATGTTCATGTAATTTATGCATGTACATAATGATGATCATATGGATTGTGATAGTTGTGAGTACATAACTAGTGAAAATATACATTATGGCACACTTTGTAGGAGGGACATAGAAAATAGTCTTACCTCCTTCACCTAGGCATGAAATGATTACAACTTTTAATGATACATCTCTTATATGTCATGCTAGATTGTCTCCATAGATTCATGTTCTTTGAATGCATTAATTTTTTTTATACTTGATAGTGTGTATAATAATAATTTTTCTCTCATTTTAAACCTATGGACATATGATATGGATACACATCATATCTTCACATACATATGATGATGATCCACATTCACTCATCCCTAGTGATATACTTGTTGCTTTTAAAATATTTATTTGTAATGTTTATTTTAGCAGTGCGATTTATGATGATTGCAGTTCTTCTATTACTAGTAATAGGTGTGTTTTATTCACCTTCACATGAGGTCACTAACTTTATTCATGATGATCCATCTTGTCAATCTTGTGACTCACTATAATACTTAAGAAATAGAATATAGGGCACTTATATCTATAAAGTAATATTGTATGCACCTAAAAGTGATGCGACTCTAGCTAAATAAATATTTATTTCATTTTAAATTGTGATCATGTCTCTGCTCCGAAGGTTTCTACGCCATCTGCTCGAGAGTATTTCGAGCCTTCCTTAGCTTTTTGCAGTGATTCTGCCCTCCGAGATGTGGCGTCTAAGGGTTGCACAGGCCTTAGCACAACGTCTAAGGGAGATTCTTTTCAAGTCTCAATGGACAACCCTCTACCCCTGCAGCAAAAGGATGATGGTCGGCAGTTGGGAATTGGTGAGAGGGGTGATACAAACCTTGACTTCCTCCCTGCGAAAGGTAACATTAAGGGTTTGGGCATTGAGGGCAAGCCAGGTTGTGTCTCAAATCAGAAAAGCTTCCCAGAAGCGCTTGCCTTGAAATCTTCTTCTTTGTGCAAAGGTAGCTAAGAGACGGTGGAAATCCATGGGACCCGGGTTGTGGGAAAGTCTCCCATTGTGATCAAAACAACAAGTTCCGTCACTAATGGTGGCACCAATAGGGGTCCTACCCATTCCAATCATCATGAGCTGCAGGGTGGATCCTCACTGAGCCCTCCCTTTGTTAATCATCACTCGTCTTTTGCCCCTGAGATTTGTTTGGATAGCTTCGCTTGTGACAGAGAAGACTTTTTGCAGGATCACTCTGTAGATTTTCGAAGGTATGGCCTAAACTGTGCGATCTCCACTCATGGATTGATACAAACTAGAAGGATTTTCTGGAGGATGAAATCAACATTTACCCTTGTGCAAAAGGGTTTTTTATTCTAGAATTTGAATCTGAGGAAGATAAAGAAATGGTGCTCAACTCTGGTCCGTGGTTTTTCCAAGGCGACTTTTTATGCATGAAGCCATGGTTCCCCTCTTTTGATCTGCGAATTGAGACTTTCTCAACGGCATTCTTGTGGGTTCGTTTACCTTATCTCCCATTACAGTTTTGGGAAATAGATTCCCTGAAGGAGATTGGGAATGGCCTGAGGAAACTTCACAGCCTCTCTAAAGAAACAATCAACTATGAAAAATTGACTTTTGCTCACATGTGCGTAGAAATGGATGTATCAAAAGGTCTTCCAGTAGAAATTTTTCTCAAAGTTGGAAAGAGGAGATGGCGCCAACCAATAGATTATGAAAAGATTGCGTTCAAATGTAGAATTTGCTTTGCTATAGGTCATGTTACTGCACATTGTGAAAGGAGACGGCTTGGAGCGCATGCCAATGTTGTCCCTTTCAACAAATCCTCCTAGTGGGAGGGGGCTGAGTCCCGTCATTATGCTATCTCTCCTCCTAAAAAGGTCGCTTCTTCGCCTTCTGCCACTCTTCAAAGTACTAGTCGAGTGATATCCACCCCCCCTTTTGCCGAGGAGAAAAATCGTTTACATGAGTCTGCATCTGATCTGAAGTCAAAAGGCGATTGTATGGCTGCTCCTTCTCCATCCTTGGAAGATTCCAACACTGAGTCCTCTTCTTCTCCTTTGAGCACCGATGCAAACAACATTTTTGGAAAGCCCCGGAAGGAGGATTTGTGCATAAATTCGCCTCTCCCCGGAAGCCGAGCAAGCCTAGACAGAGGTGAAGAGAAAGAAATCCCCGTCTTCAAAACAAAAACACCCTATGTCTTTAAGGTCCTCTAAGAAAGTAGGGAATTTGGAGAGGTAATTTGAGGGCACACCTAGCTTTGAAATGTTTCTAGATCTTTCAGGTTAGGAGAATAGGTTCGAATAAACACACGTTTATGTTGTGTTATAGCACCCTTGGTGGCAAGGGCTGCATTTATTTTCCTTTTTTGGGATCCTATATAATGGGCGCTGCCCCCTTGGCAGCACTTATTTAACAAAAAAAAAATATTTATTTCATTTTAAATTCCTTTATCAATAAATAAATAAATAAATTTATTTATTTGATTCATATTTCGCCAAAAATTAAATAAAATCATCTATTTAATTCAAATCTTCCAAATTCTTCTAAAATCATTCTAAATTAAATAATACAAAATTATTTAATTAATTCTTCTCATTCTCTATATTTGAATAAATCCAAATATTTATTTAAATTGTCTATTTCCTCCAAAATTGAATTAATACAAAAAAAATTCAATTAATCCACGTGCACATGTAATTAAATAATATTTAATTAGGCAATATTCTCTCACCCACGTCTTATTTCTCCTCCAGTCAGATTAGTTAACTCATCAATCAAATCTGTTAACTAATTAGTCCTGAGTTCATTGCTCAATCATATTAGTCAAGTCTCCAATCAATTTCACTTATCTCTCCAATCTATCCTGTTAACTGATCAATCATCTCAGTTAACTCCTCAGTCTATTCTGTTAACTCCTCTGGTGCATGAAGGAGCAGAACAATTGTCCTCTCCCTATTCGCGCACGTTCTCTCAAATTTCCTCTACCATTGATCTTCTTTCTAACAAATCTATAAATACAACCTCTATTCCTCCATTTAATCTATCCAAGCTTTTATAAACTTACTCTACAAGAATCACAATGCACCTTTGGCACCAAATCCCCATAGCTTGAGATCACCATTATCATTGCATTTAGAAGATCCTCTTCATTGCAAACCTATCAACAGTTGTTCTCCTTTGTCATCTTGGAAGAAAGCAAGGAAGTGCACCTTCTGAGGGCTCTATTCACACACAAGATCAATTGAGATAGGCGACCAATGGAAGTCACAAAATAAAAGAGGTTTGCAAGGTTTCCTTTGTGTTTGATCTTGTTTATTTCTTATTTTATTGAGATTATTGGACTATTGATAGTTTAATACTGTTAATCACATTTTCTGATAATATTTCTGCACCCACTGTGGGGCCCTTGTCCCAATTTAACTTCAAAATTGAGTTTTTGTGTTAGAATCCATACACAGGACGTTTTTGCACATCCACTTATTGTTGCAGTGCATCTATTCATTGTTACTGCGCATTTGTTAGATATGCGCATTTATTCACTATTCTGGCGCATCTGTCAAATCTGTGCTTTTATTCACTATTCCGGTGCATATGTCACATTTGCGCATGTATTCTCTGTTTCTGTGCATACGTTCCTGCGCATTTGTATCTGCGCATACATTCACTGTATCTGCACATTTATTCTGATAGGGTTTTTAGGCTATTTCTAGGGAAATTTCTAACGCTAACACTATTTGCAGGAATATTCTTAGATCCACCTTGCAGGTTAAGAGCTAGTTAGGCATATAGTTGCATGGTTAACTCTTATTTAGATCTAAATAGCAAAGGAAGTAATTGAACTTGTTTATGCAAATTTCACATAGATTTTAAATACGAGGGAAGTAATTTGTACTTGTTGCATCAACAACTTGAACATAGTCCCAACTAGGAGGATTAAAATTGAACAATTGCTTTCAAAAGCTCTTTGAAAGTTAACAAATCTTATGTGCCCAAGTAGAGTAACGCATCTAGTTTTTCCCTTTTTAACTAGGGGGAAAGAATCAGTGTTTTCTGTGATTTTGGAATGAATTGCTTTCAAAAGCTCTTTCAAAGTTAACAAATCTTGTGTGCCCAAGTAGAGTAACTCATCTAGTTTTTCTCTTTTTAACTAGGGGAAAAAATTAGTGTTTTCCATGATTTTGGAATGATGATAGGATTATGCTCTCCCCTTAATTGGGTGAACAAAATGCCAGAATCATCATTTTGCATAATTTTCCTTTAGAGAGGCCTGCCCTTGAAATTCCTTCCTTCCAAGCGGGATGACCTTAAGTGGTAACGGGCTAACACCAAGCTCTTTCGATCTACTATAAATAAACTGTGTTTGAGGCAAAAGCTTCAAGCAACGAGTGCGGATTAACTATACTGACTGCCAACCTCCCCATAAACCTCGCAAGGCACAACCCTTGCAGGTTGGGAGACTCCATAATAGAGAGTAGTGTTGCCGCAAGTATAACCACTCAAACGGTTGCCCTTACTACATATCCATTATTTGTAGAAGCCAAAATCCCCTATTCGGTGACACAGGAGGAAAACATTCTCCAGAGCCGTCAGACGTCATACACTCATTCGGTGTAGAGACATAAAAGTTTAACTCTTCGGAGGAACTATAGTTTGATATGCGTGAGAAGTGAGTGTCGTGGAGGGGAGTCAGTGCTACCAAGCTATTAGTTGTCTGCCCTTATGCAAGTGGTTGGTGTAAAAACCAAGTTGGAACTCATTGAATATTGTCCTGGCCAACCTTAGGATTGTGCTTGCATTGTTGTCAAAAATAAAAAATACAAAAAAAAATCAAACAATCATGAAAATATTTTGTGTGATGTGTCTTTCTTGCCATAATCAAAGAAACAAATAAAAAAGAGTAACATTCAAACAAAGAACCCAAAAACATTAAAAAACAGTCAAAATCAAGCAAAATAGACAGAACTGCGCATATGTTTCATTCTGTTGCGCATTTGCTCCATCCTGCGGCACATCTACTTTACACTGTGCATTTACACATTTCTATTGCGCATTTGTTTTTCACCAAACCTGCGCATATACTTCCTGTTGCTGCGCATTTGTACTTTGTTCTGGCGCATTTGCTTTTCATCAGATCTGCACATTTGTCCTCTGTTGCTGCGCATATATGCTCTGTTCTTGTGCATCTATCACAATGAGCACTTCCATACAGTTTGTCAGGAAAACATTTATCTTTTTGGGCACCCATTTCAGCCTTGTATTAGTTTCCAAGATCAAATTAACCGTGCAGTCACTTCTCCCATCCATTTCTGCAACATACCCTCTTTTCCATCGGTCACCTTGTCAAAATTTCACCAAAAACTTCCCAAGAGAAAATCAAATTGTCAAAACCAGATTGCTACAAGCCAATTTTGATCATATCAGATTCAAACATCCCTAGTAAGTCTCCACTATCAAAATCCATCATCTTTCTCTCTCAGAACTTCACTAGTTTGTTTCGGTGCAAAACTAGTCTCTACCAAGTAATCGGATTCCAATCATCTTTACTTTTGGCTACCATTTTGTATCGACCGACTTGTTTGACACCATTGATCAAAGAAAACCCTTGTCCAAATCTTATCACCACAAGTATCCCCTTAACTACAACCTCCAAACACATCTTGACAAAGCGCCCAATTTCACCCCATTCCATTCCAAATCACATTGCATGGTACTAACTAGATCCCAGAGGCAAAACAAATTGAAATGGCTAGAACATCTGACAGAGTTGTATCCCATCATGACAGTGATAATGAGATATCTCATGAGGACTTACAAGAAGCCCTCCAAGATAGAAAATTTCAACGAATAATGGACAAAGTACTCCATCAAGACCCTACAAAATTCTTTCTCTACCTAGCAAGCCAAGGAGTTAAACTCCCCAAAGACTTTGACATCACAGCATTGAAAGAAACCGAAGAGGAAAGGACTCATGAAGTGAGCACATGTGAGGAAAGAACCCTTGACACAGACAAAGGCAAGAAAACCATAGACTCAACCACACCTTTAGACACGTTGACAAAACAAGTTCAAACCCTACAACAACAATTAGTGGACCTCCAAACAGGACACCCACTAAACACTATTCGTTGGAGGATATCTCACCATATCCCTTTGATAAGAGCTTGAAAATGATCTCCTTTCCCCTTAGATTTGAAGTTCCAAAATTTGACAAGTATAGAGGAAAGGGTGACCCTAGAGACCACATGAGAGAATTCAGTGCCGCATGTCTAGAGGTTGCCCATAATGAAACTTTCCTCATGAGACTCTTCCCTAGATCTTTAGGAGGGCAAGCCATTGAGTGGTTCTCTCAATGCCCCCTGGGTATCCGTACCTATGATGAGTTAGTAAACAAATTTGTCACGCATTTTTCATATAATATCGAACATGAGATATCCATGCTTGACCTTTGCAACACAAAACAAAAGAGTGGCGAATCCTTTGCTGCTTTCTTACAAAGGTGGAGGCAACTGGCCAACAAATGTCCTCATCACATACCAGAAAAACAAATGCTTGAAATGTTTGTCCATAATCTCAGTCCCGATCTTAGCTACCAAATTCAAATCCAATGCCCTACCACATTTACAAAAGTCATTGAGATGGGGTTATTCATTAAAAAAGCTATGATCGCGAAAGGACAAATAAAATTGTTCAAAGACACTCCTAACTCAAACTATACCACGGATACGTCAAAATTCTGGACCAAAAATAAGAACATCATCAACGATGGAGTGGTTGATGTTAAAGTAGCAGCTCCTAAGCAACCAATTTTCAATCTCAAAGGAGTGTCAAACAATTCAACACCAAGCAAATGTTCGTCAAACGAACCAAGACAACGGTACAACTATCCTCCTAGATGAAAATTTACACCATTGGGGGAGTCATATGAGTCCGCTTTGAGAAAGCTATTGGGAAACAATGAGATCACCCTTCTCGCCACAAGCGACTATGAACCGACAGTCAAACCTCCTTGGTGGAAAGATACCGATTTCTATGAGTACCATAGGGGAAAAGGCCATACAATTAATGACTGTATCCGCCTGAAAAATGTCATACAAGACTTACTAGATCAAAACGGCGTGGGCACAAAAGATCATCCCTCTAACGAATCACATGTGGCATTCAAGGATCCGCTCCTTAACCATGACAGGTAGAACCCTCATAGCAACAACAATAACAACCAGCAAAATCAAAACAACAGGAATAATGATGCTAACTACACGAACGTGCCGTTCTATTACACTATTAATTGCATATTAGAGCATATCCTGCAAATCAATGTGATCACATTTAACAAACAATCATATTCCAACACCAGATCTAATTGCAATATCACCACCCGCAGTGGGAAAGTCGCCTTGCACACACTCCCTCCAAGGTCATCATCCTCACCATCTACCCCCCACAAGTACAATGTCATTGACCAACTACGAAAAACTCCGGCCAATATATCCATATTAGAGTTGTTGCGTTTATTGCCAGCCCACAAAGAGATTCTTGATAAAGCCCTAGTGGAAACCATTGTGCCCACAAACTTGGCCCAAGAGAAGTTTTAAGCCATGGTAGGTCATCTTACCTCACCTAACATCCTATCATTCACTGAATAGGATGATCTATCCGTATCTCAACCCCATAACACATCATTACATATTGAGGCCTTCATAAATAAACATCGCATCAAAAGGGTCCTCATTGATGGAGGAGTAGGTTTGAACATTTGCACGCTTAAATTAGTCCTTACATTGGGGTTCTCAGAAAATGCAGTGGATCCAAGAAAGAAAATCACAATAAAAGCCTATGATGAAGAAGAATGGACAACCAAAGGAACTGTGGTGTTACCGTTAAGGATTGGACCAGTGGTGACAGACGTTTGCCAAGTCCTTGACAGGGAGCTCACCTATAATATTCTCCTAGGAAGACCTTGGATACATGCCAGGAAAGCTATGCCTTCCACATATCATCAGTGTATCAAGTTCCCTCACAACGGCTGAGAGATCACCATCCAAGGTGACCTTGATCCTTTTCAACATTGTAACTCTATCCAATCAAAGCTAGATTTCAGCATCCCTAATAATAGAGCATCCACATCTTCCGCCTCCCAATAGGATCCTAGCTCCCAAGCTTCCACATCCAAGGCCAAAGAGCAGAAGGTCAAGATCAAAGAAACATGGGTAGGAGAGTACTCCATTGAACATTCCTTTAGTGTAGCCAAAATGCCTTTATCTCTGAAGTCCTTTGGGTGACCTACACGCTTCCCAAAACTGTCTGCTCCTCCTGAACCTCCCAAAGCTCCCTTTGTTAAATAGGGCACCTTATCAAATGAGAGCGAAGAAAGAGATGTTCTGTAATGGCTCTACATAGACGAAGATGACACACCGTAAGACAAACACCCAAAACTCCCAACAGAAATCTATGGGCGTGGTCAATCTATCTTACACAGAATGGGCTATGAAGGACAAGGTCCCATCGGCCTGAGAAAAGAAGGAATAACTAAACCCATTCAACCCTCTTCTTCCTCATCGGCTCGAGACACAAAAGGGCTAGGATACAAAGACAATGGCAAAGGCAAAGCTTAGGCTACTACTCGTTTTGTGGAACAGATCCATAACCTCCAAGAGAATAGTGATATAGATTCTAATGAATATGAACGGGATGACCTTTTAGAACATTCCTATGAGGACAAAGGAATCGACATCGTTTGCACCTATAGCCCCTACAGTGAGGGACAAACGCTGAGGCCTAGACCAGTAGAGTGTGATTCACCTATTCCTAAGAGAACGACTTCTTGGGATTAGGTCAGACAACTGAGAGGGGGGGTGAATTAGTTGTCACAATTTATTCTTTTTTTCTTTTAATCTTCTTTCACAATTTACAAACAGATTAATGATGTAAACATTAAAGTATGAATCAACAACACGAGCAGAAACACAATTAACACACTTGACACCAAGATTTTTAATGTGGAAACCCGGTTAAGGGAAAACCACGGTAGGGGTTAACCCACAAGATTTGTACCCTATTAAAAGTACTTAAAAGAAATGGGAAGGCACTTGCCTCCGGGTGCACTGCCCAGAGCTCACTGCTCAAAGAGACTCACTGCCTACAAGATTTTATGTTTAATACATAAAGAACGAACTAAGAAATAGCATCTTCTTCATGCCTGGTTCAGTCCCATTAAAAGCTCACAAAACTTCAGCTCTGCCCCAAACACTTCTTTGCTAACTCTTCATCCTCTACTACTCTTGTTCTTCTACTTCTGCTCTTCCTTTGTACCTTTCCTATGATTTTATCATTTTCGCACAAGGACAACTTTCCACAACTCATCCATAAGTATTTATATGCTTCATCAACCTTGGAATGATCATCAAGGTTGGCTTGACTCAATGCGAATCACTGTACTATCGGCCAAACATATCTAAGACTTGAATCTTCTTCGATCAACATGCTACGCTCCAAAGAATAGCTCTTAGATCATCTGCAACACGCTTGGATCATCTGGTTGGCTAAGACTGGAAAGAACAACACCAAGGAAAAAATATTCAACAACAAGCTCAATCTTCAACACAGACCTCCAACACAGTAGGCACACGATCTAGAGACCTCCACAAGCACATTGAATTCAACAATAACATCCGCACTACTCCAAATCATCAGAATCACTCGCATCTTCATCTGGTACCTCAAGAACATTATCTGCGATGACTGTCACACTAGAAGGATTGCTAGTAGAACTCCAAACCATGAACCACTTGAGTTGAGGATACACATTGACTTCCCAAACATGCCTCTAGATCCACAGATCATAAGTTTTCATTGCAGAGCACTCCGGACCAATTTCCTGTCACTTTGTCTCTTCTGAACACTGCAAAAACCTAGTTCTACTCATATGGCCATAGCTTCTTCAAATCTTCATGCAAACCTCTCAAAACTTAACTAGAGATACTTCAGACAATCCTTGACACAACCATATGGTCTGCGTACTTAGATCTTCATTCCTCTAGAAATGCGGAGCAATCTACTTCACTGATCTGCACTGTTTCCTTTGTTTATGATAAAGGGATATGTTGACATCAATGACAACATATCATAGACACATATTTGCAACAATCTCCCCCTTTCTCATAAATGACAACATATGATGTGAAAAACTGATTCAACCATTAAGACAAGAATTTCTCCCCCTTTCTCTTATCACTTCTGCAACCACTTTCTTCACTGCTCCCCTTTTCATCAGCAACTAGTTTTTCACATGGCTTCTCTCCCTGGCAAAGGACACATATTTGTAATCTTTTTCTCCCCCTTTTTGTTTCAGACTGATCTCCAAAATTTGCATATTGACTACTCCCCCTAAGTAGTATCTCCTTAACATCAATCCGGATCACAAGATATGACTGTGAATTCCACCGGACTGATGCACACTAGTGCATCTTAGTTCTGAACAGGAGGTTTAATAACCCCTAGCTTCCCTCTGAGATACTCAAAAGTATCCTTAGGTAGACTTGGTGAATATATCCATAACCTGATCCTTTGAAGAAACAAACTCCAATCTGACTTCAGTCTCACTTACCTTCTCTCTCAAGAAATGAAACTTGATGGATATGTGCTTTGTCTTTGAATGCAACATCACATTCTTTGAGATGTTTATTGCACTTGAATTATCACAGAAGATTGTAACAGGCTCTTCTAACACAATTATGATGTCCTTCAACATTTGCTTCATCCATAAGACTTGAGTACAATTGCTTGTTGTTGCTATATACTCTACTTTTGCAGTAGACAAAGATATTGCCTCCTGCTTTTTGCTTAACCAAGAAAACAATCTCTTTCCCAAGAAGAATGCACCACCACTAGTACTTTTTCTATCATCCACATCTCCTACCCAATCAACATCTATATATGCATAAAGAGTGAAGTCATTATCCTTTGGATACCATAAGCCATAATTAGATGTTCCCTTTAGCTATCTGAAATTTCTTTTGATTGCTACAACATGGGATTCCCTAAGATCAGCTTGAAATCTAGTGACAAGTCCAACTGCATTCATAATGTCAGGTCTGGTCTGAGTCAAATAAAGTAGTCCTCCAATCATTGATCTATACCTTTTTTGATCTGCCTTAGGTGAATCATCATCTTTACTTAACTTGCATCCGGTTACCATAGGAGTACTTACTGGTTTTAAGTCCTCCATTCCAAACTTTTTCAACAATTCTCTCACATACTTAGACTGAGATATAAAGATACCTTTATCTAACTGAGTGATTTGCAGACCTAAGAAGAAATTCATTTCACCAAACATGGACATTTAAAATTCACTTTGCATCAAACTTGCCTAGATCCTCATCTATTTTGATATAACATTTACTACCAAAAATTTTGAAATATTTCACAGTAGGAGGATGACCAAACCATAGTTCATAAGGTGTCTTACCAGAATTGCCTTTGATTTGCACCCAGTTAAGAGTGTAGACAGTAGTACTCACAACTTCTCTCCAATAGACTTGTGGAACATTTGCTTCCATCATCATGGTCCTAGCAGCTTCTTAAATGATCCGGTTCTTTCTTTCCACAACTCCATTCTGCTGAGGAGTCCTAGGAGCAGATAATTGTATTTTTATTCCATGTTTTTCACATAATGTATCAAACTCACCGGAGTTAAACTCTCCACCTCTGTTAGATCTCAGACACTTTATCTTCACACCACTCTCATTCTCCACAGTAACCTTGAACACCTTGAATTTGTCAAGAGCTTCTGATTTTTCTTTCAAGAAAGTTACCACATCATCCAGGAGTAATCATCAATCAACAACATAAAATATCTGTCTCCTTGCACACTTCTAATTCTAGCAGGACCACATAGATCAGTATACACAAGTTCCAACAGTCCACTTAAAAATTATTCTTTACTCTTGAATGAAGTTTTGCTCTGTTTACCCAATTGACATTCTCTACACATGCTATCAGCAAGTTTCACAAGTTTTGGAAGATCTCTCACAGCCTGAGTAGAACTTATCTTGACAATATTATCAAAATTCACATGACACATTCTCCTATGCCATAACCAACTCTAATCAATTTGAGCAATCAAACAACTTTTGCTAGTACCACTTAAATGAAAGATGTTACCTTTAGTTTGTGTACCTGATGCAATCACAGTTTTGGAGCTTGCTAAGATTTTGCATTTTCCATCCTTGAATTAGAGATCATACCCTTTGTCAACCAATTGTCCAACACTGAGAAGATTATGCTTCAATCCTTCTACATATAGAACATCATTAGTGTTATTCTTACCATCAAAATAGATGGATCCTCTGCCACGAATTCTATCAGCTGAATTGTCTCCAAACTTCATGATTCCACCTTCAAATCTTTCCAAACTTATGAACTTACTTTTATCACCAGTCATATGATGAGAGCATCCACTGCCAATCACCCATTCATCCTTTTCTTCAATCTGAGCAGCCAAGGCACTTTCCACATTCACACAGCTAGTAGATTCACAGCAAATCTTCTTCTTTGATGGCAATGAACACCCATTCATTTCCTGAGTTACTTCCCATATCAAATTCATCATCAGTGACACCTTCTTCAGCTTCTTGGACATTGTAACATTTCTTTTGAGCTCTTGATCTGTTAGGGTTTGGCTTTGAAACCCTCTTTGGACACCTTGAGGTAAAATGACCAATCTTATTACAAGCAAAACATTTGAGAGGCAACTTTCCTTCATACTTACCGGATCCTCTTGGCAATCTTTTGGTAATAAGGGCTTCGAGTTCTGCAGCCTCACTTTCATCATCATCAAGATTCTTCCTTGCCTTCTCAAATCTATTTGATCTTCCTGAAGAACTTTCACCTGGATCATCTCTTTGTTTTCCATAAACACTAGCCTTAAATGTAGATTCAGATTTAGGAAGAGAGTCACCAAACTCACTCATTTCAAATGCTGAAAGCTTACCAACCAACTGATCCCTTGTAACAGTTGTCACAGTCCTGATCTCTTTAATGGCAGCAACTTTATGCTTGTAAGCTGCAAGTAAGGATCAGAGCACTTTGGCAACAATCTTTGATTCTTCCAATATTCCACTAGCACTCCTGATACCGGTCACACGTCCATTCACCTTCTGCATGTAGGAAGTAATGTTTACATCTTCACTCATTATCAACCTTTCATATTTACCCTTCAGGCTTTGTAGCTTGGCACATTTGACATATTTATCACCTTCATACAGAGTTTCCAACTTTTTCCAGATTTCAGGAGCAGTTTTCAATTCCAAGACATTTGTCATTTCTGTATCAGTCAAGGTTTAGCTTGAATATTGTATTCAGCTTCCCTGAGTTTGTCTAGAGTTGAAGGGCCATTCTTTGGAATCTTATATTCATCCTTAGTTATTAACTAAAAGGTATCACCCATACATTGCATATGACACTGCATGCGCACCATCCAAAGGGAATAATTTGTTCCATCAAATCTCAGACTTTCCTTCTTGTAAGTCAACATCTTGGATCTCCTCAAGTGGTTAAGCATCTTTTAGAGGAGTCGGCTCTGATACCAATTGTTGGGATTAGGTTAGACAACTGGGGGGGTAATCAGTTGTCATAATTTAATATTTTCTACTTTTAATCTTCTTTCACAATTTACAAACAGACTAATGATGTAAACATTTGATGCAGGAGCATCTAGAGGCGTAAGGGCAATCATGCATCACCCAAAAAGAAGTTAATCCAAAACCATTGTAGTTGTTCTCATTTCTTCCCATAATTAGTGTTTTTGGTTCCATAATATCTAGAATAATAATGTAGGACCTTCAGTTTTTCCAAAACTGCTAAAAATAGCGACCTGCCTATTTAGGAAAGTGTACCTGCTATTTTTAGAAAGTTTGCATTTGGGCATGTAATGAAGCAAAAACTTCCAGAAAGTTACATAATGGAAATATAAGACCTTTGGCGAAGGAATTAGGCAAAGATCATTTGTGAGCTGAAAGATATTAAAGTTTTTGTTTTCCGAAAGGCCCCTAAAAATTTACAAAACGAGATATGAGGCACTAAAACTTCTCATAATGTCTCAAAAAGTTGACAGAAATCCTTTTATGAATTTTCGGCATGATAGTTCACATCGCGAGCTTTCCGGCGCTTAAAACGGTTCATCAATCGGACACCCGAATCAAAAGTTATGCTTCCCGGAAGTTGACCTACTTTTGGAGGGAGTTGCAAATTTTGAAATTTGGCTGGAGGCCGCCAAAAAGTGCTATTTATGACTATTTTGGGAACCCTGGGCAGTGGTAGAGTTAAGGGGGGCCAGTGTAGAGTCTAGAATGGGGGGGGGGAAATAAAAACCCTAGCTGATTTGGGGTTACAGAAGGCTGAAGATTCTAGAGTCTTGAGGTTGGGAAAGCTGTAATGTGTTGCAGCTAGTAGAGGATTCATCCTCTAATTGTAATGGAGTTTCTGTAATGTAATGAGTTGCCCAGTTCAATAAAAGAAAGTTCTATTTGTTGTGTTTAATATTTGTTATTGTGTGTTTTGTGATTTACCCCCTTCATCAACATTAAAGCATGAATCAACAACACATGAGCAGAAACACAATTAACACACTTGACACCAAGATTTTTAACGTGGAAACCCGGTTAAGGGAAAACCACGATGGGGGTTAACCCACAAGATTTGTACCCTATTAAAAGTACTTAAAAGAAATGGGAAGGCACTTGCCTTCGGGCGCACTGCCTAGAGCTCACTGCTCAAAGAGGCTCACTGCCTACAATATTTTATGTTTAATACAGAAAGAATGAACTGAGAAATAACATCTTCTTCATGCTTGGTTCAGTCCCATTGAAAGCTCACAAAACTTTTGCTCTATCCCAAACACTTCTTTGCTAACTCTTCATCCTCTACTGCTCTTATTCTTCTACTTCTCTTCTCTGCTCTGTCTATACTTTTCTTATGATTTTATCATTTTTGCACAAGGACAACTTTCCATAACTCATCCATAAGTATTTATATGCTTCATCAACCTTGGAATGATCATCAAGGTCGGCTTGACTCAATGCAGATCACTGTACTATCAACCAAACATATCTGGTACTTGAATCTTCTTCGATCAACACATTACGCTCCAAAGAATAGCTTTTAGATCATCTGCAACACGCTTGGATCATCCGGTAGGCCAAGACTGGGAAGAACAGCAACACCAAGGAAAAAATCTTCAACAATGAGCTCAATCTTCAACGTGGATCTCCAACACAACTGGCACACGATCTAGAGACCTCTACAAGCACATTGAATTCAACAATAACATTTGCACTCTTCTAAATTATTAGAATCACTCGCATCTTCATCTAGTACCTCAAGAACACTATCTGCCATGACTGTCACACTAGAAGGATTGCTTGTGGACCTCCAAACCACGAACCACTTGAGTTGAGGATACACACTGACTTCCCAAACATGCCTCTAGATTTACAGATCATAAGTTTTCATTGCGGAGCACTCCGGACCAATTTTCTGTCACTTTGTCTCTTCTGAACACTACAAAAACCTGATTCTACTCAGATGGCCATAGCTTCAAATCTTCATGCGGACCTCTCAAAACTTAACTAGAGCTACTTCAGACAATCCTTGACACAACCATATGGTCTGTGTACTTAGATCTTCATTCCTCTGGAAATGCGGAGCAATCTACTTCACTAATATGCACTGTTTCCTCTGTTTCTAATAAAGAGATATGTTGACATCAATGACAACACATCATCGACACATATTTGCAATAGAACTTATGAGGAAGGTCAAAGTTCTAATGAGATAAACAATCTTGAGGAGAGTACCATCACATATCTTTTTCCTGTCACTCCCCATCTTGATCATATATCCATCCTTACTATCACACCCACTGAATCAGATGAACCTATCGATCCCCTCCCCCTGGTGCATCCTGAGCTTATCGATTGGGATCTACGAGGAACCCCCCAACTAGACATGTTCCAAAATGATGATGCCTACATTGATTACATGGAGCTAAGAGACCACCTACCTACAGGAGATCATAAAGTTGGCTTTGCCATAGAACTCAAATACCGTGGCTTTTTTTGGAGAGGGTGCCAAGCCTTCCAGTCGCAAAAACATAAAAATTAAAAATGGATCTGATGGTGAAAACTGCTCTGCGACAGTGTTAGATCCCAAAAAAGTAAAAATAAAGGATGCATCTAATGGTGAAAACCTCTCTGAAGTGCTAGATGATGGAAGGCTTGACACTCATCCCAACAACATGTATCAAGAGAAGTCACAAATTGTTGTAGAACCTACAGAACCTGTTGACATCGGCACAGAAGGTAATCCAAAGATCATACACTTTGCAAAGTCTCTATCTCCACTGAAAAAGATGAAATTTGTACCCTTCTTCAAAAAGAAATAGGTCAACTTTGCTTGGTCCTATGCAGATATGCGTGGGTTAGATCTAGACTTGATCTTACATCATCTACCACTAGATCCTGGAGTTAAACTTGTTAAACAAAAAGTTAGGAAAATGCATCCACATGTCGCATTGCTAGTCAAAGAGGAACTAAAGAAGTTGCTGGATGTCAGGTTCATCAGAGCAATCAATTATCCAGAGTGGATATCAAACATTGTACCAGTATCAAAACCCGATGGAAGAGTTAGATTGTGCAATGACTTTTGAGATCTCAACAAGGCCTGTCACAAAGATGATTTCCCATTGCCCAACATTGACATCATCGTAGACTTAACAACTGGACACACTATGCTCTCTCTTATGGATGGTTTCTTTAGATACAACCAAATTAGAATAGCACTAGAGGATTAGCACAAGATGACATTCACTCGTCCATGGGGTACATTCTGCTGGAACGTCATGCCATTTGGGTTGAAGAATACTAGAGCCACATACCAAAGGGCAATGACTACTATCTTCCATGACATGATGCACGTAACTATGGAAGACTATGTGGATGACATCCTTGCCAAGTCGCTTACAAGGGAATCTCACTTAGATGTCCTAGAGAAGGTCTTTTAGTGCTAGAATAGTTCAAGGTCTAATTGAATCCGAAAAAGTGTGTTTGGGGTCACCTCCGGCAAACTCTTGGGTTTCATAGTATCAACAAATGGAATTGAGGTCAATCCTATGAAGGTAAAAGCTATCATGGAGATGCCACCACCAAGGAACATCGCCCAACTGTGGTCTTTATAAGGAAAATTACAGGCAATCCGTTGATTTATCTCACAACTGGTGGACAAGTGTCAACCTTTCACTCATCTCTTGCATAAGAATGTTCCATTTAGATGAGATGAGAAATGTGAAGAAGGATTTCACAAACTAAAGGAGTATCTCATGAATCCACCTATCTTGATGCCACCCATCCAAGGCAAGCCACTATATCTTTACATATCTGCTACATCGATAGCTCTTGGAGCCCTTTTAGCCTAACAGGCTATGAAGGTAAGGAAAGGGCAATCTACTACATCAGTCGCAAATTGGTGGGGTACGAATTGCAATATTCTCAAATCAAAAGATCTTGTCTTGTTGTGGTTTTTGCTTCCCAAAAACTACCCCATTACATGCTTGCACATTCCATCAAGCTAATTGCAAAGATCGATCCGCTCAAGTACTTGTTGAGCAAAGCAACTCTCACATGCTGCCTAGCTAAATGGGTAATGCTACTAAGTGAATATGACAGAATATGTGGAAAGAAAAGCTATCAAGGGTCAGATTATCACAGATCAGTTGGCTAAGGCACCATTGCAAGATACCACTCCAATGACATTCGAGTTTTCCGATGAATCAATTCTCAGTATCACAACATATTCATGGAAGCTATACTTTGATGGCTCTTATACAAACCATGGATCAGGGGTAGGAATCTTATTGGTCACTCCTCAAGGTGACACAATACCTAAGTCATATCATCTGCTTTTTCCATGCACAAACAATATAGCAGAGTATGAGGCCTTGGTCATTGGTCTTAAGATGGCGGCAGAGTGGAAAGTGAAAGAGCTACATGTATATGGAGATTCACAACTAGTGATCAACCAAGTGAATGATGACTATCAGACGAAAGATGACAAGCTAATACCATACAAGCATATGGTAGATGACTTTAAAGGATACTTTGTGATAATATCCTTTGAGAAAATTCCTCGCATAGAGAAGAAAGCAACAAACGCCATGGCAACCATCGCCTCGCTTCTCGCTATACCAGAAAATGAGTCACGTTTTGAGTTCTTGGTGGAGCCACTTGCACAACCAACTTATGATATCCTCGAAACCCAATCTATTTGCCTCCTCGTTGGATCTGATTCACCCTTGTATGGTAAAATTTACACTTACCTCAAGGATAACACCTTGCTAGCTGACTTATCCAATAACCAATGTCGTACCTTTATCTGCTAGACATCCTGTTATACCATTATTGTTGACACCCTCTACCGCCGAGGTCTGGATGGTACTTTACTCAGATGTCTTGAACGTGAAGAATCTCAAACCGCCTTACGAGAGGTACACGAGGGGATATGCGGATCACACTCTAGTGGTCCTACCTTAGCTAAGAAACTCATGCGTTTGGGATACTACTGACTAAACATGGAAACAGATTTGTAGCATTTTATCAAAAAATGCAAACAGTGTCAAATTCATGGTAACCTCATCCATGCACCAGCTCAGGAACTGCGACCTTTAATGACACCTTGGCCCTTTTGTCAGTGGGGAATCGACCTTGTGGGCAAAATCCACCCTCCTTCATCCAACGGCCACAAGTTCATCATAACCGCCACTGAGTATTTTACCAAGTGGATTGAAGCCATCCTCACTCACCAATGTCACAGGCAAATAGATTGCCTCCTTCATCTTAAATTACCGCATTTGTCGATACGAAATTCCCTCATCCATAGTCACGGATAATGGAAGACCCTTCAAAAACCAGGATGTCCAAGTGCTCTGTGAAAAATTCCAAATCTAAATCACTTCTCAACCCCATACTATCCACAAGGCAATGGTCAGGCAGAGGCATCCAACAAGACCATCTTAAAAATCCTCAAGAAAATTATCAACGACACCGGCCATGATTGGCACATGCAACTAAATCCTGCTCTGTGGGCCTATCAAACCAGCATCCGCACTCCCACAGGTGCCACACCATATGCCCTTGTCTATGGTTCTGAAGCCATTTTGCCCATTGTGGTCATGTTACCATCTTTAAGGGTGTCATTAAAAGGTCTTATCACTAATGAGGACTACAGAGTTTCCAGACTACAAGAGTTAGAACTGTTGGAGGAGAAATGACAGAATGCTTTCAACCATCTCAAAGCCTACCAACAAAGAATGTCACGAAGCTATAACCATAGAGTCCGTCCAAGGGTTTTTAATGTTGGTGATCTAGTGCTCAAAGAAAATCCTCGCAATCAGCAGGATTAAGAGAAGAAAGGAAAGTTTGAACCCAACTGGCTTGGTCCTTTCGTAATCATTGTTGCCTATGGATCAAAAGCATACCAGTTAGCTACATCAAAAGGTGAGTTGTTTGATGACCCAATCAACAGTATGCATCTTCGCCAGTTTTATACCTAGAGAACCCCAATGTAACGAGGCATAAAAATAAAAAAAATAGCAAAAAAATAAAAAAATAAAAAAATAGCAAAAAAATGAAAAAAATATAAAAATGAAAAAAATAGCAAAAAAATTCAATCAAAAAAATTGAAAAAGTAACAAAAAAAATCGTCCTCTGGTGAAAACCTGGTAAACAGACGTCTTGGATAGATACCATGATGAAAACCTGGCAAAGAGATGTCATGTGTATTTTGGCCATCGTCACAATAAAAGAAAAGTAGTGAAAACTTGGCAAATAGGCGCTCTTTGCGATTCAAACTGCTTCCTCCATCTTTGGGAAACCATTACCTTGCGTCCATTCTTCCTACCATTATCCATCATCCGATTGTATCCATTTCGCAAAACCCACCTAATGATAACCTATCATGGCTTGATACTCTATCAACTTTGTCGCCTTACAACCTAAGGTTTATCTAGTATCCTATCCTTCGTGTTAGCCCATCATAGCGTCCATCGTTAGTATCTTGTCATCCCGAACTATGTCGCCTCTATGTCTTCACGTAGGCAAGACCATCTTGTATTGATGCACCCCCGAGGCTCCTTTCCCATCCATTCCATACCTCCTCCCCCATCCATTCTATCCATCCCATCCCTTTGTCTGTACTATTTCCTATCGCCTAGGTCCTAGGTCCACCCAGTTCACCCCAAACTACGTTGCCTCTAGGTCGTCACATAGGCAAGGCCATTTAGCAATGAGCCCCCGAGGCACTAGGTCAGTCCCTTAGTGCCCATCCCATCGAGTCTACCATAAGCGTCTCACAATCTTTCATCCATAATAAACTAGAAACCTCTACTTGACTGGGGCAAGTCCTTGACCTAGTTACGGAGTTGGATTCTGTAATGCCACATATTCTAAGAGGACACCAATAAGGATTGTGATACCTTTCACTAGACACACACGCGCAACGAAGCACGCTTCCAAATAGAAATATTTGACACAAGACATCAACCTATCCAAAGCAAAACAAACAAATGCTTTAACACTCAAATTGATTTTATCTAAATTATGGCAAGACACATTTAATGCAAGAAAGTTTTGTTTTGATTGGTTATTATGTAACAGGGTCTTGATTTTTGTTATTATGTCTTTCTATGCTACTCAAGGATGTCAAGGACAAGAGGAGCTATGATGGGGGCATAATCATTTTCTTTATCTGTTGTTTGTGGATCAATCTTTAGTAATGTGATGACTTTTGTCTAATGACATGATTAGTAAAAGATCATTGAGGACGTTCTAGGTCTAAACATGAAACAAGGCCATCCTTGTCTGTTGCTATGCAAGAAATACTCAGGTAATCTCAATTCAATTTTGACTAGATGCTTGTATTCACTTGCTATATCAAAATCTATGTAAGAGATACTTAGGTCATCATGGTTTAATTATACCTAGACGCTTGTATTTTCTTACAACATTTTAAAACACAAAAAAAAAATGCCAATGATGAAATCAAGCACTTCAAAATACTTGCAATATCAAGGTGACAAAATCCACATCCATAACATATATCCAATTGCATTTCATATACCATCCATAAATAAAGATTTTATGCAAAGTGCCAATGTGAACAAATAAAAGCCTGTGATTCCTTCATTCACGTTTCCTCTATCAATCAAATTCCTATCTATCATTGTGTCTTTCCTCCATTCTCTTCAACATTGATTGAGTACACTTGGACATAGCAGAAACATAGTATCATTTTGCATTTCATATTAGGTGAGATAGTCATTAATTTGATTAGATCATTTGCATACATATAGGTGCATTAAATCATACATATCATCAATTTGCATTAGGTGAGATAGTCACTAACTTGATTAAATCATTTGCATACATATAGGTGCATCAATCATCCATCTACATTTGTAACAACATAACATAGATGCATACATAGTATCTCATCAAAAAAACATAGTTGTCAGTAATCATCTCATACCATTTTGTTTGCATAAACAGGTGTTGCACATTAGATATCATAACATTTGCATAACATATAAACATAACACAATAGAGTGCATCCATGATCATCGTATAAAGATAAAAATGCATATAGGCCATCATCACTGCATCATTATATATAAACGTAAAAACATAAAAGCATCCATAACAAATAGCAGTGCATCCATGATCATCACATAAAGATAAAAATGCATGTAGACCATCATATATAATCATAAAACATAAAAATGTCCAAGTGTATAATATCAATCCATTGTCCATGAGTCAAATCGTAACAAGTATATACATACATCAAAATAATAATGGTACATGTCTCAATAGCTGTGCAAAATACAAGTGCTATATACATAATCTGGCTATCCATGAGCCATAAAAAAAAATGTATGTACAAAAAAAACTAAAGTCTGTCCAAAATCTCAGCTAACCCTGCTATCATGGGATGCTTCTCCCAGCACTGCCATCTCCCTCTCCTCTACCTCGGCCTGTCCTAGACTGCTGTTCGTGAACCACCTGCCCTCTGTGAGGACACAACCACTAACTGGCTCCTGTAACTAGATGCCCTCTTATCTGTTGGCACCGCCCCATGATATAAGCCTCTGTAGTACTGTGTCTGGGCTCACACTGTAGCCAACTCTCTCGTCACCTGTGTAACCTGGGCCTGGGCTTGTGTCACCTGTGTAACAAGAAATGTTGTGGCCGCATCTATACCCAAGGCAGCTATGGCTGCATCTCTCTCTCTCTCCTGTCAGGGCCTATACCCTAGCCAACGTTGCATCTCTCTCACCAGTCAAAGCCTATACCCTACCCAGGACGGCATCTCGCTCTGCAGTGACATCAGCAATAACCCCCACATCTCCATCTCTCTGAGCCTCCGCAACTCTCAACTATGCTCTCAACTGTCTAACCTGGCCTCGTAGTAGTGTCACTACATCCCCCTCCACCTGCTTTTGTTGGTCAGGCCTAGCAAGTGCTTGTGGTACCTATGGTACAACTACCTACTGTACTGCTTGCTGCACTACCGGCTGAACCACTACCTACTATGCCTCCTACTAGGGTGGGGCCTGCCCCACTCTCTGCCGCTATCTTGGCCGGCCATCACCTCCATCGTCTCCTCCATCTCCTCGGCCCCCTCCTTTGTCATCTCCTCCATCTCCTCGGCCTCCGCCATCTCCACCTCTCCTCCTCCACCTCCTCCTTCATCTACCTCCATCATCCTCCTCTAGACGAGGAGCTAACTCTCCCAGTCTTGAGTATTTGGGGAACGAGTGTGCTGCAAACCAATCCTCATAATCATGTGTCATCCTTGCATCAACTATCTCCCTCCTCATCAGCCAAGCCTGATAAGGTATCTGGAGAAAGTCTGTCCTGGCCTCCTCGTAGGAAGCCACAGGTCCCCATCGCTGCCGCTCTACAAAAGTCTTCGCAAAAAGGGCCTGCCCCTGTGGCATACCCTGCACCCGCCCAAACCGCTAGAGAACACGGCTGACCATCTGCTTCTCCATTATGTGTGGAGTCTGACCAATCAACCACCACATCTACAACACATAGGGCAGCTCATTGGCCTCATCTTCCCATACCTCGCACTCCACATAGGGTCGCCACACGACTGTATCCACATTGTCCAATTGATGTTGCCAATACTCCAACTTCCCCAACCTGTGCTGAGATAGTACACCAAAGTATCCATAAGAGTATGGCTCATCCCTCTGCCAGTGAAATGTACAAATGGGCTGTGTCACTACAATGTGCTCCCAAGCCCAAAACTGTAGCAAAGAAACGCTTGCAGAAAGACTGGACGCTCCGCGATACACAACTTGACGCATATCATGATACAAGTGAGCCAAAATGCAAACACCCCAAGAAAAACGGGTGCCCTCAGTCAACATCCTCTCCAAGTTCTGACCCTAGCCAATTGCGAAACCATGTGACCTTCGATCGGGGCATACAACACCGCTGATCAAACCAACTACAATCCCAGGGAAATAGTCATAATAATCATACATATCTTGCCAATTGATCATTGCTCTTGCTATGCCAGGATCATCGAATACCCGCCTACACTTGTCTAGCCCGGTGTCGCGCTGCAGATCATACTCTACTTGCTCCCCTACTATTGGAAGGTGCAGGATCCAGTAGACATCCTCCAATGTAACAGTGATTTCACCAGTGGGGAGGTGGAATGTCCCATCCTCACTATGGAAGCGCTCCACCAAAGCAGTCAATAGACTGAGGTTCGCATGAACCTCAGGCATAAAGCACACATAGTCCAATCCAAGCGCACTGAGCACTATCCGATCTATCTCTGTCAACATGTATCATCATAGCATCGTAATAGGGAATTGCTCCCACGACATGAGAATATCAGAAATATCTTCTTGCACTCAACAAAGCAAAGCGTCAACCAAAACCGTATCAATGCAAACCTGCTCAACTATCAAACCTATCAACCTCACTTACTTAACATATCAAATTGATCAAACCAAGCATATCATCTCTTGTCTAGATTCTATCAATCTTAGAGATCGCTTATCGATTGTTGCATCGATCAAGATGCCAATCGAGTCAATTTTGCTAAGTAAATGACTAGCCAAGGTAAATGCACCGTTCCATGTGGCATTTGCGTAGTATCAGAGCAAATGTGCAGCTTCATAATGCATGCACAACCAAAACGAGTGAATGTGCCATTCTACAACAAATGTGCAAAACCTACCAAATGCACTGAACCTAAACAAATGCGCAAGATCAAGGAGTGAATGCACAAAACTAGCAAATGCGTAGCAAGACAACTTAGATGCACCGAAACGCAACAAATGCGCAGTTTCAAAGCACAAATGCGCCAAAACGCCAAGCTGTGCATTCATTCAAGTAACTTTCACCCGCATTTATTACACTCATGAATGTGCCTAGACTACATTTTTTGACATACATACCGGGGGTCCTGCTTTTGTTGCTCGCCTGAATCATCGAACCTACTTAAAATGATGCTCCTCGTGTGGAATATCCATCTCTCCATTGACTGCTCTAGCTCTTGTGCTCTGCAAAGCTCCAAGTAACTCTCACAAAATGACGAGTGTGTAAATGACTAGGATTGTGGACCCAACTTCTATATATAGACATGCGACCCTAGCTAGCTATGTGGCGACCCTGCCTATTCTCCCTACCCTTTTTCCTCCACTTTCTCAAGCTGTAACCAGTTTTCTTCAACCTGACCTAACTGTTCAACCTTCTCCATCATGAGATTGTCCTTCTCATGCCCTCAAAATTTTCTTCTCGTCCAATCTCCTGAGGGGGCATCCTAGCATCATACAAACCTGTACCAGGGGCAAACTGGGGCATGTATCATTCTTTGAGGCAATGTGATAAAACACATTGCATCAAAGAGGGGCAAAATGTATACACCTAAAAGTGACGCAACTCTACCTAAATAAATATTTAAAATATTTATTTCATTAAAAGTTCTCTATCAATAAATAAATAAATCAACTTATTTATTTGATTCATATTTCTCTAAAAATTAAATAAAATCATTTATTTAATTCAAATCTTCCAAATTCTTCTAAAATCATTCTAAATTAAATAATACCAAATTATTTAATTAATTCTTCTCATTCTCTATATTTAAATAAGTCCAAATATTTATTTAAATTGTCTATTTCCTCCAAAATTGAATTAATACCAAAAATAATTCAATTAATCCATGTGCACATGTAATTAAATATTTCTAATATTTAATTAGGTAATATTCTCTCACCCACATGTCTTATTTCTCCTCCAATCAGATTAGTTAACTCATTAATCAAGTCTGTTAACTAATTAGTCCTCTGAGTTCACTGCTCAATCATATCAGTCAACTCCCCAATCAATCTCACTTATCTCTCCAATCTATTCTGTTAATTGATCAATTATCTCAGTTAACTCCTCAGTCTATTATGTTAACTCCTCTGGTGCATGAAGGAGTAGGACACTTGTCCTCTCCCTATTCGCGTACATTCTCTCAAATTTCTCTACCGTTGATCTTCTTATTCATTCTGTACCATTTATCTTCTTTCTCACAAATCTATAAATACAACCCCTATTCCTCCATTTAATATATCCAAGCTTTTATAAACTTACTTTGCAGGAATCACAGTGTGCCTTTGACACCAAATCCCCATAGCTTGAGATCATCATTATCATTGCATTTAGAAGATCCTCTTCATTGCAAACCTATCAACAGTTGTTCTCCTTTGTCATCTTGGAAGAAAGCAAGGAAGTGCACCTTCCGAGGGCTCTATTCACACACAAGATCAATTGAGATAGGCGACCAATGGAAGTCACAAAATAAAAGAGGTTTGCAAAGCATTGTTCCTTTGTGTTTGATCTTGTTTATTTCTTATTTAATTGAGATTATTGAATTATTGATAGTTTAATACTATTAATCACATTTTTTGATAACAAATATAATTAATGCTATTTTTATAATAAAATTTATTAAAACATAGTAAAACGAAATATTGATATTTATTTGTGTATAAATATTAATATATTATAATGTTCTAAATATTAATTTATTTTATTGTGCATTATTCATATTAATATAATATTCACCTTTATGAAAATTATTTAATTTTTTTATATTATATATTAAATTGTTCATTATAAAAATTTATATATTTATATTTATGTTATAGTAAATATCAAAAAATATATTAAATATCAAAATATAAATTTTATTATTAATATATAATGAATAAAAATTTAATATGAATATTAAGCAATATACTAAATTAAATTTGAATCATTATAATATATTAATATTTAATATTTATAGATAAATATATATCAATATTTCATTTTACTATGTTATAATAATTGATATTATAATTAATATATATATACATTGAAGAAAAAAATAAAAAATCATATTAATATCAATATTATATTAATATGAATATTACACAACATAAATTGAATTAAATTTACAAAGAAATGTGAGATATTAGAGTGCAAAACAAGACATCTCTAAATTCCCTACTTGATAATTTAGTTTATGTAAATTTTATTATTTTTTATTAAAAAGACATAATATAAGTTTTGAAGGGATCCTAAAACCCTTTAAATGCACATAAGGATATATATATATATATATATAATCATATTAATATCAATATTATCTTAATATGAATATTACACAATATAAATTGAATTAAATGTACAAAAAACTTGATAGTTTACTTACTTTATGTAATTTCATTGTTTTTGATTAAAAAGGGGTAAAATAGGTTTTGAAATGATCTAAAACCTTTTAAATGTAGATAAAAATCAACAAAACAATAACAAAATAGTAGCCATACTACAAGGAAAACCAAATAAAATGAAGAAAAAATAAATAATTAATATAATATCAATATTATATTAATTTGAGTATTACACATCATAAATTGAATTAAATCTACAAAGGGATGTGAGATATTGAATTGATAGTTTAGCTATTTTATGTAGAAGTGGTAAAATGTTATAATAAATGAAAAAGAGACTCAAGAATTGGTAATATTAGACTAAAATTCACATTTTCTAACATTCTCCAATGCAAACTCCATTCTAGTGTATGCTAACCAAACAGATAATAAATCAAACTCAAAAATCGATTAATCAATAACTCTATTCCACATCAATATTAAACAAATATTTAATCTAAGAAAAAAATTTCAACTACAAACCACATACTATGATTACAACACTACAAGATAGGGACTAGCCACTATGTGGCACTTGTTTCCTCTCCATTTCATTTTGTTAATCTTTCATTTGCATTTCATTCCTAAGCCTACATTGGTATTAAAACATAGACAATTTTTTTAATGCATCATTCAATCCTCCATTTTTTTTCCATTTTCAGCAAACCCTACTCCTCATCCCTCACCCCTATTCATTTAGGGGTATGGAAACATTCAATTTTAAAAATGAAATCCTAGCCTTGTTTGTGGTTCCCATGGAGCCCATACTTTCCCCTCCTTATTATCGATCTTTTTATTTTTCATGTTGAGGTCAAACCCTAGCCATTGTTAAATGTCATCCACTTCAACAGTCAAAGGTCGATTTTGACCAATAAAAGTAGGACAAATATTTACCACTTTTTATTGTAAATGAGGTGTAAAATTGTTATTGACTGTTTGACTATTGAAGTGGATGATATTTAAGTAGAGTGGCCATGATTCAAATTAACGGGAAGTCTGGTGTTCGAGTCAGAATGTGGGTAAGAGACCATTCGACACAGGCTCCTCTTTTGCTTGACATATGTTGTTTTTGGTGAGAACATTCCGTGTGCAGTACTCAACTTTGCCTTGCGCCTCTAGTCTTTGCATGGAGGAAAATGGAGTTTTTGGCTTCTTTGCCCGCTCTCACACCTTCGACCTTAAGATTAAAAAAAATTGTGTCCTCAATCTTTCAAATTTGTATGGGACCATCTCCAAACCCTCGCACCCAGAAAGTTGTAGGGCCTCCAACAAGCACAAATTGGCAAATGTGTCGGGCAAAGATGATAGAATCGTATGAGAGACTAATACACTATAGCGATCAGACCATTTCAAACTCCACGACCTCTTTGCATATCTTGTTACGTACTGCGATAGTCATATGTCTTTCATTTAGGAATTTAGGTTTAGATTTTGGGAGTTTTGGCTTTAGGTTTCTATAGTTTGGGGCTAAAATTATATTGAATGATTTTTTAAAATGAAACAAAATTATATTGGACGATTTCTTTCTTTCTTTTTTCTTTTTTTTTTAAAAATTCTCTTCCCTCCTCTTGGTTCCGGTGTCAGTACATTCTTCTTCCTCTATTTTGATTTGTAATTATCATTTTCTTTTCTCTTTTCTTATTTGTTACATCTTGATGATGGATAATGGAATGTGATTTGAAATATTGATGAAAACTAATACATAACTAAATCTAGAAATATTCATGCTAAATTTAGGGTGCTTCATTGGAGTTGGTGTTCTTTTTATATGGGAGTGTTTTATTTGTCATTTTTATTAGTTTGGGAGTGATTTATTTAAAAACAAAGTTTCATATTTTGGGAGGGGGGAACATTTTTAGGCTTGTCCAATATTTCAAGCAATAAGTTTGTTTTTGAATTTTTGGTGCAAACAAGATTCAAACTTCAAAACAAATTTTGCAAATAAAAAGCAAATTGCAATGTTCGATATACATGATGCCTTTTGTTCACGTTTATAAGTCAAGTCGTCATGATTGGACTATTGCATCTAATGCCTAACATAGTGGCAACAACAACATCAATGGCTTAGTCCCTATAAATTGTTAGGCATAAATAAGAGCATTTTTATTTTCCATTTCCCTCTGTTACCCATTTGTCATTATCATAAGACGCAAATCTTGATAGAAAAAAAAATTGATTTCTTTCTAAGTAGGTGTCGTTGATAGGGCGAATCCTTTCACGTGTTGCCCAAGTTTCACGTACCACTTTACTATCATGTGCTTTAATATCCCTTTCACATATTGTTAGGTATATTGGAAGGATGGGCCTCTTCCCTGTACTGACAGACATATTAGAAGGGCGGGCATATCGAGAGGTTTGGTACATTAGTTTAGTGGTATATAGAAAAGAAAACCTATTGGAGTGATAAGGAACCAATCCATCTCCATTTGATAGTAAAAGTTATAAAGTGTTGTGAATTGTATTATTTTAAGCATTATCGGTAAAACTCGACACAAGTGAGTGTGATCTTTGTAATCAAGTGTTAATAACCAACAAGAAGAAAAAATAATATCTCAATGCTATCATCAATACAAGCCTCTATGCAAATTTGCAATCAATACAAGATGTTGCAACAAGAAACCAGTATGTTGTAAGATCAATTACAAGATTAGATACCCAATGTCTTAGTAGAGAAAAAAAATGTCAACAATGATGTTCCTTCAAGCAATTCAACTCAAAAGGTTGGTTGAGACAAAATTCCTTGAAGAAAAGTGTTGAGCCCCCTCCTGTGTCACAAAACAATGTTGTTGTGCCTAAATAAAAAAAGTGTTGTCAAAACCCATCATAAATACAATACCTGATAGTCCTATTGTTGAATCTCCACCTTTTGTGCGTGTTTGGGAGACAATAAAACCTAACAAACATTGTATTGGTCTAGGGTGTACAAGTGTTGTGAATTTTTATATACTAAAATATTCAAAACCTATCAAATTTGCATTCAGAGGTATTCTATACAACAGTGAAGTTGAGTTTTCACTTGTCGGTTAGCCTTGTGAAATGACAAGTTACCAAGTCGATCAAAATCAACTTGCAAAACCCATCAAATCCAAACATGTTGTCATTGTGGACATCAAGGACATACCTCTAGTGACTATTTTGATTTATATCCTTGCTTATCATGTGGTCAACACACATTCTACAAAACAATGTTATGTCAGAGATTTGTCTACCAAATCAATGAGGCATATGCATTTCGGATGGATAGGTAATTCTAAATGGCAAACTAAGGTTCTCTTACTATCAAAATCTTAGAAGAGAGTTCAATCCACCATTTTAGATGATAGCTAGTCTACTCTGATGTAGTCAAGGTAGGAGGGTCTAATGAAGGACTGTCCAGCCTTGAAGCCTTAAACAACCAACACCATGATCATAGCAAAGATGTAACATATAGCAATAGAATGATAAGAGATACTCTTAAACACATGACACAAGATGTATCTTGGGAAAACCCTCAAAGGGAGAAACCTAGCCTTCAATAGATCACTTCTCATTATATTAGAATTTCAAACCTCATTACATATGCCTCTAGGGCTTTTCAAATGCTAGGCCGCAACCCAGGCTTACAAAAGATTCATACAACATCATTCTTCCATGTCTTCTTTCTCCTCCTTACCCTTCTATATTCGCTGCTCTGTATCTTCTACTCTCTACTCTGTCTTCTGCTTCTGCTCCGTTGCCTTCCAGAATCAAAACAATTCATCTTTTGGCATCATGTCTTCACACACTTCTTCGTTGCATGATGGCACAACCTTGCCAGTCACCTCACAATTCTAATTTAGAAAACAAACACAAAACTCAAGGCAGGAAAATGACAGGAGACTCAAACCAAGAGTGACAGGAAGTAAATGCAAAAGAGATTTCTATTATTATTGAATATTCTCTTTATTACAAAAATCAACTACCGGCCTTATACAGTCAGCCTCTCATATGCAGAAAACAACAAAAACAAAAATGCCACATCCAATTGGATTCTCCTATAGTAGCCTCTCTCTCAATATCAATCTATCTTCACTTCGAACTCAGCCTGCTCTTCATCTACTAATGATCAGCCTCTTTCACAAACCATCGACCTTCATCCAAAATAATCTTCTTGCTCTCGGTCCCCCTTGTTCTCACAACCGTCGACCATTATATCTTCATTCGAATAGAGCTGTCGATGGTTAAGGATTTTGCAGAGAGTAAATGTTGCAACCGTCACTAAAAATAGATAGTCGTCACCCACACAGAGAAATGGATTGCTAGAGAGGTTGCAGACCATGAACTCCACCATCGTCATAAAGAAGTCTACAGAAAATACCAACATAATCATCGCTGCCAAAGAAGAAATGGAGCCACCAGAGGATAAATACAGACTCCCAAATGCAGAGAAGGAAAACGTAAGGTAGAAGCACGATCACCATCTCCAACAAAGATTTCAATGCAGATTTAATGCCTTTTCTATACTAGCCGATTTCCCAAGAAGGAAAGAAATCACACTCGTCAGCTGAGTTTTATTCTTTGTATTGCACCATATGAGGCTTTTTCCTTTTTAAATCTGGAGATAATAGATACCCATGACCTTTAGATAAAAATAGAAATTTAATGTCTCATCAAAGGTTGGCAAAAATAAAAACATAATGGCGACAGGAGGTCCAAGGGCTGAGTGACAGGAGCTTCAAACACACCAAAAATTACAGAGAGAGAGAAACCTGCTTTATTCACCAAACAAATCAAAATGTTAAAATAAAACCAAAAATTTATTGAGGCTAGATGCCCCTGCATCAAACTCCTGGGCATAAAGAGATCATGAGCTCCAGCTCATGAGGTCTGTAATTGAATGACCCAGACTATTGATCTCGTCCTCACTAAGCCATGATGCATCTTCAATGGGATGATTGCACCACTTGACAAGATACTTAAAATATTCTTTCTTATGGGTCTTCTTCAGCACTTGTTTATCTAGAATGCATTCTAATGGTTGTGGAACAGTGGCTGTCCCAACTTGTTCTTCATGAGATGAATCGGCTGCATTATCTTCTTCTACTTCTATATCTCCTTTATATGGATATAAATCTGCAACATTAAAAATGGGAGATATATTCAACTCTTCAGGCAGTGATATCTCATAAGCATTGGCTGAAAACTTCCTTAGGATTTTACAAGGACCAATCTTCTTCATCTAAAGTTTATTGTATGCCCCTGTAGGAAATCTCTCCTTTCGGAGATGTACCAATACAAGGTCTCCAACTTGAAACTGCAACTCTTTTTTCTTCAAATCAACATGCCTTTTATACTGTAGATTGCTATCTTCAATATTATTCTTCACCTTCTCTTGAATGTCATGAATGACTTGAGCAAACTCTTCCCCATCTGCACTTCTTTTCTCCATTCCAGCAAGATCACGAAGCTCAAACATACATCTTGGATGCATACCATAAACCACATAGAAAGGGCTGAAACCTGTGCTTTTGTTTGGGGAATCATTATAAGCAAATTCAACTTGTACTAACATAAGATCCCAACTTCCAGTTGACTTACCAACAAGACATCTCAACAAATTTCTAAGGCTTCTATTGACAACCTCGGTCTGTCCATTCGTTTGAGGATGATACACAGAGCTAAAATTTAGATTTGTGCCCAACTTCTTCCATAGAGTCCTCCAGAAATGACCCACAAATTTTGTATCCCTGTCAGAAATAATACTTCTTGGAATACCATGTAATCTTACAACTTCTTTAAAGAACAAATTTACAATGTTAGTTGCATCACTAGTCTTCTTACATGGTATAAAATGCACCATTTTTGAAAATCTATCAATTACAACAAAAATTGAATCATTACCCCTTTGAGTATGAGGTAAACCCAAAATAAAGTCCATACTCACAGAATCCCAAGGCCTGGTTGGAACCAGCAATGGCTGATATAATCCAACATTTTGACTTCTTTCTTTAGCATGTTGACAAATTCTGCACCTTTCCACATATCTTCTCACATCTGCCTTCATCCTTGGCCAATAATAATGTGTGCTTAATTACTGAAAAGTCTTATCCTGTCCAAAATGACCAGCAAGACTACCACTATGTTTTTCCTTCAACAAATTGTCTCTCATGGAGCCTTGAGGAATACACAACTTATTTTCCTTAAACAAGAATCCTTCTTGTATCATATAATCATTCCATGGCTCTTTATTCTTGCAAATAGGATCACTGCAAGCTGCAAATGCTTCTCCAACATATGCATACAACTCTTTCAAACTTTCAAACCACACACTGTTAGTCCTTATCTCACATAACAACAAATTCTTCATACTTAAAGCATTAGCAACTTTATTCATTTGACCACTTTTATGCTTCAAAACAAAATTAAAACTTTGAATATACTCAACCCATTTATCATGCCTCTGATTTAATTTGTGCTAGTTGTTGATGAACTGCAAAGCATGATTATCAGTATACACAATGAATTCTTTGGGAAAAAGATAATGTCTCCATTTCGTGAGGGATTGAACCAAAGCATAAAATTTCAAATCATAAGAAGAATATTTTTTTTAGCATCATTCAATTTCTCACTAAAATAAGCAACCGGCTTTCCCTCTTGACTCAAAACTACCCCAATAGCCAAACCACTAGCATCACATTCTACCTGAAACACTTTATCAAAATCCGGCAAAGCAAGTATGGGCTGTTCACTCACCTTCTTTTTTAGAAATCTAAATTTTTTTTCAGCCTCTTTAGTCCACACAAATGGTCTTTTGCTTCCCTTAATAGTCTCCAAAACTGGTGCTACAACATGACTGAAGTTTCTTATAAACTTTCTGTAAAAACTAGAAAGACCATGAAAACTTCTTACCTCCATGATACTCCTTGGTGATGGCCAATCAAGTATAGCCTGAACCTTCTCCTTATCCATCTTCAATCCATCCGTTGACACCACAAAACCCAAGTAAACTAGTTCAGTTTGCAAAAACACACACTTCTTCAAGTTAATCTGTAACTTTTCTTCTTGAAGTCTCTTCATAACTTCTCTCAGATGCTCAAGGTGCTCCTCTTTTGACCTATTAAACACCAAAATATCATCCAAATACACAACCACAAATTTGCCAATAAATGGTTTCAAAACTTCATTCATTAAGCTCATAAAAGTACTAGGAGCACTAGACAACCCAAAAGGCATAACTAACCACTCATACAACCCATCACTAGTCTTAAAAGTAGTTTTCCACTCATCCCCTGGTCTAATTCTAATTTTGTTATAACCACTTTTCAAATCTATCTTAGAAAAATACATTGACCCACTCAAACAATCCATTAAATCTTCAATCCTAGGGATGGGGAATCTATATCTTATTGTGATTTTATTTATTGCTCTTGAATCAATACACATACATCATTCTCCTCCTTTCTTTGGCACCAATACTGTAGGAACTACACACGGGCTTAGACTTTCTCTTATCAAACCTTTCTCCAAAAGTTCCCCAACTTGCTTCCTTATGTCTTCATTCTCCATAGGTGTTAATCTGTATGCAACTTTATTTGGAAGGCTAGCTCCCAGAATCAAATCCATATGATGACTTATGCTTCTAATAGAAGGCAATTCGTTAGGCAAATCATTTGCAACAATATCCATATTCTCATTCAACATATCTTGTATCTCAGTAGGTAAATCATCCAACTTTGTAGAAGTCATTACACATTGTGGTTTAGGAACCAAAGCAAAATCAATTTCTTCATTCTTCAAATCCTTCAAAAACTCTTTACCACTTACCATCATTACCTAACTACTACTGTTGTTGTCCTCTTCTTTCTCCTTTATGGGCAACAAGGTATGCTTCTCTCCATCTTTCATAATGGTATATGTATTCTCCTTTCCATCATGGACTAAATTTCTATCAAATTGCCATGGTCTTCCAAGAAAAACATGGCACACATCCATGGGCATTATATCACACAAAACACAATCTTTATAACTACCAATATGAAAATCAACATAGGTCTTCTCACTAACCAATATTTGATGGCCTTTTTGTAACCAAGTTACCTTATATGGAGTTGGGTGTTTAATCCTTTTAAGATTCAGCTTCTCTACCATTTCAATGGCAACAATATTGTCAGTACTACCACTATCTATAATGAGCTTACAACATTTACCATGTGACTTACACTTTGTTTTGAACAATGCTCTCCTTTGAATTGGCTCTTGACTTTCCTTCTGTGGCTTTAACAATGCTCTCTTAAGCATCAAGGATTCTCTTGATTCTGCTCCATCCTTGTGATGTACTAGAGATCCTCCACTTTCTTGATCAGCCTGAACAACTTGATTGCTCCTTTCAAATTTGGAGTGTCCTTGTGATGATTTAGTAGATTCCCAACTCTTGTGTCCAATTTGATTGCACTAGTAACATGATGCAGAGGCATCCACACTAAAACCTTGACATACAGCATGTATGTCTACAACCCTTCATCATCATCATCATATTTCCCTTAACACTGTCAGCATCATCATATTTTCTCTTGCCGACTGATATCCTCCTGCAGACAAACCTTCGACCCTTCGCCTGTCAGCAGCATCATCATATCCGGCTATCGGCAGCATCATCATATTCGGCAAGCGCAAACATCCTCCTGATGTTCACTGTTCATCTTACCGCCAAACTCTTTCTTCATCATCATGATGTTCAACATCATGTTCATTAGCAGGATATAAAATATCCGGTTCCCTCCATATATCCTGATGACGACTACCTCACGCACCTTTCCTTCGATGCTTACGTCACCCCGATATCCTGATGACGATGACGTCACATGCAGTTTCTTCAATATCCTGCTGTCGGCCAAACTTAACATTATCGGCCCGCGATGGTTTTATCAACCCGATCTTCTACCTTATGCCGATACGCTCCTCCTCGGCAACACCTGATGATGATCACCCCGAAACGCATTCACCTTATGCAAACGACTGCATCATGCTCATCTCCACCTACTCGGATGACGGCCGAAGTAACTGCAGGATATACACAGAAATATCCTGATGATGCCGTTGCGATGGATTTTCCAACCTTAGCGAATTTTCAATCCACCGAACCTCCTGAGGTGACCCGATCTACTTTCAGGGCGATCTTCCAGTCTCTAACAACCAGCACGACCTAGCACATACCCATGCTAGGGTTCTCAACACCTCTCGACGACGATCCTGCACACCTGCATGCAAACAAACACAAAATGCAGACTAAATCCTAAACTACTGTACATAGCCATTCCACCGATTCGACGAATCAACCGGTGGAATGGATCAGCGAATCCATGAAACCACCAGAACAACAAATCGATCACACAATGGAATCCAAACAGAAAATTGACACAACAGGATCTCTTTATTGATTTCAAAAGATGCAAATATAATATTCTGTCTCTCTCTCTGTCTCACCCTCTGCAAAGTTGATCGATCCTATGCAATCTCAACCAAACCGCATGCATAAATAGGATCTCCTGCGAGTACTACCGACCCGACTCCAAGCGGCTGGGAGCTTCCAAGCGGCTGGGAGGATCCAACCGAACTAACAACCTAAACAGCTGTCCAAACAAACTATCTAAAAATAGTAAAGTATGGTCAACATGACCTTATTACATGCATTGGTCTTATCAGACCTTCTTGGAAACATTAACCAGACCTAAAACAAACTAACTGCCTCATGGAGGCCAGTTGTCAGGTAGGTGCTCCTGCACCATACTCCCCAACAGAAAAGAACTCATGTCCCATGAGTTAGGTTGTGGAAGTCCTCCACCTTTACACTTTGCCTTTGTAGTGTCTTGACCTGTTCCAGCTTTGTCCTCTGCTGGCTCTTGGCTGCTCCAAGACTTCTGAACTGTAACTTGCCTTCTTGCAAGTAAATCCTCATGCCTGTCAATGTAGGCCCTTCTCTCACATACCTTGTGTTTGTTAGGTTGTCTGACCAGAACCTCTGTCTGAACTGCCTCTGGAACTTCTGCAATGTTCAACTCTGTCTTTCTTTCAACCTTTATAGGACAAACAATAGTCCCAACTATGACAACATCCTTGTCATTCCTCTCAACTGGTTGCTGTTTGCAAACCTGTTGCTGAACCTGCTGCTGACCTCTGTCAGTCACAACTGAAACTGTCTTCAAACTGTTGTCCTTAACAACTCCTTTCCCTGCAGTGTCCGCAACTGCCTGTATGCCTGCTCCTATAGGCATCTGCACAAACTCCTTCTTTCCCACTAAAATGATTTTGGCTGCCCCCTGTGCTGTAGCATCTTCTTGCAATGGCATCAACATAATAGTCTTCCCATCTTTCTTGATGGTGTAGGTATTAGCATACCCATCATACAGTACCCTTCTATCAAATTGCCATGGTCTACCCAATAGTAGGCGACAACATTCCATGGGCAAAATGTCACACAAAACTCTATCATGATATGCTCCAATCTGAAAATCCACATATGCCTGTTCATAGACAAAAAGTGATTGACTATCACTCACCCAAGATGCCTTGTAAGGGTGTTGGTGTGGAATCCTTTCCAAATGCAGTTTATCCACCATTTCCTGAGATACCATGTTGTCTGTTGAACCAGTATCAATGACAACCTTACATACTTTACCTTTGCTCTTGCATGTGGTCTTGAAAAGAGCTCTTCTTTGCATCATATCCTTTGATGTCTGCAATCTAGTTCTCCTTAGCATCAATGCTTCTCCCTCCTCAGGATACCCATAACCGTCAGGAACTCTATCTCCTTGATAAGTGTTTAAACTTTGCACACTTTGCTCTACTTTCTCTTCTTGCACAAGTTGTACTCCCTTGTCATTCGTTCTATCATTTCTGGATGATGAACCTTTGCTTTCTGGACATTTGAAAAATGGATGACCAAACTCACCACAGGTGTAACACTTTCCTGAAAATGTAGTAGAACCTCTACCACTTCCAAATCTGCCTCTATTACCTTTCCATCCACCTCTGAAATCAGACTGTCCCTGTCCTTTACCAGTGTCTTCTTGACCCTCATTGGTTTGCCTTGTGGTAAGGGCTAATCCTCTTCCCCTCATATTGTTGCCTCTTCCTCTCATGGACTTATCTTGTCTTCTATTCACCTTTTCTTCAATCCTGATTGCCATTTGGTAACAATCCTCCACACTCTTAGGGTTAGCTAAAACTAACTCATCCTGTATGTTCAATCTCAAACCAGACAAGTACCTAGCCACCTTTTCTACCTCATTCTCATGATGACCAGATCTCATACTCAACTTATAAAACTCCTCAGTATATGCCTTCACATCCATTTCCTTCTGCCTTAAAAATTGCAGCTTCTTAAACATCTGAATCGCATAATCCTTGGGCAAGAATTTACCTTTGATCCTTGCTACCATTTTATCCCATGAAGTGATCTTTGACTTTCCTTGTTTCCTTCTCTCGGATTGTACATAATCCCACCATACCAAAGCATGACCTCCTAACTTGGTCTTTGCAATCTTTACCTTCTGATCCTCAGCAACATCTTCACATTCAAAGTGATTATCAAGTGCAGCAATCCAATCCAGTAACTCATCTTCATTCAAACTTCCATTATACTTGGAAACATCAACCTTTACCTTAGGTTTATCACTCTGCACTGCCTTTAACAGTTTTGCAAATCTCTGGTCTTTAGCATCTAGATCTTCAGCTACCTCTTCATACTCTTCAACAGTATCTTCATCTTCTTCTGACTCACTGTCTTCCACTTCCCTCTTTTTATTCTTTTCCAGGGCTACAAGCCTGGCTTGAAGTGCTTCAGCAAGCTCCTTCATCTTCCTCATCTCTCTGGCATGTTTTTCCTTCATCTCCTGCAACTCCCTTGCAGTACCATTGCCTTTCGGAGGCATTTTGTCAACCTCTCACTCCTCTACCTATGTCCTTTCAGTGACAGAATCAACACTACCTCTGCCCTTTCGGTGACAGAATCAACACACAACAGCCCAGACCTTTTGCTGAGCTCTGATACCACTATGATGCAGAGGCATCCACACTAAAACCTTGACATACAGCATGTATGTCTACAACCCTTCATCATCATCATCATATTTTCTCTTGCCGACCGATATCCTCCTGCAGATAAACCTTCGACCCTTCGCCTGTCAGCAGCATCATCATATCCGGCTATCGGCAGCATCATCATATTCGGCAAGCGCAAACATCCTCCTGATGTTCACTATTCATCTTACCGCCAAACTCTTTCTTCATCATCATGATGTTCAACATCATGTTCATCAGCAGGATATAAAATATCCGGTTCCCTCCATATATCCTGATGACGACTACCTCACGCACCTTTCCTTCGATGCTTATGTCACCCCGATATCCTGATGACGATTATCCTAATGACGATGACGTCACATGCA
This sequence comes from Cunninghamia lanceolata, assembly GCA_027924645.1. Lineage (NCBI taxonomy): Eukaryota > Viridiplantae > Streptophyta > Pinopsida > Cupressales > Cupressaceae > Cunninghamia > Cunninghamia lanceolata. The sequence continues at coordinate 6,257,867 of BSBN01000429.1, read as the reverse complement.
GTTTCTTCAATATCCTGCTGTCAGCCAAACTTAACATTATCGGTCCACGATGGTTTTATCAACCCGATCTTCTACCTTATGCTGATACGCTCCTCCTCGGCAACACCTGATGATGATCACCCCGAAACGCATTCACCTTATGCAAACGACTGCATCATGCTCATCTCCACCTACTCGGATGACGCCCGAAGTAACTGCAGGATATACACAGAAATATCCTGATGATGCCGTTGCGATGGATTTTCCAATCTTAGCAAATTTTCAATCCGCTGAACCTCCTGAGGTGACCTGATCTACTTTCAGGGTGATCTTCCAGTCTCTAACAACCAGCACGACCTAGCACATACCCATGCTAGGGTTCTCAACACCTCTCGATGACGATCCTGCACACCTGCATGCAAACAAACACAAAATGCAGACTAAATCCTAAACTACTGTACATAGCCATTCCACCGATTCGACGAATCAACTAGTGGAATGGATCAGCGAATCCATGAAACCACCAGAACAACAAATCGATCACACAATGGAATCCAAACAGAAAATTGACACAACAGGATCTCTTTATTGATTTCAAAAGATGCAAATACAATATTCTGTCTCTCTCTCTGTCTCACCCTCTGCAAAGTCTGATCGATCCTATGCAATCTTAACCAAACCGCATGCATAAATAGGATCTCCTGCGAGTACTACCGACCCGACTCCAAGCGGCTGGGAGCTTCCAAGCGGCTGGGAGGATCCAACCGAACTAACAACCTAAGCAGCTGTCCAAACAAACTATCTAAAAATAGTAAAGTATGGTCAACATGACCTTATTACATGCATTGGTCTTATCAGACCTTCTTGGAAACATTAACCAGACTTAAAACAAACTAACTGCCTCATGGAGGCCAGCTGTCAGGTAGGTGCTCCTGCACCATAACATTTTCTAGTAAATCCTCTTCCTCTACCTTGTGAACCACCTCTTCCATAAGATCTTCCTCCTCTATTTTGAAAACCACCTCTATCATTGTGGGCTATCCCCACTAGAGCTTCTAGCTTCTTCAATTTGATGATGTTGTCCTCTACCAGATTGCTATCCTCTTCCTCTAAAACCTCTTCCTCTCTTCTCTTGCTGACTTTGCTTCCTTTGTAGCTTCTCTTCTGCCTTTAAGGCAAGTTGGTAAGCCTCTTCTAGGCTTCTAGGAGACAAAAGACTCATCTCATCTTGTAGACTGTATCTTAGACCATTCACATAATGGGCTATCTTCTCCACATCATCTTCAGCATGCCCCAATCTGATTATGAGCTTGTAAAACTCGTCTGTGTGATCTTTCACATACATCTCTTTTTGCTTCAAATTTTGTAATCTCTTAAAGAGATTAGCCTAATAGTCACTAGGAAAAAATTTAGCCTTCAACTTGGCTACCATCCTATCCCATGAGTTAATCTTTTCCTTATTGCTCTTTCTCCTTTTAGTTTGGACAAAGTCCCACCACATGGCCGCATGACCTTTCAATCTCATGCAGGCAAATTTTACTCTTTTCTCTTCTGCTATGCCTTCATATTCAAAATATTTATCCAAATCATTGATCCAGTCAATTAATTCTTCACCATTAAGACTTCCAGCATAAGTAGGCACATCAATCTTGGGTTTGGATCCCAAATTCATGACTGAACTTATCAGTCTTTTACCAAATTCATCTCCTAGGTCTGCCTGTCTTTCCTCATGTTCTTCTCTATGAGGTTCTGCTTCCTCATCACTTAAATCTTCAATATCAGGGTTTCCTCTCCTCTGTGCCCTCTGAAGAGCATCCATCCTCTCAATCAAAGTCTGCATCAAATTAGGGTCACCATGGTCCCTTCAGCCTCTGCCTTGGCCTTTGCCCATACCCATCCTTCTCGGAGGCACATTGACCACCTTCAATGACCAGTCTCAACCTAACCTGGCTCTAATACCAAACTAATGGCACAACCTTGCCAGTCACCTCACAATTCCAATTCAGAAAACAAACACAAAACTCAAGGCAGGAAAATGACAAGAGACTCAAACCAAGAGCGACAGGGAGTAAATGCAAAAGAGATTTCTGTTATTATTGAATATTCTCTTTATTACAAAAATCAACTACTGGCCTTATATAGTCAGTCTCTCATTAATAGAAAACAACAAAAACAGAAATGTCACACATCCAATTGGATTCTCCTATGTCAGCCTCTCTCTCAATATCAATCTATCTTCACTTTGAACTCAGCCTGCTCTTCATCTACTAATGATCGGCCTCTTTCACAGACGACCTTCATCTAAAATAATCTTCTTGCTCTCGGTCCCCCTTGTTCTTAGCCGTCGACCATTATATCTTCATTTGAATAGAGCCGTCGATGGTTAAGGATTCTGCAGAGAGTAAATGCTACAATCGTCAGTGAAAATAGATAGTCGTTGCCCACACAGGGAAATGGATTGCCAGAGAGGTTGCAGACCATGAACTCCACCATCATCATAAAGAAGTCTGCAGAAAATAATAACATAACCATCGCTGCCAAAGAAGAAATGGAGCCGCTAGAGGATAAATGCAGACTCCCAAATGCAGAGAAGGAAAATGTAAGGTAGAAGCACAACCACCATCTGCAACAAAGATTTCAATGCAGATTTAATGCCTTTTCTATACTGGCCGATTTCCCAAGAAGGAAAGAAATCACACTTGCCAGCTGGGTTTTATTCTTTGCATTGCACCATATGAGGCTTTTTCCTTTTTAAATCTAGAGATAATAGATACCCACGACCTCTAGATAAAAATATAAATTTAATGTCTCATCAAAGGTTGGTAGAAATAAAAATATAATAGCCAAGCAAGTTTATGTCATAATGGCAACATGAGGTCCAAGGGCTGAGCGACAGGAGCTTCAAACACACCAAAAATTGCAGAGAGAGAGAAACCTACTTTATTCACCAAACAAACCAAAATGTTAAAATAAAACCAAAAATTTATTGAGGCTAGATGCCCCTGCATCACTGCATCCCCTGCCTTGAAACAATCTTCTATCCTTCATTTATATCCTCCTCAAGCCTTCAAAACATTATCTTGTCAGCCTAATTGTAACGTGTAGGAAACAAGTAGGTCGACGTCCAACACTCAGCAATGCTTCGCAAATGATGGAAACTTGATGCGGTTCTCTATGAAAGTTGGCTAAGTCCCAAATTACCTTGAATAGTGTTCCATTAGGCTCTGCAAGTCATGGAATTGCTCCACAAACCCATTAGGCTTCAATTGAACACTAACTGCTATGAGAAAACTAATGATCTTTTGATAGCGATAACTTTGTGTAGACAAATCCAAATGACTTGAAACTTGAATATGATGTAGATGACACTATGTATATGCTAAGTCTTGCTCTGCAAGCTCTAATGTGAAGATGCAGTAAAATGCAATAATCTCCAATGTCTCCTCTGTTAACCAGTTACATAGTCTTGACTCAAACACTTCTAGGAACTTTTGTGGTGATCCAAAACTTTTGAAGCTCAGATATGTCATGCCTCCTGCCTTACTCCACATAACCTCCAATCTACGAGGCCATACGCTCAAATGCGGTAGTCCCCATTGTCACTTTATGGCACTTTGCAACTCAACATTAACTGTCACAATTCACTGAATGACTTCCAGATGCTCCTGCATCATACTCTTAATGCATATGTTGTTGTTCATCTAGTTGATAATAAACACAGTATTACTGTTATGTCATAAAATGTCCCCCTAGTGACTTTTACCTCCTAAGTTTAGCTCCTGGGTCCCTTGTTTTGCATCTTGCATTTAACTCCCAGAAGAAAATGGCCTGAAACCCATGTCAAATGGGACTTGAGGGACATTGTGGCATTTGACCCTACCCTAAAATAGGACCTGAGGACTTGGGCACTCGCACCCCAGTCCTACCCTATTTCAGGCAGGTCCCAAATTTGAATGTCGGTTATGTTACCATTAGAAGGTTCTGTTGCCGACTATTAAGTTTGAATTATGAAATTTAAAGTGGGAATACATATATAAGCATGTTTAGGGTTTCATTTGTAAACTAGAAGATGATTATGAACTTTTGGCGAACTTATGATTTTAGAGCATTCAAGATATTCATTGTTGCAGAGCAGAATATTGTTGTTGTGTTTGTGATTGCAGATTTAGCTTCATCTTCTCATGTGTTGAAGGATTTTCATCTACATGCAAGCTACACCTCTGAGGTGATATCTATTTGTGTTTGAATCATTTTATCAATTTTTTTGCCTTTATCCCATAGGGATACACACTCTCTATCTAACAACGATGTTCAAAAGACTTGAATGTCCTTCCGGGGCTTGACTGAGGCAAGCTCCTAAACACCACAACCCCCAACCACACTCCTTGTGATTGCAGGTTACAGGTATCATATTTTGTGGAGTGGAGTTGCAGAGGAAGGTTGCAGAGGATAAGGATTCTGGATCTGGTGGAAGGAAGTTGCCTAGAGAACTTTTGGGACAAGGGCTCTAGTGCCAGTGTCCTATGAGGTTACAAACATAGAAATACTTGTGACAATGATAATCAGCATCTGAAGAAGTCCTGACATCCTGAAGAAGACACTGCCTTGGACTAGGGCGTGAGTGCCAGTGGCCTTCGCATCTTCTATGATAGAAATAGACTGAACAATGATCATCAGTGTCGTGAGGAGACCGGAATTCCCTGAAGAAAACACTGTATTGGACTAGGGTGTGAGTGCCAATGTCCCTAAACATTCCGTATCATGAACTTCAAAAAATGGTCAGTAACTAATCTTTGTCTACTATCTTGGTCTATGAGCATTTGTTGTAATTCATCAGTTTGCTTCCAATTTTGCATAATTAGGGTTTTGAGCGTATTTGAGCATTTAATTAATACATTAATTGAGAATTTTTGAGTTTCCATAGAGTTACAAGTGACCACCAACCTGTAGGTGAATCCTCTTGCAAGAGTTGTGATTCAACTCGGTTGGATGTCCTTAAATGTTTGTAGTGAAAGGAGGATTTAACCCACATATCCATTGAAATTGAAAAAACCCTCATTTCATATAAAACATTTTGGTGAACCCATGTTTATTTGAGTTTTGCACCTTTCTAAGTGTTATACTTTAGATTTGCATTCATTCATTTAGTTTTCATCTTATTGCATTTGAAAATTTACAAAAAAATTGAAAAATTTGAAAAAAATGGCATTTTAAGTTTGCATTTTGACATAATTTAATTAAATTTCATTTAATTTCTAATATTTTCATTAGATCTTATATAAATTACAGAAATTCATCATTAATTAATCATTTCCATTGCATTTTCATGCTTAAATTGTTAAAAATTGCTTGAAATTGTGCATTTTTTATATAACCCATTTTTTGCATTAGCTAGGGTTTGTAGTTAAAATCTTGTTTCATATTTTACTACTCTTTTAAACACTCATTTAGGACTGATTTATAATTGTAGTGTTTCATCATATTTTGTAAAAATTCATGTCTAGGGTTTAAAAACCTTGTATTTTCATTAGATTTTGCCTTGTCATCTATCTAGATTTGCATTATAGGTGTGTTGTGAAGGATATTGTTGCATTATTGGATTAATATTGAGCTTATTATTCACTGCCCCTCTTCAATTTCCTTACAACACCTCTTCTCTTAGGCATTTGCAATGAAAAAAAGTAAAAAATCAAGTATTTTAGGTCATAAACTTACATAGTTTTGCACTTGTTCCTTGTATAAGCATTAAAAATCTTTTAAAATTAGATCTTGCATACATTTGAAAACATAAATTTGAAATCATTTTACACACTTGATTGAAATTTTGCATTATCTCAATTACACATTGTGTATTTCAACATCTACGGTGTACTACTAGATCTTATTTGACATTGATGTTTCAAGACATTTCATTATGACACTTTCATGTCATTTCTCTTTGGTATCTTTGCATGCATATATCAAAGATATTAATTTTTAAAGATTTCTAAACCTCATGAGTGAACATACTACAATATTAGAAGATTTAATCAAATTCATCTCTAAGAACTCTCATGAGAAGGATAAGTGTGAAAATTCCTCTTCCATTAATGCCTTGGAATTGATAGCTAAATAATATGATGATGTTGATGATCCCATAAGTTATCCTACTTCTCCTATAATTGAATGTCCAAGAACCTTAGATGAGAAGACTATTGACAGCTCTACTGTGGTTGTAAATTCAAGTCCCTTAGACATCACTAATGATACAACACCTAAAAACACCTTACCTTTCTTTCATTCCAATGCTCTTCCTGGCCAGGATGAAGCATTAGTGGATGAGAAAAGATCCCTCACATTAAATCCTTTAGGGATAGATATTGAGTATAATCAAAAGGACAACAATGTTAATTCAATCTACATTAATAGACTCATTCCACCCACCAATGGGTTACAAGATAAGTGTAGCAATATTCCTAAGATGGTTGTGTGGGGGGCACCTAATGTACCTTCTTTCTTCAAACCGGTGATTATAGTTCAAGGTGATCGAAAATCACCTCGACCCTTGGATTACATCCTAAACTATGCAAGACAAATCACTCAAAGAAATCAAGGTGTTCAAAATGTTTCGCAACATCCCATGATTGCTCACACATACAACACCCGCAATAACAATGTAAGAAAGCACCTCATGTGCTTGTCTCTCTTTAATGTTCTCAACCTATGCTCCCTTTGCCACCTTGTCTTACTCCTAAAAGTGGTCAAGATTATGATCTTGTTGAATAGCTTCGTGCTACTCTGGCTAAGATCCCTCTTTGGGATTTAATACAAACATCGCCTAGATACCATGGAATGCTCCAAGAAGCTTTACAAAAGGTGATTGTATCACTTGCTGTTAAGATGAATGATGTAGCAGCTCTAATAGATTGTATGCATGCAACAAAAATGGATATTCTATTTGAACCACATGAATTATCATCAGCCAAAGTCCAAAACCAATATGATCGAACTCTTATAATCTTTTTCACCATCAATAAAAAGTTGATAAAGTGAGTTATGATTGAAAATGGATCGACTTTTAATGTTTGTGGCATTGACTTACTACACAAAATTAAGATTGACACATCTTTTATCAAACCAAATATTATTGGCATTCGTGGCTTTGATAATATTGGTAGAACATCTATGAGTACTATAACTTTACCTATAAAGGTTGGTCCTATGACCTTATCTACCCTCTTTCATGTCATGCCTGGTTCACTTTCATATAATATGATTCTTGGTAGACCGTGGATCCATGCCATGGGGGCAATTTCTTCTACCCTTCATCAATCAATAAAGTTTATTTATCAAAACAAGATCTACATTGTGGAAGTTGATCCAGAACTAGATAATTGTTTACATATTGAAACACAAAAGTAAGTTAACAATCAACAAAGTCTAAACAACTTACGAGTGGATTCATCAATGCCTCTTGCCACAGATAATGTTGTGCAAGACTCTAAACATTGATTGCACTTTTTGGTGACAATTGGGGTTCATTAGATTTTAATCCTTGCAGTGTAGGGGAATATAAACTTAATAACCCTGACACATCAAAAGTTGTATCGATCTCATCCAAGCAATCTTTTGAAACACCTAAGAAAACCAAAGCCTTCTTGGTAGAAAACAAAGATAATACTCTTACTTATACTACAAATTATGATACCTATGAGGTTTCACCATCTTCTAAAGAAATAACATCCATCTATGGTCGAGGATTTAAAATCCTTTATAACAAATAAGACTATGTAGGTAAAGGATGTGGTGTAAATCAATAAGGAATCAAAGTACCTTTACAAGTTGCTAGAATTAACTACACAACCGGTATTGAATATCGCTCTTTGAAACCCACCAAAGCTTCTCGTCGTCCTAAACTTAATGTTAATGCAATATCAACAAGACCGAAACAAAATGAGAGATATCATGGGCTGATAGACAAGAATTGTCTACCAGGAGCTATCCCTATGAATCAGGTAAATATTTCTCCCTCTTTAAGACACACTCGTTGTAGCACATATTATAGTTGCTCTCAAGGGTGGCCTTCTCCTAGATATGTATGTTTTTAACATTGGGTTGTATCAGGTAAGTATTTCTAACCCTTTACCTTTGTGTTGTGTTTCCCCCATGATGTGTTATGTGTTGTTTAGGCCTCCTTGGATGACCCTTGATACTCTTGTAAGGTCAAGGATATCGGGAGACCGCCTCTGTTATGACCCTTCTATTTGTATCATTCTTCTATCTCGCTTCTCCTCTATTTTCATTGTTGTGTGTTGTGTCTTAGGGGCATAGCGTTGCAGTTGGTGACCTGGGGGCACCTTCCTACGTAACGACCCTAAGGCACTTGTTTCTCCTTGATTTATTGTTTACCTTTGTCTAGTGGTTCTATCTAGCTGGTAGATGATGAAAAACAAACATATATTGATACGAACCACGTGTCCCTTCAGTAAGTAAGCAAAAATGGACCTAGTCCATACATGATGGCGGGGTTGATATATATTATCCGACGCTTGGCTAGTAGAATCACTCCATGTGATATTTTGATGTCTTATATTTGCTAACAAACCATAACAATATAGCTGCTCTGTGCACTTTGTTTATCTTGGGTCTCACCTTGGTTACACTCAGTTTTGAGATCTCTATAGTATAGCCCCATGGTTATACTTGGTTTCTGAATCCGTAGTATAACCTTGGCTCTTAATGTGATTATTTTTATGCATTGCTTTTATCATGTGATGTGGTTATTATCTTAGAGAAATATTTCTAACCTCTCTTCTTGTATGATATTGTGTGTTTGTGGGATCATTCAACAATCGTAAAGTACATGTCACCTTTGGGGGCATGGGCTTTGCATGAGCTCTTGTTCCCTTGTGTGTTTTCTCTCTATCTTAAAGTGCTTGATATCGGTACACGATATCAACTACCTTAAGGTGGGGGCATATAAGCTAACCTGTCTGATGATTTTGATATTACCGAAGCGTGTTTGTAAGCCCTCTGCAGAGGTAGGATGTTGTATCTCTACACAATTGCACATATTTATTTTATATTGTAATGACAAAGCCCTCTGTGGAGGCGGGATATCATGCATATCCTTTTATTTTAATCCCTCTACGGAGGCAGAATATCATATCTTTTGAGCTAGTGCGTATCCTTTTATTTTAAAGCCCTTTGCGCAATGTGGGGATGGTGTATCTCTTGAGCTAGTGCACATCCTTTTTATTTCAAAAGTCCTCCGAGTAGGCAGGGTTGGTGTATCCTCCCTTAAGCATGTCTTTGGTAGTGGTTGTGGCATAAGCCCAACCATCAGGTGTGCCTATAATGTGCCTAAGATGGTGGGGGCTTAGAAATAAGTTCCTTCCACCACCTTGTTTGTCGTGTTTTAGACGTATAGTATGTCTTTGGCATGCTATACGGTGCTCGTGTTTTCCGTGTGTCTTCTGTGTGTTTCTTCCCAAGCATAGTTCAAAGAGCATGGAGAAATGCCCCTCCTATGCTTTGGGATTTGTATGGTGTGTTTGTTCCCAAGTATAGTCCAAAGAGCATGGCAAAATTCCCCTCATATGCTTTGGGATTTGTTTGGCGTGTTTGTTCTCAAGTGTAGTCCAAAGAGCACGGTGAAATGCCCCTCCTGCACTCTAAGATTTGTATTGCGTGTTTGTTGCCCCATATATAGTCCAAAGAGCATGATGAAATGTCCCTCCTACATTTTGGGTTGTGTGTTGCATCTTTACTTTCCATGTATTTGCATCTACATTCATATATATATGAAAATAAAAAAGAAATAATCACTGGATTCACTGTATTCATCATGTTTTACGTGTCTTCAATACTGTCTTCTCTGTGTCTTGTGTGCTTGTTACTATCTTCTCTGTGTTTTGTGTGCTTGATACTGTCTTCATTGTGTTTGGCATGTCTGTAATGTGTTTTCTCTAATGTCTACCTGAGACTGGGGCCTAGAAATAGTTCATCAATCTTTGTGTATACATTAGCTTCAAGTGCCTGGCGTGTCTGTTGTGTTTTGACCATACTTTAATGTATGTATGGGTCTTGCAATCATACATACATTAAAGTGGGGGCTAAATGTTATGTCGTAAAATGTCCCCCTAGGACTTATACCTCCTAAGTTTAGCTCTCGGGTCCCTTGTTTTGCATCTTGCACGATCATTTTAACTCCCGGAAGAAAATGGCCTGAAACCCATGTCAAATGGGGCTTGAGGGACATCGTGGCATTTGACCCTACCCTAAAATAGGACCTGAGGACTTGGGTTCTCACGTCCTAGCCTTGCCCTATTTCAGGTAGGTCCCAAATTTGAATGTCAATTATGTGACTGTTAGAAGGTTCCATTGCTGACATCTTAAGTTGAATTACGAAATTTAAAGCAGGAATGCATATATAAGCATGTTTAGGGTTTCATTTGTAAAATAGAAGATGATTATGAACTTTTGGTGAACTTATGATTTTAGAGCATTCAAGATATTCATTGTTGCAGATTAGAATATTGTTGTTGTGTTTGTGATTGTAGATTTAGCTTCATCTTCTCATGTGTTAAAGGATTTTCATCTACATGTAAGCTACACCTCTGAGGTGATATCTATTTGTGTTTGAATCATTTATCAATTTGTTTTTGCCTTTATCCCGCATGGATACACACTCTCTATCTGACAACGGTGTTTGGAAGACTTGAATGTCCTTTCGGGGCTTGATTGAGGCAAGCTCCTAAACACCACAACCCCCAACCACACTCCTTGTGATTGCAGGTTACAGGTATCAAATTTCACAGAGTGGAGTTGCAGAGGAAGGTTGCAGAGGATAAGGATTCTAGATCCAATGGAAAGAAGTTGCATGGAGAACTTTTGGGACAAGGGTGCTAGTGCCAGTGTCCTCCGAGGTTGCAAACACATAAATACTTGTGACAGTGATAATCAGCATCTGAAGAAGTCCTGACATCTTGAAGAAGACATTGCCTTGGACAAGGGCATGAGTGCCAGTGTCCTCTGCATTTTTTGTGACATAAACAAACTGAACAGTGATCATCGGTGTCATGAGGAGACCGAAATTCCCTGAAGAAAACATTGCATTGGACTAGGGCGTGAGTGCTAGTGTCCCCAAACATTTTGTATCACGAACTTCAAAAAATGGTTAGCAACTAATCTCTATCTACTGTCTTGGTCTGCGAGCATTTGTCGTAATTCATGAGTTTGCTTCTGATTTTACATAATTAGGGTTTTGAGCATATTTGAGCATTTAATTAACAAATTAATAGAGAATTTCTGAGTGTTACAAGTGACCACCAACCTGTAGGTGAATCCTCTTGCAAGAGTTGTGATTCAACTCAGTTGGATGTCCTGGAATGTTTGTAGTGAAAGGAGAATTTAACCCACATATCCATTGAAATTAAAAAAACCCTCTTTTCATATAAAACAATTACATATATTTTTTAGCATTGGTACAAGAGCTTGTTGATCTTGTCTACTCATGATGTAGATGTTGTTGATCTAGTTAATGATGAGCTTAGCATTGCAGATATTGATACTTGTACTATTGAGTGAAAACTTACAAAGCGAATTGTAGAGTAGTGCTCAATTACCACAAAGGATAATTATGCACTTAGTATCTATGATTTCCTATTTTTATTAGGATATTGATAATGAGTACGTTGAGATTGCCATATATGCAGCTCAATACAGGTTATTTAAGGCTATGAATATTACCTCTTTTTTATTATACTTCTGCACTTGAGTTATATGTTGAAAACTAGAAAGGTTGGCTTACGAGCTCTTCCCATTAAATTGAAAACCTGATAGGGCAATTTAATGGAGACTTGTGATAAAAACTTAAGAGGGCATCATTGAGTTGTGCATCTTTATACATAGGTTCATATATGTTTCCTTTCTAGGGGAGCTTTTGTAGCAACTCTCCACTCTCATCTTATAGGGGGAGGGTGAGTGCGAGATCATGATGGGCCAAATAGTGGCAATGGAGGAAAAAATTGCATGAAAGTTTTAGCCAAAATCATGAAACACTTTTTTAGGCTTGGATTTAGGCTTGGTAAGGTTTTTCAAAACAGGTTTCCATTTTGGGAAAATGGATATCCATTATGGAAAAATGCTTAAAAAAACATTTTTTCAAAATGGATTTTATCCATTTCTCCAAAACGGTATCCATTTTGAAAACGGATATCCATTTCCAAAACAAATATCCATTATGGAAAAATGTTTTTTTAAGAATATTTCCATAACGGATATCCATTTCTTTCATCTTGATTTAAAAAAGTTTCCCCCAAAAATTTAGGCTTGGGAATCCAAACCTGCCTTTTCCACGTGAATGAAGAATTGATATATTTTTACAGATTTTCCTTGACTTCACCCTTGATGTTGACGAACTTTTTTATCCAAATTTGATAAAATCAAAAGGGTATATTTAGGACACTATCAGGATTCTAAAAATATAATATATGTCTGATTATAATTTTAATAGGTAATTATTAATAATTTTCTACCTACACTATGTCTGAATTCCTGAGAGACACATTGATTGAAAAACATCCATAACTTTCAAACCGTTTGACCTTTTTCAAATCTGAAAGTTACGCCACTCTACACTTTATTAGCTATAGGTCTCAAAAAATAAATTTTGAATTTCATAATTTTTTGACCAAGTTAGGTTGGCTAGAAAATTACTTTTTTATATTTTTAAAAAGTTGTAAAATTTTCATAACTAATTATTTACTTTAAAAAAAATTCATAAAAATATGTGTCACATCCATGCATGTGTCCTCTACTTGTATCTAAATATTCATTTTTTTCTCATACTTAGGTTAGCCAGAATGACACCTACTTTTTATTTTTTTTCAAAAAGTTAAGTAGTGCCTCATTGAAATATCCAATTTTCACCAAATAAATTTATTTATTTTCAAAAAAAAAAAAAGTAGCCCATAAACTAAATTCAATTTCCTAAAATTTTTATTTCTACATAATTTTCAAATTATGTAGGTAACCCATTCGAATTTTCACATGAAGTTGCTTAAGTCTATTTTTTAGCATGTTCATTGCCACTTAGAGGTATTGTTTGGCCCATCATGATCCTGCACTCACCTGGGAATATTAGGATTCAAATTTCAAGTTTTTCGAGCATGGTACATGGAGATTCCTCACTTTGTCTATTGAGGATTTGTCATTGTAGCATATTGTAAATTATAGTATATTGTCGCTTATCATTACAACATCTCAAGAAGTAATGTTTAGCTCAACATTGGAACACTTGAGATTGCACATTCATTATGGTTTTTGATGACTATGCATGGAGTGAGATCATCATATGCTTTCATTTGAGAGCATTGTGGATGGTAAGTGGTTCACATTTTTAGCTTGATAGAAGTTGTCATTCAATGCATGCTTCAACACACTTTTGGGTTGCTCGTGGGTGCAATTAGCTTGGGCTATCTAGTTTTTAGGCAACATGGTTTAGTTGCAACACACTTCTAGATTACTCATGGGCATAATTAGTTTGGGTTCTCTAGTTTTCACTCTCTTTGCACATAGAAGTGATAGAGACATAAGTTGAACAATCTTCTATAAATTTATTCATCATTGAGAAAAAAATTGATGGTGAATTCACAAATTTCACAAAAAGCAGTTGTGGTATTCTATCAAAATGGGATATACCATCATGGATAGCTAACTCGGCTTGAGAAAACAAGCTCAAGTCTTTACCAAGGCAATATATTGGTTCTTGAAAATTCTAAAATTGTAGAAGGGAACAAACTATCACTTAGGGAAAACCTTTTGCAAAAGACTAGAGCTTTGTATCAAGCAAATGAGGCTCCATAAGAAAGTTGTCCAATGTGCAATAGAAACAATGGTTTTACCACTACCCTTGTAGTTTAAGGGGGGGATGTAACTCTATTGTACATAATCCTAGGTGTAGTAGGATAACATTTTATATTTCTTAGATACACTAGATGTTAATCAATCATCTAGAAGATGAATTGAACAGTCATTTCATATTGATAGATATGTATATTGTATCACATTTTTGATGAAGGGAATATGAGTTTCATTGAATACTTTCTTATTGTCTAATTTCTTATCCATTTCATTTTGTTAATCTGTTATTTGCATTTCATTCTTGGGCCTACAAATACTTAGGTCTTATACACAACATTCACATAGAAGGGCCTTTTTGATTGTGAAGACTTATTTCAAGGGTGTCATGTAAGGTATTAATTTCTAGCATATTGTATAATTTCTAAATGGAATGAATTGTCCTATGTTTATTACTTTATATTTACTTAGTGATATCAATTTTTTTAAGGGTAGTGTTAAGTTTAAAGCTTTGGCTCTAGATAAGTAGCCTTTGAAGGGCATAGGCCTAACAACACGAGTCATCCGACCCGGTAGGGTCTTGTTGGCCTTGGCCAGCCAGTGGCAATGTGGGTCAGCAGGTGTCTAGCTAGCCAACTTGCCAACTTCGGCAAGCATTGAGCCCACAACAACCTAGGTAGGGCTTAAAAATTTAAAACCAGACTCCAATTTTATTAAACCCTGTTTCATAATTCTGTTGGGTCTGAGCATTTTGAAATATTAAACTATTTTGAAAAAAAAACTTTTTGAAGTCCACTAACTAGTGCCTATGATAGACTAGTCATATGCCACATCAACATCCCAGTCAGTTGATGATGTCAGCATGTACGGATAAGGTCCCCTAGGGCCCCTTTTTAGCCCTTAGAGGGCATTTTCTTCTAGGGGGCATAACTTTCACCCACGGTATCAGATTTTTGACTTCTTATAGGTATTGGAAAGGTCTCTCTGAGACCTATGTAGTGGTACATGTTTGGTTATCAAATTTTATATTTTTTGTGTTAGAATTTGGTGCATGAAGCTGAAGATTGCTCCAGGAAAGTTATTTGCTCATAAATTTTGCATAGTAATCAAATTTTTGATTTTGGATAAGAATTGGAGAACTATTGCAGTGTACTACACATTAGATCATGTAGATTTTTAGTTTGGTGTGCAAAGAGGTTTGTACTTGTTTGAGCACTTGTGCAAGCTTGAGATTCAGGGTGTGATTTTGAGAGCATTCAAAAGGATTTGGACACAAACTTGTGGGAGTGCATGTTGTTATGAGACCATCATCAATATAGCAGGTTTTCAAATTTTGTGCTTTCAGGTACAGGTTTATAGGTATTTTCAAAGTTTAGACTTTGATGGAGATAGGTACATAGTTTGTCTTTTGGTTTGAGGACATGGTTGATACATGTGTGAGACAAGGAGTTTTGTTTCAATGGGAGTTGAGTATAGGTATAATGATGACGATGATTATTATGCTATTATGATATGCAGGTACATTTGTGCATTGACACGTGATATGATCACGTATGCAGTCGATAGGTATGGGTACTGATGTTTGATTCATGATTATAGGTGGTGGTGTGGTTTACCTTTAGGAGGTTGTTCTTATCTCCTGGATGCTTAATTAGTTCCTTAACTATGGTTACTCGCTTGTGGACTTGTTTGGCAAATTAGATTTGAAGTTGAGTAGGTCTTTGAGTCTACAAGTTATCTTCTTTGATATCTTTGTTTGTAGATTACTAATGTGATGATGACTTTCCATGTTGCATTTTTTTGGGATCTTCAAATTATGCAGTTTGTGGGTGTGTACAACCCATCGATTGCAGTGGGATGACTCAGATGTGGACAGTCTATATACACAAGATTGATTCAGTGTTGATGCAGGCTTTGTTAGTTGGCCTTGTCTATGGTCATTTATGCATTGGTATGAGAGGATGGATGATTAGAGCACTTGGATAGTTGGTTATTGGGACTTATAGCATGTTTAACATGATGCTATGGATAGATTAGATACACGGTTTTGTGTGAGCTTTTGATAGTGATGGTTTATCTTCTTGGCTTGAAGATCTTGGTTCTACCTTTTGGGAGTTATTGATGTTATAGTGGGATTCCATGACTGTGTTAGGGCCATGGATGATCTTTATTTAGCAGATGGTTGTTTGCAAGAAATGGGAATGAACCAGTCTAGAGATCTGGTCTTGAGTCAAATCTCTAAAGTCAGTTTATACCCCAGTCATATAGTGACAGAATTCTTGATAAACATTAAGGAAATGTATTATGTGGTAGGCATAAGTCATTTAAGTATTCATAATTTACACATAAACATATCATAACCCTTATATCTCCTTTATATATATTAATAAACAATGGTTGATTACACCTTCATACTGGCAGGTCTTAGTCTCTGCCCTTTACAATCCTTACTCTTATCTCACTCATCTACTACTCTCTTACATATTCTTCTTCTTATTATATATATATATATATATATATATTACATAGAGGTGTGTCTTTTCCCAAAGTACCTCTTTGCATGTCGGCTCTGCCCTCCGCATACCACTTGCGGTAGGATTTGCTACCTACTCTATCTTCTGCCAACATTATTCCCCCTTTTAGAATTATGTCTTGTCCTCAAGACATACTCTGTTCAGTTTGAAGATATGATATTTTTATATATTACTCTATGTTGAGCCAGAGTTGCATCCCATTGCTTCTTGGCTCATGTAAAATTTGGATTTGACTCTTTATTTGTATGTATGTATCCTCTGCATCACTTAATGTAGTAGGTATTTGTATCTTCTAAGCAGTTTGTTTAGCTTCTATAAAAATACCAGTCAGGGATGCCAGTCTCAAGCTTACTACCCTTAATTACTTGACTTGTGCATTTATTTTTTCCCTCTAATCTTGAAACTGCTAGAGCTAAGTGTGTAATGCCTCTAGGTTTGCCCTTATTGCTCCATTTGTATCTTGTATAAGATCATATGTACTAGCTACTTGTGATATATGTGCTTATAGTGCCTCTATTTGATCCTTAATATTTTTAGTAGTAGTAGGCCACTATAGACAAAATTGATACAACAAATTTGATTCCTCCATGCTTTGCTGAATATTTCTTATTTGTGATTCTAGTTTAGTATGTGCCTTAGCACATTTATTTGATGCTTCTACTAATATTTTTGTATTTACCTACTTAGTGATACGTTCTTCTGCCTTATTCTCTAGATAAGTAGAATGTGCTTTGAAGCTTTGCATCAACTATCTCAACTATTATGTAAGAGGTAGGGTTGTGTCCCTTTTTGCCTTTGGCATCTCTTTCTAAATTATGTTTACCGCCTCATGTAGTATTTCACTACCTTCTATGTGTTGTTGCAAAATTTCTTTCCTTGCTGTGGAGTGGAAGATGTCACCAAGTTGTAGCTTTTGGATAGGTGCTATTCCTAATAAATTAACTTGTCCTCCTCCTACTGGTAGTTGTAGTAGCTAGGGTGTAACCATAGGTTGAATTTGCTTTTGTTGCACCATAAAATCGTTAATATATTGAATGGGATATGTAGAGGAGGATGCGTCTTGACTATCTGATCTGTATAGCTCTTCCTCTTGTGGATTATCCCTGTATTTATTGCCTCCTCTCCAATTTTTTACTCATCCTGTTATGTATTTGTGTTATGTGAGGAGAAACCTTTGATACTCTTCGTGTGCACTATGCAGAGGAGATATCTATTGTTGTTTTGTATTTTCATCTCCTTCCTTTATAGTATCATATATTTTCTTTGTGATTTGCTCTATTTCCTATTTCCTTGCTCCTTATTCATTAGAGTATCCACTCTCTGCTTTGTCTTTAGCTCCTTAGACTGTAATTGGGCTAGCTTATCTTTTTCTTCTATTGAAATAGAACTGCCTATCCCATCAATGGTCTGTTGTCTGAGATCCTCTTCTAGTTTCAAGGCTTTCTCTCTTGTTTGTCTCAGGGCTTCTGCTAGATCCCCCGATAACTTTTATAGGATCTCATCCATAGTTTTATTTGTTTTAATCATGTATCCCATCATTGCTATTTCTATTATTTTCTTGTTTTCAATAGAGACTTCACTATATAATTCTATTGTTTTCTACAATAAACCATGACATTCTATCTCATTTAGTAATGCATCAATGCTCAATAGTTCTTGAGAAGTTTCTTCTTAGGTTTGCTTCTTTTTCTTTTGTGCTTGGGAGACTTCTTCTCCTTATTCCTCTTCTATCTCTTCTGCATGAGTTTGATTTTTCTTCCTTTTTGCTTGTTGTTTTTGTCCAGGTGCTTTTTTCTTCTCCGCACCTAATTGCACAAGGGTTTTTGATGCTACCCTTCTCCTTGTTGACACTGTTTGTGTTGAAGATGCCGGTTGTGGTGTAATATGTGTACTTGTTGTTGTATATGTGCTTCTCCCTAACCTCCTTGGATTATTTGGTGAGATGGACATTTGCAGAGCTGATGAAGTGGATTACGGAGCTTACACAGTGGCTTGTGAAGCTGATGAAGCATGATGTGGTGCAGATGTGCTCATCTAGGGTGGAGTTTCCCATTGTTTATGAAGTTTTTCTTTATTTTTCTCTAATTGCTCGTTCACATTATTTTTATGTTGCTTCTCTATTATCTCCTTATATGTCCCAAACCTCTATGTGGTAGCATCCTTAGGCTTACTTAACAATTTGTCGCATAAGCTTTTATTTCAGTCGAGGTGATTTCATAAGGTAGCCTAGGAATTCAAAATGTTCTAGGCTCCACTGCTTCCATATATGTATAGTCTTTATCAACCATGAATGTAATGTAATTGATGTATTGTTTAACAGCTTCTTACAGGGTCCTTTCTCTAGCTTGCATTTCTGATTGTAGTGATTTGAAGAAACCCTA
Organism: Cunninghamia lanceolata; assembly: GCA_027924645.1. Taxonomy (NCBI): domain Eukaryota; kingdom Viridiplantae; phylum Streptophyta; class Pinopsida; order Cupressales; family Cupressaceae; genus Cunninghamia; species Cunninghamia lanceolata. The sequence continues at coordinate 6,239,131 of BSBN01000429.1, read as the reverse complement.
ATACATGGTACTAAATGTTTTTGTATCACTAAATTATCTTATATGTTGTTTTATTTGTGCATGTACATTCAAAAACATGACTCAATAGCCTGGGGTGGTTGAGTCAGCTTTGGCATGCACAAGGACCCCTCTCCTTGCCACTGGGTGAAACTCCATGTAACTCTCACTCTCATGGAAGTAGCCAGTTGAGAGAAGGCAAGACACGAGGGTGGTCTGGCTTGCTTGAGAGCTAGACTTCACAAAGAGTGGTCGGCCATTCCTAGGGCCTTTCTTGTGTGTTGATTCTAATCTGATGTTCTATGACTATTATGGTTGAAATAACTATATGACCTGAGGGCTCACTATTTTCAATTCTCCTATTTAGATTTTGAAGACTCCAAAGTTGCGTAGGTTGATGATCGTTCTCATTGTTGCTTCTATTGAGTTGGAGTTGTTCTTCAAATTGTTGGATGATGATTTGTGTTTGGAGTAACCTCAACCTATGTTGTTGTTCCTGAACCGTTAGTTGATCGTGTTGTGGCTTGTTGGAATTAGACCAAACAACTAAGAGGGGGGGTGAATCAGTTGTCACACAAAATAAACTTTTTCTACTTTTAACCTTATTTATTAAATTACTATCAGATTAAAGATATAAACATTAAAGCATAGATCAACAACATATGAGTAGAAACATAATCAACACACTTGACACCAAGATTTTGACGTGGAAACCTAGTTAAGGAAAAAGCACAGTGGGGGTTAATGCACAAAGATTTGTACCCTGTTAAAAGTACTTTAGAAAAGTAGAAGGAACATACCTTCGGACACACTGCCTAGAGCTCACTGCTCAAAAGAGAGGCTCACTGCCTACATAATTTATTTAGAAAAGAAAAGATTAATTGAAAAATAACATCTACTTCATGCCTGATTTAGTTTCAATGAATGCTCACAAAACTTCTGCTTTGCCCCAAATTCTTCTTCACTGACTTTTTCACTCTACACTGCTCTTGCTTCTTTTCTTCTCTTCTCTACTTTTGATCCTTTATATGGATTTAATCTATTTTACTCAAGGATGATTTTTAACAATTCTTCAACAAGTATTTATATACTTCATCAACCTTGGAATGATCAACAAGGTCGGCTAAACTTAAGGCGGATCTTTACACTGTCGACCAAACATAGCTAAGACTTGAATCTTCCTCTACTAACATGCCACGCTTCATAAAATGAGCTTTAGATCATCCGCAACATGCTAGGAACATCCGGTCGGCCAAGACTGGGAAGAACATCAACTTCAAAGAGTAAATCTTCAATAACAAGCTCAAACTCCAATGCAGACCTTCAACATAGTAGCCACATGATCTAGAGACCTCCACAAGAACATTGAATTTACCAATAACATCCACTCTAAACCAAATTACCAGAATCATTTGTATCTTCCTCTAGAACCTCAAGAACACTATCTGCCATGACTGTCAAACTAGAAGGATGGGTTGCAGACCTCCAAACCATGAACCAATGGAGTTGATGATACACACTGACTTCCCAAACATGCCTTCAGATCCCCAAATCATAATATTTCACTGTGGAGCAATCCGAACCAACTTACTGTCACTCTATCTCTTTTGAATACTGCAAGATTTGATTCTACTCAGATGGCCATAACTTCTTCAAATCTTCATGAGGACTTCTCAATTCTTAACTGGAACAATCTCTAACAATCCTCTACACAGCCATAAGGTCTATGAACATTGAGTCTTCATTAATTTTCTCAATATCCTCAACATTACAGTCTCCTGAACAGGAAACAAAATAAGGCACAATTGACACCAATGACAACACCTCTTAGACACATATTTTCAACAGTGGCCTAGGGTGAATTTCCTCAATCTCTTCGAGGATTGCCCTCACCCACTCACCTCTAAGCCTAGGGCAGATTCGTGGGCCCAAATTGAGAGGGAGAGATAGTTGAAGTTAACCTTGATTTGACTTAGGGTTTGATTGACCTAAGGTTTAACTTTGAGTTGACCTTGTGTTGGAATCAAGGGTTTGACTAATGTTGACCAAAGTTGACCTTGTGTTGGAACCAAGGGCTTGTAATCATTCTGTGATGCTAATGTTTTTGTGCTTTTTAAGATCTTTATGGAAATAAAGTACTTTTTCTAATCTAGGAATTGAAATATGTATGCAATCTAGTATGTAGTTAACTAATGCTGCAATATGATCTATGGTTTTGTTTTGATTTTCTAGATTTTTGGAACAATTACTCTAGGAAAATAAAATTGCTTTGAAAAAAAACTAATCTAAAGAACTTTTGAAAGCAAACTAACCTAACCATGCAAATACTATTTAGCCTATCAAGGAAATGGCAACATGTATTCACTATTCCCAAGAGCAAATTGAGATTTTCTAATTACTATAAAAGAATAGCACTAAGGAACCTGGAATATGAGATGTGTGAGCCTCCACCACCCTCATAAATCCTTATGTCAGCAACCTCTTTGTCCTATGGCTTGTGATTTGGGTAGTGTATCGATGTGATATGAAGCTTTTAGAAAAGCTTAGATGAATTAAAAATAAAAGAAAAAGGCTTGAATGTCTTGCATGAGCATATGGATGCTATTTGGAGAGCAAAAACCTACAAAAGTTTGAATGCACAAATGAAATTGCCTCCCTTTGTGCTTGAGGGAGGGGGTATTTATAGGTTGAAAGAGGCTAAGAGAGGTGGGAGATGATGGAGAGTTAACTCCCTTGATTAGAGAGTTAACTCAGAAGACCAAGGAGTGATCTTGGCTAATTAGGGAGTGATCAAGCCAATATAGCTTATCACTGAAGAAGAAATGGAGTTAACAAGAATGCATGAGTTGACAAGTTGAGATAAAAAAAGATCTTATTATGCATGCAAGTGTAGGCTTGGAATAGATAACTCTATGTTTATACCAAAAACTCATGCAAATAGGAAGAAAAATGAGTCAAAATGGAGCTTTTTTGAGTAAAAAACTTGAGTTCTCTCGTGGATAGAAAAATGACAGGGTCACTCTCTTTCACCAGTCCTGGTTGCTTGGGGGTCACCCATGGGCAACCCATAGAGGGGAGGTCCTAGGATGAAAAATGGGGTTGGATATTGTTAGTTAGCTGAAAAGGAGGTGAACTACCTCCAAAAACTGGTCAAAAGGGGGCCAAAATCCAAATCTCCACTTGCAAAAGTCAAATCTCCTGGGGGAGATCCTAAAATAATAGGGGGAGATTTGTATTAGTTGACTGGAACTGAAAACTAAAAGTTGGAGATAGCTTGGGAGGTGCTCTAGAGAGCTCCTAGGGGTGGGAAGGGATGAAAAATATTAGGGAAAGGTCAAATCACAACAAATAGATGAATACAAGGCTTAGGTATGAAGTTGCAAGCATAGGAAATGAGAATTGACAAGTGTTAAAAAGCATCGAAAGTAGGAAAAGGTTAGCACGAAAAAGGGGAAGCAACAAGAAGAGGAAGAAACCAAATGTTACTAAGAGAATTACTACTGAGAGGACATTATTTCATGCTTAGATGTACATGACAAGGATTGTGAGTCATCATTGAGGTCCTCGTGGAGGCTATGCATGATTTTTGTGCTTACATATTTGCCCCCTCAGGGATGGTAGTCTACATGAAGGGTAGGTACCGTTCCCGAACTAGGCCTTACTTGTTGTTGATTTTCTGTAATAGTACCTACAATAACTAGCATTAGTTCAACATTTAAATATATCAAAACAAGTAATGAAAACTGAAATGACAAACATACCATAGATCTTGTGAATTCGCGTAGTTGTTTTCCTTTTTTTGAAGAGACCTATAGGGATGAAAACACACAAAATGAGAGAATGAGAGATGCATAAAAGCAATAACTAATCTACAAATGCATAAAATGAACTAAGCTAAGAGAAGAAAAGAGTAGAGAAATTAGTGTGAATGGAGCAAAATGCTAACAGAATTGGTTGTGCAAGTAGTCGTTGGAAAGATATTGTTGAGGAGATCGCAAAGATGGCCACTTATTTTTCCATTGAGAATCAAGTGCACAATCAGTAAAAACCCTCCTCTAAACCCTAGTTTTCTTTTTGTGAAAATCTTGTTAAAGTGTCAATTTTTCTTATTGCATTGTGTTTGTCTTGTCGTTTAGAGTAAGACAGGTCTTTCATTTGTCGAAATTGGTTGAAATTTGCAATTTTTAGAGCATTTTTAGCATGAGGGAGACAAAACAAGGTCGCTCCTTTTGCCAATCTAGGTCACTCGGGGGAGATTTGGTTGAACAACGAGGTTGTCCAGTGGAGATTTGGCTGTGTAACAGGGTCGCCTAGGGGAGATCTTGTTGTACATCTGGGTTGCCTGGGGGAGATCTACCCTGATGAAAGGGGCGACCCAACCAGTTCAATTCTGACTGAAATTTGATGTTTTCTGACATTTACTACACTCCATTTTGGTCTAATTTGAACACTGAATTAGTCAATTTATTGCAATTTTGAAGGTTTTATATGCTTTTTTTGTGAAAGTTTTGTAAATTATATGATTTTTTTGGATTTTCTGAGTTTTATGGGATCTAATCAAAAGTTCTTTTTTGATGATAGGATATTCATATTTGTTGGAATGCTAATCATGATAAATTATGGCTCCTGAGGACAAGGCATCCTGGGCTTTGATTATGGGGGTGAGTCATCCTGAGGAGCAAACTAGTGTTCAACTTACTACAATATCGTAGTTTTGCATTCCTCTTCTGAGGAAGTTTCTTATTGGGTTGATTGCATCGAGGCTATCTGGATTCAAGGCCTCAGCTTGCCTCAGATGGTGTTGGGCACCCATCATTTAGTGCATCGAGAAGGGTACCATTTTTGCATGGGGTGTTGACATTCTTTCCATGGTTTATCAAGACTTCTATCATATTGCATGGGACTCTTGCATTTAGCCACTCTACTATGATCAAGACTTAGACCTATGAGCACATCAATCCATATCATAAGGAAGTTCCACTTCCTAATCCTAAACTTCGTAAAGCCACTAGATGAGCTTGTGTGGGCCACTTTGATACTTCATTACACATTGTGGCTACTCTTATAGATGTAGATATGATTTCTAACCCTTATGTGGATATGGAGGGCACTTGGTCTCATGATAGGAAGATTTGAGACTACTATTGTAGTGTTTCAGAGCTTTCTGACTGGAATGGTTTCATCAAGGCTTAATGTGTTAAGCGAGTCCCTCAGTAGCTAGGAGGTGACTTTCTTGAGGACCTGCCCTTGGTTCCTACTTGCTACCAAAATGTCCAAGAGATGGGCAAGGTCAGTCAGCGACCTGTGGTTTGGACTCCTTTGACTCCTAGGGTTTTGATTACCAAAACTTCTAGGACCCTGAGAGGTGGACAGAGGGGAGGGAGAGGAGCTCCTTCCCATGGACTTATCATCATGGAGGACTTTGATTCTATCGATGAGGACTATGTTCTTGAATGAGATGATCAGTTAGATGATGGGTCAACTAGAGATGCCCAGGAGGCTAACTCTGATGAGGGGGAGATACTGGGGACTTCTTATTTAGGTTGTAGACCTCCTCATTCTGATGATGAGGTGTGATGCTTTGATCCTTCTTGGTATTCTAGCAATCCTCGTAAGTTTTCTTTTGTTTTCAAATCTTGCATTGTCCCTCTTTGCTTAAACCTATGGATCATCATTCCTTTTGTCTTTGTCTTTCAGGTAGTTTTGAGCAATGGAGGAATTTCTTTCATGATATTTCCATTGATTTGATTGGTCCTTTCACAGGTTTACCATGAGAGCGACTTCTAGTTGATCTTGGAGTTCCTACTAGAGCTAGTCGACATACTGACATCTTTGCTCTTGCCTACCATGGGTGCAAGGAGAATGCTTCTTTGAGATTAGAGAATCTCATCCTTAGGGGTGAGAATTTGATTCTTCGTGAGATGGATCACCTTGGGATTTAATGCCCTGATTCAAGCACAGTAGGTCCTTCTCATTCTCATGCTCACAATAGGGTTCCTCGTTCCCATATATCTCATGGAGATTCTAGTGTGATTCAGAGGCAAAGGAGTAGAGCCTTTATGGTTCAGTTGAAGGGGTTCATGCCTGAGGCTTTCACCTATTTGTTTCATCATCGTGCCCCCTTACATGGGGAGCCTTACTTCTTTTGAGAGCATTTTGTCTAGGCTCTTGTACCCATGTAAAGTTTTGAACCTTTGATTTATTTATGGTTACCACTATTGTATGAATGCTTATCTCTTGTGCAATTTGGAAGTTTTAAGATCTTTTTGATTGTGTAGACCCTTAACTCTAATAATGCAAGCATGATAACAATGATATGCTTTTAGTTCTTTTTTAGATATATGTATGAATGCAAGGGATGATATGCAAATGCAAGAACAAAAGCGATGTTGGAATAAAACTTCTACTTCTATAGAATGCCATGAATTATGACACTGACTTTTATTGCTTTGGATCTCTTTTTCTGATTTTGGTATGAATGCATTATGGAACAAACAATATGACTATTCTTTAGTATGATTTTCAATCCAGGGGACTATGGGTTAGCCTCATGTAGGAGACCTATTCAAGTTTTTGAGATAGGGATTTAGAACTCAAATGGGGAGTGGAGAGGAAATGGAATGCTTCTAAATTTTAGGCTTTGCTAAAGGCTAAACATTGATCCTTATCTAGACAAGATAATTTGACAAGATTTCAAATTGGAAAAGCAACAAATTTTATTGGCACTCGCTAGACTTATATCATAGATGGAAAGCAAGATAGACCTGGGGTAAAGGAAAAAATGGGGATGGATCAGGGTCCCTAAGTAGAAGATGGCCCTAAAGACTATCAGATTGTTGGCTTTGCTCAGCTAGTGTGTGTGTGTGTTTTGTACCTTTCTCTTTTATTTCCTGTGGTAGAATGTCACCCTTGAATCTTCGATCTTGGACTTATCTCCACCCGAGGGTACAGACATTCATAAATCTTCTCTCTATCACTCTTTTTTTGTAACTCTTTTTTTAATATCTTCTCTCTTTTTTTTATTTTCTAGAATACCTCACTTGATTTTCTCATTTTTTGGATTTTTGACTTTTATGAAAATGAATGCTTTCGAGTTTTGGGATATACAATAATTTAATCTATCAATTCTCACTTTTCTTATCACTCTTATTTTCTTTGAACACTCATTTTTTTATTCACTCGTATTTTGGATTACTTCCTTCAGAGTTATGATCCTCCTAACATTTTTGGCCAGGAAAGATAAGGGGCTAAGCGCCTCCAAAAGTTTCATAATCTAGTTGGACTTCCTTTTTACTAGGGAAGAATTGGGAAGGTCTACTTGCAAGCTTCCTTTGAACACTGTGGTTTTAAATACTAACTTTGTTTAGACTTAACATCATGGGTCCTTAAGACTGGGATCAATGTAAAGCTAAGAGCTAGGTTTTGATTAGAATCACTGCGAATGAAGGGGGAGAATGACAATTGTGAAAATAGAGGAATCTCAAAACCTAAAAGAATCACTCTACACCTAGGCAACCTTAGGCTCCTTACTATAATAAAAATAATATAAGAGCGAGTCATTAACTGAAATACAAGATGGACAAAATGATATTGAAATGCAATAACCAAATTTTGATTTTTTTTATTTTTGCATTTTTTTTGTATTTTTGGAATATTTGATTTTTTTATGTTTTATGATTTTTATGGTTTTTTAGACATAAAACTTCTTAAGGTGAAAGGCATTGACTGTCTCGCCAAAGTCCTCACCTTCCATCGTGCACAAGAGATAGGCATCATTACCGACATCTTCTTTAACCATGTAGGGACCTTTCTAGTCCTCAATAAATTTTCTTTTTCATCTTTGTTTCTTGTTCTTTGTGCTACCTCTTCTTAAGAAAAGCTCTCCTATTATGTAAGGTTTCATGACATCATTCATCTCTAGCCCTCCTAATTTCAAGGTCTCTCTTGGTAAGGTGAGATGGAGTAAATCCTAGAAAGCTTTTTGGTGTGAGGGAGTCCAATTGATACAAGACTTAATTGCATCTTAGTAACTCCATAAGCATATCAAATTGGTCTTGCATGTAAATCTTTACTTCCAACTGATCTTGAATATTTTGGAGGAACAGGAATAACTCAAAGAGAGTTTGAGGCTCCCTTTTCTCGTCAGGAGGAACAAAGGTTATACTTGTTCTTCTATTGGGCTCAAGTCTCAAATCCTTGGAATATCTTATGTATCTCCCTAGTAATTCAAATATGACAGGATCATTTGTCCCTACTATTACTCGCATCTTCCATTATTTGTTAGATGTTCCCTCATTTTCTTCATCTTCATCTAAGAGCCTCTCAACCATCTCGATATATGCTAAGAGTGCTTCCCATTCACCAAGTTCAGTTGATTGCACTGAAGTGGAGGAAATAGATTGCATCCAAGGTTGAGAGACTATGAACATCCTTGGGAGGTTCCCTACCACATTGGTTGATTCATTATCAATGGAATTTACTTCTTCCAATGGCATCATTGGTTTATAGGAATCTTCCGATGGCGTGAGTGGCTCATATGAGTCGATTTCTTCTAGTGTCTCAAGGACACATGACTCACTTGGTAGTGTCAATGGAGTGTAGCTTTCTGCCAAGTCTTCCTTAGGATCTGAGAAGGTGTGGGGGTATGCATTTCTCAAATCTAGTGTAGTTGTTTCAAATACTGGCTCTTCAGTTCTATGAGGTTTTTTTCCTATGCAGGGAAAGAGTTTATAGGCCATTTGCACATCAATCATAAGGATTTCTAAAGGAAACTAAATGGGTCCATCCTTTTCTATCCACTCCATGATTTTCATTGTTGTTTCCTTGGGGATGACCTCCTTCTGTTTTGATGGTGCCTCATTTTCTAAGGCTTTCATTTCTGCATTATTTACCATCTTTTCTAGAGTTTCTATCCTCTTGATACATATTGATTGTGGTGTAGGATTAGGAACAAAAATCTTATTTGTGGGAAGCTCATAATCAATGAGGATGCCTATTTTCTTGTTTATTGTATTAGATTTTATCATGCTGAAAGGCTTTGAATCCCCTTTTACAACATATACCTTCCCAAATTTCTTGGAATAAAGTAGATGGCACAACTTTCATTCTATGTATCCAAGGTCTTCCAAGGAGTAGATTATACCCTGTGTCCTTATCAATATCATAGAATGTGGTTAGGACATTTTTTGGTCCTAAAGATACTAGAAGTGTGATTTTCCCTATCATGACAGCCTTCAAATTGCCATATTCACTTAATGTGTCTTGTGATGCAGTGATGTTGGCATGTCCATAACCCATCCTCTCTAAAAGAAAGAATGGAACTATATTCACTGTTGCTCCATCATCAATTAGTGTTCTTTTAATGCATGCATCGTAAATCCACACTTGTAAGTATAGTGCAGGATCTCCTTTTTTTGTTAATTCTGCCTCAAAAAGCATCTTCTTTAAGTCAAAGAAAAACCCTAGGTCTTTTAGTTTGGAATTTCGTGGGTTTACATCTAAATCCACATGATTGACTTGTTCACTAGGAGGCAACATCATTTGATCCAAGTACTTTAACCCTGTCACTTTTAGTAATACTGAGCGATGTGAAGGAGAGTTCTTGAGGAGGTTAATGAATGAGATGTGTGCATACATTTTCTTTAAGACCTCAATTAGTTCATAGGGGCCAATTGGAGCCGATATTAGTTCCACCACTGAGACCATGCTTTCATGCATTTTTTTTCTCCTTGCTAAGTTCTTCAATGATTTCTATTGTCCCAATTGAGAGATTTTTGATGTCATAGTCATTCATGCAAGGGTTGGCTGCTAAGCTAAATGGAGCATGAGACTTTGTGGTATGGGGATCAAAGGGGAATTGTTTGAGGTGGTCCATGTTTTGATATGATATATTGAGAGTATTTGTGACTGGCTGAGGAATTTGCTCTTCTTCCATTGTTTTCCCCTATGGGCTTGACTCTTTATCCCTTTCTTCCTGCTTCTGCATATCGACACTAAAAGGATCAAGATCCACCTTTATGATATGTGTATTTCCCAAGTGTTGAAAGTGGATTTCTTGAAACAATGTGGAGGCGATGACCTTCATCTCATGAACCCAAGGTCTTCCAAGGATCATGTTATAAGTGGTTTCCTTGTTGATGACATAGAAGTCTATTGGAATTGCCTTAGATGTTAAAGTAAGTGGAAAAATAATTTTCCCAATTGTTTGGATGTCCTGACTATGGTATATCCTTAAGGTGGCATTTTGTTGTTTTATGCCCATTTTGCTTATCCTATTCTTTGTAGGAAGGAAATTGGTAAGAGGTTGAGTTTCGATCCTTCATCCACTATCACTTTCTTTATGATGAACTCTTTGACCTGAACCTGTATATATAATGGTGAATCTTTGTTCTTATTCCTCTCATCTTTTAAGAGTCTTACAATGTCAAATGTAAGAGGGGTCAATTCTTCTTGTGCTGAACATCCCACTTCTAATACTTCCAAGAAGGTTTTTTAGTGTGAAGGGGAGGTTTTTAATAGGTTTACTACTTGCGAGAAAACACTTTCCATTTGGTTAATTTGTTTCATTTCTTGGTTCACAAATGCTTCTTGATTTAGTTCCACATGATTCAACCTTCTTTGATCAGTATTCCCTTTTCTATTTTGAGGCTTTCTCTCCTTTCTTTCGGATTGTAGGAAAATGAGGAACTTTTGTTTATCTCAAAGGTAATCTTTGAAATAGATTTATTGTATCTATAATAGGTCTTTGTGTCATGACGTTTTGTTCCATGGAACCAACAGTATGTGTCAAGATCATAGGAGAAATGACTTGGTCCCTGATTTCCTTTTTGGTGCCATTTATCTTTATTAGGTGCACTTTTTATGACATTGATGTCTTTATCTATTGAGATGTTTGAGGCATTCTTCTCATCCCCTTTTGAGACTTTGAGTTTTCCATTCGTGTCATATGTTCTCCGTCCATTGCCAATGGCTACTTGGTCAATCCATAAGGCACTTTCCAAAGCTTCTTCATAGGACTTGTAAGGAAGTTTTTGGACTTCTTCCCTTGTATTTCTATTCAAAGCATGTAAGAAGAGATCACACAACTCGTGGTGATCCATATTTGGAGCACTTGTTGAAGTATGGATAGCTTGTCTCCATCGAGTGACGAAATGGGCCACCAAATTGTTAGGTTCTTGTTTCATGGTAAAAATTTCTTGGATCCCTATCTTTATGAGTTTGTTCATGTAGAAAGCCATGACAAAATCTCTTATTAATTGTTTGAACGAGTGTATTGAGGCCTCTGACAGGTGATAATACCAATCCAGGGCTATTCTTTCTAGTGTCTTTGGGAAGATTTTGTGATGACCCAATCCTAAGGGAGGAGTTCTCTTATAGCAGTTGTATATGCCTTGATGTGTGAGTTAGGGTCTCCTTCTCCCTTGAACCTCAGGAAATCTGGTAATGGTCATGGTAATGGAACACTTATTATAGCCATGTTGAGAGACTCTTTTAAATACTCCAAGTATGTGCCCAAGAAGGTACTTTGTGATTGTGGAGTTGACAACATTAACCCTATATGTGGGCTTTGATAACCCAATGTCATTGCTTGAATTTTCTTGATTTCCTTGTATTGCTTGAATATCTTAAATAGGAGGATTCCCATTTGGAAACAAGTTGTTACTCCCATTCCATGAGTAGTAGTTGAGGTAAGTGGGATTTTGACATGCCCCTGGTCTTGTTCAATTCTAATGTGTTCATGTGATTTTTGTCTTCTATTCATGAAGTGTTCCTTTGCTTCAAAAGTCCTAATTCTTTGTACTAGCGTTGTAATGAGATCTGCAGGTGTAGGACTTCTCAACACTTCTTCGTTTCTAAGTATCTCATTTCAAATGTTGTCAAGATTTTGTGCTTCTTCTCACATATCATTTTCACGTTGCTCTTCTCATAGAGCCACTTTCAGAGCCTCTTGAGCATCCTTGGCCTCTTGTAAATTTCTCTCGAGCCTTCTTACTTCATCATCAAGATGAGAACTTGAATTACTTGTAGAGGGTTGCTCCATGTAATGGACTTCTAACCTCATTTGTATTTTTCTTGCTTTATGGGGTGTGTTTGGCATTACAAGATTATGCTCCCATGTAGGATTGTCGAATTATAGAGAACATCTGGGATCTCTTTTGTCTTATTCATAATTTGAGTCTTCAAAGTCGTAACAGTTAGAGACTGTTGTATTTGGATCAGGTGGCACATACCTGTCGAAAGAGGGAGTTTTTGGCTCCCTTGAGGGAATATCCCCTAAGTTCAAGTCTAGTTCTATCATATTTAGGGGTGTCATAAACACCACATAATAAATGAAATGAGTGAAGGCGAAGATGACAAGAGAGGAAGCAACAAAGATGGTCATAGAAGTGAAAATGATAATGACTGAATCTTTGAAGTTGAAATGCAAACAACTCATCCTAGAATGATTTGCAAGTTCACATCAAGTTTACCAGATCATGTGGTGAATTTGACATCAAGTGTAAAAATGGTGATGAATATGGGATCCAAGCAATGGGAATGCAAAAAGCATAACCAAAAGGCTTTGCCCTTCATGTCAAGTTCACCAAAATATGTACACTCAAAAACATGACTCAGTAGCATGGGATGGTTATGTCAGCTTTGGCATGTACATGGAACCCTCTCCTTGCCACAGGGTGAACCTCCATGTCACTCTCTCTCTTGTGGAAGTATCCAGTCGAGAGGAGGTGAGACATGGGGGTGGTCTAGCTCACTTGAGAGCTTGACTTCATGGAGAGTGGTCAGCCAGTCCTAGAACCTTTCTTGCATGTTGATTTTGATCTGATGTTCTTTGACTATTGTGGTTGAAATAACTATATGACCCAAAGGATCACTAGTCATAGTTCTCTTGTTTGGATTTTGAATATTCCAACATTGCATAGGTTGATGATTGTTCTCGTTAATGCTTCTATTGAGTTGGAGTTGTTCTTCAAATTGTTGGATGATGATATGTGTTTGGAGTAACCTCAACCTATGTTGTTGTTCCTAAACTGTTAGTTGATTGTGTTGTGGTCTAGGGTGAATTTCCTCAATCTCTCTATGGATTTCTCTCACCCACTCACCTCTAAGCCCAGGGCACATTCATGAGCCCAAACTAAGAGGGAGATAGTTGAAGCTAATTTGCAGGTCCAATTAAACCAATTCCACATAACCCAATAGGAGAAAAAGATGTAGCAAATAACCATAATGCAAAGATCAATGAACAAACACAAGATAACACATGATATACCCTAGGAAAACCCTCAAGAGGGAAAAACCTGGCCTCTAAGAGCATCCACACTCATATGTATTATTCAACAATAAAGATATTACAATACATGCCATGAGTCTCCATGAAGACCTTTGAACCATCAAGCACCTCCAATGCATCCTCCATGTGTCCAAGTATGAATCCACACATCACCTGCCATGCTTCACAATATGCACTTACAGGAGAGAGCTCAATACAATGACAACCTCTCACAAACTTCCAATCCACCTACAATGAAATAGCCAACCCACCCAATACTAATGACCATGTTCTTTCTTTTATAGACTAATCTCACACAAATACAACTTGTGGTATTGGATAAAACCATGTGTTCCAAAACCATGGATACACAAAATTATTTACCCACTTATTTAATGTTGGTACTACATTTTTTTTCCAACAATTAAATAATACAAATAATATCCCAATGTTACATACAACTTTTACAAGTGGCCTCCAGATAAATATCTAATGTGGTTAAACACATCAATTAAGATGCACAACAAATAAATATTTATTTTACATGAATAAAATAATACAATATTATGTAAGGTGTACAACACCTATTTCCCAACATTCTCCTACTTATTATGTACATTGCATAAGGGTCAATCAATGAAATACATCATCATAGGTAAACATAAAATCACACGAATCTCCAACATGCTCTCATGCTCCATCAAGATACCTGCAACAAATTCAAAGTGACCACCATCTCAAGCAATAACTCCTCTCATCCTCCAATGTGCCACCTATGGAAGAAAAGGAACATTCCAAGTGAAGATGTACCAATCCAAAGAAGACAAGCGTCAAATCCAAGTGATAGCAAAAGGCTCCAAGCTACTGTCAAAGGTAAAAAACCCACATGACTGGAAATAGTACCCACAACATATGCTAATACATCCAACTATCCATACCTCATAGGTATCAACAACATCAATAAACTCATGCCATTAACATATCCAACCCATATATCACAATCACAAGCTCCATGTATAAAACCTGTCAATAAAGAACACTTACATCTAGGAACTCCCACTGCATAGGTAATGTCAAATCTGAAAATAGATCCAAGGTATATGAAGTCTATCAATCAACACTCAAACCAAGGTGTGGCTAATCAACAAGCCAATGTAGTATCAAGAACAATCACAATGATCCACACATGCAAGATATATCATTGCATACTCTCTCACAACATGTCACCATAACTCTCCCAAAGTCCAACCATATCAACATGATGCTCTAGGAAGTAGCCATAAGACAAAGAGAGAAAACCTTTAAATCATAATGTCCTTCTATGAACACCTCAAAGTGCTAAGTTGTGTCAAGTATGATCTCCTCTACAACCCCAAATGAAAAGCCTCAACAACACCCAACCATTCAATCTCATAGATCAAATGAACATATGTAACATGTAACCAACATGGATGTAAGCCTCTCTAATCAAGGTAGATCAAACTCACAACCATCCCATAACTAGGAATAAGCCCAATCACATATCCTAAACTCCTCATAATGAACATCATAAATCAAACCATATGAACAAGGAGACAACCATGCTAACATCCCTCAAATGAACCCTCCAGAACCAATAACCATAGCTCAAGATCCATATCTATGAGAAGATGAAGCATGAAGAAAAATGAATCTAAAAGGATGGGCAATACCTCATAGATGATAAACTGTCAAGTAGACCAAGAGTGAGAATGAGAAGGCTCCTCTAGGACACACCAAGCCACAATGACTCTCTCCAAGAATAATCTCCTCTAGGTCCATATCGAGGTGTAAGGCTCATCGGTCTATCTGCTAAAACCTCCAAAGAGTAACTATCTCAACAAGTGTCTCTAATCTCAAGAGAACTCTAGCCTCACCTAAGTCTCCAAGTATCCATGAGCACCTCCATGATCAATCCATGCCAAACTCCAAATGCAACACTGCACTATCATGAAGCTTTCAAACAAAAGACCGAAGTACTCAATACCAAGAAAACCAACAAGATCACTGTCAATGCTCCTACTACATGTCTACATAATCAAGAAGCCCATCATGACATTGTTAGTTCCCAAAAATGTAGGTTGCTAACCCTAAGAGGATGCCAGACTCTATGTTTGGATTTGCAACATTTTTGGACCAATTGACAGAGCTATTAGCTCCCTACACTTCAGGTCCTGCAAACCTAGGCGGGTGTACCTTTGTAACTAAAGCATAATGAACACTATATGGCTTGATTGGATTAGTAAATCTATCACAATGGCATAAAATGTAATAGATGCAATTTAAAAACTATCTCCTATTCCTAATGTACTAACTTGAAATAGAAATGTCTTGAATATGAGTTTGGATAGTAATGACTAGTGCCTACTTCTATTGGGCTATGGAGTTGGTAAATGGATGAAGATCTAATGGAAACAGATGTATGAGGTAAGTTGATCTACTTCACAGTTTAACTCAAACTTGTAAGGCACATGGGATGTTTGCACCTTATGCAAACGTGCAAGAATGTCAGTTATAATGCTCTTCTTATACTATCCCAATGATATTCCCCGTATTGCTGTGAACAACTGAGAGGATGTTTAATTCTAGTAAGAAGGGAATTTAGACCATATTTGTTTTGTAGAAAGGATTTACCTCTTGGTAGAGACCTTATGGCAATTATGATCAACTTCTTTACAGAAACCAACCAATTCAAACACACTGAATCAGCAAATGTGACCAAATAAATCAACAATATTCTTGATATGATAATTTAAATAATATGGAAAAACCATTCTGGAGACAACATTACAACATTTAGGATTTAATATTAACATTACAGCTGAACATTGAAAATAGATAACTGAATTGAAGCATTCCATTCCATTAATGAAAAAATGTGTATATACAGGTTCTGATCAGGCGAATGGGTGGAGTGGAATTAAATAATTTCCTACTACTACCCTAAATCTACTGATGTCTTCTAATCTACTCTACTGATGTTTTTTTTTTCTGCTTGATTTTTCTTCTCTGGTAAATATCCTTTGGACTCTAGGGTTACAACCCTTTATTTCTTTTGTTGCAACCTTTGGTATACCTTCATTCAATTGTCTTCCGCAAAATAAAATATTTAATTAGTTGCCATTGGCAAATTAAATATTTTAATTAAACTTCATTTTCTTAATCTCCTTGGATTGAAAGCAATTTTCCAATTTGATTCTTTATTCAAATCTGTATTTGATATATTCTTTATATCCCTATGTGAAAATATTTCATCCCTTTTCACTTTCAATGAAAAACTTATTTTCCTTCTCGAAATAATATTTCTCCTTCCGGGATTTCTTCCTTTTAACTTTCTTAGTGTAAATAATTTTACTCCTTAGGAAAACAATTTTTTACTTTTGGGTTTATATAATTCATGTGCTTTTGTTTTTTGTTGTATCGGGAGATCCAAAAATTACTCATGTCATATTTTTAATATTCTTTCACTTTCTTTTGATCTTGGAAATATGCAGTCTTCGGACCCACTTCATTGATATTTTGAAGAGACACCATGAAATTTACCCGAAGTCAAATTAGTCTTTATTAACATCAGCACAACCTGGACCATCGGTGTAAGATTAACATGACATCCCGATTGTATATGTCTTCCTGACATCATTGTTATTGCATTTAACTTCATTGGTGAGATCAGGTATTTATCCTTCCGAAAAGTCTATCGGTATAATCTTTACTATCGATACGATTCAAAATTCTTACGCGGATTTGCTTGGTTTCACCGATGAGTGACATTAGGGATTCTTCATTGTATTTTTTCCTAATTGACTCTTAAAACATAACTCTGGTATTTCATCTCTATACCCGTATTTACTCATTTTCTTTATTATGGAAACCTTTCGCAGACCCTAAGCTTCCAAGTCTCCTGAAGATGTTAATTAGGGCTCAAGCATAGCTTGATGAGAAACTCAGTTACCCACATATTACGGACATTGTGAATGCAACACTAGAGGATCCTGTGGTTTGACCGGCTGGCTTGAACTTTATGATGCGCCAGAGGAACTTAATGTCTGGATCATGGAATTGTTTGGTATTCTCATGTTTGCAAAGCTTGGTAGGAATAGTAGCTATTGTGATAGTCTTACTGTTCGACCTTTGGCCTCGTATGAATATGCGATTCATTTCAAAGCTTCCAACCTGGTTTAAGCATGTTCAAATTGGTAATCAGATTATTCATCTATTTTGGTGTAACTATTCCTGAAGCATGATCTCCAACACCAGTATTGTCATATGAACCCTATCAAGCAGCTGCATATTAAAACTGACCATGCCTCTGATGGTTAGTGAAAATGAAGTATCTCTCTCATCCAAGCTATGTAAGGTATATCAGTCGATCTGTTGAATCATAAAATCCTCAGATCAAAGTCAACTTGCTGATCTAAGCAATTCAATGACATTTTGGAATGAACCGGTGAGACTCTCGCCGAAAAAACTTCTTAGCTTTTCTTATCGGGGTGACCCATATGGTCGGGGAGACTTGGGACATTCACTCCGATCATATATATCCTTCCGATATGTGACTTTTAGGGTTCTCCAATTTTCACCTTGCTCTAATTACTCCAAAGCCCTTGTTTTGGCATAAGCTACGAGGATTCTGGCGAAGGTTGTGGGAAGTTTTATATCTATAGTTTTAACATTCTTATCTTATCGAACAGCTCACGTATTTTATCCAAGCTTCCATATCTTTCTATATTTCTACCAGGGCATTTGCAATTACAACATCCCACAAAAATAAAAATAAAATAAATCCTTTCCAATTTTTTGCCTTGATTGTTCCCCATAGACATTTTGAAATTCAGTAATACTTTGTTCCCGAGCTTCATAACTTTGCTCAATGTATTGTTGTAGCTCAATTCAATTATGTAAATTGATGTCCTCCAGTTCAAATAGAGCTTTGTGAAGATTTATTGTTGTCTTAACATCACAGCCAGAAGTCCCAATGATGCCCAATGTGGCCAAGCTTGACATAGCTGTTGCTCGTATTCGAGGCTGTGGGTACTCAAAACATATGCACTTGCATGAGACTCTTCCATTATCACTTCCAAAGTTCCACTCCGATAAGAAATAGAATTTGACCAGACATCTAATTGAATACCAACCCTTGGAACAGTCATCTACTTAGAATAAGGGGAGGCCTGTAAGTCTTGTTTAGAAGACTTCAGAAGGACAAGCAGCGGATCCATGCTGAGCTCTTATTGAACAACATCCTAATTTTGTTCACATCCATAACATATGGCTAACAGCGTCCTAATCAAAATTGGTGTTAACTGTTGATTGCTGAATGTAAATGGTAGATCATATATCTTGTGAAGAATTGTGGGGCTTTCCCCTAGCGAAGTACAGCTTGATTACCAGAATGTAACAATGCAAAATAACCAAGCAGTAAAAGCATCTCAAACAATGGCAATGCCATCTAATCAGTCGTAGTCTTCCACTTGGCTGTACAATGAAAAAGAAGGAAGCTCATCAAGTGGAAGGGATCCATCTATAAGTTTGGCCTTGCCCACATACTTTGTACGAGAGTAAGATTCAAGTGAGCCAAATTCTTCAAAATCTTCAAAACACCAGTTGCTACTTCTTCAAAATTGACTGGAAGCATATATGCTGCTTGCTTAGAATTTGCTACAGATTTGCTTGTAAAAGAACAACAGTCAAGAGTGATGGCAAACCTACAAAGCCTATTTCAGCTATAATTGATACTAAAAATGGGATAGATCGATTGGTGATTGTTCCTGGCACTTTTTCTCTTCTGTCTTTTATGAAAACCCTCCGGTCATCAACCTTTGGTGATAAACAATTATTTGGCTCAATTTTTTGCCTCTTCAGCTGATTTTCTACCACCTTTCATTTGTGAGCTACAAGACTTTGTCCATTCTCCAGTTGCAGCTCTTTCTAGGTTGAAATTTCCATAATTACTCAAGTTGACTCTGGCTTTTTGGTCTTTACAACATCTTCACAAACAATATTCTTATGTCCCTCATTTTCCTTCAACCCAGGCAATTCAATCTTTTCCTCCTATTCCTTAATCAAACCAAGTTGAGATATCCGTGTGTCCTCCTTTGTAATCTGTTCAAATGGATGATATTCAGCTTTTTTCTTTGAAGAAGAATCCTGTACAGAAGCAAAATTCCCCTCATAGTCTGCAGATTCAAATTTCTACATTATAGGTACCATAACAATTGGAGTTGAACATGCTTCCAAGCCTTCAAAATGAGGACAACATCAATGATTGCAATCAAAACAGTTTGACAGGACTTCTACTAGAAACTATGATAAATTAATCCTTCCAAAATAAGTAATAGAAACTTCTCCATATAGAATGTTTTCGACAATTCAACAAGATTAATTGCAAGATCATTGATATTTGTAAGTGCTTCTATAGCTTTTTCGAAAATATCAATTGATTGTGCCTCAACCAACTTAATCATGACCATAAATCCCATCTGAAGAAAAGAAATGTCATGCAACACATTAAGATCAATTGCTTTTGCAGATGAGCAAAGCAATTGCTTCACAAGCTTTTCTGACAGTGTTGCTCTACTCACTAATGTGCCCACAAGCATGAGTCCATCAACCTTATAGTCCGGAACAACCATACTATCAAAGCAATGAAATATGAAAGGGAGAATTTTACTTATTAAATCATTATTAACTATTTTCATAACACCCAAGGTCTCCATTATCACTACAATAGAAAAGGAAACTGATGTTCTGGAGTATGGTTGACTTTCCCCCACAGGCATAATATATTAACATATAGCTTCAAGAATTGCCAACTTGTATGTATATTATTGAACGAGAAGTTTTCTGAGAGGGGGTGCACCTGATTCTTTTACTCCTTCTAGGAAATGCCATTTATATAAATGGTGTGTTATGAAGGGCAGCATTTCCTAGAACTAAACCAGAAGCATACCCGGTCGACAATTTTCCACCTTTATGTTACTTGAAATAGGATCATTTAATCTTAGAATGATGTTTAGTAGCACTTTATCTTGGTCTTTTACTGGTGCAGTAATAAAAAAAAAAAATTATGATGGAAGCATACTATTTTGACTAAAATTGGTACCAAATTTTAGTCCCAACTGACATCATGATCTAACCATCTCCTCCAAGGAGATCACATGCACTAGTGTACACATCCTGTCTCAAGAGAACCTGTATTATTTCAAAACTCCAAACTAGTATCAAGAGTCCATCAAGACACAATATCAACATCTCTAAATAGAAGATCGACATCTCCAATCACATGAAGATAACCATCTACTAACAATAGAAATTAGGATGTCAAAGCTCACTCTCACTGAAACAAGAATCATAATCCAAAAACCTCTCTAAGACACCCACAACTACTGCAGAAGATCATTCATCACAAATAATGAATCCACATCGATGCCAAAGCTCTCATTGAATCGTGATATTGAGCTATCCATGACAACAAAGTAACCATCTCCTAAATGAAGATTATCCATGGCCCCACACTAATCAAGAAATCCCATTGTAACATCAACAGCTCCCAAAAGGTCAAGTAAACCATAATCTCCAACCAAGAAGATAAAATCACCACTATCAAAAGCTCACATAAAACCATGAAACCAAGCTCTCCATGATATCAAAATAACATGTTATAAGTCCCAACAACCGACTATCCAGGCACTCTAATCATCCATCCTCTCATCCCAATGCAACATACTAATCCACAAATGACCACAAACACGGCCAACTAACAAAGTCTACATATAGATAGTCCACATCTGAGTCATCCCACTGTAGCTAAATAAGTTATCAGCCCACAAAACTACATAACTCATAGATCCAAAACAAATGTAACATGCAAACTCATCATCACACTAGTAACCTACAAACTGAGATATCAAAGAAGATAACCTATAGACTCTAAGACTCAAACACCAAAACAATGCTAGATTCAATTTGCCAAACAAGTCCACAATGAGTAACCATAGTCAAGGAACTAATCAAGCATCCATGAGATAAGAACAATCTCATAAAACAACACCACCTGTAATCATGAATCAAACATCATAGCCCATACCTATCAATCACATACATGTTCATGTCGTGCCAATGCAAAAGTGTACCTACATATCCATGACACCATAATCATCATCATCGTTGTACTTGTACTCAACTCCCACGGAAACAAGACTCCAAGTCTCACACATGTATCAACCATGTCCTCAAACCAGAAGACAACTTGTGTACCTGTCTCCATCAAAGTCCAAACTTTGAAAACACCTATAAACCTATATCTGGAAGCACCAAATCTAAAAACCTGCTATACCATGTTGATGGTCTCATAACAACATACACTCCCACAAGTTTGTGCCCAAAAATTCATCTGAATGCTCTCATAATCGCACTCTGAATCTCAAGCTCCTACAAGTGATCAAACAAGTACCAATCTCTCTTTGTACACCAAACTAAAAATCTACACAATCCAAATTATAGTACACTACAATATCTCTCCAACGCCTATCTGAAATTGAAAATCCAATTTCGTATGCAAAAGTTATGAGCATAAAATTGTCCCAGAGCAATGCCTGGCTTCAGACACCAAATTCTAATACAAATATAAAAATCTAATAACTAAACCTATACCATTGTGTAGTGCTCGGAGAGACCTTTCTGATGCCTATAAGAAGTAAAAAATCCAATATAGTGGACGAAACCTATGCCCCCCGGAAGAAAATACCCTCTGAGGGCTAAAAGAGGACCCTGGTGGGACCCTCTATACTGCTAACGTGGCACTGATGCAAGTGCTGACTGTACACAGGACTGGGCATAGGTGGGGTCTACTATGGCACTAGGTTGGCACTGGCATCATCTTTGATAATGGATTTGAAATGGGTTTTCCAAACATGATTAATGTCCCATGGACCGAATTTTAAAAGAGGGTTTAAATTTTCCAAAGGTCCAAATAAAATATTTAATCATTGCCATTAAAAATCTATTTTCATTGCCATCTTTTTTAATAGCCCGCTATTGGGCTTAGCAGGTCGTCGATGCCACTCCTGCTAGACCGGCGGCCAAAGGCCACGTCGATCAGTAGAGGACTTGGCCCTACCCAACCAAGCTGTCGGAGGCCAACCGAGGGCCGGTAGGCCTGACCACCTCTGAGCTGGCGATACCTCTTCTGGCACCCTCTACCAAACATAATACAAGGGTTTGCAGACCCCCCTTGCATAAATTTTTTTTAATAATTTTTCCATTCCTCGATTTATCGATTTCTTCTCTATATTTTTTTTCTTTTTTTAATCAAAAAAATTTTCCTTTCAAAACTATAGAAAAATAAAATCACAGTGCAAGAATATATTATTTATTTTTGTAAATCCGTACGACGTACCTGGGGGCATAATTTTTTTTTCCTCACAGTGGCCAAATCATGCGAAATTATATGTTTTTCTTCGCCTCTCAAGCCTTTTGAATCCAACGACGAGGTCCGTTTTTGCACAAGAGGTCTTCTGTGAAAAATCCCTCCAAAAAACCCTCACTGTAATGATCCAAGAAACCCTCTTTAGCCATGATTTTTCAATCACCAGATCTGCAAAATATACAACAAATCTACAATACCCAGAACTCCCAATTTGCAATACAACCTGCACAAAACCTTGTAATGTCCTAAATCCTTCCATGCATTGCCATGGTTTCCATTTTGCGTCTGATCTACACAAACAAGGGTTATACAAATCTAGGGATCTGACACCTCCTTCAACCATAAACTGTTGTCAAGAGACACTATATGGACTCATGAATGTTGTCATTGATGGCAACAAAGGTTATCCCACACATCTGCAAGACATGATAGGTCCTCACCGGAAGTTAGATTGAAGAAGTGTTGAGGTCCGGTAAGCAAGAACAGAGCAGTCAGCAAGGTCCGACAGACAGGTCCGGATCTCTCAGTAGAAGTATCTCAGTGAAGTGCGGATTTGGGGAAGTCAAGAGGAGTATCTTGACTGATAGATTCTAGGGTTTGAGCCTTCGGTGTGGAAAGAATAAAGAGATATGAATGCTTGAGTGTCGGGTTCCCAAGTGACAGTGTGAACAGAGGAAGAACTGACTGGCAGAACATCAGACATTATCCTAGATGTGTTACTGATGATGGAAAAGGTTCTTAAGCCATAAGTTATGTTTGGTCGACATAATTGATGACTTCTACAAGTATATGATTGATCCGCATTACTTGGTGT
Source organism: Cunninghamia lanceolata (assembly GCA_027924645.1). Taxonomy (NCBI): domain Eukaryota; kingdom Viridiplantae; phylum Streptophyta; class Pinopsida; order Cupressales; family Cupressaceae; genus Cunninghamia; species Cunninghamia lanceolata. The sequence goes on along the minus strand of BSBN01000429.1, from coordinate 6,215,608 downwards.
GCAAGGATTCAGCTGACAGATCAGAGTTTGAGGAAATTATTAACTGTTCCGGATGCCAACTAGAAAGATGATGAAATCACTTTTGCATATATATATATATATATAAGATGGTTTTAGTTATGAGGTAAGGTGTGGTTGTGTGTAATGTGCGAAGAAAAGCAATAGACCCGAGTAAAAGCAAAAAGGAAGATTCGGTATGTGAAAGGAGAGCAACATAAAAGAAGAGGAAAGATGAAGTGTAGCAGATCAGTGTACTGAGCCTAACCGGAATTGAACCCCAACATATGTTGATGCTCCTTATCAGTTCAAGTAATGTATTACACTCTTTATAAATTGTAGATAGTGTGTCTCTTGTAGGCAGTGTGCTTTTTGTGAGCAGTGTGCTCAGGCGGTGAGCCCTAATTGGCAAGTGCCATTTTGTATTTCCATTCTTCTAACAGAGAATACAATCTTGGGTTAATCACCCCGTGGTTTTTCCCTTAATAGGGTTTCCACATCAAAAATATTGTGTCATGTGTATTTCCATTTCATGGTTATGTTTGCATATTTGAATTAAAGCTGCATTGATTATTAAGAAAGTTAAGAAAGAAGAAATTAGTAGGATAACTGATTCACCCCCCCTCTCAGTTATTGACATAAACATGGCTCTGATACCACATGTGAGGAATTTGTAGGTCCAATTAAACCAATTCCACATAACCCAATAGGAGAAAAAGATGTAGCAAATAACCATAATGCAAAGATCAATGAACAAACACAAGATAACACAAGATATACCCTGGGAAAACCCTCAAGAGCGAAAAACTCAACCTCCAAAAGCATCCACACTCATATGTATTATTCAACAATAAAGATATTACAATACATGCCATGAGTCTCCATGAATACCTCTGAACCATCAAGCACCTCCAATGCATCCTCCATGTGTCCAAGCATGAATCCACACATCACCTACCACGCTTCACAATATGCACTTACATGAGAGAGCTCAATACAATGACAGCCTCTCACAAACCTCAAATCCACCTACAATGAAATAGCCAACCCTCCCAATACTAACGACCATCTACTTGCTTTTGTAGACCAAGCTCACACAAATACAACTTGTGGTATTTGATAAAACCATGTGTTCCAAAACCATGGATACACAAAACCATTGACCCACTTATTTAATATTGGTACTACATTTTTTTTCAACATTTAAATAATACAAATAATATCCCAATGTTACATACAACGTTTACAAGTGGCCTCCAAATAAATATCTAATGTAGTTAAACACATCAATTAAGATGCACCACAAATAAATATTTATTTTACATGAATAAAATAATACAATATTATGCAAGGTGTACAACACCTATTTCCCAACAATGGGGCCGGTCTAGCTCACTTGAGAGCTGGACTTTGTGGATAATGGTCGGCTGGTCCTGGGGCCTTTCTTGTGTGTTGATCTTGATCTGATGTTCTGTGACTATTGTGGTTGAAATAAGTATATGACCCAAAGGGTCACTAGTCATAGTTCTCTTGTTTGGATTCCAAAGATTCCAACGTTGCATAGGTTGACAATTATTCTCGTTGATATTTATGTTAAGTTGGAGTTGTTCTTTAAATTGTTGAATGATGATCTATGTTTGGAGTAACCTCAACCTATGTTGTTGTTCCTGAACTATTAGTTGATCATGTTGTGGTCTAGGGTGAATTTACTCAATCTCTTCGAGGATTGCCCTCACCCACTCATCTCTAAGCCCAAGGCACATTCGTGAGCCCAAACTGAGAGAGAGATAGTTGAAGTTAACCTCAATTTGACTTAGGGTTTGTTTGATCTAAGGTTTGACTTTACGTTGACCTTGTGTTGGAATAAAGGGTTTGACTAATGTTGACCAAAGTTAACCTTGTGTTGGAACAAAGGATTTGTAATCGTTCTGTGATGCTAACATTTTTGTGCTTTTTTTGTTTTTTGATCATGCAATCCTATATGAGTGCAAAACAATATTTTTGTGCTTTTTTAGATCTTTATGGAAATAAAGTGCTTTTTCTAATCTAGGAATTGAAATATGTATGGAATCTAGTATGTAGTCAACTAATGCAATCTGATCTATGTTTTTGTTGTAATTTTTTGGATTTTTAGAATAATTACTCTAGTAAAATGAAATTGCTTTGAAAACAAACTAATCTAAAGAAATTTTGAAAGAAAACTAATTTAACCATGCAAATCCTATTTAGCCTATCAATGAAATGGCAACATGTATTCACTATTCCCAAGAGCAAATTGAGATTTTCTAATTACTATAAAAGAAAAGAACTAAGGACCCTAGAATATGAGACTTGTGAGCCTCCACTACCCTCATAAATCCTTGTGTTGGCAACCTCTTTGTCCTCTTGTAGCAGTAGGGATATCCTCTTGGCAACAGCAGGAAAGGGGATGCAAAAAGAGCTTTTGAAAGCTTGAACGTGAGGTCAATGTGAGCTTATGAGCATTGTGGCTTGCAATTTGGGCAGTGCATTGATGCGATATGAAGCTTTTAGCAAAGCTTAGATGAAATAACAATAAAAGTAAAAGGACTGAATGTCATGTATGAGCATATGGATGCTAGTTGGAGAGCAAAAACCTATAAAAGACTGGATGCACAAATGAAATTGCTTCCCTTTGTGCTTGAGAGATGGGGTATTTGTTGTCACATAGATTTGCACCCAATTTTGAAGGCTTTTAGGGCTCCAACAATCTAGTGAAACATTGATATGACCTCCAAGTGTGGGACCCTATAGGGAGGCTAAATCTCCAGAGAGAGCTTGGTTCCTTTGTTAAATATGAGATTCAACGATCCTAAGAATAAACCTAATCTATCCACCTGTTTATGTGTTGATGCTTAAAATTGCACTGTTTCTAACACCAACATGGGAAGTTTTCAGGAATGTGGGACTTGCGACCTGAAACGACCTCCAGATTTTAAAGAAGCTGGCTCTTCTTTATTTCAAATGTATTTTTGGGAAAAAGGGATAAAAATTAAACAGAATAAAAAATGTAACTAAAGGAAATTTAACTATGGTGATGCACTTGAATATGATTCGTTCCTTAATATTAAGCACAGTGAAGCTATCTTTAGGATTCAGTTACATTAAAGAGCAAACAATGCATGATCAATGTAAAAGATAAAACAAATAGAATCAAAGGCTCACAACTAGACCATTTTGCAACAACACAGAAAATATCAACAAAGACATAGAACTCGGTCTTCTTATTAATTTTCAGTCACATAAAAGGCATAGAAACATGCACAGTTACACAAACTTTCTGAATCAAGAAAACAGAACAAAGGCGAATGATATTACTGGCCACAGCAAAAGTCTTCAAAATTCTTTTTTAAAATCTCTGTTGAAAACAATTCTAAAAAGGAAAACTTGACTAATCTAAATCCCCTCTTGTCATGAGAGGTTACATATTTATAGCATAGAACCCTCCTGGATTGTCCATAACAACCAGATCTCAACGGTCTAATCAAACTGAAGTTAACCGGAGTGTCTGACAGTGGATCTCTTTCGGATCTGAAACGGTTACCTTCCCTACAAGTCCATTGGCTAAAACACATACATGTAACTCTCCTTCCTTTGAATCAGGTAGGGACACCTGGCAGTTTCTGGTTGTCTTTGCGACTATAAACCCTAAGACAAATAACATAGCCCACACTCTTTACTTGAAACTCCTTCATCTTTCTGGAAAAAATAAGAACTTAGCACGTGGCAGCCTCCGCTGCAATTGAAACATATACGTGGCGGCTTCCGCGATCTCTATACTTTACTGTGCCTCATAATCAGGAGAGTTCTGCCTTTGACATCTGTCACAGTCCACTGCCTTGAAACTCTATCACTTACAGAAAATGGGACCCATAATGCTTCTTGCCCGAGCAGCTTCAAAAGGAAACAGGGACAGGTGGTGCCTCCCGCTACAATTACCAAGTGATACATGGCAGTTTTCGCTCAACTAGAGAAGCTTTAGATACCTTTTGAGAGTCTTGCGGAAGATGACACATGGCAAACTCTACCTAGCTTTAGAAACACTATAGAAACATTTGGGACTCATTTAGATTCACGTGGATGATGACACTTGGCACGCTCCGCAGACATTAGTAACTCATCGGGGCCGACCGCAGTCTTTACTCAACAATGAAACAAAAGGAAGAAACTGTGGATGTCAAGACTTGGCATGCTCCGCTTACTTTATAAGAGACACACGGCACTTTCCGCGAAACTTAAATGAAACATTTTGAAACCTTCTGCAAATGCCACTTGGCGCCTTCCGCATAGGGAGAAACTTAAAAGGGGCCCGCCGAACTCTCTTTGAAACATTAAAAGTGGCTTGAAACTTCAACGCGGAAGATGACACATGGCAGACTCCGCGTAAATGCAAAAAGACACTTGGCTCCTCCTGCAATAGCTGAGACTTCTCAAAATGTGTCTTGGCTGACGACACATGGCATGTTCTGCGCGACTCTGAGACTTAGGCAAAACTCAGGTGAAATGAAACCCTTGCTATCAATCTTTGCGGCCAAAACTGAAACGCAGACCAAAACTGGAACGTGGACCAAAACTGGAACTCAAAACAAAATGTAGAGTACTTTACTCTACAGTTCTTGGTGACCCTGATGACTTTTGAGCCTGCTCAAAAAGAATCCAAAGAATATGCATATAAAATACAGCAAACAAATCATAGATTCTGTAAGGCCGTCTAATAAACAGACCACTTAGCATCAGATAGACCCTGCTTATTTTGTAGATCTTGGAAGGCTAAATCAAGGTTGATAATGTCTCTATGTGAAAACCTCTGCAAAACATGAACTGCAGCCTTCAATTGGAAATCAAGCTAGGCCATGGGTATCAAGACAACTTCCACTTCTTGCACTGATGAAGCATCTGTTAAACCCTGGAAAACTGATTGATCATTTTGTCTGGCTAACAACAAAGGCTTGATTTCATCAATCATTAGCACAGTGTTGCTATCAAGAAAAGGAGAGGGGAGTCCCAAATGCACTAGATCTTCAATATGCTTCTTCATGTCTTTTACTCCATCTTTGACCACATCTAGGAGCTCTTTGCAACTAATTGCAGCGGAGTTGCAACTGAGAACTTCGTTCACCCTTTTTGCAGCAATCATTCTGTCACTGATCCCTGCTGCTGATAATGTTTCATCAGTTGTGTCATACAGCTTCTTCAGCAGCAGTTGAGAATCTAAAACTCTTAAGGAAATAGTAGACAGGGTGGCTTGAACTAAAGTCTCCACCTTTTCACACAATTGTTGCGCATTTAGCAGGAAGGTTAGAGAGGGTTTGAGCTGAGTAATCTCCTCAAAGATTCTTTTCCACACTGATACATATAGCTCCTTGACCAAATTCAGAACTCCTGCATTCTTTGGCCTATTAGCCAACTCAAGTGTCAACTGTTTTGTTATTTGTTGCTCGACTTGAAGTTGGGCCTGTATGGCAGCAGCATTGTTTTGTTCATTCTACTGGAACTGTGTGACTTGTTGCATGTTTTCCTGATATTTTTTCTGTAGTGTGGCCTTTTTTTGCCTTAGGGCTGTCACTGCAGCCTTCAATTGTGCCAGCTCTTCTTTCAGAGAAGCATTTTGGGCTTGAATAGCCTGGTGAATCTGACAAGAAACAGTATCTTGCAACTGTTTGTTGAGATCCTCTATTTCATCATTCTTTGTTTTAATTTCTGTAGCCAGATTGCTACAATTTGCTTTCTCTTGAGCTAGATTAGCCTCCATCTTCTGCAGCTTCTTTGATACTTTCAAATAATCAGTAGCTATAGTAGAAGTGGTTTCATTCAGCAGATTGACCCTGTCCTATGGTCTGAAAAGTGACATATCCATAGCCACTGCACTCATTGTATAATCCTAAGGCTGCATCTGCTCGTTTGGCCTGACTACATTAGGTGACAAATGAGTCACAGTTAGTTGTTGCTGGATTGGGTCAAAGAGTGACCTCATGTGTGGTACAGCCAGAGCTTTATTATCTTTCTTCCTCTTTTTATCCATCCGGGCTTCCCTAGCCTTCTTAGCAGTGTCTGCTTGAGCTTGGAAGGTAGGGGGAGTGACAATATACCCGCCTGCAAAAGGATGACCCTGTGGCAAGCCATAGGGAATAGGCAAATGCTGGCTAGGGGGAATCTGGGGAGGTATTCTCTTTGGGACAAAGGGGGAAAATGGAGGCAATGATGTGACCTATGATGACATGGCCTGAGTAGTAATAGGTGGGGCAAATTGGGAAATTGGCACATCAGAGGTGGCAGGGGCTAATGATGTTTGGACATTTGGGATTGCCACCCCTATAAAAGAAAAAGACTGAGAAGAAGAAGGAGAAGTAGCATGTACTTGAGGAGCAACAGGTGTACTCGATGGTTGTTGCTGTGAAGGCCCTACCTCCTCATCTGAATCAGGCTAAAGGCTTAGCTTCCTATGTTTCCTTGGCCTCTCTTCTTCCTGTTGTGCTTCCTTCTCTTCAACGTTTACCACTATTGCTAGTGGTAATTGCACAAAACTAGAAACCCCAATGGCTGAAACTGCTGGAGAAGCTCTGGGTGGTGAGGATACCACATTCTTTTGTTTTCTATGGCATTGAGAGATTGGGGCCAGGGGGAATAGGAGCAGCTGTTGAAACATGTCCTGTTGCTCACACATTATGAGTAGATTCTACCTCCGCCTCAGACTCATCACCCTGCTTATGAATCTTGCTTGTGTCAGGGCTGGATACTGGGGAGGGATGCCATTCATCCCAAATGGACTCCCACCTCTCATCTGTATCCAAGTTCCTGAAAGACTGAGTAGTTTCAGAAACTTCTTACCTGTATTTCGAATATGCTGCTATTTTCTTAGGCTTCCATTCTTTGTTCTTCAATGCCTTTTTTAAGCCAGAAGTCATTCTAATTTTAGGGTCAAAAACCTTTTTCTTAACATAAAAAGTCTCCCATGGCCTGGGCCCCTCAAAGGGTAAATCTGTCAATTCTACATACAAATCAGGAGTATCCTCCTTAGGGTTTCTTCTATCTTCCCAAAAGGGACGACCCTCATGCACAATATCAGTGCCAACCTTTTTGTTCTTAACCCATAATGTTATGAAACTGCTTGGGTCATATCTCCATTTATCTTCAATTAGAAGGAAACCTAGGACAACAAGCTTCCTCAGCAACAAGTGCTCAGCCTCTTTGACCTCCAGAGACATGTTTTTCTTTACCCATGGAACATCATACATTTTCTTTTTCTTTTTCTTGGTACCATATTCATTATCCACCACAGACACCTGTCGGGTGACCTCTAAGAATGCTAACCTAGGAGTCAAAATCTTGGGTAGCAACACTGGTTCATAATTAAAACCATGGACTCTAATGATAGTATGGTGAGACCCAAAGAAATAATCACAGGGAATGGGGGAATTTGCCATGAGGCCTCTAACACTTAATGTTAATCTATTTTCAATAGGCTCTGGGCTTAGGTGACAAAAGGCAGGGGCAACAAAAAGTTCCCAAAATTCATAGGGGTCAGATGCTTCGGATAAGACATGTGTCCATGTGGACACATGAATGGTCCTATTATGACCAAAACTTGGGTCATACATATTCAGATGCATATATTGTGAAAAGATGCCAGGGTTTTGATATAACATGAGGTGAAATAAATAAGAAGAATACCTGAAAACCCCATTAGATTTGAAGTGAATGAGTTGGTCGACCATTGAATAGGCAATCTGCTCTGAGAAGTCCAGCTGAAACTCCTGAGACTTGTCCACAGTTTTTAATCTGAAGAGGATGGCCATTTGCCAATCATAGATAGTTATGTCCTCCTTCATTCCAAAAATGAATGCCATCATGGATAATGCCTCCTGACTGGCCTGTGTGAGCTGTCCCCTTCCTGTTAGTAGCACAGGCACAACGGTATCATCGTCCTCTAACTACAATTTTGATTTGAGAAATCTCACTTGATTATTAACGTTTGCCCACATTTTCTGTATTTTGGCAATGGTAGGAAATGTGGTTGTCTTGTCATGGTATAGGGCCAACATGTCCCTGATAGCCTTTGGTGTAATTTGCACCATGAAGGGACCCTGTTGTATGGTGCTCGAGGGTGCATGAAACCATTCTGCGCACATATTAATCAGGTCAGGGCATAAATGTACGCTTGGGACAATAAATTGTGCCAATTGAGAGGTCCATATCCTCATTCCAAATGTTTTAGATTGTCCAGCCTTGGCCTTCTGGATACATCTTTGGTGTACCCCTTCTCGCAGAGCTTTGCCAGGTTTTTGAAGGGTTGGGTCCGCGATATCATCTGCAAAATCCTTCACCTTTGCTGGGTTGACTGCATAACCAAACTTGGGGACTCTCATCCTTGGATAGGTTCTTAGGGGTTGTGCAGGGGCCGAAGCATATGATTTGCTAGCGAGAAGCTTGTCAATGGATTGGTAAATCCCAAGCCCCTGTTGTGAAGACTGTGCCTCTGCCATATCTGTGTCTATACTGGGAATTGGTGAACTTATTGTAACAAGGATGGAAGCTTTGCAACAAGGAAGACACTTACTAAGTAGTTTTAGCTAGGAATTCACGAGCAACAGGGAAGACACTTAGCAGAAGTAGAAACAAATGAAACATAGTTAAGCCTTAACTCTTAATATTGGGGTATTGATGACACATTAAGTCTCATAAATGGCATTAAAGCCAGAAAATCGTTAGTAAATCTTACGAAATTTGTATGGGACAGAGTGTCAGACATGTCATAAAAGTGGCTGCATACGGTGGTACCTTGAGGAATTTTGGGGATTAAAGAGAGAGATTTAGTGAATGCGAGAGTTTTGAAAATTGAAGAGACTTGAGTTGTGGCCACGTGTTCCTAGAACGCTTATTAAAAGAAAGGGCGGGAAAACAAAGCAGGAAAATAGAGAAACAAGGAAAGGGAAACTAACTAACTATAATACATAGGAGACACTGCTTAATTGAAATGTTTCAAGTAGATCCCATTCACAGGAATCTCCATAGGTTCACCCTCCATTGTTTCAAGATCAAATGAATTTTGTTGCTTATAGGAACGAATCTTATAGGGGCCAGTCCACAATGACTCAAATTTGCTGTGTTGACCCGGTTTGGCGGCTCTCTCGTCCCACTTCAAAACCACTGAGCCTACTTTAAAATAGGGATTTGAAGTCTTCTTATCAAAACAATCTTTGATTATTTTCTGATGTTTCATTAATGATTCATGTGCTTTATCCCTTTTTTCTTATACTTCCAGAAGCTCAGCAAGTCGGACCTACATGGGACCATCCTCTTCGATCTCAATCTGTTTCAACAACTGCAGAGCAGGGATCTCTAGGCTCAGAGGCATTACTGCCGGCTTACCATAGACCAATTCATATGGGGACATCTTTGTCACTTGCTTAGGTGTAATTTTGTCAGCCCATAGTGTGATGTTAAGCACTTTATGCCACTCTTTATGATGATCAGCCCCTATTCTTTTAATGAGTCTAACTAGGTTCTTGTTAGTAGACTCTGCTAGACCATTACCCTGAGGGTAATAATTTGAAGAAGTTTTCAAATAGATCCCATATTTCAATGCAAACTCAGATAATTTTGCCCCTAGAAATGCTTTAGCATTATTTGAAATTATGGTATGAGGAGGCCCAAAGCGAGTGGTAATACCTTCCAGAAAATCTAGGATCACCTTTTCTGTTGCTTCTTTGAGTGGCACTGCTTCACTCCATCTGGTGAAATAATCTATTGCAGTTAGGATCCATTTATGTCCCATACTTGATACTGGATTAATCATTCCAATGAAATCTAAACCCCATTAGGCAAAGGGCTCATCTACAATTATGGGACTAAGGGGCATTGTTGCATTCCTCCTTTTCCCTACATAGAACTGGCAGGACTGGCACTCTTTGACCAGCTGATAACAATCTGTAAATAAAGTGGGCCAGAAGATCCTGCTTGAGTTATCTTTATGGCAGTAGTTCTTGCAGAAAAGTGTCCACCTGAGGCTCCATGATGCATTTCATGAAGTATTCTTTGAGCCTCATTTTTCTCTATACATCTTAGAAGAATACCATTAGTGTTTCTTCTGAAAAGAACTTGGTCAATTAAAACAAAATGGATCCCTTGCTGCCTATAGTATCTCCTCTTGTCATGAGAGAGCTCTTTTGGGAAAATCCCATATTTCATAAATTGGATTATGTTTGTGACCCAGGAATTCTGATCAATTTCTTGTATCCTCAATACATTTTCCTTCTCCGTTTCTTTAGTTATCATCTTTTCCATATCTTGAGTCATGTATTGGCACAACCCCCTACCTCTGACCAGTTTAGTGGGTCTGACCTCTACATCATACTCAAAGATCTTTGTTATCTAGTTTGCTCTTTTTTCAGTGATCTCACCTTCCATAATGTATTCTCTGACACTAGGATGAGCCACAAGTATTAGAATCTTATTTCCTATCACCATATGCCTGAATTTCTTGAGGGCTTTTACCATAGCATATGCCTGTTTCTCCATAAAGTTGTATCTATCTTCATACTCCCTAAGAGTCCTTGAGAAAAAGGCTATTGGATGTTCTCCCTCTTGTCGATCATCTTTCTATGTTAGGACAGCAACAACACTGAATTCCCCTCCATAAACATACATTATAAAGGACCTAGAAAAGTCTAGGTTTTTTAATACTGGGGCTGTTGAAATTGCTCTCTTGACTTCCTCAAAAGCTTGTCTCCCTTCTGTAGTCCATTTGAAAACCAGGTCTTTCTTCAGTAGCAATGTCATTGGTCTTATTAGGCCTGCAAAGTCTGATATGAACCAACTGACAAAATTAATCTTTCCCAAAAAAGACTGAACTACTTTCTTATTGACTGGCAAAGATAGGTTCATTATGGCAGTGACTCTCTTTGGATCTATAGAGACTCCTTCTTTAGACACTATAGGCCCTAATAGTTTACCTTGAGGTACTGCAAAAATGCATTTCTTAGGATTTAGAGATATTCCAAACTCTTGGCATTTCTTAAAAATAGCTTCTAGATGGTCAAAATGATCTGCAACACTTTTGGAGAAAACAGTAAGGTCATCTAGATAAATTAGAATGATTTTATTGATAAGCTCTCCAAATGCTACATCCATTGCCCTCTGAAATGTAGCTCCAACATTTGAAAGACCAAAAGGCATCTTTGCATAGGCAAATGTTCCCCATTTTGTGGTGAAAGCAGTCTTATGCTGATCTTCATTAGCCAACCAAATTTGATTGTACCCAGAGAAACCATCTAACAGGGAGAATCTCTCTGATCCAGCCACAATTTGCAAAATCTGGTCCATAGAAGGCACGGGGTAGTGATCTTTCAGGGATGCCTTATTTAGGTCTCTAAAATCTACACATAGCCTTATATCACCATTCTTTTTTCTGAGTGGAACCAAATTTGATACCCAGGTTGAGTGCTTAATTGGAAAAATGATCCTTGATTCTAAAAGTTTCTGCAACTCATCCACTATCAGAGGTTCAATCCTAGGGTTCACTAGCCTCTACTTCTATCTAATCAATTTAGATTCTTCAGTTAGCTCTATAGTGTGTTGAATTATATTCCTATCATAACCATGGAGATCTTCATAGGTCCAGGCTATGACCCTATCATATTTCTCACATAAATCAGTTAACCTTTTTCTTTCTTGTTGAGTAGCAGAATTCCCAACCTTCAATTTTTTTTCCTCACCAACCTGAATCTCAGAGTAGTCCCCTTTGTTTGCTTGAAATCTCTTCTTTTCTAGGTTGGCATCTTCCGGACCAAACAAGTTTTCTAGGGTAATTAGTCCTTTAGGGAGCTTTTTTGACTTCAGTTGAATAATCTGATCACCATATACCTCTTTAATTTTGGGTTGTAACTGATCAGCAAATTCTCCTGACTGTTGCAAAAATGAAAGTACTTGAAAATCATTTTCAAAGACTTGCCAATTTTCATCATTGTCTAGGATAGTTGGCCTCACAATAACTTTGACTGACTCATTATTGACCATTAGATCAGTTACTAGATCAAACTGTAAACCAATTTGTGCCATCTTATCTACCTCAGAATTTTGGGCTCTAGGGACTACTTCAATATTAAAAGCTTCAAAACCATCTATTAAGTCCCAAATTCTGTGCCTATAAGATCTCATCCTTACATTCTTGGCCACTGCCTTCTCTCTTATTTGCTTCACTACTAGTTCAGAATCACCTTTCACTATTAGGCTCTTTACTCCTTTCTTCTTTGCCAATATGAGTCCATGCACTAAAGATTCATACTCAACATCATTATTGGTACAGGCAAAAAGAAAGTGAATGGCTCTCAAAATCTTTTCACCATTAGGGGCAGTAAGACAAATTCCTGCTCCAGCTCCATTTTTACTTCTAGCCCCATCAAAATTTAGGGTCCAGATTCCTGAATCATTTATGGATTCTTGGGTCTGAGAGGGTTCATTTCTTAAGACATTAGGGATCTCCTGGTCTTCTTCAAATATGACATAAGTGCCTAGCCCTGTTGAGTCATAGTTTCCAAAGGGATCACTCTACATCATGGTTAACAATTGGTTATTTTCTTCTTCTTGTTGATCATGTTCAGTCCAGTCACCTATTTCTTCAACAAAAACCCTCTCCTCTTTATTCAGCATGGTATGGGTTGCTTCTAACTTTGGGGTTGGTTCATTTGTGATATGGTCCTTTGACAATGGTTCAGACAGTACCTTCATTTTAGTCCCATATTTGGTTCTGAAGATGAGGTGTGACCAATAAAGTGACATATATCCTCCTATCTTGGCTGTGAAATCTCTGGATAAACATAAGCCAAATATAGGGGGTATATCTATGACTACAACATCCTGATTCACAATTATATTAGGGCAGGTATACAGTTGCAACGGGAGTTGTTTAATTTTTCCTATTGTTTGTACAGACTTTCCATCTAATTGCATAACTCCTTTTGTAAGTGGGTCATATTTTATTTTCAAAGCATCTACTATTTGCTTCAGCATCACTGTGGTACTAGCCCCAGAGTCTATCATTGCATTGTGCAACAGTTTCTTCCCAACTATTAAAGTTAAATAAAAGGGATTTGGCTTAGATCTACCTACCTCAGGTGTGTTATTCAACAGAGCTGTTGTCTATAGAGGGGCAGTACCTTTGTCTTGTGGCTTTTCTATATCAGCAGATCCTCCTTTAGCTCCAATATGTTTAGGGGCTTCTTGACCTCGCAGAGCATCTTGCAACAGTGTCTTCTGCTTAGGGATAGCTAGCATGTCCCATATTGACACATGTGCTGGAGTTCTCTTCAGCTGATCCATCACATTCACCGGTCCTATTGTTTGGGTTCTTAAGTAATAAGAGTATCTTGACTTTTCTAATATCTGCCCTAAGACTCCTTGATTCTGCACAGGCTGTGGTACTTCTTGTCTAGAAATAGTATTATGCTGACCCGTAATCTCATTATTTGTGACCTCAGGTTGATCCATCATTCTTCTCTTCGCTCTAGTATAATAATTTGATTGCACTAGTGGCTTCTTGGAAGTAGATGCTTCATTCAAGAATACTGATTCTTCATCCTCAATCCATGAAAATAAGGCATGCTCAAGGGCTATTTCCTCTTCTTGCTGTAAAGACATGCCTTGCATCTGGGCCACCAGAACTGCATTTTACAGACCAGGAGACTGATATGCTGATGTGTCAGAAGCTGCAAATTACCCTTCTAATCCTCTCTATTCTGCTATTTTTTGCTGCAGATTCCCTCTAGGACAGTCTCTGGGCATATGAGAATTATTGCAAGGGAAGCACCAAGCATTGGTGCTATCCACATAATTATTCTATCCTGGAATAATTTCTCTATTGGGATTAGGAGCAACAGTCTGTAGAGGTGTAGGGACTGTGACTAATTGGTTTGATGGCTAAGGATTAGCCTGTCTCTGAGGGCCTTGGTATTGATTTGGTTGAAAGGAAGGTCTATTCCCTTGATAACCTTGGTATTAGGGCTTTGGATATGGATTTTGCTGTCTCTTTAGGTTAATAATCTCATTAGAGAAGGTCCTTAAGATGTTCTTGACATCATCCATCTCAGAAGACTAGATAGGAGCAACTGTTTTAGCAAATTGTTGAGGAAATGTATACATAGACACTAGTGGGGTAATGGAATTAGGAACTTCTTGAGGCAAAGGTAAGCTAATTTCTAGAAACATGGGCATAGGAGGCCTTGGAGGCAACTTTCCAGCATCTATCAAGTTATTCTCAGCCTTGACTGCCAACTCATAAGCCTGTGGTAGGGTCTGACCTCCAAGTGACTGAATCATTACAGATATATCTGAATTTAGAGCTTTAAGATAGAACACTATAGCCATACCTGGTAATGGTCTTGTTGTGGCAGGAATTTTGTCCCAAGTCTTTTGAAATCTTGAATTGAAATTAGTCATTGCTTCCTGTGGTGCCCTTTTTATGGTGATCAATTGTTGCAGCAAAGAAGATTTATCACCCTTTTCTTTGAATCTATCAAAGAAAACATCACCAAGTTGGTCCCATGTGGATATTGTGTTAGGGGTTAAGGATCTGTACCAGTCAAGGGCCTTTCCTTTGAAAGAGGCAGCCAACAGCCTTATAGCTACATTCTGTTGTGTGATCACATGCACTGCACAAACGTCATAAACATCCTACAGATGTTCTTCAGGTATCTTGAAATCTTCCCCACTGAACTTAGGCAGGGCCTTCAGAGCATTAGCTGGAATTGGGTCCCAAGTAGCTAGTGGTATTGGGAGGATCAGAGGACTGCCAGTGTTCCAATTTGCATAATTCCTTGGGGCTACAAGTGCTCCCATGTTTGCTCTTGGTGGTGCTACAAACTGATTCACTCTTCTTCTTGGATTAGCTCCTAAGGGCGGTGAAAGAATACTTGGGTTAGCAGCAGATTGGGCTCTAGTTACTGGTCCACAGCTCTGACTCCTAATAGCTCTCTGGTTCATACAGTCTTGACAGAAACTTCAAGAATGGTCCCACTGGGTGTGCCAAAAACTATTGATGCTTAAAATTGCGCTGTTTCTAACACCAACATGGGAAGTTTTCAGGAATGTGGGACTTGCGACCTGAAACGACCTCTAGATTTTAAAGAAGATGGCTCTTCTTTATCTCAAATGTATTTTTGGGAAAAAGGGATAAAAATTAAACAGAATCACAAATGCAACTAAAGGAAATTTAACTATGGCGATGCGCCTGAATATGATTTGTTCCTTAATATTAAGCACAGTGAAGCTATCTTTAGGATTCAATTACATTAAAGAGTAAACAATGCATGATCAATGTAAAAGATAAAACAAATAGAATCAAAGGCTCACAACTGGACCATTTTGCAACGACACAGAAAATATCAACAAAGGCACAGAATCGATCTTCTTATTAATTTTCAGTCACATAAAAGGCACAGAAACATGCACAATTACACAAACTTTCTGAATCAAGAAAACAGAACAAAGGCGAATGATATTACTAGCCACAGCAAAAGTCTTCAAACTTCTTTTATAAAATCTCTGATGAAAACAATTCTAAAAAGGAAAACTCGACTAATCTGAATCCCCTCTTGTCATGAGAGGTTACATATTTATAGCATAGAACCCTCCTGGATTGTCCATAACAATTGGATCTCAACGGTCTAACCGAACTGAAGTTAACTGGAGTGTCTGACAGCGGATCTCTTTCAGATCTGAAACGGTTACCTTCCCTGCAAGTCCATTGGCTGAAACAGATACATGTAACGCTCCTTCCTTTGAATCAGGTAGGGACACCTGGCAGTTTCTGGCTGTCTTTGCGACTATAAACCCTAAGACAAATAACATAGCCCACACTCTTTACTTGAAACTTCTTCATCTTTCTGGAAAAAATAAGAACTTAGCACGTGGCAGCCTCCGCTGCAATTGAAACATATACGTGGTGGCTTTCGCGATCTCTATACTTTACTGTGCCTCATAATCAAGAGAATTTTGCCTTGAAACTCTATCACTTACAGAAAATGGGACCCACAACGCTTCTTGCCCGAGTAGCTTCAAAAGGAAACAAGGACAGGTGGCACCTCCCGCTGCAATTACCAAGTGATACGTGGCGGTTTCCGCTCAACTAGAGAAGCTTTAGATACCTTTTGAGAGTCCTGTGGAAGATGACACATGGCAGACTCCGTCTAGCTTTAGAAACACTATAGAAACATTTGGGACTCATTTAGATTCACGTGGATGATGACACTTGGCATGCTCCGAAGACATTAGTAACTCACCGGAGCCCACTGCAGTCTTTACTCAACAATGAAACAAAAGGAAGAAACTACGGATGTCGACACTTGGCACGCTCTGCTTACTTTATAAGAGACACATGACACTTTCCACGAAACTTAAATGAAACATTTTGAAACCTTCCGCAAATACCACTTAGCACCTTCTGCGCAGGGAGAAACTTAAAAGGGGCCCGTCGGACTCTCTTTGAAACATTAAAAGTGGCTTGAAACTTCAACGAGGAAGATGACACATGGCAGACTCTACGTAAATGCAAAAAGACACTTGGCTCCTCCCGCAATAGTCTGAGACTTCTCAAAATGTGTCTCGGCTGATGACACATGGCATGTTTCGTGTGACTCTAAGACTTATGCAAAACTCAGGTGAAATGAAACCCTTGCTGTCAATCTTTGCGGCCAAAACTGAAACACGGACCAAAACTGGAACGCGGACCAAAACTGGAACTCAAAACAAAATGTAGAGTACTTTACTCTACATTATGAAAAGTGGAAGAGGGAGTAAGACTGAAATTAAAAGGAGGTGATGCACCAGGTTTGAATATGGGAAGGCCCTCAAAACAACCATGTATGCACAAAATAACAATATTCAACAGACCAATGTACACAAATCATGAACCACTTGCAGAGGTAAGAGAAACTAAATGAAGTCCAAGAGGAAAGATGTATTCACATATGGAGATCAAATAGAAAAATACATAGAGAAAAGAACAATTCATGAGAAGGTAAAAGTGTGATGTCTATTCTCAGAGAGGCACAATTACAATTGCAAGAGATATGATTTTTTAGACCAAAAGCCAACCTAAATACATTACATTTCATGCTTTATATAGCATTTTTAAATGGAGTTCCATTACCTACTGTAATGAATGTGCCCATGGGCTTATTATAGATATTTGCTCTCCAGAAGGGATGTCTATCTGCAAGACTTTAATGTAGAAAATATCTAGATCTAGGATCAGATGGAAGATATTTGTGTCTTTAATGCAAACTACTAAATCATTCACCTGCAATAATCAATGCAAAATATCTACCTTTGAAAGATTTTACAATATTTTAAGTCGGCCTCTAATATGTTTTTTTGGTTGAGTCTACATATTTCTCTTTAGTCGGCAACCTATCCTGATATCCAGATGTGCATATCCATATCTAGATCATGAATTTTGGATCATAACTTCAAAGTGTGAATATCTCTCAGAAATCTCGCCAAACGAAAGAGGATGAAATTCTAAGCAATTCTATCTTTTGGATCATGTAGATATTCCCCAGAATGAAGAAGATATTCATCGTCAAAGTTGCAGTCAATAGGCATATGGATATCCTTGCATATCCAGGATCTTCATATTCACAAATATCTGGATGATATAGCTTGAATGAACACAATAGTCTCTATATCCTGATATCTGGATGCACCTATCAAATTTACCTTCATGGCATGGAGAAGCCATCATCTGCATGGATATTCGATGTCAGGATATTAACTTTTAATATGCCACCCCTAAATATCTTGATGATGTCATCAGCATAGAGAGCTTCGGTAGAGAGGGGATCTGGATGACATCATCAGGATATGAACATGGAAGGATAATATGCCGATGGCAGAATGTCTTGATGATGTCATCGTCATATGCATTTCTTTGGGAAGGGGACTGGATGACATCATCAGGATGTTTGCTTAAGGATATGGACATTGGGGAAGATCTAGACATTAGCTAAGGTTTAGATATCGACTAGGATCTGGATATTAACTAAGGTCCGGATATTAAGAAAATATCCGAACATTAGCTAAGATCCAGATGTTGAGATGTTAGTTAAGATCTTGATTTTAGGAAAACATCCGGATGTTAGCTAAGGTTCAAATATTAGAAAATATTTGGATATCCAGACAACAAATATCCATACTAGAAAACAACTAAATATGAAGATGGAAATCTCTGCGAAGGAAGGCATTGAAGACTAAAGGTTTCCAAGTTTTTCTGGGTTTTTTGCAAGGATTCACCAGATGGGTTTTTAGGGATTTTTGCAAGGTAGAATGTTGAGATTTGAAGGATTTAGGGCTATGTCCCAAGGGACTTCAAGGAGATTTTGAAGGTGAACTATTAGACTCAGGGTAAAGGAAAATAGGTCAACATTTTGGTGGCCTCTTAGGGATGTTTGCCTGCTAAACAAATAGACCAGTGGCCTTAAGCATCCATTGGACATGGATTCCAAAAGAGGAATTGAAAAAAGAGGGTCAAGACAACTAAAACATGCCTCCCAAAACACACAAAAAGGAAAGAGGTCTGCATTCTCCTAATGACAATGCAGCCTGTACAAAAGCACTTAGGGAAAGGGAAACCTAAAACTGAAAATAAACTAAAACAATATGTACAAGACCTCTGACCAACCTTAATGGTAAGGTCTTAGATGGATCCCATTCACAAAGATCGGTAGAACTTTACTATCCAGCCTTGAAAGAATGAAGGCATTTGCTTGCTTGCTGCTGGTAATGACATAAGACCCACTCCAAAGTGCATCAAACTTGGTTTGGCTTGGTCCACATCCCACTTTAGGACAAGATCATCTTCTTTGAAGGTCTGGACCTTGGCCTTCTTGTCGAAATATCTTTTGGTCTGCACCTGATGTTCTTTTAATGTGATCATGGCTGACTATCTTTGTTCTTCTAGTTCAGTTAATTCAGCCATCCTGATAGACCTTGCATCTTCTCCTTCTAATGCCAATTGATGAGCCAAATCTAGTGCAGGACGTTCTAAGGATATAGGCAATCTAGCCTCTCTTCCATACACCAGAACAAAAGGATAATTCCCAATGACCCTTTTGTATGTGATCCTATCAGCCCAAAGAGCTAATTTGATCATATTGTGCCATTGCCTCTGGTTTGTCTCCATGGTCCTCTTCAAAATCCTAATTGGGTTCTTATTGGTAGATTCAACCAATCCATTACCTTGGTGGTAATAATTGGATGAAGTCTTCAAGAACACATTGTACTTAAGATCCCAATCAACAATACTAAAACTAGTAAATGCTTTTGCATTATCAAAAATAATAGTATGAGGAGCTCCAAACCTTGTAATGATTTCTTCCAAGAAATCAATGATAGATGACTCAATGGCCTCCTTGAGTGGGACTGCTTCAACCCACCTGGTGAAGTAATCCATTGCAGTCAAAACCCACCTATGACTTGCACTGGAAGAGGGGTTTATCATGCCAATGAAATCTAATCCCCACTGTGAAAAGGGATGATTAGCCTGAATAGGGTGGAGTGGAAGTGTTTCGAATCTTTTCTTTCCAACAAAGAGAGCAAACTCCTTGCATTTTCTTACCCATGCATGGGCATCATTGAATAATGTGGGCCAAAAGTAACATGCCCTCATTATTTTCATTGTTGTAGCTCTAGCAGAGAAATGACAACTAGCTGGGCCAACATGAAACTCACTAAGAAGTCTATCAACCTGATCTTCTTCTATGCATCTCAGTAAAACTCCATCCAAATTTCTATTGAAGAGAACACCACCTACCAAAGCATAAGGGATAGACTGCATCTTGAAATATCTTCTTTTGGTTCTATCCAGTCCATAGGGATACTCTCCAGTGGATAGGAACCTAGCCATATATGTTGTCCAAGAACTCACAACTGATGAATTAGTTGTAGGCTCTTCCTCATTCAAAAGGTAAGATGAATCTGATGTCTGAGCTAGTTGTTCACACAGTCCTCTACCCCTAATCAACTTAGTGGCTTTGATGATTACATCATACTCCAGAATCTTGGTGACCCACTTGGCTCTCTTTTCACTAATCTCAATCCCCATTATATAATCTCTCACACTGGGGTGAGAAAATAAAACTTTAATATGATTATTTGCCAACATA
The DNA here is from genome assembly GCA_027924645.1 of Cunninghamia lanceolata. NCBI lineage: Eukaryota > Viridiplantae > Streptophyta > Pinopsida > Cupressales > Cupressaceae > Cunninghamia > Cunninghamia lanceolata. Next base: position 6,195,437 of record BSBN01000429.1, on the reverse strand, counting down.
TATATGAATTTTTTTAAAGCTCTAACAATGGAAAATACCTATTTATCCATGGGGCTATACCTAACCTCATAGTCCTTTAAGGTTTGACTGAAGAAGGTCAGGGGCTGCTCCATCCCTTGTTTATTTTGTTGCATTAGGACAACAACTATAATGTTCTCTCCTCCATGTGCATAGAGGACAAATTCCTCATAATTTGGGTTCATGAGAGTGGGTGCCTTGGCGATCTCTTCCTTGATTTTCTCAAAACCATCCTTCCCTTCCTTAGTCCATATGAAGATTGCATCTTTCTTGAGTATAAGGGTTAGAGGCTTCACCAAGCCAATGCAGTTAGGAATGAACTTCCTAACAAAGTTGATCTGCCCTAAAAAGACTACAAAGCTTTTTTGTGAGTGAGCAGGGGAAGAGGAAGGAGAGCAGATGTCCTTTCAAGATCTATGGATATCCCATTCTTAGACGCTATGTGACCCAAAAACTTACCTTAGGCAACAACAAAAATATATTTCTTGGGGTTCAGAGACACCCCAAACTCTCTGCATCTCTAGAATACTTTCTCTAGATGTTCCATGTCATTTTCTCCCTTCCTAGAGAAGACTGTGATGTCATCTAGATTAATCAAGATGAACTTGTTTATAAATCCTTTGAAGGCAATATCCATTTACCTTTGAAATGTGGCACTAGCATTAGACAGACCAAATGGTATATTTGCATATGCCATGGTTCCCCATTTAGTTGTAAACGCTATCTTAAATCTATCTTCTTCTCTCACAAAGCTCTGGTTATAGCCGGAGAAGTGTTGATACGATTGTTAGTCATATTAATAATGATAAAAATTCATATAACAAACTTTTATCTTCTTGAAGAATATGATGAATTTGGGATGAATTCATGATTCCAAGTATCTATTGATCAGGTCATGATCTTCTGATAATCTCTCAGAGGTTCGATGTGAATTTGGTGTTAACATTCAGGGGCCTTACGCATGAAATTCAATGTAATTTGCATCTGGTTATGTAAATATTTGCTTTGTTTCACCTATTTTGTATAAATCTCCACAAATGATGTTAAATCCGACAATCTCTAATTAGAATATGTAGATATTTATGTAAATTTATCTTGATATTCACCCTGATTAAGATTATTCATGATGATATATGTAACTTTGATTAGTTCTTCTGAATTTGCTTAAATTTGATCTAATCTTTACTCAATTTTGCTTCTCCACTTCAAATTCTTCTAAATAATGTGCCTACAAGCTGATATTTGCATGATCTTTATCATTATTCTTAAGTATTTGCATGATATTTTCAATCTTACATGCAATTTGTTCAAATATGCCTAAGATGTTCATGTATCTACAGATATTGACATATCTACTTTGTTCCACTTGTTATCTATCAATATTTTGTAGTTGATGATGATGTTTAAATGAAATTTAAAATAAATTGAACTAAAAAATTCTAAATTCAAAGAAATTAAATGAAGATTGGTCACTAATCCACATGCATCCTAGATACTTTCATGAAAGTGAAGAAAACCAAACCATATTTCACCTAGACAATCCACAACTATATATGATTGATGTGAATCTTCAAAGGTAAAGAATGAAAACAACATGCACTTTGTAGATGCACCTCAAGAGAGCACAACAATCCATAGTTACACATCAAGAGATCATTCATAGATTATGCAAGATGTATGATAATTTGTAATCTATATGTCTTAATTTTCATTCAAGTATGCAAGAGGAATACACATATACAATCGACCTTTACATAGAACCATGAAACTCAACAATTCAATCTCAATTAAGCTTCTAATAATTTTACAAGAGCAAATCTATCTTCTTTTATAGACCAAGGATAAGATGCAATTACAAAAGATCTAATGATTAGGATCAATCCAAAATGATCTAACGGTCCCAAAGAATGGTGGCACATGATTACCATTTGGTAATCAATCTAGTGGTGTACAACTGGCATGCAGGAATATTCTAGAATCATTGACTTGGTCAATATGACCTCTCACTTTGTATTTCCATCTAATTCCTCATCTAAAGATGACTCTTCTATTACTCTGCATCCTATGCCCTGGATAAGTGCATATGTCTTAATAGCCTTATCTATTTCTTCCTTATCCTACACTTTTGCTTTAGTAGTTGCATGCTCTTGTGTTTTTAATTGTTCTTGCAATGTTATCCACCTATTGGTTCTATTATCCAACTCTTTATTATATTCATCAATTTTATATCTCCTCAGCATGGCATTATCAATTATATCCTCTGAGAAGTACTGGACAGGATCTTCCAAAACGGAAGCAAAATTATCTCTGAAGGCTTTGATTGCAAACTCCTCACCTTGATTCTAGATTTTGCCTTCTACCTCTCCTTCCAAAATCTCCAAAATTTCCAACTCCTCAGCCATGAGCTGATGTGCCTTTGTACTAATGTTAGTCATTTTGGCATTACATCTCTTCAGTATATTGACTTCAAACCTCATGTCCTCAAACCAAGTATCTAACTTTGGTAATGTTAGTGATGCCAGGACATTCTTTTTCATAAGGCTACCTACATCTACCCTTCTCATATCTTTTAGTGTAGTCACATCGTGACTACTCCTGATCAATCTTTTTCCAACCTCTTTCTTTAGGTCATCTACTTTTCTCTTTTTGCTGCTCAGCATTTCCCAGTTGGATAGGGTTATTCTCACTACTTTGTCTCCTTCAACTAGGAACCTATTGAACTAGTCATTCATGACATGTGCCTGGTGTTTCATAGTATCTAATCCATTGGTCTCCTGTTGAGACACCAATGTCCGGGATGTTGAGGTTGTGATGGGCACATTTGTTGGTGCCACTAATCCCTTAATGAATGTTTCCATCTGAGTAATTTTCTCCTTAAATTCTTTATTCTTATCCTTTTCCTTGGTTATTCTAGCAACGAGGAAATCTATACTTTCTTTGGCCTCATGACCCTCTTGTTCTACAGTAGCAAACCCTAGGTCTACTGAAGTTATTTGAAATTCATCATCCTTTATTTCGCATTTTGGCTTATTTGCAATTGGTACAACTACTAGGGTTGTCCTCCTTCTTGTAGTGGGATCTCTTTTCACCGCTAAGGTGTCTCTATCTCTACACTTTGGTTTTTCTACCTCTACTAAAAACACTGAAGAAATATCAAAACTGGAAGAATCAAGAATGAGAGGCTGATTTACCTCATGTGTAAGTGATTGTGGCACACTAGATCTAGACCCTTGCAGGTCAGTTTGCTCAATGTAAGCATCATGTACTTCGACATTCTGTTGAGATGTTTCCCATCAGTGAGAACCTCTTTATTTACTGGTTGATCATCTTGTTGTGCAGCATCCTTAGATGTCATATCCTGATCTTCAAGCTTATCTTTATTTGGCTCTTCATTTACAAGCACCTCCATCTAAACATCCTCATCCTACTTATTTGTATCACTGTACATATCTTGAGATGTGTTTACATTTTGATCTTGCACCCATTGATCACCTTGAGGAGGAGATGTATCCACATTTGATCCTTAGTGGCTAGGATCTTGTACATTCTAATGAACTTCTTGGTTTTCACCATCCAGTATCTCCTCTACTTTATCTTCATCATTTTTATTCAATGACATTCTTTTCTAGATATCAACACTTCTATATCTTTAGGATGTTGGGATCTGGATGTGATTATAGGACTTATTTGTCTAGATGTTACTCTTTATTGTTCTTTCTCTTTCACCTCAGCATGTCCTTTATCAATATCATGAACATCATGTTGAGCATGCACCTCAGTGTGTACCTTTGTATCCATGGCTTTATTCTTCTCTTCATCTTCATCTCCCTCATATGATAAGTCTATCACTATTGGGCTGGTGACTTTGCCAATCAATCCCTCCAATCCAATGTTCTTTGCCACCATCTCCCGATTTGCTTCTTCCTCTTCACTTCCGGGAGTCTTTTGTACCTAGGATGTGTTTTGGGGTGTCATGGCTATATTTTTGACTAGGGTCTCCATAGGACTGAAGCCACGTCTTTTGTCACCTCATCATCTGTCAGGTCTATCGTGTCATCCAGTTGAAAATAAGGATCATGTATTTTCTTCTTCTCTCCTAGTCTCTCCTCTTGAGCCAATTCTATTTTGAACTTCACAATTGCAGGGATGGGGACATTCTCCTGAAAGTCCTTTTAAATTGTACCCTCATCCTTCCTCTTTGGCATCACTGATTTTGCATCCTTGCCTGATGTAGGTGGCTGTGATACAAACATTTGTTCCATTTATTCCTAATGTAGGACATTTGATTGGGTACTAGTTGACCCTCTCATTGTATTTCCCTATCCTCTCTTTTGTCTTGGGACATTTACCCCTGCTAATATATCCTAGTTTTTTCTTTTCTTTGCCAAAGCTACTTCATCCTCCAAATCCTGATAACTAGTCCCAAGCTGCTCTATATCTGCATCTTGCTCCTTTGGCATTTTAGATGTTGTAGTAATAGAGGCTAGACCTTGTATTTTCTTAGGGGGTGGCCTTGGTGATATGTGGATACCACTGTCAGCACTTCTCTTGGCTTCTTTTCATGAAGCTGCTTTGGCTTTCTTCTCCAAGCCTTGCCTCTTATCTTCCAAGAAATCATCATAGTCTTCTTCAAGAAATTCTTGCCCTTATCTCTTATCTATTGTGACAACCACTTCCTTGGCCTTCAAAGCAGCAACCTGTTGATCTACCCACGCCTTGGTCAATGTCATGACCCTTGCTGTTATGAGGTCCAGAGATGTTACTTGTGGTTGGTTCTAGTCTGGCAGGGAGATAGTCTATGTGTATATCTTCTTATCTTAATACTCCTTTGAAATTCTCATTCCATCATCTTGATGAAGTTGTGGAGGTACAAGAATATAGTCCAATGTGCAGATCTACTTTAGTGTTAATCTCTGATAACTCCTCCTTCTTACTTCCACATCATCTAGGCAATCTACCCATTAATCTTGTAAATGAACCTGATGCACAGGTCTCTTACTTATGTGTTTCTCCATCCTTTTGTAAGTATCATATTGTCTGGCTAAAGGAAAAGGCTACAAGTTCAGCATCTGTAGGCCTCCTAATTCTTTTGCTGACTCTATGTCAGGGCACATGTACCATCCAATGTACAGAGGGAAATTAATATTGGTTTTCTTATTTCTCTTTGCAAATGCCTCATATGAGGGCATTATCTATCTAGTCATCTCCATGAGAATGACTCTGTCCGTAGGATATCTTGGCAACATCAGGGGTTGCCCGCTGAATCACTCCATTCTTATGAATGTGAAGGCTAGGAACTAGATGAACCAATTTCCATTCTTAACTATGACTTCTTGAGCATCAATGCTCATCCTTTTAGCTCTATCATCCTCCATTAAGCGGACCAGATGCATAACAAAACAATCATTCACTCGCTTGTGGTTCTAGATAGATGAATTCCTCTCCAATTGTGGATAGTAACCCCATATGTTCACATCATCGGGGTTTCTACCAACTCATCCTACTGTCTGTAGGCCATCAAATGTACCCTTGGCTGCACAGCCATAAACCACATATGATGACATGTGGAACAGGTTTGCCTTGCCACCAAGCTTCTTCATCCCTGCATCTAGGTTGTCACTGATAAGAGACACCCACCGTATCTGTGTGTCTGTGGTTTCTACCATCCTTATGAGTCTATACATCCACGACTCAAAGTTCCTAGCATGCAGTCTTCCTCTCATCTAGCTCAACATAACGATCATGTATTGTACCTTCAGACTAAAATCAAACTTATAGAGGTTAACAAGTAATTTGTCTACTGCCTTATAGGTATTATCCTAAGCTCTCCACTAGGAAAACATTATCTTCTTGCAATCTGTATACTTACTTTGGTATTGATTTTTCAAGGCCTCCATTTCTATCATGTATAAATTAGGGCATGTGGGTAGGTGGAAAGCTATTGTGATCCCTACTACTGAGAAATCTGCATAAACATGACCATGCTTCTCCACCCTTTTGGTATCTCTGTTATAATTATCAGCACATGCTTCTACCAGCTCAATGGCCTTTGTTGTGTATGGAAATCCCCTAGCATGCCACATCCCAAAGTTGTCAATGTTTACGAGGATGGGGTTCCCAATACCCTTAACTAATGCGGCAGTCCATGCCTCTAGATCCATATTTCTAGCATGAGTGTCCCCAATCTGTCTATTTATGAAACCTATACCACTAGGCTGTGAAAACATTGGGATCATGAGCTCGATTTTGCTTCTATTCTTTCGAGCTTCCATCGTGTCTTGTAATGATGAATATGCATATCTTAACTTAACTTGCAGTTTCTGAGTTTAACCAGTTAATTCTTTAATGTCATGACCCTTAACAGCTTATAAAGCATGAATATGTGTATCATCATACAGGATTTACCCTAAGTAAATATCATTTACATTTTACTATGCGGTAACAACAAAATGAGGGTTTTAAATGTTACATACCTAATTAGTGCACTTTAAACTTGATTAGCTAATGTCTAGATATGTAATTTCACTATGCAAAATCACCCTTTACCATCTGCCATCCAGTGTCTGCACCATTCCATTAGGGTTTTGAATCTCTGTAATGGCCGCCATAAACTCTCTAGAGCTCTATAATTTCTCTTTTTGAATGCTTTGTGAATGTTAAAACAATCAAAATTCACCTTTTCAATGTTAAAATTGGGAGATTAGGGCATAATTAATGGCAAATTGCTCGTGTTTGTGGATAGCGGCATCCAATCCTTAGGATTGTAATAGGTGGTAGTTTATGATATGAATTTTCAAATGGCAACTACTCTTTTCGCGGCATTTATTGTTGGGTATGGATATTAATGATTATCTAGATGTTAAAACAATGTGCATACCTTTCAAAATGTGCATATGCATATACACAACGTCAGCATGTTAGTCAATGTTGACCAAGGGTGAATATCGGGTCATTATAATTCAACTTGGTATTTACCTTTGATTGTTGAATGTCAAGACATTGCAAAATGTCAAGTGAGAAAAGTCAACTTGTGCCACATGGCACCATGTGATTGGTCCATGGATATCTATGATTTTAGTTACAGGGACGAGGATGTGGATATTAAGAAATATCTGTATATTAGCATTTGTGAAATATCCACAAGTCCAAATGTGCAAATGATATCACCCTTCTGAGGGTAATTCTGGGTCGAGAGTAATGTGACATCATCAGGATATTTGTGAAAGTCTAGATATTAAGTTAATATCTAGATGTTAAGGTTTCACGAAATGTTCTAAACACTTTATGTCTGGATGACATCATCACCTTTGTTATTTCTCTAAGGCAGGATCAAATGACATCATTAGGATATTAATGAATGCCAGGACATTGAGTTAATATCCGGATGTTTAGTTTTGTCATTGTATTATAGCAAGTCAAGATATTAATGAATGTCCGCATATTGAGATTAAATATGCACAGTTGCGAATATCCATGTATTATGCGACCATGCTCTTGATAGTTTATTACATCGTGAGTTGAAATTTGACATGCACACATTAGCAAATGTCTGCATATTGAGTTTTCCTTAATGAATTTCATGATCAGGACATTAAGTTAATGTCTGCATGTTAGGAAATGTGATGATATCCCTAAGATTGTTTCATTGAACTTTGATCGGGCATAACTTCTTGGCCTTAGGGAATTTTGGGGTGCTTCAAAAAGTAAACCTGCTTAAAATTTTGTGCTCTTTCACTTGGCAAGGTTTATGATGAGAAATTCTAGCTTTGAAAATTTGACCTAAATCTCAAGGTCTTGACATGCATAGGATAAGATCCTGACATATATCTGCTACTAGTTTTTACCATACCACCCAAAAGTAAAGGGAAACAAGCAAGCCAAGCAAAAGAAAACAAGTTGGGTACCTATTTTGCTAGGGCAAAATGGGGCCTATTATGTAACCAAAAAATAACTTGCCACCAAAGAAAACAACTAAAATTCTAATAATTCAAGAGATGAAGACAAATTAGGACATAATGTTCCAACTCTTATCAAGCATAAGCATCCTGACCTTCCTAAATTATATCATATTCATCAACATAACAATGTAATGATAATGAATCAAGTGTGTGCACGTGATTCATTTCCTTCATCTTGAAGATAAGTTAAAAATACTAGTAATAAGTGTTAAGCTACATAGTTGGATTTAACCCTCATAGCCAACCTTGGATAGAGCCTTGCTGTCAGCAAGCATCCATAGCTCTGGTAAGGTTATCTTTGCAATTCTCCCAAGTAGAGCCCCACTACCAGATAGGCGTCCATAGCCCTGGTAGAGTTACTTGGATGAGATAAATATTTTTTCTATTGATAATCAATATATTCTTTTTCTCTTTCTTCAATATTCATAAGATATGATTAGGTAAGCTCAATGTGCAAGGAGTGAGCACTTAGTTGTTTAGGCTGAGAATTGCAATGGTAGCAAGGGCAAATCTTTAGATTTTTCACTTAACACAGACAATAACGTCTTCAACAAATCCAAGGTTGTTAGGTGTACTTTGTGAGGATTTCCTTGAACAAAAGAGTTACCATTAATGACCATGATATCACAGACCTGACTAGAGGTACCTAAACTGATAGGAGCTAAAACCTATGTAGGAATTTGTATTCCTTTCTTGAATTCTAACAATTTCACTAGTCTTCTAGAGTGGAAAGGTGCTCTATCTTGCCAAATCAAAACAAGGACTCAACAACAAACAAACAAAGAAAAGCACACAAAGCAAGATATACAAGAAACTATACAAAATATACATATAATACATAGTTTTGACTTGAACTACCTGGGCCTGGAAATAGTGTTTGAGGAATTTCCCATTGAATGGCAATGGAACATCCTCACCATCTGATATTTGGAAGGGACCGATCCATAGTTTATCAAACTTTCCATGATCACCCTTCCTTTTGTGGGATTTATCCCATGATAGGACTAAATCCGAGATCCTAAATGCCTTTACCTTGTCTCTTTTATCAAACCAACATTTGACAATAGCCAAATGTTTGGAAAAATGATCAATTGCCTTATCTCATTTTTCTTCTAAGTGCAACAATTGTAACAATCTAACTTCCTGTTTATTATCAACGCCTAGATACTCCTGGGAAAACTATAGGGTTGGGATTTTCAGGCTGACAGGGAGGATGGGATCCATTCCATACACCAATTGGTAAGGAGAGTTGCCCAAGGCAGTCCTAACTCTTGTCCTATCTACCCATAGGGCATACTTAAGCAAAGTATTCCACTCCCTAGTGCTCTTTTCAATTAACTTCTTAATGATATTCAAAAGATTCTTGTTGGTGGACTCAACTAGACCATTGCCTTAGGGGTAGTAATTTGATGAAAATTTTAAAATTATCCCATGATCAAATGCCCAACTTGAGAACTTAAGAGATGCAAAAGTAGGACCATTGTCACAAACTAAAGTATATGGAATTCCATACTTTGTGGTGATATTTCTTTCCAAAAACCTAATCACGTCGTCTAATGTGCATGTCTTGCTGCTGGTGGCTTCAGTCCATCTAGTGCAGTAATCTGTGATAGTCAACACATACCTGTGTCCGATGGAGGATGGAGGATTGATAGGTCCAATGAATTCCATGCCCCATTGTGCAAATGGGTGCATCTCAATCATAGGTTTCAATGGTTGAGATGCATACTTCTCTCTGTTTGAAGCAGTTTGACATGTGTGACAAAACTTGATGTGTTCAACTGTATCCTTAAAGATAGTGGGCCAATAATACCCAGCCCTCAAGATGGCATGTGTGGTAGCCAGATGTGATCCATGGGTTGTACCAAACTTATCATGTAACTCAAGAAGAACCTTGGCCGCTTCTTGTTTGTCTAAGCACCTGAGGTATATTCCTTCATAGTTTTTCTTGAATATGACTCTCCTTTAATCATGTATTTGTGTGCTTTGATTCTTAGATCTCTCTTCTAGGATGCTTTCATATTGGGTAGACATCTTCTTGTGATCAGGACATGCCTGATATTTGAGTACCATTCATCATGCACTCCTGCATCTATTGCATATTGTTGGCTTGTCAAGTTAGGATCAATCTCTACAATCATCTAACTGAGGGTTTGTCCCTTAACAAGTTTCATAGGTGTTATATCCATGTCATACTCTTGCAGTATAGTAATCTAGTTAGCTCTCTTCTCTCTTAGTTCACTTTGCATGAGGAGCATCTTCACAGCTGAATCAAGTACTAGTGTAGTGACTTTATTTCTCAGGATATAATGTCTAAACTTCTTTACAGCTCTGACTAAGGCAAGAACCTGTCTCTCTACATCCATATACCTAAGCTTGGCATCTCTGAATGGGGAGCTCATGAATGCAATTGGTTTTTCTTCTTTTGCCTCATCCTCTAAGTTAAAACAGCTACACATGTATGTTTTGATGCGAAAGAGTATATGTAGAAATCTCTAGTGTAATATGGACTAATCAGTACTGGGGCATCAACAATGGATTTCTTTATATCTTCAAATGCTTCTTTTTCTTCTGGAGTCCATTCGATCTTAGCATATTTTTTCAACATAGCATTGAAAAGTCTCACAATCTCTACAAATCCAGTAATAAACTTTCTGATGAAGTTAATCTTACCAAAGTAAGACTTCAGCTCTTTCTTGCTTGTTGTAAGTTGTAACTTTGTGATTGAATCTACCTTAGTGGGATCTTTGGTTATCTCATTTTTAGATATGACATGACCCAGCAATTTGTCTGTAGTCACCCCAAAAATACGCTTTGTTGGATTTAGGGATATGCCATATTGTTCACACTTCTTTAACACTTTTCTGAGGTCCTCTATGTGATCACCTCTCTATTTTGAGAATATTGTTAGGTCATCCATATATATCATGATGCACTGACCTACCAGTCCTCTGAATGCTATATCCATAGCTCATTGGAAGGTTGCTCCAATGCTGATTAGGCCAAATGGCATGCGCTTATTAGCAAAGATTCCCCACTTAGTGGTGAAAGTTTTTTTTAGTCTATCTATTTTATCAACCATCACTTGGTTGTATCCTAAAAAACCATCCAGAAAGGACATCATTTGTGCACCATTCACCATCTAGAGAACCTCATCTAGAGAAGGCAAAGGATAGTTATCTTTCTCGAGTGCTTTGTTTAATTTCCTGAAGTCCACACACAGATGTAGATCTCCATTTTTCTTCCTAACAGGAACCAAATTGGCAACCTAGGTTGAATGTCTGATTGGAAATATGATCCTTGTAGCAAGTAACTTCTTGACTTCCTCAAAAATAAGAGGATCCAGCAGTGCATTGATTGGTCTCTATTTCTTCCTGAATGGCTTGTCATCTGGCTTCAGGGGAATTGTGTGAGTTATAATGGATGTGTCATAGGTCTTTAACTCATCATAAGTCCATGTTATGACATGGATCTAATCTTTTAAAGCTTGGGTTATCCCTGCCCTTTCTTCTTTAGTATAGACTTTGCCTATCAAGACATTCCTTTTGTCCTCATCCTGTCCTATGTTGACAGGTTCATACTCTCCTCAATCTATCTTAGGAAGATCCTTTTGCTTAATCATATTATCTAAATCAAAATCTCTTTCCAGTTCAATCATTCCCTTAGGAATCTTGTTGCTAGATAAATCAATTCTCTTCTTCATCCTATATATGGTCTTCCAAGTTCTTCTCATCTACTATCTGGGCTTCAAATATGTCTCTATTAGCGATAAAGTCCAAAATGTGCTGATCATCATCAAATACCTGAAAGTTGGTGATGTTGTCAGGAATAGAAGGTGTTGACACCAGCTCAATTGAAAACCTCTTCATCCTTGATATGGGCAAAGGTTCAAGTGTACTAGCAGCTTGTGCTAGTGCATCCACACGATGATTGAGTTCTCTTAATGGAACATGCATGATGTTAAAGGCATCAAAACTTTCTATCAAGTCCCAGACTCTATGTCTGTAACTAGATAAGCTTTCGTAATTGTAGTCATAGATGCCTCTTACTTTTTTAACTACAAGTTTTGAATCTCCAAAGACATGCAGAACTTTCACTTTCTTCTTTAGGGCAAACAATAGGCCATGGATTAAAGCTTCATATTTAGCCACGTTGTTTGTCTATGGAAATTGCAACCTATATGTTGCCAGGAATGACTTCCCTTGTGGATTAATAAGATCCACTCCTACTCCAGCTCCTTGCTTTGATTTGGAGCCATCAAATCTTAAGGTCCATGGTTTATCTTCTATCAAAGGTTTATCATGACCTTCCTTCTTTCTTTTATCCCGTTTAGTTGCTTTTGCAAATATCTATTTGATCGTAGGTGGTTCATTCCTTACCACATCTGGATGCTTCTGTGGGACTAAAGCATCCACACTTTGCTTCTCTTGAGCATCATTTTTTTGAATGTCTTCTCTTTTCATGAACTTGATGTCATCACATCTCTCATCAGAGGATATTACAATGTCTCTTTCCGTCTCTTCCAAAATGTCTATGATTTTATGCAATTTGTCATTTGAGCATAAATGTTGCTCTTTGCCCACTATGTGTAGACTTAGAGCACAAATTGTTTCTGAATTGGGAGCTTCATGTAACCTGCACCATCCTTCAATCAATACTTGACTAGGTGGAATTCCTTGTAGAATATGCCCTTGAACTTGCTTGGATAGAAACTCTTCAAATTGTGTCAAGCGACTTCCCCTGTCTTCATCTGATATCTCATAATCTGACTCAATAAGACAGTTAGTCCCTATGGTGACTATGTTGACTTCTTCACTGTAATGCATATCATTTCATACTAAAGATTCTTTTGTACTAAGCATCAGGGCATTCATCTTATCTGCCTCCTATTCATATTCCTCTACATTTGGAGAGAATAACAAATGATTATAATCATCAATGTTAAGCACTTCACATACCTCTGGCAAAAACTGCTTATCTTGTGTGCATGTTTTTTCTTCTTTATCTATTATATCCAAACATGCTTGACATGTATTCTCTGAGTGTGCATCCTCATGCAGTCTACACCAACCTCCCATGAGTATATCTTTCACGGATGTCCCTATCAGCTGACATTTGTGAACTTCACTTGACAAATACCTTTGGAACTCAAGGAAGTGATCTACCTCATCTTCATCTAAAGAACTATAATCAGATTATATCATTAATCTTGTCTCTAGCATGATTTTATCATTTTTACTACCTTCATGCATATGCCTGCACATCAACACCTCTTCTATTCTGACTGTCTGAGGCCTCAATGCATATACCCCTGGTTCTACATCCACATATAATATCTCATTACTATGGTTGTATTCAATTATCATATGTTTCATTCTGGGTTCGGCTTTAATTATGAGTTGACTAGGGATGCCTTTCCATGGCAACCACATGTGGGAGGAATCAGTAGCCATATAACTATTTAAAGTCTTGGACTAGTCCCTACTAAGGAGCATGCCATATGTGTTAGGTATGTCAACAACTTGAATGTCTATATAGTGTTGCACCCTTGGATCTGATGCAAGTTGTATGTGAATGTGTTTCAATTCTCCTACTACACTAACCTCAGACTTGTCTAATTGAGTGACTTTGTAGGATGCAGACCTAAAGACTAACAAATGGACAATGGCATAACATTGGCAGAAGCACCTAAGTCTACTAAGTCTACTAGGCAATTGTGTAGGTTCTTACCAAAGATCCTAAGTGTGAGTAAGAAAGGAGGCGATTCAAATTTTTCCTTGTATAGAGTCATTTGTGTTGCATCTGCAGTGTGGACTACGGCTTTATCTTTTGGTTTGACAACATTATCCCTAGGTATAGGATCTCTAGCAAGGATATGACTAGGATTATGACTCGGATTATCCTCCTTTTCTATAGGTTCATCTAATGACTTTAGAAAGGCTTTCTTAATGATAGGAGTCTTCAATAATTCTGATAAGGATAAACTAATTTTTATCTTCCTCATCTCTTCAGCAAGGTAAGCAACAAGTTTATCAGATTCAGGTAGTTGGTTCATACCTTTTACTACTTTTGTTTGTGGTGCAAAGTACTGTGAATTCACCTTTGGAGGTCTAGGATTATTGTTGGTCTTGGGATCCAGAGGTGTGTTGAAATTGTTAGAAGGAATGGAAGTGGTCATAGGACCAGCAGGGTGATTAGCATTGCTCCTTAGGTTGTAATTGTGTCCTCTCTAATATTGTTGACATGCATGAGCTTCTTTAGCTTTTTGCTGAGGCTCATTCTCATCTTCAAAGGGGAAGACATAATTTTTTTCAAAGGCCATGGATGACTCTTCACATGCCAAGGTATAATTTTCATGGATTGTATCCATCTTCTGATGTTGATGATCATCAGAACTCTCAAGTACCATGGGTAACTTATATCCTGATGGCACTATCTCATTTCCTTTAGGGAAGGATGTCTCTCCTGCAGTGTTTGACACTTCAGCTTGGACTATATTGGCTGCAATTTTGAACTGTGGACAATCCAACTCAGCATGTGCATTTGTATTATGTATCTTGCACCAGTTGTTAAGTGCAGCCTCTAGTGAATTAACCCTTGTGGTTTGCTTAGGTTCAGGAGGAGCTTGATTATCTAAGGGTGAAGGCAGTGAACTATTGTTAGGTCTGGTGTTCCAGACTCTTGGAGGCCTAGGGGCATTGTTATTACTATTATTGAAGTTCCTCTCATTGTCATAACCCCAATCATGATATCCAGATCTCTCATTATTGTTACCATATCCTCTGTCAAGATATCCCCTGTTTTGTTTGTTTTGTGAATTAGATTGAGCATAGAAGTTCTGAGTTCTCAGATGAGTGACTTCAGTAGTCAATTTTATTAACTGAACGAATATCTCTTTGATGTCATCCTTTTCTTCTTGCACTTTTTCTACTACGGTGTCCTAATGTGGCTGGAAGAATGAACTGCCATTAGCATTTTGTGTAGCATCCTGAGGTGCATGTCTAGGATGTGGTATAATTTGACTGTTTCCCTGAGGAGGCATAATATTGAGTGGAGGCACTTGAAAAGGATTAGCAGAGGGCATCAGTGCTGATCTGTGTTTGACTAGGAATCCTAGGTTTGGACAAAGACCTGGTGTGAATTGCTGGTTAACCTTGACAGCTTCTTCAAAAGTGTCTGACAATGATGTAACTGCAGGATGTGCTCTTCTGATAAACATTGAGGTCAGGGAATCTAGAGCTGAGTAGTACACTAACCTAGCTACCTCATCACTAATATTGTAGGGAGCTAATAGTTTGGAATACATCTTCTGAAATCTAGCAATGAAGTTTGAGATCAACTCTCCTTCACATCTTTTGATTGTGGCAAAGAGATGATACATACAGGCTGCATCTGCAAGTATCTTGAACCTTGTTTTGAAAGGTTTCTCTAGTGTTTCCCAGTAATCAATGGAATTTTGAGGAAGATTGACATACCAGTCATATGCTTCTTCTCCTAGTGAATAAGGAAATAATCTACATACAACATCTTCATGTTGTATTCTGGCCCTAAAATAGGCTTCCTTATAGGTCTAGATGTGATCATCCACATCTTGATACTAGAGGTGACTCAACAACAAAGAACAACATTGCAACTTGTACTGGAGATGCCAAGGGAGCTACTGGAAAATTAATGATAGTAAGTCTAGGTTGACTGGTAGAATGCGGTCTAGGTCTAAATATAGGCAATTCTTCCAAAGGTCCAGAGGATCTTGACCTTGTGTTAGGTCGATGAGCCAGGATTGAGAAGTTCAGATAGGATCTTCACAAAGATGAGGTTAATTCCTTCACAGAAGTGGATATTTATGAACAAATATCTCAAATGATGAGGTATTTGTAGAGAACTTACAAATTTCTGGCTCAAACTTTGAAAATCCAGATGCTTGTCTATAAATATTAGGATGAATATCAACAAGGACTTGATATTCATGATCAGATTCTTCAAATTGTCAAAGGTAAATGGAATCTTTGTGAAAATACTTAGGATTTGGAGTATTGTTGAGAAATTTGAAAATGTTTCCTCACAGGAATGCGGGAAAGTATATCAGGATGACAAATCCCTATGATTTTCAAGTGAACAAGCCTTCCTTCTAGCGATAAAACCTGTTGCATTAGAAGTGAGGGGCATGCAGATGAGTTGTGGTGTTAGAGTAGGTTCTTACATAGATGCAAATGATTCAAATTGAATGGAAGAAGATTTTCTTTATTAAGAGATAGCCGGCCCTCCTTTTAGTGCCAAAAATTGTTGATACAATTGTTAGTCATATTAATAATGATAAAAATTCATATAACAAACCTTTATATTCTTGAAGAATATGATGAATTCAAGATAAATTCATGATTCCAAGTCTCCATTAATTAGGTCATGATCTTCTGATAATCTCTTAGAGGTTTGATGTAAATTTGTTGTTAACATTCAGGGGCCTTACGCATGAAATTTGATGTAATTTGTATCCGAATATGTAAATATTTTCTTTGTTTCACCTGTTCTGTATAAATCTCCACAAATGATGTTAAAACCTACAGTCTTTAATAAGAATATGTAGATATTTATGTAAATTTATCCTGATATTCACCTTGATTAAGATTATTCACGATGATATATGTAATTTTGATTAGTTCTTCTGAATTTGCTTAAATTTGAACTAATCTTTACTCAATTTTGCTTCTGCACTTCAAACTCCTCTAAATAATGTGCCTACAAGCTAATATTTGCATGATCTTTATCATTATTCTTAAGTATTTTCATGATATTTTCAATCTTACATGCGATTTGTTCAAATATGCCTAAGATGTTCATGTATCTATGGATATCAACATATTTACTTTGTTCTGCTTGTTATCTATCAATATTTTGCAGTTGATGATGATGTTTAAATGAAATTTAAAAGAAATTGAACTAAAACATTCTGAATTCAATGAAATTAAATGAATTTTGGTCATTGATCCACATGCATCCTAAATACTTTCATGAAAGTGAAGAAAATTGAACCATATTTCACCTGGACAATCCACAACTACATATGATCGGTGTGAATCTTCAAAGGTAAAGAATGAAAATAACATGCACTTTGCAGATGCACCTCAAGAGAGCACAACAATCCACAGTTACACATCAAGAGATCATTCACAGATTATGCAAGATGTATGATAATTTGTAATCATGTCTTTATTTTCATTCAAGTATGCAAGAGGAATACACATGTACAATTGACCTTGAGATAGAACCATGAAACTCAACAATTCAGTCTCAATTAAGCTTCTAATAATTTTACAAGAGGCAATCCATCTCCTTTTATAGACCAAGAATAAGATGCAGTTACAAAAGATCCAATGATTAGGATCGATTCAAAATGATCTAACGGTCCCAACGAATGGTGGCACATGATTTCCAGTTGGCAATCAATCTAGTGGTGTACAACTGGCATGCAAGAATATTCTGGAATCATTGACTTGGTCAATATGACCTCTTCACTCTGAATTTCCATCTGATTCCTCATCTGAAGATGACTCTTATGTTACTTTGCATCCTATTCCCTGGATAAGTGCATATGTCTTAATAGCCTTATCTATTTCTTCCTTATCCTGCACTTTTGCTTTAGTAGTTGCATGCTCTTGTGTTTTTAGTTATTCTTTCAATGTTATCCACCTATTGGTTCTATTATCCAACTCTCTATTATATTCATCAATTTTATATCTCATCAGCATGGCATTATCAATTATATCCTCTGAGAAGTGCTAGACAGGATCTTCCAAAACTGAAGCAAAATTATCTCTGAAGGCTTTGATTGGAAACTCCTCATCTTGATTCTTAATTTTTCCTTCTACCTCTCCTTCCAAAATCTCCAAAATTTCCAACTCCTCAGCCATGAGTTGATGTGCCTTTGTACTGATGTCAATCATTTTGGCATTGCATCTCTTTAGTATACTGACTTCAAACCTCATGTCTTCAAACCAAGTATCTAACTTTGGTAACATTTGGAATGTCAGGACATTCTTTTTCATATGGGTACCTACATCTTCCATTCTCATATCTTTTAGTGTAGTCACACCGTGACTACTGCTAATCAATCTTTTTCCAACCTCTTTCTTCAGGTCATCTACTTTTCTCTTTATGTTTCTCAGCATTTCCCAATTTGATAGGGATATTCTCACTACCTTGTCTCCTTCAGCTAGGAACCTACTGAACTAGTCATTCATGACATGTACTTGGTGTTTCATAGCATCTAATCTAGTGATCTCCTATTGAGACACCAATGTCAGGGATGTTGAGGCTGTGATGGGCGCATTTATTGGTGCCACTAATCCCTTAATGAATGTTTGCATCTGAGAAATTTGTTTCTTATATTCTTTATTCTTAGCCTTTTCCTCAACTATTCTAGCAGCCAGGGCATCTATACTTTCTTTGGCCTCATGACCCTCTTGTTCTATAGTAGCAAACCCTAAGTCTACTAAAGTTATTTGAAATTCATCAGCCTTTATTTCCCCTTTTGGCTTAATTGCAATTGGTACAACTACCTAGGTTGTCCTCCTTCCTATAATGGGATCTCTTTTCACCGCTGAGGTGTCTCTAGCTCGATGCTTTGGTTTTTCTACCTCTATTGAAAACAATGAAGAAATATCAAAACTGGAAGAATCAAGAATGGGAGAGGATGATTTACCTCATGTGTGAGCCAATGTGGCACACTAGATCTAGACCCTTATAGGTTAGTTTTCTCAATGTGAGCATCATGTACTTCCACATTCTGTTGTTGTTTCCCATCAGTGGGAACCTCTTTATTTACCTATTGTTGATTATCTTGTTGTGCAACATCCTTAGATATCATATCCTGATCTTCAATCTTATCTTTATTCAGCTCTTCATTTATAGGCACCTCTATCTGAGTATCCTCATCCCACTTATTTATATCAATGTGCATATCCTGAGATGTCTTTACATTTTGATCTTGCACCGTTGATCACCTCGAGGAGGAGATGTGTCCACATTTGGTCCTTGGTGGCTGGGATCTTGTACATCCTGATGAACTTCTTGGTTTTCACCATCCACTATCTTCGCTACTTTATCTTCATCATTTTTATTTAATGGACCTTATCCGGATAACAACACTTTTGTATCTTTAGAATCTTGGGATTCGGATGTGATTATAGGACCTATTTGTCTAGATGTTACTCTTTGTTGTTCTTTCTCCTTCACCTCAGCATGTCCTTTGTCAATATCCTGAACATCATGCTGAGTAGGCACCTCGGTGTGTACCTCCATTCCCATGGCTTTATTCTTTTCTTCATCTTCACATCCCTCATATGATAAAGCCTATCACTGTTGGGCTGGTGAGTTTGCCAATCAACCCCTCCAATCCAATGTTCTTTGCCACCATCTTCAGATTTGATTCTTCCTCTTCACTTTTGGTGGTCTTTTGTACCTAGGGTGTGTTTTGGGGTGTCATGGCTATATTTTTGACTAGGGTCTCCATAGGATTGGATGCCACATCTTGTGTCACCTCATCATCTATGAGGTCTATCATGTCATCCAATGGAAAATAAGCATCATGCATTTTCTTCTTCTCTCCCAGTCTCTCCTCTTGAGCCAATTCTATTTTCAACTTCATAATTGCAGGGATGGGGACATTATGTTGAAAGTCCTTTTGAATTGTACCATAATGCTTCCTCTTTGGCATCACTAATTTTGCATCCTTGCTTGATGTAGGTAGTTGAGATACAAACATTTTTTCCATTGGGGTGAGCCCCTCACTTTCTTGTTCCTGGAGCAGGACATTTGATTGGGTACTAGTTGACCCTCTCGTTATGTTTCCCTGTCCTCTCTTCTATCTTGGGACATTTGTCCCTGCTAATATATCCTAATTTTTCCTTTTCTTTGCCAAAGGTACTTCATCCTCCTCATCCTCCAAATCCTGATAACTAGTCCCAAGCTGCTCTGTATCTGCATCTTGCTCCTCTAGCATTTTAGATGTAGAATCAAAGGATGGACCTTGTATTTCCTAAGAGGATTGCCTTGGTGATATGCGGATACCACTGTTAGCACTTCTCTTGGCTTCTTTTGATGAAGTTGTTTTGGCTTTCTTCTCCATGCCTTGCCTCTTATGTTCTAAAAATCATCATAGTCTTCTTCAAGCAATTCCTGCGTCTTTCTCTTCTTATCTTTTGTGACAACCACTCCCTTGGCCTTCAAAGCAGCAAATTGTTGATCTACCCATGCCTTGGTCAATGTCATGACCCTTGCTATTATGAGGTCCAGAGATGTTACCTTTGGTTGGCTCCAATCCGATGGGGAGATAGTCTTTGTGTATTTCTTCTTATCTTCATACTCCTTTGAAAATTTCATTCCATAGTCTTGATGCAGCTATGGAGGTACAAGAATACAGTCTAATATGTGGATATGCTTTAGTGTTAATCTTTGATAACTCCTCTTTACTTCCACATCATCTGGGTAATCTGCCCAATAATCTTGTAAATGAACCTGATCCACAGGTCTCTTACTTATGTGTTTCTCCATCCTTTTGTAAGGATAATTTGTCTAGCCAAAGGGAATGGCTGTAAGTTTAGCATCTGTAGGCCTTCTCCTAATTATTTTGCTAAATCTATATCAGGGCACATGTACCATCCAATGTACAGAGGGAAATTAACATTTAGTTTCTTATCTCTCTTTGCAAATGTCTCATATGAGGGCACTATTTGTCTAGTCATCTCCATGAGAATGACTCTGTCTGTAGGATATCTTGGAAATGTCAGGGGTTGCCCACTGAATCCCTCCATTCTTATGTATGTGAAGGCTGGGAACTAGATGAACCAAGTTCCATTCTTAACTATGAATTCTTGAGCATTAATGCTCATCCTTTTAGCTCTGTCATCCTCCATTAAGTGAACCAAATGCATAACAAAACAATCATTCACTTGCTTGTAGTTCTAGATAGATGACTTCCTCTCAAGTTGTGGATAGTAACCCCATATGTTCACATCACCAGGGTTTCTCCCAACTCATCCTACTGTCTGTAGACCATCAAATGTACCCTTGGCTGCATAGGCATAGACCACATATGATGACATGTGGAACAGGTTTGCCTTGCCACCAAGTTTCTTCATCCCTGCATCTAGGCTATCACTGATAAGAGATGCCCATTGTATCTGTG
Organism: Cunninghamia lanceolata; assembly: GCA_027924645.1. Taxonomy (NCBI): domain Eukaryota; kingdom Viridiplantae; phylum Streptophyta; class Pinopsida; order Cupressales; family Cupressaceae; genus Cunninghamia; species Cunninghamia lanceolata. The sequence goes on along the minus strand of BSBN01000429.1, from coordinate 6,174,278 downwards.
TGTTTGTGGTTTCTACCATCCTTATGAGTCTATACATCCACAAGTTGAAGTTCCTAGTATACAGTCTTCCTCTCATCCAGCTCAACATAACAATCATGTATTGTACCTCCAAAGTAAAATCAAATTTATAGATGTTAACTAGTAATTTGGTTGCTGCCTTATAGGTACTATCCTGAGCTCTCCAATAGGAAAACATTATCTTCCTGCAATCTGTATACTTACTCTGGTATTGATTTTTCAAGGCCTCCATATCTATCTTGTATAAATTAGGGCCTATGGGTAGGTGGAAAGTTGTTGTGATCCCTGCTACTGAGAAATTTGCATAAACACAACCATGCTTCTCCACCCTTCTGGTATCTCTGTTATAATTATCAAAACATGTTGCTACTAGCTCAATAGCCTTAGTTGCATATGGAAATCCCCTAGCATGCCACTGTTAGGGTTAGCCGGTAGAAGATATCAATTAAATGCAAATAAAGATTAAACAGAGGAATGGAAATACACAGAAATAATAACAGCGATAGATAAGTTTTAACGTGGTTCACCCAAACTCGGGCTACATCCACCAAACAGAGAGTCCAATATTATTATCCAGTAAATCAAACTGATTACAACCAGCAATCCCTGGAACTCAATACCGCTGCAAAATGCTACAATACAATCAATCAAAACCCTAACCCTTAGCCGCTTTTATCAAGATTTTTGTCAGTTACAAAAAATAGGGTTTTCTTATGTCAGCCAATGAAAAAAATAACTCCCACTGCCCCTTGACCCCATCTTGGGGGCGCTGCCCCCAAATCCCCGCAAGGGGCACTGCCCCTTGACCCTGTAGGAATTTGGGGGGAAACCGTGCTGATAAAAGTGGGGAAAATTTAACATCTGAGTCTGATTAGGCTCCATATAACAACAGCCACATCCTAGAGTTGTAAATGTTTATGAGGATGGGGTTCCCACTACCCTTAACTAATACAGCATTCCATGCCTCTAGATCCATATTTCCAGCATGAGTGTCCCCAATCTGTCCATATCTGAAACCTATACCACTAGGTTGTGGAAACATTGAGGTCATGAACTCAGTTTTGCTTCTGTTCTTTTGAGCTTCCATCATGTCTTGTAATGACGAATATGCATATCTTAACCTAACTTGCAGTTTCTGAGTTTAACCAGTTAATTCTTTAATGTCATGACCCTTAACAACTTATAAGCATGAACATGTGTATCATCATACATGATTTACCCTAAGTAAGTATCATTTACCTTTTGCTGTGTAATAATGACAAAACGAGGGTTTTAAATGTTACATACCTGATTAGCCGATGTCTGGATATGTAATTTCACTGTGCACAATTACCCTTTATCATTCGTCGTCTATTGTTCGCAACATTCTGTGAGGGTTTTGAATCTCTATAATGCCACCATAAACTGTCTAGAGCTCTATAATTTCTCTTTTCAAATGCTTTTTGAATGTTAAAACAATCAAAATTCACCTTTTAAACATTAAAATTGGGAGATTAGGGCATAATTAATGGCAAATTGCTCATGTTCGTGGATATTAGCATTCGATCCTTAGGATTGTAACAAGTTGTGGTTTATGATTTGAATTATGAAAGGGCCAATTACTCTTTTCATGACATTTATTGTTGGGTATGGATATTAATGAATATCTGGATGTTAAAACAATGTGTATACCTTTTGGAATGTGCATATGCATATACACGACGTCAGCATGCTAGTCAACATTGACCAAGGGTGAATATCAGGTCATTACAATCCAAAGGTATTTACCTTTGATCGTTGAATGTTAGGACATTGTAAAATGTCAAGTGAGAAAAGTCAACTTGTACCACATGGCAACATGTGATTGGTCCATGGATATCTACAATTTTAGTCACAAGGATGAGGATGTGGATATTAAGAAATATCCAGATATTAGCATTTGTGAAATATCCACAAGTCCAAATGTGCAGATGTCATCACCCTTCTGAGGGTAATTCTGGCTCGAGAGTAATGTGATGTCATCAGGATATTCGTGAAAGTTTGGACATTAAGTTAATGTCCAGATGTTAAGGTTTTACGAAATGTTTTGAACACTTAATGTCTGGATGACGTCATCACCTTTGTTATTTCTCTAAGGTGGGATCAGATGACATCATTAGGATATTAACGAATGCCAGGACATTGAGTTAATATCCGGATGTTTAGTTTTGTCATTGTATTATAGCAAGTCAGGATATTAACAAATGTCCACATATTGAGATTAAATGTGCATACTTGTGAATATCCATGTATTATGCGACCATGCTTCTGATGGTTTATTACATCGTGAGTTGAAATTTGATGTGTGCACATTAGCGAATGTCCACATATTGAGTTTTCCTTAATGAATTTCGTGATTGGGTCACTAAGTTAATGTTTGCATGTTAGGAAATGTGATGATATCCCTAAGACTGTTTGACTAAACTTTGACTGGACATAACTTTCTAGCCTTAGGGAATTTTAGGGTGCTTCAAAAAGCAAACCTGCTTAGAATTTTGTGCTCTTTCACTTGGTAGGGTTTATGATGAGAAATTATAGCTTTGAAAATTTGACCTAAATCTCAAGGTCTTGACATGCACAGGATAAGATCCTGACATATATCTGCTACTGATTTTTACCATACCACCCAAAAGCAAAGGGAAATAAGCAAGCCAAGCAAAAGCAAACAAGTTGGGTCCCTATTTTTCTAGGGAAAAATGGGGCGTGTTGTGTAACCACACAACAAGAAGCCTTCCAATAATGAAAACATTTTTGCCCCTACAACGATTTGTAAAATTTGATCCATGGAGCGTAGAGGGTAATGATCCTTCAAGGAAGCCTGATTCAGGTCCCTGAAATCTACACAAAGCCTAATTTCTTTGTTTTTCTTTCTCACAGGTACTAGATTGGCAACCCAAGTAGAATACTTGATAGGGAAGATAATCCTTGCTTGTATGAGCTTAGTAAGCACTTTTCTCATGAGCGGCTCAATCTTCAGATTTATGGGCCATTGCTTCTAGTGAACTAGCTGGCAATTAGGATCCAGCTGAGCCACATCTGGATTAAATCCTTTAAGATCTTCATATGTCCATGCTAGGACATCACTATATTTATGGGCAAGTTTTATGAACTCTTGCTTCTCTGCATCACCGCACACTTTTCCCAGTAGTAACTCCTTGTCTTAGGCGATGGTTATGTTAGGGTTAGCCGGCAGAAGATATCAATTAAATGCAAATAAAGATTAAATAGAGGAATGAAAAATACATAGAAGTAATAATGGCGAGAGACAAGTTTTAACATGGTTCACCCAAACTCGGGCTACATCCACTAATAGAGAGTCCAATATTATTATCCAATAAATCAAACCAATTACAACCAACAATCCCTGCAACTCAATACTATTGCAAATGCTAAAATACAATATCAACCAAAACTCTAACCCTTAGCCTCTTTTATCAAGCCTTATGTCGGTTACAAAAATAGGGTTTTTTTATGTTGGCTCATGAAAAAAAATTTCGGGGGCTGCGCCCCCGAACCCCAGCAAGGATACATAACTAGTGTACAATACTTGCATGATCAGTCGCCACCTACCAACAAGTTACCTTCTAGTAATATTCTTTCTTGAAGTTCATGTTATTTCTCTCACACATGAACTCATCATCACAGCTAAAGATGGCCTCAAGGGTGACTAGACCCTTGGGCAACTTGTTTGATTTGAGCTAGATGATTTGATCACCATAGCATTCCTGCAACCTAGGCTGTACCATGGAGGAAAACTTCACTTCATTCTGAATGAAGCTCACAATTTGCTCATTACTATCAAAGACCTGCCAATGGATATCATTATCAGGAACAGATGGTCTAACAACAATCCTCACATGCTAGTCAGGACCTTGGAACAAGTTTGTAGGTGGAGAAAATTGATCCCCCACCGTCGCTAATTGATCAGCATCAACATCTAATTTTCTTGGGATTACCTGTAGGTTTAGAGCATCAAAACTCTCAAATAGGTCCCAAACTCTATGTCTATAAGCTCTTAGAAGTTTTTTTGTTGCACACCTCTCTCTGACTTGGTTAACCACCAATTCAGTATCACCAAAGATCTCTAGATGCTTGATATTTTCCTTCTCAGCAATCAACATGCCATGGACCAATGCCTCATACTCTGCTACATTATTCATGCAAGAAAAATGCAACCTATGAGCAAAATGTAACTTCTTACCAGTTGGAGAGACTAGAAAAACACTTGCACCAGCTTCATTTCTTCTCTTTGCACCATGAAAAAACATCTTCCATGGGCCAATGGAGTCATCATCTAGATTAAGTGTAGAAGGGACTGAAGAATCCCCTTCATAGATCATGTAGTTGCCCAAGTCAGTTGCCTCAGTGGTGTCATAAGGATTAAAGTTTTCATGATCCCTTGCCCACTCATCAAGAAACAAGTCAAGGATAGGAAGGGGTGAAGGTTCTACCTCAATAAGCTCTGGATCATGCACTTCCTCATCCTGACTCATAACATGTGGATTCACCAAGCTGTGGTCATAATTCTCCCCATGATAATATGAAATTGATTCAGCCTTGATGGTGAACCGTGTACCATATATGATCCTCTGTAGCATATGAGATTAGTCAGAAGAAAGGTAGCCACCTACCTTTGCTGTGAAATCCCTTGACAGACAAATAGCAAAGAAGGGAGGAAGATCAATGACTGAAATGTCTTGTTTGAAAGTCAAGTTTGGACATGCATGTAGAGTCAAGTCCAGTCCCTTGATCACTCCTATAGTGTTCATAAAGGTGACATCCAATTGTAATACTCTTGATGAAATTGGGGTATACTTGATGCCTAATGCATCTGCTATCTTCTTAGGCATAATTGAAACACTAGATCCTGAATCAATCATGCAGTTGTGCACTAAAAAATTGCCAATGATCAAAGACAAGTAGAAAGGAGATGGTTTCTTGTCTGCACTTACCTGTCCGTCACTTGGTTGCACAAGACCAACAGGAGCCTTCTCTCTCTATTTTGATGATGAGTTTGATGCTACTAACTCAGCAGATGCAAAGTGTCTTAAGGCCTCTTGTAATAGATCCCTTTGGGAAGGGATGGACATTACTTCCCACATAGAGACATTGATATTTTTTTTCTTCATCTATTCCACAATATTTAGTGGAATAGTGGCTGCCTTGTGCATTGAGGGAATCCAAGTTCCTTTCTTTAATTGTTCTGCATTTTGTTTAGGCACCTTTAAGCCTAATGGAATTTCTTTTATAACATCAGGTTTTCTGTTCTGAACTGGAATTGTGGCACTAGCCACTTTTGCCTTAAGAACAAGCTCTTTCTGTAATATAGCAGGCATAGGACTAGCCTCCAAATACCTCTTATTTGACCTGATGTCTGCAATGGGCATAACAACACTATCCATAGGCTAATTGACAGTGCAAAAATCTTCTGATGTCCATAGAATCATATTGGCAACAGAGGTAGCCTCATTTGACACTTTAGAATTGTTATTTGTTGCCTCTAATAATGATGCATGTTGAGTATGAAAGTTTTGTGCCATTAAAGCTCTTTCTTGTGCTCCAAAAGCACAAGTGGGTTGATTATGAGGTTGGTTGCAGGGGTAGCACCAATCTACCTCCTAGGCCAAATTATTCTAAGTAGGGACTAAATCCCTAATTGGATTCATAGCTGGTATTTGTTAGATAGGTCAAATTGTTTGTAAAGGTTGTGCAGGATTAGGATTTTGGTATCTATTTGGTTGGTAACCCTAGTTCCAATTTTGATTTCTATTAGGATTATACCCTTGGTTCCAATTTTGGTTATATGACTACCCCTGATTATAATTCTAATTGGGTTTGGGAGCAATTTGAATAGCTATACTATTCACCTTGTTGGTCAAATTAGACATTAGTGTTTTAAGGTCACTCTCTTCTTAAGAAAGAGAGGATGTTGAAGCTTTAGGATTTGGGATGGGAGCAATAATGGGCTGCTGGGATGAGGAAAGTAGCTCTAGAAAAAGTGGAACAAGAGGTCTGGGAGCAATTTTCCTAGCCTGTATTAGGCAATTTTCAGCTTTCAAAGTTGTCTCATAGCCAGTTGGTAGAGTCTCAACACCCATAGATTGCATCATCACTGCAATGTCAGAATTCAAATCTCTTAAAAAATACAAGAAAACACCTTGTGGGGAAGGCATGAGAGTAGCTAGAATTCTCTCCCACATCCTCTAGAATCTAAAGTTGAAATTTGTCAGCATCTCACTTGGGGCCCTTTTGATTGTTGTTATCTACTCAAGAAATGAAACATTGTCTTCCCTCTCTCTAAACTATTTGTAGATTGCCTCTCTCAGCTTGTCCTAGGTATGTATTGATGTAGGGGTCAAGTGCCTAAACCATTGAAGAGCTCTCCCTTTAAAAGATGAGACCATGAGATGGATTGCAATATCTTCATGTTGTATATGATGTACTGAGAATATGTTGGATATGTATTTGATATGCTCAGCAAGGGTAATAGAACCATCACCCATAAAGGGTGAAACAATTTTTAGGGCTACAGCTAGTATGTCATTGTATGCAGCCAAATCTAATAGAATTCCTCCATTGAAGGTCACAAAGGGCATGTTCCTTGCCATGATGGGGATATTCAAATCTAATCTAGGAATGTGCAAGATTCTTCTAGTATATTAAAATCTAACAAGAGGGGGTGTGGGTTGAGCCCTTGAATGAGGTAAAGTAAGGTTGTTGTTCCTTCTCACAGGAGACCTAGATAACCTAGACCTTCTCCTTGAAGTAGCAACAGATAATTCGGTGAACTGGAAATTACCTCTTGAAGATGCCCTAGTTTGTACATACATAAAAGATGGTGTTGATCATAACCAGGTGTAGATAGAGTTTCTAGGTGCATGAAATGTTGCTAAGATGAAGAGTACTGAGAAGAACACTAGATTCTCAGCTTGATTCTTTGATTTCTTATGCTTTGCAGTCCCACCGGGTGTGCCAGAAATTGTTGTCACATAGATTTGCACCCAGTGTTGAAGGCTTTTAGGGCTCCAACAATCCAGTGAAATATTGAGATGACCTCCAGGTGTGGGACCATACAGGGAGGCCAAATCTCTAGAGAGAGGCTGGTTCCTTTGTTGAATATGAGATTCAGCGATCATAAGACTAAACCTAATCTATCCACTTGTTTATGAAAAGAGGAAGAGGGAGTAAGATTGAAATTAAAAGGAGGTGATGAACCAGGTTTAAATATGGGAAGACCCTTAGAACAACCATGTATGTATAGAATAACAATATTCAACAGACCAACATACACAAATCATGAACTACTTGCAAAGGTAAGAGAAACTAAATGAAGTCCAAGAGGAAAGATGTGTTCACAGATGGAGATCAAATAGAAAAATACATAGAGAAAAGAACAATTCATGAGAAGGTAAAAGTATGATGTCTATTCTTAGAGAGGCATGATTACAATTGCAAGAGATATGGTTTTTTAGACCAAAAGTCGACCTGAATACATTACATTTCATGCTTTATATAACATTTTCAAATGGAGCACCATTACCTACTATAATGAATGCACCCATGGGCCTGTCAGAGATATTTCCTCACTAGAAGGGACGTCTATTTGCAAGACTTCAATGTAGAAAATATCTAGATCCAAGTACAGATGGAAGATATTTGTGTCTTTAATGCAAACTGTTGAATCATTCACCTACAACAATCAATGCAAAATATCTTGCTTTGAAAGCTTTTACAACACTTTAAGTTAGCCTCTGATATGTCTTGTCGGCTGAGTCTAGATATTTCTCTTTAGTTGGCAACCTATCCTGATATCTAGATATGCATATCCATATCTAGATCATGAATTTTAGATCATAATTTCAAAGTGTGAACATCTCTCAGAAAGCCCACCAAATGAAAGAGGATGAAATTCTAAGCAAATCTACCTTTTGGATCATGTAGAAATTCCCTAGAATGAAGAAGATATTTGCAATCAAAGTTGCAGTCAATGAGCATATGGATATCCATGCATACCTGGGATCTTCATATTCACAAATATTCGGATGATATAGCCTGACCGAACATAATAGTCTCTATATCCCAATATTCGGATGCACCCATCAAATTTACCTTCGCGGCATGGAGAAGTCGTCATCTGCATGGATATCTGATGTCAGGATATTAACTTTTAATATGCCACCCCTCAATATCTTGATGATGTCATCGGCATAGAGAGCTTCGTTAGAGAGGGGATTTGGATGACATCATCGGGATATGAACATGGAAGGATAATATGTCGGTGGAGGAATGTCCTAATGATGTCATCATTATATGCATTTCTTTGGGGAGGGGACCGGATGACATCATCAGAACATTCACTTAAGGATATGGACATTGGGGAAGATCTAGACATTAGCTAAGGTTCGAATGTCAACTAGGATTCAGATATTAACTAAGGTCTGGATATTAAGAAAATATCCAGACATTTGCTAAGATTTGGATGTCGAGATGTTAGTTAAGATCTGGATGTTAGGAAAACATCCAGATATTAGCTAAAGTATGGATATTAGAAAATATCTAGATATCCAAACAACAAATATCCATACTAGAAAACAATTAAGTATGAAGATGGAAATCTCCACGAAGGCATTGAAGACTTTAAAGGTTTCTAGGTTTTTCTGGGTTTTTTGCAGGAATTTTTGTAAGATAGAATGTTGAGATTTGAAGGATTTAGGGCATGTAGGGCTATGTCCCAAGTGACCTCAAGGAGATTTTGAAGGTGAACTATTAGACTTTGGGTAGAGGAAAATAGGTCAATAGTATTGATGGGTTGAAAGAGGCTAAGAGAGGTGGGAGAGGATTGAGAGTTAACTCCCTTGATTAAAGAATTAACTCAGAAGACCAAGGAGTGATCTGGGATAATTAAGGAGTGATCCGGTATAATTAAGGAGTGATCAAACTAATATAGCTTATCACTGAAGAAGAAATTGAGTTAACAAGAATGCATGAGTTGATAAGTTGAGATAAATAGGAGCTAATTATGCATGCTTAGAGGCTTGGAATAGCTAACTCTATGTTCAGACCAAAAACTCATGCAAATAGGAATAAAAATGGGTCAAAAAAGAGCTTTTTCAAGTCAAAAACTTGAGTTCTCTCATGGCTGGCAATATGACAGGGTCACCCATGGGTCACCCCTTTCACCAGTCTTGGTCGCCTGGGGGCGACCCATGGGCAAACCACATAGGGGAGGTCCTAGGCTGACAAACAGGGTTGGAGATTGTTAGTTAGGTGAAAACGAGGTGAACTACCTCTAGAAATTGGTCAAAAGGAGGTCAAAATCCAAATATCCACTTGCAAAAGTTAAATCTCCTAGGGTAGATCCTAAAATAATAGGGGGAGATTTGTATTGGTTGACCGGAACTGAAAACTAAAAATTAGAGATGGCTTGAGAGGTCCTCTAGAGGGCTCCTAGGGGTGGTAATAGATGAAAAACATTAGGGAAAGGTCAAATCATAACAAATAGACAAATACAAGGCTTAGGGATGAAGTCACAAGCATAGGAAATGAGAATTGACAAGTGTCGAAATGCATCTAAAGTGAGGATAAGGTTAGTATGACAAAGGGGAAACAACAAGAAGAGGAAGAATCCAAATGCTACCAAGAGAATCACTACTGAGAGGGTATTATTTCAAGCTTACATGTAGGTGACAAGTATTATGAGTTATCATCAGGGTCCTCGTGGAGGCTGTGTGATTCTGGTGCTTACAATGCCACTACTGTGAGATGTTGGTGTCATACTTTCCCCTTTAAATCCTAATAGCTCATTTAAAAGTAAAATACTAAACAAATGATCAAGGTTCCATACCAAAAATTCTAATTAGACACCTTTTTTCTCTTCAGATTCTCCAGTTATTGTTCTCTCATCACTTCGCAGAGGTCAAAATCTTTTCCTTCTTTCACCATTTGATAGGTAGTGTGTATTGCAGTAGTGGTGGAAGATCCCTTCTGTTTGCATAATAGACTTTATATGCTATCCCCATTGTTGTATACTAGACCCTGGATCTATTATATATTTATTGCTTAGGATTCGCCCATCCAGTTTTGACTTTATGAGTTCCATCACTTTGTCAATTTTAATATCTTTCATTGTCAGTACCAGTCCAATTGAGCTAAGTCTCGTCACCACCCTAATTACCTCCTTGGTGATCTAGTAGGGTTTATCCAGGTATATGATTTCATCATGAATTCTACTAAGTACAATCCAAACCCGTTCATGTGCATCACTGAAATTTGGATAGTCTTTCCAAATATCAATTTTCTTACTTGCAATGTTTTGGTATTCTAGTGAATAACCTGTATCATTAAAGCAATTTGTCTCTCAATGCTTCAAATTTCATGTGATCTATCTTAGAGATTGCGTTGTGAATGTATTTCCTAACATGTTCTATATATACAACATCTGTTGGTACTCCAAAGAATGTTCCTTTATCAACTTCCATTGCCTTGTAACATCAATGAGTACTAGTGTGGCCATTTTTATTTTCATAGCTTGATGACTAGGGTTTAGTCTCTTTGTAGCTCTTTCACTTCAAAGCTCAAATTTTTCAAAGTCTTTGGATACAAATGAGACGTGGATGAAGGTTTAGAGTTTATATAGGCTTAATAGTAACTTTATGCATTTACTGCATTTATCCATTTTTTCTTTTCGTGGGATTTTGTAGTCATTTGAGTGTTATAATCTGCTAACAGTTAGTTTATGATACAATATATTACAATATGATACAGTTTCTATGATACAGTTTCTATGATACATGCTAGAATTGTTCTGCATTACATCTTATTATCTCGGAGGTTGATGATATTGTTTCAATCTAGCTCCATTTACATAACCAATTGTTAATTTTCCTTCCATGTCATTTAATCTTACTACTCCAGACCTTGCAATTTCATGTATATAGTATGATCCTAACTATCTTATTTTCAATTTACCCTATTTCTTGAATTTTCTATCATACAAGAGTACCAAATCACCTTCTTTGAAGTTTTTTTCCTGCAAGTTTCTATTGTGCCATGCTTTCTCACAATTTCTTTCTAAATTCATATTATATGTTGTCAGTAATCTATTTTCATCCATTTTTTCTAATTCTTCAATCCTTTGTACTAGAGATTCCTCCATATTTAGCCTCTAAGTCCATGTAGTATGAAAATTTGGTAGTATAAGGTGTACCAATATTGTGTTGTCCATGCCATATACTAACTCATATGGTGTGAAGTTTGGAGTCCTTTTATATGTTGTGCAGTAGACCCAAAGTACCATGGGTACTTTTAGGTCATAGTCTGTTGTATTCCCATTACACATCTTTGTTAATGTTTTCCCAATAATTTTATTCAAGGCTTCACTTGCGCCATTTACTTGTGGGTGATAAGGTGAACTTTTGTTGTGTGTTATCATGAACGTCTGTAATAGTTCCATAGTCATATTATTCACAAAGTGTTTCCCTTGGTCACTTGCTATGCTCAATGGGAAACCAAATCTAGTTATTATATTCTCATATAAGAATCTTGCAGTGGTTTTGGTAGTACAATCTTTAGTTGGTTGAGCTTCTTCCCACTTAGTGAGGTATTCCACTCCTGTTATGATATAAATTACTTTTGATTGTTTAGTAGGGGGATCTATAGGTCCAATAAAATCAATTGCCCATTTTTCAAATGGGAGTTATGCTAGTACCGGTCTAAGTGGCATTTCATCTTTTGTGGTAGATTCTCCTATGCATTGACATATATCACAATGTTTTACATACCTTTTGCATCTTGAAATAATGTAGGCCACCATAAGTTTGCTAATTTTATCTTTCTTGCAGTAAGTTCTTTGGAGTTGTAGCCTCCTGCTACTCCTTCATGTACCTCCTTTAATATTACCTCTCTTTCATGTTCATAGACAACTCAGCTTATTATATCATCTCTTCCTCTGATATGCAGTTCCCCTTTAATGAGTGTGTATGGGAAAGCCTTCTATGTTAGGATTTGTTTTTCTTGCGGAGATGTATTTATTGGGAATTCTCTTGTGGCTAGTAAGTATGCTATGTCTTTCAATTCCCCTGATACCACATTAACCCTAAAAAGGTTTGTGCCAAAAAGTTCTTCTTGACTTTTCAGTTCATCTCTTGTTTCAATCCTGGACAAATAGTCTAGTCCTTGATTATGCTTGCCTGATTTTACCATTATAGTGAAGTCAAATTCTTGGAATAACAATAACCAATGACAGATTCTTTGTTGGATGACTAGTTTGTTAAAATAAGTATTTTAATGGCTCATGATCAATATAGAAAATGAAAGGTGTTGATAGGAGGTAATGTATGGACTTCTGTAATGCATATACCATTTCTAAAGCCTCCCTCTCTGTTGTGGTATAGTTCTTCTTAGCCTTGGATAGTTTCCTACTGGCAAATGCTATAGGGTGGTCTTTTGTTCTTTTGGGTTGCGCTAGTATCGCACCTACTGCTATTCCTGAGGCATTCACATGGACATGAAATGGGATGTTCCAATCCAAAAATAACAAGATAAGAGCTTTTGCAATTTTCTATCTTAATATGTCAAAGGAAGTTTGACATTGGTCATTCCACTCAATATTTTTTCCATTTTTCTTCTTTAATAATTCCTCAAGAGGTGCTAATATTGGTGCATATCCTCTTCTAAATTTGCGGTGGTATCTAGTATATCCCAAGAAATTTTTTACCTCTATGGTTGTTTTTGGTGCTGGTAGTGTAAGGATCAAAGTTACATTCAAAGGATCCACCATTAATGTAGACAAAAACTCCCCTCGCTCAAACAAACAACCAATTACTCGCACCTCAAAATCCAATCACTCACATACAGATTCTCTTTGTTCATTGATCAAAGACAATATAAAGATTTCTAACAACTAACCATTGCATTCATTTATTTCTTATTCAAAACAAAAGTCACAAATTTGCAACAACAATTTACATTACCAACATTTAGTGGCCTCCCTCACAGGCACCAAAACATTTAGTTTTCTCCCTACAACAAAATTTGTTATATTCTATTGCAATTTCAGTTTGTTATGGGCTGCCACACCCTCTTCCATGCGTCCCTCTAGTCTTTTATTTGTTTCATATTCTACTTTAGTTCACAACATTAGTTGTCCTTATGCACAGAGCCTTCTCCCAAGTTTTATTCCAATGAGGATGTCTTTTCCTATTGGCATCAACTTATTCCTCCCTCCTTGGCCATGCTCCCCTGTTTCTTTTACTTTGGTCTCTTTTTAAATGGTGTCAATTTATCTTCCTTTTCTAACTGCAGTGACTTTAATTATCTTCCCTGTCATTTGTCTTTGGGCAACGAACTTGTCACATTCCGTTCCAAGGCTACGCATCTACTAAAATTGCTGCCCCTTCTTTTCAACTTCCACGCTATCTTCTTCTTTCATAGCTGCCTTTCTCTTTTGGCAGTGTTTCCTCCTTATAAGTTGTGCCTTAAACCACTAGATCAACCTCTCTTTTCTATTGCTTTCTATTGGTATATGACTCACACCTCATAAAGGAAATGAAGAGATGCCTAGAGTGAATGAAAACAACTCTAGGAAAGAATAAAGTGTAAGATTTTATTAACCTCTCTATTTGCTACCACTAAGACTGTGTTCCAATGCTTTAAGGGTCTTTGATGAAGCAAATGAATCAAACAAATGAAATTGCATCATGCAATTCACCCCCATCATGGTGTTTTACAATTCAAATTACATATATTCATAGACTCAACATAATAACTAACCCCCATAGAAAATAAAAACATATCACAAAAATGATGTTCCATAAATATCTTGTATCAATGATAAGGATGAATACCAAGGTGAGCTCTCCATACAGCTGCATATTGTTTGAATATAAGTAATGAGTAAGATCTCATCAGCATCTTATCGAACTACTAACACTAGCATGTTTCTGTTGCCTTCAAGATGACCACAACTATACAGAATGAGTGCTCAAGCTAGAATCTGACTTTCACTATAACTCCGCATTAGGTGCTCAGAATCCCATGAAAACTATTAGAAATGAAAGCAACACTACTTCAATGGAAATCTGATTCGAATAAATTTTAGCAATCTTTAAGTGTGCATTAACAATGGAGATTGTAACAAAACATAAAACCCACTACAGAAAAGATGTCAAACATGAACTCAACACAATGACATAGTGTTTACATAGAGAAAACCCTTGCAGGTAAAAAACTCCACCAGGAAAGAGGCACAAGTTTGTATTAATCTCAACAAGATTGTACAATACATCAACTACACAACTCTCTCCACAAGTCTTCAATCCGACAGCACTTGAGTACCTAAAATCTATATTGCAGCAACAAAACACATGGAAAATACTTATAGAAATGTTTTCTAACTCATCCTAGGTGTTCACCTTCTCTCTCCTAATATTCTCCAACCTATAAACATTAATTACCATCTTACAAGCATCTTACACTTGTCCAAAAATAGTCATGCAAAGGTTGGGGCCCAAGACTAAATCTAGCCTCTTACAACATCTTATGACATGTCATAACTGTCATAGATTCCACAAAAGAGTATCTTTCCAAGATAGGAACCTTGGGCTAAATATAGCAAATATACAACTAACATATCTGTCATATGCGTCATAGAATCTCAGAATCTTATGACAACTTGCAGTTGTCATAGATTCACTTAGCAAACATTATGACAGTTATCATACATGCCAAAAATAGTATATTCCTCAAGGGAGTATGCCTACCCTCATTTACTTTGAGTTTTTACATTTGCCAACAGTTAAAGTCACTTCATAATTACCTCTGGTTACTCTGAAATTACCCCTGCCAATGAAACTAGTACATCTCATCGTGGATAATTACAAATTACATATAATAAATGGAATAAATACAATATTAGGATTTACAAGGTTAATGGCACCTTATCCCAACATTCTCCCACTTGACATTATACATTGTAAATAAACCCATAGGAAATAAAAAATAATTAGGCACTAGAAATAAAGCCCATGGCCTCTCTGTACCATACGAACTTCTCTGTGCTCATAGGCTTGGTCAATGAATCTGCAACATTCTCCTAAGTGTCTATCTTCTTCAACTGAATCTCTCCATTTGCAACCAAATCTCAAACACAGTGATACTGAACATCAACATGCTTAGTCTGAGCATGATACATGGGATTCTTGGCCAAACAGATAGTACTCTAGCTATCACAACTAATCTAAATGATCCCGCAATCAAAGCCAATACCTATACATAGTCTCCTCAACCAAACTACCTCCTTAGAGACATGAGTACTAGCCATATACTCTACTTCTGTGGTGGACAAAGCAACTATAGGCTACCTCTTACTCATCCAACTCACTGCACCTCCAAACAGAGTAAACACATAGCCACTAGTGGACCTTTGACTATCCAAGTCACCTGCCCAATCTGCATCAACAAAACCCTATATGTCCAAAGATTTATCAGCACTATCAATACCATAATAAACTAAACAATGATCAGGAGTACCTGCAAGATATTTAAACACCCTCTTCGCATAGTTCCAATGTTGTCTACTAGGGTTAGAATAAATCGGCTCAAAACTCCCACTACTTGGGCAATATCTGGTCTAGTGCAAATCATTGCATACATCAAACTCCCTACAACACTAGCATATGGCACATTAGACATATCCTCAAGATCATTCTTAGTCTTTGGACACATATCTAATGAAAGCTTAGTACCAATGGGTAAAGGAACTCTAACTGGGTTATAGTCCTGCAAACTAAACCTCTGCAAAATAGTATTCACATTCTTACTTTGTGACAACCAAAGCTTTCTATTAACTCTGTCCCTTCTAATCTCCATTCCCAAAATATACCTTGCAGCACCAAGATCCTTCATCTCAAATGCACTTGAAAGTTGGGCTTTAAGCTCACTAATCACACCCTTAGTATTGCTGAAAAATAACATGTCATCAACATACAAAGCAATAACCAATATAGAATCATCAATAAAATGAATGTAAACACAATGATCCTCCTCACTTCTAATAAAACCCAATTTCAAAACAAATGAGTCAAACTTTTCATACAACATTCTGGGGGACTATTTCAGACCATAAAGAGACCTCTTTAACCTGCAAACCCAATGTTCTTTTCCTTTTACCTCAAAACCTATAGGCTGTTGCATATAAATTTCTTCTTCAAGATCTCCATGCAAGAACGTAGTCTTAACATCCATTTGCTCAATCTCTCAATCATAAGCTACAGTAATGGATAAGAGAAATCTAATAGAAGTCAATTTAGTAACAAGAGAGAATATCTCACCAAAATCAACTCCCTCTCTCTAGGAGTAGCCCTTGGCTACCAGTCTAGCCTTGTACTTCTCCAATGAACTGTCTGCTCCAAACTTCTTCTTGAAGACCCACTTACAACCTATGGCTTTTCTTCCTTTGGGAAAATGAACAAGATCCCAGGTGTTACAAGAGATTAAAGCCATCATCTCCTCCTGCATGGTTAACTGCCAAGACTCACTATCATCTGTAGAAATAGCTTCCATGTAGGATCTAGGTTCATCATTAGTACTCAATAGAGCATATACACAACATAAATCTGGTGGGCTATACCTATCAAATGGATTCTGTTGTCTTGTGGATCTCCTCAAGGGTGGAGTAATAGACTCTGCTTGTTCTTCTACATGATCATCTCCACCAACTTCTTCTGTAACAACAGACTCATCTTCATCAAAACTACTTGAATCTTCTTCTTCTTCTTCTTCACCCCCCAATCCATCATTCTATTCTTCCTGAGGTGCATCTTTCTGCTCTAAATTAAAGTGCACCTTCTTTAACTTTTCTTCTTTCTCTTTTGGTTGCTCAGGTTTAGAAATAGCTCTAAGTTCCCTGAAAATAATATCTCTAGAAAAGATAATCTTGTGGGTTAGTGGATTCCAATGCTTATAACCTTTGACATTATCACCATATCCAATGAATGTACACTTTTTAGCCTTTGGATCCAACTTAGATCACTTTTCCATAGGCACGTGAACAAAAGCCTCATAGCCAAAAACCCTTAAATTTGAAACAAAAGGTTTCTTGTACCTGTCCTCACTTCATAAGGTATCAAATCAAGAGCCTTACAAGGAGATCTATTTATCAAGTAGCAAGCGGTACACACAGCCTCTGCCCAAAAGCATTTATCGAACTGTGCATCACTAAGCATACTATTGGCCCTTTCCATAATTGTTCAATTCATCCTTTCTGCAACACCATTCTGTTGTGGTGTATACAGAGTTGTCTTTTGTCTGATTATACCTGCATGCTTGCAAAACTCATCCAATTCCTTTGAGCAATATTCCCCTCCATTGTCAGATCTTAATATTTTTATCTTTAAACCTGAGTGGTTCTCTACTAAGACTTTGAATTCCTTAAACTTGGTGAAAACTTTAGATTTATGCTTCATAAAATAAATC
Organism: Cunninghamia lanceolata; assembly: GCA_027924645.1. Taxonomy (NCBI): domain Eukaryota; kingdom Viridiplantae; phylum Streptophyta; class Pinopsida; order Cupressales; family Cupressaceae; genus Cunninghamia; species Cunninghamia lanceolata. The sequence goes on along the minus strand of BSBN01000429.1, from coordinate 6,156,770 downwards.
TGTGTAAATCTGGATACATCTTCATTGAAGGTTACAAAATAATGAGATTTTTTGATAGATTCATTATCCATGGGTCCAAACACATCCATATGAATAATCTCTAATTTCTCTTTTGCTCTATTGCTTCCTGAAGGAAATGATTTTCTATTTTATTTACCAAACACACAATGCTCACAGAAATTAAAATGCTCATCAGAATAAGAGAAACCGTCCAATAATTCTTTATTCTTAAAAATTTTTAGTACATTATTACTTGTGTGGCCCAATCTACGGTGCCACAACATACATGCATTTTCAGTATTAGCCTCAGATACATATGAGGCATTATAAACTGTATTGGCTTCAAGCTTGAATAGGCTTCCAAATCTCTTCCCCTTCGCTACCACCAAGTTCCCTCTCACTAATCTGCAGCCATGCTTGTCAAATGTCACATGCATTCCCAAATCATTCAACTTTGAAACTAAAATTAGATTTCTAGCTAGTCCAGGAACATGCAAAACACCAGGGAGGGTTTAATCCTCCCATCACTAAAACACAACAATACCTTTCCTTTCTCGACAATCAGATATGAAGATTTGTCACCAAGGTAGATATTACCTCCATCATATTCTTCATATGTGGAGAACCATTCCTTATGCGGGGTCATATGAAATGAGAATCCTAAGTCAACCAACCAGTGATCATTAGAAATAACATTACATGAAGAAAGTAAAACATCTTCACTTGCATTCGAGGATTTATCCGAAGCACTCTCCCACTGTTTCTTGGGGTTTCTGCACTCCTTCACATGTCCCCTTTTACGCAGTTCCAACACTTAACTCTATTCTTTTTACCAAGAGTCTTAGACTAGCCCTTGGACTTGTCCTTAGCCCCTCTAGGATCTCCTTTAGGTCCCCTTTCCTTAGACCTTCCCCTGATATTGAGAGCATCCCCTGAACTATCCAAACTCTTCTTCCTCAATTCTTGTGACAGTAGCACTGAAACAAGAGCATCCAACTTCAGATCCGGGAGATTAGTAGTGATAGCAAGGATAACATCCTCCCAAGACTCGGGTAAAGAACAAAGAAGTAAGATACATTTATCTTCCTCACTAACTTCAACATCTACTGAATCAAGCTGACTCAACAACAAATTAAAAGAATTTAAATGTTCTGCAACTGATTCACCTTCTCTCATTTTCATGGAAAATAATTTTATTTTTAAATAAAGTTTATTTACCATACTCTTGTCTTGGTAGATCTCACCCAACCGATTCCACAATTTGTATGCGGTCTCTTCCTTTGTGACATTTAGTAGCACAGAATCTAAAAGACACAAATGGATGGTTCCCTGTGCTTTCTTATCCAGTCTATCCCACTCATCTTGAGACACATCATCAGGGTTCTTTTCTTTTTGAACAGCCAACCATTGGTTTCTTTCTTCCAACAAATCTTCAATTTTTAGCTTCCACAATGCATACCCCATTTCGTTGAACTTCTCAATGTCCACTCGAGAGGTTGATGAAACGGTGGATCTAGCTATAATAACAACACAAGATCTGCAAAACAAACACAACCAAATCTCCCACTACAGCTACAACTTCCACACTACCACCCAAGAGTCAAAGCTGGCTAAGCTCTAATACCAAATGTTAGAAATGAAAGCAACACCACTTCAATGGAAATCTAATTTGAATAAATTTCAGCAAACTTTAAGTGTGCATTAACAATGGAGATTGTAACAAAACATAAAACCCACTATAGAAAAGATGTCAAACATGAAGAACTCAAATGACAGTCTTTACATGGAGAAAACCCTTGCGGGTAAAAAAAATCCACCAGGAAAGAGGTACAATTTTGTATTAATCTCAACAAGATTGTACAATACATCAACTACACAACTCTCTCCACAAGTCTTTAATCCGACAACATTCTGGTAGCACCTAAGTACCTAAAATTTGTATTGCAGAAACAAAATACATGGCAAATACTTATAGAAACATTTTCCAATTCATCCTAGGTTTTCACCTTCCTCTCCTAAGATTCTCCAACCTGTAAACATTAATTACCATCTTACAAGCATCTTACACTTGTCCAAAAACAACCATGCAAAGGTTGGGGGCCCAAGACTAAATCTAGCCTCTTATAGCATCTTATGACGTGTCATAACCATCATAGATTCCACAAAAGAGTATCTTTCCAAGATAGGAACCTTGGGCTAAATATAGAAAATATACAACTAATATATCCATCATATGCATCATAGAATCTCAGAATGTTATGACAACTTGCAGCTATCATAGATTCACTTACCAAACATTATGACAGTTGTCATACATGCCAAAAATAGTATATTCCTCAAGGGAGCACACCTACCCTCATTTACTTTGAGTTTTTACATATGCCAATAGTAAAAGTCACTCTATAATTACCTCTGGTTACTCTGAAATTACCCCTGTCAGTGAAACTAGTACATCCCCTCATGGATAATTACAAATTACATATAATAAATGGAATAAATACAATATTGGGATTTACAAGGTTAATGGCACCTTATCCCAAAAAAAACTAGTAGAGACATGTAATTCAACATCCCTAAGACCTCCACCAAGTCGTTTGTTCTCAAATTTCACACAATGTGAAATTTTAAAGTTTCACCAATCTGCTAGCACAATTCGTAAACCAATTACATCTCCAAAACTATAAGGCATATGATGATGAAATCTTTGGCATCAAATCCAAGATGGAGTCAACAATGTGATCATAAGAGAGTTTGTCCCGAAACTTCACCAATCCACCTGAACAATTACTTTCACGAAGGCTACATGTTATGTGTAGAGGAAAACTAATGCTTTGTAGACTTAACATAATTCAGGGGTAAACCTATCTGGACAATCCACTTATCATTGTACTCCTACATTAAATTATCAACCAAGGAGCATAAGATTATGATGGCACTGCACTGTATGTGCCTTCAGGGCTCATATTCTTCTAAACTATCTTATCTAAACCTACTCAGATTATTTTACTTTGCTGGAATTCACATAAATGTAAGAATAGTAAAAGCAATTATAGAATCTAGTGGCTATGGGTACCTTCAGCATAAGCTGTAGATAACTACTAACAATAATAAATTATAGAACTAATCCAAAACATTCAAAATGACAATAGAACTACTGCTAACCTTTGGAGGACTTAAAGTAGACAAAGCATGTGTTTGTTCATGAACCATACTACTGTTAATTAACAATCAAAGTATTCTAATTGACTCGTAATGTATTTATAAACTAATGGAAAATAGATTTAACAAGAATGCATAAAAGGAATAAGAAAATAAATGAAGTGAAGATCAATACCTTGAGTGGCCAGCTTAGGGGACTGACTCACTTAGATGGAAATCAAATCTAATTTAGATACTCATGCATCTTCATAACACATAGTTCCATTCATTTCATATCATAAACAGAATCTCTTCAAATTGTATTCAATAATGACATTCTTTAATCAAACATGTCTGGAACTTCTAATGTTGAAAAATAGAGTAACAACTGAGTAACTGGAAAATAAGGTAACTAACTTGACATCAAACTCATCCCTCCTAACTTATACAGAAACGGGAGAGTCCTATGCAACTACCAACTAACTTCAATAATTAATCCATTCCTAGATACTAGGATATAGGTTTAAGATTGATTTATTAATTCCAACTAAATAGAGGAAGGAGAATCCTATTCAAACAAGAATTCTTATGCAATAGCTCGTATGAAGAACACACATAAGCTGCGTTTGAAACAAGTCTACTTCTTCTACATTTATTTCTTTCCATGATGGTTCACATTCATCCTCCAGCTGCCTACACTTTTGGCATCTTGACTTTGATTTCCTTTAATTCTCCCATCCTGCAACTCGTTGCAAATTCTCCTTTCCTTGATGCCACGTTCTTGTTACACAGGGGTTAATCCACAAAACATATGCACACAAATAACCTTCATAATTAAACCATAGGATTTCATCTATATTGCATGCATACTCATGTTTAAATCATTTAATTGATAATATCATCACCATATTCCATATTAATAACATAGGTTCAAGGTCTTGCAAAGTATATAAAAAGACAGTATATAATGATGGTGATGTTGGAAAAGTGTCTGGAGGATCATATGGAAAAAGTCTGAAAGCATATAAAAACAACATAAAAAGAGGTTAATATTTCAACCCATCATTATGCACTGAAACTAACTAGTGAGAACTAGTTTCCTACCAATTTGACCACACCATGTGTCGCCAATGCTATGAGAGGCTAAGACAAAAATCTAAGCAAACCAAAATTGAGATAAACAACTACAAAACTTTTTGGGTGATGCTAATTGCACGTGCGCTTGGGTGCTCCTGCATTAGACATGTCAGGTAAAATGTCTGTGAGCATAGGCTCACAAAGGTAGAGTTGAGTAGTCAAACTAGCATTTCAGCTTGTAACTAACCTACAACAAACTCCATCACTGGGATAAGTGCATAAGATCAATTCTTCTTCATCTTCTTCTAGCACCATGTCAGAACAACCATCATCTTCCTCCCACAACTCTATTCACCATTATTCTCCCCTCTCGTGGATTCACATCCACCATGTGTCATCCCCCTTCACCAAATTATTTCTCCTCTCCTCTCCTTCGTGGGATCCAACCCACTAGTAACCGGCCTCCTCAACCAAACTCTCATGTCACTCATATCACAGCCTATAGTATAGAAATCTTCATCGAATACCTTATGAAAATTGAAGATACTCAATCTCTTAAATAATCTCTCATATATACCTGCCATCATCTCAAGAGTCTTTTGCTCTTGATACTGCCTCCAACCTTCCCATATCACGGGCTTCCTCAAGTATATCCACATCTCATCTACTGCTACAATCTTTAACATACACATCCCATGCTCTGCAATCCACAAAACACTTTCCTTCGTGGCTTCAAGCTCTCTCGCTGCTCAGGACTTCCCCTACCTATAACAGCCTTCACACAAGATTCTTCTCCATAAGAAATTCACTCTCCTGCAGGTTCTAGTGGATCCTCTCCATGCTTAGGATTACCAGCTCTGATACAATATAATGTAGACAAAAACTCCCCTCACTCAAATAAACAACCAATTACTCACACCTCAAAATCCAATCACTCACATACATATTCTCTTTGTTCATTGATCAAAGAGAGTACAAAGATTTCAAACAATAATTAACCATCGCATTCATTTATTTCTTATTCAAAACAAAAGTCATAAATTTGCAACAACAATTTACATTATCAGGCTTTGGTGCCCTCCCTCATAGGCACCAAAACATTTAGTTTTCTCTCTACAACAAAATTTGTTGTATTCTATTGCAATTTTAGTTTGTTATGGGCCGCCACACCCTCTTCTATGTATCCCTGTAGTCTTTTATTTGTTTCATATTCTACTTTAGTTCACAAAATTAGTTCTCCTTATGGATGGAGCCTTCTCCCAGGTTTTATTCCAACAAGGATGTCTTTTCCTATTGGCATCAACTTAGTCCTCCCTCCTTGGCCATGCTCCCCTGTTTATTTTACTCTGGTCTCTTTTTAAATGGCATCAATTTGTCTTCCTTTTCTAACCGTAGTGACTTCAATTGTCTTCCCTATAGTTTGTCTTTGGGAAGCAAACTTTTCACATTCTATTTCAAGGCTATGCATCTACTAAATTGGCTGCCCCTTCTTTTAAACTTCCACGTTATCCCCTTCTTTCATAGCCGCCTTTCTCTTATGCCAGTGTTTCCTCCTTATAAGTTGCACCTTAAACCACCAGATCAGCCTCTCATGTTTGTTGTTTTATTTTGGTTATATGACTCGCACCTCATAAAGTAAATGAAGAGATGCCTAGAGTGAATGAAAATGACTCCAAGAAAGAATAAAGCGTAAGATTTTATTAACCTCTCTATTCGCTGCCACTAAGACTATGTTCCAATGCTTCAAGGGTCTTTGACGAAGCAAATGAATCAAACAAATGAAATTGTTTCATCCCCATCATGGTGTTTTATAATTCAAATTACATATACTTATAGACTCAACATAATAACTAACCCCCACATCAAATAAAAACATATCACAGACACTTTCTCTTCCAAACATTTCACATTAATGAGAAACAACATTCCATATATATCTTGTATCTGATAAGGATGAATACCAATGTGAGATCTCCATATGGATGCATATTGTTTGAATATAAGTAATGAGTAAGATCTCATTAGTATCTTGTTGAACTACTAACAATATGTTTTTGTCGCCTTCAAGATGACCACAACAAACTTTACAGAATGAGTGTTTGAGTTGGAATCTGACTTTCGCTATAACTCTGCATCAGTTGCTTAGAATCCCACAAAAACTAGTAGAGGCATGTAATTCAACATCCCTAAGACCTCCACCAAGCCGTTTGTTCTCAAACTTCACAAAATGCAAAATTTTAAAGTTTCACCAATTTGCCATCATAAGTCGTAAAACAATTACATCTCCAAAACTGTAAGGCGTATGATGATGAAATATTTGGCATCAAATCCAAGATGGAGTCGACAATCTTCTCATAAGAATGTTTGTCTTGAAACTTCGTCGATCCACCTGAACAATTGTTTTCGTGAAGGTTACTTGTTATGCGCTGAAAGTGACAATTGGTGAAAACTGGTTTCCTATCAATCTGACCACACCATGTGTCACCAATACATAAGAGGCCAAGACAAAAATCTAAGAAAACCAAAACTGAGATAAACAATTGCAAATCTTTTTGGGTTATGCCGATTGCACATGCACTTGGGTGCTCCTACATTAGACATGCTAGGTAAAAAGTCTGTAAGCATAGGCTCACAAAGGTGGAGTTAAGTACAATTGAACTACCCTTTTAGGTTGCAACCAACCTGCAGTGAACTCCATCACTAGGATAAGTGTACAAGATCAATTCTTCTTCCTCTTCTTCTAACACCATGTCAGAACAACCATCATCTTCCTCCCACAACTCCATTCACCATTCTTCTCCCCTCTTGTGGATTCACATCCACCATGTGTCATCCCCCTCCACCAAATTATTTCTCCTCTCCTCTCCTTCGTGGGATCCAACCCACTAGTAACTGGCCTCCTCAAACAAACTCTCATGTCACTCATATCATAGCCTGCAGTATAGAAATCTTCATAGAATACCTTATGGAAATTGAAGATTTCCATAGGTTCTTCTTGTCACACCCCATGTGTTTCTACCCATTTACTATTTACCTAGATTGGTTAATTTGATTGAATAATGAATGATTATGAAATCTTTGCATTTATGTGTATTATGAATCTTGATTTGAAATATGAAGAAAAATGGAATAATGCAATGTCTTGTATTATAAATGATTAATGTTGGAAAATGTATGAAGCAAATGGTTATATTTTGATTAGCTAACTACTGTGATCTAAGTGGATGCATGGTGCAGGAGCACCTTGGCAAATCAAAGTTGTCCTAGACAAATCTTTGATTTTGATTAAATTGTAATGCTTCAACATGATATAAGGTTAAACAAGTCATTGTTATGTCATTAGGAGTGTTAAATGTTCAAATGTTATCTCCATTTGCAAAAGGGGAAATGTAATCTTTCAAAAATGTAAAAATGAGGGAAGGTGAGGAGTCATTTGGCTCTTGATTCGTTCCTAGGAAGTTAGGAACTGAAAAGACAAATTGGAATGCCTTTAAAATTCCTTGTAACATCCAAGAAATTCATGGGTGGTTGAAGATTTTAACATGGAATGAGAAAAAACACTGTTTTCCTGTATTTTCCTTCAGAAATTTGTTGTCTTTTGCTATTGTACGGCCTTGTACAGAAATGCATGGATGTCTAATGGATTGCAAATGTTAGATCCTTCAACCACCTTCCATTTGCAGTTGGTCTCATGCTTTTTGATATTGTTTGGTGTAAGATGTTGCATTTTTAGTGAAAATAGCCAAAAACCCTGTTAGGGTAAACAGTGGCAATGAAATCTTGTGTTTCTTCATTGTTTTGTCCTTTGCATGTTGTAAATCCTTGATGGAAATGATTATAGTAGTATTACTCTTCAAGTCCTTGAGGTCTCCGACCAGATATCTATGGTTGATGTAGAAAAAATTAAAGTTTATGACTATTTTTCTGTGTGACAGTCCATAAAAATAGAGTTTCAAGAACAGTTGAGAGGTATGGGTGTTGGGTGTTGGTGCTCATTTTGACCTGGAGGCTGAGCTTGCTTGTTGGAGGGTTTCTTCTTTCAAACCCTAGGTGTTCCTATTCATCGGCAAGAGCTTGGTCTATCGGCGAAGGATATTGTTGTTCTACCGATGGTGTTGGTCTTGCCGACAGGGGTAAGTCATGTATTCATCGGCAGGAGTGGGAGCTATCGGGTGAGCGGTCAGATGTTGGGCCGACAGTATAGTGTCTGGCCGATAAGATTCATCGGCGTGTGTCTTACCGAGGAAAGTGGGGTTGATGTTTGGCATCGGTAAGACTAATGTGATCGGCCAATGTGTTTTGTGGTTCGCCGATAGAAGGAAGTCACCCCGATGGGGAATGCCATCGGGATGACTTCGTGTTCGGTTTGACCGACGGTGGAGTATGTAGGATTTGGCAATCGGCGAGACTTTGGCTGTCGGGCTAGCCATTGGAAGGTTCGCCGATGGAGTGTCTCTGGCCGACGAGGGTGTCATCGGCGTAGGTCACACCAAGAGGGGAGCATGGAGTGGCCATCGGCGTAGGTATTTTGTTGCTCGCCGATGCTTTTGGTCTCACCGACAGACAAGGAATGTGAAATAGGCGTCGGCATAACCTTTGAGGTCGGCAGGAGATTTGTGGAGCTGGCCGATGGTTCTCCTCTGGCCGATGGGGATGTTGGTGACTTGTGGAGATGTTGCGATCGGCGAGACCACTGTGGTCGGCAGGAGATTTTTGAGGAAGGCCGATGGTGTATGTCATGGCGATGGGCTGTGGGCGAAGGGTCGTGTATCGAGCGCGGCAAAACGCTCGACACTTGGTATGCGTGTGACGATGCTTTTAAAGCGTCGAAGTTGTCTCCACACCATGCATGTGGGATTTTTCCCCTTGCATTATTTTTGAACCTGCGAAGGGCGTGTTTTGGTGGGAAATCTTTTTTGTATGCAGCGACGGTTTTTCAGGTGACCGCGGGTGGTTGAGACCCTTAATGGCGACGGTGCAGGGATGTGGACAATGGTACACATGGTCAGGTCGCCCAATTTTTGAATGAAGACCCCAGATAGTGGCGCATGGCTCGAGGCTCCCCTTTGTCTGCTGCATTAATATTTTCTGAGCGCCATTCCTTCTGAGGACTGTATCTAGCAGATTTTTTGTAATAGCCATGTAATTAATTGCTGTAGTACACTTTCTGGCTGTTATAAGCAGGAAGTGTTACTCATTTTTAGGTTGTTGAAAGTTGAAGATTTTTGGCTCTGTAATTCAAAACAAGCTGATCTGGTTGCTCTGTACAGCTAAACCTGTGAGTTTATGTATCTCTTGTTGTATGTTTTGGCATGAACCCACTGATTTCATGATTAATTTTATATGAGAAATGCTATGTTAGCATGTGTTTTTGTTAATTCTGTCTCCAGTATTGCATGTATCTTTCTTCTGAGTCTGGGTATTTAAGGAATGTTGAGACTCTAGAACATAGAATTCCTGTGTTGAATGTCTGATCTTTCAGCTTCTGCTCAAAGGTAGATTAAACTATTTTCAGATTAAACATTGGGAAGGGTATACTGCAGTAGGGATGCCATAAGTAGAGATAACTTAACACTCTGTGTTGGGAGATATCTGTAAGGCAGGTATCATATATATATCCCCCTGAAATCTAGTTTTAGTTGTTCATGCTGATCATTCACAGGTGTATGTCTACTGACTCCAGGCCCTGGATAGGCACCAATCTTGCTTTGTTTTTGTGTTACAACCATGTCCAGCTTTGCATCCAAACTCAAAATCAAAATCAAAATCTAAAACAACCATTAGGACATTAGAATTAGTTTTAGGATCCTCAGTCCTCTGTCTACAACTGCAAATAGGCCCAAAGCTAGCCCCTTTGCTCTTATCTTTCAGTTTTGGTCTACTTATAGGAGGACTTATCTGCTTTCTGACAGCATCCCAATCCTTGTATGCGTATCTCATGGATGTTGAGTAGGGAATACCCCCCTAGGTCTTGCGGAGCCTGAAGAAGAAGAGGAGATAAAATATAGAGTCTATCTCCTACACTGTTGGCCCCTGGCCCAGAGATCTTGTTGATCACTGATGGCTACCTTGTAGGGAAATCTGGGAATAAGCATCCAGTCTGGGAAAAAACCAACAGAAATTGGCGACTCTACTGAGGATGGTGATTTGAAAATTGTTATTTTTGAAAGAACCCTGATTTATAAAAGAAAACAGTTCCTAGTAATAGGTGGCGACTCTGAAGTAATCTCCCAACTGGTCAAAGTAAAATTTATATGCAGGGGAGAAGATCCCAACAAAATCCTTTATTTGAAGAGTTACCAGTAACAAGAAGAATGATGTACAGAAGAAAGGGAGCTGTCTCAGTCAGTCGTGAGGGTTCCCCCAGAAAAAATGATGATATGCAAGACAATCCAAGGTCTTCAGACAAGACAGTACCTTATTTTTCAAATGCAGAAGCTGATATTCGGGGTGCATATGAGAGGCAACAGGGTGGTAACATGAGAATGAGGTCAGAGGTGTTCCAAGAACGCCCATTTCTAGACCCTAGTGAAAGGTTTGAAGAGGCTGAGTCTCTGAGGGATGATGAAGATGATGATCAGAATATGGTAAAACCATCCTCCTCTAGGCCCAATGAGGAAGAACTAGCTGATGAAATTAGGAGCTTAAGGGCCGAGTTTGAATATCAGTAGGTAATATCAATCAGAGATGACTTGAGGAAGAAAGTGCAAGCTTTGAGGACTGCCCAGAATAATTCAATTCCTACCCTTGAGAATGCAAATGTGCAGAGACATCAACAGAGAAATGAAGTGCAACATCAGCATAATGATGAGAGACAAAATGTGAATGATGCTAGGATACCACTGAATAATGTAAGAAACCAGAATGTAAACAGAAATATTAATGTTAATCAGTTTGACAGATAGCCAATGCAGCTAGATAGATTCAGACAGCTGGTATTTGATGGTATTCCTGGGTATCCTAACCCCATTGACAAGCATCTGAGGATGCAAGTGCCTAAATTTTTAGGAAACAACACTGTGTCAGGAGAAGATCATCTAAAAGCCTTTCAAAATGTCATGGATAACTTTGAGGTTGAACATGAGGATGTTTTCATGAAGTCATTCATGCAATCCTTAATAGATGAGGCAAGAGAATGGTACAAGAATCTGCCTGACCAGAGTATTTCATCATGGGATGATTTTAAAAGGATGTTCAAGGAGCAATATGGTGACAAAACTGACCCTATCTTTTTTGTAAATGAGTTCACCAGTATCACTAAAGGGTCAAATGAGCAGGTTGCAGATTTTAATGCAAGATTTACTAAAGTGTTAAACAAATTGCCACATCACATGAGGCCAAATGAACCAATGTGCATAATATTGTATATCAATGCCTTTGATACAAAAACTGCATATGGATTAAGAGATAAAGGTCCTGCTACTCTCAAGGATGCTTTCAGAATTGCAGTGAATATTGAAAACAACAGGAAAGCATCAGGCAAGACTAACAGAAGGGATGATGTGAAAATTCTGCAGAATCCAAACAAGCCTCAGAACACTCAAGGTAATACATCTGCCCCTGAAGATAAGATAGACAAATTGGCAAATGTTGTTAAGGACCTAAGCTATAGATTAGCTAGAAGTGAAAAAGGGATAGGTCCTGATAGGCAAGTCTATCAAAGGCAGGAAAAGAGGCCATCATTACATGATATGCCTTATAATACCAATTGGCATAATGGTAAGCCTATATTCCCACACAACAACACAAATCAGAGAGCTCAACATGTCAAAGAAACTCCTGATCCTCTAAAGAAAGCTATAAATATTGTTGATGATACTCCATGGTGTATAATTTGTCAGATGCCACATTCACAGTCACAGTGTATGATTGCTCAGTCCTTGTGTGATTATACTACATCTTGTAATGAATGCAATGAGCCACATTATGTGCAAGATGATGATGTAAATATGATGTCCATAAGCAATGGATACACTCTTTATGATGCTGATGAGAGTACAAATGATGGAACTCAGGGCTGCCAACAGTTCCCATATGATGAAGATGATGAAGTTAACTATGCCTATGCTCAGAACTCACACAATTTTCTAAGTAACTTACAACAACCTTCTGATGAGGAAATGAGGGCCTTCACAGCTGCAGCAGTTGCTCAAGTCAAGAGTAACTACAATCTCAGAGGTAAAAATCAAGTAAGCAGCCCATATCAGTCGGAAGATATTTTTGCAGGTCAGCCAGTGCATGGTCATAAAGGAATTGAATCACAAAAAAGGCAGTGGGGTAATAATAAACAGAATTTCAGACATAGAACAGGTCATGAATCCCAAGGACCAGAAAATAGAATCCCTCAGGCTGAAGATCAAGGTAAAGGTTCCCAAGACAAGAATGATGATCAGGGAACTATGAAAGTAAAAGCTAAATCAGTTCAGGATAAAAGTAAGATTGTGGAGCAAGCTACAACTGTTATACAAAATTATGCTCCATTTGATATAGCTCAAGTCCTCTCCCAGGTAAAAGTCTCTGTTCCACTTATGGAACTGATGAAAGTGGAAGAAATTAAGAATAGGACAATATCCCTAATTTCAGGGGTACCTTTTCAAGCTAAACAAAATGCTCAGACCCAGGGTGAGAAACATGTCATATGTAATGAAGAAGATGAGGCTCCTGAAGTCTATTTAGGAGTGACTATGACAAAGTGTCCTTCACAAGTGGAACCATTTTATGTATCCCTGGTTATAAATGGAAAAATAATCAGAAATTGTATGCTTGACTCTGGAGCATCTACAAATGTCATGCCTTTGGCCATCATGCAACAAGCTGGATTGAAAATTGACAAGGCATGTGGAAAATATTATGCTATGGATGCCAGAGAGGTACCGGTTATTGGAATCATGAAGGATGTAGATTTCAAACTGGCAGCATTTCCTGAAAAGAGATATAAAATGAATATAACAGTGGTTGACATCAAGCCACAGTATGGTATGTTGTTGTCAAGAAGATGGGCAGCACTTATTGGTGGAAGTATGCAGCTGGACTTGTCATATGCCATGATTCCAATGAATGGCAGGGATGTTAAGCTAATCAGAGAACAAAGATCATCAGAGACAGTGGAAGACCAAGAAGCAGAGGAACAGATATGTTTTGTAAACACTGACTGTGATAACTTCAGGGTTGTCTCAGATGATAGAGAAGATAAAAAGAAAAATGTCTGCATTGAAGAGCTGGACCAGCAGGGTTTGTGGACCATGTTTTTTGATGGAGCTTGTGCAAAAGAAGGCTCTGGAGCTGGAGTTGTTTTCCTGTCTCCAACTGGTAAGCTCCTCAAATTCTCTTTCTTGCTGAGGTTTGTTTGCACAAACAACATTGCAGAATATGAGGCTTTACTCTTAGGCCTAAATATAGCCCTCAAACATGGAATCAAAATGCTAAGAGTATTTGGGGATTCTGAGCTGATTGTATCCCAAATTAGAGATAGGTATGCTTCAAAAAACAAAAGATTGAAACAATACAAGCATGCTGTTTGGGATACCATTGAACTATTTGATGCATTTTCAATAGGCTGGGTAGAGAGATCCAAGAATGTTATGGCTGATTTCTTAGCCAATGTTGCAATAAGGCCAGATGACATCACTCTGTCAGATGTTACAAATGTAGAAGTTAAAATTAGGCCTGCAGTACCAGAAAATATATGCAGTTGGCAAGTGTTTAATGATGATAGGGACTTGTTAAAATTTTTGCACTGCATAGATGAATATGAGAATCAAGAAATTGATTTCCAAGCTTTTGTAGAGACTATAGATGGAAAAGAAACTCTTGTGGGAAAAGAGATAATTCAATTGAAGACTAATAAAATCCCCAGAGGATTAGTAGCTTTGGAAAGAGCTTTTGACAGTAGAGATAAATTGGTCACAAGGACATCTCCCACAAATAAGGAGGATTTAGAAGAGATAAATTTGGGGACATCTCAGGCCCCTCAGAAGGTATACATTGGTAAATAGCTCAAACCACACATCAGGAGTATGCTGATTGCATTACTGAAAAGGTACAAACATATTTTTGCTTGGTCATATGAGGACCTAAAAGCCTATAGGGAAGATTTATTCCAGCATGAGATCCCATTGAAGCCGGGAGCTAAGCCATTCAGACAGAGGCAAAGACCTATTAATCCTACCTTGGCTCCAAAGATGCAGGAAGAACTTAAAAAGCTTAGGGAAGCTGGAATAATTGTGCCAATCAGACATTCAACTTGGGTGTCTAACCTTGTCCCAGTCAGAAAAAAGAATGGTGATATTAGGCTTTGTGTTGACTTCAGGAACTTAAATGTATCCTCTTTAAATGATAACTATCCACTACCTAATATGGAAGCTATGTTGCAGAGAGTGACTGGTTGTGAACTCTTATCCATGATGGATGGATTTTCAGGTTATAATCAGGTGAAGGTGAAGGAATCAGAACAGTATAAGACTGCCTTCACCACCCCATAGGGAACTTATGTGTATGTTAGAATGCCGTTTGGGCTAACCAATGCAGGTGCTACATTTCAAAGAGCAATGGATGTTGCTTTTGCAGGGTTGATTGATTCAATCCTGGCTGTATATCAGGATGACTTGACTGCTTACTCAAAGAAAGAAGAGCAGCATTGTTTGCATCTAGAGCATATTTTCATAAGAGCACTGGAGTATGGCATTTCTTTAAATCCAAAGAAGTGTGCTTTTGGGGTGGTTGAAGGAAAACTCCTAGGGCACATTGTTTCCAAGGATGGAGTTAGGATAGATCCAGAGAGAGTGGCTGCTATTGACAGAATTCAAATGCCAAAAACTGTAAAAGGAGTTCAGTCCTTCTTTGGACAGATAAATTTTGTTAGGAGATTTGTTCCCAACTTTGCAGAAACCACAAGGAACATTTCCAAGATGATGAAGAAGGATGCCACTATCCACTGGGAAAGTGAAGCAATTGAATCATTTCAGAGTATCAAAGAGGCAATCAAAATGGCCCCTGTTCTTAAATCTCCTGATTTTTCTAGGCCATTCCAATTGTTTTCATTTGCTTCCTTTCATACTGTTGCTGCATGTTTGCTACAGAAAAATGAAGATGGTTTTGAACAGCCCATCGCTTTCTTCAGTATGTCCTTGCAGGCTTCTGAGTTGAAATATGATATTATGGAAAAACAGGCATATGCACTAGTCCGAGCCATCAAAAGTTTCAGACCATACCTGGTAGGATCACATATAATTGCATATGTACCCCATGCAGCAGTCAAAGACATATTCACTCAGCAGGAGGTGACTGGAAGAAGGTGCAGATGGATAAACAAACTGCAAGAGTTTAACATAGACATACAAATTACCAAGTTGGTAAGAGGACAAGGATTAGCCAAGATGATGGCACAGTCAAACTTGGAAGCATGCCAAGTTAATGTAGTCCAAAATGAGAATGTAAATGTATCAAGATCTGAATGGTACAAGGACATTATATACTACTTGCAAAATCTGAATTGTCCTTCCCATTTCAGTGATAGTCAAAAGAGGACTTTAAAGTTACATGCAATCAGGTATGTTATTGTTCAAGGTGAGCTATACTGGAAAAACCCTGATGGTGTGCTGCTGAGATGTGTGGATGAAGATGTAGCTAACAATGTTTTGATTGATATGCATAAAGGATTGTGTGGTGGACATTATACTGCCCAAACAACAGCTCATAAAATTCTCAGAGCAGGATATTGGTGGCCCACTCTCTTTTCAGATGCACAAAAGTTAGTAAGGAAATGTGACCCTTGCCAAAGATTTTCAGGAAAGCTGAAATATGATGGTGCTTTACCCCTCAGAACTGTAACTGTGGATGCTCCATTTCAGCAATGGGGAATTGACTTCATAGGGGAAATTGCAGACAAATCAAGTGGGGGACACAGTTGGATTTTGGTGGCAACTGATTACTTTACCAAATGGATTGAGGCCATTCCAACTAAGAGAGCTACAAGTAAGGTGGTGATAGATTTCATACTGAAAAATGTTATCATCAGGTTTGGAGTACCATTCAAGACAGTCACTGATAATGCTATGTGCTTCAGATCAGGTGAATTTGTTGATTTTTGCAACAGGTATGGGATAAATCTATCATATGCATCACCATATCACCCACAAGGGAATGGTCAAGCAGAATCAAGCAATAAAAGCATCATGAAAATTATCAAGAGGATACTGGACAAGAACAAGAGAGCTTGGGACTCAAAATTAAAGTTAGCAATATGGGCTGACAGAGTGACAGTGAAAAGGGCTATTGGGATGTCACCCTTTGAGCTAGTATATGGTGCATCAGCCAGATTGCCCATAAACAATCTCCTACCAGTTTACAGATTCATCCAGGAAAATGATAAGGAGATTGAAGACTCCATGACAAAAAGGGTGAACCAGCTGGTTGCACTGGATGAAAACAGAAGGAAAGCCCACCAGATTAATCTCAAGAGACAACAAGATGTGAAATATCAGTTTGACAGGAGAGCTATAAAAAGGAAATTTCAGGTCAATGATCTGGTGCTCATTTGGAATGCAAAAGATCAGGACAAGGGTAAACATGGTAAATTCAAACCCTTATGGATGGGCCCATATCAGATTTGCAGTGCTCACGGGGAGGATTCTTATTTCCTCCAGGCCCTAGATGGTGAAGTTCTGGAATTGCCTGTGCATGGCCAATTCCTTAAGTTCTATTTTGCATAGATGACTTGTCGCTGTGCACATTTGTAAAAACATGTATATAGTGTAAATGTCGTGCAATTCATGCTTTTTGGTTTTTTGCTTGGTCTGCCTGAAGATCTGGTTCTCGCTGCAGGTTTTCACCTGCACGTCCCCGTTCGGAGCCAGTGTTGGTGCTCATTTTGACCTGGAGGCTGAGCTTGCTTGTTGGAGGGTTTCTTCTTTCAAACCCTAGGTGTTCCTGTTCATCGGCAAGAGCTTGGTCTATCGGCGAAGGATATTGTTGTTCTACCGATGGTGTTGGTCTTGCCGACAGGGGTAAGTCATGTATTCATCGGCAGGAGTGGGAGCTATCGGGTGAGCGGTCAGATGTTGGGCCGACAGTATAGTGTCTAGCCGATAAGATTCATCGGCGTGTGTCTTACCGAGGAAAGTGGGGTTGACGTTTGGCATCGGTAAGACTACTGTGATCGGCCAATGTGTTTTGTGGTTCGCCGATAGAAGGAAGTCACCCCGATGGGGAATGCCATCGGGATGATTTCGTGTTTGGTTTGACCGACGGTGGAGTATGTAGGATTTGGCAATCGGCGAGACTTTGGCTGTCGGGCTAGCCGTTGGAAGGTTCGCCGATGGAGTGTCTCTGGCCGATGAGGGTGTCATCGGCGTAGGTCACACCGAGAGGGGAGCATGGAGTGGCCATCGGCGTAACTTTTGACATCGGCGTAGGTATTTTGTTGCTCGCCGATGGTTTTGGTCTCACCGACAGACAAGGAATGTGAAATAGGCATCGGCATAACCTTTGAGGTCGGCAGGAGATTTGTGGAGCTGGCCGATGGTTCTCCTATGGCCGATGGGGATGTTGGTGACTTATGGAGATGTTACGATCGGCGAGACCACTGTGGTCGGCAGGAGATTTTTGAGGAAGGCCGATGGTGTATGTCATGGCGATGGGCTGTGGGCGAAGGGTCGTGTGGTGCAGGAGCACCCGCACATGATCAGGATATAGGTCCGCATGATGACATACATGATCAGGATATAGGATAGTTATCAGCATGATGACAGGATAGCCTATTTTTAGTATGTTTGACTTTAGCATGTAATAAGGTCCATTGGACCGATGCTATGTAATAGATCAGCATAGGAGTATGTGTAGGCAGTTAGAGATCGAGATAAGATTATCTGAGCTGTCCTCTCTCCCAGCCGCTTGGAAGCTCCCAGCCGCTGGGAAGTGAAGTTGGTAGTACTCGAAGGATTTGTTATTTATACCTTCGATCTGTTAGGGTTTAGATCATTATTATTATTTTTTTTTGATAGTTCATCTTGATATTGTTAGATGTATTGGGTTGAGCTGAGATTCAGGGGAGCAGTTCAGACATTGGGAATCTATATTCAGAACTTTTGAATTTCAATTGAATAAGATCTCATCTTTTGCAGTATCTGGTTGTATCAGTTGTATCTGTGTTGATTTCCTTTCCGTTTGCAAGTAGATGGGTATTTTCAACCCTTCCACCGGTTGATCCTGCAAATCGGTGGAATGGTCCTGTATCATAGCTTAGGTTGCATTTGTGTTTTCTGTTTATGCATTGCATTGTTCAGGAGATCTGTTAGGAGCATGCTGTGAATCAGCCTAGCATCCTCATGTGCTAGGTCTAGAAGATAAGTTGTTAGATTTTGGTTTGAAGGTGATCCGGCCCGGTCGTCACATGATCTTTGTGAAATAGAGCAGTTCGGAGTGCTTACATGCAGTGGAAGGATCCACAGGAGTCTGCATGTGCGTTTCCAGTCGAAGCAAGCCGCATCGTCATCTGCGAATGCATCGCCATCAGGATCGGGTCATGAAGTTGTTGAAGTTTGCATGTTGCAAGCGCATCATGATGTTTTGAGTTGGATATATACTCAGTGTATATATCGCAGTCAGGATCATCTCTCGGGGAAGTTCATCATCCGCATATCGCTAACGGATGCGGGTGTGAAAGTTAAGTTTTTTTTGGCTAAGTGTTGAAGAGTTCATCAGGATGATGTGTGACGTCATCGTCATCAGGATATGACGTCATCGTCATCAGGATATTAAGAAATCCCTCAATGCGAGTTTATCCTGTTGTCGCTAAGTGGTTAAGTATCGGTGTAGGCGGGAAGTTGTATTAGCATCATCAGGAGGTTTCGAAGAACCGGATAAGTTAGATCATGATGCTGTTACTTGGATCGTCGGGCAGTGGAGCATCGAAGGCAAGTTGTTGAAGTGCAACGTCATCAGGATATTTGGAGCAACCGGATATTTGGTTATCCTGCTGACGAAGGTGATATTGAATATCATGATGATGCCGCTTGTATTTGGCACCCGATGAACAGTGCAACCGGAGGATGTTTGCGCCCGTTGATTATCATGATGATGATGATGATAGGCGACAGGCGGAGGAGGTAAATAGTAGTCGACAGGAGGATATTTGCGATCATCCGAAATATGATGATGCTGTTGAAATGTGATGATGCTGTTGTTGTCTCTAGGAAATATGATGATGATGTTCAGCCGATAAGGAATTTTATCATGCTGTTTGCATTTGTGGCTACTCCTTCCTGTTAGTTAGCCTCCGTTGCGTCCCACTCTGCATCATCGTGTGTCGAGCGCGGCAAAACGCTTGACACTTGGTATGCGTGTGATGAAGCTTTTAAAGCGTCGAAGTTGTCTCCACACCATGTATGTGGGATTTTTCCCCTTGCATTATTTTTGAACCTACGAAGGGCGTGTTTTGGCGGGAAATCTTTTTTGTATGCAGCGACGATTTTTCAGGTGACCGCGGGTGGTTGAGACCCTTAATGGCGACGGTGCAGGGATGTGGACAATGGTACACATGGTCAGGTCGCCCAATTTTTGAATGAAGACCCCAGATAGTGGTGCATGGCTCGAGGCTCCCCTTTGTCTGCTGCATTAATATTTTCTGAGCGCCATTCCTTCTGAGGACTGTATCTGGCGGATTTTTTGTAATAGCCATGTAATTAATTGCTGTAGTACACTTTCTGGCTGTTATAAGCAGGAAGTGTTACTCATTTTTAGGTTGTTGAAAGTTGAAGATTTTTGGCTCTGTAATTCAAAACAAGCTGATCTGGTTGCTCTGTACAGTTAAACCTATGAGTTTATGTATCTCTTGTTGTATGTTTTAGCATGCACCCACTGATTTCATGATTAATTTTATATGAGAAATGCTATGTTAGCATGTGTTTTTGTTAATTCTGTCTCCAGTATTGCATGTATCTTTCTTCTGAGTCTGGGTATTTAAGGAATGTTGAGACTCTAGAACATAGAATTCCTATGTTGAATGTCTGATCTTTTAACTTCTGCTCAAAGGTAGATTAAAGTGTTTTCAGATTAAACATTGGGAAGGGTATACTGCAGTAGGGATGCCATAAGTAGAGATAACTTAACACTCTGTGTTGGGAGATATCTGTAAGGCAGGTATCATATATATATCCCCCTGAAATCCAGTTTTAGCTGTTCATGCTGATCATTCACAGGTGTATGTCTATTGACTCCAAGCCCTGGATAGGCACCAATCTTGCTTTGTTTTTGTGTTACAACCATGTCCAGCTTTGCATCCAAACTCAAAATCAAAATCAAAATCTAAAACAACCATTAGGACATTAGAATTAGTTTTAGGATCCTCAGTCCTCTGTCTACAACTGCAAATAGGCCCAAAGCTAGCCCCTTTGCTCTTATCTTTCAGTTTTGGTCTACTTACAGGAGGACTTATCTGCTTTCTGACAGCATCCCAATCCTTGTATGCGTATCTCATGGATGTTGAGTAGGGAATACCCCCCTAGGTCTTGCAGAGCCTGAAGAAGAAGAGGAGATAAAATATAGAGTCTATCTCCTACACTGTTGGCCCCTAGCCCAGAGATCCTGTTGATCACTGATGGCTACCTTGTAGGGAAATCTGGGAATAAGCATCCAGTCTGGGAAAAAACCAACATTGGGATTGGTAAAATATCAGTTGGAAAGGTACTTGGATGATTAAATGAGCATGTGCAAACCTTTTATGATGTTTTCCATGCACATGCAAGGTATGGGAAGTCGTGGGATACCCACTTGCAATAAGCCCTTGGTGAGTTATAGCCTAATAGGCCTAGTTAGCACGCTGACAGTCCTGATTTGAGGCATTCTTTTCAAAATAACCAATGGTGATTTCTAGATATGTTTTAAAATGCCTTAATGGGTACTCAAAACAGGTTCCAAATGTTGGAAATGAGGTCAGGTTTGAAAGTTATGGTCAAAAAATAGTAAATTTCTGATTTTTAAGTTTTTGTACAAACGTATCAGTCCATTTTTGGATAGTCTCTTCCAAAGTAAGCTATAGTGATTTCCTGATATGTTTGAGAACACCTTAATGGGTATCCAAATATGCTCTCACAGTTTTGTTTGATAAACTACCTCAAAATATATGAGTGATTGTTCCTCAGTGAAGGGCTACAAGGTGTTATGACAGTCATGAAGGAGATAGTTGCATGCATGAAGAAATAGTTTGGTAAATGATTATTTGGGATTGAGTTAAAGTCCTTAAGGGATGAGAAGGCCTTTGATAACCTTGTTTTGGTCAGAAGAGTTAGAAACCCCTAATGGTGCCTTTGTGAGATCCTTGTCTAATGAAGTTTTTGTGAAACTTGATGTATCTAGTGATTGTGACACATTGTGTGCAATATGCTAGTATGAAGTTGAGTTAAGTTGTTCTTTTCATCTGCATTAAATTGGTATCAAAACTCATAAGATTCTGAGCGTGTAGATAGAGCGCCGAAGGAGGCAATCTACACCAGGATTTTTGGGTAAGCATTGGTTTTTGCTACCTGATTCTTGTTGTGAAGTTTTATGGTTGCGGGTGCAAGTTCACTCACTGCAATAGGCAGACAGGAAGGTTTGTCAAGAGGGCCAGAGGAGATGGTCCATTGGTTGTCGCCAAATGTCTTGGGAAGAGAGGCAAGAGAGGACTCCTAGGTGAGGGACAGGAGTGTTGTTGTAGCAGGAAGGAGTGGACTTCTGATGATAGAGATGCACCTTGAAGGCAGCCAGTCAAACTCCATTAATAGGAGTCATAGTTGGAAAGTAAAGAGGAAGCAGAGGAGGCATCAAGTCAGGGTTGAAGACATAAAGAGG
The DNA here is from genome assembly GCA_027924645.1 of Cunninghamia lanceolata. Classification (NCBI taxonomy): domain Eukaryota; kingdom Viridiplantae; phylum Streptophyta; class Pinopsida; order Cupressales; family Cupressaceae; genus Cunninghamia; species Cunninghamia lanceolata. The sequence continues at coordinate 6,134,729 of BSBN01000429.1, read as the reverse complement.
CAAAAGTTGTTTGAAGGAGACCACACAACTCTTGGGACAAGAGTTTTCTTCATGCTGAGGAGTATGGTGCAGGAGCACCTTGGCAAATCAAAGTTGTCCTAGACAAATCTTTGATTTTGATTAAATTGTAATGCTTCAACACTATATAAGGTTAAACAAGTCATTGTTATGTCATTAGGAGTGTTAAATGTTCAAATGGTATCTCCATTTGCAAAAGGGGAAATGTTATATTTCAAAAATGTAAAAATGAGGGAAGGTGAGGAGTCATTTGGCTCTTGATTCATTCCTAGGAAGTTAGGAACTGAAAAGACAAATTGGAATGCCTTTAAAAGGCCTTGTAACATCCAAGAAATTCGTGGGTGGTTGAAGATTTTAACATGGAATGAGAAAAAACATTGTTTTCCTGTATTTTCCTTCAGAAATTTGTTGCCTTTTGCTATTGTACGGCCCTATACGGAAATGCATGGATGTCTAATGGATTGCAAATGTTAGATCATTCAACCACCTTCCATTTGCAGTTAGTCTCATGCTTTTTGATATTGTTTTGTGTAAGATATTGCATTTTTAGTGAAAACTGCCAAAAACCCTATTAAGGTAAACAGTGGCAATGAAATCTTGTGTTTCTTCATTGTTTTATCCTTTGCATGTTGTAAATCCTTGATGGAAATGATTATAGTAGTATTACCCTTCAAGTCCTCGAGGTCTCCGACCAGATATCTATGGTTGATGTAGAAAAAATCAAAGTTTATGACTGTTTTTCTGTGTGACAGTCCAGAAAAATAGAGTTTCAAGAACAGTTAAGAGGTATGGGTGTTGGGATTGGTAAAATATCAGTTGGAAAGGTATTTGGATGATTAAATGAGCATGTACAGACCTTTTATGATGTGTTCCATGCACATGCAAGGTATGGGAAGTCGTGGGATACCCACTTGCAATAAGCCCTTGGTGAGTTATAGCCTAATAGGCCTAGTTAGCACGCTGACAGTCTTGATTTGAGGCGTTCTTTTCAAAATAACCAATGGTGATTTCTAGATATGTTTTAAAATGCCTTAATGGGTACTCAAAATAGGTTCCAGATGTTGGAAATGAGGTCAGGTTTGAAAGTTATGGTCAAAAATAGTAAATTTTTGATTTTTAAGTTTTTGTGCAAACGTATCAGTCCATTTTTGGATAGTCTCTTCCAAAGTAAGCTATAGTGATTTCCTTATATGTTTGAGAACATCTTAATGGGTATCCAAATATGCTCTCAGAGTTTTGTTTGATGAAATACCTCAAAAGATATGACTAACTATTCCTCAGTGAAGGACTACAAGGTGTTATGATAGTCATGAAGGAGACAGTTGCATGCATGAAGAAACAGTTTGGTAAATGATTATTTGGGATTGAGTTAAAGTCCTTAAGGGATGAGAAGGCCTTTGATAACCTTATTTGGGTCAGAAGAGTTAGAAACCCCTAATGGGGCCTTTGTGAGATCCTTGTCTAATGAAGTTTTTGTGAAACTTGATGTATCTAGTGATTGTGACACATTGTGTGCAATATGCTAGTATGAAGTTGAGTTAAGTTGTTCTTTTCCTCTACATCAATGCAGGAATAGGTTGCTCCTCCAAAAGGGAGGGGAAGTATCACTTAGGAGAAGGACTTGGTCTGGTAACCCTAAGAGAAACCTAAATTGAGCAAGCACACAAACACAACCCTATTTTGATTTCGATTATGTCGAGTCAATATGGGTAGTGGTAAGTGATCTATGTTGTGAATCTTGATTGCATGTTTGGATGATCATGCGAGAACTGTGATTTAATCTGCATGTTGATAAGTTTATGGTTGCATAGGTAAGGTTTATTGTGGTTTGGATCTAACTCGTGCAAGTCCATGATATGTTCATACATATGAGTCAATACGAGCATGAGTATACATAGGTAGACATACCTACATACACTCATGAGTGTATTGCTCATCGGTATGGGGATATCGATTTGACCATGCAAGAGTTATCATCTCTTTTGTGTATGTAAATATTATGTTCTTATGTCTATTATGATAAATGAATTTATAAATAATAAGTTTTAGGTGAATTTTATGTTGATTATATATATATATATATATATATATAGTAAATTATTTATTATTAATATATTTATGTAATTATTTCATTTTTGGTGATATGAGATTATGTAAATTCAATTATCAAATAGTTATGCTTGAAAATATATATATAGTTAATATGGCTGATATGGCATGGAACGCAACCTATTTATAAGGTGACATAGTAGCAATAAAGCACTTAAGCTTTGAGCACATGTTAATATGTGTTTTTGAATTTATGGTGGTTATAAGTTAAGCCTATTCATAAGCCTAGCAAAGAGCTTAGGAAAGTGCATAGGCATAGGCATTAATATTGTTTCTTAATGTGTTTCGAATCAAACTCTTTTTGGCCCGTGTGTATGGTCGTTGGGAGGTTGAGATTAGAAATTTAAACCTTTTTAAAAGCCTATCTAAGTGCTTAAGTAAGCACATAGGCTTAGGCTTTATTTATATTTCATGGTGAGTTTAAAACAAACTCTTATGTTGCATTTTGACTTGGTCTTTGAGCGCTTGGGAGAGGTAAAAATCAGTTAGGGGATTCAAAATGAGTTTTCATTATTTTATCAACGTGAATTTGACTATTTCCAAGAAAACCATTTTTACTATTTATTTGGGAATGTGGCTTTTAGGCGGTAAATTTTATGGAGAGGGTTGTATGTTTTAGAAGTCTAATTTTACTATTGGTTGATTATGTGTCCTCTTATGTGTCTTTTACTCTTATTATTCTTTTGACACCTCTAAATTGGTTGCAAATTAAGTGGAATGGTGGCATTTTCCCTAGATAGTTTGTAGTTTGATCTCTCTATGAGTTTTTGTATATAAAGGGGTGCTCTCTCTCATTCCAATACACACAAGTTTTTAGCCAAGAGCATTCATATTTTGCTATTTTCATTTTAGAGTTAGTGTTGTGAGTTTTTGCCATTTTGCTTTGAAGTTGTGAGAAGAGGTTTTGTAAGATTAGAGGGAGAGTTGTTTTACTTAGAAGGGACTTTTAGTTCATTGGAAGGAGCTTAATTAAGGGAATATCATTGATTCATTTGGAGCTAATATCACAGGCATGGGATTTTCTCTTTTATTATGTTTTTATATTTTAAAGGCATTTTTGTGTTGTTGTTATTGATGGATGAATTGTGTTATCTATATGAGTGTTACTTGAATGTTTAAAAGAATATATATAAATATATATATATCTAGAAAAAAGATTTGTATTGTGAATGTAAAATTAATCTCCATAGTAGAGATTAGTGCCTAGATGGGTTTTGTATGATTATTAGATTGAGTATGGTTAGATACTTGTATAAGGGGAAAGATAGTGAACTATAGTTTGCAAATAGTATTACTTCGACATATGTGTCATAGTAAAAACTTGGAATGGGTTAACCTTGGGATTGTGATCCATGGAAGAGGGAGATAACCTAGAATAGAGTTTGATGTAATTTTTAAATGGGCATATTCCTGGGATTTGTTGATCCATGGGAAAGGGAATATCCTATAGAGAATGATGTAATTTTTAAGTGAGGTTAACCTTGGGATATGTGATCCATGGAAGAGGTAGATAACCTGATATAGAGATTGTTGTCTTTGCAAATCGAGATAGAATGGTGGGTGAATGTGTGACGTCCATTCTGAGTTAGGGGTGATGAAACTTTGGCCAAAGTAGTGTAAGTAGCCACTGTTTACATTATCAGTTCACTGTGATCCAAGTTTACATACTAGGAAGGGAGATCATGCTTGTAGGTTGTAGCCGCAATGTATGACAATACTAGTTAAGTAGGAAACAACACCTTGCTCAATTAGGCTTATCAATGAGGTTACCATACCAATCCCTTCGTCAAAGGGTAGGGCCATTTACCAGTTGGTAAATGTGCATGGCACCGTAGTTAGTCAGTGGTTGGAGGAAAAACACTTGAGTGATGCTTCCCCTCATGCAATTGGCAGCCTGGATTTAAAGACAAACATCAGCATCATATGTATCTCTATTTTTTAGTTAGCTCTTGAAGCTTGTACGTATCTATTTTATGAAAATATTGTAAAGAGAAATATTCAATTATTTTATTGAGGAAATGTAATTTGATTATGCCATGGGAGTTTGAAATATGTTTCAAATGTGCATCTTATCAAATGAATTTAAGGAAAAAATTTATTGTGTTTGCTATCAGTATCTTGATCATTTTACTTTTAGAGTTAAACATAGTAAATATTAGTTGGTAGAACAAGTGGCATGTTACATGTGGTATTAGAGCTAACTAGGTTCAACTCTGGAGTCTATGTGCTCACTATGCTATGAGAGTCTAAAGTTGAAACTAGTTTTATGCAAGATGGCATAGAAGACTAACCAAGAAAATTGCCAGGAAGATTATTTTTCCAGAAAGTATCCAAGTTAGTGCTTAAAAGAGAACCAACTGAGGAATTAAGAAATCCAAGAGTCAATTTAATTGTGTTGAGGACGTATAATGGAAAGATTCCAAGATTTTGGACTAAAAAGGTAAAACCTTGATAGTTGCTAATTAGACTAAGAGCTCAAGTAGAGAAGTGTCTATATGAAATCAAGATCACTTTTATGTCTCAAGAGCTTAGGGACGGGAAGATTTATAAGTAATCAACCAGGTGCAGAAGCAATTGAGTTTTGAAGATTCTAGAAATTGTATCAATGATACATAGATAAGTTGGGATTTTTGTCTAAACCCTAGATGGATTGGAATAAGTCAAGAGGGATAAAAGGATCAATAAAGGACAAGTAGTGATGTATTGGCATAAAATGCTTGGAATAATAGTATAGGACTTGGAAATAATTTTTGAATTCTAAGATTCATGAGAAAACCAATTGCCATATACAAAGAATTATGCATAAATAGAAGAGAATAAGAGTTCCTGAAAGCCTATTGGACAAAGTGTCAATGTGTAGAAGAGGACATAAATAAGGAGGATCCTCTTGGGCAATATTTTGATGAATAAAGATTGGGATTAGTATCATTCTTTTGTTAAAAAGTCTGCATGAAGTTTGCAAGATAATTCATAGTAAGGTGAAGTTATTAGTTATTTTCATAGCATTTTGGACAAAAAGTTGAGATCTATGTATTTTGTTTCTTGGTGGAGATAGAAAGTATAATTGTAATGATGAAAGTGATCATTACTAAGATATTTAGACAAGTTTGATTAACTAAACTATTTTGGGAGGTAGGGAATAGAGTTTTGTAATGAAGGGAAGGGGTGTGCGTTCCAACTGACATTCATGCGTATCACCATCTTAGAATATCATCTATGTGATGAACAATAGATATTCCATGATGCAAGGGTGGATTTGTTTTAATCTTTTGATTTTTGAGTATAGTGAAAGTCTTAAGGGACTTATTTATTTATTGTGCTAGTAGTATGGTCTCTAACCACTGTAAGTTTTTGGAAAATTCGAGTGCAATACAATAATCTACTCCCTTGTTAGTGACTCAGTCAGTCACCTAGTGCATAGTCAGTGTATCTTTTTATTTTGACACTTCTTGAATTTTTGGTAAAATTCCTTTTTAAATACTTGCATGAATTTTCATTATTTTATTCCTTAATTTTTGGAATGGTTTAGCCACCAAATTTTAAAGATTATTTATTTTATGACCAGTTGGTCAAAATTTGATTTATTGAGTTCAACCTTTTGACCTATTGTTGAAAATGAAATTGCTTATACTTTGATATTAACTTAAATTATTTTGGTGGCTATACTAGAACATTTCTGGTTGTTCACTGTGTTTTTTGTACAAATGTTCACCTCTATCATGTCTTAGATGGGCCTCTAATGGATTGTGAAAGGATGTAAATTGAAGAAATGCACTTAGTATATTCCTAACTTCACATATTTTAAGAAACCTTGTGAGATAAGAAATTCATTCTAAATCATAATAGAGTCACTAGGAGTAACTAAATTCCTAGTCGATGTGAAACCTATGTATTTTTTTTTAAGAAGACCGAAGAGTGATAGCAAGTTGTCTAGAATGTGAGAGAGTCAAGGATGATTAAAAGCACCCTATAGGGAATTGGTATATATATGATATTCCAAGAGTGGAAGTGGCAGATCATTATCTTGAACTTTGTAAAGTCTTTAGCGCTAGAAGCTTAGCTTTTTATAACTCAGCTTATCACTCTGAGAGAGGCTGTCAACTTTAACCGTCTGCTTTTGGTCTCTCTAAGCAAATCAAAAGCCTTACCACTTTCTAAGGATATGTCCTCAGAGTATAGGGTGAGTTCTGTCGTGGTGTGTAGGAATCCTTATGTTTCATCTTTGGCAGAAGTAATTGTAATTTCTTTAAGTGATGATTTGGAGGAATATGTTCCCCAAAATTAAGAATCTAAGGATAAATCTAAGGGTTATTACTCATTCAAGGATAATCATGAACTAGAATCTGAGGGATATACTCCACTTAGTCATGTAGCTAAGAAGTTAATCAAATCCTTTTCAATATAAAGGAAAGAAAAGTTTTTTTTTAAAAAGCTTATGTATATGAAATCTTTCTTGGGCAAAAGTTTTGAATAAGAATGAGAGATTCTATTTGGAAATGTTAAATGTTTTTAGAACATTGGGGAACATTCGTAGACTTTAAATCTTTATGGAAACCCACAGGGTGAACTATCTTGTTAAGATGGTTAGAACAAGGATTAACTTTGGGGTAAGTGAAGAAGTAGGACAAGGAGTTGAGACTATGGATACCAAGTTAGATCAAATCCTAGAGATGTTGATCAAGACAAGAGAGATGTTGTTATATAGAGCCTAATAAGACTCAGAGGTTAAATTTACCCTGCTTTTATCAGCGTAGTTTACCCCCAAATTATTTAATGGGGTCAAGGGGCAATGCCCCTTGTGGGGGTTTGGGGGTAGCACCCCTAAGATGGGGTCAAGGGGCAACGCCCCTGGCATGCTCCCTGTCGTGATACAGGGCAAGGTTGAGGGGCAGCGCCCCCAAAAATTCAAACAAATTTTATTATTTTATAAAGGCGTCAAGAGTTATTTTTCTATTAGCTGACATAAAAAAACCCTATTTTATAACTGACATAAGGCTTGATAAAAGAGGCTAAGGGTTAGGGTTTCTGTTGATGTATTGTAGCATTTTGCAGCGGTATTGAGTTACAAGGATTGTTGGTTGTAATTAGTTTGATTTACTAGATAATAATAGTGGACTCTCTATTGGTGGATGTAGCCCAGGTTTGGGTGAACCATGTTAAAACTTGTTTCTCACTGTTATTATTTCTATGTATTTCCATTCCTCTATTTAATCTTTATTTGCATTTAATTGATATCTTCTGCATGCAATCCCTAATAAGAGAGAGTTAGAATATTGGAACAAGGAAAGGATTAAGAGGAGGAGAATGGAAAAGAGTTATTCCAGGACATGAAGAAAATTACACCTTTGAAGTTCGAAGGAAGTACCAGATGCTTCAGGTGAAAGTTTAGGTGGAGTGTTAAATCAGAAAGGGCGAATCATAGCCTATAAATCAAGAAGCAAAAACCTCAAACAAATTTTATTATTTTATAAAGGCGTCAGGAGTTATTTTTTCTATTGGTTAACATAAAAAACCTTATTTTGTAACTGAAATAAGTCTTGATAAAAATGGCTAAGGGTTAGGGTTTCCGTTAATATTGTATTGTAGCATTTACAGCGGTATTGATTTGCAAGGATTGCTAGTTGTAATCAGTTTGATTTGCTGGATAATAATATTGGACTCTCTCTTGGTGGATATAGCTTGAGTTTGGGTGAACCACGTTAAAAATTGTCTCTCATTGTTATTATTTCTGTGTATTTTTCATTCCTCTGTTTAATCTTTATTTGAATTTAATTGATATCTTTTGCATGCAATTCCTAACAAATCCCACAAAAACTAGTAGAGGCATATAATTCAACATCCCTAAGACCTCCACCAAGCCGTTTGTTCTCAAACTTTACAAAATGCAAAACTTTAATGTTTCACCAATTTTCCATCACAAGTCGTAAAACAATTACATCTCCAAAATCATAAGGTGTATGATGATGAAATCCTCAAAATCAAATCCAAGATGGAGTTGACAATTTTCTCATAAGAGGGTTTGTCTTGAAACTTCGATGAGAACAATTGTTTTTGCTAAGGTTGCCTATTATGCGCCGAAACTAACAATCGGTGAAAACTAGTTGCCTGTCAATTTGACCACACCTTGTGTCGCCAACGCTGTGAGAGGCCAAGACAAAAATCTAAGCAAACCAAAACTGAGATAAACAACTACAAATTTTTTTGGGTGATGTTGATTGCACATGCGCTTAGGTGCTCCTACATCAGATATGCCAAGTAAAAAGTCTATGAGCATAGGCTCACAAAGGTGGAGTTGAGTAGTCAAACTACCCTTTCAGGTTGCACCCAACCTGTAGTGAACTCCATCACTGGGATAAGTGCACAAGATCAATTCTTCTTTGTCTTCTTCCAGCACCATGTTAGAACAACCATCATCTTCCTCCCACAACTCAATTCATCATTCTTCTCCCCTCTCATGGACTCACATCCACCATGTGTCATCCACCTCCACCAAATTATTTCTCCTCTCCTCTCCTTCATGGGATCCAACCCACTAGTAACTAGCCTTCTCAACCAAACTCTCATGTCACTCATATCACAGCCTGCAGTATAGAAATCTTCATCGAATAGCTTATGGAAATTGAATATTTCCATAGGTTCTTCTCCACATTCTTCAACCCTAGCTACCTCAAATGGAAGTACAAAAGTATCATCACAAAATGCAACAAGATTTACCTCTTCATTCGCTGCTGCAAATTCACCATCGGTTGCATCATTAACTTCTACCTTCTTTGTTGCGATGCTTGTCTTCTCACTTCCAATCGATGTGATCTTCTCCAAACCACTCATTCTCAACTGCCAAAATCTACAACAAGTCATTCTCTTCCTCATCCTTTGCTACAACCTCTTCATATTCCACTACTACATCTTCAACCCCCACATTCTCGCTGCGCGCCTCTTCATCTTCAACCACTACTACACTTGCATCCTCTTGCTTATCTAAATCATGGTTGACTAATTCACCATGTTGCTTCCAATCTACTCAATCTCTTATCTAATCTCTCATATATACCTACCATCATCTCAAGAGTCTTCCACTCCTTATACTGCCTCCAACCTTCCCATATCACAGGCTTCCTCAAGTATATCTACATCTCATCAGTTGTTGCAATCTTTCACATACACATACCACACTCTACAATTTGCAAAACGCTTTCCTTCGTGGCTTCAAGCTCTCTCGCTACTCAAGACTTCTCCTACTTGCAACAACCCTCACACAAGATTCTTCTCTACAATCGCTTCACTCTCCCACAAGTCCTGTGGATCCTCTCCACGCTCAGGATTACCAGCTCTGATACCATATAATGCAGACAAAAACTCCCCTCACTCAAACAAATAACCAATTGCTTGCACCTCAAAATACAATCACTCACATACAAATTATCTTTGTTCATTGATCAAAGATAGTATAAAGATTTCCAACAACTAACCATCGCATTCATTTATTTCATATTCAAAACAAAATTCACAAATCTCCAACAACAATTCGCATTATCAGGCTTCAGTGGCCTCCCTCACAGGTACCAAAACATTCAGTTTTCTCCCTACAGAGAAATTTGTTATATTCTATTGCAATTTCAATTTGTTATGGGTTGTCACACCCTCTTCCATGCATCCCTCTAGTCTTTTATTTGTTTCATATTCTGCTTTAGTTCACAGCATTAGTTCTCCTTATGCACGAAGCCTTCTCCTAGGTTTTATTCCAATGAGGATGTCTTTTCCCATTGGTATCAACTTATTCCTCCCTCCTTGGCCACGCTCCCCTGTTTCTTTTACTTTGGTCTCTTTTTAAATAGCATTAATTTGTCTTCCTTTTCTAACTGTAGAAACTTCAATTGTCTTCCTTGTAGTTTATCTTTGGGTAGCAAACTTTTCACATTTCATTCCAAGGCTACGCATCTACTAAATTGTTTGCCCCTTCTTTTAAACTTCCATGCTATCCCCTTCTTTCATAGTCACCTTTCTCTTATGGCAGCATTTCCTCCTTATAAGTTGTGCCTTAAACCACCAGATCGACTTCTCTTGTCTATTGTTTTTTTGTTATATGACTTGCACCTCATAAAGGAAATGAAGAGACACCTAGAGTGAATGAAAATGACACTAGGAAAGAATAAAGTGTAAGACTTTTATTAACCTCTCTATTCACTGCCACTAAGACTATGTTCCAATGCTTTAAGGGTCTTTGATGAAGAAAATGATTAAAACAAATGAAACTGTATCATGCAATTCACCCCCATCGTGGTTTTTAACAATTCAAATTACATATATTCATAGATTCAACGTAATAACTAACCCCCACAACATATAAAAACATATCACAGACACGTTCCCTTCCAAACATATAAGATTAATGAGAAACAACATCCCATATATATCGTGTATCTGATAAGTATGAATACCAAGGTGAGCTCTCCATACAGCTACATATTGTTTGAATATAAGTAATGAGTAAGATCTCAACAGCATCTTGTCAAACTACTAACAACAGTGTGTTTCTGTCACCTTCAAGATGACCACAACAAATTGTATGGAATGAGTGCTTGAGCTGGAATATGAATTTCACTATAACTCCACATTAGGTGCTTGAAATCCCATGAAAACTAGTAGAGACATGTAATTCAACATCCCTAAGACCTCCACCAAGCCGTTTGTTCTCAAACTTCATAGAATGTGAAATTTTAAAGTTTCACCAATCTGCTAGCACAAGTCATAAAACAATTACATCTCCAAAACCATAAGGCGTATGATGATGAAATCTTCAGCATCAAATCTAGGATAGAGTCAACAATCTACTCATAATAGGGTTTCTCCCAAAACTTTGCCTATCTCCACCTGAATAATTGTTTTTGCGAAGGCTTCCTGTTATGCGTTAAAACCAACAACTGGTTAAAACTAAATTTCTTACCAATCTGGTCCCACATCATGTGTCACCAATGCTGTGAGAGGCCAAGACAAAAATCTAATCAAACCAAAACTAAGATAAACAACTACAAATATTTTTGGGTGATGTCGATTGCACATGCGCCCAGGTGCTCCTACATCAACCATCAACCCTTCTTTACAAATAATATGGCCTAACAAAGTCCCAAATGGTACTACAAAAGTACATTTCTTCAGGTTTAATGATATTTGTATGCTTCTACACTTGTTCAACATCATCCTTAGGGTTTGGGTGTGGTCTTTTACCAATCCATATACAATTCAATCATCTAAGTAGACCTCTAAGAAATAATGCATGAATTCCTTGAATGCATTTACCATGATTATGTGAAATACTATAGGTGCATTCTTTAATCCAAAGGGCATTACTGTATACATATAAGATCCTAGTTTAGAGGCAAATGTTATTTTTGGTTTATCCTCCTCTTTGATTTTCACTTGACGGTAACTAGAGAACCCATTAGTGAATGAATAGATTTCCCTCCCAACAACTGATTCTAGGATCTCTATGTACTAGGATCCCAATCGGGTTTCCAAATAGTTTAGGTAAAGATGACTATTTCTATTTTATGGTCATTTTCTGACCTAGCGGGTTCTTTTAAGAAAACCTAAGCTTAATAGTTTATATCAACAATTATCTAGTTGAAACCAACTTAAACTATTTGGTCAAATACAACTTACCAATATCATTGGCAGTTCACTAAAATTATGAAGGCTCAAGACTCAAATGACAACCAATCCATTCTTTCTATATGTCTATTTTCTTCTCTCTGATGATGCTCTCCCTCTCTTTCTCAGAGGGTGGAAAATCTTGTTTTCCTGGTTACAACTTGCAATCACCAAACTAGGATTAGTGTATCATTAATAATCCATAATCACATATATAAATAATCTTATCATCAAATAATCACATGTCTAAATTTCAAGAATATAAACTCAAATTCATGAAATCATTGATTTATCCTGACATTTCCACTAACGTCAAACCATTAATCCATGCAAAATTATCTACTAATTACTTAAAAGTGAAAAGTAAAACATAGTCAAAATTTGGGGTGTGACATACCTCTCCCCATAAGATTCATCATCCTCGATGATCCAATGTATCAAAAAATAATAACATGATAAAGTTTCCATTCAACTTTGAAAAGAATGAAACAGATGAGGAAATCTCTAATAAAAATCATGATAATCTTTCCATGTAGCACTATCCTCTGCATATTGGTCCCACTGGACCTTGCATTGAGTAACTTCTCTATTATGCAAGTGGAGCTTGCGAATTTCGAGCACTTTGAGAGGCTCGATTATGACTACTCCTAGGTCCTGCACCTATAAAGCATTCCAATCAAGAATATGATTATCACCTGTTATATACTTTTTTAAGATATGAAACATGAAAAACATTATGCATCATGGCAAGAGCTAGTGGTAGAGTGATTCTATAGGCAACCAGATTGATCACTTCGAGAACTTCGAAGGGTCCTACATATCTAGGGGCTAGTTTGAAAAACTTCCCAAACTTTATGGAACTTTTCTGAGGTTTGACCCTCAAAAGAACTTTTTCTCCAGTTGAGAATTGCCTTGGTGTACACTTGGCATCAACTTAACTTTTCTGCCTATCATTTGCTTCTGCCAATCTATTTCTAAGCAGCTTGACTTGTTCTTCCATTTCTGATAACATCTTTGGACTAAGGCTAATCCTATCTTCTAGCTTATCCCAACTTATAGGAGTTTGACATCTTCTTCCGTATAATGCTTCAAATGGAGACATCTTGATAGCAGAATTATAGGAGTTTTTATAAGCAAACTCCACAAGCGGAAGGTACTCTTCCTACTTGTATTACTGATCCATGCAATACATCCTCAACAAGTCTTCTAAAAATTGATTTACCCTCTTAGTCTAACCATCTATGTTAGGGTAATAAGTTGAGCTTATATTGAGTTGAGTTCCTAGTGTTGAAAACAAAGTTTGTCAAAATCTTGACGTCATGTGCGCATCTCTATCTAGGATAATCTTCTTAGGAACTCCAAGCAATTTGAACACTTCTTGTACAAACTTGCGAGCTATAACTAATGCTCCATCTGTTAAATTTTTAGGTATAATATGAGCTACCTTGGTGAGTTTATCCACCACTACTAAAAAAGCATCATGTCTATTTCGAGACGTTGGAAGTCCTTGCACAAAATCCATGCTAATACCCTGCCACTTCCACTCTGGAATATCATGTGGATATAGAAGTCCTGGTGGATGCTGATGCTCAACCTTGACTCTCTGGCACACTAGGCAACTAGATACAAATCTTGCAGCATCATTCTTCATTCCTTTCCAGAAATAAAGAGGTTTCACATCAGCTAGGAGTTTAGTTACTCCTAGATGACCTGAATATGGTGCAGAATGAACTTCTTTCCACACAAGGTTTCTTAATTCTACCAAATCTAGAACATACATTCTTCCTTGGTATCTTAGAAGCCCATCTAGTTCAAAATAGAACCCATCATATCTAGAATCTTGAGAATTTACAGAGAGAGTCTGCTTAATTTGCTCATAAAATTCATCACCTACAGAATTCTGCAATACCAAATCCCTAAAGTTGGAGTGGATAGAGACAATCTATAATATATGTCTCCACCAACTGAGAGCATCCGCTACTTGATTTTCTTTGCCCTTGATATAATTTATCTCAAAATTATAGTCAAATATCAATTCCAACCATCTTTTTTGTTGAGCATTCAGATGGGGTCGAGAAAATATATAATTAAGACCATGATGATCTGACTTCAACTCAAAAGGCTTTCCTAGCAAGTAGTGTCGCCACACTTGCAAAGCATGCACAACTATTTCTAAATCCAAATCATGAGGAGCATAATTCTACTCATATGCTCTCAACTTCCTAGATTCATAGGCTACCACTTGCCCATTCTACATAAGCACTCCTCCTAAACCTTCTTCAGAGGCATCAATAATGACAACAAATTGAATTTTTGGGTCAGGAACTTTCAATATTGGTGCAGTTGTCAACCTTTCTTTCAATTGGTCAAATGCCTCTTGAAATTCTATTGTCTAGTTGAATCACTTTCCTTTTCTTTGAAATTAAGAGATTAGGCTTGCAATCTTAGAGAAGTTCAAAAAAAAAATTCTATAATATCCTGCTAACCCCATGAAACTATGCACTTCATGCACATTCTTTGGCATAGGCCACTCAAGTATATCTTTTATCTTTGTAGAGTCTATAGTTATTCCTTTAGTTGAAATAATATGCCCTAAGTAGTGTATATCTTTTTGAAAGAAAGTACACTTAGAAAGCTTCCCAAATAGTTTATGTTCTCTTAATTGTTGTAAAACTTTTTGCAGATGTTGCAAGTGCTCTTCCTCATTCTTAGAGTAAATAAGAATGTCATCTAGAAACACTAGAACAAATTTATCCAAGCAATCTTGGAAAATATTGTTCATCAAATTCATAATGCAGTAGGTGCATTCGTAAGTCCAAAAGGTAGAATCGTGAACTCATAATGCCCACATCTAGTTCTAAAGACATCTTATGAATGTCCTCATCTTTTATTCTCAACTGATGGTATCTAGATCACAAATTGATCTTAGAAAACATTGTTGCACCATGCATCTTGTCAAAAAGATCATCAATACATGGAAGAGTATACTTATTCTTTATCATTGCTTTATTAAGCATATGATAATCTATACATATATGCAAGGTTCCATCCTTCGTTTTGACAAAGATCTCTAGGGCTCCCCAAGGAGAAACACTAGGTCTAATCAATCCTTTAGCCAATAGCTCTTGAAGATGGGCTTTTAATTCCATCAACTCATAGTAGTCATACGATAAGGTGCCTTTGAAATCAACTCTGAACTAGGTATTATATCAATGGAGAAATCCAAATCTCTCTTCGAAGGTAATTCCAAAAGTTCATCTGGGAAAACATCTTGAAAATCTCGAAGGAAAGGATAGTCCTCTAGGGTTACACTTTTTTTACCAGGGTCTTCTTCTACTTGCTCCAATTTGACTACAAAAAGTTAACAACCTTTTCTCCTAGCCCTCTTCAATTGCATAGTAGAGATTGGTCTTACCTTGACTTCTCTTTGAGTGCCTTGCAAAAAGACTTTGTTTCCTACATCGTCTAGACACTCCACTATTTTTGCAAAATAGTCAACATTGGCCCTATGGCTCCATAGCCAATTTATTCCTAAGATAACATCATAGGAACCTAAGGGGGCTACAAATAAATTCACCTAAGTCAAAAAACTAGGAAGTTCAATTCTGACCTTAAACAAACATTACTCTACCTAAGATTTCATATAGTTAGCATATTCAATTGACCAGGGTTTAGCCATTTAACCAACACTTCTAGGAAATTTACTTAATACTCTTGGAGAAATAAAACTTTCAATTTCTCCAGTATCAATCAAAATAGAAATAGGAACTCCAAACAAAGTACATGTTGTCTCAATGGAAGTAATCTACTACTCTACCTAGTGATTGTCTAAAGCTACATGAATCCTTCGTTGAAAAGCTGCTTGTTGGGTGGGTAAAACATTACCATGTTGTTGAACTCCTTGGTTTTTTATGGATGATCACCACCACAGGTGAAACATCCTCCTGGAGGTCCTTGCTTCTTAGCAGGATTGCCTAAATCATTATCATTCCTTCAGACATTACTATTGCTCTTTTTTCTTATTTCTGGGTTCACTCTTGTTATTTCTAGAACCCTTATCACTTTTCTTATTTGCTTATTTCTTACCATTCCTTTTCTTGAAAGGTTGAGAAGTTGGTGTCTTGTTAAACCTCTTGTGATTCTTCTCGTGATAATAAAAAATTGACTTCAATTTTTGCTCTTGCTTGATTACCTTCTCTAAAACTTGGTCCATAGTGGTAGGACCTTGTACATCCATTTCTCCACCAATCTAGGTATTCAAAATCATGATAAATTTCCTAATCCTAAACCTTTCATCTTTTTATATTGAGGAACATATTTCAAGAGATGGGTGAACTTTTCCCAATATTCATTCACTAACATATCCCCTTTTCACATATTCTAAAAATATGTTAACTTTTGGTCAAAGAAAATTTGTGGTAACCATCTCTGGTGAAATAAGACCACAAATGGATCCCAAGTTAAGCTCAAAGAACTTAACCTCAATTCCATCTTCTTATTCATCCATCGCATGGATGCTTCTCCTACTAGTTGAAAGGCACCACAAATTGCCTTGGTTATCTCAGAGTAATTTCAAATCTTGAAATACTTTTCCATTTCTGTCAACCAAGCTTTAGCAGCATCACCACTTTCAATTCCATCAAACTTGGGTGGCATGACTTTCTTCATATCTCTAGATAACTCAGAGGCAAGTCTACTTTTCTTCTCTTCTTGAGACTTGTCTTATCAACATTCTCCCTTTTCTTAGTATGAATATTGGATTCATGGCCATATTCATCATCTCCTTGATATGAATCCTCATGTCCTGCTTTGGATTTACCTTGACCTCTAACCTCCTATTCCAAGTTTCCAATCCTATCCTTGGTTTCATTCAACATGGGAAATATCTGATCCAGCTTAGCCATAGGATTTTTAGATGGATTTGACTCTCCTTGACTATCTTCAAGAGTTGTTCGAGTTTGAACCATGATGATACTCTATTTGTATCAAATTATAAATTAGAATTTAGAATAATGCATCTCATTGATTCAAAATTCACTAATAAAATCCATTCTAAAAAACTCAAATGGAAAACAATCTAATCTTTATTATAGTTTATACTAGATATAATTACATCCTTATTTAGATAATTAACATGACAAGACTACATGTCACTATCGGTTAAAGGGTATTCCTTAGGTTCCTCCTCCCTATCAAAATCTAGAAAAACAAACTTAGAGGGTGGGTGTACATGTAGGTACTCTTCCATCATCTCCTTTCCTAGAATAGGAGCATCATGACCACACTCAAATGGCATGTCACGTTTAGCAGAAAGTTTACTTGGTTTAACTACACAAGTAGGAATAATTGGTTTCTTGGCTAGTTTGATATGGTGTTTCCTTTCTAACCATAGCCACTTACTTGAGTGTTAGCCAAAGTCTTAGAATCCTCCAGCCATGCACCCTCAACATAATTAATATCATCTTTGAGTTTGTTTAGGGGAAAATTGGATTTGTTAATGTTCTAGATTTTACATGTTTAAATCTGCCTCTCCATTATACATTCAAGGATCTAGGGTTAAGTGATGAGCACTATCATACCCTAGGTCACTTGTGAGATATAGGGAAACTTGGATTAGGGAATTTAATTATCAATTTTCCTTCTGCTATGCTCAATTGACAATTAAAACCCTAATTATGCAATTACGGCAACAAATTGATGAATAACAGAAAAATCTCTTGTAGACAGGGGTAAAATACCAAATCACAGAGTACCTATTTTCAGGGTTCCGAAGCAGAACAGTCGGGGACACTGGAGCGGGTACCTGTTGTGTGATTACACAACACGCCCCATTTTGACTTGGCAAAACAGGGACCCAACTTCTTGGCTTGGCTTGTGTTGTTTGCTTTGTGGCGGTTTGGTAAAAGTAAGTCATGTGCATCATCATGTAGAACCAAGATGAGGTAAGTCATCATCATGAGGTCAGTTTGTCAAAATTTGCATTTCTTTTCTATGACCTCATATTTTGAAAAAGCGTTAAATTCCATGCAGGTTTGCCTTTTACATCACCCTGATATTCCTCAGGATGTGAAAGTTATGAACAGTTAAAGTTTTGGTCAAACCTGATATTCGCAAGAGGAGGATCATATTTTATAACCTCAGTCATGTTGTCGAAGATCATCCTGATCTTGGTGCATCACCCGATAAGTCATGCGGTCCGGATATCTGGACGTCAATTTTAAATGTTAATAAATCTTTCCCGTCAAACAGTCTTATATATTGCGGGCATCCTATTTCCAAATGTAACCTGATATTCCTTAATATCCTCCTGCCGCGAAATATCACCCTAAGCCAATATCCTGATGACGTCATCCAAATCAGATAAATGAAGAAACAAACATGATGATGACATCATCATCACATTTATATTTCGACAGGATATTTTCCAAACATGATCATGTTCGCATAATATGACGATGACGTCATGATGCCTTTCCGATACAAAGAGTGAATATCAGGATGACATCATCCTGATATTCCAAAAGAGAGACATGTAAGTTTGTCCCATCATCATCATATTTGAAACATCACCCGATACATCGAAATATCCTCCTGATGTACTAAACATAACCAAAGGGTGCTTTTGTCACCCGAATCTTGTCGCGACAACCATTCCAATTTGGCGGAGGAGGATGACATTGAAACTTGACCTGATATTCCTTAATATCATCCTGCCTTCATGATATCCTGTCATATGGATATCCCCCCACTCCTGTTGCCGCTATTATCATTTAATGCGCGCAGACATGGTAGGCGGTTCCCACCGACCCCGGAACCCAATAAAACACCTGGCGAGATCCTGTGTTTTCGCACGGATAATCAATGAATACAATCTAATTTGTCAGAGTTGCCCTAAATTTACCCTAATTGCAAGGTTAAAAGGTAATTCAACCGTCATTTTTACATTTACCTTGCGATAAAATTGTTTTACAGAGCACCAGCTTCCATATCCGCATACAAGAGATTGTTGCACGATTTGCGCCCACAGACAGAAGGAAGGAAGTGATCATCAGCTGAATTAAGAGCGTTGTTAACAGTCTACTGGTATAAAAGAAAAGGTCTGCATAACCAGGTAAGTAAATTAAACCCTCATCATGTTATTGTTGTTCAGGTATGATGATGTAAGTTCTAGTTTATGCATCCATATGATTAAGTAATATTGAAAAGATACAGTAGGCATGGTGATTTATAAAGTTAATTACAATATGCATGCATGTGTATACCCGTTGTGAGATAGGATTTTGTTAATTGCAGGTACTCATGGCTGACAAGCGGTTAGTTAAGTGTCAAGAGGAATTCAGTAGGCCCATGTTCTCTTCTCAGAGGGGGGTCCTGTTTAAATACGGCGCAATTACAGATACCCATCAGGGAAGCACCAATTTGGAAGCCTGGTCAGCTAGGCTGAATGATGGGAATGACAAGAGTCCTGTGCTGGACGCAGTGTTTGTATCAGGAATGTGGAACGCCGCAGGTTTTTCATACTCCATGGAATCTCTGGAGCTCGTCATCGAGTGTGCCCGGAATTATAATCCTGAGACAAGGCAAGTGATGAAGCATGGGAGGATATATGCAGACCTCTCCATCAAGGGTCTCTCCCAGACATTTGGATTGCCACTGGGTAGTAAAGTTAAGAGCGTGGACCTGAAGAAGTCCAAAAAGGAATATGAAGCCAACAAGAAATCAGCCAGGAAGAACATGTATCAATGGCAGGCTGAGAACAGCACATACCCTGCAGCAGCCAAACTTCCTGTGCACCTGTTCAAATATGATTTCAGTGAGGAATACCAATACATGATTGCACTCCTGAATAGAGTAACAGGCCGGCCTGATGCTGGTAGTTTCAGAGATTGGATGTACGGAATAATCATGATGTGTCTATATTCAGACATCAAGCCACTGTGGGGCCAGATAATAAGTGATGCTCTGCATGAGCAGCTGATGAACCTAGGAGGTTCAAATTGTGCATTTTATATGTCATCATACATTGTTTATTCTTGTGCTTATAAAGGCACTTTTGATGCTTTAGTAACAGACGGAAAGCTTACAGGCACAAATGCTGCATATATTTGGGATCATCATCCCCAGCTGCAAAGAACCAATTACCTCAAAGATTACAAACTGGTCAATGATGCATTCTCCATGCATCTGGTAAGGACCATGGAAGAGGACAGAACAAAGAGATTGAGCATGGAGGCTCAAGAGATAGTTTACAGGCATGGGGCCTGGTACATATAGTTTGCAACCTTTTCATACATAAGGGTTGAAGGTTTTGAGGGACATCCCCTGATGCTGCTAAGGTATCCTACTGATGCAGTGATACTAATGGAATTTATCCGGCAGGGCTCCACAATGATAAAAATGTACAAGGACGCCAAGAAGCTGCCACCAATTTTGTTCCCAGTCAGCATCGGCTACTACATGTGCCTTGACTCAGACAATATAAAGAAGGTGATGGTCACCCTAAATAAAATGAATCTGCAGCATTTTCCATTAACGAGACCATATGATCCTTACGGCAGGATGCAGAAGATAATGGGAAAGCCTATTCATCAGAGGCACCTAGAGGATTTTTGGGCCGATTGCGAAGATGAGGCAGAGGCAAGAAGAAGAAGGTATCAGAGGTTAACTCTGAACCAAATTAGAACTTTTGATTGCATCTCCCTTCCCCAACAATTGAAGAAGGATGACGGCAGGATAATTGCAGATGAATATGAGCAAAAGAAGATATATAATGACACCATCTCTGCACCTGACCTCACCATGCAGGAAGACATATCTTTGGACCCCTTCATTGCCAGGACCATACAGCTAACTCAAGCTTGGGTTGATGAGCAGGTGGAGGCATTGCAAAAGAAAGGTGTTGCCATTACGGTGGACAACAAGAAGAAGGGACAGGATATTCTTGGGGATGAATATGATGACTTCCTGAATGAGAAGAGGAAGACCAAGGGAAATAGAATCCCTCCACCACAACAACAGAGCAAAAGACCCCCAAGGGGTAAGAAGGTGGATAAAGAACCCAAAAGCATTATAATTGAAAGGGCAGTATTTGTAGCTGAGCAGGCAGCAGCATCAGGATCGGGATCAGAATCAGCATCCCCTCTAAAGAAAGAAAAGCCCAAGAAGAGTAAGACAGCAGAGGCTAGAATCACTGAGACCCTAGAAGAGGGTCAATCCTCAAGAAAACCTGGAGAAGAGGATATCCTCATGGAGGAAGATCCTGAAGAAGAAGAAGCTCCATTAATTATAAAGAGGAAGAGAAAAGCTCCACAAGTGCTGGTGACCACCCCACCTAAGAAACAAAGGACCTCTATGAAAGGTGAAATAAAACAAACCCCTACACTATTACAAGGGGCAGGTAGTGAAGTACCTAAGGAACTTCAGCATAATGTTCCACTTCCTACCATCGTCAAGTTCAAAACTAAACTTGCAGAAGAACAAATGAAAGAAACTGACCAGACACAAGCAGAAGGGCATGTCTCGCTAGACGAGACAATAAATTTATCTGATGATGAGGTTGTGCAGGATGTGGCTGCACAAAAGATGGAAACACTTGCTGCTGGTATAAGTATGACCCCTCACAAGCCTCCACCAGTTCAAACTGTGCTTGAGGAGATGAAGCAAGTAGAAGAAGAGCAAGAAAAGAGCCCAGAGAAGGTGGCTCAAGAAATAGGGCTGGAAGCATTAATTACAGAGGTGACAAGTCCTGCAGTAGTGGACTTAATAGGGAAACAGGACGCAAATCCTAAACATCCAGTGGGATCACCTGACAAAGGGCACCTAGCAGAAGAAATAGAGATGGCAGAATCAGAAGGCCATACTCTGGAATTAGGCCAACAAAGTCTGCATGATACATCAGCAGAACCTGCTATAGTAGAGGTTCAAGAAACAAAGGCTGATGAAAAGGTAGAAACAATAGAGGATCCAGCTGCCAAAATACAAGAAGTTGATAGTGCAGGCTCAGAACAAATAGTGGCTACAGAACAACTGCCAGCACTTCAGGCAGAATCCACAGTATCCAATGCAGTGGATAAACAACAAGGGGAAGAGTTGAAAACAGATGAAGTAATGACGGAGAAAGATCATGATCATCATGATCAACATACAGATGCACCACAGGATTCCCCACACCAAGAGGATGCTCCTCCGGAGAAAGAAATTCCTCAATAGGAGGAGGTGCCGCAAGATCAACAACAAAGTGAGCATCAAGAAGAAGAAATGAGAAAATCACCATCTCCACCACATCTGTTGATAGAAACGGGAGATATGGGTGAACATCATGATGATGTTGAAAAACATGATCAGGTGCCTCCGTGGTTGGCAAAAGAAGTAAATGTAGAGGAAGAGCTTGAAATTCAAGAATTTGATGTCTCCACCTTGTTCTCCGCAGATATAATGAAACCTAGGAGGAAGGCCAGAATGACATCGGCCATCAGGAGAGATCCAGCAACAGGGAGGAGGACCGCACAAATTGCCATACCTGCGGTGGAGAAAGAAAAAGGTAAAATTACTGTAGATGAATTTCAAATTAGCACAGTAGATCTGGGTTTTGCCAATGAAGACCAAGAGGGTCAAGAGGGCAAAGACATTATTGATTCTTTGATCCAAAAGGTGAAAAAAGAGAAGGAGAAGAATAAGCAACACAAAGAGCACATTGCTCAGTTGCATGCCTACATAAGGAGGCTGACCAGTCCTGATGATACTACAACTGAACATGCAGTCCCATTGACTACTATTTCTCAGGAAGAGGTAAATAAGTTAGACCTCATGAAACATGAGGCATTTGTGATCAGAAAATGGATGTCATCGACATTGGATGATGCTGTAGAAATAGTGAAGGCCTCTTTGAAGAGGTGGAGTATTTTGAGTGACTCCAGGACCAAGGTGGATAAATTGCAAATGCGGACCGGGAAAAGGTCTTACAAACTGGAAAGGGTCCTAAGCCTTTTGGGAGAAATAAAGAGGATAAATCCTCAACTGCTTATCAGTAAGCAGGTACTGAACAGTAATACCGCATTGTTGGTAGACATCTGGTACAAAGACATTCAGTTTGAATGTGGAGTCCTCAAAAGGTGCAATAATAAGCTGAGAGATATCAGCATGAGGCTACATGATTTAATGGCTGAAGAAGCAGAGATATTAGAAATATTGGAAGGAAAGGTGGAAGGGAAAATAGAAAATCAAGATGAAGAGTCTGCCATCAAAGCTCTACACAGTAACTTCCAATCAGAAGCAGATGGTCCACCTGTCCACTTGACAGAGGAACTTATAGATAAAATAATGAGGATCAAGGTCAAGATGGAAAGATACAATGAAACACTGCAGGACAGGAAAAACAAGCTAGATAACAGCAGAGATAAGTATGAAGCACATAAGCATGCCATCATCAAAGCAAAGACTCAAGATGGTGGAGGAATAGATCAAGTTGTGCATTCATATGAGCAGATCCAGAACAGCATGCAGCCCCATATGCGGCATCATCATCATCAGGATAGTGAAAGTTTAGGAAGTGATGCACATGATGATGATCCACATGAATCAGTTGAGGAACATGATGAAGATACATCATAAAGGGGATATAAGCATAAGTAATATAGATAGTTGCCAGCTGGCAACTTGTGCCATTTTTGTAAAGATTGACAAAGTCAAGAAAATGATGACCATAGATTTGCATTGATAAATCAGGATCGTAGATCTTTTGTAACGGATTCCTCACCTTATTCTATAAAAGGTGATGGAATGCCTTATTGTAAACATTCAAAACTTAATTGAAATCTGTCTGCTGAAACATTCAGAGCTCATTTCAAAGTTTTTGTATACATTTATATTTTTGCATGCTTAATGAATGAGAAGACTGTGTCGATTACAATCCATAGTAAATCTTGAGTAATCAGTGTATGAGTTCTGGATATATGTGGTGATTTGCTGCGTCCCTTGGAGTGCATGTCTACTTACATGTGTTGTTGTCATACAAATTCCTTTGAAGTTAGCATCAACTATATCTAGCTGTGGAATGTCCTGGTGAAAATATGGTTTGGTTTTCTTCTCTTCATGACAGTATCTAATATACATGTGGTTCAAAAGCTAAAGGTTCAACTTTAATTACAAGTATTTCTCCAATTTCTTTTAAATTTCAGAGCGTTTTCATCTCCATAATTGCAAATAATTGATGATCTTAAGCAAATAGCACAGATATGCAGACATCTCGTAGATAATCGCAAATATTTAGCATATTTGAATACAAAACATGCACAATTGAAAATATCATGCAAAGATTGAAGCATTTCTACATCTTTTCACCAAACAACTGCATAATATGACTTCTCTGTAAAGAATTTCTACAGGAGAATCATGATGATGATAAACTTCCACATAAGGCCCCAAAATGGAAACAGCAACTCACATTAACCTCTGAGTAACTTCAGACGATTAAGACCTAATCACTAGAGACTTGGGATCATGAATTCTTTGAATTCATAGTATCTTTCGAGATGAATAAAGGTTAATGTGTACTTTTATTCTATGCTTGTTTGTGACTAACATCATGACCAACAGTACCCTAGTCTAAGGTACCAGTTTCTTCATGGGATCCAGACCTCCTTCCGACACTGATCAGCCTTGTAACTTATGTTTCCTTAAACTCAGATGCAGAGGACACTAGAGTGAGCGCCCAAGTCCTGGAAGTGCTCCTGTGTCCTGCTTTTCTTCAGATCCTAAATCCTTGATGCCTACCAATCCTTCCTATAACTCCACTTTTCCCAAATGCAACACTTGTAACCTGCAATCACAAGACTTGGTTTGGAGGTTGTGGTGTTTAGAGGCTTGCGTCAGTCAAGCCTTGGAGGACACTTAAGTTTTTGAACACCGTTATCAAATAAAGAGTGCATGCCCTTGTGAGGTAGAGGAAAAAACCAAAGGAATCAATGATGAAAGCATGAGATTATGTCACCTTGCAGTGAAGCTCTCATGGGAGGAAGATGCTCTTCATTCCATGAGGAAATTGATGCTCAAATCTACAAATATCAACACACAAAACACACAAGTCTGCTCTTGCAACACAATGAAAACCTTGAATCACCTTGAGAACACAATAGCTTGCTAGTAATCATCTAGTTGAAATCTAGTTTACAAATGAATGCCTAAACATGCTTTTATATGCAACTACAAGCACTCCCACCAAGATTTTAAAAATCAAAACTTACCGTGTCGGTAAAAGGACCAAATAATAGTCACAAATTGACACTTAAATATTAGGGCTGCCCCAAAATAGGGCAGGACTAGGGCGTGGGCGCCCAAGTCCTCCCCCCTATTTTGGGTAGGGTACAACTCAAGGGGTCCACCTGGGTCCAATTTGCCATGGAACCTAGGTCTCATTCCATCGCGATGCCAAAATATGGACTAAGATGTCCTAAATGCATGCTAAAGACCCAGGAGCTAAACATTATGAGGGAAATGCCCCAAAGGGGACATTTTCCAACGTTACATTTAGCCCCCACTTTAATGTATGTATAAATGCATTAAAGTAAGGTCACAAACACAACAAACATGCCAAGCACAGAGAAGACATGCCAATCACATAGAAGACAGTAACAGGCACGTAAAACACAGAGAAGACAGTTACAGTCACGCAGAACATGGAGAATACAGTCAATGCATAGAAGACACATTAATGCATGGAAGACAGAAATGATATCTTTTCTTTTTATTTTCTCATATATATGAAATGTAAATGCAAGTGCTAGAAAATAAACAAATCTCCCATAATATAGGATGCACTACCTTAGGGCGCAGGTCTCTGTATATATGGGGCAACACATACGCAAGACACGCAAAACCTTCCAAGATGCAGGAAGCACTACTCAAGGGTGCTAGTCTCTGCATATGGGGCAACAAACACGCCACACAAAAAAAGCACACTAGAACACACACACTTGAAGACACGGTAGACAATTGATGGAGTGTACCTATTTTAGGTCCAACACCATCTTAGGCACACACCAATGATTGGGCTTCGCCACAACAATCGCCAAAAACATGCTTAAGGGTTGAGTTAGTCACATAACCACTCCCTGCCTCCACAAAGGACTTTTGAAAATGACAAGATGATGCAATCTGCTCTGATAAATACACCATCCCCGTCTTCGTAGAGGGCTTAAGATAAAAAAGGATATACGCAATATCCTGCCTCTGCAAAGGCTTACATGATTGATTGATTGATTGCAAACAAACTCAGGATGCATGATGCATTGCTCTGGGGCACTAGTCTTTGCATTTGAGGTCAAACACATTGCTAACATCTATAACAGACAGCTTACCTTATATATGCCCCCACCTTAAGGTGTTTGATATCAGGTATCGATATTAAGTATGTTAAGGTAGGAAGAAAGCACACAAGGGAACACTAACTTTCCAAAGCCCATGCCCCCTGGAGGTGACATGTACTTTACGATCGCCAAATGTTCCCACAAATACCTCCCTGGAATTAGTGTCTACAACATCATGATAAACAACAACATCAATGCATATGATTAACCACACAAAGAGCTAAGGTTATACAACGAATTCAGAGTTTGAGGATAACCGTGGGGCTATATCATGAAGCTCTCCGAATCGAGCACCACCAAGGCTAGATTCAAAGGCAAACAAAGGTGCACGAAGCAATAGTATTGTAAGGTTTGTAAATATGATAGAAACATCATAAAATTCACTACGCGGAAAGCATGAGTGCTTCCACTGGCCAAGCGTCGGATAAAATATACAACCCCATCGTCATATTAGGAACTAAGACCATTTTTTGATTGGTCTTGAAAGGGACACTAGGTCAGCATCATTATAAATGTTTGTCGTCATCCACCCGCTAGGTGGAAACACTAGAGGAAGGGAAATAATAAATTAGAGAAGACAAGCAAATGTCTTAGGGACAGTCATGTAGGAGGGTGCCCCCAGGTCACCAACTGTGACACTATGTCCATAAGACACAACACACAACAATTAAATCAGAGAGAGAAGTGATATAGAAGAATGATGATACAAATAGAAGGTCACAACAGAGGCAGTCTCCTGGTATCCTGAACCTTACGGGAGAATTTGAGGTCATCCCAGGAGGCCTAAACAACACATAACACATCACGGGAGAAGTGTTAGACTTAGGGCACACAACTAAGAGGGGGGGTGAATCAGTTGTGGGAAACTTTCTCCAATTAAACACTTAAATCTTCTTTAGTGATTAGCAGAATATTAATCATGAACCATAATGCATTTAAATCAAAAGCACAAACATATCAACACATAAGACACCAAGATTTTGACGTGGAAAACTTGGTTAAGGGAAAAACCACGGGGTGATTAACCCAAGATTGTATTCTCTGTTAGAAGAATAGAAAGAACAAAATGGCACATGCCAATTAGGGCTCACTGCCCGAGCACATTGCTCACAAGAGGCTCACTACCTACAAGAGACACACTTTCTACAAAGAAATAAGTATCACCTTCATGAATTAGAGAATAGCATCTTCACCATGCTTGAATCAGTTCCATTTAAGCCCAATACTTCTGCTTTGCCTTCCGCACTCTTCTTCGCTACCACATACTCATCACCCAAAGACACACTTTGAAATAAATTCTTAATCCCTTATTTATACACTACATCGACTTAGGAACAATCATCTAAGTCGGCAAACACCTACAAGCACATCCGCAAGACGTGTAATACATCCGGTCGGCCAGTCTTAGGAAGAACATCAACATCCTGTGGTTAATCTTCAAATACAAAATTTAACTTCAATGCGAACCACCAACATGAACTGGAACCGATCCACAGATCAACACAAGCTTTCCTGAATCACCAACAACATCCGCACTTCATCTGCTTATTGGAATCCTTCTCTCCTTCATCTAGAACCTCAAGAACACATTCTGTCATCACTATCACAAAGGGATAGGTTCTTCTGGACCTTCAACCCATAAACCAATCTACTTGACACTTCACAAGGATGTCCCCAACACTTCCTCAAATCCACAGAATGGGATAATGCATTACCGGACCTCACCGGACCTATCTGTGTCACTCTGTCACCTTTGGCCACCTACCAGAGCCAGTTCTACTTGAGTGACCATAACGTCTTCAAATCTTCATGTGGACCTCTAAAAACTTGACTGGAGCATCTCAAGACTTATATCTACAAACCCTTTAAACCGCATCCTCTAATCGTCAACCTATCTTGGACTTTTACCTTGTTGTCATCACTGTTCTTCACTGTTCCTGATTGAGACTAATTTTCTCAATATCCTCAGCACACATCTCATCCAATCCTTCTCATTAATGCAACATGAGTATGTTGACATCAATGACAACACCGGTTAAACCCATACTTGCAACAATCTCCCCTTCTGTCATTGATGGCAACATATGATGTGAAAAACCATCAAGACAAGAACTTCTTCTTACTGTCACAACTCCCCCTATCAACAACAACTATTCACATGTCTTTTTGAAAGGAAAATTGCAGGATCAAAGTACTAACCAAAACATGCAAAGAAGATAAACAACATAAGAAAGATATTGATAAGAGATATCAAATTTCCACAGTCCATAATGTTAAGTTGTGTGCTTCAGGAATAAACTGTGTGCAAGTTTTTATCTCAACATTTCGGATCACACTCCATGATCCATCATCAGGAGAAAGCAAGAGAAGAGAGCAATTACCAGATTTGTAAGATGCACCAGAGACCAACACAAGTTTTTGAAGGGGGAAAAGCAAAGAAAAACCCCCATGAATATGCAAGTGGCAAGAAGCCAAAAAGAAAGATTACAGAGAGATATTTGAGAAGCTTCTCAAGGAGAGAAAATGAAGAAGATATCCGTGAAGAGGATATATCGAGAAAGAGAGAAATAACACCTCTTAAATAGAGGTGAAGAATGGAGTTATATGTAACTCCAATATGCCACCTTGCATAAGGTGTGTGCCACATGTTTCCTCTTAAGGAGAAATCTACCAAAATAGATTTATTCCTGCAGGAGGAATAAAAGAGGTGTTACCCGACATGTGGGGATAAAACACCAAAAAATAAATAAAATATAAATTATAAAATAATCTTCACAAAGTAAAGATTAAATTCTAATACTTTTCTTCCTTTACTGCTTCCCCTTTTATCATCAACCATTTGTTTTTCACATGTCTTCTCTCCCCCTTTGACATCAATGGCAAAGGGCTCATACTTGCAACTTCAAAATCATACCTGCTGCTCCCCCGAGTAGCAGCTCCCCATCATCAATCTAGATCACAAGATATGACTGTGATATCCATCAAACTAATGCACATCAGTGCATCCTAGTTCATCACCGAAGGGGCAATAACCCCTAATTTCTCCCTGAGATACTCAAAAGAGTCCTTGGGAAGAAGTTTAGTAAAAATATCTGCAATCTGATCCTTGGAGGGCAAAAACTCCAGTCTGACTTCATCCTTGTTCACTTGCTCTCTCAGAAAGTGAAACTTGATAGATATATGCTTAGTCTTAGAATGCAACACTGAATTCTTAGAAATATTTATTGCACTTGAATTATCACAGAAAATTGTGATAGGCTCCTCATACTCTACTTTAATATCTCTTAGCATCTGCTTCATCCACAAAACTTGAGTGCAACTACTTGCTGCTGCAATGTATTCTGCTTCAGTTGTAGACAGGGATATTGCCTCTTGTTTCTTGCTTAGCCAAGAAACCAATCTCTTTCAAAAAAAGAAAGCTCCACCACTGGTACTCTTTCGGTCATCCACATCTCCTACCCAATCAGCATCTATATATGCATGAAGAGAGAAATCATGATCTCTAGGATACCACAGACCATACTCAACTGTTCCTTTTAGATACCTAAAAATCCTTTTGATTGCCATGACATGAGATTCTCTGGGATCAGCCTGGAATCTTGCAACAAGTCCAACAGCTTGCATAATATCTGGTCTAGTTTGAGTGAGATACAACAATCCTCCAATCATTGATCTGTACTTTGTCTGGTCTACCTTGGGAGAGTCATCATCTTTGCTCAACTTACATCTGGTTGCCATGGGAGTATTCATTGGCTTTGAATCTTCCATTCCAAATTTCCTCAATAGTTCTTTCACATATTTGGTCTGAGAAATAAAGATTCCTTTCTTTGTTTGAGTAATTTGCAGACTCAAGAAGAAATTCATTTCACCAAGCATTAACATCTCAAACTCACTTTTCATTTGATTTGCAAAGGTTTTACACATACTATCTCTTCCTCCAAAGATGATATCATCAACAAATTCTTCAACAATCAAGATGTTTCTATGATCAATTTTGAAATATAAGTTACTGTCAGCAGTACCTTTGTTGAAACCAATCTTCAAAAGATGTTTGTCTAGTCTTTCATACCAGGCTCTTGGGACTTGCTTTAGTCCATACAGTGCCTTCTTCAACTTGCAGACCATATCACCATGCTCAGATAATTGAAATCCATCCGGTTGTTCAATGTACACTTCTTCTTCTAAGTCACCATTCAAGAAAGTAGACTTGACATCCATCTGATACACCTTGAAATCCTTGAAGGTAGCAAATGCAAGAAATAATCTGACTGCTTCAATTCTTGCCACCGGAGCAAAAGTTTCTTCAAAATCAATTCCTTCTATTTGAGAGTAGCCCTTGTAGACCAATCTGGCTTTATTTCTGATTACGTCACCAACTTCATTTAGTTTTTTCCGGAAGACCCATTTGGTTCCAATCACATTCTTGTTTCTAGGTCTAGGAACAAGATCCCAAGTGTGATTTTTCTCAATTTGCATCAACTCTTCCTCCATTGCTTTGGTCCAGTTTTCATCATTGCAGGCTTTATTTATTGTCTTAGGTTCAATCTTTGAAATCAGACAATATTCATCTGAATTTTGAGCAATTTTCCTTCTAGTTTGCACACCTTTGCTTTTGTCACCTATGATCTGATCTTCAGAGTGGTTCAGTCTTACATACCTTGGAACTTTGGGAGTTTCTTGCACTTCTGCTTCTTGATCAGGCTCATTCAGACCAATCTCTTCTTCCTGATTTACCGGATCAGTCTGAATTTGTCCTTCAGAAGAGTAATGAACTCCTTGAACCAGAACACCATTTTGATCATCTTCATCATATTCATAAAACCTTGAGGGTTTCTCTATTCCCTCATCAACCTTCACATTTGTACTTTCTATCATCTTTCTCAGTCTCTTGTTATAACACCAGTATGCTTTACTTTGAGTAGAGTAACCCAAGAATATTCCTTCATCACTTCTAGCATCAAACTTGCCTAGATCTTCATCTCTTTTGATGTAACATTTGCTACCAAAGACTCTGAAATATCTTACAGTAGGAGTAATGCCAAACCAGAGTCCATAAGGGGTCTTACCGGTATTGCTTCTAATTTGAACTCGATTGAGAGTATAGACTACAGTGCTGACAGCTTCTCTCCAATAGATCTGAGGAACATTTGCTTCCATCATCATGGTCCTAGATGCTTCCTAGATGGTCTGGTTCTTCCTCTCCACTATTCCATTCTACTGAGGAGTCCTAGGAGCAGACAATTGTCTCCTAATCCCATGTTTCTCACAGAACTCTATGAACTCACCGGATGTGAATTCTCCACCCCTATCAGACCTTAGACATTTCAACTTTAGTCCTGTTTCATTCTCCACCATAGCCTTGAATATTTTGAATTTTTCAAGAGCTTCCGATTTCTCCTTTAGAAAGGTTACCCACATCATCCGGGAATAGTCATCAATTAGCAGCATGAAGTATCTATCACCTTGAATACTCTTGGTTCTTGTCAGACCACAAAGATTAGTGTGAACTAGGTCCAATAATCCGGTAGAAGACAGTTCCTTGCTTTTGAAAGTGACTCTGCTCATCTTACCCAACTGACATTCCTTACACAAGTTGTTAGTAGGTTTCACCAATTTTGGAAGATCTCTTACAGCTTGAGTATTGCTTATCTTGATGATATTATGAAAATTCACATGACACATCCTTCTATGCCATAACCAACTCTGATAAACTTGAACAAATAAGCAACTTTTACCAGTACCAACCAAATGGAAGATATTACCTTTAGTTTGAGAACCGGATGCAATCTCTGTTTTGAAACTTTCAAAGATTTTGCATTTTCCATCCTTGAATCAGAGATCATAGCCTTTGTCTACCAACTGTCCAACACTGAGAAGATTGTGCTTCAAACCTTTAACATACTGTACATTACCAGTTTTGTTTCTTCCATCAAAAGAAACAGTTCCTCTTCCTCTGATTCTGCCAGCAGAATTGTCACCAAACTTTTTTACTCCTCCTTCATACCTTTCCAAATCTACAAACTTATTTTTGTCACCTGTCATATGGTGAGAGCAACCACTGTCAATGACCCAATCATCCTTCTCTTCAATTTGGGCAGCCAGAGCTCTTTCCACAGTCTTAAGATTGACAGATACAGAGGACATTAGATCTTCTTCCTTGATGGCAATGAACACCCATTCATTTCCGGATTTGTTTCCTATCTCTGATTCATCATCTGTTACTCCTTCATTATCATCATCTTCATGTACATAGTAACAGTTCTTTTGGAATTTCAGCTTGTTAAGATTTTGCCTTGAAAATCTTTCCGGACACCTTGAGGCAAAATGACCAATCTTATTACAGTTAAAACACTTAAAAGGTAATTTTCCTTCATACTTACCGGATCCTCTTGGCAGTCTCTTTGCAATAAGGGCTTCAAGTTGAGCAGTTTCTACTTCTTCTTCTTCCAAATCTTTTCTTGCTTTTTCATACCAAGACAATTTCTTTGAAGAATTCTCTCCCGGATCAAGCCTTTGTTTACCTTTAACAGAGGCACTGGCTTTGAATGCAGATTCAGTCTTTGGGGGGTCATCTCCAAACTCTGTCATTTCAAATACAACCAATTGATCTCTTGTGATAGTTGTATCAGCTCTGAATTCTTCAATGGCAGCAGCCTTGATTTTGTAAGAAGCAGGGAGGGATTTGAGAATTTTACCAACAATCTCATTTTCATCCAAGAAACCAGCAGCATTTCTAATTCCACAAACCAGCTCATTCACTCTTGGCATAAAAGTGGTAATATTTGCATCATCTCCCATCTTCAATTTTTCAAATTTCCCTTTTAGACTTTGTAACCTTGCACATTTAACATACTGGTCTCCTTCATGCAAAAGTTCTAGTTTATTCCAAATCTCAAAGGCAGTTGGCAGGTCAATAACATTTGAGAGTTCTGAGTCAGATAATGTGCTTAAAAGAGCCTCTTTGGTCCGCAGATTATTTTCAGCATCTGTGATTTCATTTAGGGTTGTCGGACCACCCTGTGGAGGTACATATGTTTTTGTAACCATGGACCAGTATGCAAATCCCATACACTGCAAGTGACATTTCATGCGACCTTTCCAAAGAGCAAAGTTGGTTCCATCAAACTTCGGACTATCCTTTTTGTAAGACGACATCCTGGATCTCCTCAAGCGGTTAAGCTCCTTTTAGAGGAACTTAGCTCTAATACCAATTGCTAGACTTAGGGCACACAACTGAGAGGGGGGGTGAATCAGTTGTGGGAAACTTTCTCTAATTAAACACTTAAATCTTCTTTAGTGATTAGTAGAATATTAATCATGAACCATAATGCATTCAAATCAAAAGCACAAACATATCAACACATAAGACACCGAGATTTTGACGTGGAAAACCCGGTTAAGGGAAAAACCATGAGGTGATTAACCCAAGATTGTATTCTCTGTTAGAAGAATAGAAAGAACAAAATGGTGCATGCCAATTAGGGCTCACTACCTGAGCACACTGCTCACAAGAGGCTCACTACCTACAAGAGACACACTGTCTACAAAGAAATAAGTATCACCTTCATGAACTGGAGAATAGCATCTTCACCATGCTTGAATCAGTTCCATTTAAGCCCAATACTTTTGCTCTGCCTTTCGCACTCTTCTTCGCTACCACATACTCATCACCCAAAGACACACTTTGAAATGACTTCTCAATCCCTTATTTATACACTACATCGACTTAGGAACAATCATCTAAGTCGGCAAACACCTACAAGCACATCCGCAAGACGTGTAATACATCCGGTCGGCCAGTCTTAGGAAGAACATCAACATCCTGTGGTTAATCTTCAAATACGAACTTTAACTTCAATGCGGACCACCAACATGAACTGCAACCGATCCATAGATCAACACAAGCTTTCCTGAATCACCAACAACATCCGCACTTCATCTGCTTATTGGAATCCTTCTCTCCTTCATCTGGAACCTCAAGAACACAGTCTGTCATCACTGTCACAAAGGGATAGGTTCTTTCAGACCTTCAACCCACAAATCAATCTACTTGACACTTCACAAGGACATCCCCAACACTTCCTCCAATCCGTAGAATGGGATAATGCATTACCAGACCTATCTGTGTCACTCTGTCACCTCTGGACACCTGCCGGAGCTGGTTCTACTTGAGCGACCATAACTTCTTCATATCGTCATGCAGACCTCTGAAAACTTGACTGGAGCATCTCAAGACTTATATCTACAAACCCTTTAAACTGTATCCTTTGATCCTCAACCTATCTTGGACTTTTACCTTGTTGTCATCATTGTTCTTCACTGTTCCTGATTGAGACTAATTTTCTCAATATCCTCAGCACATAGCTCATCCAATCCTTCTCATTAATGCAACATGAGTATGTTGACATCAATGACAACACCGGTTAAACCCATACTTGCAACAAGAAGCACATCACGAGAGAGATAAAAGTTTGAGTTACTTACATGTATGATCTTTGTATCATATTTGGGAACTTGCAAACCTCTTGGAGAGGTACTTGATCATGTTTAATGTAAAGTTTGAGAGGTTCTTGTGAAAGTCTTGTTTGTTATCATATGATGCTTGTTTCTTAAATTCTTGTTGAAATGAGACTTTTTGTTTCTTATGAGGGGGAGAACCACTATTATTTCTAACTATTGATTGTTATTTTACTCTTTTTCAATTTTTAGCGTGTTTTTGTTGTTGAATCTTTCTAGTACGGTGACGGGAATCATCTTGTACCATCCTACTCATCTATATTGGTTGTTGTTGCTTTTCTGATGCATTTCAATTATCTCTCGATCCATACAAGTATAACAGGGGAGGAACCTTAGAATAAATTATGTTTCTTCATGGACGAGGTGGATTATCCACTTGTTTCTTATCTACTTCAATCATTTCGATGATACTATCATAGTCCAAGTAATCATCCTCGTCTACTTCCATTAAACCTTGTTCCACCATATTGTTTTTAGTATGTTTAGGGAAAGGATTAATGAAGATTTGTAAATTTTGATTCGGCAGAGCAACCGACTTATTTCCATTATCATTCACACCTGATACCTGGATGACATTTGAATCAATAAGGTCCTGTATTTCATGTTTAAGATGCATACATCGTTCAGTGTCATGTCCTTGTGTCTGATGATAATGAAAAAAGGCATTAGCATCGAAGTAAAGTCCTTGTTTATTAGGATCAACAGGCTTGATCAGGGGAAGCTTCAGAATATTATTACTCACAGCTTGATTCCTGATAGAGTGATAGGACTCAGATATCGAAGTAAACTTTCTTAGTTGATATGATGATTTGTTTGGATTATTTATAGCAGACACATTCGTATTTGGTCCATTGATCTTGATGAAACTCCTATTATTGTTTTTCTTAAAATTGTGTTGTGATGATCCACCCATGGATTGACCAACTTGAGCCGATGAGTTTTGGTTTTTATACTGACTAGACGAAAGTTGATAGTCACGAAGGGTGGTGCATAAATGTTGAAAGGAGTTATATTTCATCAAGAGAATCTTATCACGAATATTAGGTTGTAGATTTGTAATGAATATCTTTTGAATATCCTCATCTTTTATCTGATACTGAATCTGTGCATAAAGTCCTTGATACCGACTAATGAATTCAATCACCTTTTCTTTGGGACCTTGTTTGCATTGAACCAAGTCAATAAGAGTGACTTGGGGTCCAATGTTTACTTGAAAATGTTGTAAAAATTGATCAATTAACTGTGAAAAGGAGTGTATTGAATTTGGAGGCAACGAGCAAACCCATTCTAAAGCAGTATCTTTGAGATATCGTGGGAAAAGTTTTGCTAACAAATCCTCTTCAAAATAAATATTACTACACATAGTTGTGAATGCTGCCACATGAATATTAGGATCACCTTTTCCACCATATTTTTCAAAGCGTGGAGTCTCGAACCTCTCAGGCATAGGGGTTCTCAAGATTGCATAGGATAACAGATTACAGGCATGATATGTTGGTAGACTAGGCTGCAAAGAATTTGTAAAATTTGTTACCTTTTGTTGCAAAGCAGTCATGCCCTGTAAAAGTTTGTTTAAGATGGCATTATTTGGAGATACGGTTTGTTGTGAGGAATTAGAACCGAAGTGAGGAGGTGAATGAGCTTGAGATACAATAGATGGACGCTGAGAATATGTTAACAGTAGTTGGCCATAATGATAGGTGGAAGATGGTTGTGAATAGGTAATAGGTGGTTGGAAATGAGTGGAATAGATAGGAGGTTGAGAACAATTATTCATAGAAGAGGTCCCTTTAGGAACCAAATTCTGATAATTAAATCCCACAACTTTGTAATTAGTGCCATTAGATACTTCAATACCAGTGGTAGCATTACTACAAGCGTTTGCATTAGTTGTTAAGATCGTTGATGTAAAAGTTGATATTCCCGTAGTTGGTATAGGTATGGATACTTGAGTATGAGATGGTGATAAAGTGTTATTTATCGTTTGTGCACATTTGGTCACTGGCATGATATTGGTTTGTACAATATGTGCTAGACCACGAATTGCATTTACACCATCTTGTTCCTCTTTTATCAATTCTCTTATATTATGAATTGTATGGACAGCTTCCTTAGCTATTCTCTCATTTTCCATAAATGATTGAAATTCAGCTAGCTCTTTATCCAATTTTTCTATTTGCTCATCAGACACATATCCTGTTGCCTCAATAGTATTATCAGCATCATGAAAATATTATTCTTCCATTGTGGTTGGAGGATGTATAATATCTTGCACAATTTGAGTTTCTCCCTTTGTAAAGAAAGTGTCCAAAGTACCAACTTCTTCAAGAGCACTAGATCCCATTAATCTTTTCCTTCCTCTCAAAGGGATATTATTTTTAGGATAGCATGTCATAAAGGTTATAAAAGCATACAACACACAACACACAAACTAAGAGAACAAATCCTAGGAGAAGGATATGATTGACGACCAAAAATGCTTGGAATTTTGTACTTTTTTAATGCAAATGAATAAACCAAAGGGTAGTGTAAGGATTTCAGTCAAGAACAACAAGTTATATGTTTGATATCAGTCCAAAATAGCAAAAGTATCCTTCTCAACACACTCTTGATGCAATTTTAAGTTAATGCCAAGTCGAAATATAGTGAAAATATGTCAAAATAAGCACTTTTTATACCAAAACACAATGCAAAAGGGCATAACAAGGGTGTTGTGAGGAAAATGATGATGGACAAAAAATAATATTAGTAATAACAACCACTTAGTGCTAAAATATCCAACACAACACGCTTTTAGTACCAGTTAAGGTAAAACCCTAGTGAAAATATAGCAAAAATAGGCTATTTTTCACGGTTTTTCAATTCCAAGACCTAGAAAAGGAGGTGTTGTAATGAATATCAGGAGGTACAACAAATAATATCAATGATATCAGTAACCTCAATCCATAAAATTGATTACAACACACTTGGAGTGCAAACTAGGTCAAACCCTAGGGCAAAGATAACCAAAATATGTAGTTTTTTACAAAATTTTCACTACAAGAGCCTGATAAAAGGGTGTTGTGAAGCTTTTTATGAGGGGCAGAAAATGATTACCCTGATAAAAACAAATTAGTGCAAAAATTCCCTTCACAACACGCCTATGGTGCAAGTTTGTAGAGTCGATAAGGCCAAATTTAGTGAAAATCGTTATTTTTGAAGCCCTGGGTTTGAGATCTTGGGAGAAAATGTTATGCAAATGTTTTGAAGTCTGATTTATGATGGAAATTAAATACTCTCAGATCTAAAATGATTTTCAAGGTAAATTTTCTATGCAAAAATGTAATATCTAAATGCAAATTCACACTAAAATGCAAGACTACAGCCAAACGTTAATTTGAATGAGCCTCTAAAATTAGTAGAAAAATCTGGAAGAAAAAAAATTGCCTACTAACCCTAGATTTTGGAATTACTAGGTTACATGAAAAACTGTCAAAATTTCTACAAAAACCTAGCAAATTAATAATGAGAATGCAATACAAATTTTTGAATTTTTAGATTTTTCAGTAGTTTATATTAGATCTGATGCAAAAATCATGAATTAGGAAAATTTAGAAAGAATTGATGCAATTTAGTAAGCCAAACAATGCAAATTTTTTGAATTTTTCCAATTTTACAATTTTTTTTGAATTTTTCTCAATGCAATAAAATGAATGACCATATGAATGAATGAAATCAATCCAAATCTGAAGACACACACTTAGCAAGTTGCAATTTAAGTCCAAAAACACAGGTTCACCAAAATGTTTAGGGGAAAATTGGATTTGTTAATGTTCTAGATTTTAGATGTTTAAATCCGCCTCTCCACTATACATTCAAGGATCTAGGGTTGAGTGACAAGCACTATCATACCCTAGGTCACTTGTGAGATATAGGAAAACTTGGATTAGGGAATTTAATTATCAATTTTCCTTCTCCTATGCTCAATTGACAATTAAAACCCTAATTATGCAAATACGACAACAAATTGATGAATAACAGAAAAAGCTCTTGCAGACAGGGGTAAAATACCAAATCATAGAGTACCTATTTTTGGGGTTCTGAAGCAGAATAGTCAGGGACACTGGAGCAGGCACCCTAGTCTAAGGTACCAGTTTCTTCACGGGATCCAGACCTCCTTCCAACACTGATCAGCCCTGTAACTTCTATTTCCTGAAACTCAGATGTGGAGGACACTAGAGCGAGCACCCAAGTCCTGGAAGTGCTCCTGTGTCCTACTTTTCTTTAGATCCTGAATCCTTGATGCCTGCCAATCCTTCCTGTAAATCCATTTTTCCCAAACATGACACCTGTAACCTGCAATCACAAGACTTGGTTTGGGGCTTGTGGTGTTTAGAGGCTTGCCTCAGTCAAGCCTTGGAGGACACTTAAGTCTTCGAACACTGTTATCAGATAAAGAGTGCATGCCCTTGTGAGGCAGAGGCAAAAACCAAAGGAATCAATGATGAAAACATGATATTATGTCACCTTGTAGTGAAGATCTCATGGGAGTGCTCTTCATTCCATGAGGAAATTGATGCTCAAATCTACAA
Organism: Cunninghamia lanceolata; assembly: GCA_027924645.1. Classification (NCBI taxonomy): domain Eukaryota; kingdom Viridiplantae; phylum Streptophyta; class Pinopsida; order Cupressales; family Cupressaceae; genus Cunninghamia; species Cunninghamia lanceolata. The sequence goes on along the minus strand of BSBN01000429.1, from coordinate 6,095,503 downwards.
ATATCAACACACAAAACGCACGAGTCTGCTCTTGCAACACAATGAAAGCCTTGAATCACCTTGAGAACACAATAGCTTCCTAGTAATCATCTAGTTGAAATCTAGTTTACAAATGAATGCCTAAACATGCTTTTATATGCAACTACAAGCACTTCTGCCAAGATTTTAAAAATTAAAACTTACTGTGTCGGCAAAAGGACTAAATAACGGTCACAAACTGACACCTAGAAATTAGGGTTGCCCCAAAATAGGGCAGGACTAGGGCGCAAGCACCCAAGTCCTCCCCCCTTATTTTGGGCAAGGTACAGCTCAAGGGGTCCACCTGGGTCCAATTTGCCATGGAACCTAGGTCTCATTCCATCGAGATGCCAAAATATGGACTAAGATGTCCTAAATGTATGGTAAAGACCCAGGAGCTAAACCTTATGAGGGAAAAGCCCCCAAGGGGACATTTTCCAACATTATAGAGTTCAACCTCCTCAGTAAGTTCTTTCTTAACTACTATTTTGGGCAAATGTTGGGGAACAGACTTTCGGGTGGTTGGAATAGACTTTCAGGCAGTTTTCTTGGTTCTTCTCCATGCCATTATGGCATAAAACCAATTCAAACATTAGCTAATCTACTAAAAGTTATCAAGTTTTCTCGTAGTGAGCACCTAGGTCCATGTGTTGAACCCGGTTAGCTCTGATACCATATGCAACATGCTAACTCATATTACTTGTAATAACACACATATTTTACTGAAAAGTAAATGAACATGGTAAACTTGGAAGAAAATTTTCTTTTTGTTTTCATTTGCTTAATTACAAAGAGATAATATCATTGTTTATGAATATATATAAATTTCGAAGAGTATAGACATAGAGAACCAACATGTTGCCATCTAAGTTCTAGTGATGTTTCCTACGTAACACAATCAACCATACTATTGTAGACTTATCTTCTAGCTAAGTATGATCCTTCTAATGGGTTATGCCATCTAGACGCTATGAACCGACTAATGCATGCATAGACATATGCATCACTTTGGCCAAAGTTTCAATATAAATATACATTTGCAACAAATGTAGTCATGTGTTCACATACCTCTAACTTGACTTGAGAACTATCTCATCCTACAGTTGATTTACTTACCAAATAGCTCTAGACATTATTTTTGTCTTGACTATCTCATTACTAGTCAATCTGACTTAGAATTTAATCTTGAATTTCTAGGTATATATATATATATATATGTTAATAAGATTTTAACCTTTTTAGAGTCCTTTGTTGCATTCTTACAAAAAATTAGACTCTATAACTTCCTGTCATTCTACTCATTGACTTATCAATTAATCATTCTTGTGCTTTATGTCGCATTTCAACGTTATCAAGAAATCGATAATAATATATAAAAAGATTCTTAGACTCTTTCGAAGTTATGTAGTCCTGATCTATGGATTCTCGACTATTCATGTCGACCATAAATACACTAGAATGAACCAATGTCTTATCCGACTTGAGAAATTTAAGTTTACTAGACCCATCTAGGTTAATCAAGGGATTTTATCTTTTCTAACCATATATACATTTTGTTATAAACTCATGTCATTTGAAGATAAGAATGTATATAACAAGAACATAATGTCCTTTGGTCTTCTCTAGACCACTTAGGCATTAAACAAATTCAAAAAACATAAAGTACTAGTTTATCTTATCCGATGAGGTCTATAATGTTCTCTATCATTATTCAAGATACTCTTCTACTGAGTTTGATCTTTAACCACAATAGGTTTGGTCTTTCGCTAATAATATAAGAACAATAACTCTGACCTCATGGTCCTCTCTAGGTCCTTCGACTTTATTAAGACGAGGTCGTAAACTCATAGCTAACCTCCTTGGTTACAATGATATTTCTATCAAAGTTGCATAAATAATAATAGGTTTCTAACCTTAGTTATAAGTGACTGGTATCAATATCCTCTTGATAACCTCATCAATAAAGAATAACTATCACAACAATATTATTATAGAAACAATAAATGCACTAGAGAAACAAATCATTTCAAACTAAACTCTCTAATTTTAGTTGTAAAACTACAACATAGATGTAATGAAGCTCTGGTTTTGCATTCTACAAAATAGTTTCATAGATTATGGTTTTGCCACAGTGACTGCATCATATGCTTACTCATATGTAAAGGAGTAGAAGACACTATCTATAGATAAGGGTCTTGTTGACCTATTTTCCTCTGTCTAGAGTTAAATAGTCCACCTTTGTATTTTTCTTGAAAATCCTTTAGGAATTCACCCCAAAAAGCTTGAATCCTTCAAATAGTCATGCTTTGCCTTGCCAAAAAATCTCAAAATCCTGCCTGAAGAATCCTTACAGAAAACCTAGAAAAACCCATAAATCTTTTGTCTCTAGGTGCCTTCCATTGCAGATTTTTCCCATTTTATACTTAGTCATTTTATATGCATATGCATTTGTATGTTTCTTTGTATGTATGTTCATATATACAATCACACATACAAAGGTAACATACAAGTCAAAGATGCAATGAAAAGATACAACGTCGATATACAAAGGCCGAAGATGCAAAGAAAAGAAAAGGAGAATGTATGTCATGCGATATACATTCGCCATTGCAAAGTGCACATACAAGGGGGTGACATACAAAGGGATTTTTAGCATGACTCGGACCATCAGCAGCTAGGTCCAATCTCTCCTCGACGGTCGATGCAAGGAAACATACAAAGAAAATATACAATTGGTGGGGTCCGCTAAATGTACAATGGGCGATTGTATCCCATATACAAGTCGCATTGTATATGTAACATACAAGGGTCATATACAAAGGTAACATACAAATAGAGATGTATTTTTGCAATATACAAGTGCAGTTGTATGTAGTTTGGCTTGTATGTTCACATTGTATATGCAATATACAAAAGATAGATACAAAGAGAAACATACAAAGTCTGGACCCGGCTGAGGAATCAAATGCAGTAGATAATTGTTTTGGGGTCTGCATTGTATATTTGCATATGCAAGGTCTAGAGATGCATATGAAAAGATGCAAGGGTACACACACAAGCTAGACCCGATTGCGGAATTGAGTATGGCAGATAAAATGTTGGAGTCCACTTTGTATGTATACATGCGATTGTATATGCGATATACAAGGCCAACATACAGAGGATTTCAACGAGATAGTATGCATCAGTGACTCATTTTTTGATCTTTCCGATGACCGATGGGGGTTGCAATTTTCAGCGATGGGTCCCAGTTTCAATTCAATGACCAATCAGGTGGTGCCACGTGTCAGGGGCGATTCAAAGGATGATTTAAAAGGTAAAGCCCGCGATTGTATAAAGGCATATGCAAAGTGATTTGAATATGCAAAGAGGAAGAAAGCACGATTACACCAAGTGAACCTAAATGCGTAGTTGCATTGTATATACAATGGAACATACATGGGCATATACAAGCGCACAAATGCAAAGCGATATACACAAGCAATTGACCGCAACTTTGACCACTAATATCTTGCTCATCCTGGCAAATTTCTACATGCTGCAAAAGTCAAAAGTGCTTATTTTTGTCTCCTCTTTCATCTGGCAGACTTTAGACAGAATATTCTCACTTTCAAATTTTGAATATGGATTTGCATGTTCGATCGGCTGGGCATTTCAGTGGTCATTTTGGTAAGATGCAAATGCAGATATTTGTTGCATTTATGAGTGCAGATTGATGATTAAGTAGCTTGCATTCAAGTCTAAAAATATCTTCCATCTGCACTAGTTCCAGATCTTTTGTGCTATAACTTCTTGCAGTTGGACGTCCCTTCAGACAGATATTTTCCTGTTGCAGCTCATGGAGCAAATTTTGTAACCGACTTAGGTCAAAATGTAAAATGATATATATACATGAGAAGTAGATGTATTGTTGTTGGTTGTTCTTCTGGGCTATTTTGTAATGGCTACTTGGCCTCTATAATCAATATAAACTGGTATTTTGCCTCTCTTTTATGATTTTTAACACTGTGTCTACTCTTTGGATTAGTGTAGGCTGTGTATTGTGGACAAAATGGTCCCTTTCATTCCTCCATTATTCTATCTCAACCTCTGTTAGAATTAATAGGAATCTGTGTAAGTCTTTCCAGTTGTGAGATTATTACTATGTCGATTCAGTTGCAGCCAAACACATTTAAATCTGGTGTATCACTTTTTTTAATTTCAACATTCCTTCTAACCCTTTTCCCAGCAAGCATTAGCACTAGGTTTAGATGCATTTCTCTAAGCATTAGGCTTAGAAAGAGGAAGCCAGCCTTCTCTAGAGGTCTGATCTCATTTCGCAAGGTCCCACACTTTGAGATCATTCCCATGTTTCTCCAGATTGCTAAAGTTTCACAACAGCAACAAAGGGTGCAGATCTGAGAGACAACAGGTCTTTAATAATGATAACTAAATCTTTTAAATGTGTACAGTGTCTATCCAAGATAGGTTCTCTATTTGTTTACACAATAATTCAAATTGCACAGAGGTGACTTAACAAGAGTTACATCACAATAAAACTATGTTTTAACAGAGTAACAAAGTTTGTTATCTGTTCAAAGACATCAAACATTTGAGAGAAGGCATTCTTAAGTATCCTATCATGATGTAGGAGAATCCCAGGTTGCAGAGCAATCGTGCATCAACCAAAATATTTGCATTCTTTCTTTTCTTTCATTTCAGTTCAGTTCAGTCATTTGCAGTTTAGCATTTTGTACCACAATTTACCACATTTTCATATCAGAGATCACAAAGTAAGATTTAGCTTCTATTCCATGTCAGCTACATCATATCAAGATTTCAAGTGATTTGGATTTGTTTCCTGAGAGTTATCGCTATCAGAAGATCATCATCTTTCACAGAGCAGAGCATTCATACAGTCTATTGAAGGAGAAGGATTGTGGAGCACTTTTGTGACTTGCAGAGCCTAATGAAACATCATACATGGCACATAAGGACCTAATAGACTTTCCTTGAGGTTTGTACCAAGTTTCATTCATTTGCAGAGCAATGCCATGTGTTGTAGGCTGACCTACATGTTTCTACACATTTCATCATTCATTGGAGATTGTAACCTCTTATGGCTGACATGAAGGATTTTATGAGCTTGAAGATGATATATATAGATCTCTTAGATGCATTAGGAAATAAGTTAGCAATTATGATAGTTTAGATAAGAGCTTTTATTATGGGAAGGCACTTCAATGTCATATCTTGCATATCTGTTGTAACCCAAAAAGTAGGCATGTCAGCCCTTTGATTGTATCTCACATGTTGCTAGAATATGAGCATTGTAAATCTTTGATATATTGAACATTTGAATATTCCATTGCATTCTATATTTGTATTGTTTCCATTGTGTTTACTCTAACTGCATGGTTTGGACAGTTCATTCCTAGACCCTCCTACCATGACTGCACCAAGTGGTATCAGAGTGAAGTTTTGAATCCTTTGGGATGTGAAGGCATTCTATACGATCTTGTGGTGAACAGAGTGCTGACTTGAGGCAATCTACTTGTGTTTTTCAATAGAGCACCGATTGTCAGGAAGTTGTAGCCTTGTAGTCAGATCATCGAATTGAGGCAGTTGCTATGGACAATGTTGTTGGAAGAATGGAAGAAATGATAGAGATGATGAGAACAATGAAGGTTAGATTGGATGTTGTAGAAGAAGATATAAAAAGAGGAATAAACCCTAGACATGAAGATGAAAGTGATGATGAAGAATTTCGATCAGCTGACCAAAATGAAGAAGCCCTAGAAGAAGAAGAATCAGATTAGGTGAAGGTATTGAAAGTTATTTCTAAGATGGGTAAGAGACCTAGAGTGTAAGTATTGAACTATACTGGAATTTTGAATCATGAGGAATTGATTGATTGGATAAATGACTTGGAAGAATACTTTGAATATGAAAAAATTAAAGATCCAAAGAGAGTAAGATTTGCAAAGACTAAGTTGAAAGGATATGATGTATTTGGTGGAAAGAAGTTCAATTGGATAGGAATAGGAGAGGAAAAGAGAAGATCATAAAATGGGATAGGATGGTGACAAAGTTGAAGAATCAGTTCATACCTGTTGACTATGAGTTGGAATTGTTGAAGAGATTGCAAAACCTAAAGCAAAAGGAGAACTATGTGAAGGAGTACACTGAGGAATTTCATAAGATGATCATAAGGACTGGACATAGTGAAGCAAGCAAGGAGAAAGTGGTAAGATACATAAATGGATTGAGGATGAATATTCAAGAACTAAGTCTGGTAAGGATGACAATAATAGAAGAAACATATTAGTTTCCATTGAAAGTTGAAGAGAAGTTGAATAAGAGGCATGAGAAAAGATAGAGAGGTAGAGGAGGTAAATTTTAAAGAGCTAGAACATATTCTAAAGGAGAAAGACATTATGTGGAGCAGAACAAGGAAAGTAGTCCATACAAGAAGGAAGACAGAGATATCAATTCATACTGAGAGATGATAGGAGTTTCTATCGTAAAAGTAGAAGATATCACAATTCTTACCGTAATGAAGGATATAGGAGAGAAGAAAGAGGATTTGATAAAAGATCATTCAGAGGAACTTGTTTTAAGTGTGGAGGTGAAGGACATAGAGCATTTAAATGTCATCAAGGAAGTACAAGTAAGAGGAAAGAGAACAGTGTAAGGGCAGCTTATGCGTAGGACAAACCTGTTGGATCACCTAGTTCAGTTAGAAAACTAGAGAAAGGGGAATCATTAGTCATGAGGAGAGCACTATTTCAAGCAGAGACAACTAAGGAACCACTACAAAGGAAAAGTTTATTCTGAACAAGATGAAAATTAGGAGATAAATGTTGTAAGGTTATCATTGATAGTGGCAGTACTGATAATTTGGTTTCAAAGGAGATGGTGACTAAGTTGAACCTAGAGAGGTTGAAACACCTTAAGCCCTACAAGGTAGCATGGATTCAAGATGAACACAAGGTACTGGTGAGTGAACAATGTTTGGTGATATTTCATATAGGATCTTATAATGATGAGGTATTGTGTGATATTATGCCGATGGATGTATGTCATATATTGTTGGTGAGACCATGGCATTATGATAGAAAAGAAATGCATGATGGGAGGAAGAATACATATACTATAACATCTAATGGGAAGAAGCATATCTTGATACCTTTGGAAGATAAGCCTAAAAGTGAAGTATGTGGAACTGCTAGAATCTGTTTGGTAGATGGAAGGAAATTTTTGGATGGATTGAGACATGAGAATATGTGTTTTTCTTTGATTCCTAGGAAGTGCAAAACCCTAAGTGCAAAGACTACTACTGGAAAAGAAGAAGAACTACTGCTAGAGGAGATAACTAAATTGTTGATAGAGTACTAAGATATCATATCATATAATGTACCTGAAGGATTACCACCAATCTAGAGTATCATTCATCATATAGACCTTATACCTAGAGCTAGTTTGCCTAACAAAGCAACACACAAGATGACACCAGCAGAGAATGCGGAGCTGAATAGACAAATACATGAGCTATTGAGGAAAGGATTGATCAGAGAAAGTTTGAGCCCATGTGCAATACCTGCAATACTAGCACCAAAGAAAGATGGAGAATGGAGGATGCATATAGACTTTAGAGCAATCAATAAGATCATAGTTGAGTATAGATTTCCATTGCCATGGATGGATGACATCATGGACTGTTTGAGTGGAGCAAAGTATTTCACAAAGATAGACTTGAAGAGTGGATACCATCATATTAGGATCAGAGAATGAGATGAGTGGAAAACTGTATTCAAGACAAATGAGGGATTATCTGAATGGTTAGTGATGCCCTTTGGATTGACTAATACACCAAGTACTTTCATGAGGTTGATGAATGAAGTTTTGAATAAATTCTTGGGTAAGTTTGTTATTGTATACTTGGATGATATTTTGATTTTTAGTAAGACAAAAGAAGAACATTTGTGGCATATTAGACAAGTATTGCAAAGGTTGAGGGAAGAGAAATTGTTGATAAATATCAAGAAATGTAGTTTCATGAAGGAAGAGTTGTTATATTTGAGATTTGTGATTTCTGTGGAAGGATTGAAAATGGATCCTGAGAAATTTAGAGCAATTGTTGAGTGGCCAACACTCAGGAACATTGGAGAGGCAAGATCATTTCATGGATTAACAAGTTTCTACCAAAAGTTCATAAAAAATTTCAATATAGTATGCACACCAATGCTAGAGACAATGAGAGGTGACAGAAAGGATTTCAAGTGGACATCAGGAGCTAATAAGAGTTTTGAGTTATTGAAGTAGAAGGTGATAGAGCAACCAGTATTAGCATTACTAGATTTCAACAAAGTATTTCAAGTTGATTGTGATGCTAGTGGAAGTGCAATAGGAGCAATATTAAGTCAAGAAGGGAGACTAGTAGCATATTTTAGTGAGAAGGTGAATGATGCAAGGAGAAGATATTCAATTTATGATTAGGAGTTCTTTGCCATAATTCAAGCTTTGAAGAAGTGGAGAGATTACTTGTTGCCTAAGGAATTTCCATTGTACACTGACCATCAACCTTTATAGTATTTAAATAATCAAGGAAAGTTGAATCAGAGACATATGAGATAGGTAGAGTTCATGCAGAGTTACACATTTGTATTGAAGCATATGAATGGGAAGTCAAACAAAGTTGCAGATGCATTGAGCAGAAGAAGGAATTTACTGACAGAGATGAGGGTGGAAGTATTAGGATTTGAGGAATTGAAGCATATGTATGAAGATCTTTATTTTACAGAAGCATGGAAAGCTTGTAAGGAACCTGTTGTGACAGATAGAAGTGGTTGGATTATTTCATTTAGGAAGATATGTTGTTCAAAGGAAATCAACTGGGTATCCTAGGAGTTTAATGAGAGATAATTTGATCAAGGAGAAACACAATGGTGGATTGGCAGGACATTTTGGAATTGACAAGACAATAGCTTTGCTAAGTGAACATTACTTTTGGCCTCAGATATATAAGGATGTAAGGAAGTTTGTTCAGAGTTGCAGAATATGTCAAGTTGCAAAAGATAGTAGTCAGAATACTAGTTTGTACAAATCTCTGACAGTACTGGAGAGACCTTGGGAAGATATAAGCATGGATTTCATATTGGGTTTTCCAAGAACACAGAGGGGGTATGATTCTATATTTGCAGTAGTGGATAGATTTTCAAAGATGTCACATTTCATTCCTTGTAAGGAGATAAATGATGTAGTGCATGTTGTTGACCTATTTTTCAAGGAGATTGTAAGATTACATGGATTACCTAAGAGTATAGTTTCAGACAGGGATATAAGATTCATTGCATATTTTTGGAGGACATTGTGGAAGAAGATGAAGACAGACCTGAAGTTTAATTCAACATTTCACCCACAGACAGATGGACAAACAGAAGTAGTAAATAGAAGTTTGGGTAACTTGTTGAGATGTTTAGTAGGAGACAAGGCAAGAAATTGGGATCTAATTCCACCACAATTAGAGTTTGCATACAATAATTTAGTGAATAGGAGTACGGGGAAGACACCATTTGAGATTGTGATAGGAGTAAAACCTAGAGGAGTAGCAGAGCTGAGAGACATTAGTATGGAGAGTAAGAGAAGTGTAGAGGTAGAAGAATTTCTAGTGGAGACAATAGATAATCAAGTCAAGAAGCATTTGGAGGAGATGAATAGTAAGTATAAGGAGCAAGCAGATGAGAAGAGGAGACAAAGAATTTTCAGTTAGAGATGAAGTAATGGTATATCTGAAAAAGGAGAGATTTCTAGTGGGGACATACAACAAGCTGAAGATGAAGAATTTTGGACCATGTAAGATTCTTAAGAGATTTGATTCAAGGAATGTATATGAAGTGGAGCTACTGGAGACTTGGGTATATCACCTATATTCAACATTACAGACCTATATTAGTATCATGAGGGAGAATCAAGTAACAACACTGAAGATGGTTTGAAGAATCAGTTACCACTACAACAACCAGAGGAGATAGAGAGCATCTTGGATAGTAGAGTTGTATGTAGTACCAAAGCAAGCAATACAAAGAGTATTTGGTTAAGTGGAAAGGAAGACCAGAAGAAGATTCATCATGGATTTCTTAGGCTGAGGTAGACCACCTTGGCTTCCTCTATCCCCAGCAAAATGAGAGACTCACTTTTTCAACAACCTCGAATGTCTAATGCATGAGCATTCCAAGTTGCAAAGCAATCTTGCATCAACCAAAAATATTTGCATTCTTTCTTTTCTTTCATTTCATTTTAGTTCAGTCATTTGTAGTTTAGCATTTTGTACCATATTTTCATATCAGATCTTCTGGAGCAGGATTTAGCTTCTATTCCATGTCAGCTACATCATATCAAGATTTCAAGTGATTTGGATTTGTTTCCTGAGAGTTATCACTATCAGAAGATCATCATCTTTCACAGAGCAGAGCATTCATACAATCTGTTGAAGGAGAAGGTTTGCGGAGCACTTTCGTGACTTGCAAAGCCTAATGAAACATCATACATGGCACATAAGGACCTAATATACCTTCCTTGAGGTCCACATCAAGTTTCATTCATTTACGGAGCAATGCCATGTGTTGTAGGCCGACCTACATGTTTCTACACGTTTCATCATTCATTAGATATTGTAACCTCTTATGGCCGACATGAAGGATTTTATGAGCTTGAAGATGATATATATAGATCTCTTAGATGCATTAGGAAAGAAGTTATCAATTATGATAGTTTAAATAAGATCTTTTATTTCAGGAAGGTACTTCAATGCCATATCTTTCATATATGTTGTAACCCAAAAAGTAGGCCTGTGAGCCCTTTGATTGTAGCCTGCATGTTTCTGGAATAGGAGCATTATAATTTTTTGATATATTGAGCATTTGAATCTTCCATTGCATTCTATATTTGTATTGTTTCTGTTGTGTTTACTCTAGTTGCATGGTTTGAACATTTCATTCTTAGACCCTCCTACCATGATTGCACCATATCATTTAAACTAAGTTGTTTAACATCTAAACCGATATCCCATTGATCATGATATCATACTCATAAGTAGCTAAATCGATATCTCACTAATCATGATATCGAGCTCATAAGTATATTGTACTTGGAGTGCTTCTACTAATTAAAACAAAAGGATAAAGGTTAAGTCTAACATTATATGATGTCATAGCCGCAACTAAATGAATTTATGTAATAATAACTTCCAATTTATAACAGATAGACTTATCAATGAAACATGGTTTAGGAGTATAACCTTCTACCTCTTGTGTTTCTCCTTCCACTATTGAAGATGTAGGCTCACGGTTCTCTCTCTTTCAACAGTGCACACTATGTAATTTTTTTTGGATGAATACATTGAACCCACAAGAAAATGCTTCTAGCAAAATGCTACGTGACTTGTAAAGCCTAATGAAACATCATACATGGCACATAAGGACTTGATATACCTTCCTTGAGGTCTGCATCAAGTTTCATTCATTTGCAGAGCATGCCATGTGTTGTAGGCCAACCTGCATGTTTCTACACGTTTCATCATTCATTGGAGATTGTAACCTCTTATGGCTGACACGAAGGATTTTATGAGCTTTAAGATGATATATATAGATCTCTTAGATGCATTAAGAAAGAAGTTAGCAATTATGACAGTTTAGATAAGATCTTTTATTTCAGGAAGCCACTTCAATGCTATATCTTTGATATTTGTTATAACCCAAAAAGTAGGCCTGTGAGCCCTTTGATTGTAGCCTGCATGTTTCTGGCATAGGAGCATTGTAATTCTTTGATATATTAAGCATTTGAATCTTCCATTGTGTAACGTCAAAAAATGTCCCCTTGGGGGCTTTTCCCTCATAAGGTTTAGCTCCTGGGTCTTTTGCATGCATTTAGGACATCTTAGTTCATATTTTAGCATCTCGATAGAATGAGGCCTAGGTTTCATGGCAAAGTGGACCTAGGAGGACCCCTTGACCTTAACCCTACCCAAATAGGGGGGAGGACTTGGGTGCTCTCACCCTAGTCCTGGCCTATTTTGGGTTAGGCCCAAAATTTAAGTGTCGATTTATGACCGTTATTTGGTCCTTTTGCCGACACGGTAAGTTTTGATTTTTGAAATCTTGGCGGGAGTGCTTGTAGTTGCATATAAAAGCATGTTTAGACATTCATTTGTAAACTAGATGATTACTAGCAAGCTATTGTGTTCTCAAGGTCATTCAAGGCTTTCATTATGTTGCAAGAGCAGACTTGTGTGTTTTGTGTGTTGATATTTGTAGATTTGGACATCAATTTCCTCATGGAATGAAGTGCATCTTCCTCCCATGAAAGCTTCACTATAAGGTGACATTATATTGTGTTTTCATCATTGATTCCTTTGGTTTTTGTCTCTGCCTCACAAGGGCACGCACTCTTTATCTAACAATGGTGTTTGGAGACTTAAGTGTCCTCTGCAGCTTGACTGAGGCAAGCCTCTAAACACCACAACCCCCAAACCAAGTCTTGTGATTGTAGGTTAAAGGTGTCACATTTGGGAAAGGTGAAGTTGCAGGGAGGATTGGCAGGCATCAATGATTCAGGATCTAAAGAAAAACAGAACATGAGAGCATTTCCAGGACTTGGGCACTCGCTCTAGTGTCCTCCGCAAACAAATTTCTAGAAACAAAAGTTACAGGGTTGATCAGTGTTGGAAGGAGGTCTAGATCCTGCGAAGAAACTAGTACATTGGACTTGGGTGCTCACTCTAGTGTCCCCGACTGTTCTGCTTTGAAACCCCAAAAATAGGCACTCTGTGATTTGGTATTTTACTCCTGTCTGCAAGAGTTTTTTCTATTATTCATCAATTTTTTGTTGTATTTGCATAATTAGGGTTTTAATGGTCAATTAAGCATAGGAGAAGGAAAATTGATAATTAAATTCCCTAATCCAAGTTTCCCTACATCTCACAAGTGAGCTAGGGTATGATAGTGCTCGCCACTCGACCCTAGATCTTTGAATGTATAGTGGAGAGGAGGATTTAAGCATCAAAACACCAAAACATTAACAAATCTAATTTTTCCCTAAACATTTTGGTGAACTCGTGTTTTTGGACTTAAATTACAACTTGCTAAGTGTGTGTTTTTAGATTTGGATTGATTTCATTCATTCATATAGTCATTCATTTTATTGCTTTGAGAAAAATTCAAAAAAATTGAAAATTTTAGAAAATACAAAAAAAAATTGCATTCTTTGGCTTACTAAATTACATCAATTCTTTCTAAATTTTCCTAATTCATGATTTTTGCATCAGATCTGATATAAGCTATAGAAAAATCCAAAAATTTAGAAATTTGCATTACATTTTCATTATTAATTTGTTAGGTTTTTGTAGAAATTTTGACAATTTTCATATAACTTAGTAATTCCAAAATCTAGGGTTAGTAGGCCAAATCTTTTCTCAGATTTTTCTATTGATTTTAGAGGCTCATTCAAATTAAAATTTGGCTTTAGTCTTTCATTTTAGTGTAAATTTGCATTTAGATTTAAAATATTTGCATTTTTGCATAGAAAATTTTAACAAAAAACTAGCAATTTTCATGCATTTTCATTAAATTTGCATGGGCATTTTGCATGTTCAAGTTTGAAAATCATTTTCAGATCTGAAAGTAATTCAATTTCATTATAAATCAGACTTCAAAACATTCACATAGCATTTTGTCCCAAGATCTCAAACCTAGGGCTTCAAAAACAACGATTTTTACTAAATTTGGCCTTATCAACTCTATAAACTTGCACCATAGGCATGTTGTGAAAATTATTTTGGCATTAATTTTTTTTTATTAGGGTAATCATTTTCTACCCCTCATAAAAATCTTCACAACGCCCTTTTATCAGGCTCTTGTAGTAAAAATTTGGTGAAAAACTACACATTTTGGCTATTTTTGCCATAGGGTTTGACCTAGTTTGCACTCCAAACATGTTGTGATCAATTTTATGGATTGAGGTGACTGATATCATTGATATTATTTTCTGTACCTCCTGAGATTCCTTGCAACACCTCTTTTGCTAGGTCTTGGAATTGAAAAACCATGAAAAATTACATATTTCGCTATATTTTCACTAGGGTTTTACCTTAAGTGGCACTAAAAGCATGTTGTGTTGGGTATTTTGGCACCAAGTGGCTGTTATTACTAATATTATTTGTTTTCCATCATCATTTTCCTGACAACACCCTTTTTTATGCTCTTGTGCATTAAGTTTTGGTGAAAAAAGTGCGTATTTTAACATATTTTCACTATAGTTCAACTTGGCATTATCTTAGATTTGCATCAAGAGTGTATTGGGAAGGATAATATTGATGTTTTGGACTAATATCAAACATACACTTTGCTTCCCTTGACTGAAATCCTTACAACACCCTTTGATTCATTCATTTGCATTGAAAAAGTACAAAATTCCAAGCATTTTTGGCTTTCAAACATATCATTCTCTTAGGGTTTGTCATCTTAGTTTTTGCATTGAGTGTCGTGTGCTTTTGCATAAACTTTATGACCCACTATCCTAAAAGTAGCGTCCCTTTGAGAAGAAGTAAAAGGTTAATGAGATCTAGTGCTCTTGAAGAAGTTGGCACTTTGAACACCTTTACAAAGGGAGAAACTCAAATTGTGCAAGATATTATACATCCTCCAACCACAATGGAAGAACAAACTTTTCATGATGTTGATAATACTATTGAGGCAATAGGATATGTATCTGATGAGCAAATAGAAAAATTAGATAAAGAGTTAGCTGAATTTCAATCATTTATGGAAAATGAGAGAATAGCTGAAGAAGTTGTCCCTACAATTCATAATATAAGAGAATTGATAAAAGAGGGACAAGATGGTGTAAATGCAATTCGTGGTCTAGCACATATTGTACAAACCAATATCATGCTGGTGACTGAATGTGTACAAGAGATAAATAACACTTTATCACCATCTCATACTCAAGTATCCATACCTATATCGACTACATGAATATTGACTTTTACACCAACAATCTTAACAACTAATGCAAATTCTTGTAGTAATACTAACACTGGTATTGGAGTATCTAATGGCACTAATTACAAAGCTATGGGATTTGATTATCAAAATTTGGTTCCTAAAGGGACCTCCTCTATGCATAATTGTTCTCAACCTCCTATCTATTCAACTCATTTCCAACCATGTATTACCTACTCACAACCATCTTCAACCTATCATTATGGCCAACCACCATTAACATATTCTTAGCCTTTGACTATCATATCGCAAGCTCATTCACCTCCTCACTTTGGTTCTAATTCCTCACAATAAACTACATCTCCCAATGATGCCATCCTAAACCAACTTTTACAAGGCATGACTGCTTTGCAACAAAAGGTAACAAACTTGACAAATTCCTACCAACATATCATGCCCGTAATCCCCTTTCTTATGCAATCTTGAGAACTCCTATGCCTGAGAGGTTTGAGACACCCCGCTTTGAAAAATATGGTGGAAAAGGTGATCCTAATATTCATGTGGCAACATTTACAACTATGTGTAGTGATTTTTATTTTGAAGAGGATTTGTTAGAAAAATTTTTCCTGTGATCTCTCAAAGATACTGCTTTAGAATGGTTTTGCACATTGCCTCCGAATTCAATACACTCCTTTTCACAGTTGATTGATCAATTTTTATAACATTTTCAAGAAAACATCAGACCCCAAGTCACGCTTATTAACTTGGTTCAATGCAAACAAGGTCCCAAAGAAAAGTTGATTGAATTCATTAGTCGATATCAAGGACTTTATGCATAGATCCAATATTAGATGAAAGATGAGGATGTTCAAAAGATATTCATTATAAATCTACAACCTAACATTCGTGATAAGATTCTCTTGATGAAATATAACTCCTTTCAACATTTATACACCACTCTTCATGATTATCAACTTTTGTCTAGTCAGTATGAAAACTAAAACTCATCGGCTCAAGTTGGTCAATCCATGGGTGGATCGTCGCAAAATAATTTTAAGAGAAACAATAATAGGATTTTCATCAAGATCAATGGACCAAATACAAATGTGTTTGCTAGAAATAATCCAACTTAGAAAGCATCATATCAACCAAGGAAGTTTACTCCGATATCTGAGTCCTATCATTCTCTCATGAACCAAGCTGTGAGTAATAACATTTTGAAGCTTCCCCTGATCAAGCCTATTGATCCTAATAAACAAGGACCTTACTTCGATGTTGATGCCTTTTGTCATTATCATCAGACACAAGGACATGACACTGAACGATGTATGTGTCTTAAACATGAAATACAGGACCTTATCGATTCAAATGTCATCCAGGTATCAGGTGTGAATGAAAATGGAAATAAGTTGGTTTCTTTGCCGAATCAAAACTTACAAATTTTCACTAATCCTTTCCCTAAACATATTGAAAATAATATGGTGGAATAGGGTTTAGTGGAAGCAGACAAGGATGATTACTTGGACTCTGATACTATCATCGGAATGATTGAAGTAGATAAGAAACAGGTGGACAATTCACCTCGTCCATGAAGAAACATAATTTATACTAAGGTTCCTCCTCTGTTATCCTTATATGGATCGGGAGATAATCAAAATGCATCAGAAAAGTACAACAGTTGATACAGATGAGTAAGATGGTGCAAGATGATTCCTGTTACTGTTCTAGAAAGATTCAACAATGAAAACTCAATAAAAATTAGAAAAGAGCAAGATGACAATTAATAGTTAGAAATAATAGTGGTTCTCCCCCTCATAAGCAACAAAAAATCTCATTTAAATGAAGATTTAAGGAACAAGCATCATATGATAACAAACAAAACTTTCATAAGAACCACTCAAATTTTGCATTAAATATGATTGAGTACCTCCCCAAGAGGTTCACAAGCTCCAAAATATAATATGACTTGACCCTATAGGTAAGTATCTCTAACCCTTTTATTTCTCTCATGATATGCTTCCCCCGTGATGTGTTATATGTTGTTTAGGCCTCCGGGATGACCCTTAATTCTCTTGTAAGGTCTGGGATACCAGGAGACCACCTTTGTTGTGACCTTCTATTTGTATCATCATTCTTCTAAATTGCCTCTCTCTAGTTTCATTGTTGTGTGTTGTGTCTTACAGACATAGCGTCGTGGTTGGTGACCTGGGGGCACCCTCCTACGTGACTATCCCTAAGACACTTGTTTCTCCTCTCTTATTTATTGTTTCCCTTCCTCTAGTGTTTCCACCTAGCGGGCGGATGATGACAAACATTTATACAGATGTGGACCTAGTGTCCCTTTCGAGAGAAATCAAAAAATGGACTTAGTTCCTAATATGACAATGGGGTTGTATATTTTATTCGACGCTTGGCTAGTGGAAACACTTATGCTTTCTGCGTAGTGAATTTGATGATGTTTCTATCACATTTACAAACCTTAACAATACTACTGCTTCATGCACCTTTGTTTGCCTTTGAATCTGGCCTTGGTGGTACTCGATTCGAAGAGCTTCATGATATAACCCCACGGTTATCCTCGAACTCCGAATTCGTTATATAACCTTGGCTCTTTGTGTTGTTAATCATATGCATTGATGTTGTTGTTTATCATGATTTCATAGACACTAACATGTTTCTTGTAGGGATGTGTTTGTGGAAACATTTGGCGATCATAAAGTACATGTCACCTCCGGGGGGCATAGGCTTTGTGAAAGTCGGTGTTCCCTTGTGTGTTTTCTTCCTACCTTAACGTGCTTGATATCGATAACAGATATCAAACACCTTAAGGTGGGGGCATATATAAGGTAAGTTGTCTATTATAGATGTTAGCAATGTGTTTGACCTCAGATGCATAGACTTGCACCCCAAAGTAGTGCATCGTGCATCCTGAGTTTGTTTGCAATCAATCAATCAATCATGTAAGCCCTTTGCAGAGGTGGGATATCACATATATCCTTTTTTATCTTAAGCCCTCTATGGAGGCAGGGATGGTGTATTTCTCGGAGCAGATTGCATCATCCTGTCATTTTCAAAAATCCTCTATGGAGGCGGGGAGTGGTTCTGTGACTAACTCAACCCTTAAGTGTGTTTTTGGTGATTGTTGTGGTGAAGCCCAATCATCAGTGTGTGCCTGAGATGGTGTTGGACCTAGAAATAGGTACACTCCATCGCTTATCTTCTGTGTTTTCTCCGTGTCTTCAAGTATGTGTGTTTTGGTGTGCTCATTTTGTGTGGCATGTTTGTTGCCCCATATGCAGAGACCAGCGCCCTCAGGTAGTGCTTCCTGCATTTTGGGAGGTTTTGCATGTCTTGCGTGTGTGTTGCCCCATATATATAGAGACCTACACCCTAAGGTAGTGCATCCTATATTATGGGAGGTTTGTTTACTTTCCAGTACTTGCATTTGCATTTCATGTATATGAGAAAAAGAAAAGAAAAGATATCATTTCTGTCTTTCATGCATTAATGTGCCTTTTATGCATTGATTGTCTTCTCCATGTTCTGCATGACTGTAACTGTCTTCTCTATGTTTTGCATGCCTGCTATTGTCTTCTATGTGATTGGCGTGTCTTCTCTGTGCTTGGTGTGTTTGCTATGTTTGTGACCTTACTTTAATGCATGTATTGGCCTTGTGTTTATACATACATTAAAGTGGGGGCTAAATGTAACGTCGAAAAATGTCCCCTTGGGGGCTTTTCCCTCATAAGGTTTAGCTCTCGGGTCTTTTGCATGCATTTAGGACATCTTAGTTCATATTTTGGCATCCCGATGGAATGAGGCCTAGGTTTCATGGCAAAGTGGACCTAGGAGGACCCCTTGACCTTAACCCTGCCCAAAATAGGGGGAAGGACTTTGGCGCCCGCGCCCTAGTCCTGCCTTATTTTGGGTTAGGCCCAAAATTTAAGTGTCAGTTTATGACTGTTATTTGGTCCTTTTGCTGACACGGTGTTTTGATTTTTAAAATCTTGGTGGGAGTGTTTGTAGTTGCATATAAAAGCATGTTTAGGCATTCATTTGTAAACTAGATGATTACTAGCAAGCTATTGTGTTCTCAAGGTGATTCAAGGCTTTCATTATGTTGCAAGAACAGACTTGTGTGTTTTGTGTGTTGATATTTGCAGATTTGGGCATCAATTTCCTCATGGAATGAAGAGCATCTTCCTTCCATGAGAGCTTCACTACAAGGTGACAGCATATTGTGTTTTCATCATTGATTCCTTTAGTTTTTGCCTCTGCCTCACAAGGGCACGCACTCTTTATCTGACAATGGTGTTCGAAGACTTAAGTGTCCTCTGAGGCTTGACTGAGGCAAGCTTCTAAACACCACAACCCCCAAACCAAGTCTTGTGATTGCAAGTTACAAGTGTCGTATTTGGGAAAAGTGAAGTTATAGGGAGGATTGGTAGGCATCAAGGATTTGGGATCTGAAGAAAAGCGTGACACAGGAGCATTTCCAGGACTTGGACGCTCACTCTAGTGTCCTCCATAGACAAATTTCTAGAAACAAAAGTTACAGGGCTGATTAGTGTTGGAAGGAGGTCCAGATCCCGCAAAGAAACTGGTACCTTGGACTTGGGTGCCTGCTCTAGTGTCTCCGACTGTTCCGCTTCGAAACCCTGAAAACAGGTATTCTATGATTTGGTATTTTACTCTTGTCTACAAGAGCTTTTTTTGTTATTCGTTATTTTGTTGTCGTATTTACATAATTAGGGTTTTAATGGTCAATTAAGCATAGGAGAAGGAAAATTGATAATTAAATTCCCTAATCCAAGATTCCCTACATCTCACAAGTGACCTAGGGTATGATAGTGCTCGCCACTCGACCCTAGATCCTTGAATGTATAGTGGAGAGGAGGATTTAAGCATCAAAACACTAAAACATTAACAAATCCAATTTTCCCCTAAACACATTGAATTCTATATTTGTATTGTTTATGTTGTGTTTACTCTAGTTGCATGGTTTGAATAGTTCATTCCTAGACCCTCCTACCATGATTGCACCATATCATTTACACTAAGTTGTTTAACATCTAAACCGATATCCCATTGATCGTGATATCGTACTCATAAGCAGCTAAATCAATATCTCACTAATCATGATATCGAGCTCATAAGTATATTGCACTTGGAGTGATTCTACTAATTAAAACAAAAGGATAAAGCTTAAGTCTAACATTATATGATGTCATGGCCACTACTATCTATTCTCTTAGTTGGCATAATTCTAAATGAATTTATGTAATAAAAACTTCCAATCAAGTTTATAACAGATAGACTTATTAATGAAATATGGTTTAGGAAGTATAACCTCCTACCTCTTGTGTTTTCTCCTTCCACTATTGAAAATGTAGGCTCACAGTTCTCTCTCTTTCAACAGTGCACATTGTGTAAATTTCTTTGGATGAATACACTGAACCCACAAGAAAATGTTTCTAGCAAAATGCTATCGCTATTATCACTATGAATACCTTTAGCAATCGGTATCACATTCCCTACTATGAAGACTCTTAGTAGACGGTATAACAGTCCTTGCTATGAACTCTTTCTAAGAAAACTTGCATAGGTTGAGCCGCTGTCTAGCGCAGACCTTCCTAATCTCCTGCACTTTTAAACTATTCCACTTCCAATCTAATCTTCCGCATGCATTCTCTTAATGGTCTAGCCTTTTTAAAGGCTTCTCCTCTCCACTTACCATGGAGCACTATGCAAAAAAACTCTCTACATACCATGGAGCGCAAAGCAGAGAATGTGCCTAGTAGATTAAAGGTCACATTGAAGGCATGTAAAACTTGGTGGAGATAATGGTCTTAAAGACCACACATCAATTTGACTTTAAAGCTCCTCCACCATCTCTGAGTTTGTTAAGGAGTAAGGAGTTGATTCAAAAGAGTGGTTTGAAATAAATTAAGGTCTCCATCATGAATCAATATATATATATATATACAAACAACACGTATACAACGTATACTCATGTTGCTTTAAGCATTCGATGAGATATGGAATTGGGGTTGAGATATTCTCCCCTACTCACTATCTTGCCAAAATAGATGAAAATAACATACTAGGATCCCAATCGGGTTTCCAAATAGTTTAGCTAAAGATGACTATTTCTAGTCTATGGTCATTTGCTAACCTAATGGGTTCTTTTGACAAAACCTAAGCTTAATAGTTTAAATCAACAATTATCTAGTTGAAAACAACTTAAACTATTTGGTCAAATACAACTTACCAATCTCATTGGTGGTTCAAATGGCAACCAATCCATTCTTTCCATATGTCTATTCTCTTCTCTCCAATGATGCTCTCCCTCTCTTTCTCAGAGGGTGGAAAATCCTGTTTTCCTGGTCACAACTTGCAATCACCAAATTGGGATTAGTGTATCGTTAATAAATCCATAATCACATAAATAAATAATCTTATCATCAAATAATCACATGTCTAAATTCCAAGAATATAAAATCAAATTCATGAAATCATTGATTTATCCTGACATTTCCATGAATGTCAAATCATTAATCCATGCAAAATTATCTACTAATTACTTAAAAGTAAAAAGTAAAACATAGTCAAATTTTGGGAGTGACACACCACTTCCACCTCCACCCACTTGTGTTTTGTGCAGCCTAAATGGGCACTCAATACTATTCAAGAGGTTGGATCTTTTGCTGGTGATCCTATGACTTCTCATCGCTCTCGCTTACATACTTGTGGCTCTAGTCTTCTGAGTCATTCCATATCTCTAGATTCGCAAAGTTTTTCAAAGGCTTCAGGTGTTCCAGAGTTGGATTTATCTATGGTAGAGGAGTATTCTTCTTTGATGAAGAATAATACATGGGATTTAATACCTCTTCGTAAGGGAAGAAAGATGGTTTGGTGCAAGAGGGTGTACTGCACAAAGTATGCAGCTAATGGTTGTATTGATAGATACAAAGCATGTATTGTTGCTAAGGGTTTTTCACAGGTTGAGGGTATTGATTTACTCTGAGACCTTTGCCCCTGTAGCCAAGATGGATTTTGTTCACCTTGTTCTTTCTATTGTTGCATCTTAGAGATGACAAGTATTTTAGATGGATGTGAAGAGTGTCTTCCTGCATGGTGATCTTGATGAGGAGATCTACATGGAGAAACCTCTAGGTGCAGGACTCTTCACTTGTATGCATGCTTTGACATTTTTTATATGGTCTCAAACAAGTCCCTCAGGCTTTGTATGAGAATATTGATAGCTTCTTGCTTACATCTAGTCCCACACATTGCCACTCTAATCACACTACCTATATTTAGAAACATGGCGATGACCTTTTGATTGTAGTCTTGTATGTAGATGATTTGTTTTTGACTAGTAGTTCCTTGTCCATGCTTTAGGATATTCGACACTCTTTGATGGAGCATTTTTACATGACAGATCTTGGGCTTCTACACTATTTTCTTGGTCTTCGGGTTCTTCAGTCTACTGAGGGGATCTCCATATGCTAGCAAAAGTATGCCATTGATATGCTTCATTGTTTTAGCATGGTTGATTGCAAGCCAACTCCTACACCATTTTAGTTTGGTGTTGTTTTGACTACCACATGCACAACACCTTGTGTTGATGCATCTTTGTATAGATAGTTAGTTGGTTGTATTTTATATTTGACACAGACTCACCCTGATATAACCTTTGTTGTTGGGCTTGTCTCCCATTTTTCACATGACCCTCATGAGAGTCATTGGAAGGCAACCAAATGCATTTTGAGGTATATTCGAGGTACCACATATTTTGGCATTCAGTACACACCAGGAGCTTCATAGATAGTATGCTTCACCAACTCTGATTGTGAAGGTGATGTTGATTCATGGAAGTCAACCTCTAGATTTTTTTTTGCCTTGGTTCAGCTCCAGTTGCTTGGTCTAACAAGAATCAAATCATTATTGCATTATCATCCACTAAGGCTGAGTATTGAGGTGTAGTTATTGCTAGCCAGGAGGTACTATGGCTTTGACAGAGTTTGGTCTATCACCAAATCTTCCTACTATTCTTTGGTGTGGTAACCGAAGTGCCATTCACATTTCACACAACCCAGTTGAGCATCAGAGGATGAAGCATATCAAGATTCACATGCAATTCATTCAACATCTTATATAGGATGGTGTTCTTTCCTTAGAGTATTTGTCTACTCAAGAATAGGTTGATGACATCTTTACTAAACCATTTGCATCACCTCGCTATCTTGAATTGCGATGTATGCTTGGGGTGAAGGAAGTTGTCCTTTGTATTTAGATCTCTTTTTTAGAGAGGGGTTTTCCCAACAGGGTTTTCTCCTTTACTCTGTTGTGAGAGACATTCATTTTGTACATGAGTACCTCATCAGGCCCTATTGTCGGGACTTATTTTTTTAGTGATTTTCTCCCTCCTAAGTATCACTTAAGGGGGGGTGTTAGTGTGAAAAGAGTCTTTATTTATCTCTAAGTTTACTTCTATCTAGTTCCTAGCCTAGTAGACTTATTCACACTAGCATGAGTTCAGTTAGTGGTTTAGTTGTCTCACCTCATAGACATATGACACATGCTCACACTTGTCCCAAGTGTTCTACATGTGTCACATCATGAAGGGTTAGTCAATGTTTGACTCTCACCTTCTCACTTCCTCCTTTTCCTACTTATACAAGGAGTTCATTGTACATTCACATACATTTTTATGATAGTTTTAGTTCTTGCTTTGTGTGCACATTCATCTTGTGTAAGTCCTAGTTATTGGATTCATTTCATTGTTGCTCCTATACTAATGTTAGAGGTGTAGATTCTATAGTTCTCTTCACCACAACATAATTGTTATGCTAAAAGTATGTGTTAGCATCAAGGTGGAAAAGAGTTCCAATCCAAAACCCCTTTGCGAGCACCATAGCTCCACAAACCATCTTGCACCCTTCCTTGCCAAATACCACCTATACTCCTACATTCATCTTACTTGTAGATAATAGGTTTTGTGCCAAATTATGGATGAGTAGAACTCCTAAGATACCTTTGATTCTAAAATTAGAAAATTTGATCTTAACTATACCATGACCAATAATAAAGAGATGTCACTAAGGTAAACCTTTCCACAATTGAATCTCTCATAATTAAAAAAAGTATTCCCTAGGAAAAATCATGTGGGGAGAAGCTCTAGATTTTATCATCGATGCATCCTCACATGCATGCATAGACAAGGTTGCAACAAATGCATCACCAACATAATCCTAAGATGTCTTGGAATCTGAATCATCATTTGATTCTTCCTTGTCCTTTTCTTCTTCTTCTATTTGTAGTTTTTTGTCGTGGCCTTTCTTACCACAATTCTAGTATTTTATTTTGGACCTCCCAAAGGACTTAGATCTACCTCTAGATTTGGATTTTTGGTCCTTCTTACTCTTGCCCTATTTTTTCCTTTGATCTTCTACTAACAATCAATGCATCTTTGGTAGTTTCAATAGTCTTCTATCTTAGCTCCTTTGAGAGAAGAACACCCACCACCTCTTCAAGTGTGTTAGTTTAGTGGTAATATTACTGATATCCATCACCATGGTGTCCCAAGAATTTGACAAAGAACACAATAGAGTAATACTCTAATCTTCATCATCCATTTGCACATAAATGAATTTTAATTGTGTAACAACAATGTTGAAGGCATTAAGATGTTCAACAATAGAGTCACCATCACCCATCTTTAAGGAATATAAATTCTATAGAAAGAGCTTATTCATAATGGATTTATCCTAGTACAAGTTACCTAACTTCTTCCAAATGACTTTTGTTGTGGCTTCTCCTGAAACATTTAGGAGAACTAAAGTTGCCAAGCATAGTCTAATCAAGCTCCTATCTTTTTTGTCCAACATTGTACAATCATCTATTGACATAACCACATGTTTGTTTCTAGAAACCACAACCCATTGATCTTGATTTATGAGCAAGTCCTCCATTTTAGGCTTCCATAGATCAAAATTTATGCCATTGAATCTTCCCTCTAATAGTAAAGTACTCACCATTTTTTCTTGAAAATAAAATCTTCGTTATGCACAACTCCCATTCAAACCAAGACTAATAGATGAAAAAATCATTTTCCCTAACCTAGGATCTCACAAGCTAGCTAGGTTTTGATACCAAATAAAAGGAAGCTAGATAAAACTTCTTGATAAATCTATGAGATAAGTAGTGCTAAATATAAAAATATTTACATAGTTTATAGAAAGAAATAAAAACACACACAACACATTACATAGAATTTATATTGGGAAAACTCTTTCAAAAATACCTAGCCTCCAAAGCTCCGTACCAATTATATTCCTAAAAAAAACAATGGTTGTAATATACTCATAAGCTCAAGCCTTCATAAGAGATCACACCAATCAATAGTTTTAGAGATATTCTAGTAGCATAACGATACACACAAATATATATATGATAATACCTCCATTTGAGCATTTAATATATAGTTAAGACCAAACCACAAACCATAAGTGACTTCTAAAACCATGGGTTAATAGGCACCCAAATCAAGTATCAAATTCAATACCAAAATCATGGTGTGTTAACTAATGGTTAAATAGAAACCTCTTATTCCAACTTGGGCACTCCATTTTAGTCTTATCTACATTTTTGGAAAGACGCTCCTTGATTTTCTTATAGTTCACACTTAACTCCCTCTCTTCATGTTTTTTCTATAAAGACATCTCTTACACACCTTACAAGTTATGCAACTTCCCTTATACTAAGTGAGACTCACAAATTGTCTAATATGAACTATAAGCGACATGTAGTGCCACTCCAAGTGGGACACTCTAATTATGTGTCTACAATAATAAATAAATACAAATTAATTAATAAATTAAACATTAATATTGCAAGGTGTATAATGCCTATCCCAATAGAAGTGAACTAGAACATTAGACATAAGGTTTACAAATTTAGAGGTGTTCATTTGGTAAGATAGGAGGATTTGATAAATTGATGAATCAATTCCTAGCACTTGACACAATGACATGTCCATTGGGTTTCAAGCTAAGTACCTCTATTGGTTTTATTTAAATTTTGAGCATTTAAAATCAATGTATTTATTAGTCACAACTCATTAATCTAGAATAATTGTATACCATTGTGTGATTTATTTGTATAGTGTGTGTTATTTTCCTACACGATTCTAAGTTGTTTGGAATTCATCCATACCATCCTGTTAAGATTCAATTCATATACTTTTGTAGTTGATACTAGTTAAGTGTTTTGACTTTAACTTTGATCTAACAATTAATGAGGAGGAATTTATTATTGTAATGGTGAAAATCACACACCTTACACTTTTCCCCTTCATTTTGGGCTCACTTTGACTCAATTATCCTTTATGTACAATTACAAATGAACAAGTGGCGAGATTTCTGCTAAAAGTTGGCACATAACTAAAACATTACCTGATTCTATTTGCACTCATTTTTATGGATTGGTCTTGATTCTCTATTTACCCATTTCCTTCCTAGGTTCAAATATGCAATTGTGGAATTGACCCAAGTTAATTCCATAATTTGCAGAAATGAACCCAAAACTTTTAAAATTAAAATTTGAAATTAGGGCCAAACCAATGCTTCATAATAGTTGTTATGTGTTGAATTGAAGTGTGAAACGTTTCACTTGCCACCTTTGGAGTTGTATTTAAGGACTAATCACAATTCATTTTTACACATCTAATTATTAGGCATGTAGACATCTAGTGCACATTTGAGACATCCATTGCATAATCAGAGCTTTATTACTAGATTACTTGCTTGCATCAACATCGAAGGCATTCTTTGCATGATTTCCTGTTGTCTTCAATTGTTGATCTTAGCTATTAAATCATTCCATCTCGGGGTTTGAGCAAAAGAGAATGAATCCTTGCCTCACAAACTCCCCAACGATGTTCTTAAACAATGCCAGCCATATAATACAAGTCAAGATATCAAGGTGAACCAAAAAATAAATATCAGAGTTTAGCAGAGATTAGATCTGCAAGCTTGGGTTAGATTTGTAGTTACACAAATTATTTTTATAGTTGCAAAAGTGAGCTAAAATGATATAGAGTCCATTTTTTATATTCCAAAGCAATCATCTAATTAATCTTGATTTTTCTACATTCTAACATATCTTTAAACATATGTCATAATATACCTACATCATATTTCTAACTAAATACAATTGTTTATTCATTAATTTTGATATCATTTATTTCTTTACAATTGATTGCTTGCTGTAACACCATCCTTTGATGTTTGAGTTGGGCTAATCTAATAGTAAATTAGTGAGAGTACTATTGCATGCTTAAATTCGTTCTTATTGTGGGCCAACAATAAATTAGTAGGAGTTACTATCATCTACATAGATTCAAGTCACATAGTTGTTTGGGAATGCATCTAATTTACATAATTGTTTGTGGCTTATACCATCTTATAGATTTTGTTCTAATTCCTTTATAACAATAAATTAGGTGGAGTCTACTACCACTCACCTAAATTCAAGTTCCTAAGAGATATGACATATCTACAATCTATAGTAATAAAAATAAAAATGTTTACGGTATGCAAATTTTTCAAATCAAGCTTTATAATCCATCATCAAAATGAAAAAAAAAAAAAAATTAAATAAATTCAAATTCATCACAATTATTATATAAATATTTAATGGTTTAAGTTATATTATAACTAAAGATTGATTCGAATTGTTGTTAATCAATACATTAGTGGGAGTTTACTACCGTGTACCTAATTCAATAGGCGACACCATTGAGAGGTTTGGGTCTAACCATGAAAAAGAGGTTCACCTAAATAAATAAATAAAAACAAAAAATAAATTAATTTAAAAATCCTCCGGGTGGGATTGAGAATGACGGAACAAACGAAACATCCGATCTTGCGTGCCAAATCTCATAACAAACACCATAATCAAGCCCACACCAACGTGGCATAACCATGAAATTCAAAATTAATTACGAAGGCTTGTCATTTACTTAGATCGCATAATAAAGCCACCAATTTTAGGGGCTTTCATCCACATTGCTTACGCTACAACTTTTTTAGTTGTGCCCTTGCATGCTTCTCATAAGCAAAAGGTAAATATGATGATGGTATTTTCCTTTATTAGCTTAGCTTGTGAGGGATCTTTACAATTTTGGCAGATTGAATCTTTCTATTTGTGATAACGAATACAGTTTTTGGTTTAAATATATGTTCCCTCGTAATATTATGTAATATTATAATATGTTATAATATGTTATAAAGGTAGTCAAAAATGTCGATATCTATATAATGTCATTGCTTCCATTAAAAAAGGGAATTGGGAACCTTCAGGGATAATCTCCTATCTATAGTACCTACCATACTATATAAAGGGGGAGACTCTATCCTAGCTATAGAAAGGGAGAGTGGAGGTAACAGTTGAAGGAGTTCCCAAATCCACCTTGCCAAATTTGGATGGGAACATGTATTGATGTTCTAGAAATTTATTTGTTTATTCTTTTAAGAAGTGGTTCCATGAAGGAGGCTTAAGGCGGGCTTAGGGTATTAGGAAAAAAAATTGGTCTAGTATAAAATTTTGAAAATAGGAGCCTCTAAAATTATGGAGCAATAGGCCTTATGATATGATGAAATAAACTATTACAAGATAAATTGGAATCTTATTCTAGAAAATAGGAGCTTCTATTATTTAGCTCTCATTTTCAATGGTTGGTTGTGGGGTGGGGCTAGAAATTTCCCCCACTAACTTGGGGGGTTTATCCACATGGCATCGTTAGAAAGCACCCTATGGATTTTGAAGATATTTTTGGAAGGAAAATTTACCTTTCTATATTTATGATGTTGAGATGCACTATTGCACTTTTTGAACAAATCATGGGACCACTAGCTTCCTAAAAATTCTCACCTATAGCTACTTTTAAAAGTAAAGTTGAAGCATTTTACTGATATGACTATGGACTCTGACTCTAAAATCATGATTGATCACTTTAAAAGGCAATCTTCCTCTCACTTCTAGTAGTGGCAGTTTAATGAATGTAAAAAAGACATCAACATCATCATTTGTGATTTCAATGTTTTTAAGTAGAACCATAGTAGAAGAGAAGGAAATCAAGGTGTTGACTTCTTGGCTAAATCGACTTCTAACTAGAATGACATCAAGGTTGATATTAGAAATAATTAGAATTGCCCTACATGAGACTTGAGCAAAGACTTTAGTGTTCTTCTAAATGTTGACTACAATGCCTCTTTGGATCAGGGCCTAAATTTGATGGTCGTATTTAGACGTTTTTACTGTAAAATACAATCAAAATTTTAAAAAGATTGTATCATATGAAAGGAGAGATTTTGGTTAGAATATATATAGAATTGTGATGATATATATATTTCACCTATATATAATTTTACTTATACTAAGGTATGTCATAGTATTTTAAGGGCACCTTTGAATAGATAACCATCACAAAAAAAATTGTTTGACCCGTCAAATTTAAGCCCTGCTTTGGATTCTTGATTCTTGTTGGTGTGTTGGTTCTTGTGGTGTTCTTTGTGTTTATTCCTCTATGATTAACATTAATTTTACTAGTTATTTTAAGTGGTTGTCCTGGTCCATTTTTTCAACATATAAAGGTAAACATTACTTCTAACACTCAGAGCATGTACAATCTTCATGTGAACAAGTGCTTATGCCCTATGTATGGAGTTAGAAGGGTTCCTCCTTTATTATTGATTGTCTATTTTCAATCCATCTTACCTACTTTGTAATTTATTGTTATTTTGATTATTTTTTTTACTCTATCAAGTTAGGAGGGTTCCTCCTCTACTATTAATTGTCTATTTTTGGTCCATCTTACCTACTTTATAATTTATTATTATTTTAATTTTTTTTTTTTGACCTTTATGTAAAAAAAAAAGTCTAACCCTGAAGTAGATTAATTATTTATGCAACCAAAACACCCAATAACAATGTTAAAAAGATTCAGAATATTTATCTTTAAAAAAATAGACGACATACATTGGCATTTTATAAAAGCTGCAGCGCTTTACCTTGCTTTTGGTGTGGGGAATAATAGGTAATATAGTTCCTTTACAAGAAGAAGACCTCATGATTTGCCTCCGGGCGTGACCTTCGATTGAGCTCACGTGTGCCTGCAATGGCCGTTGGGAGTCGTCCTTTTTTTTCTTCTCTTGAACAGAAACAACATTTGATATGCCTTCAAATCTGTATACGTAATAATGCACCCACATGTTCTTCCTTCCACAAATTTTGCTTTGCTTCCGCACGAAACGGAAACCCTATACGAGAGAGAATGTAAAACCGTGGGCAGTGGGGCCCTCAATAAGGACGATGCATGGTATGCCAATAAAAAAAACACATGCATGAGAAGCCGGGAATGCATACGTGGCAGGGTATGGGATAAGGAGTAAAGGAAGATGAAACTCAAACTGCTCTTCAACGAACTAACGAAATTAATTAGAGAAAGAACGATTAGTGAGTGTAAGAGAAAAAGGTGGTGGCTCGTGAGGAGTTGGGCGGTCACGTCAAAGGGGAGTGGAGAGTGGGGACGCGGCAGACGGCCGGACGGCGGAGCAGACGGCGCCGTCAGGAGCGCGGCGCGTTCAACACCTTTCACTCTCTCTCCTCGCTCTGCAGGCCTAGCCGGCCGTAGATTTTAATGGATAATAATAATATAATATAAAAAAGTGGAACAGAAGCCGGACGGACGTCGGTGTGGTGATTGCCGTCCAAATCCGGCGGCGGTGGCAATACTTGCGGGGCAGGGCAGGGCAGAGCAGGCGTTCAGTTTCCCCAGGCCCAGCTGCCGGCACCTCCCCGGCCGGCAGATCCCCGCCGGCGCAGCCGCCGGAGTAATCTGTCGGCCCCCCTATAAACCTCGTCCACCTCCCCTCTCTTATTTGCAATCATAAATATTTCCTTCACGTCCACCTTCCTCGTTCTTGTATTTGCCCTTAAATGTGCTGCTGCTGCTGCTTCTTTCATAGAATTTGCCTCCTTCAAGTTTCTTGATTTCTTTACTTTTCTCTTTCTTCTTCTTCATCTTCTTGTGCTGTAATTTAGGGTTCTGTATTCTCCATGGCTGCGAGAGAAGAGCTCCAGAACGGCGGCCAGGCGGCCAAAGAAGTGCATTTCAGAGGGGTTAGGCGAAGGCCGTGGGGTCGATTCGCAGCGGAGATCCGTGACCCTTGGAAAAAAACTCGCGTTTGGCTGGGAACTTTCGATACCGCCGAGGAAGCTGCAAGGGCGTATGATAACGCGGCTAGGGCGCTGCGCGGTGCCAAGGCCAAGACCAATTTCACGGCCCCGGCGAGGGAGAGTAACAGTAATATTAACCAGAGCAACACTAGTCCGAGCAGCACTATTGATTCGTGGTCGAATCCCCGGAGCGTCGTTGTTTCAAGATCCAGCGGGCCTTCAGACTGTTCTTCCTGGAGGAGCTTCTACAGCGGCAAATATTTAGATGCTGCCGCTGCGGCTAGCAGTAACAGCGCCAGTTTCGGCGGAGTCACCGTTGCAGCAGCGCATGTCTGGAAGCCAATTTATGTTGGCCGAACTGTTCCCATGGTTGAAAATAGAGCCTTTGATCTCAATATTTCGACTCCTGATTTTGGTCGCGTGGAGGAAAAGCCTATGAGGCTTGGGCTTAATGTTAGGGCGCACGAGAGCTTCAATGGACCTGCGCTTAATAATAACCCCTTCGACTGCTTTTCGGAAGCGGCGATTCCTGGAAAGTTGCTGCTTTTTGAAGGGATTGCGTCTCGCCCTGAGAAAAAACAGAAGATTTGTGCGGTAAATGATCATGAGGAAGGCTTTAATGGAAGGGAGCAGTGGTTGATGTTGAGTAAGGCCGGCGGCGCTGCGACGGAGATGGAGCCGCGGAACATTCACAGTGACTGTGATTCTTCCTCGTCCGTTGTGGTCGACACGGAGGCCAAGAAACCTCAGGAGTTTGACCTCAACCTTCCCGCACCGACTGATGAGGCGTAGATTTCGAGTTTTGGCCTAAATATTTTTTTTCCGTTTACCTTTAAAGTTCAGAGCCACAACGATCTGAACATGATCGTGTTCCTTGTGGTCACAGCAATAGCTATGCGGCTGTAAAATACCTGATCGTTCTCGTGCTTTCGACGAGCTTTAGTTTTGCATTTTCTTCTGTGAATATTTTCTATTTAAGCCAGGCAAGACTGTGGAGTTCCTTAATGTATTTTCTCTAAATTTTCAATGGAGAAATTTTTTCAGGCATCATCTTTTTCGATATTCTCAACTTATTGTGGATAACGTGCCATCATTCAGATGGAAATTTTATGCGAGTTGTTACAGACAATAATTTTGATTATATGGCGCTCTTATTTTCATCAAACATAGTTATTTTCGAATATTTGTGTCAATCTTCACTGAGTTCTTCAAATATTTGTGTCAATCTTCACTGAGTTTGTTTCAGAAAAGAATATTGATTACACGGCACTCTTAACATAGTTTTTCTCGAATATTGTGTCAATCTTCACTGAGTTTTTCAAATATTTGTGTCAATCTTCAGTGAGTTTGTTTCAGAAAAGAATCTTGATTCCACAGCGCTCTTATTTTCATCAAACATAGTTTTTCTCGAATATTTGTGTCAATCTTCACTGAGTTTTTCGAATATTTGTGTCAATCTTCAGTGAGTTTGTTTCAGAAAAGCATTTTGATTCCACAGCGCTCTTATTTTCATCAAACATAGTTTTTCTCGAATATTTGTGTCAATCTTCACTGAGTTTTTCGAATATTTGTGTCAATCTTTCTGTCAATCTTCACTGACAAGTTGATCGATTTAAGGGTTTCTGTTTTATTAATATTTGTGCCAATCTTTGCTAAAGATTGTGTTTTGGAAGGCAGTCTGAGCTCTTTTTATAAACGAGTTATGAAATAGTGCCTTAAACGTTTAAAAGATCTCCATTCATAGATTAAGTACTGTGTATTTCTGAAGCGTCTGGTGCGCTTAAAATAAGTGAAAGACGTGTGAGGAGTTTAGAGGGTTTAAAAATACAAATCTGTAAATTCATCGAATCATCATTTGCAAGACGGTTGTTACCGGGCGCTGGCCTAACAAGAACTCCTAAAACACGATCCATTTTAACGAAACAGAAGCACAGTAATGTGGGAATTGTTTATTGCGGTTTGTGTGTAACACGCTCATCTGATGAACGACAGACAGCATATCGAGGATTCGAACCGTCGACCCACTTTATTGTAACCCCAAAGCGCAATCGGCAATATATACCCCTAAGGATTTGAACCGTCGACCTCTTTGACTTGGAAAATATTAGACATATATTTTGTGTGTATATACCCGATGTTGACGGCAAGGAATAAGAATCGGTTCAGTGGACTGAGCTCACCAACTACTCGTTCGCACAAACTCACGGAACTGGCGTTTGTTTCCCGGTCGACAAACAACCGCCCGCCCGCACGCGTATTTTTAGGGGAGCGCAAAGTTGGGAGGATGCCCTCATTTAAACCAAGTCTCGATGCCCTGGGTGTTAACTCAGGATTGTGAACTTATCCTTTGCTTGCGTAGGTCAGTGTCTGCATGTTACGTGGAAAAAAAGAAAATAGTTGGGCTGCAAAAAAAGTTGGCGGGAGTTAAGTCCGGCAGAGGGATAATGTAAGAGCTGAACCGGCTCTTGGTGGGCCCGGACCGGGTAATCCCAAATAAATGTGAATATGAATATACTCTTTTAATCAGCTTTTTATAAGCAGGCAGCTGCAGCGGCGGCAGCAGCCCCACGCGTAGGCCCCCTGGGATGTCGGCATTTTATAGAAATCATCCTTTCCATACATGTACGACCAATACCATACATTCATACACATCAACGGCTGGGCTCTTGTCTGCTGTCTGTTTCTCTCCCACCGATAAAAGATGATGATATGTGGGGGCGGGCCCTGTGGCGGGCATTATACGTTTCATCTATCATGAGCGACTGACAGACAACACCCTTTTCTCTTTTCGCATTTTCCAATTCCCTTTTAAATTAGTTTTGCGCCGCCTAGAACCAGGGGTGGCACAACTGCGCGCCGCGGGCGTCGCCGCTGATTGCGACGTGCATACCTGCCAGTCTAAACCCTTTAACCTAAGTTTTCCTCCTAAATTTTTCTTCTTCTTGACGGTCCGACTTGTCCAGAAAAAAAAATAATTAAAAAAAGAGCGCCCCACCGGCCTTGGGCGGGCGCGCGGGCCCACCTTGGAGAATTGACCCGGGAGGAATTAATAATGGTGGGGCCATGTTCTCCAACCCTTTGCCGACTGAAAGTGCCCGGCTCCTTCACGTGGGTCCCGCCCGGCCTGCCGTGATTCCACCGCTACCCTCACATCTACCCCAGTGAAAAGGAAAAAAGAAAATAAATAAATGAAAAATGGATTCACTGGCGGGCGGCGACAACAATGGCTCTTCTTGTGTGTGTCGGAAGCCTCTCACGCGGTCGCTCATTTTGCAGCACAAAACAAAGCAAACGCCATTTATTTTTAACTACCGAAGAGGACAGATATTATAGTTTAGCTTTCCACATAAACCCATGCTAAACCCGTCCGCCAATCAAAACCATGACACTGACGGCTCCCATGAAAACTCAAACTTTTTTTTTCTGAAAGAAAATCTAGGCCGGCATTGCCTTCACATCACACAATAGTTTTCCACCCAATTTTGTTACAGTGCCGGCTAATTAGCCGATAGGCTTTACTTGGGCTTTCAAAAATTTGATATGGACAGAAACAGTGAAAATGTCCTATTCATATCCAATACCCATCATATCAAAATTTCTATCAGACAAACTATTTAACATGTCTGGCCTTTTTTTTTTTTTAATCTTTGCCCG
Source organism: Cunninghamia lanceolata (assembly GCA_027924645.1). Classification (NCBI taxonomy): domain Eukaryota; kingdom Viridiplantae; phylum Streptophyta; class Pinopsida; order Cupressales; family Cupressaceae; genus Cunninghamia; species Cunninghamia lanceolata. The sequence continues at coordinate 6,060,608 of BSBN01000429.1, read as the reverse complement.
CTCATACTCCGTGATCTTAATTCACAAGGCTATTCCATTGTCAATTCCAATTGACTGAAAATAGACTAGGAGTAGGAGCTTATGCCTAATTAATTATCTGATGTTTGACACACATGTCGGCAATCTGGTTCTTGCCCGCCATTAATTAATTGTCGATTCCGATTGTTGACGAAAGCAGCAACTCCGTGGGCGTTAAAAGGGATCGTGTCTACACTTTTCTCTCGCACAATAACTTTCTATAAAAGTTAGGGTGTGATTAAATTTCTCACCTCCAGAGCGATTTCTTTTTCTTCAATTACAAGGATATGTTGTATGTCATTGGTATTGGTATTTTATGATTTATATTCGGCATTTGGAAGTCGACAAATATGAAAGGTGATCCTTCATGAATTTTATGATTTGTTTATGTGATGCATGGTTGCATCTTTTTCAAATTCGAATGAGGAAATGGGCATTGGAATTTGGAGTCGTCTCGATTCTTTTTTCATTGTGTGAAAAAGCTAGTCTTTATATTGATGAATACAATACATCAAAGCGCACTGTAATGACAGGATATTTCTATTTTGACCGTATGCTTTACAGGCTATTACAAATATAAATATTGCCAATGCAAAGCATATTTCCGTCAAAAGATTAGTTTTTATTGAGTAATATAGATATTTAAATATTAATTTTAAGGGTTTGTATTGTTTTGAGATTGATCTTTGAGTAAATTTAAGATATTTATGTTAGTATATATTAGATTATTCACATAAAAGATTGTATTATCGTTACTCATAATTGAACGCAATAAAAATTTGTTGTGTAAATGATCATAGGATTTATATTAAGAGGGTATTTTTATTCAATTACTCCATTACCACCCCCCTTAATGCTATTGAAGTAACACTTCATGACATAATAAACTGAGAATGTGTGGATTAGAGTAGAGTGCAAATCTTAGTAAAACATTGACATTGAAGAGGATCTCATGTTTTTGTGATGTACATTAGATTTAATGTGTAATCTTATGTTGGGGTAAGATACCAATTGATGTAGAGATGATATCTTGTTGCTAGCTAGACCAATACATATATGTTCTTTTAATTTCCAAGGGATTTGGGAAATAAAAAATCTTCAAAATTATCTTCAAAATAGTAGATCAAATTTCAATTATCTTATAGAGTTCCATTTTAGTTTTACATTCATAAATTATCCAAGAATCAAAGCACATATTACGCAACAAAATATTTTGGGTAAACCATTGAAATTACACATCAAAACTTAATTGAAATTTGAAGGAAAAAGTGCAAATTTGTTTATTCTTCTTCCCTAAAAATTCATTATCTTTTCTTATTTGTTTGGATTGCTAATTTATTGAAAAAAAGAGTTTCAATTATCCTTTGCATTATATTTTGAAAAGAAAACAAAATAAACACATCCATTAGTAGCTAGATTTATTTCATAGGAAAAGGGAAAATGCACAAAAGAAAGCATTCATTTATTTTAGTTTCAACACTTTTATATTGATTAAATTAGCTTGCATAAAAGACCAAAACCTAAAAAAAAAACTAGTTTCTTTAATCTTGCATTCAAAAACATCTGAAAAATGCAAAATCACCAAAAACATATATAATAATCAAAACTACAAAAATATTTGCATTCAAGCATCTTGTCAAACTCTTGCAAGTAATCAACACTTTGTACTCAAACATTAAACTGAAGTCAATCAACTCCTTTGCATGTGAGCAACACTTTGCTAGAAATTCAAACCATCAATGAGTTTAAGCAATCAAGCACAAACCAAAATATTAAATCAAACACATCAAGAGGACTTCATATTTTCTATTGAGCTACTTCATAGGTGACATTTAGCATATCATGATTATGTGACCTCAGTTGAGACTGGATTTGGTAGAAAAAACCTTGAGAGAACTAAAGGAAATCTTGCCCACTTCAATAACTACCAGTGTCTAAGAACAAACAACAATACTTGAAGAAATTTGGTGGGAAAATACCTATTTGGAAGAATTAGCAGCCCTCATTGAAGCTAAAGACCATGCATCTACACACTTAGATACTTTTGAATCTCAAAGAACTCAAGAAAACACTATTATAAATACTCCACACATAACATTTGTTGCTTTACCATGAACTACTAGGCTTTTGTTGAGAGAGCATCATCCTTGGATTATTCCTTTGTTGCTTCCTCAAGAAGAGTAAAGATGACATTCCACATACACAAATTATCCATGAAGAAAACACATAGAAAAATGACATTAATGATATCCTGTACATACTCCTTCCACCTAAAGAGGGTAGTCCACCTCACTCACTATCACTAGATAAACTATTGCCACATGATCAAATAATAAACTTCCCTAATCATTGGATCAATGTGAGCAATCTTGTGTGAGTTAGACTTAGAGCATTTAGTGAAAGGGTCACTAATGCACGATTCTATCTGAGAATCTCATCTTCTTAGATTCTAGTTGTCTCAGCCTTCTGATCAATAATTTAATTCCAAATTTTTATTTTTAAGCCTTTATGTGATTCAAAAAATAAGTCAAAGATTTTTGACCATTGGGGTGATGTTGTTTTCATCAATTGTTTGAAGTTTCCTTATTCATTATTTGAAAGGAAGCTAGGTGTGCAGAAAATGCTTCCTACACTAATCTAATGAGGAGAGGGCTATGCAAATTCAACTTTATCCTAACTATTACAGCAATGTTAAACCATTAACATGAGATATTATAGCAAAACACAAGAGCCAGAAAGAAGACAGAGAGAGAGACAAGATATACGTGGGAAAAACCCTTACGGGTGAAAAACCCCACACTCCAAAACACAACTCAAATGTATTACAGTAAACAATAACAGATTACAATATAGTTTTAGAGCCAATGATCTTTCAGAAGTCTTTAAATGTCAAATATGCAGATATTCCGGCAACATAATTGTACTTGTACCAAAGTTATCTATCTCCCATCCAAGCACTTGTTTATATAGAGTTTACAAGGCAAAATATGGAACCTTCTAGAGATGGGCGTCCATCTTGGACTCATGCCCCAAAACCTACGCCTAAGGACACTTGTCCAACATCCCATCCCAAAGTGGGTGCCTGGTCCCAAGATAGGTTACGACAGATCATGCTCTTACGCACCTTACAGCTGTCAAAGAATCTGTCATACACTGACTAAAAATATCATATTCTTCTTACATGTCATAACCTCCCTTGACCGCCCAAAGATGCCTTTCTCTCGTGCAGAGATACTCACTGACACTTGTCATTAATTAAAAAATGTTTGAGGTTTCCCCCTTGGCCTCGTCTTGGGGGTGTTGCCCCCAAACCCCCATTAATTATTCAAGGGGGAAACCGCGGCTGCCAAAGTCACCAAAATTTATCTTCCTGCATATACACAAGGTGCTGACTATGTCAACTCAACATGGGATAAATAAATACAACATTAGGAATTTGCAAAGGTTGAGACACCTTAATTCCCAACATTATTTTCAAGAGTTCATTGTGTTTTGGTGTGTTATGATGTATACAAAATTGTGCTTATGCTAGAATCATGTTTGTGATGATCCATACAATCTCCAAGGTGCCTTAAAATTGAAGCTCAAGCATCCAAATGAAGTGGAAAATCAATTTGAGTGAAATTGTTGGTTTGTGTAGGCAATGAAAACATCATCAACCACAATTATTTCATCTTCACCATAGTGGTTTTAAAATCGCCTCTTGGTGAAAGTAATGAAATTGTCACAGTTGAGCTAGAATGTGGCAAATGAAGAGTTCTTGGTGTTTCAACTTGTTTTTCCAACATTTGATCTTCCTTTTTTAATGTTGGGAGGTTATAGTACTAAAGATATAAGTCATTATAAATGAGGATTAGAGAGGTTGGATGTCATTGTATCCTTTGTCTTCATGTTCATTTTATAAGTGGAAGTGATGGAACATGGGTTTCTAAGTTGCATAGGTACATTGTAGGTGTAATGAGGGTCTCTTAGATAGTGTCAAGACTCTAAATTTTCATAGGGGTATTGTACTACATTTGTAATTAGACTATGAGAGGGAAATGAGGAGTAATGTTCTCTCTTACTAGATTTTTCCCATTTTCAGGGTTTCTCTAAAGTAAACAACCTGACTCAATTATTATGTGTGCTCTTAAATTACATGATCTACTACCTCTATTTTGTGTTTTCCTTTATGTTGCACATGATATGAACATGTTTGACTATAGTGACATCCATTAGAGGTAACTTTACAATATTTTGAAGGTGTTAGTAGAGTTGAGAAAGATAATATCTATAGTTGATAAATGTTAGGAGAGTATCTCCAATGTTTTACAAATCAAGTGATATCAAAGAAGGTTCATGTTACCTATGTTTTTGGAGATTTTTTAGTTGTTTTTTGGTCTACTTTGAATTTATACTCTCCACAAGATCTAGTGGGAGTGGAAACTTAGTCCCTTTTGGACCTATGATTGGAACTAGGGAGTAGTGAAGAATAACTAGGATGGTGAGAGGAGTATGGAGAAGAAAAAATGGAAAGAGTTTTCCTAGAGAACCATTATAACTTAGAATTCATTTCTACATGATTATATATTAAACAAACACATGTACATTCCCTAGAACTTAATCAACAACTATAATTTGCATTTCATTAAGAAATAGATCTATAACATAAATTTTTGTCTAGATTTTGATGTAAAAATGTTGAGTATGCATGAATAGTTTCATTGGATTCACAATCTACTAAACTATTGTCCATACCATAAAATTTGAAAAGAAACATATTTTAGGTTTCAATAACTAAACCTAGGATTCTAGAACCATTGAAGTTATCTAGTTCCCCTTGTAGAAGATCCACATTTGGAGGACCATCACCTTCCATGCATGACCACATTGTTTGGGATGTACCTAAAAAGGGACCTTTTGACCACACAATCCAAAGCATTATATTACCTAGGCCAGTCCCCAACCTTCCAAAATTCAAAGGAGAAGATGATCCAAATGCTCACATAAAAGCTTATGCTACCACTATCTAAGAAATTCTACCTTGGGATGCAATAGTTGGTCGAATCTTCTCAAAAACCTTTGAAGGAATTACTGTCAATTGGTATTACTGATTAGATGAGGGTTTGATCCATTTTTTCTAACAACTTATCAAAGGGGTTTTAGTAGCTTTTGACATGAGTAAACTAGTCAAAACAAAGTTAGAAAATTACAACAATGAACTAATTACCTATTTTGTAACTTAGTGGAGGCAAGTCATGTACTCTTCTACTAGTTCTCCCTAGATAGATCATTAAGAACTATATGTGATCTCTTCTTGCACACCCTAATTAGGGATTCTTGAGAGAAGGTCCAAAAACTCCCTTATAAATCTTATGAAGAAGCCTTAAAGAGCATCCTTTGGATCAACTAAGTATCCATTGACAATAGAAGAACTTATGGAACTAATGGGAGGTTAATCACTCACTCCTAGAGTAGTATCCAAATCATGGATAACAATCAATAAGAATTGCTCTACACCAAAATTTTTAACTCGAGTAATTTAAGTTCCATTATAGATGGGGTTTCTAACATCTCACCTATAAAAAACAATGGTGGTAACAATCACAATTGCAACAGTAATAACAACAACATAAACCAAGGGATCTAAAATGTCCATGTAGTAGCAAATTTCATGGATTGTCCTCCTAGAAAAAAAACTATTACTCAAGGGATAATAGATGCACCACACTCAAATAGAACTAATTTGACTTGTATTGCAAACCTAGAGATATTAATCCCCAAAAGTTTGTTGCCTTCCATAAAATGAGGGAACATGACATTGAGACTTGTTAGGAGTACATCAAATTCATCTCCAAGTTACCTGAGTATCAACATATATTCATAGAACCATCCCCAAAGAATCCTAAGCATTAACCATCCCCAAAGAATCCTAAGCATTAACAATAACTAGGGACATCCTACTCTCCAAAAGTCAAACTTATGGATCTATCAAAATTGGTCACAACAATACAACACATCAAGGCTCTTCTATCTCTTCTTTGTTAGAGTCAACTATTGTCTCACATCCTAAATAATCAAATGTGGCTTATCAATTGGGGATAAAAGGACAAATGAAGATGTTGGGATTGGTCAAGCTTGTCTCCAACCATCTTCTAACCTAGCTGGTTCTTATGACTTGATAGAGGATGCAAAGGTGAAGGTGGGGGGAATAGATGAAGTAAAGTGGGGAAATGAAGATAAAGGTGTTGGGATAATGAAAATGGGTGTTGTGAATTCCTAAGGAAAAGGGAAACCTAAAAAAATAGTATAGGATTAGGGATGATGGAACAAAGGCTTGGGAAAAGAGGAAAGAGTGTTGTGAAGATAAAAATGAAGTATAACATACTTATTGATTATGTTTGATTATATTCCAAACTGCGAGCCTAGAAACTTAATTGCAGTGGAATGTGGTAGTCTCCCATGGCATCCCTATTAACTTTCATATAACCAATCACACAGTCTTCACTCTAACTCCTCTAGATATCTCTTAGATAATTCAAACCTTCTAAAATTTGGATCAAGAATGTCTCCAAACTAGCTCTTAGTGAAGGGTTTGGTGAAGATATCAAAAACTTGCTCAGATTTCAAATAGTAGCGAAGGTCGATGATGTGGCCATGGATGAGCTCTCAAATGTAGTGCATGTGGACCTTGTTGGTTATTTTCCCAGACTGGATGCTTACTCCTAGATTTCCCTACAAGGTAGTAATCAATGATCAACAGGATCTCTGGGCCAGGGGCCAATAGTATAGGAGATAGACTCTATTTTTATCTCCTCTTCTTCTTCAGGCTCTACAAAACCTAGGGGGGTATTCCCTACTCAACATCCATGAGAATATGCATACAAAGACTGGGATGTTGACATGAAGGAGATAAGTCCTCCTGTAAGTAGACCAAAACTGCAAGATAAGAGCAAAGGGGCTAGCTTTGGGCCTATTTTCAATTGTAGACAGAGGACTTGGGATCCTAAAACTAATTCTACTGTCCTAATGGTTGTTTTGGAGTTTGATTTTGATGTTGTGTTTGGATGTAGAGCTGGACCTGGTGTATAACCTCAACACAGAACTAGATTGGTGCCTATCCAGGGCTTGGAGTTAGTAGCCATACACCTGTGAATGGTCAATATGAATAACTAAAACTAGATTTCAAGGGGATTTATGTGATATCTGCCTTACAAATATCTCCCAATACAAAGTGTTAAGCTATCTATACTTATGGCATCCCTATTGCAGTATACCCTTCCCAATATTCAATTTGAAAATAATTTAATCTACCCCTTGAGTAGAAGTTAAAAGATCAAACATTCAATACAGGAATTCTGTATTATAGAAAAAACCAAACACCCCTTAGATATCTAGACTCAGAAGGACACATGCAACACTAGAGACAGAATTAACAAAACACATTCAAAACAACATTACTCATATAAGATTAATCATGAAATCAGTAGATTCATGCAAGAAACATACAACAGGAGATGCATAAACTCACAAGGATTCCTGCACAGAGAAAACCAAAACTAGTCGTATTGTATTACAGAGCCAAAAATGTCCAACTTTCAACAACCTCAAAAATGAGTCACACAGTCCCTTATATACAGCGAGGAAGGTGCACCCAACAAATTAATTACATGGCACATCAAAAATTCGCTAGATACAATGCACTGAAAATGGCGCTCAAAAGAGATAATGCAGCAGAAGGACAAGGAGGAGGGAACAGGTGAGATCGGGACTCGAGCCGCCGCTCAGGGACATGCATCATCAATTCAGGTGGTTGAGTTGTTCACTTGACCCACGCCTTCTGCAAAAACTGCCATTAAAGTTTCACCAACCCGCAGGCCCCAGAGATGTAGCAACAGTGCGGCCATGGAGTTTCTCCCGCTAAAACAGTTGCAAACGCTCATTAGAAAACCCGCGCTGCAGGCTCAAAACGTGACCGTCGATCAAAAAACCTAGTCGCTAACATCAACGGCCCCAAAAATGCTGAAAAGTCACAAACCAACTAGATCGTGCCACGTAGGCACCTTAAGTTTCAATCACCGGGACTCATCGCTTCTCACTGCCTTTCAAAAATGAGGACACGCGGCGGCCTCCGCAGCATCAGCTATCGGGACAGGTGGCGGCTTCCGCGCCTTCCTTGAAACACAAAAAGACCCTCTGAAACACCTGCGGAAGTAGCCACATGGTGTCTTCCGCTGCCTCATGAAACTCAAAGAAACTTTAAAGAAACTACAGCGGAAGCAGCCACGTGTCGAGACCCGCAAAACTTTACAAAACTGCGTCGAAAGATTGAAGTGGCCCCCCGCTCGTGACACCTGTCGCAACCCGCAACATTCATGAAACATTAGGAAATAGTGTGGAAACCTACGCGGAAACAGCCATGTGTCGGGCTCCGCAGCACCTCTTGAAACATTTAGAAACTTTTTGACACTCCCACGGAAGCTGCCACGTGGCGCCTTCCGCGGTCTCTTGAAACATAAAGTCCCCTCCTCGAAACACTTAGAAACTTTTAAGGCCCCTCTTTGAGACTTCAGCGGAAGCTGACACATGTCATTATATGCGGCACTTGAGACACTTCACTGGGGCCCACCCTCACTTCGCCATACTTTGAAACATGCAGAAACTATCTCGGAAGCCGACACTTGTCGGCTTTCGCAATAACCACTAGAGACACATAGCACCCTCTACCCCTACTTAGAAACTTTTTGAAACTTCGCGGAGAGCAACACGTGGCGCTTTCCGTGCATTCTTTGAGAAACATAGAGGGTCTTTTGGAAACTTGGTGGAGATGCGAAACTTTGAGTCTTTTAGAAACATTGGAGGATGCCTCCACGTGGTGCCTTCCGTGCCACTCTCAAAAACACTTAGAAACTGTGTTGAAACTTGGTGGAATCTGACACGTGGCACCTTCTGCGCTCAAGCTGGAATCTTCAGGGGAGCATCATAGCTGTTGACACGTGGCGCTTCCACGCACATGCAACTTGAAACAAAATAGAAACATTTCCCGCCACGTGGCACACCCCAAGTTAAAGTTACATAGTTAGAAATAAAAGTGTGGCCTGAACTGTGACTCAATACTTGGCGGATCCCATGGCATTAGCAAAACAAGACCCTCATAGCCACAGTTAGAAACATTTTAGAAACTGGAAACTGTGGCCCGAAGCAATGACCCGATATGCATTTTCTATGCATTTGACCCAATTTTATCGATTTTCAGGGGTCGATGGAGATTTCTAATCTGCCACAACATTTTTTGACCTGCATCTTAACTAATTTTTGGCATTTTTAACAACCGCAGAGGCCAAAATGTGTCAGAATTTTTTGGATTTTTTGGGAAGGGGCCTGCATATTTAAATATTTGAAACTTGAATGTTTATGTAGGCACCACCAGTGGCTCTATCTAGGGACGCATACCTCTTGTAGGCACGATGAGAACCTCAGATCTCTGGGATGCAGACCAGTCCCTTATCCATTGGGCACAGAGTCAAATACTGCACTGACCTGCATCACCAAACATACTTGATGGCCTAAGGCCACCAAGAAAAGAAAAACTTGTATCTCCCTTTGTCAAACACTTTGTTTTCATCTGCATACATTGGATTAAGCCTAGAGATACTGTCATGACCCACCCACAAATAAATCTTGCCATCTGCATATTCAACCCTCTGATCTAGCTTGTCACTGTCACCCCTATGCAGACAACCCTTAGCATTATGTGACATGTGGGTGTCAAATTTATCAAGCAATGCATATTCAAATGGTATGTAACACTTATCATCATCTGCATCAGCAATATGCATTGTAAAATGATCTCCTAGCTGGACTGAAAACGGGAAACATTCAGAGTCCACCACACAACTAGGAAAATCAGGGCTCATTTCATATGCTGGCACATCAAAAGAAAAGCTTTCAAAATCATAGTTGTGCACATATTGCACACAACCATCTGGTACACCAGGCTAGAAAAGATCAGGCTCTGACACCTCTTTACAATCAGGCACATTTTTACAATCACTTACCTGATGTATGTTGGTTTCTCTTTCATCAGGATGAGAAACAGAATCTAAACCAAAAACAATGTCTAGATCCTCACCATACTCAGACAGATCCTCATCACCACATGTGTCATAAATGGGTGATCCAGGTGCATCAGTTTCATCATGGTATGCCACTGGTTCATGGGTAGCAGAACATGCATCTTCATCACCAATGGATTCATTTTGTGGAGGAGTATCAGCCTGTGTGTCATAAGCAAAATAGTCATCAAATAAAGAACAATCATGCTCTGCACTAGCACTTGTTTCAATCTCTGATTGCTCTTCATCATCTCCATGTGTTTGAAAAGAAGGCAATGGTTCACACATGGAACTATTTCTCTGTTTGCTTATATATTCTCTGTCTTGAGTACAATACTCACAATTATCTCCACAAATCCATTCAAAAAGTTGCTCATTACTATCCACAACCACATTATTGCTTTCATGGCCAAATGCCTCAACATTGCAATGGGAGTCCTCATTAGTTCTTTCACTGGCATCCTCAACTGATATCTTTTCATTTTCACTTGATGCCTTAATCACTTGATCATTTGCAGCTTCACAACCATTATTCACACCAAAGCCCGGGGACAAGGAATTCTGCAGGTGCTCATTTCTCATGTCTTCTACATTTTCTAAAAATTTGTATGCCATCTGCATACTTGTCACCTTGAAATCCTTCAGTAGTGCACTAGAGCCCTCCTCAAAAACTTTAAAGAATATGCCAACACAGGCTGAAGTATCAGGTCTGAAACTTTCAAGGACTTGTGAAAGGGCTAATGCAAACCTATGACTGAAAACAATACAGGGCTCCTCATCTTGTCTTCTGATTTTCATCAATTCTGCAACAAGATCAGCCGGTTCTTTTGCAAATTCTTCTTTGAAACAGTCAGCAAGCTCATCCCAATAGGCAAAGGATCTCTTTGGAAAGCTCAAATACCAATCTTTTGCTTTTGCATCAAAGGATCTAACAAAAAATCTCATCCACATATCCTCATCTCTGAATGAATGTGAATCCATGAACTCATGAAAATTTTGGATATGTGCACTCCCATCACATACACTGTGACCACTAAATCTAGGCATCTGACTGTACATCCTAGCAGGCATACTTTCAACTTTATAATCAACCCATGACAGATCTAATTGGTCATACAAAGGATCAAAAGGGCTGATAAGAGATTTAGCTTTTTGACTGGCATACACAACAGTATTATCACTATTTAACTGAGCCTACCTAGCCTCTAAGAATATCAACCTATTTTTTAACTCTTTTATTCTTTTATTCAACATATCATCCCCCTCCTGACTGAGTATGGGATAAAACATATTTGGATTCATAAAATTTTCTATCTTAGACATCCTATGATTGCCTAAGACTTAAGGTTTCCCCTAGGCATCTAACTTATGCAGTAGAACAACAAATATAAAGGGGAAGAAGTTAGGTACCTTTTCTCATCTAGATGCAGAAATATGAACATCTTTGTCACATCACACACACCTATCTTTCATGTGCATTCAGATCCTTTTTGCAGAGTCGCCACCTCTCCAGAGAGGACAAAATTTTCAATAGCTGAAAGCTACTTTTCCAGGTTCATTCCACCAGCAGAGCATCATTTTGTTAGTGACTCGGATGGGCCACAAATACATTCCTTTTTTATCAATCCATCCCCAGCAGAGTCGCCAATTTCTGTTGTTTATTTTCCCAAACTAGATGCTTACTCCCAGATTTCCCTACAAGGTAGCCATCAATGATCAACAGGATCTCTGCGCCAGGGGCCAATAGTATAGGAGATAGACTCTATTTTTATCTCCTCTTCTTCTTCAGGCTCTGCAAAACCTAGGGGGTATTCCCTACTCAACATCCATGAGAATATGCATACAAAGGCTGGGATGCTGACATGAAGCAGATAAGTCCTCCTGTAAGTAGACCAAAACTGCAAGATAAGAGCAAAGGGGCTAGCTTTGGGCCTATTTTCAGTTGTAGACAGAGGATTTGAGATCCTAAAACTAATTCTACTATCCTAATGGTTGTTTTGGAGTTTGATTTTGATGTGTTTGGATGCAGAGCTGGACCTGGTGTATAACCTCAACACAAAACTAGATTGGTGCCTATCCAGGGCTTGGAGTCAGTAGCCATACACCCATGAATGGTCAGTATGAACAACTAAAACTAGATTTCAAGGGGATTTATGTGATATCTGCCTTACAAATATCTCCCAATACAGAGTGTTAAGCTATCTATACTTATGGCATCCCTATTGCAGTATACCCTTCCCAATATTCAATCTGAAAATAATTTAATCTACCCCTTGAGCAGAAGTTAAAAGATCAAACATTCAATACAGGAACTCTGTATTCTAGAAAACCAGACACAGAAGAAGGAAACATGCAACACTGGAGACAGAATTAACAAAACACATGCAAAACAACATTACTCATATAAGATTAATCATGAAATCAGTAGATTCATGCAAGAAACATACAACAGGAGATGCATAAACTCACAAGGATTCCTGCACAGAGCAAACCAAAACCAGTCGTATTGTATTACAAAGCCAAAAATGTCAAACTTTCAACAACCTCAAAAATGAGTCACACAGTCCCTTATATACAGTGAAGAAGGTGCACCCAACAAATTAATTACATGGCACATCAAAAATTTGCCAGATACAATGCACTGAAAATGGCGCTCAAAAGAGTTAATGCAGCATAAGGATAAGGAGGAGGGAACAAGTGAGATCAGGACTCGAGCCGCCGCTCAGGGACATGCATCATCAATTCAGGTGGTTGAGCTATTCACTCGGCCCACACCTTCTGCAAAAACTGCCATTAAAGTTTCACCAACCCGCAGGCCCTAGAGATGTGGCAATAGTGCACCCATGGAGTTTCTCCCGCCAAAATAGTTGCAAATGCTCATCAGAAAACCCGCGCTATAGGCTCAAAACATGACCGTCGATCAAAAAACCTAGTTGCTGACATCAATGGCCCCAAAAATGTTGAAAAGTCACAAACCAACTAGATCGTGCCACATAGGCACCTTAAGTTTCAATTGCCGGGACTCATCGCTTCTCACTGCCTTTCAAAAAAGAGGACATGCGGCGGCCTCCACAGCATCGGCTATCAGGATAGGTGGCGGCTTCCGCGCCTTCCTTGAAACACAAAGAGACCCTTTGAAACACCCGCGGAAGCAGCCACGTGGCGCCTTCCGCGGCCTCATGAAACTCAAAGAAACTTTAGCGGAAGCAGCCACGTGTTGAGACCCACGAAACTTTACAAAACTGCGTCGAAAGATTGAAGTAGCCCCCACTCGTGACACCTGTCGCAACCCGCAACATTCATGAAACATTAGGAAACAGTGTGGAAACCTACGCGGAAACAGCCATGTGTCGGGCTCCGCAGCACCTCTTGAAACATTTAGAAACTTTTTGAAACTCCCGCGAAAGCCGCCACGTGGCGCCTTCTGCGGTCTCTTGAAACATAAAGACCCCTCCTCGAAACACTTAGAAACTTTTAAGGCCCCTCTTTGAGACTTCAGCGGAAGTTGACACATGTCACCATCTGCGGCACTTGAGACACTTCACTGGGGCCCACCTTCACTTCGCCATACTTTGATACATGCATAAACTATCTCGGAAGCCGACACTTGTCGGCTTCCGCAGTAACCACTAGAGACACATGGCACCCTCTGCCCCTGCTTAGAAACTTTTTGAAACTTCGCGGAGAGCGACACGTGGCGCTTTCCGCGCATTCTTTGAGAAACATAAAGGGTCTTTTGGAAACTTGGCGGAGATGCGAAACTTTGAGAGTCTTTTAGAAACATTGGCGGATGCCTCCATGTGGTGCCTTCTGTGCCACTCTCAGAAACACTTAGAAACTGTGTTGAAACTTGGCAGAATCTGACACGTGGCACCTTCCGCGCTCAAGTTAGAATCTTCAGGGGAGCATCACGGCTGTTAACACGTGGCGCTTCCGCGCGCATGCAACTTGAAACAAAATAGAAACATTTCCCGCCACGTGGCACACTCCGTGTTAAAGTTACACAGTTAGAAATAAAAGTGTGGCCTGAACTGTGACTCAATACTTGGCGGATCCCATGGCATTAGCAAAACAAGACCCTCATAGCCACAGTTAGAAACATTTTAGAAACTGGAAACTGTGGCTCGAAGCAGTGACCCGATATGCATTTTTTATGCATTTGACCCAATTTTATCGATTTTCAGGGGTCGATGGAGATTTCTAACCTAACACAACATTTTTTGACCTGCATCTTAACTGATTTCTGGCATTTTTAACAACCGCAGAGGCCTAAATGTGTCAGGATTTTTTAGATTTTTTGGGAAGGGGCCTGCATATTTAAATATTTGAAACTTGAATGTTTATGCAGGCACCACCAGACCTCAATATGTTTGGTCTGCTAATGATGGACTAGATTCTGTGAGATCTGAATGGCACTTTGGTTGTCACAAAATATGATGGATAGTCATTTGATCTGGATACGAAAATCAGTGAGAAGATTTTGAAGCCAAATGGCCTTAGTGGCAGTATTCAGAGCCCCTCAATACTCAACCTTAATAGAAGATAGAGCAATATCATATTGCTAATTGCTTGACCAACAACCAGGACCGGAACCAAGTGAGAAGTTCTATCATGAAGTCGACTTACGATCTTGAGAATCGCCTACCCAATCTGAATCTGTATAGCCCACCAAGTCAAGATCAATGTTCGTTGCGTAGTGAATCCCAAAACTGTGAGTACCCTAAATGTAGTGAAGTATCCACTTGGCTACTTTCCAATGCAGCTCATGGGGCTCTTGCATGAATCGAGAAACCATGCCTACAACATATGAAATTTTAGGTCTCATATGAGTTAGATAAATGAGACTCCCAACAAGCTATTGATACAAAGTACCATCAACAAATGGTGTAGAACACTGAGCCTCAATTTTGACTCCAGAAAGAAAGGAAGTTGGAGCAGGCTTGTAGTCAGCCATATGAAACCTTGAGAGAAAATCTAGAACATACTTGGACTATGTGATGGTGATCCTGGAGGTAGACTGGTAGATCTCAATCCTGAGAAAGTAATGCAACAAGCCCAAGTCAGTCATCAAAAACCTGTCATGAAGGGAAGTTTTGACTACCCCAATGGCAGATGAAGAACTCCCTGTGATCAACAAGTCATCAACATTTAGAACCAGATATAGGAGTGATTCATCCTATTGTAAAATGTAGACATTGGGATCAAAATGGCACCAAGTTAACCCAACTGACAGAAGGAAGGAGTCCATCTTGGCATACCAGGCCCGAGAAGTCTATTTGAGGCCATAGAGAGACTTCTAAAGGCAACACACAAGTGAAGAATACTAAATGAAACCTTGTGATTGCTCCATGTAGATTGCCTCCTGAAGGTCACCGTGAAGAAAAACACTCTTCACATCCATCTGGTGTACTTCCCAATGATTGGCTGCAACAATGGTAAGAACAAGTCAGATGGAGTTCATTCTGGCAACTGTCGCAAAAGTCTCAGAGTAGTTAATCCTAGGAACATGGGAGAGTCCTTTGGCGACCAAGCAAGCCTTATGCTTATCAATCGACCCATATGCTACAAACTTAGTCTGATAGATCCACTTACATTAAACAAGTTTTCTTCCCTTAGGAAGAGGGACTAAATCCCAAGTGTGGTTCCTCATCAAGGAATTATACTCCTCTTGCATTGCTGTATCCCACCCAGGAATACTAAAAGCCTCTCAAAAGGACTGTGGATTAGAGGTAATGGAAATGAATACATGTGGAGCATCCTAGAATTTTTAACGAGTCTACCTGGTGTCTAATAGATCTCCAACCCAATCACCTGCAGACTGCAAGGTCTATCTAGCCTAAAGTGGACTAGAAGTCAGAGAATGTGGAGGAGAATCATCAGCTTCTAAATGATGACTAGGAGAGGAAGAAGGTGAATCCTTTGACTTGCTCTCAACATTAGAAGAAGACTCATCATCAAGACACTGCTTAGGTGAATCTGACTCATCAGAAGATATGCCATGTAGCCCAAGTGACTCGAAGAGCCCTCCTCAAACTAAACACTCCTCTCAATGAACAACTCATATGTAGTAGGGTGGAGCAACCGATAACCCTCCACACCATCAAGATAGCCTACAAATATGCAAGGCCTACTCTGTGGATCCAAGGCCTTAGGTTTCTCTACAGGAATGTGGTCCCATGTAGGAGAACCAAAAAATTGAAAGTGCTTAACTGATGGTTTCCGACCACTCCAAGCTTCAAAAGGGGTGACTTCCTTCAAGGCTCGGTGAGGAACATGGTTTTGAATATAACGAGCACAACTAATGGACTCTGCCCAAAACTATGGTGCAAGAGATCTAGAGTGAATCATGTAGTTTGTCATTTCCTTCAAGGACCTATTCTTTCATTCTACAACACCATTCTACTGAGAATTGTATGGAACATAATGTTGCAAATCAATCTCCTCTAAAGTGGAAAACCGCTCAAAATGATGGTTGACATTCTCCACCATTGTCAGTGCGCAAAACTTTGATGTCTTTCTCAGATTGCTTCTCTACAAGAGTCTTGAAGTTGTGAAAGTGATCAAATACCTCAAACTTCTATTTGAGAAAGTACACCAAAGTATATCGAGAAAATTCGTCAATGAAAGTTAGAACAAATCTTGCCTTGCTAAAGGATGGACAAGGAAAGGGATAATCCAAATCACTGTTAACTAACTCCAATATCTGTCATGCTCTCCATGCCTTACCTTTGTCAAATTTTTCTTTAGGATGCTCACCAAGAATGCAACCTTGGCAAACACCACCTAAAAACTGAACTGAAGGCAACCCTATGACCATGCTCTATTGATTGAGCTGCTGCGAGTAGCGGAAGTTAAGATGGCCAAACTACTCATGCTATAACTTACTCACATCATCAGAATGAGTGAGAAAAATAGTCGAAGGAGGATCAGGAATAAAGTGAGAAAACAAATAGAGCCATGATTGATGATCTTCTCTCCCAACTGCAACTGTAGAACCACTGTGCAACTCATGAATCTCCACTGAATCAGGAGTGAACTCAACCCACTTTCTTGAACCTATGTGAGTGATCTAATATACTGATAGGAGATTAGTTGATAATGAGGGCACACAAAGAACATCATGGAATGTGCCATCCCCCACATCAACAGACCCTCTCCCACACACCTCAACAGGAGTGTCATCACCCATTAAAATAGAAGGCATAGTACACTAATCCAAAGATGCAAGTTCTTCCTTAGATGAAGCCACGTGGTGTGAAGCACCTTAATCAAGAACCCAAGTGGATTGTTGTGAAGCAACTACTACAAGGGCCTTGCCCTTTCCTTTCCCCTTTCTATTTTTTTTGCCTTGTTAGACCCCTCATTTGAATTATGTTTGATAGACTTAGGAACATTGATATTATTCTTCTCAAGAATGTGTGTCAAGTGATCAATTTGTTTCTTCAAACACTTATGTTTATCATGACCAAGTCTTTTACAATAGGCACATTGGACCTTCTCTTTCTTAGGTTTGTCGCCTTTAGAAGATTGGGTCTCATTAGTTGCTTTTGAAGCAACTGGTATCTAATCCTTCTTCTCCTTGCTATTCTTTTGTTTCTTATCCTTATTGTTACTACTTTTTCCTTTCTATTCTTTTGTGCCTTGGTTGGCATCCAGGACATGTGACTTAGAGGATTTTAGAGTGCCCATCTAGCTTAGCTTATCCTACTCCCGTGTGAGAGAGCAAAATCATCCAAAGATGGCATGGTGAATTGTGTCCCAAGTGCACCGTTAGTAGCATAGAAGGTAGAAACAAATACAGAATATTCCGAACTTAGCTTAGAGAGAATACTAAGAATTAGTTGTTCATCTTTCTTTTCAATTCCACATTATTGTAACTGCAGCCTTAGTGATTTCAATTTTGTGAAAAAATCTTGAATTGTGTTGAAGTTGGCTAGACTTAAACTAATTAGTTCATTTTCCAACATATGACCCCTCATTGAATCTTGTGTGCCAACTAGTGTTTCTAGCTTTGTCTAGATTTCATTTGGTGAATTCAAAAACTCAATTTGAAAAAGAAAATTAGGAGAAACTGACAAACACAATGTTCCATAGGCCTCATCACATTTGTTAAACCACGTAGGCTTATCTTCATCTTTAGTAGGTTCAGTTTCAAGTCCCATTGTTATCCTATGTAATCCAACTTTCCTTAAGTAGATTGTCATGCATGATTTCCACTCAAAGTAGTTGTAGGGAGTTAAGATGGGTATTGTTGTTTGATCCATGATGAAGAAATGCAAAAAAGAAATGTTGAAAAGGAGCAAACACACACAACACAACCCCCCCCCCTTTTTACTCAATCAAAGAACCCCCCAAAGAGAAGATGATTTGTCACTAGTTATAATTAGAGTGTTTACAACTACCACTAGTAAGAAATACTTAGTGGTCTTGATTTCAATGCATTACAAAATCCTCACAAATTAGGTGTATGCTAAGAGTACAATACTAGAACTGAGCCAAGTGAAACCAACAACACCACTGCGATCTACTCGAAAAATATGCACTTTCAAAAAAAGAAGCATCTTGATACGAGGTAGTACGAGAAAGTTATGAGTCTTTGAAGTTCCAAAAATAGGAACTATGCAACGTCACCTATGAGAATCTAAAATTTTTGGGAAATCCATGCATCAAAATCAAGAATCATTTGCACCAGCATGTAGAGCACAAAATATTAGCCTAAATAAAATAAAATTGCTTAGGAATTAGAGCCAGTATGAGCCTGAACAGGTTGTTTGAAAATTGCCTTCAATTTCACCCTTGCCAATGGAGAGGGGTCTATTTGTAGAAAGTCTCCTGCCACAAAAAATGCTGCCAGAAATAGAGACAACACCAAGTTTATAAGTCGCCAAATGTAGCTTGCTGGAATTAAAATTAGAGTTCCTCCAATCAAACTAGTTAGGGCTATATTTAGTAAACCACCAAGAATAGCTGAAACCACCAAATATAGACTTTGAAAAAAAACT
The DNA here is from genome assembly GCA_027924645.1 of Cunninghamia lanceolata. NCBI lineage: Eukaryota > Viridiplantae > Streptophyta > Pinopsida > Cupressales > Cupressaceae > Cunninghamia > Cunninghamia lanceolata. Next base: position 6,041,494 of record BSBN01000429.1, on the reverse strand, counting down.
CACTAAACTTGACACAAAGGCTGAGTAGGTGGCATAGAGGCTAAAAATGGCATGCAAGCCAATTTTTTTACAAAAGTCTAAATGAATTTCTAGGAAAAATAAAGGGTTGGGGAGCCGAAGGCCACACCCCAAACCCTTATTAGAGGGTGGTGGCCTGAAATAGGCTTGCATGGCCTATAAATGGGTCCACACATGGCACAAAGGCTTTGTGGCTTGAATGAGGAGGTAGTGGCCTTTAAACAGGTCTGTGGGCCTGCTAAGGAAGGCCGAAGCCTTTCTAAGGATGAGGCCTCTTAGTATAGGTTGAGGCCTATAGATAAGAATGAGTGCTTAGGTGCTCAGTGCTTATAAGCACATAAATTTTTGAATTTTGAATTTTTATTTTTTTTGAATTTTTTACAATAAAACTTTGTAGATATTTGCCTCAGAAGGCATGTTGGGGGGCCAAAATGGCCTTCCAACAAATTTTTTTTTACCTCAAATGCTCTCGACACAGAAACTGGGCAAATAATATATGAGAATTTGTCTGTGAGGCCTCCTGGACTCAATGGAAAGGTCTATTTGGCCTGAGAATGCTCTAATTGAAAATTAACTTCCAGATTTGAGCCTGAAAGCTCGGTTCCACAACTATGTCCAATGATCTCTGAATTCGGTGAAATGAAAGCTAAATTTGACTTTCTTGAGCCTCATGGATGCGTTGGAACAACCAAAAATGCTGCTAGTATAACCAGAAACATTGCAATCACCCAAATCTCACAAAACACATATGTAAAACCCAGAGGTTAAAATGTTTCCATCAAACTTTTCTAATTCTCCAAATCATCCGAAGATGCAAGAGAAGAGCATACTAGGTTTTTAGGAAAACTAACCTAGAAAACTAGTGCAAACAAATAGATATTAAATTGTGAAAGAAAATGATAAAAGATCAAAATAAGAACACAGAGTTAGTCTCCACAAGAGTAATGCAAATTCTAGAAGCAGAATAGCATTATGAAGATGTAAAAGAAAAAGATGTCTAATACAAACTAGGTAGCATGTTTATATAGAAAAGAGAGGGTGGAAGTGGCAACACCGACCAATAGGAAGCAACCATCTATCAGACTAAAGATAGAAAAGTATCTTCCCAAGATAACTAATGGATGCTAACTTGTAGGAAGGTGACACCTCATAACCCACTCACCTAATTAATCATGCTTTATGAACCTAAGCAAAATCAATAAAAGGTGTAGGAAAAACCTAGGAATAAAGGGCAAATAAATAACCCAACTAGGAAATAAAAAACTACACTAACATCCTTCTGCCATGACCTCTTCCTCTTTGCTTTCTTTCAAATCTTTTATTCAGCTTTTCTTCCACCTTTAGAGTAAACTGGTATGCATCTTCTATGGTGGTCATTCTGACCAGCCTCAACCCATTAATGTAATGGGCTACCTTCTCCTTGTTGGCATGCACATGGCCTATTCTGACAATAATCTTATAAAACTCTTTTGTATACTCCTTAACAGACTTGTTACATTGCTTCAATCCTTGTAGCTTCTTCAACAACTCCAAATCATAGTCCACAAGAATGAACTACTTCTTTTGTTTATCCACCATCCAATCCCATATGTTAATCTTTTCCTTTTCCTCATCTATTCCTCTCTAACTGGACCTCCTTCCACCAAATACTAGCATGGCCCTTCAACTTCATTTTTACAAACTTGACCTGTTCTGAAGGCTCCACATCTTCATACTCAAAATATTCCTCCATGTTGTTTATCTAATCAACAAGCTCTTTCAGATTCAAATCCCCAGAATAGGTAGAAACTTCAATCCTAGGCCTCTTTCCAATCTTGGTGATGACCTTCAACAATCTGACTTGCTCAGGTTTTGCTGCAACATCTTTTTCTCCTTCAGCTTCATCTTCACTTTCTTCATTTCTTCTTTGCTCAAACCTTCTTTGCAGCTCCTCTTGCAACACATTGATTTGTCTTTGCAAGGCTCTAAAGCCCTCTTATGTCAAATCATTTCTCCTAGCACCACTACGGTTCCTTCGTGAAGGCATTTTTGAGTTCTATAGAAAACCCACAACCTCAGGTCTTGGTGCAAACTGCCTCATAGTTCACGATCTGTCTACACACTCAAGAACTACTGCTCTGATGCCACTTGATGAGGGGGTCAATCCCAGAACACACAACAACATAGATTGCACACAGAAAATATGAATGTTCTTTTATTGAACTGAAAAACACATTACATTATAGAAATTGGAATCAAATCAAAGGATGAATCCTCAACAGGCTGCAACACATTGTAGCTTCCTTCCTCTAGATTCTGGAACCTTCTACATTCTATAACTTCAAATATGTTAGGGTTTCCATTTTCCCTCCTTTTCCTGACTTCCCACTTTTCTCTCTTTCTCTACTACCCCAAAAGATTTTGAAAATGATCATAAATAACCCTTTTTGGCGCCTTCCAGCCAAAATTTTGAAATTTGTAACTCCCTCAAAAAATAGTTCAACTTTCAGGAGCCATAACTTTTGATCTGTGTGTTCGATTGATCAACCATTTGATGCTTTGGAAAGCTCATGAAGAGATTTGTTCTCTTAGAATCTACTTTGCCAATTCTGCCAATTTTTGTGGTCGTATAGGGCCTCTAAGTGCTTCATATTTGACTTTGAAACTTTTTTAGGGGTTTTTAAAGAAACATAAACTTTTATATCTTTCAGCCCACAAGTGATCTTTGGCCAATTACTTCACCAAAGATTATATTTTTCAATTTCGAAGATTTGAGTAATTTTTTGTTTCCATACATCCTCAAATGAAAATTTTCTAAAAATAGCAGTTTGTTATTTTTATAAGGTTAGATATTTTGAAGGTTCTGCATCATTATTCAAGCAATTAGGTATCTAAAAATACTAAAATTGAAAATAATAGAAACAAAGTCATCATTTTTTTGGGTGATGCAAGATTGCCATTACACCACTAGATGCTCCTGCATCAAAGTTGTTGTTGTAATAATGAAATCCTTTTGTGTTTCACCTAGTGTTGGCAAGGGAGGGTCTAGAATGTGTTCATGGTCTTGTCCCTTATGATATTTCCCTTCCATATATCTCTCTCTGCACTCCTTATTATGGAAGTATCGATATATTAAATGGTTCCATTTTCTTTGAAACAATTTTCAGAAGTGGGAGGCTATGGCTAGAGCTGGTGAATGTAGCAGAGCTTCCCCATGCAACATACCATCTACAAAGAAAAGATCATAATGAGTAGACCTATTAGGAGAGGATGAATAAGTTCTTTTTCTGCTGGTATATTGCCTTTTGATGCATTTCTAGTTGAGGGGTAACTGAGCCTTGTAGATCATGTAATGGTTATGATGGCATAGTAAGTTTTTTGTGCTCTATCATAGAACCTCCTCAGCTGGAAAATTAAAAATGGAGAAGTTGTTGTGGTTTGGCACCCCTCTCAACTCGTGAGTCCTGATTCTATTTCTTATTTGAGCCAATGCCCATGGAGGATGTCACATGGACATGGTGATGACAGTTTTGAAAGGGATGTCACTACAATTTCCCCCTTCTTTTTCCAACATGCATAATACTATGTTGCAAGTATGGGCCTAACCGGTGTTGTCATTGATGTCAACATACTCCTATTGCATTGATGATAAGGATTGGATGAGATGTATGCTAAGGATATTGAGAAAATTAGTCCTATCAGGAATAGAGAAGAACAGTGAAGACAGTGAGGTAAAGATTCTAGCTAAGATGAAGATTAGAGGATGTGCATCAAAGGGTTTGTAGATATGTGTCTTAAGATGATTCAATAAAGATTTCAAAGGTTCACATGAAGATCTGAAGAAGTTATGGCCACTTAATTAAAACTGGTTCTGGCAGATGTTCAGAGGTGACATAGTGACACAGATATGTCCGATGAGATCCGGAAATGCAATATCTTGTTCTACAGATTTGGTGGAGTGTTTAGGAAGTCAATGTGAATTGACAACTCAATTGGTTCGTGGTCTGGAGGTCTGCAAGCATCTATTCCAATATGACAGTGATGACAGACTATGTTCTTGAGGTTCTGGATGAAGGAGAGAATGATTTTAGTAAGCAGAAGTAGTGTGGATGTTCTTGGTGATTCAAGAAAGCTTGTGGAGGTCTTTGGATTGTGTCCAGTTCGTGTTGGTGGTCCGCATTAAAGATTGAGCTCGTAATTGAAGAATTACTTCAGGATGATGATGTTCTTCCTAAGTCTGGCCGACCGGATGAGTTACACATCTTGCGGATGATCTTGAAGATGTTCTGTGAAGAATGGTGTGTTCCTAAAGGAAGATTGAAGTATCAGATCTGCGTGGCCGATAGTGTGTTGATCCACGTGAAGTCTTTTTGTAATTAGTCATGTTGTATTTATGTATTTACTCTGTAATGTATGCTAACTTGGATGATTATCCCTAAGTTGATGTCTTGTATAAATAAAGAGTTGTAAATTCATTTCAAATGTATCTTGTGGAGATGAGAGTGTGATAGAGAGCAGAGGAGCGAAAGGCAGAGCAGAAGTTTTGGGCTTAAATAGAACTGGCTCAAGCATGGTGAAGATGTTATTCTTCAGTTCAAGTATGTAATACTTATTATTCTGTAGACAGTGTGTCTCCTGTAGGCAGTGGGCCTCTTGTGAGCATTGTGCTCGGGCAGTGAGACCTAATTGGCATGTGCCATTTTGTTCTTCCTATTCTTTTAATAGAGAATACAATCTTGGGTTAGTCACCTCGTGGTTTTTTCCTTAACTGGCTTTTCCACATTAAAAATCTTGGTGTCATATGTGTTAATGTGGTTTTGCTCTTGAATTGTTGCATTATGTTTCCATGATTGATTTATTATTATGCTGCTGGATTAAGAAAAGAATTTAAGTGATTAATTGGAAGAAAGTTTTAGACAATTGATTCACCCCCTATCAGTTGTCTGTCCTAAATCTAACAATTGGTATCAGAGCCAAGTTCCTCTAAAAAGAGCTTAACCACTTGAGGAGATCCAGGATATCGTCCTATAAGAAGGATAGTCTGAGGTTTGATGGAACCAATTTCACTCTTTGGAAAAGTCGCATGGAATGCCACTTGCAATGTATGGGAATGTAGTATTGGATCATGGCTTCAAAGAAGTATGTTCCTCCACAGAATGGTCCGAGTACCGTAGATGAAATCAGAGATGCTAAAAACAATCTGCGGACTAAAGAAGCTCTTCTAAGTGCCTTATCTGATTCAGAGCTGACAAATGTTATTGATCTAAAAACTACATATGAGATTTGGCAAAAACTGGAACTTCTGCATGAAGGAGACAAGTATGTTAAATGTGCCAAGCTACAGAGTCTGAAAGGAAAATTTGAAAACCTGAAGATGAGAGAAGATAAAAATATTACTACATTTATGCCAAGAGTAAATGAGTTGTTTGTGGCATTAGATGTACTGGTGGAATCTTGGATGAAGATGAGATTGTTGGCAAAGTTCTTAGGTCCCTTCCTGATTCTTACAAATACAAGGTTGCTTCTATTGAAGAATTCAAATCCTATTTAGGTATCACAAGAGATCAATTGGTTGGTAAATTGGCTGCATTTGAATTGACCGAGTTTGGAGATGCACCCCCCAAGATTGAATCTATATTCAAAGCTAGTGCCTCTGTAAAGGAAAACAAAAGTTTGATCCAGGAGAGAACTCTTCAAAGAAACTATCATGGAATGAAAAAGCAAGAAAAGACCTGGAAGAAGATGAAGCAGAAGCTTCTCAACTTGAAGTCCTTATTGCAAAAAGTCTGCCAAGAGGATCCGATAAGTATGAGGGGAAATTGCCTTTTAAATGTTTTAACTGCAATAAGATTGGTCATTTTTCCTCAAGGTGTCCGGAAAGATTTTCAAGGCCAAATCCTAACAGATCAAGGTTCCAAAAGAAATGTTACTATGTTCATAAAGATGATGATGATGAAGGAGTAACAGATGATGAATCATAGACATGAAACAAATCTGGAAGTGACTAGGTGTTTATTGCCATCAAGGAAGAAGATCTAATGCCCTCTTAATCTGTTAATCATAAAATTGTAGAAAGAGCTCTAGCTACCCAAGTTGAAGAAAAGGATGAATGGGGCATTGACAGTGGATGCTCCCACCATATGACAGGTGACAAAAATAAGTTCATAGACTTGGAAAGGTATGAAGGAGGAGTGGTAAAATTTGGTGATAATTTTGCTGGAAGAATCAAAGGTAGAGGAACCATTTCTTTTGATGGAAAGAACAAAACCAGTAATGTATTGTATGTTGAAGGCCTGAAGCACAATTTTCTCAGTGTTGGGCAATTGGTGGACAAAGGCTATGATCTCTGATTCAAAAATGGAAAATGCAAGATCTTTGAAAGTTCTGGAAAAGAGATTGCATTCGGTACTCAAACTAAAGGTAATATCTTCCACTCGGTTGGTATTGGTAAAAGTTACTTATTTGTTCAAATTGATCAGAGTTGGTTGTGGCATAGGAGAATGTGTCATATGAATTTTGATAATATCATCAAGATAAGCAATACTCAGGCTGTAAGAGATCTTCCAAGACTGGTGAAACCTACTAATAGTTTGTGCAAAGAATGTCAGTTGGGTAAGCAGAGAAGAGTCACATTCAGAAGTAAGGAACAATCTTCTACCAGATTATTGGACTTAGTTCGTATTGATCTGTGGTCTGGCAAGAATCAGGAGTGTACAAGGTGATAGATACTTCATGCTATTAATTGATGACTACTTCCGGATGATGTGGGTGACTTTTCTGAAAGAGAAATCAGAGGCTCTTGAGAAATTCAAAATATTCAAGGCTATGGTAGAGAATGAAACCGGATTGAACATAAAATGTATGAGGTCTGATAGAGGTGGAGAATTCACATCCGATGAGTTCATAGAATTCTGTGAGAAACATGGAATAAAAAGATAGTTGTCTGCTCCAAGGATTCCACAGTAGAATGGAGTAGTGGAGAGAAAGAACCAGACCATCCAGGAAGCATCTAGAACCATGATGATGGAAGCAAATGTTCCTCAGATCTACTGGAGAGAAGTTGTAAGCACTGCAGTCTATGCTCTTAATCAAGTACAAATTAGAAGCAGTACTGGTAAGACTCCTTATGAACTCTAGTTTGGCATCACTCCCACTGTGAAGTATTTTAGAGTCTTTGGTAGCAAATGTTACATTAAAAGAGATGAAGATCTAGGCAAATTTGATGCTAGAAGTGATGAAGGAAATTTCTTGGGTTATTCTACTCAAAGAAAAGCATACCGGTGTTATAACAAGAGATTGAGAAAGATTATAGAAAAGTACAAATGTGAAGGTTGATGAAGGTATTGAAAAACCCTCAAGGTTTTATGAATATGATGAAGATGATTAGAATGATGTTTTGATCCAAGGAGTCCAAGCCCCTTCTGAAATTAAGATTCAGAATGATCCGGTGAATTAGGAAGAAGAGATGAGTTTGAATGAACCTGTTCAAGAAATAGAAGCGCAAGAAAATCCCAAAATTCCTAGGTATATAAGACTGAATCACTCTGAAGATCAAATCATAGGTGATAAAAGAAAAGGTGTTCAAAAAAGAAGAAAGATTGCTCAAGACTTAGAAGAGTATTGTCTGATTTCAAAGATTGAACCAAAGACAGTGAATGAAGCATGCAATGATGAAATTTGGACTAAAGAAATGGAGGAAGAGCTAATGCAAATTGAGAAAAACCACACTTGGGATCTTGTTCCCAGACCTAGAAACAAAAATGTGACTGGAACAAAATGGGTCTTCTAGAACAAACTGAATGAAGTTGGTGAAGTAGTTAGAAACAAACCTAGATTGGTTTGCAAGGGTTACTCTCAAGTAGAAGGAGTTGATTTTGAAGAAAATTTTGCTCCGGTGGCAAGAATTGAAGCAGTCAGGTTATTTCTTGCCTTTGCTACCTTCAAGGACTTAAAAGTATATTAGATGGATGTCAAGTCTACCTTCGTGAATGGTGACTTGGAAGAAGAAGTATACATTGAGCAACCGGATGGATTTCAATTATCTGATCATGGTGATATGGTCTGCAAGTTGAAGAAAGCACTGTATGGACTCAAGCAAGCCCCAAGAGCCTGGTATGAAAGATTGGATAAGCATCTTTTGAAGATTGGTTTCAACAAAGGTACTGCTGATAGTAATCTGTACTTCAAAATTGATCATGAAAATATCTTGATTGTTGAAGTGTTTGTTGATGATATCATTTTTGGAGGAAGAGATAGTATGTGCAAAATTTTTGCAAATCAAATGAAAAGTAAATTTGAGATGTCCATGTTTGGGGAAATGAATTTCTTCTTGGGTCTACAAATCATTCAAACAAAGAAAGGAATCTTCATTTCTCAAACCAAATATGTGAAAGACTTGTTGAAGAAATTTGGGATGGAAGACTCAAAACCAATGAGTACTCCCATGGCAACCGGATGTAAATTGAGTAAAGATGATGACTCTCCTAAGGCTGATCAAAAAAGTACAGGTCAATGATTAGAGGATTGTTTTATCTCACTCAAACTAGACCTGACATTATGAATGTTGTTGGTCTTGTTGCTTGATTCCAAGCTGATCCTAGAGAATCTCATGTCATGGTAATCAAGAGGATTTTTAGATATCTAAAAGGGACAGTTGAGTATGGTTTGTGGTATTCTAGAGATCATGATTTCTCTCTTCATGCATATATAGATGCGGATTAGGTAGGAGATGTGGATGACCGGAAGAGTACCAGTGGTGGAGCATTCTTTTTGGGGAAGAGATTGGTTTCTTGGCTGAGCAAGAAACAAGAGGCAATATCTCTGTCCACTGCAGAAGCAGAATATATTGTAGCAGCAGGTAGTTGCACTCAAGTATTGTGGATGAAGCAAATGCTAAGAGACATCAGAGTGGAGTATGAGGAACCTATCACAATCTTCTGTGATAATTCAAATGCAATAAATATATCAAAGAATCTAGTGTTGCATTCAAAGATTAAACATATATCCATTAAGTTTCACTTTTTGAGAGAGCAAGTGAACAAGAATGAAGTCAGATTAGAGTTTGTGCCTTCCAAAGATCAAATTGCAGATATTTTTACTAAACCTCTACGTAAGGACTATTTTGAGTATCTCAGGGAGAAGTTAGGGGTTATTACCCCTTCAGTTCTAAATTAAGGTGCACTGATGTGTATCAATCTGGTGGATCTCACAGTCATATCTTGTGGTCTAGACTGATGTTTAGGAAGCTGCTACTCAGAGGGAGCAGCTGGTATGATTATGAAGTAATGCAAGTATGTGCCCTTTTCCATTAATGTCAAAGGGGAGAGAAGACACATGAAAAACAAGTGGTTGTTGGTCAAAGGGGGAGAAGCAAAGGAAGAGAAGACTTGTGAATGGTTGTTGTTGATAGGGGGAGTTATGTCAGTAAGGAGAAGTTCTTGTCTTGATGGTTAAAATAGTTTTTCACATCATATGTTGTCATCAATGACAAAGGGGGAGATTGTTAAAAGTATAGGCCTAACCGGTGTTGTCATTGATGTCAACATACTCCTATTGCATTGATGATAAGGATTGGATGAGCTATATGCTGAGGATATTGAGAAAATTAGTCCTATCAGGAACAAAGAAGAATAGTGAAGACAGTGAGGTAAAGATCCCTGCTAAGATGAAGATCAGAGGATACGCATCAAAGGGTTTGTAGATATGTGTCTTAAGATGATTCAGTAAAGATTTCAGAGGTCCGCATGAAGATCTAAAGAAGTTATGGCCACTTAAGTAAAATTGGTTATGGCAGATGTTAAGAGGTGACAGAGTGACACAGATAGGTCCGGTGAGATTTGGAAATGCAATATCTTGTTCTGCAGATTTGGTGGAGTGTTTAGGAAGTCAATGTGAATTGACAACTCAATTGGTTCATAGTCTAGAGGTCTGTAAGCATCTATTCCAATATGACAATGATGACAGACTGTGTTCTTGAGGTTCCGGATGAAGGAGAGAATGATTTTAGTAAGCAGTAGTGTGGATGTTCTTGGTGATTCAGGCAAGCTTGTGGAGGTCTTTGGACTGTGTCTAGTTCGTGTTGGTGGTCCACATTAAAGATTGAGCTCGTAATTGAAGAATTACTTCTAGATGATGATGTTCTTCCTAAGTCTGGCCAACTGGATGAGTTACACATCCTGCGGATGATCTTGAAGATATTCTGTGAAGAATGACATGTTCCTAAAGGAAGATTGAAGTCTTAGATCTGTGTGGCCGACAGTGTGTTGATCTGTGTGAAGCCTTTTTCTAATTAGTCATGTTGTCTTTATGTATTTGCTCTATAATGTATGCTGACTTGGATGATTATCCCTAAGTCGATGTCTTGTATAAATAAGGAGTTGTAAAGTCATTTCAAATGTATCTTGTGGAGATGAGAGTGTGGTAGAGAGTAGAGGAGTGAAAGGCAGAGTAGAAGTTTTGGGCTTAAATAGAACTGACTCAAGCATGGTGAAGATGCTATTCTTCAGTTCAAGTATGTAATACTTATTATTCTATAGACAATGTGTCTCCTGTAGGTAGTGGGCCTCTTGTGAGCAGTGTGCTTAGGCAGTGAGCCCTAATTGGCATATGCCATTTTGTTTTTCCTATTCTTTTAACAGAGAATACAATCTTGGGTTAGTCACCTCGTGGTTTTTCCCTTAACCAGGTTTTCCACGTTAAAAATCTTGGTGTCATATGTGTTAATGTGTTTTTGCTCTTGAATTGTTGCATTATGTTTCCATGATTGATTTATTATTATGCTGCTGAATTAAGAAAAGAATTTAAGTGATTAATTGGAAGAAAGTTTTAGACAATTGATTCACCCCCCCCCTCTCAGTTGTCTATCCTAAATCTACCATACTAAACTAAACTAGAATTGGATGATAGGAATACACTAGCTTTTCTGCCATCCCATTGGAAATGACCCTATCACATGATTGCTCCATAAATGCTAGAAGGATATCATACCCACTCTTGTACTTGAGAGGGGGTGAATATTTTACAACTGCAATCTATATTCGGAAGTGACCGATGTCAATCATCTACATGAGATGAGCACTATCATTTCCTTTAAATAGAGTTTGATTTTATTGCTAGGTTGTTGGTCTCTATTCATGCTTGTAGGCATGGCTTGAAGTGTTGAGGCTAATATGGGTCATGCCTTCAATCTTTTGTGTAATTGGTGTCTAATTTATGTATAGTAGTATAATTTGTGTTAAATCTTTGTAATGGCTTTGTAATCTCTTTCAACAAATCAATATAAGACCACATTTATGTTATCATTTTTGTATTCTATCTCTAGTTCTATTTGGATGCTTTAATGAATTCAATGAATTCATAGATTCACATTTGATGTTCCTTATGTTAGGTCATAGTTTGCATTCAAGGAATGCATTAAAAATTTCCCACTAAAGTTATTTTAGTAGGGACTCTTTTGGGATTGATATATGAGGCATTCAAATTTATAATGGATAACTAAGAATGGGTGTAATCTTGGAAACAAGAAGGTAGTTGAGGGTCTAATGTTTCTGCAAGATAGAGACCTAGTTAATTGAATATTATGATTTGTTTAGTTATTGTGGTTTTTAATTTAAAGCTAACTCTATTCCTATATGATTAGGCACCAGTCTAGATAGTCGAAGTTGATCCAATCTTTCCGATATTAAATGCAAACTATTCACTCAATCCCTATAAGTTATTTATAAGTTATGTTGTGCCATTGTGCATGAATTTAATATTATAAATCTTTGATGAATCTTTGGGATGTTGGACTTGTGAGTTATTAGATTATGCATATTTTTAGTCTTTTAGGTCATTGATAATGTAAGTTGTGAAAAGTTTCATCCATAGGAGTATAAATTGCTTGTATATCTTGTGTTGCATCATGGCCTACCATGATTCTACCTTACAAACAGACTTAAGCCCTGTAAGTTGGTAGACCAGTATGGAGACATGGTGTGACAACCATTTTATGGGGTGTTTTCATGCATAGGGTTTGGTCAAACTGTGGTCAGTTAGCTTGTTATCATTTTATGAAGGTCTCGGATCACCCTTCTAAGCTTAACAGGGCTCAAAATGCAAAAGAGCTATCCCACTCTTGTCTAGTTGGTTTTTCCTTGTCCTTGGCTTGATCATAGTTTTTCCACTCTACCTGGATTGACTTGAATTCCCAAGCCTATGTGTTGTGTCATCCCTTAGAGTTGAGGGTAGCAAGAAAAATGCCAACACACGTCAAGTTATAACTCATAGGGAGAAGAACCCAACTATGCCTTTGCAAATCATCCTTAAGATTTGTCCCTTTTCCTAAAGAGGTCTTCATTTTATTGGTGTTATTAATCCCTATTCTTCTACATGACATAGGTTTATACTCATAGCTATAGATTATTGCACTTGATAGACCAAAGCTCAGCCATATAATAAGTGGCCCACTACTATTGTTATCAAGTTTCTTGAGGAGCACATTCTTACCATGTTGGGAATGTCTCTTGCTTTGGTAATTGATAATGGCCCCACTTTTTTTTCTACTCAATGTTTTGAGTGAGCATATGACAACAAGGTAATGATGTTGTTGAGTCCATGAATAAGAATATTCTAGATGTAATAAAGAAAATATTAGACAAATATCCTAGGGAATGTCATACCATACTTAAATTTGCTTTATGGTCTGATAAGACAAGGTTTAGGTCTTCCTTAGATACATCATCATATCATCTTGTGTATCATCAAGACCTAATTGTTCTTTCTAATTTTAAAATTCCTACTTTATAATTCATGAGAAATTACCTAGAGATTGATCATAAAGTTGAGGCTAGATTGTTGAATTTGTTACAACTAGAGGAAAAGAATGTAGCCTTAAAACACTTTATTAAACACCAAGCTATGATTAAAAGATGGTTTGATAAAAGAGTGAAAATTAAGGCTTTTAGGATAGCTGATCTAGTTTTACTTTGAGAAAACACACATGAGAAAAAGGGTGAACATGGTAAGTTTTTCATGTGCTTTAGCTTAGTCCTTTTTAGATTTTTAAGATTCTAAGAGAGAACACGTTTAGGCTTCAAAGTTTGACCAAAGTGACCATTCCATTACCTATCAATGGACAATTTCTGAAGCATTATTTTCATGCCTAATTTTTCACATGTGTATATAGTTTGTATATGACATGATTTCTTCACTATTTGGTGCATTTTTAGTTTGGTTGATGTGTTGTGTTGTTTTATTCCTAGTTTGTTTAGTTTAGTTTTTAGGTTTATTTTTATTATGAGGGAGTACATATTTGTTTCCTAAGGGAAGAGGGTGGAGTACATATTTGATTCCTAGAGAGAGAGAGAGATGATACTCAATGTCTGGGTGATTCAAGTAATCTCTCCTAGGGCTATAGGCATTTGGCTAGTAGTAGAGCTATGCCTAGAGTGGGACTAGTGATATCTTTGTAGATGCTATAAATGACTGTATGGTAGTGGAGCAATGTCCAGGTAATCTATGATCACGTCTAAATTATTTGTATATTTTAATAGATTGTTGTTCACTAAAAGATAAATCTAAATAATAGCTTGATATCTAGGTTTTTCGTTATTTATCTTTGTAAATTTATGAAAAGAAATGAATTGATGAGCACACACTAAGTCAGAAAATTGTCAGATTTTGTCACATAGCAAATCTTTCATGTATCTTCATGGATACATTCTAGTGTATATGTTGATTTGATCAAATATTTTGAGTTTGTGAACTTGTTCTTTATTATGAAATACTTAAGAGTATTTATCAATAGCGTCACCATTTGTTGTTGCTGGTAAAACATGCCCTATTGTCCCAAGGCAAACATGGATCTTATTTTTGTAGCCTAATTTTTAGTTCTTCTTGTTAATTCTAGGTTTAGATTTCTATGGTCATTTGTTATTTTTGTTGTGTTGTTTGGATTTGTCTAGTCATTATTATCATTTCTCCTGTTTGGATTTGTGGTTTCATCTTGATCATCTTGGTTTGGCTCAATTTAGTTTCATGAGTGATTAGTATTTTTGATCTAGGGTGGGTTTTGTGTTGGGTTTTGTTAATTGTGGTTTTGAATGGCATCATCTTATTGAGGTGGATTACCTAGAGTGGTCTATCGGCCTAAGCATTTTGATCTCTTTACCATTTAAGTCCAAAGTCTTAGGTTTAAATTTTTCTTTCAACCTTATATAAGGTAGGACCTTTTATCTAATTTTCATGGGTACCATTTTAATTTTATCTAATTTGTGGTTCACATGTAAAGCCCCAAATTAATTTACAAACCTTTTATGTTAAGTTTAAACCTTATTCATGTCCCACATGTCATATTAGGTTGCTTGAACTTGACTAGTTTCATTGATTATGTTTGAGCACTTGATATAAATCTGAAGGGACAAGTAAAATTAATCCATGGACAAAAGATTCTCATATACTCTAAGTGATTAGTATTGTTTAGTCTGCGACCTCTAATGTCATTGTTGTTTCTTTTTGGAACTGTTTCATGAAATTTTCAAAGCCAAGTGTTTATTTCAATTAGATATACTAGAGAGGTTAACTCCCAACACTTTAGTATGAATATTGTAATTTAAGTACACCAAGATTCAAAAGTTGTGCTCCATTGTAATGGACTCACTAGCTCATGTCCACTGAGTTAACTTGACTTAATATCCAAAACTGACTTTTATTTTTAAAACATTTTATCAATCATCCTTAAATTCATGAACATCTTGTGTCTAAAGTATATATAGCATGGACCCAAGTTTGTTTTAAATCAGCTCTACCAAAGGCTTGGGTCTCGAGTTGATGTAAAGTGTATGTATTTTTTGCATTTGAAAACCAACTTAAATCTTACACCAGAAGATTTCAAGTTTGTTTTAACAAGAAAATCTCATGAAGTCTAGTGGAAACATGTTGTCCCTAGAAGTAGTCGATGCATAGTTAAAGCTTAGGTAAAGTTGTAGCTCATTGTGCCTTCTAGACCCTTGCTTTACCAAAATTATTTCAGACCATTGATGTCATGGGATCCATAGGACTGTATGAGATTCTAGGTACTGAATAAGTTTGGCATTCTCTATGAACTATGAAGATGCCCTCTAGCACATTGAAGGTGTGCCAAAGGCACTTTACCTTTGAATTGCCCTATTTCGAATGGTAATTGGTATCTCCAAGGTTCTTAATATTTGGTTTTTTGGATATCTTAGTTCCTCTTGACTTATTACTATAAGAACATGTTTCTTATAGACTGAGACTAGATCTGGTCTCAGTTTAGGATGTATGGAAAACTCTAAAACTTGGTGGTTTTGTTCTGAATAACATGGTCGTCCTTAAAAAAGATTTGTTTTTGTTTTAAGAGACTCATGTAGGAAATAGAGACATATATTGTGTTGAATATAAACTTTAAAAGGTTTTGATAATCACATTTTGAAAGTGTTTATATTCATTAGAACCTAGTTGATTTATCCAAGTTGGAGAAAATATATTGTTGAAGACTAAAGAAGAACATCATAAAGATTGAGGATTAAAAACAATATATAATTTGATATATTCAAAACACATGTTGCCTAAATACTTGTTTCTTGAACGCCTACTCACTATTTCATAGGCTATGATCAAAATGCTTATGAGCCATGAAAGAGATTCTTTAAAGGGTGTCAAAAATGTGTGAAGGTTCTAATCTATTGGGGAACTATATTTTAAACTAGAAGACCAATAAACAAAATTCTAAAAGGCTTGTAATTGCATATGTGTCAAGAATAAGGTTCCATGATAGGATGAATGAGCTTAAGAAGGAAGTAATGGTGTGGAATATGCTTCATAAACTAAACTTTGTGGGGAGGTATATGCAAAATTAATTAATCTTACAATTACAGAAAATAATACACAAAGAGACTATACCATAATAAAACAATTTACATGGGGAAAACCCTTTTGAGAGAGAAAAACCTACACTCCAAAGCAAAACCAATTATATTATTCAACAACTAAGAGGTTACAATACAAATCTTAGGCTATGCCTTGATAAGATTATTGCCAACAATTTGATTTTGAAGCAATTCTAGCATCATAACAATACCTGCAAATCAATCATAAATCCATACTTAGCTCCAATCCAAGCACCCAATATAAAGGAGATCCAATACAAGAAACCATAAGTGGTAAACCACAAACCATGGGTCAATACCATGACCCAAATATTACACCCAAATATAGGGCCCAAATTCCAACACCCTCTCCATGATGATCAACTTGCTAATAATAGTAGATGCTCTTATGTTGTCCTAATGCTCAATAATTTTGACATAATCCACTCACCGAATTGAGTGCTCCATTTTGGCTCCATAATCTCCATCAAAATATGCTCTATGATGCATCATAAAGTTGGTCAAGGTTCTTGGTCAAGAATGTAACTCCCCTACAATCATTCTCTTATGCATCTTAATAGTTTTTACACCACTATTTTTATCATAGGTGCTCTTACACATCGTTCCTGGAAAGATATCCTATTACACACCATTATTCATGTCATAATATCCCATACACATGGCATAATGGCTAAGTCATAAGTCAGACACCCTTTTCCATGTGGGCTCACAAACAATAAATTTTAAACATTGGAATTACAAAGTGTATGACACACTTATCCCATCATTCTCCCACTTGTCATATAACTTGCAAGAGCAAAGGGGAACACCAAAACTATCAATTAACTACTAGGGACCATGAGGCCCATAGACCCATTGCACCACCTAAACTTCTTTGTGCTTAGGAATTCATCAATGCATTTGTAACATTCACCAAAGTATCAACCTTCCTTAGCATTGCTCTCCCATCTTCTACCATGTCATAAACAAAATGGTACTAGACATCTATGTGCTTTGTCCTCACATGAAAGGTTGAGTTCCTTGCCAAACATATGGTAGTCTGACTGTCTCAAAGAAAATTGATAGCTTCCTAACTCAAACCCACATTTGAACACAATCTCTTAAGCTACATGTCTTCCTTCGAAGAATGAGTAGCTACCATGTACTTAGTCTTTGTATTGGATGAAATGACCACAACCTATTACTTTCTCATCCAATTGATAGCACCACTAAATAAATTGAAAACATAACCATTGGGATCTTCTATGATTCATATCACGTACCTAATATGAATCCACAAATCCATGAATATCCATTGAGTTATGGTCCCCTATAGAATCATTATGATAACAAATAGAGTACTCAAAGGTACCCCACAAGTATCTAATGACCCTCTTAACTACATCCCAATGATCTTGTCTAGGATTACCTATGAAATAGCTAAGGACCCCCACTGCTTGGACACTATTTGGTCTTCTACAAACCATAGCATACAACAAACTCCCAACAACACTAGAATAATATACTCAAGCCATGTCTTCCATCTCACAAGGTGTAGAAAAACACTACTCTACATATAGCTTTGCCACTACCAGAATAGGAACACTAAAAGGTTTGTAATTTGACATGTTCAATCTCTCCAACACTAAGTTCACATTAATGTTTTGGCCCAGCCAAGGCTTCATGTTCACTCTATCTCTTATGATCTCCATGCCTAAAATGAACTTGGTTACTTCCAAGTCTTTCATGTCAAATTATGCTAAAAGTTGAATCTTCAAATTATAAATCACTTCCTTAGTATTACCAAATAATAACATGTCATCTTCATATAGTGTGATAATAAGGAAATGATCATCGTCCATCTTATATAATAAACACAATGATCTAATTTGGATCTCAAAAACTCCAATCCCAACACAAAAGAATCAAACTTTGGTATCACATCCTAGATGATTGCTTAAGACCATACAAAGATTTTTAAGTCTATAAACCAAAGTGTATTTGCCTTTCTCCATATACTGCTCTAGCTATGTCATATAGATCTCTTCCTCCAAGTCACCATGTAAAAATGTTGTTTTCACATCCATTTGTTCTATCTCCAAATCAAATGCTTTTGCTACACATAGCAAGAACCTAATAGATGTTATATTTGCAACTAGGGAAAAAATCTTCCTTTTGAATACCCATTTACATCCAACATGCTTTCTTTTGTTTGGCAACAATACCATGTCCCATGTTTCATTCTTTATTAGTGCAGCCATCTCCACATCCATGGTGACTCTCTAGGACTCAAAATCACTCATATGCATCACCTCCTTCATAGTCCTAGGCTCATCAGTATTAGTAATTAAATAAAAAATAGATCTCTAATTAGGAGTATTCCTATCTAGCTATTATTTCTGCCAAGTGAACCTCCTTAGGAGCTGAGGTGGAGGTTCTACCTCCTCTTTGGAACTATATAAACTATCTAAGCTATCTTCCTCTTCAAGTCCTTCATGAGCTTTTGGTTCAACCTTCTAGGTATTTGGGGGTAGTTAAACTACATCTTTCTTCCCATTCTCTTCTAGCTACAATACTATGTAAGAAGGCTTATTTATCTAAAAATCACAATTCTATTATACAAAACTCTCTCAGCCACAGGGTCCCAAATCTTGTACCCTTCCATACCAACACCATAGCCAATGAAGATACATTTTATTTCCTTGTTCTCTAACTTTTACCACTTCTCCCTAAGCACATGTGCATATGCCTCACAGTCAAAATATCCAAGATTCTGTAATGAGGGCTTTTTGTCTATCTACACCTCCATAGGTGTCTTTTCAACAAGAGCTAATGTAGGAGACTTGTTAACTAGGTAACAAGTTATAACAACTGCTTCTACCTAGAACTTATATTCCAAGTAAGCTCCACAGAGTATACTCCTATCCCTCTCCATCAATGTCCCATTCATTATTTCCACAACTCCATTCTATTGAGGGACACTATATGGAGTTGTCTTGTGTCTTTTAATTTTGTACTCCTTATAAAATCTATCAAAATCGATTGAACAAAACTCACTACTAGTGTCAATTCTCAAAACCTTAATCTTTCTATCAATCTAATTTTCTACAAGGGCTTTAAATTCCTTAAAATGACTAAAGACTTCATAATTACTTTTAAGGAAGTACACCGATGTCCTCTTAGAATAATCATCTATAAAAGATACATAGTACAAAGTCTTAGAAATAGAAGGAACATTTATAGGACCAAGTACATTAGAATAAATGAAATGCAACACACCTAAAGACTTGTGAGAACTCAAGTAAAACTAAACATAATTTTGTTGACCATATAAACATTATTCACAAAAATCAAACTCAAGAGCACGATCAATTAACCCCTCTACAAGATTTTTATTTTTTAGAGTCCTGAGACACTTCTCACCTATGTGACCCATTATTTGGTTCCATAACATTATCTTCGAGCTACAAGTAGATTTTTCTCTATAGAAAGAGCTTTCTTAAGTACCTAGAAAGAACAACCATTAGAAGTGGATACATCACTCCTCTTTGTCGTTGGTTTTAATGATGAGAGTGTAGTTTCTATAGAGCTCTTGGCTACAAGAATAAAGGAATTATTGCACTAAATAGTGCATGCATCCATTTTAAATAGAGTGCCCACATGAACACCCTTAGCAAACACCATAGCTCCTCACACCATATTACACCTTCCACTAGAGAAAACAACTTGCACACCCACATTATTCAATTTTTTGACTGGTAACATGTTCCATGTCAAACCATGGATATGCAAAACACCATTGATCCTATTCACATGTCCATCTGAGAATATAATAAGAACTCTTCCATAACTTATAATATTTAGGTCAAAGTCATCTCCAAGGTACACCTTTCCACCATTATACTCTTCATACTTAGAGAACAACTCCCAATGGGAGGTCATATGGAAGGAAGCACCTAAGTCAATAAACCATGCACCTTATGATGCATATGCTGCCAAGGATACAATAAAGGCATTTGCATCATCTTGAGAAGACTTCTTGGACTCATCATCTGAATCATTTTTCTTTTTCTTCTTCTCCTCTTTGTAGTCTCTACAGTAATGCCCAAGCTTTTTGTAGTTCCAACACTTAGCCTTGGACTTTCTAAGAGATTTGGATCTCCCACAGGATTTGGATCTTGAATTTTCTTTCTTCTTGTTCTTCTTGCCTTTTTCTTTTAATCTTCCATGAACTAATAGGGCCTCCTTAGTTGATTCAAAAGATTTTCTCCAAATATCCTCTAAAAGTAATGATGCCACTACCAAATCCATCTTGAGCTTAGATCTATCTCTCTTGATGGCCATCACAATATGATCCCATGAGTTTGGCAAAGAATAAAGAAGTGTCATGCAATTATCATCCTCCATTTTCACTCCAATAGAGTGCAACT
Source organism: Cunninghamia lanceolata (assembly GCA_027924645.1). Taxonomy (NCBI): domain Eukaryota; kingdom Viridiplantae; phylum Streptophyta; class Pinopsida; order Cupressales; family Cupressaceae; genus Cunninghamia; species Cunninghamia lanceolata. The sequence continues at coordinate 6,021,201 of BSBN01000429.1, read as the reverse complement.
AGGTCACAATCATATTAAACATGTTCATGTGCTCGACTACATAACCACAATCCTCCATCTTGAGGGTATACATATTCTTTCTCAAGAAAAGTTTATTCACCAATAATTTAGCCTAATAAATTTCTCCCGACTTTTTCTAAAGGGATTATGTGGTGGCTTCTATATGTACATTTAACAACACAAAATCTTCCAAATAGAATCTAATGAAACCCCTCACTTTTCTATATACTATTTCCTAGTCTTATTATTCCATTACACTATGTTTGGATCCAAATACAACAACCCATAGATCTATATCTATGAGCATATCCTCTATCTTGTGCTTCCACAACTTAAAGTTTGTGTCTGTAAATTTCTCCATCTCTATCCTTGATGTGCTTGTCATTTTTCCTACAACAAGATTTCCTTCTATGCAAGCTCCCACTCAATCCAAGATTAGTACAAAAATCCTTATCCCTAACACCTAGAATCCAACATGATCAGGCTCTAATACCAAATAAAATGAATCAATGGTGCAAAATATACACTAAACTTTGAAGGGAGGTATGTACAAAAACAATTATTCTTATAGTTACAAAAAGAATACAAAAAGAGATTATACCATAACAAGATGATTTATGTGGGGAAAACCCTATTGGGAGAAACAAACCCATAGTCTAAAGCAAAGCCATTGTAGCATTCAACAATTATGAGGTTACAATACAAATATTAGGCCATGCCTTTATAGGAGTATCACTAATAATATTATTTTGGAGTAATACACTATGTTTTTCTAATCATCATGAATCAAAAATGACTATATATGCAAATATTTGTATTCTAATGTCTCTTGCAAATCTTTTTCAAGAATTATTCTATTCATTTTTTTCAAGTCTTTTTCCTAAGAACCATTAGAGAAGGAATAGTGAAGCATATGAGGATTAATTTTAAAAGGTATTCAATCATAAGCATCATTTTTTAAAGGAATCAAGCACAATCACCATTTTCAAAAGGGGTCTTCAAGGAGAATTTGTAAAAAGGATATTCAAGAACAAACACTATTTTCAAAAGGGATCTTCAAGCACAATCACCATTTTAAAGGATTTCATGCATCATTTTTAAAAGGATCTTTCAACCACCATTTTGAAAAGTGATATTCAACAAAGGATCTAGATCTATTTGTATTTTAGAGGGCACAAGGAGTGGATCTATTGTAAAGATCTCTTAGCCATTCAATTATTGAATTTTATCAAAGATTATTTGATAATTATGGGATCAAATAGACATCACCAAAAAAGGAAAGTCTTGACACCTAAATAAATTAAGCACATTGAGAGGAGGCAAAATGGCAAAGAGAGAGGAGAGAGGGGATTTGCCAAATGAAGAATGTTGAAGCATCTAATTTGGTGATTATGGAAGAGGTTAACATTAAATAGGAGAAAATTGAAGGGATGAACATGGAAGAGGCGAATGTAGAAGAGGAAAATGTGGAAATGACAATTGTGGAAATGAGTCAAAGTAAGTTTTCATATGCACTCAATGAGAAAATTAACACTAGTATTTTAAGGACTATGGATACATTGATGTTGAAATAAATTATGCTAAAAACAACACAATAGATTTTAATAACATAAAAAATTATTTAAACATGAATTAGAGAACATTGAACATGTAGACCATAACTTAAATATTAATGTTGACAAAGATGTAAACTTATTGATACTGAAACCCATTATATAGGGAGTGAAAATGAAAATGTTTTTATTAAAATTGAAAGAAATGTATTAGATAATCTTCATGGTAAGAAAACTTGGAGAATAGTATGAAATCCCGCAAACAAATTGAATGAACAATTAAAAAAAACAAGTATAGCATTTCAATGTCAACTAGTAAATGCAATTAATTAAAATGTAAAAAATGTGAAGAGAAATACAAAATTAGGCATATTCATAAAAACCAAAAAAGATGATTCAATTAAATAAATTAACTCTAGTGCTACTGATGCTGTTCATGCTATTGGAAAAAAGACTCAATCCAAATATAGTAATGTAGAATGATGGACAATAACAACTAATTTAGTTAATAAATTAGTTTTAAAAAGGAATGATAACTAAAACAAATCAAATTTTAAATGTCAATACTAAAACTTTAAGAAGAGTAGAAAAGAGAAGATTAAGTATTGAAGATGGTCTAATTAAACAATGTTTGGATTTTAGTGGTAGACTCACAAATTCTGACATGGAATTAAATAATGAAACCATGTGTTTGATTGAAAAATATTGGCATAATAATACAAGGGTATCATCTAATACTAAAGATGTTTTGAAATTAAAAGTGGGGTCAAAAAATTATGATCCTCATCCAAAACATTTATTAGACATGAATCAAATAGAATTATAATTTTTGTATAGATGATTCAATTATAATAATTAGCACAATTCAAAGGTCATTTGAGAAATGTAAACCTTAGTATGTGAAAATTAATAAACAATGAATCACTTATTGCACAACTCGTGCAATTCCATTATTATTATGATATTTTTCAATATATAAATTCTACTTTACATACTAACCAAATTGTGCAAGAATATGGTACTAATATGCCACCTACAACAATTATGGAGTTTATAGCAAATTTATTTTGTGAAAAACTTAAAGGACAACAATTTTACTCAAAGATTGCATTTCGAAAGAATGCAACAGATGTGATAACCTTATATTCTTAGGAGAATGCATGCATGAAGATGGTTCACATGATTTTGGCCAAAAATTAGTGGATGTGAAGAGGTTCAAGAGTGTTCAATACCTATTAAAGGATGGAAATTTTGGAAAGATTTACGCGGTAGTGATGGATAAGAGTAGTGTGCATGAATTTATCACATAATTCAAGAATAAGATTGTCTACAAATATGTGAAACACTCTCAATATGCTCGATGGATTGATGAACAATTTCACACATGCAAAGATATTTCTAGTGGTGGTTGGGGCCTCAGTTAGGCATGGCAACCTTTGCTCACGTACCTAATTTTTAACCCTAAAACATTCAAGAAATATCTAAAAGCCTAAAAAATGCACAAAAAATGACTACCTATCTTATAAAATCCTAGTTTGTAGTCATGGATGAAGGAGATGAAGTTTGAGGGGTGTAATAGTCTCCAAAGGTGGATATCCATTCATCTCTTTCGGCTTATACTTGCTACATTGTCAAATACAGTGAAGAAATGCTTATGAGAATGGGAAAAAAATAAACTTCTCCAGAACAGATACTAGTTAGTAAATGGATATTTTTTCATTTCATATATATTGTATGTAACATATATGTTATGAATGAAGTTTCATTCACAATGGATACTTTCTTAGGTTTAGGTCTTCGATCCTTAGTGGATGCATTTTTCTATAAAGTAGGTATACGAGTTAAAGTTAACAAGTATCCATTCCATCCAATGAATTTTGAACCTATTTTTTTCTTTAATGTGGACCCAACTTCTTTCACTTAAATCTAAACCTCCAACCTATGGATAGAATAAATACTTATATGTGGAGTTAAAGGATATGTTGATTCATAATATAAAAACCCAAAATAACCACACTCGATCCACCAAGTTGTGGTGGATTTTCATTTATTTAAGACATGTAGAAAGGCAAGTGTGTAACATTTATGGCTATACTTCATGTAAATCCTTGGAAGGCCCTAGAATCTTTCCTTCATTTACATATGATCACTAAAAAAATGAAGTTGGGGAAATAAGTTATTTTTAAAGGAAAGTTGAAGAAGAGATACTCAAGTTATTGAGCTGCAATAATTGGAAAAAGTTCAAACATATCTCATACTAATTTACTTTTCATTTATAATATTGATTTTAGTCTATATTAAAGACTTCTTTATTTCATATAGTATATTCTCGTAAATTCTCATGTATATTATCAACATTTTATGGAAATAGACTTCCTTTTGTTAGGATTAGGTGTGCCATTCACCTTGTAAATACCAAGTCTTGTTAAATGTATTTAGTTATGTAGATAATAAATAATTATATGTTCTCCAAACATCATGGAGTGGGAAAAATGGGACACCCATGTGAGGGTGGGGACAATAATTATTTATTATTTATTTGTAGAGATACTTGGAATATTTTTAAAAAGGTATTGAAGAAGGAGGTTATATTGAAAAGATCAAATTTGGAGTTATAGAGCATCCTCTCAATTTGGATATTATGACAAAGCATTGAATACCCTCATGGAGCACATAGATTTAGGAAATTGGTCAATCTGATCATTATGATAGAATTTATGATGTGTAAAAGAGGTGTAAGAGGAGTTACTTGCTATTCTAGGTTGCTTGACCATGACTATGGGGCGTTGGGTTTTTTTTATTGCTCATGGTTTTTACTTATAGTTTTGGGATACCACTTGGTGGTTTCCTATTTTTGATATTTCTATCTAATGGAGGCATGGGATAGAGGTTTGTAAGGTTCTTTCTGTAGGTACTCTTATGCTATCAGATTAATGTTAGTTAGAGGGACAAGTAGATTGTATTGGTGTATATTTTCTTGTGATTAATACAAGCTTGGGTTTATTTGGTGGTGGAGTATTTTTCCACAATGGTTTCTCTACATATATATAGTGTTCATATGGTTTGGGTATTTATGTTTGTTACCCCATTGTTCCATTAATATTAATATGGTTTATCACATGTTCAATTAGATTGAAATATGTAATTGTTAATATTCTTAATGTGTTATTCACATTGTATCCAACATTTGGTATTAGAGCCATGAATTGACTTTATAGAGGGATGTCTTTTGTAGTGTTGTGGGTTTTTTGTGGTTGTAGTGGGAATATTTGGTTTAGGGGTTTTGTAAGTCCAAGTGTAGTTAGAGAATCATGGAAAGCACATCTTATTCATAGATTGAGAAGTTCAACATGGCTTCAGGTATGAGTTGTGGAAAATAAAAATGGAGGATCTCTTGGAGGAAAGAGATGAATGGAGAGCTATGATAGATAAATAAAAGCTTGATGGGTTATTGGATGAATATTGGAAGAATCTCAACAAAAAGGTTTGAGGAACAATATGGTTGAAGATGATAAGATGCAGTGAAGATGTTAGAAATGCAAAGTAAACATAAACAAATAGTATACCTTCAAATCTTCACTCCATTTTAGTCTCCTTGATAAGGTGGAAGAAATGCATGCACCCAGCTGTGAATCCTAACTTTACCCAATACAAATTGAATGTGGATTTCTCAAATATGAACCAGCATAATGAGGGAAACAAATTGGTACTGATTTGAGGATAATTTGGCTATGATGGTGGTAAGATTATGAGAGTATGAGTTCTTAGTTTTAGCCTTCTTCCTCTTAGTTTCTTAGTTAGAGTCAAAATGCTTGGAGAGGCTCTTTATTTATATATTTTTGGAGGATTTTAGATCAATGGTTGGAATTCAAAGATGAGATCCAATGGATGAGATTTCATCAACAAAGATGGAGGGCACACAATATTTTTGAATTTTGAATTTGGTCTTGGGAAGGCTTTGCATTTATGAAAATGGAGACATGTGAATTAATTAAAAATTCATTTTATGGGTGAGTGGGATGAGATGGGGCAAGTGCATGGATTGGGAAGGGTGAGGTGGAGACACATGTGAGCTTAATTAATTAAATAATGTAGACTATGTAATTAATTATGGGGAGATGGGTTAATGAAGGGTGAGATTAATTAAATATAGGATTAGTTTAATTAATTTAGTGTAGGAAATTAGTAGATGGGTTAATTAGTGATCCAAATTAATTAAATAGAGGTTTAATATTTAATCAATTTGGTTGTGGGGATTTGGTGGGATAGGTTAGTTAATTGAATAAATGAGATTTATTTAATTAACCAAGGTTTGGCTATAGGTAAGGTTAAATTAATTAAATAAATAGACTTTATTTAATTAATTTGGGCTAATGGCAAAAAGGGTTGATTAATTAAATAAATATTAATATGTAATTAATTAATTTTGGGTAATGGTTAAGGGGAGTAATTAATTAAATAAAGTTTGTTCAATTAATTACAGGTAGGCGATAATGAGGATTAGACAAAATAATTAAATAAAATAGTCTATTTAATTAATCATAGGTAAGGGAATAAGTTAGCACAGAAGGAGATGTTAGGGAGATGCCAGAAAATGGTGGTGTAAGGTATGTCATTTTCAGGTGTCTACAATGGCTATGTCTCACTGATTATATCCTTCTAAATATTTTTGAGGAGACTACAACATACAATTTGTGGAGAATGGTGCCCGTCAAATCTATCAAACAAAGAGTTTAGTACAAATAAATTATATTTGAAAATAAAATTGTATTCCTTGAAAACAAAGGAAGAATACTTGGTAGCCAAGCATCTTAGTGCTTTTAATTTAATTTAGAGCCAACTAGGAAGTATAGATGTTAATCTTGATGAAGAGGATAAATATATTTTGTTGCTTTGCTCTTTACTTGAATCTTGGGAGAACCTAATAGTTGCAATCGATGGTGGTACTACAGAGCCCAAGATGGATGCCCTCGCTACTACTTTTCTTAGTGAAGAAATTATGTAGGAGCATCTCGGGCGAATGAGCGATCAACATCACACAAAAATATTTTCTGCCTTGTTTGGTTTTCATTGATTCAATTTTGGTTGATGATCTTTGCAAGTTCTTAGGTGATTTCATATTAGTCTCTTTAGTTGCGCAATTACTTTTCATCATATCTGGATTTCATAGTCAGTATGAAATATGATGTTGAACGTGAGATGATTATATTTTCATAAACCGGATAATGGGCATCATAGTGGTAACTACATTCAAATGTGGTAGCATAGTGCTAGGAATTTCTATGAACCATTCAGTATTTGATGGGTTTAGCACTATGGAATTCATGATGAACTTCTCTTTTATAGCACGGGGTCAGGGATTGATCACTTACTCAGTTTTTGACAGGACATGTCTGAAACCCAGTGACATTCCAGATATTAAATATGAGCATTTGGAGGGCATGAAATTAAGTGACATCCTAGAAGAGATGAGGAATTCCTTCACATCTGTAGATGTAGCAAACTTAGACATCTCCAATGTTTCTCTTCCACCTGGTTACAACTATAAAGTGTTCCCTTTCACCATAGACATATCGAGAGACTAAAGAAGAAGGTCATGGATGATAGTAGTTTAAAGAAGTGCTCTTCATTTGATGCCATTGTAGCTCTAGTATGGCAGGATTGAACCATAGGCCAAGACATGGGAATCCCATGGATGAGATTGAACAAGTGCTTTTGTAGAAGTATGAAGGCAACATGATGGAATAGAAGTTATTTTATTTTGATAAATACGTGAAGTTAATACTTTGTGAGGATCGATTAATGCTCACAGGCTGATAGACAAAAAATGTATAAAAGATGGAGAGGCAAGTATCCAATAGTTTAGATCATGATAGAGAACATGGTTTCAAAACGTGGAAAGCACCAACGATGATCATTGAATACCAAGAGTCTTTTGTCATTCCTATTCTAAGTGTTTCTCATGCTTCTAGAAGGCTATATGGTAACCTTACCTAGTTGCTAAAAGGTAAGGGGACAACAATATCTCCAAAACAGAGAATCGCAATGCTAATTGATGTAATAACCATGGACATGACTACCACTGTATTAGATTAAATTTTTTTTGCCATTCACTGGAGTGAGGACGTAGACTTAAGAAGAGTGTGAGTCTTTGACTCAAAACAAATTTCAATTTCATTGTGATCTATTGACCTTTCATCTTCTCGGGGTGATGTTTTAGATGCTTAAGACCGAATCAGATTTGGTCTTTCATTCCTCATGCTATGCAATATAAAACCTGACCTCTAGCTCTGAAGGAGGGGCGGTCCAAGAAATTGAAGCTAGGATTAGCCAAGTGAAAGGAGAGAGCTTGCAGAGAGAGAATAGATTGAGGTGCCTGAAGGTGCAAAAGTGCAACCAGAGGAACGGTTGTGTGGGAATGCAAATGAGAGTATGCAGAGATTGTGAAAATTGAGAGTGTGTATACATGAGAACATGCAAATAGGAGATGATGTGCATGTGGCATAGGCCATCTAAAGCCTTGAATATAAATAATTTTGTTGTGGAATTGTTTATTATTTGAATTAAATAAAATTGAAACAATTTCTTGTTGAAATATATATGTGAATTGGTTTGTTTTAAGAGTAAGTTGTGACTGAGTAAATATTATAAATGGTTTGTGGGAAAGAGGAGTTTGTCTCTTGCATCATATGGTATCAGCTAGTTATCCTGAGCGTAGAGAGGATCCACCAGGACCTGCGGGAGAGAAGGTGGTTGTGAAGAGCTCAAGAGATTGTTGCAGGTAGTGAGGACTCCTAAGCAAGTGAGAGCTAGGAAGCCATGGAGAGGATTTTGTTTGCAGATTGTAGAGCATGGGAAGTGGATTGCGGAAGATTGCAACAATAAGTGATATGGGAATATTTTTGAGAAAGAAGCCCATCCTATGGGAAGGATGGAGCAAGTATGAAAAGAGGAAATTTTAACAATGGCGGCAGATATACATGTGGGGATGGATTGAATAGAGGCTATGCATCATGTGAGTAATGAGATAGCAATAAAGGAGAAGAAAGATGAAATAGAGGATATACTTGCAATGGTGGCAAAAGATGACAAAGAGGATGCAAGTGCAGAGATTGCAGCTATTGATAAGATTGCCACAATGGAATATGAAGAGATTACTGCTGATGACAAAGATGGTTTTTTGGTGAAGATGCAGGCGATAGAAGAAGAATGGATGGAAAAGATTGCCGTAGTAGAGAAGGGTGAAGGAAAAGGCGTAGCTGATGGTGATGAGGAAGATGTTGTAGCCATGAAGGAGGATAAGGTAAATCTATTTGACGATGATATTATTTTGTTTTCAACTATAATGATAGAAGAGGAAAAGTATGTAGAAAAAATGGAGATTGTTGTAGAGAAAGATTTGTGTTTAGATGATGTGAGTTTGTACATAGAGCTTGTCAAAGATACTGCAGGGTTTTGGTGGAGGTGGTTGGTCTGTTGTGGGTTAAGTTCCATGTAGGTGAAGGAGGAGAAGAGAGGAGTGAGGATTTGGAGGAGGAGAGTGAGCCTTTGGTGGAGGGGGACGGATCATGATGGTGGGAAAATAAAGTCAGCATACAATTGGTGGAGGATGGTACTTTTCCCAACCAAGTGCTAGAAGAGGCGGAACAAGTTTTCTACGCCTAAATCAGTGATGGAGTTCGCTGCAGGTTGTTTACAACCTGAAAGAGTAGTTCTACTACTCCACTCCACTTTGTGAGCCCATGCTCACAAACTTTCTACCCGACGTGTCTGATGCAGGAGCATCCCGGGCGAATGAGTGATCAACATCACACAAAAACATTTTCTACCTTGTTTGGTTTTCATTGATTCAATTTTGGTTGATGATCTTTGCAAGTTCTTAGGTGATTTCATATTAGTCTCTTTAGTTGTGCAATTACTTTTCATCATTTATGGATTTCACAGTTAGTATGAAATATGATGCTAAACATGATGTTGAACATGAGATGATTATATTTTCATAATCCAGATAATGGGCATCGCAGTGGTAACTACATTCAAATGTGGTAGCATAGTGCTGGGAATTTCTATGAACCATTCAGTATTTGATGGGTTTGGCACTGTAGAATTCGTGATGAACTTCTCTTTTGTAGCATGGGGTCAGGGATTGATCACTTACCTAGTTTCTGACAGGACATGTCTGATATCCAGTGACATTCCAGATATTAAATATGAGCATTTGGAGGGCATGAAATTAAGTGACATCCCAGAAGAGATGAGGAATTCCTTCACAACTGTAGATGTAGCAAACTCAGACGTCTCCAGTGTTTCTCTTCCACCTGGTTACATCTATAAAGTGTTCCCTTTCACCATAGACATGATCTAGAGACTAAAGAAGAAGGTCGTGGATGATAGTAGTTTAAAGAAGTGCTCTTCATTTGATGCCATTGCAACTCTAGTATAGCAGGCTTGAACCACAGGCCAAGACATGGGAATCCCATGGATGAGATCTAACAAGTGCTTTTGTAGAAGTATGAAGGCAGCATGATGGAATAGAAGTTATTTTGTTTTGATAAAGACATGAAGTTAATACTTTGTAAGGATCGATTAATGCTCACGAACCAATAGACACTTCTGCATTTGCCAACAAATCTGATGTTATCCCTTCTAAGATATTAATGCCAAGGATGATGAGTGTATCAAATCATGCAGAAGATGGAGAGGCAAGTATCCATTAGTTCGGATCATGATAGAGAACACAGTTTCAAAATGTGGAAAGCGCCAACGATGATCACTGAATACCAAGAGTCTTTTGGCATTCCTATTCTTAGTGTTTCTCATGCTTCCAGATGGCTATATGGTAACCTTACCTAGTTGCTAAAAGGTAAGGGGACAACAATATCTCCAAACTAGAGAATCACAATGCTAATTGATGTAATAACTGTGGACATGACTACCAATGTATTGGATTCAAAAAAAATTCCATTCATTGGAGTGAGACTGCAGACCTAAGAAGAGTGTGAGTCTTTGACTCAAAACCAATTTCAATTTCATTGTGATCTATTGACCTTTCATCTTCTCAGGGTGATGTTTTAGATGCTTAAGATTGATTTAGATTTGGTCTTTTATTCCTCATGCTATGCAATATAAAACCCAACCTCTAGCTCTGAAGGAGGTGTGATTCAAGAAATTGAAGGTGGGATCAGCCAAGTGAAAGGAGAGAGCTTGCATACAAAGAACAGATTGAGGCGCCTGAAGGTACGGAAGTGCAAACAAAGGAATGGTTGTGTGGGAATGTAGATGAGAGTATGCAGAGATTGTGAAATCTGAGAGTGTGTATACATGAGAACATGCAAATAGGAGATGTTGTGCATGTGGCAGAGGCCATCTAAAGTCTTGAATGTAAATAATTTTGTTGCAAAATTATTTGTTATTTGTATTAAATAAAATTGAAACAGTTTCTTGTTGAAATATATATGTGAATTGGTTTATTTTAAGAGTAAGCTGTGACTGAGTAAATATTATAAGTGGTTTGTGGGAAAGAGGAGTTTGGCTCCTGCATCAAGAAATGAGGAGGAAATCTATGGACAAGGGTTCCAATGATGCACTGCATGTTTGGGGTAGACCTAAGGAACATGGTGGTAAGAAAATAGGGGGATAAGGAGATATCTAAGTTAAAAGGATCATTTAAAACCTCTGGTGAGAGTAGAGTGAAATGTTGGAATTGTAGGAAGTGAGGCCATATGAAGAAATGATGTATAAACAAGAAAATGAACTTTGATGATTCCTCTAGATAAAAATAATTTGATGATGAAAATGATATTTTGTTTATTTTAGCAATTATTGCTAGTGATGACCCATGGCTTATTGATTCAATTGCCTCATATCACATAAATCCTCATAAGGACTGGTTCTCTTCTTACAGATCATATGATGGTGGTGAGGTGTTCCTTGGCAAAAATAGTTCACATCAGATTGTTGGCAAATGGAAGATAAAACTTGTGTCTAGTGATGGAAGAGTAAAATCTCTCATAGATGTGTTGGACATTCTAAGACTTGCAAAAAAATTACTTTCAATTTATAAGATGAATGATGTTGGAATGCATATAAAATTTGATAGGAGAAATTGTAGGTTGGCTAGAGAGAGTTTAGTGCTAGCTAAGGAGCACTCGATGTAGTACATTGTTTATGTTGGATGCACTTACATAATGTATATCTATATAACTAAGAATTATGATTTATGTATATTGTGGCACTATAGATTGTATCACATTTGTGAAAAATGTCTTCTTAGGCCATGATTAATAAAAATATGGTGGAAGGTTTATCTATTTATTATGTAGATTTTGACTTTTGTGAGCACTATGTATTTGGAAAACAAAGTAGTGTTAAGTTTAATTCTAGTAGCACTATAGCAAAAAGATTATTTGATGCTATTCATGATGATGTTTTTGGTTATTTGAAAGTTGTTTCAATTGGTAAATATCATTATTATGTTTCCTTTATCAATGACTAACATTATAGAGATTTATTTTCTAAGGCATAAGTCTGAAGTTTTTAGTAAGTTTAAAATTTTTAAAATCATTGAACTAAAAATTAGATGGATCAAAAATAAAAGTATTAAGGTCAAATAATGGAAGGAAATATTGCTCTGAAGAATTTGATAATTTCTATAGAATGTGAGTGTTGTGAGATAGAAAACAACTCCTTATATGTCACAATAGAATGGTACTGTAGAAAGGATGAATATGAGTAGTAGTGGGCTTGACTAGTGTTTTTGGGCTAAGACTATAAGTACTAAATTTTATTTAATGAATAAATCTCCTTGTTCTATTCTATTAGATAAGACATCGTATGAAGCGTGGACAAATAAAAATCCCTCTATATTACATGTTGTCACGTGAAATTGCACACTGCTTGGAGGCTATCCAAGCATTCCAATGACACAATGGGATTGATCTCAAGGTGTGGGACCTTGTAGATGAGATCAGACCTCCAGAGAAGGCCGGTTCCTCTTTCTGAGCTTAAGGATCAGAGAATTAAGCTAAATCTAATGTTACACTTACCAAGGGAAAAGGGATAGAAGGAATGTAGAGAAGAAAATGGTGATGCACCAGATTTAGGATGTTTAGATGGAACTAACATAGCACAATAGTGATTTCAAAGGATGAATAGACTAACACAGACTTATACAATATTTAACAGAGGCCAAAACAGAATGTTGAAACTTATAGAGGGATTGTTTTATCCATAGAATAAATGAGCAACATTCAAACAGACACAGTGTAAAAGAGAATGAGAGAGGCAGAATCAATTGCTTGTATTAATCATAGAGGTCAAATAACCATTACAAAAGACAAATGATTTGTTACAGAAAAGGTAGGCACATAATAGCCATTTGCATTCATTGGTGAACCATACTCAGAGACATCAAAGGCTCAGCTTCGAGCACAACGTATCAAATCTGACTGGTTCTTACAAATGTGCTACAAGGTCTGTGACAACAAATTATCTAGCCAGCATAACAACCCAAAAGAATAGCTAACAACCTTACATCATTTTAAAATGTATATATAACATTTCAGATTCACTCTGCAACCAAAAGTGCTAAATTTTAGTCAAATGACCTAGGACATGCCCATGCTTCATTTAATTTTTTGCTCAGAAACACTGCCAGAAGATCTATAGAAGGGACAGTGGCCATGCTTCTGATGGGCCTGAAAATGGTAGAGGGAGATTGCCTACATGCATGGGTGCCAAGAAAATTTAAGAAGAAAGGTTTGAAGTCCTTCTACATAATTGCAAATTCATTTTGCAGCTTCCTTGTATGGAGGCATTGAAGATTTCCCCTATTTCAGCTGCTTGCATTTGACTTTGCTTGCAAATTTTTTAATGTTGAGTACGTCTCCCTATGATAATGGCATGATTTTAGTGGTTGGGAAAGCCTTTACAACACTTTAAGTGTTGTACCTTCAAAATCATCCACGATGTCTCGAGGGAATTTGAATTCCCGCATGATTTTCTTCATCAGCTCAGACGATGAGACATCTGGTAACACAATACATTTCCCCATCGCCTCTGCCAGCAAAATTGCCTCATGCAAAACTCCACGCCTTTGATTTTCCTTTGGTTGGTGATTTCTCTCTTTTTAGACCAGGCAAGCCTTCATCTTTCACCTTATTGGTGAATTCTCACATTCGCAAACTCTTCTCGCCTTTGTTTTTGCCTTATCAGCAAAAACCTCCTTTTGCGAACCTTGCCTTTTCTTCTTAGTCAACAAATTCCAACTTTCTCGAACCAATGCTTGTTGGTGAATGTTTGGCCTCTTTGTTCTCCCTTTTGCCTTATCGGCAATTTTTGCTTTTCTCGAACTTGTTGGCAAGTTCATCCCTCTGTCGATCTTCTGACCAACCAAATTTTCTTACCCCTTTTGCCTTATTGGTGAATGTTCACTTTTGTGAACTACCAAGCCTTAGCCAATTTTTGGCTTCTTTCCCTCCTTTTCCTTGTTGGCAAAAATTCCCATTTGCGAACCACCTCTATTTGGCTTGTTTCTCACCTTATCGGCGGAATGTCAGTTTCACGAACTTAGCATGGGTCTTCCTTTGCCAATGTCTTTCTTCTCTATCAGCTAGTCGCCCCGTCAGCGAACCTTGAAAAATCTAAACCAATCGGAGAGTTTCCCTTTTCACTGATTCCCCGACGGGGCCACTTCTTTTGCTTTGGCTTAGACATTTTTCATCGCCTTGCCTTCACTGTTCCATTGCTTTGTTGGCAAATTACTCGTTAGAAAAACCACCGATCGGTGAACTTAAGGTTCGCCTAACCAACTTTTTGCTGATAAGGTAAGACATTTCCCTTTGCTTTTCTTTTGCCAATATGTTTTGCTTTAGCTGATTCACCCCTTAGTTGGTAAACCAGTGAATCGGCTAACTTTTGAACGTGTGAACCAAAGGTTTGCCAAACTGAACTTTTGCCGAGTAAGGCAAAGAAATGGCAAAAAAATTAGAATTTTTTAGGGATTTTTTCTAGGTTTTTTGCTAGGGAACTTCTTCTATTTTAGGTGTATCAGATTGGATATTTTTTATGGAAGAAGGGATTTTTGGGTTATTTCGGCTTGGAAAAAATAAGACAACATTTTGGCAACTATGCAGGGGTGTTTGCTTGCTAAACACTGGGATCCAACTACCTTATACAATCCATTGCACACAGGGTCAAAAGAAATGCAACCACATGACCAAATAGAACTGAAAATGTCTCCAGAAAACACAAAAACACAACAAGGCAAACAATCTCCTAATGAGAATGTTGCTGTACAAGAGCACTTATTGAAGGGAAACTACACAAAACAAACCTACTCTAAACCTAAACTAACCAACCAAAAATGACCTTAAACAAAGCCATTAACTGGTTTTTCAAAATAACCACCCTTTCTCAACAATTTACAATGCTTCACATGCATGTGGATAGTTAATAGTATATGGGGAAGGAGTTGACATATAGAAAATTGATGAAGCACTTCCCTAAGAAAAGGAACAAACTCACTTACCCACCCGAACTAATTGAAAATGTAGCTGCATGGAAGTGGATAAATGGGTTGATCCCACTTATTTGGATGCTCAACTTCATGCTCAAGAGTGAGCATGACAAGTGGTGACTCCTCATGGTATGTCTTCAGCTGGGCTAGATGTCTGATAGGACATCCCCTTGAGATGACACGTAAATCAACAGAGTTGATCTCATGTCTCTGCTCTGCTTCTTTCTCTTGATGCTAGTTTGAATGCTCTGATCCCTGCAACGCAACTAGAAATATGGCTATCTCCACCTTGTGATCAGGCTATTCAGGGAGGCCATCAAAAATAGGCTCAGAAAATGACCCCTGAACCTGCTCAATGATGCAACCCCCTCCACCAAGAAGCTACTATCCTTGTTGGATAATCAAGAAAAAATCTTTAATGTGTTCTTGCCCATGCTCGATCTCTACATTATTATCTTTAATAAAATATGGAAGTTCCTCAAACAGGTCTGCATCTTCAACCTCTACATCTTCCCATATAGGGTTGTTTCGTTGCTCCTTGTCATGAGCTGGAACCTGACTATTAATTTTGGCCCTACGTGCTAGCAAATTGTCACCATTTTTAATGCTCTTATGCTGCTCCAGAACTACAACCAATGTTGGCATTTGCATGCCTTCTTCATCTTCAATGTAGCTGGGCAGTTCATGAAACAGGGCAACATCATCGACCCTTGGAGCTACTAGAGCAATCTCTTCCACCATGCTCTCATCCTTTGACTACAACTCTACTCGATTTTGCTTGAGTTGTCTCTGCAATTGGAACTCTTCACCATGCTTCCTTTGTATTTTGCTTTCATTCCTCTTGTTCAAAGCATAGGAAAATTCTCCAAATGAGCCAAAATCCATAGGGTTCAACCCTGCACCAGAATTAGCACTAACCTCATGCTTGATGCATTGCTACTCCAACTAATTTGGCTTAACTTCTTGCAGTAGATCTGATTCTTTAGTTGTAATAGTGCATTCAAGGGCTCATTATTTGCAAGTGGCTCATCCCTAGTTACAGATATCTCCTTCCTTGGCTCCTCTCTCTAATTACCCTGATAAACAACATGCCCACCTTTGAAAAGTGAAATAGTGTCAGGGCAAGAGGAGTAACAGGGAATGTGAGCTGGAAGGGTTTCTTGAGAGGGTTGTTCTTTAGGAGTGGTAGGCTAAAATTGCATAGGAACAGGTTCTCATGAAGGTTGAGGGCCTCTGAAACTTGGGATTTTGAAACTAGAAAGTGGTTTAAGAGGCCCAGAGGGGTTCTCCTGCCTGAAGCTTGGAATCTTAAATTTGGGAATTGTTTCTGCAATAGGCTGAACTTGTGTAGAAGGGAGGGGTTGTCTGAAACTAGGAATGGAGGGGACTACTTGAGCTTCTAACCTCTGGACTTTGGCAAGCAGCTGCCTCATCTATTCTTCTTTACTTACAATCTGCAAGGCCAGGATTTCCTGATAAGCTCTTTCCTCCACCTCCATCTGTTGCTGGTGAAGATGAGCCTGATAAACAAGATCCTCTTGATGATGGTTATAACTTCATTCCCTATCAATGTCATTGGACTCCCTTTGAAAATTCAACATGATATCTTTGACAGTCATGTAGCTGACATCCTGAGGTCGCTCAGTAGGGTAGTTACATTAGTTTGGAGAAAAAGGGCCTCTTGAGGCTGATAGTAAGCATAAGCAGGGGTGGGAGGGAGGCAAGCATCATGAGGATGTTGATATTCTATTGTTGCAGGGTTGTATGGCATAAAACCAGCGGCATTTGGGGCTTGGTACTATTGGTATGGGCACCAATAACTTGCATTTTGGTTGGGTGGAGGGGAATAGCCATAATTCCCATAAAGATTTGACATTTTAAAGCATCAAAATGCTAGATAATCATAGGAAATGTCTGAATCAGAGCAAAACAGGTATGCAACTAGAGAAAACTAGATACATACCTAGAAGAGTCATCAGGTGATTGTGATGCTCCTGAAAGCATGGAAAAGACCAAAAATATCACCGAACTTTGATCTTTGATGAATATTTAAGAACTTGAGCTGCTTCACCAACAGATTTGTTCATCATAGTCGCCATGGTGCTGAAGAAGACTGCCTTGAATGGAAAAATGCATTGAAAGACACCAAATCCTCTAATGGATGATAAAGCTCATAAACTAGTCCCATCTGGCATGCTAGAAACTGTTGTCACATGAAATTGCCTATGCTTTCCTTATCGATGAATTCTCACATTCACAAACTCTTCTCGCCTTTGTTTTTGCCTTATCGGTAAAAACCTCCTTTTGCAATGGTGCAGGGGCACCATAGTAAAATCTACTATGTTGAAATAAGGCCTATTTGGCCATGTCATCTTGTTCATATTTTGTTTTCTAAAACCTAGAAGTCTTTGTATTCCATTTGGCAACTAATGGACACATTTTGTAACTAATAGAATCCAAAAGGTCAACAGGAGTCGGTTGGGATTCAGGGCGGTTGGTCTTCCCTAATTGTTGAGCAACCGTTGATCTTCCAACTCTGGCTTAATACAAGCACAGAGGAGCAACCGAGAAGGGGGTTCTATTTGTGTCCTATTGTGTGTTCATTTCAAGAAAAATGTATGAATTGTGTTGAAGAACAATAAAGCTCTGTTCCGTCCATCTTGTGTTTTCCTATTTTAAGTGCAAGAATTTCTTATTGTGCATAGTAGATTCTCATTTCAGTAGTTTGTTGCAGAATGGTTCATTGAAGCATTCCACTGGTATGATTCTTGTTGAGATCGGTGGAATGGCTTTGTTGTACAAGTATGTGTTTTTGTTTCCTATTTTGTTTTTCTATTCGACGGCACAGAGAATGCAAACAGAGTGTCTTACACAGTAGATCACCTAGCATCTCCATGTGCTAGGGTTCGGTTGAAGAGGGAGAAAGTAAACTGTGTATCAGCATATCGCTGGGACTCAAATCAAGTTCGCCGAAGGTTGAAGTCACGCTGAAGAGTGGTTGGTCCATCGGCGTATCGGCGAAGCAAATTCTAACATGGCCGATAGTAATTGTCTCGCCGACAGGCAAGAAGCGTAGAGTCACCCATCGGGAAGAGTTGAGATGTCAGAGTGACAAGTTCAAAGACGACTGATGGTGATTTTCTTGCCGATAGGCAAAGAGTGTTGAACCTCACATCAGAGTGACTAAGACTTTAGAGAGATAAGTTGTAAAGTGTTGCCGAAAACAAAAGGTTCAAAAGGTTCAAAGGTTCAAAGATTTGTTTGCCGAGCCTAGAAAGGTTCAAAGGTTCAAAGATCTGTTCGTCGAGACTAGAAATGGTTCAAAGGTTTGAGAGTTCAAAAATTCAAATTTTGAAAAAATTATCTGTTCTCGCTGTGCGCTCCTCATCATATTGGTATCATAGCCATAAAAGGTTCTGTTGTGGATCTGGTATATGTCAGCAAAGGAGAGTGAAGGAGAGGGTAGCAATATGCCTCCAAAGGGGATGACCACCGAAGTGGTCAAGAAATTTAAGGAGATGGAAGAGAAGATCAAAACTAGACTCAGGGAAGCACTCCAAGAAGAATTGAAGGCACTGAAGATAGGAAAAAGGATAGAGGAAGGTTCAGATGAAGAGGAAGAGAATGAGGAAGAAGGAGAGGAACAAGAAGAGGCAGAGATACCGGCTAATCAAAAGCATTTCCTGGAAGCCATTAAGGCTATTGGCAAGGACTCTTAAGAGGCTCGGATAGATATCCCCATGTTCAGTGGAAAGATGAATGCTGACGAAGTCATGGAATGGATTGAGGCTCTAAACAACTACTTCAAATACAAGGAAGTTCCTAAGAATAAGAGAGTTAAGTTTGCAAAAACCAAACTAAAAGGTGCTGCCCTTATGTGGTGGAATTACACCCAAGGAGAAAGGGTAAAGAATGGGAAGAGTATGATCTCTTCGTGGAGCAGAATGCTGGAGAAGATCAAGTCCCAGTTCCTTCCATCTGACTACGAGGTGCAGATTTATAGGAAAATGCAAAACCTCAAGCAAAAAGATATGGATGTAGCTACTTACACCGAGGAGTTTCACAAATACACTCTTCGTTGTGGGTACATGGAGGAGGAAAAAGCTAAGGTGGCCAGGTATCTAAATGGTCTAAGGTTCAATATTCAAGATGAGATGAGTTTATTGCCCCTGAAATTGTGGAAAAATGCTTTCAAGTAGCATTAAGAGTTGAAGAGAAGCTGAAGAGAAAAGGTGAGCAGCAAGGTAGAGGAAGAGGTGGCAGAAATTTTAGAGGCAGAGGCAGTTTTGGAGGAAGAAGTCCTAACCAGAGGCCTAATGGTGAGTCTAGCCAAGAAGAGCAAGTTGGGGACTCAAGTAGCAGAGGAGGCTACCGAGGAAGAAGGCCTAATGGAAGAGGTGGGACAAATGGATCAGGTAGAGGATCCAAGTTCTCCAACATGAGATGTTATAACTGCAATTAGATAGGGCACACAGCATACAAGTGTCGAGAGAAGGCCTCAACTTCTCAAGGTGGTGAGAAAAGAACCACTTTGATTCAAGAGGATGCAAAGAGTGTGACATCTCCTGAAGTGAATCTAGCATCAGAAATGGGAGAAAATCTGATGATCAAGAGGATGCTGCTCAAGGAACCAGTGTAGACTGAACCTTCTCAAAGAAGGGCTTTGTTTAGAATCAACTGCAAGATCCAAGGTAAGGTTTGTAAAGTTATTATTGACTCTAGTTCTACTGACAATATTATATCTTTGGAAGTAGTAGATAAATTTAAATTAGATAAGATACCCCATAGCTGTCGATATAGGGTCAATTGGTTAAACAAGGGACAACATATACTCATCAATGAACAAGCATGGGTAGAATTCAATATTGGGGGATATAGAGATAAAATCTTGTGTGACATCCTTCCAATGGATGCTTGCCATCTTTTGTTAGGCAGACCATGGCAGTTTGACATAAAGGCTCATCATGATGGAGAAAAGAATGCTTACTCATTCCAAAAGGATGGTGTGACTTATAGGATACAGTCATTAGTAGAAGAGGATCCACAACATGTAGGATCTAGTGTAATGCTGGTAGGAGAAAAGGAATTCCTTGAGACAGTAGAAGAATCAGGGGGAGTAGGTTTTGCTATGGTTGTGAAACCTAAGGAGAAGAAAAGAGAAAATATGAGAGAGATAGGACCTAGGGAGGTCAGAGAACTACTTGAGAGTTATAAGGAAGTAATTGCAGCAGATATACCAGACTCACTACCACCCATTAGAGATATCAGCCATCAGATTGATCTCATATCGGGAGCTGTACTTCCCAACAAGGTAGCCTATAAGATGACCCCTCAGCAGAATGAGGAGATAGCTAGGCAGGTTCAAGAACTTTTAGACAAGGGGTTGACAAGAAAGAGTTTGAGTCCATGTGCAGTCCCCATTGTTCTAGCACCAAAGAAAGATGGGAAATGGAGACTGTGTACTGATTCCAGGGCAATAAATAGGATAACCATCAGATACAGGTTTCCTATTCCTAGAATTGAAGACCTAATGGACTATTTAGGGGGTGCTACCTATTTCTCTAAGATAGACTTGAAGAGTGGGTACCATCAGATAAGGATAAGAGAAGGTGATGAATGGAAAACAACATTCAAAACCAATGAAGGGTTATATGAATGGTTTGTATTACCTTTTGGTCTGTCTAATGCTCCTAGCACTTTCATGAGGCTAATGAATGAAGTATTACAGGATTTCATAGGTAAGTTTGTGGTAGTATACCTAGATGATATTTTGATATTCAATAAAAGTAAGAAGAGCATTTGAAACATATAGAGATAGTCTTGAAGAGACTGAAAGACTAGAAACTGTTGATAAACTTGGACAAATGTGATTTCATGAAACAAGAGTTGATCTACTTGGGTTTTGTCATTTCCAAAGGTGATCTAAAGATGGATCCTTCAAAGGTGGATGCTATTTTGAATTGGCCCACACCTCAGACAACAGGGGAGGTAAGGAGTTTTCATGGTTTGGCCACATTCTATAGGAAATTCATTAAGAACTACAGTGACATATGTGCACCTATGTTGGAAACCATCAAGGTGGTTGCAAGGTGAAGTTTGTGTGGACGAGAGAAGCAGATAGGAGTTTTGAGAGTCTGAAACAGAAAGTTGCTAAATTCCCTGTCTTAGTGTTACCTGATTTCAATAAGGTTTTCACAATCGAATGTGATGCAAGTGGGCTGGCCATTGGAGCAGTGTTGAGCCAAGAAGGGAGACCAATGGCCTTCTTCAGTGAAAAGTTAAATGAAGCCAAGAGGAAGTATTCCTCTTATGATTTAGAATTATATGCCTTGGTACAAGCCCTAAAAAAGTGGAGGCATTATTTGCTTCCCAAAGAATTCAGTGTGTACACTAATAATCATGCTCTCAGTTTTTTGAATGGATAGGAAAAGCTCAGCCATAGACACATGAAGTGGGTGGAAAGTCTGCAAGCATACACTTTCACCATTAAGCATAAGAAAAGAGTCACAAATAAGGTTGCCGATGCTCTTAGAAGGAGGGTGTTGACAGTCCAAGAAGTGCAGTTGCAAAGCATGGGTGTTGAGTCACTCAAGGAATTGTATGAAGAAGATCAGGATTTCAAAGAAATCTACAAGGTATGCAATGAATTTGCTAATACTTTTCATAGTGAGTTTTCTAATTTTACATTGTAGAATGGGCTATTGTTCAAAGGATGTCAGTTGTGTATCCCTAAATGCTCAATGAGGGATAATATTGTGAAGGAAAAACATAGTGGTGGACTGGGTGGACATTTTGGGTTGAATAAGACTTTAGATCTGGTAAGGAGATTTTATTTCTGGCCAAGAATGCAGTTTGACATCAAAAAATTTGTTGAAAGTTGCATAGTATGCCAAAGAGCAAAAGGAGTTTTGACCAATGCAGGATTGTATCAACCTTTGCCAATACCCAACAGGCCTTGGGAATCTCTAAGTATGGATTTTGTGATGGGGTTACCCAAAACAAGGGCAGGTTGTGACAGTGTGTTTGTAGTGGTAGACCAATTCAACAAGATGGCTCATTGCATTCCTTGCAGGACCACTAATGATGCTAGCTACATTGCAGGTTTGTTCTTTAAAGAATTTGTCAAGATTCATGGGCTACCCTTGAGCATTGTGTCTGATAGGGATAGCAAATTTGTAGGACATTTTTGGAGGACTTTGTGGAAAAGATTGGGAACAAATTTGTCTTTCAGTTTAGCCTATCATCCTCAAACTGATGGGCAAACCGAGGTGGTCAATAGATCTTTGGGCAATCTCCTTAGATGCTTAACAAAAGAACATGACAGCAGTTGGGACGTGATACTCCCACAAGTAGAATATGCTTATAATGACTCGACAAACAGGAACACAGGTCTGAGTCCCTTTGAAATTGTATATGGCAGTCACCCTAAGGGTATTTTTGAATTGAGAGACATCTAGGCGTTAGACAAAAGGAGTGGTCATGTTGATGCATTTGCAGAAGCCATGAAAGAAGTACACCAATAGGTTAGAGATACTTTACACCAGAATAGTCAGAAGACAAAGGCTCGAATGGATCAAAGGAGGAGGGATGTGCAGTATCGGGTAGGTGACTTGGTCATGGTTCATCTGAACAAAAATAGGTTGCCAAAAGGAGGCCACAACAAACTGATGATGAGGAAGATTGGACCTTGTTAGATTCTGGAGAAGTATGGTCCAAATGCTTACAAGATTGAGCTTCCTGATGATATTGCCATTTCACCCATATTCAACATTGTTGATTTGACATTGTACAGAAGTCCTAATACAGGGGAAAATGTAGAAGACCCTACCCAGGAAAATGAAGACTGGCTGAAGCACTTACCTTCTAGGGAGCTGCCAAAAATGGAGTACATTTTGGAAAGCAGAGAAGCCAGGAAGACAAGGCACAAAACATCCTTTGAACATCTGGTTAAGTGGCAAGGGCTTCTAGATTCAGAAGCTACATGGATGTTGCAGGAAGACATACTAAAGCAAGGTGGAGATGTACAAGAATTGGTCTCTAAGAGGACTTGAGACATTTTTTTCTTCTGGGGAGTATGGTGCAGGGGCAGCATAGTAAAATCTACTATGTTGAAATAAGTCCTATTTGGCCATGTCATCTTGTTCATATTTTGTTTTCTAAAACCTAGAAGTCTTTGTATTTCATTTGGCAACTAATGGACACATTTTGTAACTAATAGAATCTGAAAAGGTCAACAAGAGTCGGTTGGGATTCAGGGTAGTTGGCCTTCCCTAACTGTTGAGCAACCGTTGATCTTCCAATTGTAGCTTAATACAAGCGCAGAGGAGCAACCGAGAAGGGGGTTATGTTTGTGTCTTGTTGTGTGTTCATTTTGGGAAATATGTATGAATTGTGCTGAAGAACAATAAAGCTTTGTTCCGTCCATCTTGTGTTTTCCTGTTTTAAGTGCAAGAATTTCTTACTGTGCATAGTAGATTCTCATTTCAGTAGTTTATTGTAGAATGGTTCATTGAAGCATTCCACTGGTACGATTCTTGTCGAGATCAGTGGAATGGCTTTGCTGTACAAGTATGTGTTTTTGTTTCCTGTTTTGTTTTTCTGTTCGACGGCATAGAGAATCCAAACGGAGTGTCTTGCACAGTAGATCGCCTAGCATCTCCATGTGCTAGGGTTCGGTTGAAGAGGGAGAAAGTAAATTGTGTATCGGCGTATTGCTAGGACTCAAATCAAGTTCACCGAAGGTTGAAGTCACGCCGAAGAGTGGTTGGTCCATCGGCGTATCGGCAAAGCAAATTCTAACATGGCCGATAGTAATTGTCTCGCTGATAGGCAAGAAGTGTAGAGTCACCCATCGAGAAGAGTTGAGATGTCAGAGTGACAAGTTTGAAGACGACCGATGGTGATTTTCTTGTCAATAGGCAAAGAGTGTTGAACCTCACATCGCAGTGACTAAGACTTCAGAGAGATAAGTTGTAAAGTGTTGCCGAAAACAAAAGGTTCAAAAGGTTCAAAGATCTATTCGCTGAGCCTAGAAAGGTTCAAGAGTTCAAAAGGTTCAAGAGTTCAAAGGTTCAAATATCTGTTCACTGAGACTAGAAACAGTTCAAAGGTTTGAGAGTTCAAAAGTTCAAATTTTGAAAAAATTGTTCGTTCCCGCTGTGCGCTCCTCATCATGCAAACCTTGCCTTTTCTTCTTAGTCGACAAATTGTGACTTTCTCGAACCAATGCCTGTTGGCAAATCTTCAGCCTCTTTGTTCTCCCTTTCGCCTTATCGACAATTTTTGCTTTTCTCAAACTTGTTGGCAAGTTCAGCCCTTTGCCAATTTCCCAACCAGCCAAATTTTCTTACCCCTTTCGCCTTATTGGCAAATGTTCACTTTTGTGAACTATAGAGCCTTAGCTGATTTTCAGCTTCTTTCCCTTCTTTGCCTTGTTGGCAAAACTTCCAATTCGTGAACCACCTCTATTTGGTTTGTTTCTCGCCTTATCGGTGGAATGTCAGGTTCATGAAATTAGCTTGTGTCTTCCTTTATCGATGTCTTCCTTTTCTATCGGCTAGTCACCCCGTTGGCGAACCTTGAAAATTTTGAACCAATCGGAGAGTTTCCCTTTTCGCCAATCCCTCGACGGAGCCACTTCTTTTGCTTTGCCTTAGACATTTTCCGCCGCCTTGCCTTCACTGTTCCGTTGCTTTGTCAGCGAATCCCCTGTTGACAAAATCGCCGATCAGCAAACTTAAGGTTCACCAAACCAACTTTTTGCCGATAAGGCAAGACATTTTCCTTTGCTTTTCTTTCGCCCACCTATTTGCAAACCGACGAATTGGCTAACTTTCGAACCTGCAAACCAAAGGTTCGCCAAACTGAACTTTTGCTAACTAAGGCAAATAAATGGCAAAAAACTTAGAATTTTTCAGTGACTTTTTTGGGGTTTTTGCTAAGGGAACTTCTTTCATTTTAGGTGTCTCAGATCGGATATTTTTTATGGAAGAAGGGATTTTTGGGTTATTTTGGCCTGAGCAAAATAAGACAACATTACACATTAGACTTTTTGGTTGTGAGACATTTCTTCATGTGCCTAAAGAAAAATGGTCTAAGTTAGATTGCAAGGCTAATAATGTATCTTCATTAGTTATGAAAATAATGTTAGGGGCTATAAACTTTGGAATCCTTTAACCTTAAAAATGGATTATTCAAGAGATCTGCTTTTCAAAGAACTTGAGTTAAGTCTAGTCTTACGGTAAGTGCATGGAAATGGAGGGTCAAAAGGGGGTCAAATGTGACCACTTTTTATTGAAATCAACAAAAACTAAATTTTGATGAGTAATTTGACATGCCTACACAAATCTTGAGAGTGATAAGAACAAGATTACTAGTGCTTAGAATCTAATATATAAACTACTATATTTTAAAAAATAGTGGAGATTAAGTATTTTATTAAAAAAAATAGTGAAAAGTTATAATATTGTGTGGTAGGTCAAATATTTTTTCTACTAATTTTTTAATGAATACAATTTTTACTAATTTTCAACATGGACACATTTTTTAGAAGACATTACTAAAAGTAATTAAATATCGAAACCTTAATATATTTAGATTTTTAAAAAATTGTATGTTTAGAAAGATAAAACAAAGTTTGATGTCATTGTATTTTTTCAAAATATTATCCTAAAATGTGGAGAGCACACATGCCATTTGTATATTTTTTTCTATTTGTATTTCAGCAAATCACATGTAAGTCTAACCTTTAGACTTGGACATCCAAGCCAAATCCAAACCTAAAGGGTGGGATTCCTAAACAATTGAAACCAAATGTGTGAGCATTATAATTTTTGTGTACAAGTAAATACAAATATACAAGAACAAGCTAAACTAATTTAAACTATTCATTTACATCTACACAAATATTACTAAGCTAAGCTAAGTACTAATTACTAGCGCTTGCACCCATAGGAGGTTCAAGGAATACGCCGATAGGAACAACCGACGAGTTTTGAAAATTTTCCGGCGTGAACTTTTACGGCGTGAGACAATTCCGAGCACTATAATGCTCACATATAAAGGCCTATGGGCTAAAGATAATGTTCCCACCAACGCCAATCCTTGAGCGAATTATTTTTCTGTTATAATTTTTCCTCCGCCCACAGCAAATTCAAGGAATGGAAAAATAATAAAATTTGTTTAAAGGGTGAGGCAGAGGTGGTGGGACCGCCATGGGCAGTGTCGCCCGACGCAGTAAAAGAGCATCGCATGTGTTCGATTGCATAAATTTATGCCCGCCATCTGTGGCGGCAGGGGCAGGGGCAATATATATAATAAATAAAATCTAATGAGCCTCGGGCAGGGGCAGGGGGTACCCTAACCAACGTACCGTGAAAGGCCGCCTCCGTCAGCCGTACGCCATTGGCACGGTACCAATCGTCCACGCCGCCGGCAAACTCAGCGTTTACGCGACGTTGACAGGCTGCAGTACAAGCGTGCCACTTGTCCATATTCTTTTCCGTCGGGAAAATAAATAAATCAGTACGTCAGCGGCAGCGCATCTCGGGCGCAGAAGGCGCGGCCGACATGACGTCTGCAAACTGACGGCGCGCCGTGTTTCTGTCACGGCGACTTTCTGTCGCTTCACTAGGAAAAAACGGAGAAAGTTGAGAAGCCAAGGCAGCGTAATTATCTGCCTAAAGCGGGAAAGTGGAAGGTGGGAGAGCTGACGGCGGCGTCAATGATGCTCAGTTCCACTGCACGTGGCGTCCAACAATTGGATGGCAGGGTGGCAGGGATTTGAGAGGCCGCCGCCCTTAATGCTGCCTCCTGCAGAGGGACCCACCACTACCACATGCCTGTCGGACTTCAATTTCTTTTCACTTTTCACTTTCACCATACAAGGTAAATGTAAATGGCTTGCATGGTGAATGTCATGGTATTGTTTCCTCTGCCCACATCAAACTTGAAACCTCCTTCCTCGCCCCCGGTAAAAACGCAATAAAGTGTTTTCACCGCACGTACGACTTGGTCACGTGTATTGCGGTTTGCTTGGGGGAGTTCCCACCTTTCCACGGCTCCATGTACGGACCGTTTGTGCTTTTCTTTAAATACTAAATTTTGCCTTTAATATAAAGGAATTGCCACCAATTTTGCCTGGCTTGGCATTTTTTTATCAAATTATCAATTTAAAATTTATTTATCTTAACTACCTAATGGATTGTTTTGGACATTTTTTACTAACCTTCACATTTCTTTCTTAAATGCATAAGACTTTTATCATAAGACTCAATTCTTATATCTAGTCTCTTATCATAAGACTCAATTCTTAAATCTAGGCTTATCATAAGACTCAATTCTTAAATCTTATTTAGTTTTTGTTAGTAAGTTCAATCACCAATAGTTATTGGGGTAGAAATTTCTCTTTTAAGACTGAGGCTGTCTTTTGAAAATTAAAAAATATTTATAAGTTGTACATTTTATAAGTTTGCATTTGGTGGGTCAGGGTTTACACAATTCTTAAATGAAATGTTCTAAAATAAAAAATAACTAGTATACTTATATTTAAAAAATATATCTAAAGTATGCCGACATATATCTTTCTAGAGGCACCTATTTTCACTTATGTATAGTAAATTGATTAAAAAATAGAGTAACATTTTGTAACTCCCACGGTCATCTGGGTTTATTTTATTTTATTTGTAACTCCTATGCCACTACAGCGATGCATTCAATTTTATTTTTTATTTTTTATTTTTTATTTATTTATTCTCTAATGCCACCACGGCCATGCATTCAATTTTATTTAATGTGTCTTTTGATATGTCATTCTTTGATCTTAGTGGATAGTGATGGCTTTTTGAAACTGCGATCCAACTTCCTTTCCATCCTACTTGCATTTTATTTTTTTATTTTTTCTTTTATTCCTTTCACCTTCTCTTCTTTTATAGTTTTATTTTTATCAGAATCTTATAAAATTTCATAGAATCTGAATCTGTTTATGAATCTTTCAGCGTAAAGATCAAGTGGAGATTCAATTTTAACTTATTAAAAATCAAAATTAAAAAAAATATTTATAAGTTGTACACTTTATAAGTTTACATTTGGTGCTTCACGTTTTATTCCTAAATGAAATGTTCTAAAATTAAAAATAAAGACTAAGTGGAGATTCAATTTTAACTTATTAAAAATCAAATTAAAAAATATTTACAAGTTGTACACTTTATAAGTTTGCATTTGGTGCGTGAGGTTTTACACAATTCCTAAATGAAATGTTCTAAAATTAAAAATAAAGATCAAGTGAAGATTCAATTTTAACTTATTAAAAATCAAAATTAAAAAATATTTATAAGTTGTACACTTTATAAGTTTACATTTGGTGCTTGGTTTTACACAATTCCTAAATGAAATGTTCTAAAATTAAAAATAAAGACCAAGTGAAGATTCAATTTTAACTTATTAAAAATCAAAATTAAAAGATATTACAAGTTGTACGCATCAGTTTTACACAATTCCTGAATGAAATGTTCTAAAATTAAAAATAAAGAACAAGTAGAGATTCAATTTTAAATAAAAATTGGAGTTCAATTAATTTCACACTAAGAATGGTTTTTTAAAATTTGTAAATGAAGACTAATGATGAGAGTTGAACTCCAAGAGAGCATCAAGGGAAAATAAATAATTCCATCCAACATACCAAAAAAAAATGTAATACAAGACACAAACTATAAATAATTCTATCCAATATACCAAAAAAAAATGTAATACAAGACACAAAGTAAAGAAAGTTTGAATCTACAACTTTATTTAGTCTCTAAAAATATGGAGGTTTAAAGTCTTTTATTCCCATTTAATACTTTGTAAATTTGTCAAAAGTCCTAGGTCCTTTATAGTAATATTTTTTCCAACACAATCTTTAAATCTACAACTTTATTTATTCTCCAAAAATATAGAGGTTTAAAGTCTTTTATTCCCATATAATGTTTTGTAAGTTTGTCAAAAGTCCTAAGTCCTTTATAGTAATAATTTTCCAACACAAAGTTTAAATCTACAACTTTATTTATTCTAAAAAATATAGATGTTTAAAGTCTTTTATTCCCATATAATGCTTTGTAAATTTGTTAAAAGTCCTTCACAACAATAATTTTTCAAAACACTTTTTCATAACTGCAAGGTAATTAAAAAAATATTATACTAATAGTATTTCAAAACTTATATGAGCCTTTTAAGTCATTTGAAATATTAATATTAAAACATTACAAAGTAAATAATATAGTAAAATATTATTTTTCACCCAAATTTTGACATGTAAATGGTGGTCAAGATAGCTTTACGATGTTGATTCTTTGCTCGAGTTGTCTTCTTCTATCAAAATTATATCTTCTACTATGGTATGAATACATTAATGGACCATTACTAGTATTGCCTAAATGCATATAATGTCTCTTTGACTGGGTAATTTGGTGAGGCCCTTCGAAATAGTTAAAATGGAACTCAAAACAAAAATATACATCTAAAACTTGGTTGGAGACCCTATGATTTTTGCTTAACTATTTCTCAAAATACTTACACAAATATTTTATTTTCATGAACTTATCAAGGGAAGAAGGATCAAACCTTGATGACTTGGTCAATTCTTTCTTAATTATCTTTGCTAAATAATTCTTCATTGTACTTGCAAAGTTGTCACGATTGATCAATTTTCATTATAATAATGGTATTTTATCAATAAAATCATAAACATCACTCACCACCTCCAAACCCGAGTCATAAGCTTCCTTGAGTTTGTTTATTCCATCTTCCAAAAATTTAATTCTCCATTTTGATGCTTCTTACCATTCCATCAGTAAGAGATGACCTGCTTTATCTGAAGTGCTTTCATTCACGAGTGTTTCAAAATTATCTTTTACCATCTCATGGATCTAAGGAGAGTTATGTTGATGAGCTTGTTGCTCTTCCTCAAACTTTTTAATTTATTTGTCCAACAAATCTAAGACCTTCTTTAAATCTACCATGTAAGTTCATTGCATCATCAATAAGTTTTGACTGAGTAGGTCATCCATCCATCGTTTTGTTGCTCTTGTGATGCATCTCATCTCCTCAACAATGGATACATCTTTACTAGAAATAGAGATGGGTGTAGGAATTAGTATCGATGGAGATTAAATAGGACCAACTGAGTATTTTATGTATGAAATCAATTGCTCAACTTGTTCTTTCAGTTGTATCTTAGTTTTATGATACTTGTCAATTGTTAAGATGATAGTTGTGACTATTGATTTTACATTTTCCTTTTTAGCTTCTCTTGTTTGTTTGCTCATAGCTACTCTTGAAACAAAATAATCAAATATTTACATATATATTTCATCTTTGTCAATAGTTGCAGTGGTATTTTTTGCAATCCTTGCTCCTTGTGCATCTATGACAATGGAAGAGATAACTCTAGCTTTCTTGGGCTAAGATGGTTTTTCAAGAAATGAAGAACTTATAGAGAAAACTTCTACTAGTGGATTAGGCACCCTCTGCCTCTTCTTTATTGTAAGATCCAACCACTTAGAAACATCAAAAGTGGATGGATCCACTTGTATTAGTGGCTAGCCTTGTTCTTGAATAACCTGATGATCCTATATTAGGGGATGTAAATGAGAAGGAATGGGTGGAGGCAATGGAGGAGAAAGAGTCCTCATAGAAGGAATTTAAGAGATCAACCTTCAAGAATGAGAATCTTAGGATTATATTGCTATTGGGATGATCTTTGGTGATAAATATCCTTTTGTAGAGAAGGGGATTTATGTCAAGGAATGGAAAAACCATGTTCTTGAGTTGCATATTTAGGAGACAGATGAGAAGGAAGAGGAATGAGGATTTATGAAGGAATAGGAACTTCAAATGATGTTCCTTCTGTGTCTTTACTTGATTGCTCTCCAACCTTGAACAAACTTAGGTTTCTTCTTCCTCTGAAGAGGTTCTACAACTTTTAATTGTTCATGCTCAGGATTCAATATACTTATATTCTTAAAAGGAGGTTCTTATACACATGATTGTTCCTTAGCTGACACATCTTTCTTCTATCAAGGAGTAGATTTGGGAGCTTTATCCTTTTTTCAAAATTTCTTTCTTGCCAAACTTTGGGTATTTTATCTTATTATCCAACCATGTTAAACTTTTGCCAATAACTTCCTTGGTTTTGACTTTAATGGAGTCATCTTTTTCTAAGGACCAATTCATTTTAGGAATGGACAAATTGAAAATTCCTCTTTTATTAAATATAGGATGATCTAAAACATAGCAATCATTTGAAATTCCCTTAGGCACCTTCCTAATTCCAAATGCCTTTATTTGAGAAACAATGAGCCTTGAATAGTTCATATTTCTAACATCATGCTCATCATTGCAATCAACCCAATAGTCTTTTATGCTAATTTGATGCTTATACAAGGTTCCAGTTGATTTCTCTATGAACCCCTTTAGGTAAAATCCAATTTGTTGATGGGTGTTTTAACACGCAATGACACAGGGGAAATGTAGGTTATCTCACCCCTCTTGAAAGGAAGCTAGGTGTGTGGAAAACGCTTCCTACACTAATCTAATGAGAGGGCTATGCAAATTCAACTTTATCCTAACTATTACAGCAATGTTAAAACATTAACATGAGATATTACAGCAAAACACAAGAACCAGAAAGAAGACAGAAGAGAGAGAGACAAGATATACATGGGGAAAACCCTTATGGGTGAAAAACCCCACACTCCAAAACACAGCTCAAATGTATTATAGTAAACAATAACAGATTACAATACAGTTTCAAAGCCAATGCTCTTTCAGGAGTCTTCAAATGTCGAATCTGGAGATATTCCGGCAGCATAACAGTACTTGTACCAAAGTTATCTATCTCCCATCCAAGCACTTGTTTATATAGAGTTTACAAGGCAAATATGGAACCTTCTAGAGATGGGCGTCCATCTTGGACTCATGCCCCAAAACCCTCGCCTAAGGACACTTGTCCAACATCCCATCCCAAAGTGGGCGCTTGGTCCCAAGATAGGTTACGACTGATGCTCTTACGTACCTTACAGCTGTCAGAGAATCCATCATTCACTGACTAAACATATCATATTCCTCTTACATGTCATAACCTCCCTTGACCGCCCAAAGATGCCTTTCTCTCGTGCAGAGATACTCACCGACACTTGTCATTAATTAAAAAATGTTTGAGGTTTCGGGGGCGTTGCCCCCAAGCCCCCACAAGGGCGCTACCCCTGGACCCCGCAAGGGGCTACACCTCTTGACCCTGTCTTAGGGGCGTTGCCCCCAAACCCTCGTTAATTATTCAAGGGGGAAACTGTAGCTGCCAAAGTGACCAAAATTTACCCTGCTGCATATACACAAGGTGCTGACTATGCCAACTCAACATGGGATAAATAAATACAACATTAGGAATTTGCAAAGATTGAGACACCTTAATTCCCAACAATTATCTCACCCCTCTTGAAAGGAATCTTGTCCTAGAAAATCTAGAATAAGACTGCCCCAAGGTTTCTAATGTCTGATCTTGATTTGCGGGATAACTCAGTGGGAATGTACTTTGATATTCCAGTCAAGGGGACTTACATGCAATGTAGACAAACTTTAATGCATTAGGGTTTGATTGCATATGGACTCATTAGTTTTTTTATTTGACAATGCATAGGCAAACTTATGTATACTCAGATTTCTATAAATATGTGATTTCAACCTGCAGTAAGCAATCTGCTAACTTGCATTCCCTGGATATGGATTCGGTGACAACATTGTGCAAGTTTATGAAACCTAATCTAACATGATTTGATAAACAAAATGCAAAAAGAAAAGAGGGAGAGAGAATGGGTAGAGGAATCCTATAGACAACTACAAGAATGATCAACAAATAGATAGATAGATTCCCAACAATAAACAAATCTCTGCTTAGCGAGGCAACCCGCAATGCTACAAAGACTGTGCAATCTTCTAAGGAAACATAAGGGTTTTCAAACTGTGAGGGATTCATCCAACACCCAATTCTTGGCATAGTTTAATGAACTCACACAATCAAACTTAGCTCATACAAATGTGTCCAGACTAACCATGTAAAATGACATACAATCAACAAGCCATCAATGGTATGGACAAAGAATCCATCAAATATCTAAATAATTAACCACAAATGCAACTAAATAATTACTCAGAAAGGTGAAGAGGAACCATGAAAACCATATCCAATCGACAAAATGAACTCATATGGTAGTAGAAAATGAAATTCTATTTACATTGATTCAGAAAATGGCAGAGTTTCAACAATTATTTTCTCTTCAGTCCTTTCTTACCCCCTTTACAATGAGAGAGGTTGCCTTTATATAGAGTGGCACACATAGTGAGTTTTTCAATGAATGGTGAGGATTAAACCAACACCAAGGGCTCAGATTTGACATCATTTAATTTTGGTCGGTGGGAAGTTACAATCCCATAATTGATTTTGTCCTTTAGGAAAAAGATGAAATTACAACTTTTCAGCTTATGATAATAGGACAAAATAGTCACTTTTCGAGTTGTCTAATGAGACAAATAACTTTTCCAATGAGTTGATTGGTCAAAAGAAGTATATGGCACTTTTTTGAAGAGATATTCCATGGGGAGGCCTACTGGGTTTAGCATTTGATGACTGGATGGTTGGGATAGCTGTGAACAGGTCTAGAGTCAATGAACTGACTTTGTAGGAACAACACTGATGTAGGTCTGATCTTCTGTGTTTTCCAGATTTTAGGGCTTATATCCATCACCTTTGATATCATACTGGCTTCCTTTTGTAGGTACAACAATGGTTTGGTTGATAAAATGAAGATTCTTCATGTTTGGGACAATAGGGTATCTCTGGGTTTTTATCCTTCATGGTGGCTCCAGCTGGTTCCTTCGTGCTTCATCCTCTCAGACCTGCAATCCATAATGCCAAGCATCAATTTCATCATAACAAATCATTTTCAATCAAGATAAATCAAAATATATCCCTTTGTAGCCGTGGATCAATCAAGGACAACTCAATGTCAATTTTGTTGCCATTAAATTCATCATTTTCAACTACCCATTTTGCATCTATGGTGACCTAGAATGTTTTTGCACCCATCTAGAGCTAGTAGGAAACTGTCATTTCACGTTATTACACCCTTTTTGGCAAAAAGTGAGATTTTTGGGGGTCAATAGATGTGGGTCGGAAGGGGTTCATTGGATATATCCTACAGGAGGTGAAATTCTCGCAATGTGCTGCAGGAGGTAAAAATCTTGCAAGAGGAGGTCACGGGATGGGTGGAGGAAATAAGCATCCTAGGATAAGTAGGTAAAATCGACCTCTCAGGATATGTCCTATGACATGAGTTTTTAGTGCAATATCCTAAGACAAGGATTTTCAGTGCAATGTCCTATGACAAGGGTTTTTCCCACAATATCCTGTGACATGGGTTTTCCCCGCAATGTCCTGTGACATGGGTTTTCCCCGCAATGCCTGTGACATGGGTTTTTCCTGCAATGTCTTGAAATTCCCTCAGGATAGTATATTTTAAAATATATTTTAAGTATAAGTTTTAAAATATACTGTCAGAATGTTTGAGATAGGTTTTGGATCCATAGGAGTTAAATTGTAGATTCTAGAATTTGGAGGATCCATCAGACTTCAGACAACCATTTTTTCAGGATTTCAGGGTTTCAGACTTAGCCAAATTTAGGGGATTAGCAACATGCATCAGGGTGAAGGGACAGGGACCCCTTAGTAAAATTTTGCAAATTTTGACATGATTTTGCAATTTTGAGGATTGGAAAATAAGAGTCCCAACATGATACATCTTACAGCAGCAATTTTTAGCACTATATCTAGTGAACCTCATTTTTAGCACAAATGTTACAAAGACCCATTTTTCATGCATAAAAATAATCAAAAGTCTTTGCAAATCAATCATGAAAAGCACCAAGCAGACCCAAATCATCAGAAATGCCCAAATTTGGAACAAATCTTGCATTCTAAGTACCATTTCACTTTCTCATCATCATAAGGAGGAAAGTTTGAGACTCCAAGCCAAAGAAAAAGATGGGGTATCCATTTGACAAAATGGGGCGTGTGTGCAGGGCACAAAAAATGGAGAATCTACTGGGGAAATGCTCCAGAGCATTTCAAGGATAAACAACAATCAAGAACCCAGAATCGTTGGTTTTGCACCCACATATTAGGCTGAATAAACATGAAAATCTAGACTAAAGGATCAGAATTAGAAGCTTAACTAGACTATCCATGTCCCAAAGATTTAAGTGTGTGCATATGAGTTCATTCCCATCCTTCAAAGACTAAGATCACCCAAGCTCTCTTGCATTAAGCTACATGAATGATACTCACCTTATGAACTACCTAGACATTGCCTCGCTGCCAGTCAAGCGTGTATAGCCTCGATGAGGTTGTCTCTATGATTCTGCTCAAGTATTGCTCTACTGCCAGTTAGGCATCCATAGCCTTGATAGAGATGCTTGAATCCTCCAACTAATTGAGTAATTTACGAGAGTACTATGAAGTACCATTTTTTGGGTAAATTACTTATTTGATGATTCAATTAACTTATCTTATGATACGAGTATTAGAAAATACTACATACCCT
The DNA here is from genome assembly GCA_027924645.1 of Cunninghamia lanceolata. Lineage (NCBI taxonomy): Eukaryota > Viridiplantae > Streptophyta > Pinopsida > Cupressales > Cupressaceae > Cunninghamia > Cunninghamia lanceolata. The sequence continues at coordinate 5,985,502 of BSBN01000429.1, read as the reverse complement.
TATAGCACATGATAAATATCACATGGGCTACGTATATTAGTTCAACTTTTCTGGACTGGGAATCACAGTGGTGGAAAAAGTGAGCCTATATATTTTTTACTTAACCCAAGATCACAAAGACTCCCTCAGGAACTTCAGGATTATTTAAAGCGTAAAAAGTATGCGATCTCGAAAAAATTCAAGTTAAGCCAAATAACGGATTCATCTCCTGAGAACTAGCATCATGTCATCCAACACTAATAATGGGACCCACCATAGATCCCTAACTCATGACCAAAGTTTCTCCAAGGAAGACATAGAAGCATAGTCCAGGAAGTAGACATTGCATGCACCACAAACAACCCTGTCCTTTATCAGAAAATGGAGAACCCAGAACAAAAAGAAAGCTAGGAAACAAAACCTAAAACAAACAAAAAGCCAGGAAACCGAACCCAAAACAAATTAACAACCTAAAGAAAGAAAGCAAAGCAAGAGAAACATCTAGCAACTAAGGAAAAATAGAAACATAAAGCAGAAACTAAGCTAAAACAACAAACAACAAACCAAAACTAAACTGGAAACAAGCAAAATTATGTACAAAGGCTTTGGGTAGCAAGTATATACACTTTCTAATGATTGATTTCTCTTATGTAGGAGTAATAAGGTAAATGTTAGTGTCCTAAGTCTTGAAAATTCCTTACACTCTGAAAAGTAAGGTATAGGCAAGCTACGTTCATGTTCAATAGAGCAGTCATGTAGGATTAGTAATTGGGGTAGCTCATTAGGGCCATGATCAATCCAAATGCAAGTTGTCTTACCCATGTTTCCATAATCAAATTGATAACTATCGAGACTAAGTAAGGAAAAGGAAGATACAACCTTATTTGTAGTACGATCAGTTGGAAATGTAAGTTCTTCACCTTGTCGCATCATACCACCTACTTTCACACCTTCAAGAGGTCACAATTCATGGTGGATCATATCTTGTAAATCAAATACATCTAGGTTATTAAATGTTGTAGCAACCTCCCAAGCAAGCATAAAATCTAGACAACTTTCTTTAGAATATGGATCATTTGGGTGAACTCTGCATGAATCGACCAAAGCAACGTCTGATATGTGCGGTGAATTCCCATGCAGTAACATGTCCTTGCTCATTCTTGACACTAAATCAATTATGTTATCAAGTGCTTGACATGAAAAAGCTTCCAAGCCATCCCTTTGCATGACTGTTTGATTTTTATTCTCAGATTGCATACTTCTGCTCCCATTTGTCATCAGTAGGTCAACATCAATTGAGTAAGGATTTTCTTTATTGGAATTATGAACTGGATCAATCTAGTGGATATGTGACATGCTCAAATCTGCTCCATCAAAATCAGTCATACACTATAAAAAAATATTATCTAAAGTGCTTAGTAACCCCCCTGTTTGAGATAATGGCTGATATTGGACTGATAATTCATTGTCTGCAGCAGCAACATGGTCTCTTTATTCAAACTCTATAAGTGGATTCTTGATGTCGATGTCACCTTGAGATAATGCATCATCCTAATTTTGTCCATCCAACTCAGCTAGAGACTCTTCTATATGTTGTGTGATTACCAACATGCCCCATTTTTCCTTAGCAAAATAGGGACCCAACTTTTTTTTGCTTTGCTTGGTTTGCTTAGTCCTTTTTGTTTTGGACGGTATGGTAAAACCAGTAGTAGATGTATGTCAGGATCTTGAAATATAGATCAAATATTTCAAAGTTAGAATTCTTCATCATAAATCCTACCAAGTGAAAGAGAATAAAATTCTAAGCAGGTTTGCCTTTTGAAGCATCAGGAAATTCCACAAGACAAAGAAGTTATGCCTGGTCAAAGTTTAGTCAAATGGTCTTAGGGATGTTCACATTATCCTAACATCTGGACATTAACTCAATGTCCAGGTCACAAATTTGCTAAGTAAAACTTAATATCCAGACATTCACGAATGTGAGGACGTCAAATTTAACCCATTGCGATAGCTAAAACATCATATGCATAAGGTCATTTAGCATGAATACTAGCAGGTATGCATGTTATCTTAACATCTAGATCTTAATTTAATGTCCAGACATTTGCTAATATCCTGATGATGTGTTTAGGTTGACTTTTCAACTAGACTTAGACTATGGACATTATGCTTACACATTTAATATCCAGACCTTACTCCAACATCCTGATGACGTCATCCGATCTCGCCATAGAGAAATAACAAAAGATGATAACATCATCTGGACATTAAGAGGACAAAACATTCAACATTTCTTAACCTCCAGACATTAACTTAATGTCCATACTTTTGCCAATATCCGTATGATGTCATTTTACACCCGACCAAGAATTAGATTCAGAAGGATGATGTCACCAACACATTAGACCTAGGGATATTTCTTAATGCCTAACATCCGAATATTTCTTAATATCCTGATCATTGTGGTTTACGAGCAGAAATTAAGACATACCATGAACTAATCAGACAATGCCACGTGGCACAAATTTGACTTTTCAAAGGTGGACATCCTAATGTCCAAACATTTAAGATCGAGAGGTGAATGCCTTAAGACCTTAACATCCAGATATCCATTCCATGGTCAACGTTGACCAAACGTCTACATGACGCCATCCGCATGTATGGATATTCCAAAAAGCAAAGTGTATTATTCAAATATCTAGACTTGCGTTTATATCCTGACTCTACAATTAATGCCGCAAAAGTGAGTCGTTGGGCATTCAAATTTTCAAATTAGAAGCCGCCACCTATAGCGATCTCCTAGGGCTTTACACATGTCCATATCCGATGACTTTAGCATTAATTACGCCCTAATTTTACAATTTTAAAGGCATAAAAGGAAAATCTTGGTCATTTTAAACTCACCTAAGCATTCATAAGAAAGATTTACAGAGCTAAATAAAAATGGTGAATTACAGTGACTATTGCAGAAATCTTGATCTCGAACGAAACGGTGTGCATACTCAACAACGTCTAGTGAATAATGATTATATAGTGTAGAGTGCACATCTAGATATCTTTAATCAGGTTTTAGCTCAGTAAAAGGGTATGTAATAGTGAAACCCTACTTTTGTCATTTATGGTAACGTAGTAAAAGGTAAAATCTTGTAACTACAGTAAATCTTAGATGCATATGCATGCCTTGTGTTCTGTAAACAGTAAAATGTGAGGATATTGAGAAAATTAACATGAAATCCATAACGTGGAATGCATTTTGAGAGATGAACATCTATCATTGCAGGATACAATGGAAGCTAGGAAGCTTAAGAATGAGGCAGAATTTAAGACCACCAAGTTTGCATCGCCAGGAGGCGTAGGTTTCCATTTTGGGAAAATAGGTGATACTCATGTGGGTAATATAGATGTAGATGAATGGATGGTGAAGTCTATTCAAGGTAGTGGACACTCAATTTTACAAAAGATATACAATTCTGGGATGTGGCATGTAGGAGGTTTCCCATAAATGGCGGATGCTATTTAATTGATCGTAGCCTGTGCAGAAAATTATAACAAGGAGACTAGAAGAGTAGAGAAAGACAACAAAGTATATGCAGATTTCTCCGTGAAAGGAATTACAAAGGCATTTCATTTACCTATAGGTCCTAACCTTTTCAAGATCAATCTTGAGGACCTGGAAAAACAATATAAGAGCAACACTACTGATTGTAAGAAGATAATGTTCTCATACTAGAGGTCACAAAATAACACTCACATGGCAACAACCAAATTACCAGTTAATTTGTATAAGTTCAACTTCACTCTGAAGGTTCAATATATGATAGTAATGTTAAGCTGGATGAGGGGAAAGGCTGATAATGGAAATTTTGACCCTTTGATGTATGGATTGATGAGGATGGTGGAAACAACAGACACCCAGATTTAGTGGGCATCCTTGATCAGTGACAGCTTAGATGAAAACATGAGGATATTTGGAGGCAATAATTGCCTATTTTATATGAATTCATATGTTGTTTATGCATGTTCTATACAATCAATGTTCTCTGGCCTGCAGATGGTAGGTAGAAATCCAGGAGATGTGAATATATGGGATCATTATCCCCAGCTCACAAGGAAGGCCTCCGCTCAACATTATAGGAGGGTTAATGATTATTTTACCATGCATTTGGTCTAATTGATTGACAACAACAGAGCAAAGAGGTTGAGATCTGAAGCTCAAGCGATGGTCACAAGAAATGGGACTTGGTTAATCCAGTTCCCAACATTCACTTATATTTGGATGGAAGGATTCAATGGGCAATCCTTCATGTTGCTAAGGTATCCCACTGGTAAGATCATATTACTAGAACTGACTAGGTAGATTATACCCTCATATGAGGCATATGTGGCCAAGAAAAAAAAAGGTAATGTCAGGTTTCCTTTACTTTTGGGATGGTATATATGCCCATCCATTGATTGTGCTAAACATTCAAAGGTAGAGCTGTGTATGCTTCAATTATAGCCATTCTCCCTAGCTAGATATTATGATCCCTATCATAGAATGGAGAGGTTTGTGAGTAGGAGGTTGACACACCAAGTACACCTAGAAGATTATTGAGTAGATTGCCCAGATGATGTAGAAGTTAGGAGGAGGAGTTACCAGAGGTTAACTCTCAACTAGGTCCAGACATTGGACTGTTTTGATGTCCCTCCTCAGTTGCATACTGATGATGGCATGAGGATATCTAAAGAATATGAAGGAAAGAAGATCTATAATGAGACTATTTCTCCCCCTGATTGGAGCTAGCCTGAGGTAACCTCATTTGACCTCATTACAACTAGGGTTATAAAGTTAACTAGAGCATGGGTGGATCAACAATTGGTTGCCTTAAAAGCAAAAGGAGTAGTCATAACAGTGGATAAGAAGAAGAAGAGGCAAGAATTGCCTGAAGTAGAATATGATGACTTCTTGATTCATAAGAGGAAAATCATGGACACCAATTTGGCCAAGCCTACAACAAAATCAGCTACATAGTTTAGAACCAAAGGCATTACTATAGCCAGAAAGCCTCCCCCAGAAAAGGAAAAAGACCCTGTCCTATTAACCACTAGACAGGCAGAAGAGCCTAAGGTGACATATGAGGACATGGAAGATGAAGAAGATGAAATACCTCTAATAAAGAGAGGAAAAGGTCAGGATATGTTGCAGGGAACAAATATCCCAAGGTAAAAGAGAGGGCAGACACTGATGATGAGAGAATCAACCAGTAAGAAGCCTAAGGTCCTGACTAAAGAAAGTGAAGAGTTCACTGAGATGGAAAAGATGTTTACCACTGAGCAACCAACAATAGAAAGAGCTACAAAGTCCATGGTACTGAAAAATAGGGATGTGGATACAATGCAAACAGAGTTCCAACGTGATGTTCCCATTCCCACAATTGTGAAGTTCAAATCTAAGAAAGATAAAGAAGCTAGACCAACAGAGGAAAAGAGGATGAATGATCTGTCCTTGACATTGGATGAAACAATTGACCTCATCGATGATGAAGTGACAAGGGAGGTGACATCTAGCCCCATAGAGAGTAATAAAAAAACACCACATTGACCCCTCAAGGTACACCACAGGTGTCAAAAGGTATTAGAGGTGAGGATGAAGTTGAAAATCCTGAGGTGGTGGTGGAAAACATTGGCTTAGATAAGTTAATAGGTAAGATTACTAGCCCAATAGTGATTGATTTGTCATATGAAGGGGCTGAAGAAGAAGAAAAGGATAAAACCATGGAAGATGTGCACCTTGGTAATGATGATACAAGTGCAGACATGGAGGTTCATATGGAATTGTCTCTACAGTAGAATGTCTAGGAAAGTAAAGAGCGACATGCTGAGGTAGAAGATAAGGAACAACAAGTGTCAACATCTAGACAAACAGGTCCAATGATCACATCTGGATCTCAGGATCCAAAAGATATAGAAAGGTTAACATCTAGACATGAAGGTCCACAGAGTAAAAATGATGAGGATGAGATAGAGAAGATAGAAGAGGTAAATACTGGTGGTGATCAAGATGCACATCAGGATATCTAGGATCCTGGCCACCAAGAAGTTAACATAGGCACTTCTCAACCTCAGAATGATCAACATGCACAAGAAAAAATGTAGAGACCCAACAAGATATGCATGTGGATACAAACAAACAACATGAGGATGTCTAGACCAATGTGCCTATTGGTTGAGAGTTAGAAAAGGAGATATCCAAATATCAAGATATGACATCCGGAGATGCTGCAAAAGATGAAAATCAATAGCAAACACATGAGGAGGTTCCAACTGATGATGACCAACCGAAGAATGTTAATCCAAGCATTCCTAAAGATCAGAATGTAGAAGTACAAGATGCTCACATTGAGCAGACTTGCCAGCAAGGGCCAACATCCGATGCGCCACATTGGTTAGCACATGAGGTAAATCTGCCTCCCATTTTTTATGCATCCAATTTTGACATTTCTTCATTATTTTGTCTTGAGGGAACCAAACCCAAAAGAAGAGCCAAGGCTACCTCAATAATAAAGAGTGATCCCACTACCGACAAGCGGACAACTCAAATAGTTGTGCCAATAGTTGACAAAGTAAAGGGAGAAATAAGTGTTAATGAGTTTCGGATAACCACTATAGACCTAGGGCATACTACTACCGAACAAGAGGGTCAAGAAGCAAAAGAAAGCATAGATGCACTAGTGACAAGAATAAATAAAGCCAAGGCCAAGAATCAGGAGTACAAAGAACAAATTGCTCAAATGCAGGGCTTCATCAAGGGATTAGTGGCACCAACAAATGTGCCTATCACAACCTCTACATCCCTAAAATTAGTATCTCAGCTAGAGATAGTGGCATTGGATGTTCAAAAGCATCGTGCACAAGTGATGGATAAATGGTCTACCAAATTCCTGAGTGAAGGAGAACAAGTAATAAAGACCGCACTATCCAACTGGGACATACTCAGCAACCTGAAGAGCAAAGCAGAAAAGTTAAAGAAGGAGGTTGGCTAGAGGTTAATAAAGAGTGGTCAAAATTTGACTATACTCAAGGATATGAGGAAGGCATATGTTGGCACCCTCATGACAAAGAAGATCTTGACACCTCAAATGTTACCCTAGCTGGATAATTGGTTTGAAGACATAAGGTTTGAGGTGGATATATTGAAGAGGTGTAATGCTAAGACTGTGGATATCAGTGTCAAAGCACATGAGCTCTTAGTAGAGGAACTAGGGATTTTGGAAACCCTAGAAGGTGAAGTGGAAGAAAAAGTAGAAAATCAGGATGAGGATTTTTCTACCAAAGCATTCAGAGATAATTTTAGTCTAGTAGCAAAGGATCCTATTCAATACTTCTCTGAGGCTACTATTGATAAAGCTATGCAGATGAAGGCTAAGATAGAGACATATAATAAGGAACTAGATAGTCAGACAAATAGGTGGGTAGCTCTACAAGAACAATTGAAGGCACAGAAGCATGTAGCCAAGAAGGCTAAAGTGTAGGATAGAGCAGAAATAGATAAGGCCATTAAGGCATATGAGCTCATCCAAGGTGTCAGATGCAGAATAAAAAAAGAGCCATCCACAGATGAGGAATCAGATGGAAATGCAAAATAAAGGGGTAATGTTGACCAAGTCAAAGATTCTAAGAATATTCTAGAAAGCCAGTTGTGTTCCACCAAATTGATTGCCAAAATGCAATCATGTGCCACATTTCATCTTGACTGTTAGATCATTGGATCTGTTGTAACCGCATCCTATCCTTTGTCTATAAAAGGAGATGGATTGTCATTTGTACATTATTAGGAGCTTAATTGAGAGAGAATTGTTGAGCTTTGTGAGCACTAAGTATACTTTTGTGACAGCGTTTCCCCATGGTTCTCCCTCGAGACCAATTGTAAATATGCATACATTTTGAATACTGAATGAAATAGAGATCAGGTTACACATTAATCATAAATCTTGAGTAATCTTTTGTGGATCAGATCTAGACATGTCACTATGGAGTGATGCGCTCTCTGAGGTGCATTTCAATTGGTTAATATTGTTTTTATCCAATTCCTTTGAAGATTAGCATCAACTGTGTGTAGTTTTGGAATATCCTAGTGAAGCATGGTTTGATTTCATCTCTTTTCATGAAGTATTGAATTGTGCATATGGATCAATGGTCGAAACTCACCCATTTCAAATAATTTTAGAATTTCAGTTTGTTTCTTTTAAATTTCATCAATCATCATCAACTGCAAATATTGATAAATGACAAGTAGAACAGAGTAAATATGCAGAAATTCATAGATAATTGAACATCTTAAGAATATTTTGAGAAAATTGCATGTAGGATTGAAAATATCATGCAAATACTTGGAAATAATGGCAAAGAACATGAAAATATCAGCTTATAGGCACAATATTTAGAAGAATTTAAGGTGCATAAGTAAAATCAAGTGAAGATTAGTTCAAATTTAAGTAAATTTAGAAGAACTAATCAAAGTTACATAAATCATCATGAACAATTTTAATTAGAGTAAAGATCAGAAGAATTGATCAAACTTAGAATAAATATCTGCATATCCTAGTTAAAGATTGTAGGATTTAACATAATTATTTGAGATTCATGCATAACAGGTGAAACTGAGCAAATATTCACATATCCAGATACAAATTGCATCAAATTTCAAGGCCCCTGAATGATTAACAGAAAATTCACATCAAACTACTAAGTAACGTTAGAAGGTTATGTACTAACTATCAGAGACTTGGGATCACAAATTTATCCTAAATTTATCGTATCTTTCAAGAGGGTAAAGGTGTGTTGTATGAACTTTTATCTCTGTTAATATGACTAACAGTTGTATCAATAGTTTTTGGCACTAGAAGGAGGGCCCGTTCACTTGAAATTCGTGGGGATTTGTCACTTTGATATACTTTCCCATGTTCCTGTGAAGAAATACTTTGAATTTCTTAGTATACTCCAAATCTCATGTATTTCTGCAAAGATTCCACCAACCTTTGACAATTTGAGGGATCTGATCATAAATATCGCTTCTTTGAGGATATTTACCTTGATATTTATAGACAGTTGTTTGGATTTCAAAGCTTGAGTTGAAGATTTGCATTCTCTAGAAATATTCACAAATACTTCATCATCTGAGACATTTGTCCATAAATATCTGTCTCTGTGAAGGAATTATCCACATCTTTGCAAAGATTTTATCTAAATATCTAGGTTTTACCCTGAACTTTTAAGAACTGGCTTGTCGACCTAACACAAGGTCAAGATCTTCTGGACCTTTAGAAGAATTGCCTATATTTAGACCTAGACCGCGTTCAAGCAGTCAGCCTAGACTTGATGTCCTTAATCCGCTAGTAGCTCCCTTAGTACCTCTAGTACAAGCTCCAATGTCTTTCTTTGTTGTTGAGTCATCGCTCCACTTTAATGCATATAATGAGCTCCCTAAAAATATGGACAAGATTTGTCCTAAGTATCATCCGTATCAAGATGCAAATGATCATATCCGAACCTTTAAGCAAGCCTATTTCAAAGCTAGAATACAACATGAAGATGTTGTATGTAGACTATTTCCTTATTCATTAGGAGAAGAAGCATATGGCTGGTATGTCAGCCTTCCTCAAAATTCCATCAATTCATGGGATATGCTAGAGAAAGCTTTCCACTAGTAGAATTTTGGCAAATAAATGACTACGTGACTAAAACTTTTAGTCACGACAACTAAAAATGACTAAATTCTACTAATTTTTTGCAACACAGCTATAAATGACTAAATAAATGACTAATTAACAACTAATTTGATCATCAGATAAAAAACACAACTAAATAATTAGTCACACAAATAAAAATGACTAAATAATTAGTCACACAAATAAAAATTAGACAATGTGATATTAAAGTGGGTAATTAAAAAAAATATTTCCAATTGGAAAGAGAGGGAAATTTTTTCGATGAAAAATAATTCAAACAAAAGAAACCCATGTATCATTGTGTGACAAAGAAGAGTTTTCAAAATATGGTGAGGTAGAGTTATGCTCTAAAAAGGGTTTTCTAGTTGGAATCAGAGGTCAAGGGTTCTAATGGAGGCAACGATGGATCTAATGCAAAGAATGTCGCCTATGCAATCACAAAACGTGCTTAATAACTTGCTAGCTCTCCTTCCCGAGCACTCTACCGAGTTGCTCTCACGTGTCAATCAGCCCCTCCAGGTAACCCCCATTTTCTTCTTTTATTTGTCCTCTCATTTTAACCCATCTGCTCAATGTAGTTTTGGCTAAATTTAATGATTTCTTGTGTATTTGTTTATTGCAAATTTGTTACGATCTAGCTTAATACCCATTTCAGTTTCTACCAGCCCTATCGTAGTTTAGTCCCCTAAATAGTCATTATTGTGTTGAAGTATTGGTTATTAATACTAGTGTTGGTGTGTTTTGAAGAGTATTCAATATGCTCCGTTGTTAAAATGGGGTTTGATTTTTCTTAATTGGGGTCATCTTAGGTGGTTCATCTTGGCTTAAAATACCCAAGTGACAAGCTACAGATCAATCTAAGGTTTCTAGCTTTTTTCCTATGATATGGAAGTCACCCTTTCAAATGTTTCTCTCCCTGATGATTGTCTAACTAAAATGTCCTTTTAGCATGATGATTTTCCTCTCATGGGCAAATTCATGGGAAGAAGACTAGATGACGTAAAACTCTATGGATGGATATGGAATCTACGAGGCTGGATATAGAGTTAAATTCTTCCTTTTAAGGATTTATTTCTTCTTCAAGTCTGCCGAGGATAGAGAGTTTTCTCAAACAAGGGTCATGATATTTTTGGCAAATCTGAGTTGTTTTTATGTCCTCTGGCAACCATTTTTAGACCTAGATCATCTCTTTTTCAAAGGTTCCCTTTTGGATCCCACTTCTACAACCTCCCTTTGGTTTGTAGAATAGTGAAGACAATTCAATTGCTTGTAGAGATCTATACCTCTAGACCAATGCTAGTCACAAGTTGCATAGTGCATCGTAATGATTGCCGTACACCCTATGCAGTTATTAGTAGCTAGATGACAACCAATTTTAATCATCAATATCAAAACTATAAAATTATATGCTTCTGTGCACCATGCAAATGATACTCATGCTTCCTAGCACTTGAAAGCACTCATTGCCACATGTTTACTTGCATTCAGCACATCTAAAAAACTAAACAGAAAATAAAGGCACTTGATAGTAAGGTTTCCCTTCAAATTTAACTCCAAAACCCAACATACAATTCAGCAAAATTACCCCTCAGATTTTAGCTCTATTATCGAATTAATTTACCCTCAAAATTATCAAGCCTAACAATTCAGTAATATGACCTCTCAAATTTCAACTCTAAAATCTATCAATTTACTATGCAAGATAACATTTCTTTGGGTTCTCAAGTCCTTATCTTTCTACTTCCTTTCATTCAGAATCATATGGTCATTGGCTTCTCAGGTCTTTATCTTTCTACTTCATCACATACTTGCATTATCATGTCATAAGATCTCTAACACAATACCATGGAAGCCTCAATGCATCTCGTATAAAGCCAAATAGTTTAAAAAAAAAAACAAAGTAAGAAACATACTCAGCAAAAGTGATGACAAATTGGCACATTATTATCTTCTCATTTTTTTGTATAGTTGAGAACATTTCAAATGTCAAATTCTTTGATACATCAAATGAATCCAAATTATTACTTTTTTTTAAAATAGATAGTTCATAGTTTATAATACTAATAAATCATCAATCTTTTTGCCATTTCTATGATCTGAAAGCAAATAACAAACACTCCAAAAATAACAAAGTCAATTAATATGGCAACCTAAAATAAGCCTCAAACAATGCAAGGAAACAAGGATTACAACCTAGTTTGAAGTCTTTCCCAAAATTTTGAATCAAGAGTAAACCACTAATGATAAGAAACAATAATAGGAAACATGGTTTACAACCTGGTCCCCATAAATTGTTGACACAAAGCAACCTAAAGAAAAAAGAAACTAAAAGATGACATTTTTAAATAATCAGAGCTCTATAATTATTTAATTATGATTAAGTACATGTGCATGCTAAGCCTTCTCTGTCTTTGCAGCTGCTATTGCAACCTGTCCACATAGATGACCAATTCTCCTAGCAGCAATGAGACCAACTTTTTGCCCCAGGGGAGCATCACAACGCACAGTACTGGCATGCCCAATGTGTTGATGATTACCACCACCATGAGGATGCTCAACATGATTCATTGCCACACCACGAACCTTGGGCCAATAGTTTCTTTTGACCCTATATTTGTGATATGCATTGCTAGCTTTGAGCATTGGCTTTTCTGTCCTTCCACCACCAGTAACCTGACCAATCATGGCTCTGCAACTACTTGGCATAATATTCTTAGCTCCAGATGGAAGCTTTACCCTATAAATTGAAACCAATTTCCAAGACTCATCAAACAAGGCTATTAAAAATCTACAAAATCAAAAATTACACAAATATGAACATTAAGAGAGAACTTAGATAATTGTTCCAAAATTATTTCCACTACCTTTGGAATAATTGCATTTATCAACTCACTGTAACCTTGGAAAAAAATTAAGCATAGAAATATACCAGAAGTCTCCACAAGGTGTACACCTAGAACTCAAAATAGTTTGAAAATAATTTGGAAAAAGCCACCATCCATAGGACATCACAATAGATGCATCACATGTTTGTTTCTAGCCAAAAAGTAAGATGACAAACAAAAATGATAATGAGTCAAGGGGAACATCAAGAAGCAATACATTCAAATTAAATTTCAACTAGCTGCTAAACGAGCACAACCCACTTTGACTTATCATAAGTTCAAAATATTAGAACATGTACATTTTTATGTCTGTAAAGGTGACAAGAATCCAACAATGGATCAAACGTTTCAGATTGAAATGTAATACAAATGCATTACAAATGACAGCAATCAAATTTGAAATTACTCAACTCATAAAAGAATAGTGGAGAAAAGGCAAAAAAAGTGTTCTTTGATTTGATCGGGCCAATGAGAAATATTGTCTCAAAAATTCAATTATATCACCATGATTTGTTCCCTGTCGTAGTACCACAAACTATTTCTTTGACCATTATGGGACCACGGTATACTAAACATCACTTGAAGCCTTTCACCGCACTACCACACTCCTTCATTGAAACTGTTGCGGGGCTACAGTATTCAACACTTACATAACTTAAACTCCTTATACCGCCATACCACAAGCCTCACTTAAGGCCACTGCGGGGGTGCGGTGTACTGTTTTCCTCTACTCCTTCTTACTGGCACACCACAAGCCTCACTTGAGGCTTCTGTAGGGGCCCGATGTATTGTTTTTCTCTACTCCTTCTTACTGCATTACCGTCGGTTATTCTCTTGACTGCCACGGGACTGTGGTGAAGTATCATATGCCACTTAAATTTATACCGCCACTTCGTTTTGAGACCGCTGCGGGGCTACGATAATCGATCTCTACATACCGCGATGCCACAAGTGCAATCTCTTCATGTTGCGGGATAGCGATAACTACTCCCTTGTTATCCTTGGTTCTCGCACACCCACCAAGACCTTTTGAGTGACCTGTGGGACTGCAGTGAGAGACAAAAAAACATCAATGGTCAAAAATACAAATATCTTTCACATGGACTTGGTATGGGGTGCTTATGAATGACTCTTGGAATAATTTTAAAATAAATATGGATCCCTAGGATGGCTTTATGGAAGGAAATTGTATGAAACCAAGTGGGACTATGAGAATTTTGAATGGTCCTAATGAATGACTACAAACCTTTCTATTCCTGTCTTGGCTGGGCCATGTACATGCTTGTTATGGGTTCCATAGTGTTTCTAGAAGTCTATCTATATAGACCTTACAAATGTCTCATAAACCCTTAGAAAACTTCACATTCCATTAAAAATCTTGTGCATACCTTTAATGACTTGATAGAGTTCCTAATGATCATGCAGAATTTCTCATGGTTTATGCAAGGTCCTCCACTAGCAGGACCTAATCCTACTTTAGGACCTTTTAATGGCTAGTGGACATCACCTTCACAACCACTAGTTCCTTATCCAGTTGTTGCTCCAGGTAAATAATCTCCCTGTTGATGGTGAACTTTTAGTTGTATTTCACCTATTATGAAACCATACATACTTATGTTTGTCATGCTATTCAAAGGTAAAATTTTAAATCTTAAATGAAACATTATGGGCTGATCTGTAACTTATATAATTATTGAAAGATTGGAGTTAAATATAAGGCCTTAGTTGCTTTTGGTCTTTGTCTTTTGGTTAAATCAGTATCCAACAAAAGCAGTGCATGCTTGCTGAAGCAATGAAGTATTTTTTGAAAATTTAGTCCATTTCTTTTGAGTTGAGTACTTTTTTAGAGTTTGTAGCCTAGGTCCCAGAATGAAAGCTTGAGTTTGGGAAAATCAAATCAAAATCTTATGGATTTGATTATTGGGTTGGGGGTTGTATATATGTAGCTAAATCTAAGTCTTAGTGATAGTCTTTGATGTCTGTAGCTGGAACTCTGTGAGGTATCAGTCCCTAAATGTTCTTTTATCAAATGTATGTATAGATGTGTATCACCTGTAGAACATTGTAGGAGAATCACTATAGAAGATGAATTGAATCCACATGCTTCTTAACTAACCCTGTTTCATTTCATGAATACCTGAACCTTCTCAAATGGATAAGCCATCTTTCCATAAGAAATACATTTTTCTTGTTTCCAAGAAGCCTAGTTGAGACTCTATTGGGTGACAACTTCAAATGGATGTGAGTTGATCTGTCAAGCACCCATATTTAGATCTGGTAGTCTTTTTTATTTTAATTTAAATCTTTATTGTAGGTTATTTTCCCTATATTATTTATTCTTGGTTTGAACTCCTTGATTTTGTGGTTTTTTGTTAGGACCCAGAGCTTTCATATGCAGGACCACTTACAAGGCGCCAAAGGAGTTATCTAGATCATGACTTAGGAGTTGGTTAGTATTCATTGAGTGGTTTAATGGTGATTGAACTATCCTGGTCTATACAACTAAGAGATATACTTGTGTGCTTTGTAGTTTATTTGTTTATTTTTTGATGCTTAGAAAAACATCATAAATAGATAGGATGATATTTTTTGTAATTTATTCCTTCAATCACTTGTCATAGGTCCAGTTGGAGGTAGCAGAGCTGGTGGAACGGAGGGTATACCTTATCTGCCTATTTATTCAAGTAGATATGTTGCAAGTTCCACTTTGGATTACCAAAGCCTTAAAAAAAACATCTGCACAAAATTTAATAATAAAGAATTTATGCACAAATTCTCTTTTGAATGATGCACAAAGACTCCATTGTAACACCGCACTATTTCTAGGCCTTGCAGTGATGTGGGTGATTCCCGCATCACCATAAGGCCCAGCAACAAACTGTGCAGTGTTGCAGTGGAGACTTTGTGCATCATTCAAAAGAGAATTTGTGCATAAATTCTTCATTATTGAATTTTGTGCAAAGATTTTTGTGAAGGATTTGGTGATCCGAAGTGGAACTTGCAACTACAATATCTGATAAAAATCTACTTCCAAATATGCCTTTGATGGATGTTCATATCCTCATCCAAAGCTCCAATTCACACACAGGCAGGAAGGATGCTTTCAAAGGTTGAGGAGTTGGGCTTTACACCCACTGGTTGCATTTTCTTAAAATTTTCTAAGGACTTTTTAGAAAAACCCATTTTAAACATATCCTTTAATCATGACATTCCATGATATCACATTTCTTTGAGGCATTTTTTGAAACAATTCGCTTGCCTTGTCTATGCTTCCACATTTTCATGTATGTCTAGCAGGGCACTTGTAACTATAACATATGACAAAAAAATCCATGATGTTATGCTTTGATGGATGTCCCTTCGTTATTAATGGATATCTGATGTAGTGCACAATATTATAGTGCAAGCCTATTTTTCAGATTGTTTCATTTAGCATCACTAATATTCTCCACAAGAACATTCTCCCTATTTAAAATGATGGAAATGGTTCACATCTCTCATAACAATTTCACTTGCAACAATCTTGGAGATGAATTTAGATGCAGTGTGAAAATCATAACATACTCGAAGGTTATTAACAACTCAAATGGTTGTACTAGGGGCCATGTTTAACAAACCAAATGCAATTGCTAACTTTTCACTATGGTGGCAGATAAATGATTCTTTTTTCTTCTATTCCACAGCATTAAGTAAAAATCTTGAATATGGAAATACCCTACTACCTTCATTTGCCAAGCCAATTTCTCCAATTTTGCATAGCTCTCTCATGTTTGTGGATGTGATATGTCTCCTACACAAAAAAGCATGTACCATTTTATGCCCTTCAATCCAACTACATGCAAGTATCTTTTTAATTCCTCTATCTTTCATCAATCTCCTTACTATTTGAACCTCATCACACCTGCCCGCTTTTGCACAGATGTTTTAGAGAACATAAGTTGCATCATTTTTAGGATCCAACTAAAAAAGCAGTGTTGCTAGAATACTCAACCTACATTCAAATTCTGAATTCTAGGAAATTACATAGAGTAAATAGATTGATGGTTGTTTGGATAGTGAAATTAGCTTTCTTAGAAATTAACTAAAATATCTAGAAGGATTATTTTAATTAAAGAGGATTTTGTGATTATTTTTGTAACAATGATTTTATAGTGCAACTAGCTTGCTATTTTCATTCAAGATACAAGTCATCAAAGTCAAGCACATACCAAGAAGATGGTACTCTACTTCAAACCCTCAACCTCACTTAGTTTAGTCTGCTTACATGGGGATATTAAGGAAGTTGCTAAACAATTAATATATATCAATTGTTGTTTGTGAAGGAGAATCATGTGAGATCTAATATGGCAGTGGATCAATATTCGATTTCTTAGGTAAAGATGATGTCACAATTGGGAAACTTGTTGTGAAACATCAGGTTAGTAATTTTTGGATGTTAAGGCTTCCCAATTGGATATCAAAGATCTTTTCTCATCAACTTAGTTTGCAATTTATGTATAAATGGATTCTTTCATGGTGCAGGTCTTTACTGAGACAACACATGAACCAGGCTTGACATTTTTGTTGTCTAAGTCTGATTACATTCTTGGGTTTGGTTTCTAGGAAATTTCTATTGATAATGTTGTTCCAGTCTGGTTAGTGTTGATAGCCTTCATTCTATAATGTTAACTTCATTCTATAATATGAGTGTATCACCTTTCTTAAACTTTGAACAAGGTTCTGAAATCAAGGGTTCAATATGCATATTTCAGGCCTATGTTGAACACTCTGTTTAAGGCATTTTTTGATAAGGCTATAGTTTTTTAATTGATTTATCTTTCTGCTATGTTTGGACTTACTTTTGTAAACTTGCAATATACAATGCACTTTTATTCTTTCTAAATTGTGACTAATAGTAATTTTGTTGGTTGTATTGAGGCACAACTTCATTCATGGCGGAAAAGGTAGCACCCTGTTGCTCATATCAGATGATACATTGCATATAAAGGAGGAAAGATTCTAGGGTTATTGTTGTCTGCATTGAAGGAGAGAGATTCATATATGGGACACGATCAACACTCTCCTTCTTGGATTCTACACATTACAACTTGCTCCAGGAAGATTGCCCATGTTACAGAAGTTTGAAGAGATGAAAGGGGCATGTGCTTGCATTGAAGGGCTTCAAGCATGTGTTTCCACACTAGTAACAATCTGGCAGATGACATAGAGTGCATACCTAGGTAACAGTAGTAGTGATGAACTGTTTTCAAGGAATTTGGAAAAGATACAGTGTTGTCAAAGGTAGTCAAGGCATTCAATAGAGGGGCAGTATTCCATGTTGATGGGAGATAGAGTACAAGTGAAAGCATGCTAGAATAATGAGCTAGGTAGTGGCAGTCATGAGGCATTATTATTTTATAAAGGGAAAATGCATGACAGTAGGTTGACAAGTGATTGGACAATGCATTTCAAGAAGCTACAAGTTTGATTAGGACAATGCATAGCCTAGTCATAAGGCAATGTTGAATAACAGTCTATGAAAATTGAGGCATCCTACCAAAGATAACAGTCATCAAAGCCATAATCATCAAAGATAAGGACACTTTATTGCTACAGGTAACAATTCACAGTGGCAGCTTATGAACTAGAGCAAGTTGGGTGCATGAGACAGGATCTCTACAGAGATGACAGTGTGATCTTGAACTAGGATAGTGAGCTTCATGGGACAGTCATGGA
Organism: Cunninghamia lanceolata; assembly: GCA_027924645.1. Taxonomy (NCBI): domain Eukaryota; kingdom Viridiplantae; phylum Streptophyta; class Pinopsida; order Cupressales; family Cupressaceae; genus Cunninghamia; species Cunninghamia lanceolata. Next base: position 5,967,216 of record BSBN01000429.1, on the reverse strand, counting down.
TTTGTGAAGAAGACATCTATGAATGTCTTTGTGCTTCTATGCTCAATGATACTCAGAAAATCAATTTCTTGCTCATTATTTGAGCCATGTATTGTAACCATGAAGGTTTTTTTAGCAAAGAGAAAGCATTGTAACTTATTTTTAGATATGTATGCTATTTGTAAGCATTTTTTATCAATAAAACAAGTTGTTTTTACCTTCTCAAAGTTGTTTCATTGTGCAAGCTTCAAAATATACTACTAAATATACTAATGACTAAATGCAAGCTTCAAAATGACTAAATATACTACTAATTGACGTCAATTAATAATTAAATTGACTAAATATACTACCAATTGACAGAAATTAGTGAACGGTGAATAAATATGACTAAATATATGACCAGTGTTAAATTAGTGAATAAAAATGACTAAATATACTACCAAATTGATCAAAATGATGATAAAAATTAATGACTAAATACACTACCAATGAACAAAAATTAGTGAATAAAAATGACTAAATAAGTGACTAGTTAATAACAATAAATGACTAAATTAACAACTAAATATATCAGTGAATAAAAAATGACTAAATAAGTGACCAGATTACATCAATCAATGACTAAATATACTACCAAATTGATCAATCAAAACAACCAATAAATGACTAAAAATGGTTTAGTCATCAATTTGGTTGCATTATAAATGACTAGCAATAAACTACTAGTGGTCACGTGACCATGTTTGGTCAATTATAAGTAGTTTTTAGTAGTTTTTTAATCATATATTATTGTTTCTGTACCAGTGTTCCAAACAAGGTTCAAGATACCTGTGGACGCAGCCACCATGTATCATCACTTTGCCACAATCAAGAGGCAAAGGAGAGTTGATCTCCAATTTCAATGCTCGATTTTAGAAGATGTACTCCAAGCTGACAGCTCCTTACAATGTTCTTGATGAGGTAGCTAGGTTATCTTATTACTTAGCTTTGGGTCCCCTAACATCAATGTTCATCAGGACGACCCACCCGACCATTACATCTTTGTCAGGTGCCTTCGCTGAAGCTGTCAAGGTTAACTTATAGTTGACACTAGGTCTTGCTCCAAACTTAGGATATCATGCTTTTCCCAGCCAAACACAGATTAGTGGAGCTCTCATGCCTCCTGCTGCAATACCCAATCCTTTGCAAGTTCCCCCCCTTAGCATCATGCCTCCTCAGGGAAACAGTCAAATTGTGCCACATCCTAGACATGCACCTCAGAATACTGGACAGAGTGGGAATGACAGTTCATTTTTCCAGCCACATCAAGACATTGTAGTAGCTAAAGTGTAGAAGGAAAATGATGATATTAAGGAGATATTTGCTCAATTAAGAAAGTTGACTACTGAAGTCACTCACTTGAGAAACTAGAATTTTCATTCCTAGTCCAATTCACAAAACCAACAAAATAGAGGATACCCTGATAGAGGATACTATAATAACAATGAAAGATCTAGATATCTTGATTGAGGATATAACAATGAGAGGAACTTCAATAATAATAATAATAATGCACCTAGGCCTCCAAGAGTTTGGAACACCAGACTAAATAATGGTTCATTACCATCACCTCTAGACAATCAACCTCCTCCTGAACCTAAACAGACCACAAGGGTCAATCTGGCAGAGGCTGCACTTAACAATTGGTGCAAGATGCATAATACAAGTGCACATGCTGAGTTGGACTGTCCATAGTTCAAGATTGTAGACAACATATTCCAAGCAGAAGTGTCAAACATTGCAAGAGAGGTTTCTTTCCCTGAAGGTAATGAGATAGTGCCTCTTGGATATGAATATGCTTTGGTACTTGAGAGTTCTGATAGTCATCAGCATCAACAGATGAGCACAATACATGAAAGTTACACCTTGGTATATGAAGTGTCAGCCATGGCCTGTGAAACAAATTATGTCTTTCCCTTTGAGGATGAGAATGAGCCTGAGCAGGAGTCTGAAGAAGTCCATGCATATTAGCAGTATTAGAGAGGACACAATTACAATTCGAGGAGCAATACAAATAGCCTTGCTGGTCCTCTAACTACGTCTATTCCTTCGATTAATTTCTACACATCTCTAGATCCCAAGGCCAATAATAATCTTGGACCTCCAAAAGTGAACCTACAGTATTTTGCACCACAAGCAACAATAGCAAAAGGTATGAACCAATTGCCTGAATCTGATAAGTTAGTCACTTACCTTGCTGACGAGATGAAGAAGATAAAAATTAGTTTATCCTTATCTAAGTTATTGAAAACTCATGTCATTAAAAAAGAATTCCTAAAGTCATTAGATGAACCTATAGCTAAAGAGGATAGCCCTAGTCATATCACTAGTCATACCCCTATGAAAGATCCTATAGCTAGGGATGTTGTTAAACCAAAAGACAAGGCTATAGTCCACACTACAGATGCAGCACATGTGACCCTATACAAAGAGAAATTTGAGTCACCTCTTTTCTTTCTTACACTTAGGATCTTTGGAAAGAATCTGCACAATTGCCTTGTAGACTCAAGTGCATCCACCAATGTTATGCCCTTGTTCATATGTAGGACATTAGCTCTGCACCCTGTCAAGTCACTCAAGAAGGTCACCCAATTGAACAAGTCTGAGGTCAGTGTTGTAGGAGAATTGACACACATTCACATGTAGTTGGCATTTGATCCAAGAGTGCAGTACTACATAGATATTCAGGTTGTTGACATACCTGATACATTTGGCATGCTCCTCAGCAAGGACTGGTCCAAGACTTTAAATGGTTATATGCTTATTGATTTCTCTCACATGTGGCTGCCATGGAAAGGAATCCCTAACCAACTCAAAATTGAGCCTAAACCTAGAATGAAACATATTATAACTGAGTACAATCAAAATAATGAGATATTATATGTGGATGTGGAACTAGGAGTATATGCATTGAGACCTAAGGGAGTCAGAATAGAAGAGGTACTAATGACATCATGTCATATGCATGAAGATAGTGACAAGGAAGAATTTGTGCTAGAAACAAGATTCATGATAGAATCTGATCATAGTTTATTACAAGAAGATGAAGGAAATCATGTTCTTGAGTTTGAAAGGTATTTGTCTAATGAGGCTTAGAAATGTCAGCTGACAGGGACATCTATTAAGGATATCCTGATGATGGGAGGTTGGTGGGGACTGTATGAACAATCACATTCAGAGAATTCATGTTTAAAAGCATGTCTAAATATAATAGATAAGGCAGAAAGAATATGCACATAAGACAAGCAGACACTACCAGAGGTAAGTGAAGTGTTTAATGTTGATGACAGTAATCAGTTGTTATTTCAGCCAGATGCAGGAGAATATGAACAGGAGATGTGTAGGATACATGTCCCAATACTTAATACAGAAGAAGTGTTGGTATGCAATGATATGCATTCCAGTGATAAGGTAAGCTCAATCACACTAGGGACAGATGGTTTTGTTGAATCTAATTATGAGTTATCAGATGAAGATAGGTGAAGTCATTTGACATAGTTTGAGGAGTTTTTATCCATGAGAATTTGAGGTCATATTCTACAAGGAATTCCACCCATTCAAGTCCTAATTCAAGGATGGTGACTACATAAAGCTCCCCATTTAGAAACAACTTGTGTTGTATGTCTACACATAGTGAGAAAAGAAGAGTGGTTGTGTTCAAATGACAAATTACATAAAATCAGGGATGTTCCGGAAGAGATAGAATGAAAAGTTGTAATATCTCCTGACAAGGGATATGATGACATCAAGTGTATGAAAAGAGAAGATATTCGACAAGATGATGCTTAGAAGAAGCAAAGTGAGGATGTCTTAGTTCCACAGAAACATTCAGATGTGGTAAAGAATGAACCACCTGAGATCAAATGGATATTTGTAGGAGCAAATGCATGAGCCAAAAGAAAAAAGGAAGGTCCATACAAATCTTTAGTAGAAGATAAACCATGGACATTGAGGTTTGATGGCTCCAAATCAAAGCAGGGAGCCAGAGTAGGAGTAGATCTTATCAATCCACAAGGAAAATCATTCCTGGCAGCATATAGACTACAATTCCCATGCACAAACAATGTGGCTGAGTATGAAGCTCTAATCCATGGCTTGTTGTTTTCCTTAAAGAAGAAAGTGAAAGTTCTACATATCTTTAGAGACTCAGAACTTGTAGTAAAACAAGTAAGAAGCATTTATGCCTACAATTACAAAAGGATATCTAGTTATAGACATAGAGTCTGGGACCTGATAGAGAGTTTTGATGCCTTTAACATCATGCATGTTCCAAGAGAACTCAACCATCACGCGGATGCACTAGCACAAGCTGCTAGTACACTAGAACATTTGTCCATATCAGGGATGAAGAGGTTTTCAGTTGAACTAGTGTCAATACCATTTATTCTTGACAACGTAACAAATTTTTAGGTATTTGATGATGATCAACACATTTTAGATTGTATTGCTAATAGGGATGTATTTGAAGCCCAGATAGTGGATGAAAAGAATCTTGAGGACCATACCTAGGATGAAGAAGAGATAATTGATCTACCCAGTAATGAGATTCCAAATAGAATGATTGAATTGGAAAGAGCTTTTGACCTGGCTAATATGATCAAGCAGAAAGACCTCCCTAAGACAGATGGAGGAGAATATGAACCTGTCAATATAGGAAAGGGTGAAGACAAAAGAAATGTCCTGATAGACAAGGTTTGCACTGCAAAAGAAAAAGCAGGGATAACTCAAGCTTTAAATGATTACATTCATGTCATAGCATGTACTTATGATGAGTTGAGGACCTATGACACATCAGTCATAACTCACACAATCCCCCTAAAACTAGATGCCAATCCATTCAGGCAAAAAAAGAGGCCAGTGAATGCACTACTAGAGCCTCTTATTTTTTAGGAAGTTAAGAAGTTGCTATCTGCAAGGATCATCTTTCCAGTCAGGCATTCTACCCAGGTTGCCAATTTGGACCCGGTAAGGAAGAAAAATGGAGATTTACACCTATGCGTGGATTTTAGAAACCTAAATAGAGCATCTGAGAAGGATAACTATCCTTTGCCTTCTCTAGATGAAGTTCTCCAAATGGTGAATGGTGCACAAATGATAGCCTTCTTGGACGGTTTCTCAGGTTACAACCAGGTGATGGTTGATAAAATTGATAGATTGAAAACAACTTTTACCACTAAGTGGGGAATCTTCGCTTATAGGCGTATGCCATTTGGCTTAATCAATGTTGGAGAAACTTTCCAACGAGCCATGTATATAGAATTCAGAGGACTGGTAGGTTAGTGTATCGTAATATAAATGGATGACTTAACAATGCTTTCAAAACAGAGAGGTGATCACATTGAAGACCTGAGGAAAGTGTTAAAAAAGTGTGAACAATATGACATATCCTTGAATCCAAAGAAGTATATTTTTGGAGTGACCACATACAAGCTATTGGGTCATGTCATATCTGAGAATGGAATATTAACCATTGACCCTGCTAGGGTAGATTCAATCATGAAGTTGTAACTTCCAGACAGCAAGAAAGAATTGAAGTCTTACTTTGGTAAGATTAACTTTGTTAGGAAGTTCATCACTGGGTTTGCTAAGATCGTGAGACCTTTGAACGCTATGTTGCAAAAAGATGCTAAGATTAAATGGACTCCAGAGGCAAAGGCAGCCTTTGAAGATATAAAGAAAGCAATTGCAGATGCCTCAATACTGATTAGTCCCAATTACACCAGGGACTTTTACATATACTCTTTTGCATCGGAGCATAATGTGCAACTGTCTTAACTCAAAGGAATGAAATGAAATAAGAAAAATTGATTGCATTTATGAGTTCCCCATTCAGAGATGGCGAGCTAAGGTATATGGATGTAGAGAGATAGGCTCTTGGTTTAGTCAGAGTAGTAAAGAAATTTAGGCACTATATACAAAGAAGTAAAGTTATAGCAGTGTTACCTGACTCAGCTATGAAAATGCTCCTCATGCAAATTGAACTAGGAGAGAAATGAGCTAAATGGATTATTGTATTGTAGGAGCATGATATGGACATCACTCCTATGAAATTAGTCAGGGGACAAGCACTAAGTTAGATGATTGCATAGATAGATCCTAACTTAACAAGCCAACAGTATGCAGTAGATTCAGAAGTGCATGATGACAGGTATTCTGACATCAGACATGTCCTAATCATAGGATGATGTCCACCCAACATGAAAGCATCCCAGAGAAGAGCTCTGAGTATTAAAGCATAATGATACATGATCAAAGGAGGAGTCCTTGTTGCAAGTATGTGCTAATCGATGTTGTCATTAATGTCAACATGTCTGTGTTGTCATTGGTGTCAACTGTGCTCTTGTTTTATTGCTTGCTTATGATGAGTTAGTTACTTGTATTGCTTTGTATAAGTGCTGAAGATGATGAGAATATGCTCCTAATATTGATTTTCCAAGTGTTTTTGAGAAAATTTAATTTATACTGAAGACATAGTTGTGAAGAAGTATTCTAGCTTATAGGATACTATCTGAGTTTTTGCTCGACATTTCTTCTGTACTAAAGACTAGAGGATGGGATTTTGATATGTTTTAGAGAACTAGTTGGAGATGTTAAATCTAGAGTTTGGTGCTCTGAAACACTGTGGTGTGAAATTTGTGTTCACTAGTTTGAAGATTGTGCCAGACAACATTTGCAGTGTGATAGGGAGAAAGCATTTTGCTCTGCATTTCTCCGCAGTTTGATTTTTGGTCTTGCAGTTTTGGACATATGTTTATAAGGTCCTCATCTATCTTCATTCCAAAGGATTTGTGATTTAGTTCTCTGAAAAGCAAGTTATTGATCAGTAGAGTTTGACACTGTTTGTTGTGAGCAGTCTGTGATATGTCTTCAAGTGATATTTGTTGTTTTCAAGTGAGATCTGTTGCGGATGGATTTGTCAGCTCCCAGGTGATGTTATGTTGTTCATGGATCATGTTGAAGGATTGTGCTTGGTCTGCAAGCTTTAATTAAGTTCTTGGAAGTGTGTGTCTAAGTTTTCTTGATGTTTACACAAGTTTGGCCGACTTGGGTATTAACATTGATTGCAGATGTGTTTTGTGGATTGTGGAAGCATGTTGAAGCATGTGAATATGTATTTAGGTCCAAGCTAAGCCATGAAGTGGTCATCCTTCATTCATTTGTTTCGCAAGATTGTTTAGGTCCAGACCTAATTTGAATTATGTATGTTTTCTGACCTTGAAGACTGTTTCAAGGGGTGTAGATTGTGTTTCTGACCTTGGTGAATGTTTCAAGGTTGATGAGTGGTATAAATAAGTGTAATGAATTCATGTGTATAGTGTGGGAAGCAAGGATGTGAAGATGAAAGTGTTTGTGTTGTGAGGCAGGGAAGGTAATATGTATTGCGCTTCATTGGTACTGAACTCAGGCATGTTACAGATGCTATTATATCAGTTCATGGCAGTGCGCCACCCCTCGACAGTGAGCCACCCTCAGCAGTGAGCCCTAAGGCAATGAGCCTCTTTTGTAATTCAGTATTGTTACTACATTATATTGTGAGCTAACACTCACTGTGGTTTTTCCCTTTTAGGGTTTTCCACATAAAAATCTAGTGTTCATGTGTGGATGGTGTTGATGTGTTCATATTTCTGTTATATGCATTTCATGTTTAATCTTTATAACAAATTAAGGGTTTGAGTAAACTGATATGAATGTGTTTAATTTTATGAGATTTTGAAGTTTTTGTTGCAACTGATTCACCCCCCCTCTTAGTTGTCTTGTGCATTCAACAATTGGTATCAAAGTGAAGGTTCCTTGGAAGAAAGCCTAATAGCTTAAGGTAGATCCGGGATGGTGCACAAGAATGACATTCCTTAGTTTGATGGAATTGACTATGCCTTTTGGAAGGTACGAATGCAAAGTTATCTTGTTTCTCTTGGTTACAATGTGTGGAGAATGGTTAAAGATGAATACACTATGCCTGATGATGATTTGGAGATTGCAATGGAGATTAGGGCTTATGAGACTAATGGTAAAGCCAAAAATGCTCTACTAAATGCTCTATCTAACACTGAAATAGCGAAAGTTTTGGATCTGAAAATTACTCATGAAATCTGGAATAAATTGAAGAGTATCTATGAAGGAGATGAATCTGTCAAGAGATCCAAGATGCAAAATTTAAAGTTCAAATATGAAACTATGCGGATGTCTAGAGATGAGAACATAACAAGCTACCTGCAGAAGATTGATGAAGTTGTCAATGGGATTAAAGTTCTCGATGGAACTTTGGATGATGAAGAAGTTGTGGATAAGATACTCAAAACACTTCCCAAATCTTATAGTCATAAAGTGTCTGGTATTGAAGAATTGTAAGATTCAGGCAAGCTTTCAAAAGATCAACTGCTCGGCAAACTGACTGCTTTTGAGATGAGAGAATTTGGCACCACTGATGGCCTTGTGAAAATTGAAACTACTTTTAAATCCAAAATAGAAAAGACTGTTAGATTAGATAAGTATGCTGTGGAATCAGATGAGGAAGACGTTGATGAGATTGAGGCAAACTTTGTGAGAAGAATGAAGTAGGGGACTAGAAAGTTCAAAGGTAAGTTACATTTCAAATGTTTTAGTTGTGGTAAGATTGGTCACTATGCTTCAATATGTCCTAAAAGAGCTTTGAAGATCAAGAACAGAGAAGGTAAAGGTAAGATGATAAGGAAAAGCTACTATGTTAGAGATGATGAAGGTGTAACTGATGATGAATCTGATCCTGAAGAATGGTAATGCTAGTGAATGCTTGTTTATTTCTAGTAAAGAAGAACTTGTTTCTACTAACCTTGCAAGTTGTGTGAAGGAAGGAAGTTTGGAAGAAGAAGAGATGTCTGCACCTCATGCTAGAAAAGAAAAGGATGAATGGATCATTGATAGCAAATGTTCAAATCACATGACAAAAGATAAGAGTAAGTTTGTCAAATTGGAAAAGTATGATGGAGGACTTGTTAGATTTGGTGATGATGCAGCTGGTAAGATTTGTGGAAAAGGATCAATTACTTTTGATGGCAAGCATAATACAGATAATGTTCTTTATATCAAAGGCTTAAAGCATAATCTTCTAAGTGTTGAACAAATGTGTAACAAAGGATATAATCTGATGTTTAAGGACAATGGATGTGAGATAAGAAAATGCTCTAGAACCATAATTGTTGCTGGTAAGAAGACTCATGGTAATGTTTATCATTTGAAAGGTGCTGACAATTGTTGTTTGTTGGCTTAAACAAATGAAAGTTGGTTATGGCATAGGAGAATGTGTCATATCAACTTTGATAATCTGGTGAGAATAAGATTAGTTCAAGCTGTAAGAGATCTACTTAATATTGTGAAGCCTGCTAATGCTATTTGCAAAGAATGTCAATTTGGGAAGCAACCAAAGACAAGTTTCAATGGCAAGGAAAAAACATCTACCAGTCTATTGGAGTTGGTGCATATAGACTTATGTGGTCCTACAAGAATAAGAAGTCTATAAGGTGAAAGGTACTTCATGCTACTTATTGATGATTATTCAAGAATGACTTGGGTTACTTTTCTCAGAGAAAAATTAGAAGCCCTAGACAAGTTCAAGGCATTTAAAGCAATGGTTGAAAATGAAATAGATTTGAGAATCAAGTGTCTGAGGTCTAATAGAGGTGGTGAGTTTACTTCAAATGAATTCAATGTTTTTTGTGAAGAACATGGAATAAAGAGACAACTGTTTGCCCCCAGAACTCCTCAGCAAAATGGAGTAGTTGAAAGGAAAAATAGAATAGTTTAGGAAGTTGCTAGGGAAATGATCAAAGAAGTTTAACTTCCAGAAGTATATTGGAAAGAAACTATTCATACTATTGTCTATGTTCAGAACAAAGTGCAAGTCAAAGCAAATGGAACAAAGACACCCTATGAGTTGTGGTGTGGAAGAACTCCTTCTATCAAGTATTTCAAAGTTTTTGGAAGCAAATGCTATATCAGAAGAGATGAAGAGTTAGGAAAGTTTGATGCTAGATGTGATGAAGGCATATTCCTTGGATAATCTACTAAAAGCAAAGCCTACTGGTACTACAACAAAAGGTTGATGAAAATTATTGAAAGTGCAAATGTGAAAGTAGATGAAGATATACAAAAAAATCTCAGAGCCTGTTGGATATGAATCAGATGAGTCCGCAGATATAGAAGTAGTTGAAGAAATCAAAGACAAGGAATCTCATATTGATGAGGAAGAAACTTTGGAAAGAATTCCCAAAACCCCCAAGTATGTGGAAAGGAATCAATCAGAGGAACAAATTATTGGTGATAAAAGTAAAGGAGTTCTGACAAGAAGAAGAGTTGCAGAAGAACATGTAAATCTCTGTTTAATTTCAAAGGTTGAACCTAAGACAGTTATTGAAGCATGTAAAGATAAACATTAGATCAAGGCAATGGAAGAAGAATTGATGTAAATTGAAAAGAACAAAACTTGGGAATTTGCCCCCAGGCCTGCAGATAAGAATGTGATCGGAACAAAGTGGGTTTTTAGGAATAAGTTCAATGATAATGGAGAAGTGGTAAGAAACAAAGCTAGACTTGTATGCAAAGGCTATTCACAAGTGGAAGGAATAGATTATGAGGAAACTTTTGCTTCGGTGGCAAGATTGGAGGCTATTAGGTTGTTTCTAGCTTTTGCAGCACATAAGGATTTCAAAGTATATCGAATGGATGTAAAGTCTGCTTTTCTAAATGGTGACTTGGAAGAGGAAGTATATATAGAGCAACCAGATGGATTTCAGTTATCAGATAAATTAGACATGATATGCAAATTGAAGAAGGCATTGTATGGACTGAAGCAAGCTCCCAAAGCTTGGTATGCTAGATTGGACAAGTATTTGTTACAACAAGGCTTCATCAAAGGGTCCACAGATAGTAACTTGTACATCAAAGCAAATGAAGATCAAATCCTAATTGTGGAAGTATATGTAGATGACAATCTTTGGAGGTAATGAATGTATGTGTAAAAGTTTTTTAGATGAAATGAAGAAAGAATTTGAAATGTCTATGTGTGGGGAAATGAACTTCTTCCTTGGGCTGCAAATTAATTAGACTGATAAGGGCATTTTCATTTCACAATCAAAGTATGTCAAGGAATTGTTGAAGAAGTTTTGAATGGAAGACTCCAAACCAGTTTGTACCCCCATGACAACTGGTTACAAACTAAGCAAAGATGATAAATCCCCTAAGGCTGATCAGAGCAATTATAGATCAATGATTGGAGGACTGCTATACTTGACTGCTACCAGACTGGATATCATGCATGCAGTTTTTCTTGTGGCAAGATTTCAAACTGATCCTAGAGAGTCACATGTCATGGCAGTGAAGAGAATATTCAGGTATTTGAAGGGCACTCCAGATCATGGTTTGTGCTATCCTAAGAACAATGACTTCAACCTATGTGCCTACACAGATGCAGATTGGGCGGAATGTATAGATGACAGGAAAAGTACAAGTGGTGGTGTGTTCTTTGTTGGAGACAGAGCCGTGTCATGTAAAAGCAAGAAGCATGATTCGGTATCCTTATGTACTGTAGAAGTAGAGTACATTGTAGCAACATCATGTTGCACACAGGTGTTATGGATGAAACAAACCTTGAAGGATATAAAAGTTGTGTATGATGAACCAATTCCCATTCTTTGTGATAATACAAGTGCTATCAACATTTCAAAGAATCCAGTGATGCATTCTAGGACAAAGCATATTTCTATCAGATATCACTTTATGAGAGAGAAGGTTACAGAGAAAGAAGTGAAGCTTGAGTATGTGACTACAAAAGGTCAGGTTGCTGACATATTCACCAAAGCCCTTCCTAAAGATACATTTGTGTATCTTTGGGAGAAGTTAGGGGTTATTGCACCTCCTTTGTTGAACTAGATGCATAAGGAAGTGCATTAGTCCAGTGTGATTAAGGAATTATTCTTTTTCTGGATTGATGATGGAGGCTACCTCTTAGGGGGAGTAGGTAGTAGCATTGGAGAAGTGTTGTAGTTAGAAGGAAAGTATTCAGAGTAGAAAAGGATAGTGCAAGTATGTGTTATATCATATTTAGGGAGAGAAATCTTGAAGAAAGTGTGTCACCCTTTCCATTGATGTCAAAGGGGGAGAGAGATCATGTGAAAAACTCAAGGGGAGAAAGAGTTTAGACGTGTAAAGAGAAAGGGGGAGAATGTGATTAGTACATAATCTTGTCTTGATGGTTTTTCACATCATATGTTGCCATCAATGACAAAGGGGGAGATTGTTGCAAGTATGTGCTAATCGGTGTTGTCATTGATGTTAACATGTCTGTGTTGTCATTGGTGTCAACTGTGCTCTTGTTTTATTTCTTGCTTATGATGAGTTAGTTACTTGTATTGCTTTGTATAAGTGCTGAAGATGGTGAGAATATGTTCTTGATATTGAGTTTCCAAGTGTTTTTAAGAAAATTTGATTTATACTGAAGATAGAGTTGTGAAGAAGGATTCTGGCTTACAGGATATTGTCTGAGGTTTTGCTCCGCATTTCTTCTGTACTGAAGACTGGAGGATGGGATTTTGATATGTTTTATAGAACTGGTTGGAGATGTTAAATCCAGAGTTTGGTGCTTCGGAATGCTCTGATGTGAAAGTTGTGTTCACCAGTTTGAAGACTGTGCATGACAACATTTGCAGTGTGACAGGGAGAAATTATTTTGCTCCGCATTTCTCTGCAATTTGATTTTTGGTCTTGCAGTTTTGGACATATGTTTATAAGGTCCTCAGCTATCTTCATTCCAAAGGATTTGTGATTTGGTGCTGCAGAAAGTAAGTTATTGATCAGCAGAGTTCGACAATGTTTGTTGTGAGCAGTCTATGATCTATCTTCAAGTGATATTTGTTGTTTTCAAGTGAGATCTATTGCGGATGGATTTGTTAGCTCCCAAGTGATGTTATGTTGTTTGTGGATTGTGTTGAATGATTGTGCTTGGTCCACAAGCTTTAATTGAGTTCTTGGAAGCATGTGTAGATAAGTGTTCTTGATGTTTACACAAGTTTGGCCGACTTGGGTATTAACACTGATTGTAGATGTGTTTCGTGGATTGTGGAAGCATGTGAAGATGTGTTTAGGTTTGAGCTAAGCTATGAAGTGGTCATCCTTCATTCATTTGTTCTGCAAGATTGTTTAGGTCTAGACCTAATTTGAATTATGTATGTTTGCTGACCTTGAAGATTGTTTCAAGGGTTGTAGATTGCATTGCTGACCTTGATGAATGTTTCAAGGTTGATGAGTGGTATAAATAAGTACAATGAATTCATGTGTAGAGTGTGGGAAGCAAGGATGTGAAGATGAAAGTGTTTGTGTTGTGAGTCAGGGCAACTAATATGTATTGTGCTTCATTGGAACTGAACTTAGGCATGTTGTAGATGCTATTATATCAGTTCATGGTAGTGAGCCACCCCTCGACAGCGAGCCACCCCTCAGTAGTGATCCACCCTCAGTAGTGAGCCACCCTCGACAGTGAACTCTATTTACAGTGAGCATTCTTTTGGACATTGAGTCCTTAAGGGCAGTGAGCCCTAAGACAGTGAGCCTCTTTTGTAATTTAGTATTGTTACTACATTATATTGTGAGCTAACACTCATCATGGTTTTTCCCTTTTAGGATTTTCCACGTAAAAATCTGGTGTTCATGTGTGGATGGTGTTGATGTGTTAATGTTTCTATTATATGCATTTCATGTTTAATCTTTATAACAAATTAAGAGTTTGAGTAAACTAATATGAATGTGTTTAATTTTATGAGAGTTTGAATTTTCTGTTACAACTGATTCACCCCCCCTCTCAGTTGTCTTGTGCATTCAACAATCCTATTTAAGAAAAACTATGAGGCGATATACCTCAAATGCTTAGACAAACAAGAAGCTGCCAAAGTTCTTCTTGAGTTACATGATAAGTTTGGTACAAATCATGGATTACATCTAGCTACCACACATGCCATCTTAAGGGCTGGGTACTATTGGCCCACTATTTTTAAGGATACAGTTGAACACATCAAGTTTTGTCACACATGTCAAACTACTTCTAACAAAGAAAAGCATGCAACTCAACTGTTTCAACCTGTGATGGAGATGCACCCATTCGAACAATGGGGCATGGATTTCATTGGATCTATCAATCCTCCATCCTCTGCCAAACACATGTACATGCTAACCATCACTGATTAATGTACTAGATGGATAGAGGCCATCAACAGCAAGACATGCACATCAGATGATGTGATCAAGTTTTTGGAGAGCAATATCATCACAAGGTATGGAATTCCATATGCTTTAGTTTGTGATAATGGCCCTATATTTGCATCTCTAAAATTTTCAAGTTGGGCATTTGATCATGGCATATTTTTAAAATTCTCACCAAATTACTACCCCCAGGGCAATAGCCTAGCTGAATCCACTAACAAAAATCTATTGAATATCATCAAGAAGTTAATTGAAAAGAACCCTAGGGAATGGAATACTTTGCTTAAGTATGCCCTATGGGTAGACATGACAAGATTTAAGACTGCTTTAGGCAACTTTCCCTATCAATTGGTGTATGGGGCGGATCCCATTCTCCTTGTCAACTTGAAAATCCTAACGTTACAGTTTGCCCAAGAGTATTTAGGCATAGACAATAAAATGGAAGTCAGATTATTGCAATTGTTGCACTTAGAAGAAAAAAGAGATAAGGCAATTGACCATTTTTCCAAACATAAGGCTATTGTCAAACACTGGTTTGAAAAAAGAGCCCAGGTAAAGGCGTTCAGGATCTCAGATTTGGTCCTATCATGGGATAAAGCCCACGAGAAGAAAGGTGATCATGGTAAGTTTGGTAAACTGTGGATTGGTCCCTTTCAGATATCAAAGATATTAGGAGACCGCACCTATAGGCTTAAGACCTTAACAGGTGAGGATGTCCCATTATTGGTCAATGGGCAATTTCTCAAGCACTATTTCTAAGCTTAGGTAGGTTAGGTCAGAACCATGTATTATATGTATATATTATATAGTTGCTTGTACAACTTGCTTTGGGTGTTTGCTTTGTTTGTGTGTTGTTGAGTCCTTGTTTTGATTAGGCAAGATAGAGCACCTTTCCACTTTAGAAAACTAGTGAAATTGTTAGAATTCAAGAAAGAACTACAAATTCCTACATAGGTTGTAACTCCTATCAGCTTAGGTACTTTTGATCAGGTCTGTGAGATCATATTCATCAATAGTAACTCTTTTGTTCAAGAAGATCATCACAAGCACACACCTAACAGCCTTGGATTTGTTGAAGATACTAGTATCTGTGTTAAGTGAAAGATATAAAGGTTTGCCCTTGCTACCATTGCAATTCTAAGCCTAAACAAGCAAGTACCTGCACCTTGCAAATGAGCTTACAAGAATGTATCTTATGAACATTGAAAAAAAGAAGAAGCATATATTGAATACCAAAAGAAAGAAATCCTTAGGTCATCCAAGTAACTCTACCGGGGCTATGGACGCCTATCTGGCAGTGGGGCTCTACTTGGGAGAATTGTAAAGATAACCTTGTCAGGGCTATGGACGCCTGCTGGCAGCAAGGCTCTATCCAAGGTTGGCTTAGAGGGTTAAATCCAACTATGTAGCTTAACATTAACTACTAGTATTTTCAACCTCTCTTCAAGATGAAGGAAATGAATCACATGCATGCACCTGATTCCTTCTCATTACATTGTTGTGTTGATGAATATGGTCTCATTCAGAAAGGTCAGGATGCTTATGCTAATGCCTTAGCAAAATAGGGACCCAACTTTTTTCTGCTTTACTTGGTTTGCTTGTTCCTTTTTGTTGATGGGTGTTTTAGCACACAACACAAGTGAAATGTAGGTTATCTCACCCCTCTTGAAAGGAATCTTGTCCTAGAAAATCCAGAATAAGACTGTCCCAAGGTTTCTAATGTCAGGTCTTGACTTGCAAGATAACTCAGTGGGAATGTACTTTGATGTTCTAGTCAAGGGGACTTACATGCAATGTAGACAAAATTTAATGCATTAGGGTTTGATTGCATATGGACTCATCAGTTTTTTGATTTGACAATGCATAGGTGAACTGATGTATACTCAAATTTCTATAAATATGTGATTTCAGCCTGCAACAAGCAATCTACTAACTTTATTCACTGGATATGGATTCTGTGATTGTACTATGCAAGTTTATGGAACCTAATCTAACAGGATTTGATAAACAAAATGCAAAAGAAAATAGGGAGAGAGAAGGGGTAGAGGGATCCTATAGATAGCTACAAGAATGATCAACAAACATATAGATAGATTCCCAACAATAAACAAATCTCTGCTTAGCCAGGCAACCCACAACGCTATAGAGACTGTGCAATCTTCTAAGGAAACATAAGGGTTTTTAAAGTATGAAGGGTTCATCCAACACCCAATTCCTAGCATAGTTTAATGAACTCACACAATCAAACTTAGCTCATACAAATGTGTCTAGACTAACCATGCAAAATGACATACAATCAGCAAGCCATCAATTGTATGGACAGAGAATCCATCAAATATCTAAATAGTTAACCACAAATGCAACTGAATAATTACTTGGAAAGGTGAAGAGAAACCATGAAAATCATATCCAATTGACAAAATGAGCTCATATGGTAGCAACAAATGAAATTCAGTTTACATTGATTTAGAAAATGGCAGAGTTTCAACAATTCTTTTCTCTCCAGTCCTTTCTTACCCCCTTTACAATGAGAGAGGTTGCCTTTATATAGAGACACACACATAGTAAGTTTTTCGGTGGATGGTGCGGATTAAACCAACACCAAGGGCTCATAGTTGACATCATTTAATTTTGGTCAGTGGGTAGTTACAATCTCGGAATTGATTTTGTCCTTTAGGAAAAAGATGAAATAACAACTTTTCAGCTCATGATAATAGGACAAAATAGTCACTTTTTGAGTTGTCTAATAAGACAAATCACTTTTCCAATGAGTTGATTGGTCAAAAGGAGTATATGGCACTTTTTGAAGAGATATTCTAGCTAGAGGCTTGATGGGTTTAGCATTTGATGACTAGATGGCTGGGACGACTGTGAATAGATCCAGAGTCAATGAACTGACTCTATAGGGACAACACTGATGTAGGTCTGATCTCCTATGTTTTCTAGATTTAAGGGCTTATCTCCATCACCTTTGACATCATACTGGCTTCCTTTTGTAGCTCCTATACAACAGTGGTTTGGTTGATAAAATAAAGATTCTTCCTATTTGGGACAACATGGTATCTCTAGGTTTTTATC
Organism: Cunninghamia lanceolata; assembly: GCA_027924645.1. Lineage (NCBI taxonomy): Eukaryota > Viridiplantae > Streptophyta > Pinopsida > Cupressales > Cupressaceae > Cunninghamia > Cunninghamia lanceolata. Next base: position 5,949,891 of record BSBN01000429.1, on the reverse strand, counting down.
CTTCATGGTGGCTCCAACCGGTTCCTTTGTGCTTCATCCTCTCAGACCTATAATCCATAATGCCAAGCATCAATTTCATCATAACAAATCATTTAGGGTCAAGATAAATCAAAATATATCCCTTTGTAGCGGCAGATCAATCAAGGACAACTCAATGTCAATTTTGTTGCCATTAAATTCATCATTTTTAACTACCCATTTCGCATCTGTGGCGACCTAGAATGTTTTTGCACCCATCTGGAGCTGGTAAGAAACTGTCATTTCACATTTTTACACCCTTTTTGGCAAAAAGCAAGATTTTTGGGGGTCACTAGATGCGGGTCGGAAGGGGGTCACTGGATATATCTTGTAGGAGGTGAAATTCCCGCAATGTCCTACGTGAGGCAAAAATCCCACAAGAGGTCACAGGATGGGCAGAGGAAATAAGCATCATAGGATAAGCGAGTAAAATTGACCTCTCAGGATATATCCTATGACATGAGTTTTTAGTGCAATATCTTGAGACAAGGGTTTTCAGTGCAATGTCCTGTGACATGGGTTTTCCCCGCAATGTCCTATGACATGGGTTTTTCCTGCAATGTCCTAAAATTCCCTCAAGACAGTATATTTTAAAATATATTTAAGTATAAGTTATTTTAATTTCTTATATTTTAAAATATACTGTTAGGATGTTTGAGATAGGTTTTGGATCCATAGGAGTTAAATTGCAGATTCTAGAATTTGGAGGATCCATTAGATTTCAGACTTAGCCATTTTTTTAAGATTTTGAGGTTTCAGACTTAGCCAAATTCAGAGGATCAGCAACATGCATCAGGGTGAAGGCACATGGACGTCCCCTTAGTAAAATTTTGCAGAATTTGACATGATTTTGCAATTTTGAGGATTGGAAAATAGGAGTCCCAACAAGATACATCCTGTAGTAGTAGTTTTTAGTACTATATCCAGTGAACCTCATTTTTAGCGCAAATGTTACAAAGACCCATTTTTCATTCATAAAAATAATCAAAAGTCTTTGCAAATCAATCATGAAAAGCACCAGACCCAAATCATCATAAATGCCTAAATTTGGAACAAATCTTGCATTCTAAGTACCATTTCACTTTCTCATCATCATATGGAGGAAAGGTTGAGACTCCAAGCCAAAGCAAAAGAGGGAGTCTCCATTTGACAAAATGGGGCGTGTGTGTAGGGCACAAGACAATTCTCTTCTCATAAAGGTATAATGTTACCTTTGACATTTTTTCCTTTGAATTCTTTACATTGAACAGAGAAGTGCAAGTGTATGGGCCAATAGACAAGGGAAATTGACCACCTTGACTGTGTTTGCTAGATAGGATCTTCTACAAATCATAGAGCTACTACTAAAGTTCGAACAACACCAAAGTTTTGCTCACAAATTTAGGTAGTTTATATGGTACACTTATATATCCACCTATCCTAATATATATGAAAGAAGAGCACAAGGTAAACCAATTTCACTATTCTACAATAGTTGTTGGGGCTTCTAAGAAAAGTGTTTATTCAAATTATTTTCCATGAGCCTGATCAAATAGAACATAAATGCTCATTGACCCTCCTAAAGGGTTTATAGCTCTCATTAAGTTCCAATTGAGGGTAATGTTCATATACTTTTTTGTCCTATAGATATCACTCCAACTCTATTTAGTCTTAGGAACACTACTCTTCTTGCCATCAAATACACCAAATAAGAAGTCAATTTGATGTGTAGAATTGTTTGGTGTCTTGGACTTCAATTAGTTGATTGTGTAAACTATTGCTAATGAGGATTCCCTAGTTGATCTTGTATTTATTCTCCAAAATAATGGTGATGAACCTAAACACCCAAAAATGAGATTCCTTAGCATTGGGATTACTTGAGATCCAATTCAATAAAGTGATCAAGTCACTTATCTCCAGTTGATCTCACTCCAACAGAGTGCCTTGGGTATCCAAGATGTAAATCCCCTTGCTTTCTTCAACCTGATATTATTTATGGCCCTAGAAAAGAAATCAAGATCCTTTTTATAAAACTATATGGCATAATAAATAGTTACTATAACATACACCTAATGGATCTAAAATGTCTCATCTATGATGTCTGGCATGATGTCTAAGATTACATCATTAGTTAAACCATTGATCCTTTTGATCTGAGGGTCAAAGTATTTGGCATAAGTCATGATAAGTTCAAGGACTAGACTAATATGGAGAAAGCAATAACCTAGACAATGCCATTGTCTACAATGTACCTAGCACGTGTTTCTCTATCATAAACATATATTCTCTTCATAAAATTTACCATATCTGCATGCCCTAGGTCTATATCTGATACATCAACTATTGTATATGTGATATTTTAAGTGGGACTAACCCCTTTGAATTCATACTTGGTCTCCTTATATTTGGGGGATGTCATGTGGCAAGCCATAATGGTGAGCGAGACTCAAGATGAGTAGTGCAGGGAGTCATCTTTGTAAATGCTAGTTTGGTGGAGTTACAAGGTGCAGAGGCAAATAAGTAGTTTGTAAGTTTTACAAATGTGCAAAGGTAGCTTGTAAGTAGCTTGCATATGATTATTGTGGAGTTTTGGGTTTTGAAGGCAAACATGTAGTTTGCAAGGTTTGCAAATATGCAAATGGGGTTTAGAACTCCACAAGACTTTTAGTAGTGAGACATAGCAAGTGAAATACAACTTATAGTTTGCATGCAAATATAAGACTACATCCTAGGTTTCAAAGTCCACAAAGGAAGATTACACATTGATAAAATGCAAGTTCACAATTTACATGCAAATATGTGACCAACAACTATGCACATTTAGGATTCTAGGAGGATTAACTGAACATTTAAAATTTTATTGGATATCTTCCCACTTAGACTAGGGTGTAAATTTACTCACAATGGAAGAAAGAGCACATAAAACCCTAGACTCCAAAAATTGTAGCATATTCTTTGAATACACAAGAAAGATATGAAAAAGTGTGCTTAAAGCCTTTGGCAAGGAATAATTAGAGATGTGATCCAATAAATGAAGCAAGACCACATGAATTTGTGATGTCCTAGCTTTCACAAGCATGAAATCTTCTTTGAAAAAACAACTTTATGTGCATATGAGTGTGAATCCACAACATGAAGGGTTGACATAAGACCATGGAGGGATTGTGGTTTAAATGTTTTTGGTGGGGTCATGAGAGAGCTCTACAAGTGTGAGAAATCATGATTAATTATGCAAATGAGGGTAGAAGATTGTTTTATAAAGCCCCCATTCACATGTGTGCACTTTTAATTTGTTCTTGCTTTTTATGTTTTTTATCAACAAACATGTGGGGTTGAGGTGCATGAGTGCATGTTTTGTAAATGAGAGGTTCAATTTCATAGGTGTGATAAGAGGCAAGTTGTGAGATGCAGGTGTAATTTGCATTTTGCATGAAAGTTGTGTAGAGTGAAAATGAACTTTGTGTGTTGATACATATAAAGTTTATAGGGTTGCGAGATGCAAGAGCAAGAAGTCAATTTGCAAGTTTTACAAATATGTGAATGGAGTATAAAACTCGGCATGTCTATTGATAGTTAAGGTGTAGGGAGCATAAGCACATTACATTTTGCATGAAAGTTGTGCAAAGTGTATATGAATTCTACAACCCAATATGCATAGTTCATGGGGTTGTGGGGTTCCAAAGTAAGCATGTAAATTGTAAATATGCAAAGCAAGTTTGCATTAAATCTTTGTTATCATTAGAGGTGGGAATGAAATGCAAGTTTTTAAGTTTCATGTGAAGGTGCAAGTAAACTCTACAACCCATTTTGTTATAAATCCATGGACTTTGAGGGTTAGGAAGCAGGTTTGCATAAAATTCCAAAAGTGCAAATGGACTCAATAATTGTGCTAATGTTAAGAACTTGATACTTTCTTGAAATTTTTGCCTAAACTTGGAAACCATATTTTCCCTATAATCACTATGGCCTTGACTTATTCAGACATGAAAATTTTAATGAGATTTACTTGGCATTAGGAGACAAGACTTGAGAAAGGAAAATAATGTGAGACTAGGATATCAACAAAAATACATGACAAATCATGGAAGGCCTAAAATTTTGAAAATGGGTACAATTAAAATGTTAGTAAATGATATCCAAAACATGCATGAGTTATTGGGTCTTTTAAACAAGTACTCTCTTATTGTAATGTTATATCAGGATTCAATTGCATAATTTTTTAGTCAATCTCCTTGACCCATATTTCATGAGTAGTAGTTTATATGAACCCATCTCTCATGAGAATGAATGGTCCAATTAACCCTTATTGTATCTAGTTAATTCTCACAAGGGTGAAGCATTATGAATTCTTGGGAGTTCACCCATCCTAGTGCTACTCTAACTCAAGCATACTTAACCATGGAGTTTCCCCCAAGATCAAGCCCACTTTGCTTTCTACCCCATTTACAAAGCCTTAAACAAATGTTGTGCCTTATGAATGGCCATTAGTATCTAAATCCTCAAAATCTCTACCAATTAACTATGATCTTAGCACAAACAACAAACATTTGTTGACTACGATCCATTTGTACCCTTGATGCAGAAGCATCCAGGTTCATGTGCAATCCTCATCAACCAAAAAGATTTGTTTTTACTTTCTTATTGTCTGTTTTGGCTGCAGGAGTTGCTGCAAGAGTGAATTGATCAAATTTGGAGAATTTTCCTAAGGAAGTTGGCCAAGTAAGTGATTGATCTTATAGAAGGCCCAAAAGGGTATTCGTACCTCAATTTTGGTGAAGATCTAGTCAAAATTGGTGAAGTTATGCTCCAACGCAACTTTTGAGTCCTACTGACCTGGCACTAAAATCCTATGACACCGGAAATCCGTGCTGGCAGTCAATGAACAAGTCTGCGCTAAAATCTTAAGGTTTGGACTTATGCTAAAATCAACTCTTACTGACCATGTCCGTTACCTTCGATTCCTCCACTAAGTCGGTGACATCATCATTCCGCGCCGAGTAATTTCACACTGTCTGAGCTAAAAGTCTTCATCGCCGACCTTGCGCTAAATACCAGTTCCATTGCCTAAGTCGGTTGACGTCAAAATCCACGTAGGTCAGATGGATGGAAAATCGTCACTTCACGATTTAGTGCTAAAAAGCTTGCTCACTAACTTTGCGCTAAAATGGAGCTGCACTGACAAAGTCGGTTGAGGATGAAATCTGCGCTAGTCGAATGAGGTCGAATCTCGCGCTAGTTGGCAGAGGTCATTTTCACTTTCCTCTGTGAAGGTCGGTTGAGACCGATTTTAGCACTTTCTCTGCAAAAGTTGGTAGAAGCCAAATCCAACGCTTTCTCCTTTGCGCTAAAATCTTGTTGAACTGACTTTCCCTGCTAGCAAACCAGAAATGACAAAAGGTTAATTTTGACAGTTTGTACATCTGTTCCAAGGGCAAATCAAGGCATGACATGTGTTAAGATCATTAAGGAAGGTCGGTGGCCACCAAAGAGGTCTATAAATTCATGGATTTTGTTCTTTGATGGGAGCTTCTCCTTACTCAAGATTGTAGTACATTTTGGAGTCTTTCTAAAGATTTATCCTAAATGCATGATTAGTTGATCTGCATCTTGTAGCATTATAAGGCTGAGGCCAATATCTTTGTGATGCAATCTACACTCCTATTGTAATCTCTCTTGCATATGAATAAAGTATTGTTGTTCTGTTGTTCTGCTGTTGTTGTTTTGTTGTGATTTTATCATTTGTTGCTTGGTTTAGCTGTTTGATAAGACTCTTGAATCTTGACCTACATCAAGTGGTATCAGAGCCAAGATTCACACTCCTTGAGGCCATGGGATTGCTATAGAGGATCTGAGACATGGCACACTGAGATAGAAGGAGGAGAGGACCACCTCCAAGGATTGGAGATGCAGCATTGACATAAATGCTGAGAGGCATCACGGCTAGGCTGGATGCAATGGAGAGAACGCAACACAAAGGAGTACCTATGGCATATGTAATTGACAATGAGGAGGCAGAAGTCAGTGGAGAGGAAGTAGAAGAAGGAGAAGATGGATTTGAGAGGAGGTTATTGCATGCAATGACAAAGATTGCCAGTAAACCCTGTGTTGAGCTACCCAGTTATAATGGTAGTTTGAAACCAGATGAGCTGAGAGACTGGATTTCAAAAATGGAAAAGTTTTTTGAGTTGGAATCTATTGAAGACCCTAAGAGGGTAAAACTTGCAGCTTCAAAGCTGAAAGGATGTGCATCTCTGTGTTGGGATCATGTGCAAGTCGAAAGACAAAGAAAGGGGAAGGAAAATATTAAGACCTGGGAGAGGATGTTAACCAAGTTAAAGACAATTTTTGCCAACCGATCATCAAATCACCATGTTCAAGATGTTGCAGAACCTCAAGCAGAGGGAGAAAAGTGTGTAAGACTACACTGAAGAATTTTACAGATTGAATATTAGGGCTGGTCACATTGAAGATGATGTTGAGAAGATCTCTAGGTATGTAAATGGGTTGCATTATTCGATCCAAGATGAAATTAGCATGGTTAGAATTACCAACATAGAAGAAGCCTATCAATTTGCATTGAAGGCAGAAGAAAAGATCTCCAGAAGGTAGAATAGCTCTAGAGGAAGAGGTAAATCCTCCAAAGGAAGAGGGCAGTCAAATCCTAGACGTGGATCTCAGGATAAGCAAGGTGAAGCAAGTTCTTCCAATACCCAAGGAGGTAGAGGAACGGGTGATTACCCTAGAGGTAGAGGCAATTTTGGAAGAGGAAGAGGGTTTAGTGGAACATGTTTCCAGTGTGGACAAACTGGACATAGGGCATTTGAATGTCTTCAAGTACAACAGAGCAGTGGCAAAGGAAAGGAGATTAGAGCCCATATAGCACAAGTTGAGGAAGAGAGTGTGGCAAGTGCAGCCTCACCGAAGCGTGGAGAAGAAGCTGAGGATGGAGAATCCTTGATGATGAGGAAAGTTCTTCTAGCACTAGAGAAGGTACGAGAGGAACCAGAACAACGAAGAAGTTTGTTTAGAACCAGATGTGAGTGTAGGGGAAAATGCTGCAAGGTCATTGTAGATAGCGGTAGTACTGACAATTTAGTGTCAGAAGAAATGGTGTAGAAGTTAAATTTGAAACGAATAAAACACCCTACTCCTTACAAGGTCTCTTGGCTGCAAAAGGGACATCAATTACTGGTAAGTGAACAAAGCCTTGTCAAATTTCATATTGGAAATTATAAAGATGAGATATTGTGTGATGTTATGCTGATGGATGCATGCCACTTGCTATTGGGCAGACCTTGGCAATATGACAGGTAGGCCATTCATGATGGCAAGAGTAATTGCATTCCCCTTAAGAAATATGGGGTTGAGTATGTGCTAAATCCTTTGAAGGATAAGGATGAGGATGTTGAGAGAAGTAATAGGGTTTGTCTAGTAAGTGGAAAACAGTTCATAAGGGAAATCAGAAAGGAGAAGGTCTATTATTCTAACCTGCCTCAAGTTGCAAAAATTATGACAGCTGAGAAAAGGGTAGAAGTTCCCACAGAGGTCCAAGAAATTCTGAGTGAGTTTGATGACATACTAATGAAGGACTTACCTGACGGATTACCTCCAATGAGAAGCATAAGTCACTACATGGATTTGATACCAGGAGCAAGCCTACTAAATAAGGCACCATATAGGATGACACCTATGGAAAATGAAGAGGTGAATAGGCAAGTGTAAGAGTTATTGGATAAGGGGCTGATTAGGAAAAGTCTCAGTCCGTGTGTTGTACCAGCAACACTGGCACCTAAGAAAGATGGAAAATGGTAGATTTGCACTGATTCAAGAGCTATAAATAAGATAACCATTAAGTATAGGTTTCCATTGCCTTGTATGGATGATTTGATGGATTGCTTGAGTGGAGCAAAGTATTTCAGCAAGATTGGTTTGAAGAGCGAATACCACCAAATCAGAATTAGAGAAGGGGATGAGTAGAAGACAACATTCAAAACCAAGGATGGACTGTATGAGTGGTTAGTGATGCTATTTGGGTTGACAAATGCACCCAACACTTCTATGAGATTGATGAATGAGGTAATGAAACCATTCCTTGGCAAGTTTATCATAGTTTATTTGGATGACATTTTAGTTTTCAGCAAGACAAATGAGGAGCACCTACTGCATCTAAGGGCAGTCTTGCAAAGATTAAAAGAAGAGAAGTTGCTGGTGAACATGGATAAGTGCAGTTTTATGCAGAAGGAACTAGTGTATTTGGGTTTTGTAGTATCAGAAGAGGGGTTGAAGATGGATCCAGAGAAGGTTAAGGCAATACTGGATTGGCCAGAAGTTTTCATGGCTTGGCGAGCTTCTATAGGAAGTTCATTAGAAATTTTAGTGGAGTGTGTGCACCAATCACTGAAACAATCAAGGGTGTTAGGAGAGAGTTCCAATGGACAGCTACAACAGAAAAGAGTTTTTAGATGTTGAAGAAGAAGGTGACAAAACAACCAGTGTTGGCATTGCCAGACTTTAACAAAGTTTTCCAAGTGGATTGTGATGCTAGTGGTAGTGCAATTGGGGGAGTGTTAAGTCAAGAAGGTAGACACATTGCCTACTTTAGTAAGAAACTTAATGAAGCAAAGAGGAAATACTCCGTTTATGACCAAGAATTCTATGCTATAGTGCAGGCCTTAAAGAAGTGGCGACATTATCTGCTGTCAAATGAGTCTGTGTTGTATACTGATCATCATGCCTTACAGTACATCAACAGTCAAGGTAAATTAAATTAGAGGCATATGAAGTGGGTGGAATTCCTACAAAGTTACTCTTTTGTTTTGAAGCATCAGAGTGGTCAGTCAAATCGGGTAGCAGATGCACTTAGCAGAAGATGTTTATTGATGAATCAGTTAAGGGTTAATGTTGTTGGCTTTGATGAAATGAAGGATTTGTATCCAGATGATCCTGATTTTAAGGAAGCATTGATTGTTAGTAAGAGTCCAGTGACTGGAGATAGGACACCATGGTTGGAATATTTTATCCAGGATGGTTTGTTGTTCAAAGGACATAAATTATGCATTCCTAGAAGTTTAATGAGAGAGAATCTCATCAGAGAAAAGCACAGTGGAGGATTAAGTGGACATTTTGGAGTAGGTAAGATAGTGGCACAACTGAATGAAAGTTATTTTTGGCCTAGAATGGGTGCAGATGTGAAGAAACTGGTACAAGGCTATAGAATTTGCCAATATGCTAAGGGAGCACGACAGAACACAAGACTGTATCAGCCATTGCCTATACTTGATAGACCTTGGGAGCATATAAGTATGGATTTTGTTCTGGGATTGCCTCAGACATAGAGAGGTCATGATTCCATTTTTGTTGTTGTGGACAAATTTTTAAAGATGGTTCATTTTATACCACGTTAGAAGACTAGTGATGCATCCCACATAGCTATATTATTTTTTAGATAGGTAGTTAGGTTACATGGGTTGCCTAAGAGCATAGTTTCAGACCAGGACACGAAGTTTGTTCATCATTTTTGGCGTACATTATGGAAGAGAATGGGCACTGAATTAGGTTTCAGCTCAGCTTATCATCCACAGACTGATGGACAAACTGAGGTTGTGAATAGGAGTTTGGGAAATCTATTGAGATGTTTGGTGGGAGATAAACCACATCAATGGGATCTTATCTTGGCATAGGTAGAATTTTCTTATAATAATTTAGTGAACAGAAGTATAGGAAGGAGTCCTTTTCAAATAGTTTATGGGTACAGCCCAAGAGGTGTTGATGAACTCTGAGATAGTGCAGATTTGAACAGGAAGAGTGCTGTTGCCAAAGATTTTGCAGAATAGCTTCATGAGGTTCATAAGGAAGTGAAGGAACAATTGGAGAAGAGTGCCAACAAGTACAAGGAGTATGCTGATGCGCATAGGAGGGAACAAGAGTTTCAGGTAGGAGACTTAGTTTTGGCACATTTAAGGAAAGAAAGGTTTCCACAGGGAACATATAATAAGTTGAAATTCAAGAAGATAGGTCCGTGCAAGGTGTTGAGGAAGTTCTCATCCAATGCCTATGAGATTGAGTTGCCAACAGGGATAAACATCTCACCTATTTTTAATGTTGCTGATCTGTATAAGTTCTATGAAGGTGAGTCAAGTTCTCAAGGAGGGATACATTCACATTCACCTAATGCACAAGGGTGCATAGATCAATTGCCTGAAAAGAAGATTGAGGAAGTGGATCAAGTGATTGACTCACAAGTAGATAAGAAGACTAGAGAAAAGGAGTACATGGAGTATCTGGTCAAATGGAAGAACTGAGCTGCATATGGAGCTTCTTAGCTGACTGCTGTAGAACTTGTCAAGTTTGGGATTCTAGTTCCAGACTTGCCAAAATGTTCCTGAGTTTTCAACTCATGGAACATTTCAGTTACCCGGCGTGTCTAATGTAGGAGCATCTGGGTTCACGTGCAATCCCCATCAACCAAAAAGATTTTTTTTTACTTTCTTGTTGTCTGTTTTGGCTGCAAGAGTTGCTGCAAAAGTTAATTGATCAAATTTGGAGAATTTTCCTAAGGAAGTTGGCCAAGTAAGGGATTGATCTTGAAGAAGGCCCAAATGGGTATCCGTACCTTAATTTTGGTGAAGATTTGGTCAAAATTGGTGAAGTTATGCTCTAATGCGACTTTTGATTCCTACCAACCTGGCGCTAAAATCCTATGACACCAGAAATCTATGCTGGTAGCCAATGAACGAGTTTATGCTAAAATCCTAAGGTTTGGACTTGCGCTAAAATTAGCTCTTACTGACCATGTCTGTCACCTTCGATTCCTTCGCTAAGTTGGTGACGTCATCATTCCGCGCTGAGCAATTTCACACTGTCTGTGCTAAAAGTCTTCATCGCTGACCTTACGCTAAATACCGGTTCCATTTCCTAAGTCAGTCGACGTCAAAATCTGCGCAGGTCAGATGGATGGAAAATCACTGCTTCCTGACTTAGCGCTAAAAAGCTTGCTCACTGACTTTGCGCTAAAATGGAGCTGCACTGACAAAGTCAGTTGAGGATGAAATCCACACTAGTCAGATGAGGTCGAATCCCATGCTAGTTGGCAGAGCTCATTTTCAGCACTTTTCTCTATGAAGGTCAGTTGAGACTGATTTCAGTGCTTTCTTTGCAAAAGTCAGTAGAAGCCAAATCCAGCGCTTTCTCCTTTGCACTAAAATCCTGTTGAACTGACTTTCCCTGCTAGCAAACTAGAAATGACAAAAGGTCAATTTTGACAGTCTGTATGACCTTTCCAAGGGAAAATCAAGGCATGACACATGTCAAGATCATTAAGGAAGGTTGGTGGCCACTAAAGAGGTCTATAAATTCATGGATTTTGTTCTTTGATGGGAGCTTCTCCTTACTCAAGATTGTAGTACATTTTGGAGTCTTCCTGAAGATTCCTCCTGAATGCATGATTAGTTGATCTACATCTTGTAGCATTGTAAGGCTGAGGCCAATATCTTTGTGATGCAATCTGTACTCCTACTGTAATCTCTCTTGCATATGAATAAAGCATTGTTGTTGTTTTGTTGTGATTTTGTCATTTGCTGCTTGGTTTAGCTGTCTGATAAGACTCCTAAACCTTGACCTGCATCAACCCTTAAACTCCAATAGGACTTCCCATTTAGTTAATCCTTATCCTTCAACCTAATCTATGGATACCAAGTTAGAGCTAGGAAATAATCCCTAGCTAGTAGATATGATTGCAAGACATGTAAGTCAAAACTTTCCTTTACTCCAAAAGAAGAAGAATGAGAGAACAAGATTGAGAAATTAGACGTGAAAGAAATTGTAAGAATGACTATAGAATGATCATTACTTAAGAAAAACTAAGCATAAAATCTAGATAGTCACAAAAATAAAACTTAAAGCGAGTTATGAACCAGGAAGATGGCCTACTCCAAATACATTCATAGTTTTAAATGCTAATAAGAAATTATGGGATACCTATAAGGCTAGACTACATTTATAAATAGGGACGATCCAAAAGGATTTTGAGGCCCAATAAATTAGTTAGCCCAATGGAAATTGTCTACACAAGAAGCATATTGATGGCATTGTCCATGATGTAGCATTCACTTCTAGAGAAAGTAGAATATCTAACCACTAAGGTTTAGGAAAATACTCAAAGCATAAATTCCTTGAAAGGGAAACATTTTGATACATTTTCTAAAATTTTACAAATCTCCCATAATAAAAAATCATAAAAGCTTTAGTAAATGGTTTGATAAATCCTCAAGTTAAAGCTTATGAAATGTTAAGCGTAGTAAATAATGATCAAAAGATAATTCTAGCATATAAAAATGATCATAAATCAATTTTGTCTCATGTTGCCTCTAAACTTGAAAAGGTCAAAGAATATGTTAGCAAAATGAAAATTAGACAAGTAGAAAATGATAGTTTTGATGAAGAAACATCAATAATAGATCTTCATTTGCCACTAAAGAAAGCTAATCCTAGAAAAAACATGGTAGTTATCACAGTAAAGAACATAATGATATATCTGAACAATTCCAAATCAAAGCTAAAAAGTAATAGAAAATAGATTGGCTTAAACAAATTGGAATTGTTTTTGATAAAAGGGGTAAAACAGGTTTTGAAGGGACCCCAAAAACCTTAGATCAAAATGCTACCCCAAAGATTAAACATAACTAGATGGTAGCCATCTAACAGAAAACATGAACAAAAAACAAAACGTAGCTCTAAAGATAACACAGTCCACACCTGCTGCCAAAAAACAAAAAGCAACAAACAAACAACAAACCAACAAGAAACCACCAGCAAGGTCACATCTTCTTAAGGGTCTTGGTTGCACCCAACTCCTGTTTGTAGAACTCCTCATGCAGCTTAACAAACCCTAGGAGCTCATCCTTCTCGACTTCAAATGCTGCCCCAAGTTTGAGAACTTGGACCTTCCTGCTCGCCGATCTTACCTTGTTTCCCACTGCCACCACTCATCTGCACTTTTCCCCCCTCATCCTTCTGACCATCCTTTCCAATGATCTGCTCCTCTTTAAGCTCCCTCAACTTTTTAGTAAGAATTTTAATCCCCTCAGCATTGTTTTGAATGGTACATTTACTTATTTCCACCACTCTCTCCAAGTTTTGTTTGATATCATTCAACTCCTCAACCTTGGCTAGACGAGTATCAAAATCTTAGCTATAATTCTCTAACTCCTTCTCTAGCTGACCCACCCTAGGAATGGCTTCCCAAGTGAGTTGGACCTCTGAGTCTAACCTATCCTCAATCTCCACCCTACTGCCAATCCTTTCTTGCATCGCAATCAATCTAATATTGATTTTGTTTATTTCAGTTAAAAACCATTTAGTCATGCAATGATGGCTATCCATCGCCTCCTTCACCATGCCCAGTACCTCCAAGAGTTCCTCCCTATTAGCAACAGAAGAAAGTAAAAAAGAAAATTTCCCAGGTAAATTGCAAGAAGGGTCAGGAATCTACGGGAAAGAAACCCCAACCCTTGGTTCATCAGTAACAATGTCCACTACATCTTTCTACTTACCTTTGGGTTTCACTTCTCGCCTCTTCTAAATAGTCTCCTTACCCTTACCTTTCTTAAACTAACCAACAGACCTTCCATCAGGATCATCACTAGCTTTCTGACCAAGGGTCCCCCTCTTATCCTTAACATTTCTTTCTTTGGGCCCCTTCTCCTTACTATCCTCAACCCCCTTATCCTCCTCAAGGGGAGAATCTTTCGACCAAGAACCATCATCCTTCCTGCTCTGTTTCTTAAGGGTACTCATACCTTCATTTCTCTTCCTTTTTCTCAAGGTGTCACCCTCCTCAGCCTGCGAGGATCATGGAGTAGAAAGAACCTCCATAGACTCCTCCTCGGCCTAATCAGAGTCCTGCTTCTTCTCACTCATCTCATAATCAGTCCACTCAATGTAATCCACAATAGGACTTTTTCCTTTCTTTATAGTACTACCCCTAACCTCCACACTAGGAATTTGGGATTTGATATGCTCCATCATAAGCAGGATCAACCCCTCATGCAAAATGGGAAGTTTAGGGTTTCCCTTATTTTCCTTAATGGCAAACTCCATTGAGGACAACAAATAGAAGGGGAAGGGAACAACCAATTTATGCCTGAAATGCTTTAAAAGCATAAATGGTAGCTAAAGATTGTAGTGAACCTACCTTCCAAGGATATATACTGCATCAACACCTTAGCTATCTCTGCCCATATTGGCTTTATAGACTTACGTGCATAGCCTCCTGAATGGAACTTAACTAACTGGTTTTACTCATTCCCTTTAAAGAAAACCTTAAGAGCTTCCTCACTAGCTCTGTGATCTTTGAACACCTTCTTTCCCTCCTCCAAAAGACCAATGATATGAGAAATAAACTCCTTAGTAATCTTTGTTTCAACCCCATACACTTTAACCTTCCTATCCCGCCAGCCTTTAACAAACAAATTGGTGGCGATTGGGTCCGACCCATGCAACTTTTCCATGAAAGGGACGAGCCCCCATCCTCAACCACCTTCCACAGTTGGGGTTTTCTGTGGACCCCATCGCACAAACAAGGATCCACTCTATTTCTTTCTCCTCCCATATCTTTCTCAACAATTTTGTCTCTATCTAAATTCCAACACAAATGTTGCAATTTAGAATAAACTCAACCCAGTAGGTTTTGAATAGGAAGGTCCTCGATTCACCCATAAAGTGTGTGATCTTTTGGGTAGTAATCATGAATTTAACTCCCATAATAAACACTAATGTCTCATTCTCTTTGGACTTCATTAGAAATGATGTTTTGATCTTTGCAAGGTAAATTTGAGTACACTTCCCATCGTTTGAGAGCATGGGAATTTACCCCCTCATTGGCCATGACGTTGGCCATGCCATTTCCTTCCCAGTATATATGAGATATGAAAAACTCTTCAAAAGAATTGATCATGGAGATCGAATCTTTAACTAACATTTGAATGGTCCAACTAGGAATTTGAACTTCCTTTAGACACTTTATAATGTTTAGGGAGTCCCCTACAATTCACACTCTCTTATACCCTTTAGTATAGGCTAGTTTGATGCTATTCTGGAATTATTGAAGAAACTAAAGAACCTATATATGCTCAAATTTTGACAAATGAAGAAGAGTTTGTCATCAATGAACAATCAAAAGTAGAAAGCCCAACAGAAGAAGAACTACCTAACAAAGAAGAAAATTGGGAAACTTTTGTTCTAGACAACTACTACAAAAATAAAATTAGGAGAATCCCCAAACATCAACATGGAGGATGTAGTTGATGAAGTCCCTGGCACAAGAAAACTAAGATCAATAAATGTAAATGGTTATATCCTAAATATTGATAAAATTATTGATCCCTATAATGCCACAATGACTTGGGATGATTATATGCAAAACTTAGAAGCCACCCATGCTAGATGGTCTAATGAAAAACTTGTTCATTATGTTGTAAGGTTATTTTCAAGAAAATTTTGTGATTGGTGGGAAGGAATAGAAGAACGCGATCCTAGAAATCCTAACAACATCAATCTTGATGTGTTGGGATGAGCGCAAATCACAAAGTTTGGTCTAAATCAGTTACAACTAGACATGCTAACTTAGTCTTGCATAGATAGAACAGACAAGGAAAAAGGAGCTACATGTATTCTATACACAAAGAATCCACCCATGCTAACTCAGCTACATGGGATCATCCTCAAGCTATGGGTTACTTATAGTGCAGATGACCCTCCAGAGAGGGCTGGTTCCCTTGGTACCTCACCTAAACTACTCTATTCTATTGCTTCTGGCTGAGAAAAGGGAAGAGGGGATCTAACATAAAGAAAATCTAAAACTTAAGGAGGTGATGCACCAAATTGCAAGGGACATGATAGAGTTGCGTACTATTAAGTGCAAGAAGATGAGTTCACTTTTTGGCCAAAAAGTGGAAGTGTTTTTCATGTTTTTCAAATTTTGTCATACTTGGAGTGACAATTTGAAGCACTTGCACATAAAATATTAATATGATGTAAAAATAAGAAATGTAGGATTTTGTTTCTAGTTTTCAAATATGTAATTTTTTATAATACCCAAATGATGCAAGTTGGTTTTTTATTGGATGTACAAAAAGTGGCTTTTTAAAAGTCCCCTATTTTTTGCAAAAGCATGCATGTGTACGGCCAACATAATTTGACCTAAATTAATGTATTTTTCTAATTCCTTTTGTGTAAAGATTCTCAGGATGTTGAATTTTGGTCAGGTTATTTTTTTGTAATTTTTTGATAAATATTTTTTTTATTAATTTTTTAATGGCCCTAATTAGTGTTTTTTAAAACCCCTCATGTACAACCAACATAATTTGAGCTAACCTAATGAATTCACTAAAAAAAAATTCATCATGTAGGGAATGATGTCTAGTTTGGTTAGACATAATTTTTTTTTCAAGAAACTTTCAAAATCAAAAGTTATTAAAAAATTAGTAACCTGTGTTATTTCAAGTTTATGAGTTAGTTTGTTTGGAAAATAAATAATAAATAGAAAACTATGTTCAATATAAAAAAATTACATATTTGAAAATTAGACTTTGATATCTATAATGGGTTTTAATTTCGTTCAAATATTCTGAAAAAAAAGTCGTCAGCCATAGTGGTGAAACTAGTTTTTTCTCTTGTTGTTTTCATGGTCTCCTAGTTGTAGGTCCAAAGCTAAGGCTTGGGTTTCCAAGCCAAAAACCAATGCAAATTGGCGGGTTTAAAATTTCAAATTTTTAGAAACGGGCACCCGTTATAAATGGGTGCCTGTTATAAACGGATACCCGTTTTAAAAATAACGGGTACCCGTTTCTAAAAAAAAAAAAATTAGCAAAAGGCATGTTAAAAAAAAAAACTTTCCAAATGAAAACGGGTACCCATTTTCAAAAAGTTTTTTTTTTGTTTTTATATGCATATGGCTATTTTTTTATTTTTTTTGAAAACGGGTACCCGTTTCAAATGGGTAGCCATTTTGCTTTGGGTGCCCAATCCTAAACGGGTACCCGTTCCAAGCGGCATTTTTCATCCGCGAGAGACTTCCATGAAATGTATACTTATCTTTGTGCCACCACCATGCATGTACACAATACATTCAATAAATGAGCTTAGACTCACACAATTCAAAATTCTGACATATTTCAGAGCATAAGTATTTCATGGAAAGAAGACTCCTACTTGGAAAATATTTTAGAAGGAAAAATGATACTTTCACAACTAAATTAAATCCTTACCCATTAAACAAACCATGACTTGCACATTCATATGACTTTTCTATCTCAAAGTATGCGAGGAATAAGAAAAGATCTCAGGGATAACAATATGTCACCAGAAAACATCAACTATTCTACCATCTACACAACAAGACAGTCATGAAAAGGTGGAAGAACTCCTTTATTGAATTGTAAGGTACTGAAAACAATCTCTATAGATCTGAAAAACATGTAAAACAAATGTGATTGGGAAAATTTCCTCTGCTTTGAGTTACAATACAATTCTTGCTTCAGGAAGAGCCTATGTTTTGGCTACAACACTTAAGCAAAGAATGAAAGAACCTGCTTTAAAAATCCTCCAACCCATTCTGAGTGCATTACTTCCTCCTTTTAAAACAAGTGTAGGAAAAGAGGCATTTGCTTTCTCTATGACCGCAACACTTTGCATGGTCTTGATTTTATGTTTTAAAGCTGCATGAGAAACTGGCAGCTGGAATCAAACTTATCTGGACTTATTATATTCCTTACTATCTACTTTAACTGGCTGCATAATATTTCAACTCAATGCATGCTAAAACCAACTGCTTTTCCAACTCGGATAGCTACTTTGACATAACTTCATCTCAATGTCCTTGATGCGCGCCCACCTAGCCTTGAAAATTTGATGAAGAAGAAAATAATGGTGGCTAGGAAGATCACCGAACATTTCAGCCGTATTCTAATAATGGAAGGAGCAAGGAAACCAAAACTATCGGGCCTCGACAAATGAGGCTTTTGAAAGAAGAATCCCCTGATCCCTGACTCTGCAAAACCTAGAAGAACATATGAAGTTTGTTAGGGATCGGGCCTTGGACCTTCAGTCTTCTGCCTTCTAACATAAAAGAGGGAGAAGAAAACTCATGCTTGCCGCTTGCCTGAAAGATTTAGGCGGTTTAGAGGTTCGATGGACTTCGGAGAGCGATCCTTCTGTCTACCGCTTGCCAAATGGGGAAAAAAGTGCAACCTTAGCCTCCGACGCCCCGCAACACTTAGAACTTTTAGAACTGACAGACCTCGGTCGCTGAGCCTTTCATCTTCCACCTGATGCCTACTTCTTGGAAAAGAAAAAAAGAAACCCCTGATCTCTGATGCCCAAAACATAGAGAAACTTATGATCAACAGACTTTGGCCCTCGGACCTTCACCCTTCCGCCTACCCAAAAGAAGATGAAAGGCCACCACTCTGACCTCTGGCACCCACAACACTTAGAAGGAAATGAAGCTCGTTGGACCTTGGCTGTCAGGGCCTTCTGCCTGCATGGAGAAAAGAAGAAAGACCAAACTCCTGACCCCCAACCCCTGAAAGACTTAGGTGAATTATAGACTACCAAGGCGAAGTTTGGAGCCAATGAGAATGCCATGACAAAAGATAGAAACCTGACACTCTGAAACTCTGAAAAAGGAAAAACACAAGGAAAACACTTTGAATTTTTTGGACTTGGCCATTTTGTGGGCTTCTTCCTTGCACTTAGAAACTTCTGGGATTAAATTCCTTCCATTTAAGGTGTCTCAGATTGGATTTCTTTGATGGAAGGGCTGTGGCCTTAGGGGAAACTTTGGGCTATTTGGCCTAAAGGCAAAGTATGGCACCAATTAGAAACTCATTGTATACTCTTTACCCAAACCAAGTGTAATTTGGTAAATAAAAAATAATTCTATATTGATGTAGAATTATATAAACCTTAATATAAAGTGATCTTGTTGCATATATAATGAGAGTTGGGTTCATATGAACCACTACTCATGAAATATGGGTCAATGAGATTGACTCACATAACACATAGTTGAATCTTCATAAAACATCACAATTTGACACACAATGAAAAACACCATCTACTTAATAAATTACTTTCTTATTTACAATTTTAGGTTGGTGTGTGTGTGAAGTTTTAAACAAACTAAGTGTAAGTAATACTCTAGATGCATGGATTTAAGTCTCATTAATTGACTAGTGCAAGTTAACATAGATACAAATTAAACATGTGTGAAATAAAAATTAGATAGTTAGGCTTGTGTACATTGAGATCAACACAATATGAACTTCAACTAATGTAAGATTGTGACAAAGGGTTTATACCTAAGATATAGAATTGGAATATGGATTAAAGGGTAGAGATGATTGAAACTTGAGAAAATGAGTGTTTGGGACAGAATAGATCCATGAGGTAACGAGAAGAACTACTTAGTAGCATTGTATTTTAAAGTGTGTGGAAATAACTTAGCCAAGACTATCTTGATACACATAATCTAAACATGCAGTAATATTAGGCTTACCCTTGCCATTGGACATTTCAAATTAAGGTGCCAAAAAACCACTAAGTAAAGGATAAGTAACAATCTCAAATTTAAGCTTGGTGTATTTTGTGCTTCCACATATTCATAGTTATCTTGGCCATCAACTTTATGCTCATAAACATGGACATAGTAGGATGAATGGAATGTGGTGTGGAATGAAGAATGGAAAAGGGTATGGAATGGGATATGGAAATATGAATGGAACATGTGAAGGAATGAGGGATGGCCATAGTGGATATAGGCATGACACTAGAAAAGGTAACACTAGTAGTAGAAATGGAGATGGTAGAAGCATGAGGACCCTATGTAGTCATAGCACTAGTAGGGATGACATGAAAGGGAAGTGAAATAGTATGATGGGAGGAATGAGGTACAGATGCAGAAAACTCAATATGGGAAGTAGGTATAATAAGAGGCTATGTCACAATGGGTGGACAAATGAAATTAGGTGATATGTCATATTTAGGAGAAAATCCATGAGGGAATGATGAAGAGGATGTGTCATTTAAAGAACTGGGAGTAACTTTAGCACCAATGTCTTGAAGCACTTGCAAACCAAATGGCTTAGAAAGCAATAAATCATGGAAATTTTTTGCCAAATTTTTAGAACTATTTGCTTCAACTAAGCTAGCAAGTTCATGGACAAATGATTGTTGTTTCAAATGTGCTTCATAACCATAATATTCAACCTTATTCTCAATAATAGGAGTAATAACTATACTTATGGGGACATTATTATGGGTGCACCATTCTTAGTAGATTGGAGAATTTGAGGATTCAAATGAAGACTTCTACGCAAAGGAATGTGAGGATGTGGATGAGAACTTAGCATGCAAAATAAATCACAAAAACCTAAAGGATAAATGATATAGTAAGGATGTAAGATCAACTATGAAATCAAAAAAATCAACAAACAACTAGATCTAAAAATCAATTAGCAAATGAAATCGTAAAGGTGAAAACAAGGGTGGGTAGGGTGGGGTAAACACAATGAAACACAAAAACCTAAATAAAGGTGTAACAAATGAGGCACAAGAAAAAGGGAATCGAAACCCTAATGAGATCCAAAAATAGGATATGAAATCAAAAAAATTAGATCTAAAAATCCTAATGCAAGAAGGATAGACCCTAAGGCCAAAACCCTAGTTCATCTAAGAATGTTGGCTTCACCAAATAATGTAAGGGTAAATACACCACTTACCTGAAATATCTAAGATAATTAAACAATTAAAGTAATTATATAAAGAAATTAACTAAGATAAATGAGCTATGACTAGACATAATAAATGTTAAATTAAATGCAAAAATTAGAGAAATTTAAATACAATACTTAGCTAGATTCTAGAGATATGAAAATTATGTTGAAGGTGCAAGAATTTTAGGGCATATTAAGACAAATGTCTCAAAATCTTTAAATTGACTGTGCACTGGTCTAGTTTAGATATGTGTCTATGGACAGGTAGTCTCCATGCATATAAAATTAAATTATCTTGCAGACCTAAACTTGTACTTTGTGAGAATGAACTAGCAGAAATAGACTATCGAGATTCACTCACATTGATCTACTAATGTATAAATTTGAGTAAAAATTGGTGGTGTTTATAAACACCTTTAGGGAATCTACTAAATTGTGAGGGTCATGTTCTCCTTAGTCAGACCCTTGTAACACTAGTAGTAGAAGTGGAGATGGTAGAAGAAGCATGAGGACCCTATGTAGTCATAGCACTAGTAGGGATGGCATGAAAGGGAAGTGAAATAGTATGATGGGAGGAATGAGGTACAGATGCAGAAAACTCAATATGGGAAGTAGGTATAATAAGAGGCTATGTCACAATGGGTGGACAAATGAAATTGGGTGATATGTCATATTTAGGAGAAAATCCATGAGGGAATGATGAAGAGGATGTGTCATTTAAAGAACTGGGAGTAACTTTAGCACCAATGTCTTGAAGCACTTGCAAACCAAATGGCTTAGAAAGCAATAAATCATGGAAATTTTTTGCCAAATTTTTAGAACTATTTGCTTCAACTAAGCTAGCAAGTTCATGGACAAATGATTGTTGTTTCAAATGTGCTTCATAACCATAATATTCAACCTTATTCTCAATAATAGGAGTAATAACTATACTTATGGGGACATTATTATGGGTGCACCATTCTTAGTAGATTAGAGAATTTGAGGATTCAAATGAGGACTTCTTTGCAAAGGAATGTGAGGATGTGGATGAGAACTTAGCATGCAAAATAAATCACAAAAACCTAAAGGATAAATGATATAGTAAGGATGTAAGATCAACTATGAAATCAAAAAAATCAACAAACAATTAGATCTAAAAATCAATTAGCAAATGAAACCGTAAAGGTGAAAACAAGGGTGGGTAGGGTGGGGTAAACATAATGAAACACAAAAACCTAAATAAAGGTGTAACAAATGAGGCACAAGAAAAAGGGAATCAAAACCCTAATGAGATCCAAAAATAGGATATGAAATCAAAAAAATTAGATCTAAAAATCCTAATGAAAGAAGGATAGACCCAAAGGCCAAAACCCTAGTTCATCTAAGAATGTTGGCTTCACCAAATAATGTAAGCATAAATACACCACTTACCTGAAATATCTAAGATAATTAAACAATTAAAGTAATTATATAAAGAAATTAACTAAGATAAATGAGCTATGACTAGAAATAATAAATGTTAAATTAAATGCAAAAATTAGAAAATTTAAATACAATACTTAGATAGATTCTAGAGATATGAAAATTATGTTGAAGGTGCAAGAATTTTAGGGCATATTAAGACAAGTGTCTCAAAATCTTTAAATTGACCGCGCACTGGTCTAGTTTAGATATGTGTCTATGGACAGGTAGTCTCCATGCATATAAAATTAAATTAGCTTGCAAATCTAAACTTGTACTTTGTGAGAATGAACTAGTAGAAATAGACTATCGATATTCACTCACATTGATCTACTAATGTATAAATTTAGTAAGAATTGGTGGTGTTTATAAACACCTTTAGGGAATCTACTAAATTGTGAGGGTCATGTTCTCCTTAGTCAGACCCTTGTAACACTAGTAGTAGAAGTGGAGATGGTAGAAGAAGCATGAGGACCCTATGTAGTCATAGCACTAGTAGGGATGGCATGAAAGGGAAATGAAATAGTATGATGGGAGGAATGAGGTACAGATGCAGAAAACTCAATATGGGAAGTAGGTATAATAAGAGGCTATGTCACAATGGGTGGACAAATGAAATTGGGTGATATGTCATATTTAGGAGAAAATCCATGAGGGAATGATGAAGAGGATGTGTCATTTAAAGAACTGGGAGTAACTTTAGCACCAATGTCTTGAAGCACTTGCAAACCAAATGGCTTAGAAAACAATAAATCATGGAATTTTTTTGCCAAATTTTTAGAACTATTTGCTTCAACTAAGCTAGCAAGTTCATGGACAAATGATTGTTGTTTCAAATGTGCTTCATAACCATAATATTCAACCTTATTCTCAATAATAGGAGTAATAACTATACTTATGGGGACATTATTATGGGTACACCATTCTTAGTAGGTTGGAGAATTTGAGGATTCAAATGAGGACTTCTTCGCAAAGGAATGTGAGGATGTGGATGAGAACTTAGCATGCAAAATAAATCACAAAAACCTAAAGGATAAATGATATAGTAAGGATGTAAGATCAACTATGAAATCAAAAAAATCAACAAACAATTAGATCTAAAAATCAATTAGCAAATGAAACCGTAAAGGTGAAAACAAGGGTGGGTAGGGTGGGGTAAACACAATGAAACACAAAAACCTAAATAAAGGTGTAACAAATGAGTCACAAGAAAAAGGGAATCGAAACCCTAATGAGATCCAAAAATAGGATATGAAATCAAAAAAATTAGATCTAAAAATCCTAATGAAAGAAGGATAGACCCTAAGGCCAAAACCCTAGTTCATCTAAGAATGTTGGCTTCACCAAATAATGTAAGGGTAAATACACCACTTACCTAAAATATCTAAGATAATTAAACAATTAAAGTAATTATATAAAGAAATTAACTAAGATAAATGAGCTATGACTAGAAATAATAAATGTTAAATTAAATGCAAAAATTAGAGAAATTTAAATACAATACTTAGATAGATTCTAGAGATATGAAAATTATGTTGAAGGTGCAAGAATTTTAGGGCATATTAAGACAAGTGTCTCAAAATCTTTAAATTGACTGTGCACTGGTCTAGTTTAGATATGTGTCTATGGACAGGTAGTCTCCATGCATATAAAATTAAATTATCTTGCAAACCTAAACTTGTACTTTGTGAGAATGAACTAGCAGAAATAGACTATCGAGATTCACTCACATTGATCTACTAATGTATAAATTTGAGTAAGAATTGGTGGTGTTTATAAACACCTTTAGGGAATCTACTAAATTGTGAGGGTCATGTTCTCCTTAGTCAGACCCTTGTAACACTAGTAGTAGAAGTGGAGATGGTAGAAGAAGCATGAGGACCCTATGTAGTCATAGCACTAGTAGGGATGGCATGAAAGGGAAGTGAAATAGTATGATGGGAGGAATGAGGTACAGATGCAGAAAACTCAATATGGGAAGTAGGTATAATAAGAGGCTATGTCACAATGGGTGGACAAATGAAATTGAGTGATATGTCATATTTAGGAGAAAATCCATGAGGGAATGATGAAGAGGATGTGTCATTTAAAGAACTGGGAGTAACTTTAGCACCAATGTCTTGAAGCACTTGCAAACCAAATGGCTTAGAAAGCAATAAATCATGGAAATTTTTTGCCAAATTTTTAGAACTATTTGCTTCAACTAAGCTAGCAAGTTCATGGACAAATGATTGTTGTTTCAAATGTGCTTCATAACCATAATATTCAACCTTATTCTCAATAATAGGAGTAATAACTATACTTATGGGGACATTATTGGGTGCACCATTCTTAGTAGATTAGAGAATTTGACGATTCAAATGAGGACTTCTTCGCAAAGGAATGTGAGGATGTGGATGAGAACTTAGCATGCAAAATAACTCACAAAAACCTAAAGGATAAATGATATAGTAAGGATGTAAGATCAGCTATGAAATCAAAAAAATCAACAAACAATTAGATCTAAAAATCAATTAGCAAATGAAACTGTAAAGGTGAAAACAAGGGTGGGTAGGGTGGGGTAAACACAATGAAACACAAAAACCTAAATAAAGGTGTAACAAATGAGGCACAAGAAAAAGGGAATCGAAAGCCTAATGAGATCCAAAAATAGGATATGAAATCAAAAAAATTAGATCTAAAAATCCTAATGAAAGAAGGATAGACCCTAGGCCAAAACCCTAGTTCATCTAAGAATGTTGGCTTCACCAAATAATGTAAGGGTAAATACACCACTTACCTAAAATATCTAAGATAATTAAACAATTAAAGTAATTATATAAAGAAATTTACTAAGATACATGAGCTATGACTAGAAATAATAAATGTTAAATTAAATGCAAAAATTAGAGAAATTTAAATACAATACTTAGCTAGATTCTAGAGATATGAAAATTATGTTGAAGGTGCAAGAATTTTAGGGCATATTAAGACAAGTGTCTCAAAATCTTTAAATTGACCGTGCACTGGTCTAGTTTAGATATGTGTCTATGGACAGGTAGTCTCCATGCATATAAAATTAAATTAGCTTGCAAACCTAAACTTGTACTTTATGAGAATGAACTAGCAGAAATGGACTATCGAGATTCACTCACATTGATCTACTAATGTATAAATTTGAGTAAGAATTGGTGGTGTTTATAAACACCTTTAGGGAATCTACTAAATTGTGAGGGTCATGTTCTCCTTAGTTAGACCCTTGGGAGGATCAACTTTACAACTTTGAGCAAAAAACTAAAGATATCAACCAAGTGAGCAATGGTGCCTAGGATGATATCATCAACAAACAATACAAAATAAATTCTCCTTTAAGATCTTTAACCTAGATGTTCTTTTTACATTCTGAAATTATTTTAAATGAGTGAATGAATGTCTTAAATGCACTAACATAGCATACAAATCAACAAAAACATATGTCAGGTTGGCTCACAATGGCTAGTAAGAGGGAGTCGTCAAAATTTAATTTAAACTTAAATTGTAAGATTTTAGGGTTTAGATACATGACCATAAAAATGACTTGGGTCAAGTATGCATGGCAAGGAATGGGGACATAGAGGTTAATCTCTGGGAATGAGTGATAATAGGATAAGAATTGATAGAAAATATGACAAATTCCTACTTAACCCAAATAGAGAAGCAATACAAGTAAGATAACTTAAGACATTTATTTAGTAGAGTAATAGCAAGAGACATAAGATATACCCTAATAAAACACTCAAAAGGGAAAAACCTATCCTTCATAGCACATCTAATGTATTAATCTTCAAACAAGGTTAAAATACACTCTCTAAGTTGTAATGCTTCAATGGAGATCAACACTCTGTATCTATAAGAATTTTGGCAATATAACCCTACATAAAATTGAACACATGAATCTCCATCACGAGCCCTCAATATATAGACTTTAGACATATAGATCTACTTTTGGAAATTATTTGGTCTTGAAGACTACTACATAATAAAAATTATAAATCAAATCGAAAGTAAACAAGCAAAGATCCTTTTTATGTGAGGATGAAGAGTGTGGGATTTGGACTATGCATTAATCTAACCCAACCCTCTTAAATCCTCTAGGGTTTGATATTTAATTATAGCAATGACATTGATTTGCATATTTTATGAGAAAAAATCTAGAAATAGTTAATTCTAGTATAACAACACAAGTGAATAATTTAACACTAAACTACACTAATTCAAAAATCTAAGCTAACTAAATACACAAATCTATCACTAAATAGACAAATCTATCACTAATAAAATATGAAAACTAGAAAATTCACACTTAGAATTGAATGCTACAAATATGGAACAAGATTGTCATTAGTATCAAATCTCCTCCTTATGCTTCGTCCCTTGTGAACAATTGATTGTGGTGTATCTCCAATGGAAGATAAATAAAATGGGAAAATATAAGTCTTGGAAAATAAGATTGCTTGAATGTAATTGAATGAGTATGCTTGCAAGGAAATTTTGGTAGAGTCTAGGCTACCTTTTAGAAATCCTTGCACACTTGAAAATGGATTCTTTTGGATATTTTATATAAGAGTGTTGTTGGGATGAGGAAACATAAAAAGCGGGTCTAGAGTTGGTGAAACTTGACAAGAAATGGGAGAAAAACACATTGTTTTAGAAATTATCATTTGCATAATTGATTGTGATGGTTTTGTTGCTTTCACTAGGTGACAAATATGAAATTACCATGGAGATTTTGTTTTCACCACTTATAAGAATTGGTGAAAATGTCAAAAGCTAATGAAAACAAGTTTTAATGAAAACATGGAAATACGAGAAAATATTAACATATAAATGAGAGCTACTCAAGATAGTTAGAGGGATCTAAGAGGTTTGAAAGGTAGGATTTTGCCTTGGATGATCTGAAAATGATCTAGTTTTTGTACTTCTTGGCATGTTTTAGGATAGTGGACAACTTATTAGATGTTGGATAATGTTCAAGGTGGTATGGAACATCCATGTACAGACTTTGATGTGCAAGAAAACCCTAAAAATTGATTATTTTTTTTATTTGACAAAATCACCATTTGTAACAAGCAATAAAAGTATCATCTACATAAATAAAATGCGATCTCTTGTAACAAATGTGTAAATATTATGTTGAAAGTAATAATCTTAATGACCCTATATACCACTACAACAATTGCATAGAACCCTACTATTCAATTTAAAAAGCACATCCCTTATAAGTTCAAAAGAATTGATTCTCTCTGCACTTTTGTGTGGAAGAGAATATTATTGTAAATTTAACAGTTAGTTACTGTGTGTGAGACCATTGAATATCAACATCATATGAATAGTATGTTTGTTTAATGAGCTTTTTGCAAGAGATCAGTTTCAGCAGGGCTACCCGTGGGTCCCAGGGACGGGTGGTGTCTGTTTCTGTTCCACCTGGTCATGATCATGATGATGATGGGCATTGGGGAGCCGTTTTATGTATCATGTATGGGAAGGAGCAGATGACAGATGACAGACGACAGATGACAGATGACTGACAAAAACTTATTCTTCTCACAATTTCGAATTCCTTCACAACTAAATTGGCGCCGCCGGAGAGCAGGGACGGACGACGGCAAACTGCGCGCCGCGGCCGTACCTTCCGATTGCGACGGGCGTACCCTCCCCAGATATCGTTTTCTAAAATTAGTTTATATACTATTTAATTAGGTAGGCTAGCTATCCGGTATTACTAATTTTATGAACTGTAAACTTACACATAGGCCTAAATTTTAAAAAATAAGAGATGTGAGTATTGGTGAAATTTGTATATCTATGTTAATTTTTGCTTAGTCTGGGTATGTCTTAGTTTTATATATTTATATAAAGGTAGGTAGTTTTAGAACTTTTACTATCTTCATTCACACATACTTTTATACATCTTATTTTATCTTGTTTATATATTTTGTATAGTTTGGGTACGTTTTGGTAGAATGGTTTTATATATTTATATAAAGGTAGGTTTATTTTAGAACTTTTACTATCTTCATTCACACATACTTTCATACATCTTACTTTATCTTGTTTATATATGCACTTATTTTTATGTAATCATCACTTATTACACTTACTCTTGTACCTATTTCCATACACTTGCCTATCATTTTGATCTTTACACTTTCATGCCCCGAGTCAATATAGTGGCACGTGATAGCAATCTTGTGCTATGCAGAATTCAAAACTCTCCAAATTCAAAACTCAAAATTCAATTTTTACCTACTCTCACCTATTCCATTAGCCGTTATGAGTCGACTTAGTATACGTTTGTGTGATTAATTGGTGTCTTGGTATTTAAAGACATTTAATGTGAATTATTTTCAAATCCATTTCATATCCGAAAATCTTATATAATAAAGAGATAAATCATTTTAGGAACAGTTCATGGTGGAGCACTAAAGGGGACATAATTCTACATCAAATCATTCTAAGATTTTTGCATGATTGAAGAATGTGTTCTTCAATCATTTCCATGGTCATAAAACTAGTAGAATCAAGGGGGTTAATCTAGGAGAACTTGGCCCTTGAGATCTAGCGACTTCCTTGAGATATTTTAAATATTACTAGTCCATAATCATCAAGAAAGGACATAGATTTCTGAATTAGGTAGTAGAAGTGCAAAATGCGTCAAATCAAGACCACAAATTAGAGATTGGATCCATATGCACTAGATCGGTCTAGAGTTGTAGAATTGGCCCATAGAGAAGTCTAAGTTTGCACAGAATTCTAGACAACAAGCATAGCGACTTGGCATCTATTTTTCTATGCCTAAGTGAGTGGAATATATGTTGCATCAAGCTAAATTCCCCATGATAGTTCCCACATATAAGTACACCCTCCCTTTGTATTTACTTTTCTAAAGTAGCATTTTCTATTATGATATTTACCTAGTTATGATTACCTAGGCTAATTTTTGTATATTGTTAGTATTAATTAATTAGCTCAGATAATCCATAAGGAAAGTGTATTTTTCCTTTACATTTTGGTGAATTCAACTAATCTTACACCACCTAGGGAGTATACCTTCACTTTTTTAGGGTTCTTAGATCTAATTTAATTATGATTTTATCATACATTTCTAGATTTCCTAGGGTTTGGATTTCTTTTGCTTACATATACTTATTATACCTCAATTAGGTTTTGGGTATACATAGTGATATATACATCTTTCATTCCACCCTATAACCCTAAGATAATCTTACCTTATGGCTTCTTTTAGGTCTTGTTCCTTAGCTGATCTACATGCACATATCTTAGATTTTGATCATTTCCTATCTTTTGTTTCACATCATCAAGTTCTCTCCTTGATACGAGTCTAATGAGATTTTATATTATGGATGAGAATATATTCTTAATGGAGGTTTTGTTTTACCATTTATTTGCCTTTTCCCTCTTTTATTGAGTTGGTTAGTACTCATCCTTTTCTTTTAGACACACATCACTTGCCCATGAGTCCCATGTTGACAATACTTTAACCATGGCTTGTGATAGTGGTGACTATATACATAGTGAAGATTTATCATGTGATACATCTCACATGATGGTTATGAATGACGTTACACCATCTTCACCTATACATGACATTGCTAGATCTTTTGATCGTAGTCCTTCCATATGTCATGATGACTCTATTGTACATATGGCTTATGCTTCATCATGTGTTACATCTCATACTAAGCCTAGCACTATTCCTACCTTTCATGCCTTCATTATACAACAAGATTATCCTATGGTTAGACATACCAATATGGGGTATATATTAAACATGTGTTCAACCTAATGATACCCCCACTAGAATGAATCTTTGGGATTTGATATATTCTTCCAATACACATTGAGATGAGACAAATATTTGCATGCATCATAGTTTCATCCACCATTACTCCCAATTCAATTATCCTCAATGTTGGAACCTCTTCTCCAAGGTAAAGATAGGATTTCATTTCTACTCTATGAGTTATGTCCACCCAAAATAATCAAAGAACATCGACCATTACACATTTGGTAAGGTTTGGAGACATTATAGTAAAAAGAACCTTAGTAGAAAATGAATCCAAATTGAACATTTGTAGCAATTTTTTTCTAGAACTTCCTATGCAAAAATGAACTAGTAGAATTCTAATGATTGAAAAAGATTCACCTTAGTCTGATGCACCTATGTTTGGGAAAATAGTGTTTCCAAAAATTGTTTGGGAGCTTGCTAGAAAAGAATTTATTCACCTTTGGTCAATCCCCTAGGTGGGCCAATTCAATAGTGATGAGTAAGGATCAAAGTTAATAGGAAGCCATGCAAATTTACATTCCTAGGATGTTGATGTAATGCTAATGTAACAAGATTCTACTATATATGTACTAGATCCTTTTCATTCCTTAATGTGTAACATACCCCACAATGCAGCTAGAATATTTTTCTCTTTTAATCAACAATTACAAGTAACTCCCATTGCTATGAATGTAAGAATGCATAAGTAATCATAAAGTGAATTCCAACATCAAAGATGAAGATTACATGTTACAACACATCATTTCATACACTCAGCCTATAAAATCATTCATAATACAAGATATAAGAAAGATACAATATGGCACACATACAATGCAAGACCATATGCAACACCTCCAAATGATTACTACTTGCATCCCAACTATGAGAGCACTCATCCTTTTATGTCATGTGTCTTAATAAACCAACACATTCTTAAGGTGGAGTAACATGCATCCCATACTACACATATTCCCAATACCTTAGCATAAAAATCCTTATCCTTCTCACATAGAACCAAATTATAGTCTATAAGAAATATAAGAACATATAATACATGATAACATCAAACATGTAACACATATCAAAAACATGACAACAAGAATACGTATAAGACTTCAATCATAGACACCAAGAATATGACACAAGACGCAAGCAAGGGGTGTCCCAACCATGCTAAGAGTCATCTCTTTACTATTGTTAGTGAACAGATTTGTTGCTACACTCTTAAATAGAAATCTTGCCCAACAAATAGCCACAAATGCACTAACAATTGGAGAGGTTATTATCAAGAAATAACCTCCCCCTACATTTAGAGGGGCAGCTCCCTCGTATGATATGTAAGTAGAAAAAAAATGGGTTTACTTTTAACCTGCAAGCAGGAAAGGATATTTTCCAAAAAAACTTTAACAAAATGAGTGCAAAGCCTCACTTCAAACAATCTATCCACTGCAATACACATACACACATATATAAAACTGGAAATATACAAATCACCATTTGAATCCTTCAACATATGAAAAAGATTATCCAGATAATGAGCCAGATAAAAAGAAAGACATAACCAATATCTCCACCATATGATAAACAACTATCTCAGAGGGCTAATCACTACACATTCAACATACGAAGGATGCACAAAGAAATTGTAACTCAAAGTTCACAAATTTCCCAATTATCCTCCTTGAAATTCATTCTATATGCATAAGAAATATTAGAAAAGTCTTAATAGAGAAACTGAAAATGGTGATCAATCACTAAAATAAAAGATCCTCATACATCCTTCTGACAGGCTATATATAGAGCCTCAAAAATGAAACTATCTTTGAAAGTAACAGCTTCTTGGAAGTTAGCCAATGGAAATTAAATAAACATTTAAATATGAAATATTTAAATAAAGTTCACTTAATTTCTAAATGTCCTTGCATGAAATAACATAAACTAAACTTGAATAATGGCCTCCTGATCTCCCTTTTCATTCGATTCATCTTCATTTATCTGGTCCCCTTTAGTTGCTTTGTCTCCCAGAGGGTTCATCTTGGCTCTAAAATCCCTAAACTTGTTGATAACTAGAGCAATGATTTAACCATTGGGACTGATGGTGATGCTTACTTAGATTTTCCAAATGCTAATCATTTTATCTGCTTATTCAAGTTTCCTGTAAATGTCCACAAGTTCTCTCTTGAAGTTGGTAAGATAAAGGGAAACATGGCCAACTTTCTCAACCGAGGCACCATCAACTGAGTTTTTTCTAGTTAATTCTTTAGAGATCAACTTCTTGAAATTGCTTTTGACATCATTTAAATCCCAGAGGTTCTCTTCATTCTCATCCAAAATATCAGTTTCCAAGGTTAAGCAGTTAGATCTGATATCCAATAGATTCGCATTATATTGACTTGATATTTTCTTCAGCTCAACCAAGAACTGCTTAACCATTCAAAGTTTCCATTCCACAATGTTTCACCATGAAACCGATTCATTCTCTTCTAGTTTATTGAAAAAAATTTCAGCAACTAAGATACTGGTATCCACTTTGACTATTTCTTGCAAATCTCTAGCAACAGTCATGAGTAAAGTTTCTTCCTTGTTGAATAACTACATATCAATATTTAGCTTCTTCCTCTTAGTCAAAATGTCACCATATATATCTTCATGATCTCTTCAATATATAATAACCCTTCAATAGTTATTTTCTCAATCCAAGATTTTGTAGCCCTCGCCAAAGCTTGATATCTTCCAATTTGATTTATCACTTCTAGGCCTACACCCTTCATAGGAGTGTCAAGTGTAGTATCTAGGGGTTGAGAAGTGACATCGACAATTGATTGTATATATGAAGTGAGAACATTGATCTGCTCATGTAGCCTTCATTCTCTTTCTTCTTCATTTTCACTCTCTTAGCTAATACACTCACTGATAGTTTCACATGGTAAATATCACCTTCTACTATAGGGGGTCCCATATCAATTTTGCTAAAATTGGCTTCAGTGACACTTTTCTCATCTTTATCTACTATGGGATCAATAATCTCAAGGAATTGATTTCCCGAGAGTGGGTCAATCACCATTCGAGACATTCTCTGAGCCTTTTTAGGCCGAGGACTAACTTGAAGCAACTTAGCCATTGTGTCAAAACCAAGATCCACCATGGGAGTGTATTTTCTTTTCTTATCCACAATTTTCTTAAGCCAAGTGGGGGATGGAAAAACAGATCTACTATATGTATTACTGGGAAACACATTATCTAAAACAGAATCTGGCATTGGCCTTATGTTAGGTCACAAAAACATAGGTTGTTAACCCTAAGAGGTTGGCAAGCTCTCTTGATGTTTTTGGCTAACGACACAGGGCAAATATGGCTAAAACCCCCTTCACTTCAGGCTCTGCCAGGCCTAGGTGGGTATACCTTCACTATTAGTGCAGACTTGTATGACCTTCATAGTGGCAAATGGGTGTGAAGTAGATGTAAGGTTTGATGATTACTCCTAAGGTTTGAAGTTTGAGAATGTAAATTGGGTTTCTATTAAATGATATTTTGAAGTGAGTATGACCAGTGCTTTATCTATTGGGCAAAAAGGGGTCAAGAGTTAATGGTGTATGGATCTTTATGTTTTGGTTAAACTTGAATTGCTAAGCACTTATATGAATCTATATCTTGTACAGATGTGCAAGGATGTTGGGTTACGGGGTTCGTCTTATCAAATACCAATGATATTTCCCTAAATTGCTATGATCAGAAGACATGATTTTAATTCTAACGGGAAGGAAACCAACCAAGATGACTTGTTCAAAAGATTTTAACCCTGGGCAGAGACCAAAAACATAGACCACTTAGCAGGACTTAAATCGACTTCTTATAGAAACCAATCGAACAAATCACACATAACAACAAATGTGCACTGATAAATTAAGTATATACTTGATATATTAATCTAAACAACTTAGGAAACCATTTTGGAGACAACCATGCATCCCATAAAAATGAAAATCAACACAGCAATTGAACACCAAATATTTTGATTTTGCGAATA
Organism: Cunninghamia lanceolata; assembly: GCA_027924645.1. Taxonomy (NCBI): domain Eukaryota; kingdom Viridiplantae; phylum Streptophyta; class Pinopsida; order Cupressales; family Cupressaceae; genus Cunninghamia; species Cunninghamia lanceolata. Next base: position 5,915,843 of record BSBN01000429.1, on the reverse strand, counting down.
ACTCTGCTCCTTTGCATTGATTCAAAAATTCATGATGTATTTGAAAATATAGACTGACATAGGTAGAAGTTTTGAAGTACTATATTGTATTGTATGTATATATGAGATATTACAATTGATGATTCCCCTTTTTGATTTTACATCTCATTTATACTTTGTACTTTTAGGGTTATGACTCTTCACACATCCCTTCAGTGCAACTTTTCATTTAATTAATTATTTTTCATGGATAGAATAATTAATTAACTCAACTTGTCTTGGCATTCTTGTGAGAAAATAAAGCATAATACTTTAATCTTAATCCTTTTGTTGGCAAATTTATTCATTATGTTCACCTGTATGTGTTTTCACCTTCGTTTGGCAAAAGTATACATTTTGGATAAAAATGATTACCCCTCCTTAACTTCTTTGGTGACAATATTTTCACGGGTCATTATATGCAGAGTATTCTTTTAGGTAAAATAATTACCCATGTAGTTAATTTTTCCGAGAAAAGATTTCACTTTTGAAAAATATTTTTAATTAATTTCCACCTCATAACTCCTTGGATGAAAGTGTGAAATTCACTTTTATCTTACTATAATCACACTTCGTCATTTACACCTTTTGCGAACATTTATTTTCCCTTTTGATGATGTTCACGCTTCCTTTATTACTCCATCAGGTTTTCAAGGGAACTGGGAAATCACTTACTCCAATGTTTATAAGTCATTCTGATATTCTTTATGCCTTTTCATCTTCGTAATATTTATTAATTAATGTCTTTCGGGATCCATCTTATGATCTTGGAAAATGTGAAATCTTCATTTTTGTTTTACTATAATCATACTTTATTAAATCTTTCTATACTTTTCCTTTTGAAAATTTTATACTTCTTTTTTTACTCTATCGGCCTATCAAAGAGATCATACTTTAGTCATACCAATATGCAGATTTTAGGGTTTATGCCCTTGGTTCTCTGTCTCTAATATTTCTCTCTTCGATATTTAAAATTTCTCCAATATCTATTTTTTGTAATATTTATTAGTAGCATTTGTTGGGGACCTAGCTTATCGGCATATTGGAGTGACTTATTTTTAGTCATTCCGAATGCCCGATATTAGGGTTTTATCAATAGTGTACCCTTCTCTATCTCCTGATGCTTAGGCGCCATTGCTCATTAATGTGTGCCGTGTTAGGTTATGCTTGGTACCTCCTCTTTGATGCACTCTCTCCTTCCTGATGCAAAGTCTGTGATCAAGCAGTATCACTCCCAACTGTATTACCTTTATTTTTAACAATCTAAGCAAGATAATTATCCAATCTGAACATTGCATCATCGTCAAACTCACTATCCATGTCATCTGAGTTTCCTGTTCATTTGGAATTTTTTTCTTAAAGTGCTTGTTCCATTTGATTTTTGCTCTAAATCGAGAGTGGTTGCGCCTTTGGTCTCGAGGCTCTAACTCTATTATCACCTTAATGATTCCAACAGGTTGTGACAATCTTAGTGGTTGAGCCTTCATTTCGTATTTGTTGTGTTTGCTCTATCAGCGCCATCCTTTTAACATATTTTGCACCATTATTTTTGTTGGGGTGCCATGTTCTTCAATGGCTGCATCATGTATTTGAACTTGTGCTTTGATTTGGATCTGTGCCATACTTATAGAGGTCGCGCCATTGTATTGGGATGCACCTAGACTTAGAGGCTTGTTTCTCCTTTAAGAGGTCATGCCTCATTCTTTTATGAGTAGCATGCCTCATTCAGTAGTGGTTGAGTCTTGAGATTATGTAGGTAACCTTTTGATTATATATTAAGGCTATGCCTTTAATATAATGACTGTGCTAGAGTTTGGAATGGCTCATGCATGATTATGGTTGAAGTTTCCACTTATTCGAATAGTTGAGTGCCTTTCTCTTAGAACTATCTGTGTATTGATCTTAAATAGTTGAGCATTTGACTTGTGCACTATGTGTCATAGGTAGCACCTTCGCGTTTATATTTCTTATTATATGACTACATCCTTTTATATCTTGCCCATCTTTGTTGATGAGCTGACTTCATAATTCTTAAAATCAAATTGGGACAATATTACCTTTGTAAGATGTAAAACAAACCTTATCTCTTCCTTGTCTTGACTAGGCCAATAGGGGATATGTGCATCATCCTACTACAATGATTGCATGGCACATGTCGGGTCACATTGTGGGCCCGACTAATTTTTTGTTTGTTTGTTTTGAAACAAATTTTTTGTCTTGAACTGATCTGGGGCCATTCCAATGTTCTTTTGAAATAAAAAATTGAAATGGGCTATCATCAAAAATTGCTTTCTGATATATTTACACAGTGAGCAAAACAAGCCTAGTAGCCTTAAGAATTGTCCTGGAAAACTAGTTAAATCATCTCCTAGAGTGATTAAAATGCACAGGCATGTAGAATTTTTACCCAAGAATTCAATGCAACAAACGGTTCAACAAAATACATCATGATGTGCAAGCTATTCACATCCACAATAGCCCACTTATTTTTTCTGCAACTGTACTTTTTTAAAACTGATTAGGGCTCACCAACTTGTCATTTTGAAAAAGCATCAAATCTGATTCTAGGAAGCTGCAACTTGGGGGAATAGCTCATCTAGGTCCAATGAGTATGTGTGCAAGAGGGTTCTTCACCAATCCACTCCTGTCATGAAATATTAAAGTCCAAAGTTGACCTCTCTGCAACTTTCTGGAAATGTAGATGTAAAAATAGAACTATTTGCATTTGCTTTTGATTTTGAAAAAATAGCAAATGAGATGCTGGGGTTTTGAAAACTGGCCTGAAAGTACATTATCATGAGGACAATCTGAAACACCAACTGGATTGTCATGAAAATCATCCAGTTGCAAGATATTAGCTTCCAAAGTTGGCCTCCTGGGCATATTTCACACTATTCAGATAACTAACTTTTCCAGAACCCTTCAACTTGATGCTTGAAAACCCAGTCAAATCTGATCATGGGAGGCTGAAATTAGATATACAAACTCACATATGGTATATAAACATGTTTGCAAAGTGATTTGGCATGAAACTGAGCAGGCTTCAAAATATGACTCTCCAAAGTAGGTCACTGAGGTAGTTTTTTAGGGGCATTTCTGAGTGTGGTACTCAAATTTTTCATTATGGGAACCTAAAATTTTGCAAAAAATTCAAGGAAATTTTGGGTTCCAATAATGGCTCTGTTTGGGGACATGTGCCCCATTGTGGGTATAGCATTATCCCAGATTTTTGGAGGAGCAGACTGAGTTCCTACTCCATTGGGCAATAGATTCCAAATGTTGTGTATGTCATTCTAAAAACTAAATCCAAATTTCAACTGGCAGCACCAGGCCATCTAAAAAATACAATACTTCCCTCTGTCAAAAATTTAATTCTCATCATGCAATAGTATCACATATCTGAAAACACTATTATCATTTGCCAAGGAATACCCATTATCAATGATACCATTTGTTGTGCTATCACATTTCTTATTAGTCTGCAGTCTATTATCAGGTATCAGCTTAAGCATTTCAGAGACATGACACACAATCATCATATTTAAAACACAACCACACTGAATGCAACACCCTCCAATGTTGAACTCAATGTCAGGCTTCACAAAAATTTTATCTTTTGAAATGTCTTCATCAAATTTAGCATCATTAAGGACAAGTTTGATATATCATTTTCATCTGCATAGCTACTTTCATTACAAACTGATGCATTGTCCTTTTCATCTGAAAATGATCTTTCCTCATCATACAAAGGATTTAAAAATGTATAAAAATCACCCTCACACATACCAAAGCATGCTTCTGTTTGATTTACTTCTAATGTTTCATCATACACTAGATTTGAAAAAAAATGAAAGTCATTTTCATATGTACATACCATTTCTTCACCCATCGTGTCATCATAGCATTCGGATGTGAATGGATCTACTATTGGTTCACTGTCAAATAGACTTTCTTTTTTACTTGCCTCATGGCTGATGTACTCTTCAAGCAATGTGCTCTCAACAATGTCTTCCATATTGCAACCCTGATCCAAGGTGTAGAATTGGTCTTCCATAATTTTATCTTTATTTAAATCTGAAATATCATCACTGAAAACTTTATTTACACATGTCTCCTCTTTTGGCTGTGTTGTTTGATCAGTTTCTCCATATTCATCACCATTAGATTCAACATTGATAGCATCCCTGTGTCTGAATACTTCTATATCACAAATCCATGGCCACAGCTGCCCAAAAGTAGCTAGCTTCAATGATTCAAGATAATGAACTGAATCAGGGTCATATATTCTCATGAACTGCTCAATGAACATGGACTCATCAGGCTGAAGATTAAAAGGTATCTTCCAATAGGTATTCATCATTTTGTCGAGTAAGGAGTGTGCAGATTCTCCTTTATATCTCCTTATGCCAAAAAATACATCTAAAAGATCTTGACCTCTTTCTTGAATATGTACATACTCATCATCTCTGTCCTTAAAGTAATGCATGAATTTATTTGCATGTTCATCCCATGAAGCTGTGGAATGCATAGGCAAGTTGGAAAACCAATATTCAACAATATCTTCTAATGTTCTCACAAAGAGTTTCATAATAACATCCTCTTCAATGATTTGATGATTCATCATTAAATCAATGAATTGTTGTAAATGCACGCCTACTGATTCATATCCCTAAATTTTTGGCAAAATCTTTTTTACATTCAAAGGGATAGGATGTGGATAACCATGAATATTTCTGAAATCAAATGGTTTGTCTATTTTAGGACAAAATGACCCCCTTGTCTTCCTCTGATCACATAACTGCTGTTGATGTACTTCTTGCTGTAGATTCTGATCGACATTTCCATGAGGGATGACATTGTGCTGCACAGTTTGGTATTGATATTGATAATGTTTGAGATACTGATTGTATTCTTGATCTTGATAGTTTATTAATCTTTGATCAAGAGGGATAGGATAATCATTTATTTGATTTGAGGCTTGTGGTGTAAAAATGTCTTGTTGTGTATGATGTGCACTGCTTTCATTGCCAAGATTCCCAATTGTATAGGGCAAAGAAAAATTGTTATGCATACTTGAACCCTTTGATTTTTATTTCTAACTGGAAATGTTGTAAGTTTGAGATGTCCTTTGTATTATTCATCAAGTTTTAATAGAGTCGCCACCCACCTTTTTGAAAAATGAGAAAATGATATGGATTTTGATGAAATTATTCTTGGTTTACCCCAGCAGAGTCTCCTTACTCAAGTATATGGAGGTGTAGTTACACAAATGTGAATTTCTGGTTTGAAAAATCTGATCTAAAAATGTTGAATGACTCTATAAGGCAAGATTGCCTGCTACTGGATTTTCTCAAGTTGTCCCAGTAGAGTCATCAATTCTGTTAGGTCACAAAAACACAGGTTGTTAACCCTAAGAGGTTTCCAAGCTCTCTTGATGTTTTTGGTTAATGACATAGGGCAAATATGGCTAAAACCCCCTTCACTTTAGGCTCTTCGAGGCCTAGGTGGGTATATCTTTGCTATTAGTGCAGACTTGTATGATCTTCACAGTGGCAAATGGGTGTGAAGTAGATGTAAGGTTTGATGATTACTCCTAAGGTTTGAAGTTTGAGAATGTAAATTGGGTTTCTATTAAATGATGTTTTGAAGTGAGTATGACCAGTGCTTTATCTATTGGGCAAAAGGGGTCAAGAGTTAATGGTGTATGGATCTTTATGTCTTGGTTAAACTCAAATTGCTAGGCACTTATATGAATCTATATCTTGTACAGATGTGCAAGGATGTTGGGTTATGGGGTTCTTCTTATCAAATCCCAATGATATTTCCCTAAATTGTTGTGATCAAAAGAAAGGATTTTAATTCTAATGGGAAGGAAACCAACCAAGATGACTTGTTCAAAGGATTTTAACCTTGGGCAGAGACCAAAAACATAGACCACTTAGCAATACTTAAATTGACTTATAGAAACCAATCGAACAGATCACACAGAACAACAAATGTGCACTGATAAATTAAGTATATCCTTGATATATTAATCTAAACAACTTAGGAAACCATTTTGGAGTCAACCATGCAGCCCATAAAAATGAAAATCAACAGAAGAATTGAACACCAAATATTTTGATTTACTGAATAACTCTGCTCCTTTACATTAATTTAGAAATTCATGATGTATTTAAAAATATAGACTGACATAGGTAGAAGTTTTTAAGTAATATATTGTCTTGTATGTATATATGAGATATTACAATTGATGATTGCCCTTTTTTGATTTTACATCTCATTTATACTTTGTACTTTTAGGGTTATGACCCTTCACACATCCCTTCAGTGCAAATTTTCATTTAATTAATTATTTTCCGTGGATAGAATAATTAATTAACTCAACTTGTCTCGGCATTCCTGTGAGAAAATAAAGTATAATACTTTAATCTTAATCCTTTTGTTGGCAAATTTCTTCATTATGTTCACTTGTATGTGTTTTCACCTTTGTTTGGGAAAAGTATACATTTTGGATAAAAATGGTTACCCCTCCTTAACTTCTTTAGTGACAATATTTTCATGGGTCATTATATGCAGAGTATTCTTTTAGGTAAAATAATTACCCATCTAGTTAATTTTTTCGGGAAAAGATTTCACTTTCAAAAAATATTTTTAATAATTTTCCACCTCAAAACTCCTTGGATGAAAGTTTGAAATTCACTTTTATCTTACTATAATCACACTTCGTCATTTACACCTTTTACTAACATTTATTTTCCCTTTTGATGATGTTCACGCTTCCTTTATTACTCCATCAGGGTTTTGAGGGAAGTGGAAAATCACGTACTTCGATGTTTATAAGTGATTCTGATATTCTTTATGCCTTTTGATCTCTGTAATATTTATTAATTAATGTCTTTTAGGACCCATCTTATGATCTTGGAACATGTGAAATCTTCATTTTTGTTTTACTATAATCATACTTTATTTAATCTTTCTATACTTTTCCTTTTGAAAATCTTTATACTTCTTTTGTTACTCTATCAGACTATTGAAGAGATCATACTTTAGTTACGTTGATATGCAGATTTTAGGGTTTACGACCTTGGTTCTTTGTCTCTAATATTTCTCCCTCCGATATTTAAAATTTCTCCAATATCTTTTTTTTTGTAATTTTTATTAGTAGCATTTGTTGGGGACCCACCTTATCGGCATATGAGAGTGACTTATTTTAGTCATTTCGAATGCTCGATATTAGCATTTTGTCAATAGTGTACCCTTCGCTATCTCCTGATGCTTAGGCGCCATTGCTCATTGATGTGTGTCGTGTTAGGTTATGCTTGGTACCTCCTCTTTGATGCATTCTCTCCTTCCTGATGCAAAGTTTGTGATCAGGCAGTATCACTCCCAACTATATTACCTTTATTTTTAACAATCTGAGAAAGATAAGTATCCAATCTGAACATTGCATCATTGTCAAACTCACTATCCATGTCATCTGAGTTTCCTGTTTGTTTGGCATTTTTCTCTTGAAGTTCTAGTTTCATTTGATCTTTGCTCTAAATCTAGGGTGGTTGTGCCTTTATTCTTGAGGCTTTGACTCTATTATCACCTTAATGATTCCAATAGGCCGTGACAATCTTAGAGGTTAAGCCTTCATTACATATTTGTTGTGTTTTCTCTCTCAGTGCCATGCTTTTAACATATTTTGCACCATTATTTTTGCTGGGGCGCCATGTTCTTCAATGGCTGCATCGTGTATTTGAACTTGTGCTTTGATTGGGATTTGTGCCATCCTTATAGAGGCGTCGCCATTGTATTGGGATGCACCTAGACTTAGAGGCTTGTTTCTCCTTTTAGAGGTCGTGCCTCATTATTTTATGAGTAGCAATGCCTCATTCGACAGTGGTTGAGTCTTGAGATTATGTAGGCAGCCTTTTGATTATATGTTAAGGCTACTCCTTTAATATAATGATTGTGCTAGAGTTTGGAATGGCTCGTGCATGATTATGGTTGAAGTTGCCACTAATTTGAATAGTTGAGTGCCTTTCTCTTAGAACTGCCTGTGTATTGATCTTAAATAGTTGAGCATTTGACTTGTGCACTATATCTCATAGGTAGCACCTTCACATTTATATTTCTTATTATATGGCTACATCCTTTTATAGCTTACGCCATCTTTGTTGATGAGTGGACTTCATAATTCTTAAAATCAAATTGGGACAATATTACCTTTGTAAGATGTAAACAAACCTTATCTCTTTCTTGTCTTGACTAGGCCAACAGAGGATATGTGCATCATTTTGCTACAATGATTGTATGCCACATGTTGGGTCACATTGTGGGCCCGACTAAAAAAATAATTTCGTCTTGAAACAATTTTTTTGTCTTGAATTGATTTAGGGTCATTCCAATGTTCTTTTGAAATAAAAAATTGAAATGGGCTATCATCAAAATTTGCTTTCTGATATATTTACACAATGAGCAAAACAAGCCTAGTAGCCTTCAAAATTGTCCTAGAAAACTAGTCAAATCATCTCATGGAGTGATAAAAGTGCACAGGCATGTAGAATTTTTACCCAAGAATTTGGTGCAACAAACAGTTTGACAAAATACATCATGATGTGCAAGCTATTCACATCCACAATAGCCCACTTAGCTTTTTTTGCAACTGTACTTGTTTAAAACTGATTAGGGCTCACCAACTTGTCATTTTGAAAAAATATCAAATCTGATTCTGGGAAGCTGCAACCTGGGGGTTTAGCTCATCTAGGTCAAATGATTATGTGTGCAAGAGGGTTCTTCACCAATCCACTCATGTCATGAAATATTAAAGTCCAAATTTGGCCTCTCAGCAACTTTCTGGAAATGCAGATGTAAAAACAAAACTATTTGCATTTGCTTTTGATTTTGAAAAAATAGCAAATGAGATGCTGGGGTTTTGAAAACTGGCATAAAAGTACATTATCATGAGGATAATTTGAAACACCATCTGGATCATCATGAAAATCATCCAGTTACAAGATATTAGCTTCCAAAGTTGGCCTCCCGGGCATATTTCACAATGTGCAGACAACTAACTTTTCCAGAACCCTTCAAATTGATGCTTGAAAACCCAGTCAAATCTAACCATGGGAAGCTGAAATTGAATATACAAACTCACATATGGTATATAAACATGTTTAAAAAGTGATTTGGCATGAAACTAAGTAGGCTTCAAAATATGACTCTCCAAAATAGGTCACTGAGGCAGTTTTTTCAGGTGCATTTCTAAGTGTGGTACTCAAATTTTTCATCATGGGAACCTAAAATTTTGCAAAAATTGAAGGAAATTTTAGGTTTTAACACCTTATAAATTTGTTGTTGAGGAGGTGAGGGAAGCACATTCAAAATAGACTGTAAAGCACTATACTGGCTACCTTGTTGAGAAGAAGACCTGGTACAATACCTGTGGGTGATAGAGTGGAAGAAGTATCTTGACATCTTTGTTGTTGCTGTGAGGAATGTCCTTCTTGTTAGAAGTGAAGGTGCAAACCACATAATGAAAATCTGATTCAAACCTTATTAATGTCCTCTAAATAATGTAGAATCAATGGAGATTGAAACAAAAATAAAACCCACTACACATAAATAACATGCATTAAGAACTAAACACACAACACAGTATGTAACGTGAAGAAAACCCTTTCAGATAAAAAACTCCACCAAGAAAAGAGGCTTCAAGTTGTATTATCTTCAAAAATGAGATTACAATACATGCACTTCCTCTTCTTCTTTAGTCTTCAATCCAGTAGCGCCTGATACTCTCAACGCTACTAAAAACGTAGTACAAATATCCTTATAAAAGGGGGTTGCCTTCTAGGGCAAGAAAAATGACATAATATCGATTGTCAGATAAGTGATCTAATGATGAACGGTCCATATTTACAATGATAAAATTTGGCTCGGAGGGCACTACCCCTAAGCCCTCGTTGGGACACGCGGCCCCTGGACCCCCCACCAGGGGGATGGTCCCCTCGGACCCCTCACAGGGGGGAAACTCCCCTGTGACCCCACGTCACAGATAATTAGCATCGGGGACCAGATATAAACATGCGGTTGAAAGAAGATCGTTGTTGGTGAAACCTTTCGTCCCTTATGGGTGATTTACAAATAGTAATAGGAATAATAAATTACATAGGATTTACAAGGTTGATGACACCTTAATCCTAACATTCTCCCACTTGACATCATACATTGTAAATACCCATAGGAAAACCATAAAATAATCAGGCACTAGAAGCAAGGCCCATGGCCTCTCTGCACCAAACAAATTTCTTTGTGCTCATAGGCTTGGTCAAAGCATCTGTAACATTCTCCTGATTGTCTACCTTCTTTAGCTCAATCTGTCCATTTGCAACCATTTCTTGAACAAAGTGATATTGTACATCAACATGCTTAGTCTGAGCATGATACATAGGATTCTTAGACAAACAAATAGCACTCTGGCTATCACAACCAATCTTAATGATCCTGCTATCGAAACCAGTGCTTGTACACAATCTCCTCAACCAAACTGCCTCCTTAGAGACATGGGTAGCAGCCATATACTCTTCTTCAGTGGTGGAAAAAGAAACTATGGGTTGTCTTTCACTCATCCAACTCACTACTTTGCCAAACAAAGTAAACAAATAGCCACTAGTGGACCTTCGACTATCCAAGTCACCTGCCCAATCTACATCAATAAATCCCTATATGTCCAAAGTTTTATTAGCACTATAATTACCAGAATAAACCAAACAGTAATTAGGAGTCCCTTCTAGATATCTAAACAACCTCTTCGCATAATTCTATTGTTGTCTACCAGAGTTAGACATAAATCAGCTCAAAACTCCCACTGCTTGGGCAATATTTGGTCTAGACCAAACCATTGCATACATCAAACTCCCTACAACACTAGTATATGACACATTAGACATATCCTCTAAATCATCCTCATTTTTTGGACACATATCTAATGAAAGCTTAGTATGAATGGGTTAAGGAACTCTAATTGGGTTACAATCCTGCATACTAAATCTCTACAAAATGGTATTCACATACTTACTCTGAGACAACCAAAGCTTTATGTTACCTCTATCCCTTTTGATCTCCATCCCTAGAAAATACCCGGCTGCTCCAAGATCCTTCATATCGAATGCACCTGAAAGTTGGTCTTTCAATTCACTGATCATGCCCTTAGTATTGTTGAAAAATAACATGTCATCAACATAAAATGTAATGATCATAATAGAATCATCAATACAATGAATATAAACATAATGATCCTCCTCACTTCTAACAAAACCCAATTTCAACACAAATGAGTCAAACTTTTGATACCGCATTTTGGGGGACTATTTCAAACCATAAAGAAGAGACCTCTTTAATCAGCAAACCTAATGTTCTTTCCCTTTTACCTCAAAACTTGTAGGCTGCTGCATGTAAATTTCTTCTTCAAGATCTCCATGCAAAAACACAACCTTAACATCCATTTTCTCTATTTCTCAATCAAAAGTTGCAACAATGGATAAGAGAAATCTAATAGAAGTTAATTTAGCAACAAGAGAGAATATTTCACTGAAACCAACTCCCTCTCTCTGGGAGTAGCCCTTGGCTACTAGTCTAGCCTTGTACTTCTACAATGAATTGTTTGCTCCAAACTTCTTCTTGAAGACCCACTTGCATCCTATGGCCTTTCTTCCTTTGGGAAAACGAACAAGATCCTAGGTGTTGCAAGAGTCTAAAGCCATCATCTCCTCCTACATGGCTAACTACCAAGACTCACTATCTTCTACATGAATAGCTTCCTTGTAGGATCTAGGTTCATTGTCAGTACTTAATAAAGCAAATACATAATGGAAATCTAGTGGGCTATACCTTTCAACTGGGTTTCGTTGTCTTGTGGATCTTCTCAGAGGTGGAGTAATAGACTCTTTAGGCTCTTCTGCATGCTCATCTATACCAACTTCTTCTGTTACAACAGATTCTTCCTCATCATAACTTTCACTTGAGTCTTCTTCTACTTCTTCACCCCCCAATCCATCATTATGTTCTTCTTGAGGTGCATCTTCATGTTCTAATTCAAAATGCACTCTCTTCACCTTTTCTTCTTTTTCCTCTGGTCATTCTGGTTCTGAAATAACACTAAGTTCCCTAAAAATAACATCTCTAGAATAGATAATCTTTTAGGTTAGGGTAAGTGCACAAAGATGGGGGACCAAGAGGGGGTCTTAAGATGCCACTTTTTTCCTGAAATTAGGAAATATTGATGTTGAATGAGAAATTGAATATAGTTACACTCAAAATTTGAAGATACAACAAAAACAAGAGTCATAGTGCTCCGAATCTAGTTTCTAAACTATTTTTTTTTTCAAAAATGGTTGAGATTAAGGGGTTAAAAAAGGAGCACACAAATTGGTCCTATTTTTTTAGAAAAAATATAACATAGCCTCTGGTGTGCTCCCCCTAAAATGTTAACTTTTTTTTAATATTTCAAAAATCGCTTCGATGAGAAATTAGCTAACACCATGTAGTTTATCCCTGAGTTTTTTGATAATTTTTTCATGAATAATTAATTTTTTACTAATTTTCAAAGTGGACACATCCTAAAAAATAGAAAATTAAGCTTGCTCCCCCCTAAAATTTTTGAAAACTAATCGAAAATCCAATTTTTTTTAATACGTGTAAAATGGAGTCTAGTTTCTAAAAATGTAATTTATCAATGAACGGTTAAAAAAAGTCAAAAATACCACTCACTGGTTTTTGACAAAAAAATGAATACATTAACAAAAGAAATTAAAGATGAAATCTTTAACATACTCAAAACATGAAAAAAATTATATGGTTAGAAAGCTAAGAGAGAGCTTAAGATTATGGTGGTATTTGTTTGACTTGTCATTGAAACACGTGCAAACCTGACGGGGAGCACACTCTAGATCATGTAAATTTTGTTACAATATGGAAAAACACATCTTTGGACGTCCAAAATATAGTCCAAGCCTTTGGGTTGGAAGCCCAAGGAAAATCCATGCCAAAGGCTTGGAAATTACTAAAATAAAGCATAACGTGAGTGCGTTATAACACATTCGTCACGTTATGGTGAAATAAGACAATCTCACTCCCTCCCTCCTTAACCCTCTATTATTCTCTCTCTCCCTCCCCTCTAGGTCTCTCCCTCCCCTCCTCTCTCTTTCTCTCACCTCTCTACCTCCTACCCTCTCTATCACTTTCTACTTCCCTCCCCTCTCCCACTCTCTACTTCCCTCCCCTCTCTACCTCCTACCCTCTCCCTCACTCTCTACTTCCCTCCTCTCTCTCTCTACTTCCCTCTCCCTCCCCTCTTTACCTGCTACCCTCTCTCTCTCTCTCACTTATCTACCTCCTAGTTTTCCTTTTCCTAGCTTTCCTTTTCCTTTCCAATTTCCCTTTAGATCCCACCAATTTTTCCTTGTTTTACTATTTTCCACCTCTCCTCTCATCATTCTTCCCATCCAATGAACTTTCATTTTATCTTGTTACCATTTCATCCTGCCAATTTATATCCTCATCCCTCTTTGCATGTCCTAGTTTTCTTGTTTCCATTTGCTTTGTCGATAAGGGAGAGGGAGAGGGAGGAAGAGGGAGGGAGGGTGGAGATGGAGGGGAGAGATAGGGAGATATGGAGAGAGAGATAGAAAGAGATTCCTAGTTTTCTTATTTCCATTTCCTTCATTGATAAGGGAGAGGAGAGATGGAGGAATGATAGGGAGAGAGAGGCAAGAGATAGGGAGATAGGGAGAGATAGATAAGTAGACAGAGAAGAGACAGATAGGGAGAGATAGAGAAGATTGAGGGGAGAGATAGGGAGATAGAGAGTGAGCAAGATGTCTAGAGAGATAGGGAGAGAGATTGATATGTAGAGGGATGATAAAGATAGGGAGATAAGGGAGAGATAGGGAGATAAGGAAGAGATAGGGAGATAGAGGTTTAGGGTTTAGGGTTTAGGGGTTAGGGGTTAGGGGAGAGATAGAGAGAGACTACTTTTGACATGCAACCCTAAACCCTAAACCTGAGCAACCCTAAACTCCTAAACCCTCCCAAAATAATGCACCTAAACCTTACACTTGAGAAACCCTAAACCTCTAAACCCTAAATAATGCCCCTAAAACCTAACCCTTAAACCCTAAACCCTAAACCCAAGAAACCCTAAATTTTTTGATATACATTTTGGCACGCCCGGTGGGACTCACGTCCCTGATTAACTTCGTTTTTTGGAGTTGTTCCCTTGAAGATCAGATTTTGCAGGTGTTCGCAGAAAATTCCAGTCGCTTTTAAAGGAAAATCTGCCGCTTCGAGATTTCTGCGTCGCTTCTGAGCTGGAGAAGGCCGCATATTCCTCTCTGGATCGCCTTTGACCTAACAGTCGTTGCCTTAGGTAAAACGCATCGCTTTTATCATTAAAATGATCGCCTGGGACTGTATTTGCCGCTTTTGATCTAACAGCCGCCGCTTTTGCGCATAATCAGATCGCTTTTAATCTAACAGGGGTCGCCTCTGCATAAATCCGCATCGCTTTTGACCTAACAGTGCACGCTTTTATTCTGATATGATACGCTTATGAGCTAATAATATTCGCCTGTGCAGGTTAGGGTTTTGATTTTTGTTTTGCAGAGACAGGTCGCTTTCGACTTCCAACAGGTCGCTTCCGGTACATTGCGATCGCATATGAGACGACAGACGCCGCTCTTGCATATATTTGTGTCGCTTATGGACTAATATTATTCGCCGGTTAGGCTAGGGTTTTTGTTTATCGTCTGTGTTTTTGCAGAGACAGGTCGCATCCAGCCCTCAACCGATCGCTTATGGAAAATATGCATCGCTTATGAGCTAACAGGCGTCGCATACTGTGTTTTTGCGCGTCGCATATGATCCGCAGTCCTTCGCCTCTGACATAATAGAGGTCGCTTTTGATCAACAGTGGGTCGCATCTGGTAAAGCTCTGTTGTTTTCAAGCCTGTTTCAGTTCCAGTTTGATTTTGTGCTATTAACTGGGTATTTGCGCAGCATCTTATCGATCTGTCCAAGAAAGGAGGTTATCAAACTACTGACATATCTGTTGCAGGTTCGATCGGTCCAAGATTTGTGGTTTTTTTCACTAAATTAGGCATATTTGGGCTTGGTGCTTAAAATGAACTATTGTTTACTCCGTGCTTGATTTATCTTTTTGATTGCTTGCATGTGCCTGATTGTAACCCAAATTTAATGACAAAAGTATCCTCTCCCCTTGCCTATCAAATGGATCTTGGGTGCATGAGAACTTGTCATTATCTTTAGAGGGCCTGCCTTCCCGGTGTGAGAAGGGATACGACCCAAGCGGTAATGGGCTAAAGCCAAGTCCTTCCGAACCGCTATATAAGAAAAGTGTTTGTGTCGAAAGCCACAAACAACGGGTGCAGTTGTGTTATACCGACAGCCAACCTCCCCCAAAACCCTCCAAGGCGCAACCCTTGGAGGCTGGGAGACTCCATAACGGAGAGTAGCGCTGCCGCACGTATAGCCACCCGAACGGATGCCCTTATTATCAACTTTGTGTAGTAGCCAAAAACCTTCTATCTGTTGACGCAGAGGGCAAAACCCTTGAAGCAGCCCCGATTCATGCGGTTCTTAGCCGAGGTAGCAGGGACAATCTAAAGGTTTGGAGAGGGTCAAGCCTTATAAGAATCCCGGATCTTGGTATGCGTGAGAAGTGTGTGCAAATGTAAGGAGGAGCCGGTGCTATCAAGATCCTGGAGCTACCCGCTTTGAATAGGCGCAGCTAGGGGATTCAACAGATACTGTCCTATCCTAGCCTAGGTTGTATCAGTTTGTGCTTGTTGTGAGTGTGAGTGACTGTTATCATTTGTTTTTCTTGCTGAAAAAACTGCAAAAATCGGACCACTGGTACACAAACACAGTCGCTTTTGAACCTAAACTGCTCGCACAGACCATCAACATCGCTTCTGAACTGTAGTGACTCGCATTCTGCCTGAACTGCATCGCTTTTAAACAACAACTGCCCGCATGCTGCTTAAACAGAGTCGCTTTTAAACCGCAGTTGATCGCCTTTTGCTTGAACAGAATCACTTTTGAACCACAGATGATCGCCTACTGTCTGAACCAAGTCGCATCTGATCCATTACCAGTCGCATATTGTTTGAGCCAAGTCGCTTTTAATCCACAGTTATTCGCCTGATTCCAGAACAAGGTCGCCTATGAACAACAGACTGTCGCTTTTACGGATATCTGAGTCGCCTCTGAACCAACAGTAATCGCCTTTGAACCAACAGTCATCGTCTCCGGCATAGCATTCGCTTCTGGTTAGCACTGTCATTTTTCTGTTGAAACTAAAACAGGTCGCATTTGAGCTATCATTAATCGCCTTTAGCATCCTCTGCGTCGCCTTTGAGCTATCATCAGTCGCCTGTAGCTAAAATTCTTGCAAATCTCAGTGCATCAGCTAAATCAGCCTCAGGCCCAGCTTGCTTGAACCTCACACATCAGTTTTCAGACTTACCTTTGATCAACAGCAAACACCTGGACTTTGTCTCCTATTTTGAGCTTATCAATCAATCACAACTCATGAGCTTTTCTATCTTTTTGAGATCCCAACCAGCAAATCAGACATCAATCCAATCATTTCGATCAACAAACAACCTTCAGTTTTAGCTTCAGCCAACAAACAGCCTTCAGCTTTAGCTTCAGCAAACAATCTCTTTTTAGCTTTAGCTCCAACAAACATCAACAGCAAACAATCTTTCCCTTGAGTGATTAAGCTACCTCTAGGGACAACCAACAACAACTCAGCCAAACCAAGTCAACAAAGCAAACTTAGCCAAACTAGCAAAACCAAAACAACAACCAATCAACCAACTATCATCTTTTGGGTCTTAAAACTTTGACAAGCTCAACTTCATCATCAACATCATGCCTCAAACTAGGAGTCAATATCGAGCTGAAATAGAAGCCAAATTGAAAGCTGAAATGGATGCCAAATTGCAAGCTGAGATGAAACAATTCACAACACCTCTTAAGGACGCAACTCAATTCACAACTGGTATGCCTTCTCATATGTTTATGCCTCAAGGGTACACTAGGGGCGAATCATCTTCACAACAAATGCACCCTCCACCATCCTTAGAAACTTTCGAAGAACAATCTCAAGACGACTCATCAGAATTTCAAGATACCTATCTATGGGACCAAGTTGAGAAACTCATGATATCTGAGCCTGATCGCTGTTTTCTCCAACTTGCTCGCATGGGTGCTAAACTACCTAAAGACTTTGATATATCCACTATTAGAGAGCACGATCCCAACACTACTGCTGTTGTTGCGAATAACCCATCTACTATAGTCACATCATCTCCTATTACTTTGCAAACACCATCCTCATTGCCTCTTGTTGCTTCATTTGAGTTACCACGATCAGAGCATACCTTAGAACCATTGATAGTGCCCACCAATGTGCTTCCTCTCATGTCACAAAATCTCAACATCCCACCTTTTCATGTCCCTCAACATATCTCTCCTTCTACCATGACTGTTTCCATGCCTCACGTCACACAAGCTGTCCATGTAACGCAAGCACAAACACTTCGAGCATCACAAGCAATTCCCATATCTTACGGTGTGCATACCTCTCAAACCATTCCAACAACACATGTCCTCCATGCTTCACAACCATTGCAATCTACCACATCTCATACACCAACTGCTAATTCCTTCATGTTATCCCATAATCCCAATGTTAGCCTTATTGACATGAGTGATCCCCTCATTTCTCAAGCCAATCCAAACAATAAGATCGCTTATGTTGATCAACTTACATCCATGCTGTCCTCTTCTTCCAATCCTTCACACACTATCAATCCATCTTATGCTACCCAAGGCTTCTCTAATATCACCCAACACATGACATATACCAATCCTCATATTGTCCAAAATACCAAACCCAATGTTCACCCTTCTGTTGTATCTACCAATCCCTCTGTCACTTACCATGTCATGAATTCAATTCCAACTTCCCAACCATCTGCTACTATCAATCCCACATCCACTTCTCATGTAATGCACACCCACTTACCACTTGTGTCTCAAGGACAGCAATCCTCTAACACATACATGTCACATACCACTCCTTTGACATACATTGTGGGCACACAACCCCAACAAACCGTTACAGCTTCGTATACCCCACAACCACAACAAACTGTCACAACTCCACATATACCACAACCGCAACCACAATATGTTTCATATCACACTCCACCCCTTTTGCAACAACAGCAGTTATCCTCAGCCGATATCCAACAGATGATCGATGAAAGGGTAGGACAAGGCAAGAAACCCTTCTCTCTCGAAAACATATGCGCTTATCCATTTGACAAGTCTCTTAATATGATACCTTTTCCACCACACTTTGAAATCCCACAATTTGATAAGTACAAAGGGAAAGGAAATCCGGATGACCATCTTCGAGCCTTTTTCGTGGCATGTCTCGATGTTGCCTATGATGATACATATCTTTTGAGACTATTTCCTCGAAGCTTAGCAGGACAAGCTCTCGAATGGTTTTCCCATTTACCCCCAGGCATTAAGACTTTTCCCGAATTGGCAACCAAGTTTCGATCACATTTTGCCTTCAATATTGAACATGAGGTAAACATGAATGACCTTGTCAACAACAAACAACGCAATGGTGAAACCTTTTCCTCATTTACCCAACGATGGCGTAATATGGCTAGCAAATTATCATGGGAAATCCCTGAGAAACAACAGCTTGACATCTTTGTTCAAAATCTTCATCCTGAGCTGTCATTCCAATTACAATTGCAAAGTGCTAGCACCTTTGACGAACTAGTTTCCAAAGGAGTTATTATTGAACGAGCCTTAATTGCCAAAGGAACTATCAAGATCTTTCGTGATAACAAAGATTCTCCCCAAAATGCCAATGATAAGTCTCGCTTTTGGAACAAGAACAAGAATGTTGTCAATGACGGTATTGTTGATACAAAGAATATCCAAACTATGAGAGCTCCTATCAACATTCAAGCAGCCTCTCCACCAAGACAATCTTTTCCACAACGACGAAACCAACGCCAAAATTCTAATCCATGCCGACAATTTACACCATTAGTGGAACCCATGGAAGTTATTCTTCGAAAGCTGCTTCAAGCTGGAGATGTTATTTTACCCGATGCACCACCAAATGGCGAACCACTCTTTCGAGCTCCTTGGTACAAAGAGAATGAGTATTGTGATTACCATCGAGTTAAAGGACACAAAACAAATGGTTGTATGCGCTTAAAACATGTTATCCAAGACTGCATTGATCAAGGTCTAATCAACGTCACACCTTCAACACCTCAACCTGCTCAACAATCCACATCAAACTATGATCTAGAGACTTTCAAGAATCCACTTCCATCTCATGATCAGACAAATAACCTTCAAGCTGGAAATGCTATTCCCTATAGCTATGCATCATCTACCATTGGCCGCATTGACCATGCTCGCATTTCTACCATTACCATCCAAGGAGCACCTGATTGTGCCGTAACCACGCGAAGAGGTCGCGTTACCGTTCAAGGAGCACCTCCTCATCCTCCTCGACCTCTCTCTGACTATAACCTCTTGGATCACCTTGGCAAAACACCCGCACACATATCTATCCTTGAACTGCTCCGCATATCCCCCGCACATAAAGCTATCCTTGATAAGGCCTTGCAAGAATCTTCGGTGCCTAATAATATTAATATCACACAATTTCAATCCATGGTCGCTAGCATTGTAGCCCCTTGTCATTTAACCTTTTCTGACAAAGATCTTCAACCCTCCATGCATCCGTCACACAATGAGGCCCTCCATATTGAAGTATTTGTTAACCAACGCCGTATCAAACGAGTCTTGATAGATGGGGGAGCTGGTCTAAATATATGTTCTTTGAAACTTATCAAACAATTGGGATATTCTGAGAAAAATGTTGACACCTCCAAGGTTATAACTATCAGAGCATATGATGACGCTGAAAGAGATACTGAAGGGATCATCTTATTGCCTATTCAAGTTGGACCGGTTATTACAGAAACTCGCTGTCAAGTCCTTGATATTGATCTGCCTTACAACATCATCCTCGGTCGCCCTTGGATCCATACCCTTAAAGCAGTTCCATCTACATATCACCAATGCCTTAAATTTCCGCATAAGGGTGTTGAAGTTACCATTCAAGCTGATCCTAATCCATTTGAGTTTTGCCGTGCTTTTCAAGCTAAATATCAGAGTCCAAACCGTATCCCTCTCAACACCGAGGCATATCCATCATCCTCCTATGTCGACCCATCCGATCTCCTCAAGCCCTCATCTAGCAAAGCCGCTTCCAACCTCCATATCAAATATACCGACCATGGCCCTGGTGAGTACAAATTGCAGGAATCCTGTTGCGTTGGCACCCTTCCGTTATCTCCTAAATCCCACGGTAAGCCTTCTATATCTAAGCCCACTTCATCCTCTGCTGTTATCAAAGCTCCCCCTACCGTATTCATTAAAGGTGGTTTCTTGGATGACGAAGACATTGAGGACATAGACTCTTGGATATTCTTTGATGAAAATGACCAAGTCCAACTTGAAGTAGAGCGATACAACAACGGGTTTCGTATCATAAAGAACATGGGCTATAAAGGACATGGTGGCTTGGGATCACAGGAACAAGGACCTATTGAGCCCCTTATTGTGTCTAAGAAGTTTAATAAGCAAGGCCTTGGTTACCAACCGGAGGTACCGCGATCCAAAGACATTAAGTGTATTTCTGATCTTGACGTTGGACCTTCTTCGGTAGGAGAGACTTCTAACTCGGATACCATCGACGACTCCTCCCTTCATATCACCGACCTCTTTCAAGAACATTCCATCTTCATGTTTTCCGCAATCTCTTCTAGCCATCACGATCCCTCCATTAGCCTCTCACTCGTATATCCTGACCTCATCGATTGGGACCAACAGGGGGCACCGATATTAGATACATTTGAAAATGATGAAGCCATTGCAGAATTCATGGGTTTGAGACAAGGTATCCCATTGGGTGATCACAAAGCAGGTTTCATGATGGAATTACCTAAACTAGCATATTTTGGCGAAAGTATCAAATCCTTCAGTCGCAAAAGTGAAATAAACAAAATTCAACAAAATAGGTCACTAGGTGAAAACCGCAAGGCGCCTCTTGACCGTGAAAAAGTAAAAATAAAGGACGTATCCGAAGGTGAAAACCTCTCTGAGGCACCTGAGGATGAGGGATTTGATCTTCCTGTCACCACTGATTACCATGAGAAATCAACTGTGCTAGTTGAAAAATCACAAGACATGAACTTGGGAACAGAACAAAATCCGAAGATCACCTTTTTGGCAGCATCACTATCAGAGCAAGAACGAAAGAACTTCACAGCATTTTTCCTGAGACGAGCTATAAATTTTGCATGGACTTATGCAGACATGCCAGGACTAGATCCTTCACTTGTGGCACATCATTTAGCAGTATTCCCTGATGCAAAGCCTGTCAAACAAAAATTGCGCAAAATGCATCCACAAGTTGCCTTATTGGTTAAAGCAGAAATTCAGAAACTATTAGAAGCAAAGTTCATAAAGCCTATTGATTATCCAGAATGGGTTTCAAACTTGGTACCTGTAGCAAAACCAGATGGACGAGTTCGCTGCTGCACGGACTTTAGAGATCTTAACAAAGCATGTCCTAAAGACGATTTTCCATTACCAAGCATAGACAACATTGTTGATCTTACAGCAGGACATGAAATGCTATCTTTGATGGATGGATTTTCTGGTTATAATCAAATCAGAATAGCAGAGGAAGATCAAGATAAAACGTCTTTTATTTGTCCATGGGGCACATATTGCTGGGTTGTAATGCCTTTTAGTCTCAAAAACGCTGGAGCTACCTATCAACGAGCCATGACAGTTATTTTTCATGACCTTTTTCATACTATCATGGAAGACTATGTTGATGACATCCTGGGAAAATCTAAGACAAGGGAAGGACATCTACAAGTATTGGCACAAATTTTTGATCGATTAGAGAAATACCAAGTCAGACTAAATCCAAAGAAGTGTGTATTTGGTGTAACATCAGGAAAACTATTGGGATATATTGTGTCTCGACGAGGCATAGAAGTGGACCCAGCTAAGGTAAAAGCTATCATAGAAATGCCTCCACCAACGAATCTCAAACAGCTCCGCAGTTTACAGGGTAGGCTACAATCTATCCGCAGGTTTATCTCACAACTCGCAGATAAATGTCATCCTTTTCAGCATCTTCTTCGCAAGGGTGAACCTTTTAAGTGGGATGAAAAGTGTCAACAGGCTTTTGATAAGATAAAGGAATACTTGGCAACACCTCCTGTGTTAATACCTCCTGTACTTGATCGTCCATTACTGCTTTATATATCATCAACAACCGCAGCATTAGGTGCACTTCTAGCTCAACATGATGATTCAGGAAAAGAACAAGCCATCTATTACATTAGCAGAACTCTTGTGGGATATGAACTTAATTACTCATTCATGGAAAAAGCTTGTTTAGCATTAGTGTTTGCTTCCCAAAAGTTGCGACATTATATGTTGAACCAAACAACAAAGCTCATTTCTAATGTGGATCCCCTCAAGTATCTCCTTTCAAAAGCACTTCTCACAGGGAGATTAGCAAAATGGGTTATGATCTTGAGTGAATTTGACATACAATATGTGAACCGTAAAGCTATCAAAGGACAAGTCATTGCTGATCAATTAGCTGCAGCACCTATCACAGACATTCAGCCAATATATCCCGAATTCCCTGATGAAGGATTGTTTACTTTCAGCTCTCCAGCACGATGGCAGCTATACTTTGATGGATCATACACTCAACACAGATCTGGAGCAGGTATCTTGTTTGTCACTCCCCAAGGAGACTGCATACCTAAATCATACAGAATAGCATTCCCATGTACCAATAACATAGCAGAGTATGAAGCTTTAATCACAGGTTTGCGCATGGCAGTACAATGGGCTATCAAACAGTTACGAGTCTTTGGTGATTCTCAGCTAGTTATCAAACAGGTCTTAGATGAATATCAAACAAAAGATGAGAAGCTTCTTCCATACAAACTAATGGTGGATGATTTCAAGCAATATTTCGAGGACATTACCTTTGAGCAAATTCCAAGACTACAAAACAGAGCAGCTGATGCCATGGCTATGATTGGATCTCTTTTAGACATGCCATCTAACACCCATAAATGTGAATTCTTGGTCGAACAGCTTTTGATCCCCGCATTTGAAGTTCCACAGTCTGAGCTCATATGTGAGATTGTTGGTCCCAACTCGTTGTGGTACAAAGATATATGCGAGTATCTCCGTAATCACACCTTGCCTCTTCAACTATCTAACACCCAACGTAAAACTTTTATCCGTCGAGCCTCTCGTTACACTATCTTAGGAGACACCCTTTATCGCCGGAGTCTTGATGGTATCCTTCTTAGATGTCTTGATTCTGAGGAAGCAAAAACGGCCTTACGTGAAGTACACGAAGGTGTCTGCGGTTCGCATTCCGCTGGCCCTGGTCTTGTTAAGAAACTTCTGCGAGCAGGATACTATTGGCCAACTATGGAAAAAGATGCCCAACAATTTGCAAAGCGATGTCTACAATGTCAGAAACATGGAGATCTAATACATGCACCAGCACATGAGCTTCAGCCTATTGTCACTCCATGGCCTTTTTCGCAATGGGGACTTGATCTTGTGGGTAAAATCCATCCTACTTCATCAAATGGTCATAAGTTTATTATCACTGCCACTGAGTATTTCACAAAGTGGGTAGAAGCCATACCAATGACCTACATCACAGGTAAACAAATAGCTAAATTCATCCTACATTACATCATCTGCCGTTATGGAGTTCCTCAAGCTATTGTCACAGATAATGGCCGGCCTTTCAAGAACCAAGAGGTTAGAGATCTTTGCAATAAGTTTCATATTCAACATAGGTTCTCTACGCCTTATTATCCTCAGAGAAAT
Source organism: Cunninghamia lanceolata (assembly GCA_027924645.1). Classification (NCBI taxonomy): domain Eukaryota; kingdom Viridiplantae; phylum Streptophyta; class Pinopsida; order Cupressales; family Cupressaceae; genus Cunninghamia; species Cunninghamia lanceolata. The sequence goes on along the minus strand of BSBN01000429.1, from coordinate 5,891,747 downwards.
GGTCAAGCTGAAGCCTCTAATAAGACAATCATCAAGATCCTTAAAAAGACTGTTAACGAAACTGGTCGAGATTGGCATCTACAACTGCATCCTGCTTTATGGGCATATAGAACAAGTGTCAGAACTCCTACTGGCACCACACCCTACGCTCTAGTCTATGGCACTGAAGCTATTTTGCCTATCGAGGTTGAGATCCCCTCTTTGCGCATATCCTTGCAACATACTATCTCAGATGAAGAATATCGAGTCTCCCGACTCCATGATCTTGAGCTCTTAGATGAACGCCGCCTTACAGCATTGAACCATCTTCAAGTCTATCAAAACCGGCTACGTCGCAGCTACAACAAAAAGATCAGAGAACGCAGATTTCAGGTTGGCGACCTTGTCCTTAAAGAAAACCAAAGGAATCAACAACATCGAGAGAAACAGGGCAAGTTTGAACCAAATTGGCTTGGTCCTTTCATTATCACAGCAGTTTATGGATCTGGTGCATACACTTTGTCAACACCTGAAGGCATTCCCTTGGATGAACCCGTCAACAGCGTTCATCTCAAGAAGTTTTATCCATGAATCTCAGCTATTCCACAAAAACACCAAAAAAAAAAAAAAAAAAAAAAAAAAAAACATAAGATAAATAATCCGTCCTCTGGTGAAAACCTGGTAAACAGGCGCCTTGGATAAGTACCATAGTGAAAACCTGGCAAACAGGCGCTATGTGTAGTGACCAGCTTCCCTCATTTGTTTGGTTCATTCGATCATTCTTCCCCACCGCATCTTGTATAAGCTATTTTCATAAGCCCTATCGCACTCTCACACATAGCTTTTCCTCTTCATCCTTTGCCAATGCTAGCTATCATATGTGAGACATTGTCGTGATATCTGTATCTTTTGGCGCCTTAGCATCTTGGCCACATCTTTTCTGCATTGTCGCTTCTGCATAATAAACCCCATCCCACACTGGGGGCATTTGTTGAGTCTTATTTGGAAGTGGATCCTGTTATCTCTAGCTCATAACACATCAACCAACTCAGCTTTCAACACAGCACACCTTATCAACTTCAGCCATGGCACATGTCCACCGACAACTATGACCTAACGACTTGCAACCAGGACTCATACCTTCACACTTCATCCACATTCATCCTACAATCGCAACAAACATCGCTTGATCAAACATCCAATCGATTAGCCACATCAATAAGAACTACATCCAGCTCTATCGTTGACGCCTTGATCCCATGGATACAGGGTATGTAGGCAATCTGAGATGCGAAGGAAGCACTCTGATTCAGGCTAAGACGATAGCCCCTTTCATCAGTCATCTGTCATCTTTCCTTCTAAACATTCTTCAATCTTTCAGCTCATAAAACCCAGAACTACATATTCATCATGTCTCATCTTCATCGTAAATGTGCTTTAATCCCGTGGATACAGGGTATGTAGGCAGTCTGGAATACGAAGGAAGTTTCCAGTACTCAAGCACCGATGATCCCCCCATCTTCTTCATCTTCATTCATCATCCATCTTCTCCTCTTTGATCAGCTCAAACAGGACGCAATCCATGTGTATATTACAAGCTCCAGCACTTTAACCAATCATAGGTAAGCCAGAAGCTATTTGTCCGCATGCCTTAAGCCAACATTTGCTATAGCTATTTATCAACAACTTTAGCCTTCAACAGGATGTAGCTTTCCTCTTAACAAGGCGTCAGCTTAATCTATCCACGAGCACCCAAATTTGGCAAGAGAACGTGATGACAGTATCTTTTGTTTTATCTTTTGATTTATCTTTTGTCCCTTTTCTGTACCTAGTCAAGACTGCCTTGATCTATTTATATCCTGGTATGTTGCGATGAAGTAAGGACTGGGGCATGGTCATATAGCTTTCGTATGCCGTGTTTGCGGGATGATCTTATTCTCTTCCTATGCGTCTTGGTATCTTGTACGTGTTGGGATTAGCATCTTACATATCAATATCTCTAGCATCTGAGAAGCTAAACAGTCTCTTATGCATTAGAGACTATTCTATGTTAAGACTAACTCCATACATATAACCAGCAAGCTATCATTATGTGTAGTGGAGATAAGCTCAAACCATTGTTTGTAGCGTCAAAGTCCAACACTAGCTGTTATTCATATCTTGTGCATGTTGGCTCAACATCTTGACCACATGCGTTCAGACAAGATTGTAACACGTTAGTTACGCATTGGATACCTCGACACCTTGGTCTCTTATACCCTGGTGCATAACATCCATATGCTATATCAAACATAAGGACTGCATTTCTTTTCATTTTGAACAATCACTTGAAAGCTGCCCATCATCATCTTATCTTATCCATTTTATCTATCCATTCGTTCCGTCATCCTCAGCCAAGATCAATCATCTCCATCATTCTTTGTCCATATTCCCGCTCCTGCAAAACAAGTGTTAGCCATACATAAGTCCATTACATCTCTTTTTCTTTACCATCTACCTATATGCATACATCTATTCATGTCATTACCCTTTACATTTTCAAATATTTTCTATCCATTACCATTTGCATAAATATCCATCCATAATCCATATATAATCCATACACATAACATGCATAGCCATCATAATATCAACATCACAACCATTATAACATCATATAGATCGCCAAAACTGCTATATATATATACATGTGTGTCAAAATACAAGTGTCTACAATACAAGCTGAGCCCTGAAAAGAATGAATGTACAACAATGGCTCTAGGCCTCATCATGATACAAGGTCAACAAGGTATGCCCTAGCGACTACTGCCAGCTCCCTCACCCTGACCACCACCACCAACAGGTCCTGTACCTGGTCCTCCATCTCTCGGTGGCCCCATCACTGAAGCTACTGACCGAGATCCACCTGACCTCCGTGAGCTCGAAGCCCCTGACCTGCTCCTGAAGCTAGGCTGTCTCTGCTCTGCCGGCACAGCTCCATAATATAAGCCTCTATAATACTCAGCCTCACCCTGCACTCTCCGAAGCTCGGCCTGTACTGCTGTCAACTGTGTGGCTAAGTACATGGTAGCTCCATCAGTCCCCAAGGCAGTCACTGCTCTATCCCGCTCACCAGTCATACCCTGCAGCTGCTGTACTGCCCTATCTCTCTCAGCTCGCAGACTATCTCTCTCAGCTCGCAGCCCATCTCTCTCTGCTCTCATAGCCTGCTCCTGCTGTACTGCAGTATCTCACTCAAGCCTCATCATCTGCTCATGCTGCCTAGCTGTATCCCTCTCTCCTGTAACTCTCGCGAGCGCACCATCATCCTGTCCATCTCCTCTCTGAGCTCCCAACTGTAGCTGCGTCTGATAAGTCTGTGCCTGTGCTCTAGCATGCCTCAGACTGATCACGGCCTGATGCCTATCCATCTCCACCCTCCTCAGCCTCATCTGTGCTCGCTGCCTCCATCTCCTCTCCTCTCTGATCCGTCTCCGCAGCTGCTGAATACCCACATCATCCCCTGCGCCGATCTGTGCCTGTGGCTGTGCTAATATAGCTGGCTGACCTGGCACCTGCCCTGGCATCTGTATCCCTGGTGCAGCTGGCACTACTACCTGTGCTGGTGGAGCCCGTCGTCGTCGCCTCCGAACTGGTCTCTCCATCCCAATCTCCCCAATCTCTCCATCTCGTGTCAACCGAGTCGGCCTAGCTGTCGCCCAGTATGCATCATACTCTGGCAATGTACCTGGATCTGCCGGACCCTGTCTCCACTGCCATGCTACTGGCTGCAATCCATCTCTCTCTGCCAAGGCTGTGTCCACCACAACCTCTGGACCCCAATCGAACACCTCATGCCTCGTCCTCCCAAAAATAGCATCCCCTACAGGTACTGCCTGTGCCTCTCCAAACTGTCTCAGGGCTCTCTCTGGCAAATAGCGCTCTATAATGTACACGCCGTGTCCAAAAATGTACCTCGCCTGTCTCGCATACGCAAGCTCGGCATCCTCCTCCTCCCACTGCTCACATCCTAGCCATGGCCTCCATACAAACCTGTCTATCTCATCCAACCTCCGTCTCCAGTATACCACCCCTCGGCGCTGTCGATACGTCAAGGCTCCTCTATACATCCGTGCAAATGGCTCTCCTGCTGCTCTAGCCACCCATCCCTCTGGTCTCGTCACTGGAATGTGCTCATAAGCCCATACGTGCAACACTGTCACTCCTGCTGACATACTGGCTCCGAACATATATGCACAATCATGTAGGTAATGATAGAGCTGTCCCAACACGCACTCTGCCCATGCATATCTCGTGCCATAGGAGAACATGCCCTCCATCACTGTCCCCCATCCTACAGGAAACCCTCTCGCTCTCCTATCACCCACTAGCCATCTAATGATAGCCACTACCACCCGCTGTAATCTGTCGCAGAGCTCCTCCATCCTCCCCATCGGTATCTCTGAACCCTCTGCTCCGATGTCTGGTGTCCCAAACAATCTCCTGAATGCAGCTGGGCCCATCTCCGGATCATAATCTACCCGATCCCCATCTATCGGAATCCTCAAAATCTGGAACACATCCTCTAAGGTGATGGTCGCCTCTCCTGTCGGTAACAAGAATGAACTGTGCTCGCTCATCCATCGCTCCACCATCGCCGTCATCAGCCCTCGATGTGCCTGCACTGGCTCTAATCGTGACACATGCTCCAAACCCAGGATCTCTAATACCAGTAGCTCCTCTGCATCCAACCGTCTCACTAGCCGCAAATCTCTCGGATGGGGCTCCCGTGATAGTAATGGCGGTAGTACATCCTGCATCATCCATTTACTCTTGTCAGTCCATCCCGTTAATCATTCATATCAAAATCTGCCTATCTATCTGCTATCTTCTCCTACACCTCCCATATGCGGTTCACTTTACCACACGCGACCTCTTTCTGCTCATTAGCGACCCCTTTCACCCTATGCGCCTCTGTTTTGCCTACATGCGAGCCCTTTTGCACATGCGCTCACTGCTTTCCTAAAAGCGACCACTATTACCATATGCGTTCATCCTTACTCTATCTGCGAACCATATCCCACATGCGCGTCTTTTTACTCCAAACGCGAGCTCTTTTTCTATATGCGCCTATTTTCTCCTCATAAGCGAGCCCACTCACACTAAGCGACCATTTTCGCCCTATATGCGCGCTATCTACCATATGCGATCTATTTCTAGTCTTATGCGCGCTAAACTACCCTATGCGACTACTATCTGCTCATAAGCGACTAGTTTTTATCTACACGCGCATTTCCGCTGCTCTTTTTCCGCCGACAGGATGCGACCACTTTTTTTCTAAGCGACCTACCCGCGCCTATAAGCGACCTACATTGCCCTAAGCGACCTCTACTCCTACATAAGCGACCTATATGTGCCATGCCCTAAACTAGTCGCTTTTGGTGACGTGTGTGCATTAATTACGCTTCTAGGCTATTAAATGCACGCTTTTGGGAAAAGTTTTGAGACATACCGGTGCGCCTGCTCCCTTTGGTCGTCCATGTGTCCTCACTTGCTCCGCACGATGATCTCTGCGTGGAATCACCATCCTGCTAGCTCTGCCACTCTCACTCTCAGGAGCTCTGGATTTCTCTAGGTTTCTAAGCACAAATGAGCACAAATGAGCCTATTTGCCCTTGCAGCCCCTATTTATAGCCCTTCTCCAAACCCTAATTCTTCTATACCACAGCCTATTTTCTTCGCATCTGCCCTCTTTTCTACCTTTTCTTCTATCGAGCGCCAACCCAGTCTTTTCCTGGTTCGCCTGGCTTACCTCTCGAGGGGGCATCACCTGCCAGTTACACTGGGGCATAACTTGTTTATCGAACATATCTCACATCTTCTTTGACACAACGTTCTATCGAACATTGTATCAAAGAGGGGCAAAATGTAGACACCCAAATTTGTCCATGTCCATGACACCTTGTTACATCCCTAATCCATTATCCAATTAATTAAATAAATTTTATTTATTTAATTAAAATCCCATTCTCATTCACTTAGCCAATTAATTAAATAAATTGTATTTATTTAATTAATTCCACATCATGTCTTATCTCATTTTATGCATTTATCCTATTAATTAAATAAATTTAATTTATTTAATTAATATCCAACTCATATCCCAACTAATTCAAATATTTTATTTGAATTAAACACTCATCTTTCATCACATTCCAACACTTGTCTAGTCAATCATGTGTTACAACTTTTATCTTTCACATGCACAACTAATGGGACCTAATTTTAGTATTTATCTACACAAGCACACCTAAGCCTCATCCTCCTTTGCCACATGTCATATGACTACAATTTCTTGATGTGCAAGGAAACCTAACTTAATCCTATCCATCCATTTCACCTAAAGCCCTAATTGATCCTAGCCATCCATTGGAACCAAGCCTTTCCTATAAATCAACCCCCTCACAAGCCATTAGCATGCATTGAGCCTTAAGCACCCTTATTCTGCCAAATTATCATTAGCATGCATTGATCCTCAAGTATCCACATGCTGTTGAAATATCATTAGAGCCTTTGCATCCATCTAGCTTGCATCCTTATCAACGTTATGCTGCGGAATCGAGCAATCAACACAACAAATTGATCAATCAATCGAGCTCATCTTGCATCTTCGAGGTATTGAATTATTTGGGTTTAGGTTATGCATTTCAATTGTTTGATCATTTCCATTTATAAATCCAAATTTTTCGATATACACTCCCTATTGGTCCTCTCTCTCTCTAAACCCTAAACCCTATACCTCTAAACCTTAACCCCTAACCCCTAAACCCTAAACCTAAGCAACCCTAAACTCCTAAACCCTAAAACCCAAACCCCTAAACCCAAGCAACCCTAAACCTCTATCTCCCTAGATCTTTCCCCTATCTCTATCATCACTCTACCTCTCAATCTCTCTCCCTATGTCTCTGGCCATGTCCCTCACTCTCTATCTCCCTATCTCTCCCCTCAGTCTCCTCTATATCTCCTTATTAGTCCTCTCTCTCCCTCTCTACACCCTAAACCCTAAACCTCTAAACCTGAACCCATAACCCCTAAACCATAAACCCTAAGTAATGCCCCTAAACCCTAACCCTAAGCCCTAAACCCTAAACCCAAGCAACCCTAAACCCCCAAACCCTAAATAATTCCCCTAACCCCTAAACCCTAAACCCTAAATCCTAAACCTAAGCAACCCTAAACTCATAAACCCTAAATAATGCTGATAGAGAGAGATAGAGAGAGGAGACCGATAGAGATTGGGAGAGATAAAGAGAGGGGACCAATAGAGATTGGGAGAGATAGAGGAGACAAAGGGGAGAGACATGGAGATAGAGAGTGAGGGACATGTCTAGAGACATAGGGAGAGAGATTGATAGGTAGAGGGATGATAGAGATAGGGAGATAGGGGAGAGATAGGGAGATAGAGGTTTATGGTTGCTTGGGTTTAGGGTTTGGGGGTTAGGGTTTAAGGGTTTAGGGTTGCTCAGGTTTAGGGGCATAATTTAGGGTTTAGGGTTTATGGTTTAGGGGTTAGGGGTTAAGGTTTAGAGGTTTAGGGTTTAGGGTTTAGAGAGAGAGGACTGATAGGGAGATATAGAGGAGATCAAGGGGAGAGATAGGGAGATAGAGAGTAAGGGAGATGGTCATAGATATAGGGAGAGAGATTGAGAGGTAGAGATATGATAGAGATAGGGAGATAGGGGAGAGATAGGGAGATAGAGATTTAGGGTTTCTTGAGTTTAGGATTTGTTATATAGAGAAAAAAGGTATGTTGAAAAGTGTGGTTAATGTGAATTCAATCAAACCCTTTCTTTCACAATAACATTTGAGGACAACAATCGAGCCAAGTCACTGCAATGGAGAGGACTTTATCTATAGGTTGATGTCACTAAGGAATTGTTGATGTTGGCTTTATTTAGCATAACAGAGATAAAATTCACAAAGAATCTTAGCTTATCTTGAAGAATATAGAGAACTATTGGAAATACTTCTCAATTCCAAGTCTACTTTAACCAGGTCATGGTTCTATTGTATTCACTCAGGGTTCAATGTGAAGCTATTTTGTTTTAAGGGGCCTTATGTGACTTAAGTATCTTGTGAAGACTGGACTTGTTCATTGTATGTAAACAACCACAAATTACACCAAAATAAATATTCCTTTGCATGTATTTACTACTTCTCTACAAAGCTTTACATGAATATGGATAAAACTTACTTTGTATCTCAAATTTATATGAAAATTGTTAAAGATCTTTATAATTCACCAGTATTTATTCAAATCAATAACAATTTCCTTTAGATAATTGCTTGCATGCTAATTATTTAAAGATTTTTGGAGAAAAGACAGAAAAGATAACGATTAGAAACTTGATTTTGTAAGAACTATTTTTCTGCTACTCATGCATATAAATATGGTTACCTGCAATATTTCAAAAGAATTAAATTAATATATGTTTCTCCTAACCAATATCACAAATTGACATATAGAATTGCAATCATCAGTGAAAATATATCAAAGAACACCTGAATCTAATCACACTCAAAAATAGATGCAGTAATTAGATGTTTGTATTCAGTAACTTACGAAAGCCATTCAAATTTACAATGTATTTTGAATTCAAAGTCTTTGAAAACATCAGCAACTAAACAAACTTACAACGTTTTTTAGATACAATGAGAAACATGATATTCCACATTATCTCCACTGAAGACACATGCAACTACTACTACTTCAATTCCCTAAGCTCAAAGTATTTTTACAAAATTACTTCTCTTGCAAATTCTCAATGTTTTTCAAGTTAAGCCGTGTGTAATGAAATACAAGTAGGACGGGTCCCTATATAGAATTGACACCTTCCTAACAGTTACAATAACCAAATCAATGGTCCACCTTCAAACTTTCAAGAACTACGGTGGAAGGCCTTTTCCCAACCATTTCTTCAAAATATCTCACAAGAGTATTCCCTTTTGGCGCAAAGGATGCCATTGGGATCTTTTAAAACATGAAATATTCTATTTTGACTTTCCTCTCAACTGACCTTCATTCAGGAACACAAAACAAAGCACACTAGAATACTATGAATGCGAACTCCTACTGCCACTTATACTTACCTCTGGACATTCTCCCATTCTTTCCAAATATTCTGCATACCGAGCCACTAATGTTGTGATGGATACATGAATATCCTTCTGACTTTCTGCCCATATATACCATTGCAGCTCAACACTCTCCTTTAATATCTTTATTCGTTGCTCTACATCCTTTCTATTCTTCAAATATTTCATCTTTGCACTTGACTCCATAATCAAGTCAATCATTTCCTTACTCAAATTAGTTGCAGGATTCTTTAAGCAAGGTAAATAGATAGCTTTGAATTCTCTTACTGCCATGGCTTCATCATATACTGGAAACTCTAAGCACTCATGTCCGATGAGTCACTGCATTATCTTTACATGTTTTCTTAGCATGTCACCAGCATCTCTTTCTAGCTCTTGAGTATTCACCATATAATTTCTCAAAATTCCTCCCTCAAACCTCAATTCAACTTTTTGCCTTGGCAACTGGTTTGCCATTTGAGGTGTCAATACTCCCTAATTCACCAATTCTTCGATCCTTTATTCCATGGCTTTGAGCTGTTCTAGCTCATATATGTTTTCTTTCATTATCAATTGACAATGATGTATGTTAAGACTACACTTATTCTTCTATGCTAAGGTCATGACCTACTTGGCAACTGCCTGTCTTATTATGTTTTCCCCTCTTTGTATGAATTTCCTGACCCACTCTTCAAACATGTTAGCCTCAACTTTCTTATTTTCCATTTCATTTATCTGATCTTTTAACAAAATGGCCGACTCTGTAGGTAATTCTGGTATATTAACATTAGGGTCAAACACCCCTTGAATGAATTGTTGCAGTTGGACAATGTGTCCTTTTAGCTGCTCAAACTTGGTTTTATCTTTCCTTATCAACTCTATGGATGCTTTGTTCATATCTTCCATCTCTCTAATATGTTGCTCTCTAGTTACATACCTCATATCCATTTGAATTATTCTATAATCTTCCAATCTCATCTCTCCTTTTGCTTTATCCGTCATTGGTATGGCCAGCTCTAAGGTTCTCGCTCCAGATGGATCTCTCCTTACTGTAGACATTGTTCTTGCCTTTCTCTTTTCTTTTTTTGGTGTGGTACCACCCAACAAGCTCCTTATGTCTATGGGGACCAACTTTACCTCTGTCTTTTCTCGTCTCACTTCTTTTCCTATCCAATCTAGTACTTTTTCGCTGATTTCTACCACTTTCTCATGTATTACCTCCTTTTGAGGTTTTTCTCCTTCTATTTGTTCCCGATGCTGCTGGGGATTCTGATGTTCTTGATGCTGCTCCTGAGGTGAACTCTCATCAATTTGTCTTTGTTCTTCTCCTTCATTTCCTTTGTCCTCTTCCTCTAACTTGGTATCTCCTCCCATTTCTTCCTCTGTATCCTCTTCTTCTGAACTTTCACTTGGATTACCTCCTATACTCTCAACTCTTTCACCTTCACCTTCCTCTGTTTACTTTCCTTGATAATCTTGTCCTTGTTGTTGAGGAGGCTATTGTTAATTCTTCTCCTTTGTAGGAGACACTGTGGAACCTAAGCTTCAGTAGCTTGTCTCTTTTCTTCTCTTTGATCCCTTTGTTCAATGTTAACACTGGAAACATCTGATGAAGTTGGTGCTTCCACTGGCACCTCAACTTGACTAGGTACATTCTTTTGTATTTTAGACACATTTGCCTATCTTGATTCTTTAGTTTGTTTGGGAGGCTCATCTAGTGGTGTACCTAACTCAGTGGCTATGTGTTTCACTTCTCTTTTCTCCTACTTTCTCTTCTATTATTTGTTGTGGAGCTATTTGCACGTCTTTAATGATATTTGGTGGCACTAAACTGTCAAAAGGATCCACTCTCTCAATGTCATCTTCAGGTTGTTCTTCTTCGATACCTTGTTCATCACTATTGTCATCTTGGACATCTACAATTCCACCTTCTTTTGCAACCTCTTTAGACTCTTGGGCTTTTGACTCTTGTAGTATTTCTTCGGTCAATTCTTGTTTGACCTTGATGTAGCCTGGGATTCTTTCTTTATGTGTGGAAGTAATGGATACAGGCTTTTGTCTTATTCCTACTAGTAGAGTGTCCACAATTATAGTAGGTATTTGCACCTTCCCTTTTGGAGTATCTATGATCACAGCCTTCACTGGACCTTGCTCTTTTGTGCCCTTGGTTTTTGTATTTGCCCTATATTAGCTGCTTGACTTGATGTCCCTTCTTTTATGAATGTACTTGAAGCAATTACAATTGTGATACCAAGTGTGTATGGATCCATAAGTGTTGCATTCTTGTTTGTGTCCGCAATTGTAGTTTCTACAATTTTTCTCTTCTTCTCATAGAAACACAATAACTCATCCTTAATTTCTCTGGCTCTCTTCTTTCCTTTCTTTTCATATGTGGCTACCATACCTCTAACTTTCAGGTTTTCTATCTTCCCATTCAACCATGTTTGGGAAAACAAAATCACTGGTTTAGATATATTATCCAAAGATGTTTCTTCTGGTTCTTCCCAATTTGGTTCATTGGCAAGCAATTGTGCCAGCCCTCTGCTTTCATAACTCTGATGTAATAATTTCCCATCATCCTCTGTGATCTCCTGGGGTACATCTATTCCCCCTATTGTTTTTATCTATTCTAGAGTCAGTCTTTGGTGAGCCCTCTTTCTTACCTCTTTTTCATCCTCACAATCAAACCAAAAGTCCTCAATGTGAACCTGATGTCTAAATTTTTTATCAATATTATTCTGGATCCTATGAAAAGGATAAAAATGCCTCACCAGTTCAAATTCTTCAAATCCATAATACCTCAACTCTCTTTCTGATTCCTTGGCTACAACCTAATTGTAACAAGAATATTTACCAATTCCCCCTGGGAATTTTATATTTCCTATGCCAAATTTCCTTTTGTACATCTCTAAAACATTCACAATATGTCGAGTAAATTTGAGAACAACCACTTTATCAGGAGGATATCTTGGTAACTTAAATAGTTTTCCTTCAAAGCCTTCAGTTCTAATATATGTGAAAGTAGGGAATTGAATGTACCAACTACTATGCAATGTGATGGCACTGATTGCCTCTGTTGACAACCTTTTATCTCTATCTTCTGTCAAGACTCGTACCAAATAGGTGTAAAACACATCATTGACCCTTGCATATTTTTGCATTGCATTTCTTTCGTGAAGATTAGGATAATGATCATATACTAAGTTTTGTCCTGGATTATTTACCAAAGTGCCCACTCTCTTAACCCCTGCCAATGGTGCTATGTTCATTGCACATGAATAAATCACATATGAAGACATATAAAACTGTCAGTTCTTCCTGAATCCCATCATTTGCTTCCAAATAATATTACGAATAGCCTTTTCCCAATGGATGGCTCCTGTCTTTTCCCTTACGAATTGGATGATATGAAACATCCATGGCTCAACTTTCCCTACATCTTTTAATCTAGCAAGCCTGCTTAACAAAGTGATTATTATATATACTTCTGCTATGAAATTAGCTCTATATAGGTTCTTCAGTACCCTCACTGTAGCCTTTGGTTTATTCTTTGGTGTGTACCAGCCATAAAAGATTGCCCTTTTACAATCCATTTCATTATTTTTGTAATCCAGGGCATCCACCGTCTGTTCTTGAATCTGTAAGCCAAAAGTTTTGGCTATACCCTTTGTGGATAAATTTGCAATGAGTACACCTTTGTGCATCACCCTCCTTGTAGTCATATCTTACCTATCTATGCATTCTATCATCAGGTCCTTAGTCTTCATCACTAAAGGAAAAGCCGCTGCTTTGTATAGTTCCCAATCCCAAATATTCTTCATAGTTACAGGGGCGACTGGTGTCGTAATTTTCTAGAATACTTCCTCAGAATCCAATTTGGTAATAGATGTATTAGAAGTCTTTCCTCCCATGCTAGATATAAAGGATGGATACCCTCGATGCACCGAAAAACTCTTCTACCTCTTTCTTTGGTCCTTTTTCCTTTTCAACCTTTTCTATCTTGCTAGCCGTTTTTGTATCTATCTTTCTTTGTTTAGGTGCCATCTACCAAGGAAATTTATGCATTTTACCATTCCATTTGTGCACAATCCTAGGGTTTTACCACATATTTTTACTCCTTTACTTTTACGCTAGGGTTTTGTCATTTTTACAATTTTCACAGAATTAACCAACTTTTAAAGCCTTTTCCCTATGACTAATTATAGCATATCAATTAATTTGCGTCATTTCTTTTTACTATAATAGTTGTAACCAATTTCATTTCCAATTTTATCCAACTATAACGGGGTTTAGATACATACATGAATTCAATTTCCTAACCGTTATACCGTTGGACCTGATACACCCTTTACCGTTTTCCTATAGCGTTGTTGAATTCTTCCTCCAAATTTATTCTGTTCACCTTAATTTACACTCTTTTCCTTTGTATGCATCGTGCAATTTCTATCTCTGTATGCAATTGTAGTACAAATTTAATCAAAATTTACTTTTCTCTCTTTGCATCTAGGGTTTCTTGCACTTAATGACATTAATTACAACATATACACGTGTTCAAAACATGCTCATTTCAAATTTGTACCCGTTAGCAATGTACTTTCTATTTTTTGTATCTTGGATACAAATGTATCACTTAAAGTGTAACTAATAGACTACCCTTTGTGTGCTTTTAAAACCTTTGCATTTGACCTTTTTGTATATTGGATACAAATTTATATGCATACAAACACGGATTTCAATCACTAGTAAACTAAATTGACATTAGTTTCAAATTCGGATTTGCAGTTTACCATTTCTACATCAATTTGTATATCAGGTGCAAAAACACCTACATGCACAAGACCAAGAACATCAACTAGTTTATAAAACAAATTACAATCAGTTTCAAGTTTCTCATTGTACTTATGTCTTTTGTATCATCCTTTGTATATCATGTTGCATATTGTCATGTATATTGTTTTGTATATTGTCATGTATATTGAATACATGCCCAAATACATATATCGTTGTAGTTTAACTCTTGCCTTTTCGCTATAAATGGTCGTACTCTGTCCCACATTTAATGCTAAATATGAAATCATCATTCAAATCCCAGTAAAATAAAAGCATATCTGTGGTATTTAATTCAACTAGACCCTTGGCATGTATGAATTGATTTTTCAGCACTGGGTGACGAGCTCACACAAACCTTATTAATGGCGTGTTCTTTCAAAAATCAAGCAAAGCTCTATTTAAGGGCGTCGATCATGGGGAATTTCATTTCATTTTTAGAACTACACTTGCCACAATTATGGATACTTCTATTTGTCTACGTGGTGCCAGAAGGCAAACTGCCTCCCTTGGCTTTATTTCTTGTAAAGGGTAAATTTTGGATGTTTGGTTTTTGGTAGTTTTGGTGTATATCCTCCTTTCACCCTTTCATTCAAGGACCTAGGGTCGAGTTGCAATGTACTATCATAGCCTAGGTCACTGTGAAATGTAGGGAAACTTGGATTTTATGATTTAAGTGCCAATTATGATCTCTTATGCTCAATGATACCTTAAAACACTAATTATGCAAATAAAACAGCAAACAGATGAATAACATAAAATGCTACCATAGAAAGATGTGAAATGACAAATAACTGTGCACCTATTTTTGGGGTTCAGAGACAAAAAAGTTAGGGACTAAAGAGCAAGTGCCCAAGTCCAATGCCCTACTTTTTGTCAAGATCTGGAAACTCAGTTTGCAACCTATATCTGTTGTACCAAAGATTTTCCTATTGCGGAACTTTGAGGACTAATGAGCGGGTGCCCTAGTCCAGGGAGCTGTTTCTTTCTCTGGTTTGTAATTTTGACACTCTGTTGTACCCTCTTGGAACTTTACTTTGTCTGCAACTCCAACCTGTAACCTCCAATCATGAAAACTTTGGGAGGGAGTTGTGGTGTTTAGAGGCTTGCCTCAGTCAAGCCCCAGAGAGACATTCAAGCCTTCCGAACACCGTTGTTAGATAGAGAGTGCATGCCCTTGGTAGGCAGAGGCAAAAACCAAATGATAAATGCTTACAAACACAAATGAATGTCACCTTGTAGTGAAGATCTCATGGAGGAAGAAGCTCTTCATGCCATGAGGAGATGATTGCTCAAATCTACAAACACAAACACATAAACAACACAAATCTGCTCTTGCAACACAATGAAAGCCTTGAATCACCTTTAGAACACAATAGCTTGCTAGTAATCATCTAGTTTACAAATGAATGCCTAAACATGCTTTTATATGCAACTACAAACACTCCCGCCAAGAATTTCATAATTCAAACTTATCGTGTCGGCATAGGACCCAAATAACAGTCACAAGTTGACACCAAAAAATTGGGACTGCCCCAAAATAGGGTAGGACTAGGGCATGAGCACCCAAGTCCTCCCTCCTATTTTGGGTAGGGGTTATCTCAAGTGGTCACCCTAGGTCCTGTTGGTGCTGCATAAAATTCAGATTTCAAGTATTCATTCGTAGGCACTTTTCAAGAAAACCCAAAAAATTCCAAGTCTGTCGGCCTTCACTTTTGCGTGCATATGTCTTTGTATATGCATTATTGTTTGTATGTACATTTGAATGTGAAAGTGCAGTTGTACATTGGCGGGCCCGAAAAGGATGTGCAATCAGCTTTAGAAAAGTGGAAAATTGGTTGTATGCATCTTTGTATGTATATCAGCCTTGTATGTGCAATTCTGGGTGAAAGTCTATATATACATTACATGCATATTCCATCGCAAATTCCGTGTTGTATGTAAAGGATTGCATGTATGTTATTTTTGTATGTTCGAATATACATTCACAATATGCAATGTCAATATACAATGGAAAACATGCAAGGGGTAGACATACAAAGTGTCATCACCGAGACAATGCATATCGGCGGCCAAGTCCAAGGTCTCCCTGACGGCCGATGCACATACAAGAGGAAAGATGCAAGCAGATATACAAAGGCCCGATGCATATACAAAGGATGGGGTCCACACATACAAAGGTTGACTGTATTTCATATATGGGTCGCATTGTATATGCAGACATACAAGGCATAAGATGCATCGGCGGCAACATACAAAGGAAGTATGCAAAAGCAAGTGAAGGCAATATACAAAGACTAGGGCCCACCAATTGTATATATATGTGTGATTGTATGTTTGCACATGCAATCAAACAAACAAGGGAATATGCATTCCTAGTATGCAAGGCCTGGACCCGAAGGATATTGCATTCTGGTTCATAAAAGGCAGAGGTCCGATTGTAGGTTTTGCTTGTATGTTTGCATTGTATATGCAATATACAAGGCCGATATACAAAGGGAAAACATACAAGGTAGACTCGAATGGGAATTCAAATTTGGCAAATTTAGCGGTGGGGTCCACAGTTTGTATGTTAGATGCTTGTATATGCCTATATACAAAAAGAAGAGATACAGGCTAGATTTCAAAGGGTTTTCCAATCCGATTGATAGATGAGCTAAAATCTGCAGATTGTATGTATGTTGCACATTGTATGTGCAATATACAAGGGGATATGCAAAGGATAAAGATACAAGCCGGACCTGAATGCGATTTTAATTTGTTTTATAAGGATTTGGGGTCCGCCTTGTATACAGGGCAATTGCATGTATATGCAATCTCACATACAATCTCAAAAGTAAATGGAGAAGCAAATGCACTGTGATGGAGAACCAGTCAGGGGATGATACCTGTCAAGGCATTGTTGTATGTATATGCAATTGCATATACAAGGATTTAAATGTGCAAGCGGTTGTATGTATATGCTTTTGCATATACAAAGGTTTAAAGGCAAAAAAGGCAAAATGTATGTCGCGATGGGAAAAGTCATCAATGGAAAGAGGCGCCTACATGGCATGATTTGATTGGTTGTGGAATTTTCAACATGAATCAAAGCCATTGATCTTAGCGATGAGGAGGAAATCTATGGCCCTGTTTCAAAATTTCACAGAAGGAGATTTGTATGTGTTCACTGCATCATTTCAAGTAGGAAATATCTTTAGAGACGTGCGAACCATTGTTGCATCTTGCAGCAGGTAGGTTGGCTTTAATGTCAAGTTTACAGAGGTATGGTCAACTGATGGACAGGCCAACTACCATATTTGATGAGAAAATCTTCAGGCGGCGGTGCAGATCCTGAGTTCACTTGCCTCATTCTTCCATTTTCTCTTGGCTGCATTGAATGTTTTAGGTGCCATTCAGATGGTGCGCTATATCTGGTAGCATTTTGAAATGCCATGTAATTAATGCTGAGTGCATGTTCTTGCTATATAGCAAACTATGTTACTTATTTTGTGGTTGTTGAAGATTTGGGAATTTTTGGGAAAATAATGAAGAACAGAGCATTTCTTGGCTGTTCTATCTCTATTGGAGTTTATGAGTTGCATTTTGAATGTAGGTTACACATATGTTCAGTTTCAGTGTTGTTTTATATGAAAAATGCATTATTGCATGTGTTTAGTTGCTTGTCTCAATTGTTGTATGCATAGCTTCTTTTGATTCTGGTTGCTAAGGGTTCCTCAGATTCTAGAATATATATTTTCTGTATTGTATGCTTGATTTGTGACTTCCATTCAAGGAGTGGATTAAACTATTTTAGGTGAAGTATGAAGAAGAATGTATGTTAGCTGGGATATATGTAAGTAGAGACAACTAAATACTCAGTCTTGGGTGGTGTTTGTAAGGCGAATACCAGTTCTAACCCCTTGAAACTTGAATGCCAGTGCAAATCATTCTCTTGTATACATCTAGTTGACTCCTTGCCCTGAGATAAGCACTAGTCTGCCCTTGTGTAGTAGCTATAATCCAAAACCCCCTATCTTGCATCCAAAATATCAAAAACATATCCTTTCAAATTTCCAACCTGTTAGTTTGTAGGAGTAGAAATAGGACCCCTGCATACTCTAATTCCTAACTAGTTAGATATGTCCAAGAACACTGCCAAACTTGTGATTTATCATGCAAATCTTGGTCCTCACATGAGAGTATTTTGCATGTTGTTGTAAAGCTAAATCTTTGTCATTAGGTGAGTCAAGGCTACATTTTTAGCTATAGGGATACCCCCCTTGGTGCTGTAGAACCAGAAGTGAAGGGGAGGCAACTCACGTAACCTCCTTTATTTGTTGGCCGAATATACCTGTGCATTGGAACTAGCAAATCCTCTGCCGATCCAGACACCAAACAAAGTGGCGACTCTACTGGGGATTGAGACATAATTTGAAGGCTGGGAAATCTAGTTTCTAGTGAAGTTGTTGCAGCAATACCAAAGAACGACCATGTGGTGCTTTGCTGGCATGATGAATCCAAAAATTGAAAGTGCTTTGTTGATATTCTGTCCTCTCTATGAGAGGTGGTGACTCTGTTGATTGAACCTATCTAATGCTGTATCATATTTCCAGGTATTCCATCTTTTCACTCGAAATGATTCAAATAGAGCAGGCAACCTGTTTGTGCTCTCAAAGAAGACTATTTTTTATTGAAAGATATAAAGCCCTAAATTTCAAAGGAATAAGTGGTTACCCAAATGTTATTCCCAATAAGATTAGAAAATGTTTGCTGAAATATAGTGGATCAAATTCTGAGTGTATAAACAAACATCTGCAAAATTTTTGTAATTTGAAAGAAGATTATGAGGTAGAGGCTAAAGATGTAGTAATGAGACTCTTTGTTCAGTCATTAGAGGATGATGCTAGGGTCTGGGTTTCAGACTTGCCTATGTGTTCAGTCTCTTCATGGGTAGATTTAGAAATTGCATTCCTAGAGCAGTTTGGTGAAAGGTTTGATTTGGCCTCATTGATCATACATTTCATGAATATCCAAAAGGAAGATGAGGAATTGGTTCCAGCCTTTAATCTTAGATTTATTAAGTTGCTCAAGCAGATTCCTGAATATATGAGACCTAATGATGCATTGTGCTTGACAATTTATTTGGCTACATTTGATGAAGAAATGAGTTATTTATTAAGAGATAAAGAACTAGTCACACTTCACCAAGCCTACAAATTTGCTATGGATATTGAAAATAATAAAAAATATGGAATGCCAGTAGGTTTCATGATTGCAAGTTTTCAAAATAGTTTTCAAAGTGAATATATTTCAACTTTCCCAGTGTGCTCATTGAGAGATGATTTTGCAAAGGGGAATATATTTCAGAATAGTATGTGCAGTCATGATGTGATGCATAAACATGAAGAAGATGTTGTAGAAAATGTGGGCACATCCTATAATGGTGAAGACAAAGACTATTGTCAGCCTCTAGAAAAGAAGCCAGCAGATGCAAAATGCATTTCAAATGATGAAATGAAAGATATACATGAGGTTGTGTCTTGCAGTAAGAGGCATATCTCATATGATCAAGAGTATTTATATGAGATGGATATGCAGAGGTTCACTCTGAATATAGAAAATGCTGATTCAAGGGATGACAGTGAATATGTTAGTGGCTGTCAGCATTCAGACTTAGGTGTCAGCCCTTCAAATGATGAAAGATATATGGATGTCGAGTATGAGTGCTTCCTTGAAGATTATGACCACCTCTACAATGCAGAGGTTGAAACATTTGCTTTTGATTATCAGTGCATTGGTGAAGAGGAAAAATAGGGTCACTATTCAAATGTGAATGGACAAGTTGCAGATGTGTGTGCTCATACAATTGGGGATAATGTCAGTTGCAGGGGTGACTATGAAGCTTTTGATGAAGGGCTGCACTCTGAGTTTTTTATGTCTTCTTTTGAGACATTCCAAGTGCACCTTAATGATAAAATTGTTGAGCACAATGATGATGAATATCTGAATGTTTATAAAAATGAATATGATTATGAGATGTTGCTTGTGCCTGAATATCGCATGTTTGATACAGAGGTCTTGTTTTTTGAAGAAGGGAAAAATTCTGATGAGGATTCATTTTTTTCATATGAGTTTGTTATTCTTCCAAGCAACATCAGTGACTCATATGATGATGACATTCTACAGCTGATGATAATGCATGCTGATGAAGCTTGTTGTAGATTTGTTAAAGAAAGGGAAATGGATAGCAGCACGGCCAATTGCAAAGTAGGGTGCTACAGACAGCCAAGTGTTTTTCAGCTTCATTTGAAGAAATTAGAAGAAAATCAAGTGTTTGATAAAGGGAAATTCTAGTTTTTCCTTTTTGGTGGCCCTAGGCCACCAAGTAAATTTTTAAAAAATGTAATTTGTGATGCAGGTTGGTGCAGTGTTTGACTCTATGTGCCTAATGGATAAGAACTAGTCTACATCCCAAAGATCTATGGTTCTCGCCATGCCTGCAAGAGGCATGTGTCCCTAGACAGAGCCAATGTTGGTGCCTGCATAAAATTCAGATTTCAAGTATTCATTCGCAGACACTTTTCAAGAAAACCCAAAAAATTCCAAGTCTGTCGGCCTTCACTTTTGCGTGCATATGTCTTTGTCTATGCATTGTTGTTTGTATCTACATTTGAATGTGCAAGTGTAGTTGTACATTGGTGGGCCCAAAAAGGATGTGCAATTGACTTCAGAAAAGTGGAAAATTGGTTGTATGCATATCGGGCTTGTATGTGCAATTCCGGGTGAAAATCTGTATGTACATTGTAGGCATATTCCATCACAGATTCCATGCTTGTATGTAAAGGATTGCATGTATGTTCTGTTTGTATGTTCAAATATACATTCACAATATGCAATGTCAATATACAATGGAAAACATGCAAGGGGCAGACATACAAAGTGTCATCGCCAAGACAATGCATATCGATGGCCAAGTCCAAGGTCTCCTCGACGGTCGATGCACATACAAGAGGAAAGATGCAAGTAGATATACAAAGGCCCGATGCATATACAAAGGGTGGGGTCCGCACATACAAAGGTCGAATGTATTTCATATACAGGTCACATTGTATATGCAGACATACAAGGCATAAGATGCATCGGCAGAAACATACAAAGGAAGTATGCAAAGCAAGTGAAGGCAATATACAAAGACTGGGGCCCACCAATTGTATATATATGTGCGATTGTATGTTTGCACATGCAATCAAATATACAAGGGAATATGCATTCCTAGTATGCAAGGCCCGGACCTGAAGGATATTACATTCTGGTTCATAAAAAGCAAAGGTCCAATTGTATGTAGGTTTTGCTTGTATGTTTGCATTGTATATGTGATATACAAGGCTGATATACAAAGGGAAAACATACAAGCCAGACCTGAATGGGAAGTCAGATTTGGCAAATTTAGCAGTGGGGTCCACGGTTTGTATGTTAGGTGCTTGTATATGCCGATATACAAAAAGAAGAGATACAAGCCTGATTTCAAAGGATTTTCCAATCTGATTAATAGATGAGCTTGTAGACACCTAAAAATGTCTCGACCACCAAACTAACTCCCGACATCCCTAAACATACCAATTCCCTTTCCAACCAATTAATTAAATTTTTATTTAATTAATTACCCCTTTCATTTCCTAAATCCACACCATTTCATCCCCAAAATTGAATTAATTCTGTTGATTCAATAGTTCAAACCTTAGCCAATTGATTTAATAAATATGCAAAATTTATTAAATCAATTCCCCCATTTTCCCTAAATCCAATTAATTAGTTAAAACCATGTTAACTAATTAATCTAGCCTACTAATTAGCCTATCCCTACCCTAGACAATTAAATAGCTATTATTTAATTGCCTACTCTAGCCTACCTCATCCTAGCCATAGGATTAATTAATTAAATCACTGATTAATTAATCTTATCCTCCCTCTAATCCCTCCACTAATTTATTCCAGCCACATTAATTAGGTTAATCACCCTAATTAAGAGAGTCAAACCCTCATTAGCACTTCTCTCCACATCCCCCAAATTTAAAATTCAAATAAATCACACATCACATTTACTCCTCTTACACATCCCTTACACATGTCATAACGAATAAATATCCACTCTTCCCCAAATAAATTTTTAATTCATTTTACCCTTCCCCATGTGAATTTTTAATTCACAAATAACCCATCTCACCCAACCTCATTTCTTCACCCCTTTCCCAAAAATGAATAAAAGATTTACTTTTATTCCTAGCCCTCCATCTTCCAAGATCAAATCTAGGCCCTCCACATCACTTTCATCCTCCACCATTGATCTCTCCAATCAATCTCCACCCTTGGATCAAAATCTCTCCAAAAAGTCTATAAATACAACCTCTCACAAGTCATTTTCATCATCCAATTCCATGCAAAGTTCCCATGCCAAAATCACCTTTGAGTAGATAGCGAGTTGCACAATTGAGGAGCATTTCACATTTGAATCCATAGTCTAGGGATAATCTTGGTCTTGGGAGCTTCTTTTAGGTGCAAAGGCTCCTTCTTCCCTTGATGGGATTAGGTTGTGTTTTATGAGGTATAATCTTGTGTTTCATTTGCATTTGATTTAGTGTTTTGCGTTCATTGCATTTACCTAATCTACCTTGGTACGCCTGGTGGGACCCACAAGGTCCGAATCTAATCTTTGTTTGTGAGTTTTTGTGTTAGTATCTGACTTTTTGTAGGTTCAACGCTATTCAACCGTCGCAGCGGCGCTATCTCTACCATATTTCAGCGCTATTCCTCTTTTAGCGCTATCTCTGCGCGAATTTTGTTATGTACTAACCCTACTCACGTATTGTGTTTTTCACTTTTCCTGTTGTTTTCTGTGTTATTTGCTCTCTGTTTTGTAGGAAAACCAAGAATTACAGGGGGAGGTTATGGCAAATTTTTGAAAGAATGAAAAACAAGCACCAGTTTTCCGTATTGACGCTATCCTTCAGTTTAGTGCCATCTGTGTCTCCCCCTAGACTTCGAAACATCGCGCAATGGCACCTTCACAGATACTAATCATCGCCATCCTCTGTATCAACACCTTACTTAGGACCTATTAGTGCTAAATTCTGTATCAACGCCATTATGTTAATTAGCTCTATCATAGTGTTTCATTAGCGCCAAAAAATATTTTAGCGCCTTCTTTCGTAAGTCAGGTTGTTCTGCCCGCAGTGGCGCCTGTACATGCTTATTTTAGCGCTATTGAGGTAATTTGCTTTTCTGTCTATTACAGGTACTGCGGATACTAACACAAGTCTTTTTGCAGGATGGTTTGTTGATTAGTTAGATAATATTTTGATTTTGGAAACTAAAATGAACCCTCTTTGCATGTTAGGTCTTAAACAACATTTCAATTTGGTGTTTTAAAAATCAATCCAAACAACTCCTTGTGTGAAGTGTGTGTGGTTATAACATTTACTTTGGTGCTCTAAAAATATACTTCTTTTGTGTGCCAACAAACAAACAATCAAACAGTTCAATTTGGGCTATAAAAAGAACCACAAATTGCATACATCATTGGATAAAAAGAACAACAAACTTGCATTTCCACGCATCTAATCAAGACAATCTAATACTTGTGTGAATTGTCTTTGTGATTGTGTCAAGTAGAGTGAGAAGTGTATGCTCTTCCCTCGCACCCTTTGGTGATCTTGGGAATCAAAAACTTCTCACAACACTTTGCATTAATCACCCCCCATCTAATCCAAAGATCTAAAATTGAACCATGTTGAGTGTGATATAATCATAGGGAACACGTATGCTCTCCCCTCGCATCTTTGTATGAACTTGGGGATCAAAAGTGTTTTCATGATTGTATTGCTTTTGTAATCCTTAGAGGGCCTGCCACCCCGCTTCGAAAGGTGGGAACGACCCAAGCGGCATCAAGCTAAAGCCAAGCTCTTCCAAGCCGCTATATAAAATAAGGCGTTTGGGACGAAAGTCTCAAGTGACATGTGTTGTTTTGTTATACCGACAGCCAACCTCCCCATAAACCCTCCAAGGCACAACCCTTGGAGGCTGGGAGACTCCATAACGAAGAGTAGCGCTGCTGCACGTATAACCACCTGAACGGATGCCCTTACTAAGAGCCATTATTTTAGCAAGCCAAAATCCTTCTATTTGTTGATGCAGAGGGCAAAACCCTTGAAGCGGCCCCGATTCATGCGGTTCTTAGCTGAGGTAGCAGGGACAATCTAAAGGTTTGGTGAGGGACAAGCCTTATAAGAAACCTAGATCTTGGTATGCGTGAGAAGTGTGTGCAATTGTAAGGAGGAGCCGGTGCTACCAAGATCCTGGAGCTACCTGCTTTGAATAGGCGCAGCTAGGGGATTCAACAAATATTGTCACATTCTCACCTTAGGTTGTAAAAAAGTGCTTGTTTTAAACAAAGTCATATGTCATTTCACAAACAAAAATCATTGCTTGTTTTGTGTTCAAATGTGTGTTAAAGTGCTTTGATTTTTCACAAACAAATTGCCAAGAGACAAAACAAACCAGTTGGTCACATTCAAAACAGACAAATCTAAAATTTTGCCATCAGAAATCTATCAAACCCTGTTTCAGCGCCATATCTGTCTGATGGTAGCACCATTTCACTCGTGGATTGGTGCTATTTTTTTAGATTGACATGCCTGAGACATAACAAATCAGTTTGTCACATTCTAAGCAAACAAATCCAAAATTTTGCCTACAGAAATCTGTTTAGCCTGTTTCAGCGCCATATCTGTTTGATTGTAGTGCCATTTCACTCGTGGATTGGCACTATCTTTAGATTGACTTGCCTGAAACAAGGACCCATTTAGTTGTGATCTACACCTTCTGCTCTGCCATAATCCATATCCATCTCGCAGAAATCCACCAACAGTCTAGCCATTTTCTTCAAAAATTTCCCAAAATTACACCTTCTTTTTGACCTTAGAGAATTAATCACCACCATTGTTGGACCCCATTATCAGCTCAAATACATATCTATCCATCCCCTTTCAATCCTTTTTGCATATCTCATTGGACCAAGACAAATCATTTCAAAAAAGTCCACATCCAAATCAAAAAACACCATCAACAACCAAAGCTTGTCATCCTTTTGAGCCGAAGTTGGATCTAGATGTTATCATTAACATCACATTTTCCTTGAAAAGTCATTAGTCTACATTTCAAGAAAAACAAATCACCTCTCTTTGCGTAAGGTCATTAGTCTACCCCAAACAAAGAAAATCGTCATCCTTTTTGTGCCAAATCAAAATCTAGATCTTATCCAAAAGCTCAATTCGAAAAACATCAACAACATCATCCTCACCATCCTAAATCAATCAAAAAAATCAAAAACATCACAATTCCAAATCCCTTTCTCATCATACATCTTTGGTCCAAAATTTGTGCAAAAAATCAATATCACCCATTCATATCACCCTTAGGAGAAAACCTCTAGAAAGACATATCGATCTTCACCATACCCTTCTACTCCATCTCACTACCACATCCATCTTTGGGTCCAACAAAATCAATTCGATTCTCTAAGGTCTCCATCTCATCCCACGTCTAGAAAATCAAATCCATACGTGTATGCCCACCACGAGATCACAACACAAAAAGAATCAAGAAATGGCAGAACGATGGCCCTTTGGCATGCCTAACACCGACAGTAGCAACATACCCATTTATCAAACATACAATCCACGCACATATTCCTTCATCCCCCCATTTGGCGCCAATGACCCTTTTCATTTCTTACCACAAGTGCCAACACTACCACCACCACCACCACAAAATGTCCCCACCATATCCCAAGATGACCTAGATGTCTTGAGCTTCACGCAAGATGCCGATAATATGGACCTACTTGATAAAGTCCTAAGATCGGACCCAAAGAGATATCTTGACCGTCTTCTCAAGCTTGGTGCTCAACTTCCCCCCATCACAACATCATCACAACCATCCACTTCTACAGTTGTCCCTACCACATCAAATACCCAAGCATCTACATCACATACCCAACCCACCATCTCTCAAACGTCAACACCTAACATATCTACCACCACCACAACCTCAACCGCTACCACATCTACAAGTTCCACATCCACTGCTATGCTTAACATCTCCCAACCCGTCATCACTTCTACTACCACAACTACCGTCAACCCTTCCGCTTCACTCACAATGGGCATACAAGTCAACATCACACAAGCAAGTACCTCCACAAGTGTGCCCCCACCAAACCCTCACACCCTTGCTTACCTATGACAACTATTCTCACAACAATCTCACAACACATCTAACCAATCCAACATACACATACCCAACGTCAATCCCATAAGTCAATATAATCCCAATTCCCAAATGCCCTCACATATTCTCCAACAACTCTACGCGCACCAACAACAGTAGGCACTAATCAATCCAAACCCCAACCTGCAACACCAACATCTCAACCAAACCAATCCCCAAAATCAACTCCTGCCCCATCTCCAATATCTCACCAACCAACAACCCTACACGTTTCAACCACAACAACCATAGGATTTCAACACCATCCTACAAAGATTAATCCAAAAGGTGGATGACCTACAAACTAGGGGCAAACGCAAATACTATTCTTTCGAGGATATTTGCCCCTACCCATTTGACCGCACCTTATACATGCCCCCTTTCCCTAAAAACTTTGAAACGCTGAAATTTGACAAATACAAGGGAAAAGGCGATCCTAGGGACCACCTTCAGGAATTTTACATTGCTTGCCTCAAAGTCTCTCACAACGACACATATCTCATGAGACTCTTCCCAAGAAGTCTTGGCGGCCAAGCCGCTGAATGGTTTGCCCATCTTCCACCTGGAATTCGAACATTTCCCGAGCTTGCGGAGAAGTTTGTCAACCACTTCTCCTACAACTTTAAACATGAGGTATCTATGATCGACCTTTGTAACACCAAACAAAAGAATGGTGAAGCTTTCGCTTCTTTCTTATAAAGGTGGAGGGGCCTAGCAAGCAAGCTCCCATGGCCTATTCCTGAAAAACAACTTGTCACCATATTCATGGCCAATCTCAATCAGGAATTAGGGTTTCACTTACAGATTCTTTGCGCATCTACCTTTGAAGAGGTTATCGACAAAGGCACCACTGTTGAACGAGCCCTCATTGCCAAGGGTTCCATCAAACTTTACGATCCCAAATCCAACAACAACAACAATAACAACAACCACAAAACAAATCACAACACCCCCAATACCAACAACAATACCAACACGCAATCTAATGATAAATCACATTATTGGGGGAAGAACAAGAATAATCTGAACGACAGCGTCACCGATGTGAAGGCTATCCAACACATCCAAAACCACACACCGGCACACACGTATGCAGCAAACACCAATAACCAAAGAGGACCAAATAAACCCCGCAAACCTCGCCAAAATTTCACACCGTTAGCAGAACCTATTGAGGACATCCTCGATAGATGTCTCAAGCAAGGAGAAATCACACTCCCGCCTATTAGACCACGCCAAGACAATGAACTCAAGGTAGCATGGTATAATGAAAATGACTATTGCAAATACCACCGCGTAGCAGGCCATAAAACAGCTGACTGTATGCAATTAAAACATTGCATCCAAGACCTAATAGATCAAAATCTCGTCAACCTTGAGCACAGTGCACAGCCATCACCAAATGCTAACCTTGGAGCTTACAAGGATCCTTTGCCCAACCATAACAAAGCTTCATCATCCAACCAAGCGTACAATGTCACTCCACCACCCGCACACTACGACTCCATTGTCGGCCACATCGAACCTTCATCCCACTACGTCAACACAATCACCATTCGGGCACAAGCACCCGATTGCGCCATAACAACCCATCGAGGCCGTGTCTCAATCCGCACTGCCCCTCTTGCTGAATCGACACCCCCATCCACATCTGATCCCCTCCCCCCTCGTCCAAACACCCGTCCATCACCCAACACTCGATATAACCTCCTAGACCATCTAGGAAAGACACCCGCGCAAATCTCCATCCTTGAGTTGCTTCGCACATCACCCTGCCACAAGGACATTCTCAACAAGGCCCTTTTGGAAACACAAGTCCCCACAAACTTGGATGTCAATCAATTTCAAGCCATGGTCGGCCATATTGCTACACCACACCATATCACGTTTTCTGAAAAAGATCTCCCTGCTTCCGAACACCTACATAATGATGCACTACACATTGAGGTCCGCATTCACAAACACACCATTAAAAGGGTCCTAATAGATGGTGGTTCCGGCCTAAATATATGCACTCTAAAATTGTTAAAACACTTGGGGTACTCAGATGTGGTTGTGGATGCTAGCGAGTGCATAACAATCAAAGGATATGATGACACCGAGAGACTATCTGAGGGCACCATAAAGCTCCCTATTCAAGTGGGATAGAAAATCCTCAAAACCAAATGTCAGGTTCTAGATCTTGACCTCCCCTATAACATTCTTCTCGGCCGCCCATGGATCCATGCCATGCAAGCCGTCCCCTCCACTTTCCATCAATGTCTCAAATTCCCCCACAACGGCACCGAAATCACTATTTATGTTGATCCCCGTCCCTTCCAATACTGTAATTTTCTAGAAGGACACAACCAAACCTTCTGTCCATATAATAAAGCCACCACCCAAATCACCCCAACAGCTTCCACCTCATACATGGACCCCGCCAACATCGCCACCACTTCATCCCAAACACCTTCACCACCTGAGGTCAAGATCAAGATCAGCGACCAAGGCTGTGGGGAATACAACCTTCACGACACCTTTTGCATGGGCTTATTACCCACTCCTAAG
The DNA here is from genome assembly GCA_027924645.1 of Cunninghamia lanceolata. Taxonomy (NCBI): domain Eukaryota; kingdom Viridiplantae; phylum Streptophyta; class Pinopsida; order Cupressales; family Cupressaceae; genus Cunninghamia; species Cunninghamia lanceolata. The sequence continues at coordinate 5,862,971 of BSBN01000429.1, read as the reverse complement.
ACATTTGGCACTCTGATCATAGAGGCAACTGACACAGTCATCATCAAATGCAAACCCTCGCCCATCTTTGAGAAAAAACATCTTCTGGATCAGGACATACTTGAAGATATTTCATCCTAGCTTTACAAGGACGAGGAAACAGAACAAGATATCCCAACCATCCCAACAAACAGTTACGGCAAAGGTTCTGAAATAGTTAAAAGCATGGGTTACAAAGGACAAGGTGGCATTGGCCTTCATGAACAGGGGATTGTAGAACCACTGCAAGCAACAAGAAACCCCTATACTCAAGGGTTAGGGTATGGTCACCCACAACGCATCCTTAATACCGGCGAATGTATCTTAGCCGAGTTTGCTCCAGTTTCTCTAGACGTCAACAATATTAATGAAACGGACCTACAAGACTCCTTTAGTGACTTTGCCGATTTCTTCACCTCCTCCATTTGCACCATCTACTCCGTCACTACTCTTGTCTCATCATCCAATGACCTACCATTAGTATACCCCGACCTCATCGACTGGGACCAACGAGGACCTCTTATTTTTGACATCACACCTAATGACGAAGCCATTGCTGAAATGATGGGAGTAAGAGACAACTTCCCCTTAGGAGATCACAAAGCTGGATACATCATGGAACTTAATCCGGCTGCCTATTTTGGGGAGACAACCCCTACTTCTAGTCACAAAAATACAAAAACAAAAAATGGATCTGATGGTGAAAACTGTTCCACGGCAGTATAAGATCCTAAAAAAGTAAAAATAAATGACATATCTCCTGGTGAAAACCTCCATGAGGCACCAGGGGATGGAAGCATGGGCTTCCCTGAAATAGATAAAGTATATCTTGACAGATCACCCATCTTGGTTGAACCAGCTCAGGAAATGAATCTAGGAACAGAGGAAGAGCCAAAAATCACATACAGAGCAGAATCTCTCAGCCTGTTCGAACAGGAAGACTTCTTGGCATTTTTCACACGTAGAAATCTCAACTTTGCGTGGACCTACGCAGACATGCTAGGGCTAGATCCCACCTTGGTTGTTCATCATCTTGCAGTATGTCCTGATGCCAAACCAGTCAAACAGAAGCTTCGAAAGATGAATCCTCAAGTGGCCCTTCTTGTCAAAGCAGAGCTCAAAAAGTTACTAGATGTGGGGTTCATACGTCCAATTGATTATCCTGAATGGGTTTTGAATCTAGTACCTGTTGCTAAACTAGATGGCAGAATCCACTGTTGCACTGACTTCAGAGACCTCAACAAGGCTTGCTTGAAAGATGACTTCCCCCTTCCCAACATTGACATGATCGTGGATCTTACCGCAGGGCATGAGATGCTATCTCTCATGGATGGCTTTTCAGGATACAATCAAATCAAAATTACCGAAGAAGATTAGCACAAAACATCCTTTATATGCCCATGGGGGACATACTGTTGGGTAGTAATGCCATTCGGCCTAAAGAATGCAGGAGCTACTTATCAAAGAGCAATGACCGTCATCTTCCATGACCTCTTTCACCACATCATGGAGGACTACGTTGATGATTTACTTGGCAAATCAAAGACTAGAGAAGAACACTTGGATGTGCTAGCCAAGATCTTTGATAGGCTAGAGCAATATAATGTTTGTCTAAATCCAAAAAAGTGTGTCTTTGGTCACTTCAGGTAAATTGTTGGGATACATAGTCTCCAGACGAGGAATCGAGGTGGATCTGGCAAAAGTCAAAGCTATTACTGAAATGCCACCTCCTAAAACCTTGAAACAACTGAGAAGCCTGCAGGGTAAACTACAGTCTATTCACTAATTTATTGCTCAACTTGCTGACAAATGCCAACCATTCCAGCATCTCCTTAGGAAAGATACAGCTTTTGCCTGGACTACTCAGTGTCAGGATGCCTTCAACCAACTAAAAGCATATCTAGCTAATCCCCCTATTATATCTCCACCAAGACAAGGAGAGCCCCTCCTCTTATATATCTCTGCAACAGACACAGCAATTGGGGCTTTGTTAGCACAACATGATGAGCAGGGGAAGGAAAGAGCCATCTACTACATCAGCCGCACCTTAATTTCCTATGAGCTTAACTATACACAAATTAAACGAGCATGTCTTGCCCTAGTTTTCACATCAAAAAAGTTAAGACATTATATGCTCAATCACAAGACTAAGCTCATTGCTAAGATCGACCCACTCAAATATTTGCTAAATAGAGCAGCTCTCACTGGAAGAATGGCAAAATGGGTCATGATTCTAACCGAATTTGACATAGAATACACAGAGAGAAAGGCAATCAAAGGACAAGTCATAGCAGATTAGCTGGCTGAGGCACCTATTCAGACAGAACATCCTACAATAGCAGAATTTCCTGACGAAGCCATCTTGACAATCACACCAGCTGCAGATACATGGAAGATGTATTTTGATGGATCCTACACTCACAGAGGCTTGGGGGCAGGCGTCCTGTTTATTACCCCTCAAGGTGACACGATCCCTAAATCATTCAAAATCACATTTCCATGCACCAATAATGTAGCACAATATGAGGCCCTCATCACAGGTCTCTAAATGGCCATCCAATGGAAAATAGAAAAACTAACTGTGTATGGCGACTCTCAACTAGTCATCAGGCAAGTCAATAATGAATACAAAACCAAGGACGATAAGCTCCTTCCCTATAAGAAGATGGTAGATGACTTTAAAGATTATTTTGGTGACATCCACTTTGAGTAGATCCCAAGGTTAAACAACAAAGCAGCAGATGCCATGGCTACCATTGGATCTCTGGTTGACATGAAGCAAGGCAGCAAGATATGTGAATTCCTGATCGAAGAGCTCCCCATCCCAGCATATGATGTTCCCCAATTTGAACTAGTGTGTGAAATCATTGGTCCTTTATCCCCCTGGTATCAAGAAACCTACCTCTACCTTCATGATAACATCCTCCCTAACAACCTATCCCCATCACAGAAAAAATCCTTCATCCATCGAGCCTCTCGTTTCATCCTTGTAGGTGACACCCTCTACAAAAGGAGTCTTGATGACATGCTTCTACAATGTTTAGACTCTAGGGAAGCCGAGGCAGCTTTGGAAGAGGTACACGCAAGTATTTGTGGGGCGCATTCAAGTGGACCAGCTCTTTCTAAAAAGATCCTGAGGACTGGCTATTATTGGCCCACCATGGACAAAGATGCACATCAGTTTATCAGAAAATGCCTCCCATGTCAACAGCATGGCGATCTCATCCACGCCCCAGCACAGGAGCTACAACCAATCACAACACCATGGCCTTTCTCACAGTGGGGACTTGACCTTGTAGGGAAAATCCACCCTCCATCTTCCAACGGCCATAAATTCATAATCACTGCAACCGAATACTTCACAAAGTGGGTGGAAGCAATACCACTCACCTTCACCACAGGCATCCAAATCTCCAAGTTCATTCTCCACTACATCATTTGCCGCTACGGTATCCCCCATTCCATTGTCACTGATAATGGGAAGCCATTCAAAAACCAAGAAGTTCGCACTTTGTGCAAAAAATTTGACATCAAACACCGATTCTCCACGCCATATTACCCCCAAGGAAACGGTCAAGCAGAGGCTTCTAATAAAACCATCCTCCACATCTTAAAAAAGACAATCAATGAAGCTGGCCATGACTGGCACGTCCAACTCAACCCTGCCCTATGGGCTTACCGCACCAGCATCCGCACTCCTACCAGAGCCACTCCATACTCACTAGTATTCAGGTCTGAAGCCATTTTACCTATAGAGGTCGAGCTCCCATCCCTTCAAGTATCATTGCAAAACATTATCTCTGATGAAGACTACCGTGTCGCAAGGTTGCATCAACTTGAATTATTGGATGAGAAATGCCTGACTGCATTAAATCACTTACAGGCATACCAAAACTGCCTCAGAAGAAGCTACAACAAAAAGATTAGAACCAAAAAGTTTGAGGTCGGTGACTTGGTCCTAATGGAAAATTAGAAGAACCTGCAAGAGCGTCCGAAGCAAGGAAAATTTGAACCTAATTGGCTAGGACCTTATGTCGTCACCGCCGACTATGGGTCAGGAGCTTATCAGCTTGCAACACCTGAGAGGTAGCCTCTAGATGAGCCGATGAACATCTTGCATCTCAAGTGATTCTATGCATAACCCATCTGGTACCACAAGTCAAAAAAATACAAAAAATTAATCAAACACCAAAAAATCAGAAAATCAAGAAAAAAATCAGAGTGCAATAAAAACTTCCAATGGTGAAAATCACCTCGGTGACACCTTGGATAAGTACCATGGTGAAAACCTGTTTCAGGCGCCATGCGTAGTCGCTGGTTCTACCATCTAATAAGTCCTCTTTCCATCATAACACTCCATACCCACGCATCCCATGGCTTGAAATTCTGAAACATCAAGTTTGTTCGCCCATTCCACACTACCTCACCCACCCAAAACCCCATCCATGGAACAAGTATCCTTGTAAGCTCTCCTTTGTACAGTTCATAAAATCAGAAAATCCAAAAACATCATAAAATCAGAAAATCCAAAAACATCATAAAACTTAGAAAATCTAAAAACATCATAAAATCAGAAAATCCAAAAACATCATAAAAAATAGAAAATCTAAAAACAATCCCCCCATGGATCAATCTCATATCCCATCACGATCATCTAAACACACATCAACCCTCATCACAGCCCATCGCAAACCATTCCAACATCGTCAAGTCTTGCCAGAACTACATATTCATTTTGCCCGCATCTTAAAAGTACCTTGATCCCATGGACATAGGGTATGTAGGCAGTCTGGAATACGAAGGATGTTTCCAGTACTCAGGTATCTAAGATGTACCCATCCCACCCATTGGGATGGTTCCCACTCACTGAGCTTTCTAGATCTACGAAACCATACGCATGCTATGTATACCATTGAAACATGGTCCCTCGCGCAAAAATCATCAAGCAATATACCAACTATAATCTTCCATTTGGCCCGAATGTTCTTTTGCCCATCTTCCAAAACTCTCCAATCAAAACAGATCTGCGTCCTAGGATATATCTTTCCTACAATGAACAAAAGTCTATCATTCTATCATCACGTCTCTTGGCAAGAGCACACAAAGGCTATTTGTATCTTTCGTTGGTCTTTTTGCTTATTGATTTTTATCTTTTTGTCTTGCTCCAAGTAATCTCCAAAGCTACCTTGATCTCATCATATCATGGTATGTAGTGGATAGCCCTTGGAGTAGACATAGTCATTGTTTCGGTATGCTGTGCTCGTGGGTTGGTTTCATTACTCCAAGAATAGTATTCATATCTTGAAGTCTAGGTCGGTTCTAGCATGATGTGTCCTATTTTGCATATACAGGTATCAACACCTTATACGCATTATTCACACTCACTGCTATGAGTCCCCTTCCTCTACTAGACAAGATTATACTACCTTGGGCATGCATGAAACCAACCTATTGTTTGTGGGTCTAGTCCATGCAATCGTCAGATATACATCATCACCTAGGTCATTTCATACCTTTGTGAACTGTATCCTACATTGCTACATTAAACTAAGAAATGCTCTCAATTAATTTTGTGCAACTACTATTACTAGCTCACAATCATCTTCCTAATCACTCAGCCACCCATCCCATATCGGCCTAGATTTGATAAACACTTTTCAAACCTCCCCCCACAATCTAAACCCTCATTGATCCCATCTCCTCACCATATCTCCACTTAACACAATTTGAGCCAGACCAAATCCCAACCCCCCCTCCATGACGTGGTGTCTTCTGACCTAGCAATCCTCCAATTTCCCCACCGCCATCCCCTAGATGCTCCCACCCCTATCATCCCCACCACCTAACCCGCTCTCCCACAGTCTCACCCCTCAGGGTCCTTACAAGGAACATCATGTGTATCAGGACTAGGCCATCTCATCTATCACCTAGTGTGCATACCACCTATCACCTACACTGCATTTAAGTTGCCTCTCATTTTAGGTTCATTTTAATCCCTTTGCATCTCATTTTAGGTTCATTTTAATCCATTTAAGTTGCCTCTCATTTTAGGTTCATTTTAATCCCTTTGCATCTCATTTTAGGTTCATTTTAATCCCTTTTTATCTCATTTTAGGTTCATTTTAATCCCTTTGCATAACATTTTAGATTCATTTTAATTCATTTACATAACATCTTAGGTTCATTTTAATCCATTTAATTTTACATCTTAGATCCATTTAAGTTGCATTGCATTCTACGTTCATCTATTTAAAAACACAAGTAGGTTCATTTTAGCTGCATATCATTACACATCATATCATGTTCATTTATCCCATAGGTGCATATTAAAAATAGCATCATCACATTGCATTCCATACATATCGACATCTCATAAACAATTAGTTGCATTACAACATCATCAGCATCACCATTGAAACAACATATACATCTAGTGGCATATACATAATCTCATACATTTTCATACATAATAAATGTTCATTAGTCTGCATATTCAGTTACATCATATAGTCCATAAAAACACAACATCATGCATATATCACAAAAACATCCAGGCATCCACCAAATCACACACATCATTTGAAACAAAATCACACATCCACAACATATAAAATATAACATGTGCATCCATCATATAAGCATCATCACAATAGAACATCATAAACCATCAGAAGTATCGCATCATATATAATCATCGCAAAAAAATGTACATCGCTCATCATCAAAAAATACATATAGAGTCCTGATACAAAATGCCTCCAAGGGCTATCATGATATAACTATCACATAGAGGATCCTCTCTCTGAGGGAGTAGGAGACCCTGACCCGAAGCGAACCTGTGATCCTGATGGCAGCTGTGGCTGTGGCGCTACTGGTACCTGAGGACCCTGCTGGGGCACATGTGAGGGAGGAGGCATCATCTGCTGTACTGACTGCCCAGATCTTGATCTATGCGATCTCGATGCCCCCGATCTACTGACCTGACTATAACTCGGTGCCCGCTGCGCCGCGGGCACGGCTGCATAGTACAACCCCTGATAATACTCCGTCTGTGCTCTGGCCTCTGCTAGCTCTCTCTATACCTGAGATATCTATCCTTGTGCCTGGCTCAACTGCCCCTGTATCTGATGTGCATGTGTCTGCGCCTGAGCCAGCTGGGCCTGCATCCCTGCCAAAATCAGGGCAAGTCCCCCACCCGCAGCCTATACACTACTCAACGCAGTCTCTACTTGATGTGCTCTCACAAGCGCTGCATCCCGCTCTATCCTCAAATCCTCCATGTCCTCTTGGGCCTAAGCCAGCTGAGCCTCTAGCACTGCCACCTGTCCATCTACTCCCCGCAGCTGTCCCAACTCAGCCTCTCAGCGCCCTAACGCCTCCTCTACGTTGGCCACCTGAGCACGTAATGTCTCCACCTCCTCCGTCTCCTCCTGTGGATGTCGCCGAGGTGTCAACCTCTCACCCTCTGCCGCTACCTCTACCCCTGAACTCCTTGCCCCGGTATCATGTCTACCGACTCGCAGCTGCTCCACCCGTGATGGAGATAGATCACCCTGCTCCGTCCTCGGCTGTCCACCGCGCCGCCGCAGTCCTCTACGCTGTCGTCCACCCCTAACCTAAACCTATTGTGCAGGAACCTGCTGTGCTGGAACCTCCTGCCCCACCTGTCCCTATCCTGCTGCCGCTGCTGCCAACTCCTCTACACGCTGACCATCTCTCGCAATCACCCTCTCCTCCCCATCATCCATCACCTCCACAAGATAGTCCTCCACAACCTCATCTCCACCATCCGGATCATCTCCACCCCCATCTCCCTCATCCTCTGATACCTCCACTGTCAGATCTGTCAGTCGAGTGGGCCGATGCGTCTGCCACCATACCTCATAAGCAGGTTTAGTACCTGCATCCCTCACTGTGCTCCTCCAATCCCACTAAACTGGCCAAAGTGCTGCCCAATCATTCAGCGCAACCTGTGGCTGTAATGGTGTGGGCCAGTAAGCTGTATCCCGTGGCTTCCACGCATATATCGCCATCTGCTGAGGCGTATCCTGTACCAGTCCAAACTGATGCATAACTCGTGAGGGTAGGTACATCTCTATGGTACAGTCTGCATGACCCATAAGATATCTCTGCTGAAATGTGTACGGGAGATGAGTCACATCATCAGGCCACTCCTCACAACCAATATATGCATGCCATACCACGCTAATCACATCATCCAGTATCCTCCGCTAGTGGCAGACCTATCCAGTGTATGTATACTCTGCATCCCGATACAAGAACACAAATGCCTCAAACGGCCGCCGATAATAACTGCATGTTGACCGAGTCACAGGGATATGCTCCCAAATCCATACGTGTAGCAGCGTAACCCTAGCAGATAAAGCCCTGTCATGAAGATAAGCGACCGTGTGCATCTCGTGAAGCAGCTATGCTAGCATCACCGGCCCCCATGCGTAGACAATATCATGGCTCACCATCCCCTCTATCATCCCGCCCCAGCCCACAGGAAAACCTCTGCCTCACCTATCCGGCAGCACCACACCTCCAATCAGCGCACACAGAAATAAGGCAAAGGGATCTACACTCGCCACCAGTGTCCTATCATAATCCAACTCCCTCCCATCTACTGAAAAAACCACATGCTCTGCTCCGAATACTCTAATCAATGCAGTCTTCCCCCTCCTTGTGTCATACCTCACATGTTGACCTAGAATTGGCAGCTTGAGGACGCAATAAACATCCTCAAGTGTGATGGTCATCTCTCCTGTCGGCAGCAGAAAGCTGGAAGTCTTGCTGCGGTATCGCTCCACTGCGGCCGTCATCAGAGCTCTATGAGCTCGCAGCACTGGCATCGCTGGCACCGTCCACAGCCCAAGCCTCACCAGTTGAGGCCGCCATGCCTCATCAAACAGTGCCATCATGGATTGCACTCGTCGCTCCCACGACTGCAGTATAAACCACTGTGTATCCTGCATCCACCACTTCTTCGTTAGATACTAACTTATTTTCCCCACACACACTTTTTCTTCTAAATGTCTCACAGGCCCACATCATGTGGCCCCACACAGATAGCCCCTAGTGCCATTTTTAAAATGGCGCTACCTTTCCCTACCCATTGCGCCAATACAAATAATGGCACCACTGCGCACCCTATATCGCGCCAATCCAGTCGATGGCGAAATATTTGATTTTCGCATCAATCCATATTTTAGCGCTAAAACTTACAATAGCGCTATTCCCCATTATGGCGCTATTCCAGACGATAGCGCCATTCTAACCATAATATGGCGTCAAAACGCCATGTTTCTTTCTCTCTGAGTTTTGGCGCTAATCCAGACGATGGCGCCAATATTTCCCCCAAATGGTGACAAAATCACCCTACACTACCTTGGTGGATAGCGCTAATCTGCAGGATTGCGTTAATTCGCCTTATCTTTGGCGCCACGCGCTCTAGCCCATATCCCAAAACCTAAAAACATGTGCATAAAATAAAAAATCACAAAGTTTAGGTTAGGCCCTACCTGGGGTCCAGCCTCCGGTGACCACCTGACCTCTCGGAATCGCTCTGAGATGTGATGCAGTCGCGGGAACTGTGGGTTGCGCTCAGCCATCTCTCCTTTGTCTTTTCTTCTACAAAGTCAAAAGTGTGCCAATGTGGCACTCTTTGGGCCCACTTTGCCTAATATAGTGGGCCATGTCATCCCTCCATCCCTTCTTTTTTCCTCCAGGGTGCCGATCTCAGCCTTTTTCCTCCATTTTTCCTCCTACCATCTTCTTTTTCCATCACCTCTCCAACTGTCACTTCCATCGCATCCTTTCGAGAGCTTACCTGCAAAATTTGCATTTTCCCACTAACCCCTCGAGGGGGCATCCCCTATCCATCTCATTCCTTCCCGGCAGCTGGGGCATATTTTTCTTTGACCTGACGCCACTTCCCTCCTAGGTCCTGACACCACGTCAAAGAGGGGCAAATGTAGACACCTAAAAATGTCTCAACCACCAAACTAACTCCCGACATCCCTAAACATACCAATTCCCTTTCCAACCAATTAATTAAATTTTTATTTAATTAATTACCCCTTTCATTTCCTAAATCCACACCATTTCATCCCCAAAATTGAATTAATTCTGTTGATTCAATAGTTCAAACCTTAGCCAATTGATTTAATAAATATGCAAAATTTATTAAACCAATTCCCCCATTTTCCCTAAATCCAATTAATTAGTTAAAACCATGTTAACTAATTAATCTAGCCTACTAATTAGCCTATCCCTACCCTAGACAATTAAATAGCTATTATTTAATTGCCTACTCTAGCCTACCTCATCCTAGCCATAGGATTAATTAATTAAATCACTGATTAATTAATCTTATCCTCCCTCTAATCCCTCCACTAATTTATTCTAGCCACATTAATTAGGTTAATCACCCTAATTAAGAGAGTCAAACCCTCATTAGCACTTCTCTCCACATCCCCCAAATTTAAAATTCAAATAAATCACACATCACATTTACTCCTCTTACACATCCCTTACACATGTCATAACTAATAAATATCCACTCTTCCCCAAATAAATTTTTAATTCATTTCACCCTTCCCCATGTGAATTTTTAATTCACAAATAATCCATCTCACCCAACCTCATTTATTCACCCCTTTCCCAAAAATGAATAAAAGATTTACTTTTATTCCTAGCCCTCCATCTTCCAAGATCAAATCTAGGCCCTCCACATCACTTTCATCCTCCACCATTGATCTCTCCAATCAATCTCCACCCTTGGATCAAAATCTTTCCAAGAAGTCTATAAATACAACCTCTCACAAGTCATTTTCATCATCCAATTCCATGCAAAGTTACCATGCCAAAATCACCTTTGAGTAGATAGTGAGTTGCACAATTGAGGAGCATTTCACATTTGATTCCATAGTCTAGGGATAATCTTGGTCTTGGGAGCTTCTTTTAGGTGCAAAGGCTCCTTCTTCCCTTGATGGGATTAGGTTGTGTTTTATGAGGTATAATCTTGTGTTTCATTTGCATTTGATTTAGTGTTTTGCCTTCATTGCATTTACCTAATCTACAGAGCTAAAATACGCAGATTGTATGTATGTTGCACATTGTATGTGCAATATACAAGGGGATATGCAAAGGATAAAGATACAAGCCGGACCCGAATGCGATTTCAATTTGTTTTATAAGGATTTGGGGTCCGCCTTGTATACAGTGTGATTGCATGTATATGCAATCTCACATACAATCTCAAAAGTAAATGGAGAACCAGTCAGGGGATGACACCTATCAAGGCGCTATTGTATATATATGCAGTTGCATATACAAGGATTTAAATGTGCAAGAGGTTGTATGTATATGCTTTTGCATATACAAAGGTTTAAAGGCAAAAAAGGCAAAATGTATGTCGTGATGGGAAAAGTCATCAATGGAAAAAGGGTGCCTATGTGGCGTGATTTGATTGGTTGTGGACTTTTCTTAATGAATCGAAGCCATTGATCTTGGCAACGAGGAGGAAATGTATGGCCCTGTTTTAAAATTTCACAGGAGGAGATTTGTATGTGTTTGCTGCATCATTTCAAGTGGGAAAAATCTTCAGAGACATGTGAACCATTGTTGCATCTTGCAATGGGTAGGTTGGCTTTAATGGCAAGTTTGTAGAGGTATGGTCGACTGATGGACATGCCAACTACCATATTTGATGAGAAAATCTTTAGGCGGCAGTACAGATCTTGAGTTCACCTGCCTCATTCCTCTATTTTCTCTTTGCTGCATTGAATGTTTTAGGTGCCATTCAAATGGTGTGCTGTATCTGGAAGCATTTTGAAATGCCATGTAATTAATGCTGAGTGCACGTTCTTGCTATATAGCGAACTGTGTTACTCATTTTGTGGTTGTTGAAGATTTGGGCATTTTTGGGAAAATAATGAAGAATAGAGCATTTCTTGGCTATTCTGTCTTTGTTGGAGTTTATGAGTTACATTTTGAATGCAGGTTGCACATATGTTTAGTTTCAGTGTTGTTTTATATGAAAAATGCATTGTTGCATGTGTTTAGTTGCTTGTCTCCATTGCTGTATGCATAGCTTCTTCTGAATTTGGTTGCTAAGGGTTCCTCAAATTCTAGAATATAGACTTTCTATATTGCATGCTTGATCTGTGACTTCCATTCAAGGAGTGGATTAAACTGTTTGAGGTGAAGTATGAAGAAGAATGTATGTCATCTGGGATATGTGTAAGTAGAGGCAGCTAGATACTTAATCTTGGGTGGTGTATGTAAGGTGAATACCAGTTCTAACCCCTTGAAACTTGAATGCTAGTGCAAATCATTCTCTTATATACGTCTAGTTGACTCCTTGCCTTGAGATAGGCACTGGTCTGCCCTTGTGTAGTAGTTATAATCCAAAACCCCCTGTCTTGCATCCAAAATATCAAAACATATCCTTTCAAATTTCCAACCTGTTAGTTTGTAGGAGTAGAAATAGGACCCCTGCATACTGTCATTCCTAACTAGTTAGATATGTCGAAGAACACTGCCAAACTTGTGATTTATCATGCAAATCTTGGTCCACACATGAGAGTATTCTGCCTGTTGTTGTAAAGCTAAATCTTTTTGTCATTGGGTGAGTCAAGGTTACATCTTTAGCTATAGGGATACCCCCCTTGGTGTGGTAGAACGAGAAGTGAAGGGGAGGCAGCTCATGCAACCTCCTGTATTTATTGGCCGAATCTGCCTATGCATTGGAACTAGAAAACCCTCTACCGATTCAGACACTAAACATGTCCCATTTACCAAGACACTTAGGGGTTTTCTCATCAAGATTTTGAAATATGATGTAGTATGTCCTAAATGCATCTAAGAGACCTGGGAGCTACACCTTATGAGGTAAAATCCCCCAAGGGGACATTTTCTAACGTTATATTTATCCCTCACTTTAATTTATGTATAAACATGAGGCCAATACATGTATTAAAGTACGGTCAACAAACACAACAAACACGCCAAGCACGGAGAAGACACACTAGACACATTGAAGACAATGATAGGCACACAAAACATGGAGAAGATAGTTATATTCATGCAAAATATGAAGAATACATTGAATGCATAGAAGACACATTAATGCATAGAAGACATGAATGATTTATTTTATTTTCTTTTTCTCATATATATGAATTGCAAATGCAAGTATTGGAAAGTAAACAAACCTCCCATAATGCAGGAGGTACTCATCGCACAAGTCTTTAAATTGCATATATGGGGCAACACACAGGAAAGACATGCAAAACCTCCCAAAATGTAGGATGTACTCATCGTACAGGTCTTTAAACTGCATATGGGGAAACAAACATGCCAAACAAAGCAAGCATGCCAAAACACACACTTTGAAGACACGAAGAAAACACGACAGACAAGTGATGGAGTGTTCCTATTTCTAAGTCCAACACCATCTCAGGCACATTACAGGCACACACCGATGATTGGGCTTTGCCACAACAATCATTGAAGACATGCTTAAGGGTTGAGTTAGTCACAGAACTGCTCCCCGCCTCCGCAGAGGACTTTTGAAAATGATAGGATGATGTAATCTACTCTGAGAAATACACCATCCTCTCCTCCGCAGAGGGCTTAAGATAAAAAAGGATATATGTGATATCCTGCCTCCGCAGAGGGCTTAAATGATTGATTGATTGATTGCAAACAAACTCAGAGTGTAGGATGTACTCATCGCACAAGTCTTTAAACTACACCTGAGGATAAGCACATTGATAACACCTACAATAGACAACTTACCTTATATATGCCCCCACCTTAAGGTGGTTGATATCAAGTATCGATATCAAGCACGTTAAGGTAGGAAGAAAACACACAAGGGAACACAGACTTTCACAAAGCCCATGCCCCCCGAAGGTGACATGTACTTTACGATTGCCAAATATTTCCACAAACACATCCTTGCAAGAAACATGTTAGTGTCTACATAATCATGATAAACAACAACATCAATGCATATGATTAACCACACAAAGTACCAAGGTTATAGTACGAATTCAGAGCTTGAGGATAACCGTGGGGCTATATCATGAAGATCTCCGAATTGAGTACCACCAAGGCTAGATTCAAAGACAAACAAAGTGTGCAGACCATCAGTATTGTTATCATTTGTAAATGAAATAAAAACATCATCAAAATCACTACGCGGAAAGCACAAGTGCTTCCACTAGCCAAGCGTCGGATAAGATATACAACCCCATCATCATATTAGGAACTAAGTCCAATTTTTGATTTCTTGCAAAAGGGACGCTAGGTCCGCATCAGTATAAATGTTTTTCATCATTCGCCCGCTAGATAGAAACACTAGAGGAAGGGAAACAATAAATAAGAGAGGATAAACAAGTGTCTTAGGGACAGTCATGTAGGAGGGTGCCCCCAAGTCACCAACCGCAACTCTATGTCTGTAAGACACAACACACAATGATGAAATTAGAGAGAGGCAATATAGAAGAATGATGATACAAATAGAAGAAGGTCACAACGGAGGCGGTCTCCTAGTATCCCGGACCTTACAAGAGAATCAGGGGTCATCCCAGGAGGCTTAAACAACACATAACACATCACGAGGGAAGCACATCATGAGAGAGATAAAGGGTTAGAGATACTTACCTGTAGGATCTCTTAGGCTAGCGGTCATCAAGTAAATCATCGTCATCCTCCCACTCCCAGATTTTAAAGGAAAGTGGGACATAAGGTACCATAGCCCAAGGTTGTTTATTGTTGAGATCATCTTTTTTTGGTTCAATGTTTGGATCAATGTTAGGTGGAATGTTTTCTTTTTGAAGTTCATTAGTATACTTATTCACTATCCTCTTAGGTGGTGGGAGAAGCAAATTATTTTGAGTGAGCTCAACATCCATTCTTGAGGGATTTAATGTGAGAGACTTCTCCTCATCCACTAATTCTACATCCTTAGTGATGTCCAAATGACATGAATATTCAAACAAAGGAGGGACATTAAAGGTCTTCTCTTCCTTAGTGAAATCCAAGGTGTGTGAACAATCAACTAAAGGAACAGGGTTGATAGGATGATCCATAGAGGTTTCATGCACTAGGGTAGGATTTTGATTATTGTTAAATGAATACTCATTGTCTACACATGGAATGTTATTTGTTAAAGGGAGCTCTTCATTCACTAATGCTTCCTCTTTTCCAGGGAGAGCATTGGAATTGCAAAGTAATGATGAGTCTTCCTTTGCTAATGCTTCATGTTGGACAAAGTGACCATTAGAATGAAGATTTGGTGGTATAATGTTAAGAGATGTGTCAATGAAATCATCCTCTTGCATCAAAGTGTCCTCGTGAGGAGGACTGTAGGATACCACTAAGTTATCATCACATGTCTTAGCAATAGGTATTGAATTGGAATGTTCCATAAAGTCATCTAAGGCTTCATCTAACATTTTAAGATCATCACTGGTATATATATTATTGATCATGAATTTAGTGAGATCTTTCTAATACCCAAGGATATAATCTCATGAGGTTTGTGAAGCTATCAATATCAGATATACAACAAATGATTTCACATGTGGAGCACATAGAGAGATCAATATCATGAATGTATGCTATTTGTTCCAAGACTTGAGGATGTTTATTAGCGAATTTAGAAAAATGATCAATGTCTATGATGTATGCAAATAGAGATTCCAAGTAAGAATCCATGATATATGTTTTCAAATCAATGCAATATCTAATTTTAAAATCTTGTCAAAATTGATGTAAAAGACAAGTGCAAAGTTATATGCAACAATGACCTAAATGCTTGATTTTTTGTAGTTTTTCAATGCAAATAAGTGAAAGCAAAGGTGTTGTAAGGATTTTGATCAGGGGAAGAAAAATTATATGTCTAATATCAGTCCAATACAACAATAAGATCTTCACAATTGATGCAAATCTAAGGTGATGACAAGTCAAAATATAGTGAAAATATGCTAAAATATGCGATTTTTTCACCAAATCTCAATGCAAAAGAGCATGACAAAGGGTGTTGTGAGAAAAATGATGATGATAAAAAAATTATATCAGTAAAATCAGCCACCTAATTCCAAAAAATCTATCACAACACCCTTATAGTGCCACTCAAGGTCAAACCCTAGTGAAAATATAGCAAAAATAGGCAGTTTTTCACAATTTTTCAATTCCAAGACCTAGCCAAAGGGGTGTTGTAAATAATTTTAGGAGGTGCAAAAATTAATATCAGTGATTTCAGTCACCTCAATCCATACAATTTTTTACAACATGCTTAGAGTGCAAACTATGCCAAACTCTAGAGCAAAAATAGCAAAAATATGTAGTTTTTAACCAAATTTTCAATACAAGAGGCCAATAACAAGGTGTTGTAAATAATTTTAGGAGAGGAATCAGATAATACCCCTGATATCAGTCAATTAGTGTAAAAATATGCTTTACAACACGCCTATAGTGCAAGTTTAGAGAGTCGATAAGGCCAAATCTAGTGAAAATCAATGTTTTTCAAGCCCTAGGTTTGAGATCTTGATGTAAAATTCTATATGAATATTTTGCAAAATGATATATGATATTACATGCTCTTAGATCTGAAAATGATTTCTATGCTCTAACATGCAAAATGCAAGTGCAAATCTAATGAAAAATCAATGAAAATGCTAGTTTTTTTTTGGTTGAAATTTTCTATGCAAAAATGCAAATTTTTGAAATATAAATGCAAATTTGTACTAAAATGCAAGACTACAGCCAAATGCAATTTTGAATGAGTCTCTAAAATCAGTAGAAAAATCTGAAACAAGATTTTACCTACAAACCCTAGATTTTGGAATTACTAGGTTATATGCAAAATTCACAATTTTCAACAAAACCCTGGCAATTTTATGATGAAAAAGCAATGAAAGATATTGAATTTTTATAATTTTCTGCAATTTAAATCAGATCTAATGAAAAAATCAAAAATTTGATGAAATTCAAATTAATTGATGCAACATGCAAACTCTAGCATGCAATTTTTTTTTCCAATTTTACCAATTTTTTAATTTTTTTGTAAGTTTTTCAATGCAATAAGATGAATGACTATATGAATGAATGAAAATCAATGCAAATCTAAAGAAAAACACTTAGAAAGGTGCAAAAAAGTCCAATAACACGGATTCACCAAAATGTAAAGGGTAAAATTTGGATGTTTGGTTTTTGGTAGTTTTGGTGTATATCCTCCTTTCACCCTTTCATTCAAGGACCTAGGGTTGAGTTGCAATGTACTATCCTACCCTAGGTCACTGTGAGATGTAGGGAAACTTAGATTTTTATGATTTAATTACCAATTATGATATATTATGCTCAATGATACCTTAAAACCCTAATTATGCAAATACGACAGCAAATAGACGAATAACAGAAAATGCTGCTACAGAAAGATGTGAAATAACAAATAACTGTGCACCTATTTTTGGGGTTCAGAGATGAAAAAGTCAGACTAAAGAGTGGGTGCCTAAGTCCAATGCCCTACTTTTTGTTGAGATCTGGAAACTTAGTCTGCAACCTGTATCTTCTATACCAGATATTTTCCTGTTGTGGAACTTTGAGGACTAGTGAGCGGGAGCCCTAGTCCAGGGAGTTGTTTCTTTATTTGTAAATCTGACACTCTATTGTACCCTCCTGCAACTTCATTTTATCTGTAACTCCAACCTGTAACTTGTAATCATGAAAACTTTGGGAGGGGGTTGTGGTGTTTAGAGGCTTGCCTCAATCAAGCCTCGGAGAGACATTCAAGCCTTCCGAACACCGTTGTCAGATAGAGAGTGCGTGCCCTTGGGAGGTAGAGGTGAAAACCAAATGCTAAATGCTTACAAACACAAATGAATGTCACCTTGTAGTGAAGATCTCATGGAGGAAGAAGCTCTTCATGCCATGAGAAGATGATTGCTCAAATCTGCAAACACAAACACATAAACAACACAAATCTGCTCTTGAAACACAATGAAAGCCTTGAATCACCTTTAGAACACAATAGCTTGCTAGTAATCATCTAGTTTACAAATTAATGCCTAAACATGCTTTTATATGCAACTACAAACACTCCCGCCAAGAATTTCATAATTCAAACTTACCATGTTGGCATAGGACCCAAATAATGGTCACAAGCTAACACCCAAAAATTGGGATTACTCCAAAATAGGGCAGGACTAGGGCGTGGACACCCAAGTCCTCCCCCCTATTTTGGGCAGGGGTTATCTCAAGTGGTCCCCTTATGTCCCATTTACCAAAACACTTAGGGGTTTTCTGATTAGGATTTTGAAATATGATGTAGTATGTCCTAAATGCAGCTAAGAGACCTGAGAGCTAAACCTTATGAGAGAAAATTCCCCAAGGGGACATTTTTTGACATTACATTTTTGATGCCCATTTTAGAAAACTCATCATACATCACGATGACCTTGGGTTTCATGATATGGAATTAGAAGTCGTAAAGATGATCTTAGGTAGGGAATTTCTTGTTAATGAGGACAAATACAGGGTGAATTCTGATATTACCTCTTGGTTTCTTGCCTCCCTGTTGGACCTAGGTGTCAAGAAAATTGAGGTATTTCTACTATTTCAAGACATTTTCAGGGCTGAGTACCAGATTACAGCTATGGACGTGATAATTGGAGCCAAGCTAGGAGGCGACATTTTACGTGCCTCAAAGTTGGCACTAGTTTTGATTCTTGGTGTGCAATTTCAAAGATTCCCCTTCTTAATGAACATGTCTAACCTGGTTGTAGCACATCACAGCCACTGGGCGACAATTGGGCTAAATTTCCTACATTTATCCTGGGGTTTAGACCTAGTGCATAATGGGGACTGGGTGGCGCACTTCGCGGACCTGGTCAGGATTGGGATTTCTATAGATATCCTTGATTGGTAGACTTAATCTTGACAATTTTGCTCTTTTTGTATCAATTTTGTACTTTTGGCAATGGTGGGTAGAATTCCCCCTTTTTAATTGTAAATCCCCTATATATGATGAATATAAGAAATACCCATAAGCGTTTTATCGATTGCACTGCATCTTGTTTGATTCTATGCATGCACTTTTCCTTTTGTGTTTTAAGTATATAAATTGTCTAATGCAGATGTAGACGCAACCAATACTTCATTTTTCTTAACTTTTCAAATCATTTTTATTTTGCATTTGTATATAAGATACAATTCGTTAAGCATACAAACATGCAAAATGATGCATTTGTTCTTTCCTCTATGTCTATTTGGACTTTCTTTTTGAATTCGGTTATGTATATCAAATTATGTATGAAATATACAAATACAATGTCTAGTTCCTATACACTATTTTGACATTGGTTTTGACATCCGTGCATGCATATTTCACAATCTACATATTGAATACATGAGTGTATACATACAAATACGATATACAAATGTGACTGCGAAACTGAATATTTATCCATTTTACTTTTGAACACAATCAAGTCTGAGTTTGTATATTCTACTTTGACCACTTAAGATACAAAAGACAAACAACGATGGAATAACTCCCTATCACAATGTGACAATACAAAAAGTATTTCAGATGCAAAGGATTTTGTATATAAAATATAACTTTAATCAACACTGCACTTTCCAAACAAATCTGTATATCTCACGAAAAACAAGACATTATAAGCTAGTTCAGAAAACAACCCTAGACCAATTTTCATGTAGATTCCATTGATAACTTCAAATTTTCCCTTCAGTACCACACATTTTAGATGTTAAACATTTCAAGCATTAGCTACTTTTTCCCTTTATCACCAAGTAGGACCACAACAAAAGAAAAAACAAAAGCCACAACAGGGTCCCTCATTTTTCTAGAGGGTAAAATGGAACGTGTTGTGAGCATCACAATAAAAATGATCTGGAAAGATAGAATAGATTGATAGTTTTGTGAAACCCTAGTTTAGATAGGCCTAAAACCCTAATTATGTGATTCTGGATACAAACAAACAAGATATGACAAATGATCGCACATGAAGGCACTGAACACAGATTAGAAACATACCACGATTTGGATTTCAAAAAGAGAAAACTTCGAGGACACTAGGGCGGGCGCCCAAGTCCAACAGGGCTCTTTTTGTGAGGATCTGGGATAGTGGGATGATATAGACTGCAACATGCTTAGGAGTTTCTGTAAAAGCCAAATTTGAAGACACTGAGGTGGGCACCTATGTCCAGTAGGTGAGGTTTTCCACACTTTCAGCTTAGATTCTGAATGTAGACACTTTGCTCATCTTCTCTACAACTCCCCTCCGCAAGATCCTATACTTATAACCTACAATCACAAGAGGGGTTGGGAGTTGTGGTGTTTAGGAGCTTGCCTTAGTCAAGCCTAGGAATGGCATTGAAGCCTTCCAACATCATTGTTAGATAAAGAGTGCATGTCCTTGGTGGACAGAGGCAAAAGCAATGATGAAATAGATTGATGAAAGTACAAATAGATATCACCTTGGAGGTGAAGCTCCCACGGTGAATGAAGATCCTTCACACCATGAGAAGATGAATCAATGAAGCCAAATCTGTAATAACAAACACAACAACACAAATCTATTCTGCAACATAATGAATGCCTTGAAAGCTCTTTGCTTAATGATCATAAGTTCACCTTAATCAACTGTGAGTGCTCTAGTTTATAAATGAAGTCCTAAACATGTTTATATATGCATTCCCACTAACATTTCATATTTCAAATTGATTAGGCCGACAAAGAAACCTTTTTAACGGTCATAAGGCAACATATGAATTTTGGGTCCCAACAAAATAGGGTCAGACTAGGGCATGAGCACCCAAGTCTAGAGGCCTATTTTTAGCAAAGGTACGCATTTAGATTGGGCCCATAAGCCCCATTTGACATGGGTTTAGGAGGAATTTTCTCCGGGATGGGTTTAAGTCATGCATAAGTAAAACAAGGGGACCTAGGAGCTAGACTAGGAGGTAAAAGTCCTAGGGGGACATTTTACGACATAACAGGGTTTAGGGTTTAGGGGTTTGGGGTTTGGGGTTTAGGGTTTAGGGGTTTAGAGTTTAGGGGTTAGGGTTTATGGTTTAGGGGTTAAGGTTTAGAGGTTTAGGGTTTCAGGTTTAGAGAGGGAGAGAGAGGACCGATATGGAGATATAGAGGAGACTGAGGGAAGAGATAGGGAGATAGAGTGTGAGGGACATGGCCAAAGACAGGGAGAGAGATTGAGAGGTAGAGGGATGATATAGATAGGGAGATAGGGGAGAGATAGGGAGATAGAGGTTTAGGGTTTCTTGGGTTTAGGGAACTTAGGGGTTAGGGGTTAAGGTTTAGGGGCATTATTTAGGGTTTAGGGATTAAGGTTTAGAGGTATAGGGTTTGGGGTTTAGAGAGAGAGAGGACTGATAGGGAGATATATAGAGGAGATTGAGGGGATAGATAGGGAGATAGAGAGTGAGGGACATGGCCAGAGACATAGGGAGAGAGATTGAGAGGTAGAGGGACGATAGAAATAGAGAGATATTTAGGGTTTCTTGGGTTTAGGGTTAGGGGTTAGGGGCATTATTCAGGGTTTAGAGGTTTATGGTTGCTTGGGTTTATGGTTTAGGGGTATTATTTAGGGTTTAGGGGTTTAGAGTTGCTCAAGTTTAGGGTTTCATGTCAAAAGAAGTATCTCTCTCTCTCTCTCTTCTAAATCCCTAAACCCTAAACCTCTATCTCCCTATCTCTATCATCCCTCTACCTCTCAATCTCTCTCCATATCTCTTTAGACATTTCATTCACTCTCTATCTCCCTATCTCTCCCCTCTATCTCCTCTATCTTTTCGTATCTGTCTCCTCTCTCTACCTATCTATCGCTCCGTATCTCCCTATCATTCTTGTATCTTCCTATCTCTCCCCTCTACCTCTCTCTCTCCCTTATCGATGAAGGAAATGGAAACAAGAAAACTAGGACTCTCTCTCTCTCTCTCTCTCTCTCTCTCTCCCTATCTCTCTCCTCTCTCCCCTCCATCTCCCCCCTCTCTCGCTCTTCCTCCCTCTCCCTTATAAACAAAGCAAATGGAAACAAGAAAACTAGGACATGGAAAGAGGGATGGGGATATAAATTAGGAGGATGAAATGGAAACAAGATAAAATGAAAGTTAATCAGATGGGAAGAATGATGAGAGAAGAGGTGGAAAATAGTAAAATAGGAAAAAATTGGTGGGATCTAAAGGGAAATTGGAAAGGAAAAGGAAAAGTAGGAAAGCAAGGAAAAGGAAAACTAGGAGGTAGATAGGTGAGAGATAGAGAGGGTAGTAGGTAAAGAGGGGAGGGAGAGGGAGGTAGAGAGGTGAGAGAGAGAGGCTAGGAGGTAAAAAGGGGGTGGGGGAGAGAGATAGAGAGAGAGAGAGAGAGAGGGAGAGGGAGAGAGAGAGTTTTGAGTTTTTCTTTTGCAAAACATGAGCATGTTATAATGCGCTTGCATTATAACGTGATCGCGTTATAACACACTCACATTTTAGGCTCAGTAATACCAAGACATAATGCGAGCATGTTATAATGTGCTCACATTATGACTTGTATGAGACTAAAAAATTCATGTGGCTACTTTTTGGTCCCCCATCTTTGTGCACTTACTCGTTAGTGGATTCTAAAGCTTATAACGTTTTACATTATCACCATATCTAATGAAAGTACACTTTTTGAATTTTGGATCCAACTTAGTTCATTTTTCTTTAGACACATGAACATAATCCTCACAGCCAAATACCATTAAATGTGAAACAAAAGGTTTCTTACCTGTCTACATTTCATAAGGAGTTGAAACAAGAGCCTTACACAGAGATCTATTAACCAAGTAGTTTGTAGTACACACAACTTCTATCCAAAAGCATTTGTTCAACTGTGATTCACTTAACATACTTCTAGCTCTTTCCATTATTGTTTGATTCATCCTTTTTGCCACACCATTCTGTTGTGGAGTATACGGAGTAGCTTTCTATCTAACAATACCTGCATACTCACATAATTCATCAAATTCCTTAGAACAATATTCCCCTCCATTTTTAGATCTCAAAACCTTTATCTTATAATTTGATTGTTTTCAAATAAAGATTTAAATTCCTTAAACTTAGTGAAAACTTTAGATTTGTGAAGCATAAAATAAATCCAGGTAAACCTTGGGACACCATCAATGAAGGAAACAAAATACCTAGATTTTCCAATTGATTCAACATCCACTAGACCAAAAACATCTAAATGAATAAGTTCCAATCTATCATTATATTTATTACTATGTGAAGGAAATGGAGATCTATTCCATTTTCCAAACACACAATGTTCACAAAATTTGAAACTCATCAGAATAGGATAAATCATCTAACAATTTTTTATTTAAGATAGTCTTTAAACTAGACTGACTTATGTGGCCCAATCTATGTCCATAGCATACATGTATTTTTAGTATTAGCCTTAGATGTATAAGAGGTATTACAAATAGTAGTGGCTTCTAGCTTAAATAGAGTTCCCAATCTTTTCCCCTTCGCTACCATGAAGTTTCCTCTTACCAATCTGCAGCCATGCTTATCAAATGTCACATGCATTCCCAAATCATTCAACTTTGAAACAAAAATCAAATTTCTAGCCAATCCAAGAACATGCAAAACACTAGGGAGGGTTTTAATTCTCCCATCACTGAAACACAACATTACCTTCCCTTGTCCAACAATAGGATATGTAGAATTGTCCATGAGGTACACATTTCCTCCATCTTACTCTTTGTATGTGGAAAACCATTCTTTATGTGGAGTCATGTGGTATGAGCATCATGAGTCAACCAACCAATGATCATGAGAAACAACATTACATGCAGAAAGTAAAACCTCATCACTTGCATTCGAAGACTTATCAGTAGCGGAATCCCATTGTTTATTCGGGTTTCTACATTCCTTTTTTACATGTCCTCTCTTTCCGCAGTTCTAAAACTTGACTCTTTTCTTCTTTCCAAGAGTCTTAGAACAACCTTTAGACTTGTCTTTAGACCCCTTTTGATCTCCTTTTGGCCCTCTTTCCATAGACCTTCCCCTGACACTAAGAGCATCCTCTGAACTTTTCTTCTTCAATTCTTGTGACAACAAAATTGAAACAAGAGCATCCAACTTCAGATCTGTGAGGTTAGCAGTGATAGCCAAAATAAAGTTCTCCATGACTTAGGTAAAGAACAAAGATGCAATATACATTTATCTTCCTCATTCACCTCAACATCGATAGATGCTAGTTGACTCAATAACAAATTAAATGAATTCAAATGCTCTGCAACTAATTCACCCTCTTTCATTTTCATGGAAAATAACTTACAGTTTACATAAAGCTTATTTACCATACTCTTGGCTTGGTAGATCTCACCCAGATGCTTCCAAAATCTATGTGCAGACTTCTCACTCGTAACATTTAGTAGAACAGAATCTACAAGACACAATCAAATGGTTCCCCATGCCTTCTTATCTAGTCTTTCCCATTCATCTAGAGCAATATCATCAAGTTTCTTCTCCTTAGTTACAGCTAACCATTGGTTTCTTTCCTCTAGAAAATTCTCTATTTTTAGCTTCCACAATTTGTACCCCATGCCATTGAACTTTTAAATGTCCCACTGAGAGGTAGAAGCAATAGTAGATGCAACCATGATATCTACACAAGATATGCAAACAAATAATAACCAATCTCCCACTGTAGCTAAAAAACTTTCACACTACCACCCAAGAATTAAAATTGGCCAGGCTCTGATACCAAATGTTAGAAGTGAAGGTGCAAACTAGACAATGAAAATCTAATTCAAACCTTATTAATGTCCTCTAAATAATGTAGAATCAATAGAGACTGCAACAGAAATAACACCCACTACACAGAAATAACATGCATTAGGAACTGAACACATAACACAATATGTAACATGGAGAAAACTCTTTCAAGTAAAAAACTCCACCAAGAAAAGAGGCTCCAAGTTGTATTATCTTCAAATATGAGATTACAATACATGCACTTCCTCTTATTCTTTAGTCTTCAATCCAACGACGCTTGTTACTCTCAACTCTGTGAAGAACATAGTACAAATATCCTTATAAAAGTGGGTTGCCTTCTAGGACAAGAAAATTGACATAATATCAACCGTTAGATCTATGACCTAATGACAAATTGTCAGATTTACAATGATAATATTTGGCTTTGGGGGCGCTGCCCCTGAGCCCTCGTCAGGGCGAACGGCCGTTGGACCCCCCATCGGAGGGATGACCCCTAGACCCCTCGCAGGGGCGAAACCCCCTTGCAAGCCCCCATCATGGATGAATTAGCGTCGCAGAATGGATATAAACATGTGGATAAAACAAGAATAGGAATAATAGGAATAATAAATTATATAGGATTTACAAGGTTGATGTCACCTTAATCCTAACACTTATAACACCTCAATTCTGGGATTCCTTCTCACCTCCAGTTTCTTCTTCAACACCTCATTGTCTTCTTCACATTGGCTTTTCAACCTCTAGCTATCTTTAGGTTCTTCTCCATCATCTCCTCCTTGTGAGACAGTTCTTGACCTAGTAGCATAAACATTGGGAAAAGAACTTTAGACAACATGGGTATTAGGAGACCTTTGCTCTTGAGTTGTTTTTTCCTTTTGAGGAGAACTAGCTCCACCATATGATAATAGGCTTGGTTTTCAACCATCTCTGAGTCTTATCCAATACACATGAGGAATGCACATAGATGTCAGTGATCTCCTTTTTTGATCATCTAACCTTAGGTGGTGGTCTTGAGCTCTCAACATAAAATCCTTCATCCACCATGTCCAAACCATCATCAATAATGTCAAGAATGCCCCATCCCAAGTTGAAGGCTCTGATCTGATCAGTAATGAGTCTCATCCAATCCCTCCTCTAGACTTCACATTCATCATTGCAATCTTCCCAATAATCTTCCAAATGGGGCTGGTGATGATAGGATGACCCACCATAAAAATTCATTTTCACATAATTTTTTTGTCAAATAAAGGCCTTGAAGTAAACAAATGAAAATTAAATTTACACAGGATTCTCTCCACATTCCTTGCATCATCATGAGTTTTGAAAGTATAGTAGGTTAAACTAGTAGTAAATGGATAATCCTTCTTCTTTATGTCATGATACCATTTGCTTACTTGAGCCATCTTCTTACAAAATTGAAGGAAAACAACAAAATCACTAGCATATCGAGATACTTTGTATGGTACATTCTCAAAGCCACCAATCCTTACATAGGAAAACCTATTAAAATGAATAAAGAAACTCCCAAACTACATGAAAAATTATGCAGCTTCTAGAGATATCCAGACTCCTAGATTTCCATCAATTCTCCTCACATTAAACATAAAAAAGTCGTCATTCACATGCTTGTAGTCCTTAACACCATGCTCTTTCTATAACTATGGGAATTAATTGTACATTGAAGTGTCATTGTCAAGAGTGCCATAGGTTTTCAAACCAAGCCATACCACCTGACCACTGGCTATTGCATAGAACAAATAGAAGCACTTGTGAAAAGTATTGTTCTTGTGGAAATTCACCAGCTGGTCATCTATATGATCACTGATTAAACTAGCCTAGTCTACATGTTGTGATTCACTACAAATTACAAGTATAAATTGGCACATCCATTTCTCAAAGGAACTAGAATCATCATTCCACACCACCTAGTGTAATAAGGTGATCATATCTGATTCATCCTCTTTGAAATGTACCCTTACCAAGTTTTTGGGAACTTGGGACTTCCCTTTATTCTCATTCTTAAGCCAGTGCTTGGCAATAACTATTAGACACCAGTCTTTTCTATCAAGGAAGTAATTCCATCTAGTTTCAACAGACATCTATGCAAACTCTTCTCTTTTTGGTAATTTGAAGACATGGCTCTTTATTTCAGCATCCAATTTAACAATCACAACCCCATCATATGACTGACCTCCCGGGACTCAATATGATAATTTTTTACATAAGCAAGAACCAAATTAGGGCATTGAAGAATAGGTGGGAATCCACCCACATAAGTGAGGCCACTAGAAAATGTTTGTTCTGCCAAAGATGACCAGGGATTTGTATTCATCTGTTATGGAGTAAAAACTATCCCTATGCCTTTTTACCTCCTAGTTTAGCTCCTATGTCCCCTTGTTTATAAGTTACATGCTTAATACTTAGGGTTCCAATTCTAAATGCTTAAACAAGACCCAAATTGGCCTTGGGACTTGGGCACCCACACCCAAGTCCAGGCTGATTTGCCTGGATTTAAATTTTAGTGTTAGCTTGGGCCCTCTCAAAAGGTTTCCCTTTTTCAATCTTTTCAATTTGAATTACGAAAGTTAGCGGGAATGCATATATAAACATGTTTAGGACTTCATTTTACAACTTGTGACTTAGTGCTAAGGGATTTCAAGGCATTCATTGTGTTATAGAGAAGAATTGTGTTGTTACTGAGTTTTTAATTGCAGATTTGGCTTCATCAATCCATCACCTCATGATTTGAAGGCTCTTCATCTCCGTGAGGGTTTCACCTCAAAGGTGATATCTATTTGTCTTTCAATCAATCTATTTCATCATTGCTTTAGTCTCTACCCTCCCATGGGCATGCACTCTATCTAACAACGGTGTTGGAAGATTTAAATTTCCTTCTAGAGCTTGATCAAGGCAAGCTCCTAAACACCACAACCCCCAACCCCCTTTCTTTGTGATTGCAGGTTACAGGTGTAGGAGTTGGCAAAGTGTAAGTACAAAGAAGCTATTTGAAGCCTAAAGATTCAGGATCTGAGAAAAAGTTGTTGTAAATCTACCCTACTAGACTAGGGTGCCCGCCCTGTAGTCCTCCTGACAAGATTCATCCCTAACTCAGGAGCTAAACATCATCTGACATTGCTTACTATTCCAGATTTGCAAAAAAAGTGCCCTATTGGACTTGGGCGCCTACCCCGTAGTGCGCAAAGTCATCACCTCTCGAAATCCAACTTCTTGTGAGTTTCTAATCCTTCCTTAGTGCCTTCTTGTTTGCTAAGGGTCGTTGTACCTTGGCATTTAATCATGTTTTCATGTTGTCAAATCTAGGGTTGTGTCTTAGGCTATTTGCAATAAGGAACCTAATAATCAACAATCCTTAGCTAACTTATTGAATTGAACTTGTCGTCAGGGCAAAATCTAGGGCAGAAATCAAAATTGCAGAAAATCAAACCCTAACTAGCACCATGAAGCACAAACTAGAATGAAAATGCAAATAATAAACTCAAATGCAAACCAGATTCAAGCTAGTGTTGATTGACCTCTATGGCTCTTCTCAATCTTGCATGAGCATGGAAGATTTAGAAGGGTTGATCAATGGGGGATTGC
Source organism: Cunninghamia lanceolata (assembly GCA_027924645.1). Classification (NCBI taxonomy): domain Eukaryota; kingdom Viridiplantae; phylum Streptophyta; class Pinopsida; order Cupressales; family Cupressaceae; genus Cunninghamia; species Cunninghamia lanceolata. The sequence continues at coordinate 5,834,546 of BSBN01000429.1, read as the reverse complement.
CGATTGCTCGAAATTTCAGTAGCATAACAATACTTGAAAGTTGAATTATCTTATGATTCTAGATAGATTTTGGCAGCATAATAGTGCTTGAAGACTTGATGTTGCAAATGGCTTGTGAGGGTTTGATTTATAGAAAAGGACTGATTTGAATGGAGGGTTGTGATTGCAAGTTATTTTGAATGATATGAACAATCAAGATTGATTAGGGTTGATTAGGGTTTCCCACTCCAAGAGGGATTGTAGTCATGTGAAAAGTGTGCGATGGAGGATAAATGAGACCTAATTTAAATAAAAGATTATTTAAATTAGTTTGACATGTGAAGGGATTAAGTGGAAGATGTAGCATGTGACACTTGTTTGAATGAGCTGAAAGGTGAGGGATTTAATTCAAATATTTAATTTGAATTATATGAGACATGTGAATGAGGGATTAATTAAATAAATAGATTTTTTTAATTAATTAGAATGTGATTAAGTTGGAATTGTGAGTGGGATGACCTAGGACTTAGGGCAAAACATTACAAGGTTATGTCGACTAGGTGTAGACAAGACATGGACAATTTTAAGTGTCTACAGAACTGTCTTAATAAATCAATGCTACTAACCATCTACTGTGAAAGGAAATCCAATCTAAAGATTAAAGCATCAAATTGTTGAAAGAATCTATCTAATCCACACAAAAGCTCGAAATATGCATTTACTAGAATGAATCTACTGAAACAAGAATTTATATATTTTATGAAAACAAGAAAGTTGTACTTCTAATGAAAATTGTAAATAAGATAATGAAGCAAAGATACTAGCCTCCTGTCTATTGGCGGGAGTGGGCCCTTTCTCCACACCTTCAGAACCAAAGGCTAAACAAGAAACTTAGAATAAAAATGCAACAACACAGCTCTCTTTAATCCAGTCTTATCAAAGTAGGTTGTATTCGAAAGTATATGTTTTGCTCTAAAAATGAAAATTACAATAATACTGTAACAAAATTTGTATTATTATTTTGTTATTCCTATCCAAATATATCAGCCTGATTGACATAATATCATTGGAGTTAACTACTTTATCTAATCAGTTTCTCTTGAGATATAAACAATCTTTTATTCTAAACTAAAACATGCGATTGTCCATCTAAAACATAACCATGCAAAGTCTGAAATAGGACTTTAGTGATACTAAAAGTAGCACTAAATCCAAAGTTTAACTTATAACAATAATAGGTAGCAAGGCCTGATGAAAAGGAAATTAATTCCCAAAATAGTGGACTGAAAGAAAACTTCTACTCTCATGCAAAGACAAGTGAAAGTTTGTCATGTCCCCGTGGACAACTGGAGTCATCTGTTGGGGATGCTCAGGCCTGAATGGGCGGCTCCATAGCACTTTAGTCACCCTAGAGATCCCTAGTAATCAATGGCGCTGGAGATTCTGTGTAGTGCCGAAGTCACCAGATTGTTGTAAGCAGCTCTGAAGATCACCATCTTCTCTGCTCTACTCCCTACTCCATAGATCTTCCAACAAGCTAGAAAATGTTGGAGTATCTTGTAGTGTCCTTCATACCAGGCTCCAGAGATAATTAGGATTACCTCCGGAGTTCTTCAAAACTGCCTTCCACCCATGTAATAACACATGTGAAACCCAAAAAGAGATTTTTCTACACAATTTCATCAGTTTCACTACAACATAAGTCTTTTCATCAAAACAATAATCTTCAACAATTCATCTCTTATTAGCATCATTAAAAGAAGACTTTATAGTTTCTATAGTGCAAATACTAGGACAGGCAGAATGAAAAGATGGGAAAAAGGAAGTAAAAAGGTACGTTTATCTGAGTGCTACCTGACACTCATCATCCCCCCGACCCTAGGGTTTTGCAGGTCATCCTACACTTTCATAGCCTGGACTTGTTGAGGTGGTATAATTTATTAGTGAGATTGTACTCCTCAAAAGTTGACCAAGTTGTGAAGTTTGTATTGTCATTCCCTTTGAATTGTTTGACCTATTTCACCCATTCCTAAAATTTAGCATTCTCCATCTGCTCAGTCCATATGGAAAATGGCTTAATGATGAGGGGTAGCCTGAAGCGTCCCCCTATCCAATTCTACTTATATTTGTCCATCAACTTGGACATTGCCCTTGCCTTTCTCATAAACCACCTAAGGTTGGCTGGGGATACTACTTTCATTTTCTGCTCCAGAGTGAGAGTATTCCATCTTTTCTTCCCAATGGTTGTCATCTAACTAGATGAGTTATGCATGAATAGACCAAATTCAATGGCACACTCTTGCAGGTGTTGCTGATACAGGGGCATAATTTTCATTTTACCTATTGGGGAATAAATTGCTACTCTGAAATGAATTTCAAATCCTAGGGGATTTGGACAATCTCTCCTAATGAATAGGCTTGTATCTTCATCCTTCTTGGTGTAAGCTTCCATTCGTTCATTCCAAATCTAATGATTCCTCATTAGTGACATAAATGCTCTAAGATGGCAGTCACCTACAAATAAGTTGATGAAGAAAGTGTGGTCTTCTATGAAGAAATTATGTAAATACAGTTCACACAGAAAATTTTTGTCTTCATCTGTACTCTTCATATACACCTCAAGGAAGTCTTTCCCATCTTGTATATTCTTAGTTGAATTAGAAAGAACTAATGATATCTTCCTTTAGAGGATCCTCTCTTGTAAAAATAGAGCATAACTGCCATTGGGGGGTCTACAGGCTATGATTTCAGCAGTGAGGGTGGCTACAGTGGTGACCTTCTCCTCTAGAGATTTTACCTTTTTTTGTCATGGTTGTCACTGCCCTTTGCAATTGTAGCATCACATTAGTTCCCTCTAACTCCCTGCATCTTCTTTCCCAATGGTATAGGGCTCTAGGAATGTCTATTGGGATTATCCCCAAAAATGCATCTATTTGAGTACCTTGTTTAGCAATAGGAACTAGATTGGTCAATTCTTGAAGCAACTCTGCTTGGTCATCTATCTTAGGGTCATCCCACAATAATGGGTTACACTTTTTGGCCAAACTTGACATTGAAATCAACATTTTGAACTAAATCTTCACTTTCCGACACCTATAGCTGCTAAAGCCTTAGGAATTTGAAGATGATGTAAACTAGTGATTTGTTAGATTTTGTTTGTAGATTCTAAATATATATATATATTTTTAAAATTTGGAGTCAAATTGTAATTTTTTTTGTGTCTCCTTTGATAACTAGTTTTTAATAGTAAACAACATTTTTTTAAAGTAATGTGTATTCTGTAGCACATAATTTTTTTCTACAAAGGATAAAATTCTAAATCTTTTGAATTTGGATTGGTAACACTGATATATAGGGCATGCATTTGGTTTCATAATGTTTTGTTGAATTTTTTTTAAAATTAAGTTTTGAAGTCAAACCAATTATAATTTAGACATAGGTGTATTCCGTAAAACATAAATTTTTCTATATGTATTGAAATTCAATTTTTCTTTTTTTGTTGAAACAAGGACATCAATACCTAGGGCATAGATATTTTTTAGAATTTTTTTCACTAATTTACTAATTTTCTATGTGTGTAGAACAAAGAACTTGATGTTGAGTGAAAAACCTACATTCACAAGAAATAAAAAATAAATATAATAATCAAATTAAATATATTTAAAATTATAATTTTTGGGAAGCTTATAATAAGGACTACATACTTAGAAAACATAAATTTTAAATGAATTCATTTGATCCCCCAAAAGGTAAATCAAAAATGGTTTTTTATTAGCATTTTGATAGGTGTAGAGGAGACTCCATTATAGGTATGGTTTTCCATTATAGGTATGGTTTAAAACTAGCGATGTTCTATCCAAGGGGGTTTGATCAAATCCTGTTCAATTAAAATCCTTTAAAATGGAACCTTTCTAGGCTTAAATCATTATATTTTCTAAAAATATGTGATTTTAGCAAAAATCAGGATGTCCCAGAAAGTGTAACCCATTATTGTGGTAGCACCCCTTATTGTTGGCCTTTGTGAGTTCCCAGGCATGGCTCTGCAATTTCTCAGTCATGGCTGAGATCAAGGTAATGCTATTATCCCAGGTCTGGATAATGCTATAAATATTCTCTATCATCTCTGCATTCTTTTTCTGGATCTCAGCCTCCTTGGTGTCAATGATCTTTTACTTCTCCTCTACCTTCTTTTTCAGCTCCTCAATTTTCTAACTTTGAGCTGTCTCTTTTTCCTTCATGACCTTTTTGAGATCAGTGATGACCAAGTTTTTTCCCCACGATAGTCTCTTCAGGTTTCCAATTTCCTCCATTAGTTGTTGTTCCCTTGGAATCTCAATATCATCTTGGTCAGAGGGATGTGAGTAACTCCTTTTTTCTCATCCCTCTATCAACTCTACATCAGGGATCCCCATATCTCTCTACTCTCCACTATTAGCCTATTCCTCTTGTTCTCCTATCCCCTCTTGTTGAGCCTTATCGTGCTACTCCTTTTCTTGGTCTGCTACAGAGGCTGGGACAGATGATGGTCCAGCCTGCTCTTGGGGAGGGGTCATAGAGGTCCTAAACCCTACAAGAACTTCTTCTAGGAGGGCAATAACCTTTTCTACTTGAGTGGGCTCCCTCTTTCTTTTGCTCCTTCAGAGCACTAGTTTTGAATGTGTCTCCAGTGCTGGCATATCTCCCTTAGAATATGAGGAGATAGTAAGGGCCTCACTATATGCTACCACTAAAACTTGGGTATGCCATGGCTCAAGGATTTCTGGAGCTTGAGTAGTTGGAGAGGTAGAGGTCTCCAGAGTACTTTCCTCCTTGTGCTTCTCCTTATTAAAGGGATTTCATTTGAATCCTCTGAGTCTTCCTCTATCCTTTTATGCTTGCTGTACTTAGGGGTTTTTGGAGGCCTATTTCCTCTGCTCTATTTTGTCTTTGTGTTTCTTAGGCCTGGGAGTTTTGCCAGACACCCCTACTACCTCTTCCTCAATAATGACATCATCCTTTATCTTCTCAGCTGGGGTGGACTCCTCATCCAGGGTTAGTTTTTGCTTTACTGAGCGAGTTATTCTTAAGGGCTACTCTGCAATTTTTTCTTCTACCTGTTCAACTGTAGCTGATGGTTCTCCTATAGTCTCCTTGCTTTTTTTCCTCTTCTCAGTAGTTGGACCTACTTGTGCTGCATGTGGAATGGAAGTTGGGGTTTCTTCTATTGTCTTCTTCTTTCCCTTACTTTTCCCAGTAGCTAGGGATGAAGTAGAGAGTGCCTCCCTTCAGTCTCCTGAGTGGAGGAAGGTACTTCTTTAGTAGTTTCCTTTCTCTTCTTTTTGTCTTTTTGTGTGTCATCCAAAAATGACTGCCATAAGGCCTCCCCTCCTCTTCTAGACACAAAATGATGTTTGACAATTAACAGAATGAGTCCACGGTGTTTCATAGGACCCTTCCCCTGTTGGTATTTGTTTGTTGAAGCTACTATGCCAAAGTACATGAAATTTGGTAGGTTTATGTTGTATTCTGGATGGGTATGGCCATGCCTTCAGAAAATCAACATCTTCATAATGGGCCCTAGTACTAGTGAGAATTGCCCATCACAAGTGAAGTATTTTATCAACCACATGGCCAAAGACTACAATAGCTGAGGAAGTGAAGTCCTTATAATCCCTTTTACTTCATGTTTACTTAAGTGTAGTTGAACCTTAGGGTCATTATCTACTGAGAAAATTTTTGATTAAATTAGAGTAGAGGGTTTTAAGATGGTAAAACCTCTCACCTTGTTCCAGCATGCCTAAGATGTTGCTGATGATTGTGGCCGAGACAATAATTGTCATTCCATGTACCTTTGTCTAGTTATTCTTTAGGTTAGAAAGGAATTAATCTACTATGTCTTCATGGTAACCCTCAAATTTTTCCAAGAACTCCAACCATCTTGCATTTCTTAGTACATCCGCTGAGACTTGATATTGAAGCAATCCCTATGGTGTTTTGGGCTCAGATTTCTTCTTGACTCCCATGCTGCACTTGACAGTATTTTCCCCTTTCTTTGTTTGTATCAATTATAAAACCCTCACCTTTAACTCCTTTCCTTGAGTGGATTTTGCTGGAATAAGTCCCCCTCTAGAGCTCTTCTTCTATGGTTATAGACTAACCTTAACTACAAAGCTCCCCTGTTTCTACAGAAATGTTCTGCGGCATTTTTTGTTGTGCTATTTCTGGAGTTTGAAAGCTCTTTTGTTTGGGTATCACTTATGGTGATTGCTTAGTTTTAGGAGGGTTTTGTTTACTTGAATAATATGAATTAGGGGGTTAAATCATAATTGCAAGGAAAGGTGTGACACTGCGGAGAGGATATGTTAGTTTAGGCAGTTATGGTGGCATGCATGGGCTAAAATAGAAATAATGGTGAGGTGTACGTGTCCAGGGAATTTGCACAAAAATAGAAATGAAAAGACTTGTAATAATTAACCAATGCAATCGAAGTACTTGGATTACCATCCGTAATGATTAAACAATATGTTTGTGTTTCTATGCTTCCATCTTGATGAGGTTTGATGTGACTCTACCTTCGTGCAACTCTCCCATTAGTCGTCATGATGTCAACAATGCATGATCTGGCACCTTTTCCTGAAGATGGATTTAAATGTGATGCACTGGCAGGTGACATCATTAGATGGCATGTGAATGATGTTTTGTTGGCGGCTAGTAAAGTGATCATTCTGCATGGGTTTCTCTTTTGGAAGTGGAGGGTGAGTCATGGTGACTTCAACACTTTTTAGTGTCCCCACTTTGACGTCTATAAAGTTAGGCCCCACACATTGAATTGCTTTCAATTTGGTGAAACGTCAGAGGTGCACCTGGTTGACTCTGGGGAGACTCCTATTAAAATCTTGCATGAAGAAGAGAATTGCCATTTGCTGGTTTTCAGATCCCTAGGCAAGAAAGACCACCATTTTACTGGTTTTCAAGATTTCCCTTTTTATTTTTATTTTTAATTTTACTCTTTTTTTAGAAGGGCCGCCATTTACTGGTTTTCAACCCTTCTTTTTTTGTTGTCTTTTGAATTGTTTCAATTTGTTGCAGAGGCTATGGCCTCTATCACCAAACACAAGTCCTTGGTAAAATCCTCCTTTGTAGCTGGTCTTTGATAGAGCTGAATTCTATGACCATTTACTAAGAATGTGTTTTCTCCTCCATCAATGGGTGCCAACAAAACTATTCCATTTTCAAAAACTTCCTTAATTTGGTAGGGTCCCATCCAATGAGTTTGTAATTTTCCCTTGTACTCCTTGAACTTGGAATCATACAAGAGAACCCAGTCCCCTTGTTGAAATTTCCCCATTTTGATGTGTTGATCATGCCATTGTTTCCTCTAATGTTGAATGGGTTCTGTTTGCCATATGGCTTCTGTCATAATTTCATCCAATTCATTGAGTTGAAGAAATCCTATCTTGTTGTGCTATATATAATGGCAGTCCAATGTCCAATGATGTTTTTAGTGTTTACAATTCAAACTCTATGGACAATATGGTTTTCTTCCCATAAACTAGTTTATACGGTGAAAACTTGGTTGTTGACTTCCATATTGTATTGTAAGCCCAAATTGCTTTAGGTAACCTGTTGGCCCAGTTTTTCCTATTCATGGCCACTGTCCTTGTCAGGATGTTTTCCAGCTCCCTATTTATCACCTCTACCTGCCCATTTGCTTTGAAGATTTCCTATGCTGAATCTAGTATAGATCCATGAAGGCTTGAATTACCTGAGAAGTGAATTGTGGCCCTCTGTCTAAAACTATTGATCTTGGGGATCTAAACCTGAAGAAGATTTTGTTATATAGGAAATCAACAACTCTTTCTTCTCTTGCAAATTGCAATGCTTGAACTTCTACCCATTTGGTTACATAATTGGTGCATACCAAATATATTCTTTTCCCAAACATGGTGGGGAAATTGGCCCTACAAAATCTAGACCTCATTGCTCAAACAGTTCGAAGACCACTTGAGGTTGCAGAAACATCTCCTAGGTGAAGGTTGGTTGACCCATCCTTTGGCACTGATCACACTACTTCACATACCTTTTGGCATCCTTATGGAGAGATGACCAATAGTAACCAGCTTCGAGGATCTTGTGGAATATTGTCCTTTGTTAAGAATGATGTCCACCTGTGGGTTCATCATGACATGCCCTTAACGCATAAAAAATTTCATCAGCTCTTAAACACCTATGTAAGATAAAGTTAGGACCACATTTAAACAACAGACCATTCAACCATTTGTAAGATAAACTTTCTTTTACCAATCTCTTTTTCTATTTAGAAGTGAAATGAGAAGGAAACAAGTCTGTAGCCAAGAAATTAGCTATGTTAGCAAACCGATGTGTAGTGGAAGAAACAATAAAGAGATGTTCATCTAGAAACTTATCTTCCACTAGCCGGTTTTCTCCACTTGTATGCAACCTTGACAAAAAATTAACAACCAAATTGAATTTCCCTGGGTTATCTATGATAGTGAGGTCAAATTCTTGCAATAGTAACAGCCATATAATTATCCTTGCACCTACTACAAGTTTTTTCATTAGGTATTTAATGACTGCATGATCAATGTGCACAAAGAGTTTATACTCAGTGATATAATGTCTGAATTTGCTAATAGCGTAGATGACTACCAAGAATTCCTTTTCAGTTGTTGTGTAGTTTTTTTTCTACATGGGTAAGGTTCTTACTGATGTGGTAGATTGCATGCATACATTCCCCTTCTTATTTATGTCCTAAGATTGCCCCAATTGATTCATTTGAAGCATCAATTTGTATGTGAAAGGGCAGATTCCAATTAGGTCCCCTCAAAATAGGCATGACTGTAAGTTTCTCTTTAATGGTTTCAAATGTTGTTTTCCAGTCCTCTGTCCATTAGAAGTTAGCATCCTTGGTTAGCAAGGCAAACATAGGAGAAACTATCTTTCTAAAGTTTTCTATAAACCTCCTATAGTATCCTACATGACCTAAGAAGCTTCTAACATCAATTTGATTCCTAGGTGAGGGTAACTGCTTTATCAATTCCACTTTTTTTTATCTACTTGGATCCCTTTTGCTGATATGTGGTGTCCAAGGACAATTCCTTCTTCTATGATCATAAAGCATTTCTCATGGCTCAAGGACAGTTGATTCTTCTCACAACATTGTAGCACTTTATCTACGTTCTTAAGGGCTTCTTCAAAGGTGTCCCCATACATAGTAAAGTCATCCATATAAACCTACATACACTCATTAGCTAGTTCAACAAAAATGGCTAAAACAACCCTTTGAAAGGTAGTTAGAGCATTAAATAGGCCAAATGGAAGGACTCTATATGCAAAAGTTCCCCATGAACATGTAAAGGTGGTTTTATCCTAGTCTTCTGCTGCTACTTGAATCTAGTTATATCCACTAAACCCATCTAGGAATGAAAAGTAATTTTTCCTTGCTAGGTTATCCAGCACTTGGTCAATGAATGATAAGGGAAAATAATCTTTCTTTGTGGCTTTGTTTAGTTCTTTGTAGTCAATGCATACTGGTTGTCTAAAATAGGATAGATGAATCCTACCTGTAGCAATTTCTCTATTTCAATTTTAACAATGTCTTTTAGCGCAGGGTTTAATCTCCTCTAGGGTTGTCTAACAGGTTTGACATCTTCTGTGTATATGTGATGGGTACAGATCTCAAGAGGGATACCCTTCATATCCTGATATTCCCAAGCAAAAGCTGCTGAATGGGAGAATAGGAGATTAAGTAGTGTTTCTTCCTATTTTCCTGTTAGTTGAGTGTTGATGTTCAATGTTTTCCCAGGTAAGATCATGACCTGTTTTGTAATCTGATCCATAGATGTTCCTATCCCATATTCAAGAGTCATAGTGTTAAGAGGATAAGAATGTGGAAGCAACATGTGAAATGTGGCTGAGTCTCTATAGAATTTTTCTCAACAAGGAATGATATTTGCAAGGGTACAATGGGTAGCAGTAAAAAATTCTCTTTTCAAGTCTTGGGCTAATTCCATTGTATCTTTCCTAATGAGAACGTGAATTATATCTTCAGGTGTGTCATAGTCTATTTCTTCTTCTAACTCACCCAAATGTTCCTTGATGGTAACCATAGCTACTAAGGCACTATTTTCTATGAATAGTGTATGGATGGTTTAGCTGGAGGACACAAGGAGATTTTCTTCATGTCTAACCCATTTGAAATAACCATGTCTCCAGTTCTGCAATCAATTGATGCTGCTGCTATAGCCATCCATGGCCTTCCTAGGATCAAAGGATAAGCACTTCTTTGGTTTCTAGGCTTGAATATCATAAAATCTACTAGGAATTCCCATGATTCCACAACAACTGGAACATCAGTTAACACCCCTTTTAGAATAGCCACTGACTGGTCAGCCAATTGGAGAATTGTAGATGTGGCCTGAACACTGGTCAAGGATATTTATCCAGGGTGTGAATTGTCATTACATTTATTGTTGCCCCCAGATCAACCAAAACATTAGATATTTCTACCCCTGAAATGTGGACAGTTATAATAGGGTTTCCAGGATCTCCATACTTTGGGAGGAGCATCTCCCCCACAAGAAGGTTTTGTACCTTTCCTTCCACATAAATGGTGGTAGGAAAGTTTTTCTTTCTGCCCTAGGTTTTAACACAATGTTGTTTGATAAATTAGTTCAGTTCAAGCACATCCCTAATTGCTTACAGGAGTGGAATTTCAATGTTTAGCTACCTGATTTCCTGTAAAAGTTCTAATTCAATGGTAGGTTGGACTTGTTTTTGTAGGACAGTTTTTTGAGGGACATGTTGTTTGAGCTTTCTGGGTAAGGTGCTTGATTTTCAATCTCCAGAGCAGCTCCAGAGTTCATCTCAGAAGTAGCCCTAGAGGTGATCTTTGGAGCTACTCCTTTAGGAGGAACTCTAGAGTTACCTAAGAGTTGTTCTTTTGGCATAGTCTCGATAGTAATCTTCTCCTAGGGTTGAGTGGATGTATTTTTAGGTTCCATATCATTAGTTACTTCAACTATGAGTGGAGGAGATGGTCTTGGTAGTGCTTTCCCAGAATGTAGATGGAGGTTGTTTAGATAGATAGAGTTTACACCAGCCATGTTTTCTTGCTCTGTCACATAAACAGATGCTCGCTATTTATTTCATGGATTTGCTACAGGTTGAGCTGGTAAGGGTGGCTGACTAACTGGCTCATTTTGTGACTGTCCCTATGTGTTGGGAGGTCTTGTTAAGAGTGCTTGTTGCTGAGGTTTGAAATGTTTTGATTGCCCTTGGTATTGTTGATTGTAACCCTGCTAAGGACCCCACTAAGATTGCATGTTTTGTGGCCCATATTGTGATGGAAATTACTATGGCCATTGTTGGTTTACCTAAGGCTGATTTTACCACGACTGGTTTTGCCATTGCTGGCTTGACCAGTCTTGTGGTACCCATGGAGGAAAGTTTTGAGGTCCCTACTAGGTTGGATTCAATTGATTGTTTCCCTAGTTTGAAGGACCCCTATAGGAAGCCTGATTTGGGTATTGGTTGTATGGGAAATGGCCAATTTGTTTTTGCCCTATGTAGTTCAACTCCTCTTCTATTATGGCATTCTTTTTAGTCAGCCTTTTTAGGGTTGGGAGTTGATCACAATGACTGGTAGGGTGTTCTTTGTCACAAATCTAGCAGATTTTTGACTTATCCAATGGACATTCTCTCAAAAGGTATTTGTTCCTACACCTAGGATAGTATATGGAAAGAGGTTCAGTTGTTTTGTTTTGTTCACTTGTTCTAGTCTTTGCTTGAATTCCATCTAACGTGGTATTCAGATGGACTAAAATATCTGTCTTTAGCTTTACAAACTCCTACATTAATTGTCATATATCATTCATCCCTTTTAAGGACCTTGGTGTTCTCACTCCATCCTGTGTTCTAGAGTAGTTTCTGCAGATTTCCTCTATAGTAGGCATGTCCATTTTGTTGATATTTCCTCTCCCCATTAGATCTAGTGCCTGTTTTGACTCTTTGTCCAATCCTTTTACAAATAGAGTTCTAGCTAAGTTGCGAGCAACGGGGTTGCCATATCTCCTCAAGGCAAAGTTGAACCTATCTAGGTAGTTTTCTAAACTTTCATCCTCTTTTTGTTTAGTTTTGAATAGCTCCTCCTTTTTATCACTGACCCTGCAGTAGTCCTGGTACTTGTCAAGGAACTCAATTTCCATTTGATCCCATGAGTGAATGGAGTCTGGGGATAAACCCATGAACCACCTCATGGCATAATATTTTAGGGTAGATGGGAAAAGTTTGAGTTTTTTATTATCTAATCCATAGTCATATGTCTAGCATAAGGCCTTAAACTCAAACATAAACTGATTTAGATCCTCATAAGCAAGACCCTTGAATGTTGGTAGGTTTGAAGGTGAAATGTTCTTCATAGGGGCATTGTCTCTAGGAGAAAGAACAATGGGGTATGAAAAGGTTCTTTCATTCTCATGCAGATGATCTTCCTCATCATTATGATTATCCCCCATATTTGATGCTTCTTCTTCCTAGGATTTTGTGCGGGGTTCTAGAAAAATGGATCCTCTTAATAGATTTGCCTGGTGTTTCTCTTGCAGTTCTTGAATATACTCAGAGAGTGAAAGATTTTGAGGACTTATGGGAATGTCAAATTGGGGTGTAATTTCCAAGGTAGGTTCTAAGTGTTCCTCTTCCTCTTTAACAAGATCTTGTACCACCCTACTAATTTCACCTGTAGTTTGTTGCTTGGGTGTTTGTTTAATGTATCTACCTTTTGAATCCCTAGGCCTAACCATACAAATTCAATTTAATCTAAAAAGGATTGCTAACTAGGGTTTTCTTATTAACACATGTTCCTCGGTAATAGCACCAAAAATGACAAGGGTTGTTGTACCTTGGCATTTAATCATGTTTTCATGTTGTCAAATCCAGGCCTGTGTCCTAGGATGTTTGCAATAAGGAACCTAATAATCAATAGTCCTTAGCTAACTTACTAAATTGAATTGTCTTAACAAATCAATGTTGCTAACCATCTACTGCGAAAGGAAATCTAATCTAAAGACTAAAGTAGCAAATTTTTGAAAGAATCTATCTAATCCACACAAAAGCTAGAAATATGCATTTATTGGAATAACTCTACTAAAAAAAGAATTTACCTATTTTACAAAAACATGAAATTTGTAGTTCTAATGAAAACTGTAAATAATTTAATGAAGCAAAGATACTAGCCTCCTGTCTGTTGGCAGGAGTGGGCCCTTGCTCCACACCTTTAGAACTGAATGCTAAACAAGAAACTCAGAATAAAAATGCAACAACATAGCTCTCTTTAATCCAGTTTTATCAAAGTAGGTTGTATATAAAAGTATATGTTCTTCTCTGAAAATGAAAATTACAATAATACTGCTAACAAAATCTGTATTATTATTCTACTATTCCTATCCAAATATATCTGTCTGATTGACATAATATCACTAGAGTTAACTACTTTATCTAATCAGTTTATCTTGAGATATAAATAATCTCTTTATTCTAAACTAAAACATGGGACTATCCATCTAAACATAACCATGCAAAGTCTGAAAGAGGACTTTAGTGATAGTAAAAGTACTACTAAATCCAAAGTTTAACTTATAACAATAATAGGTAGCAAGGCCTGATAAAAAGGAAATTAACTACCAAAATAGTGGACTGAAAGAAACCTTCTAATCTCATACAAAGACAAGTTAAAGTGTGTCATGTCCCCATGGAAACTGGAGTCATCTGCTAGGGATGCTCAGGCCCAAATGGGCAGCTCCGTAGCACTTTAGTCACCCTAGAGATCCCTGGTAACCCTGGTAATCAATGATACTGATGATTTTGTGTAGTACCAGAGTCACTAGACTATTGTAAGCATCTCCGAAGATGCTCCAAAATGTAGCTAAGATAGCTCTAGAGATTACCATTTTCTCTGCTCTACTCCCTACTCCATAGATCTTCCAACAAGCTGGAAAATGTTGGAGTAGCTTGTAGTGTCCTTCATACCAGGCTCTGGAGATAATTAGGATTACCTCTAGAGTTCTTCAAAACTTCCTTTTGTCTATGTAATAACAAATGTGAAACCCAAAAAGAGATTTTTCTGCACAATTTCATCAATTTCACTGCAACATAAGTCTTTTCATCAAAACAATAATCTTCAACAGTTCATCTCTTATTAGCATCATTAAAACAAGACTTTATAGTTTCTATAGTGCAAATACTAGGATAGGAAGAATGAAAAGATGGGAAAAAGGAAGTAAAAATGTATGTTTATCTGAGTGCTACCTGACACTCATCATTATGCAGTGATCTGTAACAGTTTATTCGTCTGTACCTAATTTCATTATAATTAGGGTTTGGGGTTTATTGAATCTAGGGTTTGACAAAACTTTCAATCTAATCAGTCTTTCCATATCATTCCTGAATACATCAACCTATAGCTAAAGTCCTTTCCATCTTTAGTGACTTATCTTGGTTGTTGTTCTTGAATGTTATTGTGAAAGGAGGGTTGATTTGATAGATCTTGACATTATTTATCATCTTCCCACTTTTTACATATAAAATTTTGGTGAACCTGTGTTTTTACTGAACTTGTATCTTGTTGAGTGTTGTAATCAATCCTTGCATTATTTCATATCATATTAGTTATTTCATATCATATTAGTCATCTTGCATTGGAAAATTTTGCATACATTTTAAAAAAATTGAAAAAATAAGCATTCTAGGCTTGCATTACGACATAGTCTTGCATATTTTGCATTGCATATCATAAAAAGATTTAATTTTCTGATATTTTCATCAGATCTAACCTTTATTAAATAAGATCATATTTAATTCATATCAAATCTTGCATTTACAAGTTGCATTTGCTAGGGTTTTGCTTAAAAGGTTGCATTTTCATATAACCTAGGCTTGGCAAAAACTAGGGTTTGTAGATAAAATCTCATTTTCAAATTTTGCTTCTCCTTTTCAACATTTATTCACATCTGATTTTGAAGTGTAGTGTTGGATCATAGTGCATACTTTTACATCTTATGTTTGAAACTTCACTCCTTTGCAATTACACATTGTGTATTTCAACATCAAGAGTTTTACACACTTTCTTCAAACTCCTTTAAGCAAACTTTTAAATCATTCATCTTGCCTTGTTGTGTAGCACTATTTTCATCTTATTCACTTGGTTTGTTGGGAAATTTGTGTGTTTTTATCTTTAAAAACCTGATTTCCTCAAACAAGTGCTTTGGTGTGAAACAATCTCACATACATGGCTTCTCATCATAACAAAAATGCTAGGTTCCCTCCTAGGATTTTGTATGAAGCGGAAGCCTCCTGAACCTGAATTAGTCTTTACACCACATGATAGAACAATTGGAGACATTGAAGGACCTCTTTACATCATAGTGAAAGTAATGGAAAATCCTATAAGAGGAGCCCTTGTTCATCCTAACTGTATGACTAATGTGGCTACAAAAGAGTTCCTTTACTCACATGACTGATACAAGAATCTTATGAACCAACAAACATGATGATTAAAACACATACTGGATCTTTCCTCCTGGCCATAGGGAAGATTACTTTATTGATCATAGTATTTGAAAAAGCTTTGGAGCAATCATTTGATATCATACCTACATCTGACCTCTTTCGTATAAAATTAGGCCATCGATGGCTCAAGGCCATGAAAGCTATCCCCTCCACCATTCACAAATGCCCAAAATTTCCTCACCATGGAAACATGCATTCTATTTACCATAGTAGATGGTAACCTATGGTTACTCAGAAAAACTTCAACCTCGATTACTTTTGGCCACAACCCACTGAACCTCCCGAACCACGACAAGATCAAATCTTCCTGGGATACCAACGATAGAAAGCAAAGTTGATAAAAAAAATTGGCTAGACCTCCTATAGAACAAATCATAAGTAAAGAGCCACCTGAGTTGAAAGAACCTCCTAGACTGAAAGGTAAGGGAGTCTATGGTGAGGTTCCTCCTTTGTCATCCTTACAAGGATTGGGAGGCACCTGTAAAAAAATAAAGCATTTCATCACAAAAAATCAAATTTGTACCAGCTTCCTTCTCTAAGATGTCAAAGACTATAGAAAATCATGAGAATCCTTTTGGAAACATCACCAATAAAACAATAAGGAATAAGCAAGCAAGAGAAAGGAGGAAGAGAAGACAAGCCTTAGCTCAACAAGCTACACCTCAACAAGAAAACATTCCACCACCTAATATTGAAGCAAATAAGGAAGAGCTAAAGGTTGAAGAAAATGAAGACAATGATAAAAGTTGGGCAATTGTACCTTATATACCTCTTTCCTCCTGCATTCGAGATTGGGAGGAAGATGATTTTCTTGATGACAACTGCTAGTTTGGTTGTGTACATAGGTAAGTATTTCTAACAATTTGGGGCCACCTTTGTTGTAGCATATATTTTCTTGCTTAAGTGGCCTCCTCTTATTTGTTGTGTTCCCCCATGTTGTGTTATGTGTTATTTAGGTCCCCTGGGATGACCCTTGATACTCTTGTAAGGTCAAGGATACCGAGAGACCACCTCTGTTGTTACCATTCTTCTATTTGTTTCTACATTCTTCTATCTTGCAACCCCTCTCTTTTATTGTTGTGTGTCGTGCCTTAAGGGTATAGTGTTGTGGATGATATCTTGGGGGCATCCTCCTTTATGTTGTTCCTAAGGCACCTGTTCTCCTGTATGATTTTATTATTTACATTCTTCACTGATTCTACCTAGTCGACGGATGACAAAAATAAACAAATACTGATAC
The DNA here is from genome assembly GCA_027924645.1 of Cunninghamia lanceolata. Taxonomy (NCBI): domain Eukaryota; kingdom Viridiplantae; phylum Streptophyta; class Pinopsida; order Cupressales; family Cupressaceae; genus Cunninghamia; species Cunninghamia lanceolata. Next base: position 5,817,763 of record BSBN01000429.1, on the reverse strand, counting down.
GGACCATGTGTCCCTTCAACAATTAAGCAAAAATGGATCCAATCCATATATAAAGATAAGGTTAGTATTTATATATGTTGCTTGACTAGTAGAATCACTCCATGTGATATATCATATTGTCATATCTCTTCTAACAAACCTTTTGTAGTACATCTACACTGTTCACCTTTGGATGGTTTTGTATCTCACCTTGTTACACTTGGGTATGAGATATTTGTAGTATAATCTCAACTGCTAGACTCGGTCCTGAACCTACAAGTGTAGCCTTGGTTCTTCAATATAATCTGATGTATGCATAGCTCCTATGATCTGATTTGATTATTATCTTAGAGTAAGATGTTCTAACCTTATCTCTTGTTGATTATCTTAAGCATTTCATATCAATGTGTTTGTGGGAACATTCGGCGATTGTGGTACATGTCACCTTTGGGGGCATTGTCTTTGCGTGAGCTTTTGTTCCCTTGCGTGTTTTCACTCTACCTTAATGTGCTTGATACCAGAAAGTGGTATCAACCACCTTAAGGTGGGGGCATATATAATGGTATCTGTCTAATTATTTTGGCACTAACAAAGTGTGTTTGAAATACCTCATCACGAGGAAAGATGGTGTATCTCTCGAGATAGTGCACATCCTTATTAAATTGCAAGCAAGAAAGCCCTCATCGCGAGGTAGGATTATGTATCTCTTGAGCTAGTGCATATCCTTTTATACAAAGCCCTTTTGCAGAAGGTGGGATGGTGTATCTCTTGAGCTAGTGCACATCCTTTTATATAAAGTCCTCTGTGGAGGTGAGGCTAGATCTTGAGTCATCCACCCTTAAGCGTGTCTTTGGTGGTTGTGGTAGCATAGCTCAACCATTAGGTGTGTCTGCAATGTGTTTTAGATGGTGGGACTTAGCAATAAGCTCCTTCCATTGCTCATGTTTGTCTTGTATAAGATGTATAGTGTGTCTATGGCATACTATGCGGCGCTTGTGTATTCCATGTGTCTTCTTTACATGTTTTCCATGTCTTCCCCTGAGTGTGGTCTGAAGGCACATAGAGATGAGCTCCCCCCACACTTGGGTTCTATTTTGTGTGTTCCCCCTGGTATGGTCTAAAGGCACGTAGTGATGAGCTCCCTCCACATTTTGGGTTTTTTTTGCATGTTTTTGGTGGTCTAAAGGTGCGTAGCAATGAGCTCCCTCTGCCCCCTACTTTAGGATTTATTTAAGTTGTTAAATCAATGTATTCATTATGTATTGCATGACTGCTCTCATGTCTTCTTCGTGTATTGTGTGCTTCACTGTATTCACCATGTTTTGTGTGGTTCTTACTATCTTCATTGTGTCTTATGTGTCTTCCATGTGTATTCTAGTGCTTACCTGAGATTGGGGGCTAGAAATAGTCCTCCAACCTTTGGGTATGCCTTGGTTTTATGTGCTTGACGTGCTTGGTGTGTTTGATGTGCTTTGACCATACTTTAATGCATGTATGGAGTCATAAGATCATGCATACATTAAAGTGGGGGCTAAATGTTATGGAGTAAAAAGTAACCCTATGTCTTTTTCCTCCTAGTTTAGCTCCTAGGTCCCCATGTTTACAAGTTACATGCTTAATACTTATCCTGGAGAAAATTCCCTTGAAATCCATGTCAAATGGGACTTAGGGACCAGTTCTAAATGCTTAAACAAGACCCAAATTGGCCTTGGGACTGTTGGCAACATAGTCAAGAGACACTATTCTGTTGGTTAAGGTAGAATGTTGTCATTGATGGAAACAAGGCTTGGTAAAAGGGGATTTCAGTCTAGAAGACTACTTAGCCAGAATGACTAAGTATGGACAGTATACAGAGTGATTGATAGTGATAGGAATGGTATGTCTCTGTAATTGAAGATCAAGTTATGTGGTTCTGGTATGTTGTAAACAATCCGTTGATGATGATATGTTCCAATGTTTAAGTTTTGATTTCCTCCAGAAGTCACACTATGATTTGTCTAAGTCCAACTGAACAAAGTTGAGTCATGAACAGTATAGAGTATCTGAGTAATTTGGTCCGCATTCCTCTGATTATGATTGTTTTGATTTGCAGATCTAAGGAAATATAGACACATGTCATGAGCATCTAAATCCGTATTTGTAAGCACTTGAAGTTCATCAGATCACATTCTACAAGCTCTCCAATATCGACTTCTAGTTTGTCAAATACTTCACAATGACTAAACAACAGTTCTAAGATCCACATTTTGTTGTAGAAGATTATTATGTCTTACGGTTCTAAAGATATGTTAAGAAATCTATAATGAATGTTGGTTATGAATTATAGAGTCTCATAAGGTTCACATGGAGAGTTATGATATGATAGTTAAGTCAGTTGAATATGCTTATAAGAATAAAGCCGACACTAATGTTAGATCAATATGTGGAGAAGATATATTTTTTTGCACCACCGTCCTAAGTGGTTCTATATATTGAAATTAGAGCAGACAACTAAGAGGGGGGGTGAATCAGTTGTCACAAAACTTTACCTTTTGCTGCATTTAATCTTCTTTACCACTTATTAATAGATTAATGATATAACCATGAAAGCATGAATAAACAACACATGAGTAGAAACATAATCAACACACATAACACCAGGATTTTTACAGGGAAACCTGGTTAAGGGAAAAACTACGGTGGGAGTTAACCCACAAGATTTATTCTATGTTAAAAGAATAGAAAAATGGGAAGGTACCTGCCTTCGGGCGCATTGCCTAGAGCTCACTGCTCCAAGAGACTCACTATCTACAAAAACATTCACATGATTAACATTGAAAAGTTGAACTGAGAAACATCTTCTTCATGCCAAGGTTTAGTTCCATTGAAGCTCACCACACCTCTGCTCTACCCCTAAACACTTCCTTGCTACCTCCACATCTTTGCTCACATCCACATTTACACAACCTCATTACAGTTATTTATACATGACATCAACTTTGGAATGAACATCAAAGTTGGCCTTACAATCATCTATTTGGAACATTCTCCAAGATAGGCATTACAAGCAATTACAATTACAAGACTTGACTTAATACAAAATGCTACATGCGGATCACTACACTATTAGTCAAACATAGCTGGGACTCAAATCTTCCTCAAACAACATGCCACACTCCATAGAACTTCTCTTAGATCATCCGCAACATGCACAAAGCATCCAGTCGGCCAAGACTAGAAAGAACAACAACACCAAAGGAGAAATCTTCAACTATGAGCTCAATCCTTAATGTGGACCACCAACACAATAGGCTCATGATCTAGAGACCTCCACAAGCACAATGAAATCAACAAGAACAACCGTACCACTTCAAATCACTAAAATCACTTGCATCTACATACCAGAACTTAAGAACACTAACTATCATGACTGTCACACTAGAAAGATTGCTTGTAGACCTCCAAACCATGAACCACTTGAGTTGAGGATACACACCAACATCCCAAACATACCTCTAGAACTATTGACCATAATATTCCAATGCAGAGCAATCTGGACCAAATTCCTGTCACTATGTTACCTCTGAACAACTACAAAACCCAATTCTACTCAGATGGCCATAACTTCACCAATCCTCCATGCAGACCTTTCAAATCTTAGCTGGATCAACTTTAGACAATCCTCTACAAAACCCTTAAGTCTACAGACTCTAATCTTCGTGTCACTAGGAATGCGGAGCAATCTACTTTACTGAACTCAATGACAACACATCATAGGCACATATTTACAACAATCTCCCCCTCTGTCATTGATGGCAACATATGATGTGAAAAACTATTTCAACCATCAAGACAAGGACTTCTCCCCCTTTATCTTATCACACCTACAACCACTTTCTTCATTGCTCCCCATTTCATAGCAACTACTTACTTCTAAGTTTTTCACATGACTTCTCTCCCCCTTTGACATCAATGGAAAAGGGCACATATTTGCTATCATATCTCCCCCTTTTTGTTTCATAGATAAAACCAAATTGAACTCTAGAATTAACATATTGACTACTGCCCTTGAGTAGCATCCCCTTAACACCAATCTAGATCACAACATATGATTGTGAGTTCCACCGGACTGATGCACACTAGTGCACCTTAGTCCTGAACAAGAGGGGTAATAACCCCTAGCTTCACTCTGAGATAATCAAAAGTGTCCTTAGGTAGAGGCTTAGTGAAGATATCTACAATCTGATCCTTTGAAAGAACAAACTCTAATCTGACTTCATTCTCATTTACCTTCTCTCTCAAAAAGTGAAACTTGATGGATATGGGCTTTGTCTTTGAATGCAACATGGGATTCTTTGAGATGTTTATTGCACTTGAATTATCACAGAAGATTGTAATAGGCTCTTCAAACACAATTCTGGTATCCTTCAACATTTGCTTCATCCACAAAACTTGAGTACAATTACTTGTTGTTGCTATATACTCTACCTTTGCAGTAGACAGAGATATTTCCTCCTGCTTTTTGCTCAACCAAGAAACCAATCTCTTTCCCAAGAAAAATGCACCACCACTAGTACTCTTCCTGTCATCCACATCTCCTGCCCAATCAGCATCTATATATGCATGAAGAGTGAAATCATCATCCTTAGGATACCATAAGCCATAATCAGATGTCCCCTTCAAATATCTAAATTTTTTTTTACTGCTACATGTGATTCTCTAGGATCAGCTTGAAATCTAGCAACAAGGCCAACTACATTCATAATATCAGGTCTGGTTTGAGTTAGATAAACAATCCTCCAATCCTTGATTTATACCTTTTTTGATCTTCCTTAGGAGAATCATCATCTTTACTCAACTTGCATCCAGTTATCATAGGAGTACTCACTGCTTTTGAATCCTCCATTCCAAACTTTTTCAACAACTCTTTCACATACTTAGACTGCGATATGAAGATGCCCTTATCTGACTGAATGATTTGTAGACCTAAGAAGAAATTCATTTCACCAAACATGGACATCTCAAATTCATTTTGCATCTGATCAGCAATTTTTTTTACACATGCTCTCATTTCCACCAAAGATGATATCATCAACAAATACCTCAACAATCAAGATGTGTTCATGATCAATTTTGACATAAAGATTACTATCAGCTGTGCCTTTGCTAAAACCTAACTTTAGCAGATACTTATCTAATCTTGCATACTAGGCTCTTGAGGCTTGTTTAAGTCCATACAATGCTTTCCTCAATCTGCAGGCCATATCTCCTTGATCAGACAACTGGAATCCTTTCGGTTGCTCAATGTAGACTTTTTCTTCCAACTCTCCATTTAGGAATGCTGACTTGACATCCATATGGTAAACTTTGAAATCTTTGTAAGCACCAAAGGCAAGAAATAATCTAAATGCTTTAATTCTTGCCACCAGAGCAAAAGTTTTTTCAAAATCAATTCCCTCTACTTGAGAATATCCTTTGCAGACCAATCTTGCTTTATTTCTCACAACTTCACCATTTTCATTTAATTTATTTTGGAAGACCCATTTAGTTCTAATTACATTTTTATTTTCAGATCTAGGAACAAGATCCCAAGTATGATTCTTTTCAATTTGCATTAATTCTTCTTCCATTGCTTTTACCCAACTTTCATCATTACACACTTCATTCACTGATTTTGGTTCAAGCTTTGAAATCAAACAATACGCTTCTTATTCTTCAACAATTTTTCTTCTAGTTTCAACACATTTATTTCTATCTCCTACAATCTGATCTTCAGAATGATTCAACCTTACATACATGGGAGTTTTTGGATTTTCTTGAACTTTTGATTCTTAAACTTGTTCCTCAACATTTGCACTAGCTTCTTGAGTCACTGGATTCTCTAGAGCAATCTGAGTTTGAGTTTGAACTTGCTTTCCTTTATTTGGACTTTCATTTTGATCATTTGATTCATATCCACAAGACTTGGAAGGTCTCTTCTTGCTTTTATCAACCTTGACATTAGCACTTTCAACAATCCTTCTCAATCACTTGTTAAAGCACCAAAATGCCTTGTTTTGGTTAGAATAACCTAGAAATATTCCTTCATCACATCTTGCATCAAACTTGCCTAGATCTTCATCTCTTTTGATATAGCATTTACTACTAAAAACTCTGAAGTATTTCATAGTAGGAGCATTACCAAACCACAGTTCATAAGGTGTTTTACCAGTATTACCTTTGATCTGCACCCGGTTAAGAGTGTAGGCAACAATAGTTATAGCCTCTCTCCAATAGACATGTGCAGTTCTTCCTTTCCACAACTCCATTCTGCTGAGGGTCCTAGGAGCATATAACTGTCTCCTCATTCCATGCTTTTCACAAAATGCATTAAACTCACCGGAGGTAAACTCACCACCTCTGTCAGATCTTAGACACTTTATCTTCACACCAATCTCATTCTGCACCTTAGCCTTGAACACCTTGAATCTGTCAAGAGCCTCTGATTTCTCTCTCAAGAAAGTGACCCACATCACTCGGGAGTAATCATCAATCAGCAACATAAAGTATCTGTCTCCTTGCAGACTCCTAACTTTGGCAAGACCACCCAAATCAATGTGCACAAGTTCCAACAATCCACTTGAAAATTGTTCTTTACTTTTGAATATAGCTCTATTTTGTTTGCCCAACTGACATTCCTTACACATGCTATTTGTAGGTTTCACAAGCTTTGGAAGATCTCTAACAGCTAGAGTAGTACTTATCTTGACAATGTTATCAAAGTTTACATGACACATTCTCCTATGCCATAACTAATCCAAGCAATCAAATAACTTTTACCAGTACCACTTAAATGAAAGATATTACCTCTAGTCTGTATACCAGATGTAATCTTAGTTCCAGAGCTTCCAAAAATTTTGCATTTTCCATCCTTGAATCGAAGATCATACCCTTTGTCAACCAACTGTCCAACACTGAGAAGATTATGCTTTAATCCTTCTACATACAAAACATCATTAGTGTCATTCTTACCATCAAGAGAGATGGATCCTCTGCCACGGATTCTACCAGCTGAATTGTCTCCAAACTTCACAATTCCACCTTCATATCTTTCCAAACTTACAAACTTACTTTTATCACCAGTCATATGATGAGAACATCCACTATCAACACCCATTCATCCTTTTCTTCAACCTGAGAAGCCAAGGAACTTTCCACATTCACATAGCTAGCAGATTCAGTAGGCACCAGATCTTCTTTTTTGATAGCAACGAACACCCATTCATTTCCAGAGGTACTTCCCATATCAGATTCATCATCTGTGACTCCTTCATCAACAGCTTCTTGGACATAGTAGCATTTCTTCTAAACCCTAGATCTGTTAGGGTTTGGCTTTGAAACCCTCTCCGGACATCTTGAAGCAAAATGACCAATCTTATTGCAAGCAAAACATTTGAAAGGCAACTTTCCTTCATACTTACCAGATCCTCTTGGTAATCTTTTGGCAATAAGGGCTTCAAGTTCTTCAAGCTCAGATTCATCTTCTTCAAGTTCCTTCCTTGCCTTCTCATATCTGGTTAGTCTTCTTGAAGATCTTTCACCTGGATCAAATCTTTGCTTTCTGAAAACATTGGCTTTAAATGCAGATTTTGATTTAGGAAGAGAATCACCAAACTCGCTCATGTCAAATATTGAAAGCTTGCCAAGCAATTGATCCCTTGTAACATCTGTCACAGTCCTGATCTCCTCAATAGCAACAACTCTATGCTTATATGAAGTAGGTAAGGATTTGAGTACCTTTCCAACAATCTCTGGTTTTTCTAGTTTTCCACCAGCACACATGATGCTACACACAAGTTCATTCACCTTCTGCATGTAGGAAGTGATGTTTTCATCTTCACTCATCCTTAAACTTTCATATCTATCCTTCATCCTTAAACTTTCTTATCTATCTATACTTATAGTGATGTTTCCAACTTCTAGATTTCATGAGCATTTTCCAATTCCAAGACATTTGTCATTTCTATATCAGTCAGGGCACTCAATAATGCTTTCTTAGCCTGAATGTTGTTTTCAACTTCTTTGATTTGATCTAGAGTTGTAGGACCATTCTGCAGAGGAGTATACTCATTCATAGTTATCAACCAATAAGGATCACCCATGCATTGCAAATGACACTCCATGCGATTCTTCCAAAGAGAGTAATTTGTTCCATCAAATCTTAGATTGTCCTTCTTGTATGTCAACATCCTAGATCTCCTCAAGCGATCAAGCTTCTTTTAGAGGAACGGGCTCTGATACCAATTGTTGAAATTAGGGAAGACAACTGAGAGGGGGGGTGAATCAGTTGTCACAAAACTTTACCTTTTGCTGTATTTAATCTTCTTTGCCACTTATTAACAGATTAATGATATAACCATGAAAGCATGAATCAACAAGACATGAGTAGAAACATAATCAATACACATAACACTAGGATTTTTATGTGGAAACTTGGTTAAGGGAAAAACCATGGTGGGCATTAACCCACAAGATTTATTCTCTGTTAAAAGAATAGAAAAATGGGAAGGCACCTACCTTTAGACGCACTTCCCAGAGCTCACTGCTCCAAGAGACTCATTGTCTACAAAAACATTCACATGATTAACACTGAAATGTTGAATTGAGAAACAACATCTTCATGCCAAGGTTCAGTTCCCTTGAAGCTCACAACACCTCTGCTCTACCCCCAAACACTTCCTCATTACCTCCACATCTTCATTCACATCCACATTTACACGACTTCAATACAGTTATTTATACATGACATCAACTTTGGAATGAACATCAAAGTCAGCTTTACAATCATCTATCTGGAACATTCTCCAAGATAGGCATTACAAACAATTACAATTACAAGACTTGACTTAATTAAAAATGCTACATGCGGATCACTACACTATCGGTCAAACATAGCTGAGACTCAAATCTTCCTCAAACAACATGCCACGCTCGATAGAACTTCTCTTAGATCATCCGCAACATGCACAAAGCATCCAGTCGGCCAAGACTGGAAAGAACAACAACACCAAAGGAGAAATCTTGAACTACGAGCTCAATCCTTAATGTAGACCACCAACACAATAGGCACACAATCCAGAGACATCCACAAGCACAATTAAATCAACAAGAACAACCGTACCAGTTCAAATCACCAAAATCACTTGCATTTACATACTGGAACTTAAGAACACTAACTGTCATGACTGTCACATTAGAAAGATTGCTTGCGGACCTCCAAACTATGAACCACTTGATTTGAGGATACATACCAACATCCCAAACATACCTCTAGAACTACAGACCATAATATTCCAATGCGGAGCAATCCAGACCAAATTCCTGTCACTTTGTTACCTCTGAACAACTGCAAAACCTGGTTCTACTTAGATGGCCATAAATTCACCAATCCTCCATGCAGGCCTCTCAATTCTTAGTTGGAATAACTTCAGACAATCCTCTACAAAACCCTTAAGTCTGCAGACTCTGATCTTCATCTCACTGGGAATGCGGAGCAATATACTTTACTAAACTACACTGTCTTCACTGTCTCTAATAAAGAGATATGTTGACATCAATGATAACACATCATAGGCACAGATTTGCAACACTATATTAGGTCCAGACCTGTATGAAGATCCTTGAATAATTATATGGGTTCACATTGTTGTTTGTGGATAAGATCAAGCTGACAGGGTAAACTATTTGTGTACATGCTTCATACTTGGCATGCCAACCTAGTTGTGAATTAAATCAAGTTGTGAATATATATACCTGATGGAATTTGATGTTGAGGTGTGTGTTGATGTGAATGTGGTGAGAATTTACTATATCTGTGATGTGATAAGTGAAGTAAGAATACCAAGGACTAAAGAATTGAATATATGTGAGCAGAGCAGAGAAACATTGCAGTAATAATGAAGAGTGTTGAGTCTGTGTTTTGAGCGATCAAAGGAACTGTATTCCAGCATATAGTAGATGCACCTATAGCAGTTCATTACTGGTAATGAGTCATTTTCTCTCTTCTATTTTTCTTTATCTTGGGATAGGGAGTCCACATACAGTGAGCACTTCTTTGGATAGTGAGTCCTTGGGCAGTGAGCCTTTTGTAATCTGATATTGGTATCATAATATATTGTGATCTAACACTCACTGTGGTTTTTCCCTTTTTGGGTTTTCCACATAAAAATCCTGATGTCTATGTGTTATGTCTTTATGATTGTTGTTTCTATGTTTATTCTACTTTCATGTTATTGAATTTGGTAAATGGATTAAAGAGCATGTAAAGGAATTGTTTTATAGAATATTGATTCACCCCTCCTCTTAGTATTCCTTGTGTTCAATAGGGACTTGGGCGCCCATGCCCAAGTCCAAGCTAATTTATTAGGATTTAAATTTTAGTGTTGACTTGGGCCCTCTCAAAAGGTTTCCCTTTATCATCCTTTTCAATTTGAATTATGAAAGTTAGCGGGAATGCATATATAAACATATTTAGGACTTCATTTTACAACTAGATGGATAATGCAAACTTGTGACTTATAGATAAGGGATTTCAAGGCATTCATTATGTTGTAGAGCATAATTGTGTTGTTATTGTGTTTATTTATTACAAATTTGGCTTCATCAATCCATCTCCTCATGATTTGAAGGCTCATCATCTCTGTGAGGGTTTCACTGCAAAGGTGATATCTATTTGTGTTTCGATCAATCTATTTCATCATTGCTTTAGCCTCTACCCTCCCTTGGGCATACACTCTATCTAACAATGGTGTTGGAAGACTTAAATGTCCTTCTAGGGCTTGACTTAGGAAAGCTCCTAAATACCACAACCCCCAACCCCCTTTCTTTGTGATTGTAGGTTACAGGTGTGGGAGTTGGTGAAGTGCAGGTACAAAGAAGTTATTTGAAGCCTAAAGATTTGGGATCTAAGAAAAAGTTGAGTCCTCCTGATAGGATTCATCCCGAACTTAAGAGCTGAACATCATTCTACACTACTTACTGTTCCTGATTTACAGAAAAAGTGCCCTATTAGACTTGGGTGCCCACAAAGTCATCACCTCTGGAAATCCAACTTCTGGTGAGTTTGTGATCCTTCTTGAGTGCCTTCCTATGGAATAATTTGTAACAATTTATTTTTTTGTACCCGATTTCATTATAATTAAGGTTTGGGGCTTACTAAATCTAGGGTTTGACAAATCTTTCAATCTAATCAGTCTTTCCATATCATTCCTAAGTACATCATCCTGTAGCTAAAGTCCTCTCCATCTATAGTGACTTGGCTCGGTTGTTGTCCTTGAATGTTATTGTGAAAGGAGGGTTGATTTGATGGATCTTGACATTATTTATCATCTTCCCACTTTTTACATATAACATCATCCTATTCTAGAAATTATTGAAGTCTATATGACCTAGATCAGTGTCCTTGATCCCTGCGATGTTGTTCTCGATGATGGTAGCCACATCAAAACCCCTGTATTTATACTTCATCCTAACCAACCCTGTTATCCACTAGGTGTATGAATCAAGGATTCTCAAAAGCAATTGACAGACTACAGCTGGACAAGGGTCTCTAGAAGGTCTCAAATTGATGACGTTTATGGAACTCATGAAAATTCAAGTAGATTGAAGTAGCAAGACCAAATTCAAAAAATGTAATTCAATCGAAATGAGTATGCAAGGAAGTCAATAATCAACTAACCTTAAAACCTATAGATTATGAGCAGATGGAATCACCAACAAGCACTGGAGTCCTAAAGCAAATGTTGTTGAGAATGATAAATTCAGTAACGAACAAGGCGTGAAATACCTCAGCCAACTTCATCAATACCAATATCTTTAGCTAAGATACATTCATTAATAAGCCATAAAAAATTGAATTTAATGTGACTAGCCATGCATGAGAATCAACTCCCACAAATTTATGAATAGTATTATTCCTCTTTTCTTATGCATGTGGGTGGAATTGACCTTTGTTGAACCAAAAATTAGCGATGAAAATATTCACTAACCAGGAGCATGGGCGATATACATGAACTTCTTCACCACCAACTAGTCTCTTTATCAGAAAGTCACTCAATTGACAAACACTAAAACCTAGGAACGGGTGCCCGGTGGTAAAATAGGTTCGTGAACTGATGATTCCACCGATATACACTTTTACTTGAACCTCTTTCTTCATCGGCAAGGAAATAGTCTTGAGAACAACTTAAACTAATTGAGTAGTTACAAGGTTCACAAAACATGAGATGGGTCGATATGGAGACTTAGAAGAAAAGGTGGGTTAGTGATTGGTGGGATCAGATGACTAAAAATAAAATGAACACTACAAAGACAAAGTGCTTGATTAGTGAGTTTGAGAACATGAGGAATCTCTGATCAAGTTCAAGAAAAGACAAAAAGGCCGACAAAGGGAAAGGCCAATTGACTAGAGGAATGATACCCCATTGAGAGGCCATCCAAAAAAAATTTTAGGTGGGCTCTCGAAAAGAAGAAGGGGTAAGTAGAAGTGGACAAAAAAATGGAATGAGCGTAAGAAAAATAGATGAATAGGAATATGGGATGGGGAAAGTTAGTAAGATGGGATGAGAATAGTTAGTGCAAACTAAACATGGAGGATAGGTTCTATGGTATGGTGTGGATTGGGTTCATTTGGTAGACTGTATAGATGGATGAGGGAGATGAAGAGAGATTTATGGGATTATATTATGCTATTATGTGGAGAGAAATCCTATATTTTAATATAGCACTTGACATTATGCTCTAAGGTATAAAGACCAAGGTGACGATGTGTCTTGTGTGTAAAGGATGCCTCATCACATCACAAGGTGTTTGACAACCTTAGTGGATACTGTGATGAGACAACCAATAAGGTCACAAGCAACCCTATGTCATATAGCACCATGATATGGAAGACCATGATAGCATTGTGGCAGGTAGGTTACAAGGATTGATGAAATGCAAGATAAAATGATAATGTACACACACAAGCAAACATGCATGCATGAACTTCACCCTCAAACAAATAAGTTTTCCTTAGATACCCAAGACATAAGATAACCTTGGTATCTCATGTGAAGAAAGAGACTTAAAGCATGAGGATGTCCTTGTGCACACAAGGCGTTGGCCTGGCCTTGGTGGGTCTATGAAAAGAACAACTGTCATACAGGAAGTCACTCCAACACACACACAAGGTTGATAGTAGCCTTGGTTATTTATGTAAAGGAACAACCAACAAGCACAACACACAAAATAAAATATTATGCCTCAATCTATGCCAGTCAAAAACAACACACCAAGATATAGGAAGATCTAGGTGGCCTTGAGTAGGTAATAGAAGGGGATTAAAAGATAAAATAAAGACAAAGATAAATCAAAACAAAAAGACCAAATTACAAAACAAGTCATGCAACCATCATATCTCTTGCCAAATTAGGATAAGTGATACTAGATTGGATTATGCTTGATATGGGAAAAATCTATTGGATGAGGATAGATGGGCAATAGGTATGTTGACTGAGTATTGTTTTGAAAGCTAAACTTATGCCTGATTCTCATTGCAAGACAATGTTCTATGTGTGGTTTGTTGAGTTTGAATGTCAATCCTTGTGAAATTCCATCATTGGATGGATTATTGCAATTTTTTCACATTTTTTATTTTTTTATTTTTTTCTATTTTCCCTATTTTTTGTTTTTTTAATTGGGATGTTATGAGGATTAGGTATAGAACCTTTTGAGATGGATTATATTTATTGGATCTTCTAAAGGTTGACCTTCTAGTGTATCGAGTTGATATGCCCTTGATCCATGATACTCCTCTTCATCAATAAGATGTTGTAAACATTTCTTGACAAATTGATGAGCCACTTGTTCTATAGTAGGCCAATAGCAACCCATTCTTAGGAACTTTTTGACAAGAGTAGTACCACTAGAATATGCCTCATAGATACCTTTGTGTACCTCACATAGGAGGGTTCCATCAAGACTCCTTTGGTAAAGGGTATCACCAAGGATAGCAAAATGAGATGAGCAGAAAATGAAGGTTTTGCGTTGGGTATTGGATAGGTCTGGTGGGAAGGTATTATCATGGATGCATTTGTAAATATCATGATACTAAGGGGAGTAGGAATTAACAAGTTTGCACACAAGCGTCGTGTCAACATGGATGCCCCCAATTATCTTGGTAACATTTTGGAATGTATCGAGGGTAGGAGGGTTTTGTTGATCGCAATCGATGAGTTGAGCGTAGACAAGTGAAAAATTGATGGGAGTGGATAGTTTAAATTAAATGGTACAAATGATCATTTCTTGGAATAGGTCAGAGATACCCTCAAAGGAGTCATTATTGGTTCCCCCATTGGTGCTCTTGTCAATAGGAAATTCTTTAGTTACTTCAATGAGGATATATTCAATTTCTGCAGAAATGGATTCAGATGATCCAAAACCAACTCCTTGAGAACCATGTTTGTATTTTTGTGTTACAGGTTCTATAATTCCTTGTTCATGTAATCCAAGTCCTTTTCCTTTGTATCCCATATTTTTGCAAATGTGGAGGCCATTATGATATTTTTCTATCAGAAAGGATGATGTTTTCTCTTCTCCATCTTTATAAAGCCATGATGATAGGTCTTCCTCTATAGTTTCTTTGTCTAATAATCCCCAATGTAAAAAATTTGTTGGTTCACATTTTATTGTCACAGTGGATGTTGTACCAAAGGATTGAGGTTGACTATATGATTTAGGGGAGAGTGGGAGTCATTCTATGTAGATTGAATTTTGTAGTTTATACTATCCACATCCCTTGTCAATAATCTTAGCCTTGATCTCTGGGATATGAATATGAGGAGTAGATGTGGATGAAAGTGAGGAAGCATCGATGTATGATGGTGAGGATTTTGTGGAATCATTAATAGGACAATTATGGGAGCATCAATATTGGCCTTCTAAGAATCTGCAATATTCAAATGGTTGGGTTTCAACAAGGATTATTATTTCATTGCCATTGTATAAGAATTTTATGCACTAGTGGTATGTGGAAGGAATAGCATGCATGGCATGTATCCATGGTTGAACAAGGAGAATTTTATAAGGGAGATCAAGGTCTAAGACTTGACATGTAGTTTCCATAGTGATGGGGCCAACTTGGATAGGTAACTTGACAATTCCTTTTGATTCTCCTTTGGCATTGTCATATGCTTTTATGGTAATGCTCTTTTGAGGATCTATGACTCCCTCAGAATATCCCAATTGTTTTACTAATTTGAGAGTACATAAATTGAGGCCTAATCCACCATCTATGAGGACCATTTTCACTTTATGTCTATGAATAATGACTTCAATATGGAGTTCTAGATTGTGGGATGGATCGACAAAAGGTAAGTTCTTTTTAGTGAAGACAAAATGATGTGGTGAAGAAAGGTGCCTTACCATGTCTTGAAATTGATCAAGAAAAATGTTATTCGAGATGTGTGATTCTTGTAAGGCTTTATCTAGAACTTCTTTATGAGTATCTCTAAAATATATATTTGTGCGGGGATTTTACCTAGGTGATCAAGAATGTTGTATGTGGTTGATAGTTGGGAAGATGATGAAGGTCCTAGAATAGTTACGTGACAAAGATGGGTAGTGACAACATAATTGGGACCTCTTATAGTGATGGTGGCTCCTTGGTTTTCTTCAATTCGACCAACTATCAAATCATATGATGTGGATGTATGAATTTTATTGGCATGATTAGATGTCGTACCTTTGTTAGAGGCATTACCTTGATTATGATTAGGGATAGGATCTTTATATATACCTAATTGACCATTTGAAGAATTAGATCCTTCGATTACAAGCTCACCACTATCGATGAGATCTTGGATGTAATTTTTAATTTCATGCAATCAGATATTGGATGTCCTTTTACTTATTATACTCACAATATTCATGTTCCTTAAACCAAGCAGATTTAAATTAGATTTCATCTAATTGTTTTACTGTGGGTAATTTGATTAAGTTTGCTTGGATCAAATTATGTAGAATCACTTCTATGGGATGCCCTAATGGAGTATATTTACGTCTAGGATAATTTATTTGTTTGGGTCTATTGGTTTTGTTATCACTGGGAATTGCACCTGTATGCAAGGCTGGTTAAAGCACTGCAATTCTGTGTAACATGGGACTAATCTCAGGTTATGGGTGCCCTATGACAAGATTAGACCTCCAGATTGTGGGTTGTTTCCCTTCAAATGTTCTATTGAGATATATGTTTTTTACTTTTTTGGGAAAACGGAAGGAAGAAACTAAATGAATTCTAAAGGAAAAATGGTGATGCACCTAATATGGATAAAAATAATGCAATCTGATTCACAATGTTTGCCTAGAAATCTGACTTCTACACAATCCAGACTTGGCATAAATACCACAAAAAATGATTCTAAGGAAGGTTTGAAAATAGGTTTTTATGAAGGAAATGGTTTTTTAACAGCATAAAAAGACTATTTCTGGTTAACACAACCTAAGACCTATGATGAATATATGCTTTAATGTTGTAAACAAGGAGGTGAGATAATAATTTTGAAGGTTTAATAATAAAACACAACAAAATTTCATCAAAATCACTTCAACATTCAGCACTAAAAGGAAAGGTAATTCAACTAATCTGAAATAAACAAAGGAAAGCTTTGCAAAAATACAAAAGATAACCTCTGACCTACCGATCTCTTAATAAAACTGTAAAAGTGAGCTACAAGAATTCTCCAATCTGTCTGAATCAGAATGAGAATCAAGAACTAGAAAAAACAAACTTTTGCTTTACAATATATAGGTTTGCTCTTTCCAAGAGGCATGCAAAAAATATGGACTTGCAGATAACTACCTCTAAAAATACTCATTCCCAAGCAACCCAAAAAAATCCCCAAAATTAGGGTCTAAAACTACCACAAATTGAGAAAAAATAGCTTCAATTTGGGTCTCTCCATATGTTTGACCAAAATTTTGACCAAGGACCCTAAAAATACTCCTAAAAGTCATGCAAAACCTCCTAGGTGGCCTAGTTAACTCAACTAATCAATTTGCATGATTTTGCATGAACCAAATTGATTGTGAGTAAATAATAAAGTAATAGAATATTACTCTATTATTGGTTACAATTTGTTCTATTTTCGATTTTACAACTTGTGGAAAATAATAAAGTAATTTATAGAGTATTACTTTATTATTTATTTACAATTAATTCATGTGTAAAATCGTGCACGATTAGAAGAAAAATATTACTCCTTATCACTCCAATACATTTGCCTATTTTGCAAAATAGGACTTAGGAATAATTACAAAAATCCTTTCAATCCAATACATTGAGAAAAAAAATATCTCCCTCTGTAAGGAAAATAAAAAGAAACTAAGTCACTCCTGTAACATTTCATGCACAAAAAAAATGCATAATTATCCTTATGACTCCCCCTTGTTGCCATTGTGCACATACATCACATTTTCAAAATCTCCTTATATACCCATATGCAATTTGAAGTTAAGGAAGGAAGAACAACTCCATTATGCAATTTGACCCCATACATAAAAAATGCCCATAATGTACTACCACCATCATATGTTGCTGCCATCAATCTCCTTTATGCAATAATCACATCACTACAAGACAATACCTTATTACCCATGAAGTCATATCTCCACCATGCATGAAAGTTTACCCTTGAACTCCATGTATTGCATATGCATATACCATGTCAAAACATACACCCTCTTGGCTGTTAGTCACCATGCATAATGAGGTGATACCTATCCTTGGATGCTTGGAAATGGATAAGGAACTTGAGCATGTGATTTGTTATTCATTCATCATCCGACCACCAAGGAATCTTCAAAAGGTTTTATAAGGCTTGGAGCCTTTCCCACATGTTACATCGGCCTCTTGACTTAATTAAAATCAACTTCTAAAGTATTGCTATCAACCACTCCATGTTATGATGGCTAGGGAAAGTCTTGACCACAATAGCAAAATGGATAAAGTAATTATTGGTTTTTTATGTAAGTCAAAAAATGCACTCAAGCAAAACAACCTTCAGACAAAAGAAAGAAAACAACCCTAACTTGCTCATTCACTCTTCATTTGACCACCTTCTTTGAGCTCTGCAAATTTCATGCCGGTTGAGGGTTTCAACTATCTTCATGATGGCTTTGGTCTTCTTCTTTCAATGGCTCTTCCTTGTCATTGCCATGGAACTCTGCATGATTTGAGGAAGAAGGTAACCCTGTATGAGTTTTATATGAAATATTTAAGGATCTGTAGCTTTACTTCTCTTAAATGGTCATGGCCTTCTTCACTGCTATGAATACCTCCATTGTTGTGCACTCTTTAATGCCTACACTCTGTTTCTGTATGCTTCTTCCTTGACGGTCTTCATCTGCTCTCTGGAAGTTTGAGGCCACTGTGAGGCCGTGGAAGATCTTTCTTTCTGTCAACAACAAGGGTAAGCACTTGACATTTAATCTCTATAGCTTCATTTATCTTTGGGTTCACTCCTTATAGTATGACAAGTTTGTAGATAGACATGGTATTGCATTTTATAGCAAAAAATGCTGTCACTGTCAACCATGGCTGTATATTTCTTCTTTTGTCTTAATCTATTTTCATTATGCAGAAAATTGAGGGTTTTGACATCTCCTCCATTTTTAGAACCTCTACCTGCCATGGCTATGCTTCTCTTGAAAATAGGCATAAAAAACTGTAGCTACTCGAGGGTTTGTGAGCCTTGAAGTTAGGGTTTCAACTTCATCCTGAATAGAAAACATTTATAATGCCATGGCCACATTCTTACTTAATCTCTTTCTCTTTATCTACAAAGAAAGAAAGGCTTGAAGTATCTTTGAAGAGATCTTGTTTATTTGGTAGATAGGTATACCTTCTTGCATGTTTCTTGCTCCTCTGGCATGCTTATGAATGTATCATGTCATCTATTTGAAAGCTCTTAACTATGTTTGCGAAAACATCTTTAGGGTTTGAACTCTTGACATGGGTATACAGTCTTTTCAAAAATGGTTTCTCTTGCTCTGTACAGCACCACCTTGACTATGATTTTATCTCCATTTGCTGGCGGAAAGTATAAGGGGTTTAAAGTATTAGCAAGTGGGTTTTCTTTCTTTACTTCTCATAACACTTCTCCTCTTGTCCTTGTGGCTGTCTCACATTGTTGATCATACATTTTACCCTATCTTTTCGCTGTAGCTACTGGGTAGAAGCACATTTTGGTATTCTGTTATGACAACAAAACTTTGTGATATTCTGTAAATGAATTTAACATCTGGTTTCATTGTATCTGTAGCATAGATTGCATGATATCATACCTTTACATTCTGTGAGGTTCTTCTTATGCATATCTCTTCTCTAACTTAGTAGCATATGATACTTATAGTCTTCAACTTTGCAAGTTGTAGCATAATGGACTTCTGTCATGTAACATCATCTTTGACTATGTGTTGTTTTTATTGCATCTCGATATATATTATAGCATAGGTGTCATGGGTAAGTGCAAAAACATGGGGGGCCAAAAAGTGGCCAAATGGTTTAAAAAAAAAATCATACATAATGCGAGCGCATTATTAACTATTATAAATTAAAAAAATGGCTTGTCATTTCATTTCATTTCTATTTTTCTCCTCTATCCCCGTGGCTTGCAAACCCTAGGAAGTGCGCTTGCATTTTGGAAAAGACAATTCAACACCAAAATCTTGTTGATTCGTCGCCAAAATGCCGCCACGATGTCGAGCACGCCAAATGAGTGAGTTTTATTTATTTATTTGTTTGAATTTGCTTCTAAATAGGTAGGTTTGAGTTGTTTTTTTATGTATATTTCGTTAACTATCAGGAAATGTTAATGTACCTCCTCCTCCTCTTCCTCCTCCTCTAAATCCACAAAATCCTGAGGAGGAAATACCTGCGGAACAACCTCCTCCATCCATTCCTCGACATGCCCCTGGAACACAAGAAAATATAATGGGGCAAATTGAAAACAACAAAAAAGAAATTGAAGATATAATTGCAAGGTTGAAAGATCCTTCCACTTCAACCTTGCATAGGTCCATGCTTGCTGAATCTCTTGAATCTATGTTATCAAATGTAGATTCAATTAGCAAGCAAATAACTAGTCGGATGGATAAGAGGAGAGAGTTTAGAGATTATTATGCAGACAACTATCATACCAAGATGTGAAAAAATTACAAATCACAAAATTAGACTTGTGTTCGATTTTCACAAACCCACAAACAAATCAACCTCTACCCATTACATGCAAGAGGTTCCCTATCCATTGGTGCAACAACCAAGTGATAAGGGACAATTTTGGGCAGAGGTGGTGGATGGTTTTTGATCGTCCTCCATGCAATAATAATGAGGTCCCGCAATACTTTTTGAGGAAACTCTACTGCAAGTTTGTCCTCAATAAAGTGCCAAACTATTTTGATATGTGGGACTTCCAGGGTAGAGGTGGGGGGTCAGCACAAGATAGACCAAGGGCACGTCTTGACCCACAGTGGGTAGTGAGACGAGTAATCAGCAGACCAGCCCATGAGCATGTTTCTATCCCTTCCATTGTGAAGGAGAGTGTTGAGGTTGATACACTTCAGTCCATTAGTGCCTTGACCCAGAGCATCATAGAGCATGCTAGTCTTGTAGCACAGAGTGGGTTGGGAGATAGTGCGAGGAGTAGGGTCCCACCCCATGCTTGTCAGGCTTATGGGTCAGCTTGTGTTTATGACCCCATGGATAGTCAGGACGTAGGTGCATAGGCTACATCTGCAGCTGAGCAGATGGTGATGACAGATACCCTCCCGAGTGAGACTTTCGACCTTGATACAGGTAAATATTAGCAAGTTTATTGAATTTAATTTATTAAATTTCATTTTTGAAATGCAAGATTAACTAATTTAAATTGATGATTTTAATAAAATTTCAGGGTCATAGCGTCGATGCAGTTTTTAGTGGTTCGCCATCTGCATTTTACACTAGATCATCTACTATCGGGGTATGTAACTAGTAAACAATTATAAATATTACATGTGAATAGCATTGTTATATGAATGGTATTCTAATATTTGATTTTGGATGTTGAATAGGTTAATATTGTAGATTTCACGGCAACACCTGCCAGCGGCGGTGGACTTCAAAGCTTTACGAAGGTAATAAAATAAATAGTTTAATGAATGAATTATACTTACTAGATTTTTGTATGTGACTTGTGTGCTTTATTGTGTGTACTTCCATGTTTAGATGAACGTGTGTGTATGTTAGGAGCCATGATTTGCATCACTATTATAGTTTTCGTAATTGAATAATGTTGTTTTATTTCCAAATGATGAAGGCTGCAAAAACACCTCCCCATGTTCAAAGGGCAATGGAGCATGGTGTGGCCTCTGCAATTCATAGCTCCATGGCATTGACAGGGGTATGAGGAAGATTAGTAAATTTCAATTTACATTCATTGTTATAGTTGTCTATTTTTGAAAAATCAAAAGATTATTGATTTGAAGTTTAATTTCTATCTGGATGGTTTCTATAGGACATGACATCACCAGGGCCTATTCCTGCTACTGAGGCAAGTGAGGAGACAGATTATATGTTAGCAGTAAGTGATTATTTTGTTAAATGTTTCATTTTTTATAACATGTAATTTCTATATATTAATGTCTATACTTTTTATTGTAACAGCTAAAGATGCATGAAGAACTAAATAGGAGGAGTAGCCCTCAGGTTCATAGTAGACCACCCACATGCGCGTCTCCATCCCCTAGAAGATCAAAGGCTTCCCGTGATCTATTCTCTTCACCAACCAGAGGGGAATGACTTTTTATTGTGTTCCTTTATTGTATGCCTATATGGCATTCTTGTAAGCCTATATGGCTATTTTGTATATATGTTATACTTATATCGATAGATATTGATGTATGCCTATATGGATATTTGGTTAATATAAATATTTTTTATTGATGGCATCCATACTTGCATTATAAATCCACGTTTGAATGGATATTTGCAGATGACTACTTCAAATATTTAAAGTCCAATTGTATTACATAGGATGTTTGTTGATCCAATAAGCTAGCTATTGTTATTCAAGTATCGCCTAAACCTCATTTTGGAACTAAAAGATAAAAGTTGCATTTAAAAAAAAATGAATCATCATGTTGAACATAAAATATTAATATTCTTTATGAGTAGCATAGAATGTCAACTATATGCAATACAAAAAAATGAATCATCATGTTATTCTTTATGTTTGAGATCCTGAAAATGACTAAGTCTAGTAGCTTGATATCCTGAAACACTAGGATGAATATCTAAGTCATTAGGATGATTGCACCTTGAGAAAAAGTTATTAAGATGAGTGCCTAAAGGAGACTTTCTTAAACATTCAAACATTGAGCAACAAGCATGAAGGGTTAAGGCATAATTTGCAATTCATAAAGCCTCAAAAGGGTGCCCAACTTAGAGAAAGCATTCATTTAAGAGAAGGCACCCATTGACACTTGTTCCACCATAAAAGTGCACCTAAGGTGGAAGGAGAACAAGCCTCTAGTAAGTGAAGCGCACCTATTATCTAAACCACTTCATTATGGCACCCTAGCATGAGGAGGAGTATATAAGTCAATAGGAAATGGCGCCTAGAATGCAAATGAAGGACTAAGTGGCATTTTCAATAAGCATCAATTCACCTTGAGCTTTCAATAAATACATCAAATTGAGCCCCATAAGCCTAGGGGCCCTTTGTCTTCAAAAGAACCTTGTATCGACGTCAAGAGTTGGTCGTATCGACGTATCAACAGACCCTTGTTAGGCTTTGCCGATAGTGGTCTGTCTTGTTGACAACTGTGGTTAGAAGTCAAAGACATTGGTGTATCAGAAGATAATCCCATCAGTGCGTTGAAAGAGCAGTTGAGAGATTCACCAATGAAGGGGGTCACATTGACAGTCAAAATCCATCGATGTATTGGCCCAACGATATTAGAGTTCACCAATGTTTGGAGTCTCACTAATGGGTGCGGTTCGAAGGTTGTCATTGGTGAGATCGGTGTGTTGGCAGAAGAGTTTTTGAGTGTGCCGATGGTATTAAGTCCTACCGATAGGCGAGGGACTTAGATTCTTGTATCGAAGTGACAAAGACATCGGTGTGAAAGGATATAAAGTCACCGATAGCGATCTGTCTAACCGATAAGAGTCAATGATGGGATGTTTGTTAGAAATGAAATCAAACTGAGTCATGGTCGCATCGGCCTATCGGCGGATGAAATTTTAAGCTCGCCGATGGTATGTTGTCTCACCAATAGTGAGTTCGAAGGTTCAAAAGTTAATAATTCTATGCTTCCACTGTGTGCTCTGCATCAGACACTCATCCCTACTACAGTCTAGCATTCTCTAGTTGTGTTCTCCCCTTTGTTTTTGTGAATGCCTCTGGAAGTAATGTTGAGTTACTTGTGATGTCCTTATTGACTGGTGTTGTTTTGGATTCATGTGTAGTCCTTGTTCCTTATAGTCTATTGTCTACCTAACTATTTGTTGTAACTTCTTGAACCACTATGATTCATGTGTAGTCCATGTTGTTTATCAAGTTGAATGATCTATGACACATCATGTATCATTAGAAAATATTCTCGAAGAGAAAGCAAGTGAAAATACTCAAAATAACCCATAACAAGGTGGAGAAGTTTAAAGGATGGAGGTTGCAACACTTTCCAACCTCATAGCCACACTAGTCCAATGGATCAGGATAATACTATCAAGTATCCACATAATAGTAGATAATCTTATCAAAAGTCACAGAGAAATTTCTAAGGACCATAGTGTTATCCCTATGACTTGACACATACTGCTTGTTTCATAAAGCAAAGGGACATGATATAAATATTGTTGTTATATGGAGCCTAATCAGACTCGGAGGTTAAATTTATCCAACTTTTATCAGCGTGGTTTCCCCCCAAATATTTTCCTACTAGTTTTGGTGCCTTGAAGTCTAAGTGCATGAAAATCATTCTAAGTTGGCAACCTAATCCAATGACTTGACACGGATCCCAAAACCACCTATTGGACCAATAGGATCCTAGGCGCTCACTTCATGCATTATGATTTCTAGGCACCAGTTTGATGCTCCATCACAAGGAAAGTGTACCCACACTTGCAAGTGTTTTTCTTCAGGATCTAGGCGCCAGTTGAAGGTTGTAGTTGCCAATAAGAGCGCCTAGGAAGAGGAAGTCTTTTGGAGTCTCTGAAACACATCAAACACTTGACTAACAACAAGATAACTTTTTCCCAAGTTAGGTGCTTCAAGAGGGAAGTTAAAACATGAATAAGCACCAACTTGTCTAGGTGCAAACTCAAGCTTGTTGAGGATACACATAGCGCCCAACATTCCTTAGTGATTTCATGAACTTCAAACACTCAGAACTGTTCAAGGAATGCTCAATGCCCCTTCTTGATGATAGGCACCAAAGTGAGGGTGGAATTGCACCTTGATGGCATTAGGCGCTATCTAGAGTATGTTACTCCATGGAAATGCGCCTTCTTGCTTAAAGTAATTCAAACACTCCAAGGTCTTCAGTGATCAATTCCCCAACTTATGAAATATCCTCCTTCATTTTAAAACACATTGTAATGCTCCAGAGAGATGACTATACCTAGGCATCAATCTGGGTTAGAAATGCCTCTATAGTGCACCTTCTCTTTTAGAATGTAAAACAAGGTCCAAAGGTGCTAATAAACTGAAGCACTTCTTTGGAAAAGTCCCAGAGGTTAAGATGTGCCTTGTCTTGATGAGGTGTAACTCTTGGGTAAGAAAGCTTGTAAAGTACGCCTAACTTAGTGAAGAGGTTGATAACTTCTAAACCCTTCCTGGAACTTAGATTGCTTCAACTGAAGATCATCTTGCACCAATACATCACCAAAATTTCAATCACAAGATCAATTCAAACTTAGGCGCTCATTAAGAGTCTTTCCAATGTTGGTGCATCTGAGAGGTTGAACTGGCAAGAGATGGCGTCTAGCTTCCTAGACCTTGTTTCAATATGTTTGAGTTCCAAAGTTGACTCAATGGTATCAAGATGGCGCCATAGAGTCTTTGGACTAGTTCCTTAGAGTTTCAAAAATATTCTGGCTCCTTGAAAATTCCTCCTACATGCTTGGGCGCCATTTCAAGGTCCTGGAACCATGATGTAGTGCCTTATTGCTCTAGGTGCCCATTCATGATTGTGCAACTTGAGATTGGCGCCTAGAGTGAATAGGCTTTCATCCTGACTTAATACACTACCTCCTTCTGACAATTTTTGGGGCAGCAGAAAACCTTTCACCACGAGAAAATGTCTCAGAGATATAAAAAACCGAGAGAGGTTATTGTAGAGGCACTCTATGTGATCGCATTGCCTTAGACGAA
The DNA here is from genome assembly GCA_027924645.1 of Cunninghamia lanceolata. NCBI lineage: Eukaryota > Viridiplantae > Streptophyta > Pinopsida > Cupressales > Cupressaceae > Cunninghamia > Cunninghamia lanceolata. The sequence continues at coordinate 5,792,375 of BSBN01000429.1, read as the reverse complement.
ATGTTTCTAAGTGACATAGTTTTCGAGTAACATCTTGTCAAAGATTACTGCCTTTTTGCACTTTGGACTCTTCAGGAATATCGTTGGTACAATGTAGCTTGGATTGTTTCGACATGTTTGGGTGAAAAATAGGACCATGCCTAGCGTAAATGTACCTAGCTAGATGTGTTGGAATAGGCAATTTGGTCACATCAGGAGCAGGACAAAAGTTACACCCCTTTGCAACTTTACACTGCCTCCTTTTGACGATTTTTGGGGCAACAGAAAACCTTTCACCATAGGAAAATGCCTCAGAGATATAAAAACTAAGAGAGGATATTGTAGAGGCACTCTACGTGATCATGTTGCCTTAGACAGAATGTTTCTAAGTGACACAGTTTTCAAGTAACATCTCGTCAAAGATTGTTGTCTTTTTGCACTTTGGACTCTTCAGGGATATCATCGGTACAATGTAGCTCAGACTGTTTTGACATGTTTGGGTGAAAAATAGGACCATGCCTAGCATAAATGTACCCATCTGGACACATTGGAATAGTCAGTTTGGTCGCACCAGGAGCAGGACGAAAGTTACACCCCTTTGCAACTTTACACTGCCTCCTTCTGACGATTTTTGAGGCAGCAGAAAACCTTTCACCACAGGCAAATGCCTCAGAGATATAAAAAATTGAAAGAGGTTATTGTAGAGACACTCTACATGATTGCGTTTCCTCAGATGGAATGTTTCTAAGTGACACAATTTTTGAGTAACATCTCGTCAAAGATTGCTTCCTTTTTGCACTCTAGACTCTTCAGGGATATCGTCAGAACAACGTAGCTCAGATTGTTTCGACATGTTTGGATGAAAAATAGGACCATGCCTAGCATAAATGTACCCATCCGGATGCGTTGGAATAGTCAATTTGGTCGCATTAGGAGCAGGACAAAAGTTACACCCCTTTGCAACTTTATACTGCCTCCTGACGATTTTTGGGGCAGCAGAAAATCTTTCACAATGGGCAAATGCCTCAGAGATATAAAAAACTGAGAGAGGTTATTGTAGAGGCACTCTACATGATCGCGTTGCCTTAGATGGAATATTTCTAAGTGACATAGTTTTGAGTAAGATCTCGTCAAAGATTGCTACCTTTTTGCACTTTTGGACTCTTCAGGGATATCGTCGGTACAATGTAGCTCGGACTATTTCGACATGTTTGGGTGAAAAAAAAGACCATGCCTAGTGTAAATGTACCCATCTAGATGTGTTGGAATAGTCAGTTTGGTCGCATTAGGAGCAGGATGAAAGTTTCACCCCTTTGCAACTTTACACTGCCTCCTTCTGACGATTTTTGGGGCAGCAGAAAACCTTTCACCACGGGCAAATGTCTCAGAGATATAAAAAACTGACAGAGGTTATTGTAGAGGCACTCTATGTGATTGCGTTACCTTAGACAGAATGTTTCTAAGTGACATGGTTTTTGAGTAACATCTTGTCAAAGATTGCTACCTTTTTGCACTTTGGACTCTTTAGGGATATCATCGGTACAATGTAGCTCGGACTGTTTCGACATGTTTGGGTGAAAAACAAGACCATGCCTAGCATAAATGTACCCATCTAGACATGTTGGAACATTCAGTTTGGTCACATCAGGAGCATGACACCAAAAATGCAAAAGTTTCTTTGTGCAACTTGACAACATTGACACTTTTTTGCAACATGACTCAAAGACCCAAACTAACCCCAAATGACTCAAAGTGACTTAAAATCACCTTGATTTTGGTGCCCAATGTACATTATAGAGGTCTAGGCACCCTTATCATTCAAACATCTTAGATGAGCGCCTAGGAAAGGAAAAACTCTAAGTTTCATCATCATGAGCCCCTAATATCAAGAGACTTTAATGGCTCAAACCTTAGCATGGTGTCCTAAGGCACATTTCATGTCTCCTTTCATCCATTTTGGCACCCTTATGTAGATTTTTCAACTTGATTTTGCACCTTGTATGTGAAGGAAGATCTAAAGGCATGAAAGTGGATGTCGTTTTGCAAGAGTTTGGATCATCAAAATTGAAAGAAATAAGTCTATTATGCTTGGGTGCCCTTGGTCTTCTTTTCATTCATTATGAGCGCCTTGGGAGAATGGTATATAGGTCATCATCATGATTGGGCGCCCTGGATCCAGAGTGTTGGAGAGATCATCAAATGGTGTCTAGAGGAAGTAGGGTGAGTTATGAGTTTGGTCGCATCAGGAGCAGGACACCAAAAATGCATAACATGATGTAAAAATGTGTATATGTGTAAAAATACAAAAGGAAATAAAAAAAGACAAACCTTACAAATTAATGTGCATACTTACAACTCAATGTAACATGACTTTACAAAATCAATGTGAATACTTACAATTTAATCCAATAAACCATCCGGGTCTGCTCTACTCTTTATTGTGTCAAGTATTGTTTCATGGTCAGACTCACGCACCTTCCAAAAGATTTTGTTCAAAGGTCTACCCCAATACTTTATCAAATGAACATTGGATGCCATGACAAGGTTCGAGTAATGAAGAATCTTCTGATGCATGTCAAAGTCTTGAAATAGCTAAATATTAACACTCTTATGTGGATATCTTCTAAGCCATGTTCCAGTAATAACCACTAAGCCTGTAGGGTATTTGATGTTTTCTCCATCTATAATAGGGGCCTCCAATTTCTTTTTGGCCTCAACACAATGACATAAGTAATAATATGTTCCCTCTTCATTATCCTCATCTACAATAACTGCATATACGTGCCCTACATTGATATGTGTAGCAAATTAGATGAAATTAGACAACATTACAAAAACACTACAAAGTAAGATGACATTACCTGGTTGAACTAGATGAAATTAGATGCATATACGTGCCCTATATTACCTAGTTGAACTAAATCTGATATGTGGTCAAAGTCAACTGATGATTCCATTTTTGTTAGTTCCAGTGCCGTCAGGGGTCGATACGTGTCAAGTGGGCTAAGATAACTTAACTGCCATTCGTCAACCCACTCCTTTGACTCGCACTCATCCCAAACTTGAATTGTATAGGAAGAACAAAAGCATGACATCTTCGGTGTATGGATACTCCATGAACCTGCAATTGAGCTTCTGAAAGAGTGCATCTCATTTGATCATGTCAGTGTACAATAGTCCTCATATGGTGCAATGTTAGTATCATCTATCAACCACAAAATCTATGAACTGAAGACTTACCTTCATTCCTTGGACCCATGGAAGCATTACACCACTCGACAATAGATTTTGCATCTGTCAACTTTTCATTGTCTTTATACTTTAACTCTTCTCGTGCTATGGCTCTTTTGATACATGCTCTTGCACCATCATGCTCCCCCTTTCCATGGCCGACCTCACAAAAAGTTCCACATATGTTGAATACCTGTAAAATTATGCCTCCTAATCAGCCAATAGAAATTCTGTGAGTTCTTGAATTGTGATGCACAGTTATCTAACCATATGATATGATGACTAAATGATATGCCCCTTCTAGCCAAATCATTGTAGAACACCTGAAAGCAACCTTGTACAAACTCCGTAGAATGCATGCGATCATCACTAATATAGAAATTATACTCCCTTATGATCTTTCTGTCATCCTCTGTACTATCATTCGCATGAATGAATGCAATGTGCACAAATATAGAAACCTATGTGGAGTTGTAATATTGTGATTGCACCTCATGCTGTGGTTGTAGATTGTAGTTCTCTGCAAAGTCGATGACTGAAACAATGCTACCAACCAGAAATGTGTCCTTGCATAACTTGAATTGCAAGTCCAACCATCGAGCTCTATGGGCATGTCTTGCATACTCATACACTATGTTGTCATGAAATATAGGCATAAACTGATACACTAGAATCTTTTCAATAACTAATTCACACCTCTTTACTTCTTTACCATCTTTTGTATTGTATGCCACTATTTTATACTTGCCAAACTCTACTAGTTCGTTTCCAACTACATGTGTTCTTTCCATATGTTCACATATTGGCAAATGTTGCAAGCCACCGCAACGATGACATGTGCCATCCAAGCATAATTTCTTGTAGAATATTTGACCTTCCTCTCTTTCACATAAAATTCTTGATATGAAGTCTCTTGAAGATGTTGGTGGGGCACATCTGGCACAACCCTGCAAATCATTGTTAGTATGCATATCTAAACATATAGACCTATAAGCATCAAAATGGTTAGAAAACTCAATATGTAATCTACAACAACAAGTAGTGCGTGTGTGATTTATCTTAACATAGAAAGGTTTTAGCATTTCAAAATATCTTTGACAAATTTTAATTTGAGGATACTTCTCTAGAAATTTACCATAAAATTGTGTTTGAGTCTCATCCAAAAAATGCTTTAGATGTGGCTCGCGGTTCTGACTATCGATTCTCCTTCTTACCACATCCCTTTGATTCAGAGATACCCTTGTGTAATTCTTCCAAAAGTCTTCAATTAGTGATCTCAATGCTTCAACAATTGGTTTATCTTTTCGTGGTAGTCTCCCTGAGAATGCCTATAATTCATTGGCATTAGTGTCCTCAATTCTTTGGCATCTTCCAACGGCTCTTGATAAAGTTTTCTTATTAATTCTCAATTGTTAACTCGTCTTTCTAATGAGATGAGCTTTCCTCATTTGACTAGTTACTATAGTCGATGTAATCACATGTCATGTTGCATTACTATCTTTTGTGCGTGAGGTGTTACCCACACTCTCATATGCACTCATTAGATTCTTGACAATAGATTTTTCACTTGAAGCCTCTGATGTTCTCAACCCAAGAATCTTCATGATAGACTTATACTTTATACTTCGCATCATTTCAACGAATAGTTGACATCTTGTAGTCTCATTTAACTTTTCAAAGAATAATCTCTAAATCTTATTAGTATATCTTCTACAAGTGCATTTTTTAATCTTACCTTCCATTGGCTGTAAAATATTCTCATCAATATCAATCAAATACTTTGGCTTTGTATGAAAAATTTTAGGTGGTGTTAAGTTAGGTAAATTCATCTCAACAGTAGGAATTTCATCAATATTTAAATGAGATGGGTTACATGGCAACCCTTCGATCGAAGATGGATAGATGACATACCTTGATGTTGAGGTGGGAATGATGGTGTACCTCCTTCATCACATGTGAGTGATGATGTACTCTTAACTTGAGATGTGGTAGATGGTGTCCCTACATGTTGACTTGCGATAGAGGACATGTCTCCAACTATGGTACTCAAATCTCTCGTACCACAAAGTTTTTTCATTCGTTCCCTTTGTGCCACCAATACCATATCTCTTTGTGATGGCTGTGGTTCCTCTTCAATTGGTATGTCTTCATTTATCATGTCCAATTTCCTCTTCTCGCGAAGTTCCCTCATAGCCACTACTTTCTTTGCATTCTTAGCTTCTATCTCTTCCTGTGTTGGTTTAATTCTTGATTGTTTCCTCGGCATGATGGAGAATTTGTCTGTAGCATGATAAAGAGACCAATATTAGTTCCTAAGAAATGAATACACGATAATAGTGGGATTGTATTTTTATTATGTTGTAAGGATTTATTCTTGTATAGTTTGACATCATGGTATGTTAAGGTCTATTTATTACACATAATTATTAAAGAGCCCAAGTGTAGAAAATATACATGGCATCATGTGAGATTGTAGGTTGCTTTCTTGATTGGGAATGTGTCTATTTTAAACATGTATGATAAAGCATGATAAAGTAATTCAATCTGAAATAAGGAAATTGTAAAGAACATGCATGTAAAGACTTGACATACCTAAAAAATGAAGATTCGAATGGAGAGAGTACCCAATTATATAGTGTTTTTTTCTTCTTGTATCAAACTCCTCAATAATTTGATTTTTTCACCACTTGCTTCCTTTTCAATGTTAAATTGAATAACACTCTAATATAATTACTAACAACAATACTATTAACCAATCTATGATGTTAAATTCCTAAAATTGAATCACAATTAACATTGCAACACTACAAAAATTGAAACTTGAATAGATATATATCAAACTTGGTGTGAAAACTATGTTATTTCCTCCTTCTCAAGTTGGCAAAGAAGAAAAGGTGGTGGAAAGATCATGCAAAGGTGGTTAAATGTGTCAAATGTGCATGTGAACTTCCCAACAACATGAAAGCACTTCTTTTTTGTCGGAGCATGCACAAAATCAGTATGAAAATAGAGCATGTGGGCCTGGATCACGGGGGTGAACACTTTTTTACCATTTTTATAGCAACACAAAATGCGAGCATGTTATAACGCGCTCGCGTTTTGTCCTGCTATAGATTGATCACATCCTTTGCATTGATCACATCTCTTTCCAAACCTTCCCCTTTAGACTTGAATGACCACAAGGTTTTTGAGGGAGAACTTTTCCTGTTTCCTGCAAGAGCTTGCCAGATGTTCCACCATATGATAGGCATAACAATGAAGGGGCAAGCCCTCATAGTCAAGTTCTTGATAGAAAATGCCCATCGAGGAAGAAAGACAGATCTTCTTTGGAAGCAGAAGTTCTAGTTTGTGACAAATCCTTATCAAAGCATAAATAGCAGGGGTTCTGTCAAGTGATTTCCAATCCACTTCCACAAAGTCTCCTGAAAACTTCCTGATTGATTCCAAAACATCCACACCCCAAAACTAGAGAGGCAATCAATATAATCGAACCCATAAATCTACATTTGACAATAGAAACCATCAACACTATACCTTAAACCCTAATCCCTCAACCCTAAACCCTAATCCCTCAACTCTCAACCCTAATCCGTCATCCCTCAACTCTAATCCCTCATCCCTAAACCCTAAATGCTATCCCTATTCCTAAACCCTCAACAAACTTGATATTATACCTTAAACCCTAATCCCTTATCCCTAAACCCTCTAACCCTATCCCTAATCCTTACACCCTCCACACTATACTTTAACCCTAATCCCTTGACCCTCGACCCTACCCCTAAACCCTTGACCCTCAAACCTCAACCCTCAACCCTCAACATCAAACCGTAATCACTCAACCCTTAACTCTGATCCCTTGACCCTCAACCCTATCCCTAAACCCTTGACCCTCAAACCTCACCCCTCAACCATCAACATCAAACCCTAATCCCTCAACCCTTAACTCTGATCCCTCGACCCTCAACCCTATCCCTAAACACTAAACCCTAAACCCTCAACCCTCAATGTCAAATCCTAATCCCTCAACCCTCCACTCTAATCCCTCAACCCTAAACCCTATCCCTGAACACTATACCTAAAACCCTAATCACTCAACCCTAACCCTAAACCCCAATCCCTCAACCCTCAACCCTAATCCATCATCTGTCATCCCTCAACTATAATCCCTCATCCCTAAACCCTAAAAACTATCCCTATTCCTAGACCCTCAACGGGCTCGATACTATACCTTAAACCCTAATCCCTCTACCCTAGACACTCTTATTTAACCCTAATCCCTTGACCATTAACCCTATCCCTCAACCTCAACCCTCAACCCTAAACTCTCAACATTAAACCCTAATTCATCAACCCTAAACCCTAATCCCTCAAACCTAAACCCTATCCCTAAACCATCAACCCTCAACATTATACCTTAAACCCTAATCCCTATCCCTCAACCCTTAACCCTTAAAACTTAAACCCTATCCCTACACCCTCAACACTTGACACTATATCATAAGCCTTAAACCCTCATCCCTAAAGCCTCAACGCTCAATCCTTAAACCTTCAACCCTACACCCTATCCCTAATCCCTATACCCTTGACACTCTAACCCTAACCTTGACATTAAATGCTAATCCATCAACCCTAAACCCTAATCCGTCAACCCTAAATCCTATTCCTAAACCCTCAACCCTCAACACTATACCTTAAACCCTAATTCCTAAACCCTCAACCCTAATCCATCATCCCTCAACTCTAATACCTCATCCCTAAACCCTAAATGCTATCCCTATTCCTAAACCCTCAATAGACTCGATACTATACCTTAAACCCTAATCCCTTATCCCTAAACCCTCCAACCCTATCCCTAATCCTTACACCCTGCACACTCTACTTTAACCCTAATCCCTCAACCCTCAACCCTATCCCTAAACCCTTGACCCTCAAACCTCAACATGAAACCCTAATCCCTCAACCCTTAACTCTGATCCCTCGACCCTCAACCCTATCCCTAAACCCTAAACCCTAAACCCTCAACCCTCAACGTCAAATCCTAATCCCTCAACCCTTCACTCTAATCCCTCAACCCTAAACCCTCAACACTATACCTTAAACCCTAATCCCTCAACCCTATCCCTAAACCCTAATCCCTCAACCCTAATCCGTCATCCATCATCCCTCAACTCTAATCCCTCATCCCTAAACCCTAAACGCTATCCCTATTTCTAGACCCCTACAAGACAGGATATAGATTCATTGTCCGCATGACAGGACATTAGTCTATTTTTAGTATGTTTGACTTCATAATGTAATAAGGTCCATTGGACCAATGCATATGTATTAGATTAGCCTAGGAGAGTGTGTAGGCAGTTAGAGCTCGTGATCAGGTAGTATGAGCTGTCTTCTCCCAGCCGTTTGGAAGCTCCCAGCCACTGGGAATCGAGTTGGTAGTACTCGTAGGATATCGTAGGATATTGCTATAAATAACTCAGATCAGTTAGGGTTTGAGATCGTATCAAGGAGAGTAGTAGTTATGTTATGTTGTACTGGTGATTGAGTGAGATCCAGAGATCAGTCCAGACATTGTGAAACATTGCTGTAGAAACAGGACATTTGTGTTTCATCTAAATAAGATCTCATCAATTGCATTATCTGGTTTATCAGCTGTTTATGTTTTGATTTCTGTTCTGATTATAGGTTAATGGATTCTTTCAATCCTTCCACCGGTTGATTCTGTGAATCGGTGGAATGGTCATGCATGTTAGTTTAGGTTGTACTTTAGTTTTCTGTTTATGCATTTCATTGTGTGGGAGATCGATTGGTAGCATGTTGTGAATCAACCTAGCATCCTCATGTGCTAGGTTTAGGAAGATAAACTGTTAAGTTTTGATCTGAAGGTGATCCGGCCCGATCATCATATTTTCTTTGTGAAATTGTGCGGTTCTGTGAGTTTGCATGCAGCTGACGGATATACAGGGATCTGCATGTGCTTTTCCAGACGGAGTGAATCGCATCGACATCTGTGAGTATATCGCTATCTGGATCAGGTTATGAAGATGACGAAGACTGTATGTTTCAAATGCATCAGGATGATATAGGTTGGATATATACTTAGTGTGTATATCGTCATCAGGATCATCTTTTGTGTGTACCCATCATCTGCATATCGCTATCGTATGCGGGAGGAAAAATCATTTTTTTGGCTAAGGATAGGAGGTTCTTAAAGGTCATCATCAGGATATGTATAATATCACCCGATATTTTATTATCATGCTGCGGAGGATGTAAGAGTCTTATATTCAGGTGACATCATCATCAGGTGCATGTGACGTCATCGTCATCAGGATATTGCGAATATCACCTGATGCAGATTTATCCTGCTGACGTTAAGTGTTTCGGCATTGGCAGGAGTAATAGCGTCAGGGAGACCTTTTTTGGCCTGGCCGATAGAAGAAGTGTTGCCGATAGGCAACCTGACCGATGAAAAGCGATATCGTGGTGATATCAGACATCGAGACAGAGTGTTGGAGTCCGGCCGATAAGCCAAGTCTGGCGGATCGGTATAGGACCGATATATTCATCGGGGTGACATTAGTCATCGGGGGTAAGACCTTTCCCCTTGGCCGATGAACCATCTCTCGCCGATAGGTGATAAGGAAGTGAACAGTAGTCAGCAGGAGGATATTTCATGCCTCTTCGAAATATGATGATGCTGTCTGTGTTAGCAAGAAATATGATGATGCTGACATGCCGATAGGTATTACATACTGCATGTCCAGGATTTTAACATGCTGGTTGTGTTAATGACTCCTCCTTCCCCTTTGTAAGCTCCCGTTGCGTTTTACCTCTGCATCATAGTGGTATCAGAGCAAAGGAAGGATCTCCTAGAAAAAGATCAGAATATAGCAGGATGTCAGATGAAGAAGGAACATCTGAGATGCCGGCAAGGATGACCAATGTTGAGTTGGCAGTTCTGGTGAAGAAACAGATTGCAGAGAGCAAGGCCGTGAAGACTCAGAATCAGGAATTGAAGGATGAGTTAGCGAAGTTGAGGAGTAGAGTAGGTTCTGGTAGAGAAGAAGATAGGGAAGAAGAAGAGATCCCTAGTTGGAACGAGGAGGTCATTCCTGCAGACCAGAGACCACTATTGAACGCCCTCAAGGCCATGGAGAGGAGAACCATGGATGTGAAACTGGATTTGCCAGTGTTTACAGGAAAGATGGAACCTGATTCAGTGATGGAGTGGATAGACTCCTTGAACAATTTCTTTGAAACAGAGGAGATACCAGAACAACAGAGGGTGAAAATAGCCTAGTCAAAAATGAAAGAAGCTGCCTTGACATGGTGGAATTTCGTCCAAGATGATAGAGTATAGGAAGGAAAGCGTAGAGTCACTACATGGAAGAAGATGATGGCATTAGTCAAGGAAGCTTATGTCCCATTGGATTACAGTATCCAATTACACAAGAGGAAGCAAAACCTGAAGCAGAAGGAGCTAGATGTCAGTTCATATACAGAAGAATTCATGAAACTTTGTATGAAAACAAAGGTGAAGGAAAGTGAAGAAGAGAAGGTAGCCAGATACCTTAATGGATTGAGGTTCAACATTCAGGAAGATTTAAGTCTGCATAATCCAGATACAGTTCAGAAATGCTTTCAGTTGGCATTGAAAGTGGAAGAGAAGTTAAAGAGAAAACAAGAACAACACAATAGAGGAAGAGGAAGACAACAAAGGGGTGGAAGAGGTCCTTTTAGAGGTAGAGGACATGGACATGGATATCAAGGAGAATCCAGTCATGACAATAGTAAGGGAAACAATAGTCAGAACTAGAGGGAAAATTACAGTCAACAAGGAAACTTCAGAGGTAGAAGACCTTTCAGAGGAAGATCCCAGGGCAGAGGATCCATCAGATGTTATAACTATAACAAAGAAGGCCATATAGCTAGTAGATGCCCAGAAAAGGCCACAAGCTCAACAGAAGAAAGGAGAACAAATCTGATCCAAGAACCTGATAATCAAAGTATGACAGGCTCTAGTGATTTTCAGAGTATGAATGCTCCTGATAATTATGGATACCCAGAAAGTGGAGAGTCTCTAATGATGAGAAGAACAGTGACTACCATGAAGGTACCTGACAAAGAATCCCCTCAAAGGAAGTCTCTTTTCAGGACTATTTGCAAAGTAGGAGGTAAGGCATGTAAAGTTTTGATTGATTCTGGTTCTACTGAAAATTTTGTGTCTGAAGAAATGGTGACAAAGCTTAAGCTTAGGAGATTGCCTCACCCATCCCCATACAAAGTCTCATGGCTTACCCAAGGTCAGCAGATAGCTGTAGAAGAGCAGGCTTGGGTAGAATTTCAGATTGGAGCATATAAGGATAAGTTGTTGTTTGATATTACCACGATGGATGCTTGCAATCTTTTATTTGGTAGACCATGGCAGTATGATTTGAAGGCACAACATGATGGTATTAGAAATACCTATACAATCAATAAAGATGGTAAGGTTATAACGTTACTACCATTGACGGAAAAGGAGGAGAAATCTAAAGGAAAAGAGGTGAAGGTAATGCTGATGGAAGGTAAACAGTTCATGAAAGAAGTAGCAGCAGAAGGTGCAGTTGCATATGCCCTAATCCCATGTATGAGGGTGAATAAAGAACAGCAGCAAGAAGTCAAGGAAGAGAAGAAGCAAAGGTTCATAGACCCAGCTATCCAAGAGCTATTGGATAAGTACAAAGGTATCATCTCAGAGGGAATGCCAAGATCCCTACCACCTGTCAGGGATATTAGTCACTGCATAGACTTAATTCTAGGGTCAACACTTCCAAACAAAGCAGCCTATAAGCTAACTCCAGAACAGAATGCAGAAGTAGCCCGACAAATTAAAGAATTATTGGATTCAGGTCTGATTGGGAAAAGTTTAAGTCAATGTGCTGTACTAGCTGTACTAGCACCAAAGAAGGAAGGTACTTGGAGGCTTTGCACAGATTCCAGAGCTATTAACAAGATCACAATCAGGTATAGGTTTCCAATCCCTAGGATAGAGGATTTACTTGACTGTTTGGGAGGTGCTAAGTATTTTACAAAAATAGATTTGAAGAGTAGATATCATCAGATCAGGATTAGGCCAGGAGATGAATGGAAAATAGCATTTAAAACTAATGAAGGGTTATATGAGTGGAAGGTTATGCCTTTTGGTTTATCTAATGCACCTAGTACTTTTATGAGGTTGATGAATGAGGTTTTGAAAGAGTTCATTGGTAAGTTTGTCATAGTATATTTAGATGACATTCTGATTTTCAGCAACACAAAAGAAGAACATCTCAAACACATAGATTTGGTTCTTAAGAGGTTACATGAAGAGCAGCTGATGATAAATTTAGACAAGTGTTTGTTCATGCAAGAGGAGATCACATATTTGGGTTTTGTCATTTCACAAGGAAAGTTACAAATGGATAAGGAGAAGGTAAGTGCCATATTGTCTTGGCCAACCCCAAAGACTATGAATGATGTCAGAAGTTTCCATGGGTTAGCAACCTTCTACAGGAAGTTTATAAGAGGGTTTAGTCATATTTGTGCACCCATGCTTGATACCATCAAAGGAGGATAGAAGTGCAGATTTATTTGGACTCAAAGAGTAGATGATTCTTTTGAAACGTTGAAGAAGAAGGTGGCACAGCAGCCAGTCCTTGCACTTCTAGACTTTAACAAAATCTTTCAGGTAGAATGTGATGCCAGTCACATGGCCATTGGAGCAGTACTCGGCCAAGAAGGTAGACCTATTGCATTTTTCAGTGAGAAGCTCAATGATGCTAAAAAGAGGTATTCCTCATATGATTTGGAAATGTATGCTTTAGTCCAGTCACTCAAGAAATGGAGGCATTACTTGATGCCAAAGGAATTCATAGTATTCACAGATAACCAGGCTCTGAGTTTCATAAACAGCCAGGAAAAGCTGAACCACAGACACATGAAATGGGTAGAAACCTTACAAGCTTTTACTTTTACATTGAAGCATAAGAAAGGAGTCAAGAATAAAGTTGCAGATGCTTTGAGCAGGAGAGTTCTAACAGTCAACCAGATTCAGTTAGAAATTGTTGGCATTGATTCACTAAAGACCATGTATGAGACTAATGAAGATTTTGGGGAGATATATCATGTATGTACTTCTTTTGGAGAGAAATATCATGCTGAATTCTCTAAATTTTTGATCCAGGATGGATTGTTATTCAAAGGTGGACAGTTATGTATTCCAAGGTGTTCTATGAGGTTAAACATCATTATGGAGAAACATTGTGGAGCTATGGCAGGTCATTTTGGTCTAGATAAGACTCTTGATCTGGTCTGAAGACATTACTTTTGGCCTAAGTTACCATCAGATGTCAGAAAGTTTGTAGAGACATGTGTGATATGTCAGAAAGCTAAAGGCAGGTCGACTAATGCAGGTTTATATCAGCCCTTACCCATTCCTTCCAGACCATGGGAAAGCATAAGTATGGATTTTGTCTTGGGTTTACCAAGGACAAGGAAAGGGTTTGACAGTGTTTTTGTTGTAGTGGATAGATTCAACAAAATGGCACATTTCTTGCCATGCAAAACCACTGCTGATGCTTCATACATTGCAGATTTGTTTTTCAGGGAGATTGTCAGAATCCATGGATTGCCATTGAGTATAGTGTTAGATAGGGATGTGAAGTTTATTGGTCACTTCTGGAGAACTCTTTGGAAGAAACTTGGAACAAATTTGTCTTTTTCCTCTGCATATCATCCTCAAACGGATGGACAGACTGAAGTAGTGAACTGTTCCTTAGGAAATTTGCTTAGATGTTTGACAAAACATGGAGAAAAGTGGGATAATATTCTATCTCAAGCTGAATTTTCCTATAATGATACTGTCAATAGGAGCACAGGGAAATCACCTTTCCAGATAGTTTATGGTATGCATCCAAGAGGAATTTTGGAATTGAGAGATCTACCTACAGTAGACCCTATTAGTGCAGAAGGAGAAGCTTTTGCAGAAGCCATAAAAGAGGTTCATGATCAAGTCAAGACCCAACTGCAGCAAACCACCTTGAAGTATAAGGAATATGTTGATAAAAAGAAGAAGGATGTACAGTTTGATGTTGGAGATTTGGTATGGGTTCATTTGAAGAAGGACAGACTTCCTAAGGGAAAATATACTAAACTCATGCAGAGAAAAGTTGGACCATGTCAGATTTTGCACAAGCATGGACAGAATGCTTATGAGATCCAACTCCCCCCTGATCTTGGTTTGTCCCCTATATTCAATGTATGTGATTTAACTCCATACAAGTCTTATCCAGATGCAGATAAGAAACTCCTACAGGATACAGTCCATGATACCATTCCCAAGCATGATCCTCCACAGTTGCAGAAGGTTTTGGACACCAGAGTGGTCAAACAGACCCGGAACAAACAGTACTTGGAGTATCTAGTCTCTTGGAAGGGAAAACCTAATTCTGAAGTAGTCTGGATGACTGAAGAGCAGATCCAGAAACATGGTGCAGATCTTCCTACTCTCATCTCAAGTGGACTTGAGATTTCTTCTTCTGGGGAGTATGGTGCAGGAGCACCCCTACAAGACAGGATATAGGTTCATTGTCTGCATGACAGGACATTAGTCTATTTTTAGTATGTTTGACTTCATAATGTAATAAGGTCCATTGGACCAATGCATATGTATTAGATCAGCCTAGGAGAGTGTGCAGGCAGTTAGAGCTCGTGATCAGGTAGTATGAGCTGTCTTCTCCCAGCCGTTTGGAAGCTCCCAGCCGCTGGGAATCGAGTTGGTAGTACTCGTAGGATATCGTAGGATATTGCTATAAATAACTCAGATCAGTTAGGGTTTGAGATCGTATCAAGGAGAGTAGTAGTTATGTTATGTTGTACTGGTGATTGAGTGAGATCCAGAGATTAGTCCAGACATTGTGAAACATTGCTGTAGAAACAGGACATTTGTGTTTCATCTAAATAAGATCTCATCAATTGCATTATCTGGTTTATCAGCTGTTTATGTTTTGATTTCTGTTCTGATTACAGGTTAATGGATTCTTTCAATCCTTCCACCGGTTGATTCTGTGAATCGGTGGAATGGTCATGCATGTTAGTTTAGGTTGTACTTTAGTTTTCTGTTTATGCATTTCATTGTGTGGGAGATCGATTGGTAGCATGCTATGAATCAACCTAGCATCCTCATGTGCTAGGTTTAGGAAGATAAACTGTTAAGTTTTGATCTGAAGGTGATCCGGCCCGATCATCATATTTTCTTTGTGAAATTGTGTGGTTCTGTGAGTTTGCATGCAGCTGACGGATATACAGGGATCTGCATGTGCTTTTCCAGACGGAGTGAATTGCATCGACATCTGTGAGTATATCGCTATCCGGATCAGGTTATGAAGATGACGAAGACTGTATGTTTCAAATGCATCAGGATGATATAGGTTGGATATATACTCAGTGTGTATATTGTCATCAGGATCATCTTTCGTGTGTACCCATCATTCGCATATCGCTATCGTATGCGGGAGGAACAATCATTTTTTTGGCTAAGGACAGGAGGTTCTTAAAGGTCATCATCAGGATATGTATAATATCACCCGATATTTTATTATCATGCTGCGGAGGATGTAAGAGTCTTATATCCGGGTGACATCATCATCAGGTGCATGTGACGTCATCGTCATCAGGATATTGCGAATATCACCCGATGCAGATTTATCCTGCTGACGTTAAGTGTTTTGGCATCGGCAGGAGTAATAGCGTCGGGGAGACCTTTTTCGGCCTGGCCGATAGAAGAAGTGTTGCCGATAGGCAACCTGACCGATGAAAAGCGATATCGTGGTGATATCGGACATCGGGACAGAGTGTTGGAGTCCGGCCGATAAGCCAAGTCTGGCCGATCGGTATAGGACCGATATATTCATCGGGGTGACATTAGTCATCAGGGGTAAGACCTTTCCCCTTGGCCGATGAACCATCTCTCGCTGATAGGTGATAAGGAAGTGAACAGTAGTCAGCAGGAGGATATTTCATGCCTCTTCAAAATATGATGATGTTGTCTGTGTTAGCAAGAAATATGATGATGCTGACATGCCGATAGGTATTACATACTGCATGTCCAAGATTTTAACATGCTGGTTGTGTTAATGACTCCTCCTTCCCCTTTGTAAGCTCCCGTTGCGTTTTACCTCTGCATCATAAACCCTTGACCCTCAAACCTCAACATGAAACCCTAATCCCTCAACCCTTAACTCTGATCCCTCGACCCTCAACCCTATCCCTAAACCCTAAACCCTAAACCCTCAACCCTTAACGTCAAATCCTAATCCCTCAACCCTTCACTCTAATCCCTCAACCCTAAACCCTCAACACTATACCTTAAACCCTAATCCCTCAACCCTATCCCTAAACCCTAATCCCTCAACCCTAATCCGTCATCCATCATCCCTCAACTCTAATCCCTCATCCCTAAACCCTAAATGCTATCCCTATTCCTAGACCCTCAACGGGCTCAATACTATACCTTAAACCCTAATCCCTTTTCTGAAACCCTCCAACCCTATCCCTTAACCCTAATCCCTTGACCCTCAACCCTATCCCAAAACCCTTAACCCTCAAACCTCAATGTACTCAACCCTCAACTTCAAACCCTAATCCGTCAACCCTTAACTCTGATCCCTCGACCTTAACCCTTAAAACTCAAACCCTAAAACCTATCCCTACACACTCGACACTCGACACTATATCTTAAACCCTAATCCGTTAACCCTCATCCCTAAAGCCTCAACCCTAAATCATTAAACCTTCAACCCTAAACCCTATCCCTAATCCCTCTACCCTGGACACTCTTATTTAATCCTAATCCCTTGACCATTAACCCTATCCCTCAACCTCAACCCTCAACCCTTAACCCTCAACTCTCAACATTAAACCCTAATTCATCAACCCTAAACCCTAATCCCTCAAACCTAAACCCTATCCCTAAACCATCAACCCTCAACACTATACCTTAAACCCTAATCCCTATCCCTCAACCCTTAACCCTTAAAACTTAAACCCTATCCCTACACCCTCAACACTTGACACTATATCTTAAGCCTTAAACCCTCATCCCTAAAGCCTCAACCCTCAATCCTTAAACCTTCAACCCTAAACCCTATCCCTAATCCCTCTACCCTCGACACTCTAACCCTAACCTCGACATTAAATGCTAATCCGTCAACCCTAAACCCTAATCCGTCAACCCTAAACCCTATTCCTAAACCCTCAACCCTCAACACTATACCTTAAACCCTAATCCATCAACCCTAAACCCTCAACCCTAAACCTTCAACCCTAAACACTATCAATAAACCCTCAACCGTCGACACTATACCTTAAACCCTATGAGAAAAGCTTTGCGTATGTTACATCCATAGTGAGTAATTAACAGTTGAAATCAGAAGGATAATCATTATGAGAAAATATTTGCATTGGAGTACATCTATGTTTCTTGCTGTCCACCCCGCACTTAGGGAAGGTATATTGTTATGAAACAGGCAAATAATCTCCCATTGTTTACTGGCTCTATCCACAAGAACTACTAAACTATACCTTAAACCCTAATCCCTCAACTCTAAACTTTCAACCCTAAACCCTATCCCTAATCCCTCTACCCTCAACACTCTACCTTAAACCTAATCCCTCGACCCTTAACCCTAAATGCTATCCCTAAAGCCTCAACCCTAAACCCTAATCCCTCAAGGTCCTAAAGTCTAATCCCTTATCCCTAAACTCTAAATCCTATTCCTAAACGCTCAACCCTCAACCTTAATCACTCAATCCTTATCCACCCCTCTCCTCCCCTATCTGGCTCACTCCCATCTCTACCCTCCTCTGCCCTCGACACTATACATACATACATATAGGCATACATAGATAGATACATACATACATACATAAAGGCATACATATAGGCATACATAGATACATACATACATACATACATACATGATTAATAGCCTTGAATGTAAAAAAAATTAAGGGGAACATAACGTGAGCACATTATAACGCGCTCATGTTATTTCAAACATGACAAACAATAGACTTGCGAAAAAGGAAAAATGCAAAGCAAAATATAACGCGAGCGCGTTATAACGCACTCGTGTTATGTCTTGCTTTGGGAATCCCAAGCCTTGGGCTTGGGATTTGCTTTGGATTTCCAACCCAAAGGTTTGGAGTGCCTTTTGAATAGTCACAGACGTGCTTTTCCATATTCTTCAAGATTTCACATAATTTCGTTCGTGCTAACCCTCAGATTTGCATGTGTTTCAAGGTCAAACAAATTGAACACCTGGGTAATGTTAGGATTTCTCTTATCTATTTGACGATGTTATTTTTTTCACATTTTAACAATGTTAAGCCTTTCATTTTTAATTTCTTTTGTTTGTGTGTCTATTTTTGGGCAAAAACCGCTCTTTGGTCTTTTTTTCATTGTAAATTAACTATTCATTGAAATTTCAAAAAAATTACATATTTAGAAACTAGACTCTATTCTACAAATATTAAAAAAAGAAAAAAAATGATTTTCAATTAGTTTTCAAAATTTATAGGGGTAGCACGGCCAAAATTCTATTTTTCAGGATGTGTCCACTTTGAAAATTAGTAAAAAATCAAATATTCATCAAAAAATTATCAAAAAAATTAGGCATAAACTACATGCTATTAGCTAATTTCTCACCAAAGCGATTTTAAAAATACAAAAAAAAAAGTTGACCTTTTAGAGGAGCCACAAAACATGCTATGTTATGTTTTTTTGACAGAAATAACACCAATTTCTATGGCTCCCTCTTTTGAACCCCTTAATCTATGCCATTTTTAAAAAAAAATAGTAGTTTAGAAAGTAGACTCGGAACACTACAAACATTGTTTTGGTTGTATCTCCAAATTTTGAGTGTAACTATGCTCAATTTCTCATCCAAGGCCAGTATTTCCTGATTTTAGAAAAAAAGTGGCCACTTAAGACCCCTTTTTGGCCCCCCATCTTCTTGCACTTACCCTCATGCTATCTCTTGACTGTCATATGTATTGGATTCCTCTGTGCATAGATATGATGCTTTTTTATCTCTTCTAGCTATCTATTTACTACATTTGTATCATTGTGGCATATCACTGCTACCTTCTCTTTTGTTCATTTCATCATTTGAATGTTATAGTGCTATATATATCATGCATACTTCTTCTATACCTGTAGATGTCTTTGTATATTTCAAGGCATATCTGTAGCATAGACACATGTTCTTATTTCTTCTTGGTTGTTATGCATTCTTTCAATACATGTGTAGCATGCCTTCATGCACCTTCCATCTGTAGTCATCTTTGTGCATACTTCATGCTCTTCTATAGATAGATATGACCCTTATGATATATTATGAATGTCTCTTGCTTATATAAGCCATTTCATTAGTCACTGTCCCTGACTGTCCATGGTGATGGTGACTGTATCTGTATCTTGATCTTCATGGTATCTCACTTCTCTCTTGCACTGTATCTCTCTTCGACCTTGCATGGCATCTTCTTGACTGTATGGCATCCTTTTTTATTGCATCATGGCATCGTCTAGTCTTGGGCATGAGAAATACAAATTGTCAAAGAACAATAATGTTGAAATGCATGGAATCACTCTATTCATCCTTAAACTGTTGCATTCTTTATGTTCTACTGTACTTTATGTATACTGTATTTTCAACTCTATATATGACAGTCTCTTGTTTTTACATATGTACTTGACTGTTATGTAAGTGATGACATACATAGCTACTCTATAGCTTTCTCTTCCTTTAAGATCACTGATGGTTAGTGACAGTCTTTATCATTTGATGGATTGTGAGCATCTTGTATGTATCTATTATTTGTATCTTCCACTTTAGTCATGACTATCTCTCATTTGATCTTGAAAGTTGATTGTCATGTCTATGATGACCATTCATTGTGTTGGGGTATTTGCTTATGTATTATGTGCTTCATCCCTGGATGCTTGACTGTCTGAACATCTAACTCCATTTAGATTGTAGCATTCATCTTCATGTATCTTTTGATGGTTTGAAGCTTTGAGGCATTGGTGGTGTTGGAGTTTTTCTGAGACTGGATGCTTCCCAGTTACCCCTACAAGGTAGCCATCATTGATCAACATGATTCCCGGGCTAGGGGCCAACAGTACAGGAGATAGACTCTATGAATATCTCCTCTTCTTCTTTAGGCCCTGCAGAACCAAGGGGGGTATTCCCTATTCAACACCCATAAAATATGCCTGTGAACTTACTGGGATGTTGACACAAAGCAGATAAATCCTCTCTTATGCAGACCAAAACTGTGAAATAAGTAGAAAGGGGCTAGCTTTGGGCCTATACTCAGTTGTGGGACAAAGGATTTTGGTCCTAAAACTACTTCTAATATCCTAAAGTTTTATATTTGAAGTTTGAATTTGTATTTTGTATTTGGATACAGAACTGGGACCTTGGGTTGTAACCTCCATACAAGACTAGACTGGTGCCTATCTCAGGGCTTGAAGTCAATAGACATACATATGTGAATGATTACCATAAACTTGAATCAATAACTAGGTTTCAAGGGGATTATTTAGTGTCTGCCTTACAGATACTTCCCAAGACTGAGTATTTAGTCATTCATACTTAATGATATCCTTGTTGTAGCATATCTTTCCCAATGCTTAACTTAAAACATTTAATTTCTTCCTTGAACAAAGGTAAGAGATTAGACATTCAATACAGAAAATCCATGTCCCTAAATCCCAAATAACCCTTAGCTATGTAGATTCAAAAGAAAAGATGCCCACAACCTGGAGACAAACAACTAAACACATGCAACTATGCATTTTTCATATAAAACAACATGAAACCAGTGAAACTACGTATAAAACATTCAACACATGATTTATAAACTCATAAAACACCCAAAAATAGAGCCACCTACAAAGCTGTATCTTCTTACTCCACCAAAATTTGTCTAGTTTTCAACAACCAAAAAATGAGTAACACAGTTCTGATATAAACCAAGAATGTGTACTCAGTAATCAAGTACAATGGTCATTTCAAAATTCTACCAGATATAGCGCACCATCAGAATGGTGCCAAGAACATTCAATGCAGCTGAGAGAAACAGAGAAAAGAGCAAGTGAGATCAAGATGTGAGCCGCCGACTGAAGATTTTCCCATTAAAAATGGTAGCTAGCTTGTCATTTCGACCCATACCTCTGCAAACCTGCCATTAATGCCAACCTACCGATGGCCTCAAGATGCAACAATGATTCACATGTTCTTGAAGTTTTTTCCTGCCTGGAGAAGATGCAGTGAACACATAGAAATTCCTTCCTTCCTCAAACACTCAAAACAAGGCCGTCGATTTCCTTCTTATCACTGAGATTTGTGGCTCCAAATTGCTTTGAAGAGTCACCAGCCAATGAAAATGTGCTACGAAGGTAGCTTTTCCCTATCGTAGACTTTTCACAGCACAAACATACATTATTACCTTTCCCCCCATTTGCACATTCAAATTTTTATATATGCAAAAGCACATACATACAACTGCCTTTTTCACCTTCAAATCCTTGTATATTGCAGTTGTATATGAGATTGTATATGCATACAATCAACCTTCATACAAGGCGCGGACCCCAAATCGTTATGAATCAAATTGAAATTGCATTCGGGTCTTGCGTTGTATCTTCATTCTTTGCATCTTACCTTGTACATTGCACATACATACATACAACACGTATTCTAGCATAGTTGTCAATCGGATTAAAATTACCTTTGAAATCTGGCTTGTATCTACCTCAATGTATCTCCCGTTGTATATCACATATACAATGCGCAACATACAACCCGCGGACCCCAGCCACTTATCAGCCATAACATATTCTCCTTTCGTGTCTGGGTTGTATCTCTTCTTCTTTGTATATCTTCTTGTATATTGCATATACAAATGCAATATGCAACCCACAGAACATAAAACTGAGCGAGCCCCGCCGAGTTCTTGAAACTTTGACTTTGACCATACTTGCTTGCATATTTCTTTGTATCCATTGCTTGTATGTTCGATTGTATATTGGGGACATACAATCCCAATATACAATGGCAGACTTCATCTAATTCACAAATGTAGTTAACCCCTTGGCCACGTTCGCTCCTTGCACATTTCCACTTGTATATTCACTTGTATATGTAGTTGTATGTTGGAGATACAAACAATGCAACATACAAAGGAAATTGCTTTGACTTTTCAACTCTGCACTTGTATGTATGTCCGCCAGGCCCGATTTGATAAACTTTGTCATCTGGGACTTGTATATTCTGCATTGTATGTTCTTTTGTATATCGAATATACATACAATCCTTTTGCATACAACTTGTGGGCCTGACCACTGTTTTAACCTGATTGGAACCTTTTTGAGATCTGCCACTTGTATATACCCGTTGTATATCAAATATACAAAAACAATATAAATGCAAAGCTTTACATACAAGAACATAATCTAACCTAGAATATGCCATATACAACCCGATATGCATACAACGATACATACAAGGATTTTTCACCATTTTCAAAGGGTTTTCTTTGGACTTAGCATTTTTTTCAATCTTTTTTAGCGCGACGGGAGAAAGCGGTAATGCAGTGCAAAGGGGTCGGTCAACCTACGAGTGCTAAGGCATGAGAATGCAACTTAAGTGATTGAGAACCCACTATAGGAGGTCAACAATGAAATAGAAGATACAATGCATGATTTTGAGGGAAAACAAAACCTAAGGGACTAAGGGTTTGAGGAAACAAAAATACAGGCTTGCAGACTCAACTCAAAACCCTAACCCTAGGTGGGCACCACCATTGGCTCCAACTGGGGACGTGCGGCGCAAGGCTGCAGCGAGAACCAAACCACTTCGAGATAGACCAGGCAAAATGCAAAATGTAAAACACCACCGACTATACAAGGTATATACAGATTATTCAAACCTAATTTACAATGTGCACTCAAGATATTCATTCATGAGAAATAAGGTTTTATGAACTAACCGTGCACAAGAAATTCCAGTAGTTCACCATTTAGGGCTCAGAGAAAGTAGGAATCTTCTCCATGAGTATTGTTGATTTGATATGGGCCCATCCATAAGGGCTCAAATTTACCATGCTTGCCCTTATCTTGACTCTTTGCATTCCAAACCAAGAACAAATCACTGATTTGAAACTTCATTTCTATAGCCCTTTTATCAAACAAATATTTCACCTTCTGTTGTTTCTTGATATTTGTCTTATGTGCTTCTCTTCTAATCTCATCTAGTGCAACCAGTTGATTTATCCTTGCATTCATTGAGTCCTCAATTTTTTTATCTTTTTCTTGTATGAATCTATAAACTGGTAGGAGATTATTCACAGGTAACTTAGCTGCTGCACCATACACTAGCTCAAAAGGTGACTTTCCAATGGCTTTCTTCACTATTATCCGGTTAGCCCATAGTGCCATCTTTAACTTTGGATCCCATGCCCTTTTGTTCTTGTCTACCATCCTTTTGATGATCTTCATAAGGCTTCTATTACTTGATTCTGCCTGACCATTTCCTTGTGGATGATATGGTGATGCATATGACAAATCAATCCCATAGTTGTTACAAAAATCAACAAACTCACCAGATCTGAAGCACATGGCATTATCTGTGACCACTTTGGCTGGCACTCCAAATCTGATAATAATGTGTTCCAAAATGAAATCCATCACCACCCTTCTTGTAGCTTTCTTAGTTGGAATGGCTTCAATCCATTTAGTAAAATAGTCAGTAGCAACCAAAATCCAACCATGTTCTCCACTTGATTTTTTTGAAATCTCCCCTATAAATTCAATTCCCCATTACTGAAATGGAGTCTCCACAGTTATAGTTCTAAGGGGTAATGCACCTTCATACTTAAGTTTTCCTGAGAACCTTTGACAAGGATCACATTTTCTTACCATCTTTTGTGCATCTGAGAAAAGGGTGGGCCACCAATAGCCTGCTCTAAGAATTTTGTGAGCTATTGTCTTGGCAGTGTAGTGTCCACCGCACACTCCTTTGTGCATGTCACTTAAAATACCAGTAGCTTGATTTTTATCCACACACTTAAGTAGTACACCATTAGGATTCTTCCAATATAATTCTCCTTGAATAATTATGTATTTGATAGCATGTAACTTTAAGGTCCTTTTTTGACTATCATTGAGATGGGAAGGACAATTTAAATTCTACAAATAATACACAATGTCCTTGTACCATTAAAATTCTGACATGTTAACAATTTCATCCTAAACTATATTTATGTGGCATGCTTCCAGATTTGATTGTGTCATCATCTTAGCCAAACCTTGTCCCCTCACCAATTTTGTAATTTGTATCTCAATGTTGAACTCTTGTAACTTGTTAATCCTCCTGCATCTTCTTCCTGTCACTTCCTGCTGAGTGAAAATCTCCTTAACTACTGCATGGGGCACATATGCAACTATCTGAGATCCTACTAAGTATGGCCTGAAACTTTTGATTGCCTTAACCAATGCATATGCCTATTTTTCCATGATATCATATTTCAACTCAGCTACCTACAATGACATGCTAAAGAAAGCAATAGGTTGCTCAAAACCCTCTTCATTTTTCTGTAATAAACATGCAACAATAGTGTGAAAAGAGGCAAATGAGAATAGCTGAAGTGGCTTAGAAAATTCAAGAGATCTCAACACATGAGCCACCTTTATAGCTTCTTTGATGTTCTGAAATGATCTAATTGCTTCACTCTCCCATTTGATAGTTTCACCCTTCTTCAACATTTTAGAAATATCCTTTGTAATCTCTACAAAGTTGGGAATGAATCTTCTAACAAAATTAATCTACCCAAAGAAAGACTAAATGCCTTTCACCATTTTGGGAATTTGAATCCTGTCAATTGCAACAACCCTTTCAGGATCAATCCTAACTCCATCCTTGGAAACAATGTGTCCCAATAGTTTTCCTTCTATTACCCCAAAAATACATTTCTTTGGGTTAAGTGAAATGCCATATTCCAATGCCCTAATAAAAATTTGTTCTAGATGCATGCAATGTTGCTCCTCCTTTTTTGAATAAGCAGTTAAATCATCCTGATACACAACCAAAACTGAGTCAATCAATCCTGCAAAAGCAACATCCATAGCCCTTTGAAATGTAGCATCTACATTTGTTAGCCCAAATGGCATTCTTACATATACATAAGTCCCCCATGGAGTGGTGAAGGCAGTCTTATATTGTTCGGATTCTTTTACCTTCACCTGATTATATCCTGAAAACCCATCCATCATGGATAAAAGCTCACAACAAGTTACCTTTTGCAACATAGCCTCCATCTTAGGCAGTGGATAATTATCCTTTAAAGAAGATACATTCAAGTTTCTGAAGTCCACACAAAGTCTTATATCACCATTTTTCTTTCTAACTGGGACAAGATTGGACACCCAAATTGAGTGTCTGATAGACACAATTATTCTAGCCTCCCTAAGTTTTACAAGCTCTTCCTACATTTTTGGAGCCAAAGTTGGGTTAATAGGTATTTGTTTATGTCTGAATGGCTTAGCTCCAGGCTTCAAAGGAATCTCATGTTGGAATAAGTCTTCTCTATAATCTTTTAGGTCCACATATGACCATGCAAAGACATGCTTATATTTTTCAATAATGCAATCAACATACTCCTGGTGTGTAGCTTGAGTTGTTTGCCAATATATACCCTTTTGGGGGCATGACATGTCCCCCTCCAAGTCATTCTTGTTTGTAGGAGATGCCTTTGTAACAAACTGGTCTCTATTGTGAAATGCTCTTTCTAAAGCAACTAGCCCTCTGGGGATTTTATTTGTTTTAAGTTGAATTACTTCTTTCCCCAAAAGAGTTTCTTTTCCATTCACAACTTCTACAAAGTTTTGAAAATCAATCTCCTGGTTCTCATATTCATCTATGCAGTGTAAGAACCTCAACAAATCTTTATCATCATCAAACACCTTCCAACTGCATATATTATCTGGTACTGCAGGTCTTATTTTAACTTCAACATTTGTAACATCATTTGGCCTTATGGCCACATTAGCTAAAAAGTCTGCCATGACATTCTTTGATCTTTCTATCCAATTTATTGAAAAAGCATCAAATAATTCAATTGTGTCCCATACAACATGCTTATATTGTTTGAACCTCTTATTTTTTGAAGCATATTTATCTCTCACCTGGGAAACAATTAATTCTAAATCTCCAAACACTTTTAGCATCTTAATCCCATGCTTCAAAGCAACATTTAATCCTAGTAGCAGAGCTTCATATTCTGCAATATTATTTGTGCAGGCAAACTGTAATAGGAAAGAGAATTTCAGAAGCTTACCTGCTGGAGACAAAAACACAACTCTAGCACCAGAACCTTCCTTTGAACAAGCTCCATCAAAATGCATAGTCCAGAGACCCTATTGGTCAAGTTCTTGAATGCAAAAATCTCTCTCTTCGCTTCCTTGATCATCTGAGACAATTCTGAAATTCTCACAGTCAGTATCCACAAAACAAATATGCTCTTCTGAATCTTGATCTTCAACTGTCTCTGGTGATCTCTCTTCTCTGATCAGTTTAACATCTCTACCATTCATTGGGATCATGGTATATGATAAATCCAACTGCATACTTCCTCCAATCAATGTTGCCCATCTTCTTGACAACATCATACCATATTGTGGCTTTATGTCAACTACTGTTATGTTCATTCTGTAAGTCTTTTATGGATATACTGCTAGCATAAAGTCCACATCCTTCATGATTGCCATAATTGGTACCTCTCTAGCATCCATTGCATAGCATTTTCCACATGCCTTATCTATTTTCAATCCAGCTTGTTGCATGATAGCCAAAGGCATAATATTTGTTGATGCTCCTAAGTCAAGCATACAATTCTTGATTACTTTTCCATTAATGACAAGGGAGACATAAAATGGTTCAACCTGTGAAGGGCATTTTGTCATTGTCACCCCCAGATACACTTCAGAAACTTCATCCTCATCAATACACAAGGCCTGTTTCTTACCCTAAGTCTCAACATTCTGCTCAGCCTGACAAGCTACTTCTGAAACTAAGGACAATGCTTTATTCCTGAATTCTTCAACTTTCATCATCTCCATCAATGGAACAGAGACCTTTATCTGAGATAAAACCTGAGTTATGTCAAAGGGAGCATAATTTTGTACAACATTTGTAGCTTGAGCCGTGGTTTTATTCTTATCCTAAGCTGATCTAGCCTTAATTTTAATGGCTTTTTAACTGTCATCCATGACTTGAGAATTCTTATTTTAATCCTCATTTTGGGGAACTTCATTTTTTGGTTTTTGAGAATCATGACATAGCTTTTGCTTAGAATTTTTCTTATTATTATTCCATCGTGTCTTATGTGGTTCAGCCCGTTTATGATTATGCATTGGTTGGTTCACAAAGGTGTCTTCTGGTTGATGTGGATCACCAACCTGAGCCTTACCTCTAAGGTTATAATTGCTCTTGACCTAAGCCACTACTGTAGCTATGAGAGCCCTAATCTCTTCATTAGAAGGCCTTCTCAAGTTATTTCGAAAGATGCATGAGTCTTGAGCATAAGCATAGTTATCTTCATCATCCTCATCATAAGAAATCTGTTGGCAAACCTGAGTCCCATAGTTTGTGCTTTCATCAGCATCATAGGAAGAATACTCCCTATTTGTGAACAACATATTGACACTATTGGTGTCCAGATCTGCAGAGGGTTTGCCAACTCCAATGCATAGGTAGATTCAGCCAACAGATACAAGAGGTTGCGTGAGCTGCCTCCCCTTCACTTCTGGTTCTGCCACACCAAGGGGGTAGCCCTATAGATAAATATGTAACATTGACTAGCCCAATGACAAAAGGATTTAGCTTGACAACAACAGGTAGAATACTCTCATGTGTGGACCAAGATGTGCATGATACATCACAAGGTTAGCAACATTCTTGGACATATCTATCTAGTTGTGGATGAGAGTATGTAGGGGTCCTAATCCTACTCCTACAAACTAACAGGATGGAAGTATGAAAAGATGGATTTTGTGTTTTGGATGCAAGACAAGGGGTTTTGGATCATAACTACTAACCTAGGAGCAGACCAGTGCCTATCTTAGGGCAAGGAGTCAGCTAGACGTATACAAGAGAATGGATTGCATATTGGATTCAAGATTCAAGGGGTTAGATTGATGCTTGCCTTACAAACATCACCCAAGAATAGGTACTTAGCTGGCTCTACTTACATATATCCAAGTTGACATACAACCCTCTCCATACTCCACCTAAAATGATTTAATCCACTCCTTGAATGGAAGTTAGAGATGAAGCATGTGATATAGAAATCCATACCCTAGAACCTGAGAAACCCTTAGCAGCTAGATTCAAAAGAAGGAAAAGCATGCAACACATGGAGACAAGCAGCTAAAAACATGCATAAGAGCATTTTTCATATAAAACAACAATGAAACTGAAGATATCTGCAATACACATTAATAATGCAACTCATAAACTCCAAAAATGAGATAAAACAACAAGGAAATGCCCTATTTTTTTCTATTAACACAAAAATGCCCAGGTCTTCAACAACCTCTACTAACACCATCTGCTATATACAACAAGGAAGGTGTACTCAGCATCATTCACATGGCAATTCAAAATTTACCAGATACAGTGCATCATGAGAAATGACGCTCAACACATTAAATGCAATAGGTAGAGGAGGAGACAGGGTGGTCGAACTCGAGCCTTGCGTCGCTGCCTGGGGATTCACATCTTCAATCGAGTACTTGATCTGTCCATGCCTTCCCCCATACCCTTTAACATCTGGCATTAAAAGCATACCAACCAACGGCCTTGGGAAATGCAGTAGACTGTGTGCTTTTGAAACTTTCCAACTAAGAATCATGACCTAACTTTTTCAAATCATGTGGGAACTAATTATCCTACATTCACCCTACAACGACCTCCTCAATACCTTATATGCATGACCACACCGAAAGATGACAGTCAGCGATTTTGTTCCCAACGACGCTAGTATAGACCCCATCATGATAGCTCATGCCGTCAGAAAAACACTCCTCATCCACACCGTTATTGCTTCCCCTACTGATGATCCTCATGCATGATAACCCAACATGTAATATCACCTTGATATTTCATATCACCCCGATATGAAATATCACCCTGCAGGAAACATCACCCAGCCGACCATATCACCTGATATAAAACAACACCCCAAGGGAAAATCACCTTGATGACCACCCTCATCAATGCAACTTGATGCATTGGAGAAAAATCCTCCTCATCATATTCAAACTAAATACTTCACCGATGATCCACCTGTACTTGCTCATGTCCTCATAGGCGATCGGCGGGACCCCCACATAGCTGCCGATAATATCATGCCGGAGACCACATGATGCACCCCACCGGACCCTAATGACGTCATCGTCATATCGACAAAATAGGGTGATATTCGTAAGATGACTGATATTTGGAATATCACTCCTCGCAAGAAAATCAGGTCGCTAGACAGGCAGATATCGACCCCCACTTAAAATTGACGTCTGCACTATTGGGGTGATCCTCCGAACATGAGGCGATAAAGTAACATTGGGGTGATATCGCAACATCAGGGTGATCTTCACTAAGATGATGGATATTTGAAACATCACCCCCCAGGCGGAAGATCAGGTCATATATGAAATATGACCCCCCACAAGAATATCAGGGTGACAAAAACCCTGACTTAGAACTTTTTTGGATTTTTTGGGAAGGTGCCTACAAAATTAATTTCTTGAAACCTGAATGTTCATGTAGGCACCAACATTAGCTCTATCTGGGGACGCATGCCTCCTATAGGCATGGTGAGAACCGCAGATCTCTGGGATGCAGACCAGCCCCTTATCCATTGGGGACAGAGTCATGAAGTTGCACTGACCTGCATCACAAATCACACTTGGTGGCCCAGGGCCACCAAGAAAGGAAAAACTTGTATCTCCCTTTGGTTAAATATCCTATTTTCATCTGACATCACTGGATCAAACTTGAAGATGCTGCCATGATCCATCCACAAACAACCCCTATCATTTGCATACTCAACCATCTTATTTTGCTTGTCACTATCAACCTTATGCAAACAACCATTAGCATTAAGCAACATGTGAAAGTTATATCAAACAATGCAATCCCATATGGCATATAGCACTTATCATCATCTATATCAACAACATGCATTGTAAAATGATCTCCTAGCTGGACTAAAAATTGAAAGCATTCAAAGTCCACCATGTAGCTAGGAGCATCAGGCCTCATTGTATCATAAGCTGGCATATCAAAGAAAAAGCTTTCAAATTCACAATTGTGCACATCATGCACACAACAATCAGCTGCACCAAGTTGGAAAGGATCAGGCTCTGGCAACTCTCTACAATAACCCTCATGATGTATGTTGGTTTCTCTTTCATCAGGATGAAAAATAGAATCCATATCAACAACAGTGCTATGACCTTCACCATACTCAAACAGATCCACATCTCCATATGTGTCAAAAAGGATTGATCCAAGTGTTTCAGCTTCATTATGGTATGCCACTAGTTCATGGGTAGCAGAACATGCATTTTCATTACCAATGAATTCCTTGTGTGGAG
Organism: Cunninghamia lanceolata; assembly: GCA_027924645.1. NCBI lineage: Eukaryota > Viridiplantae > Streptophyta > Pinopsida > Cupressales > Cupressaceae > Cunninghamia > Cunninghamia lanceolata. The sequence continues at coordinate 5,761,426 of BSBN01000429.1, read as the reverse complement.
GAGTATCAGCCTGTGTACCATAAGCAAAACTAAAATCAAACAAAGAACAATCATGCTCAACACTAGCATTTGTTTCAATCTCTGATTGCTCTTCATCATCTCCATGTGTCTGAATATAAGGCAGTGATTCAAACATGGGATTACTCCTCTGTTTGCTTATTTCTTCTCTATCCTGAGCACAATACTCACAATTATCTCCACAAATCCACTCAAACAAGTATTCATTGTTGTCCATAACCACATCATTGCTTTCAGAACCAGATACCTCAACCTTGCAATGGGAATCATCATTGATCCTTCTACTGGCATGCTTCATTGGTGAATTTTCATTTTCATCTTTATCTTCACATGATGCCATGATCATTTGGTTATTTGCAGCTACACAACTGTTATTCACACCAAAGCCTATGGACAGGGAATTTAGCATGTGCTCATTTCTCATTTTTTCTATACTTTCTAAAAACTTGTATGCCATCTGCATACTTGTTATCTTGAATTCCCTCAACAATGCACTAGAGCCCTCCTCAAAACCTTCAAAATATATGCCAATACAAGCTGAAATATCAAGTTTGAAGTCTTCAGGGATTTGTGAAAGGGCCACTGTAAATCTATGACTGAAATCAGTACAGGGCTCTTCATCTTGTTTTCTGATTGTCATTAATCTTGCAACAAGATCAGTAGGTTCTTTTGCAAATTCTTCTCTAAAATAGTCAACAAGTTCATCCCAACAGGCAAAGGATCTCTTTGGAAAGCTCAAATACCAATCTCTAGCTCTAGCACCAAAGGATCTAACAAAAAATCTCATCCACATATCCTCATCTCTAAATGAATGTTTCTCCATGAAGCTATGAAAATTTTGGATATGTGTGCCCCCATCACACACACTGTGTCCACTAAATCTAGGCATCTGACTGAAGACTTGAGCAGGCATACTTTCAACTTCATAATCAACCCATGACAAATCTAGTTGGTCATACAAAGGATCAAAAGGGCTAACAAGAGGTTTAGCATTCTGACTAGCAAACACAACAGGGTTATTACTATTTAACTAAGCTTGCCAAGCGTCTAAGGATATCAACCTATTTTTTATCTCTTCCATTCTTTTACACAACATTTCATCCCCCTCTTGACTAAGTATGGGTGAATACATATTTGGATTCATATAAATTTTACTCTTAGACATCCTATGTCTGCCTAAGACCTAAGGCTTCCCCTGGGCATCTAACTTATCCAATAAAACAACAAATAAAAATGGGAAGGAGCTAGGTACCTTTTCTCATCTAGATGCTGAAACCATGAACAGAACATTCTTTTATTTCAACAACATACATCAACCTTTCATGTGCACTTAAATCTTATTTGCAGAGTCGCCACCTCTCTAAAGAGGATAAAATTTTCAAACAACTGAAAGCTAATCAAATATTTTTCTAAGTTCTTTCCACTAGCAGAGCACCATATTATTAGTGACTCAGATGGGCCATAAGATACCACTTTACATCAACTCCCCAGCGGAGTCGCCAAATCTGTTGGTGTTCGGATCTGCAGTGGGTTTACCAGCTCTAATGCATAGGCAGATTCGGCCAACAGATATAGGAGGTTGCGTGAGTTGCCTCCCCTTCACTTCTGGTTCTGCCACACCAAGGGGGGTATCCCTATAGCTAAAGATGTAACATTGACTAGCCCAATGACAAAAGGATTTAGCTTGACAACAATAGGTAGAATACTCTCATGTGTGGACCAAGATGTGCATGATACATCACAAGATTAGCAACATTCTTGGACATATCTATTTGGTTGTGGATGAGAGTATGCAGGGGTCCTAATCCTACTCCTACAAACTAATAGGATGGAAGTATGAAAAGATGGATTTTGTGTTTTGGATGCAAGACAAGGGGTTTTGGATTATAACTACTAACCCAGGAGCAGACCAGTGCCTATCTCAGGGCGAGGAGTCAACTAGATGTATACAAGAGAATGGATTGCATATTGGATTCAAGCTTCAAGGGGTTAGATTGATGCTTGCCTTACAAACATCACCCAAGAATAGGTACTTAGCTGCATCTACTTACATATATCCAGGCTGACATACAACCCTCTCCATACTCCACCTAAAACAATTTAATCCACTCCTTGAATAGAAGTTAGAGATGAAGCATGTGATACAGAAATCCATACCCTAGAACCTGAGAAACCCTTAGCAGCCAGATTCAAAAGAAGGAAAAGCATGCAACACATGGAGACAAGCAACTAAACACATGCATAAGAGCATTTTTCATATAAAACAACAATGAAACTGAAGATATCTACAATGCACATTCATAATGCAACTCATAAACTCCAAAAATGAGATAAAACAAGGAAATGTCCTATTTTTTGCTATTCACACAAAAATGCCCAGGTCTTGAATAGTGATTGCAACTGGTAAGAAGACAAGAGGTAACATTTATCATTTGAAAGGGACTAATGAATATTGCTTGTTGGCCCAAAATGATGAAAGTTGGTTGTGGCATAGAAGGTTGTGTCATATCAATTTTGACAACATTGTGAAGATAAGTTCCACTCAGACTGTAAGAGATTTGCCCAAGCTTGTGAAGCCTGCTGATACTTTGTGCAAGGAGTGCCAATTTGGAAAACAAACAAGAACAAGTTTCAAGAGTAAGGACCAATCTGTTGATGGACTATTGAAGTTAGTGCATACATATCTATGTGGACCTACCAGAGTAAGAAGTATACAAGGAGACATGTATTTCATGTTGTTGATTGATGATTATTCTAGAATGACTTGGGTTACCTTCTTAAAAGAAAAAGCAGAAGCCCTAGAAAAGTTCAAAGCATTCAAGGTACAATGGTTGAGAATGAGCTAGATTTGAAGATAAAGTGCTTAAGGTCTGATAGAGGTGGAGAGTTTACATCATATGAGTTTAACTTCTTCTATGAGGAACAAGGGATAAAGAGACAATTATCTCCACCTAGGACTCCACAGCAAAATGGAGTAGTTGAAAGGAAAAAGAAGATAGTTCAAGAGGTTGCCAGAACAATAATGAAGGAAGCTAATCTACTAGAAGTATATTGGAGAGAGGCAATTCACACTACTGTATACATCTTAAACATAGTCCAAGTGAAAGGCAACAGTTCTAAGACTCCTTATGAATTGTGGTATGGTAAAGTTCCTACTATGAAATATTTCAAAGTTTTTGGAGGTAAGTGTTATATCAAAAGAGATGAAGATCTAGGTAAGTTTGATGCAAGATGTGATGAAGGTATCTTCCTTGGATACCTTGGAATCCAGAATGCAATCCAACTGCAAAGGTTTTCTTGGAGGCAAAGCCTTAATCCAATCAACATCTTTAGCCACCACATCTGATCTACTTTCACCAAGCAATGGAGGTCTGAAAGGAAAAAGATCACAAACATTGAAAATTGGAGAGATACCAAGGCCAGATGGTAACTCAACCTCATATGCATTTGGACCAAATTTGTGCACTATTCTACATGGCCCAATCTTCTTCATCAGGAGTTTAGTTGGCTGACCCTTTGGCAGCCTTTCTTTCCTCAGATATGCCATAACTAAGTCACCAACTTTGAATTGCACTTCTCTTTTCTTCAAATCTATCTTTTCCTTGTACTTTGTGACTGATTTTTCTAGTTGCAACTTGACTTGATCATGGACTATTTTCATGGAGGTAGTAAACTCTTCACCAAGTGTGCTCCTTCTATCCCATCCTTGGAGATCCTTCAGCTCAATTGGCCCTCTTGGATGAAAACCATAAACTATCTCAAAAGGACTTTTACCAGTGCTCCTATTCCTTGAATCATTGTAGGCATATTCAGCCTGACTGATAACCAAGTCCCATGCCAAACCATGCTGCTTTGTAAGGCATCTTAGAAGGTTTCCAAGTGATCTATTAACCACCTCAGTCTGACCATCAGTTTGTGGATGGTAGGCTGATGAAAAGGACAACTGTGTGCCCAACTTCCTCCACAAGGTCCTCCAGAAGTGACCTACAAACTTAGAATCTCTGTCAGTTACAATGGACAATGGTAAACCATGTATCCTTACTACCTCTCTGAAAAATAGACCTGCAACATGAGATGCATCATTTGTGCATTTACATGGCATAAAATGAGCCATCTTGCTGAACCTATCAACAATAACAAACACACTATCCACCCCTCTGGCTGTCCTGGGTAACTCAAGCAAAAAATCCATGGTGATACTTTCCCAAGGTCTGTTGGGAATGGGAAGGGGCTGGTATAGACCTGCATTTGAAGACACACCTTTGGCTCTTTGACAGATTGCACAACTAGCTACATACTTCCTTACATTTGATTGCACCTTTGGCCAAAAATAGAACCTTGTGACTTGTTCTAGTGTCTTGTATAAGCCAAAATGTCCTCCTAAAGAACCATTATGCTTCTCCTTGATGATGTTGTCTCGCATGGAGCACTTAGGGACACAACAAATTACCTTTAAACAAGAGGCCTTCCTGCAAAACAAAATCTGCATACTCTCCATGGAATGTGTTAGCCAAGTTCATACAAACATCATAAGCCTCTTTAAAATCAGAATGTTCTTTATACAGCTCCTTTAAATAGTCAATACCCATGTTTTCTAGCTGAATTTCATGAACAAGAAGCAACGTCCTACTCAATGCATCAGCCACCTTATTAGAGACCCCTCTTTTGTGCTTAATTGTGAAGGTGTAAACTTGTAGCTGTTCCATCTATTTAACATGTCTATGGTTCAATTTTTCTTGATTGTTAAGAAAGCTTAAAGCATGATTGTCAGTAAACACAATAAATTCTTTGGGAAGAAAATAATGTCTCCATTTCTTAAGAGCTTGCACCATTGCATAGAGTTCTAAGTCATAGGTAGAATACCTTTGCTTGGCTTCATTCAACTTTTCTAAAAAGAATGCCACCGGATGTCCTTCTTGGTTGAGAACAGCACCAATAGCTTGCTGACTTGCATCAGACTCAACAACAAACACCTTATCAAAATCAGGGAGTACTAAGGTAGGTAACTCAGCCACCTTTGTTTTCAACAACTCAAAACTATCATCAGCTTCCTTTGTCCACTGGAATCTACATTTGACTCCACCCTTGATGGTGTTGAGGATGGGAGCACTAATGTGACTGAAACATCTGATAAACTTCCTATAGAAAGTCACCAATCCATGGAAACTTCTCACATCTCCCACTATTTTTGGGGTAGGCCAACTGAGAATAGCTTCAACCTTAGAGGGATCCATCTTCAAAAAGCCATTAGAAATGATAAATCCCAGGTATATAAGTTCAGTTTTCATGAACTCACATTTGTCTAAGTTGATCATCAACTTGTACTCATGTAGCTTCTCCAACACGTGACTAACATGCTTCACATGCTCTTCCCTTGTCCTGCTGAAGATTAGTATGTCATCAAGATAAACAAAAACAAATTTACCTTTGAATTCAACTAATACCTCATTCATCAGGTGCATAAATGTACTTAGCACATTGCTAAGACCAAATGGCATAACAATCCATTCATAAAGACCTTCATTGGTCTTGAAAGTAGTCTTCCATTCATCTCCCTGTCTGATCCGGATTTGATGATATCCAGATTTCAAATCAATCTTTGAGTAATAGCATGATCCTCCAAGATAATCCAAGAGATCTTCAATCCTTGGCATTGGGAATCTATACCTTATGGTGATCTTGTTTATGGCCCTTGAATCTGTGCATAGCCTCCACTTTCCATTCTTCTTAGGAGCAAGTACACTTGGAACTGCACAAGGACTTAGACTCTTCCTAATTAGCCCTTTCTCCAGGAGATCTTGAATTTGCCTTGCCGCCTCTTCATTTTGCTGTGGAGTCAGCTTGTATGCAGCCTTGTTAGGCAATGTAGCACCAAGTATTAAGTCAATTTGATGACTAATATCCCTCATGGGTGGTAAGGAGTTGGGAAATTCCTCTACCACAAGGTCTTAATACTTATCTAGAAGTTGCTACACTTCTAATGGAATCTCCTATTTTTGATCTTGCTGATTTGATCCACTCTTGGGCTTCATGACCAAGGCATACCCCTGGTTGTCATTCTCCTTCAAGAGGTTTAGGAACTCTTTGCCATTCACCAACATGACACTGCTGTCATTTTCCTTCCCCCTGGGCTGCTCCAACAAAGGATCTATTTTGAATGGTCTTTCACTCTTGGTGATGACATAAGTGTTCTTCTCACCATCATGCTAAGCTTTAACATCATACTGCCATGGATGGCCAAGAAGCAGGTGACATGCATCCATAGGGATGATTTCACATAACACTTTGTCCTTGTAGTCACCAATTGCAAATTCAACCCAAGTTTATTCTTCCACCATGAAACTTTGGTTCTTGTTCAACCAAAAAATCTTGTGAGGACTGATATGAGGCAGCCTCTTCAACTTACACTTCTCAACCATCTCAGTGGATACCACATTCTCAGTAGACCCTGAATCCACTATGATTTTACAGAGTTTCCCATAGGCTAGGCCTTGGGTTCTAAAAAGATTCTTCCTCTGAGGGGGCTCTTGTTTCAATGGCATCTTCAACATAAACCTTTTGATCATCATACTCTCTCCATCTAGAACAGGTGCAACACTTCCCATTGGCAAATTCACACTCTCATAGTCATCATCTTTCACTAACTGATTTCTCTTTCCGCTGTCATGAGAGCTACTGGCTTTCTCTGGGCATTTGTTCATTGTATGGCCAACTTGGTTGCAGCCATAACACCTTCTAGTGAAGACTCCTGGTCCTCTACCTCCTCCACCATTTCTGCCCCTACCATCAGGCCTTTTCCAACCTCTAAAACCTCCTCTATGCTCTGTCTTAGGTGATGTTTCTTGCTGACTGTTATTTTCAGTTTTGTTGAACTGTCCCCAGCCAAAACTGCCTCTTCCTCTTTAGTTTCCGCCACCTCTACCTCTGGCACTTTGTTCACCCTTCCTTCTCAGCTTTTCCTCTACTCTGGAGGCCAATAAGAAGCATTCATCCACTGTTTTTGGTAACACTAAATTTATCTCATCTTGCAGATTGTATTTAAGTCCATTTAGGTACCTAGCCACCATCCCTTTTTCATCTTCATTATGATTGGCCCTCATACTGAGTCTATGAAATTCTTCTGTGTAGGCAGCCACATCCATGTCTTTTTGTCTCAAATTCTAAAATCTCCTTATGATTTGAATCTCATAGTTAGGTGGCATGAACTTGCTTCTGAGCATAGCCACCATTTTGCTCCATTTAGTGATGGGACTCTTCCCAATCTTCTCCCTCTCACTCTGCATATAGTTCCACCATACAAGTACAGAACCTCTTAGCCTTGTCTTGGCAAACTTGACCTTTTTGCTGTCATTGAACTCTTTGTAATCAAAGAAATTGCACATAGCTTCTATCCAATTGGTGAGAGCATCTCCATCCAACTTGCCATGAAAGGTAGGCACATCCATCTTGGGATCACCACTGTCTCCATGAGCACCCTTAAGTGCATTCAGGAAAGCTTTCTGATCTGTAGACATGTCCTACTCCTGAGGACTCTCTTTTGCCTCTACTTCTTCATTTGTGTCAGAAGAACTTCCCTCTTCTTTGGTCTTGCCTTTAGACTTCTTCTCTTCTTGCAATTTTGCTTCTTGCAATCTTGCTTCAACCATCTCTTCCACCAACTTCTTGATGGCATCTTGACTCATTGTCTTGGGAGGCATTGTACTAGCCTCTGTTTCAATTTCCTCTTCTGACATACATTGCTTCTAATCAGAATATTGGCTCTGATACCAATATGATGCAGAGGTAAAAGTAGTGGTTGTTGAATTTCACTCAATGAACCTAGATCTCAATGCTTCCTTCAAGAGGTTTACAAGGTGTTTATTATTATAAGCCTACACAAGGATTCTCAAGGAACTGACATAGCCTAGGACCACACCCTAGTGTCCACCCACACAGGCTATTCAACTTCCCAATGGGGAGTCCTAGCTCTAACCAACCCATATACATAATCCACCTTCTAGGACAGCAATCTACCTACTATTACCTCTACCACAGGATCTTCACACTATACCAAACATGTACTTATCAAGGACATGACCCACATGAGGTCTCTAACCCAATGACTAAATTCTATACTATACAAGACAGTGGACAACAAGTTACCATGTGACTGTCCTATAACAGTGCCAAAGGAGACTATTTCCTTATAGCCCTTGAGAACGACTAACACAAGTATATCTCCTTAAACCTTCAAAAGGCAATCAGAATCCTTTACATATTCCAATACCCATTATGAACTTACACCTACCCTCCAAGTTGCAGAGCCATACTTTGTTATAGGTTATAATGACAGCAAACTGTTGTTTTCAAAGAAGAGGCCTAATTTTAGAGGTTGTATGAAGGAAGTGTATCAAGCTAACATAAACTAGACCTACCAAGCAGTCATACAGACTTATCTTCACCACAAGACATCAGAACCACCATATATTACCTCTTCCTTTTGACTGTTATCAGTATTTGGAACGTTGTCCACTGTTTCATACTAACTAGTCACTGTTTTTGACTAGTTAGAGTCATACCAGACACTTTGAAGAGGAGTATTCAACTTGCAACCAATGGAAAACATAAAAACCTAACCTAGCTTCCTCCATCCTTCTAAAATAGGTGATAACTTTCAGAGGATAGAGGAAAAATTCACCATTTTGGACGCAAACCCTAGTTTAGAGGGTTTCAAAACAGTTTTTACAAAATGGATTGGTTCTTCCTCCTATATAAGTGTCAAGAGCTCTAATTTGATGCAAAAGAAAGGTGATTCAACATGCAAACATATTTTCCAGGCCTTGGACCCCTTACTATCTGTACTAGGCCATACAAAATGACTATTCCTTGCAGAATATAGAAAAACACTATTTTTTCAAACAAAAAGACTCCTCTCTCATTTATGTCCGCTTGTTCATACAAAAATATTGTTTATAGAAAGTTTTTTAACCTTTCTACTTCCCTTCTACCAGTACAATTTCCCATGAAAGGCAGTGAAATGTTGGAATTTGCTTTTTCTTAAAAAACACACTAAGTTTCAAAAGGAGCATTCCTATAAAATAGGCCTTCACTAACTCTATATTGGACCAGTCAATCAAAATGACTAAATATTTATTATAAAAAATTAGAATGGCTTTCAAAGCCTTAGAGAAAAATAAAATAACATGAAGACAAACTAGGAAATAGCCAACAAAATGACTAAATTGGGAGCTCCTGCATCAATCAGCGCAACCTGATGCATTGGAGAAAAATCCTCCTCATCATATTCAAACCAAATACTTCACCAATGATCCACCTGTACTTGCTCATGTCCTCATAGGTGATTGGTAGGATCCCCACATAGCTACTAATAATATCATGTCAGAGACCACATGATGCACCCCACTAGATCCTGATGACGTCATCATCATATCAACAAAATAGGGTGATATTCGTAAGATGACTGATATTTGGAATATCACCCCCTGCAAGAAAATCAGGTTGCTAGATAGGCAGATATCGACCCCCACTTAAAATTGATGTCCGCACTATCGGGGTGATCCTGTGAACATGAGGCGATAAAGTAACATTGGGGTGATATCGCAACATCAGGGTGATCTTCACTAAGATGACGGATATTTGAAACATCACCCCCCAGGTGGAAGATCAGGTCATATATGAAATATGACCCCCCATAAGAATATTAGGGTGACAGATACCTTGACTTAGAACTTTTTTGGATTTTTTGGGAAGGTGCCTACAAAATTAATTTCTCGAAACCTGAATGTTCATGCAGGCACCAACAGACACTATCATCCTCCATACAATGTGGCTCATTGCATTCATCACAGGCAACAACATTATTATACAAAGATTGAGCAATCATACATTGTGATTGTGAGTGAGGCATCTGACATATTATGCACCATGGGGTATAGTCAACAATGTTAACATCTTTCTTCAAAGGATCAGGAGTCTCCTTAACATTTTGAGCTCTTTGACTAGTGTTCCTATTTGGGAGAATTGGTTTACCATTGTGCCAATTAGTGTTGTATGGCATATCATGCAATGATGGTGTCTTCTCTTAGCTTTGATAAACCTGCCTTTCAGGACCTATCCCTTTTTCATTTTTAGCAAGTCTATAACTTAGGTCCTTAACAATAGTTGTCAATTTATCCAATTTCTCCTCAGAAGTAGATGCATTACCTTGAGTACCTTGAGACTTATTATTTGGATTTTGTAGAATTACATCATCCCTTCTATTTGTCTTACCAGATGCTTTCCTATTATTTTCAATGTTGGTTGCAATTCTAAAAGCATCCCTGAGGCTAGTAGGACCCTTATCTCTTAACCCATAAGTTGTTTTAGCATCAAAAGCATTTATGTATAGTACCATGTACATTGGTTCATTAGGCCTCATGTGAAGTGGTAATTTGTTCAACATTCTAGTGAACCTACCATTAAAATCTGCAACCTGCTCATTTGACCCCTTAGTAATACTAGTGAATTTATTTATAAAAAATCTTGGATCAGTCTTATCACCATATTGTTCTTTAAAAATCCTTCTGAAGTCATCCCATGATATGACACTCTAATCAAGCAGACTTTTATACGACTCTCTAGCTTCATCAACTAAGGATTGCATAAACAATTTCATAAAAACATCTTCATATTCAACCTCAAAGTTGTCCATAACATTCTGAAAGGCCTTCAAATGATCTTCCCCTAACACAACATTGTTTCTTGAAAACTTTGGTATCTGAAGCCTTACATGTTTATCAATGGGGTTAGGGTAACCAGGAATACCATTAAAAACTAGCTGCCTGAATCTATCCAACTGCATAGGCTGTCTACCAAACTGATTAACATTTGCATTCCTGTTGACATTCTGATTTCTCACATTGTTCAATGGTACCCTAACATTGTTTGCATTTTGTCTCAAATCATTCTGTTGATTTTGGACTTCATTTCTTTGCTGGTTCCTCAGCACATTTGCATTATCAAGGGTGGGAACTGAATCATATTGAGCAATTTTCAAAGCTTGCACCTTTTGTATCATATCATCTCTGATCTTCAAGGCCTGCAAATACTCTAATTCAGCCCTCAAGCTCTTGATTTCTTCAGCTAATTCTTCATCTTTGGGCATAAAAGAGGATGGTCCCATTCCATTTTGGTCATCATCATCATCCCTTAGGGACTCAGTTTCTTCAAATATGTCAGGGGGATCTAAGAAAAGGCATTCCTGAAACACCTCTGATCTCATTCTCACTCTATCACCTTGTTGTCTTTCATATCCATCATGAATTTCAACCTCTGTGTTTGAAAAATAAGGTGCCTGCTGCTCTGAAGATCCTGGATTATATTGGGTATTGTCATTGTTTCTAGGGTTAGGAGAACCTTCCTGATCAGCTTGAACGGTCCCTTTTCTCCTATACACCATTTTTTTGGGTAATTCTTCAAGCAAAGGATTATGCAGGGATCTTCTCCCTTACATACAAATTTCACTTTACCGGTTGGGAGATTTGTTCGGAGTTGCCACCTACAACTAGGAATTAATTTTTAAACCAAGGTTCTTACACAAAGCATCCCCAGTGGAGTTGCCAAATCTGTTGGAGTTTTTCCCAGACTGGATGCTTCCCAGTTATCCCTACAAGGTAGCCATCATTGATCAACATGATTCCCAGGCTAGGGGCCAACAGTACAGGAGATAGACTCTATGAATATCTCCTCTTCTTCTTTAGGCTTTGCAGAACCAACGGGGGTATTCACTATTCAACACCCATAAAATATGCCTGTGAACTTATTGGGATGTTGACACAAAGCAGATAAATCCTCTATTATGCAGACCAAAACTGTGAAATAAGTACAAAGGGGCTAGCTTTGGGCCTATGCTCAGTTGTGGGACAAAGGATTTTGGTCCTTAAACTACTTCTAATATCCTAAAGGTTTATATTTGAAGTTTGAATTTGTATTTTGTATTTGGATATAGAACTGGGACCTTAGGTTGTAACCTCCATACAAGACTAGATTGGTGCCTATCTCAAGGTTCGGAGTCAATAGACATACATATATAAATGACTGCCATAAACTTGAATCAATAACTAGGTTTCAAGGGGATTTTTTAGTGTCTTCCTTACAGATACTTCCCAAGACTGAGTATTTAGTCATTCATACTTAATGATATCCTTGTTGTAGCATATCTTTCCCAATGCTCAACCTAAAACATTTAATTTGTTCCTTGAACAAAGGTAAGAGATTAGACATTCAACACAGAAAATCCATGTCCTTGAATCCCAAATAACCCTTAGCTATTTAGATTCAAAAGAAAAGATGCCCACAACCTGGAGACAAACAACTAAACACATGCAACTATGCATTTTTCATATAAAACAACATGAAACTAGTAAAACTACACATAAAACATTCAACACATGATTCATAAAGTCACAAGACACCCAAAAATAGTGCCACCTGCAAAGCTGTATCTTCTTACTCCACCAAAATTTGTCTAGTTTTTAACAACAAAAAAATGATTAACATAATTCTGATATAAACCAAGAACGTGTACTCAGCAAACAAGTACAATGGTCATTTCAAAATTCCTCTAGATACAGCGCACCATCAGAATGGCACCAAGAACATTCAATGCAACTGAGAGAAACAAAGGAAAGAGCAGGTGAGATCAGGATGTGAGGAATCGATTGAAGATTTTCCCATTAAAAATGGTAGTTGGCTTGTCATTTCGACCTATACCTCTGCAAACCTGCCATTAATGCCAACTTATCGATGGCCTCAAGATGCAACAATGATTCGCATGTTCCTGAAGTTTTTTCCCGCCTAGAGAAGATGCAGTGAACACACAGAAATTCCTTCCTTCCTTAGACACTCAAAATAGGGCCGTCAATTGCCTTCTTATCGCTGAGATCTGTAGCTCCAAATCGCTTTGAAGCATCACCAGCCAATGAAAATGTGCCGCGCAGGCAGCTTTTCCCTATCACAAACTTTTCACAGCACAAACATATATTTTTACCTTTCTGCCCATTTGCACATTCAAATTTTTGTATATGCAAAAGCACATACATACAACTGCCTTTTTCTCATTCAAATCCTTGTATAATGCAGTTGTATATGAGATTGTATATGCATACAATCAACCTTCATACAAGGTGCGGACCCCAAATCATTATGAATCAAATTGAAATTGCATTCGAGTCCCGCATTGTATCTTCGGTCTTTGCATCTTACCTTGTACATTGTACATACATACATACAACACAGATTCCAGCATAGTTGTCAATCGGATTGAAATTACCTTTGAAATTTGGCTTGTATCTACCTCAATGTATGTCCCGTTGTATATCGCATATACAATGCGCAACATACAACCCGTGGACCCCAGCTACTTATCGGCCATAATGTATTCTCCTTTCACGTCTGGGTTGTATCTCTTCTTCCTTGTATATATTCTTGTATATTGCATATACAAATGCAATATGCAACCCATAGAACATACAACTAAGCGGGCCCTGCCGAGTTCTTGAAACTTTGACTTTGACCATACCCGCTTGCATATTTCTTTGTATCTATTGCTTGTATGTTCAATTGTATATTGGGGACATACAATCCCAATATACAATGGCAGACTTCATCTGATTCAGAAATGTACTTAACCCCTTGGTCGCGTCCGCTCCTTGCACATTTCCACTTGTATATTCACTTGTATATGCAGTTGTATGTTGGAGATACATACAATGCAACATACAAAGTAAATTGTTTTGACTTTTCAACTCTGCACTTGTATGTATGTCCGCGAGGTCTGATTTGATAAACTTTGTCGTCCGGGACTTGTATATTCTGCATTGTATGTTCTTTTGTATATTGAATATACATACAATCCTTTTGCATACAACCTGTGGGCTCAACCACTATTTCAACTCGATTGGAACCTTTTTGAGATCTGCACTTGTATATACCCATTATATATCAAATACACAACAATAATATATATGCAAATATTTACATACAAGCATGGAATCTAACCTAGAATATGCCATATACAACCCGATATGCATACAACGATACATACCAGGATTTTTCACCATTTTCAAAGGGTTTTCTTTGGACTTAGCATTTTTTTCAATCTTTTTTAGCATGATGGGAGAAAGTGGTAATGCAATGCAAAGGGGTCAGTCAACCTACGAGTGCTAAGGCATGAGAATGCAACTTAAGTGATTGAGAACCTGCTACAGGAGGTCAACGGTGAAATAGAAGATACAATGCTTGATTTCGAGGGAAAACAAAACCTAAGGGACTAAGGGTTTGAGGAAACAAAAATACAGGCTTGTAGACTCGACTCAAAACCCTAACCCTAGGTGGGCACCACTAGGTGGCAGCCTTTTGCAAAGTTTATATCTTCTTTCTAGATGACTGCACACTCATCTCATATATATTGTGAAGTTCTATTTTATGGTAGTCAAGTTGGCATATTGTTTTATAATTATCTTGCCTTCCACTGTTCCATCTGTTGTTCCATGTGGCATTTACTTGACTATTTCTATGAGACACTTGTAACTTTGAATGTGATATAACTATTTAAACTTTGATCATCTTAAACAGTATGAAAACAACATCAGAAATACTTGGTATAAAATGTTGTTTCATCTTACTCCCTTGTCATAATGAGATGACCCTTCACAAGATTTATTTTGCAACTTGTTCAAATGATACATAATTTCTTGTATCCTCCTTGCTTTGTCTCTCTTCTCTTTATGAGGCACAATAATTTGAAAACTTGTATCACTCCTTAGATGATTGTAATCTGATTTTTGAATTTGTCTTTTTGTCAATCTTGATTCAGTCATATAGCTTTGATTTGTTTCAATCAACTGTAATGATGTCATGATGACATCTTCTTTATGTAAGTTGATTAGATGATGCATGATATAGCTTAGAATGATGCATCCTATCTTTTTCTGATACTCTTTTCAAAAAATGAAAAGAAACATGCTGGGCTCAAACCCTTGTGGGAGCCACATTTAATCCACATGTTTATTTGTCTTCAAATAACAACAAAATTTATCCTATACCTGCACAGTGAACAAACAAGTTAGCATAAAAAATTACCTGATAACATTGATTGATCTCCTTGATGATTTCTTCTTGATCTGTATCATTATCTGATCTAAATTCTTATCTGAATGCATGATATGATAAGTAGATGTCTCTACTTGATAAAAGCATGTGATAACTATAAACATCCGGAGCACTAACGGGGATGTCCCAAAAATTTTGTAGGTTTCAACTGGATGGTGTCTTGGAGTGTAGAATGAAGACTGAAGACTTGAAGACCAGCTTCAATAGCAACCTCCATCATCAGGCAATGATGGATGTTTAGATTTATCATATGTTCTTTTCTCTTTTCTTTTATCAAACAGATACATAGCTTGCATGTCTGTAATTGCTCAGTTTAGTTACTCCCACGGCTTGTGTGGGACACATTTGAACATTTATTTTAAACATGATCAGTTAGTTTCTCTGATGCATATGATGTATATGTATTTCCTTTTTAATCAATGCATGAGATAAAGTAACAGATACCTGGATGTATGTTCAAAACATGACATGAAATAATAGTGTAATACAATATCTTTCTCTCTTTTATTCAAAATTGATTAATCTAAATAATCAATTTAACTTATAACTCCTGAAAGATCAAACTTTGTAGAACAACTGTATCTCCTTGAATTTTTGATCCTTTGATGATTAATTCTTTTGTCATGATAACTTATCAGTCTTGATTGGGCTGATGGGTTATCTTGACAACAAAATCTTCTTTTCAACTTTGTCAAGGCATCAACCATTCAAGAATGCATAACCTTGAAGTTTTCAATTATTCCTTCTGAACAATTACACTTAGGTCCAACTAATTTTAAGTGTGAACAAAAAATTAGTAACAGGTTTGAAAGGATGATGATGATGGTACTTGAACGTTTTGTACATGTTTTGTATCAGTAACACCATCATTAATGACATTTTTTTTTGTCCAAAACTGAGGTTTGTCACTAGATTGATTGTTGTTATCTTTGTTGTCTTTATAAGTCTTGACTAACCCTTTAGAAATGAGGCATTTTTCAATTGTGACACCTTTTTTTATGATCTCATCAAAAGTATTAGTACATTGCACTTGAAGGTGAAATCCCATTTCTTGATTCAAGTTTTGGACAAAGATGTTAACCAATTGTTTTTTAGGGATAGGCCAAGGGAATCTACTAGCAAGATTTCTCCATCATTGTAAGAAGGTAGAGAAGCTCTCACCATTTTTTTGTTTAGTATTGCATAAATCCATCATGGTGATCTCATGTTTAATGTTGTATGAGAAGTGTGCTACAAATTTTTTAGCTAGTTCTTGAAAAGTGATGATGTTGTGAAGGTGGGAAAACCACTCTAGAGCTTGGCCTCCTAGGCTTCAAGGAAATAGTCTCATGAGATAAGTGTCATTATAAGTGACTTCTAGGCAAGCTATGTAGAATTCCTTAAGACGTTCCCTTGGATCACCCTCTCCCTTATATTTATCAAATTTAGGCATCTCAAAGTTTGGAAGGAAATGGACCATGATGAGGGACTTATTAAAAGGGAAAGGACATATGTATTCAAATGTATATTGTTTCTTTTGTTGTCCTGTTTGTAAATTTTCAATCATTTTCAACATTTTTTACATGTCTTGTGCCCAAGGGTTGGAGTTGGATGATGGTGGGGTTGTGTTAAATGGGGATGATGAATTGTATTGTGGGTTGATATATTGTTGGTTGAAAAGTGGTTGTGGTATTGTGGATTGGTGTGATATGGGGCTTGAAGTTTGCATGTTATATGTATTGATCGGTGGGATAGATGTTGCAATGTAAGGAGAAGGGATGAAAACTTGAAGTTGTTGGATATGTTGTGACATGTAAGCTAATGTGTTTGGGGTGGGTATTTGAATGGGTTGTGATAGTTGGTATTTTGACTCTCAAATGTGACGAAGGATCAGGTATGGTGGTTTGTGAAATGGGGGTGTTAGAAGTTGGTTGTGAGTTTGATGTAGGATTAGAACCACTTTTTAGACCTTTGAGGCTATCATGAGGCAGTTAGTAGTTTAGGTCTTGTTTGTGTTTCCAAGAAGGTCTGTTAGACCAAATGCATGTAATAAGGTCATGCTGATCAGGATAAGATCATGCTGACCAGGCTTTTGCTATTTTTAGCTAGTTCGTTATAACAGCTGTCATGATGTATGTTCGGTGGGATCTCCCAGCCGCTTGGAGAATTCCCAGCCGCTTGGAGTCGGGTCAGTAGTACTCATAGGAAAGTCTTTATAAGCATGAGATCGTTTGATACTGGATATACAGACAGATATCATCGATCGAGCTAGGTTGCAGAGAGTGAGACTGAGAGAGAGATTGGTCATATTGTATTGCATCTTTGAAATCAATAAAGTGATCCTGTTTGTGTTCTTGCTCTGGTTGCATTCCATCACTTGATTGATTTGCTGGTTTGAGTGACTTCATGGATTCACTGATCCATTCCACCGGTTGACTCATCTGATCGGTGGAATGGTAATGTACAGTAGGTTAGATTGTAGTTTGTTTTCCGTTTGCATGCAGGTGTGCAGGATCGCGGTCGACAGATGCTGAGAAGCCTAGCATCCTCATGTGCTAGGTCAAACTGATAAGACAGAGTGTCGAAGATCACCCTGAGAGTGGATCGGATCATCCCTGGAGGATCGGCGAAGTGAAACTTCGCAAAAGCTGAAAGTTCGTGAAGACGGCATCATCAGGATATCTGGGTGAATATCCTGCAGTCGGGTTAGACATCGTCATCCGGATAAGTGGAGGAGATCGGCATGATGTTGTCGATTGCATGAAGTGTGAGTTCGTCGGGGTGATCATTATCATCAGCAGGAGGAGCCGAGGTGGAGTGTATCGGCATCAGGATCATCATATCGGAAGTGCCAAACATCCGCATATCGCGAGTAGATGCGGAAGAGAAAGTTCGGATTTTTGACTAAGTGTTGAAGAAGTCATCAGGATATTGGGTGACGTCATTGTCATCAGGATATGACGTCATCGTCATCAGGATATTGAGATATCCCCCCTATGCGAGTTCATCCTGCTGTCGTTAAGTATTGGCATCGGCAGAAAGTGTATTAGCGTCATCAGGAGGTTTCGAAGAGAACCGGATAAAGTAGATCATGATGCTGTTGCTTGTGTCGTCGGGTAGCGGAGCATCGAAGGTAAGCTGCTGAAGGTGATCGTCATCAGGATATTTGAACAACCGGATGTTGAATATCCTGCTGACGAAGGAAGTGTTGCATATGATGATGACGATGGAGTTCGGAGCCCGATGAACAGTGCAACCGGAGGATGTGTGCGCCCGCTGAACATCATGATGATGATGTTAGGAGGAAAGCGGAGGAGGTGAATAGTAGTCGGCAGGAGGACAATTGCGAGTGTCCGAAATATGATGATGCTGTTGGTTTTAGGAAACATGATGATGCTGACAGTATAAAGCGGAATATGATGATGATGGCGAAGATGATGATGATGAGGTTGGTCTGCAGACATTCATGCTACATGCGAAGGTTATAGTGTGGATGCCTCTGCATCAGATGTTGCAATGTAAGGAGAAGGGATGAAAACTTGAAGTTGTTGGATATGTTGTGACATGTAAGCTAATGTGTTTGGGGTGGGTATTTGAATGGGTTGTGATAGTTGGTATTTTGACTCTCAAATGTGACGAAGGATCAGGTATGGTGGTTTGTGAAATGGGGGTGTTAGAAGTTGGTTGTGAGTTTGATGTAGGATTAGAACCACTTTTTAGACCTTTGAGGCTATCAAAAGTTTGAATGCGAGGGTTTTCCCCTAGGTTTTCTACTCTAATGGTGGATGTTGAAGGGTTTTGTCTTTTGAGTTGAGAAGTGTCAAAATCATATGGTAATTTGGCACCACTTTTAGCTAGTAATAGGAAGAAATGATTCAGGTCTATTTTGAGAAATCGTTCCATCAAATCCATGTTTGTATTTAGAAAACTCTTTCATTCTTCATGACATTTCAAGATCATTTTCAGTCATTTATTCTATGACCACTCTCTCATGTGAATGAAATTAGTGTGTGACTTGAAGAAGAGGTGGATATGTGGTCTTCTCTTGTTTATTTGAATCAAAGATGCCACTTGGCATTCCTACTATAAATTGGTTTGACTCCATGAGTTTCTTTGCTTGTGACCTTGTTATTGGCATACAATGATAAGACCTAGTTTTGATGGGATAAAGATTATGGAAGATATGATATGGTGAAAATGTGTTTTGATTTTTGGGATGATGATATTGATTTGGAATTTATTGAACTCAAAATTTGATGATGATGGTGTGAATTGGATCTTTGATATTTTGGACTAAGATGTCAATAGAATAAATGATACTTGATGGATGACAAAAGATGATGTTGATATTTGGATAAAAACCAAAATTGAATCAAATAAATCTAGATCTTTTGTGATTAGGGATGATAAATATTTTTGTTTATTACTCAGGGTAGACAAGTTCCTAAGCAATGATAGGATAAGAATCACCTTTTCTTACTTGAGAGGGACAAGTTCTCAAGTAAAAAAAGAGGATAAGGATTTGGAGTTCACTAACTTAGGAGTTGTCAAGGATCCTAAACTAACTTGTCCAAATTGGATAAAGTCTAACTTGACACTCTACTTGAGATAGATAAGTTCTCAAGCACAAATGTAAGAGATGAAGGATGAAAGATCTAGATTTGGTTCAGGACAAATTTGATTTTTGTATTGATGATTATTTTGGGATCAATTAAGGATGATGTGTGATAATGGATAAAGATTAATCTAGGTCTAAAGTGACTAAATGAATCTTTTAGTAATGGATATGAGTCTAAAATGTGGCTATGATAATGTGAGATGGACATAAGTGATGTTGATTATGGTTTGATGTATGAAAGGAAATAGTTAAGGTAATTAGGAAAATGGCGCAAGACTTTGATGCTAGAAGATGATCTAGGTGCAAAGACGAGTGTAATGAATGATAACTAGGTCTATGTGTCATCAATCTAGCTAAGGACTTGAATGCTTTTTTGTGTCAAATAATTTGGCAAGATATTTTAAAGATAAAAGAAAATAGAGATTTTAAAGACACAAGTAAACATAATGGTTGACTTGAATTTTCAAGGTAATAAAGCTAATTAGATTATACGGGTTTAACACATGAATACACGCCAAACACTTGAGCACATGAACAATCCTATTATTATTCAAGTGGGTGTGTCAAAAATGACAGTCGAAAGGTCTTAAACTAGAATAAACAATCCTCTAATGGAATTCATGATATACACAAGGTACATGGGGCCTAATCTATGAACACTAGTCCATCTACAAGCATGTGACATAAGTGCAAGAAAATGTCACTTCACCTTGTTTCTTGAATTACCAGGGGCCCCAAGGTTGTGCCAAACACAATGATGACTAGATTGAGGTACAACTTTCATTCTTTCCCCTTTATATACCTCACCAAAACATGTGGTTGAGGTCACCCCTTGGTGTGGGTGTGTCTCCAAGGTAGGCCTCTTAAGGGTGTAGACACCTAAAATTTTCCCATTCCCAGATTAGACATTCACTTACCATACTTCGCATTAATTAAATAATTCTAATTATTTGATTAAGTCAATTTTCCTCCACATATTAATTAAATAAATTTAAATTATTTATTTAATTAAAGCTAATATTCTATTTCCTTCAAAATAAATAAAATTCAATATTTTATTTATTTATCCATGTGCATGAAATTGAATAATTAATTAATTTAATTTCCTATTATTCCATCTCCTCCATAATTCACTCTCAATTAGTTTAGATAACTAATCAATCAAATTAGTTAACTAAATCAGTTAACAAGTTAGTCAATCTAGTTAACTAATCGATCAATTTAGTTGACTAATCAATCAATTTAGTTAACTGAGTAATCAACTCAGTCAACTCTTCAATTAAATTTGTTAACTCCACTGATGCATGAGAGGACAAAGAAAATTGCCACTCTCTCATTTGCTCATGTCCTCTCAACTAATTATATCCATTGATCTCTCTGATCATTCACAATCATTGATATTCACTTCTAGAAATCTATAAATTGAACATCCTTCTCAACCTCTGGGCATCTCTCATCTTCATACAACATCATGCTGCTGAAATCATTCTAGATCATATCATCCTCATACAAGGTTATGTTGTTTAATTGAGCAATCCACATATCAACAAAGCAAGGAGTAATCCATTGGAGTTGGGTGCACTTCAATAAGCTCAATCAATGAGGTTGGATTTGTGAATGCAAAGGGAGTTATATTGTATTGATTTATATATTGCTTTTATTTATATTTACATATTAGATTTTACCTATCATATTTTGGCACACCCAGTGGGACCCATGCCCCTGAAATCTAACTTTTTTGGGAAGAAATTTTGTATTTTTATGCAACAAGAACATAAACGTAAACGTGCCTTTGATTGTAAAAGAACGCTTTTGCGTTAGGTCCGTGTGCCTACACTACAGGTCGGCACACCTTTGCTCCGGGTCGATGTGCCTTTGTCTAATAAATGTGTGTCTTTGTTTGCTAATCTAACTTTTCTATTTTTGTTGTTTCAGGGCTAATTTGTTAGGTTTTCTCCTGATTTTGGTCTGATGTATCTTGCTGACATCTAGTCTTGTCTATTTATTCTCTAACATCAACTCTTTTAGAAAGAATTAACATCATTTTCTTAACAGGTTTTAGGTTATTTTTAGAAGCGTGCCTTTGATCAACAAAAGCATGTGTTTGTTTCTCTTAACAGTTGACCGTTTTACCCTCTTCAGATTAGACCTTCCAGAGACCACTGGATCATCCTCTGTTTGTCAAAATCTACTTTCTATCAGAGCTAATCCTCTCTTTTTGGTAGGTACCTATTCGCAGTGATGAAAGCACACCTTTGTTTTCTTAAAAGTGTGCCTTCATTCTAAATTAGTGTGCCTTTGTTATCTGTATGTGCACCTTCGCTTTGTGTTTTTCTCTAACTAAAAGCATGCCTTTGTTCCCTATTGGCACACCTTTGTGGCTAGTTGGCATGCTTTTGTTCGCTATCAGCACGCCTTTCCTAAAAGGTAAAAATTAGGTACCTACTCTTTATTTTCTATTTCCTTCTGTGTTTTATGTTGTTTGTTCTATTTTCTGGTTTCTATTTTCTATTTTTTGCTTGTTGTTTTTTGGTTAAAGCTAATGTTTCTCGAGTTTTCGAACTAAC
Organism: Cunninghamia lanceolata; assembly: GCA_027924645.1. Taxonomy (NCBI): domain Eukaryota; kingdom Viridiplantae; phylum Streptophyta; class Pinopsida; order Cupressales; family Cupressaceae; genus Cunninghamia; species Cunninghamia lanceolata. The sequence goes on along the minus strand of BSBN01000429.1, from coordinate 5,739,094 downwards.
TCTTATGGAGTAAAAAGTGGCCATATGCCTTTTTACCTCTTCATTATACACTCTAATTGATCATCCCGAAGGAAATTCCCTGACACCCATGACATTTTGGACCATTGGGACTTTCTTTAGTTTAACCATGACCTAATTTGGGCCCCTAGACTTGGGTGCCAACTACCCAAGTCTCCCCTTATTGGTCGAGGTTAATTAATGGCATGTTGGCTTGGGCCCTTCCAAAATGTTTCTCCTTGTCAACTTTTGTGATTTAAATTCATAAATGTTAGCGGGAAAACATATATAAGTGAGTTTATGCCTTCAATTTAAACCTAGATGGATAATGTAAACTTATGATATTGGAGCAAAGAGCATCAAAGTCATTCATCGTGTTATTGTTGTAGATTTGTGTTTGTATTTGTATGTTTATTGCAGATATGGCATCACCATCCATCTCCTTATGAGTTGAAGAGCTTTCATCCTCTTAAGGACTTCACCTCTAAGGTGACATCATTGCTCTTTGAATCATTTGAATCATTTCATCATTTGGATTATCTTTAGTCTATGCCCTGCAAGGGCACACTCTCTCATTAACAACGGTGTTGAAAGACTTGAATGTCCTTTTGGGGCTTGACTAAGGCAAGTTCCTAAACACCACATCCCCTAAACCCCTCTCTTATTGTCTTGTGTGAAAGTTATAGGTGCAAGTTTCAGGGAAAGTGGAGCTACAAGAAGGCAATGCAGGAATCAAGGTTTCAGGATTCAAAAGAAGTTCTGGAATATTCCTCCAAAAATACTTGGATGGTTGCTGCCCAAGTCCTTTGGGTTTTCAGGCTTTGGATCTAGAATTTGAGCATCATTTACAAAATTTTCTCAGTTTTGACCTCTGACAGATTCTCACTTTTGGACTTGGGTAGTTGCCAAATTCATCCTCTAACACCTCCACTTCTAGAATTAGGTTCTCCTCTGTTCACTAATCTCAGTGCTTCTTTCAGTTTGTTCGTATCTATCACAATTTGAAAGTTATGCTCTGTTCATTATAAAACTAGGGTTTGATAAAAGGCTTGATTAAATCATATCTTTCCATAGAAAACAAGAGCACAAAATCAATAGTTGAGTCCTCTTCCATCTTGTAGTGACTTGGCTTGATTTTGTCCTTGAATGTTATTGTGGAAGAGGGTTTTGATCTAGTTTGTACACTTGTCTTCATCACCCCTTTTTCATATATAACATTTTGGTGAACCCGTAACAATGAACATTTGCATCTTGCTGAGTGTTGAAATCAGTCCTTACATTAATTCATATCATACTTTTCATCGTACATTGAAAAATCTTGCATAAATTTAAAAAAATTGAAAAAATAAGCATTCTAGGCTTGCATAAAGGCATAGTTTTGCATTATTTCCTCACATATCATTGGAAACATTTAAATTTATGATTTTTACATCAGATCTGAGATATATTATAGAAATTAATCATTTCATGATCTCACACCTTGCATTTGCATATCTCATTTGTTAGGGTTTTGTTGAAAACTTGTATTTTTCATATAACCTAGTTATTTGCAGAAGCTAGGGTTAGTGGTCACAATCTTATTTCAAATTTTTCTGCTCCTCTAAACACTCATTCAAGTCTAATTTTGAGTTGTAGTGTTTCTTCATTGTGTGTCCTTGCGTTCAAATTTCCAATTTTGCAATTACACAATGTGTATTTCAACATAAGCAAATAACCATTTTTTCACATATTTTGCAATAAATCAAAAAAATACCAATATCACCTTTTGCGCAGCACTTATAATATTAAATTCACTTCATTTGTAGTAACACTAGTGTGTTTTTTTCCTTCGCAAAAAGATTTGAAAACCCAATTTCCTCAAACTAGTGTTGTTGTGTACAAAAGTCTCTCATATTGGTTGTATTTGATAAATGAATAGATCTTATTATACATAGCCATTCCAAGACATTTTATTATGTCATCTTCATGCCATTTCTCTTTGGTATCTTTGCATGCATATATCAAATATCTTGCTTCTTATAGATTCATAACCCTCATGGGTGAGCATCCTTCAATATTAGAAAATCTAACTGAATTCAAGAGCACCAATGAGAAAGAGAATATTTAAAGTTATTCTATAAATCATGATAATGCATTGGATCTAATATCTAAAGTATATGATGATGACAATGATTCTATGAGTCATCCTATTCCTCCTTTAGTTGAATGTTCAAGCACCTTGGATATCACTAAGGAAATGAAGACCCTTGATCTTCCTCCTTTGTATTAATGTTCAAGTACTTTGGACATCACTAAGGATGTGAAAACCACGAATAGTTCTCCTTTGGTTGCATGTTCAAACTCCTTGGACATCACTAAAGATATAATCATCAACAATTCTCTTTACAATGATGTACCTTCCCTTTGTTCCAATGCTCCTCTTGTAAGAGATGAAGCATTGGTGGATGAAGAAAGGTTTGTCACATTAAATCCTTAGGGATGGATGTCAAGCTTAATCATAGTAAAAACAATGTTAATTCAATCATCATGAATAGACTTATTCCACCCACTAAGGGGATAGTGGATAAGTGCACTAATTTTCTTAAACTCATTGTGAATGGGCACATAATGTGCCTCCTCACTTAAAATTGGTGATTACAGTTCAAGGCGCTTCAACACCACCTAAACCCCCGGGTTACATTCTTAATTTGGCAAAAAAAATTACTCAAGGAAATCAAGCGTATCAAAATGTGTCGCAACAACCCTATCACAATATGGTTGCTCATGCACATACAATACACAAAATAATAAACAAAGTAAACAACAATCAAATATTCCAATCACTTTACCTACTTCTCAACCTATGCTTCCTCAACCACCCCTTCTTACTCATAAAGGTGGTCAAGATTATGATCTTGTTGAGCAACTTCATGCTACTCCTGCTAAGATCTCTCTTTGGGAACTCATAGAAACATTGCCTACATACCACATTATGCTCCAAGAATCTTTACAAAAGGTGATTATACCACATGTTGTTAAGCCTAATGATGTAGCAACCCTGTTAGATTATATGCATGTGACAAAAATAGATATTCTATTTCAACAACATGAGTTACCCTCTATAGAAGTTTAGAAACAATATGATCCTCTTATAATCTTTGTTACTGTAAATAAAAAGTTGGTAAAGAGAGTTATGATTGATAACAGATCAGCTCTTAATGTTTTTGGTGTTGATTTGTTACACAAAATCAACGTTGATAAAAAGTTAATTAAGCCGGATAAGCTTAACATTCATGGCTTTGATAATGTTGTTAGACCATCCCTGGGTACTATAACCTTACCTGTAAAGGCTAAGCCATGACATTGTCTACCATTTTTCATGTCATGCCTGGTGCTCTTTCATATAATATGATTCTAGGAAGACCATGGATTCACACTATGGGGGCAGTTCCATCTTCCCTTCATCGATCATTAAAGTTTATTTATGCAAATAAAATTCACAACATCGAAGTTGATCTGGAGCCAGAGAGTTATTTACAAATTGAAACACAAAAATAGGTCATCAATCATATGACTTTGAATAACTTAAAAGTTGATTCATCAATACCTCTTGTCGTAGATAATGCTATGCAAGATTCAAGATCGAATGCACTTTTTGGTGACAATTGGGGTTCATTAGATTTTACTCCTACCTTTATGGGGGAATATAAACTTAATAACGTGAAAACATCAAAAGTGGCATCGATCTCATCCAAGAAATCTTTGGAACTACCTAAGAAACCTAAGGTTTCTTTAGTAGAAAACAAAGACAATAATTTCACTTACACTACAGACTATGAGACTTATGAGGCCCCACCTTCCTCTAAAAATATGGAGTCTCTCTATGGTCGTGGATTTCAAATCCTTTACAAAAATTGCAACTACGTAGGCAATGGTTGTGGTGTAAGCCAACAAGGAATCAAGGTACCTTTACAAGTTGTTGGAATTAACTACACGACCAGTATTGGATACAGTTCTTTGAAGCCCACCAAAGCCTACCGTCATCCTACTCTTAATGTTAATACGATATCAACAAGATCAAGACTAAATATGATATATCCTGAGATGATAGACATAGATTGTCTGCCAGGAAATATCCCATTGAAACAGGTAAGTATTTCTCTCTCATTAAGCCACACTCGTTATAGCACCTATTCTAGTTTCTCTCAAGGGTGGCCTCTTCCTAAATATATTTGTTGTTAGAATTGTGTTATGTTCCCCCGTGTTGTGTTACATATTGTTTAGGTCTCTTTGGATGACCCTTGATACTCTTGTAAGGTCAAGGATACAAAGAGACTACCTCTGTTGTCACCATTCTTCTACTTTCCTCTCCTCTACTTTATTATTGTGTGTTGTGACTTGGGGGCATAACGACATGGATGGTGTCTTGGGGGCATCTTCTCATGTTGTAAACCCAGGTCACTCATCTCTCCTCTCTCATTTTTATTGTTTATATCCTTTAGTGACTCTACTAGTCGGTGGATGATGAAAACAAATAAACACTGATAAGGATCGTGCGTCCCTTCAGTGAGAAATAAAAAATAGACCCAGTCCATATATGAAGATGGGGTTGATATATATCTGATGCTTGACTAGTAGAATCACTCCATGTTACAATTTGTCTTGTGAAATTCCTTGTAACAAACATTTTACAATACTCTAAATCTGCTCCAACGTACTTTGGATTGTCTTGTATCTCACCTTGTTGCTACGCTCAGTTCTGAGATACCTGTAGTATAGACCAATGGCTATATTCAGTTCTGAACCTGTAAGTGTATCCTTGGTCTCTCATGTCATATGATCTCGACATAGCTTTCATAAATGGATTTGGTTATTATCTTAGAATAATATTTTCTAACCAAAGCTTATATCTTGTTGATTATCTTAGCAAATGATATCGATGTATTTGTGGGAACATTCAGCGATCATGACACATGTCACCTTCGAGGGCATGGGCTTTGCAAAAGCTCTTGTTCCCTTGCATGTTTTCACTCTACCTTAATGTGCTTGATACCGGCAAGCAGGATCAACCACCTTGATGTGGGGGCATATATAATGGTATTTGCTTGGTTATTCTAACACTAACAAAGCATGTTTGAAAGCCCTCATCATGAGGTAGGATGGTGTATCTCTTGAGCTAGTGCAGATCATTCTAAGAGAAAAAATCCCTCATCATGAGGTGGGATGGTGTATCTCTTGAGCTAGTGTGCATCCTTTTATAGAAATCCCTCATCGCGAGGCAAGATGGTGTATCTCTTGAGCTAGTGCACATCCTTTTATACAAAATCCTCATCGCGAGGTGAGGTTGGATCTTGAGTCATTCACCCTTAAGTGCATCTTTGGTCGTTGTGGTAGCATAGCTCAACCATCAGGTGTGTTTGGCATGTCTTAGATAGTGGAGTAGTGATTAGCTCCTCCCTATGGCTTGTGTTTGTCATGTATAAGACGTATAGTGTGTCAATGGCATACTATACGTCGCTCATGTATTATGTGTGTTTTATGTGTCTTCTTTATGTGTCTTGCGTGTTTGTGGTGTGGTCTAAAGTTGTGTGGTGATGAGTCTCTCCCCATGTTGTATGTGTTTTGTATGTCTTTACATATGTGTTTTGTTTACTTTAGTTAGCATTATATATATGAATATGTAATTTTCTCAATAATGTCTTCTCTTCATGTCTTCTTTGTGTATTGCATGACTGCACTCATGTCTTCTCTATGTATTGCATGCTTCACTATCTTCGCCATGTATTGTGGGATTCTTTACTGTATTCATTGTGTCTTATGTGATTGTTAAGTGTTTTCTTATGTTTGCCTAAGCTTGGGGGCTAGTGATAGTCTTCAAACTTAGGGTGTGTCTAGTGTGTTTGATAGTCTTTGGTCGTACTTTAATGCATGTATGGATTGTAAGATCATACACACATTAAAGTGGGGGCTAAATGTTATGGAGTAAAAAGTGGCCACATGCCATTTTACCTCCAAGATTGGCTCATAGGCCCTATTTGCTTCATTATACATTCTAATTGATCATCCTGAAGGAAATTCCCCAACATCCATGAAATTTTAGACCCTTGGGACTTCCTTTAGCTTAACCTTGACCTAATTTGAGCCCCTGGACTTGGGCGCCAACCACCCAAGTCCCCCCTTATTGGTTGGGGCTAATTAATGGCATGTCGGCTTGGGCACTTCCAAAATGTTTCTCCTTGTCAGATTTTATGATATAAATTCTTAAATGTTAGTAGGAAAGCATATATAAGTGAGTTTATGACTTGATTTTAAACCTAGATAGATAACGTGAACTTATGATATTGGAGAAAAGAGCATAAAAGGCATTCATTGTGTTATTGTTGCAGATTTGTGTTTGTATTTGTGTGTTTTTTGCAGATATGGCATCATCATCCATCTCCTTATGAGTTGAAGAGATTTCATCCTCCTAAGGACTTCACCTCTGAGGTGACATGATTTCTATTTGAATCATTTGAATCATTTCATCATTTGGATTATCTTTAGCCTCTACCTTGCAAGGGCACTCTCTCTCATAAACAACGATGTTGGAAGACTTGAATGTCCTTTTGGGGCTTGACTGAGGCAAGCTCCAAAACACCACAACCGCTAAACCCCTCTCTTGTTGTCTTGTGTGTAGGTTACAGGTGCAGGTTTCGGGGAAAGTGGAGCTACAAGAAGGTAGTGTAGGGATCAAGGTTTTAGGATCTAAAAGAAGTTCTAGAATATTCCTCTAAAAAGACTTGGGCAGTTGTCACCCAAGTCCTTTAGGTTTTCAAGCATTGGATCTTGAATCTAAGCATCATTTACAACATTTTCTCAGTTTTGACCTTTGGCAGATTCTCACTTATGGACTTGTGTGGTTACCAAATTTGTGCTCTGACACCTTTGCTTCTAGAATCAGATTCTTCACTTTTCACTTATCTCAGTGCTTCTTTTGGTTTATCTGTATCTATCATGGTTTGAAATATATGCTCCGTTCATTATAGAAGTAGGGTTTATTGCATATTTAACCTAGGGTTTGATAAAAGGCTTGATTAAATCATATCTTTCCACAACAAACAAGAGCACAAATTAGTAGTTGATTCTTCTTCCATCTTGTAGTGACTTGGCTCAATTTTTCCTTGAATGTTATTGTGGAAGAGGGTTTTGATCTAGTTTGTACACTTGTCTTCATCACCCCTTTTTCATTTATAACACTAACTATCAGTGTAATATCTTAGCTTGGTCAAAGAAAACATTTTGAAACTACTAATGAACTTGGTGTAGGACGTTTTACAAAGAAGTGTTGATTCTCACTAAGTCTTAGAAACACTTCATTTTTTATTATTAAGGGAATTTACCACCTTGTATGTTTTGTTTGGAATATCTATGTACATATGCTCTCTCCTTGCACCAAAGGTGATCTTAGAGATTAGAAATACTAGATCATTCATTTACTGCTTTATTTTCTTTTTTCTCAGGGACTCAAGAATAATATGTATACTCTTCTCTCATGTTGTAAAATGATCTTTAGAATCAAAAGTACTTGATATCTTTTCTAGGGGGCCTACTAAGGTATTTCATCACCTCTAGGGATGACCTCAACTATGTGTTCTGGCATGGTATATAAATGTTATGAGAATCGAAAGACTCGTTTCAAAGGAAGGACCCTCTTCCCCCTTGCAAAAGACCTCTGAGATCCTCAGTCCACTGAGACTTTTGTGGTTGAGCTTGGGTTGATTGGGACACCCTCGTTCACAGACTTGTGAACCCCCGTACCTCGTGTATATTTGGAGACTCCTTTGACACCGTGTGATCCTAGTTAAGACCTTTGACCATCATATCCTTTGGTGCATGGAGGAGAAGAGCTCATGCTTGTACCTTCACTGATTAGAGATAGAATATGCTTTTGGGTAAGACTGAAGTATCTCCAAGAGTAAGGGGTGTAAGGCGGTCCAGGATCCTACATTCCCTACCTATCCTAGCAATGATAAGATGGTATTAAGGGGGTGGAAATCGCCATTATCTAATAGAAGAGATTGAAGCCATAGCTAAGTGAGTCTATGGGGTATGACACACCTACCTGAATAATTTTAGGATTCTTGCACAAGTGTTTGGAGTGTATTCTTGTTATCTACCAAGTATTTACCAATTGTTATCCACAAATGTTCATAGCCTTCCGCACCAACTTCCAAAGAGTCTAGTTGCTATTGTGTTTTCTTTGTTTGTTCTCTTGCCAAAAACTCCAAAAATCCAAACAAATCTCAAAAATATCCAAAAACAATAAAAAAATCTGAAAAAAAAATCAAAAAATCTCAAAAATGTAAAAAAACTCAAATATTCAAAAAATCCAAGCAATAAACCAAATGCAATTCATCCTTAATCCATACCAATCTAGTCAATCAATCTATCCAAATCATCCAATCACATCCTTTGGTATTGATCCTAATCTTGTCATAAACCAAATCAATTAATCATCATCAATCAATCATCAATGGGATATGTCACTCCTACATCCTTGTGTTGATCTAGGGCTATATCATTCCCCACAATGACAAGATTATCATCATCATCATCAAATCAATCAGTCAATCAATAAATCATTAGTTTATAGCTTGACAAGGGTAATACCTTGTTTTTTTTGTATCATGGGTGCATGCCTACTTGCTTGCTTGTGTGTGTCATCCTTTTTATCTTACATTTTTCTCAAATCCATATCATTCTAGCTCATATTCATATCTTGTGTAGGAATAGCTTTTTGCATCATCTTTTGCATCTAAGGTCATATCATACCTTCTGTGAATTAGGACTTTAATGCTCTAAGTATCCTTCATCATATGTCTAGACAAGGTTGTATTACGTTGGGTGCACAAGACACATCATCACCCTAGTCCTTATACTTTGGTGCATAATGTCTAGTGCTATATCAAACTATATGATTTCTCTACTCAAGTCAGCATAACTACTCCTTGTATTAAATCCATCATTCTATCATCCATCCTTTTTATCTTCTTCATTTTTCTCTAGTTTGTTCTCCACCTTCTATCTCCTCATTTTTTTCATATCCATTCATTTCAAGAGCACACTCGTATTCTTCCAATTCATTTGTCCTCTCGAGGGGACATCATTCAACCTATTAATTAATCTACTATGTACTTCTTCTACCCAACTAGGGCATCATCATTTTAATCCAATCATATTGTTCTTCTAAACCAAAATCTTCTATCCAACATAACACTATGTTTTAAATTGTTCTTCTATCCAACATAACAATATGTTTTAGACATTCACCTACCATACTTCACATTAATTAAATAATTATTAATTATTTGATTAAATTTATCTATTGATCACCATCAAATTTATCCTCTATATTAATTAAATAATTTTAATTATTTAATTAAGTCAATTTTACCCCACATATTAATTAAATAAATTTAAATTATTTATTTAATTAAAGCTAATATTTCATTTCCTCCAAAATAAATAAAATTCAATAGTTTATTTATTTATCCATGTGCATGAAATTAAATAATTTATTTATTTAATTTTCTATTATTCCCTCTCCTCCATAATTCACTCTCAATTAGTTTAGATAACTAATCAATCAAATTAGTTAACTAAATCAGTCAAATCAGTTAAAAAGTTAGTCAATCTAGTTAACTAATCAATCAATTTAGTTGACTAGTCAATCAATTTAGTTAACTAAGTAATCAACTCAGTCAACTCTTCAATCAAATCTGTTACCTCCCCTGATGCATGAGAGGACAAGGACGCTTGTCACTCTCTCATTTTCTCATGTCCTCTCAACCAATTCTAGACATTGATCTCTTTGATCATTTAAAACCATTGATATTCACTTCTAGAAATCTATAAATTGAACATCCTTCTCAACCTCTGGACATCTCTCATCTGCATACAACATCATGCTACTGAAATCATTTTAGATCATATCATCCTCATACAAGGTTATTTTGTTTAATTGAGAAATCCACATATCAACAAAGCAAGGAGCAATCCATTAGAGTTGAGTGCACTTCAATAAGCTCAATCAGTGAGGTTGAATTTGTGAATGCAAAGGGAGGTATATTGTATTGATTTATATATTACTGCTGTTTATATTTGCATATCAAATTTTACCTATCACAAAGGGAAAAGTTGATTTTAGATGTTTTTGATCTCCAAGATCGTACTAAGCGTAAGGAGAGAGCATGCACACGCTAACATAGTTGTAGGTGACAAAAGTGAATCAAGAGGTGTTTCTAATCTCCAAGATCACCTTGCAACATGAGGAGAGAGCACACACACACACACTTGACCCACACAAGCAAGATTAAGTAACCCTTAGAAATCAAATGTGTGTGTGAGAATAAATGTGTCTAAAGGGTGCTTTTGATTCCCAAGATCATTTTGAAATGTGAGGTGTTGTTATATGGAGCGTAATCAGACTTAGAGGTTAAATTTTCCCCACTTTTATCAGCACGGTTTCCCCCCAAATTATTTAACGGGGGTTTTGGGGTAGCGCCCCTTGCGGGGTCCAGTGGCAGTGCCGAGATTTTCTGATGGTTTTCACAAGCTCGGAGGAATCGTAGAGGCGAATAGACAAGAATAAAATGAAAACTAAAAGTGATTAAAACATACAAATGCCTCATTAAACATTCACACAAAGTGTATTAAATGCACTTAGTGTGAACTATGAGATGCACGGGTGGCACTTTTTGCCACCCCTGCACTTAGGGGAATTACAAAATAAACATGCAATAGAGGTAAGAAGTGTCACTCTTGCATGTAGAGAAGTTTAAAACCAAAATGCAATGGTGGTAAAAATTACCACCCTTGCATGTAAAACAAAAAAAATTCTAACACCTTAGAACTATCAAACTTAATAGTTTGACAAGCTTGCTACTTGTTTAATTTTTGCAAACTTTGAGAAACCAAGATGAGAAGATACTCAAATAGATTATCCAATGCTAGAGGACCACACACGAGAGCAAGAAGATTCATCTCAATTTGTGTACTTAGAGTTGTAGGCTATGAAATGGACAAGTTTCATAGGGGTCATCCTACAAAATGAGCACAGTTGATTTTGAGGATAACAGTTGGCTCTAACTGGGAAGCTTCCTTCAATCATTCTTTGAAATGATAAAACAGAGAAGAACTCAAGTCTCTAAGTGCCTTCATCCATTCCATTGGGATATAGAGTTAGGTGACACAAAAGACACCAAAAATGTACAAAAATACACGAACTTATCTGTCACTTTATTGAGTGAAAAGCTTCATATGTTGCCCGCTATGTGGCAGAAAGAAAGGTGTCCCATCTTGATACTCCAGAATGAAACTATTTTCACCATAACGTTGATGAATGACAAAGGGGTCTCTCAATAGGGAATCAAACTTCCCGTGCATTCCTTTTGGCTCTCTCCTCTTGTCCCAAAACAAGACTTGATCCCCAACTTGAAAACTTCTAGACGTTGCTTTTTTGTCAAACGACTTATTTATCTGATTTTGATGTTCCATAATGCAGCCCACCACCTTGACTTGTTGTTCTTCAAGTTCAAAGAGGAACATAATGTGCTTGTCAATAGAACTCTTCATGGATCACAAATTATACATCAACTAATCGTGATGCAGATGAAAAGGAAGTCATCAAGCAAGCTTTGAATGCAATGACTGGAATAGCCAGGATAGTCTGGGATAAGTTGGATAATGATTTTAGAGAAACATTGCTGGACAGTGGCACAGATCAAGTGTGTGCACAGCTAGCAAGAATGTTTGTGGGAAAGAGAGATGTGCTGGAGCAACTCTCTTATCAAAGGTTTGTTAAAGGAAAATGCAAGGACCTGAGAAATTTCAAACAATATTGTAAGAAACAGTATGAACACTTTTATTTCTCTGGTCAAGAACAAAATCATGATTTCATGTATACTACTTTTCTAAAAAGCTTTGGTGATACTATTGGTGATTATTATCATAAAAAAGTTTTAGAAAATTTATTACATGAAAAGACTGATATGAAAGAACTAACGTTTCCTCAGTTAGTTCAATTTCTTGAACAAATCAACACTGACATATGCAATGAGGTCAAGGACAGAAAATAAAGAAAGAAGGTACAACCAATTCTGTCATCCACAGTATGCTACCAGCTGGCCTCCTAGAATGAAGATGGTGTTGAGTGCAAGCCATGTCAAAAGAGAAAAAGTGGCTTTAAAAAGAAAAAGAAAAGGGATAAGGATCGCTTCACACCTAAGAAAAAGGGATTCTTTCGTAAAAAAGACAAAAGAAGGAAAGGTGGTTCAAAGCGAAAACCTATGTGCTACATCTGTAAAGGTGACCACTTTGCTAATAAGTGTCCGAAAAAAGATAAAAAGAAAGGTAAAGCAAAGATGCGTGCAGCTAAAGGTGCCAGAGTCACGACAGATGATTATGATTATATATATGCATATCCCTCAGATTCAGAAGATATAGTCATATCAAGTCCAGATATTTCAGACTCAGAATCTGAAGAAGATTATCAGTCAGCCCGCGAAGAGCAGGCTAAAGTTCAGTTGATGAAAGCTGATCAACAGTCTGGTGTAAGTTCAGAATCAGAAGCCGGTTCAGACACTTCAGAAGTATCATTCTATTATAGAATGATGAAGGGATCTTCCTCAGAGTTAGACCAGATCATTGGAGAAATTCTGCATATTGAGCGACAGCTCAAGGAGATGAATATGGGTCAAGAGACCTGGAAAAAATTGAAAGCTCGGCTCGAACAATTGAAAAGCCGAAAGTATTATCTACTTCAGCCGAAGGTGTCTCATCAGCCAGCCAAAGCTGCATCTCCCATCAGAATTGAGGAAGATGAATACTCTTGGGAATTCATGGAGCCAAGACCTTACCAGACAAGAGGTAGAGGTTTCATTCCAGTTAGACCTCCTATGCCCTCTTCTTCTCATGGATACCGACCATCGCCATGGTATAATCAGAAGAAAGCTTATGTGGCCTCTCTCAGAGAAACGGGTCCAACAGATGCTGTGATCACTACCCCTACTGTTTAAGGAGTCGATTCTTCTTTTCCAGTATCGGCGACAACACCTATTGAGCAGAAAGGAATCCTGGAAGCTCCAGCCCCAGGAAGTATGGCACGAAGACTATGGCACCGCCATCGTCTTGAATTCCTAGATAAGGTCTTGAGCTAAGCTCAAGATGAAGTTGATATCCTCATCGCAGAGGATATGGAAGAACAACATGCAGAGGAATCTCAAAAAGAACTCCAACAGTACATTAACAGATTTAATCTGGTTTCTGGAGTCAAAATGTCTGAAGCCACAACTAGCAGAGAGGTGGCTCTATTCTGTGAAGAAAAGGCATTCCAGCCTTTTGTAAGCCAAAGTCAAAGTATTATTTTATAAGTCAAAGGCTTTAAAGAAATGTGCTTGGTTAAGTCAAAGTATTATTTCCTTTAGGAGATAATAGCCCTAGTCAAAGTTACTTGTTGAATTGGGCTAATCTTTGTCATAGGAAAAATCTATTGCTCCAAGAAGATAGAAGAATTTGGCATGAAATGCAAGCCCTCAAATATGAAAAACATTTTGAGAGCATCCATGCAAATAACCATTCTATGATCGCTACTATGGAACAATTAGAAAAGAGATTGAATCAAGAATGGAAAGAGAAAGTTGAAACTGGTCTTATCCAGTTAAAAGAGCAATATGATAGGTTCCGCACTCAGGCGGAGATATGGAAAATTGAAAGAGAAGCAGCTTTAGAAAGACAAAGAGATTTGCTGCTCAAGGTCAGACAAGAAATTAAAGCAGACTGTGAAGTTCTAAGCTCACAGTTGGGAACAACCAATGTCCAAATCAGGCATAATGGACAAAGGTTACAGGAGATATCTGAAGAGGTTCATTCTTTGACAACCTCACAGATAAGATTAGCAGATTCACTGCGTACTGAAGGACAAGAAACTAGAGAAGCTATCTCAGGTGAATCTAATTCTATTCAAGTAGCAATGAGAAGATTGCAGGCTGAAAGGACTGTTAAGTATAAGAATTTTCCAAATAGTGCTAGAGCATATTTGTCTGCCCAATACACTGGTAGTCCCACTCTACGTGTAAATGTTCCAACCACCGCAGAACCTTTGAGGTATGATCCTGCTAGTGGTGAACTTGTATCAACACAGCCACCTACGTCCTCGGTTCCTCTTGAGGATCCTGCTCAGCCTCCACCTCCTCCTCCTCAGGGGACTGTGATAATGGCCCGGGGGAATGGTGCATTTCCCTATCCCAGCCAAGATCCATTCAAAAATATTCAATCCTACAAAGCAGATACTCCACGCTTAGTTAATTTTGATAAATTTGAAGAAGTGGAAAATGCTAGAGGAATTGATGCAATGCGTTCATGGATCACAAATTATACATCAACTAATCCTGATGCAGATGAAAAGGAAGTCATCAAGCAAGCTTTGAATGCAATGACTGGAATAGCCAGGATAGTCTGGGATAAGTTGGATAATGATTTTAGAGAAACATTGCTGGACAGTGGCACAGATCAAGTGTGTGCACAGCTAGCAAGAATGTTTGTGGGAAAGAGAGATGTGCTGGAGCAACTCTCTTATCAAAGGTTTGTTAAAGGAAAATGCAAGGACCTGAGAAATTTCAAACAATATTGTAAGAAACAGTATGAACACTTTTATTTCTCTGGTCAGGAACAAAATCATGATTTCATGTATACTACTTTTCTAAAAAGCTTTGGTGATACTATTGGTGATTATTATCATAAAAAAGTTTTAGAAAATTTATTACATGAAAAGACTGATATGAAAGAACTAACGTTTCCTCAGTTAGTTCAATTTCTTGAACAAATCAACACTGACATATGCAATGAGGTCAAGGACAGAAAAGAAAGAAAGAAGGTACAACCAATTCTGTCATCCGCAGTATGCTACCAGCTGGCCTCCTAGAATGAAGATGGTGTTGAGTGCAAGCCATGTCAAAAGAGAAAAAGTGGCTTTAAAAAGAAAAAGAAAAGGGATAAGGATCGCTTCACACCTAAGAAAAAGGGATTCTTTCGTAAAAAAGACAAAAGAAGGAAAGGTGGTTCAAAGCGAAAACCTGTGTGCTACATCTGTAAAGGTGACCACTTTGCTAATAAGTGTCCAAAAAAAGATAAAAAGAAAGGTAAAGAAAAGATGCGTGTAGCTAAAGGTGCCGGAGTCACGACAGATGATTATGATTATATATATGCATATCCCTCAGATTCAGAAGATATAGTCATATCAAGTCCGGATATTTCAGACTCAGAATCTGAAGAAGATTATCAGTCAGCCCGCGAAGAGCAGGCTAAAGTTCAGTTGATGAAAGCTGATCAACAGTCTGGTGTAAGTTCAGAATCAGAAGCCGGTTCAGACGCTTCAGAAGTATCATTCTATTATAGAATGATGAAGGGATCTTCCTCAGAGTTAGACCAGATCATTGGAGAAATTCTGCATATTGAGCGACAGCTCAAGGAGATGAATATGGGTCAAGAGACCTGGAAAAAATTGAAAGCTCGGCTCGAACAATTGAAAAGCCGAAAGTATTACCTACTTCAGCCGAAGGTGTCTCATCAGCCAGCCAAAGCTGCATCTCCCATCAGAATTGAGGAAGATGAATACTCTTGGGAATTCATGGAGCCAAGACCTTACCAGACAAGAGGTAGAGGTTTCATTCCAGTTAGACCTCCTATGCCCTCTTCTTCTCATGGATATCGACCATCGCCATGGTATAATCAGAAGAAAGCTTCTGTGGCCTCTCTCAAAGAAACGGGTCCAACAGATGCTGTGATCACTACCCCTACTGTTTAAGGAGTCGATTCTTCTTTTCCAGTATCGGCGACAACACCTATTGAGCAGAAAGGAATCCTTGAAGCTCCAGCCCCAGGAAGTATGGCACGAAGACTATGGCGCCGCCATCGTCTTGAATTCCTAGATAAGGTCTTGAGCCAAGCTCAAGATGAAGTTGATATCCTCATCGCAGAGGATATGGAAGAACAACATGCAGAGGAATCTCAAAAAGAACTCCAACAGTACATTAACAGATTTAATCTGGTTTCCGGAGTCAAAATGTCTGAAGCCGCAACTAGCAGAGAGGTGGCTCTATTCTGTGAAGAAAAGGCATTCCAGCCTTTTGTAAGCCATAGTCTTCAATCTGTAAAGATTGAACATACTGAAGACCCCATGCAGTTTCTTTCTCAAGAAGCATTCGAAGGAAGTCCAGCCCGTGAGGTTATATCTATTCCAGATGATCATCAAGATAAAGGACAAAGCAGCAGAGGAAAGTACAGTGTAATGCAGAATACCAAGCAGGCATTTCGAGTAACAAAAGCTTCTACTCACTACCCTGGCGCAGTCCTGCTTATCAAGTTTCCAGGTATTCAAGCTTACCCTCTGGCTTTTTTGATTGATACTGGCGCGGACTTAAACATTGCTAGAAGGAATGCTTTCCCTGAAGATGCATGGCGGGAAGGTAAAACTAATATTACATTTGGAAATAATGAGAAATCTGATAGTCATCATTTCTGCATTGCTCCCATCCAACTGGGTTTTGAAGAAAAGCCTAGTAATACTCTCTTTGTTCATTTTGAAGTAGAAGATTATGATGGAGTCATTGGCAGTAATACTCTTAGTGAATGGCAACCATTCATTGTAGATCAAGATTTCTTAACATTTAAAGGTTTATATCAGTTGCCTCGTATCTACCAGCCTACATCCTTTTCTAGAATACAGAAGGATGAAAAGAAGAAAAGGCCCATGAATCAAGTATGGCTTCATCAGCAGTTCCAGGAAAGGCAAGAAGAGCTGAAGCAAATCAAGGAAATGTTTGCTTCTACTGTTATGACCAAATATTTGAAAAAGTTTCAACGCTCTCTTACCTGTAATTTGCCATTAAAAAGAGATTCTGAAGGTAAGGAACTTCTTCCCCGAGCAAAGGCAAATTATTTTTTAATGAGTTCTACTAAAGTCCAGATATGTGCAAAAGAAGTAGCTGATCTAGAAGCCTTAGGACTTATACAAGTCTCTGACTCCCCATTTTCATGTCATGCCATGTATGTTCCTAAAGTAGATGAACGTGGAGTCGAGTTGCCTGAAAAATGCCTTGTAGTAAATTACAAGCCTCTTAATGATTGTCTTGTTGACCATAGGCATCCAATCCCTAGCAAGGACCATATCTGGCAGATTATTCAAGGAAGCCATGTATATTCTAAATTTGATTTAACAAAGGGATATTGGCAAATTAATCTTCGCTCTGAAGATTATTATAAAACAGCCTTCTCTGTTCCCCAAGGTTTATATGAATGGACTGTTTTACCCTTTGGAATTAAAACGGCTCCTTCTATTTTCCAACAAAAAATGGATATCTTATTTCGGCCTCATGCCAAATTCATCCAGCCTTATATAGATGATATCCTAGTTTTCAGCCAGACAATGGCAGATCATCTTGATCACCTTCGAATATTTCTGTCAGTATGCCAGCATAACGGCTTAGCAGTGAATCCTTCCAAGTCCCTCATTGCTGTTCCTGAACTTGTTTTCATCGGTATCAAGCTTCTTCTGGGGGGGAGAATGGAGGTTCAAGAACATATTTTAACCAGAATCAGAAACTTACCTGTCACAAATGTCAAAGAATTGCAGAGATTTCTGGGTTTAGTAAATTATATTTCTGGGTTTTATTATAAATTGGCAGAAGATCGCCTGGAGTTAAATAAACTTCTAGGCAAGAAACCACCTCCTTGGAGTCCTGTTCATGATAGATTAATTCAGAACATTAAGGACAAATGTGCTATTTTACCACCATTAAAGTTACCTGGTCGAGGATACAAAATAGTGGAAACAGATGCAAGTGAATTTGCATGGGCAGGTGTACTTAGAGAATAGAAAACTCCTACATATGATCCTAAAGATAAAGGACAAATTGTCAGAACAGTCTCAGGAAGTTTTCATAGTTCAGAAAAGGATTACCATAGCACACATAAAGAAATCCTCGCAGTAGTAAATACCTTCCAAGCATTTCAAATGTTTATTGCAGATAAAAGGTTTTTACTAAAAAGTGATTTGCAGAACCTCAGAGGATTCTTCAAGAAAGGGTCTTGCAACAAGGTTGTTAGAGGCAGGTTATTAAGGTGGGCTCAACTCTTATGTACTTACGAATTTGATTGTGTTCATATTCCAGGAGTTGAGAATATTGTTGCTGATTTTGTCTCAAGAGAAGGACATCACCCAGACCCTGAAGTAGAAGGAACAAATAGGCAGGTAACAGGTAAAATCCGAGTTATGCATATTTGGATAAGGGAACAACGGTGGCATGAGCTCAGTAGAACAGAATGGAGTACCAATCCATTCCCTAGATGGGATCTTCACAACTTCCGAATGGCCAATGATTTTCTCTATGATCGTTTCAAAATGTTAAAGGCCAAGATGTTGTTGACTTCTCCAGGTTTGTGGTCTGAAACACCCTTCTTCCAGTTTAGTGCAGAAGCAGAACCAGTTGACCCTGACATAGGTCATATTCTTAACAACTGGTGTGGTGATTTTAGTCTTCCAATCCAGTTTAATAATCCAGAAATTGGTAAGCCCGAAGAATGGTTGAACTTTGAAGATGGAAAAGATTTAATTAGAGATATGTTTGCTGGACCATATCCTCCTACTGATAGCCTGAATTTCCAGAATACAACAGCATACACTGGTTGTATTTTTAGATTAACATTTAATTCAGGAGAAGATACTACTCTCAGTAGATATATAGCTCAGCACTATGGGCCTTGTGGACCTGAATCTGTATTCGAGCATTGGACTGTAAAAAATAGAATTAGGTATTTCTATGCTCACCAGGTTCCTATCTAGATTCATGTGAAGACCTATAGAATGAATGAAGCAACACCACTCTCGATGACAAGAGGCATCTATGGTCCCTACAAACTCAAGGTAATGACCATCATGTGGAAAGAAGGAGAACCACAGTTAATGACTAGATGTATTCCTCACGCATCCACCCAGACCTGCTATAATTGTGAAGATCATTCAGAAGATGACCCAAGGGTCCCTTCCTCCAGTAATGCTCCAACAAGATGTCATCATCCCGATAAAGCTTTTTGTGAAAGATGCGCTTGGTTCCACAATCAAGATATGGATAGCGACAGCACGGGGTCCTAGCTAATAAGTGGGCTTGTCACTTATCGTGGAATCTTATCTCCGCGTGACTAAAGATAAGACGTGGACCCTACCACGTTGTAAAGGGGTTACCTTTCAACCTTATCGAAAGGCCAAGTTATTCCTCTTGGGCTCAAAAAGAAAGTCCTGTAATTATCTCGGTCGTGTCGGTCGTCTTGATCTTATCTCGTTCACGAGTAATTGGGTCCCACCTTATTGGGATGCTCTCCGGATAAGATTCTGCTTCGTGTCCTCTTTTCATTGACGGATCTCACGGAATTATGAAGTCGGGGTTAAAAGATTTGCTCTCGCTTCCCTATAAAAGGGTGCCAGGGCCGCCTGCATTCTTCAAGCAATTCTTAGCAAGTGAAGTGAATGCAAAGAATTCCAGTCTAGAGTCTAAGATATAGGTTCGAGTCTGTTAGTAAAGTCTGTAATGTCAGTAACTCCTAGAGGAGTTAAAGTGTTGTAAAAGCTTTTAAGCTTATATCTCTGTAATATTTCTATAGTAACTATGTTAGCGAGCATTGTAAAAGATGAACATATCTGTAAGCTTCCTGCATGTACTTAATGAAAATAGTTCTACTATTCATATAAGAGCCCGTTACTCTGTTGAAAATTGTGTTTGTCTATTACAGCTTAGATTTGGTATCAGAGCCTCTGGTGACGATATTGTTGTCTGTTGTTTACGTTGTTGTCTAACGTTAACTCCTTCCTTCCCTCAATATCTGTAAAGCTCCTTTATTGTCTCCCTGTATTGACTCAGGCCGCCTTGATAAGTCGTAAGTCCCAAAAAGTAAGACCCGTGGAAGCCGTGGTAGGCGTAAGGGCAGTAAGGGCAGTAATCGGACCTTTAGAGCGCAAGTTAGAGCGAAGTTCGAGCGCAGATGGCATCCTCTTCTTCTTCTTCCCAAGCGAAGGACAACAGCCGTTCCGACATGACTGCAGAGCGAAACTCAGAGGTTAGGTTTACCAACTTCTTTGCGAATAATGAAAGTTGTTTTAGTACTGTGTCTGAGTTTGGTAATTGTATAGATGATATAGAAAATTACGCCGTAGCTCCTGATGATGAAAAGCCTTTTAAAGTTCCTAAAATCCCATCTCATGAGATATATAGAGATATTCCTAAGAATGTTGTAGATATGTTTAACAATAAGTCTATAGGTTTAAGAGACTGGTTTGGTTATAAGTCTTCACTCAATTGTCATGTGGCAGAACTTTCCCATGTTGTTAAAGGAGGAAATGAAGGAAAGTTAAATATTTTTACAGATGAGTTAGTTAAGAAGTTTAGAAAGAAAGCTCTTGAAAGTAAGAAGAACCCTCAGTTTATGCATCTTTCATACATTAGAATAGGCATATGCGGACACTATAGAAAAGGTTTGCCTATCATAGCATTAATGATGCTTAAGGATGCAAGGTTTTATAAGTTATCTCATTCCCTACTTGGCGCAGGATGTGATTCAATGGCCAAAGGTCCTATCTTTGTAGATTGTCTGTTAGACTATCCTGTCAGTCTGTTGGATGGAAATCTTAAAGATGTCCTAGAATATAAGTTTAAAACAATGAACTTGTTCATGAAAAAAGATTCAGTTGATCACTCACTGGTCTTTTTAGTTCATTACAGACTGTATGATAAGGTCATTCCCTTAATGGTCAATCCTAGAAACCCACGTGAAAGAGGTATGGATGGTTTGTCCACTATCTGGAGTTCCTCTAGTAATACTGCCAAGTTAACAGCCCCTAAAATTGTCAGGCATAAAGATATTAAGATGCCAGAAGAATGGGCTTTGGAATTATGGGAACAAGATAATATTGCTGAGGTAGAGCAAGAGAAAAATCCCCAACTGAGAGGAATCTCACTGGAAGAAATAGATGATCAGGCTGTAATTAAGTTTGGAAGTACTGATACAAGGTCTAGTAGACCTCCCAGCAGAATGACATCCTCTACTAATAGAGACCCTTTTAGAGATAGGCCATTCCTGCAAGGTCAATCATCATCTTCCAAAGAATTGTCAAAAGATATTCCATTTGATTATAATGAGCCTAGTCCATCTATTTTGCCAAAGACCCAATCTGTCCGTTTGCAACCCTCTCAGGGTTTTGAAAATTTGTTTCAAGTACCATTAGTTTCACACCAAACATCTTTCCAAAATAAGTCCCTGCAACCTAATTGCAGTCATTCCAAATATTCCATATTACAAAATGGACTCTATCAGTGTGAACATTGTTCATTTGTATTTCCACCAAAGAATGCAAAATTCAGAATGATGGGTGGTACAAATGTATTTTCGGAGTATTCCGTAGCTATGTTAGAAGGAGGTATCTCAGTTGTAGATGCTCAGGTAGTTAGTACACCTGGTGGTGGATCTACCATTCCTGGACGAATTCCACCATTTCATGATTTCTTATTATTAGACACCACTGGAAAATACAAAGCAAGGTGCTGGCCTTTACATGTCACTCCTTTAGGAGATAATAGCCCTAGTCAAAGTTACTTGTTGAATTGGGCTAATCTTTGTCATAGGAAAAATCTATTGCTCCAAGAAGATAGAAGAATTTGGCACGAAATGCAAGCCCTCAAATATGAAAAACATTTTGAGAGCATCCATGCAAATAACCATTCTATGATTGCTACTATGGAACAATTAGAAAAGAGATTGAATCAAGAATGGAAAGAGAAAGTTGAAACTGGTCTTATCCAGTTAAAAGAGCAATATGATAGGTTCCGCACTCAGGTGGAGATATGGAAAATTGAAAGAGAAGCAGCTTTAGAAAGACAAAGAGATTTGCTGCTCAAGGTCAGACAAGAAATTAAAGCAGACTGTGAAGTTCTAAGCTCACAGTTGGGAACAACCAATGTCCAAATCAGGCATAATGGACAAAGGTTACAGGAGATATCTGAAGAGGTTCATTCTTTGACAACCTCACAGATAAGATTAGCAGATTCACTACGACTGAAGGACAAGAAACTAGAGAAGCTATCTCAGGTGAATCTAATTCTATTCAAGTAGCAATGAGAAGATTACAGGCTGAAAGGACTGTTAAGTATAAGAATTTTCCAAACAGTGCTAGAGCATATTTGTCTGCACAATACACTGGTGGTCCCACTCTACGTGTAAATGTTCCAACCACCGCAGAACCTTTGAGGTATGATCCTGCTAGTGGTGAACTTGTATCAACACAGCCACCTACGTCCTCAGTTCCTCTTGAGGATCCTGCTCAGCCTCCACCTCCTCCTCCTCAGGGGACTGTGTTAATGGCTCGGGGGAATGGTGCATTTCCCTATCCCAGCCAAGATCCATTCAAAAATATTCAATCCTACAAAGCAGATACTCCACCCTTAGTTAATTTTGATAAATTTGAAGAAGTGGAAAATGCTAGAGGAATTGATGCAATGCGTTCATGGATCACAAATTATACATCAACTAATCCTGATGCAGATGAAAAGGAAGTCATCAAGCAAGCTTTGAATGCAATGACTGGAATAGCCAGGATAGTCTGGGATAAGTTGGATAATGATTTTAGAGAAACATTGCTGGACAGTGGCACAGATCAAGTGTGTGCACAGCTAGCAAGAATGTTTGTGGGAAAGAGAGATGTGCTGGAGCAACTCTCTTATCAAAGGTTTGTTAAAGGAAACTGCAAGGACCTGAGAAATTTCAAACAATATTGTAAGAAACAGTATGAACACTTCTATTTTTCAGGACAAGAACAAAATCATGAGTTCATGTATACAACTTTTCTGAAAAGCTTTGGTGATACTATTGGTGATTATTATCATAAGAAAGTTTTAGAAAATTTGTTGCGTGATAAGACTGACATGAAGGAACTAACCTTTCCTCAGTTAGTTCAATTTCTTGAGCAAATCAACACTGACATCTGTAATGAAGTAAAAGATAGAAAAGAAAAGAAAAAGGTACAGCCGATGCTTTCATCCGCAGTATGCTACCAGCTGTCCCACTACAATGAAGAAGGTATTGAGTGCACACCATGTCAGAGAAAAAGTGGCTTTAAAAAGAAAAAGAGAAAAGATAAGGATCGCTTCAAGCCCAAGAAAAGAGGATTCTTTCGGAAGAAAGACAAAAGAAGAAAAGGTGGGACTAAACGGAAACCAGTGTGTTACATCTGTAAAGGTGACCACTTTGCCAACAAATGTCCGAAAAAGGATAAAAAGAAAGGTAAAGCAAAGATGCATGCAGCTAAAGGTGCTGGTGTCACGATAGATGCATATGACTATATAGATGGATATCCCTCAGATTCAGAAGATATAGTCATATCAAGTCCCGAGATCTCTGACTCAGAGTCTGAAGAAGAGTATCAGTCCGCCCATGAAGAACAGGCGAAAGTGCAGTTGATGAAGGCTGAACAGCAGCCTGAAGATAGTAGTTCTGATTCAGAAGGCAGTTCTGATGCTTCTGAAGTCTCATTCTATTACAGAATGATGAAAGGATCTTCCTCATCTGAGCTCGACCAAGTAATTGGAGAGATCTTGCATATTGAGCAACAACTCAAGGAAATGAATATGGGTCAAGAGACCTAGAAGAAATTAAGAGCAAGACTCGAGCAGCTGAAGAGCAGGAAATATTATCTGCTTCAGCCGAAGACCACGGCTCAGAAGACTCCTACCGTAAGGTATGATGAAGAAGATATATCATGGGAGTATGCTAATCCGAGACCATACTAAGCCCGAGGAAGAGGTTTTCTACCTCTTAGACCGCCATCTCCAGCGCAACATGGTTACCGGCCCTCTCCTTGGTATAATCAGCAGAAAGCCTCAGTGGCTTCTCTCAGAGAAACTAGCCCAGCGGAGTCAGTTATTACTGCTACTACTCCTATAGAGCAGATAGGAGTAGTAGCAGTAATAACTGACTCCACTGGGCTAGTTTCTCTGAGAGAAGCCACTGAGGCTTTCTGCTGATTATACCAAGGAGAGGGCCGGTAACCATGTTGCGCTGGAGATGGCGGTCTAAGAGGTAGAAAACCTCTTCCTCAGGCTTGGTATGGTCTCGGATTAGCATACTCCCATGATATATCTTCTTCATCATACCTTACGGTAGGAGTCTTCTGAGCCGTGGTCTTCGGCTGAAGCAGATAATATTTCCTGCTCTTCAGCTGCTCGAGTCTTGCTCTTAATTTCTTCCAGGTCTCTTGACCCATATTCATTTCCTTGAGCTATTGCTCAATATGCAAGATCTCTCCAATTACTTGGTCGAGCTCGGATGAGGAAGATCCTTTCATCATTCTGTAATAGAATGAGACTTCAGAAGCATCAGAACTGCCTTCTGAATCAGAACTACTATCTTCAGGCTGCTGTTCAGCCTTCATCAACTACACTTTCGCCTGTTCTTCACGGGCGGACTGATACTCTTCTTCAGACTCTGAGTCTGAGATCTCGGGACTTGATATGACTATATCTTCTGAATCTGAGGGATATCCATCTATATAGTCATATGCATCTGTCGTGACACCAGCACCTTTAGCTGCACGCATCTTTGCTTTACCTTTCTTTTTATCCTTTTTCGGACATTTGTTGGCAAAGTGGTCACCTTTACAGATGTAACACACTGGTTTCCGTTTAGTCCCACCTTTTCTTCTTTTGTCTTTCTTCCAAAAGAATCCTCTTTTCTTGGGCTTGAAGCGATCCTTATCTTTTCTCTTTTTCTTTTTAAAGCCACTTTTTCTCTGACATGGTGCGCACTCAATACCTTCTTCATTGTAGTGGGACAGCTGGTAGCATACTGCGGATGAAAGCATCGGCTGTACCTTTTTCTTTTCTTTTCTGTCTTTTACTTCATTACAGATGTCAGTGTTGATTTGATCAAGAAATTGAACTAACTGAGGAAAGGTTAGTTCCTTCATGTCAGTCTTATCACGCAACAAATTTTCTAAAACTTTCTTATGATAATAATCACCAATAGTATCACCAAAGCTTTTCAGAAAAGTTGTATACATGAACTCATGATTTTGTTCTTGTCCTGAAAAATAGAAATGTTCATATTGCTTTTTGCAATATGGTTTGAAGTTTCTCAAATCCTTGCATTTCCCTTTAACAAACTTCTGATAAGAGAGCTGCTCTAAGACATCTCTCTTTCCTACAAACATTCTTGCCAATTGCGCACAAATTTGATCTGTGCCACTATCTAGCAATGTTTCTCTAAAATCATTATCCAATCTATCCCAAACTATTCTGGCTACTCCTGTTATTGAATTAAGCGCTTGCTTAATTACTTCCTTTTCATCTGCATCAGGATTAGTAGACATATAGTTGGTGATCCATGATCTCATAGCATCAATGCCATGAGCATTCTCCACTTCTTCAAACTTGTCAAAATTAACCAATGGTGGAGTGTCAGCTTTATATGACTGGATATTTTTAAATGGATCATTTTGATATGGAAATGCACCTGATCCCCGGGCCATTAACACAGTCCCTTGAGGAGGAGGAACTGGGTTTTCTTGAGGAACTTCCACAGGAACCTCTGACGGGGGCTGGGTTGGAATAATATGTCCAGAAGCAGGATCATATCTAAGCAGTTCAGGAGTAATAGAGGGGATAGTTGTTCGAAGATGAGGTCCTCTATACTGGGCATCCAAATACGATTTAGCACTGTTAGGAAAATGTTTATATTTTACCGCTGCGGCTTGGGCTTGCCTACGGAGTGCTACTTGGATGGAATTTGATTCTCCTGAAATAGCTTCTCTAGTTTCTTGCCCTTCAGTCCGGATGGAATCAGCAATTCTAATCTGAGAGGCAGTAAGAGAATGAACCTCTTCAGAAATCTCCTGTAACCTTTGGCCATTATGCCTAATTTGTACATTAGTAGTGTTTAACTGTGAACTCAGAACTTCACAATCTGCCTTGATTTCTTGCCTGACTTTGAGAAGTAAATCTCTTTGTCTTTCCATAGCTGCTTCCCTTTCAATTTTCCATATTTCTGATTGAGTTCGGAAACGATCATATTGTTCTTTTAACTGGATCAAACCAGTTTCAACTTTAGCTTTCCATTCTTGATCCAACCTTTTTTCCAACTGTTCAATGGTGGATATCATAGAATGGTTATTGGTATGAACACTTTCAAAATGTTTCTCATATTTGAGAGCTTGTTGTTCATGCCAGATCTTTCGATCTTCTTGAAGCAGTAGATTCTTTCTATGACAAAGATTTGCCCAATTCAACAAATAACTTTGACTGGGAGAATTATCACCTATTGGAGTGACATGTAAAGGCCAACATCTAGCTTTATATTTCCCAGTGGTATCTAATAACAAGAAATCATGAAATGGTGGAATTCGTCCAGGAATGGTAGATCCACCACCAGGTGTACTAACTACCTCAACATCTACAACTGAGATACCTCCTTCTGACATAGCTACGGAATACTCCGAAAATACATTTGTAGCACCCATCATTCTGAATTTTGCATTCTTTGGTGGAAATACAAATGAACAATGTTCACACTGATAGAGTCCATTTTGTAATATGGAATATTTGGAATGACTGCAATTAGGTTGCAGGGACTTATTTTGGAAAGATGTTTGGTGTGAAACTGATGGTACTCGAAACAAATTTTCAAAACCCTGAGAGGGTTGCAAACGGACAGATTGGGTCTTTGGCAAAATAGATGGACTAGGCTCATTATAATCAAA
Source organism: Cunninghamia lanceolata (assembly GCA_027924645.1). Classification (NCBI taxonomy): domain Eukaryota; kingdom Viridiplantae; phylum Streptophyta; class Pinopsida; order Cupressales; family Cupressaceae; genus Cunninghamia; species Cunninghamia lanceolata. Next base: position 5,712,288 of record BSBN01000429.1, on the reverse strand, counting down.
TGGAATATCTTTTGACAATTCTTTGGAAGATGATGATTGACCTTGCAGGAATGGCCTATCTCTAAAAGGGTCTCTATTAGTAGAGGATGTCATTCTGCTGGGAGGTCTACTAGACCTTGTATCAGTACTTCCGAACTTAATTACAGCCTGATCATCTATTTCTTCCAGTGAGATTCCTCTCAGCTGGGGATTTTTCTCTTGCTCTACCTCAGCAATATTATCTTGTTCCCATAATTCCATAGCCCATTCTTCTGGCATCTTAATATCTTTATGCCTAACAATTTTAGGGGCTGTTAACTTGGCGGTATTACTAGAGGAACTCCAGATAGTGGACAAACCATCCATACCTCTTTCACGTGGGTTTCTTGGATTGACCATTAAGGGAATGACCTTATCATACAGTCTGTAATGAACTAAAAAGACCAGTGAGTGATCAACTGAATCTTTCTTCATAAACAAGTTCATTGTTTTAAACTTATATTCTAGAACATCTTTAAGATTTCCATCCAACAGACTGACAGGATAGTCTAAAAGACAATCTACAAAGATAGGACCTTTGGCCATTGAATCACATCCTGCACCAAGTAGGGAATGAGATAACTTATAAAACCTTGCATCCTTAAGCATCATTAATGCTATGATAGGCAAACCTTTTCTATAGTGTCCGCATATGCCTATTCTGATGTATGAAAGATGCATAAACTGAGGGTTCTTCTTACTTTCAAGAGCTTTCTTTCTAAACTTCTTAACTAACTCATCTGTAAAAATATTTAACTTTCCGTCATTTCCTCCTTTAACAACATGGGAAATTTCTACCACATGACAATTGAGTGAAGACTTATAACCGAACCAGTCTCTTAAACCTATAGACTTATTGTTAAACATATCTACAACATTCTTAGGAATATCCCTATATATTTCATGAGACGGGATTTTGGGCACTTTAAAAGGCTTTTCATCTTCAGGAGCTACGGCGTAATTTTCTATATCATCTATATAATTACCAAACTCAGACACAGTACTAAAACAACTTTCATTATTCGCAAAGAAGTTGGTAAACCTAACCTCTGAGTTTCGCTCTGCAGTCGTGTCGGAACGGCTGTTGTCCTTCGCTTGGGAAGAAGAAGAAGAGGATGCCATCTGCGCTCGAACTTCGCTCTAACCTGCACTCTAAAGGTCCGATTACTGCCCTTACGCCTAACACGGCTTTGACGGGTCTTACTTCTCGGGACTTACGACTATCAAGGCGGCCTGAGTCAATACAGGGAGACAATAAAGGAGCTTTACAGATATTGAGGGAAGGAAGGAGTTAACGTTAGACAACAACGTAAACAACAGACAACAATATCGTCACCAGAGGCTCTGATACCAAATCTAAGCTGCAATAGACAAACACAATTTTCAACAGAGTAACGGGCTCTTATATGAATAGTAGAACTATTTTCATTGAGTACATGCAGGAAGCTTACAAATATGTTCATCTTTTACAATGCTTGCTAACATAGTTACTATAGAAATATTACAGAGATATAAGCTTAAAAGCTTTTACAACACTTTAACTCCTCTAGGAGTTACTGACATTACAGACTTTACTAATAGACTCGAACCTATATCTTAGACTCTAGACTGGAATTCTTTGCATTCACTTCACTTGCTAAGAATTGCTTGAAGAATGCAGGTGGCCCTGGCACCCTTTTATAGGGAAGCGAGAGCAAATCTTTTAACCCCGACTTCATAATTCCGTGAGATCCGTCAATGAAAAGAGGACATGAAGCAGAATCTTATCCGAAGAGCATCCCAATAAGGTGGGACCCAATTACTCGTGAACGAGATAAGATCAAGACGACTGACATGACCGAGATAATTACAGGACTTTCCTTTTGGGCCCAAGAGGAATAACTTGGCCTTTCGATAAGGAAGAAAGGTATCCCCTTTACAACGTGGTAGGGTCCACGTCTTATCTTTAGTCACGCGGAGATAAGATTCCACGATAAGTGACAAGCCCACTTATTAGCTAGGACCCAGTGCTGTCGGTATCCAAGTCTTGATTATGGAACCAAGCACATTTCTCACAAAATGCCTTATCAGGATGGTGGCATCCAGGTGGAGAGCTATTAGCTGTTGAAGCTCTGGGGTCAACTTCTGAATGATCCTCACAATTATAGCAGGTCTAGGAGGAGGCATGTGGAATGCAACCGGTCATTAATTACGGTTCACCTTCTTTCCATATGATGGACATTACCTTTAATTTATAGGGACCATAAATCCCTCATGTCATGCTGAGGGGTGTTGTCTCATTCATTCTGTAGGTCTTCACATGTATCCAGATTGGGACTTGATGAGCAAAGAAATATCGAATTCTATTCCTTACAGTCCAATGCTCAAAAACTGATTCAGGTCCACACGGTCCATAGTGTTGTGCCAAATATCTATTCAATGGAGTGTCTTCACCTGAATTAAAGGTTAATTATCCAGTCATATAAAGCTGACACTCCACCATTGGTTAATTTTGACAAGTTTGAAGAAGTGGAGAATGCTCGTGGCATTGATGCTATGAGATCATGGATCACCAACTATATGTCTACTAATCCTGATGCAGATGAAAAGGAAGTAATTAAGCAAGCGCTTAATTCAATAACAGGAGTAGCCAGAATAGTTTGGGATAGATTGGATAATGATTTTAGAGAAACATTGCTAGATAGTGGCACAGATCAAATTTGTGCGCAATTGGCAAGAATGTTTGTAGGAAAGAGAGATGTCTTAGAGCAGCCTGAGTCAATACAGGGAGACAATAAAGGAGCTTTACAGATATTGAGGGAAGGAAGGAGTTAACGTTAGACAACAACGTAAACAACAGACAACAATATCGTCACCAGAGGCTCTGATACCAAATCTAAGCTGCACTAGACAAACACAATTTTCAACAGAGTAACAGGCTCTTATATGAATAGTAGAACTATTTTCATTAAGTACATGCAGGAAGCTTACAGATATGTTCATCTTTTACAATGCTCGCTAACATAGTTACTATAGAAATATTACAGAGATATAAGCTTAAAAGCTTTTACAACACTTTAACTCCTCTAGGAGTTACTGACATTACAGACTTTACTAACAGACTCGAACCTATATCTTAGACTCTAGACTGGAATTCTTTGCATTCACTTCACTCGCTAAGAATTGCTTGAAGAATGCAGGCGGCCCTGGCACCCTTTTATAGGGAAGCGAGAGCAAATCTTTTAACCCCGAATTCATAATTCCATGAGATCCGTCGATGAAAAGAGGACACGAAGCAGAATCTTATCCGGAGAGCATCCCAATAAGGTGGGACCCAATTACTCGTGAACGAGATAAGATCAAGACGACCGACACGACCGAGATAATTACAGGACTTTCCTTTTGGGCCCAAGAGGAATAACTTGGCCTTTCGATAAGGTTGAAAGGTAACCCCTTTACAACGTGGTAGGGTCCACGTCTTATCTTTAGTCACGCGAATATAAGATTCCACAATAAGTGACAAGCCCACTTATTAGCTTGGCTTTTCTTCACAGAACAGAGCAATCTCTCAACTGGTGGTTGCTTCAGACATCTTCACACCAGAGAGCGAGTTAAATCTATTGATGTACTGCTTGAGCTCTCGAGTTCTTGCTTCTTCATATTGTTCTTCGACATCTTCAGAAGTCAGGATGTCGATACTTTGTCTAGAAATTCTAGACGATGCCTTCGCCATAACCTTCTTGCCATGCTTCCTGGGGCTGGAGCTTCCAGGATTCCTTTCTGCTCTATAGGAGTAGTAGCAGTAATAACTGACTCCACTGGGCCAGTTTCTCTGAGAGAAGCCACTGAGGCTTTCTGCTGATTATACCAAGGAGAGGGCCGGTAACCATGTTGCGCTGGAGATGGCGGTCTAAGAGGTAGAAAACCTCTTCCTCGGGCTTGGTATGGTCTCGGATTAGCATACTCCCATGATATATCTTCTTCATCATACCTTACGGTAGGAGTCTTCTGAGCCGTGGTCTTCGGCTGAAGCAGATAATATTTCTTGCTCTTCAGCTGCTCGAGTCTTGCTCTTAATTTCTTCCAGGTCTCTTGACCCATATTCATTTCCTTGAGCTATTGCTCAATATGCAAGATCTCTCCAATTACTTGGTCGAGCTCGGATGAGGAAGATCCTTTCATCATTCTGTAATAGAATGAGACTTCAGAAGCGTCAGAACTGCCTTCTGAATCAGAACTACTATCTTCAGGCTGCTGTTCAGCCTTCATCAACTGCACTTTCGCCTGTTCTTCACGGGCGGACTGATACTCTTCTTCAGACTCTGAGTCTGAGATCTCAGGACTTGATATGACTATATCTTCTGAATCTACGGGGGAATGGTGCATTTCCCTATCCCAGCCAAGATCCATTCAAAAATATTCAATCCTACAAAGCAGATACTCCACCCTTAGTTAATTTTGATAAATTTGAAGAAGTGGAAAATGCTAGAGGAATTGATGCAATGCGTTCATGGATCACAAATTATACATCAACTAATCCTGATGCAGATGAAAAGGAAGTCATCAAGCAAGCTTTGAATGCAATGACTGGAATAGCCAGGATAGTCTGGGATAAGTTGGATAATGATTTTAGAGAAACATTGCTAGCTGTGCACACAGACCAATCCATTCTGTTCTACTGAGTTCATGCCATCTTTGTTCCCTTATCCTGATGTGCATGACTCTTACTTTACACTTTACCTGTCTGTTTACCTTCTCTGACATGGTGCGCACTCAATACCTTCTTCATTGTAGTGGGACAGCTGGTAGCATACTGCGGATGAAAGCATCGGCTGTACCTTTTTCTTTTCTTTTCTGTCTTTTACTTCATTACAGATGTCAGTGTTGATTTGCTCAAGAAATTGAACTAACTGAGGAAAGGTTAGTTCCTTCATGTCAGTCTTATCACGCAACAAATTTTCTAAAACTTTCTTATAATAATAATCACCAATAGTATCACCAAAGCTTTTCAGAAAAGTTGTATACATGAACTCATGATTTTGTTCTTGTCCTGAAAAATAGAAATGTTCATATTGCTTTTTGCAATATGGTTTGAAGTTTCTCAAATCCTTGCATTTCCCTTTAACAAACTTCTGATAAGAGAGCTGCTCTAAGACATCTCTCTTTCCTACAAACATTCTTGCCAATTGCGCACAAATTTGATCTGTGCCACTATCTAGCAATGTTTCTCTAAAATCATTATCCAATCTATCCCAAACTATTTTGGCTACTCCTGTTATTGAATTAAGCGCTTGCTTAATTACTTCCTTTTCATCTGCATCAGGATTAGTAGACATATAGTTGGTGATCCATGATCTCATAGCATCAATGCCACGAGCATACTTCAAAGTTGGCAGCTCAAGTGTAATTGGGATCTCAACGTAGTAAACAATTGTTGGGAATTAAGGTGTCTCAACCTTGGTAATTCTCTGCATTTGTAATGTTTGTATTTATTATTTAATTGCCTATGTTGTAAATAATTGGAAATTCCACTTTGTCATATTGTGGGATGTGGCACAGTGATGTGTCAATCCTACATGGATTATGACAACTTGTTATTTTGTCCTCACATGAGGAGAGAGGTGTCCCACTTAGTGGTAGGAATATTTTGCCATGTGTCGGCATCTTCTATGTTGTGTAAGGAATGTTTGACCGAAACGGTTATGACGGATTCCTATGACAAATCTATGACATGTAAGAGTCGAGAATAGAATGTCGTAAGACAGGTAATGACATGTGTCATGTAGCATCTTTGAATGAGGCATATTTGGGCGCCCCAAGGTGGAATATGATGTTTTGTAAGAAAATATGTTATTTATAGCATGTGTATGATAGATTCGCTTACAACTGTAAGTTGTAACCGCTATGACAAATTCTATGACGGTCGTAAGTGTCGTAAGAGCATCTGTCATAGCCCATTTTGGAAAGTGGTGACCTCTTTGGAATGGGAGTTGAGGAAAAGTGTCAGATACATTCTACAATGTTGACCAAGTGTCCCTAGGCGTGGGTTTTGGTCCAAGATGCCATATTGGACACCCGTTCCAAGAAAGGTCCAAAATTGCCTTGTATGTTCTATTTAAACAGGTGCTTGGAGATGGAGTTTGTATCACAGGTTTACAAGTACTATTATGCTTCCAGATTGACTCTAGACATGAGTGTCAAAGACCATTGAAGCTTGAATTGCAAGTGTATTGTAAACATTCTTTCAGATTTGTTAATACATTGTGCAGGTTTCTGAGTGTGGGGTTTTTCACCCGATAAGGGTTTTCCCCACCATAAATCTCTGTCTCTCTTCTTCTGTCTTCTTTTTGGCTCTTGTGTTTTGCTACTATATCTCATGTTAATGGTTTAAAATTTCTGTAATAGTTAGGATAAAGTTGAATTTGCATAGCCCTCTCCTCAATAGATTAGTGTAGGAAGCGTTTCCGCACACCTAGCTTCCTTTCAACAATGCCTTGTGCTAGGTCCTTTGATTTTCATCTATTAGCTTTCTGATGATAGTGACCAGATTCTTTTTACTGGATTCAACTTGACCATTCCATTGGGGGTAATGGTCAGATGAATGAGAAAGAGTAATGCCATATTCAAAACAAAAACTAGTAATGCCATATTCAAAGGAATGGCCTCCACCCACTTTGTGAAGTAGTTAGTTGATGTAAGAATGTAACTGTGTTTTACAATTGATGGTGGATTCACTGCACCAACGAAGTCAATACCCCATTGTTGAAAAGGCTCCTTAATAATGACTGGTTTGAGTGGTAGGGCAGCCAACTTAGGTTTTCCCACAAATTGCTGACAAATCTCACACTTACGCACCCAATCATATGCATCTTGAAATAGTGTAGGCTAATAGTATCTAGCTCTCAGAATCTTGTGAGTTGTTATAGGTGCTAAAAAATGCCCACCACATGCCAAACTATGGAAGGATTCCAATAGTCTATTTTGTTGTGCCTTATCGACACAATGGAGGAAAATTCCATAAATGCTTCTCTTGTACAAACAATTGTCCCAAAGAGAAAAATTTACATCTTTGAGCTTGATAGTCCTCTTTTCCTCATAGGATAAATGCTTGGGACATTCAACATAATTGAGAAAGCAGGAAATATTCGAATACCATTCATCTATTGTGCTAACAAAAAGAATGGTGGGAACATCTTCACCTCTGCTTCTTCATCACTAGTTTCCTTGGGTACATTATCAGCAATAAGCTGACATAATCCTTTCCCTTGCACAAGCTTGGTGGGTTTAATATCAAGATCATACTTCTGGATCTTAGCAATCCAGTTGCCTCTCTTTCTTCCAAACTCTTGTTGAGTTAGAATGGATTTGACTGTTGAATCCATTTCATCTCTAAAAGCCAAGTCCATTGCTCTCTGAAAAGTCACACCAACATTGATCAACCCGAATGACATTTTGCGATAAGCAAAAGTGCCGCAAGGAGTTGTGAAGGTAGTTTTTATGTTGATCCACTTTGCTAACCTCAATTTGGTTGTAGCCTAAAAAAAATCCAACATAGATAGCATTTCCGAACCAGACACTGTTTGAAGTACTTGGTCCATTACTGGAAGTGGGTAATTATCTTTTAGGGAAGACTGATTCAAATTCTAGAAATCCACATAGATGCGGATTTCACCATTCTTTTTCCTTACCGGTGTTGAGACATGGACCAACTAGGACTTGAACCTAGGACCTTCCATTCGCTGCTGGAGTGCTCTACCACTAATCTACTAGCCGCTCTTGGACCAGTCCATCATCGATCCGGGTGTGGCTTATTTCCAACACCAACACCCCCCCTTAAGCCACACCTCTCATGTGCTTGGGGCTCCTAAGTTTGAGTCCTAGTTGGTCCATGTCTCAACATGGTATCAGAGCCAAGTTCCAGGCTAGGACCCTCAAGCACATGAGAGGTGTGGCTTAAGGGGGGGTGTTAGTGTTGGAAATAAGCCACACCCGAACCGATGATGGACTGGTCCAAGAGGGGCCAGTAGCTCAGTGGTAGAGCACTCCAACAGTGAATGGAAGGTCCTAGGTTCGAGTCCTAGATGGTCCATGTCTCAACATAATACATAGCTAAGTTCTAGGCTAGGAGCCCCAAGCACATGAGAGGTGTGGCTTAACAGGGGGTGTTGGTGTTGGAAATAAGCCACACCTAGACTGATGATGGATTGGTCCAAGAGGGGCTAGTAGCTCAGTGGTAGAGCACTCTAGCAGTGACTGGAAGGTCCTAGGTTCGAGTCCTAGCTGGTCCATGTCTCAACATGGTATTAGAGCCAGACCCAGGCTAGGAGCCCCAAGCACATGAGAGGCATGGCTTAAGGGGGGTGTTGGTATTGGAAATAAGCCACACCCAGACCGATGATGGACTAGTCCAAGAGGGGCTAGTAGCTTAGTGGTAGAGCACTCCAACAACAAATGGAAGGTCCTAGGTTCGAGTCCTAGCTGGTCCATGTCTCAACATGGTATCAGAGCCAAGTTCCAGGCTAGGAGCCCCAAGCACACGAGAGGTGTGGCTTAAGGGGGGTGTTGGTGTTGGAAATAAGCCACACCTAGACCGATGATGGACTGGTCCAAGAGGGGGTAGTAGCTTAGTGGTAGAGCACTCTAGCAGCGAATGGAAGGTCCTAGGTTCGAGTCCTAGCTAGTCCATGTCTCAACAACCAGCACTATATTTGCAATCCATGTAGAATGATGAATTGGGAAAATTATTCTTGCATTCAACATCTTCTAAATTTCAACTTGAATAGTACCTAAAATCTTTGGGTTGTATTGCCTTTGTTTTTGCTTATGAGGCGAAGATCCCATCTTAAGTGGAATCTCATGTTGGACTTCCTTTGGCCAGAATGACTTCAAGTCATCAAAGGAATATGCCAACACATCAATGTAATGATACAAAAGCATCACAAACTTGAATCTTTCATCATCTGTACAACACTTCCCAATGTTGACCATTTTGGGATCAGTTTCTATACCTAGATTCACCTGTTCAACTTCCATTGATGAACCTATTCCAATTTACTACTGCTGCTTGATGTATCGATCATGCTTATCAAATAGTTTCTTGAGAGAAACCAAGCCTTTGGGAATTTTTTAACCTTTCAACTATAGAAACTCTTCACACATCTCAAAATCAACTTCAAAAATAGACTCTCTAGGAGGAGAGTCACTTCCATCAAAGTAAAGTTTATTGAAGCTATTTGCTTTCTCTAGGAATGCGATAATTTGATCATCGCCATTGAAAACTTGCCAATTATCAGAATTATTTGGGACACTTGGTCAAAAGACCAACTCAATAGTGTATTTGTTACCCTTAAAATCCTTATGAGGAACCATAAGGGTAGCTGAGACCACCATTGAATCTACCCTGACATTGAACTATCTTGGTATTGATGAAATGTTAAAGGCATCAAAGTCCTCAATGCAATCCCACACATGATTGTGATAATGCCTCAACCTTTGGTTTTTGGTTTGGTACAAATTCCTCACCTGGCATATGACAAGTTCTACATCTTCTTGTGAATGGAGATTCTTGACTCCTTTGGTGTGAGCAGATTCCATACCCAACAAAAAGGATTCATATTCAACAACATTATTTGTATTATCAAATTGTAGCTTATAAGAGAAAGGAAAAATATCTCCCTAAGGAGATATGAGGACTATTCCAGCCCTAGATCCTGTCAAAGCATAGCTACCATCAAACTCCAAAATCCAAACATCATTTGAACCCTTTTGTTTGACATCCTCATGACTAGGAGATTCTTCACTTGAAGAAGAGCAATCTTCCATTATCATGTCTTCATTTGAACTATCATCTGATATATCAAAAACATCCTCAGTAGTTAGAAATTAGTTTCCCATACCTAAAGATTCAAAAATAATTTGTGCCTTTGGATCCTCAAATGTGGTTATAGTATATTTTGCTTCCCTATCAGGAAGCAACTTTTGCATGACACCCTTAACATGTATCCTTTCTTCAGACTAGTCCATGTTGATTTCCCCACCAACATCTTTACAAAAATTCTGCCGCAATAAAATTCCATATGAGGCAGGAACATCAACCACTAAGATGGTCATTTTAATCCTTTTTTCTGGAAAGGTAGCGAATGCAAATTGTGCATCCTTAATTTGCCCTATTAGAGGCATTTGTTTGGTTTCCATCGAAAAGCATCTACCAAAGGTTTTTGTCAAAGTTAATCCCAGGGCATCTGCCACCTTGGCAGACATGACATTGTCAGAGGCACCTGAGTCTATGACACAGTTACTAAGTTTATGACCATTTACCAACAAAGAAACATAGAAAGGCTCAATTTTCCCTATGGTAGTGGAAGGGGTAGCAACTAGACTGTTCTAAGAGGTTCTTGTCTTGGGGATGACAAGAATACTTTGGGAAGAATCTTGCCCTACATGGGCAGCCTTATTTTTTACAAATTTAGCTAACCGTTCAAACTAATCCGGATTAGCTTGCAAATACTCGACCTCAGACATTTGAATTTTACTTTTTCTAGAATGATCTAGTATATCAAATGATTGATCTGAAGTAGACACGAGAGAAGGAATACTCTCATTTTGAGGTCTTGGATTGGAAGTATCAGTCTGAGGAACAAAAGTAGAAGAAGGAATATTAGATGTACTTACTTGTTTTTCATGGGTTGAATCCCTGGGTTGGAAGGTAGAGGTGTGCCTCTCTTAGCAATGGTGATTGTAGGATGAGAATCTTCCTTAGACTTTCCTTTGTTAGCCGCTTGTTGATTCAGTTGATTCTGTGACCGCATGAAAATAACATATGACTCTCCATATGCATCTTCTCCTTATTTTGCTTTGTCCTAAAAATTTAGGAAACCAATGTTTGAGTCACCAACCAACTCTTCTTCTCCTTCTGTGAAGAGGTTGGTAATATTATCCTGATCAAGATCAGATTGGGAGGAATTTTCTTGTTCAGCTTCATAGTACCCAACTGCTGCACTAACTTGCAGTGCTTCCAAAGAAAGTCTCCCTTGTGTAGGGGGAAGCCTATTTTGTCCTTGGTTCCTTGCAGCATTGCCTTGATATGGAGCATTCAGAAAGGTTCTCCTTGGTATGTCCTTGTAGGAAGGAAAGGTCATATTCTAAGATACTTGTTTCTTCAAGGCTAACAATTCATTAGCCAACAATTGCACCATGGGATCCGTGGTGCTCGTGGATGGTGCACTTGTAGAAGGTTGCCCTTTAGCCCATTTTGTATCCTTCCTTATTTTTCTAGTGAGGATCAAGTCATCCTCAATTTCAGTAGCCAAGGTTTGAGCTGCTACCAAATTAGCTAGACCAACCCACCTCAGAAGAAAACTTACCTTGATCAATTGAGTGTTTATGAAAAAATACTTTTGATTCTTAATTGTGGGTTGAGCAGTTGCTGGAATCCGGTTGGTCAACTTGTTAAACTTTACAAACAAACTCATGCATGGGTTCTTGTGGTTCCTTTTTCATTTGAGTGAGCTGAGCCAAGAGGGCATGAGCATCTTCAACAAGTTTGAACCTAGCCTCGAACTTGGTCCATAGAACATTCCATCCAGTGATGGATTAAGAAGGAAGATGATAAAACCAGTCTGCAGCAACACCCTGAAGTGTCTCAACAAAAAGTCTTACAGATACATCTTCATATTCTACCCCTAGAACACCACATGTAATGTAAAAAGCTGCAATATGTTCATCTGGGTGAACCTTTCCATCACCATAAAACTTTGGAAAATTCATTCTTGAGCTGCGAGGCAGGTCATGCAATGGTAGAGTAAGATTCAAAGGCCTGAAAGCATTTCCCCATGGACCCAGAGGAGGAGGAAGAGCAATTGTGCATCGATTGATGGGTGGAATTACAAACCTTGAAACTTGTGGGATAGGTATAGTTTTGGGAACACTGATGCTTCACTTGGTATGGGAGATCTAGTGTTGGTAGGTGGAAAGCTTAGTGTATGTTGAAGAGATCTCTTTGGCAGAAGATTGAAATTATTTTGTTGCATTAACTTGAAAATAGGATCAACAATTCCCTGTGCTCTTCTACTTCTAGTATACCTAGGTTCAGCCAGAGTGCAAAATAACTAACAAAGATTTAAAAACACAACAACCTATTACAAGCAATATGAGACCGGTATACTTCAACCAAAAGCATGAGGCTCTTGGATGCATATTCGTTCCCCATCGAAGTCACCAAAATTTGTTGGGTGAATATTTTGTCTTCAACTAACTAAAGGAAAAATGGTGATATCAGCCACAATATGATGAGATTAATCTCTCCTCTTAGAAAGGGGAGGCTCCCTTCTTATTGCTCACTACAATCAACAAGTACTTAACTAGATTTATGTACACTATAAACTAACTTGTGCATGGTGCTATATCATCCATTTCTCTTTTTTCGAAAATGATGTTTCAATTTAATCCTTACAATGTATGATAAACTCACAAACTACTTATTGGAACAATAATAACCAATATCAAAGTTGAATGGACATAAGAATATTCAAAATGATACCAGTGTGAAATAAACTAGAAATTCATAGAAGCACAAAGTCTTTCAGAATTTCTTTTGTTGACTTGGAATGAGAAATATATAGTGTAGAATGTAGCCCAAAGTCTCCACTGTACGCTATCAAGAGATTTAAAGAACACATAAATTAAATAGAAGCTCAAAGTCTTCTAATTATTTTCAACTCACGAACATAGAATATAAATTCTAAAGCAATGTTGCAGCATAGAGACTCCAAAATCAGCTTAAGATCACCTCTCAGAATATATGAATTCACAAAACTAATTTGATCAATTACATAAGATGGTGCAGGAGAAAAGACATAAGAACATCTCTCATACACTACAAGTAGATTCCCAAAACAAAGTTTGATTGCACACTTGCTTTCTTATTGTGGGTGTGTGCAAGAAGTTGAGTCCACTTTTTAGCCAAAAAGTGGAAGTATTTTCCCTAATTTTTAGAATTTGTCACATTTGACCTAAAAATTTGAAGCACTTAAAGGTGGAATCTTGCAAAAAGTCAGTAATATGAAATGTAGTACCCAAATGATACAAATTGATTTTTAATATGTGTCTCTAAAAACCATTGTTTAAAAATCACTTTTTTTACTATACCATGCACGTGTACGTCATCCATATTTTGACCTAAATAATCATATTTTTCCAAATCCTTTTGGGAAAAGATTTGTAACTCACCAAAGCACGTTTTCCATATTTTTTTGTAATTTTTTGTTGTTAATTTTTTATTGGCCATTTTTGGTGTTTTAAAAAATTGTCGTGTATGTCACGCATAAGATGACCTAAACTTATCATTTTTTGAAATTTTTTTTCAAATTGAAAAGAATAGTCTAAAGTACATTTTTTGTACAATTTTTTTACAAAAAATTATTTTAATAAAAAGTTAATAAAATACTAAAAAACCCTGATAATTTAAGTTTATGGACCTGTTTCATTAGAAATTAATTTAAAAATAGAAAAAAAATCCAATTGTAAAAAAATTTATATATTTAGAATCTACATTGTCTCATCTATAATGGGTTTTAATTTTGTCAAAAAAATCTACAAAAAAGGCATTCAGACATATGCCCAAAGTCACTATTTTGTTGTGACATTGATAGGACCTTCAACTTACAGGTCAAACCAGGTCCAAAGCCAAGGGTCAGGTTCCCAAGCCTTTTTTCTGACCCAAAACCCATAGCAAAAGTTGGGTCAGAAATTTAAATTTTATGAAATGAGATCCTGTTCTAGAAACGGGATCCTATTTCATAAAAGGTTAATATTTTAACCTTTATGAAAAGGGATCACGTTTCTAGAAAATGAGATCCCACTTTTGGCTCAGGATCCTAAAGCATAATGGGATCCCATTTTGGTTTACCTGATTTCAGGTTTTTTCAAAGTCTGAAACTTCCACCTTAACTGGACTCATCTTTGTGCATTTACCCTTATTGATAAATCTTGATTTACAATCTTGAACACAAAGTCTCAAAAATGCTTCTCAATTTTAGCAGATTTTTGCTTCAATAACTAAAAGGTAAATAATTACAAAGAGGCCCTCTCTATTTATAGTGAGAGGTCATGAGCAAAAATAGGGAAAATACAACTAACTTGACTTATTCAACAGGAAGAGTCCTTATTGATTTGGGACTTTCCTTGTTTTTACATTTAATTGCATCTTGAAAAAGTACATGTAAAAATATCCAAAACTAAAAACAAAGTACATATGAAACTACAAAAATATACTAAGGCATGAAAACTTGAATTAACTTGCACTTCCATTCTTCTTCAAAAAATCTTCGTACATAGTGAACATTGTTTGCATTTCTAGGCTGTCAAGACCAGCAGTGTTTTTGAAAATCACTCGAGCTCTGATTATTGCATCTCTCACTGTAGTAGCTGCCTTTTCATGGTTTGTCAACTTAGCCTTTAAATTACCCAAAGTTAATTGGTTGTCTAGAATATTATCTAGAGAAGCAACTGAAAAAGCTTTGTCTTCAAACTCTCTCTGAAACATGCTCTTGAATTCTTGAATCATTTTCTCAGCTAAAAGAAAATGATGATCATCAGTTGTCAACTTACATGGGAGTTCCTCCAATTGTGCAGAAGATCGACGTTGCTGTCTTCACTCTATTCCTTGGCACTTTCTAAATCTTTGATCAATTCTTTTAAAACATTACTTCGATGAATCAATGACTCTTTGGTTTCTACATAAGATTCACAATTTGAAATAATGCCAATTGATACCAAATTTTTCACCTTCAACTTCTTCATATCAGTCCACTTCTCAAGACTAGTATCCAAGTACTTAATGTCTTGAGATATTGGATCAACCAAATCATCCAACTCAGATCTTATCTTTTCCATTTTTCTTTTCTTCTCAGCTACACTTGTCAGAAGAGACACTCCTTGTGAATGCATTCTTTCAAGATATTCTTCAACCACTCTTGCCTTGACATGAGTCTTTTCTACTTTTTGGATAATAGGACCCTCTACAGTGATTGCCTCAGGTGTCACTGATTCAAATGACAAGGTGATCTTCCTTATTACCATAGCTAGTTGCTCAACTCTTGCCTTGTATTGGTCCTTCATTTCTCTCTCATGATCAAATTTTAGAATCAAGGAATTGAGAGTCGACTGACCATCAGCCTTGGCACTTTCATGAGTAATTTTCCCTAGTTCAATCCTAGAGATTGAATAATCACTCATGTTGAAATTCTCAACAGTGGCATATGGTGGAGGTTGATAAATTTCCACATACTTGTGACCTTTGACTTCTGACAACGAGAAAGAGTGTTGGGCTTCTTCTGAGTCTTTACCTTCACAAGTACTAGCTTTTCAAAATTGAAGTCATCTAGGGAGATGGCTTTCTTTTTTCTCTTTGGAGTGTAGGCTAAAAGCCATGGAGGAAGCATCGATGAACTAGCATCTAGATTAGAACTCATTGCTTGCACAGAAGGAATTGCACTCACACTAGTTGTAGTGATTATTGGAGAAGTGTTTGTAAAAACTGCACCTGACACATTAACATTAGTTGCCTGCTCAGTTCCAAAAATAAGTTGGTCTAAAATTGCTTGATCACCAATGTCATATGAAGGAGAAGACAAACTTGGTATAGATCCTGAATAACCAAAAACAACATCAAAAGAAGCTCTAGGACTATCAAAAAGTGTTCTAGAGGAAGATGGTGTAGTAGAGCCAATAGATGGTATAACAATAGGAGTAACAAGAGTACTAGAAACAATAGGTACAGAATCTTAAACAAGTTTAGTAGGAGAGGAAGAAGAAATTGGAGGTTTTGATATGATGTCTTCTCTAGGAGACATGGTAGGTCCCTCTAGTTGTTCCTGCTCAACTTCCTTCTCTGATTCCCATTCATCATCTTTTTCCCCTGAAGGTCTTTCTTCAGTGTCCATCTCTTTAGCAACAGGCTCTTCAATTTTTTGTTCATCTATTTCCATTTCTTTTGCACTTAGCTCTTCTTCTGTTACTTTGGCTTTTCCTCCCTTCGATATAAACTTTATCTTAGGCTTAGGAACCTTAGATGAACTTGGTGCATCACTTTTATTCTTGGTTCTTATTTCAACCTTTTTGCCTGTTTACTCCAAGGTATCCTCTTCTGAACCAGTAATAAAATCCTTCAATTGAATCTGCTTGCCTTGCAGCCACACATTAGTATTTGCCAAGATAGGTTCAAACCTTTTCCTTATTGAAGTAAGTTCCTTCTTTGACCATAAGACCACGGGCAAAGGAGAACCAGAAACATTTTCTCTAACATACCTAGGACTTACAATATTCTCATCATTTGCCATGCCTTCAGGAATATCTGCCAGTTTTAAGTCCTTAATTTGACTAAGAGTTAACCTGCAATAATCTAATTTTTTGATTTCTTCCTGAGTCCTTAGATCAGCCCATACATCTTCTACCATTGAGACATGTGATGGAGTTTTCCTCTTGATCTTGTCCTTCACCCCCTAAAGTCAAAATGGTTTCTCCTCTTGAACTGCTTCATTGTCACCAATTACATTTCAGTTTCAAGAGCTTTAGCTTTTGCAGTAGTAGCAACAGAGTACCTGCCAATCTCTACAAGAAACTTGAAACTAGGCTTCTTTAGTTCCATCTGCTTATTATGCACAACAATCATTTGTCGGCATAACTCCATCAAAATAATTTTGTCCCTAGGAGATTTAGGTAGCATGTATGGATATCCCTGGAAGTAGCCAACCCTCAGATAAGTAAAGGTTGGGAATTGAAGATATAGACAACCAAACCTATTTATCACCTCCTAAGCTTCATCTGACACTCTCTTCTATTCCATTTGTGGATCAAAAAGAGATAAGATCCCTTCAAAATCAATTGGGAGTAATACTGATACACATGAATAACCCTTCGATCTCCTTCTGAGGTCAACCCTAGAAAGTTTCTCATAGATGCAGCTGCATATACCAAGTAAGATGTCATATAAAATTTAGAAGTTGATGACACCTTGGTTAATTGCTCATGAAGAACATTACTAATCTGCTCACCCCAAAAAATATTATGTTTACCTTGAAGGATGATTTTGATATAGGGATACATCCACTCATGAAAAGTGGAAGAAGAAGGTAACCCTCTAACTCTGCTGAAAAGAGTTATCAGATCACTAACCTCTTCTACAAAGTCACTCCTTGGAAAACTCTTGGGCCATGTGGAAAGATTAAACCTAGTAGTTTTCAACCATTTGGTTTATAATCGTTTTGGCTTTCTCAGTATCCTTGTCATATTCCTTTTGGGCAATATTGAAATCAAGCTCTACACTTTCCTCTGCACTAGGACACATGAAGACTTTGTCTATGAACTCTGCATCCAACCTCATTATTACATTACCATGTGCATCTGCCACTGTTCTATTATCTCTGTCATAGAAGTGAGCTACTTGGAGAACAAACTCAGTGTTATGGGCTGCTACAGGAAAAGATGCAACCAAATGGATATTAATTTCTACAATCCTCTTCATGTAGTGACTAGGATTTTCTTGCTTTGTCCTTTCTACAAATTCAGCCATATCAACATGGCCAATCTCTGTATCCTGTATCTCATCCACTTTTGATGTAACTGAAGTTATGAGGAACAGACCCTGGTATTTTTACTTCATTACTTTGGCTTTCTTTGGCGTGGGATCGGTCATTTGAAAGATGAGCTCCCTTGGTTGAGAAAGAGAACTTGACAAACGTGCAGAAGCAACTTCAACAATAAGAGGCATGATTTTACAGTGTTAGGGAAAATTTGGCATTTGGGAAACTGTAGTATTGGAAATCATGATTAAAAGTGTATGATTGAAGGGGCTAAAGAGAAATTGAAATGGAGAATTGAGTGAAAGTGGGAAAAGTTTAACAGTTGCAAAAATTCTCCAGAGTTAGAGAATTGTGGGACATTGATGTACGGGCGGCAAAAATCGCTGCCTTTGCATGTAGAGGATATTACATTTTGTGCATGAGCAGCAAAAATACTTGCTCATGCATATTGGGAACTAAAAAATTGCAGTGTTCGAGCAAAAAAAATACCCACTTATGCATATTGGGAACTAAAAAATTGTAGTGTTCAAGCGACAAAAATACTCGCTTATGCATATGGGATTTTTCTTACAAAGTGTTCGCTTCATATCACAAACTTTGTGTAGGGGCGGTGAAAATCACCGCCCTTACACTTAGGGTAAAACATAAAAAACAAAGACAGGGGTGGTGATTTTCACCGCCCATGCATTTCTTGATAAAGCATAACATATATGCATCGGTGGTGAAAATCACCGCCCATGCATTTAGGAAGAAAATAGATAACTTGTGTATGGGCAGTGAAAATTACCGCCCTTACACTCAGGATGATTGAGAATAATATGTATGGGCGGTGATTTTCACCACCCCTACATGTAAAGGGAAGTTCTAAAAGTAAATAGCACGAGCAGTGAAAATCACCGCCCCTGCTAAACTAGGTAAAACATGCATCTAGGGTATTTACAAGGATATGGATCGGCAGTGGAAAACCCCACCTCTGCATATCAAAAAACACAAAGACAAAAATTGATCAGTGCTAATCGCCATTGAAACAAAAACCCTAATACGAACAAACATCTAGGAAAGGAGAAACACAAAAACTATAAAAGATTTTAGAGATTTTTAACAACACAAAAATTCTAAATCTAATGCTATTAACAAAAGGAAAAAGAATGATTCAAATGAAGAAATCATGAAACAAGAGGATGAACAAAACTTACCTAAATAACAAGAGGAGGTGAAAACCTAGCTTGAATTAGTGGGAAATTTGATTCAAAGTGTGCGCTAAGATTTTGATGGTTTTCATGAGCTCAGAGGAATCACAGAGGCAAATAGACAAGAATAAAATGAAAACTAAAAGTGATTAAACATATAAACACCTCATTAAACATTCACACGAAGTGCATTAAATGCACTTAGTGTGAACTATGAGGTGCACAGGTGGCACTTTTTGTTGCCCCTGTACTTAGGGGAATTACAAACTAAACATGCAATAGTGGCAAAAAGTACCACTCTTGCATGTAGAGAAGTTTAAAACCAAAATGCAATGGTGGTAAAAATCACCGCCCTTGTATGTAAAATATTGTTTTTCTAACACCTTAAAACTATCAAACTTACTAGTTTGACAAGCTTGCTACTTGTTTAATTTTTGCAAACTTCAAGAAACCAAGATGAGAAGACACTCAAATAGATTCTCCAGTGCTAGAGGACCACACATGAGGGCAAGAAGATTTTCCTCGATTTGTGTTCTTAGAGTTGTAGGCTATGAAACGAACAAGTTTCGTAGGGGTCATCCTACAAAATGAGCATAGCTGATTTTGAGGATAACATTACTGTATGGACTATACGATCTGTATAGTATGGATCTGTACACTAAAAAAAATTCAAAAAAATTTCACCTTCAAAATATGTCAAACTTTATATGGATCCTAGGGCTTTTGGGCCTCCTGGATGCAACCGTGAGGTCCATTTTTGGCGTACAATGCTTCCTGCAATAGGTCACCCCCATTTTTTTCCAAAAGAGTACAAACCTACAACAAAAAGATTGCAAATATTGAAAAAGCAACCTAGATCAAGTGATGTGGGTCCCACCGAGCATGTAGAATCAAGAGTAGAAAAATGAAAAGAGGAAAATAAAAAAAGATAATGCAATAAACACAATACTTTCACCTCAAATCACTCTTACTCCTCCTATAGCGGAAGTAGAGTGTGCCCTTGTTCTACTTGATATGATAAAATTTTCTGAAATGTGGATTGCTCAATGAACTAACATAATCTTGCTCCTTTGTGAAATTCTAGATCTCTTCATTCGTTCAAATGGCTAGAATGAGATCTAATATTTATATGATCTTCGGATGATAGGATGGATGGATAGGATTAGATTAGAGATGAATGGTTGAGATTTAATGAGACATGGATCAACAAATGGATCAAGGATGAGTGGTTGTGATTAAGTGTGAATGGATGGATGAGATTAAGTGAGAAGACATTGTGGGAAGGATAGGACCTATCCTCATGTAGTTGGCTAGGATTGAAATGAAGAGTGTAGATGGAGTTAGTTATTTTTAGATTTTTTGTGCAAGGTGGGTGGAGGATAATTAATTAAATAAAATTATTTAATTAATTATAGGATAGGAGTGATGTAGGAAAATTAAATTAATTAAAGAGAGAATATTCCAAACACAATTAATTAAATAAATATAATTTATTTAATTAATTGAGTGATGAGAGGAAATGGGTTTAATTAATTAAATAAATATAATTTATTTAATTAATTAGACATAGAAGGGCCATAGAATAAAAGTCTTGCAAGAATGTTGAAGGATGGATGATATTAGTAATGTTGCAAGGTTAAGGTCAATTTTAGGTGTCCAGAGAAGGTCAAAAGAAGTCTTTAACATCATATTGGATATTGTATGTTTTGTGGAGAATAATGGTATTTATTTAATTAATTAATAAATTGAGTGATGAATATTGTATGCCTAATTTATTTATTTAATTAATTGAGTGATGAGAGGAAATGGGTTTAATTAATTAAATAATGGTATTTATTTAACTAATTAATAAATTGAGTGGAGAATATTGTATGTCTAATTTATTTATTTAATTAATTGAGTGATGAGAGGAAATGGGTTTAATTAATTAAATAAATATAATTTATTCAATTAATTAGACATAGAAGGGCCATAGAATGAAAGTGTTACAAGAATGTTGGAGGATGGATGATATTAGTAATGTTGCAAGGTTAAGGTCAATTTTAGGTGTCCAGAGAAGGGTCAAAAGAAGTCTTTAACATCATATTGGATATTGTATGGTTTGTGGAGAATAATGGTATTTTCAATGTAGATAAAGAAGAACTAATATTGCAAGGAAATGGAAGTACAATACATATGCCAATTAATGAAGGCATGAAAGGGGTATATGTAGAAGAAATCCACTCAAAAAATATAGAAGGAAGTGAAGATGAAAACACTAAGGCATTATACATAATAGCTACTATATTAAGGAAGGAATGGGATGGAGAGCCCAATTTCAAAGGAGATATATTTTTGAATACTAATAACTCCTCAATGGACACAGATGAAGTGATAGAAGCATGGGAATGACAAGAACTAGAAAAATATAAGACGATCTTAGGCCTCAAGAGAATCTTTATGGCTAGAAAAGTTCCTAGAACAACACAACTAGATACCACAAACCAAGTGAGCCCACCACAAGTTAAGAGATTAGACCACATCCAAAGAGAGATATCACATGTTAAATTAACCCACTACTCTAGAGTAGGGGATTTGTTACAATATATTCAAGCAATAGAACACACAGTCACAAATGAATAAACTCAACTACAAGCTCTTGATGAAACATTAATTCTAAATGTCACGCATTGGTGGAAGACTCATAAAGACAACTTACCTACTTGGAAAGCATTGACAATCTTGATTAAGAATAGATACCTAGAAGAAGTAGATACTAATGACATAATCAAGTATAATGGAATAGTGAACCCATCTTATCACATAGAAACTTGTGAATATGTATGGAATGAAATATGGGATATTGGTGAGAGGTTACAAGCACAACTCTTCTACTAAAAATTTAATGCCTATCATAAGAGCCTAGCATATCCATCAAGAGGTAAGAGGAGAGACAAAACATTGGGATAAAATAAAGATGGATTTCTATAGAAATTTTGAATTTTGGGATTCAAATCCTAAAATACATAATGTGCTACAATGGATTAATGAAGTCATAACCCTATTAGAAGAAGAAACCAATCAAAAATTTAGAAAAGAAAAGATACAATATCAATAAGATACACTTGAATGGCTACCACAAACATTACAAAGGATGTGCTATTCGGTAAAACAAGATAATAAGGATCCTTTAGAAGAAGATGATCATAAAAATTTAGATATATAACTAGGAGAGGATGAGAGAGAACTAATAGAAAAACTTATAGATAAAAGTGAATAATACTACCTACCATTAAAAATCAATGAAAATAACATAACTTAGAATGGTGACCTAAGATGGCTAAGATTGTTGATTATTGGACAGAAGAAACAATAAAAGAAGTTACAGAGATACCGAAAGAGTATGTGGATATATTTCCAAGAACTTTCACATAATTGAAGGGAATAAAATAAGTTGGAGTAATGAAGATGCAACTCAACTAGAATGCAAAACCACATAAACAACAACCTTATTGGTTAAATTCAACTTTAAAAGTTAGGGTGAAAACTAAGATAGACAAAATGTTGGCTGCTAGTATAATTAAACGAATAGAAAATGTAGATTGGGTGAGCCCCATGGTAATACAAAATAAGAAAATAGGGGACATAATGAAATGTGTAGATTTTAGAGAATTGAATAAGGCTTGTGAATATGACCCTTTTCCAATACCATTCATAGGAGAAATATTAGAAAATATTGTTGAAAGAGAGGTTTATTCATTTACAGATGATTTTTGGTTACCATCAAGTGAATATATGTGAAGAAGATCAATCTAAAAATACCTTTGCAAAAGAATGGGGATCATATATGTACATAGTGATGTCATTTGGATTGAAAATACACTAGCAGTCTTTAATAGAATCATGGTAAATGCATTTAGAGATCTCATACATGATTTTATGGAAGTATATCTTGATGATTGGCAATATATGGAATGGTTAAAGACCATATCCAGGCACTAAGGTTGATGTTTAAGAGATGACATAGCCTTAGAATTGCATTGAAATTAAAGAAATGCATTTTTGCAAACCCATTTGGCACTCTGCTAGGGCACATTATCTATAAAGAAGGAATGATGGTAGAACCACTTAAAATAACAACTATTTTGAATCTATGACACCTAAAAAGTATAATAGAGACAAAGACAATTTTAGGTTCCCACTAGAAATTCATTATAAACTATGCCATAATCTCAAGACCCATTGAGGAGATATTTCTAAAGAAAAAAAAGAAGGTTGAATGGACACTTCAATGCCAGAAATCATTCAATATACTTAAAAAAATATAGCAAAGGCTCCAACCCTAATCTTCCAAGTTGGACACAACCATTTCATTTTCATGTTGATGCATTCAGTACTAGCATAACCTAGAGGAAGAAAAGGTCATCTGGTTACATTTGCTAGTAGGAAATTATCGATAGCTGAGAAGAATCATACAACTATGGAGAGACAAAATTTAGCTATGTTGTTTGCTCTATATAAGTTTAGAAATTATCTTTTAGCAACTCCATTTTTTTTCTATATAGATCATGAACTACTGAGACACCTCATGAACAAACCAGTGATACACAATTGGATATGTAGATGGTTGATGCTTTTTCAAGAATTTGATTTTAAAATTATGGTTAAACCAGGGAAGACAAATCAAGGACCAGACTACCTTTCTAGAATTTATAATGGTGAAGAAGGAAACTAGATCAAAGATGATTTCCCTTGCTCACATTTGTTTAGAATAACTGTGGTACCTGACAATTTATAATATATTTCTCAACTACTATCTATCAATACCTTCATAGAAAATTATACTAAAGAAGATAAAAGGAGATTAACCACAAATTTAGTGGAAAACTCTATATTTTAGGAAAATATGAAGTACTACAAAGAGTAGTTATAGAGCATGAAGGACATCAACTTTTAAAAGAATCAGATGAGGGTATATCTGGAGGACACTATTTAGGAGCTAGAACTACAAAGAAAGTATTATTGGTTGGACTTTGGTGGCCAACACTATTCAAAGATTCAAACACCTATTGTCACACATGTGATATTTGTTTTTGATTAGTATAAGTGGGAAACCAGGATCTTGACCCTTTACATAGAAATCTTGAAGGAAGACAAAAAAAGCCATTTAAGACCAGAAACACCACATACGAAGCTCACAAATAGCTAATCCAAAACAACAAATGAACACAAGCAAAAAAACAATAGAAGCAACACACACTAGTGGGACAACTTCCCCCAGTCCTCCATGATAAATTTGTACATGTCTTCATAGAATTCACTACTAGTACTCCCCAAGCCTTGTTTTTTCTTCTCAACTTCTTGAATCTAGAACAAAGTAGAAGCGGACCTATGCATAATTTTGGTACTAATATTTGTTAATGAATAGGTAGACAAACTGTAAGGGATGAAATGCCACTAAAACTAGTACTAGCCATGTCATCATTCAAAAAGTGGGCCATTGACTTTATCAAACCTATAAATCCCCCTTCCCAAAATACTAAGGAATGGTTCATCATAACCAGTATAGAATAATTAAAAATATGGGAAAAAGAAAAATTGACAAGAGACAATACTACAAAAATAGCTAATAAATTCATTTATGAAAACAAAGTTACAAGATTTGGTTTCCCTCTAGATATTACCAGTGATCAAGGGAAGCATTTTCTCAATCAAATTATTCAGGAAATCTCAAATAAATTCATGATAAGTCATAGTAAAATCACAACATACCACCCTCAAGCTAATGGGTTGGGAAAATCATTTAGTAAGATCTTGGGGAAAACACTAACAAAAGTTTACAATGAAGATATGTCTGACTAGGACACCAATAGTACTTTAGGCCTACTACAAAATGTATAAATGATTAACAAAGTGTTACCCATTCCAATTAGTCTATGGACTAGATGCAACATTATTGGTTCAACACATAGTGCACAATTTGTGAACCACAATGACTACAAGACTAAATGAGGAAGACTCTCTTAAACATTGGTTAGTGGAGTTGGAAAAAATAAATGAACAATGACTACTTGTAGTGTACAACCAAACACAAGAAAAATGCAAACAATAGGCATGGCATGACAAATACATAAGAAGCAAACAATTCCAACCAAAAAATCTAGTATTAGATTTAAGAAACTAGATAAGTTCAAGATATAGTGGTTAGGACCCTATTGCATAAACAACATATAAACAATCAATGTGGTACAGGTTAAAACACTAAACAACTAAATTCTTGAAGGATATATCAATGGAGCATGGGTAGTTATGTATAGGTATGTGCAGGATCATTGCGTGCCAAACGGTGGCAATGAAAAAAAAATTGCATTTTTACTTAGCCAAATTCGCGAATTGGCCAACTTTGACTTTCATAGGCATGTTAAAAATATCCATTTTCTAGAAATGGATATCCATTTCCTAGAAGTATACAAATGGTTTTTTTTATTCTTTTCATTGTTTTATGCTTAGAACTTACAATTCAACTTGCAAATTTCTATTGTTACATGGTTAACATCTTTTCAACTAATTGACAAAGTTGCATCTCTTTAAAATTTGAACCTCTCTCTCTCTCTCTAGTAATCCCTAGTGAGTCTTGTTTGCAATGTGTGAGATGCACTAAGAAAAGCTTAGGCTTGATGTTGAATTGGTAGTGGTTGGTAAAGCTATGCATGAGATCTAAATTGAATTCATAGAACCAAGTAGTAATGTGGCAAACCATACAAGGGCATATTATATCAATGTGGAGGGAAAATTATTAGCAAGGACACAATCATCAATGGTGACAATTGTGGCTTGGACAAAAAAGTGTCTCATATGTGCAATGAGATCACCTTGGACATTATATTATCAAATTTAATCAAGACCATTTTATGAGGATATGCTTGTAAGATGATGTCAATTGATAGTGGTGATTTAATCCATCCTATTGATGAGGAAGGAGGAGGAGGAGGGTTAAGGTCTTCTAATTGCACTTACAACACCTTGAGTTTTATGTAGATATAATTATAATTAGGACTATATGTTAGATAAATGTCACATGGTGGAGGGATGGTGTCGAGATGAGTGATGATTGTTGTGGAAATGTTATGATCAAATGTGTTATGAAAAGGAGGTGGCATGGGTAGTGGGCTATCAATGTTGGGAAAAGGTTAGGGAGAATGTAATGGAGGAAGGGATGTGTGTCATGGTATGATGTCTCAAGGAATGGGAAGAAAGGATGATGATTCATAAGATAATATGAAGGATGATGGTAGAGTGATTTGGCATTGTGGTAACTATAGCATGTCATGGGGTGAATCATGCGCTAATACAGGTTGTGGAGTGAGAAAGGGGTGGTATGGGTATGGTTGAATGGAGTAATGAGGTGATTTAATTGGTGATGGCCTAGGTGAAGTGATGGGTAAGGTGTCTTATGTGGGATTGCTAGAAAGTGTGATTGGTAATGGTGTGGATAGCTAAATGTCATCTTCTAAGGGTTCAAAGGTGAGGAAAGTGTAAGATGGGGATACGGGATAATCCATAGTTTAATTATTATTCAAGGGAGACTCCTTAAAATGATTATCAATGATGGTGTCGATAGGGGGAATGGAGTCTATGAATGTAGGTGTGGGAATGTGAGCTATGACATTGTGATTGTATTGGATGAATAATGGAAAGTAGGGGCACCTGTCTAGTGATGGAAGGAGCAACATTATCAAATGATGTTTGGGGAAGGGCTTTTCATAGGAAAGTAAGGATTTGGGTAAGGGTCTAGAGTTTGCTGGAGAAGAATTTATGGAAAATTTGGAGGTCATTAAAATTGACATGAATAGAAGAAGTACAAGACATGGCTAAGGATAAATGGTAGGCTCAAAATAGGATAACTAGGACTATGATGATGAAGATGGAAAAAAAAAGTCAACAACAATAGTATGATATAGGGATAGGATTAGAAAAAAAGAGTACTACAACTAGCAAGAGGAAAGTGAGGACATAATGCAACGTTAGCATGGAATGAACTCTCTTGGAAGGCTAAGCATGGACTATAAGAAGGTTAAACTAGTTGGATCTGTTAGGCTCACCAAATGAAAAAACCTTAAAGGTTAACCTTAATTAGGTAAGGTTATTTTTGAGTGTGGTTGTTTGTGCAACAATATGTAAATTAATGTTACCTAAGGATAAATCTAACTATACTAACATTTTAATAACCATGAGAGCTAGGACTAAAAATTAGACTAAAAACTTGACAAACAATACAAATTGGACACATGTAGGACTTAGAAAATGGAAAAGAATAAGTATTAAATGTGGAAAACAATGAAAAAGTGGTATTAGTTGCACCTATGTAGAGAAGTGCTCTTTATGAAAGATACTTAGAATTATGCTCTATATCTATTTGTGAAGTTTGGAGGTGATTGGACCTAAAGGATATGACCACCATATGCAAAATAGCCTACCTAATGGGTATGTGCATGGAGAGAGAGAGAGAGAGAGATGTCTAGAGAGATAGGGAAAGAGATTGAGAGGTAGAGGGATGATAAAGAGAGAGAGATAAGGGAGAGATACCTGGAGATAGAGGTTTAGGGTTACTTAGGTTTAGGGTTTAGGGGTTATGGGTTAGGGATTAGGGGCATTATTTAGGGCTGAGGGATTTATATAGAGAGAGTGACTTCTTTTGACATGCAATCGTAAACCCTGAATAATGCCCCTAAACCCTAAACCTGAGCAACCCTATAAACCTCTAAACCTTAAACCCTAACCCCTAACCCCTAACCCCTAAACCCTAAACCCTAAACCCCTAAATCCTAAGCCCCAAACCCATAAACCCTAAACACTGAACCCAAGTAACCCTAAACCTCTATCTCCCTATCTCCCTATTTCCCTATCTCTATCATTCCTCTACCTCTCAATCTCTCTCCCTATGTCTCTATCCATGTCCCTTACTCTCTATATATCCCTATTGGTTCTCTCTCTAAACACTAAACCTTAAACCTCTAAACCTTAACCCCTAAATCATAAACGCTAAACCCTAAATAATGACCCTAAACCTTAACCCCTAACCCCTAAACCCTAAATCCAATCAACTCTAGACCTCTATCTCCCTATCTCTCCCCTATCTCCCTATCTCTATCATCCCTCTACCTCTTAATCTCTCTCCCTATGTCCTTGGCCATCACTCTCTATCTCCCTATCTCTCTCCTCAGTCTCCTCTATATCTTCCTATCATTCCTCTCTCTATAAACCCTAAACCCTAAACCTCTAAACTTGAACATCTAACCCCTAAACAATAAACCCTACACTAAATAATTCCCCTAAACCCTAACCCCTAACCCCTAAACCTGAGAAACCCTAAACCCCTAAACCCCACCCCTAAACCCTAAACCCAAGCAACCCTAAACCTCTATCTCCCTATCACCTTTGTCCCTCTACCTCTCAATCTCTCTCCCTATGTCTCTAGCCAAGTCTCTCACTCTCTATCTCCCTATCTCTCCCCTCAGTCTCTTCTATATCTCCCTATTGGTCCTCTATCTCTCTCTAAACCCTAAAATCTAAACCTATAAACCTTAACCCCTAGTTTTCTTGTTTTCATTTCCTTCATCAATAAGGGAGAGGGAGAGATAGGAAGATATAGGAATGAAAAGGGGAGAGAGGCAAGAGATAGAGAGATAGGGAGAGATAGATAGGTAGAGAGAGATAGAGTGGAGACAGATAGGGAGAGATAGAGGAGACATATGGGAGAGATAGAGAGTGAGCGATACATCCAGAGAGATAGGGAGATAGAGGAATGATAGGGGAGAGAGAGGCAAGAGATAGGGAGAGATAGATAAGTAGAGAGAGAGAGAGAGGAGATAGATTGGGAGAGATAGAGGAGACAGAGGGAGAGATAGGGAGATAGAGAGTGAGTGAGATGTTTAGAGATATAGGGAGAGAGATTGAGAGGTAGAGGGATGGTAGAGAGAGGGAGATAGAGGTATAGGGTTGCTCAAGTTTAGGATTTAGGGGTTACAGGTTAGGGATTAGGGATTAGGGGAATTATTTAGGGTTGAGGGATTTAGAGAGAGAGAGAGAGACTTCTTTTGGCATGCAACTGTAAACCCTAAATAATTCCCCTAAACCCTAAACCTGAGCAACCCTAAACCTCTAAACCTTAAATAATGCCCCTAAACCCTAGACCCTAACCCCTAACCCATAAACCCTAAATAATGCCCCTAACCCATAACCCCTAAACCCTAAACCTGAGAAACCCTAAACCCCTAAATCCTAAATCCCAAACCCCTAAACCCTAAACACTAAACCCAAGCAAACCTAAACCTCTATCACCCTATCTCCCTATCTCTATCATTCCTCTACCTCTCAATCTCTCTCCCTATGTCTCTGTTCATGTCCCTCACTCTCCATATCCCTATCTCTCCCTATGTCTTTGGCCATGTCCCTCACTCTCTATATCTCCCTATTTGTCCTCTCTCTAAACACTAAATCCTAAACCTCTAAACATTAAACCCTAAACCATAAACCATAAACCCTAAATAATGCCCCTAAACCTTAACCCCTAACCCCTGAACCCTAAATCTGAGAAACCCTAAACCCTTATCTCCCTATCTCTCCCCTATGTCTCCTCTATCTCTCCCCTATCCTCTCTCTATCTAGCTATCTCCAAACTCGAGCAACCCTAAATCGAAGAAACTCTAAACCTCTATCTCCCTATCTCTATCATCCCTCTACCTCTCAATCTCTCTCCCTATGTCCTTGGCCTTGTGCCTCACTCTCTATCTCCCTATCTCTCTCCTCATTCTCCTCTATATCTCCCTATCATTCCTCTCTCTATAAACCCTAAACCCTAAACCTCTAAACTTGAACCCCTAACCCCTAAACAATAAACCCTAAACCCTAAATAATTCCCCTAAACCCTAACCCCTTGTTGGTGCCTACATAAAATCTAGATTTCAAGTATTCATTCGCAGGCACTTTTCAAGAAAACCCAAAAAATTCTAAGTCTGTCGGCCTTCATTTGTATGCATGTAACTTTGTATATGCATTGATGTTTGTATGTACATTTGAATTTGCAAGTGCAAATGTACATTGGCGAGCCTGAAAAAGAAGTTTAATTGGCCTCTAAAAGTGCAAAAAATCGGTTGTATGCATCTTTGTACGCATATCGGGCTTGTATGTGCATTTCTGGGTGTGCAAAGGTGGTTGTATATCGCAGATTCCTAGAATATTCCATGCTTGTATGTAAAGGATTGCATGTATGTTTTGTTTGTATGTTCGAATATACATTCGCAATATGCAATGTCAATATACAATGGAAAACATGCAAAGGAAATGTACATCGCAAACATGCAAAGGGCACATACATTCACAACATGTAAGGAAAGATCAATCGGCGACATACAAGGAAAAGATGCAAGGTGAAATGTATATCAGATATACAAAGCAAATTTACATTAGTGGTAACATACAAAGGAAATATGCAAAGTTAATGTACAAAGATGGGATGCAAAGCTCAGACCTGAAATGATTATACATTCTAGTTGATAAAGGCAGAAGTCCGATTATATGTATGTTTTGCTTGTATATTCGCAGTTGTATGTATGCGATATACAAGGCGGACTTGACTGGAAAATCAAATTTGGCAAATCCAGCATTGAGTCCACAGTTGGTTGTATATGGTGCATTGTAATGTGCAATGTACAAGGCCGACATATAAGAAGGAAGATGCAACGCCCAAACCTGGTGGTGCTTTCAAATTTGTTTCATGGTGATTTGGGGTCTGCGGTATGTATTTTCGCATTATACATGCGATATACAATGAAAGATACAAAGGTGTAGATACAAGTGCCAGATTTCAAAGTTGTTCCAATCTAGCTGATAAATGAGCCAGAATCTGCATTGTATGTATATT
Source organism: Cunninghamia lanceolata (assembly GCA_027924645.1). NCBI lineage: Eukaryota > Viridiplantae > Streptophyta > Pinopsida > Cupressales > Cupressaceae > Cunninghamia > Cunninghamia lanceolata. Next base: position 5,681,620 of record BSBN01000429.1, on the reverse strand, counting down.
ACATTTGTATGTATGCGATATACAAGGTAATATACAAAGGGGAAATGCAAGCCGGACCCGATTGAAATTTCAAATTGTTTTATAAGGATTTGGGGTCTGTCTTGTATGTTGGTGATTGTATGTTTATACAATCACATATACAACCACATATGCAAAAGAAAAGATACATTGGCTCGCCAATGAAGATGTAAATACACAGCAATGGAGAACCAATCAGCGGCTGCCATGTGTCAGAAAGCAGTTGTATGTATATGCATTTGCATATACAAGGATTTGAAGTGGCGAAAAAGGTAAAATGCAAGAGTGAAAAGTCAGCAATGGAAAAAGGGCACCTACGTGGCACGATTTGATTGGCCGATGGACTTTTCAAAGCAATTTGGAGCCGCAGATCTCAGTGGGAAGAGGGAAATCAACGGCCTTGTTTAAAATTTTCACAGGAGGGTTTTTCTGTGTGTTCGTGGTTGCATTTCAAATGGAAAGAACTTCAAAGGCATGTGAACCACCACTACACTTCCAAAATATGGATAGGTTGGCCATTAATGGAAAGTTTTCAAGAGGTATGGGTCGAAATGACAGGCCAGCTACCATATTCAAGGGCAAAAATCTTCGGGTGGCTGCACACTTCCTAAATTCACCTCCTCCCTTCTTCTTCTTCTGCCTGGAGCATTGAATGTTTTGGGCACCATTCTCATGGTGCATTGTATCTGGCAAAATTTTGAAGTGACATTGTACTGAATGTTGAGTGCACATTCTTGCTATAAAAAGTAGACTGTGTTACTCATTTAAGGTTGTTGAAGACTTGGGCATTTGTTTTGGAGGAAATAATGAAGAACAGAGCATTTCTTGGTTGTTCTCTCTTTTTGGAGTTTATGAGTTGCATTTGAATGCACCTTGCACATATGTTTCAGTCTCATGTTGTGTTTATATGAAAAATGCATTCTTTGCATGTGTTTAGTTGTTTGTCTCCATTTGTTGTATTTATCCCTTCTTTTGAATCTGGTTACTAAGGGTTACTAAGATTCTAGGATATAGATTTCTGTATCGCATGCTTGATCTCTAACTTCCATTCAAGGAATGGATTAAACTATTTTAGGTTAAGTATGAAAAAGAATGTATGTCAGCTGGGATATGTGTAAGTAGAGGCAGCTAAATACTCAGCCTTGGGTGGTGTTTGTAACGCAAATACCAATCCTAACCCCTTGAAACTTGAATGCCAATGTAAATCATTCTCTTGTATACGTCTAGTTGACTCCTTGCCCTAAGATAGGCACCAGTCTGCTTCTTGTGTAGTAGTTATGATCCAAAACCTCCTATCTTGCATCCAAAAATTAATACAAATCATTTCATTATTCCAACCTGTTAGTTTGTAGGAGTAGAAATAGGACCCATGCATGCTCTCATTCCTAACCAGTTAGATATGTCCAAGAATATTGCCAGCCTTGTGATTTATCATGCAAATCTTGGTCCAGACATGAGAGTATTCTGCCTATTCTAAAAAGCTAAATCTTTTTGTCATTGGTTGAGTCAAGATCAAACCTTTAGCTGTAGGGATACCCCCCTTGGTGTGGCAGAACCAGGAGTGAAGGGGAGGCAGCTCACGCAACCTCCTGTATTTGTTGGTCGAATCTACCTGTGCATTGGAACTGGCAAACCCTCTACCAATTCAAAGAAAATTTTCAACAAAGTGGTGACTCTGCTGGGGAGTTGAATTTAAAAGTGTTATTTTGCAACCTCTGGTGAATTTTTGCCCATCTAAGTCACCAACAAAGTAGCGACTCTTTTGGGGATTTGAATTAAAAGAGTTATTTTTGCCCATTCGAGATCTTTCATGTGAATAATGGTGTTTTGCTAGCAGAATGAACTTAGAAAAATATTTGTTCTATGATGAGCTTTCAGTTGTTTGAAATTTGTATCCTCTTTGGAGAGGTGGCGACTCTGCAAAAAGGTTCTCAGTGCACATAAAAGGTTGATGTATGTTGTAAAAAAAAAATCTTCTGTTCAAGACTTTAGCATCTAGATGAGAAAAGGTACACAGCTCCTTCCCACTTGTATTTGTTGTTTTATTGCATAAGTTAAATGCCAAGGGGAAGCCTTAGGTCTTAGGAAGACATAAGATGTCTGAGAGTGAAGTTTATATGAATCCAAGTATGTACTCACCTATGCTCAGCCAAGAGGGGGATGAAATGTTGTGTAAAAAAATTGAAAAGATCAAAAATAGGTTGATATCCTTAGAGGCTCGGCAAGCTCAATTAAATAATAACCCTGTTGTGTCTGCCAGTCAAAATGCTAAACCTCTTGTCAGCCCTTTTGATCCCTTATATGACCAATTAGATTTGTCATGGGTTGATTATGAAGTTGAAAGTATGCCTGCTCAAATTTACAATCAGATGCCTAGATTTAGTGGACACAGTGTGTGTGATGGGGGTGTACATATCCAAAACTTTCATAGCTTCATGGAGAAACACTCATTTAGAGATGAGGATATGTGGATGAGGTTTTTTGTTAGATCCTTTGGTGTTAGAGCTAGAGATTGGTATTTGAGCTTTCCAAAGAGATCCTTTGCCTATTGGGATGAACTTGTTGACTATTTTACAGAGGAATTTGGAAGAGAACCTGTTGATCTTGTTGCAAGACTAATGGAAATTAAAAGACAAGATGAAGAGCCCAGTATTGATTTCAGTCATAGATTTGCAGTTGCCCTTTCACAAATCCTTGAAGACTTTAGACCTGATACTCAAGCCTGCATTGGCATATACTTTGAAGCTTTTGAAAAGGGCTCTAGTGAAATGTTGAGGGAATTCAAGATAACGAGTATGCAAATGGCATACAAGTTTTTAGAAAATAGAGAAAAAATTAGAGATGTGCACATACAGAATTCCATGTCCATAGGCTTTGATGTGAATAACAATTGTGTGGCTATAAATGACCAAGTGATCATGGCATCATTTCAAGATAAATGTGAAAATGAAAAGATAGAAGTTAAGAATGTTGTGTTTGAACATAGTGATGGAAACAATGCTCAACTAGATTGTTCACCAGTGAAGGATGCCAACAAGAGGATCAATAATGACTCCCATTTCAAGGTTAAGGTATCTGGTTTTGAAAACAATGATGAAGTTATGGACAACAATGAATACTTGTTTAAATGGGTTTGTGGAGATGATTGTGAGTATTGTACTCAAGATAGAGAAGAAATAAGCAAACAAAGGAGTAATTCCATGTTTGAATCATTACCTTTTATTTAGACACATGGAGATGATGAAGAGCAATCAGAGATTGAAACAAGTAGTAGTGCTGAGCATGATTGTTCTCTATTTGATTATAGTTTTGTGTATGACACACAGGCTGATACTCCTCCACACAAGGAATTCATTGGTAATAAAAATGCATGTTTTGTTGCCCATGAACTAGCAACATACTATGATGAAGGTGAAATACTTGGATCAACCTCTTTTGATACATATGCTGAGGATCTGTTTAAGTATGGTGAAAATCAAGGCACTGTTAGTGATAAGGATTCTGATTTTCATCCTGATGAAAGAGAGACCAACATTTATCATGAAGGTTATTGCAGAGAAGTGCCAGAGTCTGATCCTTTCCAGTTTGGTGTAGCTGATGATTGTTTGCATGAGGTGCACAAATGTGAATGTGAAAGCTTCTTCTTTGATATGCCAGCTTATGATTAAATGAGGCCTGATGATCCTAGCTATATGGTGGGCTATGAGTGCTTTTTATTTTCAGTCTAGCTGGGAGATCATTCTACAATGCATATTGCTGATACAGATGATAATAAGTGTTATATTTCATATGAGAATGCATTGTTTGATAAATATGATATTCACATGTTGCCTGATGCTGAAGGTTGTTTGCATAAGGTTAATAGGGGCAAGCTCAATGAAATGTTTAAATATGCAAATGACAAGGTTTGTTTGTGGGCAGACAATGGCAGTATGTTCAGGCTTGATCCAATGACATCAGATGAAAATAGGGTATTTGACAAAGGGAAATACTAGTTTTTTTCTTTTTGGTGGCCCTAGGCCACCAAGTAAATTTTAAAAACAATGTGATTTGTGATGTAGGTTGGTGCAATGTTTGACTCTATGTGCCCAATGGATATAAGGGACTGGTCTGCATCCCAGAGATCTATGGTTCTTGTCATGCCTGCAATAAGCATGCATCCCCAGACAGAGCCAATGTTCGTGCCTGCATAAAATCTAGATTTCAAGTATTCATTCGCAGGCACTTTTCAAGAAAACCCAAAAAATTCTAAGTCTATCGGCCTTCATTTGTATGCATGTATCTATGTATATGCATTGTTGTTTGTATGTACATTTGAATGTGCAAGCGCAAATGTACGTTGGCAAGCCTAAAAAAGAAGTTCAATTAGCTTCTAAAGGTACAAAAAATTGGTTGTATGCATCTTTGTATGCATATCGGGCTTGTATGTGCATTTCTGGGCATGCAAAGGTGGTTGTATATCACAGATTCCTGGAATATTCCATGCTTGTATGTAAAGGATTGCATGTATGTTTTGTTTGTATGTTTGAATATACATTCGCAATATGCAATGTCAATATACAATGGAAAACATGCAAAGGAAATGTACATCGCAAACATGCAAAGGGTACATACATTCGCAACATGCAAGGAAAGATCAATCGGCAGCATACAAGGAAAAGATGCGAGGTAAAATGTATATTAGATATACAAAGCAAATGTACATTGGCGGAAACATACAAAGGAAATATGCAAAGTTAATGTGCAAAGAAGGGATGCAAAGCCTGGACCTGAAATGATTATACATTCTGGTTGATAAAGGTAGAAGTTAGATTGTATGTAAATTTTACTTGTATATTCACAGTTGTATGTATGCGATATACAAGGCAAAGATACAAGGGAGGATATACAAGGCGGGCTTGACTGGCAAGTCAAATTTGGCAAATCTAGCATTGAGTCCGTAGTTGGTTGTATATGTGCAATGTACAAGGCCGACATATAAGAAGGAAGATACAACACCCGGACCCAATGGTGCTTTCAAATTTGTTTCATGGTGATTTGGGGTCCACGGTATGTATTTTCGCATTGTACATGCGATATACAAATGAAAGATACAAAGGTGTAGATACAAGTGCAGGATTTCAAAGTTGTTCCAATCTAGCTGATAAATGAGCTAGAATCCGCATTGTATGTCTATTACATTTGTATGTATGTGATATACAAGGTAATATACAAAGGGGAGATGCAAGCCGGACCCGATTGAAATTTCAAATTGTTTTATAAGGATTTGGGGTCCATCTTGTATGTTGGTGATTGTATGTTTATACAATCACATATACAACCACATATGCAAAAGAAAAGATACATTGGCTCGCTAATGAAGATGTAAATACATAGTGATGGAGAACCAATCAGCAGCTGCCACATGTCAGAAAGTGGTTGTATGTATATGCATTTGCATATACAAGGATTTGAAGTGGCGAAAAAGGTAAAATACAAGAGGGAAAAGTCAGCGATGGAAAAAGGGCACCTACGTGGCACGATTTGATTGGCCGATGGACTTTTCAAAGCAATTTGGAGCTGCAGATCTTAGCGGGAAGAGGGAAATCAATGGCCTTGTTTCAAATTTTCACAGGAGGGTTTTTTAATGTGTTTGCGGTTGCATTTCAAATGGAAAGAAGCTTCAGAGGCACGCAAACCACTACTACACTTCCAGAAAATGGGTAGGTTGGCCATTAATGGTAGGTTTTCAAGAGGTATGGGCCAAAATGATAGACCAGCTACCATATTCAAGGGCAAAAATCTTTAGGCGGCTGCACACTTCCCGAATTCACCTGCTCCCTTCTTCTTCTTCTGCCTGGAGCATTGAATGTTTTGGGTGCCATTCTCATGGTGCATTGTATCTAGTGAAAATTTGAAGTGACATTGTACTAAATGCTGAGTGCACATTCTTGCTATAAAAAGCAAATTGTGTTACTCATTTAAGGTTGTTGAAGACCTGGGCATCTTTTTTGGAGGAAATAACGAAGAACAGAGCATTTCTTGGTTGTTCTATCTCTTTTTGGGGTTTATGAGTTGCATTTGAATGCACCTTGCACATATGTTTCAGTCTCATGTTGTATTTATATGAAAAATGCATTCTTTGCATGTGTTTAGTTGTTTGTCTCCATTTGTTGTATGCATCCCTTCTTTTGAATCTCGTTGCTAAGGGTTACTAAGATTCTAGGATATAGATTTCTGTATCGCATGCTTGATCTCTAACTTCCATTCAAGGAATGGATTAAACTATTTTAGGTTAAGTATGAAGAAGAATGTATGTCAACTTGGATATGTGTAAGTAGAGGCAGCTAAATACTCAGCCTTGGGTGGTGTTTGTAAGGCCAAAACCAATCCTAACCCCTTGAAACTTGAATTCCAGTGCAAATCATTCTCTTGTATACGTCTAGTTGACTCCTTGCCCTAAGATAGGCACCAGTTTGCTTCTTGTGTAGTAGTTATGATCCAAAACCTCCTATCTTGCATCCAAAAATTAATACAAATCATTTCATTATTCCAACCTGCTAGTTTGTAGGAGTAGAAATAGGACCCCTGCATGCTCTCATTCCTAACCAATTAGATATGTCCAAGAATATTGCCATCCTTGTGATTTATCATGCAAATCTTGGTCCAGACATGAGAGTATTCTGCCTATTCTGAAAAGCTAAATCTTTTTGTCATTGGGTGAGTCAAGATCAAACCTTTAGCTATAGGGATACCCCCCTTGGTGCGGCAGACCCAGAAGTGAAGGGGAGATAGCTCACGCAACCTCCTGTATTTTTTGGCCGAATCTGCCTATGCATTGGAACTGGCAAACCCTCTGCCGATTTGGAGAAAATTTCCAACACCCCTAAACATGAGAAACCCTAAACCCCTAAAACATAAACCCTAAACCCTAAACCTCTATCTCCCTATCTCTCCCTTATCTCCCTATCACTTTTGTCCTCTACCTCTCAATCTCTCTCCTTGTGTCTTTGGCCATGTCCCTCACTCTCTATCTCCCTATCTCTCCCCTTGGTCTCCTCTATATATCCCTATTGGTCCTCTGTCTCTCTCTAAACCCTAAACCCTAAACATCTAAACCTTAACCCCTAACCCCAAAACCATAAAACCTAAACCCAAGCAACCCTAAACCTATCTCACTATCTCTCCCTTTCTCCCTATCTCTATCATCCCTCTACCTCTCAATCTCTCTCTCTATGTCTCTGGGCATGTCTTTCACTCTCTATCTCCCTATCTCTCCCCTCTATCTCCTCTATCTCTCCTGATGTAGAGCGCACAATGAAACTGCAGTACATAGTGCTAGCGAACACTTATAAACCTTAGCCGATGTGCCGATACACCAACTTAGCACATGCTTGGTGTGACTTGCTAATACCAGTGGCTGAAATGTACATTCCCCATATGCATTCGCAACATACATTCGAAACTTACGTCGATGCTAGTGTCTTCAGCGGGACTCTTGTCATCGGTGAATGCTCATACATTTAGGCCGATGTGCTTTGTCACCCTGATCTGAATCTTGGGCCGCAACTTATGTTTAATGCCCTGAACTCCTCTTCGTCCAGATTGCCCTTAACGCTCTGAAAGGGAAACGGTTCACTGACGGTCTTTGTCTCACTGACAGCGTCTCAACTCCTTCGATCTAAACCCTAGCACATGGAGATGTTATGCGATCTACTGTGCACAACTAAATTTGGTCCTCTGCATAGCAAAATCATGAAACAAAATAGAAAATAAACAAATATGATACAATGAAGCCATTCCACTAATTTCGACAGAAATCCTATCAGTGGAATGCTTCATATTGACATATTGCAACAATGGGAAAACACATAACAGAAAGGAAATCTACAGCTAACAAACTTGCAATTACAAAGAACAGGAATCGAAATGATGGAACAAAATATCTTTATTTCTCTTTGAAACAATGTTCATTCACACTCAACCTTCTCTATGCGATCTTATTACATTTGATCACAATATCATATGACTGATTATAACCACAAACCCTAATACCTGATCTTGTTCATTTCCCTGTTTTTTATAGATTCAATAGAGTAGTACCAAACTGACTCCAAGCGACTGGGAGATCGATTCCAAGCGGCTAGGAAACACTACTGCCTATTTTTGGCATTATTGCTATTTTTAGCATTATGTGATTACAATTGACAAATGTCACTTGGGACTCACACATGGCACTAGGCCTTACAATTGGTCACTTGGACCTTATACAACACCAAAACATCAAAATGAACATGAAATTAATTAAAGTATTTAGGTGCCCCTGCACCATACTCCCGGGGTTAATAGAACTCAAGTCCCTTGAGGAACCAGGTTTGAAATGGAAACCCTATGTTTGATGATGTCCTCCTCACTCATCCAGGTTGCATCATCATTAGGTAAACCATGCCATTTGACCAGATACTGCTTGTAGATTTTATGTCTAGTCTTCTTCTAAACTTTGGTGTCCAAAATACATTCCAACTGTACTAGCTGACTCGGTGGAAAATCATAAATCCATTCTGCATCCCCTGCTCCTGTCACATCTAAATCTGTAACATTATCTCCCCTAAATGGAAATAGTTCTGACACATTAAAAATGGGTGATATTTCTAAACCTAGAGGAAGTTCAATTTCGTATGCATTAGGTCCAAATTTGTGTACAATCTTGCATGGACCTATCTTCTTCATAAGAAGCTTCGTGGTCTGCCCCTTCGAAAGTCTTTCCTTCTTCAGATATGCCATTACCAGATCTCCAACTTTGTATTGGACATCCCTTTTCTTTTGATCAGCTCTCTCTTTGTATTTCCCTGTGTTCTTCTGGATAGTTTCCCTTACAGCATCATGGATATCCTTCATGCTGACTACAAAATCTTCACCTTGTGCACTCCTTTTCTCCATGTTCTGGAGATCCCTGGGCTCCAAAATTCCCCTAGGATGAATCCCATATACAACTTCAAAAGGGCTCTTTCCTGTGCTCCTATTAATAGAATTGTTATATGCAAACTCAGCTTGTGGGATGATCATATCCCATGCTTCTCCATGCTATTTAGTCAAACACCTCAAAAGATTAACTAGTGATCTATTCACCACCTCAGTTTGTCCATCCATCTGAGGGTGATAGGCTGACGTGAAAGATAATTGAGTGCCCAATTTCTTCCACAATGTGCGCCAAAAATGTCCCACAAATTTAGGATCTTTGTCAGTGACAATATTCAATGGCAAACCATGAATTTGAACAATCTCCTTAAAGAATAGACCAGCAATGTGTGAAGCATCATTGGTACATTTGCATGGCACAAAATGAGCCATTTTACTGAATCTGTCAACTACAACAAACACACTATCAAAACCTCTTTGAGTCTAGGGAAGACCCAAAACAAAATCCATATTGATGCATTCCCATGGCCTTTGCGGAATTGGACGTGGTTGATAGAGACCTACATTGGATGAAGTTCCTTTTGCCCTCTGACAAATGTGACAATTGTCGACAAATTTTTTGACATTTGTTTGCATCTTAGGCTAGAAGTAAAGCCTTCTCACTTGTTTCAACATCTTGTCCAGTCCAAAATAACCTCCACGACTACCGCAATGTTTCTCTTTTATGATGTTCTCCCTCATGGAACACCTAGGTACACACAATTGGTTGCCTTTAAATAGTAACCCTTGCTGTAACAAATATTTAGAAAAATTAGAATGATACGAATCTAAAAATTGTGAACAAATTGCATATATCTCCTTGAAGTCCTCATCATCCTGGTACATATGCTTGAGATAATCCACTCCCACACTTTCCAACTGGATTTCCTGTATAGTGCACACTCTTCTGCTTAAAGCATCTGCCACCTTGTTGGATTGTCCCTTCTTATGTTTGATGGAGAAAGTATACACCTGGAGTTGTTCGACCCACTTCATATGCCTATGATTTAGCTTCTCCTGAGAATTCTAAAAACTCAAAGCATGGTTGTCAGTATAAACAATGAATTCCTTGGGCAAGAGATAATGTCTCCATTTTTTCAATGATTGAACCATTGCACACAATTCTAGATCATGTGTGGAATACTTTCTTTTAGCATCATTTAGCTTTTCACTAAAGAAAGCAATAGGTCAGCCTTCCTGACTCAAGACAGCACCAATGGCAAGGTTACTGGCATCACATTCCACAGTAAACAACTTATTAAAATTAGGCAAAAACAAAATGGGTTTCTCTGCTATTCTCTGTTTGAGAATCTCAAAAGACTCATCAGCTACTCTATTCCAAACAAACTTACATTTTTGTCCTCCTTTTATGGTATCTAGAATGGGTACACAAATATGACTGAATCCTCTTATGAATTTCCTATAAAAAGTTGCCAACCCATGAAAACTCCGTACATCACTTACTATTTTAGGTGTTGGCCAAGACAGAATAGCATTTACCTTCTCTGGATCCATTTTCAAATTGCCCTGGGATATCACAAATCCAAGGTATGTGAGTTCTTCCTTCATGAAGACACTCTTCTCCATATTGATCATCAGTTTCTCCTCATGCAGCTTCTTCAACACCTGTTCCAAATGTTGCAAATGTTCTTCCTTTGTCCTACTGAAAATTAGGATATCGTCAAGATAGACAACAACAAATTTGCCAATAAAATCTTTCAATACCTCATTCATTAGACGCATGAAAGTGTTGGGAGCATTGGAGAGACCAAATGGCATCACCAACCACTCATAAAGACCTTCATTAGTCTTAAAGTCTGTCTTCCACTCATCCCCTTGTCTAATCCTGATATGATGGTATCTACTCTTGAGATCAATTTTAGAAAAATATCGAGCTCCACCCAAACAATCCATGAGGTCCTCTATTCTGGGCATAGGAAACATATATCTGATGGTGATCTTATTGATGGCCCTTGAATCAGTGCACAACCTCCATTTTCCATCCTTATTGGGCACTAAAACTATGGGTACAGTACATGGACTAAGACTTTTCTGTTGATAACTGAGAGGGGGGGGTGAATCAGTTATCCTAATTATTTCTTCTTTTGAACTTTCTTATTAATCAATGCAGCATTGAATCAAACAAACAAACATTACCATGAAATGAAAAACACATGACACAGTATTTTTGACGTGGAAACCCTGTTAAGGGAGAAAACCATGGGGTGATTAACCCAAAGATTATTCTCTGTTAGAAGAATAAGGAATTACAAAATGGCACTTGCCAATTAGGGCTCACTACCCGAGCACACTGCTCACAAAGAGGCCCACTGCCTACAAGGAGACACACTGTCTACAAAGTGATAAGAATCACAGTCTTGAACTGATTGGAAGCATCTACATATGCTGGAGTTCAGTTCCGGTTAGGCTCAGTATACTGATCTACTGCACTTCATCTTTCCTCTGTTCTTTATTCTGCTATCTTTTCACATACCGGATCTTTCTTACTACTTCTGCTCTGCTCTGTATTTATTCGCATACACCTTCACACCATAACGCTTTTCACAACTAAATCCATCCTCTATATATATCCGCACTAGTGATTTCATTATCTTTCTAGTCGGCACCCGAAATAATCTATCTTCTCACAAACTCTGTTCTGTCAGCTGAATCCTTGCATATCAAGTAATGCGGATCAAGCATATACTTGTAGATATCATTAATCATGTCGGTCAAACATGATTCATGCCTTTACAACCTTTACCATCAACAGTAACACATCCGGAAAATAGTCTGATACTCTGTCAGTCAGTTCTTCCTCTGTTCTCACTGTCTCTCAGGAATCCGGTACTCAACTATTCATATCTTTTTCTTTGTTCATCACCGGAGGCTAAATCCTTGGAATATACTACTCAAGGTAGTCCTCTTGACTTCCCCAAATCCGTACTACACCAAGACACTTCCTCTGAGAGATCCGGACCAATCTGTCGGACCTTGCCACATGCTCTGTTCTTGTTCACCGGACCACAACAATCTTCATTCTGACTTCCGGTAGAGACACACCATGACTTGCGGATATGTGGGATGACCTTTGTTGCCATCAATGACAACAACCATGAATCCATGTAGTGTCTCTTGCCAACAATCTCCCCCTTTGGCATTGATGGCAACACTTAGTGAAAAATGACTAAGTGTTTACACTATGCTCCCCCTTTGCTGATGCTCTATCTTTATATACAATTTCCGGAACTCCCCCTTAGTTGGATTCCTCATTTTTCACTGCTCCTCACTCCCCCTTTGACATCAATGGCAAAGGGTAGGGTCCGCACACCAAAATTTTGAAAAATTTTCTATACATAGCCGCATATTTACATACTCACATATACTGAAGAATGTCTGCAAAAGATGTCTTCAGTTGGATCAGTTCTGTAGCCCAACTTTGCTTCATTCTATCCAAAATTGAAATGTGACCACTCAACAAAAATGCAAATGCATCTGCCCTTTTTAGATCTTTCGGATCACTTGTCTGGGCTGTGATTTGAGCTTCTGCTATGCCCTCATGCATGGCCTCTAGCTTAGGGACAATTAACCCCCTGAGCTCACTCAACCTGCTTATTCTATTTTTCCTTTGCTTCTCCAATTTCTTGATTTCACTCAAGACTGCAATAGTCTGACATTCTTGATTTGTTATAGAGGAAGAAAGAGGATCAAAACTTTGAGACAAGCTGAGTAGTGTGTCCTCTTGCTCTTTTATTTTCTTCTCAATGTCCACTGTTACCTTGGACCAGGAGATACAAAATTTGTATATTTCACCGCCATCCTTAAGAGCATTTTCTAAGCTCTTTATCCCAATGTTCATGTTTCTCCTATCATTAATGATCAAACCCTGAACCTTAGAGAACCTTTTATCGAAAAACTCCTTCCGGACCTTTTCTTCAGCTGATTTTTCTAGAGATTCAAAATGTGTACTAACACTGCTGACTAAGGTTTTGAGATTACCGGAAGAGGAGGCTGTGGGATCCTTCTAAAAAGATGGCATGATCTTTTCCAGCACTCCAGATGCTACCTCCATAAGCTCACAGTCTTCCATGTGAGATTTCAGTAGTTTCTCTTTGACTTTCTCATTTGCAAATGAGGCTATTTTCATTGTTTGCATCGGTGACAAAGAGTCAAAATCTAATGGTCCTTTTAGCAGGTCCGGTTCATCAATTTCTATAGTGGCTTTTGTCAAGAATTCTTGAACAGTTTGTGCAGTGTCTCTTGCCGGAGACAGATGTTTCTTCTCTTCTGCAGTTTTGTCCTTTGGAATCTTTTCTCCTTCCTTACTCTTACCACTTTCAGTTGTGGTTTTCTCTGTTGGGGTCTTCTCTTTCTCTGCATCCTTGGTGCTGTCAACCTCTTTTTCTTTAACTGCTGCTTCTTTCTCCTGTAGTTTCTCTTCTTCTTGGGATTCAGAGACTGTAGGGGAAACCGGAGGAGAGATGTTAGTCTGTTCAAGGGCCACTTCTTCCGGAGCAGATGATTCCAAGTCCACAGCTGTTTCTGCACCTAAGTCCTCTACAACAGGAAGATTAAACCTTTTGAAATTTTTCTGGAGAATCTCTTCAGTGTCCTTGGCTACCTTGTCGGTCTCACCAAGCATAAGCTGATTCATCCTTGCTTTGCTCCTGAATTCATCCTTGCAGTCTTTGAATACCATGTTCATTGTTTTGTGATCAATTGAAGGATATAGTTGAATAGCTATCTGTTCCCTGATCTCAAGGTCTTTTGCCATGGCATTGTTCTTTCTTATCTCTAATTCCATCTCTAGGCTCTTTGGGATTTTAGAGATAATCTCAATAAAAGCTTTATTGTAGATGTTCAAGTACCTTATTATAGCTTCTTGCAGGATCTTTTGATCTGCCTCATTGTAGTCATCATAGAATTCAGCCACCGGTTGAAGGTTCCCATCCACAGTGACTGATTTGACTACACTATCTAGAGACAAAGTGGGCTTTTCAGCAAATTCCTCTGCCATTTCTTCCTTGTCTTGGCCTGTGGGGGGTTTCCTGGATCCTTTCTTCTTCTGCTTCTTTATTTCTTTTACTCCCTCATCTGACTCAGTTTCCTCTTCATCCTTTTGGCTTTCATAAGCCCTTGTGGCTTTTGTCTTAGATCTTTTACCGGATGCCTGGACTTCTAGTTTTGAACTTTTGGTTGTGAGAGGTGCAGATCTTTTTGATGATCTGGTCCGGGTGGAAGTTTCAACCGGAACACTTTCTTTACTTTTCTTTTCTTCCTCAACCTTTCTCCTCTTTTCCCGGCTGGCATCAAGTGCCTCTTTTGAGATGCCTAGGCCTTGAGCAATATGCTCTACTTTTCTCACCTTCCTCTTTATTTCAGGTTCCCTGAGTTCTACATGTATCTTTACACTCAGCTCCTCAAAGGTTCCAAACCTTTCTGCCTTTGGATCTTTGGGCTGACTTAGCATGTGTTGAACATGCAGCTCCACTATCTGTTCATCCACTTCATACCCCATGGGCATGATCCAGACAGTCCTTAGCTCCACTGCCTCCATTAGGCACTGATCAGTGTCCACCATAAAGCACACTAAGTCTTTGTATTTTTCAACAAGAGACTGGGGAATTCTTTCTCTTGCTTGCATCATGCTTTGGAAGTTTTTGAAGTATCCCCATAGGGCTGTATTTCTTGCTTTGGCATCCCCAAGCCCATGTAGATAGTCTCTTATCTGGACTGCAACAGGTTTGTCATTCTGCCATGCCCATCCACTTGATCCGGGCAGCTCATTCATGAAGTAGAAAAATAGACATAATATAAGAGTACCATACTTAAAGGAATTCTTTTTGTCCTTCTTGATTTTCTGTATATTTTCCATTAATTGGCTTAAGAGTAGTTCGCAGAGATCATATTCTGCATTCTTCCTTAGCATTTCATAGGCAGTATACACTGCAGTTCCGGATACAGAATTCTCCCTGCTAGAGTGATAGATCTTGTATCCTATTATCATGGACGCATACTTGATATCCGGATCAGAAATATCTTCAATGGTCATTGCCCTCTTATCAAATTTTGATCTGGTGGCCTCAGTTACAATGTTATTTTTGACAGATTTGAGGATAGGTATCCCTCCGGAAGAGTATAGACCAATTACTGCCCTAATTGCCTCTTTTGTGATCTTGCAGGGTCTATCTAGCCATAGGAAGTTGTCATGCATCCTGCTCAGTATATACCGGACCCATTCATCTTCTTCAAAGCAGGGGAAATGAATGAATTGATCAAATTGTTTCTTCTGGATACCCTTATACTCTGGTTTAAGCTCAAAAGCATTGTCTATCAGTTGTTTGTGATAGAGATCTCTCAATTTGAATTCCCCAAATTCCTCAATGCTTGCATGTATGTAAACCCTAATGTCTTCTGTGTGTAAAACTCCATGAGGAACACTGGAAAATGCTCCTAAGGGATCTACCTCCAATGACTTGTATGGATGTTTCTTAAATTCAGGTCGGGGCCTATCTGAGATTTTTACTATATTTGGAGTAGCCATTTCTTCAAAAGATTTGTAGCAAGATATCAAAAGTGGAAAATACCTTTTGCGTCTTCGGTTGCATAGAGTGGCTGGATTGATTTCTGTATGTAATGACTTCGGCAGGAGATCTTCGGTGAACTTGATGAATTTTGTTTCAGAGCTCCACTTTTCGCTTCTTCTTGGATGTGGAATGATCAAGTGATTGTTGAGAAATCCCTTATATCATTTCGCAAACCCTAATATCTGTTTGCAATAAATGCTTCACCTATATTATTCTGGTTTGCCTTGTCCGGATAGCTTGGAGTATCCCGGATCAGTCCTGATCTATGAACATCATGCAGATCTTTCAATCATGAATAAATCGTGATGACACATTACAAGAACATCCCAAACATTCTATCCAGTCCGCAGAGTAAAATAATGTACTTCCGGATCTCTTCAGACCCTTTTGTAGTCCTCTGTCATTCTGGAGCATCTCCCGAAACAGGTCTTTACTTGATCGATCACAACTTCTTTACATCTTCATGCGGACCTCTGAAATCTTGTCTGGATCATCTCAGGACTTGTATCTTCAAACCCTTTACTCCGCATCTTGTGTCACATCCAGCACCACTTGATTGGCTGGGGGAACAGGATTTTCTTTGAGTCTCCCCCTGAGCCAGAGCTCACTTTTTAGTTTCCGGAAGAAATATCAGCACCAGAGTCTGGTGCAGATCCAACCTCTACATTCTGTGAACTTTTCTTCACCCAAATCTTGTTCATCTGATTCCTAACTTCATCCACATTCATCTTTTGTTTACCCTTGTCTTGATTCTGATTGTATACCGGACCTCTTTTGTCCTGATTCTTGCTTCTGCAGACTTTTGCACTATGACCAGACCTATTACAGATTTGGCAAATAACATTTCTTTGCATATTTGACTGATAACCTCTTGATATGCATTCATTAGCCATATGACCTACTCTATTGCATGCAAAGCATCTACCATTGAATGATTTGTTTATTTGCATATTTCTGCATTCATGAGACTTGTGTCCATACCTTTTGCAGTTAAAGCACTGTCCGGAGAAGGATGAATTAGTCTGATTCATTCTCTTCCTGCACTGATTAGCTTTGTGACCAAAGTGATTGCAGTTGTGGCAGTATCCATTGAAGGATGGATATCTTTGAGCATTGGGCTGTCTTACCGGAGGTCTTCTAGGCCTATTCCTTGGATTTTCTGATCCAAAATTCTTTTGACCGGATCCGGAGCTTTCTCCTTTCTCATATCCCAAACCATACTTGTCATCTGTCCTCTTTTGACTTCCAAGAAGTACTTCAAGTTGGGCAGAACTTATCTTGAATTTTTCTTTATATTCATTTGCTGTTTGAAGATCTCTTTTGAGAGAGACAATTTGATCTTCAAGTTTTTCTTCATTATCTTTGGCCTCTTCAAGATCAGATTCAAGATGTCTGATAATTCTGTCCATCTGGTGGCGTTCTTCTGATTTCTCTTTAAGAGATTGTCTTAGATTGTCTTTAGCTTTTCTTTTTTCTTCAATCTCTTGAGTAAACTTTATAGTTCCTGATTCCATTTCATGTCTTAACATAATGACTTCTTTTGATAACTTTTCACATAACTTGGTTTTCTCAGTCAATTCTTCATTTGTATTGCTTTCTTCACTTTGTCTTGCCAATTGTTGGAGCAGCTCCTTTCTCTTTTTCATAGAGAGACTTAATTTGTCCTTTAGTTCTCTCATGAATTCATCATCCTGTTTGAGTCTTTCCTTTAATTCATTGACTTCAGAGTTTGACTGTTCAAGATCCTCAAGGGCAATCTTGAGTTGCTCCCTTAAGCCATATGCATCCATTTGAACTCCCAGATCTTCCTCAAGCTGTTAGGCTCTATTAGGAGGAACTTAGCTCTGATACCAATTGTTGATAACTGAGAGGGGGGGGTGAATCAGTTATCCCAATTATTTCTTCTTTTGAACTTTCTTATTAATCAATGCAGCATTGAATCAAACAAACAAACATTACCATGAAATGAAAAACACATGACATAGTATTTTTGACGTGGAAACCCTGTTAAGGGAGAAAACCACGGGGTGATTAACCCAAAGATTATTCTCTGTTAGAAGAATAAGGAATTACAAAATGGCACTTGCCAATTAGGGCTCACTGGCCGAGCACACTACTCACAAAGAGGCCCACTGCCTACAAGGAGACACACTGTCTACAAAGTGATAAGAATCACAGTCTTGAACTGATTGGAAGCATCTACATATGCTAGAGTTCAGTTCCGGTTAGGCTCAGTATACTGATCTGCTGCACTTCATCTTTCCTCTGTTCTTTATTCTGCTATCTTTTCACATACCGGATCTTTCTTACTGCTTCTGCTCTGCTCTGTATTTATTCGCATACACCTTCACACCATAACACTTTTCACAACTAAATCCATCCTCTATATATATCCGCACTAGTGATTTCATTATCTTTCTAGTCGGCACCCGGAATAATCTATCTTCTCACAAACTCTGTTCTGTCGGCTGAATCCTTGCATATCAAGTAATGCGGATCAAGCATATACTTGTAGATATCATTAATCATGTCAGCCAAACATGATTCATGCCTTTACAACCTTTACCATCAACAGTAACACATCCGGAAAATAGTCTGATACTCTGTCAGTCAGTTCTTCCTCTGTTCTCACTGTCTCTCAGGAATCCGGTACTCAACTATTCATATCTTTTTCTTTGTTCATCACCGGAGGCTAAATCCTTGGAATATACTACTCAAGGTAGTCCTCTTGACTTCCCCAAATCCGCACTGCACCAAGACACTTCCTCTGAGAGATCCGGACCAATCTGTCGGACCTTCCCACATGCTCTGTTCTTGTTCACCGGACCACAACAATCTTCATTCTGACTTCCGGTAGAGACACACCATGACTTGCGGATATGTGGGATGACCTTTGTTGCCATCAATGACAACAACCATGAATCCATGTAGTGTCTCTTGCCAACATTTTCCTCACCAGGCCTTTATCCAACAGTTCTTGTACTTGTTTAGCAATCTCCTCATTTTGACTAGGTGTCATTTTATAAGCTGGTTTATTTGGTAATGTGGATCCTGGGATGAAGTCAATATGATGACTTATGTCTCTCACAAGGGTTAGTACATTGGGCATATCCTCCACCATGATACCCTTATATTTGTCTAACAATTCCTGCACTTCCTTAGGGACTTTTTCCTTGCTATTTTCAAACAAATCAGAATTGTCTTTAGGTTTTAAAATCAGAGCATACACCTAGGTTCCCTCTTCTTTCAGAGTATGGAGAAACTCTTTCCCACTCATTAACATGATACTTGAGCCTACATTCTTGTCTACACCTTCTTCTGGTAAAGGATCCATCTTATACTATCTACCATTCTTAGTGATCACAAAGGAATTCAATTTACCATCATGCTGGGCTTGTACATCATACTACCAAGGTCTACCTAATAGTAAATGGCATGCATCCATGGGAATTATATCACATAAAAGTTTATCCCCATATTCCCCTATCTGAAATTCTACCCAAGCTTGTTCATCAACCAAGACTTGCTACCCTTTGTTCAGCCATGACACTTTGTATGGACTCACATGTGGTAATCTTTTCAAATTCAATTTCTCTACCATTTCTACTGAAACTAAATTTTTAGTTGAACCAAAATCAACAATTACCTTACACATTTTGCCAGAAACTTTACACAGAGTTCTAAATAGTGTCTTCCTCTGCAGTGGTTCTTTATTTTGTGGTACCTTCAGCATCATCCTTCTCATCATGAGATTCTCTCCATCTTGTGCTGGAGCTACGCTTCCCATAGGTGAGTTCACACTCTGACAATCTTCTTCTTGAATCAGCTGGCTCCTTCTCTCTCCACCATGAGAGCTTGAGGCTTTCTTCGAACACTTGCCTGCTATGTGCCCAATTTGGTTACAATTATAACATCTTCCTGTGAAGACGTTAGGACCTATGCCTGGTCCACCAAATCTGCCTCTCCCATTAGGTCTCCTTCCTCTGAAACTCTCTCTGGAACCAAATTCTCCACTATGTTCTTGTTGATTGGACTCCCCTTGAGTCTTCTAGAACTGATTTATGCCACCAAAGCTATTTCTGCCTCTGAAATTCCTTCCACCTCTACCTTTGTTCTGTTGTTCTCCTTTTCTTTTCTGCTTCTCTTCTACTCTCAGTGCCACTTGGAAACATTTGTCCATGGTTTTTGGTGTCAAGATGGTAATCTCATCTTGTATACTATACTTTAGGCCATTAATATACCTGGCAACTCTTCCTCTCTCATCCTCAGCATGTCCACACCTTAGAGACAATTTATGAAATTCCTCTGTATAGGTGGATACATCCATATCCTTCTCCCTAAGGTTCTACATTTTCTTGTATATCTGCACCTCATAATCTACTGGTAGGAGCACCTCATAATCTACTGGTAGGAACTGAGCCTTGATCCTCTCTACCACCCGACTCCAGGATGAGATCATGCTCTTGCCACTCTTCACCCTTTCTCCCTGGGTGTAGTTCCACCATGTGAGTGCAGCACCTTTCAATTTCATCTTTGCAAACTTGACTCTTCTAATCTCTGGTACCTCCTTGTAGTTAAAGTAATTGTTCAAAGCCTCGACCCATTCAATGACTTCATTTGCGTCCACCTTTCCGCTAAACATCAAAATCTCCATTCTTGCCTCAGACAACTCCTTACCAAGTGATTTTATGGTCTCCAGAAATTGTTTCTAGTCTGCAGATATACTTGTCTGTTCTGGGGTTGTTTCCTCTTCCCCATCTTCTTCTTCACCAGACTCCTTGTTTGATTTCCTGCCTTTTCCCAAGGTCTTCAACTCAGCTTGGAGTGCTTCCTTGACTCCAGTCTTGATCATCTCCTCCATCTCCTTGAATTTCTTGACCACTTCGATGGTCATTCCCTTTGGAGGCATATCACTAGCCCCTTCTTCACTTTCTCTATCTGACATAAACATTCACAGACAACACCAACAATTTTGCAGACCTTTCACTAGCTCTGATACCAAAATGATGTAGAGTGCATAGCAAAATAGCAGTACACAGTGCTAGCGAACACTTATAAACCTTAGCCAATGTGTTGACACACCAACTTAGCACATGCTTGGTGCGACTTGCTAATACCGGTGGCAATACTCTGATTTACCGCTACGACTGGTCACCATTTGTATCCACTAAAATGTACATTCCCCATATGCATTCGCAACATACATTCAAAACTTACGTAGATGCTAGTGTCTTTGGCAGGACTCTTGTCATCGGTGAACGCTCATACATTTAGGCCGATGCGCTTTGTCACCCTGATCTGAATCTTGGGCCGTGACTTCCGTTCAACGCCCTGAACTCCTCTTCATCCAGATTGCCCTTAACACTCTGAAAGGGAAACGGTTCACCGACGGTCTCTGTCTCACCGACAGCGTCTCAACTCCTTCGATCCAAACCCTAGCACATGGAGATGCTAGGCAATCTACTATGCACAACCGAATTTGGTCCTCTGCGCCGCTGAATCATGAAATAAAATAGAAAACAAACAAATATGATACAACGAAGCCATTCCACTGATTTCAACAAAAATCTTATCAGTGGAATGCTTCATATCGACATATTGCAATAATGGGAAAACACAGAACGGAAAGGAAATCTACAACTAACAAACTTGCAATTACAGAGAACAAGAATCGAAATGACGGAACAGAATATCTTTATTTCTCTTTGAAATAATGTTCAATCACACTCAACCTCCTCTCTGCGATCTGATTACATTCAATCACAATATCATATGACTGATTACAACCGCAAACCCTAATACCTGATCTTGTTCATTTCTTTGGTTTTTATAGATTCGCCCAGAGTAGTACCAAATTGACTCCAAGCGGCTAGGAAACACTATTGCCTATTTTTGGCATTATTGCTATTTTTAGAATTATGCGATTACAATTGACAAATGTCACTTGGGACTCACACATGACACTAGGACTTACAATTGGTCACTTGGACCTTATACAACACCAAAACATCAAAATGAAGATGAAATTAATTAAAGTATCCAAGTGCCCCTGCACCATCTCCCAATCTCTATTAATCTCCTCTCTCTATCTCTCTTTGAACCCTAAACCCCTAAATTTGAGCAATGCTAAACTCATAAACCCTAAACAATGCCCCTGAACACTTACCCCTAACCCCAAGCAACCTCTCTCTCTCTCTGTGGGAAATTTGAA
Organism: Cunninghamia lanceolata; assembly: GCA_027924645.1. Lineage (NCBI taxonomy): Eukaryota > Viridiplantae > Streptophyta > Pinopsida > Cupressales > Cupressaceae > Cunninghamia > Cunninghamia lanceolata. The sequence continues at coordinate 5,659,867 of BSBN01000429.1, read as the reverse complement.
AGGAAAACAGAAAACTAGGAAAAGGATTTAACTAGGAGGTAGATAGGTCACAAAGAGAGAGTGGGGAGGAGATGGAGAGTTCTAGAGTTTATATGGAAACTATTGAACAATGATAAAATGTAATGTGGTAGGATGTGGTGAGTTTTAAATGTTGCGATATAGCATGGAGATATATCTACATGTGGTGATGCTATGGAAATTTAACCACGAGTCATTTGAAGAAGTACTCACAACTACATATTTAATTGTGCTAGTAGAAGTATAAATAATAATGCAGGTGCACTTGTAGTAGAGTTGAAGTTCATGTGGAACAATATAGAGGCTTGGTTATGTTAAGAGAATGTTCTACAATACTGCAAGTTGAAAGAATTGGTTAGATGGTTGTATGTGTTACCACAAGCTTATGGTTGGTAGTGGTGGTTATACAAGAAGACATGAATACATTGACTATAGTTAGTAATAAACTATTGATAGTTAGTAACAATCTAAAAAATAATGAAAAGAATAGGGTAAAGAAAAATGGATATCCATTTTGGGCAACCTAAAACAGATATCCATTTTGGGCAACCTAAAACATATATCCGTTTTGGGCATCCTAAAACAGATATCCATTTTGCAAAATGAATAAAACATAAAAAAGGAAAATGATATTTTACCAAAGCAAAATGGATATCCATTAATAACGGATATCCATTTTGCTTCACTTTTTCCTTGTATGTAGGCTTGGGACTGTCATAGTTGACTTTCCCTCAATTCTAACGTTTTTGCAGGTTTCACTCTCTTCTTCGAAGTTCACCCTTCATGATGATGACTTTTTTTATGTAAAATTAATAAAATGAAAAGGGTTTATAGAAGAAATTGTCAACTTTCTAAAAATATAAGGTTTGTTTGGTTATCATTTTATTAAATAATTATTAATATTTTTCTATATAGTGTGTGTCTAAAATCCTGATGGACACATTGATTGAAAAACATCCATAACTTTCAAACCGTTACACCTTTTTGAGATTCGAAAGTTGCGTCACACTCTATGCTTTTCTGGCTAAAGGTTAAAAAAAATTGAATTCCAATTTTTTTTATCGAGTTAGGTTGGCTGGAAAATTACTTTTTAGTTTTTAAAAAAAGTCAGAGTGAAAAAATCATAACTAATTATTTTATTGGAAAAAAGTTTCAAAAAAATATGCGTCACATCCGGGCATGAGTCCTCTACTTATTTTGAAAGTTTCAAAAAAAATATTTTTTTTGCTCATAGTTAGGTTGGCTGGAATAACACCCACTTTTTCTTTTTTTTGGCCAAAAAATTTAATAGTTGTTCATTGAAATATTCATTTTTCACTAAGTAAATTTAGTTTTTTTTTTAAAAATAGTAGCCTATAAACTAAATTCAATTCTCTACAAATTTCATTCTTACATCTTTTTCAAATTGTATAGATAATCCATTCAATTTTTTGCATGAACTTGATTAAGTCTGATTTTTTATATTTAAATTGCCACTTGGAGGTATAGTTTGGCCCATCATGATCCTGCACATACCTATACTAATTGTATTATAAAAGTAGGTAACATAATATGTTAGTGCACCAAATAGACCATACACGTGGTCAACAGTCAAACATGTTAGAAGCAATGACATCAACATCAAAGGACTGGAAAGCATGTAAAAGGAGAATAGGGGTGAGACCAAAACCACAAAGTAAACTACAAAATACATAAGTCACTGTGAGAGAGCATAGCAACTAGGGTTGTTGATTGAGAGTGAAGAATAGTAAGTGTAAGCCTAGCCATGGCAGGGACATCTACTCCATAACTAATTGATGCCAAAGACTTCGGTAGACCAGTATATAAGCTCTTTCCATGGAAAGAAATGGAAAATGATCCAGAGGGCAAATTTTTAAACATTCTAAGAGGAGTCAAATATGCAGAGGACGTATGCAAGTACATACATGTCTAGGTCATAGAAATGGACCATAGAAAATTTGTAGAGGAGAGTAAAACCCTAAGGAATTCTATAGATGACACATTATCTACACCATATGCTAATATTGGGGAACTAAAATTGAAATTTTCAAAGAATTATTTAATTTTTTGTAATGACCACAAATGTATTTGACTAGTTTTGAGCAGAATCCATGGAGAATTCATTTAGCTCAACAAACCCTACCTCATTACAAAGGAGGCTATCTCTAAGTAACCAAATTATGTAATAAGGGTGATAGACCTAAGAAAGTGGATAACAAAGTTATAACCACACTAACTGGAGCAACATTTGGTGAATGATTTCTTGTCATCCACAAAATTGAGGATCCTAGTGTAAGGTACACTACAAAATGCATAGCCTACAAAATTTTCCATACAGAAAGAGAAGACTTTGTGCCCACAAAATGCATTTATGTAACCTATGGAATGGCGACCAATGGCAAAGAGAACAATTTGTGTGAAACCCTAAGAAAGCGACTAGTGAACAATCTAGAGAAAATGAAGAAAATACACCACAATTTTAGGTACAACTCACTTCAATAATTTTCTTAGATCTTTATTTCCTAAGGAAATTTCTAGGAATTCCCCTTGTGCGTGGAGATCAAACTTAATAATAACACAAAAAATTCAAAGCAAACACGGAGTGTTTCCTTGATGAAACCATTTGTTAGTACATCTATGAATCTATTTCAACAAATTTCAAAGGAACATGCAAGAACAAGAGCGGCTAAGTAACTACATTGTGACAAAACTAGAAATGATGTATTTGTGGTCAATAAAGATTTCATTCACCTAGAAGCAATGGAATTGTGTACCTTCTTGGTATTGCCACTACCTTATGAAGCATCAAATGATCTACTCTAGAATACAACCCAGCTCCTACTATCACATCCAAAGGATACAACCCCAAAAGGATTTGGAACTTGGAGAGAATACATTGATAAGAAGGCAAAGATAGATGCTATAAAAAATATACAAAGAAAAAGGAGAAAATAGCAAAACAAACTAAGGAAAAAGTGTATCCTCCTCTAATAATTAAGGATGCTTCACAAATAGAGGCCACACATAAAAACCATAAGGCTTCCAAAGAAACAATCAGAAAGGTTAGGAACAACTAGTGGAAGTAGCCAATTAGAAAAAGAGAAAAGAAAAGTTCAAAAGAAAACATAGAAAAAGGGAAAGAGAAAACATTATGTGGAAGAAGAAATCCAAATACAAGGTAGCCCATCACCAACGAAACCTCAAACAAAAGAAATTACATAAGCACTTCTATGGATGGGCTTAGAAAAGAAAGAAGAATCAAAGGAAAAACAACCAAAAACTGAAAGAAAAAAGCAAATACTACACAAGAAATGGAGATGACATGTTGACACTTCAGAAAAGGAAGAACAACTAGATCTAAATATAGAAAAAATACCAAAAAAAGCTAAACAAAAATCAGTGCCAACACCAATTCTAGAAGAAAATTTAAGTTATTAATATCATTATAAACTATTGAAAAGCCATTATAGGTGGCTCAAACTTACACTACTACCACCAAGTGACAAAGAAATAATTGTCAAATCACTAGTTGCCTTCATAATGGCTAGCCCTTACCCCATGGAACACATCACTCAAGGGTTTCTAGAGGAGCTAATAAAAGCATTGCAAAAATACATTGCTACACAAAGACATGAAGCTTTCAACATAAATCTTTCAATCAAAATAAGTACAATGGAAGAAGTGGCCAAAGATCTTAATCTTTCTTCAAAGGCAAGAAGCATAGTACAACGTATACAAGATCAAGAGTTAAGGAAAAAAATAGATTAGATACTATCCAACAAAACATGAAAAATACAAAAGCTCACTAGAAGCTATATGAAGAAGCTATTGTAGTTGCCTAACAAGCTTATAATTAGTTCTTAGAAGATATGAAATCAAAGAAGGCATAAGAAAAATCTACTACATCCCTATCACAACCAACATAAATTAAGCAACCAGTCGAGACAAAGAAACCGGTAGATACATAGCAACCACAACACATATAGTAACTAGAACTTGTTGAGCCACAAAAGGAAAAAATCAACAAGAGGTAACCACACAACAAGAGAAGATAGAAGTATCAATTCCATAAGATACAGTTGGTCAAAATATAGAAGTAAAGAAAAAGGAAGGAGAGAAAGCATAGGAAGAAGAAATAGAAATAAAAATAGAAAAATAAGAAGAGGAAGAAGGAAACAATATAGAAACAAGAGAGGCATTGAAACAACTAATTGCTCCACCTAAATAACAAGTGATTGATCCTATCAACAAAGTAAATAAGTATACGGCTAGGAAAAATAAATAAATTCCACCAGTGATTGTAGGTCCCAACATATTTTAATAAAAAATCCTACAAGGACTTAGATTGACTTTAGAAAAATCTCACCTATACAAATGATAGAGCTAGGAGAAGCATTCACTAGTAGCGTAAAGTAGGATATAATGCACAAGAATATCACACTAGAGGAAGGTATGGAAAATATGATCTATAAAATACAACAAACATAGTCATGGATACAAATAGACTCCACCAGTATAATCATCCAACTAAATGGAGCTATATAAGGCCTACTAGATCATATAACGTTCATATCAAAGTATGAAAAATAAAAACTAAGCAAGGCACAACAAAAATGGTGAAATGTAAAGAAACTCTTAGACCAACAAATAAAGAAGCTAGATGAGGCTTGTGGTAACATTGCCACCATATATCAATACTACACAAATTGGCCACAAGTTACCATAACTGAAAAGACTTAGATACACTAGAAACTCATATTTTACAATTTCCAAGTAACTATGATGTAAAGGTTGACCTAGATGGTTGCCATTGACAATAAATTCACAATCTCCAATAACAACATAACCAAATAGTAGAGAAAAGAACAAAGACCATTACATAAATGAAAGAGTTGGGATTGGAGACTAATATATATTTATCACTTTTGTCTATTCTTCTTTGGGATGTAAGACAAGTAAATGCTACATCAACAAAACCAACTACTTTAGTAACTACAGAGAGAGGGTATGTGGACTTGGCAGTGACAAATTTAAAAATTCAAGACATGGTATGACTATGAGAAAACACATATGAGTAGATGAAAATAAAATATTGGCACATACTACCTTAAACAAGCAAAGTATAGTAATTATGATCTAACAATTTTGATACTAGATGTTATATTGAGGACAAGACAATTCTTTAATCCCTAAGAGGATGTTGGCAAAGCAAACTGCAACACTACTTGCATAGCACAAACAGAGAAAAACTCCACACAAAACTAATGTGGTACCTCTAGATAACATACAACACATCCAAGAGACATGTCAAGGGAGAAAGACACACCTCTTTATGTATCTATGTACATATATACCAGATAGAAATAGATAAGGAGATAAGAGTAAGATAGATAGACATAAGGAGATATGCAGAAGAAGCTACCCAAGAAGATGTGATGTTTATATCTATGCTTGTGGAAAAGGATGTACATTGTATAAAGAATATTTGATATGAATATAAGAACAAATATATATTATGTTGTCTATGAATGTGTAGAATTGTTTGAATCTTTATGTTATGCATATGTTACCATGCTCTTCTGATTTCCTTCTTACTGCATCACCTTGGGGTTAACTTATCTGACATAAGTGGTACAAACCTTAGGCCTATACTTTATTATCAACACTATTTAAATTGTTCATTCTCAAAACTAAATAAACACTACGGTAAAGGATTTGATATTTTGTATAAATATTGGCACAATGGAAAAGGTTTGGGCTTAAATGAACAAGGTGTTATAGAACTGATTGAATTAAAAAAGTCAATGGATGACAAAAGGTTTGGGGTATCTTCCTTCTAATGTGGTTAATGCACTCAAAATAAAAATAAATTAAAAAAACATCAATCAATATGTATGATTCTTTATGAGACATATTATTTAATACAATTATTATATCTAGAGTTGATAAATCTTTCTTTGGACGATTCCCCTCCACATATAGATAAGTTTTCAAATGATGGATCTCTTGCTAAATTTTTAGGTGTGTATGAGGATCTCCCAATGTTTCATCATGATAGAGGTTTACCATATGCTTTTAAATCTCATTCTTACTTTGAGGAAACATTACTTTCCATAGATGATGCTTAAGAAAATCAACTTCTTGATTATTTACCTACTAGGTCATTATTGAGGATATGAGTATAATTGTAATTGGTAATACCATGATGTGGAGATATACAAGATGGATAAAGATATTTTTTTGAAAATTGGTGAATGTTTATCCTCTTATGAGTGACTATAATTATTCTGCATTGCTACATGATGATAGTAAGTTGTTTGCATGATCACACTAGGACATGTTGGATATTTCTAACACCATTGTCATGCATAATATTGTTCAAGTGAACCTCATGTGAAGTGAGTGAAATATCAAATTTGAAAGACACATCCCAAGATTGCTTTATGTTTAAAAGATGAAATTGAAAAATAGTTACAAGCTAGATTTAGTAGATCCTTTGATTACTCATGCCATGGATTTCTAATAATGTACTAGTTGCAAAACCTAATGTGCATAGACACATATGCATTAACTTCAAGGATCTTACTAAGGCATCACCTAAGGATGAATTTCCTCTACCCAATATTTGTATGATTGTTGATTCTACCATGGGTCATGATATCCTCTCATTTATGGATGGTTTTTATGAATATAATCAAACATTTATCAATCCCCAAGATCAACATAAAATTATCATCACAACTCCATGGGGAATTTTCACTATGTTATCATTCACTTCAGATTGAAGAACATTGTAGTTACTTATCAAAGGGTCATGACTTCAATTTTTCATGATTGGATGCAGACTATTCTAAAGGACTGCGTTGAGAATATTTTGGGCAAGTCTAAGAAGAGAAATGATTGTATCAATGACTTGAAGACTATATTTGAGTGAATTCAATAATACAAGCTTGGATAAATCCTAAGAAATGTATACTCAATGTGAATAGTGGTTGGTTATTAAGTTTTATTTTATTGAGGTGAGGAATTGAAGCAGATGTTAAAAAAATTGATGTTATTGTCAACATGCCTTAGCATTGTAATCTTACACAACTTCATAGTTTACAAGGCAAGATCAAAGATATTAGACATTTTATTTCACAATTAACTAATTATACATTACCTTTCACTAAGTTGTTAAAGAAGATTCTAAATTTGAATGGAATAAAAATAATCAAAGGGAATTTGTACAAATGAAATAATACTTGATGAATCATCTAGTTCTTGTGCATATTAAACATGGTAGACCATTGCTACTATGTATTAACTACATAGGTAGCGATTGGTCGATTATTAGTACATATTGATAGAAATGGAAAAGAACATGTAGTTTATTACATTAGCTACACATTACTTGACTACAAAACATAGTATACCCTAATGGAAATATTTTGTTAGTAAATGGTTTATTATTCATAGAAGTTGTGGTAGTATATGTTACATTTAAAGACCCATGTAATAATTAATGTTGGCCCTTTAAAATATATGTTGTCTAAGACTAATCTTTCAAGTCACACAACATGATGGATTATATTGCTTATGGAATTTGATCTTAAATTTATTTCTCAAAATCTATCAAGGGTATAGGTAGTTGTGGACCAATTAGCAGAGGTGCCTTGTTATTCTCATGTACCTATTGATATTATTTTTTCTGATGACCATATTTTCCACACAAATACTTCTCATCACTAGATAATGTTCTCTAATGGTTCTCATTGTATGACTAGTTCTAGAGTTGGGGTGATTCTTTTTTTCTTATTCATAAGGAGGGATTATTTAGGCTGGCCCCATAACAATGGAGGTCACAAGGGGACCTCCTCCCCATCAATCTCAACTTATAGTTTAGAATTCACTTAAGAGCCACACACACTTTCGAATCCACTTAAGAGCCACTGGAAGACCAAGAGTCACCACATAGATCTGCACTAGAAACCACCAACAGAGCCACCACAGAAGTCCAAGAGACACTTGAAGACCAAGAGTCACCACATAGAACCACACTAGAAACCACCATGGAAGTCCAAGAGCCACATCTTGAAGTTTCAACTATAGATGCTACTTGGGGGATTTGAACTTGGATCTCCATCTTGAGAACCTTATGGCCTTGTCATTAAGCCCAACCCCTTTCACAAGTCGGGGTGATTTTTATTCCACCTACATGGGATCACATTTCTTTATCTTCTCAACTAGATTTTCTATTTACTGATAATATTGTTGATTATGAGGATTTGATTCTAGGTCTATATTTGCACCTATTTATTTGGAAGTCAAGTGTATTAATATTCATGGTGATTCAAAACTAGTATTCTAATAGATTACCAATACCTATTAGATTAAATAAATAAAATTAAAACTTTATCTTGACTTGGCATTACAGTTGTTGCATTTTTATATTATACTATTGATGTTATTACATGCAAAGATAAGAGGCATGTAAACACCATGGATAGTGTAACTTCACTTATGGAGATTGAGGATAATAATCCCCATTTCACAAAGTTACTTATTCATGGATTACAATAGCTAATGATTCATGATAGTGATAGAAAGATATGTGCAATATTGATAGGTAAATATTAGTTTCATGATATTTATATTTACTTAGATAAGAGAGCATTCCCCCTAATTGTTCTCAAAATTATCACCACATATTTAATATTTCTACTAAGTAAATGATCATTGTGGGTGTGCTTTAAATCAATGAGGGTATATTGGTCTATTACTTTGGTGCTTGAATGTTGATAAAAAGGATATGTTGCAAGTATGTGCAATTAGTGTTGTCATTGATGTCAACAAGCTTGTGTTGTCATTGGTGTCAAATATATGAGCAAGAGATTATTGCAAGAGTGTGAGTAGTTGGTATTGAGTTGATGTTATCTCTAATGATGAGGAAGTGCTTCTAGCAATTGGTTTCCAAGTGCTTTTTAGAAAATTTGAATAAAAGAGGAAACAATGTGTTGTAAAGGTGTTCTGGCATACAGAGTGGTGTTTTGTTTTTGCTCCGCATTGCTTCTATATTGAAGATTGATTCGTGCAGTTTGAATATGTTGATCAAAGATGTTTAGAGGTGCTACATTCAAAATTTGGTGTGTTGAATCGTTGTGTAGAGGAAGGTGTGTTCACCAATATGTGAATTGTGTATTGCAGAGGTGTCTGGGAGAAAGGATTTTGCTCCGCACTACTCCACAGAGTGGTTTTAGGTCTTACAATTCTAGAAGTGTGTTTATAAGGTTCATATCTACCTTCAGTTGAAGTTGTTCATGGTTTGGAGCTCTGCAAGTTGACTTCTTGAGTTGCAATTTATGACAAAGATGTTTGAGTAAACTGGGTGTGTACTTTCTTCATGTGAAAGTTGTCGCAGAGGAATTTGGTGGATTTCAAGATGTGTGTGGGATATTCTAGATTGTGTTCAAGCATGGTGTGTGACCCGTGAGTCATCTTTGGTTTTGAGGAAGCGTGTACTTAAATATTTATGGTGTTAACATAGGTTTGGCTGACCTTGGGTGTTTACACTAATTGCAGATTTGCTTCGATGATTTTTGAAGCATGGAGTTGCGTGTATGAATGGATTTAGGTCCAATCTAAGGTGTGGTGTGGTCTGTATTCATTCCTTTCCACCATAGGAATGTTTTAGTGTCAATCTAATTTGAATTTACATAGATAAGGTGCATTGTTGACCTTGGAGAATGTTTTCAAGGTTGAAGATAGTATAAATAAGTGTTGAATTGTTGAGGGATGAGAGTGATGGTGGGTGTGATGTGTGGGATGTGAATTGTATAGTGGTAGAGTATGAATTTGTGAAGTGTAGTGCAATATTTCATGTGTTAGATTATTGGATGCAGTGAGCAGAAGGTGTCTACAATTCTTCAGTATGACTATGAAGGTGTTGTTGATGTTGTGGTAGATCCTTCTGTTGCATTGAGATGTTTTTCTCTTTGTAACATTCTTCTCTATCTTCTTTTCTGTTTTGGCAGTGAGCCTTTCTTTTGGGTAGTGAGCCCTATTATATTTAGTGTTGATATTACTTTATATTGTGAGCTAATCCTCACCGTGGTTTTTCCCTTATTGGGTTTTCCATGTAAATCCGGTGTTTCCTTGTGTATGTTGTTGATTTGGTTCAGTTTCTATTATTTTCTTTCATGCTTAATCATCTTAACAGTTTAAGGGTTAATTGAATTATTGTGGATCTAAATGTGTATGAGGATTTTGGAATTATAAGTTACAACTGATTCACCCCCCCCTCGGGCTCTTAGTTGTCTTGTGCATTAAACAGGATATTGCTCTTTAGGAAGTCAATTGAGGCATATGTGGTGGCCACATGAATATAAATATGTTGGTACAAAGTTATTATGCATGGGATATTATTGTAGTAAAATGACAAAAAGGTTAATATGACTTTGCTTATAAATGTCCTGCTTGTTAAACACAATAATTTTAAATATGCAGATGCCCATGAACTTCACCCATTTACTTCTCCTTGGCCATTTGTTGTGTTGGAATCAAAGATGATGAGCAAGATTACCCTTGTTTCTTTGGATGGGCATACTTTCTTCATCATGGCTACATATTCTTTTACAAAGTGGCTAGAGGCCATCCTTCTCTAGTCTACTAAAACTTCTGATATTTATGCTTTTCTCATGAAAAATATTAATTCTAGATTCAAATTACCTTTAGCTATATTATGGATAATAGTGTATCATTTAAAATAGAGAAGTGAAAAAGTTCTTAAACAAGTTTCATATTCAACAATGTCTCTTTTCTCTTTTTATTCACAGGGTACTGGTCAAGAAGAAGCTAATTGAATAAAACAATTAAATAGATTTTAAGAAAAATAGTGGATAATAATGAAACGAATTGGTATACTCAACTTGTATGCACTTTCTGGGCATATTACACTAGCATTCACACACCTATAAGTTATACATAATATTCATTGGTCTATCAAATTGAGGTATTATGCCCCTAGTGTTAGAGATGCATTCTTTGCATGTTTCCCTTCATGATATCTTTGATGATAACACATATTAGGAACATTGGTTACAAGATCTTGAGAGATTGGATGGGAGGCAAGTTCAAACATTGGATAATAAAAAAGTATATCATTGACAATTCAAATGAACTTACAATGTAGAAATATCATTCAAAGTGATTTTGAGATTGGTGATTTGGTTCTTTGTGCAAACCCTAAAAAATCCAAATTTGCAAGAGAAGAATTAAGAGAAAAGTTTCAACCAAATTGATTGGTACCATATGTTATTATTTCCTTGGATGGATTACGAGAATTTGGTTTAAATATACATAGGGATCTAATTAATATCATTCATCTATGATATTATCATGTTTGAAGTATGCATTATTTTGGACTTCCATTCTATAGATTCAAGTGGTATTTAGTTTGAAGGTTTAGATTTAGAGGTTACTCACTTTTAGGGGTTACAAATTTAGGTGGTGTTCATTTTGAGAGTTCAAATTCATAAGATATTTAGTTTTAATGGTTATAGTTTTAAGGGTTACAGATTCAAGTGTTATTCAGTTTTAGGGTTCAAGGTTTTAGATTTAGAAAAAATTTTAGTTTCAAAGTTTCATATTCAGAGGGTATTTAGTTTCAAGGAACTTTCAAATTCATACAGTTTTCAATTTTGGGGATACCCATTCAATGGACCTACAACTACACCATATCTTGCACCCCCTTTCCCTTATCTACATTTCTTATATGATACGTGTTTCTCACGTGCATGCCTTCATTGCTATATCCTTAGCCATAGGTACTATTATCCATGTACATCCCACATGATTTTATGCTTACACATATGGGATACACTTTTATGTCTATGCTTATAAGGCCACATTTTTACATGACATCTATTTGTACTTACATGCTTACACTTCATGTGATTTTTATATATCCTTAGATGTTCATATCTAGTAGTTTGGCTACCACTACTTGTTCATTATCTTCATTATCAGGGGAAACATTGGGGCACCTTATTGGCCCTTTATGCATGTGCTTTCTTAATCACATCTTACTATATTGTCTCATGCTTGTTATGTGATAATATCTATGTCATTATTACACAATTATTGAGCTTACATGATCATTTTTTTACATATTGCTTGTTCTCTTCTTTAATTCTTTGCATTATTCACATGCAACCAATTGGAGGGACATATAAATTTACTAATGTTATTTCATGTTTATGGTTGCATTAGCTCCCTAGGGGTTCTACACCACATGCTCATGGTTAAAGTGATCCACTTGCAATCCTACACTAAGTTGTTTGGTTATGATGGCTTCTTCACAACCCTATAGATCGCTTTTTGTTGGTTATGATGGCTCCTTTGCAACCCTACATAACAACTTTTTTGGTTATATGGTGTTTCCTTTATAGCCCTACATCACACTCTTTTGGTTATGATGGCCACTATGTAACCCTACATCACTCTCTTTTACTTATGATGGGTGTTTTGCCATCCTACACCACTCTCTTTTAGGTTAAAGTGATTCGCTTTCCATCCTACTCCTAAATTTTTACTTTTACACATTATTTGTTGATATTGTTAAGTAGTTTTTTATGCTTATTTCAATTTTTTTATCAAATGCTAATCATATAATTTTGTGCTTGCATGTTGAAAATAGATCTATTATTACATAGAGCACAAGTAGATCATCATCCATATCAATATACTTTATATATGTGCTTTCCATTTACTTTCATGTCAACTTTTTGTTTACTTTGAAATGCATGAATCATGGTAGCTCAAAGGGTGAAAAGTGCATCCCTAGCACTTTTTCCAACTTATTTGGGACTTGTTTTGATAGTTTGTCCCTAGTGAAATAGTCTAGTGTGTAAATAGAATATTTCTACATATAATTTCCGTATCTAACCCTAACCTAACTCCCCATGTACCCCAAGCATCTAGATCCAATCTTCACATTCTCTATTTCCTATCTTGGGCCAATCCCACATTTGTGGTCATAGAATTGACAACCAAATTTCAAAATAAGATTTCATCTTAGGCCCAAGTGACTTATCTCCAACTAGTGGTTAATTACTAACTCAAGCACAAAATGTTTAAATTTTGCACCCTAGGGTGTTGTATAATAAGAAAAAACCCTAATTAGTTTAGATCATTAGGAGATCATCCAATATCACTCACTCTAGAGAATTTAAATATCATTATCTAATCATATAGAGCATAACATTGGCATTTGCATTCATAAGGATAGATATAGGAATTTGCTTTATGTTTGGTATGTTTGTAAATTTATACAAATCAATGAGTTGATCAAGGGGCTTGACACATGTACAAGGTGGGAAGCTAGTTAACTTCCCAATCCTAGCATAGCAAGTTCCAATGGTTCTATTGAGCACCACCATTTTTAGATATCAAAGGTGAACATGATTCTAAAGACCCAAAGTTCAAAGTTACATTTCTATGTTCGAAACAATTGAAGAAGATCAAGGTCGCAAATCTAGGATTGAATTGGAATAGAAAATAATTGCTTTCACAATTTGGTAGGACTTGACTAATGTAGATTTGATTGTGGACTACTAAGACAAATTACCAAATGCATTCCAATTTAGAATATATTTTTTTTATCATATTTAGAGAAAGCCTAATTCATTTAGATCATTAGGAGATCATCCAATATCACTCACTCTAGAGAATTTAAATATCATTATCTAATCATATAGAGCATAACACCAACATCTACATTCATAAGGATAGATCTAGGCATTTGCATTATGTTTGGTGTGTTTGCAAATTTATACAAATCATTGAATCAATCAAGGGGCTTGACTATTGTGCAAGGTGGGAAGCTAGTTGACTTCCCAACCCTAGTATAACAAGTCCCAATAGTGCTCTTTAGCACCACCATTTTTAGATATAAAAGTTGAACATGATTCCAAAGACCCAAAGTGCAAATTTCAAAGTTATTGTAAGCACAAAAATCACGCACTGCCTCCATGAGGACCCCTATGATGATTCAAATCCTTGTCACATACATGTAAGCATGAAATAATGTCCTTTAAGCAGTAGGCATCTTGATGATGTGTCCTCTTTTCTTGTCTTGTGTTGTTTCTTCTTTGTCGATTTCCCTCTCTCCCTGTTTGCGACACTTTTCGACACTTGTCGACTTGTGTTTCCTAGCTTTTGACCTTGATCCTAAGCCTTGTGAGTGTCTTGTACGTGAGTTTTCACCTTTCCCCTTTGTTTTTCATCTTGTACACCTCCTAGAAGCCTTCTAGAGGTCTCCTAATCCATCTCCCACTATTAGTTTTCAGTTCCACCCGACCAATCCAAATCTCCCCCTATTATTTCTAGATCTCCCCCAAGAGATCCTATAGATGCAAGTGGAGATTTGGATTCTTCCACATGATTGACCTGTTTCTTGATGCAGAACCCTTCCTTTTCCTCTCTTCTGCCATTTCCCAGCCTATTTTTCTGCATCTGACCTTGTCTAGCCCAAATCTCCCCTAGGTGACCTAGGGTCTCCCAGGGGTGACCCTACTAGCAAAAGGGGTGACCCTGCCATTTTGAAGCCACAGAAAAACTTGAGTTTCTCTCTCATTTTTGCTTCATTTTCACCTATTTTTCTCTTTGTTTGCATGGTTTTTGATTCCTAATATCGAGTTAACTATTTCATGCACCCACACATGCATAATTAACTCTATTTGATCTTAAATTAACTCTCCAATCAATCTCACGCATTCCCTCACCTCCATTTCCTCTCTAGTGATAAGCTATCATTGCTTCATCACTCTCTAATTAGTTGAGTTCATTGGGTAATGAACCTTGTTAACTCCCCAATCTATTCTTGTTAACTCATCAATCAAATGAGTTAACTCTCCAATCAATCCCTTCTTCTAAACCTATAAATACCCCCCTCCCTCAAGGAAAAAGGAAGGCAAATTCATTGTGCACCCAGCTCTTGCCAATTTTTGATCTCCAACTTAGCATTCAAATGCTCTCACAGGATGAAGGTGCCTTTTGCTTTATTTGTTTAACCAAGGAATGCTATGCTACTTCATTCTATGCCATTGTGCTCAATCCAAGATCTCATTGAGCTCATACAAGCTTCATCAAAGCTTCTTTTTGCTTCTTTGGGTCATTTTGTTGTCAAGAGGATCACCTGCTGCCACAAAAGGATTCAAGGTTGCCTAGCACAAGGATTACTAAGGGTAGTGGAGTCAATAAATCTTCATTTCTTCCAGGTTCCTTCATTGTTTTTTCTTAGTTCATAGTAATTAGAGAATCAAATTTGCTCTTGGGAATAGTAAAACATTGCTTTTTCCTTGATAATTAGATCTTGCATGTTAGATTAATCGCTTTCATATTTCTAGATCTAGATTGTTAGAGGAAGCATTTTCCCTTTTCTTTAGAATAGATTGCATTAAAATCATTGAAAACCCAAAAATCATAGGTTAACTTTACATTAGAAAAGTCATATAGAATTGCATACATATTTCCTTTTCATAAATTAGAAGCACTTTTATTTCCAAAATACTCTAAAAAACACCAAAAAGAATGTTTTGCATATCATTTAACTTGCATGCATATAGATACCCTAGAATAGACAAAATTGCAAACCCTCGATTCCATCATGAGGTAATCATAGTTCAATGATTCCAAACAAACCCTTGATTGCATCACAAGGTAAAAACAAAGTTAGAACAACAAGTCAAACCCTAGGTCAAACAAAACCCTAGGTCAAAACCCTAGATCTGGTTAGCATTAGCAATTACACAACTTCTTCTGTCCTGATTCATGAATGTGCTTAGGAGTGCGAGGAGAGTGGGTGAGGGCTATCCTTGACAAGATTGAGCAGTTCCATCCATGACCACAGCAACAAATGTTTATTCTACCACAAGGAGACCCATTTGTCCTCTTGTTGTTAGAAGAAACTAGACAATTGCAACTGCAATGAGAATTCCTTGAAAACACTGAAATAGTAGAAGCCATCAACGAAAATAATCATTTACCCACTCAAAGGTGGAATCAAAGTAATCCAAACATAAGGAGAGAAAAAGCACACAACAATAAAGGCCACAGAACTTTCCAACCCCTCTCTGCAAAGTCCAGCTCTCCAATGAGCCAGACCCCCACCGTGTCTCGCCTCCTCTCGACTAGCTAATTCCACATGAGTGAGAGTGACATGGCGGATCACCCCGTGGCAAGGAGGGAAGGGTCTGTGTGCATGCCGAAATCTATCCTGACAGCCCCAGGCAACTAGAGTCATGATTTTGAGTGTACATATTTTGGTGAACCCGACATGAAGAGAAAGAAAATTGTTTATGTTGTTCACGTTCCCATTATTTGGATCTCATTAAAAATTTCAAAACATTCTTTCATAGCTTTTCATAGCTGCTTCGACTTCCATCGCTTACGCCATCATCCATTCCATTTATTCTGTGGTGTCTATGGCACTCCCAAATGTGATGGAACTTGACTTAAACCAAGGGAACATTCCCTTAGCTGAACTAGAAACTCCTTCCTTTGATAGGTATGTATCGCTGCATCCTGATGCGCCAATCACCAATTGTTACAACTACAAAGATTCTAACTATGAACAAGATCAAAGAGAATCTAGGCATTCTCTATCTTTCAATAACCTAGCTTGGGAAAACAACCCGGCCATGCCAAATGTGCCACATAAAGTTAGAAGGATAAGGTCAGAAATACATCGACCAGAACAACCTTCCACAAGTACATTGAATACTCACCTTGATGAAGAGGTTAAAAGGTTAGAAAAACATCTACAAGAAACCAAAGATGCTCAAGAGGCATTGAGGATTGCACAAGAAGAATAAAAAGAAAATTATGCACGTGAGGAAGCCCATCACTATGAAAATATTCAAAGATAACATCCTAGAAATGAAGAAACCCCTAGAGCTACAACTCCTGCAGATTTAATTGCAACTCTAGTGGAAAGGATTAGAATCCTAGAACTAGAGCAAGCTACTCTAGAAAGAAGACTCAAGTCTTATGAACAGGACCAGGGGCATTTCAAAATCCCTCTACCTTAATTATTATTCATGACATGCTAGTAATGACACTTGTCTGAATGGGAACCCACCTATTCAGAACAATCCAATGAATCCAACAATGGGTTATCAAAACTCACCCACAGGGTTATTACTAACAACCCCGCAATCTCAAAGTGCCTTTCTAGGAACGTATCTTGAATATTTGAAAGGGCCTCTAGACCAAAACATAAGAAGTGTGCAACTAACTTGTCCATTGCTAGATCTCCTGAAGTTCAAAGGAGAAGGAGATCTAAATTCACACATTAAAGCCTACACCACGACCATAAGAGAACTCCTCTGTTGGGATGGGGTTCTGGCAAAAATCTTCCTAAAAACTCTTGAAGGCATCGCGTTGGATTGGTATTATCATCTCCCAGAGGCTTCGATCCATTCATTCAGACAATTAATCAGAGAGTTTGTCATGGCATTTGACATGAACAAACTCGTTAAAATAGGGATCAGAGAGTTCCTTACCATGAAACAAGAACCAAATGACTCTGTAGCACATTTCGTCACCTGATGGAGGCAAGTCCTCTATTCTTCAACCAGTGCTCTGAACATGGATCATCAAGAACTGTGTGATCTCTTCTTGTATGCCCTTAACAAAGACATGAGAGAAGATGTTCAAAAACTACCATACAAATCCTATGAGGAAGCATTGGAAAGTGCTTTAAGAATTGACCAAGCCACCATTGACAGTGGTAGAAAAGTCTATGGTTCAAATGGAAAGCTAACAAAGGAAGACACAAGAACCAATACCTCTATCGTTAAAATTCTCAAAAACAATAGGAGTGCAACCACAGACAGGGTGATGGATCAACCCCCAATCAAAAAGATTAAAGATGATTACAATGGGAGAGATTACTATCCTCCTAACGTAAATGCCATAGATCGACCTAGAAACAATGGGTATTACCCTCAAGACAACTACTAAGGTTGTAACCGCAATGGAAATGGGAATGAAAATGATGGAAGATATGAGAGACCATCGTATGAGTTCAACCAATTTTGTTCTTTTCATAGAACAAGGGGCCATAGCACAAAATCTTGTAGGAAATACAACATATTCATAGCAAGATTACTAGAAGACCAACAATATCTGTTCATAAAAATGTTCTTAAACCCATAGGAGGTCACACCAGATAACAAAGATACAAGACAAAATCAAGCTCCAATAGTGCCACAAAATGCAAACATGAGAATTTATCAGGACCCGTTCCCCGCACACAAAGATACAAAAATGACAAATCAAAACAAAGCAACTTAGAATAATAACCCTGAAATCCCACCACAACTAGGACAAAAAGGAGAAACTAGGTTGATTGGATTGGTTGAGATTATGCATAATGAAGAACAAGAGGAAGATCATGAGGAAGAAAATGAGAAAGTAGAAGCATACAAAGGTACGATTTCGGTAGTAGAGTCGATACCAACTCCAATCGGACCTTATGAGCTCATAGAAGATCTAAAGAAAACTTATACTCACATTTCATTCATTGACTTACTAAGGAACTCCCCTTCACATCACTCCGCATTACTAAAAGCAATAGGTCTAAAATATCTTGACCAAATTACGCCATTGCCTAGTGAACAAATCAATCATGTGGACTGCAATCATAGTCTACCAAACTCAAAACTTAAAGATCTAGGGTTTTTCTTCAACTTACAACAGATGCCCTCTGAGGTAGAGTTAACTAAGAAAGGAGACCTCGCACTATATCTTCAAGTGTGGATGTATGACACATGCATCAAACGAACATTAATCGACGATGGAGTTGTAGTGACTATAGTTCCCTTCTCCCTTTTAGAGAGGATGGGCTATGGACACACCAACATCATCGCTTCATGAGATACTCTAAGCAGATATGATAATCTAAAAGCAGCCACCATAGGAAAAATTACCCTTCCAGTGACTTTGGGACCCAAAACCATTCCAACCACTTTCTATGTTATAGATAAGGACACAGGATATAACTTAATTCTTGGAAGGCCATGGATACACAGGATGAAGGCTTTTCCATCCACGTTGTTTCAAGAAGTTTGATTTTTACACTTAGGGAAAGTATATGTCACACAGGGAGATCCAGAATCATTCAGCATGTTAAAGTCAAATACGTCAAACAAACTCATAGGTATTCCCATAGACTACGAACTCCCTACCAACAAGTTAACCATCCCAAATCCTACACCTCAGTTGATATGCGTCAAATGAATGGAAACTCCAAAAAAGATCATAAACACCATAGAAATCAAAACTCTAGAGAATGGGCCACTACCAAAGCAAAGGGAAATGGATCCCAAGGATAAAACGATTAAAATCATGGAGTTGATCAAATGGGATGGACCACTCCAATTCCCCCTAGAAATACTCATGATCGACATCCAAGAGGTCTATAAACTCTTCCCTTGCATAGGGGAGAAGCCTCATAGAACTGAAGGACTAGTGTTTCAAACCACTACATTGGATCTGTGAAATGCGGATCCACATGCTTTCTCAGATGTAGAGGAAGACATAACGGAAGGTTACACACTGATGTCGCCACTAAGTAAATCACATCTCCTCTATACACCAGAAGAAATAGAATCGTATGAGTCTCTCACACCAACAGAGGATTCACATCAACCAATAATGCCCATGGAGGAGGCACATTCCATAGATAATGAATCAACCAATGCTATAGGGGTGTTACCTAGGATGTTTATGGTATCCAAACCACAAGAAAAACCAACCACCTCCACCTCAGTTCAATCAAACAAACTCAGTGAATGGGAAGCACCTTAGGTACAAATAGAAATGGTTGAGAGATTGCCTGATGAAGATGAAGAAAGTGAAGGTATCTTTCATAGAAAGTGGAAGATGAGAGTGAAAATCGGTATCGATGACCTTGTCATTTTTGAACTACCAAAATGTTATATTGGGTATGCCATGGATCTGAGACTAGAACCCAATGGGAGGACAAGTATAAGCTTTGTCCCCCCCGATGAGCAAAGGGAAACACAAACTCCTCTTGAATTATTCCAATCCTCACAAAGAATCCAAGAGAGACTAGAGGTAAAGGTCTACATGCAAGAACAATTCGACCTATTGGTAGAACTACTAAACTGCGATGGAGTCCTATATTGGACCCCCTCCCACCAACATGCCTTTTGAGACTTACTTTGTCTCACAATGCCAAGAGAAGCCACCGAGTTGGTAGCAATAGATTCGAATGACAAACCATACCGAGTAGGAGAACTTGTCCTAAGAAGAGGTAGCACAAAAAACAAGAAAAGAAGACGAAAAAGAGCCTTTTCAGAAGACTGGAAAGGCCTCTACATGGTTAAAGAAGATATCAGAAATGGTGCTTATCTCTTGTGCAAAATGGAGGGAGAGGAATTTGGCGAAATAGTCAATGCCTTTCACCTCAAGAAATATTATGTCTAAAAAACCAAAAAAATATAAAAATACAAAAAAAATTATAAAAATAAAAAATGTCAAAAACAATTTGTTTCTTGCATTTTTGCATCATTTCATTCATCTTGCATTACAATTTGTGACTTTCTCTTGTATTATTTTCCCTTTCGTAAGGAGTTTAATGTTGCCCAGATATACGTTATCCTTTCGGGACCTAGAGATCCCCATTTTTCACAATTGCCATTATCCCCCTTCATTCCCAGTGATTCTAATTGAAACCTAGCTCTTAGCTTTACATTGATCCCAGTCTTAATAAGTCAAGATGTTAGGTCTAAACAAAGTTAGTATTCAAACCTACAGTGTTCAAAGGAAGCTTGCAAGTAGACCTTCCCAATTCTTCCCTAGTAGTAGAGTAGTCCAACCAGATTACAAAAACTTTACGTGGCACTCAGCCCCTTATCTTTCTTGGCCAAAAACATCAGGAAGATCACAACTCTAAAGGAAGAAATCTAAGATACAAGTGAATAAAAAAAAATGAGTCATCAAAATAAGAATGTTGAAAAAGTGAGAAATTGAGAGATCAAAGCATTATATATCAAAAGTTCCAAAAAGCATTCATTTCTTAAAAAAGTCAAGATCCAAAAAAAAAAGAGAAAATCAAGTGAGGAAAATACAAAAAAAAAAAGCAAAATACAAAAAAGAGAGATACAAAAAAAAAGAGTGAAAGAGAGAAGATTGTTGAATGTCCGTACTCTTGGGTTGAGATCAGTCTAAGCTCGAAGCCTCAAGGGTGACATTCTAACAGAGAAAGAAAGGTACAAAGCACACACACACTAGCTAAGTAAAACCAAAGAGTCTAGTAGTCTCTAGGATCATCTTCTATCTAGGGACCCTTGTTCTTTCCCATTTATCATTTACCCCAGATCTACTTTGCTTTCCATCCATGATCTAAGTCTAGCGAATACCCACAAAACTTGCTACTTGTCTAAAGTTGAAAGCTTATCAATTTGTCTTATCTAGATAAGGATTAGTGTTTAGCCTTTAGCGAAGTCTAGAAATCATAGATGCTCTATATTCACTTTCACTCCCCACTTGAGTTTTCCTGAATCCCATCTCACAGCCTTGAATAGATCTCTTATATCAGGAAAACTCGCAATCCCCTGAATCAAAAATTGTATTTAAGAGCAGTCACATTGTTCGTTCCACATTGCATTCATGCCAAAAATTAGAAAAAGAGTCTTAAAGAAATAAAGTCAAATGTCATATCTCATGACATTTAGTAGAAGTAATATTCTCATTTAAGACATTTCTTGTGTTCTTGCATTATCATATCTTAAACTGCATATCATATATGTCATAAAAAACTACAAAAATATGTCATCATTGTCATACTTGCATTTGTTAAAAGAGTTGAAAAGGTCAAACATAATCAAAAAGTTCCTAAAACTTCCAAACATGCACAAGAGATGAGTATAGATTTCGATAGGAGAAAACCATAAAAAGATAGACTTCCATAGATACATCCGAAGTTTACGTATACAAGGGTATTAAAGAGCTAAGACAAAATGCTCTCAGGAGAAGTAGAGGCTCCCCATGCAAGGGGGCACAAATTTCAAGAAAAGCAAGTCAGGGGTGGTTCCCTCCAACAAAACCCTTAGGACTTAAGCTCCTCTATCTACGACTACCACTAGTAACTCCATGAGACCTATGAGAATGAGGTACTCTACTGTGAGCATGTGACTGTTAAAGCCCCGCTATGCTAGCATCACATCGTCCAAAGTTAAGGAGAGCCATCTCTCAAAGTTCCTGGTTCTCACCCTTAAGCATATCAACC
The DNA here is from genome assembly GCA_027924645.1 of Cunninghamia lanceolata. Taxonomy (NCBI): domain Eukaryota; kingdom Viridiplantae; phylum Streptophyta; class Pinopsida; order Cupressales; family Cupressaceae; genus Cunninghamia; species Cunninghamia lanceolata. The sequence goes on along the minus strand of BSBN01000429.1, from coordinate 5,637,552 downwards.
TGGGTCTTCAAATTTGTAGTTACCTGACACCCATGGTAGACAGGAGCAAAGATGTCAATGTGTCATCCCGCAGCAGGGGGCACACTAGGATCATCCAAAAGATGATCACAAGACATCCTAGTGAAGGGAGAAGCTAATCCAACATTGACCTCATGAACGAAGTCCCTCCACTCTTTGATGTTGCCTGAAATAGAAAATCAAAAGAAGACCAAGTTAGTTCCACATGAAAAGAGAAAGGATAAAGTTAAATGAAGACAAATAGACAAAAACTTACGTGGATCGTCAGGATGCCAATCAGGGTCAAGCTGACGCATCACCTCATCTGAATGAGGAGGTCGAGGAATAATAGAAGGACCCTCAGGGGTGTCAGGAATATCATCTGAATCATCAATATCATCGAAATCCTCATCCTCAGGAGTGGCCTCATCTGACGAATCATTACTATCTGGAACATAGTCCTCGTCAATGGACTCTGAATCAATAGTCACAATCAGAGATCGAGAAGGAGTCCCTCTCCCTCCCCTCCGTCCTCCTCTAGAGACCCTAGTAATGAAGATGCATGGAGTCAAAGGAGTCCAAATAACGTTCTCTATCTAATCTCCCCCATCTCCTAAATGGTCCTTTAACAAGTAGACACTGGGGGCAAGTCCTCAGGGACATCCTCTCTAAACTATTGTAAGACACAGACACAGTCAACTTGATGAGCCTTAACTAGACCATTACGGTCTATGATCTCAGAGACCTCGTGACAGTACTCTCTAATCTCACCATCTCGGGCCCAAGCCCCTTCCATGTCAGGATAAGGATCAAAAATCATGTCCTCAACAATAAGAGTAGCAATAGTGGGTAAAGCAGCATCAAAGTGACCAACATGCGTCCACCTTGTTGCTCTTGGTAACCATCTATCTGAAAGAGGAATAAGCTTCTGGTAGGGCCTCATGTGCTCAAATATCCAAGTCATGATCAAAGAAGAGTGGCTAAAGGCTAGAGCCCCTCACTGTGAAATCTGATAGAAATCTTTGTAAACCATAGCCAAGATGTCTAATCCCCAAGCAAACACTATGTCCTCCTCAATCTCACAAATGATGGGTGCCCAACACCATCTCAGATGAGTCGAGGCCTTGTCTCCTGATAGCCTCGAAGCAATCAAACCAATCAGGAACCTCCTCAAGAGTGGGATACAGAGTCATGGCATAGAGGTAAGCTGAACTCGTGTCTGGTCCCTAGGGTGATTAACCCCCATAAATACAGCCCAAGAAGCCTTGTCCTCACAGGACTCGCTAATGGGAAGAGATAAAGGATGTCCCCTCATAGGAACTCTGAGATTGCGATGTACATCATATAGAGTGATAGTCCACTCTCAAAAAATATGTGGGAACCTGAATGTGTTTCTATCTACATCCTAGTAAGTCAAGATGTCACAGCATATGTGGGATACAGGATGAATCACAGGTACATGGCAAACCCTAGCAAGACCTGCCCTCTTCAATATAGCACGATCCTCAGTACTCAATGAAGCAAACATTCCTGAGAGCTATCCTTGATCTACGCAGGCATTCCATTGGATACGCATGTCCTACAAAATTAGAAGAGAACTTTAGATTAGATCTCGTAAGCTCATAAAATCCCTAAAAATCATAAAACTGTAGAAAACATTACACAAAAAAATCACATAAACCTTCAAAATTGCAATAAATAGGTAGATTCAGTGACCAAATCATGTTAGATCAGAGTGAAATGAGCATTCAACACCATCAAATGTAGTCAGAAATCAGCCCAACAAGGTCGCCCCCGGGTGACCCAGGTGTTTTTTAGGATCTCCCCGGGCAACCCTGCTGCTTTTCAAGATCTCCATTGGGTGACCCTGCTGCTTTTCAAGATCTCCCCTGAGTGACCCTATTGTCAGACAAGATCTCCCCTGGGTGACCCTGCTTGACAAAAGGGGCGACCCTAGGAGCGAATCCCTCAAGCAAAAATCACTCTAAAAACCTCATTTCTCGACCGATTTCAGAAAATGAAAGATCAGTCTTACTCTAAACAATGAGACAAATGCAATGCAACAGAAAAAATCATCAAAAATAGATAATTTCAAGAGATTTTTCACAAAATTCAAACTAGGGTTTAGAGAAGAGTTTTTCATTGATTGCATACCCGATTCTCCGCGGCTGAAGAAGAGGCGGCCATCTCTGCGATCTCCTCGATGATACCTCTCTATCGACTACTCACACGAATGGTTCCGTCACTATTTTGCTCTGATCTCACAATTTGACTTGCTTTGTTTGCCCTCAACTTAGTTTATTTATGTAGATTAATTCTTTGATTTTATGCATCTATTTTTGGTGCAGTCATGATAGGAGGGTTCATAGAATGAACTATCTGGACTATGCAGCAAGAGTAAACACAACAGAAACAACTCAAAGAAATGGAACAAATGCATATTCAGTCATTCCGTATATCATAGAATTCAAATACAATCTAGCCGGCATTATGTGGGCTTACAATTAGGACTCACAGGCCTGGTTACATACATGCACACGATAAAAGCTTTGAAGCTCCTTCGCACAAAATCTAAGCTATTAGCTATCACTATGTTATGAACTACCATCCTAGGGATCTATTACATCAATATATATCATCGCCGGACCAATAGATTCCTCCGTGTCGGCCAAGGAAGGTCACAAACTCCAATGAAGAGCTATAATGTGTACACAGATAGGTCAGACTTAAATGCATAGAACACTTCCTCAAATGAGTAAAATAATGTGCGGACCCTTGGGAAAGGTCAGCCATGAACCAAAGATCATTGCATGATGTGTCATTAAGATCCGCAAGTCAAGGAATGATTTGCAAGCCTTCTCCTTCAGCTGATTATCTGAGACTATCAGGATGCTCCGTTCTAAAAATAGTTGATCTTCTGATAGCTATAACTTTCCAGTAACTGATCCAAATGCTCTAAATTCTAGATATGATGTAGATGAATGAATGTAGATGCTAAGTCCAGATCTGCAATGTGTGAAATGCAACTGCGATAGAATACCAAACCAAAAGTTGAAACTACTTCTGACTAAACTGCCTGAACTCAACTGGAAAATGAAAGAAAACTGAAATGCAAACAAACTGAAATGCAAATATTTTTGGTTGATGCAAGATTGCTCTTGAACCAGGGATGCTCCTACATCAGACATCTGGGGTTATTGAAAAAGTGAGTCCCTCACTTTGCTGAGGCTAAGGGAGAACCAAGATGGTCCACCTCAGCCTAAGAAATCCATGATGAATCTTCTTTCGGTCTGCCTTCCACTTCACAAGATATTCTTTGTATTGTCTTCCTCTAGTGCTATGTCCAACTCTGCTATCCAAAATGTCTTCTATCTTCTCTGGTGCTTTGTGTGGTAACTGCTTCTTGAGGTCTTCTTCCATGCTATCACCGAACTCTGCTTCATGATACTGATAAAGTTCTGCAATGTTGAAAATAGGTGATATACCCAATGTCTCTGGTAACTCTACTTCATTTACATTTCCTGAATCAAATTTCCTGAGTATCGTACAAGGTCCAAACTTCTTCTTCTTCAACTTGTTATATGTGCCAACTGGAAATCTTTCTTTTCTCAAGTACACCACTACTTCATCTCTAATTTCAAATTCCTTATGTCTTCTTTTCTCATCTACCTTTTCCTTATACTTACTATTCATATCCTCCAAATGCTTCTTCACTTGATTATGCACTGTCTTCATGTGGTTTGCAAATTCTTCTGCTTCTGCACTCCTCTTTTTCTTCTATACTGATATCTCTCAATTCTGCAACTCCTCTATGGTTTACTCCGGTAACAATCTCAAAAGGTGTTCTTCTGGTACTCCTATTTACTTAATTATTGTATGCAAACTCTACTTGTGAAAGAATCAAATCCCAACTTCCATCTTTCTCTCCAACCAAACATCTCAACAAGTTTCCCAAACTCCTATTCACTACCTCTGTCTGTCCATCTGTTTGTGGATGAAATGTTGAACTGAACTTCAAATTTGTTGTCATCTTCTTCCAAAGTGTCCTCCAAAAGTATCCAACAAACTTTGTATCTCTATCTGAAACTATACTCTTAGGTAATCCATGCAATCTTACAATCTCCTTGAAAAATAGGTTAGCTACATGCACTGCATCAGTTGTCTTCTTACAAGGTATGAAATGAGCCATCTTTGAAAATCTGTCAACCAATACAAATATTTAATCATGTCCTCTCTATGTCTTCGGCAATTCCATTACAAAATCCATGCTTATGTCTTCCCAAGGTCTCTCCGGTACTGTCAAAGGTTTATACAATCTAGTATTCTGACTACTCCCTTTTGCAACTTGACAAACTCTACAACTCTGCACAAATGTCCATACATCCTTATGTATCTGAGGCCAAAAGTAGTTTTCACTCACCAAGTCCACTATCTTATCAATGCCAAAATGTCCTACCAATCCACCACTATGCTTCTCCTTAATCAGATTATCTCTCATTGAACTTCTAGGTATGCATAACTGACTTCCATTAAATAACACATCATCTTGAATGAAATAGTCTAGCCACTTACTCCTATCTGTCACAACGGGTTCCTTACATGCTTTCCAAGGTTCTACAAAATCAATGTCTCCCTCATACATGTTTTTCAATTCATCAAAACCCAGCAGTTCAACTCTCATCTCTGTCAACACGTTTCTTCTTCTACTTAATGCATCAACAATCTTATTTGATTTTCCACTCATGTGCTTCAATACAAAAGTATAGCTCTGTATGAACTCTACCCATCTCATATGTCTCTGATTCAACTTACCTTGACTATTCAAATATTGTAAAGCTTGATGATCTATATACAACACAAACTCCTTAGGCAACAAGTAATGTCTCCACTTCTTCAAGGCTTGAATTATGGCATAGAACTCTTGATCATAAACTGAATATCTTCTCCTTGCATCATTCAACTTCTCACTGAATTATGCCACTGGTCTACCTTCTTGACTTAGCACTGCTCCAATTGCATTTCCACTTGCATCACAATCAACTTGAAATACCTTATTGAAATCTAGTAATGCCAAAACAGGTTACTCTGTCACTTTCCGCTTCAACAACTCAAACCTTTTATCTACTCCTAATGTTCACTTGAAATCTTTTCTATCACCTCTCATTGTCTCTATCATAGGGTTACAAACTGAACTAAAATTTCTGATGAACTTCTGGTAGAAACTAGCCAATCCATGAAATGATCTAACTTCTCCAATGCTCTCCGGTGTAGGCCATTCAACAATTGCTTTCACTTTCTCAGGGTCCATCTTCAATCCTTCCACAAAAATCACAAATCCCAAATATACTAGTTCTTTCTTCATGAAACTACACTTCTTGATGTTTATCAACAATTTCTCTTCTCTCAGTCTTTGAAAAACTTGTCTAATATGCCACAAATGTTCTTCTTTTGTCTTACTAAAAATTAGAATGTCATCCAAGTACACAATAACAAACTTACCCAAGAATTTCTTTAGAACTTCATTCATCAATCTCATGAAAGTACTCGGTGCATTTGTCAATCCAAAGGGCATCACTAACCACTCATACAATCCTTCATTTGTCTTAAAAGCAGTCTTCCATTCATCACCTTATCTGATTCTAATTTGATGGTATCCACTCTTCAAATCTATCTTTGTGAAACATCTTGCTCCACTCAAACAATCCATGATATCATCCATCCTAGGTAAAGGAAATCTATACTTAACTATAATCTCGTTTATTGGTCTAGAGTTAATACACATTCTCCATTCTCCATCTTTCTTCGGTGTAAGCACTGCAGGTACTGCACAGGAACTCAAACTTTCTCTGATCAAACCTTTCCTCAACAACTCTTGTATCTGTCTATTCAATTCTTCATTCTCTACTGGTGTCATTCTATGTGCTGCTTTATTAGGCAAACTTGCTCCCGGTATAAGATCCATGTGATGACTGATACTCCTTATAGGTGGTAATCCTTCAGGTACATTATCTGATATGATGTCTTCATATTCTGTCAGCAACTCCTTTATCTCCTCTAGTTGTGTTTCTTCAATCTCCTTCTTCAATGCTTCAGGCTTCTTAGGAATCAAGGCATAACACATATTCTCATGTCTCAAACCATCCAAAAATTTTCTTCCATCTACCAAACAGACTCTAGTGTTCCCACATACCTCAATATTAGGATCATCCTCCAAAGGGATCAAAGTAATTCTCTTTCCATTTGTTGTTATAGTATATGTATTCTTTCTCCCATCATGAATAGCTTTCCTATCATACTGCCAAGGTCTTCCCAACAAGATATGACAAACATCCATAAGCATAATATCACACAAGACTTCATCATGATAAGATCCAATATGAAATTTCACTAAACATTGTTCACTCATTGGTATCTTATGATCATCCTGAATCCATGCTATCTGATAGGGCTTAGGGTGTTTCAATCTTTCCAACTTCAGCTTAGTCACCATCTCCCTTGAAACTAGGTTATCTGAACTACCACTATCAATTACAACTTTGTAACACTTACCTCCTGATTTGCATCTGGTTCTGAACAAGCTTTTCCTTTGTAGTGGTTCCTCATCTATCTCTACTTGAAATAGTGCTCTCCTCATCACCAATGATTCTCCTTTCTTAGGTTTGCCAACTAAACTAGGTGATCCAATAGGTTCTTCTTCAACATAGGTTGCTCTTCCACTATTTTCTATCCTCTTACTTGTACTATCCCGATTACACTCAAATGCTCTATGTCCTTCACCTCCACACTTGAAACAAATACCTTTGAATGTTCTCTTATCAAATCATTTTCCTTCTCTTTTGTATCCTTCATTCCGGTATGCACTAGGGTTTCCACTCTGGTAAAAAAATTTGTCATCTCTCTAGTAAGCATTGTTATCTCTGTCTTCTTAAATGGGCTATCAAACTTGTTCTACTCCGGATATGATCTGTCTCCTCCAGAAATGTCCTACCTCTCTAAAATTTACCTCCTCTACCTCTCTGTTTCTGGTCATGTCTCTTATTCAGCTTCTCTTCAACCTTCAGGGCAAACTGATATGCTTCTTCCAAAGACGTCATCCTTACCAACCTTAGTTCCTCTTGAATGTTCAATCTGAATCCATTGATGTATCTAGACACTTTCTCCTTGTTTGCTTCACTATGTCCTATCGTTATGATCATTTTATGAAATTCTTCAGTGTACTCCTTCACAGATTTCTCCTTTTGTCTCAGGTTTTGCAATCTTTTCAACAGTTCCAACTCATAGTCAGTAGGTATAAACTGATTCTTCAACTTTGTCACCATCCTATCCCATTTTGTAATATTTTCTTTTCCTCTTCTATTTCTTTCCAACTGAACTTCTTTTCACCATATAGTAGCATGTCCTTTCAACTTTGTCTTTGCAAATTTCACCTTCTCCGGATCTTCAATTTCCTCATATTCAAAGTATTCTTCCATGTCATTTATCTAGTCAATCAATTCTTTAGGGTTCAAATTAACAGTATAGTTCGGCACATCAACTCTAGGTCTCTTTCCAATCTTTGAAATAGCTTGCAGCATCTTTACCTGATCTAATTCTTTTTCTTCATCACCTCCTAGGGTTTCGCCAGTTTGTTCAACAGATTAAAATTCTTCTTCCTCATCGCTTTCAACATTAGGTCTTGGTGTCAATGCTCTTCGCCTATATTCTTCAACAGCATCCAAACAAATTCACATTGTTTTCATCATCTCCATCATCTCATCCATTCTACCGGCCATTGTTCCAATAGCAGCAACTCTTCTTGGTGGCATTATTCCTAGGATCAAGCAAACTACCTCAAGTTCAATGATTGAGCTACAAGGCGACAACTACCTCACAATCAGTAATCAGTTGCAACACAAGTAACCTACCTCAATTCGGTGATCTGTCCAAAGCAAGATCTTATGGAATTCCTTCACCAACTTTGCTCAATTCATTCCCAAAGATTTGAACTTTTGCTCTGATACCATTTGGTGCAGTCATGGTAGGAGGGTTCACAGAATGAACTGTCCAGACTGTGCAACAAGAGTAAACACAACAGAAACAACTCAAAGAAATAGAACAAATGCAGATTCAGTCAGTCAGTATATCATAGAATTCAAATACAATATGGTCAACATCATGTAGGCTTACAATTAGGGCTCACATGCCTGATTACATACATGCACAAGATAAAGCTTTAAAGATCCTTTGCACAAAATCTAAGCTATCAGTTATCACTATGTTATGAACTACTTTCCTAGGGATCTATTACATCAATATATATCATCGCTAGACCAATAGATTCCTCTGCGTCGACCAAGGAAGGTCACAAACTCCAATGAAGAATTGTAACATGTACATAGATAGGTCAGACCTAAATGCATAGAACACTTCCTCAAATGAGTAGAATAATGTGCGGCCCTTGGGAAAGGTCAGCCATGAACTAAAGATCATTGCATGATGTGTAATTAAGATCCGCAAGTCAAGGAATGATCCGCAAGCCTTCTCCTTCAGCTAATTGTCTGAGACTGTCAGGATGCTCTATTCTAAAAATAGTCGACCTTCTAATAGTAATAACTTTTTGGTAATTGATCCGAATGCTCTGAATTCTAGATATGATGTAGATGAATGAATGTAGATGCTAAGTCCAAATCTGCAAGGTGTGAAATGCAACTACGGTAGAATACCAGACCAAAAGATGAAACTATTTCTGACTGAACTACCTGAACTGAACTAGAAAATGAAAGAAAACTGAAATGCAAATGTTTTGGGTTGATGCAAGATTGCTCTTGAATTAGGGATGCTCCTGCATTAGTTTCATGTATTGTTTTGCATGCTCTCATCCCTACAGGTCCAAACTGACAAAAGCAAGAAAATAGTCAAACTCAAACGATCCATGGTAAGTTCATCATTTCAGTTTTCATTATTCATTTTGATACATTTAAATGTCAGACTAATACTAGTTATTGTAGGTACAAATTGTAGGAAAATCGACAATAGGTAAGGCCTAGTTTAGGAACGATACATACCTTTCATGTAGATTACCATCCCCGAGGGGGCAAATATGTAAGCACAAAAATCACGCACTGCCTCCACGAGGACCCCTATGATGATTCAAATCCTTGTCACGTACATGTAAGTGTGAAATAATGTCCTTTAAGCAGCAGGCCTCTTGATGACGTGTCCTCTTTTCTTGTCTTGTATTTTTTCTTCTTTGTCAATTTCCCTCTCTCCCTGTTTGCGATGCTTTTCGACACTTGTTGCGACACTTGTCAACTTGCATTTTCTAGATTTCAACCTTGATCCTAAGCCTTGTGAGTGTCGTGTAGGTGATTTTTCACCTTTCCCCTTTGTTTTTCATCTTGTGCACCTCCTAGAAGCCTTCTAGAGGTCTCCCAATCCATCTCCCACTGTCGGTTTTCAGTTCCACCCAACCAATCCAAATCTCCCCCTATTATTTCTAGATCTCCCCTAGGAGATCCTGCAGACCTAAGTGGAGATTTGGATTCTTCCACATGACTAACTTGTTTCTTGATGCATAACCCTTCCTTTTCCTCTCTTCTACCATCTCCCAGCCTATTTTTCTGCATCTGACCCTGTCCAGCCCGGATCTCCCTCGGGCAACCTAGGGTCACCCCCTAGGTGATCCATGGTCACCTAGGGGTGACCCTACTGGCAAAAGGGGCGACCCTGCCATTTTTGAAGCCACAGAAATGTTGCAAATATGTACCTAAGGGGTGTTGTCATTTGATGTCAACATATTCTTGTTGTCATTGGTGTTAATTTTGCCTTATTTTGTTGCATGTTCAGGAGACTAGAGTGTTGAGGATATTGAGAAAATTAATGAAGACTCAAGGTTCGCAGACCTTATGGCTATATAGAGGATCATCAGAGGCTACTCCAGTGAAGAATTGAGAAGTCCAAAAGAAGATTTGAAGAAGTTATGGTCATTTGAATACAATCGGATCTTGCAGTATTCAGAAGAGACAGAGTGACAATAAGTTGGTCCAGATTGCTCCATAATGAAATATTATGATCTACAGATCTGAAGGCATGTTTAGGAAGTTAGTGTGTATCATCAACTCTAGTGGTTTGTGGTTTGGAGGTCTGCAAGCCATCCTTCTAGTTTGACAGTCATGACAGACAGTGTTCTTGAGGTTTCAGAGGAAGATACAAATGATTCTGGTAATTTGGTTTAGCGTGGATGTTATAAGTAAGTTCAATGTGCTTGTAGAAGTCTTTGGATCATGTGGCTACTATGTTGGAGGTCCGCATTGGAGTTTGAGCTTGTTATTGAAGATTTCCTCTTTGAAGTTGTTGTTCTTCCCAGCCTTGGCGGACTAGATGTTCCTAGCATGTTGCGGATGACCTAAAGATCATTTTATGAAGCATGGCATGTTAGTAGAGGAAGATTCAAGTCTCAGCTATGATTGGCCGATAGTGTAAAGATCCGCGTTAAGTTTGGCCGACCTTGTTGATCATTCCAAGATTGATGAAGTGTATAAATACTTGTTGAAGAGTTGTTAAACATCATCCTTGAGAAAAATAGATTAAATTTGAATAAAGGATCAGAAGCAGAGCAGAGAAGAAAAGGAGCAAGAATAGTATAGAGTGTGAAGATGAATTTGGGGCAAAGCAGAAGTTTTTGAGCATTCATTGAAACTAAACCAGGCATGAAGTAGATGCTATTTCTTAGTTAATTCTTTATGTTCTAAATAAATTTTGTAGGCAGGGAGCCTCTCTTTTGAGCAGTGAGCTCTGGGCAGTACGCCCGAAGGCATGTGCCTTCTATTTTTCTAAAGTACTTTTAACAGGGTACAAATCTTTGTGGGTTAACCCCCACCATGGTTTTTCCCTTAACTGGGTTTCCACGTCAAAATCTTGGTGTCAAGTGTGTTGATTATATTTCTTCTCATATGTTGTTGATCTATGCTTTAATGTTTACATCATTAATCTGGTAGTAAGATAATGAAGAAGGTTAAAAGCAGAAAAAGTTTATATTGTGTGACAACTGATTCACCCCCCCTCTCAGTTATCTAGTCTAATTCAAACAGGAAAAACTTGAGTTTCTCTCTCATTTTTGCTCCGTTTTCACCTATTTTTCTCTCTATTTACATGGTTTTTGATCCCTAATATAGATTTAACTATTTCATGCACCAACACATGCATAACTAACTCTATTTGATCTCAAATTAACTCTCTAATTAATCTCATGCATTCCCTCACCTCCATTTCCTCTCCAATGATAAGCTATCATTGCTTCATCACTCTCTAATTAGTTGAGTTCACTGGGTAATCAACCTTGTTAACTCCCCAATCTATTCTTGTTAACTCATCAATCAAACGAGTTAACTCTCTAATCAATCCCTTCTTCTAAACCTACAAATACCCCCCTTCCTCAAGCACAAAGGGAGGCGAATTCATTGTGCACACAACTCTTGCCAAGTTTTGCTCTCCAACTTAGCATTCAAATGCTCTCACAGGATGAAGGTGCCTTTTTCTTTATTTGTTCAACCAAGCAATGCTATGCTGCTTCATTCTATGCCATTATGCTCAATCCAAGCTCTCATTAAGCTCATACAAGCTTCTTTTTGCTTCTTTGGGTCATTTTGTTTTCAAGAGGATTACCTGCTACCACAAAAAGATTTGAGGTTGCCTATCACAAGGATTACTGAGGATAGTCGAGTCAACAAATCTTCATTTCTTCCAGGTTCCTTCATTGTTTTTTCTTAGTTCATAGTAATTAGAGAATCAAATTTGCTCTTGGGGACAGTAAAACACTACTTTTTCCTTGGTAGTTAGATCTTGCATGTTAGATTAATCACTTTCATATTTCTAGATCTAGATTGTTAGAAGAAGCATTTTCTATTTTCTTTAGAATAGATTGCATTAAAATCATTGAAAACCCAAAAACATAGGTTAACTTTGCATTAGAAAAGTCATATAGAATTGCATACATATTTCCTTTTCATATATTAGAAGCACTTTTATTTCCAAAATACTCTAAAAAATACCAAAAAGAATGGTTTGCATATCATTTAACTTGCATGCATATAGACACCCTAAAATAGATGAAATTGCAAACCCCGGATTCCATCACGAGGTAATCATAGTTCAATGATTCCAAGCAAACCCTTGATTTCATCACAAGGTAAAAACAAAGTTAGAACAATAAGTCAAACCCTAGGTCAAAACCCTAGATCTGGTTAACATTAGCACTTACACAACTTCCTTTGTCCTGATTCACGAATGTGCTTAGGAGTGCAAGGAGAGTGGGTGAGGGCTATCCATGATGAGATCGAGGAGATCCATCCACGACCACAGCAACAAATGTTTGTTCTACCACAAGGAGACCCATCTGTCCTCTTGTTGTTAGAAGAAACTAGACAATTGCAATTGTAATGAGAATTCCTTCAAAACACTAAAATAGAAGAAGCCATCAACGAAAACAATCATTTACCCACTCAAAGGTGGAATCAAAGGAATCCAAATAGAAGGAGAGAAACTAGTGACCCTTCGGGTCATAGGGTTATCTCAACTACAACAACAATTGAACGAAACATACAACAAAGGCCACAAAACTTGTTGACCCCTCTCCGCGAAGTCCAGCTCTCCAATGATCCAAACCCCCACCATGTCTCACCTCCTGTCGACTGGCTAATTCCATGTGAGCGAGAGTGATGTGGCGGATCACCCCATGGCAAGGAGGGAAGGGTCCGTGTGCGTGCTGAAATTCTACCCGACAACCCTAGGCAACTGGAGTCACGATTTTGAGTGTACAGTTACATTTCTATGTTCAAAACCATTGAAGAAGATTAAGGGTGCAAGTGCGGAGTTGAATTGGAATAGAGAATAATTTCTTTCACAATTTGGTAGGACTTGACTAATGTGGATCTGTTTGTGGATCACTGAAATGAATCACCAAATGCATTCCAAATAGAATATTTTTCATCATTTTTAGAGTTAAGTACACCCATCTCTCTTTGTTGATTCAACACTTATTTTTTAACATATTTCAATATTGTTTCAAGACTCAAATACTCAATTTAGGTGGATTGTGTGTCAATAGCTCAAATTAATTAATTAGCCTAGATAAATTGAAAGGATTGTTCTATTACACTGATAGGTGTAACTACAATGGCAACAAGGGGGTTGTAATGGAGTGAGTGGATAACTAAAACCCCTTAAGATAAATTTTATGGTTATTTGCATGTCAACCATTCATTGCACCGAATTATAAATACATTTATATACAAACCTAATGAACTAGCATAAATGTAAGAAAAGGAAGCCCAATAAACCTCTACAATAAAAACAATGCATATCTAAAGCAAATAAAAACAAAACACACAGTATACAATATTTCACTTGGGAAAACCCTTTCAAGTAGAAAACCAACACAATATCCTTCTTCACTATTGCATAAAAAATCAACAATTCATAATATAATAATAAAGTTCTTACTCAACCCTTATGCATATGTGGATATTAATAGGCACATCAAAAAATGATTTTACAATTTGCATGAATGGTTTAAAACCATGGGCGAAAATAGGAAATCCATGTATGAATTCAAAGATAATTTCCAATCACTAGCCTCCATAGCCTTAACTGACTACACAACATGGAAAGTATACAACATAATTCTAACTATATATATATTTAAAAGACATGGAAGCATACAACATACTTCCAACAATATAAATCTTAAATATATATATTTAAAAGACATGGAAAGTATGCAACATACTTCCAATAATATATACCCTGAATATATCTATTTAAAAGACATTAGAGATACCCATATTTAAGGCATCTATCTAACCTATGACACAAATCCAATATATAACTAATATCTCTCAACAATGCATATCTAAAGAAAATAAAAACAAAACACACAATATGTAATATTTCACTTGGGAAAACCCTTTCAAGTAGAAAACCAACACAATAGCCCTCTTCACTATTGCATAAAAACTCAACAATTCACAATATAATAATAAAGTTCTTACTCAACCCTTATGCATATGTGGATATTAATAGGCACGTCAAAACCCAGTTTTACAATTTTCATGAATGCTTTAAAACCATGGGCAAAAATAGAAAATTCATGCATACACTCAAAGATAATTTCCAATCACTAGCCTCCATAGCCATAACTGACTACACAACATGGAAAGTATACAACATACTTCCAAGAATATATATCTTGAATATATATATTTAAAAGACATCGAGAGATACCTATCATTAAGGCATCTATCTAACCTATGGCACAAATCCAATATATAACTAATATCTCTCAACAATGCATATCTAAAGCAAATGAAAACAAAACATACAATAATTTCACTTGGGAAAATGCCTTCAAGTAGAAAACCAACACAATAGTCTTCTTCACTATTGCATAAAAACTCAACAATTCACAATATAATAATAAAATTCTTACTCAATCCTTATGTATATGTGGATATTAATAGGCAAGTCAAAAAACTGCTTTACAATTTGCACGAATGCTTCAAAACCATGGGCAAAAATAAAGATAATTTCCAATCACTAGCCTCCATAGCTTTAATTGACTGAACAACATGGAAAACATACAACATACTTCCAAAAATATCTTGAATATATCTATTTAAAAGACATGGAAAACATACAACATACTTCCAACAATATATATCTTGAATACATCTATTTAAAAGACTTGGCAAGTATACAACATACTTCTAATAACATATATCTTGAATACATCTATTTAAAAGACATCGAGAGATACCCATCCTTAAGGCATCTATCTAACCTATGCCACAATCCAATATATAACTAATATCTCTCAACAATGCATATCTAAAGCAAATAAAAACAAAACACACAGTATGCAATATTTCACTTGGGAAAATGTTTTCAAGTAGAAAACCAACACAATAGCCTTCTTCACTATTGCATAAAAACTCAACAATTCACAATATAATATTAAATTTCTTACTCAACCCTTATGAATATGCGGATATTAATAGGCAAGTCCAAAAACTGCTTTACAATTTGCATGAATGCTTTAAAACCATGGGCAAAAATAAGAAATCCATGTATGAACTCAAAGATAATTTCCAATCACTAGCCTCCATAGCCTTAATTGACTACACAACATGGAAATCATACAACATACTTCCAATAATATATATCTTGAATACATCTATTTAAAATACATCCCTTCTTTAAGGCATCTATCTCACCCATGCCACAAATCCAATACATAACTAATATCTCTCAACAATGCATATCTAAAGCAAATAAAAACAAAACACACAGTATGCAATATTTCACTTGGGAAAACCCTTTCAAGTAGAAAACCAACACAATAGCCTTCTTCACTATTGCATAAAAACTCAACAACTCACAATATAATAATAAAGTTCTAACTCAACCCTTATGTATAAGTGGATATTAATAGGCAAGTCAAAAAATTGATTTACAATTTGCATGATTGCTTTAAAACCATGGGCAAAAATAAGAAATCCTTGTATGAACTCAAAGATAATTTCCAATCACTAGCCTCCATAGCCTTAATTGACTACTCAACATGGAAAGTATACAACATACTTCCAAAAATATATATCTTGAATACATCTATTTAAAAGACATCCCATCTTTAAGGCATCTATCTAACCCATGCCACAAATCCAACATATAACTAATATCTCTCAACAATTCATATCTAAAGCAAATAAAAACAAAACACACACTCTGCAATATTTCACTTTGGAAAACCCTTTCAAGTAGAAAACCAACACAATAGGCTTCTTCACTATTACATAAAAACTCACTGATTCACAATATAATAATAAAGTTCTTACTCAACCCTTATTTTCCACCCACAATTTGTAAAGGGAGGGGGGTGGGGGGTTTAAATTCCAATTCAAGTATGGTCGATAGTCCCTGTAGTTTCTTTAGGCAAACTTGTATTTGCGATGGTATGTGGATATTAATAGGCAAGTCAAAAAATTGCTTTACAATTTGCATGAATGCTTTAAAACCATGGGCAAAAATAAGAAATCCATGTATGAACTCAAAGATAATTTCCAATCACTAGCCTCCATAGCCTTAATTGACTACACAACATGGAAAGTATACACCATACTTCCAATAATATATATCTTGAATACATCTATTTAAAAGACATCCCATCTTTAAGGCATCTATCTAACCCATGCCACAAATCCAATATATAACTAGTATCTCTCAACGATGCATATCTAAAGCAAATAAAAATAAAACACACACTATGCAATATTTCACTTGGGAAAACCCTTTCAAGTAGAAAACCAACACAATATCCTTCTTCACTATTGCATAAAAATCCAACAATTCACAATATAATAATAAAGTTCTTACTCAATCCTTATGTATAAGTGGATATTAATAGGCAAGTCAAAAAACTGCTTTACAATTTGCATGAATGCTTTAAAACCATGGGCAAAAATAAGAAATCCATGTATGAACTCAAAGATAATTTCCAATCACTAGCCTCCATAGCCTTAATTGACTACACAACATGGAAAGTATACACCATACTTCCAATAATATATATCTTGAATACATCTATTTAAAAGACATCCCATCTTTAAGGCATCTATCTAACCCATGCCACAAATCCAATATATAACTAATATCTCTCAACGATGCATATTTAAAGCAAATAAAAATAGAACACACATTATGCAATATTTCACTTGGGAAAACCCTTTCAAGTAGAAAACCAACACAATAGCCTTCTTCACTATTGCATAAAAACTCAACAATTCACAATATAATAATAAAGTTCTTACTCAATCCTTATGTATAAGTGGATATTAATAGGCAAGTCAAAAAACTGCTTTACAATTTGCATGAATGCTTTAAAACCATGGGCAAAAATAAGAAATCCATGTATGAACTCAAAGATAATTTCCAATCACTAGCCTCCATAGCCTTAATTGACTACACAACATGGAAATCATACAACATACTTCCAAAAGAATATCTTGAATATATTTATTTAAAAGACATGGAAAGCATACAACATACTTCCAACAATATATATCTTGAATATATCTATTTAAAAGACATGGAATGCATACAACATGCTTCCAACAATATATCTCTTGAATATATCTATTTAAAAGACATGGAAAGCATACAAAATACTTCCAATATCATATACCCTAAATACATCTATTTAAAAGACAGCGAGAGACACCCATCTTTAAGGCATCTATCAAACCCATGCCATAAATCCAATATAACTAATATCTCTCAACATCGTTTAGATAAACATATTTAAAATATCTATAGACATTCGGAGATACCCATCTCTAAGGCATCTATCCAACCCATGCCACAAACCCAATACAACTAATATATCTCAACATCGTTTAGATAAACATATTTAAAGTATCTATAGACATTCAAAGATACCCATCTCTAAGGCATCTATCCAACCCATGCCACAAACCCAATACAACTAATATCTCTCAACATCGTCTAGATAAACATATTTAAAGTATCTATATATACTAATTAAAACTCTTTTTCAAACATATTCTATTCAAATGTTAACTTATATAAAAATCTCCAAGAACAATTCAATAACACTTTTATTATTTACCCAACCCCATTTTTAAAAATATAATGACACAACACAGGCTTAGGACGATACACTTGTTGAAAACAGAAACTGCAACGACCGGCGTTAAATTTTCATTCCGCAGGCCAGTGAATCCGTCAAAATCCACCCCTGCGAGTGAGAACTTTTGACTGTCTTTTCCTTCAAGCAAGGCGAAGGGGACGGCGTCCCACCGCCCTGAGGCGGGCGGGCCCACCACTGAAAAATTGACCGGACCCACCAAATATTACTAATTGTGGGCCCGTCCACCAAAGATTAGTAATTGTGGGCCCGTCCAACCCGTTGTTCAATCCTTGGCCGTGCGAGCGGCCGGCCGCGCCGACTGAAAGTGAGCGGTCTGTTGACATGGAGCCCAATGCCCATAATCCATTCATTATTCATTATATTTATATTTATATATCGTGATTCCACCGCTACCCATCAAAATCTACCCGGCTGAAAAGACAAGATGAAATGGATTCGTTTGCGGGCGGCGACAACAATGGGTCTTCTTCTTGTGTCGGACGCCTTTCTGGCGGTCGGCCATTTTGCAGCACAAGACAAGGCCAAATGGCAAGAGTTCGAGTCCCACTTTGGAGACTAATCGAACGCATGTCAATTCTCTGGTATTCCACAGAGGACCCAGCGGAAGCCGTCCGCCAATACAAAGACACTGACAGCACGCACCAAGATTAAGTAACTCGCTATTTTTTATTTCTATCTCGCCACTTTGTAACGTTCATCACAAGGTACCTGTCCTGTCCTTTGTAAGTAGGATTGAAATGAAATGAAAGTTTTTAATGATGTTCACGAGACCGAAACAGTCTATGGGACCCACAAAAGCAGCTGACCAGATTGATTTGTGCTGGCTTGCCCAACCCCCTCATAGCCAGGTACGGAAAGTCGAATAAAGAAATAGGGTTTACCTAATTGGATGAAATATTTTTGTGTAGGTAATGTTTTGGAGCAAATTTGAAGTTTATATAGTTGTAATGGTGAAATTCGCATATCCCTATAATTTTTAGTTTTGTGTAAAAGTGTAATTTTGTGTAAAGTTAGGTTTTTTTGAGTGCTTTGTTGTGTATTTATGCATTATATATATTTAGCCTATAGGCTTTTATATATGAGCATTATATTGCTTGGAATTGTCTCACCTTGAATAATTCATGCCGGAAAATTTTATAAAGTCATCACTATCAGCATATTCCTTGAACCTCATATGGGTGCAAGTGCTAGTCTTATATACTTACCACTTAGCTATATCTATATGTTTACAATGTCTTTATATATTCCCTTTATTGTTTTTGGTTGTTTTCATTTCCAAGACTATAGGGAAAGGAAAGATTTTGGATAGAATGTCAAAAATTATATAGAATTGTGATGATATATATTTGGATTATATATAATTTTACTTATACTAAGATATGTCATAGTATTTTAAGGGTACCTTTCAATGGATAACCATCATAAAAAAATTTCTTGATAGGCAGGGTCCACCATAGGGATACCTTGTGATTCTAGACTCATCTTTCTCAAATTCAAATTTTGGCAGGCTCTTGTCCAAGGCCAACTAAATACAAATTTGCATCGTGTGTTGTTATGTACTTATAGTTAAAGGCATTTAAGCATCATGTGTTGCTATGTCCTTATAGTTAAAGGCATTTAAGCATCGTGTGTTGCTATGTCCTTATAGTTAAAGGCATTTAATGCATTCATTTTACACATTCAAGATTTGAGATCTATATTCACGTATCATTCACATTACACATTTCAATTATAGCAATGAAAAGGGAACACAACTAAAAAGTGATGTTTTCCATCATTTATATACATTTTTTTGCATGTTGACCTAGGAGAACATGTCCCCTTGTGAATTACCAATAACCCTACCGAAGTATTTTCAAATACCACTAGTCCTCAAATATTAGAAGACAAAAGAAATTGAGGAGAATTCTATGAAGTGAAGAATGTAAGTCTATAGATCCCGCATTACAACTTCATAATTGCAAGATAGATCCATGATCATGAATTAGTCCTAGATCACCAAACTCACCCTTGCATAGAGAATAGAATTTTCTAATCCCAAGACAAGTCACAGTATTATGGTTCTCTTTTGATATTGCGACATTCAAATTTTAGCACCACTGTTAGCCTTTGTTCATTCTTTGATTATAGCGCTCATTCATTATTTGTTACACTGTACTTCCCTAAAATTGTTGTTGCAAGTTATCAGATTATCAATCCAAACTCATAATTAATTAGTCTAAGTTAATTGTGTATATGTGTATGCAGTTCATTAGATTAGCCTAAACTAAAAGCTTAAGGAAAGTTTGTTTTCCTTCACAACATTATTGTCCTCTAGTAACCAAATTAAGTTAATGGGATTGAAAACAAAATACATTATATCTAAAAGTTTGTAATAAGAAAAAGAAAGATAAATCACAATTCATAACGAGCTTGCCTGTGCCTCTGGAATGGAGGTTGAAGAAAGGAATTTGAAGGTGAACATTGAGACAAAGAGATGTGTTGACGACTTTTAAGAATGTAGACTTTGTGTTAAGCCATCTCTTTGATGAATAGAGCTACAAATTTGATCTAAGCATAATGAATAAGATCTCGTAGAGAGCCATAATTTTCTTTGAACATGTAGTAAAGCATACCATAGATCTCATAATACACCGAACACCTAAAAATAGAACACTCTTCTAATTCCAATTCATTACTGCAAAGTTTACATATACGTTGATCTCTTGAGATAAAGTGCTTTAATTCTATGCAAAGCTGATGAAGACATACTCATAATTGGCTCAAAGAAAATCTCAAACCAAAAATAAGCCTAGTGTACTTGGGAGGAATAAATATATATCCCTTCAATCTAATACTTCAAGTAATATTACATTTTTATTGATAATTGTTCTGTTAATTCTATCCAAATTAATTTTATATATAAACTTTATAAGTCTCATTCCTAATATCTTTATAAACATCTCTTTTGAACATATAGAAAGGTTAATAAGAAAAATTGTTCTTTTAATATTTATCTAGGAATTGTTAAAAAATATTGACTTAGTGTTACTATTTGGCAAAATAGTAGTTAAAATGCCTATGTAATTTTTTTGTATTGAACAAAACAAAGTTACATAGGTGGGGAAGTCAAAAAGATTGTAAAATGGAGAGATACAAAGACTATATAGACACATACAACAAAACTATACAAAGCCAACAAATGCTCCAAAGAGCAACTGGGAGTCTTACAATAAATCCTTGACAATCACCAATGAAAATCAATGCATATATTAACTAATTCTTTGCTAGATCCCAACAAAAAGCTACAAAAGAACAATAACATAAGAAGTAGCAAGAGAAAATAAACCATATCAACATCCAGAATTGTAAATGTTTTGACTATTACATCAAAGACGTATATCGTAACTTTGCTAATCAATTTGAAGATGACAGACTTGGAGATTAATTTTCTTCAATTAATAAGTGGCATCTTTGTTGAACTTTCACATAACCTATACCTAGGAATCTAGAAAAAATATGAGTAAAACCTTGCAATTGCAATTTTTGGATGAATACTAGAATTAGAAAACATAGTTGAACACCTGATTTTCCATAAATGTAGAAGGATAACCTGCAATAACATTATTCCTCAAACCAATTCCAACTAGAGCCTCTCTCGAGCTTAAATGATGGCCAAACAACACAAGTAAATTTCTAAAAACAACTGACCATTATTTTTAGAAAACATATATCCTTAAAATAAATGCTTCATATTTTCATTAGCATATCAAAAAATACATCTTAAAAAATTCGCACCAGTACTTATAATTTAAAACTCTTTTAGAAAAAAAAGATGCTTCACATTTTTAGGTATTGATTCTAAATTTTGTTGGGAAAAAAATCCATAAGACTACTAACATGGTTTTAAGAAAATTCTGTATAACTAGCATGGGATCATGCTATACGTTGCTTGGATTCATTAATTTTATCACTTCACAACCGCCTAGTGATGTAACATAACCTCTCTTTATTTAAAATAAATAAAATGATTTTAATGTTTTTTATATACATGAGAGATGGTATTTAGACTATTATAACAAATATTTTTTTATAATAAAACCTTGGTTAAGGGACTAGGTACCCATTCAAAAGAGGGCATAGCCTGGAAATCTTCTAGAAACAATTAATATGTCAGATAACCCGCCATTCTACGCAGCTACTAACTGGCAGAGACAAAACAACGGTGTTCACACCCACCCCTTAATACATAACTAAAAGAGAGGCAAATTGCAGCAGCCCACTCTCAGAAAACCATATCATATCATATCATAGCAATCTTAAACAAACTAATTTAGTACCTATTTGTCACCATCTCCAAACAAATCTACACCATCGCAAGCACTGTCACATGCACAAGAGTATGCAGGTTGAGCACGTTCTGGGATCGAGACGCCCAGTTTGTCTACAATTCCATCCACAATCCTTTTGGTCTCAACAACCCCTAACATAACATCATGTAAATGGCCTAACACCACCTCCATGTTTTCCTCATTCTGCTTGGTTTCATCGATCATATCCTCATGTGTCAATATAGAGGATGCACCAATAGATAACATTGTTGCTACCTTGAGTGACTATGCTGCCAGGATCTAATAGAAGATTAGCCATTTCATCCCTCACATTGACGCCCTTCTTACCGTCTACTTCCTTAGCTACCCTGAGAAGCCTTCCCAACCATTCTTTAAGAATAGGATTCTTAATTTCCCCTTCCAGACCATTGATAATTCTAGCCATTGTCTCTTCACCTGAAAGTTTCTTCAGCCTCTTCCTTGCAGTATACTTTCGCTTCATCCTCTTGCCCACCATCGCACTGCTCACACGCCACTTGGTTTATGTTGTGATGTTCACAACACGCCCCATTTTACTTCTTAGCAAAATGAGGACCCCTACTGTGGTTGTTGCTTTTTACTTTTGTGTGTGTTGTTTTGCTTGGTGGTAAAGGGAAAAGTGGGTTAAAATTACAAACTTTGTTAAAACTAAAGAAAAAATGTATTTTCAGTACCAGGGCATAATATGGTTGGATTCCTTGTGAAAAATGAGCTAGGGTTGCTTTTTGAACCATCTTAAAATTTGCCATATTTTGCAAGTTATGAGCATTTTGGTAAATGTACATTCAGGTTTGTATGTTGCATGTACAATGCCCTTTGTATATCACTTTCCATATACAAAGTCATTTGTATATGCAAAGTCATTTTTATGCATAGTCGCATGGGTCATCGGGTTTATATACATTGTTTGCCTTGTATGCATTTGCTAATGTTATATTTGTAAATACAAGGTGGACCTGAAACAGTTAAGAGTTGAAATGAATAGTTGTTTAAATCCATTGAATGCACTTTATGTTGTATGTTTAAACATGCAAAGCCAATATACAAGGTGTTAGACTTAGGGCACACAACTGAGAGCGGGGGGGTGAATCAGTTGTGCAAAACTTTCTCCAATATACACACTTTAAATCCTCTTAGTGATTAGCAGTATATTAAACATGAAACATAATGCATTCAAGTCAAAAGCAGAAACTCATCAACACATAAGACACCAAGATTTTGACGTGGAAAACCTAGTTAAGGGAAAAACCACGGGTTGATTAACCCAAGAATGTATTCTTTGTTAGAAGAATAGAAAGAACAAAATGGCACATGCCAATTAGGGCTCACTGCCTGAGCACACTGCTCACAAGAGGCTCACTGCCTACAAGAGACACACTGTCTACAAAGAAATAAGAATCACCTTCATGAACTGGAGAATAGCATCTTCACCATGCTTGAATCAGTTCCATTTAAGCCCAATACTTCTGCTCTGCCTTTTGCACTTCTCCTCGCTACCACACACACATCTCCACACAAAAAGGCGAGTTCAAACTGACTTCGCAATCCCTTATTTATACAAGGCATCGACTTAGGAATAATCATCTAATTTGAGAAACATCCACAAGAACATCCGCAAGATGTGTAATACATCCGGTCAGCCGGTCTCAGGAAGAACACCATCATCCAATGGTTATTCTTCAAATGCGCACTCTAACTTCAATGTAAACCACCAACATGAACTGGACACAATCCAACGATCATCATAACCTTCCCTGAATCACCAAGAACATCCGCACTTCATCATCCTACTGGAATTCTTCTCTCCTTCATCCAGAGCTTCAAGACCACAGTCTGTCATTACTGTCACAAATGAATAGGCTCTTCCAGACCTTCAAACCACGAACCAATCTAGTTGATACTTCACAGGGACGTCCTCAACACTTTCTCAAATCCGCAGAATGGGATGATGAATTTCCGGATCTCACCGAACCTATCTGTGACACTCTGTCACCTCTGAACACCTGCCGGAACTGGTTCTACTTGAGCGACCATAACTTCTTCAGATCTTCATGTGGACCTCTGAAAACTTGACTGGAGCATCTCAAGACTTATATCTATAAACCCTTTAAACCGCATCCTTTGATCCTCAACCTATTGAGGACTTTTACCTTCTTGTCATCACTGTTCTTCATTGTTCCTGATTGAGACTAATTTTCTCAATATCCTCAGCACACAGCTCATCTAATCCTTCTCATTAATGCAACATGAGTATGTTGACATCAATGACAACACTGGTTAGGCCCATACTTGCAACAATCTCCCCCTTTCTCACTGATGGCAACATATGATGTGAAAAACCATCAAGACAAGAACTTCTCCTTACTGTCACAATTCCCCTAACCGCAACAACCATTCACATGTCTTCTCTTCCTTTATTGCTCCCCCTTTGATCAACAACCACTTGTTTTTCACATGTCTTCTCCCCCCCTTTGACGTCAATGGTAAAGGGCTCATACTTGCAATTCTACCACTTCAGACTCATACTTGCTGCTCCCCTTGAGTAGTAGCTCCCCAACATCAATCCGGATCACAAGATGTGACTGTGATACCCACTAGACTGATGCACATCAGTGCACCTTAGTTCATCACCAGAGGGGCAATAACCCCTAACTTCTCTCTAAGATACTCAAAAGAGTCCTTGGGAAGAGGTTTAGTAAAGATATCTACAATATGATCCTTGGAGGGCACATACTCCAATCTGACTTCATCCTTGTTCACTTGCTCTCTCAGAAAGTGAAATTTGATAGATATATGCTTAGTCTTAGAATGCAACACTAGATTCTTAGAAATATTTATTGCACTTGAATTATCATAGAAAATTGTGATAGGCTCCTCATATTCTACTTTAATATCTCTTAGCATCTGCTTCATCCACAAAACTTGAGTGCAACTACCTGCTACTGCTATGTATTCTGCTTCAGTTGTAGACAGGGATATTGCCTCTTGTTTCTTGCTTAGCCAAGAAACCAATCTTTTTCCCAAAAAGAATGCTCCACCACTGGTACTCTTCCTATCATCCACATCTCCTGCCCAATCTGCATCTGTATATGCATGAAGAGAAAAATTATGATCTCTAGGATACCACAGACCATACTCAACTGTTTGTTTTAGGTACCTAAAATTTTTTTTGATTGCCATGACATGAGATTCTCTGGGATCAACCTGGAATCTCGCAACAAGACCAATAACCTGCATTATATCTGGTCTAGTTTGAGTGAGATACAATAATCCTCCAATCATTGATCTGTACTTTGTCTAATCTACCTTAGGGGAGTCATCATCTTTGCTCAACTTACATCTGGTTGCCATGGGAGTGTTCATTGGCTTTGAATCTTCCATTCCAAATTTCCTCAACAATTCTTTCACATATTTAGTCTGAGAAATAAAGATTCCTTTCTTTGTTTGAGTAATTTGCAGACCCAAGAAGAAATTCATTTCTCCAAGCATAGACATCTCAAACTCACTTTTCATTTGATTTGCAAAAGTTTTACACATACTGTCTCTTCCTCCAAAGATGATAACATCAACGAATACTTCAACAATCAAGATGTTTTCATGATCAATTTTGAAGTATAAGTTACTATTAGCAATACCTTTGTTGAAACCAATCTTCAAAAGATGTTTGTCCAATCTTTCATACCAGGCTCTTGGGGCTTGCTTTAGTCCATACAATGCCTTCTTCAACTTGCAGACCATATCACCATGCTCAGATAATTGAAATCCATCTGATTGTTCAATGTACACTTCTTCTTCTAAGTCACCATTCAAGAAAGCAGACTTGACATCCATCTGATACACCTTGAAATCCTTGAAGGCAACAAATGTAAGAAATAATCTGACTGCTTCAATTCTTGCCATCGGAGAAAAAGTTTCTTCAAAATCAATTCCTTCTATTTGAGAGTAGCCCTTGCAGACCAATCTGGCTTTATTTCTGATTACTTCACCAACTTCATTTAGTTTGTTCTGAAAGACCCATTTGGTTCCAATCACATTCTTGTTTCTAGGTCTGGGAACAAGATCCCAAGTGTGATTTTTCTCAATTTGTATCATCTCTTCCTCCATTGCTTTGGTCCAGTTTTCATCATTGCAAGCTTCATTTATTGTCTTAGGTTCAATCTTTGAAATCAGACAATATTCATCTGAATTTTGAGCAATTTGCCTTCTAGTTTGTACACTTTTACTTTTGTCACCTATGATATGATCTTCAGAGTGGTTTAGTCTTACATACCTTGGAATTTTGGGAGTTTCTTGCACTTTTGCTTCTTGATCAGGCTCATTCAGACCTATCTCTTCTTCCTGATTTACCGGATCAGTGTGAATCTGACTTTCAGAAGAGGATTGAACTCCTTGAACCAGAACACCATTATGATCATCTTCATCATATTCATAAAACCTTGAGGGTTTCTCTATTCCTTCATCAACCTTCACATTTGTACTTTCTATCATCTTTTTTAGTCTCTTGTTATAACACCGGCATGCTTTGCTTTGAGTAGAGTAACCCAAGAATATTCCTTCATCACTTCTAGCATCAAACTTGCCTAGTTCTTCATCTCTTTTGTTGTAACATTTTCTACCAAAGACTCTGAAATATCTTATAGTAGGAGTAATGCCAAACCAGAGTTCATAAGGGGTCTTACCAGTATTGCTTCTGATTTGAACTTGATTAAGAGTATAGACTGCAGTGCTGACAGCTTCTCTCTAATAGATCTGAGGAACATTTGCTTCTTCTTAAATGCAGAATGAACAAATGTTTAATATGAAGAACCCTTATATTACTCCGCAAACCCTAATACCAAGTTGCAATAAATGCTCGACCTAAGTCATTCAGTTTGCCTTATTCGGATGACTTGAAGAACCAGATCAATCTTGATCTAAACATCTTGCAGATCTTCCATATCTTAACCATAGTTTATTTAGATGTTTCTCTTATGAACCCTCTAATCCACAACTCTCCTTGTGCCAGTTTCGACACCAATTGACTGGCTGGGGGAAAATGGTTTTCTTTGTGTCTCCCCCTGAGCCGGTGCTCACTTTTTAATTTTCGGAAGGAATATCAGCACCAGAGTTTGGTGCGGATCCATCCCCTACATTCTCTATACTTTTCTTCACCCAAATCTTGTTCATCTCACTTTGAACTTCATCCGCATTCACTTTTCGTTTTCCCTTATCTTGATTTTGATTATGATGTACCGAACCTCTTTTGTCCTAATTCTTGCTTCTATAGAATTTTACAATATGACCGGATCTATTGCAAATTTGGCAAACAACATTTCTTTGCATATTTGATTGATATCCTCTTGATCTGCATTGATTAGCCATATGACCCATTCTATGGCATGCAAAGCATCTACCATTGAATGAATTGTTCATTTGCATATTTCTGCATTCATGAGATTTGTGACCATACCCTTTGTAGTTGAAACACTGTCCAGAGAAGGATGTATTAGTCTGATTCATTCTCTTCCTGCACTGATGAGCTTTATGACCAAAGTTATTGCAGTTGTGGCAGTATCCATTGAAGGATGGATATCGTTGAGTATTAGGTTGCCTTACCGGAGGTCTTCTGGGCCTGTTCCTTGGATTTTCTAATCCAAAATTCTTTTGACCGGATTCGAAGCTTTCACCTTTTTCATATCCCAGGCCACACTTGTCATCTACCCTCTTTTGGCTTTCAAGAAGAACTTCAAGTTGAGCAGAGCTTATCTTGTTTTCTCTTTGTATTCATTTGCTAATTGAAGATCCCTTTTAAGAGAGATAATTTGATCCTCAAGTTTTTCTTCATTATCTTTAGCATCTTCAAGATCAGATTCAAGATGTCTGATTATTCTATCCATCTTGTGGCAGTCTTCTGATTTTTCCTTGAGAGATTGTCTTAGATCATCTTCAGATTTTCTTCTCTCTTCAATTTCTTGGGTAAACTTCATAACTCCTGATTCCATTTCATGTCTTACCATGATGATTTCTTTTGATAACTTTTCACATAACTTGGTTTTCTCTTTTAAATCTCCATTTGTATCAGTGGCTTCACCTTGGCTTGCTAATTGCTAAAGTAACTCCTTTCTCTTTTTCATAGAGAGACTCAGTTTCTCTTTTAGTTCTTTTATGAAATCATCAGCCTGTTTGAGTCTTTCCTTCAATTCATTGACTTCAGAATTTGACTGCTCAAGATCATCAAGGGCGGACTTAAGTTGCTCCCTCATACCATACACATCCATTTGAATTCCTAGATCTTCCTCAAGCTGTTAGGCTCTGTTGGGAGGAACCTTGCTCTGATACCAACTGTTAGACTTAGGGCACACAACTGAGAGGGGGGGTGAATCAGTTGTGTAAAACTTTCTCCAATATACACACTTTAAATCCTCTTAGTGATTAGTAGTATATTAAACATGAAACATAATGCATTCAAGTCAAAAGTAGAAACTCATCAACACATAAGACACCAAGATTTTAACGTGGAAAACCTGGTTAAGGGAAAAACCACGGGGTGATTAACCCAAGAATGTATTCTTTGTTAGAAGAATAGAAAGAATAAAATGGCACATGCCAATTAGGGCTCACTGCCCGAGCACATTGCTCACAAGTGGCTCACTACCTACAAGAGACACACTGTCTACAAAGAAATTAGAATCACCTTCATGAACTGGAGAATAGCATCTTCACCATGCTTGAATCAGTTCCATTTAAGCCCAATACTTCTACTCTGCCTTTTGCACTTCTCACTACCACACACACATCTCCACACAAAAAGGCGAGTTCAAACTGACTTCGCAATCCCTTATTTATACAAGGCATCGACTTAGGAATAATCATCTAAGTTGGCAAACATCCACAAGAACATCCGCAAGACGTGTAATACATCCGGTCGGCCAGTTTCAGGAAGAACACCATCATCCAGTGGTTATTCTTCAAATGCACACTCTAAATTCAATGCGGACCACCAACATGAACTGGACACGATCCAATGATCATCATAACCTTCCCTGAATCACCAAGAACATCCGCACTTCATCATCCTACTAGAATTCTTCTCTCCTTCATCCGGAGCTTCAAGACCACAGTCTGTCATTACTGTCACAAATGAATAGGCTCTTCAGGACCTTCAAACCACAAACCAATCTAGTTGATACTTCACAGGGACGTCCTCAACACTTCCTCAAATCCGCAGAATGGGATAATGAATTTCTGGATCTCACCGGACCTATCTGTGACAATCTATCACCTTTGAACACCTGCCGGAACTGGTTCTACTTGAGTGACCATAACTTCTTTAGATCTTCATGCGGACCTCTGAAAACTTGACTGGAGCATCTCAAGACTTATATCTATAAACGCTTTAAACCGTATCCTCTAATCCTCAACCTATTGAGGACTTTTACCTTCTTGTCATCACTGTTCTTCACTATTCCTGATTGAGACTAATTTTCTCAATATCCTTAGCACACATCTCATCTAATCCTTCTCATTAATACAACATGAGTATGTTGACATCAATGACAATACCGGTTAGGCCCATACCTGCAACACAAGGCACTTATACATTGTGCGGACCCGAAAGGAGTATTAAAATTGGTTAAATCGTTGTATGATTCCGGCTTGTGTCTGATATACATTGCTTTATATACAAGCAATGGGACCCAAATGTTATAAAATAAAGTTGAATGCTTGTATATTTTGAAATATACATTGCTGACATACAAGCCAGAATCCAAAAAAGATTAAAATCAGGATAATTTAATGTATTTTTTTAACTTAATGTATATCCGATATGCATTGCATTATATACAAGGTGGAACTAAAAGTGAGTTAAGTTGCAGTTTATAAGGAGGTTGAGGTCCGGGCACTTACAAATGAGTTTGTATGTATCAAAAGGGGTGTTCGGGGTAACTTTTGTCTATCGGCGGAGTTTGGAATTATCTCTGCAAAGTTTGGTGTCTCCCCGATGAAGGGCCGGTCGGTATAACTTTTAGTGTCGATGGAGCTTTAAGTTCTCCCTTCGACTATCGTGCGTCTTCCCGATGGAGGCTCATCAATATAACTTTTAACATTGGCCAAGCTATATAGCGTCCCTTCGACTTGTGTGGTCTCTCCGATGGAGTTTGGTGATCGGTATAAAGGGGCTATCGGATCTCGATGGAGTTTTCACGCCAAAAGGCTTAGTCTGTCCGATATGCATGCGATATACAAAGCGAACAAGGTGCAAGTCGCGGATGCGAAAGGGAAAATTAAAAATGAAAAAGTCCTTGTACATTTGGTGCTTTTATGTTTGTGGGATACAAGCTGGTATATACAAAGAGCATATGCATGGGAAATTAAGCATGCGATATACAAGGAAATAGGCGGGAAAGCAAGGTGAAGGCATTTTGAGCCAGTTTTTTAGCCCGAATGCATGTTTCCGGTCAATGATGGTTGACTCGAGCAGTTTAACGTTGTATATCCATTTTGGACGCATGATTTTTAGGGATTTAGAGCCTGATATCTGCGTTTGCACATTCACAGCTTGATTTAATAAGTGTTTAATTTTCTACTGGCTTATTAAATGAAATGGTACTTATTGCTGGTCTATTTTTGCAAGTTTGCAGTTGAAGAAGGAGCTGAAACTTGATGGCGATGACGTCATGGAGGGGAGATCCGATCTCAGAAGCGGAGGAAGATAAGGATGAAGGGCGAGGAAGTCAAAGGTCATCAATGATGAAGATAAAATGGAGTTAAAGACATTATTGCAACAAACCACAGAAGTTATTATTAAGCTACTAGGGTTTCTAGAAGAGCATATTTCACCCAGATTTGATGTATGCTCAGAGATATTTTGGGAGAGTTGTTCTCCAGCATTTATTGTTGTAACCAGAGGTTTGAACCATTGCTTAACTAGGGTTTTGAGCTATATTGAGGACAATCAAAGTCTATATATTGTGCCTCTCTACATTGTAATATTTTACACAGGGGCTACACAGGGATTTTTTAGACATAACTAGCAGTTGTAATTAGCATTTAGAATATAGGGACCTTTTAGTTTAGGAATAGGAGAAGGAGGTCGCCTGTGTCTGCAACAAGGAGCATGTGGAACATCCTACCTCCTTGCTGTATCTGTAAAGCTTGTAAGTTTTCTGTAATCTGATCAATGAAGCTAAGAGTCATTCAAACATTGTAAATCTTATATGACTGCCTGTTTCTAATACAATTGAATCTGGAATTTTATATCTATCTTCTGAGTGTTTTCTTGCTCTTCATTGTGTTTTGAAACATTTTCTCTTAGAGCTTGCAATCTTAAGTGTATGTTTGTGAAAATGCTCAGAACTTACATTTAAGGTTTTTTTCTGTGGATTTGATCAAGTTACTATATGATTTATAAAGTGCATAACAAAACAATTAGATCCTTTGGTAGAATGAATGAACTTTAGTTTAGATCTTTCTAACTATTCCCAACCCATCTGAAAATACTTAACTTACAATGTAGAAATTTAAAGGAAACTGTTTCATATTTGAAAGAAGCATGCATAGTTGAGTTGAAAGTAGACAGTTTTCATAATATTTAAGAGGAGAAGGCTACAATAATTCAAGAAAACCATTTAAAGCTTTGCAGTACAGTAACATTTTTATGCAAAAGGAATGAACAACATGCTGATTTTTATGATCTTTTGCATAGTTTGAGTCCAGTTAACCAACAAGAAACTCTAAATCACGTAAGGCCCCTTGAACATTACAGCTTCACATCGACCAACTGAATTTGCCCAAGAAGTCAAGACCTGACCATATTAAACTTGGGATTAAGTGAATCTTAAACCAATTCCTTCATATCTTTCAAGTCAGTTTTGGTTCATTTTATGTGAATTTTAACTAATTGTTATGACTGTCTCAAAACAATCATCAACAGTTTCTTTGGCACTAGAAGGAGGGCCTGATGGGATTTAAGGTTGATTTTCTGAGTTTTAATGCTTTATTATGAGATATGTTAGATCTCATTAAATTTCTAAAAAAAAAAAAAAACCTAGAAGGTTGAAAATAAGGTCCCATTTTCAATGGACTCATATGGGGACAATTTTCAAGTTAGCATTCCTTCATTTCAGGAAGTTTTGAATAGACAGCTTTATCCTGAGAATTTATCTAACTATGGCTCATTTAGAAGGTGTAGGATACATAAGTCCACAGAGCATGGTGAAATTAATTGTTTAACTTTTCTTACAAGGTTATATTTGGCTTTAAAGGGACTAATCTCTCTCTCTTATGTGTATAAGGTTGAAAGTTGGCAGGAAAATGAGGAGATTATGGAGCAATAGGAGGATGCAATATCAACAATCATTAATTGTTCAGAGAATGCAAAGATGGAACCAATGCTAGAAATAAAGGGTAGTAAAATCTCTTTTCTAGAATCATGTGATGTTAAGAAAAATAATCTACTTTCTTGTCAAGGTCCAAGTGTGATTAAAGTTAGTGAAAGGTACAAATATCCTAAAAAATACAGGGAGGAAATCACAAGTCATGTTCATTTTCTAGATGATAAGCAAAGAGGATTTAATGAAAAGGAAAAGAAAAGTGGGGTTCATATTGATTCATTATTTGATAAAAAAAATGGAGTTACCAAGGAATACTTGTCAAGAAGAAATCTCTGGATCTGACCTGAAAAGTTTTAATGAAAATAATGTGATCTAGAGATTTTCTGTATCAGCAAATAATGGAGTCATAGGAAAGGGTAGTAAAACATATTTCCTTGAGTCATTTTATGGTAAAGAGAAATGTGGACAGATGGAAAAATTGAAGTGCACTAAAACTGATGAGATTCCTATTATAGCAACTAATGAAGTCATAGAAAAGAAAGTAAATCCTAATATCATAGTTGACTTCTTTAAATTAAATGATCAAATTCAAGATTGTTGCAGATCAGTGGAATTAGACTCTCTACTGGATGATAAATGTGAGTCATCTGATGAGCAATTCATGGAAATTGAGGATACAGAGGATCATGCTATTGCTGTGCATAATCAGACATCACCCCAGCATTATTTTGAAAGTGAAACAGGGGAGTATTCCTATCAATCAAAAGATGTTGTTCCACCCTTATAGTTAAGTGATCTAGAAATGATTAATTTCTGTATATTAGATTACGATGATGAATATACTCACTTAGGTGCTGATGTGCAGAGAACTGATGAGAACATTGAGAGGTTTGCTAAATTTGAGGATAAACTGAACATCCAGAATGAAGGAACAAAGCTAGATAAAGATGAAGAAATGATACATCTAGAGTCATTCATCTTTCAATTTGAAGAGAAGCCAGACATGGAGCTAGGCAATGAAAGTGCCAAGTTGAATGGAGGACCAGCTATCAATGAACAAGCATGTCCCATAGAGCTAAAAATACATTAGGTTGTCTCTTTCCTTTCCTCAGTGAATGATATTGAATACTACTTTGACTATGGAAATTCAAGAGATAGGACATGTATATGGATTAGTCATGAGCATAATGGGCTGCCTCAATTGCTGATAATTAGAGATCATCCTGTTAAACACAGTGAATTTAGAGTAGAAGAGCATTTTTTAGAATTCAAAGATAAATTTGCTAAGTTAAGAACCATAACTAATGCCCTGATGCTACTGCACAATCTAAGGAGATATGCAAATGCATGTGTCTTTGGGTCTTTTCCTGGGTTCTATTTGCCTTGTAGAGGCTTGTATATAGCTTGGTAGGGTAGTTTTTTCTATTTTTGTTTGTTTGCTTGTCTTGCTTTGTAGGTTAGTTGTTTGTATAGTTTTTTTCATTTTGCTTCTTTGCTTTGTTTTCTGTTCTTATTTTTTTCTTTTGTTTGTACAGTCTGTTCAGCAGGGATCTTTGTTTTTCTTTAGAGTATTAAGGAGTAAGCTAACAACCATTGAAAAATAGTAGGAAATTCAGAATATTTAGGTTAATCATTTGCAATTCATGCATAACTTGTTGTGACTGTCATGAATGTAGAGAGTTGTTTAGCTTCTGAAATTTCGTATTCAATAATAGTGATTGAGAATTCAAGGAAGTTTCTCACGATGACACACCTAAAATCCTTGGGTTTGTTGAACTTACCAATGTAGATATTAGGTGAAAAATTTGAGGTCATGCTTGCTACCATTACAATTCTTAGCTTAATTTTAGCAAGTGTTCATTCTTTACATCATGAAGTTACAACTGCAATATCTTATGAAGCCTCTTTTCAAAATCAATAAAATATAAAATATGAAAAATACAATAAAATGGATTAGACTGAAAATCTAGATTAAGCCATCTAAGTAACTCTACCGGGGCTATAGACGCTCGTTGGCAGTGGGGCTCTACTTAGGAGAATTGTAACGATAACCTTGCCAGGGCTATAGACACTCGCTGGCAGCAAGGCTCTATCCGGTTGGCTATGAGAGAATATCCTCAACTACATAGGCTAATATCAGTCACTGGTTTGTTCAACCGATCTTCAAGATGAGGATAATTAATCACGTGCACACACTTAAACTGAAGATGAAAATTTATGCACC
Source organism: Cunninghamia lanceolata (assembly GCA_027924645.1). Lineage (NCBI taxonomy): Eukaryota > Viridiplantae > Streptophyta > Pinopsida > Cupressales > Cupressaceae > Cunninghamia > Cunninghamia lanceolata. The sequence continues at coordinate 5,602,968 of BSBN01000429.1, read as the reverse complement.
CTTATTGAATACCTTAGGTCTCAAGTTGGATAACAATTTGCAGAAAAGATAGTTGGAAGTTATGGATTTATTTCACTTAAGTTTTTCTTGGATTCTTTAAATTTAATTGTTTTGTTTGGTTGCTAGTTGTTGTGATGTTCACAACATGCCCCATTTTACTCCTTAGCAAAATGAGGACCCTTGCTGTAGCTGTTGCTTTTGCTTTTGTGTGTGTTGTTTTGCTTGGTGGTAAAGGGAAAAGTGGGTTAAGATTGCAAACTTTGTTAAAACTAAAGAAAAAATGCATTTTCAGTACCAGGGCATAATATGGTGGATTCCTTGTGAAAAATGAGCTAGGGTTGCTTTTTGAACTATCTTAAAATTTGCCATATTTTGCAAGTTATGAGCATTTTGGTAAATGTACATTCAGGTTTGTATGTTGCATGTACAATGCCCTTTGTATATCGCTTTCCATATACAAAGTCGTTTGTATATGCAAAGTCATTTTTATGCATAGTCGCATGGGTCATCGGGTTTATATACATTGTTTGCCTTGTATGCATTTGCTAATGTTATATTTGTAAATACAAGGTGGACCCGAAACAGTTAAGAGTTGAAATGAATAGTTGTTTAAATTTGTTGAATGCACTTTATGTTGTATGTTTAAATATGCAAAGCCAATATACAAGGCACTTATACATTGCGCGGACCTGAAAGGAGTATTAAAATTGGTTAAATCATTGTATGATTCTGGCTTGTATGTGTTTGATATACATTATGTTATATACAAGCAATGGGACCCAAATGTTATAAAATAAAGTTGAATGCTTGTATATTTTGAAATATACATTGCTGACATACAAGCCGGAATCCAAAAAAGATTAAAATCGGGATAATTTAATGTATTTTTTTTAACTTAATGTATATCCGATATGCATTGTATTATATACAAGGTGGAACCGAAAGTGAGTTAAGTTGCAGTTTATAAGGAGGTTGAGGTCCGAGCACATACAAATGAGTTTGTATGTATCAAAGGGGGTGTTTGGGGTAACTTTTGTCTATCAGCGGAGTTTGGAATTGTCTCCGCGAAGTTTGGTGTCTCCCCGATGAAGGGTCAGTCGGTATAACTTTTAGTGTCAGTGGAGCTTTAAGTTCTCCCTCCGACTGTCATGCGTCTTCCGATGGAGGCTCACCGATGTAACTTTCAACATCGGCCAAGCTATATAGTGTCCCTCTGACTTGTGTGGTCTCTCCGATGGAGTTTGGTGATCGGTATGAAGGGGCTATCAGATCTCGATGGAGTTTTCATGCTGAAAGGCTTAGTCTATCTGATATGCATGCGATATACAAAGTGAACAAGGTGTAAGTCGCGGATGTGAAAGGGAAAATTAAAAATGAAAAAGTCCTTGTACATTTGGTGCTTGTATGTTTGCGGGATACAAGCCAGTATATATAAAGAGCATATGCATGGGAAATTAAGCATGCGATATTCAAGGAAATAGGCGGGAAAGCAAGGCGAAGGCATTTTGAGCCAGTTTTTGAGCCCGAATGCATGTTTTTGGTCAACGATGGTTGACTCGAGTAGTTTAACGTTGTATATCCATTTTGGACGCGTGATTTTCAGGGATTTAGAACCTGATATCTACGTTTGCACTTTCACAACTTGATTTAATAAGTGTTTAATTTCCTATTGGTTTATTAAATGAAATGGTACTTATTGCTAGTCTATTTTTGCAGGTTTGCAGTTGAAGAAGGAGTTGAAACTTGATGGCGATGACGTCATGGAGGGGAGATCCGATCTCAGGAGAGGAGGAAGATAAGGATGAAGGGCAAGGAAGTCAAAGGTCATCAATGATGAAGACAAAATGTAGCTGAAGACATTATTGCAGCATACCACAGAAGTTATTATTAAGCTGCTAGGGTTTCCAGAAGAGCATATTTCACCCAGATTTGATGTATGCTCAGAGATATTTTGGGAGAGTTGTTCTCCAACATTTATTGCTATAACTAGAGGTTTGAACCATTGCTTAACTAGGGTTTTGAGTTGTATTGAGGACAATCAAAGTCTATATATTGTGCCTCTCTACATTGTAATATTTTACACAGGGGCTACACAGGGTTTTTTTAGACATAGCTAGCAGTTGTAATTAGCATCTAGAATAGAGGGACCTTTTAGTTTAGGAATAGAAGAAGGAGATCAGCTGTGTCTGCAACAAGGAGCGTGTGGAACATCCTACCTCCTTGCTGTATCTGTAAAGCTTGTAAGTTTTTTGTAATCTGATCAATGAAGCTAAGAGTCATTCAGACATTGTAAATCTTATATGACTGTTTGTTTCTAATACAATTGAATCTAGAATTCTGCATCTATCTTCTGAGTGTTTTCTTGCTCTTTATTGTGTTTTGAAACATTTTCTCTTAGAGCTTACAATCTTAAGTGTATGTTTGTGAAAATGCCCAGAACTTACATTTAAGGTTTTTGTCTGTGGATTTGATCAAGTTACTGTATGATTTATAAAGTGCATAACAGAACAATTAGATCCTTTGGTAGAATGAATGAAGTTTAGTTTAGATCTTTCTAACTTTTCCCAACCCATTTGAAAATACTTAACTTACAACGCAGAAATTTAAAGGAAATTGTTTCATATTTGAAAGAAGCATGCATAGTTGAGTTGAAAGTAGACAATTTTCATAATATTTAAGAGGAGAAGGCTGCAATAATTCAAGAAAACCATTTAAAGCTTTGTAGCACAGTAACATTTTTATGCAAAAGGAATGAACAACATGCTGATTTTTATGATCTTTTGCATAGTTTGAGTCCAGTTAACCAACAAGAAACCCTAAATCACGTAAGGCCCCTTGAACATTACAACTTCACATCAACCAACTGAATTTGCCCAACAGGTCAAGACCTGACCATATTAAACTTGGGATTAAGCGAATCTTAAACTGATTCCTTCATATCTTTCAAGTCAGTTTTGGTTCATTTTATGTGAATTTTAACTAATTGTTATGACTGTCTCAAAACAATCATCAATAGTTTACCTCTGCGATGCCTCTCCCACCACCTTCTTGCCCTTATCATCATTCTTCTTATCTAAACATCCCTACTCACCTACCAAAGCAGCTCCTAAACCTGCGGAAGCCATAAGTCCACGAGATGAAGAGAAGAAAAATAGCATTGCATCAAAAAATAGAGTCTTCTACCACTCGATATCGTTCCACCTGACTGCCACACACCACCTCAAACAATAATTACTTTCCTGTCAAACTTACCCTCCACCATCTCTCCCATGCTTCAACGATCTTGAAATATCTAAACACTTAAAGAAACTCCTTATTTTACTTGCCCATTATCAGACATTGTTATAACAAATCTTTTAGTTCACATAATTTTGGGGTCAGATTTTAAAAAAAACTATTCAATTTTAATTTGTAATGTGGATGGTAATAAAAATATAATTATAGAAAAAATTATAAGAAAAGGAAAGATAAATCATACATTCTAATGAGTTAATTTGTATTTTTAAAATTGAGATTTAAGAAAGGAATTTGAAGGTGAATATTAAGGTAAGGAGTTGTGTTGATGATTCTTAAGAATACAAACTTTGTGTTGGGTCATCTCTCTAGAATGAATAAAGCTACACATTTTTTATCCTCATAATGAATAAGATTTTATAGAGAGCTATAATTTTTTTTCTGAACAAGTAGTAAAACTTGCCACATATTTCATAATACAGTAGACACCTACATACAAAATGGTCTTTTAATTCTCACTCATTGTTGCAAAGTTTACAAATGTGTCAATCTATTAGGATAAAGTGTTTCGGTTCAATGTGAAGTTGATGAAAGTATACTCGTAATGGGCCTAAAAAATCTTAAACTAAGGCAAGCTTAGAGTAATTGGGAGGAATAATATGTTGATCTTATTAATGACTATAGTGCTTCAAGTGGTTATACATTTTTTCTTGACAATAGTTTTGTTGATTTTGTAAAATTTAATTTTATGTAGCCTTTGTATATCTCATCACTAATACCTCTATGAACACTTAAAGAAAGACGAGATAGAAAAAAGGTTGCCAAATATTTTTTACAATTAAAAACAAAAAAATGTATAAATAATTAGAAATTTTAAATCTTGCAAAAATAAAGTCATATAATGTTTCATCAATAAGATTCTTGTGAGTAATTTGTTATGATAATCATTTTTTAATTTGATTTGGCAAGAAAGTAGCAACTTCGTCTTCTTAAAATAGATGTTGTATAGACTTACTTTTATTTTATATTAAAAATATGGAAAAGTTAAGGATAAAATAGAATATTGTTTGCTTGTAATGTAAAATTTATGTGTAAACATTTAATATAGCAACAAATTATCATGAATTGTAAGCTACAAGATAACAACTCAACTCTTATGCAACTTAATACAATAAAAAAATGTGTAAAATTTAATATTCTTCGTAAAGGAAGGACATCCTCCATTGTAACCATACAAATTCTTATTTTATCTTACAATAAATGTAAAGTTGTTCTTTCACAAAGTATAGTATTTGTTTATATGATTAATGTTGCCTTACTAGAATACTTATCTAAAACTCAAATGAGGGCATGCACCTAATTCAATACTCTTCCCGAAGAAGAAGGAAATCATGTGCCCAACTCAATTCTTATCTCTCTAAGATACTTTAAGCCCCAAAGAACTAGGGAACAAATAGGACTTGAGGTTGGGATTAGTCTACCAAAAAATTACATAAAAACCTTGGTTGTATATCTACCACTATGATAGTACAATAGTTGGAATATCAACATAGGAAGAGTTGCAATACAAGGCATACTTCCATTGGTTAAATACTTACAAGAATAATATAAAGTTGGCTACAATAAAAATGATAGTGCACCAAAATCATCCTTCAAAGATAGCCTGGGTGTTAGTAATCTATAAGATTATGTTTGTGTAAATTAGTGATCTCTACAATTTTTACTTTGTGTTTTATTATTTGAATTTTTATTTAAATGATAGTATAACTTTTTATAATTTTGAATTAGCGAGCATATAAAATGGTAAGATGAATAGAAATAATCAACTTAAATAGAGAGATCATTTTTAATGTGAAAACTTAAAGATGAGTTAAATGAGTTGGACATGGTAATTACACATCTTTTGAGCTTTTGAAATATTGAAACAATTACAAGTCTGAAAAACTCACTCCATATTTTTACTACTTCCTAGTGCTCTATTGATTGAATTACTTCAACCAAACAAGTTGTGTAATTTACCTAGAATTCCTTTCCTCTATGTTGCACTCTCACACTTGTGTAGGTTGCTTTGTGATTTGGTGGATTATTCTTCTTAATCCTCTAATTGAAAAATACATTTACTATGGAATGCATCTCCTGATCCAATCCAACCTCATGTCCTTAAATAGATATTGGAGCCTTTTACCAATGCATAAGGAGACTCAAGAACTATAATTGGAAGAGTAAACATCAAATTGTTCACTTCACATTATCATTTCTTCCATCATGACGCAACCAACCCTTTCAGAAAACTAATGATTTCGTAACCACCTTGATGGTTTAAAAGTTATCTCAATGTTTTTGTAACCACTCCTTTAGGGAACTAGTAGTGTCAAAACTCCTCCCTAATGGAACTAGTGGTTTTGTATTACTAGTTCCTAGGTTGCACTTTTGAGCCTAAAATTTCAAAACTAATTCCTTTTTCTCAAGTTACATCTTTTCCTATATCATTACTGATAACACCTACCTTCTTAAAGAGGCTTTAGTCCCACAAAATCTTATTCTTGAAATATAGAAGAATTTATTCCATCTCTAGAATTGTTGTGTCCATGTGTCTAGGACAAGATTCCCTAACATATCCTTATTCAGTCTCCAAGGTGATTCTCAAAACTAAGGTGCTCCAAGATAAAAGGTAGTGGTGTCCTTCCCATGATCATCTCAATGATAATCATTACTTCTACAACTTTATGTTGTCAGTTGAAATTCCTCATGTTATAACCTATATGTTGCACAAAGACATACTATAATGCCTATCGTAGGTTAGAAATTATATAACAATAGTTTCTATGATGGCCTCTTCATGTTAGAACATGTTGTAATGGATGGTTATCCTTTCTACTAAAATATATGTTACAATGAAGGTCATACATTATGATAATGTTTAGAATCTAGAGTGGAAGTGCCAATAAGTATGCTACAACAATTAAAATTATATAGACCCTGATGCTACAACCATGCACATGCTATAACTAAGATTTTTCATAATTCATAATAATAGTGACTCTTTGAGCCCTCACTATGATTTCTTTTCCTTCTCTAGAAGTGGATTTCCAACCTCATGCTATTTGAAGATTCCTTTTTAATCCTACTTACTACACTTAATAAGTGGTGAGCATTCTATTACACCTATCTGTCATTCCCATGTAGTTACATTTTTCTCCCATGCTCTTTCATGATAAGTAGAGTGTCTCCCTTATTTGTCTATACAAGTGGTGTTGGTTCCCCTACCTTATTATACCATACAACAAGTGGAATAAATGACATGTTACAATGACAATACTACCTTTAAAGATATGCATTCATCTAAAACTATTTAAAAACCCATATTTCTATCCATGCTACTAATATTGTTTGTTTTTCTAGAACCCACATACCCTCATGAAACCAAGAAGCCCCACTTGTCCTTCCTTTCTATACATAATAACTAGATTTGAGTACCAATCATCAATAAGAGAAATGTGAAGGATGGAATTGAACCATTAAGTAACACATGTTTCCTCTTTGTCCATCCTTAGCCCTTGGTTAGACATACTAGATTCATGCTTACTCATGGTGAGTGAATAATCCCAATCGATTGCTCTAATACTAGATTTAACATATATAATTATGTTCACATGAGATTCTTGGAGATCTACTCACATTCCCATACAAATGATATCAGCTCACCCATTTCTCCTTTGTAAACCAAGTAAATACTTTATCCAAGGATCAAATAATAATCCCCTACGAATCAATGGTGGTGAATATTTATGTGAGATTTGTTCTCTCATTGGTCCTAGTATTTGGTAAGGTTATCCTCCCATTTTTTTGGTAGCTACTCATTCTTGTCTTTTCCATGGTTTGGGTGAAGCTCTAGATGGAATCTCTAACACTTGCCATTTAAATGCCCATCAATCTTGTAATGGGAGCAATATTTGTGAAATTTACACATACTCAATTCAGTCAACTTCTTACCTCCTTTTATTGTGTCCTAAACTTCCTCTTCCTTATGTCTTGGAGAGTATCCTTTTCTTCTCATCCTTTCTATGAAACACAGGCTCCCCAATGGTGTTTGTCTTCCACATTATCTATCAATGGTTACTTCTCCCACAATTAGCTTAAAGAATAAGATACCTAGATTTTTTGTGCCTCATGTCCTTGCTTCTTGTAATTAAAACAAATAATAGAAAACTTGCCTCTTGCATACCTTGCTTGATTTCCCACATGCTTTCTTACTTCCTTCTAAGGTTTATCTAGTGGTGAAGTATGTGGAGTGTAATCTCTCCATTTATTCTTTACATCTTTTCTCCTCCCTTATTTGAAGTTGTCTTTGTCTTTGAAGGATCCTCTTTATCCTCTTGAGGTGGAGTCTTTCTCTCCTCCACTTTCTTTGATTTTTTTTCATGTTTTGGAGTTAAGCTACAATCATACCAAGGCTTCAAAAAATAATATCAAAAGAAATTTTACCTTTTTGGGGCCATACATAGTTTGTGGATGGCCCTTCTTTGAACATTCACCAATCTCCATTGTATTTATATCCAAGGTTGTCAAATTGACATATCTCCTCAACCATGATGGGTTTGAGCATTCCTTAACTTTCCTTGTTGAGTTCTCATTTATCACAACCTATTCATGTTAGCAATTTGGAGCCTATAACCTTGGTATGATTTTCAAACATGCCAATGGATATATTAGATTTAATATATTGAAATAAATATGTTCACATGGGTACCCTATTTGCATACCTCATTCACTACATGTTCTTTTGGAGTAGAGGATAGTCCACTATCTTTTGTAGACTCCTCAATTTTCCCTTCCCCATCATTCTAGAGCTTTGACAATAATTCATCTTTTACCATCAACTTATTGCAATTGCTAAAGGATTCCAATGAATAATTCTTCTTGCTTCTGTTGGCAAGAGACACTATATGGATTCATGGTTGTTGTCATTGATGGCAACAAAGGTCATCCCACATATCCGCAAGTCATGATGTGCCTCTACCGGAAGTCAGAATAAAGAATGTTGTGGTCCGGTGAAGAAGAACAGAGCATGTGGCAAGGTCCGACAGATTGGTCCGGACCTCTCAGAGGAAGTGTCTTGGTGCAGTGCGGATTTGGGGAAGTCAAGAGGACTACCTTGAGTGGTATATTCCAAGGATTTAGCCTCCGGTGATGGACAAGGAAAAAGATATGAATGGTTGAGTACCGGATTCCTGAGAGACAGTGAAAACAGAGGAAGAACTGACTGGCAGAGTATCAGACTGCTTTCCGGATGGGTTACTATTGATGACAGAGGTTGTGAAGGCATGAATCATGTTTGGCCGACATGATTAATGATATCTACAAGTATATGCTTGATCCGCATTGCTTGGTGAGGAAGGATTCAGCCGACAGAATGAAAGTTTATAAGAAACTAGACTGTTCCGGATGCCGACTAGAAAGGTGATGAAATTACTTGTGCGGATATATATAGAGGATGGATTTAGTTGTGAAGGAGTAGTTGTTGTGGAGAGATATGCGAATAAGTCCAGATAAAGAGCAGAGGTAGCAAAAAGGATCCGGTATGTGAAAGATAGCAGAATAAAGAACAGAGGAAAGATGAAGTGCAGCAGATCAGTGTACTGAGCCTAACCGGAACTGAACTCCAGCATATGCAGATGCTTCCAATCAGTTCAAGACTGTGATTCTCATCACTTTGTAGACAGTGTGTCTTCTTGTAGGCAGTGGGCCTCTTGTGAGCAGTGTGCTCGGGCAGTGAGCCCTAATTGGCAAGTGCCATCTTTGTAATTTCCTATTCTTCTAACAGAGAATAATTTTGGGTTAATCACCCCGTGGTTTTCTCCCTTAACAGGGTTTCCACGTCAAAAATACTGTGTCATGTGTTTCTTGTTTTATGGTTAATGTTTTATGTTTGATTTTATGCTGCATCAATTAAAAGGAAAGTTCAATAAAGGAAACAATTAGGATAACTGATTCACCCCCCCCTCTCAGTTATCAACAATTGGTATCAGAGCCAAGTTCCTCCTAATAGAGCCTAACAGCTTGAGGAAGATCTGGGATTTCAAATGGATGCATATGGTTTAAGGGAGCAACTCAAGACTGCTCTTGAGGATCTTGAACAGTCGAATTCTGAAGTCAGTGAATTAAAGGAAAGACTCAAACAGGCTGATGAATTCATGAGAGAATTAAAAGACAAATTAAGTCTCTCTATGAAAAAGAGAAAGGAGCTGCTTCAACAGTTGGCAAGACAAAGTGAAGAAAGCAATACAAATGAAGAATTGACTGAGCAAACCAAGTTATGTGAAAAGTTATCAAAAGAAGTCATTATGTTAAGACATGAAATGGAATCAGGAACTATAAAGTTTACTCAAGAGATTGAAGAAAAAAGAAAGGCTGAAGACAATCTAAGACAATCTCTTAAAGAAAAATCAGAAGAATGCCACCAGATGGACAGGATTATCAGACATCTTGAATCTGATCTTGAAGATGCCAAAGATAATGAAGGAAAACTTGAGGATCAAATTGCCTCTCTCAAAAGAGACCTTCAAACAGCAAATGAATATAAAGAAAAATTCAAGATAAGTTCTACTCAACTTGAAGTTCTTCTTGGAAGTCAAAAGAGGATAGATGACAAGTATGGTTTGGGATATGAGAAAGGAGAAAGCTCCGGATCCGGTCAGAAGAATCTTGGATCAGAAAATCCAAGAAGCAGGCCTAGAAGACCTCCGGTAAGACAGCCAAATGCTCAAAGATATCCATCCTTCAATGGATACTGCCACAGCTGCAACCACTTTGGTCACAAAGCTAATCAGTGCAGAATGAGAATGAATCAGATTAATTCATCCTTCTCCGGACAGTGCTTCAACTGCAAAAGGTATGGACACAAATCCCATGAATGCAGAAGTATACAAGTAAACAAATCATTCAAAGGTAGATGCTTCACATGCAATAGAGTAGGTCATATGGCTAATCAATGCAGATCAAGAGGATATCAGTCAAATATGCGAAGAAATGTTATTTGCCAAATCTGCAATAGGTCCGGTCATAATGCTAAAGTTTGCAGAAACAAGAATCAGGACAAAAGAGGTCCGGTGTATAATCAGAATCAAGACAAGGGTAAACAAAAGATGAATGCGGATGAGGTTAGGAATCAGATGAGCAAGATCTGGGTGAAGAAAAGTTCAGAGAATGTAGAGGTTGGATCCGCACCAGACTCTGGTGCTGATATTTCTTCCGGAAATTAAAAGTGAGCTCAGGCTCAGGGGGAGACTCAAAGGAAATCTTGTTCCCCCAGCCAAACAAGTGGTGCCAGATGTGGCACAAGATGCGGATCAAAGGGTTTGTAGATATGAGTCTTGAGATACTTCAGTCAAGTTTTCAGAGGTCCGCATGAAGTTATGAAGAAGCTGTGATCGATCAAATAAGACCTGTTCAGGGAGATGCTCCGGTATGACAAAGGATTACAAAAAGGTCCGGAAAGATCCGGAAATGCACTATCTTGTTCTGCGGATTGGACAGAGTGTTTGAGATGATCTTGTAATATGCTACCTCGATTTATTCATGATTGAAAGATCTGGATGATATCCACAGATCAGGACTAATCCGGGATACTCCAAGCTATCCAGACAAGGCAAACCAAAATGATGTAGGTGAAGCATTTATTGCAGACAGGTATTAGGGTTCGCGGAGCAATTTAAGGGATTTCTCAAAGGTCATTTGCTCATTCTGCACTCGAGAAGAAGCGAAAAGTGGAGCTCTACAACAAGGTTCTTCAAGCACACCAAGGATCTCCTGCCAAAGCTATTGGATAAAGAAATCAATCCAACCACTCCGTGCAAACCGAAGGCGCATAAGGTATTCTCCGTTTTTCATTACCTCACTGCAAATCTTTGAAGAATGGCTACTCCAAACATAGTTAAGATCTCCGATAGACCTCGCCCCTCATTCAAGAAACATCCCTACAAATCATTGGAGGTAGACCCACTAGGAGCCTTCTCTAGTGTTCCTCACGGAGTTTTACACACCGAAGACATTAGGGTTTACATACATGCAAACATTGAGGAATTTGGGGAATTCAAATTAAGAGACCTCTATCACAAGCAGCTGATTGACAATGCTTTTGAGCTTAAACCAGAGTATAAGGATATTCAGAAGAAACAATTTGAGCAATTTATTCATTTCCCCTGCTTTGAAGAAGATGAATGGGTCCGGTATGTACTGAGCAGGATGCATGACAACTTTCTATGGCTAGATAGACCCTGCAAGATTACAAAAGAGGCAATTAGAGCAGTAACTGGTCTATACTCTTCCGGAGGGGTACCTATCCTCAAATCTGTCAAGAACAACATTGTAACTGAGGCCACCGGATCAAAATTTGACAAGAGGGCAATGACCATTGAAGATATTTCGGATCCGGATATCAAATATGCATCAATGATAATAGGATACAAGATCTATCACTCCAGCAGGGAGAATTCTGTATCCGGAACTGCAATATACACTGCTTATGAAATGTTAAGAAAGAATGCAGAATATGATCTCTGCGAACTACTACTAAGCCAATTAATGGAAAACATACAAAAAATCAAGAAGGATAAGAAGAATTCCTTTAAGTATGGTACTCTTATTGTATGTCTATTCTTCTATTTCATGAATGAGCTACCCGGAACAAGTGGATGGGTATGGCAGAATGACAAACCTGTTGCAGTCCAGATAAGAGACTACTTGCATGGACTTGGGGATGCAAAAGCGAGAAATTCAGCTCTATGGGGATACTTCAAAAACTTTCAGAGCATGATGCAAGCAAGAGAGAGAATTCCCCAGTCTCTCATTGAGAAATACAAGGACTCAGTGTGCTTTATGGTTGACACTGATCAGTGCCTAATGGAGGCAGTGGAGCCAAGGACTGTCTGGATCATGCCCATGGGGTATGAAGTTGATGAACAGATAGTGGAGCTGCATGTTCAACACATGCTAAGTCAGCCCAAAGATCCTAAGGCAGAAAGGTTTGGAACCTTTGAGGAGCTGAGTGTAAAAATACATGTAGAACTCAGGGAACCTGAGATTAAAAGAAAGGTAAGAAAAGAAGTAGAGCACATTGCTCAAGGCCTAGGTATCTCAAAGGAGGCACTTGATGCCAGCCGGGAAAAGAGGAGGAAGGCCGAGGAAGAAGAGAAAAGCAAAGAAAGTGCTCCGGTTGGAGCTCCCACCCGGACCAGATCAACAAAGAGATCTACACCTCCCTCAACCAAAAGTTCAAAACCGGAAGTCCAGGCATCCGGTAAGAGATCCAAGACAAAATCCACAAGGGCTTATGGAAGCCAAAAGGATGAAGAGGAAACAGAATCAGATGAGGGAGTAAGAGAAGTAAAGAAATAGAAGAAGAAAGGATCCGGTAAGCCCTCCACAGGCCAAGACAAGGATGAAATGGCTGAGGTAACTGTTGAAAAGCCCACTCTGTCACTAGAGAGCATAATCAAGTCGGTCACGGTGGATGGAAACCTTCAACCAATGACTGAATCCTATGATGACTTCAGTGAGGCAGACCAAAAGACTCTGCAGGAAGCCACAGTTAAATATCTGAACATATACAATAAGGCTTTCATTGAGATCATATCTCTCATTCCTAAAAGCCTAGAGAAGGAAATGGAAGTAAGAAAGAATAATGCTCATGCCAAAGATCTTGAGATCCGGGAGCAGATAGCTATTTAGCTATATCCTCAAATTGATCCCAAGACAATGAACATTATCTTCAAGGACTGCAAAGATGAGTTCAGAAGCAAAGCCAGGATGAATCAACTCATGCTTGGTGAGACTGACAAAGTGGCCCAAGAAACAGAAGAGATCCTCCGGAAGGCCTTCAAAAGGTTCAATCTTCCTGTTGTAGAGGACTTAGGTGCAGAAACAGCTGCTGATTTGGAATCTTCTGTTCCGGAAGAAGTGAGCCCTGAACAGACAAGTGAGGACTTGGGACCCTCTGCTCCAGAAGAAGTGGCCCATGAACAAGTTAGCATCTCTCCTCTGGTTTCCCCTACAGTCTCCAGATCCAAAGAAGAAGAGCAATTACAGGAGAAGGAAGCAGTGGTGAAAGACAAAGAGGTTGACAGTTCTAAGACTGCAGAAGAGAAGAAACATCTGTCTCTGGCAAGAGACACTGCACAAACTGTTCAACAATTTTTGAGCAAAGAAACTCTAGAGATTGATGAACCGGAGCTTCTAAAAGGCCCATTTGATTTTGACTCTCTCTCTCCGGTACAAACAATGAAGATAGCTTCATTTGCAAATGCCAAGGCAAATGAAAAGCTCCTGAAGTCTCATATGGAAGACTGTGAGTTGATAGAGGCTGCTTCCGGAGTACTTGTGAAGATCATGCCATCAATCCAAATAGATCCGACAGCCTCCACTTCCGGTAATCTAAAAACCTTAGTCAGCAGTGTTGATACACATTTTGATTCTCTAGAAAAATCAGCTGAAGAAAAGGTCCGGAAGGAATTTTTGGATAAGAGATTTTCAGAGATATTAGAATTAATTTCTAAAGATAGGAAGATTGTAAGCATTGGAATAAAGAGCTTAGAGAATGCTCTTAAGGATGGCGGTGATATCTATAAATTTTGCATATCCTGGTCAAAGGCAACAGCAGCATTTGACAAGAAAATAAAAGAGGAACAGGATAAGCTACAAAGCTTATCTCAAAGTTTTGATCCTCTCTCTTCCTCTATAATAAATCAAGAATGTCAGACCATTGCAGTCTTGAATGAAATAAAAAATCTTGAGAAGGAAAGGAAGAACATCACCAACCGGATGGGAGAACTTAGAAGGATTATAATCCCTAAGTTGGAAACAATGCATGAGGCCATCAGTGATGCTCAGACCACCGCCCAAACAAAAGATCCGACAGATCTCAAGCGGGCAGAAGCTTTTGCATTTTTGCTAAGTGGTCACATTTCAATTTTGGATAGAATGAAGCAAAGTTGGGCTACAGAAATGATCCAATTGCAGACATCCTTTGCAGACATTCTTCAGTACATGTGAGTATGTAAATATGCGGCTATATATAGAAAATTTTTGAAAATTTTGGTGTGCGGACCCTACCCTTTGCCATTGATGTCAAAGGGGGAGTGAGGAGCAGTGAAAAATGAGGGATCCAACTAAGGGGGAGTTCCAGAAATTGTATATAAGGACAGAGCATCAGCAAAGGGGGAGCATAGTGAAAACACTTAGTCATTTTTCACTAAGTGTTGCCATCAATGCCAAAGGGGGAGATTGTTGGCAAGAGACACTATATGGATTCATGGTTGTTGTCATTGATGGCAACAAAGGTCATCCCACATATCCGCAAGTCATGATGTGCCTCTACCGGAAGTCAGAATAAAGAATGTTGTGGTCCGGTGAAGAAGAACAGAGCATGTGGCAAGGTCCGACAGATTGGTCCGGACCTCTCAGAGGAAGTGTCTTGGTGCAGTGCGGATTTGGGGAAGTCAAGAGGACTACCTTGAGTGGTATATTCCAAGGATTTAGCCTCCGGTGATGGACAAGGAAAAAGATATGAATGGTTGAGTACCGGATTCCTGAGAGACAGTGAAAACAGAGGAAGAACTGACTGGCAGAGTATCAGACTGCTTTCCGGATGGGTTACTATTGATGACAGAGGTTGTGAAGGCATGAATCATGTTTGGCCAACATGATTAATGATATCTACAAGTATATGCTTGATCCGCATTGCTTGGTGAGGAAGGATTCAGCCGACAGAATGAAAGTTTATAAGAAACTAGACTGTTCCGGATGCCGACTAGAAAGGTGATGAAATTACTTGTGCGGATATATATAGAGGATGGATTTAGTTGTGAAGGAGTAGTTGTTGTGGAGAGATATGCGAATAAGTCCAGATAAAGAGCAGAGGTAGCAAAAAGGATCCGGTATGTGAAAGATAGCAGAATAAAGAACAGAGGAAAGATGAAGTGCAGCAGATCAGTGTACTGAGCCTAACCGGAACTGAACTCCAGCATATGCAGATGCTTCCAATCAGTTCAAGACTATGATTCTCATCACTTTGTAGACAGTGTGTCTTCTTGTAGGCAGTGGGCCTCTTGTGAGCAGTGTGCTCGGGCAGTGAGCCCTAATTGGCAAGTGCCATCTTTGTAATTTCCTATTCTTCTAACAGAGAATAATTTTGGGTTAATCACCCCGTGGTTTTCTCCCTTAACAGGGTTTCCACGTCAAAAATACTGTGTCATGTGTTTCTTGTTTTATGGTTAATGTTTTATGTTTGATTTTATGCTGCATCAATTAAAAGGAAAGTTCAATAAAGGAAACAATTAAGATAACTGATTCACCCCCCCCCTCTCAGTTATCAACAGCTTCTCCTTCCTAGCTTGCAACTATTTGATTCTTTCTTCCAAGTGATTCCCATTCCCCCAAAAAATTATATTCTTGTCTAGCACCTACCCATGGAAAGCTTGGAGATCTTCAATCTTCTTCTCTAGTGTCTTTGTCATGGCCAAACCATGCAACCAACTCTTGCAACACCTTGTCAAAGATATGGAAATATGGTTATACTCATAACTATGCTACATGTCACCAAAGATACTACAAGAGATCCAAGGAACTTGTTTATGGGTAAGTGCATGGAAATGAGGGACTAAAAAGGGGTCAAAAGTGGCCACTTTTTTTTTCTTTATGAAATCAGTTAAAGTTGAACTTAGACAAGTAATTCAAGATGCATACACTCAAAATTTGAAGATATAATAAGAACAAGTATTGTAGTACTTTGAATCTAGTTTCCAAACTACTAAAGATTTTAAAAAATGGTTAAGGTTAAGGGGGTTAAATGTTGAGCGCACACAAAAGTGTTCATGTTTTTATCACTAAAATATAACATAGTGGCTGGTGTGCGCCCCCCTTTTTTTGCTACATTAGGTATTTTTAAAAACTAGTTGGTGAAAATATAGTGAAGAGTGAGTACTAAAGGTTGTATATTTTTTAATATTTTTATATTAAATTATTCTTTTTGTGATTTTTTGAAGTATCCTAAAAATTTCATCACTGAGTGTGCACATCACATAACTTGCACAAAACTAATTGAAAATGTAAACTTTTTTCTTGAATGTACATTGAATGAAGCGTAGAAGAATCCTATATATATATTTCAAATTTGGATAAGTGGGTCAAAAGTTATTAAAAAAAATCATTACATACATGTTGGAGGAATATCAAGACACTATTCAAAGAAAATAAAAATAAATACCTTAACTTATTCAAAATATTAAAACAATTATATGGATAGAAATATAAAAAGTAGCTCTTTATTTTGGTGGTGGTTTTGTAAAATTTTATTGCAAAATGTGTAAACTTGATGAGGTCAAAGTTTGAATTTGAGTTGTTTTATGTTAAAAACACAAATTTAGGAGCCATAATAGATGTCCAACCCCTAGGATTGGAAATCCAAGCTCTAAATGAGAAGGATCATAAAAATTTTAAATTAAAGGCATTAAAAATGCATACATGTTAAACCATGTGTGTGCTAGTTTTTCATAACATGAATGTGTTTTGCTGAAAATCTCAAGGCTAGCCACTAATTTGTTCCCCATTTCTATGCACTTACCCTTCTTTGAGATCAATTGATCCATAAAATTAACTACAAGATTATGCTTGTGTGAATTAGCAATTAAATAAAATTTTAATCTATTTTATACTACTTGATTTTGTAATAACTTGCTAGTAGACACCTCTAAAGCATTCAATTAAGGTAAAGATGGGAGATGTCAATATTGAAGGATTTTGAATTTTGATTAATTTTGTGAATTTTTATCTAACAATGAGATACGTAACCTATTTAGAATAGAACTTGTATTTAACCTACAAAGATTTCTAAGAATTGTAATTCTGAAGAATTTATGCTAGCAGGCTAATTATTTGAATCGTGTACGATGGATCTAGATATACTCATAGACTAATCTATATTTGTTCATCTAGAAAATTAATATAATGTTTATTTTTTAATTATGATTAATGTCCAATTACTTTATTCTAGATGTCATGATGCGAGTCAAATCCCAAGAGTTTTATCAGACAATTAGGATGAGTAATCAATAACCAAACATAATAAAATAATTCATAGATTAACAATATTTTATTATTTGCAACAATTCAGTGTTCCAGGAGTATGTAATGTCCCCAATTTTGGAAGACCCTTAAATTTGCCCTAATATATCAATTTCAATTAATCTATTCTTCCCGAAGCAAAATGGTTTGATAGGGTGCCCAAGAAACCCTCTACCCTAGGCCCAAGAGTGGGTGCTTCACCCCTCTTGGCTCCATGTGGCCTCTTGCCATCCATATGGGGTGGCATGCCTAGTGAGGCATCCTATCACCATACCCCTTATCAAAACCATTTTGTTTCCTCTTATGATTCAATTAATTTGCATGATGGGAGGTTGGGGTGCAACTATAGTATGGTGTCCTAGAAATCACTCCATATAAGCCCAAGAGCGGCTTCTCATGCCCTCTTAGCCCACATGTGGCAGGCCTCAGCCATCCACCATGGGGTAGCATACTTAGAAGATGATCCCAACGCCGTTTCCCCTCCTCTTAGGCCCTTAATTCCCTCATCATGACATTCATACAAGAATCCACATTAATGCATAATGAACTCATCAACTTATAGTTGCAAACAATTCTATCAACCATACAAATGAATTATGAAGATGATATCACAATATGCATGATCATACACACATAGATCTTACCACACATATATTGACTTACAAATCTCTAGCCACAAGATAGCTTATGTAAATAGAGATTCTATGGTTTGCTCACTGGCTCTTTATCTTCCTCCTTCAAATCTGCATACTTTTCTTCCAATTCTACCTGAATGCATTCCTTAACACATCTCATGAGTTGATCAAATCATATTATATATATATATAACTCAGAAAATATATTCTTAATCAAATCATTTTTATTCTATTCCGTCCTTCATAGAAATCATATATATATATATATATATATATATATATATATATATATATATATATATATATATATATATATAACTCAGAAAATATATTCTTAATCAGATCATTTTTATTCTATTCCCTCCTTCATAGAAATCATAACATTCAGATATATTAGTTCACACATATTTATTACCTTTTGAAAAGATCCTATGCACATTAGATGATAAAACCATAACACATAAATCTCATTAGTATTTATATCAATTTACTAGTATCTATCCTTACTAATAGAAACAATTGTTAACAAACTATGCATTAAACAACATATCAGATTACATATTAAATTACTACCAAATCATTACGAAGATTGCTGCTGATCGTTGGTTCCTTATGATTGTTGCTTAGACTAGAACTTGTTCCCTTTTAAATTTCTCTATAGATCCAAGGAGTCTTCTAGTTATATATTCCATCAAATATTATTTCTTATTTATGCCTAATGAAATTATATATCATTCCTTACTGAAATATATATATCAAAAATATATATCTTTAATCTCAGAAATATTATTCTCATTTTCTATATAAAATCCCCATATGATTCCCCATTCTTCCATAAAATATATTTATATCATTATATCCCTATGAAGATATGCACCTTTTGATAATGATCGCTGCCCTCTTCTTAATCATTAATATCAATATATTAAATCTACATACAATAGATCACTGCCTTGGAATCGTTGCACCATATGTTATTATAAGGAGTACTGTTTATAATCTAAATCTGATTTCTTATGGTATCGGCCACCTCTTGTTAGACTTTCCTATATCCTTCATAAAATATATTTGTTGCTGTATAAGACTTCACTCTTATATGAGATTAAATATATAAATATTTATATTTATATTTATATTATTGATATTTATATTTATTATTTGTAATAATATACCTTTGTTAATTAAAATAAATATATTATATTTTAATTATATTAAAATAACAATATTATTTATTAAATAATATATATTAATAATACATTTCACAAAAGCACTTCGCGGTTTTTATCATGATGTTTAAATCTTTAATTTAAATAATGCCTTAATATTGGGACATCACAGAGTACTTGTATTTTACAACAGAATACAACTCTCAAGGCCCTCCAACCACGAGTCTTCAATATAAGAATTCTCTCCAAATTCCCCCCTCCCCTCTCTTCCAAACAAGAATAGTCATCCCATTTATACTTCCCAAAAGGAAGTAAACAATTGCTCCAACATCAGTTATAGAAACCATTCCGAGTGAGGAAAATAAGTTTTGCAATAGTTGGGACAATAGTAGTAGGAAGAAGTTTTACAATAGTCAGGACAATAGTAGTCAGGAGAAGTTTTTCCATAGTTGGGACAACAATAGTTAGAACAAGTTTTACAATAGTTGGGACACTAGTAGTTGGGAGAAGTTTTTCAATAGTAGGGACATTAGTAGTTAGGAGTGTTAGGGTTAGCCGACAGAAGATATCAATTAAATGCAAATAAAGATTAAACAAAGGAATGGAAATACACAAAAATAATAACAGCGAGAGACAAGTTTTAACATGGTTCACCCAAACTCGGGCTACATCCACCAAATAGAGAGTCCAATATTATTATCCAGTAAATCAAACCGATTACAACCAACAATCCCTGCAACTCAATACCGCTGCAAATGCTACAATACATCAATAGAAACCCTAACCCTTAGCCGCTTTTATCAAGCTTTTTGTCTGTTACAAAAATAAGGTTTTCTTATATCGGCCAATGAAAAATAACTCTCAGTGCCTTTATAAAATAATAAAAACCATGTGAGGTTTCGAGGGCGTTGCCCCAGAGCCCCCACGGGGGCGCTGCCCCTTGACCCCATCTTAGGGGCACTGTCCCCAAACCCCTGCAAGGGGCACTACCCCTTGACCCCGTAGGAATTTGGGGGGAAACCGCACCGATAAAAGTGGAGAAAATTTAACCTCCGAGTCTGATTAGGCTCCTAATAACAACAATCTCCCACTTGGAGACTAATCATAACACCGTTGGCCCTGTAGCTCCTACTGGAAATAACCATCCTGGACTCTGTTGTTCTATTTTTGTTGTTTCAGTCTTGAAGAACAATCGAAGCTGAAGAGGAGCTCAGCTTCTCCCTTGTCACTGCCTTAGTAAACATATCCACTGGATTTTCATCTGTATGTATCTTTTCCAGCCTTAACTGTCCATCATCCAACACCGACCGAATAAAGTGATACCTCAACTGTATGTGTTTGGTCTTTGAATGCAAGACAGAATTCTTTGCAAGATGTATGGCACTCTGACTGTCTATATACAAATAACTATTAGCCTGTTGTTTGCCCAATTCTTCCATGAAAGATTGTAGCCATATCATCTCCTTGCTTGCCTCTATTGCAGCTACATATTCTGCCTCTATGGTGGATAAAGTAACCACCTTTTGCAACTGTGAGATCCAACTCACCGCTGTCCCACCTACAGTAAAGACATAACCTATAGTACTCTGCCTAGTATCAATATCCCCTACCAAATCTGAGTCTACATAGCCTGCTAAATTAGTATTAGAGCCCCCAAAACATAAGTGTTTATTGGATGTACCTCTCAAATATCTGAGAATCTATTTTACCGCATTCCAATGCTCCAAATTCGAGATGACCCATATACTTGCTAACAACTCCTACAACATGTGCAATATCTAGACTTGTGCATACCATGGCATACATTAAACTTCCTACAGTTGAAGCATATGGTACCTTAGACATTTTTTCTTCCTCCTCTGGTGTTTTAGGACACATCTCCTTAGTCAATTTTAAATGACTGAGCAAAGGTGTGCTGACAGTTTTTGCATTCTCCATATGGAATCTCCTCAACACCTTTTCAACATAAGCAGCCTAAAATAGAGTCAATTTTCTTTTCTTCCTATCTCTACAAATGTTCATACCAAGGATTTTTTTTGCTGCCCCCAAATCCTTCATAGCAAATGACTGTGCTAACTGTTGTTTTAACTCTCTTATGTGATCCATGTTAGACCTAGCTACAAGCATGTCATCAACATATAAACATAAAATAATGTAGCTATCATTATTCAACCTCTTCAAATAAACACAATGGTTAGAATTACACCAGTTGTAGCCTTGCTCAACCATAGAACTATCAAATTTTAAATACCATTGCCGAGGTGCTTGTTCCAGGCCATACAAACTCTTCTTCAATTTGCACACCAATTTCACCTTACCTTTGACCTCAAATCCTTGGGGCTATTCCATGTATATCTCCTCCTCCAAATCACCATGGAGATAGGTAGTTTTCACATCTAGCTATTGCAAATGCAAATCTTTAGCAGCCACAATACTTAAAATAGTCTGAATAGAAGTCATCTTGACAACTGGAGAAAATATCTCATCAAAATCAATGCCCTTTTTCTGTGCAAACCATTTTACAACTAACCTGGCTTTAAATCTTTTCTTACCTCCATCTTCCTCTTTCATCCTATAAACCCATTTGTTTGGTAAAACCTTTTTACCTGTAGGAAACTTACATAATTCCCAAGTCTGATTTTTCAGCAAAGAGTCCATTTCTTCTTTCATTGCAAGTTCCCACTGAACTTGTGTATCCACCTGCATAGCTTCATCATACCCTTCTAGTTCACCAGCATATGTTAACAAAATAGAATACAAAGAGGGAGAAAACCTTTCAGGAGGTCTACTTATCCTTGTTGACCGTCTAACATTCACTGGAGTTTGTGGTATTTTTTGTTGTTGTTGCAGAGTATGAGGAACCACTAGAACATCACTATTTGGAATATCATCCAGCACCACATAATCATTTTCTTTTTTCTCATGCTGCTACAACTGATCTTTGTACAACACCTTCTCATTAAATATAACATCCCTGCTTCTCACAATTTTTTGATTTTTGAAATTCCAAAGCCTATAACCAAATTCATCAATGCCATATCCAACGAATGTACATTTTTTTGATTTTGCATCCAGCTTGGTTCTATTTTCAGAATCTACATGTGCAAATGCTTCACATCCGAAGGTTTTGAGAAAAGAATAACTCACCTTCTTACCTGTCCATACTTCCTCTGGAATACCACAACCCAAAGGAACTGAAGGACCTCTGTTAATTAAATATACAGTAGTGTTCACAGCCTCTACCCACATATTTAAAGGCAGCCTAGCATGCAATCTCATGGTCTTTGCATGTTCCATTATTGTCCTATTCATGCGTTCAGCCACCCCATTTTCTTGTGGAGTCCCTGGAACCGTTTTCTGCCTACGAATTCTATTAAAGGAACAATAATCCTCAAATTCTTTGCTGTAATACTCACCACCATTATCAGATCTGAGATATTTTAATCTTTTACCCGTCTCATTTTCAACCAAGCTTCTCTATTTCTTAAATGTTTCAAATACATCAAATTTCTGCCTAAGGAAATAAATCCATACCTTCCTAGTTGCATCATCTATGAATGTAACATAATACTGAGAGCCACCAAGAGAAGATACCTAAGCTGGTCCCCATACATCTATATGGACAAGCTCCAACTTTTCATTTTTCTTTTGCTTCCCATCCTTGAGATCTTTTGTTTGCCATACACACAACTTTCACATAAATCCATATTAATACATTTTAGATCTAGTAAAACTTTCTTAGAATGAAGTACCTTCATACCTTTTTCACTCATATGCCCAAGTCTATTATGCCATAGTATTGTCTCAAAACTTGCAGCAATTGTTCCTGAACCTGTTTGTTTTTTCTCTGCTACAGCTAAAGTAGAAGGAACAGTATGACATGTACAAAGATATAAGGTGCCTACTTTCACACCTTTTGCTACTATTAAGGCACCTTTTGAAACCTTCCAATTTTTATCAGTAAATGTAACAATACAACCTTCTTCAACTAGCTACCCTGCTGAAATTAAATTCCTACTGAGCCTTGGAACGTGCCTTACCTCTTATAGTAGCCAATGATTTCCATTCTGCAACTTAATCTTGATTCTTCCCTTTCCAACAATCTGACATGGTTCGTTATCTCCCAAATAAACCAACCCAAAATCCCCTTGGACATAATCAAGAAAATAACTTCTATGGGGCATAGCATGAAATAAGGCCCCTGAATTTAAAACCCATGAATCATCAGCATTATCTAGGGAAAGAATCAAAGCATCATCTTCAGATATATTACTTACACATTTGCCTCCTTATTACCTTCTTGTTTGTCTCCTTTATTCTTCTGAGACCAGCAATCTTTTTTCAGATGACCTGGTTTCCCACAGTACCAACAATCCTTCTATCCTCTGGATTGGGATCTCTTGTCCTTTGATTTTCCTTGTGACTTCCCATGACCTCCAGAACCTTTTCCTCTCTCCTTGGATCTACCCCTACTTTCTGCATTCAAAACACTGTCTGATGTGGATCCACCTAAGCTTTTCCTACGAATTTCCTCACTCATAATAACACCAACAACATCATCAAATTTTAGGGTATTTGAACCAGAAACAGAGTTACTAACCGCCATTACCAAACTATTCCAGCTTTTAGGCAATAAACATAATATCAAGAGAGCTCTAACTTCATCAAATTTTACATTTACAGAACTCAATTAACTGACAATCGTATTAAATTTATTTAAATGATTTGTCACAGATCCACCTTCAACTATTTTCAGATTAAACAAATGCTTCATGAGAAATACCTTATTTGAGGTTGAGGGTTTTTCATACAATTTAGCTAAAGCTTTCATCAGACCATTTGTTGTCTTCACTTCCGTTATATTGAATGCCACCAATGGTGCTAGGCACAACCGAATGGTTCTTAGTGTCTTTCTGTCAAGAAGATTCCAATCCTCATCAATCATTGTTGCCAGTTTCTTGGCTACTCCTTCCAACGACATCCATAAATCCTTTTGCTAGAGGTAATCCTCCATCTGCATCTTCCATAACTGATAGTTCTGCCCATTGAATTTATCGACCTTCAATTTACCCTCATCTGCCATTGCTCCCACTCAACCGTGAGACCTTCCTACAGATGATAATTGAACACAACCCACTCTGATACCACTTGTTAGGGTTAGCTGGCAGAAGATATCAATTAAATGTAAATAAAGATTAAACAGAGGAATGGAAATACACAGAAATAATAACAGCGAGAGAAGTTTTAACGTGGTTCACACCCAAACTCGGGCTACATCCACCAAACAGAGAGTCTAATATTATTATCCAGTAAATCAAACTGATTACAACTAGCAATCCCTGCAACTCAATACCGCTACAAATGCTACAATACATCAATAGAAACCCTAACCCTTAGCTACTTTTATCAAGCTTTTTGTCAGTTACAAAAGTAGGGTTTTCTTATGTCGGCCAATGAAAAATAACTCCCGGTGCCTTTATAAAATAATAAAAACTGTGTGAGGTTTCAGGGGCGTTGCCCCTGAGCCCCCATAGGGACGTTGCCCCTCGACCCCGCAAGGGGCACTTCCCCTTAACCCCGTCTTGGGGACGCTACCCCCAAACCCCCGCAAGGGGCGCTGCCCCTTGATCTCGTAGGAATTTGGGGGGAAATCACACTGATAAAAGTGGGGAAAATTTAATCTCCAAGTCTGATTAGGCTCCATATAACAAGGAGATGTTGGTAATAGTTGGGAGGTAGCTAGTGTGTCAATCGACAGTGTGTCAATTTCTAGGGTGTCAATTGCCAAAGTGTCAATCGTTGGTGTCAATCACCAGTGTGTCAATCACTAGTGTGTCAATCGCTAATGTGTCAATTGCCAGCGTGTCAATCACCAATGTGTCAATCACACAGTGAAGTCATCTGACTGAGTGAGCGAACCAACATGAACACTCATCTAGAGAGAGAGTGAGCACTTAGTGGAGAGAGAGAGTGAACACTTAGTGGAGAGAGAATGAACTCTCAACTAGAGAGAGAATGAATGATTGGTCAAGTATATGATCAGTTGAGTGAACGATTAGTGAACCGACCACTTGACGAACCAACCAGTTGGTGTAACTTCACCAATTTTTATCCAAATTGCACCAAACTTGAATTGATGATACCCATTAAGCTCTTCTATAATACCCATGTTTTTTATTTGATCAAAAATCATCTGTTGCACCAAAATTGAATTGAGGATACCCATTAAGCTCTTCTACAATACCCATGTTTTTTATTTGATCAAAAAACATCTGAAAAGTCTTATGAAGCAAAACAACCAGAAACTAACACAACAAAAAAGAAAATTGAATAGAAACCTAAAAATCTTTTTGGTTGATGCATGATTGCTTGTGGACCTAGATGCTCCTACATCAGACATGTTGGGTAAGTGAAATGTTCCATGAGTTGGGAGACCCATAAACATTTGAAAGTGATTGGCATGGTGATCCCATGCTTGTTCTTTATCCAAACCTCCTCTTTATCTACTTGACCTCTTCTCGTCATTACTTGCTGAAATTCTTCAACTCTACTTACACTTCTTGGACCACACATTTCATGAGAAAATTTCAAGTGTCCAAATTGTAACTTATGTTGTTTCCTCTCCAAACCTCCACTTCCTTGATCAATATTCACATTCTTCACATTGTTTTCCATTGCTTTCTATTAGTTTTGCACAAAACCAATACCACTCCCTTTATTTTTAATTGCATTCCCCTTCATGGGAATCTTCATTGAGTTACTCTCAATCTCCCTTGTCACCTTTAGCAACTATTTGTCCAAACTACAACAAACTATCAAACTATTGTCCTTCACCTGTTGTGTCTTCTCTTTTACTGAACTTAATACATATTTCTTCCCACCTTTCACAATGGTGTACAAATTCCTTCTACCATCATAGATAGCTTCATTGTCAAACTGCCAAGGTCTCCCCAACAAAACATGACAGGCACTCATTGACATAACATCACACAAGACTTCATCAAGTTATATGATCCAATCTAAAAACTAACCATGCATTGCTCATTCACCACTACTTCATGTTCCTTTTGCAACCAAGTAACTTTATAAGGACTAGGATGTTTCCTCTTTTTCAAACCTAGCTTTTCTACAATTTCCTTTAAGACTAGGTTATTAGTACTACCACTATCTACAATTACTTTGCAACACTTACCTCCAAACTTGCATATGGTTCTAAAAAGACTTCTCCTCTGAGATGCTCCATCCTTCTCCACCTCTGTTGTTATCAACACTCTCTTGAACATAAGAGACTCTCCTTCTTCGATCTCTTCCACTTTCGGTGATGCCACACTCTCTTCATCTTCTTGTACCATGTGGTTTCTGGACACACTTCTCTTGTTGTTCTCCTAATGTAATTATGGACATTCAAAATCTCTATGTCCAACCTCACCACATTGAAAACATTTCCCAAGGAACCCTTTTTTGCTACTATGTAATATCCTCCTGTAGAACATTCTCTTCCTCTCGTTCCCTGACTTAACTCATTATTCCATTTGAAATTTGTTTCTTCTTCCTAAACTTGTTTTCCTTTGTCATTGCTTCCTTGTCCTTTCCCGACTGAGAATTTTCCTCTTCCTCTTGCATTATTTTGTTCTCTTCTTTCTATCTTTTCCTCTGCTTTCAAAGCATATTGACTTGCCTCTTCTAGTGTAGAAATCTTCAGCATACTAATCTCATCTTGTATATTAAATCTCAACCCATTGATATATCTGGCTACTTTCTCCTTGTCCTTTTTATGATGCCCAGATCTAATTACCATTTTATAAAATTCCTTAGTATAAACTTTGACACTTATCTCCTTCTGCTTTAGATTTTGAAGTTTTCTAAACATCTCCAACTCATACTCTCCAGGAATAAATTTGGCTTTCAATTGGGTAACCGTCTAATTCCACCGGGTTATTCTCATGTCTCCATTAGCTACTCTTTCTCTTTGCAATTCCCTCCACCATAGGGCAACATGTCCTTTGAGTTTTGTTTGTGCCAGTCTCAACCTCTAAGGGTCACGAATGTTTTCATATTCAAAATATTCTTCTAATTCTCCTATCCAATCTATCAATTCTTCGGGATTCAATGTTCTAGAAAAAGTTGAAATTTTCATCTTGTTACCTCCTCCAATTCTGGCAAGTGCTCTTAGGAACCGTTCTTCTCCAGCATCTATTGGTTGTTCATTTTCTCTTTATCATTCATCCTTTACAATTTCATCCTCATCATCAATATGATCTTTCACACAATCTGGGTTTCTTCTTAAGCCAACAACTAAATTGCTCAACTCATTCCTCATTACAACATGAAACTATTCAAACATCTCCTCCATTCTGGGAACTCTTCTTCTTGGAGATATCTTCTCAAAATACAACCTCTGTACTGTTTGCTATCCACACACACTGTGGAAACAAAATTTCCTCTTCTCACAACTCTAACATCTCCTTCAACCCTCTATAATTGCAGGACTCCTCTTCACACCTGTAAATACCCTCTTGAGCCCTCTAAGACAATATTTTAACACTGCAAATTCTCTTCAACGTATCACTTCCCAGCAAGAAAGCCTTGCTCTGATACCACTTAATGTAGGTTATATCCCAAGAGTCTTATCAGACAATTGGGATGAGTAACCAATATCCAAACACAAGAAAATAATTCAAAGAATAACAATGTTTTATTATTTGTAGCAATTCAATGTTCCAGGAGTACAATTTTACAACAGAATACAACTCTCAAGACCCTCCAACCAAGATTCTTCAATATAAGAATTCTCTCCAAATTCCCCTCCTCCCCTCTCTTCCAAATAAAAATAGTGATGCAGAGCAGGGGTGGAAAATTCAAACTATCTTCAAACAAACAAACTTTCAATCTCTAAGCATTCAAATGGTGGGTTTTCTTTCATTAGCCCTCATTCTTCTTATAGCCTTTCCAAACTAGTTTTTCCTTCATAACTTTCAGAGGAAGGATGACATTCAAAATGTAAAGGCATTTTCAGATACCCTTTTCGGCATTTACAAACATATCTCAAAACTAGGCATAATCCTTTTGTACGGAAACCATAAAAAATTGACAACTTGCTCTTAAAAACCTAAAACATGGGAGCAACAAATTAAGTATTTTGGTCGTAACTTTCAATGCAAGCATGATATCAAAAATGTAAACACAGTTTCAGACACCCATTTGGATCTTATATAACATATCTCAGAATCAAGGTAGGTTACTTTGTATGGAAACCTTCAAAAATGGATTTGTTTGTTCACTGTTACCCTAACTAGGGTTTTAGACCTGTTTGCAATAAAATAGGCATAACTTGCTTGAAACACAATGAAATTGGATGCAATAAAAATCATAAGGAATTAGACTCAATTATCTTTCATTTCCAATTAGTCTCATGCCATAAAATAAACATACAATGTCATACCAAGCTCTGAAACAACAATTTAACGTTCAGAAATGCAGAAACAAGGATGTCTTTTATTGATTTCACTTCAAAATGTAACCCCCCAACCTTGGTTTTGACCTCCAAGGCTTATTTAAATATGTACCAACGGTTTTCAACTACTTTTTAAGTTACAACTGTCCAACTTCCCTCATTTACAACTTATGACTCTTCATATTCCATGTTTTGCAACTTTTGACAACTTGTGCAACTTAACACTCCAACACACTTAGTGACCTAATATGGACTCCAACACACATAACTGGTCTTAGATGACCTTATTACATAAAACCAACATAAGAAAACTAAAATTACAACTTGCACTTAACCTACTAAACCTAAGGTGCTCCTGCACCATACTCTCTAGGCAAAATAGACTCAAGTCCCATTGAGGACAGTGCTGCAACAGTAGATTCATGCTTGATCATGTCATTCTCTAACCCCAAAGTGGCATCCTCATTTGGTAAACCCTTCCAATGGACTAAATACCGAAAGTAGGCATTATCCCTTGTCTTTTTGAGTTCCTTGGCACCTAAGATATGCTCCAACTTCAGAGCCCTACTTGATGGATGGTCTTTGACTCCTTCCTCATCTTAGAATGTTGTTAAATCTGCATCATCACCTACAACCACATCTCCTCTTTCCTTGTAATGAACTTCCTTCTTCTTCACTTCAATTGTGTGCTTGGACTTGTCCACATTCCCTTGTAGTTTACCTTTGACCTTTACACCTTTGCTTCTCATCTCTTCTATCTGTTGTAGTGCACCTATAACTACTGCTTGATTAGACATATTAACCTCCATCATGAGAGAAATGGGATGACCAATATCCCCCTTTGAAGACAACGAGTGGAACACCCCTTATACCATCATAGCAACATACTTCTTAAGCCAATCTTGGATTTCCAAAATATAGTCATTCTTCATGTCTGTTGTCATAATATCTCCCGGTTTAGGAGTGGCTGCAAGGTCCATGTGCTCCTCTTCTTCTACCTTTATGAACTCCTTTCTACCTACCATCATCACCTTAGATCCCACGGTTTGTCCTTTGTCCTCCTCCTTCAATGGTGTCAAGGTATAGGAGACCCCATCTTTTTCTATCTCATAAGTATTCCTCCTTCCATCATACATAGCATACCTATCAAATTGCCAAGGCCTCCCTAGCAGCAAATGGCACACATCCATGGGTATTATGTCAGATAGAATTTTGTATTTGTATCCTCCTATATGAAACTCCACCCAACTTTGTTCATTCACCAAAACATGTTGACCCTCATTTAACCAAGAGACTTTGTACCTTGAGTAGCATGTGGTATTCTTTCCAACTTAAGTTTTTCAACCATCTCAACTGAAACCATATTATCTTGACTAACTGAATCAATTACCACTTTACAAACCTTACCTAAGCAGGAGCACCTTAGGTTTAATAGGTTAAGTACAAGTTGTACTTTTAGTTTTCTTATGCTGGTTTTATGTAATAAGGTCATCTAAGACCATGTTATGTGTGTTGGAGTCCATATTAGGTTGCTAGGTGTGTTGAAGTGTCAAGTTGCACAAGTTGTCAAAAGTTGTAAAACATGGAATATGAAGAGTCATAAGTTGTAAATGAGGGAAGTTGGATAGTTGTAACTCAAAAAGTAGTTGAAAAGCATTGGTACATGTTTAAATAAGCCTTGGAGGTCAAAACCAAGGTTGGGGGGGTTACATTTTTGAAGTGAAATCAATAAAAGACATCCTTGTTTCTACATTTCTGAACATTAAATTGTTGTTTCAAAGCTTGGTATGGCCTTGTATAGTCATTTTATGGCATGAGACCAATTGGAAATGAAAGATTTATGAGTCTACTTCCTTATTCTTTTTATTGCATCTAATTTCATTGTGTTTCAAGCAAGTCATGCCCATTTTACAACAAATAGGTTTGAAACCCTAGTTAGGGTAATAGTAAGCAAACAAATCCATTTTTGAAGGTTTCCATACAAAGTAATCTTCCTGGATTTTGAGATATGTTGTATAAGGTCCAAATGGGTGTCTGAAACTATGTTTACATTTTTGATATCATGCCTGCATTGAAAGTTATGACCAAAATACTGAATTTGTTGCTCCCATGTTTTAGGTTTTTAAGTGCAAGTTGTCAACTTTTTATGGTTTCTGTACAAAAGGACTATGTCTAGTTTTGAGATATGTTTGTAAATACCGAAAAGGGTATCTGAAAATGCCTTTACATTTTAAATGTCATGCGTCTTCTGAAAGTTATAAAGAAAAAATCAGTTTGGAAAGGCTACAAGAAGAATGAGGGCTAATGAAAGAAAACCCACCATTTGAATGCTTAGAGATTGAAAGTTTGTTTGTTTGGAGATAGTTTGAGTTGTCCACCCCTACTCTACATCAAATAGTCATCCCATTTATACTTCCCAAAAGGAAGTAAACAATTTCTCCAACGTTAGTTAGAGAAACTATTCTGAGTGAGGAAAAGAAGTTTTACAATAGTTGGGACAATAGTAGTCGGAAGAAGTTTTACAATAGTCAATACAACAGTAGTTAGGAGAAGTTTTTCAATAGTTGGGATAGAAGTAGTCAGAAGAAGTTTTACAATAGTCGGGACAGCAGTAGTCGAGAGAAGTTTTTCAATAGTTAGGACAACAGTAGTTGGAAGAAGTTTTGCAATAGTCGGGACAACAGTAGTCAGGAGAAGTTGGCAATAGCTGAGAGGTAGCCAGTGTGTCAATCGCCAAGGTCAATCACCAGTGTGTCAATCACCAATGTGTTAATCGCCAATGTCAATTGTTAGTGTCAGTCGCCAGTGTGTTAATCGCTAATGTGTCAATCGTCAGTGTGTCAATTGCTAGTGTTAATCACCAGTGAAGTTGTCTGGCTGAGTGAGTGAACCAACATGAACACTTAGTTAGAGAGAGTGAGCACTCGACAGAGAGAGAGTGAACAATCGGTGGAGAGAGAATGAACTCTTGGCTAGAGAGAGACTGAACGATCGGTTGAGTGTATGATCAGCTGAGTAAACGATCAACGAACCAATGATCAACGAACCAACCAATTGGCGTAACTTCACCAATTTTTATCCAAATTGCACAAAACTTGAACCGATGATACCCATTAAGCTCTTCTAGAAAACCCATGTTTTTGATTTGATCAAAAATATCTATTGCACCAAACTTGAACTGAGGATACCCATCAAACTCTTGTGTAATACCCATGTTTTTTATTTCATTAAAAATTATCTCAAAAGTCTTCTAAAGCAAAACGACCTGAAACCAACATAAAAAAAAAAAAACTAAATAGAAACCTAAAAATCTTTTTCTTGATGCAAGATTGCATGTGGACCTGGATGCTCCTACATGTCATGATCCTGTTGGTTTAAGTGAGTTGGTTGTAGGTATAAAGAAATCCAAATAGGATAAAATGGGGCTACTTGGTCCAATGGGGTGGTAATTGAGTTGACAATAACATCTCACATAAAAATAGAGATCAATAAAGTGTGAATATTGACAGATAGTTAGAATCTAGAGCAAAGAGGGAAAAGGCCTTAACACAACTAAACCTGGATATTAAATGACTTGGGTCTTAAAAGATCTCAACTAGACCAAGGAGGACCTAAGTGAAGAAGATTACTAATAGTGAACATTTAATTAGGAAAAATCAAATATGGTAAGAAGATGGAGGAAGTAAATGTGAAATTAGGTGGAGGCCTTGAACTACTCGATGAACCTACTATAAGGGACACTTGGAGCTTCAAATTAGAAGGTAATTGGGAGAGGAAGATATAACCCATGGTTTGAGAAGAATTTGAGTTTTTCAAGGAAAACATAATGTGATGATTGTGTTAGAGTATGATCCATAATATATTATTTTGTAGTTAATGAGAAATTAAATCGAGTCGATAATGGAGTGACATGTGTCCTACCTAGAGAAGGAATAAAACCACATATAAGGAGATCATATGTAGAATGAAAGGGATTAGAAAAATAGTGAAATGTTACTGAAGATAAGGTCAAAGTTTAGAACTATGTCACCTTTTACCAAGCAAGTGGCTAACACAAATTGAACTTTTCAACTTGAAGCACATGAAAGTGACATATATGTTTTAAATTTTAAAATAGTATAAACTAATGAAATGTAGGAATTTTAGTGTAGTTTATGTTACAAGTTTTTTTTTTAAATTTTTTTAAAAGTTAATTTGATATAGTTTTTAATAAAATTGACACCATAATTTAATTGCTAAAAAAGATTTATAAAATGATGTCGACGGGCCTCCAATTGAATATACTAAATTTCATTCTTTTCCTTGATTTTTTCTTTCCATTTAATTAACTTGAATCTTTAGTGCATGGATTTTTTAATTTTGATAAATATGTTTTTTAAGTCAGGTCTATTGAAAATATAATAGTTTCAATGGGCCTCCACTTTATTTCTTAATTGTTACCATAAATAAAAACAAGTTAAACCCTTTTGACAGGGATTCTCTCCTCTAACGCATGATATTTTTCTTAATTTATACAAATAAAATTTGGTATACTTTTTAAATTTCTAATCATCCCTATGTTCAACTTTAATGACCTACTTGTAGTAAACTTTAAAATAAATTACTAACAATAATTAACATATAAAAAATGATATTTTCAAAATCTACATCTTGGATCTATCAAGGGTATTTTTAGATTTTTGAAAACGTTCCTGTGTATGGCTAGAAGTTGAAGACTTTTTGCTAAAACTGTTTCTATTGAAACTTTTGAATCCACGTAAGTGTCATGATATTAAGCATTGTTTTGGTTGAAAATGTTTAGGGATTTTTTTTTCAAGTGAAATAGTTTCACTCAAAACCCCTAATTTGGCCTAAACTATGACACTATTTTGAACTTTTACCCAATATCAATCTATTAGTTGGTTAATGGGTGGAGTTTAAAATTTGTGCAAAAAAGTTGCAAGAAAGGAGAAGAAAAGTTGAGACCAATTTGGGAAGAAAAGAAAGTGGAAGGAGGATCTAGGCAATCTCATAAGTTTATTTCTATCTCTTTGTGTTTTGTTAAGGGGAATTTGACAATTTCTATTGTTGTTGATTTGTTCCATACTCTATTTATTGATGTAAATTAATAGTTTCCCTTCTCTTATTTGTTTTCTTTTGAATTCCTATGAACGCTCTATTTGTTTAGAAGAAAAGGGGCAAATTTAGCCCATGGCACTTGAGGCAGGAGAAATTAACCATGTCTAAGATTGTGTGTCTATGGAATGGTAAATTCAAGGGGCAATGTTATACTAAATTAAAAGGGATTTAATAATGTTAAGGGAAAATTGGAGTAAACATGAATAATCAATATATCAATAATAATAATACCCAAAACTCAACGAAAAGGGAAATAATCAAGATCAAACAAACAAAGACGAAAAACCTTTGCAAACCTCAATACTTCATAGCTTCCGTTGGTTGTCTATCTCAATTGATCTTACATGTATGAATAAGGCCCTCAGAGAGTGCACTTCCTTTCTATTCCAAGATTGTCAATGGAGAATGGCTATGATAATGCTTTGTAATGAAGATGAGCTTCACAACAATGATAGTGGTGTGGTAACAAGTTGATCGCAAGCAAAAGGAATGACATGGGTGCCAAAGGCACGCTGTAATTCCTGCAGAGTAACAATACTAAAGGCTTGGATGATTGAAATAGAATAATAGGGTTCAATTTATAGACTTGAGAGATGTAGAATGGTTGAGGGATGTGCGCAAATAAGAAGAAAAGTGTCTTGCTCTATTTTGCATGAGAGGAATTAATAAATTAGAAGAATGAGTTAACTGAAGAGATTAATCAATTAAAAGAATAGATCAATCAGTTAAGAGAATAGAACTAGAGAATGGAAATTGCATGAGGCGAAGATATTTTAGCTCAATTAAATATTTAGAATATTCAATTGCATGTGCACAAGGATTGAATTATATTTAGAGATAACTCAATTTAGAAGAAATAGACAACTTAAATAAATATTTGATTTATTTAAATTTAGAGAAGATATTATTGGAAGAAACAATTAAATAATTAATATTATTTAATTTAGAATGAATTTAGAAGAACTAATTAAATAATTGGTATTATTTAATTTGTTAGAGGAATTAGAAGAATTTTAATTAAATAAATTGATTTTACTTAATTGTTGGGAGAATATGAATCAAATAAATAAATTTGTTTATTTATTTATTGATAGAGGAATTTGACTTAAATAAATATTAAGAATATTTATTTGGACAGAGTCATGTCATTTTTAGGCGTATACATTTTGCCCCTCTTTGATGTAATGCAATTTACGGCGTTGCTTCAAAGAATAGAAATTTTGATAATGATACATGTCTCAATTTGCCCCTAGTACAAGTTTAGCAACGGTAGGATATCCCCTCGGGAGATTGGACGGGAAGAAGGCAGAAGGACAAGAGATGGACAATCTCACGATGACAAAGGGAAAACTAGGATAGGATTTAAAGAAGACAGGATGCATTTCAGAGAAACGGGAAGTAGTCAGAGTCATCACACAGCCAGTTAGGGTTTGCATGCTATAAATAGGAGCTGGGTCCACAAGACAAGTCATTTGCACACTTAGCTTTAGTTGATTTGTCCTTGAGAGCTTAGGAGAGCATAAAGAGTAGAGTAGTCAGCACTAGGATGGATATTCCACGCGAGGAGCACCGCTTTGAGCGAGTTTGACGGTTTGATCAGCCAGCTGAGGCAGGACCACTGGTATGTATCTCAAAAAACTTCGCCTAGGGTCAATTATGAGTGCAATAAATGCTAGGCAAAAATACGTAAATCAAAAGTGCAGGATCGTAGTTTGGCGCATGTACTATGCAGAACTACGCATCCATTTTGCTACGGCGCATTTAGGTTATAAAATTGTGCATGCATGTTGCAAGTCGGTGCATGCATTAGGAATGTGCACATTTGACATGGGAATCGGCGCATGCAATTTGGCTGCGCATACACGGTATGAATCAGCGCATGTGATATGGTTCAGCGCATTTAAGAAATTTTGCTACGCATTTGCCAGAAGT
Organism: Cunninghamia lanceolata; assembly: GCA_027924645.1. Classification (NCBI taxonomy): domain Eukaryota; kingdom Viridiplantae; phylum Streptophyta; class Pinopsida; order Cupressales; family Cupressaceae; genus Cunninghamia; species Cunninghamia lanceolata. The sequence goes on along the minus strand of BSBN01000429.1, from coordinate 5,567,311 downwards.
GGTGCATTTACCTTTTGTTTTTGACGCATATGATATAGACAGTCAGTTTACTTAACAAGATTGACTCGATTGGCATCCTATTTCATGTGTCAATTGATAAGCTATCTCCGAGATTGTAGGAATCTAGTCAAGAGATGTAGTATGTTGTTTTGATCAATTTGATATGTTAAGTTAGTTGATATGATTCTATAGGTATGTTGAGCATGATACTTGCAGATTTAGGTTGACTCCTTGCCTTGCATGCTTTGCAAGAGGATATTCGAGATACACTGATGTCGAAGGAGCAGTTTCCCCTATCGATGTTGCAATGATATATGCTTACGGAGATAGATCGAGAGGCTCTTGGCGCAATGGGCCTAGATTATGTGTGCTTCATGCCTGAGGTTTGTGTGAACCTCGGTTTACTGACTGCAGCTGTGGAGAGATTTCATAGTGAAGATGGGACTTTTCACTTCCTAACTGGCGAGATGACGATGACTCTTGAGGATGTCTACAGGATACTGCACTTGCCGATATAGGGTGAGCTTGTGGTGTATGATCCTCAACGGGATGTAGGACTTGCAGAGTGCAGACGGGTGTTTAATGACCCTGAGCTAGACTATCAGGTTATCTCCTGGCAGGATATACATGATTACTATGACTACTTCCCTGGTATAGTTGCAGGATTGATCGAAGGCATTGTATGCCCTGATAGGAGATTGCATGGGTTCCCAATTGGATGGGGACGAACCATGGAGAGGATGATCACAGAGGGCACCCACTATGCTTGGGGTGTTTGTGTATTGGTAGACCTATACCACGATATGCATCAGGTGGTATACCACAGGGGTGCTAGTCTATCAACAGGTGTTTCTCTGCTACAGTTTTGGCTATGGGAGCACATTGCCATCACTAGACCAATTTGCGTGTTTTCTAGGCAGAGAGGAGAGCCCTATAGCTATGGATATGCAGGAGTGATTTCCCAATATAGGCTGGGGAAGTAAAAGTATTGGAGGCATGCACTGGATGGCGTAGATGCAGTTATCTAGTGGCCATATCTGGACTGCGAGCCTTGGGATGACGAGGATGATGAGCTGCCATATTATTTTCAGACTCGGTGGCTCATAGTCAGGATGCAGTTTAGCTTAGAGAGATAGATTGTCAGCAGAGTGCTGAGATAGTTTGGGAGGAGACAAGGTTGACCGCAAGGGCAGGCACTGTTTGCACACACTCATGTAGAGCAGTTCAAATGGGGACCAGTGGCATCCTATGAGGGGGCATTGGCAGAGTTCTGATAGATTCCTTATGTTGCTTGGCCCATGAGCAGAGGTAGTAGATGCAAAGATGACACTAGATTACGAGGAGTGGTTCGCAGAGCACCTATTTCTGAGATACTCTTGGCCCGGAGAGCTGGTTCCTCGCATAGACGAGGAGGATATAGATGATGAGGGGAGGGTTTGCAGGAGGAGAAGGAGAGGAGGATGGGGAGATGGAGGAGATGGTGGAGATGGAGGAGGAGGAGATGGTGGAGATGGAGGAGATGGAGGTAGAGTGAGACATAGGAGGAGATCTAGGAAGGGTTCTTCTCACCCTCAACAGGGAGCACAACCATAGGTTGCACAACAGGTGCAGATGCTGCCACCACAATAGGTGGCCCAACAGCAGGTGCCCCAATAGCAGGTGCAAGGACAGGGATAGGTTCCTTAGGGTCTAGTGCAACCAGATGCACAGGAGCGAGCTATTGCTATGTTGAGGGAGAAGGTTAGACAGCTAAGGGCACAACTCAGGATGGCCGAGGCTCAGAGAGAGACAGACATAGGTCATGTGTCAGAGATCTTGAGAGAGTGAGATGCAATTGAGGCTAGGGTGCAGGCCATCAGAGTAGAGAGAAATGCGGTGGTGGTAGCCCTGGGCATAGACGGTACTAGCAGCTTCCTAGTTGGACAGGTGCAGCAAGCACATGTACAGCTAGCACAGCTGGCCCAGGTATAGGGCTAGTTAGTACAGGTACAAGGTGAGCTTGCTAGAGCGTAGGCTCAGACACAATACTATCAGGGGCTATAGCACGATGTCGTTCTAGTAGTGCAGAGGGCACCTAGCTACAAGAGCCAATCCATGGCTTCGCAGAGAGCAGGAGGTTCACGGTCGGGAGCCTCTGTGATGGTCCCACAGTAGTCTGGGGCCAACAGAGGAGGGGAGGGAGAGGGGAGTGCTGGCAACAGTGGCCCACAGCAGCAGGGTTAGCTGACACCTGTATAGATTTGGCGTATGTGTATATACTTTTTGATGGCTCAGATAGTCTGACATGTATATGTATCATTTTTGTACTTGAGACATGTATCATTATTTTTTTGAGATGTATACACTGTATGATGCAGGAACATCTAGGTTGTAAGAGCAATCTTGCATCAACCAAAAAAAAAAATGTGTTGTTTCTTTTCAATAATGGCTAAATTTGGCAGGGTTACTATTTTTAGTAAGTTTGCATTTGTGCACAGTTGGATAAAAAATCTTACACAGACCTCCAGAATGGTGAATTGAAGCTAATGATGAAGAAATCACTTCAATATCATTTGTCATTTGTGAGATATTAAAATTTTAAATTCCAAAAATCCTATTGAAATATTCAAAGTCAAATTTGAGGCACTTAGAAGCTCCGGATGGGCCCAAAATTTGGTGGGAAACCCAAGTAGTCTACCTATCAGTACTACTTATGCACCATCATCTTTTTGAGAGCTTTTCAAAAAGGTATTATAATTGAAAATCCAATGGTCGAATCGAAAGTTATGGCGCTACGAAGTTGACCTATTTTTGGAGGGAGATGCAAATTTCAAAATTAAGCTAGTGGTCACCAAAAAGGGCTATATATATAACAATTTTTGGGAACCCTTAGGGTTGTAGAGTTAAGGGGGAAGGTGTAGAGTTAAGAAAGGCAAGGAAATTAGAAACCCTAGTTGATTTGGGAATTACAGAAGACCGAAGATTCCAGAGTCTTGAGAGAGGGAGCTCTAATGTGTTGCAGCCTGTACGAGATTCATCCTTTGATTGTATTTGAGCTTCTGTAATGTAATGTTTTGCCCATATTAATAAAATATCATTCTATTTTCTGTGTGCAATTTCTGTTATTGTGTATTTTATGATTTACCCCCTTCATCAAGTGGTATCAGAGCAAGGGTTCCTAAGTGTGTAGACAGATCGTCGACTGTGAGGTAGTTTGCACCAGGACCTGATGTTGTGGGTTTTCTATAGAGATCAAGATGCCTCCACGAAGAAACCATGGTGGGAGGAATGCTTTGACGGAAGAGGGTTTTAGAGCCCTACAAAGACAAATCGATGCATTGCAAGAGGAGCTGCGAAGAGGGTTCGAGCCGGGAAGGAGAGAGGAAAGCGAAGATGAAGTTGAAGAAGAGCTATCTGAGGAAGAATAAGAAGCTGCGGAAGATCCTGCAGAAGTTAGGTTTTTAAGGGCTATTTCAAAGATCGGAAAGAGGCCTAGGATCAAAGTTTCTACCTATTCTAGAGATTTGAATCCGAAACAACTTATTGATTGGATCAATGATATGAAGGAGTATTTTGAGTATGAAGATGTGGAAGACCCTAAACGGGTCAAGTTTGCAAAGACAAAGTTGAAGGGCCATGCCAATATTTGGTGGAAAGAGGTCTAGTTAGAGAGAAATAGAAGAGGAAAAGCAAAGATTACTAGATGGGATCGGATGGTGGAGAAATTGAAGAAGCAGTTCATTCCTGTGGACTATGAGATGGAGTTGCTGAAGAAGCTGTAAGGATTGAAGCAAGGTAACAAGTCTGTTAAGGAGTATACAGAAGATTTTTATAAGATCACTGTCAGGACAGGCCATGGAGAGGCCAACAAGGAGAAGGTAGCCCATTACATTAATGGGTTGAGGCCAAGTATTCAAGAAAAGTTGAGCCTAGTTAGAATGACCACCATAGAAGATGCGTACCAGTCTTCCCTGAAGGTGGAAGAGAAGCTAAATAAGAGATTTGAAAGCAAGCAAAGGGGAAGAGGTCAAAGTGGAAGGACTGATGGAAGACCCTATGGAGGCTGAAATGAAGATCCAAAGAAAAGTGAAGAAGATGGAACCAGTCAAAATCAGAGAGGAGATAATACCTACCGCCCTTGTGACCAGAATAATGGTGAGCAAAGAGGAAGAGGAAGAGGTAGACCTGGGCAAGGACCTGGAAGAGGAGGTTTCAGAGGAACATGTTTCCAATGTGGAGAAGAAGGGCATTAAGCATATGAGTTTCCGCAACATCAAGGAAGGATGAATAGAAGACCTTAAGGTAATGCACGAGTTGCACATGTAGATGAAGATACACAGTTTGAGCACTCTGAAGATGCAGAAAGGGGAGAAACCCTAGTTGTTAGAAGAACTTTGTTGAATGAGGAGAGAGAACCCAATTAGAGGAAGAGTTTATTCTACACAAGGTGCAAATGTGAAGGTAAGTGTTGTGATATTATTATTGACAGTGGAAGCACTGATAATCTTGTTTCAGAGAAGATGGTTGACAAGTTAAAGTTGACAAGAAGAAAGAATCCGCATCCATACCAGATTGCATGGTTTCAGAAGGACCATAGAGCTTTGGTCAATGAGCAGTGTTTAGTGAAGTTCAAGATTGGTGACTACCATGATGAGGTGTTGTGTGACATCATACCGATGGATGCATGTCATATGTTATTGGGGAGGCCATGGCAGTATGATAGGAGCGTTGTCCATGATGGTCGTACAAACACATACTCCCTAACAAAGGATGGAGTCCGTCATAAGTTAAAGCCCTTGAAGGAGGTGGAAGAAAAGGTATGTAGTACTGCCAGAATTTGCTTGGTAGATGGTAGAAAGTTTTTGGAGGGTATGAAGCATGAGCGTCATTGCTTTGCATTGATTCCTAAGATTAGTCAAGAGAAATGTGAAGATGTACCAGCAGAAGTCTCAAAAATGTTGGAAGAATTTCAAGATATTGTCTTTGATAATGTACCAGAAGGTTTACCAACAGTGAGGAAGATAAGTCATCAAATGGATTTGATATTAGGAGCTAGTTTGCCAAATAAGGCAGCCCACATAATGACTCTAGCAGAGAATGAAGAGTTGAATAGACAAGTTCAAGAGTTGTTGAGGAAGGGACTGATAAGGGAGAGCCTAAGTCCATGTGCAGTACCTGCAGTACTAGCACCAAAGAAAGATGGAGAGTGGAGGATGTGTATAGATTCCTGAGCCATCAACAAGATCACAATCAAGTACAGATTTCCATTGCCTAGAATGGATGACATAATGGATTGTTTGAGTGGAGCCAAGTACTTCACGAAGATTGATCTGAAGAGTGGGTATCACAAGATTCGAATCAGAGAAGGAGATGAATGGAAGACAACCTTCAAGACAAAGGAGGGTTTGTATGAGTGGTTAGTCATGCCATTTGGACTAACCAATGCACCGAGCACATTCATGTGGCTCATGAACGAGGTACTGAAAGAATTGGAAAGTTTTGTTATTGTTTATTTAGATGACATTTTGATTTTTAGTAAGACTTGGGATGAGCATTTGATGCATATCAAAAGAGTTTTAGAGAAGCTGAGGGAGGAGAAGTTGTTGATCAATCTGAAGAAATGTAGTTTTGCAAAGGAGTTGGTATACTTGGGATTTGTTGTCTTAGAGGAAGGTCTTAAGATGGACCCAAAGAAGGTGAGGACTATCATTGAATGGCTTATGCCAAGGAGTGCTTTCGAAGTAAGATCTTTTCATGGTTTGGCAAGTTTTTACATAAAGTTTATCAGGAATTTCAGTAGCATTTGTGCACCCCTAACTGAGACAATGAGAGGGGATAGAAAAGAGTTTAGATGGACTAAAGGAGCAGACAAAAGCTTTGATACATTGAAGCAGAAAGTCATAGAACAACCTATTCTGGCACTTCCAGATTTCAATAAGGTATTTCAGGTAGATTGTGATGCTAGTGGCAGTGGTGTAGGAGTTGTTTTGAGTTAAGAAGGTAAGCCCATTGCCTATTTTAGTGAGAAGCTTAATGATGCCAAGAAAAAGTATTATGTTTATGATCAGGAGTTTTATGCAATAGTTTAGGCTTTGAAGAAATGGAGACATTATTTGTTGCCAAAAGAGTTTGTATTATATACTGATCATCAGGCTTTGTAGTATCTTAATAGTCAATGGAAGTTAAATCAAAGGCACTTAAAATGGGTTAAGTTTTTGTAGAGTTATACTTTTATTTTGAAGCACAGGAGTGGGAAGTCTAACAAAGTTGTAGATGCCTTAAGTAGAAGGCAAAATTTGTTGATAGAAATGAAGATAGAGGTTGTTGGGTTTGATGAACTCAAAAGTTTGTATCCTGAAGATCCAGATTTTGTAGAGGCTTGGAAAGCTTGTCTAGAACCTGTTACTTTGGATAGGACCAAATAGTTGGATTTCATAATCCAAGATGGCATGCTGTTTAGAGGAAGCCAGTTGTGCATTCCGAGGAGTTCCATGAGAGAGAACCTGATTAAGGAGAAGCATCGTGGAGGATTAGCTGGACACTTTGGTCGAGATAAGACCATTGCTATTGTTGGCGAACATTATTACTAGCCACAATTGCAGCAAGATGTGAGGAAATTTGTGCAGAGTTGCAGAGTGTGTCAGATGGCAAAAGGAACAAGTCAGAATACAGAGCTATATCAGCCATTACCTATACTAGAGAAGCCATGAGATGATATTAGTATGGATTTTGTTCTTGGTTTACCAAGGACATAGAGAGGACATGATTCCATTTTGTGGTGGTGGACAGATTCTCAAAGATGGCCCATTTTATTCCTTGCAAGGAGACTAATGATGCTATTCATATTGCAGAGTTATTTTTTAGGGAGGTGGTGAGACAACATGGTCTACCTAAGAGCATAGTTTCAGATCGAGATACCAAGTTTGTTGATTATTTCTGGAGGACATTGTGGAAGAAGTTGAAGATAGATTTGACATTCAGTTCTGCACACCATCCACAAACTAATGGACAAACATAGTGGTGACTAGGAGTTTGGGTAACCTGCTACGATGCTTAGTAGGAGATAAGCCCAAGGGATGGGATTTGATTTTACCATAGGCAGAATTTGCTTACAACAATTCTGTCAATAGGAGCACAGGTAAATCTCCATTCGAGGTTGTGTATGGGAGTAGTCCAAGAACTGCTTCCGAATTGAGGAGGATGGATAAGGGGGGAAGAGTAGTGCCGAAGCTAAAAATTTTGTTGACCACATGAAGAATTTGCATGAAGAGGTAAGAAAGCATATCCATAAGATGAATTGTCAGTATAAGGCTAAGGCAGACCAGAAGAGGAGACATAAGGAGTTTCAGGAGGGTGATGAAGTCATGGTTCACTTGAGAAAAAAAAGATTTCTAGTTGGTACATATAATAAGCTGAAGATGAGGAAATTTGGACCATGTAGAATCCTGAAGAAGCACAATTCAGGATATGCATTTGAGGTAGAGTTACCTGATGACATCAATATTTGTCTAGTGTTCAACATTTCAGATATGATAGAGTATCATGATGACAGACTTGATAAAGGAACACAGTGGGACATTCCAACATCTACTTCAGAGAAGGAGGAGATAGAGGGCATTCTGGATAGCCGTGTGGGTAAGAGTACAAGAAACAGGTAGTATACAGAGTACTTGGTGAAATAGAAAGGAAGGCATGTTGAAGATTCATCATGATTATTTGAGACTGAGGTTAACCGTTTTGGTTTCCCTCTAACTCATGAAAAGTGACAGGGTCGCTTTTCAAATTACCCCAGGTGTCTGATGCAGGAGCATCTAGGTTGTAAGAGCAATCTTGCATCAACAAAAAAAAATGTGTTGTTTTTTTTCAATAAGGACTAAATTTGGCCGGGTTACTATTTTTAGTAAGTTTGCATTTGTGCACAGTTGGATACAAAATCATACACGGACCTCCAGAATGGTGAATTGAAGCTAATGGTGAAGAAATCACTTCAATATCATTTGTCATTTGTGAGATATTAAAATTTCAAATTTTAAAAATCCTATTGAAATATTCAAAGTCAAATTTGAGGCACTTAGAGGCTCCGGATTGGCCCGAAATTTGGTGGGAAACCCAAGCAGTCTATCTGTTGGTACTACTTGTGCACCATCATCTTTTTTAGAGCTTTCCGAAAAGGTATTATAATTGAAAATCCAACGTCGGATCAAAAGTTAGGGTCTCGCGAAGTTGACCTATTTTTGGAGAGAGATGTAAATTTTGAAATTAAGCTGGTGGTAGCCAAAAAGGGCTATATATAACCATTTTTGGGAACCCTTAGGGTAGTAGAGTTAAGGGGGAAGGTGTAGAGTCAAGAAAGGCGGGGAAATTAGAAACCCTAGTTGATTTGGGAATTACAGAAGGCCGAAGATTCCAGAGTCTTGAGAGAGGAAGCTGTAATGTGTTGCCGCCTATAGGGGATTCATTCTCTAATTGTATTTGAGCTTCTGTAATGTAATGTTTTGCCCATATGAATAAAATATCATTCTATTTTCTATGTGTAATTTCTATTATTGTGTGTTTTATGATTTAACCCCTTCATCACTGTATATGACATTAGCTTAGAGATGGACCTTTGATATTATACATTTGGACATGTTTTACTTGATATTTATATGATGTACAACTATTTGATGATCTCTATATGCGGTTTGTTCACACTATATGTTATGGATGTATTTCTATTGTATGATGGTACATATGTGATGCACACTTTGATTATGTCTATGTGATACTTATCTAATGCAGACTTTAGATGTTTACTTTGATGCTATGTGATGTTTATCTAATGCAGGCTTTTATATGATGCTATGTGATGTGAAAAAAAATGTGTTATGCTAGCTACATGATGATGCAGATACTGTGATGCTCTACATGTCTTTATCTATTTTTTTGGATTTTTCTTTTTTGACACTGTATTTTGATGCAAAATATGTATGGACAACCTAATGCATTTATTATGTATACAAATGAATTAATCATGTAAATGACTATCTCATGTGATATGATATGCAAACTATGCTATGTTTTTGTTTATGTCCAAATGTACTCAATCGACATAGAGATGAAACAATGATAAACAAAAGATTGATTGAAGACTGACTTGATAGAAAGACTCACAAACTTTCATTTGTATTGATACTCTGTATTTTGTGGATCTTTTATTGCATGGGATATGGTATGGATGCTTTTATGGATGTATAATGGATGCGAATGGTGTTTGCTTTCTTGACATCTTGATGGTGCAAGTATTTTGAAGTGCTTATTTCATCATTGAGCAAATTTTTTTGGTACTTTTTTCGCATGTTGTAAGTTAATACAAGCATCTAGGTATAATTGAACTGAGATGACTTGAGTATCGCTTACATGGGTTTTAATTTAGCAAGTTAATACAAGCATCTAGGTATAATTGAACTGAGATGACATGAGTATTTCTTGCATAACAACAAACAAGGATTGCCCTTGTTCATGTTAGACCTTTGATGTCCTTGATGATCTTTTGCCGATCATGTCTTTAGACAAGGCGTCACATCACTAAAGTTTAATCCATAAACAACAAACAAAGAAAATAATCATGCTCCCATCATAGCATCTCTAACTTTTGGTATCCTTGAGTAGCATAGAAAGACATGATAATAAAAATCAAGACACTGTAACCTAACCTGATCACAACCACAAAATATTTTTGCATTTAGATGTGTTTGTTTCTTGCCATAATTTAGGTAAAATCATTTAGAGCGCTTTAGGTTCTTGCTTGCTTTGCTTTGATTTGGATAGGTTGAGGTTTTGCATCAAAATTTCTGCTTGAAAGTGGGCTTTGCTTGTGCTTCCATGCCTTTGAGAAAGGTTCCACAATCCCTATTGGTGAGACAGACCCTAAGGGATTGACCTAGTGCCTCGGGGGCTCATTGCTAAATGGCCTTGCCTACATGACGACGCAGAGGCAACGTAGTTTGGGGTGAACCCCAATGGACCTAAGACCTAGGCAATAGAAAGTGTTGTGGACTCAGATAGATAGGATGAGCGAGTGGAACCTCGGGGGTGCATTTGAAGAAATGGCATTGCCTAAGTGATGACGCAGAGGCAATGTAGTTTGGGGACTCAGACCATGTGGATACTAACGACAGACACTATGTTAGGCTGACACTGTGGATAGGATACTGGATAAGACCTTAGTTGACAAGGCGACAAAAAAGATAGAGTATCAAGCCATGATAGGTTATCATTTATGTTACACAAGGTACTTTATTATGGAACAAATATGGATCAGATGGGACATGATTGAAGGAAGAATGAACACAAGGTGATTGGTTTCCCCAAAGACGGAGGAAGCGGTTTATCACAAGGAACGCTTGTTTATCAGGTTTTCACCACTTGCTTTTATTTGCACGAAAGTTAAAAGTACACATGACGTCTGTTTTCCAGGTTTTCATCATGGTACCTATCTAAGGCACCTATTTGCTAGGTTTTCACCAAAGGATAATTTTTTTGTTATTTAAAAAAAAAAAAAATTTATGCCCCCTTACATTGGGGTTCTCTTAGGTATAGAATCGAAGAAGATGCATACTGTTGATTGGGTCATCGAACAACTCACCTTCTGATGTTGCCAATTGATATGCTCCCGATCCATAGGCAGCAACGATCACATATGGCCCAAGCCAGTTGGGTTCAAACTTGCCTTTCTTTTACCGATCTTGTTGATTACAGGGATTTTCTTTAAGTACTAGATCTCCAACCTTAAAGACTCTTGAACGGACTCTATTAAGGGAAAATTGGAGTAAACATGAATAATCAATATATCAATAATAATACCCAAAACTCAACGAAAAGGGAAATAATCAAGATCAAACAAACAAAGACGAAACCTTTGCAAACCTCAATACTTCATAGCTTCTGTTGGTTGCCTATCTCAATCGATCTTGCATGTATGAATAAGGCCCTCAGAGAGTGCACTTCCTTGATATTCCAAGATTGTTAATGGAGAATGGCTATGATAATGCTTTGTAATGAAGATGAACTTCACAACAATGATAGTGATATGGTAACAAGTTGATCACAAGCAAAAAGAATGGCATGGGTGCCAAAGGTGTGTTGTAATTCCTGTAGAGTAACAATACTAAAGGCTTGGATGATTGAAATGGAAGAATAGGGTTTAATTTATAGACTTGAGAGAGAGAAGATCAATGGTATAGAAAGAATAAGAAGATCGACGGTATAGAATGGTTGAGGGATGTGCATGAATAAGAAGAAGACAAGTGTCTTGCTCTATTTTGCATGAGAGGAATTAATAAAATAGAAGAATGAGTTAACTGAAGAGATTAATGAATTAAAAGAATAGATCAATTAGTTAAGAAAATAGAACTAGAGAATGGAAATTGCATGAGGCGAAGATATTTTAGCTCAATTAAATATTTAGAATATTCAATTGTATGTGCACAAGGATTGAATTATATTTAGAGATAACTCAATTTAGAAGAAATAGACAACTTAAATAAATATTTGATTTATTTAAATTTAGAGAAGATATTATTGGAAGAAACAATTAAATAATTGATATTATTTAATTTAGAATGAATTTGGAAGAACTAATTAAATAATTGATATTATTTAATTTGTTGGAGGAATTAGAAGAATTTTAATTAAATAAATTGAATTTATTTAATTGTTGGGAGAATATGAATCAAATAAATAAATTTGTTTATTTATTTATTGATAAAAGAATTTGAATAATATAAACATTAAGAATATTTATTTGGACAGAGTCGTGTCATTTTTAGGCATATACAAATAATATTTCATAGTCCTTTGTGGCATGGGCTAATCATAAATGAAAATTTGGATCAACTATGAGGCCTCAACTAAAGTTGGATGACTTAGCCTAATGGGTTTTGTGCCTAGTGTCTATTTTGGTGACCTAGTGCGAGTTAGGTGACCTTGAATGCATCCTCATTCTCTATGAAAGATAATGCAAGAGTCATAGAGCACTTGATTATTGTGTCCTTTTTGATAGAATACCTTGTGTGTTTAGTTAGGACTTATGGCTATGTCCATGTGTTCAACCTTTGAGTTTGAGTGAAATCCTAGTTAAGGATAAGCTGGACAATTAGATGGGAGACTAGTAAAAGAGTAGTTAGATGAGTTTTAATTGATGGAGGTGGAGTACTTGGTTGGTGGTGAGTGTAACAAAGGCACATTTCATTACCCCCTATAGCACTTGGTACCACTATAAGGATGGATGGGTGGAATAGCAGACTTGTTTCCCTTTGTTTGATTTGGAGTATATTAAGAATGGCATGTGGCCAAGATCTTTCAGCAAGATCTAATTAACTATTTCATCTTCTTTATTCTTATTGGTTAAGAAGCTTGTAAGCCTCTAAATTGACACTTGGTTGTTGAAAATGAATCTCCTCCTAAATATTTGTTTATCTCATGTGAAAAATTACTAATCAATGCAAGAAGTATAAGGGAAAGTTGGATCGCTTGAGGAATTGTAGAAGCGAGATAACCTCATAGAGCTCTCTTCAATAGAATTGTCCTTTAAGATTTTGTGGATATTATCTGCTTAAATAAAAGTCTTGTATAGCTAGTCAGTTTTAGAAGGAATGGGGGTACTAAAGTCTTATATTTGTTTTTCTGAGTTCAAAATATACCTAGTCTAAATGTGAAACATTCTATAGAATCCACTAAAATGTGTCTTTTAATTTAGATTGGTCTAGTTGTCAAATAATTGAAGTATATTGCCATTGAAATATTGGGCTGTTAATACGAAGATAAGGAACTCACAATGGTTAGTCCTTGGGTCTCCAAGGATGGAAGGCTAGAAACTATGCTTTAGATTCTTAAGAATAATACATTAACACCAAGAAATGAAAGCAGGAACTATTGGGTTTAGCTTATACCCATATCTGATCTCATATAATAATGCAAACTTTTGAAAATGAAATTTCTGTCATGTATATGTGAATTTCTATCTTTGATTCTTCTGAGTGGATAAGTGGAAACCCATGTGAAGATCTGAGGATGCTATATTCTTAAGCCTTAAGAGGATGAGAAAAATTTATTGGCAAGGTAAGAACTCTGTGCATCTCATTATAACCTAATGTTTTCACCTACTTGAAATAAAAGAAATCAAGGCTTTAATGGACTCATTATGCTTTTATCCTTTATTTGGTCTTGAGTTGGTTATCTTGTGCTTTAACATCTAGAAGTTGTGACTTGTGTGTTATTCAAGTTTCTAATTTCTAGTAGTGATTGGAACAGTACATCCATGGAGTCTTCAAGGCTTGATCTCTCACAAAATCTAGTACAATTAGCTGTGAAGTGGAATTTTTTATGCTTGTGCAGAAAATTCTAGGGTGTTCACGTTTTCCTTGTGGTGTCCCATATTCCTTTTAATAGTTTCAGTCTATCAGAATGCTTCAGGCACTTTTGCCTTTGAAAGAGTACTTGAAAGAGTCCCAAACTCAGTAGTGCTCCAGATTTTAGACCCTTTTCTGATCTCCCAAGTGAAGAATGTTCTCCAGGAAATTCAAGTCCTTTTCTCTTTGAAAGATCCATTCGGGTGTCGTAAAGTTGACTTGTGACTGAATGTACAGGAGAAAGAAAATTGTTAGTACAGATTTTAGAAGAGTTAAATGCTGATAAAATTGCCAGGATTAAAAAGGTGGATTCTTGCCTCAATCATTTTTCTACTTGTCCAAGATGTGCCAGAAGCTGTCGAATTTGCTCTTACACCTCAATAATGCAAGCTTGAAACACGTCACAATATCGTGTTGCCTATATATGGAATTGTGACTGGAATCCCTATTTTTTTCTTTGCACGACTAAGCCAAATGTCCTTCTTGAGCTTGTGCAATCGTGACAAGGGTTGCCAACTTACATCTTCACACAATTGGGCCCATCACGAAAAGGAAACACTTTTTTGGTGGAGGATTTTATATCACACAAGATTGTTTTACTGTTCAATATGAAAGTACGAGTGATACTTCTTTGGTTGAGAACTAAGCATTGAGGTGTATCTATTTCACTAAAGTCATCCTCATTCTTTATATCGTACTTCTGAGGGTTTGGGCCTTGATGGATAGCGTAATCAAGGACATACCATCACCCTCACCAGTTGTGCTCAACCAGTTAAACTACAACCCTTTGATAATACTTTTTTAGTGGAGGATTTTGTATCGTACAAGATTATTTTACTATTCAATATGAAAGTACGAGTGATACTTCTATGGTTGAGAACTAAGGACCAAGGTGTATCCATTCCACTAAAGTCACCCTCATTCTTTATAAATCATACTTCTGAGGGTTTGGGCCTTGATGGATAGCATAATCAAGGACATACCATCACCCTCACCAATTGTGTTCAACCAATTAAACTACAACCCTTTGATAATGCCTGTTTGGTGAAGGATTTTGTATCACACAAGATTGTTTTATGTTCAATATGAAAGTACGAGAGATACTTCTTTGGTTGAGAACTAAGGACTAAGGTGTATCCATTCCACTAAAGTCGCCCTCATTCTTTATATATCATACTTCTGAGGGTTTGGGCCTTGATGGATAGCGTAATCAAGGACATACCATCACCCTCACCAATTGTGTTCAACCAATTAAACTACAACCCATTGATAAAAATCTTAATTTCAATATAAAAACATCCAATAAACAATAAACTTGAGAGTTAACCTAACTTTGAACCCCTAATTAGAGTATGGTTGAAGTCCTTAGCATTTCCCTAAAAAGAGTCTAATTACTAGATCAAATTTAACTGGTTTCTAATGGTTCCTCACGTCCTAAGGGCTTCTCACAAGAGTTAAATTTTCTGATAGATGCTTTTATCCTAACTTGGCCTGTGGATTTGAAGTGAGGTTTCAAACTGGTTTAATCATTCTCACTTTTCTAGACTTTTATTGTTGGTAAGTGAGTTGGGAGTTATAAAAGTAGATTGGATAGACTATCATGTCTAGTAGATGTAGTGGATCCCACAAGGAGGATACAATTCATTTAAAGTAAGACCTAAATAATAGTTTAGACTAAAAAGTTGAATTGTGTTCAACCACGTTAACCTTGTGTGGGCAAAAGATTTGTAACCTCGCATAAAACTAGAGTCAAGAGGCTAACCTTGGCATTAAACCATAGTCAAACTTATGTGGAGGCTTGAAAACCGATGATGTATTGAACCCTGGCTTAAACTTAGCAATAGAAATTTCTTGCTTCCATTTTTATATTGAATTCTGAATCCTTGTTATGATGTTTTATTAGGATTTAATTGGGTAGTTTTTGAGTCAAATTTATTGACCTATATTTTATGAGGAGTGGTTCATATGAACATATTTCTCATGAACATGAATGGTCTACTTAGCACTCATTGCATCTATGTGATGCTCACAGAGTTGAAGCATCGAGACTACTTGGAAAGTCACCCATCCTAGTACTACTCTGACTCAAACACACTTAACTATAGAGTTCCTCCTCAAATCAAACCCACTTAGTTTGCTACCCCATTTATAAAACCTTCAACAAATGTCATGCCTTATGAACCATTCATTATTGAAGCCCCTTTAAACTCCATAAAATTGTGAGAAGTGTAACTCCTACATATAACTAGAGTAATAAACAAATTAACATGATAAAACTTTGGTTAAATTAAATTGGCTTAAAGTAATTAGCTTATTAGAAATATTTCTCTGAGTTAAAAGCTTGCATTATTAAAATGGATATTTCTCTTTGAGAATTATTTAACCAATGCATCAATACTAAAAGTAAAAGTAAGAATATGTAGGATATAACTACACCAACTTTAAAAAGACCTTGAACCTATTTAGAGATAAAGCAATCACATTATAGTTTTAGATTAGGAACCATACATTTGAATGGAGAAAGTTCAATGGATATAATGGTAAAGTAATTGTAATGTAGAAAAAGTGATCTACTCTTAACGTTTACATTATATTCATATGTGTTGGGTAGGAAAATGCTAATTTATAGGAAACTAAAATGCAAAATTGAAAAGCGGGATTAAGAAATGTAAATAGAAAAAATAAAGGAAACTAGCATCAAAAGATGAAGTTTGTTGTCTTAGATGCCACTATAGTCCAACTTTCACGCAGTCATCCCAAAAAGTGGCAAAACATGAGGTTTTCACCGGATTTTGAACCCACTTGTGTAATAGGAAATAGAAACAACCAAAATAGAAAACCAAGGGATACCAAATAATATAGAAATGTTAAAATAGAGCTAAAATAACTAAATCAAATGAAATAATAGAATGAACAACAGAAAGAAAAAGATACTAGCAAACCTCTATGAGGTTGAATATTCTCCCAAAATACTTATAGCTAAAACAAGAGAAAATGTTGGGACTATTTGGGAGTTTCCTTTCAGGTCAAACCCCTGCTTTGGTATTTCTACATGTTGGGAATTAAGGTGTCTCAACCTTTGCAATTTTCTAGAATTTATTATTTGATTATGTATTTATTTAATTGCCTATGTTGTATTTAATTTTGCTCATCCGAATTTGTCATTTAGTGTGAGGTGGCATGTTGAGATGTCATCCCACTTGGGAGATGACTTGGATGGACAAGTCAACACTTGAAAATGTAGGTGTCCCATTTGAGGTGGCACTAATATGCCATGTGTCAGTATCTTGTGGCTTGTGTAAGAGGTTATGACATATGACATAATCTATGACATGTAAGAGCTAGAAATAGAGATTCCTATGGCAGGTGAGACAAGTGTCATGAAGCATCTTTTGCATGTGAGAAGGCAATACTAGGCTCCCAAGTTTGACTATGACAAATTGTAAGAAGAATATGCTATATTATTAGTTAGTTATGACAGATTCTCTTACAGCTATAAGTGCTTTCATGTATGACAGATTCTATGACAATTGTAAGATGTGTAAGAGCATCTGTCATAGTCTATTCTTGGATGGAGCACCCCAACTTGGGAAACTCAAACTTACAAGTTATGATAGATGCAAAAGGGTCAAGTGCATGTTGTACAAGTGTCCAAGGCATTGGGAAATGGGCCATGAGGCCAAGTTGGACGCCCACCTCTAGAAGCTTCCTATGTTGGCCTTGTAACTCTATAAATATAGGTGCTTGGAGTAGTGTATGTGTGGTTCATTTATAGGTAACATTATGCTTCCGAAATTACTCTAGTAATCAACATTTGTGAACTCCTAAAAGAACTTGCATTTCAAGTGTGTTATAATCTTCTTTGGATTTGATAATACATTGTGCAGGTTTTAGAGTGTGGGGTTTTTCACCCGAAAGGGTTTTCCCCACGTATATCTTGTGTTGTGAGCATTGTACTTGTTCTTGATGTATTGTTACCTTTCTGTTAATGTGCATCTCATAATCTATAATTGTAAAAGATAAAAATTTGCATAACTTTCCTCATTAGTGTTAAGTAGAAAAAGGGGGATGAGGGTTTGATAGGTGATTTAGCTAGATCCTCATTTCACTATGCACATTCAAGGATAGTTAACCGAGTTGAATCACAACTTCTACAAGAGGAGTCACCTATAGGTTGGTTGTCACTTGTAATGATAGTAAAATTTGGAATTTGACTATTAAAGTATTAATTTAATGGCCAATTATGCTCAAAACCCTAATTATGCAAAATCATAAACAAACCATCGAATTCTGACAAATGCTCGCACACAGAGATGGTAAATGGAAATTAGATACACACCAGATTTTGAAGTTTGAGATCCTAAAATGTCGGGGGCAAAGGGACTCGCGCCCAGGCCCAGTGTAGTAATTTCTTCAAGGGTTTTCAGACTCCTTCCGTCTCTGATTATCCCTGTTCCAGAGATTTCTACCTCTATAAACCTGGAGGGCAAAGGGACTAGTGCCTAAGCCCTGATGATGCTCTTTTCTACTTCTTTCCATTAGATCTAGGATCCTTATCCTCTGCCACACTCCTCTGCAACTCCACTCTGTAAAACTTGATACTTGTCACCTGCAATCACAAGGAGAGGGGTTGGGGGTTGTGGTGTTTAGGAGCTTGCCTTAGTCAAGCCCCGGAATGGCATTCAAGCCTTCCAACACCGTTGTTAGATAGAAAGTGTGTATCCTTGCAGGATAGAGGCAAAAACAAATTGATAAATGATTGATTCAAACTCAAATAGATATCACCTTAGAGGTGTAGCTCTCATGGAAGGATGAAGCTTCTTTCATGCCATGAGGAGATGGATTGATGAAGCCAAATCTTCAACAAACAAACACAATAACAACGTAAGACTGCTTTGCAACACAAAGAATACCTTGAATATCCTTAGCATAAGATCACAAGTTTGTATTATCCGTCCCTAGTTTACAAATGAAGTCCTAACATGATTTTATATGCATTCCTGCTTTATTTTTGTAATTCAAACTTAAGATGTTGACAAGGAAGGCCTTTAACGGTCACAAAACTAACATTCAAATTTGGGACCCTGCTAAAATAGGGCAGGGCAAGGGCGTAAGCGCCCAAGCCCTAGGACCTATTTTGGGACAGGGTTAAGCTCACAGATGTCCCTCCAGCCCCATTTGACATGGGTTTTAGGCCATTTTGTCTTGGGAGTCAATTCTAACATGCATGATGAAAAACAAGGGACCCAGGAGCTAAACTTAGGAGGTAAAAGTCTTAGAGGGACATTTTATGACGTAATAATTAGATCAGTGTGGAATTTATTTCCATGTACATTGCTTCCTTTCAGTTGGTATCAGAGTCTAATCACCTTTGGTTCTAGTTGTTGGGTAGAGGGTTTTTTTAGCTAATCTTCATTTGAGTGGGAGCTTGTGCAGAGGATTTTGAAATCTTTATTATAGAAAAGAGATGGCAAGCACATCTGGGAGGTTTGAGATAGAGAAGTTTAATGGAGGCAAATTTGAGTTGTGGAAACTCAAGATGGAGGACTTATTAGTGGTATGAGATCTATGGCTCGTAGTATCTAGAACCATGCCATCGGGCATGGAACAAGAAGACTGGGATCTGATGGATCGGAAGGTCAAGGGTCTGATAAGACTCTATTTGGTTGATTCAATGCTCCTAAATATTCATGAAGAGAAGACTGCAAAAGATCTTTGGAAGAAACTTGGAGATGTTTATCAAGCTAAATACCTAGTGAACAAGTTATTCTTGCGAAAGAAATTGTATTCTTTGAGGATGGAAGATGGAGGATTTGTTGTTGATCATCTGAATACATTCAATATGCTTGTTACCCAGTTGACCTCTGTTGGTGTGAAAATAGAGGAGGAGGATCGTTGTATGACATTACTATGTTCCTTACCAGATTTGTGGGACCACCTTGTTATGGCCATTGGGAGTACCACTACCACCTTCAAGGTGGGTGAAGTGGTTGCATCATTGTTGTTTGAAGAGATGTAGAGAAAATCTTCTAAATTGGCTAAGGAGGCTCTTGCAGTCATGGTTGATCTAAAGAGAAAGGAAAGAAAAAGGATAAGAAGAAGGAATAAAAAGGAAGATCCAAATCCTGTGGGAGATCTAAGTCTCCTAGAAAGTCCAAGGCTCTATGTTGGAACTTCGACAAACCTAGTCATTTTCGCAAGGAATGCAAAGAGGAAAAGAAGAAGAAAAAGAAGAACTATGATTCAAATTCTGACAAGTCATGTTGAGATGAAGGAGAAGCATTTGGCGCTACCTTGGCAACTCATGCATCTGAGGATGTGTGGCCTATTGACTGTAGTGTGCATCTTTCCACATGACCTCGCATCATGGTTGGTTCACTAAGTATGAAAAATATGATGGTGGAAAGGTGTACTTGGGTGATGATTCTCACATGAAGATTGTTGGTTGTGGAAGAGTCTTGATTCGATTCCCTGATGGACGAGTGGAGGGGATCAATGGTGTTTTGCATATCCCAAGTTTGGCATGGAACCTGTTATATGTAAGTAATTTGAATGATGTGGGTGTGTAGGTTGTTTTCTCGAATGGAGGATGCAAGATGACTATAGGAGCTATGTTGCTAGCTGAGGGTGTTCGGATTGGATCTCTATTTCAGCTTGATGCATGTGCAGTTTAGTGCAATAGTGCCTTTATTTCAAAGAAGAGAACTTCATAGTCTTCATCCTCACCATTGGAACCAATAGCGAAGAGGACTGTTGCATCTACTTCCAATGTTCATGCTTTCTGGCTACCTAAGGGTGCTCTTTCTATGGAGATGAAACTTCTAGCTAAGAAGACAATGTTATGGAACCAAAGGCTTGGTCACATTGGTGAAAAGGGTTTGAGGACCCTGAAAAATAAAAAAACCTCATTGAGGGAATGAATGACTATAATCTTGAGTTTGATTTCTGTGAACATTACATTTATGGAAAACAAAACCATGTTCATTTTTATTCTAGTTCTCACAAATCTTCTAAGATGTTGGACCTCATTCATTCTAATGTGTTTGGTCCTGTTAATGTTCCTTCGTTTTCAAATTTTGTTTACATTGTTTCATTCATTGATGATTATATTAGAAGGGCATGGGTGTATTTCCTTAGAAGAAAATTTGAAGTCTTTAGTAGATTCAAAGAATTCAAAGCTCTTGTAGAGAATCAGAAGGATAGAAAGAATAAATGTTTGAGGACTGACAGTGGTGGTGAGTTTTGTTCAACATATTTTGACAAGTTCTATAAAGAACATGGGTTTGAGAGGCACAAGACAACTCAGTATACCCCTCACTAGAATGGAGTTGTAGAGAAGATGAACAGAACATTGATGGAGAGGGATAGGAGTATGCTAAGTGGAGCTAGTCTTGAACAAAAGTTTTGGGCTGAAGCTATTGCTACCGCTTGTTACTTGGATAATAGGTCTCCTACATTAACACTTGTTTATAAGACACCTATGGAGGTGTGGATTGGTAAAATTCTTCATTGAGACACATTCAAGTATTTGGTTGTGAGGCATATGCACATGTGCCTAAGGAGAAGAGGTTTAAGTTGGAGAACAAGGTTGTGAAGTGTATCTTCATCGGTTATGACATCAATGTGAAAGTGTACAAGCTTTGGGATTGAGTGACCAAGAGAGTTCTATATAACATAAGTGTGATCTTCAAAGAGTTCAATCCTTATTCTATTATTTTGTAGCCAGAGAAATAAGAGAAGAAAGATGATGTGGTTCAGCTTCCTTCCACCCCTAAGAAAGTTGAACCGAAAACATCTATTGGACCTGATGATGAGGAGAGCTCTAGTAGCTCTGAAATCTCAGAAGAAGATGAAGAACCTCAACCTCAACTTTTGAGGAGGTCCATGCAGATAAGGAAGAAACCTGATAGGTTTGGTTGTTCATTGCATGATTCCAGTTGTATTTTTTCTTTGATTTCTAACACTAATGAGCCTAGGACCATAAGGGAGGATATGAGTATGAGTGATTTAGATTCCTAGAAAGAGGCCATGGAAGAAGAGATGGCGTCCTTGAAGAAAAACAATACCTGGGATCTGGTGCCCTTGCCCGATTGATGTAAACTTGTTGGATGCAAATGGGTGTTCAAGAAGAAGTTTGTTTCAGATGGCAGTGTTGAGAAGTTTAAGGCAAGGTTGGTCGCAAAGGGTTATTCCCAAGTTGAGGGAATAGATTATGGTGAGATTTTCTCTCTCGTTGTAAAGTTGACATCTATTAGATTTTTTCTATCACTTGCTTTAGTGTATGATCTTGAAGTTGAGCAGATGGATGTGAAGACAACATCCCTTCATGGTGATTTGGAGGAGGAAATTTATATGTCACAGTCTGAGCACTACATTGAGAAAGGTAGGGAGCATTTGGTTTGCAAGTTAAAAAGTCTTTGTATGGTTTGAAATAGTCTCCTAGGATATGGTACCATAAATTTGATGCCTTTGTGTTGAGTTTGGGATTTCTAAGATCAAAATCAGATCATTGTGTTTACTACAAGGTTGAAAATGATCACATTCTCAATATTGCATTATACATGTTGACAATATGTTGTTCATAGGGAATGGTAAGAATCTGGTTTCTGATTTGAAGTCTCATCTTTCAATATAGTTTGAAATGAAAGATTTAGGGGAAGCCATGTACATCTTGGGAATGGAAATTAGAAGAGACAGAGCTAACAAAAACTTTGGTTAGGGCAGAGTAAGTATGTGAACTCAGTGTTGGAGAGATTTAGCATGGCAACTTGTAGACTGTTCATTGTTCCTCTTTTGTTGGGGACAAAGTTATCTGTTGAGGATTTTCCAAAATCTCCTACTAAAGTGGAGGACATGATTCAAGTACCTTATGCTAGTGTGGCTAGCAGCTTGATGTGTGCTATGGTCTATACAAGACCATACATTGCCCAAGCAGTGGGAGTCCTTAGTCAATTTATGACTAAACTTGGACAAGTATATTGGGATGCAATGAAGAGAGTGTTTAGATACTTGCAGGGTACTTTTGAGTATTCCTTATGTTATCATGGTTATCCTACAAGGGATTGGCATTCACTTTGTATTTGAGGATTTGTAGATTCAGATTGGGCAGGTGACATTAACAACAAGAGATCCACCGGTGCTTATGTGTTCACTTTGTTCGGTGGTGTTATTAGTTGGATGAGTAAGAGGCAACCTATGGTCGCTTTGTCCACTACTGAATTAGAGTACATGGAAGCAACTCATGCTTGTAAAGAAGACATTTGGCTTAAAAGATTGTGTTCTGATGTCGGGTTTGATGCAGGGAAGATTACCATTTTTTGTGATAGTTAGTGTTATATGTTTGGAGAAGAATCCTACTTTCCATGCGAGGACAAAGCATATTGATGTCTAGTACCATTTTTTTCATGACATGGTAAAGGATGGGAAGGTGAATTTGGAGAAAGTTGACACTTTGACGAATTTTGTAGATTCCTTGACAAAACCTATGAGCACAGATAAGTTCAGATGGTGTTCGGAGTCTATGGGCCTCTTGGCCCCTAGTAGTTAAATCCTATCATTCTATTGGCTCTTTTAAGGTGTTCGACAAGTGGGATAATGTTGGCAATTAAGGTGTCTCAACCTTTGCAATTTCCTAGCATTTATTATTTGATTATGTATTTATTTAATTGCCTATGTTGTATTTAATTTTTCTCATCCAAATTTGTCATTTAGTGTGAGGTGGCATGTTGAGATGTCATCCCACTTGGAAGATGACTTGGATGGACAAGTCAACACTTGAAAATGTAGGTGTCCCTTTTGAGGTGGCACTAATATGCCATGTGTCAGTATCTTGTGGCTTGTGTAAGAGGTTATGACATATGACAAAATCTATGGCATGTAAGAGCCAGAAATAGAGATTCCTATGACAGGTGAGACAAGTGTCATGAAGCACCTTTTTCATGTGAGAAGGAAATCATAGGCACCCAAGTTTGACTATGACAAGTTGTAAGAGGAGTATGCTATTATTAGTCAGTTATGACAAATTCTCTTACAATTATAAGTGTTTTCATGTATGATAGATTCTATGACAACTGTAAGATGTGTAAGAGCATTTGTCATAGTTTATTCTTGATGGAGCGCCCCAACTTGGGAAAGTCAAAATTACAAGTTATGACGGATGCAAGAGGGTCAAGTGCATGTTGTACAAGTGCCCAAGGTGTTGGGAAATGGGCCATGAGGCCAAGTTGGATGCCCACCTCTAGAAACAAGTGCTATGTTTTTCTTATAACTCTATAAATATAGGTGCTTGGAGTAGTGTATGTATGGTTCATTTATAGTTACCATTATGATGCCAGAATTACTCCAGTAATCAACATTTGTGAACTCCTAAAAGAACTTGCATTGCAAGTGTGCTGCAATCTTCTTTGGATTTGATAATACATTGTGTAGGTTTTAGAGTGTGGGGTTTTTCACCCAAAAGGGTTTTCCCCACATATATCTTGTGTTGTGAGCATTGTACTTGTTTTTGATGTATTGTTACCTTTTTGTTAATGTGCATCTCATAATCTGTAATTGTAAAAGATAAAAATTTGCATAACTTTCCTCATTAGATCAGTGTAGGAAATTTTTTCCATGTACCTTGCTTCCTTTCACTACTTCCATAGACAACCAATGATAAAGATATTAAAAAATAGTTTGTGCTCCTATCCAATGGCAAAATAGGGACAAAATTGTTGATTTTTATTAATTTTTGGTATGGGTGGGTTGGACGTTGAGGTGAATTTGTAGATGTTGGGAGGATGATTTTGTCTTGGAAAATGGATCAATGACAAGGAGAAAGTGTAAGATCTCTAGCTCATGAATTTGGATGTCTAATGTTTCAACCTTTGGCAAAAGGATTTTTGGTCTTTGTAAAGTTGGATTTTAACTTGAAGTGTTCAAATGTTTGCAAATGTTTTGATGTTTTTGTTTCAAAGGATATTCATGGGTTTCTCACAAGAAAACATGCCAAGCACATGGATAACCTATTTTATTCAAGTAGGATATTCACCATATGTGTCAAAATGTATGCTAGTTAATATAAACCTATATAAACAAATAATGCTAAGCATAACCTATTCAATTTATACAAAAAAGAAACCTCAAGATTAATCCTAAGGATTAGCAAAAATTAATGAAAGCAAAAAATAACTCTCATCAACACCAATCCTTGTTGCACCTAATTCATTGTTCTCAAATGAATTGTTGTTGTTGAGAGGAGATGTCAAGTGCTCAAAATGGTAGCATAATATTGCATTCAAGAGTTGTGAAATGACTTGTGAGTGGTTCAATTTATAGATTTTTGGATGCAAGGATCAAGGGCTAGGATTGACTGGAGAGACCAATGGTAGAGGATCTTTGAGAGAATTAAAGGCATGAGAGGCCTCTAGATGGCACCTTATGGAAGGTGCACAAGTGGAGATCCAAGATTTAAGTAAGATCAATGGTGGAGGATTGCCTTGGAAAAAGTGGATGCTGGGGATCCAAAAAATAGACTTTTAGAGTGATGTGCAAATCTTGCCCATACCCATGTACAAATATTTGTCCCATGTACAATTTTGAGCCTTGTGCAAGATTTACCTTGATTAATTATGCTTTAGAATGTGCAAATTAAATGATTAGTTGATAAATGATTATTTTTTCCAACTAATGATTGGGAAAGGAAAATAGGGATTAAATAAATAGGATGTGTTTATTTAATTTTCTAAATGGGGTGATGAACTTAGTTAATTAAATATTGAATTTATTTAAGTAAGGTTGGACTATAGAAGAGGGATGGGCTAATTGATTAATTAAATAAATGATAAAATTTATTTAATTAATGTGATGCAGTCAAGGTAGGAGGGTCTGGTGAGGGACAGTCCAACCTTGCAGCCTTAAACAATTAACACTATGATCACAATGGATATGCAACGGAAGCTAACAATTAATCTACTGAAAGATAAAAGATATTCATGAACACATAACACAAGATGTATCATGGGAAAACCCTAACAGGGAAAAACCCAGCCTTCAAAGCTCATTCCTCATATATATTATAACTTCAAGTTGAATTACACATGCCTCAAGGGCTTCACAGATACTAGGCCATAGCCCAGGGATTACAACATTCATATAATGACATTACTTCATGATTCCTTCACCAACTCCTCAATTCTCTGCACTACAACTTATTATGTTCTCTACTCTGCACTCTACTTCACTTCTTCTTCTTCTTCTTCAGATCAAAACACTTATGAATTTGCTTCATGTCTTCACATAATCATTCATTTCATCGCTGGTGTCTTGAAACAAATCGTTATCTTTCATTTATATCCTCTGCAAACCTTCGAATCATCATCAAGTCAGCCTAATTGCAATGGCTAGAATGAAATGTGTGTACGCGGATAGGTCAAACCTCAACATAAGGTATTGCTCTGTTGGTGCATAAAACTTCCCACGGATCTTCATAAAGGTCGGCCAGGTCCTATACTTCATTGGATAATGTTCCTTTAGGCTCTGCAAGTCACAGATTTGCTCCACAAGCTGATTAAACTTCACTGAACATAGTCGGCTATGCTATGTCAAACGTGCAACAATAGTCAATCTTCTAATAGCGATATCTTTCTGGAATCAAAGCCAAATGATCTGAATTCTTGATAGTTGTAGCTTCATATGTCTAGATGTTAAGTCCCTCTCCACAACCTCTTATACTCAAAAGCGATAAAATGGGGTATCTCTCTAGGTCACCATCTCAATATTCTGCAACTCCCTGTCAACTATCTCAACTGTTTTGAATTCTTTCAGATGCTCCTGCATTATAATGCCAGGAAGATGATCATATGGGTTAATTAAATAAGTAATTTATTTAACATTAGCTAAAGGGTAAATTTGGTGATGTTGGAAAGTGGTCAAATTTAGGTGTCTACAAATACTAATACAACCTTCTTGCATAGGGATTTGGGGGAACAAATCTACATGACACAAATAAGGTAATTTATGGTAAATAGTAAAGAGGACATCATTTACAGGTTCAAGAAAATCCTTTATGGTCTAAAAGAGTCCCCTAGGATGTGATATAATAAATTTGATTTTTATTGACATTTAGATTGATGACATGTTGATTGGTAATAGTATGGATATGGTTATAATTTTAAACTATAAAAATTTCATTACAATTTGATATTGTTGGGAAAGGTGTCATACACCTTGCATCCTAATGTTTGTATTTATTTATTATTTATTATTTTTGTATAAGCCCTCATGGAAAAGGGAACCCCACTATGACTTGGCCATTATCAAATTGTAGACACCTAAAATCATCTCATCACCATTTCAATCATCATTAGGTCATCACTTGATCATTCCTCCATAATTAATTGAATCAATCCAATTTATTTGATTAATTACTCCAATTTTACTTCCAATATTAACTAAATAATTTTGTATTATTTAATTAATAAATTCACTATCCATCCACTATTCACCCAAACATTAATTAAATAAAGTAGGACTATTTAATTAATTAATCAATCCTTCATCCATAGTCCAACCTTAGATAAAAGAATTTAAATATTTATTTATCTAGGTTCATCTCATTCCCACCCCAAAAATTAAATAAATTCTCATATTTATTTAATTGACTTTTTTATCCAATTTTCATTAGTTGTCAAAATCAAATCATTAACCTTCCATAACCATTTGCACATTCCAAAACATTATTAATCAAGGTAAATCTTGCACAAGTTTCTAAAGTGTACATGGGTCAAAGGTATGGCCTTTATTTGTACATGATTGGTACTTTGGGTGTGGGCAAGATTTTCACATCCCTCCAAAACTCCACTAGCATAATCTCCTCTCATCACAACCAATCTTGGAGCACAAGCACCATAGCTTGGTGCAACAAGGAGGCTTGTGAGTGAGAATTATTTATGTTTTCATCCTTCATGCTTGTTTTCTTATGCTTAAACTTGAGGTCGCTTGTATTTGTAAATAGAATAGGTTAGATGTGGTTTAACTTGTTTATATGTCTCCACTTTTAAATGTACACAATCGCCATGTGTATACTTTGTTATGACATGTGTAGATGTGTGTAAGAGAATATCTTGTCATGTAAGATGTGTAAGAGCATCTATGACAATGTAAGTAGTGTAAGATAATCTATGATATGTGCACACATAAGAGCATGTAAGAGGGGAGTTGCATTGTTGAATTGACTTGTTACCCAACTTATAATGCATGATATGATACATCATAGAACATCTTTGAATGGAGATAATGGAGCTAAAATGGAGTGCCCAACTTGGGAGGTTACATATGACATGTTATGATAAGATGATAGGTGTAAGAGACTATTATATTTTTAACCCAGAAGACCTCATGCTATTGATCCATGGTTTATGGTTTATCATGCATGGTTTCATGGGTTGCTTTCTATATTTATCAGATGCTAGAGATGGAGGTTTCATAGTGAGTTTTTAAGTACAATTACGTTGTCATAATTACTCCAAAATTGTATCTAGTGATTTATCTTGTAAGGGATTGAGGCTAGACATTGTATGTAACTAGAATTTTTGTTGGTAATACAATTGGTTTATGGTTTAGAGGTTGGGTTTTTCCTGAAAGGGTTTTCACAGGGTATATCACTATGTTATGGTTATTTTGTGTATCTTATTCATTCTTGTAAATTGTTTTGATCATAGTTTCTATACATCTCCTCTCATAGATTAGTGTAGGAAGAGTTTTTTGCAATATTAGCTTCCTTTCATTTATTATCAGAGCCTAATCAACTCAACTCATAGGTGTTAGGAGAAAGGTTTTTTGAGATAATCTTGGTTTGAGTGGGATCATGCATAGATGAGATCTTTGTTTCAAGGAAGGTTGAAAGCACTTCATGATTAGAGATGGAAAGATTCAATAGTACTAATATTGAGCTATGGAAGCTCAAGATGGAGGATTTACTCATATATCATGATTTGTGTGTTACAATATATGGAAACAAACTTGCAATAATGTCACAAAGAGATTGGCTAGTGTTAGACATAAAGGCAAGAAGCCTTATCGAGATTTGATTGGTTGATTTAGTGTTGTTAATTATCTATGAAGAATCCACCATATAAAACCTCTAGAAGAATTTGGGGAACCTACATTAGGCTAAGTTATTGGTTAACAAGATTTTTATATAGAAGAGGTTGTATACTTTGAGCATGGATGAGAATGATTTTGTTGTCGAGCACCTTAATGTATTGAATATGATCATAATCCAATTACACTCAATGGGTGTGAATATGGATCTTGAGTAATATTGATGCATGACCCTTCTATGTTCATTTCTAGACTTGTGGGACAACTTGGTAATGGCTATTGTAACCATTTCTTCAAAATTATTCTTGATGAGATCATGGCTAATCTTCTCTTGGAGAAGATGAGGTAGTAGGCTATTGAATCCACCACAAAGCCTTGGATAATTGTAGATGGTCAAAATAAAAAGTAAAGAAGAAAGATAATAATGACAAAAGAATATATAAATCTCACGGGAGATCTAAATCTCTTGGTATGTCCAAGGCCAAATGTTAGAACTATGGAAAAATGTGTCATTTTAGAAGAGACTCTAAGGATGAGAAAAATAAGAAAACTAATGAATTTGATGATGATTCTAGTTCTAAATCTTCTTAGGAGGATGTGGGAGATCCCTTTGTCACATACTTAGTAACACATGCATGTTAGGATGCATGGGTGATTAAGTCGAAAGCTTCTTTCCACATGACTCCTCATCAAGAGTGGTTTTTAGATTATGAGAAATATAATGGTGGGAAGGTATATTTTGGTAACAACTCATATCTTATAATTGTTGGCTATGGGAGAGTCAAGATCCAATTCTCTAATAGGAGGATCAAAGGAATTCTCGTGCCCTAGCATAGTACAACCTTGTCTAGGTACAAGATATGATTATTAGCTAAGAGTGATTTGGATTTGATGCAAATGCAAGATAAAAATGATAACACACAAACAAGCAAGCAAGCATGCACAAATGATACAAAAACAAACAAGGTATTACCCCTGTCAAGATGTAAACCAATGATTAATTGATTGATTGATGATGATGATAGTGTTGTCGTTATGGGGAATGATATATCCCTAGATCAACACAAGGATGATTGATTAATTGATTGATTGATTTGGTTTATGACAAGATTAGGGTCAAGACCATTGATGTAATTGGATAATTTGGCAAGATTGATTAACTTGGTTGGTATGGATTAAAGATTGACTTGTATTTGGATTTATTACTTGGAATGATTTTGACTTGATGATTGGAAGAAGTGATTGAAGAATTGATTCGAATGAATTGAGATGAATTGGTTTGAAGAAGTGATATTATTTGAGTGATTGATGATAGAAGAAATGAGAGATGGATGAAGATGATAATTGGTGAAGATTAGAAGAAGGATGAAAGATGGAAATGGGCTATTGTCTATGCCTGAATCTGGGCACTTCCTTTGTATCCCAGATTGCCTACATACCCTGTATCCACGGGATCAAGGCACTTAACGATAGATATGAGATGTAGTTTTGATTTGTTTTTTATTGGTGGTGATGATGAAGGTGGATGGGTTGACTGGATTATGGATTGATTGGGATTGATTGAATGTGAAATGTTGATGATATATGATGTTATTGATGCAATGATATGGATTAGATTGATGTGATTTTGATTGATTAATAGATTGGCCTGATTTGATTTGATGATTTGATCGGATTTGATTGATGATTGGATTTTGATTTGGATTGATGATGTGATTAATCTTATTGCTTAGATTTTTTGTTCGATATTTGATTTTTTTGGTTTTTTGGAAATATTTGATTTTTTTGTGGATTTTTGGAATGTTTTGATTTTTTTGGATTTTTGAAATGTTGTGATTTTTTTGGATTTTTGAGATGTTTTATTTTTTTTGGATTTTTGAATTGTTTTGATTTTTTTGGATTTTTAAAATAATTTTATTTTTTTGGATTTTTGAAATGTTTTGATTTTTTTGGATTTTTGAAATGTTTTTATTTTTTTGGATTTTTTCAGGACCTTTTTCCATTTTTTTTTTGTATTTTTAATTGTTTTGGGAATGACATTGGATTACAATTTGGGTAGCCTTTGTGCTAGATACCAATGACAAGGGAGAGCCAAGTCTAGGTGCAAGGATAATGTAGGATTAGATAAATGGATGAAATGGACGAAAGGATGGGCGATAGGATAAGGGATAAAAGGCTCATGATAGATGGATAGATAAAAGGATAGGCTATAGTGGATGGATGTATACATAAGAGAAAGAATGTGATCTCAAAAGGCTATGTTGCATCGGAATAACATGCCCCCTTCTAGATAATATGCTTAGGATTTTTTATGACAATGTTGTTGGTAGGTGGCAACTGATCATGCAAGTACTCTACACTAGTTATGATCCATGAGCTGACATAAAAAAAAAACATATTTTTGTAACCGACATAAGGCTTGATAAAAGTGGCTAAGGGTTAGGGTTTTGGTGGATATTGTATTGTAGCATTTGCAACGGTATTGAGTTGTAGGGATCACTAGTTGTAATCAGTTTGATTTACTGGATAATAATATTAGACTCTCTATTGGTGGATGTAGCCTAAGTTTGGGTGAACCACATTAAAACTTGTCTCTTGCTCTTATTATTTTTGTGTATTTTTTATTCCTCTGTTTAATCTTTATTTGCATTTAATTGATATCTTTTGTCAACTAACCCTAACAAGTGGTATCAGAGCAGGTTGTGTTTAATTATCATCTGCAAGAAGGTCTCATAGTTGAGTGGGAGCAATGGCGGATGAGGGTAAATTGAAGGTCGATAAATTTAATGGGCAAAACTATCAGTTATGGAAGACGCAGATGGAGGATTATCTCTATCAAAAGGATTTATGGATGCCGTTGGAAGGAGTAGCCAAGAAACTGGCAACAATGACTGATGAGGATTGCAATCTTCTTGACAGAAAGGCACTGGGAACCATTCGGTTGTGTCTGGCACCATCTGTGGCATTCAATATAATAGAAGTGAAGACAACAAGTGAACTGATGAAAGCTTTAGCTAAATTGTATGAAAAACCCTCAGCCTCAAATAAGGTATTTCTCATGAAGCATTTGTTTAATCTGAAAATGATTGAAAGTGGATCTATAACAGATCATTTAAATGAGTTTAATACGATTACCAATTTGTTAACTTCTACAAAAGTGAAATTTAATGAAGAGGTGACAGCTCTCTTGGGTTTATGTTCTTTGCCAAAAAGTTGGAATAGCTTGGTAATGGCTATAAGTAACTCTGTCTCTGGGTCAAACACTTTGCAAGGAAATGTGACAGAAAATCTCAGGAGGGTCCACTTCAGGTAGTGTTTTGAATGCAGAAAGTAGGGGTAGATCAAAGAAGAGAGGAAAAGGTTCTGGAGGTCATGGGAAGTCACGAGGAAAATCAAAGGACAAGAGATCCCAATCCAGAGGATAGAAGGATTGCTGGTACTAAGGGAAACCAAGTCATCTGAAGAAAAAGATTGTTAGTCTTGGAAGAATAAAGAAGGAGACAAACAAGAAGGAAATAAGGAGGTAAATGTGGTAAGTAATAAATCTGAAGATGATGCTTTGATTCTTTCCCTAGATAATGTTGATGATTCATGGGTTTTAGATTCAGGGGCCTCACTTCATGCTACGCCCCATAGAAGTTATTTTCTTGATTATGTCCAAGGGGATTTTGGGCTGGTTTATTTGGGAGATAACGAACCCTGTTAGATTGTTGGAAAGAGAAGAATTAAGATTAAGTTGTAGAATGGGAATCACTGGCTACTACAAGAGGTAAGGCACATTCCAAGGCTCAGTAGGAATTTAATTTCAGTAGGGCAGCGAGCTGAAGAAGGTTGCATTGTTACATTTACTGATAAAAATTGGAAGGTTTCAAGAGGTGCCTTAATAGTAGCAAAATGTGTGAAAGTAAGCACCTTATATCTTTGTACAGGTTATACTGTTCCTTCTACTTTAGCTATTGCAGAGAAAAAATAAACAGGTTCAGGAACAGTTGCTGCAGGTTCTAAGACAGCATTGTGGCATAACAAACTTGGGCATATGAGTGAAAAAAGGTATGAAGGTACTTCATTTTAAGAAAGTTTTACTAGGTTTGAAATGTGTTAATATGGATTTCTGTGAAAGTTGTGTATGGCAAACAAAAGAGAGTCAGTTTTCTCAATGATGGGAAGCAAAAGAAAGATGAAAAGTTGGAGCTTGTGCATACAGATGTATGGGGACCGGCTCAGGTATCTTGTCTTGGTGGCTTTTGGTATAATGTTACATTCATAGATGATGCAACTAGGAAGGTTTGGATTTATTTCCTCAAGTAGAAATCTGATATATTTGAAACATTTAAGAAATGGAGAAGCTTGGTTGAGAATGAGATAGGTAAAAGATTAAAATATCTTAGATCTGATAATGGTGGTGAGTATTGCAGCAAAGAATTTGAGGATTATTGTTGCTTTAATGGAATTCGTAGGCAGAAAACAGTTCCAGGGACTCCATAGGAAAATAGAGTGGCTGAACGTATGAATAGGAAAATAATGGAGCATGCAAGGACCATGAGATTGCATGCTGGGCTGCCTTTAAATATGTGGACAGAGGCTATCAACACCGTTGTATATTTAATTAACAGAGGTCCTTTAGTTCCTTTGGGTTGGGTATTCCAGAGGAAGCATGGATAGGTAAGAAGGTGAGTTATTCTTTTCTCAAAACCTTCAGATGTGAAGCATTTGTACATGTAGATTATGAAAATAGAACTAAGCTAGATGCAAAATCAAAAAAGTGTACCTTCGTTGGATATGGCATTGATGAATTTAGTTATAGGCTTTGGGATTTTAAAAATTAGAAAATTGTGAGAAGCAGGGATGTTGTATTCAATGAGAAGGTGTTGTACAAAGATCAGTTGCAGCAGCATGAGAATAAAGAAAAGGATTATGTGGTGTTGGATGATACTCCAAATAGTGATGTTCTAGTGGTCCCTCATGCTCCACAATAGCAACAAGAAATACCACAAACTCCAGTGAATGTTAGACAGTCAACAAGGCTAAGTAGACCTTTTGAAAGGTTTTCTCCCTCTTTGTATTCTATTTTGTTAACAGATGCTGGTGAACTAGAAGGGTATGATGAAGCTATGCAGGTGGATACACAGGTTCAGTGGGAGCATGCAATGAAAGAAGAAATGGACTCCTTGCTGAAAAATTAGACTTGGGAATTATGTAAGTTACCTGCAGGTAAAAAGGCTTTACCAACCAAATGGGTTTATAGGTTGAAAGAGGAAGGAGGTAAGAAAAGATTTAAAACCAGGTTAGTTGTAAAAGGATTTGCATAGAAAAAAGGCATTGATTTTGATGAGATATTTTCTTCGGTTGTCAAGATGAATTCTATTTGTACTATTTTAAGTATTGTGACTACTGAAGATTTGCATTTGGAACAGCTAGATGTGAAAACTATCTTTCTCCATGGTGATTTGGAGGAGGAGATATACATGGAACAGCCCCAAGGATTTGAGGTCAAAGGTAAAGAGAAACTGGTGTGTAGATTGAAGAAGAGTTTGTATGGCTTGAAACAAGCACCTCGGCAATGGTATTTGAAATTTGATAGTTTTATGGATGAGTAAGGCTACAACTGGTGTAATTCTGACTATTGTGTTTATTTCAAGAGGTCGGATAATGTCAGCTACATTATTTTATGTTTATATGTTGATGACATGCTTGTAGCTGGGTCTAACATGGATCACATAAGAGAGTTAAAACAATAGTTAGCACAATCATTTGCTATGAAGGATTTGGGGGTAGCAAAACAAATCCTTGGTATGAAAATTTGTAGAGATGGGAAGAATAGAAAATTAACTCTATCTTAGGTTGATTATGTTGAAAAGGTGTTGCAGAGATTCCATATGGAGAATGCAAAAGCTGTCAGCACACCTTTGCCTAGTCATTTGAAATTGACTAAGGAGATGTGTCCAAAGACACAAGAGTAGGAAGAAAAAATGTCTAAGGTACGATATGCTTCAGTTGTAGGAAGTTTAATGTATGCCATGGTATGCACGAGACCAGCTATTACACATGATGTAGGAGTCGTAAGCAGGCATATGAGTCATCCCAGATTGGAGCATTGGAATGTGGTAAAATGGATTCTTAGATATTTGAGAGGTACATCCAATACACATTTATGTTTTGGGGGCTCTAATACTAATTTAGCAGGCTATGTAGACTCAGATTTGGTAGGGGATATTGATACCAGGAGGAGTACTACAGGTTATGTCTTTACTGTAGGTGGGATAGCAGTGAGTTGGATCTCACGATTGCAAAAGGTGGTTATTTTATCCACCACAGAGGCAGAGTATGTAGCTGCAATAGAGGCAAGCAAGGAGATGATATGGCTGCAATCTTTCATGGAAGAATTAGGAAAACAATAGGCTAATAGTTCTTTGTATATAGATAGTTAGAGTGCCATACATCTTGCAAAGAATTATACCTTGCATTCAAAGACCAAACACATAAGTTGAGGTATCACTTTATTCATTCGGTGTTGGATGATGGACAGTTAAAGCTAGAAAAGATACATACAGATGAAAATCTAGTGGATATGTTTACAAAGGTAGTGACAAGGGAGAAGCTAAGCTCCTCTTTAGCTTTGGTTGGTCTTCAAGACTGACACAATAAAATCAGAACAACAGAGTCCAGGGTGCTCATTTTCAGTGGGAGTTGCACGTGCAGCAGTGTCGTCCAGGATCAGTCTCCAAGTGGGAGATTGTTGGTAGGTGGCAACTGATCATGCAAGTACTATACACTAGTTATGCTTCCTCACCGGGGTTCAGGGTCGTGCCTAGCCCCGAGAAGCAGGGGTTCAGGGCAACAGCCCCCAAGAAAATTTTTCCATGAGTCAACATAGAAAAAACCTTATTTTTGTAACTGACATAAGTCTTGATAAAAGTAGCTAAGGGTTAGTATTTTGGTGGATATTGTATTGTAGCATTTGCAATGGTATTGAGTTGCAGGGATTGCTGGTTGTAATTGGTTTGATTTACTGGATAATAATATTGGACTCTCTATTGGTGGATGTAGCCTGAGTTTGGGTGAACCACGTTAAAACTTCTCTCGTTGTTATTATTTCTGTGTATTTTTTATTCCTTTGTTTAATCTTTATTTGAATTTAATTGATATCTTCTATCGGCTAACCCTAACAAACGCTTAGGACAATATGATTATGATAGGATGGATTGGAAGAGATGAGGTACGTCAAGAGATACCCAAAAACATGTTTCAACATTTTGCTCCTATGTCTTCATCAAGATCAAAAGGAGAAGGGTGGAAAAGTGGACTCAATATGATAGGTACGTATGATGGCTAAAGATGATAGGTAGGAAGGAAATGGTATGATATGATAGGTTGGATAGATGAGACATTGTGCCCCCAAGTGTAAGTGACATGGAAGATCAACCTACACATGACGCCTGTTTGCCAAGTTTTCATCATGGTACTTATCCAAGGCACCTATTTACTAGGTTTTCACCATTGGACGAAGGGATTTCTCTTTACTTTTTTGATTTTTTTATTTTTGGATAGGAGAACGATAGGAGGGACTCAAGTGTCTAGTTCCATGAAAGGTGATAGTCCCGCTAGATGGATGTCGTCACATGGACCATGTCCAGTGTACTCATAGATGTTGGTAAGGGTTGACATGAGAGAGGTAGATGGAATAGGTAAATAATGGATTATGATGTGGATTATGGAGGGAAAATGGTG
Source organism: Cunninghamia lanceolata (assembly GCA_027924645.1). Taxonomy (NCBI): domain Eukaryota; kingdom Viridiplantae; phylum Streptophyta; class Pinopsida; order Cupressales; family Cupressaceae; genus Cunninghamia; species Cunninghamia lanceolata. The sequence continues at coordinate 5,531,132 of BSBN01000429.1, read as the reverse complement.
GATTATGATGCGGATTATAGGACTTATGCAAGGATGGGTGGAAGACTTATGCAAAAGCATGGACCATAAGAATAGGATGGGGAATATATGTAGGATAATGGAAGAAGGATGGGGAGATGTAGGTATGTGGAATTATTGTGGGATAGAAGGGAACCATGACCAACGGTTGCACACACTGTGAAAAACATTGAAGATTTTGATGTGGAGTGGGTGTAGGAAGCAATGGAGATGTGTTATTGGGAGATGGTTGATGAAGTGCTTTAGGTACCCACATAGACTTAGTATTTTTATGATTTTCGCTTTGCTTGTGGGATTTAGGAATTTGAAACTTTTGAATGGAGTGGGAATTTTGGATGGAGGTGGATGGTTGGGATTTTTTTGATGTGAATGCTTCGTTTGACTTGATTTCTTTTTTCTTAGGTACCCAAACCATTTTAGTTTTAGACTTTTCTTTTGAAGGTATGGGCTTATATTGCTTTTTGGATGTACTTGGCTTTGACCTTTTGCAATTGTATGCTAAGGCATTAAGACCTTTAGGATTTTTGATTTTATGTGTAGAGGCATCCAAATTTTTATTTTGGAATCCCTTGGGTTTGGTGGAATGAGTGGAAGCTTTATGTTTAGACAATGTATGCATTGATTGGTCATGATTAGGATTTTTAGAAGATTTATGGATAAATGGATAAGGGGATTGAATAATGGGGATATTAGGTGTTGGAAGAAATGATGGCAAAGTTGATGGTGGGATATTAAGAGTTGGAAGAAGTGGAGGTAAAGTGGATGGTGGAAGGTGTATGGTCACATGCTTTTGCGATTCGTAGGATGATGGAGGTGGAATGGCAACATATGTTTTGGGTGTATGATATGGTTTGTGATGGAAAGTGGACTTATGATGAATGGAGGAAGTACCAACATCTTTAGATTATTTATCTTGGGGTGTGTATCCAATGCCATATGAGTGTGGAGGGACCTTGACGTGGATTGGCTCCAAAATACCTTGTTCATGAAGGCCTAAGCCTTTACCTTGGTAGTTCATGTTTTGGATTATGCAGTAGACAATGGGACTAGATGTGGTTTGGGAACTAGACACGAGTTCCTTATTGCATGGAGAATATGAGGTGGAGGACAAAAGTTGTTGTTGTCCTAAGGAAGAACATTCATGGATGAAAGTGGATAAGCCAATTGGATATGTTGGTGGATTTGAAATGTGGTTGATAGTGGATATGGAAGGATGATTAGGATCTTGAGCATGCTCATTAGGATCCAAGGTATTGGTTTGATCTTCTATGCTTTCTTGGGATCCATATGTCTCATCAAGGGAAGTGGATGTTTGTGCATTAGAGATAGGGCTAAGTGGAGGATGGATAGGATCAATATGAATATCTTGCTCATGGATGGTTATGGGAGGAAGGATAGGTGGAATGATAACCTCTTGATCATGAATTACATAGGGTTTGGCTAAGATCATCATGGTTTTCATGATCATATATAGAATTTTGATCACAAATGTGAGCATAAATAGGATTAATTTGGCTATGAGCGAGATAAATTTACTCATGAATAGGGTCATGATCATATCTAATATCTTGATCAAAGAAAATATATAGGTCATGAATGAGTTGAACTTAGAGATGCTTCAATCTTGATTTATATGAGGGCTTGATATTTCCACGTGCTTAGGATTGTGATCTTGACATACCTCTTGGCTTTCTTGAATGGAAGTGGACGACTCTTGGATAGGCTCTTGGTCAACAACATGAGAGGGCAATGAACTCATGGGAGGAAAATTTTCAATAGGCTCGAGGGGTTGTGGACCACATGATGGGGTTGTAGAAGTGGACATGGCATTCAAAGGTTCTTTGGTAGGCTCATCAATGGGTGCCTGACATAGGGATTGTTTATTCCTTGCTAGTAGTCCTTGAATCACATCCTTTGTAGGTGGAGGGTTGATGGAAGCTTAAGGCTCATGATTGAGATTAGGTGGAAGGCTAATTGGATTAGGGCTTGTGAGATCGATAATGGGATTAAATGGGCTAGGATTTGGGCTAGATGGAAGGGTAAGGGGATTAGATGGATTGGTTTTATCTAACACAATCTTACCACAATCTTCTAGGTTCTTGATCAATCTTTTAAATTGTGTACAAGTGGATATGGGATGGCCCTTACACCTATGGTATGCACAATATTCATCTTCTTTATACCAATGGTGTTTAAAGTAGATTTATTCAAACAGTGTTATCGTTGGTAGCTCAATCAAATTTGCTTGGACCAATTTTTCCAAAAGTATCTCCATGGAATCCTTTAATGAAAGGTTAATGGAACATGGGGATGAAGGTGATGAAAGGTTGATGGACCAATGGACTAGGATTGGAATGACACAAAGGTGTTGAGATAGGGCTAGTTGGCTCATGTGTTGGCATGTGATTGGATGGTGAAGGTGACTCATAGGATGCATTGACTAGATTGGTATCTCCCTCGTCAAAGGATATTAGGTCTTGTAGCATAGGTGGACTCACTTGATTTATGTACAAAGGGCCACTTGGACTTGCATGTGCTTCTTGTAAGAATACTTGGTTGCCTTGTGGATGGGTTGGGTGATGTGGTTGAAGGTTGGAATGAGGAAGTGGATAATCTTGGGGTGGATGTTGATAGTTTGATATGGCATTGACATGATAGGTGGATGGATAGGGTTGATATGATGACGTAGGTGACACATAGGATTGATGTGGAGGTTGTTGCTAGTGAATGGATAGAGGATGATGTGCTTGTTGGGTTTGGCATGTGGCTATGAGGTGTTGGGCTTGGGCTATAAGATGTTGCATTTGAGGTGATTGACTTGCTTGAGGTTAAAATTGTTGGATGATGCCTTGGAGCCTGTGTATAGTTTGTTGGTCTAAGGGTTTTGGTGCTTGATAAAGTGATTGGAGGAGGTCTTGGAAGTTGGGTATTATGTCTTCTAATGTTGTCATGGTGTCACTTTTGGCAAATGTTTGATGAGGATTATGATGATGATTTAGAATGATTAGGATGTGATTTCTTGAATGACTAGGATGATTTGGCTAGAAAAGATTGGATGAGGTGGCAAATTGTTTATTAAAAGTTTGACTTGGGCAATATCAAACACAAAATTTCACATGTAAATGCATGAACACACACACCAAACACAATGTTCAATCTTCCTTTCAAGATTAAATGTTATGATTAAGCACACAATTGAAGACACAATAACAAGCCCTAGAACTAGTCAAGTGGGGTATGGCCAATTAGGTCTTAAGCTAGGTTGCACAAGGTTGACTAGGGAAATGGATTGAAAGTGAAATCTTGCCACACAACCGGGAGAAAGGGGTAACCCACCCTTCACCTTCACTTCCCAAAGGTATAAAGTTATTTGGGGCTTAGCCAAGAGTGACAAGATTCCAACTCCCAATGAGGGTTTCTTTCGATTCAATCTCAGTTGAGGTCATCCCTTGGAGTGGTCTATCTCCAAACAGGCCTCCTAAGATAGGGTAAACAAAAGAAAACCAAGTGAGTTGTCATTTGATTCACACTTGCAGTTGTTAATTGACCCTTAGAAATGAAATGTGTGATGAAACAATTCAAGCACTTGTTCTTTTAAATCCCAAAGCCAAATGTGTAGGAAGACACTAGTTAATTTTAGACCTAATTTTTTATGTGATAGCAAACAATATTGATTTTAAGAGCCCAAATCAAAATGTTTTGACAAGTAATGATTATAAGATGAAATGTGGTGTGTGTGCACTTGATTGTTTTTGCTTTCCCACTTGTTGTTTTGACTGATCCAAATGCTGCTCCAACTCCTTTGATTCACCTACAAGCCACAAAATCAGAAAAGAAACAAGTAAACTTGCCTAGAAAACTGTTATATGAAAAAAGATGAAATCTAATTAAACTGATCTGATATAGTTGAATAGATGGCATAAATAGAAAATACATTAAATTCTATGCACTTTAAAAAAAAATCGTTGAAATCTGATAAGTTTTGCTCAAGATATGTTCAATCGAAGTTTAAAAGCAAGTTTCACTTTGACCAAGAAAAAAGATAAGAAAAATGGTATAGTCACCTAATAATTTCTTCTCTATTACAAATTTAGTCCTATCACCTTTTCGATGAGTCCTTGTTTGCATGATTTTGCCTCCATATGACAAAGTTATGAGCCAAAGAAAAAAAATGCCTCCTTTAGGGTTCAAGGATGAAGCTAGGTCACCTGATGGTAAAGACCTAACCGCTAGTGGTTAGGGTTCTGGTGTGGACACATGTATAGTGGGTGGTTAGCACTTAACATTTTGTTTTGGTAGTTAAGTTTCAGAGTAGCCCTTGGTCTCCCATATGATCAAGGGCTATCGAAAATAAAAAAAGATATATATGTGTAATGAAAGCCGCACCGAACTTTTAAAGCCAAATCTAAATGTTATTTTTAAAAAAGTAAACCTAAAGGCCACGACTATAGGGTGGATGTGACTGAGGAAGTTGTATGGTGGTGAAAAGGGTGGATGAATGGAGTTTGGAAATGACAGAGGAGGCTAGGGTTTTAAAGCACAGTTGATAAAGACTTGGGAGCTGAGCGGAGAGATGGGGTTAGGCAAGGCGGAGATAAGGAAGTGGCCAGGCCACTAGAGATGTGACGACGGTGGATCAAAGGTGGGGGACCAGTGGTGATGGGTGTAGGGAATATGCAGAGGTGGGTTTAAATGGAGATCAGGGCGACGACTTGTTAACAACAGCGACCAGGTTCTAAAGTAGCATCGATTTGGTGTCGACCTAGCTGTTATGGGTGGCATTGAGATCCCCACGGGTGGTAGAGAACAATAGTTAGGGTTTTAAGTGTAGGTCTAATCCATCAACACCTACAATATATAATATTAAACACCTGCAAACATAATATTAAACTTGCAACCTATGCCATCGATCTCACGACAAAAATATTGTTAACCAAAATCTATGAAAACATGAGATCAAAGTAATATAAATAGAAAAAAACATCAAAAACAAATATTTTCATCAGGATCCCTACGTAGAGGTCGTACGGGTCCGTACGGATCTATACGGTACGGCCCTACAGCAGGGGCCAAAGTAAAAAAATTTTGAATTTTTTTCGGTGACGAAGTTTGCCAAATTTTATGTCATTTTTTGTTTCTTGAGCCTCTTGGACTCAACGGCGACGTCCGTTTGAGCTCTGGAGGTGACCTGCAAAAGTTGATTTTCAAAGATCACCAAAAAAATGTTAGATTTGCTAGGGTTTGGTCCCATTGGGCATGCCAAATGTAATTAGGGTAAAAATTGTAAATCAAGGGCAAATGTATAAATAATGATAAAACCCTAACAATGCACAATAGAGAACAAGACAACATGAAAACTAAAACAATAAACACAAATGCAGACTAAAATCTCCATGCTATTCTTGATTGATCTCCATTGTTCTTCTCCACCTCGCATGAGAATGCAAGATTTTGAAGGTTTGATTGAAATGTATGTTGGTTGCTCAATTCAACAACATAACGATAAGATGAAGATGATAGAGGAAAATAGATAGATAGATGAGAGGATTGGAAGAATTTTGGCAGAGTGAGGATACTAGAAGAAGATGGATGTCAAATGGTCTGTGTGAGGCTAGATTTATAGGATGGGGCTGATTTGATTTGATGGCCAAGATTAAAAGTCAATTGTGTGATGTGTATGGCTAGGATTAAAAGTTGATTTTAGTGCCTATAAAATTAGGATGTGAGGGAATAAGTGGGATTCTTTTATTTATTTGAGAGAAAAGATGCTTTATGATGCACAAATAAGTGGGGCTAAAAATAGGATGTGAGGGGAATCTTATAATTTAAATAATAAAATTATTTAAATAATGAGAGACATGTGTAGGATAAGCCTAATTTAAATAATAAATTATTGAAATTAGTTGTGCATGTGAAGAGTTGTAGTCATGTGACACATGTTGCAATGTGGGATTTGATTTAATATTTAATTTAATTTTTTTGTGGGACATGTGAAGAGGAAATTAATTAAATAAAGAGGTTTATTTAATTAATTGAAAAAGTGATCAAGTGGGATAAGTGGGATAATGTAAGTGGGATAAATGGGATAATGTAATGACCTAGGATAAATATTACAAGATATTTTACAAGGTCAGGTATGATTAGGTGATGTTATGAAATGGACAATTTTTGGTGTCTACAGATTCTTGAATAATATATTGGGCAGCTTTGGAGTGTGGGATTTTTCTCCTGAAAGAGTTTCCCCAAGTAATTACTGTGTTGTGGTATGATTTCTATTTGTGTTTATTTCTATAATTATTATAAAAATCTAAAAATTTCAGCATATCCCTCCCCTCAATATTAGTGTAGGAAGTTGTTCCGCTACCTTAGCTTCCTTACAAAAACCAAAGTTCCCCTACTTAGAAGGTGGCTAGCCTCAAAATTATTCATTAATTGCATTCATGAGGTTTACTAGAATTTCCCAATTAGAGAATGCTTTGGTTGGTCTATTCAAGGGGCTACATAGGAATATCAATAGTCACTCACATGAAATTGTTAGGAAAAGTGTCTCAACCTTGTAACTACTAAAGGTTACTATTGATGCAGGAGCATCCAGTGGTGTAAGGACAATCTTGCATCACCCAAAAAAAAAAAAGTGTTTCAAAATTGTTGATGTTCTACCCATTTCTTCTCAAAATCTGTGGTTCTGGTCCCATAATCGCCTGAATAATAATGTAGAACTTTCAGTTTTCCCAAACTACTAAAAATAGTAAACTGTTATTTTTAGAAAGTTTGCATTTGGGCACGGAATGAAGTCAAAATTTATAGGAAGTTACATAATGGAAATATAAGACCATTGGTGAAGGAATCATATGAAGATCATTTGCGAGCTGAAAGATATAAAAGTTTACGTTTCCTGAAAAATGCCTGAAAATTATTCAAACTCAGGTTTGAGGCACTAAATAGCCCCGTACGGGCCCAAAAATGGCCAGAACTGGTAGAGCTAGCTCTTAGTACGTAGAGCACTCCGCGAGCTTTCTGACGCATAAAACAGTTCGTCAATCGAAGTCCCGGATCAAAAGTTATGGCTCCCGGAAGTTGACCTATTTTTGGAGGGAGATGCAAAATTTGAAATTTGGTTGTTGGCCGCCAAAAAGGCTATTAATAACCATTTTTGGGAACCCTGGGTGGTAAGAGAGTTAAGGGGGCAAGTGTAGAGTCAAGAATAGGAAGGAAAATAGAAACCCTAGCTGATTTGGGGGTTACAGAAGGCGGAAGATTCGAGAGCCTGGTGATGGTAGCTGTAGTGTGTTGCAACCTGTAGAGGACTGATTCCTCTGATTGTAATTAAGCTTCTGTAATGTAATGAGTTGCCCAGATCAATAAAAGAAAGTTCTATTCTTTGTGTTCAATTTCTATTATTGTGTGTTTTATGATTTACCCCCTTCATCAAGTGGTATCAGAGCGAGGGTTCCTGAGTGTGTAGACAGATCGCCGACCGTGAGGTAGTTTGCACCAGGACTTGAGGTTGTGGGTTTGCTGCGGAGACCAAGATGCCTCCACGAAGAAATCATGTTGGGAGGAATGCTTTAACAGAAGAGGGTTTTAGAGCCCTACAAAGGCAAATCAATGCATTGCAAGAGGAGCTACGAAGAGGGTTTAAGCCAAGGACAAAAGAAGAAAGTGAAGATGAAGTTGAAGAAGAGCTATCTGAGGAAGAACAAGAAGCTGCCGAAGATGCTATAGAAGTAAGGTTGTTGAGGGTCATTTCAAAGATTGGAAAGAGGCCCAAGATCGAAGTTTCTACATATTCTAGAGATTTGAATCCAGAACAGCTTATTGATTGGATCAATGACATGGAGGAGTATTTTGAGTATGAAGATGTGGAGGACCCAGATCGGGTTAAGTTTGCAAAAACAAAGTTGAAGGGCCACGCTAATATTTGGTGGAAGGAGGTCCAATTAGAGAGGAACAGAAGAGGAAAAGCAAAGATCACCAGATGGGATCAGATGGTTGAGAAATTGAAGAAGCAGTTCATTCCTGTGGACTATGAGATGGAGTTGCTGAAGAAGCTGCAAGGACTGAAGCAAGGTAACAAATCTGTTAAGGAGTATACAGAAGAGTTTTATAAAATTACTATCAGGACAGGTCATGCAGAGCCCAACAAGGAGAAGGTAGCCCATTACATTAATGGGTTGAGGCCGAGTATTCAAGAGGAGTTGAGCCTAGTCAGAATGACCACCATAGAAGATGTGTACCAGTTTTCTCTGAAGGTGGAAGAAAAGATGAACAAAATATTTGATAGCAAGCAAAGGGGAAGAGGTCAAGGTGGAAGGACTGGTGGAAGACCCTATGGAGGCCGTAATGAAGATCAAAAGAAAAGTGAAGAAGCAGGAACCAGTCAAAATCAAAGAGGGGATAATACCTACTGCCCTCGTGACCAGAACAATGGTGATCAAAGAGGAAGAGGAAGAGGCAAACCTGGGCAAGGACCTGGAAGAGGAGGTTTCAGAGGAGCATGTTTCCAATGTGGAGAAGAAGGGCATCGAGCATATGAGTGTCTGCAACATCAAGGAAGGACAAATAGAAGACCTGAAGGTAATGCACGAGTTGCACATGTAGATGAAGATGTACATTCTGAGCATTCTGAAGATGCTGAAAGGGGAGAAACCCTAGTTGTCAGAAGAACCTTGCTGAATGAGGAGAAAGAACCCAATCAGAGGAAGAGTTTATTCCGCACAAGGTGCAAATGTGAGGGTAAGTGTTGTGATATTATTATTGACAATGGAAGCACTGATAATTTGGTTTCAGAAGAGATGGTTGACAAGTTGAAGTTGACAATAAGAAAGCATCCACATCCATATCGGATTGCATGGTTGCAGAAGGACCATAGAGCTTTGGTCAATGAGCAGTGTTTAGTGAAGTTCAAGATTGGTGACTACCATGATGAGGTGCTGTGTGATATCATACCGATGGATGCATGTCATATGCTGTTGAGGAGGCCGTGGCAGTATGATAGGAGTGCTGTCCATGATGGCCGTGCAAACACATATTCCCTAACAAAGGATGGAGTTTGTCATAAGTTGAAGCCCTTGAAGGAGGTGGAAGAAAAGGTATGTAGTACTGCCATAATTTGTTTGGTAGATGGTAGGAAATTTTTAGAGGGTATGAAGCATGAGCGTCATTACTTTGCATTGATTCCTAAGATTAGTCAAGAAAAATGTGAAGATGTACCAGCAGAAGTTTCAGATATGTTGGAAGAGTTCCAGGACATTATCTCTGATAATGTACCAGAAGGTTTACCACCAGTAAGGAAGATAAGTCATCAAATGGATTTGATACCAGGAGCCAGTTTGCCAAACAAGGCAGCCCATAGAATGACCCCTGCAGAGAATGAAGAGGTGAACAGACAAGTTTAGGAGTTGTTGAGGAAGGCACTGATAAGGGAGAGCCTAAGTCCATGTGTAGTACCTGCAGTACTAGCACCAAAGAAAGATGGAGAATGGAGGATGTGTACAGACTCTCGAGCCATCAATAAGATAACGATCAAATATAGATTTCCATTGCCAAGAATGGATGACATCATGGACTGTTTGAGTGGAGCCAAGTACTTCACAAAATATGACCTGAAGAGTGGGTATCACCAAATCCGTATCAGAGAAGGGGATGAATGGAAGATAGCCTTCAAGACAAAGGAAGGTTTGTATGAGTGGTTAGTCATTCCATTTGGGCTAACCAATGCACTGAGCACATTCATGCGGCTCATGAACAAGGTATTGAAAGAATTTTTGGGAAGTTTTGTTATTGTTTATTTGGATGATATTTTAATTTTCAGTAAGACTTGGGATAAGCATTTGATGCATATCAGAAGAGTTCTAGAGAAGCTGAGGGAGGAGAAGTTGTTGATTAATCTGAAGAAATGCAGTTTTGCAAAGGAGTTGGTATACCTGGGATTTGTTGTCTCAGAGGAAGGTCTTAAGATGGACCCAGAAAAAGTAAAGGCTATCATTGAGTGGCCTACACCAAGGAGTGCAACGGAGGTAAGATCTTTTCATGGTTTGGCAAGTTTTTACAGAAAGTTTATCAGGAATTTCAGTAGCATTTGTGCACCCCTAACTGAAACAATGAGAGGGGATAGAAAAGAGTTTAGATGGACTAAAGGGGCAGACAAGAGCTTTGATACATTAAAGCAGAAAGTCGTAGAGCAACCTATTTTGGCACTTCCAGATTTCAATAAGGTATTTCAGGTAGATTGTGATGCTAGTGGTAGTGGTATAGGAGCTGTTTTGAGCCAAGAAGGTAAGCCCATTGCCTATTTTAGTGAGAAGCTTAATGATGCCAAGAAAAAGTATTCTGTTTATGATCAGGAATTTTATGCAATAGTTCAGGCTTTGAAGAAATGGAGACATTATTTGTTACCAAAAGAGTTTGTTTTATATACTGATCATCAGGCTTTGCAGTATCTTAATAGTCAAGGAAAGTTGAACCAAAGGCAATTAAAATGGGTTGAGTTTTTGCAGAGTTATACCTTTGTTTTGAAGCACAGGAGTGGGAAGTCCAACAGAGTTGCAGATGCCTTGAGCAGAAGGCAAAATTTGTTGACAGAAATGAAGATAAAGGTTGTTGGGTTCGATGAGCTCAAAAGTTTGTATCCTAAAGATCTAGATTTTGCAAAGGCTTGGAAAGCTTGTCTGGAGCCTGTTACTTTAGACAGGACAAGATGGTTGGATTTCATAATCCAAGATGGCATGTTGTTTAGAGAAAGCCAGTTGTGCATTCCGAGGAGTTCCATGAGAGAGAACCTGATTAAAGAGAAGCATAGTGGAGGATTGGCTGGACACTTTGGTCGAGATAAGACCATTTCAATTGTTGGTGAAAATTATTATTGGCCACAGTTGCAGCAGGATGTGAGGAAGTTTGTGCAAAGTTGCAGAGTATGTCAGATGGCGAAAGGAACAAGTCAGAATATAGGGTTGTATCACCCATTACCTATACCAGAGAAGCCCTGGGATGATATTAGTATGGATTTTGTTCTTGGTTTACCAAGGACATAGAGAGGACATGATTCTATTTTTGTGGTGGTGGACAGATTCTCAAAAATGGCACATTTTATTCCTTGTAAGAAGACTAATGATGCTGTTCATATTGCAGAGTTATTTTTTAGGGAAGTGGTGAGACTACATGGTCTACCAAAAAGCATAGTTTCACACCGAGATACCAATTTTGTTGGTTATTTCTGGAGGACATTGTGGAAGAAGTTGAAGATAGACTTGAAGTTCAGTTCTGCACACCATCCACAGACTGATGGACAAACTGAAGTGGTGAATAGAAGTTTGGGTAACCTACTACGATGCTTGGTAAGAGATAAGCCCAAGGGATGGGATTTGATTTTACCACAAGCAGAATTTGCTTACAACAATTCTGTCAATAGGAGTACTGGTAAATCACCATTCCAGATTGTATATGGCAATAGTCCAAGAAATGCTTCAGAGTTAAGGAATCTGGATACGGGAGAAAAGACAAGTGCCGAGGCTGAAGACTTTGCAGAACATATGAAGAATTTACATGAAGAGGTGAGAAAGCACATTAATAAGATGACTACTCAATACAAGGCTAAGGTAGATCAGAAGAGGAGGTATAAGGAGTTCCAGGTGGGAGATGAAGTCATGGTTCACTTGAGAAAAGAAAGGTTCCCTATTGGAACATACCATAAATTAAAAATGAAGAAATTTAGACCATGCAGGATCTTGAAGAAGCATGATTCCAGAAATACATATGAGGTAGAGCTGTCAAGTGGGATCAACATTTCCCCTATTTCCAACATCACTGATTTAATAGAATATCATGAAGGTGGAACAGAGGATGGACCAACAGAAGTGCAGTGGAGTATTCCGACATCTACTTCAATAGAGGAGATAGAAGAGATCTTGGATAGCCGTGTGGGAAGGAGTACTCGAAACAGGCAATATGAAGAATATCTAGTGAAATAGAAAGGAAGGCCTATTCAAGATTCTTCTTGGTTATCTAAGGCAGAGGTTGACTGTTTGGGTTTTCCTCACACAAACACCTGAGACGTGACAAGGTCACTTCTCAAATTACCCTGGGTGTCTGATGCAGGAGCATCCAGTGGTGAAAGGGCAATCTTGCATCACCCAAAAAAAAAAAGTGTTTCAAAATTATTGATGTTCTACCTATTTCTTCTCAAAATCTGTGGTTCTGGTCCCATAATCGCCTGAATAATAATGTAGAACTTTCAGTTTTCCCAAACTGCTAAAAATAGTAAACTGCTATTTTTAGAAAGTTTGCATTTGGGTACGGAATGAAGTCAAAATTTACAAGAAGTTACATAACGGAAATATAAGACCTTTGGTGAAGGAATCATACGAAGATCATTTGCGAGCTGAAAGATATTAAAGTTTCTGTTTCTTGAAAAATGCCTGAAAATTATTCAAACTCAGGTTTGAGGCACTAAACGGCCTTGTACAGGCCTGAAAATGGCTGGAACCAGTAGAGCTGGTTCTTAGCACGTAGAGCACTCCACAAGCTTTCTGACGCATAAAACGGTTCGTCAATCGGAGTCCTGGATCAAAAGTTATGGCTCCCGGAAGTTGACCTATTTTTGGAGGGAGATGCAAAATTCGAAATTAGGTTGGTGGCCGCCAAAAAGGCTATTAATAACCATTTTTGGGAACCCTGGGTGGTAAGAGAGTTAAGGGGGCAATTGTAGAGTCAAGAATAGGTAGGAAAACAAAAACCTTAGCTGATTTTGGGGTTACAGAAGGCGGAAGATTCGAGAGCCTGGTGATGGTAGCTGTAGTGTGTTGCAGCCTGCAGAGGACTGATTCCTCTGATTGTAATTAAGCTTCTGTAATGTAATGAGTTGCCCAGATCAATAAAAGAAAGTTCTATTCTCTGTGTTTAATTTCTATTATTGTGTGTTTTATGATTTACCCCCTTCATCAACTATTCTTCCCAATTTTGGTCTTTTCGAATACCCTTTATCTTGAAGAATGGTCTAAAACTTTCAAAGTTTCCAAAAGGGCTAAAAATGGCAAGACTTACTATTTTTAGTAACTATACATTTAACCTCAAATTGACTTGATGTTTTCCCAAAGGGTGTGGAACTTCTAAGTAAACATCTCGGATGAGTTTCGACTCAAGATCGTACCTAGATTGTGAGATATTAAAGTTTCTTTTTTTGAAACTATCAGAAAAAATTTTGAAATTAGTTTTGAGGAACTTAGAGGTCCCTAAATGCCCCAAAAGTTGTCATAATCGATGAAGTGGGTTATAGCTTGATAGATCTCTTCACAATCTTTTTGACACATTAAACAGTTCGTCAATCATACACCTGGATCAAAAGTTATGACCTCCGGAAGTTGGACCTCTTGTTTTTAGGAAATGTGAAAACGTGTTGGACACTCAAAAGAGTTGTAAAGTGGAGAGTTACACATGTTAGTGTGTGATTTGGCACATCATAAGGCATCTTTTGTTGGAGATAATTTGGGCTCCACTTTTGGGTGGTTTTGGCTCATGGTTTTGTAATTAGCGTTGACAGTTTATTGTATTGTATCTCCTATATATCGAGAGCTTAAGATGGAGGTTGTGTGTAAGAGTCTCATAGATGTTTAGTTTCCTCATAGATCTCTAGTTGGTTATACTCTTGTGAAAGCTTTCTCTACAAGTACATTGTAATCTTCTTGATTCCTAAATAATATATTGGGCGGATTTGGAGTGTGGGGTTTTTTACCTGAAAGGGTTTTCCCTGCGTATATCTTATGTTGTGAGTTTTGTATTTGCATTTGATATTGTTATTACCTTTCTATTAATGTGCATCTAATAACTTGTAACAGTAAAAGTTAAAATTTGCATAAATCTTTCCTCAATAGATCAGTGTAGGAAGCATTTTTGTGTACCTTGCTTCCTTTCAATTGGTATTAGAGCATGATCACTTTTGGTTCTAGTTGTTGGGTAGAGGGTTTTTTGAGTTGATCTTTGTTTGAGTGGGAGCTTGTGTAGAGGATTTTGAAATCTTTGTTGGAGGAAAGAGATGGCAAGCACATCTAGGAGGTTTGATTTATAGAAGTTCAATGGAGGCAACTTTGAGTTGTGGAAACTCAAGATGGAGGACTTATTGGTGGATAGAGATTTATGGCTCGCAATATCTAGAACCATGCCATCGGGCATGAAACAAGAAAATTGGGATCTAATGGATCAGAAGGCTAAGGGTCTGATAAGACTCTGTTTGGTTGATTCAGTGCTCCTGAATATCCATGAAGAGAAGACTGCAAAAGATCTCTGGAAGAAGCTTGGAGATGTTTATCAGGCTAAATCCTTGGTGAAAAAGTTATTCCTATGAAAGAAATTGTATTCTCTGAGGATGGAAGATGGAGGATATGTCACTGATCACCTAAATACATTCAATATGCTTGTTTCCCAATTGACCTTTGTTGGTGTGAAGATGGAGGAGGAGGATTGTTGTATTCCATTACTATGTTCCTTACTAGATTCATGGGATCACCTTGTTATGGCCATTGGGAGTACCACTACCACCTTCAAGATGGATGAAGTGGTTTTTCTTTGTTGTTTGAAGAGATGCAGAGAAAGCCTTCTAAATTGGCTAAGGAGGCTCTTGTGTAAAGAGAAGGGAAAGAAAAAGGATAAGAAGAAAGAAGAAAAAGGAAGATCCATATCCCATGGGAGATCTAAATCTCCCAGAGTCCAAGGCCCTATGTTGGAACTATGGCAAACCTGGCCACTTCCGCAAGGAGTGCAAGGAGGAGAAAATGAAAAAGAAGAACTATGATTCAGATTCTGACAAGTCCTCTCAAGATGAAGGAGAAGCGTTTGTCATTGCCTTGGCAACACATGCATTTGAGGATGTGTGGCTTACTGAATTTGGTGCATCTTTTCACATGACCTCACATCAGGGTTGGTTTTTGAAGTATAAAGAATACAATGGTGGAAAGGTGTACTTGGGTGATGATTCTCACCTAAAGATTGTTGGCTGTGAAAGAGTCTTGATTTGATTCCCTGATGGACAAGTGAAGGGAATCAATGGTGTTCTACATATCCCTAGTTTGGCACAAAACCTTCTTTCTGTAAGTAAGTTGAATGATGTGGGTGTGTAGGTTGTTTTCTTGAATAGAGGATGTAAGATGACTAGAGTATCTATGGTGTTGGCTGAGGGTGTTTAGATTGGCACTCTGTTTCAGTTTGATGCATGTGTGGTTCAGTGCAATATTGCCTCTATTTCGAAGAAGAGAGCTTGAGAATCTTCATCCTAACCATTGGAACCAACAGCAAAGAGGACCGTTGTATCTACCTCTAATGTTCATGCTTTCTAGGTACCTAAGGGTGCTCATTCTATGGAGATGAAACTTCTAGCTGAGAAGACAATGTTATGGCACCAAAGGCTTGGTCACATTGGTGAAAAGGGTTTGAGGACCCTAAAAAAATAAAAATCTTGTTGACAGTATGAATGATTATAACCTTGAGTTTGATTTCTGTGAACATTGCATTTATGGAAAACAAAACCATGTTTAGTTTTATTCTAGTTCTCACAAATCTTCTGAGGTGTTGGACTTGACTCATTCTGATGTGTTTGGTCATGTTAATGTTCCTTCGATTTTAAAATATGTTTACTTTGTTTCATTCATTGATGATTACAGTAGAACTAGACATGGGTGTATTTCCTTAGAAGCAAGTCTGAAGTCTTTAGTAAATTCAAACAGTTCAAATCTATTGTAGAGAATCAGAAGGATAGAAAGATTAAGTGTTTGAGGACTGACATGGTGAGTTTTGTTCAGCAGATTTTGACAAGTTCTATAAAGAACAAGGGATTGAGAGGTAGAAGACAACTCTATATACCCCTCAACAAAATGGAGCTGTAGAGAGGATGAATAAAATGTTTATGGAGAGGGCAAGGAGTATGCTAAGTGGAGCTGCCCTTGAACAAAAGTTCTGGACTGAAGCTGTTGCTACCGCTTGTTGTTAGGGGTAAATTGGATTCAACAAATGAATATGCAATAATAATCAATATCAAATACCCAAAACTTCAATGAAATAGTGAACTAAGGAAATCCAATAACAATGAATCAAATAATAAAGCAAACCTTCCTTAGATCGAAGCTTTCATTGATTACCTATCTAAATCATTCTTGCATGTATGAAATGAGGCCCTCAGAGAGTGCACTTCCTTGCTATGCTTCAAGAATGTCGATTGAGAATGGCAGTGATAGTACCACAATGAAGAGAAGCTTCACCACTATGATAGTAGTGTGTAGTGCGTAGTAGCGAATGTGATCACAAGCAATGAAGGAATTGGTGCCAAAGGCACGCTGTAATTCCTGCAGAGTAACAATACTTAAAGCTTGGATGATAGAAATGGAAGAATGAGGTTGCTTTTATAGACTTGGGAAAGAAGAGATCAACAGTATAGAAAGAATGAGAAGATCAACGATTGAGAATAGATGAGGAACGTGCAACGAATAAGAAGAAGACATGTGTCTTGCTTTCTTTTGCATGAGAGGATTTATCAAGAATAGAAGAATGAGTTAAAGAAATTAAAATAATATAATAATCAGTTAAGTGATTTAAAACAAGAAGAAGGGATTTGCATGAGAATAAGAAGATACTTTGCTTTATTAAATATTAGGAATATTTAATTATATGTGCAAAAAGATTGAATTATATTTAGAGATAACTCAATTTAGAAGAAAAGACAACTTAAATAAATATTTGATTTATTTAAATTTAGAGAAGATGTTATTGGAAGAAAACAATTAAATAACTGGAATTATTTAATTTAGAAGATAAGAAAGCTAATTAAATAAATAAATTTATTTAATTATTGTGCATGATTTGGAAGAATAAATAAAATATTTGATTATATTTTATTTTTAGAGATTGAGAGAATTTAAATAAATTTGATTTGATTTATTCAAATTTGGAAGAATGAATTTTATTTAATTAAATAATTAAGAATTATTTAATTGTTTGGAGGAATTTAATTAAATTATTTAATTGTAGGAAGAATATGAATCAAATAAATAAATTTGTTTATTTATTTATTGATAGAAGAATTAAAATGGAATAAATATTAAGAATATTTATTTAGACAGAATCGTGTCATTTTAAGGCATATACATTTTGCCCCTCTTTGATGCAATGTAGTTTACGACGTTGCTTCAAAGAAATATAGTCTGACAATGATACATGCCCCAGTTTGCCCCTAGTACAGGTTATGACGACAGGATGCCCCCTCGGGAGATTGGACGAGAAGAAGGCAAAAGGACGAGAGACGGACAATCTCATGAAGACGAAGGAGAAATTAGGTTGGGATGAAGGAAACAGGACACGTTTTAGAGAAATGGGAAGAAAACTAGAAGAAATGGGTGCGGGAAGTAGTCGCAGTCACCATCTAGCCAGATTAGGGTTTGCATGCTATATATAGGAGCTGGGTCCACAAGACAATCCATTTGTACACTTGTCTTAGTTTGATTTGCTTTGGAGAGTTTAGAGCAGCATAGAGCATAGAGCAGTCAGCATGAGGATGGACATTCCACGCAAGGAGCATCGATTCGAGCGTGTTCGTCAATTCAACTGGCCAGCAGAGGCAGGACTCCCGGTATGTAGCTCAAAAAATTTCTCCTAGGGCTGAGTTTGAATGCAATAAATGCTAGGAGAAAAATAGGTAGATAGATGCGCTAAAAGATAGAGCGGCGCATATGTCGCACGAAACGGCGCATGTATGGTTCTGCAGCAAATACATAAGATAAAGCAACACATATGTGAAGTTCGCGCATGTGTAGGAAACTACAGCACATGCATAATCCTGCAGCGCATATACAGTATGTTGCGGTGCATGCATAGAAGCAACGCATTTATAGCATAGGACAGTGCATTTACCACTTGTTGTGGCACTTATGCCAGAAGTGGCGCATAGGTCAAAAAATGGCGCATTTGTGAAAAAATGGCACATTTACCACTTGTTGTGGCTGATATGTTATAGATAGGCATATTACTTAGCAAAATTGACTTGATTGGCGTCTTGTTCGACACGTCAATTGATAAGCTATCTCTGAGATTGCAGGAATCTAGTCAAGAGATGTAGTGTGCTATTTTGATAATTTTGAAATGCTGAGTTAGTTGATATGGTTCTATATATATGTTGAGTATGGTACTTGCAACTTTAGGTTGACACCTTTCTTTGCTTGCTTGTAGGAGGAGATATGGGATATGTTGCAGTCTAGGGAGCAGTTCCCTATGCCTTTATTGCAGAGATACATGCTGACTGAGATAGATAGAGAGGCGCTTGGTGCTATGGGACTGGATTACATTTGCTTCATGGCTAAGGTTCAGGTGAACCACGGCTTGCTGACTACTACAGTGGAGAGGTTCCATAGTATGGACGGTACTTTCCATTTTCCTACTGGTGATATGACCGTGACACTAGAGGATGTCTACTAGATTTTGCATTTGTCAATTCAGGGTGAGCTTGTGGAGTATGATCCACAGAGAGGTGCGAGACTCGCTGAGTGTAGGCAAGTGTTTGATGACTTGGGGCTAGTTGGACAGGTCATCCCTTGGCAGGATATTCACAATTACTATGACTACTTCCCAAGGATTGTAGCAGGACTGATTGGAGGCGTCGTATGCCTCGACAGGAGATCGCATGGGTTCCCCATTGGATGGGATAGGATCATGGAGAGGATGGTGACAGAGGGCACCCAATATGCTTGGGGAGTGTGCGTACTTGCTCATTTATACCACGATATGCATCAGGTAGTATATCATAGGAGTATGAGCCTATCTGTAGGCATATCACTACTACAGTTTTGGCTATGGGAGCACATAGCGATTATGAGACCGATATGTGTGTTTGATAGACACAGGGGAAAGCCATACAACTATGGCTATGCAGGGGTGATTTCTCAGCATAGGCTAGGGAAGCTAGAGTACTGGAGACATGCTTTGGATGGGGTAGATGTGGTCATCTAGCGACCATATCTAGACTACGAGCCGTGGGAGGACGACGCAGATGAGCTACCCTACTGCTTTCAGACGAGATGGTTGATAGGGTGGACATGCTTCATACTAGAGAGACAGATTATAGGCAGAGTATAGAGATGGTTTGGCAAGAAGCAGGGCATGCCACAGGGGCAGGCTCAGTTTGCACAAACACATGCTAAGAGGGTCAGATGGGGACCGATGGCATATTATGAGGCCCTAGCAAATTTTCGGCAGACACCCTACGTTTCTTGGGACATGAGGAGGGAGATAGCAGACACGAGGATGACTCGGGACTAAGAGGATTGGTTTACTGCTCACCCGTTCTTGAGATACTCAGGACCTGGGGTGTTGATGCCTCGCATAGATGAGGCAGATTCAAATGATGAGGGCCAGGTTGGCCGACGGAGGAGGAAGGGGAGGGGGAGAGGGAGAGGAGGACAAGGGGGTGGTAGAGATGGAGGAGATGATGGAGGAGGAGGGGGAGGAGGTCGAGATGATGGAGGCTGACCTAGACAGAGGCGGAGAGTTAGGGAGGGACCACAGGTTGCACAGTAGGTACCACAACAGGCACCCCAGGGACAGCGGGCACAGATGCCGTCACCTCAATAGGTGGCACAGTAGCAGGTGTCCTAGCCACAGGGGCAGGGACAGGCACAGGCAGCCCAGGGTCCAGCTCAGGCAGATGTCCATGAGAGGACCATAGCTACATTGAGAGGATAGGTTAGATAGCTGCAGGCACAACTCAGGAGGGTTGAGGCTCGACGAGAGACAGACTCAGAGTACATTGCTGGGCTCACTAGAGAGAGACATGGCAGATGCTCGGATACAAGTTATCTGAGTGGAGAGGGATACGGCAGTGGTAGCCCTGAGGACAGATGCGATGAGTAGTTTCCTGGTTGGGCAGGTGCAGTAGGCATATGCACAGCTAGTGCAAGCACAGGGGCAGCTGGCATAGGCACAGACAGAGTTGGTGCAGATGCGAGGACAGCTAGCACAGGTGCAGGGTGAGCTTGCCAGAGTGCAAGATCAGACACAGTATTATCAAGGATTATATCATGGTGATGTGTCTGCCAGTTAGAGGGCTCTAAACTATAGGAGTTAGTCTATGGCTTCGTAGAGAGCAGGTGCATCGAGCTCAGGGGCTTCCGTGATGGGCCTACAGCAGTCTGGGGCCAGCAGAGGAGGAGGAGGAGACACTGCTTGTAGCAGTGGTCCACAACAGCAGGGATAGCAGAGACTAGCAGACTTGCAGATGTTGGGTTTTATGCACCTTTTTGATGGCTCAAATAGCCAGATAGACTTGTGCCATTTTTGTATTTTGAGACATGTATCACCATCCTTGGGATGTACTTTTTGTATATGACACTAATTCAGAGACAAATACTTTGATATTGTACATTTGGACATATTTATGATATTTATATGATGATGCAGCTACTTTGATGCTTTCTATATGTATAAGTTATGATGCATTTCTAGTTTGTATGATGTGATGCACATGTTTATCTAATGCAGACTTAGATGTTTTATTTGATGCTATGTAATGTTTGTCTAATGATGTTTATGTGATGCTATATGACCTAATGCAGGTTTTAGATGTTTTACTTGATATGTTTCTAATGTGTGTGAATGCAAAATGATATCTATATGATTATGCAACTTATGTGATGCACTTAGCTATGTTTTTGAATTTTTTTTGTTTTTTGACACTATATGATGATTGCAACAAACTGTATATGGATGACCTAATGCACTTTGTTATGTATGCAACTGATTTAATCATGTAAATGACTATCTCATATGATATGATATGCAACTATATGGTCTATTTTTGTGATGTCCAAATGTACTCTATTGACACAGAAATGACAGAATGATAGATATAAGATTGATTGATAGAAGAATGACTCGATAGAAAAGAAAGACTCACAAGCTTCACTTTGTATTGTTACTCCAAGCATTGATTAGATCTTTTATTACATGGAATATGGATGCATGGATGTGTGGATGGATGTATGATGGATGCTTTTGCTTTTGACATCTTGATGGTGCAAGTATTTTGAAGTGCTTATTTCATCAATGGGCGATTTTTTTTTGGTACTTTTTGTTTTTGGTACTTTTGTTTTTTTTGTATTTTTCTGATTTTTTTATTTTTTTTGTATTTTTCTGATCTTTTGATTTTTTTGTATTTTTATGATTTTTTGATTTTTTTGTATTTTTAGGCCCCCCTTACATGGGGGTTCTCCTAGGTATAGAACCGGCGAAGATGCATGTTGTTGATTGGGTCATTGGACAACTCACCCTCTAATGTTGCTAACTAATATGCCCCCAATCCGTAAGCAGCTACAATTACATAAGGCCCAAGCCAGTTGGGTTCAAACTTGCCTTTCTTTTCCCTATCTTGTTGATTGCGAGGATTCTCTTTAAGTACTAGATCTCCAACCTTAAATACTCTTGGGCGAACTCTGTGGTTATAGCTCTGTGACATCATCTGTTGATATGCTTTGAGATGGTCAAAGGCTTTCTGTCTACTTTCCTCTAGTAACTCTAGTTCTTTCAATCTGGAGACTCTGTACTCTTCATCTGATATGAGACCTTTCAACGACACCCTGAGAGATGGTAATTCAACCTTAAGGGGGAGGATAGCTTCTGAGCCATAGACAAGGGCGTAAGGTGTATCACCTATGGGAGTGTGTATACTAGTTCTGTAGGCCCATAGAGCGGGATTGAGTTGGATGTACCAATCACGACCAACATCATTGACTGTCTTCTTGAGGAGTTTCAAGATGATCTTGTTGGATGCTTCAGCTTGACCATTGCCTTGGGGGTAGTAGGGTGTAGAGAAACAGTGTTGGATTTTGAATTGATCACAGAGTTCCTAGACATCCTGGTTTTTAAAGGGTCTTCCGTTATCCATGATAATGGATGAGGAAATCCCATATCTACAGATGAGGTAATTCAGGATGAATGAGGAGATTTGCTTACCTGTGATGGTGGTGAGGGGAACGGCTTCAATCCACTTGGTAAAGTACTCAGTGGCGGTTATGATGAATTTATGGTCGTTGGAGGAGGATGGATGGATCTTTCCCACAAGGTCAAGTCCCCATTGGCAAAAAGGCCAAGGTGTCGTTAAAGGTCTCAACTCTTGAGCTTGTGCATGTATCAGGTTCCCATGTATTTGGCACTGCTTGCACTTCTTCATAAACTGGTATGAATCTGTCTCCATGTTCAGCCAATAATAACCCAAACGCATGAGTTTCTTGGCTAAGGAAGGACCGCTAGAGTGTGTTCTGCAAATCCCTTCGTGTACGTCTTGTAAGGTGGTTACGGATTCTTCTTGTTCTAAACAATAAAGTAAAGTACCATCTAGACCATGTCGGTATAGGGTGTCAGCAATAATGGTATAGCGAGAGGTTTGGCGTATAAAGGTTCGTCATTGGTTTGAAGACAAGTCAGGTGGGAGGGTGTTGTCCTTGAGGTAAGTGTAAACCTTACCATACCAAGGTGAATCAGATCCAACTAAAAGGCATATGGTATGGGTCTCAGGAAGATCATAAGTTGGTTGTCGAATAGTTTCCACTAAGAACTCGTACCATGACTCATTCTCTCGTATCTCAAGAAGAGAGTCAATGGTAACCATGGCATCTGCTGCTTTGTTCTCAATGCAAGGTATCTGCTCAAAAGATATAATCACAAAGTATTCCTTAAAGTCATCTACCATCCTTTTGTATGGGATAAGCTTCTCATCTTTGGTTTGGTAATCATCATTGACCTAATTTATCACTAGTTGAGAATCACCATAGACATGTAGGTCTTTGATTTTCCAATCTGTTGCTATCTTGAGGCCAATGACTAAGGCTTCATACTCTGCTATGTTATTAGTGCATGGAAATAACAAACGGTAAGACTTCGGTATGGTATCACCATGAGGAGTTACAAACAAGATTCCTACCCCCGATCCATAGTTTGTGTAGGACCCATCAAAGTATAGTTTCTAGGAATGTGCTGAGATAGTGAATAAGGATTCATCCAGAAACTCAAATTGCATTGGTGTGGTGTCCTATAGTGGTGCATCCGCTAGCTAGTCAGCAATGACTTGGCCCTTTATAGCTTCTTTGTCTACATACTCAATGTCGTATTCACTTAGGAGCATTACCCAGTTGGCTAGGCGACCTGTAAGAGTTGCTTTGCTTAGTAGGTATTTCAGTGGATCTATTTTTGCAATAAGTTTGACTGGATGTGCAAGCATATAATGTCAAAATTTTTGGGAAGCAAAAACTACCGCAAGACATGATCTTTCTATCTGAGAGTATTGCATCTCATAGCCCACCAATGGAGGTCTCCTACATTAGCACTCATTGCTAAGACACCTATGGAGGTGTGGTCTGGTAAAAATCCTTCATTGAGACACATTTGAGTATTTGGTTGTGAGGCATATGCACATGTGCCTAAGGAGAAGAGGTCTAAATTGGAGAACAATGCTGTGAAGTGTATCTTCATCAGTTATGGCATCACTATGAAAGGGTATAAGCTTTGGAATCTAGCAGCTAAGAGAGTTCTATATAGCAAAAGTGTGAGCTTCAGAGAGCTCAACCCTTCTTTATTGTCTTGCAGCCAGAGAAAGAAGAGAAGAAAGAGGATGTGGTTCATCTTCCTTCCACCCATGAGAAAGTTGAACCAAAAATATCTATTGGACCTGATAATGAAGAGAGCTCTAGTAGCTCTAAAAGTTTAGAATAAGATGAAGAACTCAGCCTCAATCTTTGAGGAGGTTCATGTTAGGAATTTGTAGGCCTAATTAAACCAATTCCACATAACCCAATAGGAGAATAAGATGCAACAAATAACCATAAATGCAAAGATCAAATGAACAATCAACAAGATAACACAAGATATACCTTGGAAAAACCCTCAAGAGGGAAAAACCTAGCCTCCAAAATCATCCACACTCATATGTATTATTCAGCATTATCAAATTTCAATACATGCCACGAGTCTCCATGAATACCTTTGAACCATCAAGCACCTCCAATGCATCCTCCATGTATCCAGGCATGAATCCACACACCACCTACCATGCTTCACAATATGCACTTATAGGAGAGAGCTCAAGACAATGATAGCCTCTCACAAATCTCCAATCCACCTACAATGAAATGGCTAACCCATCCCAAACCACTAACCATGTGCTTGCTTTTATAAACCAAGTTCACACAAATACAACTTGTGGTATTGGATAAAACCACGTGTTCCCAAACCATGGATACACAAAACCATTAGCCTATAAAACCATTGACCCCCATTTGACTATTGATACTAACTTTTCCCAATTAGTCAAATAATACAAATAAATAATTAATTACTTTGTCTCCCACACACAAAATAATTAACCCAATGTTACATACAACTTATACAAGTGGTAACCAAATAAAATAATACAATATTATGCAAGGTGTACAACACCTATTTCTCAACATTCTACCACTTGTTGTAGACATTGCATAAGGGTCAATCAATGAAATACATCATCATAGGTAAACATGAAATCACATGAATCTCCAACATACTCTCGTGCTCCATCAAGATACCTGCAATAAAATCAAAGTGACCACTATCTCAAGCAAGAACTCCTCTTATCCTCCAATGTGCCACCTATGGAAGAAAAGTAGCATGCCAAGGTGAAGATGAACCAATCCAAAGAACACAAGCATCAAATCCAAGTGATAACACAAGGCTCCAAGCTATTGTCAAAGGTAAAAACCCCACATGACTAGAAATAGCACCCACAACATATTCTAATACATCCAACCATCCATACCTCATAGGTATCAAAATCATCAATAAACTCGTGCCAACAACATATCTAACACATATACTGCAATCACAAGCTCCGTGTATAAAACTTGTCAATGAAGAACACATACATCTAGGAACTCCCACTGCATGGGTAATGTCAAATCTGAAAAATCTCCAAGGCACATCAAGTCTATCAATCAACACTCAAACCAAGGTGTGGCTAATCAATAAGCCAATGTAGTATCAAGAACAATCACAATGATCCACACATGCAAGATAAATCACTGCATACTCTCTCACAACATGTCACCATAACTATCCCAAGTCCAACCATATGAACATGATCCTCTAGGAAGTAGCCATAAGACAAAGAGAGAAAACCTGTAAATCATAATGTCCTTCTACAAACACCTCAAAGTGCTAAGTTGTGTCAAGTATGATATCCTCTACAACCCTAGATGAAAAGCCTCAACAACACCATATTGGAATTAGGGCAAACAACTGAGAGGGGGGGTGAATCAGTTGTCACTAAACTTTAACACTTGCTATAATTAATTGTTCTCTACCACTTATTTATAGATCATTATTATAACCATGAAAGCACGAATCAATAACACATGGGTAGAAACACAAATAACACACTTGACACCAATATTTTTAACATGGAAACCTGGTTAAGGGAAAACCACGGTGAGGTTAGTCCTTAAATATTAATACCCTATTAAAAGTATTACAAATGGGGAAGGCACATGCCTTCAGGCTCACTGCCTAGAGCTCACTACTCAAAGAGGCTCATTTCCTACATAAATGATTATAAGAAGATTACAGAGTGTTTGAACTGATGAATAGCATCTACCAATGCAAGAATTCAGTTCTGGTTAAGTACAGAATACTGATCTTACACACTTCATCCTTGCTCTACCCTGTTTACTATTTTGTCATGATCCGGTCCTCAAATCTCTTCTCCTTCACACTTCTTTTTGATTTTTTTGCACTTACTCCATCATCACGTCACAATCACACACTAAAACACTTGAATCCATTGGCTATATATATCCACATCAAGAAACTCAATCAATTGTAGTCAGCTTCAATAAAACTTAGAACATTTATTAGGCACTCTGCTCTGTCGGCTGAATCTGTGCACAAATATCAATGCAAGCCAAAAACTTGTGTTCCCAAATCATCAATCATGTCAGCTAATACCACTGATTATCACTAATTGCTTATCTAACAACTTTTTTGCATCCGCACCAAGATCAAATACTAGGTCACCTTGTTCTTCTTCTGACTATGCTGACTAACTGGAACCCGATACTCAAATCCTTATAACTTTTGAATCCTTTATCACCAGAGACTAAATCTTTGGATTTAGATAGTCCTAACAATCCTTATCATTTCCTTAGATCTGCAGTACACTATAAATTACCACCGGAGAGATCCGGACCAAGATACCGGACCCTGTCACATGCTCTGTTTCTGACTACCCAGACTTAGCCAAATCTTCACTCTGACTTCTGGTATGAACAAATTATGCAATACGGATGTGTAAGGTAGACTTAGTTGCCATCAATGACAACATCTATCATGCATAGCAGTGTCTCTTGCCAACAATATCCCCCTTTGGCATTGATGGCAACACTTAGTGAAAAATGACTAAGTGTCTGAATAACTCCCCCTTACTAAGTACACTTATGCTTTTCACTATTCTCCAATGCACCCCCTTTGTTGGATTCCTCATTTTTCACTGCTCTTCACTCCCCCTTTGATATCAATGTCAAAGGGTGGGATCCACAAACCAAAATTAACACAAAAATTCTATATACCAAGCCGCATATGTACAAACAATCCTTAAGTCCTATTTACATATACTTGAGTACATCTCCAAAAATGTTCTTCAATTTTGCCAGCTCACTATCCCAACTCTTCTTCATATTGTTCAAAATTGAGATATGACCACTGAATAGGAAAGCTTGCAATTCTGTCGTTCGCAAATCAATGGATCACTTGATTGAGCTGCAGTTTGGGCTTCAGTTAAAGCATTAAACATTGCTTCCATTTTGGGGGAAATTAGTCCCCGGAGCTCACTCATCTGGGCCTCTATGCTCTCCTTTTCTTTTGTCAATTTCTTTATATGTTCAATTAGGCTGATCACTTGACCTTCCTTTCTTGCCACTGATGTAGTCACAGGATCAAAATAATTTGATACACTAGATAATTTTTGCTTAGATACTTTTATTTTATCTTCAAGATCTTCTAAGACTTTAGGCTAGGATAAGAAAAATTTAAATACTTTTCCTCCTTCTGTAAGAGCATTTTGAATACTCTTTACACTGGCATCCAACACCATTCTATCAACTCCAATCAAACCTTTAAGAGCATCAAATCTTTTATTGTTGAATTCCTTTTGGACCTTGACCTCTGTAGACTTCTCTAAAGATTCAAAATGAGAGCTTACCGAGTTTATCAATTTCTTTAACTATCTGGAGGGGAATGCTAAAGAATCCTTCTAGTATGTTGGCATGATTTTCTCTAAAATCTTTGATGCCAGACCAAGTAGCTTGCTGTCTTCTATATTGTGAGACTTTAGTATATCTTCTCTTGCCTTGGCTTGAGCTATAGAAGCCAACTTTATCTTCTACACTAGAGATAAGGTATCAAAATTTATTGGACCTTGAATTATGTCTTGATCTTCTTCAATTTGTTTGCCTCTTTATAGAATTTCCTTCACTACTTCTGTAGTGTCTCTTGCCCAAAATGATGATGTATCTATCTGATCCTTACTGGTACTGTCGACTGGATTGTCCTGCTTGGGCTCTTCATCAACCTTTGCAATCTCTACTTCATTTTCATTTTTCTCCTTGGCCTTTTTTGCTTCTTGGTCCTCTCCTTCTAATTCATGCTTTTTATTCTTCAATGAATTATCTTCAATTTGATCATTAGCTTTAACATGCATCTTTGTATCTTCTTTGCAAGATTGATCCAGAGGAATTTGAATACCTCTTGTATCATCAATTTCATCTATCATCTTTACATCTTCCTTGTTTATTGCTTCCTCTTCCAGAATAGAGGAGTCATCTAACTCAATTTGTTGCTCACTGATCTTCAATTCTTCAACATCTAGAATTGAGAAGTCAATCCCATCATCAATCTCTTTTTCAACAATAGGAAGATTATGTCTTTTCAGTGCATTCAGAAGAATCTCCTGAGTATCTTTGACTATCTCATCTATTTCACCAAGAATGAGTTTATTCATTCTCTTCTTACTCCTGAAGTCATCCTTCACTTCCTTGAATATCATGTTCATCTGATCTGGAGTAATTTGAGGGCACAAATTTATCAACACATGCTCCCTAATCTCCATGTCTTTACCTTTTGCATTTTCTTTTCTTAACTCCAGAATATCTACAAGACATTTTTGGATTTCAGAAGTTATTTCAATCAAATCCTTATTGTAGATGTTCAAATATTTGACTATTGCTTCTTCTAGAACCCTCTTATCAGCATCACTATAATGATCAAAGAATCCAGTCATTGGCCTTATGTTACCATCTACAGTGACTGATTTGATGATGTCATCCACAAAGAGAGTAGGCTTTTCAACATATGTTTCAGTCTTTTGCCTCTTGCTTTCTCTTTTGCTTTTAGAGGGCTTCTCCTTAGACACCTTGGTTGCTTTTGTGCCTGATGCCTTTAATTCTTTGACTTCAATATCAGAATCAGTTTCTTCTTCATCATTCTTCATGCCTTTATATGTCTGGGAGGCCTTAGTTTTCACCCTTTTCCCTTCTTTTTCGGATGATTTGCCTTCCGTTTTCTCAGGTTTGGCAGGTTTTGGGGGAACAGGGGTAGCAGTAGAGCTTCTAGTTTTTCTAGGCTAGCTGGAGGAGACTTCTAGAGTACTTCCTTGTTTCTTATCCTACTTCTCCTTTTCAACTTTTTCTATCCTTTCTTTGTTCTGCCTCGTAGCTTCCTTAGTTATGCCAATACTTTCAGCATACATCTCTACTTGCTTCTGAGCTTTCCTTTTGATTTCTGGTTTTCTAAGCTCAACATGTAATTTCATACTTAGTTCCTTATACGTTCCAAATATTTCAACTGTGGTATCCTTTGGCTTGTTTAAAAGATGTTTAGCATACATGTCTAATACTTGCCCATCAACTTCATAACCCATAGGCATAATCCATACTGTTCTTGGTTCAATAGCTTCCATTAAGCATTGGTCTGTATCTACCATAAAACATACTGTATCCTTGTATTTTTCAACTATAGAGGAAGGGATTCCCTCCCTTGAATGCATCATGCTCTAAAAATTCTTAAAAAATCCCCAGAGATCTATCCTTTGAGAATTGGCATCTCCAATATTGTTCAAGTGCTCTCTTCTCTGAATAGCAATAGGTTTATCACTGGTCCAACACATGCTTTTCTTGCTAGGTAAATCATTCATGAAATAGAAGAACAAACATAAGACCAGTGTACCATACTTGAAGGTGTTCTTCTTATCCTTCTTTACCTTATTTAAATTTTCCATCAGTTGGTTCTGCAACAACTCGCACAAGTCATAGTCAACATTCTCTCTCAACATTTGATAAGCTGCATAGATAGCCATACCAGATACAAAATTTTCCTTGCTGGAATGATAAATCTTGTATCCAATCACCATTGAAGCAAACTTAATAGCTGGATCAATAATATCATTGATAGTCATTGCCCTTTTGTCAAATCTTGAATTGGTAGCATCAGTCACAGTTTGATTCTTTATAGCCTTCAACATTGACAGTCCACCAGATGAGTTTAGCCCTGTCACGGCCTTGATGGTGTCTTTGGTGATTTTGAAAGGTTTCATTATCCACATAAACTCATCATGCATACATCTTAAGACATACTAGACCCATTCATCTTCAACGAAGCATGGAAACCCTATAACTTGAATGAAATGTTTATCATGCAACACCTTATACTCAGGGTTAAGGCCATGAATTTCATCCCTCAGATGATTCTTAAACAAATCTACAAACTTTGAAGCTCCAAATTCATCTATGCTGGCATGATTGTAGGCCCTAATATCCTCAACATGTAATACACCATATGAAACACTTGAAAATGAACATAACGGGTCGACTTCTACTGATTTATGTGGATGCTTCTTAAATTTGGGTCGGGGCCTTTCAGTAATATCAACAACCAATGGTGTAGCCATTGCAAAAGATCACAAGTTCAAAGTTTCACAAAAAATACCTTTTTCTTCATGGAGTTAAGGTTAGCGGATGAATTTGCCGGTTGCACCTCAAATCCTTGAAATCTTAGCTTAGGTGCTCATTTGCTTGCTTTGTTCAAATGAAAAGTTATCCAAATGCTTGAATGAATGACCTTTTATCCTCCGCAAAACCTAATTCTTCATTATAATAAATGCTCTACCCTAACACATCTTGTTACACTATTTTGCATATAGTCAATCTTCAATTGCTCCGCAATCAGTCACATTAGCTTCTTTTCTTCCAGAATTAGCTTCAATAGATCTACAATAGCCCTTTTTAACTTCAATCATTGTGCTAGATTCAGGCACTCACTTACTGGCTGGGGGAATTAGATTTTCCAAGTAGCTCTCCCTGAGCCAGAGCTCCTAATTCAATTCCCAGAGGAATTATCAGCACCGGATTCCAGTGCAGATCCATTATCAACATTCATTTCACCTTTCTTTACCCATGTTTTTCTCATTTCATTCTAGACCTCATTCACATCAATTTTACCCTTGCCTTTTTCTTGTCTTTGCATGTTTTGGTTTCTATTTACTAGACCTTTTCTATTATTCCTACTTTTGCAGAATCTTGCAATATGACCAGATCTATTACAATTAAAGCACACAATATTTCTTTTCTTAATTGCTTGATTCCCTCTTAATTTGCATTGATTGGCCATGTGTCCAAATCCATTGCATACAAAATAGTAGCCATTAAAGGAATTGCCATTTCCTCTATTGTTAGAGTTATTCATTATCATACTTCTACATTCATTGGATCTATGACCATACCTCTTACAATAGAAGCATTGACCAGAGAAGGATGGACTACTATGATTCACTTTACTTCTGCATTGAGTAACTCTATGACCAAATTTATTGCACTTGAAATAATTGCCATTAAAAGATGAATACCTTTGAGCATTGGGTTGTCTCACCGGAGGTCTTCTAGTATTCTTTCTTTGATTTTTTGCATCAGGATTTCTTTGACTGGATCTCGAGCTTTCACCTTTCTCAAATCCCAGACCATGCTTATCATCTGCCTTCTTCTAATTGTTAAGCAACACCTCAAGTTTAGCTGATCTTATCTTGAATTTCTCTTTATATTCATTTGCAACTTCTAGGTCATGTTTGAGAATAAAAATTTGCCTTTCAAGTTCCTTTTCGTTGTCTCTACTTTCATGTAGATCAAACTCTAGATGGCCAGCAATTCCATCCAATTTGTAATATACTTATGTTCTTTCTTTCAGAGTTTGTTTCGAGTCTTCTTCATTCTTCTTTCTTTCCTCAATTTCTTTGGTTAACCTCATCACCCCAGATTCCATTTCATGTTTTACAACAAAAATTTCTTTTGCTAACTTCTCACATTCCTTTGTCTTATTTTTTAGAGTCTCATCCATGTCATTGTCTACATTCTGATTTCCTAGTTGAAGAATTAGCTCCTTTCTCTTTTTATTAGATTTGCTCAATTTTTCTTTTGAAGTCTCAATAAGTCTTCAGCATCTTTAAGGTTTTCTTACAGTTCTTTGACATCTGCTCTAGACTGATCGAGATCTTCTAAAGCAAGTTTAAGTTGTTCCTAAAGGTTGTATGAATCTGATGTAGGAACATCCCTGGTTCAAGAGAAATCTTGCATCAACCAAAAATATTTACATTTCAGTTCTTTCATTTTCTGGTTCAGTTTAGGCAGTTCAGTCAATAGTAGTTCTCAGCTTGTGGTCCGGTTTTGGTATTTCACATCTTGTGGATTTGGACATAGTATCTACATTCATTCATCTACATGAAATCAAGAATTTAGAACATTTGGATCAGTTACTAGAAAGATATCGCTATTAGAAGTTGATTGTTTCCTCAGAGCAAAGCATTCTAACAGTTCCTGATAATCAGCTGAAGGAGAAGGCTTGCAGATCATTCCTTGACTTGCAGATCTCATTGACACATCATTCAATGTTCTATGGTTCATGGCTGACCTTCCCAAAGGGTCCGTACATCATTCCATTCATTTGAGGAAGTGTTTTATGTATTTAGGTCCAACCTATCTATGAACATGTTACAACTCTTCATTGGAGTTTATGACCTTCCCTAGCCGATGCGGAGGAATCTATTGGTCTGGAGATGATATATATTGATGTAATAGATCCTTAGGAAAGCAATTGATGATTTTTAGATTGATCATAGTTTAGATTTGTGTAAAGGAGCTTCAAAGCTTTATCTTGCGCATGTGTGTAATTAGGCATGTGAGCCCTAATTGTAAGCTCGCATGTTGTTGACCAGATTGTATTTGAATTCTTTGATATATTGAATGACTGAATCTGCACTTGTTCCATTTCTTTGAGTTGTTTCCATTGTGTTTACTCTTGATGCATGGTCTGAAAAGTTCATTCTATGAACCCTCCTACCATGACTGCACCAAGTGGTATTAGAGCGAAAGTTTGATTCTTTGGAGTGAATTGGCGAAGGGGATTCTATAAGATCTTGTTGTAAGTAGATCACCTATCCGAGACAGGTTACTTGTACGCAACCAATCGTCGATTGAGAGGCAGTTGTCACTTGTAGCCCGATCGCCGAACCTGAGGCAATTTGCACTTGATCCTAGGAAGATGCCACTGCGAAGAGTTCCTCCTATTGGTACAATGGCTAATAGAATGGATGAGATGATGGAATTGTTGAGAACAATGTGAATCCATTTGGATGTTGTTGGAGAAGATAGGCGAAGAGGATTGACACCTAGACCTAATGTTGAAAGTGATGATGAGGAATAATTTCAATCTATTGAACATACTAGTGAAACCCTAGAAGGTGATGAAGAAGAAGAATCAGATTAGATAAAGATGTTGAGAGCTATTTCATAGATTGGAAAAAGACCTAGAGTTGATGTACCAAACTACACTAGTAATTTGAACCTGGAAGAATTGATTGATTGGATAAATGATATGGAAGAATACTTTGAATATGAGGAGATTGAAGATCCGGAGAAGGTGAAATTTTTAAAAATAGAGTTGAAAGTATATGCTGCTATATGGTGGAAAGAAGTTCAGTTGGAAAGAAATAGAAGAGGAAAATAAAAGATTACAAAGTGGGACCGGATGGTGACAAAGTTGAAGAATCAGTTCATACCTATTGACTATGAGTTGGAATTGTTGAAAAGATTGCAAAACCTGAGACAAAAGGAGAAATCTATGAAGGAATACACTGAAGAATTTCATAAGATGGTCATAAGAATAGGACATAATGAAGCAAGTAAGGAGAAAGTGGCAAGATATATCAATAGACTGAGATTGAACATTCAAGAAGAACTAAGCTTGGTAAAGATGACATCTTTGGAAGAAGCATATCAGTTTGCCCTGAAAGTTGAAGAGAAGCTGAATAAGGGACATGATCAGAGACAGAGAGGTAAAGGAGGTAAATTTTAGAGAGGAAGATCATTTTTCAGATAGGATAGATCATTTGTGGAGCAAAACAAATTTGACAGCCCAGTTAGAAAGGATGACAGAGATAACAATGCTTACTGGAGAGATGATAGAAATTTTTACCGGAGAGGAAATCCTAGTGCATACCGGAATGAAGGATACAGAAGAGAAGGAAGAGGATTTGATAAGAAGACATTCAAAGGTACTTGTTTCAAGTGTGGAGGTGAAGGACATAGAGCATTTGAATGTAATCAGGGTAGTACAAGCAAGAAAACAAAGAATAGTGGGAGAGCAGCCTATGTTGAAAAAGAACCTATTGGATCACCTTGTTTAGTTGGCAATCTAGAGAAAGGAGAATCATTGGTGATGAGAAGAGCACTATTTCAAGTAGAGACAAATGAGGAACCATCACAGAGGAAATGTCTATTCAGAACTAAATGCAAATCAGGAGGTAAGTGTTGTAAAGTTGTAATTGATAGTGGTAGTTTAGATAACCTAGTTTCAGAGGAGATGGTGACTAAGCTGAAGTTGGAAAGGTTGAAACACCCTAAGCCCTATCAGATAACATGGATTCAAGATGATCATAAGGTACTGGTGAGTAAACAATGTCTGGTAAAATTTCATATTGGATCTTATCATGATGAAGTCTTGTGTGATATTATGCCTATGGATGTTTGTCATATCTTGTTGGGTAGACCTTGGTAGTATGATAGAAAAGCTATGCATGATGGAAGAAAGAATACAAATACTATAACAGCAAATGGGAAAATAATTACTATGATTTCTTTAGAAGATGATCCTAAAAATATGGTATGTGGGATGCTAGAATCTGTTTGGTAGATGGAAGGAAATTTCTAGATGGTTTGAAATAGGAAAGTATGTGTTATGCCTTGATTCCCAAGAAGCCTGAAATATTGAAAGAGACTGAACCGGATGAG
Source organism: Cunninghamia lanceolata (assembly GCA_027924645.1). Classification (NCBI taxonomy): domain Eukaryota; kingdom Viridiplantae; phylum Streptophyta; class Pinopsida; order Cupressales; family Cupressaceae; genus Cunninghamia; species Cunninghamia lanceolata. The sequence continues at coordinate 5,496,738 of BSBN01000429.1, read as the reverse complement.
ATAAGAAAGTTACTGATAGAGTATGAAGACATCATATCAAATAATGTACCTAAAGGATTACCACCTATAAGAAGTATCAGTCATCACATGGATCTTATATCGGGAGCAAGCTTGCCTAACAAAGAAGCACATAGAATGACACCGATAGAGAATGAAGAATTGAATAGACAGATACAAGAGTTGTTGAAGAAAGGTTTGATTAGAAAAAGTTTGAGCCCTTGTGCAGTACCCATAGTGCTAGTGTGAGGCTAATTTATTTCACTTCCTTATTTTGATCATTTTACATTATAGTTAGAGACATTTTTAGACATTTAGAGACTATTGATTTCCATTATGCAGAATTAGACTATATCTCCTGATTTAGATTAGTTTTGATTAGTTATGTGGTGATTTGATTAGATTCCATTTTGATGATCTTATGATGCTAGACATGTGAGATACATTTGATGATTATTATTGATGATGATTATGAGCATATTTTATGGATTTGTTATTGAATTCTGATTCTAAGATATTAGATAGAAAATGTAATTTTAAATCTTAATTATGATAGGAGTTGTTTAATGTTGTGTATGAATTATGTGATGACATGATTATTAATTTCTATTTCTTTGGCTATGATATATCTATGTTAGATTGACTATTTGATCGAGTGCGCAGGTGATTTTCTAGGCCACGAAAAATCAGAGGCAGATCTCACACTTATGTAATTCCTTGTTAAGTCGATCCATTCCCAAAAGGGATGAGGATTATGTTTGATCGAATGATGTTTTTGGAAATGCTTAATTTTGATTATTGGCCTAGTTCACCCCTTTTATTTGATTTAATATATGTGTTGTAAAATTTATGTTTTATTTCACACCATTTGGTGTTCTTTTATTTATGGGCCATTTAATGTGATTTTACACCTCCCTAAGTGTTGATTAGAGTTCCAAACTTACCCTAGGTGGTACCCCTAGGGTCTAGGGTCCATTTGGACTTACTAAACCCTAGGGTATCTCACATCTAGTCACTCTAAACTTGGGTTTAGTAAAAGTGACGAATTTTCAAAATGGCTAAGGGTGGGAGATGAGTCATGCCTTGGAAAAAGCCCATCTCCCTTCCCAAGGATTGGGGATTCCTCCACCTTGAAGACTTGGGGAGTCTTCAAGACCCCCAAGTGTGTGGAACCTTCCTCTAAGACTCTCACACATGTGTGAGAGCATCTTGGAGAGAAGGGGCTCTCTTGAGGAGTAAAGGGATGACATGTGTAATCCCTTATCCTCATAGAGCCATGAGGAGAATTGCCACCTCTCCACTTGGGCTACACAAGTAGATAAGGTGAGGGTTTGAATGGATTAGAGGGTGACACTTGTCACCCTCACATTCCTTCTCCCTTGCAAGTGGCATGGGATGAGGAAGGAGAAGGTGACAAGTGTCACCTTCTCATTCCTTAGAGCCTATTTTCAAGGCCTATTTTAGCTCCTCTTGGAGAGGAGTTGGGGGTTCTTGCTTTTTAAAAAAATTCTATCTTTGGAGGTTTTGGGAAGTGTTGGAGAAATCTTGGAGGTTTGGAGACTTGGAGAAAGCTTGTGGGCTCTTAAGGTAAGCCCTATGGCATTAGCCATTTCCTTATGCTTATTTTTATTTTGTTGTGTGCTTGAAATTTTGTGTTGAGTGTTATTTTTTCTTTGTGTGGGTTTTGGGTGTTGGTAAGAGCATCTCCTTTGGAGAAAAGGCTCAACTCGTATGGGGTGGGGGAGAGTGAACCTCCTCAAGGTCACCTCCTGGTGTTGTTCTATTTATAGCCTTGAGGGCATTCTATGGTGTTTGGGAGTATTTTGGATTGCAAGAGTGCCATGGTGATTTTGAGTTTTATAGAGATATTATTTTGGCTTGAGGCCTTGTGGTATTGTGATTATTGAGTTTTGAAGTGACCTCTTGAGTTGAGGGGTCCACTGCCCTACCCCCTCCAAACTCATTTTAATGAGTTTTGTATTGTGCAAAATCCTTGGGTGAATTTGTGTTGTTTGTGATTTCTTTGTTGTGGTGTGAAAAGAATCTCGTGTGAGATCTACCTCCCTAACTCGGGGGTGACCCACTAGCGGGTCTATGGTAGGGAGGAGGATGATTTGCGTGGCTTGGTTCCCCCTCTTGTGTTTATTTCATTGCAGGTCATTTTTGGAGTCTTGGAGATTTCGAGAAAAAGAGTGTTTTAGTCTTATTTGCATTAATTGTGTTCGCTAATTTTTGAGAGCCATGGCCTTGGAGGCCTTATTGTATTTAGTTATTCAGATTGTTGCATTCCATTGTACTTGTTGTGAAAAAGATTTTTTAATGTGTAATACCTCTTACTATGATTTCAAAAATATGTTTATTATGTTGTTGTTTGTGTTTATGAGTTGTGGAAAGTTTACCAAAAGAAAATACATCTTGCTGCCATTTTATTTTAGAAGGGAAAACTTATGTTATCATTATGATTTCGTTGTATGTTCAGCTAGAAAAGAAAATAAATCTCTCTATTGATATGATCTTTAGTAATAAAAAAAATTTAATGCTTAGATCTCTCCATGTTATTCATTGTTTTGCAAGAAGTAAAAATAGAAGCAATCTATCATATTTAACTTGCTGCTAAAAGGAGTTAGTTCTAAAATGTCCTTAGCTATATATTTTAAGTCATTTAAATTTACTGTTATTGTGAAAATTAATAATATATATATATATAATTTTAGTAATCTAGACTTACTGTTCTTCTTTCTTTAATTATAAACTAAATAGACTATGTATATATGTATTTTATAATATATACATATGTATATATATACAAAATATATATATATATATACAAAATATATATATATAATACTAAATGAAACTGGTTTTGAATAGTAAAGAAATCGAATGACATATTTTGTTACTGTGTATACTTCAAAATTTATATAGAGTTCAGAGGAAAGAAATAATGAATATTTTATTGGAGGGGAGTTGAACCCTAGCGAGGGTTCCAGCCTTGTTTTCTCTTAATAAAAAAAAAATTGTTGGGATATATATATATATAAAAATAATTTTAGTAATCTAGACGTATTGTTCTTCTTTCTTTATTTATAAACTAAATAGACTATGTATATATGTATTTTATAATATATACATATGTATATATATACAATATATATATATATATATAATACTAAATGAAACTGGTTTTGAATAGTAAAGAAATCGAATGACATATTTTGTTACTATGTATACTTCAAAATTTATACAGAGTTCAGAGGAAAGAAATAATGAATATTTTATTGGAGGGGAGTCAAACCCTAGCAAGGGTTCCAACCTTGTTTTCTCTTAATAAAAAAAAAATGGTTGGGGGTCGGCGGCCATGCCGTCGCCTCCAGCTCTGTGTTAAGTTCGAAGAAGTTGGGGGGGATGATCCCCCCACCCACCTCCCACCATACGATAGGGGTGGGTGGACCCCCCCCCCACAACATACATTGTTAACCAAGAAAAAATGGGGGTTGCGAACTATTGGCAGCGGCGCTACCCACCCAAAACAAGCCATCTTTCTTCCCTGAGGCAAAACGGCCATTCGGCCTCCCTTCTCTTGGCTGTCATTTTTCATCTCTGCAAACATTAAAACAAAATAAAAATATAATATATATATATATATAGTCCTCTGCCAATTTTAAAACTATAAAAAAAATAATTTACACTTCCAGATTTATACTAACTGTATATATATATATATATATATTTATATATATACACAAAATGTATATATATACCAAAAAAGGGATATACCTTGTGTATACACCATAAAAATATACCTCTGTGAGAAGTAGTAACATGGCTGCCACTCCATCTTCAAACCCTAACCTGCAACACAAATGGGAAAACAAAAAAAAAGAGAAGAGAAAACAAGAGAAGGATAGAGAAGAATGAGAGGAATAGAAGAGATATTAGGGTTAGGGCATTCTTTTAGAAAACAAATAAAATATTAGAAAAGGGCTGAGTTGGAGGATGAGTGGGAAAATAGTAGTGTTATTTTATTTATTTCATTCATTTCTCCCATGTGCATGAGAATTCAAACTTCCCTCTCTTTTGCATTTTGACTTTTTTAGATTTATTTGCCTTCCTTAGTGTTTTAATTTATTTTGATTTAAATATTTTTTGGGGATTTATTTTAAATGGGGAAGGGGATTTTTTATTTAATTGGGATTCTTTATCCCTTTGTAAGTTATTTAATTTGGACACCCTTATTAATTATCTGTGGGGTTTTAATCTAATTTATTGGGAAAACCTTTTAATATAATTATTTTAATTTAATCGACTTTTATTATGGGAAGGGATGTTTTACTTTTTCCCTCTTTTAATCTTTTTAACTTGAGTTATTTAATAAATATAATTGTTGCAATTATATTTATTAAAGGACTTAATTATTGAATTTTATTTTGGTCGTTTATTTAATTTTGAGTTTTATATTTTGATGAGTGGTAAATTCTATTTTGACCCTTGGAATTATTTAATTTATTCTTATACTTTATTTATTTAATTTTTGCCTTAATTATTTCATGGGAAATTCTTTTTAAAATATTTATTTTATATGTTGAAAACGCGTTATGCTACCGAATTTTCTCAAAATTTAGGTTTTTATTTTAATGGCATTTTTGTGACATTTATTTTATCATTCCATTTCATCATGCGACCATTATATCATTGAAGTGTTATTTTTTATTCAATTTTAATTATGCATTAGAATAGGGTTTGATTTCGATTCAGTTGAAATCATTTCACTCATTTAGGTAACTTAGGGTTTTGAATTAAATCGATTCTAACCCTAGTAGTGACGCTCATCGCGTCGCATAACCCCCTAGTCAGCTATCATCACACAGGGGATTGCATAGGTAGACACTCTTCCCTGAGTATTATTTGACATGTTTACGCCTTATGCGTATTGCCATCGAGCACGCTGATGCGTGTGAGGGGGTTTCTAGGGACACGTGGAAAAGTTTTTGATATTTTGTGTCATGACCACATGACTAATGTGGACATGACACGTGCGTTGCATGTCGTGACCACATGGGAAATGTGGGAATGATAGCTAGCACCTAAGAAGGATGGAGAATGGAGAATGTGTACTGATTCTAGAGCAATAAACAAGATCACAGTTAAGTATAGATTTCCTTTACCTAGGATGGATGATATTATGGATTGTTTGAGTGGAGCAAGATATTTCACAAAAATAGACTTGAAGACAACTGATGTATTGTATGTAGCTAACCTATTTTTCAAGGAGATTGTGAGATTGCATGGATTACCTAAGAGTATGGTTTTAGATAGAAATACAAAGTTTGTTGGATACTTTTGGAAGACACTTTGGAAGAAGATGAAGATAGATTTGAAGTTTAGTTCTACTTTTCATCCACAGACAGATGGACAGACAGAGATAGTAAATAGGAGTTTGGGAAACTTGTTGCAATGTTTGGTTGGAGACAAGAGTGGAAGTTGGGACTTGATTCTTTCACAAGCAGAGTTTGCATACAATAATTTGGTGAATAGGAGTACCGGAAGAACACCTTTTGAGATTGTTACCGGAGTAAATCCTAGAGGAGTTGTAGAATTAAGAGATATCAATACAGAAGAGAAGAGGAGTACAAAAGCAGAAGAATTTACAAATCATATGAAGATAGTGCATAATCAGGTGAAGAAGCAATTGGAGGACATGAACAGTAAGTACAAAGAGAAAGTAGATGAGAAGAGAAGACATAAGGAATTTGAAGTTGGAGATAAAGTGATGGTGTACTTAAGAAAAGAAAGATTTCCAGTTGGGACATATAACAAGTTGAAGATGAAGAAGTTTGGACCTTGTAGGATACTTAGGAAATTGATTTAGGAAATGCATATGAAGTGGAATTACCAGAGACATTGGGTATTTCACCTATTTTCAACATTGCAAATCTTTATTAGTATCATGAAGCAGAGTTCAGTGACAGCATGGAAGAAGACTTGAAGAAACAGTTACCACAACAAGCACCGGAGCAGATTGAAGACATTTTAGACAGTAGAGTTGGACGCAGCACTAGAGGAAGATAGTACAAAGAATACCCTATGAAGTGGAAAGGTATACCAGAAGAAGATTCATCTTGGATTTTTTAGGCTGAGGTGGACTGTCTTGGTTCTCCCCTAGCCCCAGCAAAGTGAGGGACTCACTTTTTCAATAACCCCAGATGTCTGATGCAGGAGTATCCCTGGTTCAAGAGAAATCTTGCATCAACCAAAAACATTTACATTTCAGTTTGTTTGCATTTCAATTCTTTCATTTTCTAGTTCAGTTCAGGTAGTTCAGTCAGTAGCAGTTCTCAACTTGTGGTCTGGTTTTGGCATTTCACATCTTGTAGATTTGGACTTAGCATCTACATCATGTCAAGAATTTAAAACATTTGGATCAGTTACCAAAAAGATATTGCTATCAAAAGTTGATTATTTCCTTAGAGTAGAGCATTATAATAGTTCCTAATAATCAACTGAAGGAGAAGGTTTGTAGATCGTTCCTTGACTTGCAGATCTCATTGACACATCATTCGATGTTCTATGGTTCATGGCCGACCTTCCCCAAGGGTCTGCACATCATTCCATTCATTTGAGGAAGTGTTCTATGCATTTAGGTCTAACCTATCTGTGAACATGTTACAACTCTTCATTGGATTTTGTGACCTTCCCTGGCCAACATGGAGGAATCTATTGGTCTGGAGATGATATATATCGATGTAATAGATCCTAAGGAAAGCAGTTGATGATTGTTAGATTGATCATAGTTTAGATTTGTGCAAAGGAGATTCAAAACTTTATCTTACGCATGTGTGTAATCAGGCCTGTGAGCCCTAATTGTAAGCCTGCGTGTTGTCGGCCAGATTGTATTTGAATTCTTTGATATATTGAATGACTAAATCTGCATTTGTTCCATTTCTTTGAGTTGTTTTCATTGTGTTTACTCTTGTTGCACGGTTCAGACAGTTTATTCAATGAACCCTCCTGACTGCACCAGAATCCATTTTAATACCTTCCTAGATCTCCCTTAAGCTGTTAAACTTCTTTCAAGGAATCTGGCTCTGATACCAATTATTGGAATTAGGGTAGACAACTGAGAGGGGGGTGAATTAGTTGTCTCAAAACTTTAACACTTGCTGTAACTAATTCTTCTCTACCACTTATTTACAGATCATTATTATAACCATGAAAGCACAAATCAATAACACATGGCCAGAAACAAAAATAACACACTTGACACCAAGATTTTTAATGTGGAAACCTGGTTAAGGGAAAACCACGATGGAGGTTAGTCCACAAAAATTAATACCCTGTTAAAAGTATTACAAATGGGGAAGGCACATGCCTTTAGGCTCACTGCCTAGAGCTCGCTACTCAAAGAAGCTCACTGCCTACAAAATTGATTATAAGAAGATTATAGAGTGTTTGACCTGATGAATAGCTTCTACCAATGCAAGAATTCAGTTCTGGTTAAGTACAGAATCCTAATCTTACACACTTCATCCTTGCTTTGCCCTGTTTACTGTTTTGTCATGATCTGGTCCTCAAATCTCTTCTCCTTCGCACTTCTTTTTGCCTTTTTCACACTTACTCCATCATCACATCACAATCGCACACCAAAACACTTGAATCCATTAGCTATATATATCCACATCAATAAATTCAATCAACTATAGTCAGCTTCAATAAAACTTAGAACATTCATTAGACACTCTACTTTGTCGGCTGAATCTATGCACAAATATCAACGCAAACCAAAAACTTGTGTTCCTAGATCATCAATCATTTTGGCCAATACCATTTATTATCACTAATTTCTTATCCAACAACTTTTCTACATCTAGACCAAGATCAAGTACTAGGTCGTCCTGTTCTTCTTCTGACTATGCTGACTAACTAGAACCCGATACTCAAATCCTTATAACTTTTGAATCCTTTATCACTAGAGACTAAATCTCTGGATTTAGATAATCTTGACAATCCTTATCATTCCCTCGGATCTATAGCACACTGTGAATTACCACCGGAGACATCTGCACCAAGATACTGGACCCTATCACATGCTTTGTTTCTGACTACCCAGACTTAGCCAAATCTTCACTCTGACTTCTGGTATGAACAAATTATGCAATGTAGATGTGTAAGGTAGACTTAATTACCATCGATGACAACATCTATCATGTGTAGCAGTGTCTCTTGACAACACACCCAACCATTCAATCTCATAAGATTAAATGAACATATGTAACATGTAACCAACATGGATGTAAGCCTCTCTAATCAAGGTTGATCAAACTCATAACCATTCCTTAACCAGGAATAATCCCAATCACATCTCCTAAACTCCTCATAATGAACATCATAAATCAAACCATATGAACAAGGAGATAACCATGCTAACATCCATCAAATGAATCCTCTAGAACCAATAATCATAGTTAAAGATCAATATCTATGAGAAGATAAAGCATAAAGCAAAATACATCTAAAAGGATGGGTAATACCTCATAGATGATAAACCACCAAGTAGACCAAGAGTAGGGAATGAGAATTCTCCTCCAAGATACACCAAGCCGCAATTACTCTCTCCAAGAACAATCTCCTCTAGTTCCATATTGAACTCACATCCATATCCAAGTGTAGGCTCCTTGGTCTATCTGTTGAAACCTCTAATGAGTAATCATCTCAACAAGTGTCTCTAATCCCAAGAGAACTCCAGCCTCACCCAAGTATCCATGAGCACCTCCATGATCAATCCATGTTGAAAGTCCAAATGCAACAATGCACTATCATGAAGTTCTCAAGAAAAAGACCAAAGTACTCAATACTAAGAGAACCAACAAGATCACTGTTAATGCTCCTAATACACATCTACATAATCAAGAAGCCCAAACATGACATCATGATCTAACCATCTCCTCCAAGGAGATCACATGCAATAGTGCATACATCTTGTCTCAAGAGAACCTGTATCATGCCAAAAGTCTAAGCTAGCATCAAGAGTAAACTATGACATAATATCAACATCCCTAAATCAAGGATAAACATGTCAAACTGACAAATCATAAACCGACACCTCAACCAAAGACTCAAAAAAGTCCTCCATGGTAAACCAAGATGTCAACATCTTCAATCACATGAAGATAACCATCTACTGACAATAGAAATCAGGATGTCAAAGCACTCTAACTGAAAACAAGAATTATAATCCAAGAGCCTCTCCAAGATACCCACAACCACTACAAAACATCATCCATCACAAATGATGAATCCACAATGCTACCAAAGCTCCCACTGAATCATGATACTGAGCTATCCATGGCAAGAAAGTAACCATCTCCTAAATGAAGATTATCCATGGCCCCAAACCAATCAAGGAATCCCACTGTAACATCAACAACTCCCAAAAGATATAGTAAAACCATGATCTCCAACCAAGAAGATAAAACCATCACTATCAAAATCTCACATAAAACCATGTATCCAAGCTATCCATGACATTGTGATAAACACACTATAAGTCCCAATAACTGACTATCCAAGCACTCTAATCATCCATCCTCTCATCCCAATGCAACATACCAATGTACAAATGACCACAGACAAGGCCAACTAACAAAGTCTGCATAAACATTAAATCACTCTCATGGATATAGATAGTCCACATCTGAGTCATCCCACTATAGTCAAATAGGTGATCAGCCTACAAAACTACATAACTCGTAGATCCAAAATAAATGTAACATGCAAACTCATCATCACACTAGTAATATGCAAACTGAGATATCAAAGAAGAGAACCTATAGACTCCAAGACTCAAACACCAAATCAACGCTAGATTCGATTTGCCAACAAGTCCACAAATGAGTAACCATAGTCAAGGAACTAATCAAGCATCTAGGAGATAAGAACAATCCCCTAAAACCACAACACCACCTGTAATTATGAATCAAACATCGTAGCCCATACCTATCAATCACATATATGATCATGTTGTGCCAATGCAAAAGTGTACCTACATATCCATGACACCATAATCATCATCATCATCATTGTACCTATACTCAACTCCCATTGAAACGAGACCCCAAGTCTCACACGAGTATCAACCATGTCCTCAAACCAAAAGACAAACTGTGTACATGTCTCCATCAAAGTCCAAACTCTAAAAACATCTGTAAACCTGTATCTGGAAGTACAAAATCTGAAAACCTACTATACCATGTTGATGGTCTCATAACAACATTCACTCCCACAAGTTTGTGCCCAAATATCCATCCAAATGCACTCAAATGCACTCAAATGCACTCTAAATCTCAAGCTCCTACAAGTGATAAAACAAGTACCAATCTCTCTCTACACACCAAACTTAAAATTTACATGATCCAAACTATAGTACACTGCAATAGCTCTCCAACGCCTATCCAAAATTGAAATCTGGATTCTGTATGCAAATGTTATGAGCATAAAACTATGCTGGAGTAATGCCTGGCTTCAGGCACCAAATTCTAACACAAACAGAAAAATCTAGTCATGAAACCTATACTACTACGTAGTGCTCGAAGAGACCTTTCAAACACCTATAAGAAGTTGAAAACTCATATTGTATGTGAAAGTTATGCGCCTGGGAAGAAAATACCCTCCTAGGGCTAAAATGGGACCCTTGGTGGGACCGTGGTACCCCGCTGACATCATCATGCTAACTGGGCAAGTGACTGTGCATAGGTGTCTAACGTGGCATATGTTGACTGGGCTAGCATGGCAGACTTCAAAAAAATTAAATCTATTTTATGTTTTCACCTTTTCCATCGGACTCCAAAAAATATATATATAAAGGAGGTTTGGATTTTATAAGGTTCGAATTTATTTATTTTAATCACTATCATAAACTTTAGGTTTTTCTACCTGCCTGCAAAAAATTAATTTTTTAATGTTTAAAATCCCTTAAAGGGCTGCGGTGGCTCCACCAGCCACCGGTGTCGAGAGGTCGCCCGGCCTTGTCGGCCTGACGCCCGGAACTGAGGGCCTAGAGTCGTCCTGCCCGGACCCACCAGCCGGGGGCCGACTGGCCCTGGCAAGCCTGTAGGCCATGCCTGACAAGCTCTGCCAATGCAAACTGGGGGGTACGCGGTCTACGGACCCCCCAAAAAATATATATATATTTTTTTCTCTTAATCTTTTTCAAAAATCAAAATTTTCTATAGTTTCCTTTATTTTAATTTTTTTCAAAACAACTATAGAAAAAGATTTTTTTCTTGCACAGGTTTTTTTTTCTCAAACCAGTGTACCTGGCAACTACAATGGTCATACGGCCATACTGGGGAACTGGGGAAGCATAAAAAAAAAATGTCTTTTGCTCCTATAACCAAACCTAGGTATATTATATGTTTTTCTTCGCCTCTTGGGCCTCTTGGACTCAATGGTGAAGTCCATTTTGTCCCAGGAGGTCACATGTAAAAATTTCTCCTCAAAACCCTCAGCAGCCAAACTAAGAAAACCCTCTTTAGCCATAATTTTTCAATTACCAGATCTACAACATACACAACAAATCTCCAATACCCAAAACCCCCAATCTGCAATAAAACCTGCTCAAAACCTTGTAATGCCCTCAATCCTTCCAAGCATTGACATGGCTTCCATTTTGCACCTGATCTACACACACAAGGGTTATACACATCCAGGGAGCTCACACCTCCCTCAACCATAAACATGGCTCTGATACCACATGTTAGGAATTTGCAAGTCCAATTAAACTAATTCCACATAACCCAATAGGAGAAAAGATGCAGCAAATAACCATAATGCAAAGATCAAATGAAAAATTAACAAGATAACACAAGATATACCCTATGAAAACCCTCAAGAAGGAAAAACCTAGCTTCCAAAAGCATCCACACTCATATGTGTTATTCAACAATATCAAATTACAATACATGCCATGAGTCTTGATGAATACCTTTGAACCATCAAGCACCTGCAATGCATCCTCCATGTGTCCAAGCATGAATCCACACATCACCTGCCATGCTTCACAATATGCACTTACAGGGGAGAGCTCAATACAATGACAGTCTCTCACAAATCTCCAATCCACCTACAATGAAATGGCTAACCCCTCCCAAACCACTAACCATGTGCTTGCTTTTATAGACCAAGCTCACACAAATACAACTTGTGGTATTGGATAAAACCATGTGTTCGAAAACCATGGATACACAAAACCATTATCCTATAAAACCATTGACCCCCATTTGACTATTGGTACTAACTTTTCCCAATTAGTCAAATAATACAAATAAATAATTAATTACTCTGTGTCCCACACACATAAAATAATTAACCCAATGTTACATACAACTTATACAAGTGGTAACTAAACAAAATAATACAATATTATGCAAGGTGTACAACACCTATTTCCCAATAGTCCATGCGGATAAGGCGGCAACCTGATAGGTTTGATTATTCGTTGCATGATTCCAGATGTATTTTTTCTTTGATTTATAACACTGATGAGCCTAGAACTGTGAAAGAGGCTATGGGTATGAAAGACATAGGTTCTTGGAAGGAGAACATGGAAGAGGAGATGGCTTCTTTGGAAAGGAATAATACTTGGGACTTGGTGCCTTTGCCTAAAGGACAAAAACCTGTTGGATGTAAATGGATGTTCAAAAAGAAATTTGGTGTAGATGGCAGTGTTGAGAAATATAAGGCTAGATTGGTCACGAAGGGGTATTCTCAAGTGGAGGGAATTGACTATGGTGAGATTTTCTCTCCCATTGCAAAGTTGACATCTATTAGGTTCCTGTTATCTTTTGCAACAACATATGATCTAGAAGTGGAACAGATGGATGTGAAGACAACATCCTTCATGGTGACTTGGAGGAGGAAATCTATATGTCACAGCTAGAGCACTAAATGGTGAAAGGTAAAGAAAATCTGGTTTGTAAGTTGAAAAAATCTTTGTATGGTTTGAAACAGTCTCCTAGGATGTGGTACTAGAAGTTTGATGCCTTTGTGTTGAGTATTGGATTTCTGAGATCGAAAGTAGATCATTGTGTTTATTACAAGTTTGACAATGATCATATTCTCATTATTGCATTGTATGTTTATGATATGTTACTCATTGGGAATGGTAAAAGTTTGATTTCTGATTTGAAGTCTCAGTTGTCAGCACAGTTTTAGATGAAAAATCTAGGGGCAGATTGGTACATTTTGGGGATGGAGATCAGAAGAGACAGAGAAAACAAAAAATTTTGGTTAGCCCAGAGTAAGTATGATAACACTATGTTGGTGAGATTCAACATGGTAGATTGCAGACCTTTGACTGTTCTTGTTATGATGGGGACAAAGTTATCTGTTCTTGATTGTCCAAAGTCTCCTTTTGAGATGGAGGATATGTTGGTGAGAGACACTATATGGATTCATGAATGTTGTCATTGATGGCAACAAAGTTCATCCCACACATCTGCAGGACATGGTGTGTCTCTACCGGAAGTTAGATTGAAGAATGTTGTGGTCTGGTAAGCAAGAACAGAGTATGTGGCGAGGTCCGATAGTAGATCCGGATCTCTCAGAGGAAGTAACTTGGTGAAGTGCAGATTTGGGGAAGTCAAGAGGACTACCTTGACTGATATATTCCAAGGATTTATCCTCCGGTGATAGATGAAGAAAAAGATATGAATACTTGAGTATCGGGTTCCTGATTGGCAGTGTGGACAGAGGAAGAACTGACTGGCAAAACATCAGACGTTATTTCGAATGTGTTACTGATGATGGTAAAGGTTCTTAAGGCATAAGTTATGATTGGCCGACATGATTAATGACTTCTACAAGTATATCCTTGATTTGCATTACTTGGTATGCAAGGATTCAGTTGACAAATCAGAGTTTGTGGAAAAGATTGACTATTCCGGATGCTGACTAGAAAGGTGATGAAATCACTTGTGCACATATATATACATGATGGATTTAGTTGTGAGAGGTGTCATGGTCTTTGTGAAGTGCGAAAAAAAGTAGTAGAGCAGAGTAAAAGTAGCAAGGCAGGTTCGGTATGTGAAGGGACAGCAGCACTAAGGAAGAGAAAGGATGAAGTGCAAAAGATTAGTGTACTGAGTTTTAATCAGAACTAGACTCCAGCATATGTAGATGCTCCTTATTAGTTCAAGTATTGTATTACACTCTATAAATTGTAGACAGTGTGTCTCTTGTAGGTAGTGTGCCTCTTGTGAGCAGTGTGCTCAGGTAGTGAGCCCTAATTGGCAAGTGCCATTTTGTATTTCCATTCTTCTAATAGAGACTACAATCTTGGGTTAATCACCCTATGGTTTTTTCCCTTAACAGGGTTTCCACGTCAAAAATATTGTGTCATGTGTATTTCCATTTCATGGTTATGTTTGCTTATTTGAATTAATGCTGCATTTATTATTAAGAAAGTTCAAAAAGCAGAAATAATTAGGATAACTGATTCACCCCCCCCCCCTCTCAGTTATCAATAGGATATGAGTAGAGTTCCATATGGTAGCGTGGTTGGCAGTTTGATGTATGCGATGGTCTGTACAAGACTTGACATTGCTCAAGCAGTTGGATTCCTGAGTCGATTTATGGCTAATCCTAGATGAGTACATTGGGATGTAGTGAAGAGAGTGTTCAGATATTTATGGGGTACTTCCAAGTATTCCTTATGTTATCATGGTTATCCTACAAGACCTCGGCATTCACTTTGTATTCGTGGATTTGTGGATTCAAATTGGGTAGGTGATATTGACAGTAGGAGATCCATAGTGCTTATGTGTTCACTTTTTTTGGTGATGCTATTAGTTGGATGAGTAAGTGACAACCTGTGGTTTCTTTGTCCACTACTAAAGCTGAGTACATGGCAGCAACTCATGCTTGTCAAGAAGTCATTTGGCTTAAAAGATTATGTTCTGATGTTGGGTTTGATGCATGGAAGATTACTATTTGTTGTGACAATCAGAGTACCATATGTTTGGTGAAGAATCCTACTTTCCATGTGAGGACTAAGAATATTGATGTCTAGTACCGTTTTGTTTGTGACATGGTAGAGGATGGGAAGGTAAACTTGGAGAAAGTTGACACTTTGGTGAATGTTGTAGATTCCTTGACAAAACTTGTGAGCACAGATAAGTTCAGATGGTGTTCAAAGTCTATGGGCCTCCCATCCCCTAGCAATTAAATCATGATTTTGATACTCCCTTTGCTCTTTTAAGGTGTTTGATAAGTGGGAGAATGTTAGGAAAAGTGTCTCAACCTTGCAACTACGAAAGGTTACTATTCTTCCCAGTTTTGGTCTTTTCAAATACCCTTTATCTTGAAGAATGGTCTAGAACTTTCAAAGTTTCTAAAAGGCTAAAAATGGAGAGACTTACTATTTTTAGTAACTCTGCATTTGACCTTAAATTGACCTAAAAGTTTCCCAAAAGGTATAGAACTGCTAAGTAAACATCTCGAGTGAGTTTCGACTCAAGATCATACCTAGATTGTGAGATATTAAATCTTTTTTATTTTTTGAAACTGTTGAAAAAAGTTTCAAACTCTGTTTTGAGTCACTTAGATGTCCTTAAACACCCCAAAAGTTGTCATAACCGATGAAGTGGGTTATATCTTGATAGATCTCTTATGATCTTTCCAACGCATCAAACGGTTCGTCAATCAGACACCCAGATCAAAAGTTATGACCTCCAAAAGTTGGACCTCATGTTTTTGGGAAATGTGAAAATGTGTTGGACACTCAAAAGAGATGTAAAGGGTAGAGTTACACATGTTGGTGTGTGATTTGGCACATCATAAGGCATCTTTGATTGGAGATAATTTGGGTGCCACTTTTGGGTGGTTTTGGCTCATGGTTTTGTAATTACCGTTGACGGTTTACTGTATTGTATCTCCTATATATCAGAAGCTTGAGATGGAGGTTGTGTGTAAGAGTCTCATAGATGTTGAGTTACCTCCTGGATCTCTAGTTGTTTATATTCTTGTGAAAGCTTTTGTTGCAAGTATATTGTAATCTTCTTGATTCCTGAATAATATATTGGGCGGCTTTGGAGTGTGGGGTTTTTTACCTGAAAGGGTTTTCCCCATGTATATCTTGTGTTGTGAGTTATGTATTTGCATTTGATGTTGTTATTACCTTTCTGTTAATGTGCATCTAATAACCTGTAACTATAAAATTTAAAATTTACATAAATCTTTCCTCAGCATATCAGTGTTGGAAGTGTTTCCGTGTACCTTGCTTCCTTTCATAAATAGAAGTTTAACTTAGTGTAATTAATCACTATTAGCCAACATCAACCCTCTAGTTCAAATTTAAACATGTTCATAATTACCATTCCAAATTATTAAACCTTCTGCAAGTAGTTTCCAATATTAATTTATACAATAGGAATGATTCAAATCCATATAGCAATGTTTCCTTTAAAAATATAAGTACATGACTTGGAATATGAAAACTCATTCATGTAAATTTGTTCAAATTTTAGCAAAATACAATTGTAAATTTTAGGACAACAATATGTATGTGAAAACATGAATTTTATCATGCGAAAGTCAAATAGTCATTACAAATTTTTGCCTCATGTGAATGGAAATTTACCATCAAACCCT
Source organism: Cunninghamia lanceolata (assembly GCA_027924645.1). Lineage (NCBI taxonomy): Eukaryota > Viridiplantae > Streptophyta > Pinopsida > Cupressales > Cupressaceae > Cunninghamia > Cunninghamia lanceolata. The sequence goes on along the minus strand of BSBN01000429.1, from coordinate 5,480,097 downwards.
ATAACTAAACTAATCTAACATCAATAAAGACAAAGGAGAAAAAAGGAATAGGGAAAAAGAAAAGGAAAAAAATCTAAACCTACTTCCAAACCCTCTATACACCATTCGACAAATGGACGAATTCAATGAGTAACCCCATAATCACAATGTAGCAAGGCACAATCTTTAGAGGAACAAAATCCATGTGCATGGTTGATGTCAATTTTTTTCTCGCACAAATGTGTTCAGGTTGACCACATAAAATTCTTCACCATCAATAAGGCATCAGTGATATGAAACACATAAAATTCATCAAACATTCATAAAATATGATTATAAGCCAGTTACACTCAATGGGTGCAAAGATGGAAGAGGAATATTGATGCATGACCCTTCTATGTTCGTTTCTAGACTTGTGGAACAACTTGGTAATGGCTATTGTAACCATTTCTTTAAAAAATATTCCTAATGAGATCATGGCTACTCTTCTCTTGGAGAAGATGAGGTAGAAGGCTATTGGATCCACCACAAAGCCTTGGATAATTGTGGATGGTCAAAATAAAAATGCAAGAAGAAAGACAAGAATGACAAAAGAATATATAAATATCATGGGAGATCTAAGTCTCTTGGTATGTCTAAGGCCAAATGTTAGAACTATGGCAAGATGTTCCATTTTAGAAGACACTCTAAGGCTGAGAAAAATAAGAAAAATAATGAATTTGATGATGATTCTAGTTCTAAATCTTCTTAGGAGGATGTGGGAGATCTCTTTGTCACATCCTTAGCAACACATGCATGTTAGAATTCATGGGTGATTAAATCCAAAGCTTCTTTCCACATGAATCCTCATCAGGAGTGGATTTTAGATTATGATAAATATAATGGTGGGAAGGCATATTTTGGTAACAACTCATATCTTATCATTGTTGGTCGTGGGAGAGTCAAGATCCAATTCTTTGATAGGAGGATCAAAGGAATTACTAGAGTCCTACACATCCTTGGTTTGACATGGAACATGTTACTTGTAAGTAAAATGAATAATGTGAATGCACAAGTTGTCTTTGGAAATGAAGGTTATAAAATGGTTTAAAGAGCTATGGTGCTTGTGAAGGCGATTTGAGTTGGTACTCTCTTTCATCTTGATTCTAAAACTTACATACAATGCAATAGTTTTTCTATACATCTAGTGAAGCTTGATCTCCAGAGTCTACACCTTTGTCATCAGAATCTAGAGTAAAGAGATCCATTGTATCTATTTATGATGGTTGTGCATTTTGGTACCTAAGTGTGCTTTTACCTCAAGGAGCAAGTTACCTACTAAGAAGACAATGTTATGGCAGCATTGCATGGGGCATATTAGTGAGGAAAATCTATGGACCTTAAAAAATAAAAATCTTGTAGATGGGAATGTTGATTGTTATCTTGAGTTTGACTTTTGTGAGCATTGTATTTATGAAAAATAAAACTATGTTTAGTTTTACTCAAGTTCTCACAAGTCTTCTAAAATTTTGGATCTTAATCATTCTGATGTGTTTAGTCCTATAAATGTTCCTTCTTTGTCAAAATTTTTGTATTATGGATCATTTATTAATGATTAATCTAGGAGGACATGGGTTGATTTTCCCAAAAGCAAATATGAGGTCTTTGGTTGGTTTAAGGATCTTAAGACTCTCTTGGAGAATACGACTAGTAGAGATATTTATGAAAAATAAAACTATGTTTAGTTTTACTCAAGTTCTCACAAGTCTTCTAAAATTTTGGATCTTAATCATTCTGATGTGTTTAGTCCTATAAATGTTCCTTCTTTGTCAAAATTTTTGTATTATGGATCATTTATTAATGATTAATCTAGAGGACATGGGTTGATTTTCCCAAAAGCAAATATGAGGTCTTTGGTTGGTTTAAGGATCTTAAGACTCTCTTGGAGAATACGACTAGTAGAGATATTTTGAGGTGTTTAGGACTAATAGTAATGGAGAATTATATTTAAAAGTTTAATAGATTCTATAAGGAGAATGACATTGAAAGTCATAAGATAAATGGACATACACCCTATTGATGTGGGTTTTGACACACGAACAACAAAAGTTCCCCTACTTGGAAGGTGGATAGCCTCAAAATTCTTCATTAATTACATTCATGAGGTTTACTAGAATTTCCCAATTAGAGAGTGCTTTGGTTGGTCCATTCAAAGGGCTACATAGGAATATCAAGAGTCATTCACATGAAATACAAGTTTAACCTAGTGTAATTAATCACTATTAGCCAACATCAACCCTCTAATTCAACTTTAAACATGTTCATAATTCCCATTCCAAATTATTAAACCTTCCACAAGTAGTTTCCAACATTAATTTATACAATAGGAATGATTCAAATCCATATAGCAGTGATATTTCCTTTAAAAATAGATTACATGACTTAGAATATGAAAACTCATTCATGTAAATTTGTTCAAATTTTAGCAATTTATACAATTATAAATTTTAGGACAACAATATGTATGTCAAAACTTGAATTTTATCATGCAGAAGTCAAAGAGTCATTACAAATTTTTGCCTCATGTGAATGGAAATTTACCATCGAAACCTAAAACTAAACTAATCTAACATCAATAAAGAAAAAAGGGCAAAAAGGAATAGGGAAAAAGAAAAGGAAAAAAAATCTAAACCTATTTCCAAACCCTCTATACACCATTCGAAGACAAATGGACAAATTCAATGAATAACCCCATAATCACAATGTAGGAAGGCACAATCTTCATAGGAACAAAATCCACATGCATGGTTGATGTCAAATTTTTGCTTGGATGAATGTGTTCAGGTTGACCACATAAAATGCTTCACCATCAATAAGGCATCAGTGAAATGAAATACATCAAATTCATAAAAAATTCATTGAATTAAATTCATGGAAAAATAGAAGAAAATAGATTTAGAGTTTAGAAAACACCAGAAAAAGTGGTTTCCAATGGTTTCTAACCCTTTGAAATGTGTTACAAATGCATATTTATAGCTTATTTGGAATGGGAAGGTGAAAAGGCATTCCCTCCAAAAGCCATACAAGATAAAATACAATAGAATGTGAATGGTTATTTTTGACTTTGCACTTTACATTCTATTCTTTCATTACATGTTAGCCAAAATTTTACATGCAAATATACATTATGCTTCCTTATGTACCTTCTTTCTTCCCTCATCCTCCTTCTTAGCATCTTGGTTCATCTACCACTCTTTGAAGGAGGATCTACACCTTCACTGACCTTGCCTAGAAATCAGCAAACATTTTTGTTATTATGGAAGTTCTTGAATCCATCAAAACATCTTATTCACTTAACAATAATGAAACATCTCGATCCTTATACGTCATCCGTACATAATCCACATCAATATCCTACAAAATATGAGATGAGTCATAGTATCAAGCCTTAAGAAATCCTACAAGCTTTTTAGAAAATTTTATGAGATTGATCACTTTCCTTCATTAATGTTATTAAACTAATATTGCTCAATTATAACCCTTAGAAATAATTTTCTTCAAGAAATTTAGGATTTTGAGGGCTTAATTATGCAAATTTAGAGTTTAGGTATGAATTTCTTGTTGCATGTGTTGTCATTGATGTCAATAGAATTATGATGTGGAAGGTTGCATGTGATGTCAATAGAGTTGTGGTGGATGATGTCAACATAATAGTAATCAGAGATGATGAAGTAAGTGATTAGAGGAGTAGACAAAGGAGTAGTTTAGAGACCAGACAAAGGATTGATGATCAGAGGTGTTGTGAAGTGAACGATATGATGATGAAAGTCATGAGCATATTGTTGGATCAGTATCTTTTGTACACAGTTGTACCTTATCTACTGAAGTTCATGGATAGGTGAAAGTTGTTAGGTTAAAGGATGTGCTAACATGAAGATTCTTATTTTTGATGAAAAGAGTTGTGATTATTGTCTATGGTGTTGTAATGTTGTATTCATTGTTTCTTGGTGAAAATCATTGCATAAGGTCTGAAAGAAAGTGTGTAAGGTTTCAAACAGTCAAAGGCATAGGAAGTTACACTGAAGATGCTCAGAAGAATGCTTCGGATTCCTCCGTATTTGAAGATATGGCCTTGCGTTTTGAAGGTTAGACAGATACATGTGTGAAGTGTGTATGATCATAATTTTAGAGCATAAACGTTATCGTAGAAGATTCCAAAGCTAGTAGAGTGAAGATAGTGGTACAATGTTGTTGCAGTTGCAAAGAGGCAGTATAATGGTCCACATTGCTCTACATTTGAAGATATCTTCTTGTGGATTGGAGGATAGTCAGATAAAGATGAGAGGTATGATATATTCAAGTTTCAAATGATAAGTTGTATCGTAGAGGTTCTCTGGAGTCAGCAGAGTAAGGACAAATCATGTTGCTGATTAGAGTTGTCAGAGGGAGAAAGTGAAAGCCACCGCATTTCACTGCATTATGATGTTTGGATTTTCCATTTGGAATACATGTTTAGATTTCCTATGGGTTTTCTCATTTTAATTTTCAACTGTTGAGGAGTAACGCGAGTCTATTTTTCAATGTTCTATTTCAAGACTATGTATTCAGAGTTTGCTAGAGATGTTGAGTTTAGTGTTTGATAGTTTGTGCCAACAAGAAGTAGCATGAAGTTGTGAAAGTAATGTATTGGAATGTTTCTGTAAGTCATATAATGTTTTTGAACTGATCCTCATGATTTTATTTGGTCTTTCCAGGACCACTTTAGGTTTAGAGCTAATGCATGAGAGGTTAAGTATTTTCTGGGTCGACTTTGTATGTTTTGGTGATTATGTTGTGTGTTTGGAAGTGTGTACCAACATGGAGATGTGTGCTAAGGAAAAAAGGTCTTGTTATCACTTGGTTTTAACTGCATTGGACTTCTACATTATCATTGATGACTTTGGGTGCCAACTTGTTGTGGTCGTTGCACGTTTCATGTTACATGTTTCATCTCTGCCAACAAAGGAGAAAGTTTTGAAGAGTTGCAGAGGATATAAATGTAAGATAAAGTTTGTTGCAAAGATTATGAGTGTGTGAGAGTGTGTGAGGATGTAAGTGCGAGTGTGGATGTGAGTATATGTGTGTGGAAGTGTGTTGAAGACAACAAAGTTTATTGAGCAGAGGTGTTGAAGATATATGCTAGTGTAAACTGTATTGATGCTATGGAGGTGATTAATTAGCAAAATTCTTTCAAGTGTTTTGTACAAAGGTTGTAGTCTCTTCTTGTAAGTGTTGTAGTACTCTAGGGAGTTGTAGCTTCCTTTGGTTGAAGCCATAAAACTATGATTTAGGGAGTTGTAGCTTCCTTTGGGTTGTAGCCCATAAAACTTGTCGTAAATCTATTTTATTATTTGTGAGGCTAGATTTGGATTGTAGATCAAAGTAGCTTTCTCACCATAGTTTTTCTCTTCTAGGGCTTTCCATGTAAATCTGGTGTTATGATTGTGTGGTTGTGTGATTATGTTTTAAATTGCTTCATTATATGTTTATTTGTTTAAGGCAGTAGAAAGTTTTTGAAGATAAAGTTGGATTGGATTAATTTGTGGTATATACTAATTCACCCCCCCTCTGAGTATATCAAAGTGTTCTAATAATTGGTATCAGAGCTGAGTTCCTTGGTACAGCCTAACAACTGAAGGTAAATCTTCGAAGTAGAACACATGGCTCATAGAGAGTCCTCTTCTAAAGCACTGGTATTTGATGGAAGTAACTATGCTTTCTAGAGTGTAAGGATGGAAGCCTATCTCACCTCTCTAGGGTATGATATTTTGAGAGATGCAAAGGATGCTTATACTGAACCTTGTTGGAATGCAGAGGACAACTGAAAGGGGGGGTGAATCAGTTGTATGTTAAAACTTTAAACCCTCAAAACATCAACCACTTATAATGCATTAGCAGAATGTAAACATATGAAGCATCAATGAAAACACATCCAAACACATAAGAACATCAGATTGATGTGGAAAACCTAATAAGGGAAAACCATAGTGAGGATTAGATCACAATATATATGAATAACAACCTTGAAAATCAATAGGCTCACTGCCTAGAAGAAAGGCTCACTACCAGAGAAAGGCTTACTGCCAAGGGCTCACTGTCCAGAAGAGAGAAGAAAGAAGAAGTCTATTACAAAGAGATTCACTATCTCAAAGCAATAGGAGAAATCCACCACTGACACCCTTTGCCATTCGCAACCTTTGGCTCACTACCTCCAGCAACTTCTGGCACACTGAAATGTATACACCTCCTTCTCACTGCACTCCGGAGTCAAAGGATTTTAAGCTCACACACAATTCACTACCCTTGATTCACATTCACATCTTCTTATCTACCTTGCTCCATTCAACTCCATATTGCATTTATACCATCTATAACCAAGACCTATCTAAATTAGGTCAGTCCTAATGAAGAGCGTGCATTACACACATCCAACATTACTTAGGTCGGCACTAAACACTTCCATAGTGGAAAGAAGTGAAAGTGGACCATGTCAAGGGATAACTAGGACTCAATTTTGTATCATCAAGCTACTTATCACATCCACAATCCATGAGGTACCTCCACAAATGGTGCTAGTAAGCCAGGTTGACCAATCCTGAGCAAATGGACATATTCACACTTTTCCAAGTCCAAGAACATCATGCGGACTAGAGAGAGACACTCCAAAGAATTCACACACCTTCTTAGAATACTCATCATCATCAAAAACTTCTACAACACTACCACAACCGTCTGAATAAAATAATGTCTTCATTATACACATAAGGACATAATGTTACTAATCACCAACGCAAGAACTAAACTTGCGGAGCATCCCAACAATGGAAACTTCAAAGGAAGGTGGATACAGATAATATAAATACTCTCCTAGATCTGCAAGATAGGAAATCTCAATGCGGAGAAATGTAGAGCATTCTAATTTCTCCCTAACACCCTTCTTCATAGTCAAATATTCTGTCAAACACATCTTCTACTTCCGCACGATCCAAAACCTGAAACTCTGGATATAATACCTCTGAATACCTTTGATCAATACTTCCAAACAGTACAAGCATATCTTCAATTAGGAAGAAATGTGGAGCATAATACTAATGGTACCTCTGTCATACTGCACACCTTTTTATCAAATTTTCTCAAAAGCACTTGGAAACCAAGTGCACCATCTGCTAGGAGTTGACATCAATGACAACACCAATAAGTTTCTAACAAACCTACTCATCCTATTACATATGTAGATGTGAAGAAGGCCCATGAAAACAATGCTAAAGCAAAGAATGTCATCTTAAGTGGCTTAACAAGTTTAGAGTTTGTCAAGGTAGTGTAGTGTAAGACAACCAAGGAGATATGGGATAAACTAAAAAATCTCTATGAAGGAAATGATAGTGTAAAGAAAGCAAAATTACAATCTTACAAAATAATGTTTGAGAATCTAAGGATAAAAGAAGAAGAAAACATTGCTAGCTATTTTCTCTGAGTGGATGAAGTAGTCAATGGAATCAGAGGACTAGATGAAGACATAACTAATTCGATAGTTGTGAAGAAATTCCTGAGAACTCTTCCTCACAGGTTTGATTCAAAAGTTTATGCTATGGAAGAAGCCAAAGACCTGAAGAAACTTACCATGGAAGAGTTGTTTGGGTCTCTCACTACCTATGAGATGAGAAATGAAGTCCAAGGTACATACAAAAGAGAAGCTACTTTCAAAGCTGTGAATAATGAAGGAACATTTGGTTCATATAGTAAATCTTAGGAAGAAGAAGCAAACTTTGTGAGAAAGTTGAAGAAGGGATCAAGAAAGTATAAATGCAAGTTACCTTTTAAATGTTTTAAATGTGGAAGAGTTGGTCATTATGCTTCTAAATGTCCTTTTGGAGATAATGAAAATAGTAGCAAGGGTTTCAAAAGGAACAACTTCAAAAGAAACCTCCTTTCCAAAGAAGTCTAAAGTTCATCAGAAGAAGCAGATCATTACTCATTAGATGATGAAATAGGAGAATCCTTATGCATGGCCATGGTAATCCATGATATGTCTGACAAGACTATAGATGGAGAAGAATGTGAAGTTGATTTTGAAGGAGAACTTATTTCTACGCTTGAAGCCTTGGAATGTGCAAGGAAAGAGGTCAAAGAACAAAAGGCCCTAATTGAATCTAATGCAAATGAATGCACAAAACTTGATAAAGAAATCCTATCACTCAAAAGGGAATTGGAGAAAGCAAATTCTGGAAACCCAAATGACCCTAAAAAAGCAGATCTCATCATGCCTCAAGGAAGACTTTTTCATGCAAGACAATTCTTCATAAACATGTTCAATCATGCATTTTTTGGTTATTGTTTTATCTACAATAAATTCGGTCATAAGGCTATGGATTGTAAGTCTAGAATGAATAGAAGAAATCTTGTAAGTAGGAATCCTCTTGCTTCACTAGTGGATGTTAATCTGGTATGTCATATTTATAATGTTTTTGGACATATAGCAAGATATTGCAGGAGTGGATTAGCAAAATCAGAATCTCAGGTGACAGATGTTACTGAGCAAGACAAGGAGAGTGACTCTTCCAAAATACACGAGACAAACAATGAAGTTGAAAATTCAATGATTGTCCAAACAACATTTCATGCTTAATGGCAAACAAAACTATGGGTAATAGATAGTGGATGCACAAGCCACATGACAGGTGATAAGAGCAAATTCATAAATCTTGTTAAGTGGAATGGTGGGTCAGTCAGGTTTGGAGACAATTCATTTGAAAATGTTTGTGGAAAAAGCACTATAAGTATTGATGGAAAATCCAGAATAGAATATGTTCTTTATGTAGAAGGTCTCAAGCACAATCTTCTCAATGTAAGTTAGATGTGTAGAAAAGGATACAATCTCATATTTCATGATCAAGGTTGTGAAATCAAAAGAGCAAAGTCTGGTCGATTGGTGGCAGAAGGTTCTCGGACAGAGAACGTGTCTAACCTAAAGGGTGTTAATGGAAGAAGTTGTCTTCTAGGATAGACAAATGAATGTTGATTGTGACACAAAAGGATGGGACATGTCAACTTTGACAATCTTGTGAAGATCAGCTCCATACAAGCAGTTAGAGACATACCAAAGATTATCAAGCTAGCAAGCACCTTATGCAAAGAATGTCAGATTGGGAAGCAAACTAGAATAAGATTCAAGACCAAGGAGTGTTCTTCTACAAGGCCACTGTAACTAATTCATACTAACTTGTGTGGACCTACAAGGACAAAAAATCTCCAAGGTGAAAGCTATTTTATGTTGTTTATTGGTGATTTCTCTAGGATGACATGGGTTACATTCTTAAAAGAAAAATTAGAAGCTTTGAGTAGGTTTAAGATTTTCAAATCCATGGTTGAAAGTGAAATGAATGCTAGAATCAAGTGTTTAAGATCAGATAGAGGTGGTGAGTTCACATCAAATGAGTTTGAGGAATTTTGTCAAGAACATGGAATAAAGATGCACCTATCTGCTATAAGAGCCCCTTAGTAAAATGGAGTAGTGGAAAGAAAGAATAGAATAGTTCAGGAGATGGCAAGAACAATGTTGAGTGAAGCCAAGTTGCATGATACATATTGGAAAGAAGCAATCCATACTATTGTCTATATTCTTAACAGAGGACAACTAAGAGTGAACAACACCAAGACACCTTATGAGTCATGGTATGGAAGACTAGCATTTGTCAAGTACTTTAGAGTTTTTGGAAGCAAATGCTACATCAAAAGAGATGAAGAAGGTTTTGGAAAGTCTAACTCAAGATCTAATGAAGGAATATTTCTTGGATACTCAACTAGGAGCAAAGCTTACAAGTGTTATAATAAAAGACCGACGAATATAGTTGAGAGTGCAAATGTTAGGGTTGATGAAGAGTCACATCAAATCACATATGAGCAAGAAGATTGTTGGTCAAATGAACTTGCTTGCATAGAAGAAGAAGAAGAAGATGATGATGATGAAGAAAAGGAAGAAACACAAGAGAAGGTTGCCAAGACTCCTACCAAGTATGTCCAAAAGAATCACTCAGAAGATCAGATTATTGGAGACAAGAATGGAGTGCAAACTAGAAGAAGATTTGCAAGGACAAATGAATAGGTAAACTTCTCTTTGCTATCTAAGAAAGAGTAAAACTTTTGTTGATGCTAGCAAGAATGAATGATGGATACAAGCAATGGAAGAAGAACTAAATCATATAGAGAAGAATCAGACTTGGGAATTGGTGCCTAGACATATAGACAAGAATTTGATAGGTACAAAATGGGTGTTTAGAAATAAATTAAATGAAGATGGAGAAGTGGTGAGAAACAAAGCAAGGCTAGTTTGCAAAGGATTTTCACAAGTGGAAGGAATTGACTTTGAAGAGACATTTGCTCTGGTGGCAAGAATGGAAGCAATCAGGATGTTTCTTGTATTTGTAGTTCACAAGGACTTCAAGGTATATCAAATGGATGTCAAATATGCTTTCTTGAATGGGGACTTAGAAGAAGAAGTTTACATAGAGTAGCCTGATGGATTTTAGTTATCAAAAGACCCAAATATGGCATGCAGACTTAAGAAGAATATATATGGTCTCAAACAAGCCCCTAGGGCTTGGTATGCAAGGTTGGACAAGTACTTACTCCAACAGGGCTTCAAGAAAGGTACCACATATAGCAATATTTATATCAAAATTGAGGATGAACAAATTTTGATAGTGGTTGTATATGTTGATGATATAATCTTTGGTGGCAATGATGAGATGTGTAATAATTTTGCAGAAGAGATGCAGAAGGAATTTGAAATGTCTATGATAGGTGAGTTATCATTCTTTCTTGGACTCCAAATTGTTCAATCAAATGATGGTATTTTTATCTCTCAAGAAAAGTATGTTAAGGAGATGTTGAAGAAATTTGGTATGGAAGATTGCAAACTAGTGAGTACTCCTATGGTAATAGGTTGTCATTTGAGAAAAAATGATGAGTACGTCAGGTTGATCTAACTTTGTATAGGTCTATGATTGGGGGTCTACTATACATAACAACATCAAGGCTTGACATTATGCAAGTTGTTTTCATGGTTGCAAGGTTTCAAGAAGATCCAAAGAAACACATGTGAAGGTAGTCAAAAGAATTTTTAGATATTTGAAGAGCACTCCGGATTATGGATTATGGTATCAAAAAGGTAATGACTTTTCTTTGAGTGCATATACTGATGTAGATTGGGATCCAACAGTGTTGATGTTAGGCAAAGTACCAGTGGTGGAGATTTCTTTTTGGGAGGCAAATTGGTCTCATGGTTTAGTAAGAAGCATGATTTAGTGTCCTTATCAACAATAGAAGTAGACTATATAGTTGCAGCATCTTGTTGCACTCAAGTATTGTGGATGAAGCAAACATTGAAGGATATCAAGGTAATGTATGATGATCCCATTCCTATTCTTTGTGATAACACAAGTGTCATTAATATTTCAAAGAATTTAGTGATGCATTCTAGAACCAAGTACATATCCATCAAGTATAACTTTTTAAGAGAGAAGGTTGCAAATCAAGAGGTAAGATTGGAATATGTACCTACAAAGGATCGGGTTGTAGACATCTTTACAAAGGCACTTTCTAAGGACACATTTGAATATCTTAGACAAAAGTTAGGGTTGTTGCCCCTCCTTCTTCTAACTAGATGCACAGAGGATGCATCTGTCCAGGGGGAGCAATTCAAGATACTTTTTTAAATCCCTAGATTGATGAAGGCTACCTCTCAGGGGGAGCAGGTAGAAAGAGACTAAGGAGTATGACAAGGATTTCATAGATAAGGGAAGATTATATGCTTTTGTAGGTACAGAGAAAGACCACTAGCCCTTTGTTCTTGATGTCAAAGGGGGATAAATTACATATCAGGTTAGTGTTTCCATCAATGCCAAAGGAGGAGATTGTTGCATGTGTTGTCATTGATGTCAACAGAGTTATGATGTTGAAGTTTGTATGTGATGTCAATAGAGTTGTGGTGGATGATGTCAACAAAATGGTAATCAGAGATGACACAGTAAGTGATCAGAGGAGTAGACAAAGGAGTAGTTCAGAAGAGAAGACAAAGGAGTGATGATTAGAGGTATTGTGAAGTGAAGGATATGATGATGAAATTCATGAGCATACTGTTGGATCAGTATCTTCTATACATAGTTGTACCTTATCTACAGAAGTTCATGGATAGGTGAAAGTTGTCAGGTTAAAGGATGTGCTAACATGAAGATTCTTATTTTTGATGAAAAGAGTTGTGATTGTTGTCTATGGTGTTGTAATATTGTATTCATTGTTTCTTGGTGAATCATTGCATAAGATCTAAAAGAAAGTGTGTAAGGTTTCAAACAAAGGCACAAGAAGTTGCACTAAAGATGCTCAAGAGAATGCTCTACATTCCTCCACATTTGAAGATATGGCCTTGCAGTTTGAAGGTTAGATAGATACAATTGTGAAGTATGTATGATCTTGATTTCAGAGCATAACATTACCACAGAAGATTCCAGAGCTAGCAAAGTGAAGATAGTGGTACAATGTTGTTGTAGTTGCAAAGAGGCAATATAATGGTCTGCATTGCTCGGCATTTGAAGATATGTTCTTGCAACTTGGAGGATAGTCAGATAAAGATAAGAGGTATGATATATTCAATTTTCAAATGATAAGTTGTACTGCAGAGGTTCTTCAGAGTCAATAGAGTAAGGACGAATCATGTTGCTGATTAGAGTTGTCAAAGGGAGAAAAGTGAAATCCACCGCATTTCATTGCATTATGATGTTTGTCTTTGCCTTTTGGAAGACATGTTTAGATTTCTTGTAGGTTTTCTCATTTCAAGTTTTAGGTGTTGAGGAGTACCAGAAGTCTATTTTTCAATGTTCTATTTCAAGAATGTGTATTCAGAGTTTGCTAGAGATGTTGAGTTTAGTGTTTGATAGTTTGCATCAACATGAATTTATGAAAGGAATGTATGAGAATGTTTTTGTAAGTCATATATTTTTGCGAAGTGATCTGTATTACGTTATTTGGTCTTTCCAACACTGCTTTAGGTATGGAGCTAATGCATGAGAGGTTAAGTATTTGTTGGGCTGACTTTGTATGTTTTGGTGATTGCATTGTGTGCTTAGAAGTGTGCACCAACATGGAGATGTGTGCTAAGGAAAAATAGGTCCTGGTTATCACTTGGTTTGAACCACATTGGACTTCTACATTATCACTGATGACTTTGGGTGTCAACTTGTTATGCTCATTGCACGTTTCATGTTACACATGTCATCTTGGCCAACAAAGGAGAATGTTTTGAAGAGTTGTGGAGGATATAAATGTAAGATCAAGTTTGTTGCAAAGAGTATGAGTGTGTGAGGATGTATGTGCGAGTGTGGATGTGATTATATGCGTGTGGAAGTGTGTTGAAGACATCATAGTTTGTTGAGCAGAGGTGTTAAAGATATATGTCACTGTGAAGTGTATTGATGTTGCAAAGGTGATTGATCAACATAATTATTTCAAGTGTTTTGTATAGAGGTTGTAGCCTCTTCTTGTAAGTGTTGTAGCACTCTAGGGAGTTGTAGCTTCCTTTGGTTGAAGCCATAAAACTGTGATTTAGGGAGTTGTAACTTCCTTTGGGTTGTAGCCCATAAAACTTGTTGTAAATTTATTTTATTATTTGTGAGGCTGGATTTGGACAGTAGATCCAAGCATCTTGCTCACTATGGTTTTTCCCTTCTAGGGTTTTCCATGTAAATCTAGTGTTATGATTGTGTGGTTGTGTGATTATTTTTTAAATTGCTTCATTATCTATTTATTTGTTTAAGGCAGTAGAAAGTTTTTGAAGATAAAGTTGAATTGGATTAATTTGTGGTATATATTGATTCACCCTCCTCTGAGTATATGAGAGTGTTCTAACAGTTCTAAGATGAATTCATGCAAGTTTTAAAAGAGTTAGCTTTCAGTTGGTTCAGGGTTACAGGGTCCCAAAATTTTGAGCTATAGGCTTGAGACAAGTAAAAGACTAGCTTTCTCTATATCATGGTTCAGAGTTCTATTGCAAAAGGTATAATAGTTAGAGTTTCACTTCAAAGGTCTAAGACCCTGAAAAATCAAAGTTTGGACTGCATAGGAAAAATGTCTACTTAAGGCCTTTGAAGAGTTTGGTTCACCAAGTTTAACTTTAGGGGTCTAAGACTTTGAGAACTCGAAGTTTAGACTTTCAGGTGATTTGGTTTCATGCACATTTTGAATTTGGTAGTCAAAATGGAATTTAGTTGGGAAGCATGAACTCGAGGTTTTGAAGGTTTGGACCTTAGATTTTAGGGTTAACATTCAATTTATTTAGAACTTTAAAGTTTAGATCCAAATTCCAAGTTCAAGGTTTGGTGAGGTTCAGCTATTCAAGGATTTAGGATCTTGATAGAGAATTTGGTTAACAACCAAATGAGGGTCAAAAGTATGAATTGATGTGAACTTCCTCTCAGCTCTAAACTCTAAGATACTAAGAGTTTTGAGCTCCAAAACCAAACACCTCAAACTCTCAAAAACTTATAAGAAAGATTGGACTATCTTAACTACCTGCTTTAGGTTTGAACTCTAAGAAGTTAGGGGTTTAGACTTTGAAAATCAAAATTTTAAAACTTGAAAAAGAACAAAGTCAAGAAGATTAAAACTCAATTCATGGGCTTGGAAATATTTGATCAAATTCTAATTTTACATCTTCCCAGGGACTTGTAAATAAATAAACTCTTCACAAGACCCTGCTAGATACTTTCTTGAAAAGTCGAGACATGTACAAGTCACAATGACTAAACTTGCACTCGATAAAGATGGTTACACCAAGGTCATGCAAGTTCAATACAATCCTACCTAGGTTTCCTAAAAAAATAGTTTTGGACACCTTTTCTTAATGCCACAACACTACTCAAAAGAGTCACCAAATATCTTTAAAACCCTCCATTGTAATTAATATGTATACTATAATTGAAATTTTTTTTATTAGGGGGATTCACTATTAGAGTTGGTGTGGCAATGGGTTTGATGGTTGATATGTATAAGTGGTTTCAAATCAAAGCTTTTTGTAGGATGACATATTTATCATAGCTCATCTAGGTTTTTTGTGCTAAGAATTTAATGTATGGGATGGCAATCAAAATTGGTTTTGAGTTAGATGTAGGTGTGCGCAATGCTCTTGGTTGACATGGTAGAAATAATAAGGGGATATAAAAATGTAACAAAAAAAATATGTACATAGAATACTTGGTGAAAATAGGGAGGTATTTTAGTTATACTAGTGTATACATAGGGTGTATCAAAAGATAAATTTTGAGGGATAGAAATGAAATTAGGGGTGTTTATTAGTACCCTATAGATCCATGTGCTATGTTATTGGTTTATTAAGTGAATCCCTTGGGGAGCAGACATAGTACTTCTAGGCAAGTGAAAATAATTTTTTGAAAATTAGTCAAAATTAGATCCATAGGCAAAGATCAAATTCACAGATTTGGTTCAAATCTACACTCACATGTGGTCATAGAAATGATCCTAATAGAAAAACATAGGTTTTACAGATTTTCTACAACAATGATGAATCATTTCAAGGCACTTGGCACAATCATATTCTACGCTGAACTTAAAACTAAATACTTAAATTTATTTAAATTCCATATAATTAATTAAAACATATGTATCATTCCCAACTTTTATTCATATTTTAAATTTGGAGAGTACTTACATTTTAAAGCAATTTATTTCTCTATAAAAAATGCAACAATGATGAATCATTTCAAGGCACTTGGCAAAATCATATTCTACGTCGAACTTAAAACTGAATACTTATATTTATTTAAATTTCATATAATTAATTAAAACATATGTATCATTCCCAACTTTTATTCATATTTAAAATTTGAAGATTGCTTACATTTAAAGCAATTTATTTTTCTACAAAAAATGCAACTTTAAAATGTCGCATCCAATATTTAATATTTTTTTAATTATTTATCTTTATACCATCCCCATAAAATTTATTGTTTTTTCACATAAAAAATTGGAACTTTCTTTTACCACACATTTATTATTTTTTAAAGATAGAATAAATTTTGTACATCCATAAAAATAATTTTTAAATTTTAAATTTAACTTTAAATTTTTTTCACGCCCAAACATTTCAAATCACACCCAATAATCCCTCATAGAGAATAGTCAATTTGAAAATCACTTTTTAAAAGACATTTGAGCAAAGTTTAGGTGGATGAGTTAAAATAAATAATTGAAGCTTCATTTGTGACACGATGAAAGGCACATAAAACGTGTAGTCGCTATGAAATGGACAGTTCATACGCACGGGTGGCCATCAAAGTCCACTGTAATTACAAAATGTGATAGATTTTTTCCCAACTTGCAAGTAAAGCGGACAGATAGAAAAACCTTCCAATTCGCTACCTAATCGTTTCATATCTAAACTTCATTTGACTTACAATATAAGCATGTTTTGTGAGTGGAGGATTTAATAACCAAATCCACACAACATTAAGAATTGCTTATTGGTCATCTGTCATATCCATCATGTTGAAAGCAAAGCACAATAGCCAAACAATTTGGTGGAATAGTTGACTTCCATGGCCCCATAACTCACAGTTCCCAGGCTATGTTTTGGACAGATGAAAGAAAATATTTTAAAATCCAACAAAGCTTTTGGATTATTCAGTCTAGTGGTGAGGCCATTAATTGGGATTTCATCCCGCTTCCACAAAAAGACTGAACTAAATCTGCACTACTAAACCTTCCATTCTAATCTCCAATATAATTTAAAACCAATGTTCTTGGGTTAGATTGATTTGTTAGTGCTGGGTATTTGTTTACTTGTAATTTTAATTTAAATTAATTAGTAAATGAAAAAAAATTAGAGACCCTGTTTGATTAAGATTTTTTTTTTTGGAATGTTGGATAGGAAGTATGAATTTTAGATTGAAACCTCCTCAACTGAAAACCAAAGATTGGAGAGTACTTAGGGGAGAGGATCGAGTAGCCCCTCATTCTAACTTTGCACATCTTAAGCTCCTAAACGGTACATCGGATTTCAACGATTTTTTTGGATTTCTTCATATGTGACTAAAGAGATTAAAGCTATTGTTTGGGGTTCTAGGTATCAACGGTGTAGCATACTCAACTACATCTTTACCGAGTTATCTAACTAACTACTGAACTAAATCTAAACTAACTACACCTTGCAGGATGCCATGAATTAGGTTTCCATACTACTCTCCAATAGAAAATTCAAATATAATTTAAAACCAATATTCTTAGCGTTAGATTGATTTGTTAGTGTTGGGTATTTACAGAGTTTCCCTGATTAAGATTTTTATTTTATTTTTCTTTATTAGAAGATTTCATATTAAGCCCACAGAATTGTTTAGTTGTTGGATACGGAATATGAGTTTTAGACTGAAACCTCTTGCATTGAAAACCAAGGGCCCAGTGGTCGCTCACCCTAACTTTGTGCATCTTAAGCTCCTAAATGATACATTAAATTTCAACGAAAATTTTTGGGTTTCTTCGTATGTGATTTAAGAGCTTAAAGCTATTGTTTGGGGTTCTGAGTATCAATAGTGTAGCCTAATCAGCTACATCTTCATCTAGTTGTCCAAAAACACCCAAAAAAACAATTGGACCAAAAGATGTGCACCAAGGCATCTATTATCAATCGCCTTACTATTGCCTTATGTGTCACCATATGATTGGTTGTTTCGTTGATGTGACATGTGAAATGTATTATTACACATGTAAGTGTGTACATGTATGGGTTCCATATTAAATTTTTTGTAAAGTTATTTTCATAGATTTAATTGGGGGGTAAGGTGTGCCACAAGTGGACCGCTTTTAGTACATGGACAACTACTAAGTCCTCTCCCCTAAAAAATACCCTATCCATTCGACCAAAATCACCGAAACTTTCAATTTAAAGACCTGGCCAGAGCCACACAAAACAAAAACAGGGCAGGTGGAATTATGAAGTAACAAAGTCCGACAGTGATCGGGTGGGTCCCTGGGCGGGAGGCAGCATTTGAGGGCGGCACGCCGGCAAAATAGGTTTCAAATGACAGCACGGAAACTGAACATCAATCGCCTCTATTTGTAAAGAGGGATGTTATCCCGAGGTCACGTACGCCGCCCATTCTTCGCTGCAGCCGCAAATGTACCGTATATTTATATTTTTTTAAAGAGAAAAGCGACATGGACGGATAAGGGCATCATTTTATTACAGCAGCAGGTTGCGTCAATGGCGTCGGTGAGGAACGGGAGTGGGTCAAGGGCGGGCCTGGAAATTGACCGTATGTGGGAATGTTTCTTTCTTTTTTAAAAAATTTTGGCCGTATTTTAGGGTTGTAAATGTGGGCAGTAGTTATTCTCCATACAAAACTAGTGTGCATGGTCATGTAATATGTGTAGTCATCATGCATTTATATTATGTATGATGGGTTTAAAAAGTTAGAATATTATTCTTTTAAATGAATGTGAGTCATTACAATAAGCATATTTGTTCATCTAGTACAATTAGTTGAATTTAATGGCCATAAGTATAAATTGTATGGAGAATAGTCAGAGCTATAAATGTGGACATATATATATATTTTTTAAATCTTATATATATTGTGTTGAGACCTTTTTCATAGGTCTCAAAACTTATTCTTGAGTTGTAAACTATGGCTACTTCCCCTGCACCTTTAGAAGCGCTATTCACAAATAGAATTGAATATACTAAACATGCGCAACTACCTTATTACCAACCAAATCCATTTGATTGCATAGAGACGTGGATCCACATAAAAATTTCAATGGAGGATGTAGGGGATGAGTCAATTTCCATCGTCAATGTTGCAATTAAGAATTTGAGTCGCCACACGTCTGCAAACAAGTCTTAAGGCTATCTTTCTAAGTGTAGGAAGATTATTTTAATACTGTAGTTTGTCCTACAAAAGATTCATGGAAGGTTTCATGCAAATTATTATGCTGACGTCTAGCAGAGAAATCTTGCGACCCTCATGAATCTCGCTTGCGCTATAGAGTGGCATGGTTCAAACTACTAAAAATACATGCTTCGAAGATGTTACACGGGTTGGTCTATGAGTCATTTTCTCTTCCCTGGTTGTTGAAGACATGTTCTAGGACATCAAATGAATTTGCAGTGTTTGTAAGGGGTTACCACCATTTGTATGGCTATAGTTAGGTTGTGCAACTGTGTTGTCATATGTCACCATGGCAAATTGTAACGTTTCAAGAGGATGCTTGAACATAATTGTGGATCCTCTTTTACCATATTTGTTGGCCTTATGTAACGGAGTGTTGATTAATGTAACAACATTATAAAGCATTGTAGGTCCCCCTGACTTTGGATGGATCAAACTCAACCCTGACGGAGCTTCTAAAGGGAACTCGGGTCAGGCAAGCGGGGGTGGTCTCTTAAGAGATAGTGAAGGAAGTGTGCTGGGAGCATATGGAGAGAATTTGGGGACACAGATGAGCAACTTCGTTGACGCCAATGCAGCTTATCAAGGTATCATAATGGCTGTGGACAATGGTATTAAGAAACTGGTTGTGGAAGGGGACTCCAAAAATATTATAAACATGCTTAGTTCCAAAGCTAATCCTAATTGGTCCCTCAAAGACCTAATAGATTTGAGCAAACAAAGGTTGTCAGCCCAAGAGAAAGTTGAGTTTCGACATGTCTATAGACAAGGGAACGACAAAGTTGATGCCTTAGCTAATTTAGGAACTAAAGTTGAAGACATTTTAAATTGGAAAATTGGAGAGGTCATTCCAGACCCTATGAAAACCATAATATGTGATGATGATATCAATCACACCTAAGGATATGAATGTCTCTGCGAAGAAGGGGACTACTCATGCGAGGGTTCTTAACTAAAGGATTGATAATAATAATGGCAAGATAAGACCCATTCTAAATGCATTTCTTTCCCAATGTATCTGGTTTATTCTCCTTATTGTGTCCCCTTACAGAGTTGGATTGGTTGTTCTTAATTCTGGGTTTACCGACAGGATTTGAAATCTTAAAGAATGATGCAGAGCTGTGGAATATCTTAGAAAGGGGCAATTTTACCTAGTTCATACAAGCCATGAATGGGTATGATACTCTTTTGTCCAGGGAGTTTGCAACTTCTTGGAAGGTGGGGGTAGTTTATGTGAGAGGCATCTCCTTTAGGGTCACCGAGGAGCTAATTGCAGAGGTGACGGGTTTGAGAATGGAGGGCACCAAACTCCTGAAGAAGGTCAAAGGAAACTACCAAGATGACATGAGGAAGTTTCTTCAAGAAGGAGAGAATGTAAGCAGACTTCAGAATGGCTTCAGTTGTGAGGATCTTCCTGGTGTTTGGAAAAGGGTGGCCGAAGTTCTTATAAGGTATGTCACTTTAGAGGGTAGATTCAAAAGGTTTCATGCTTACCTTTTCCCTCTTCTTAATCACTTTTGACATGATATGAAAATTAACTTCCCTTACTGGCTCTTCACATCCCTTGAGGAGTCTGTCCAAAAGGTTTTGGAGGGAGAGAAATCCCTTCCTCTCCATCAGAGTTTAATCTACACCATTTATAAGTTTGAGCTCTTCCTAACCCCTGCATTGGCTTTCAAACCAAGAATCTACAACCCCCAGCTGGTGGAGAAGCTTCCTGAGGAGTTTGGGAGAAAGCAAACCCTTGATAGTAGTTCGACTATCTCTACTAAAACCCTGACTAGAGAGAATGTTTACATGCCTGCCAAATCTCATGAAGCCTCTGCTTCCAAGGCCCAATCTAGTAAAAAGGCCCACAAGGAGACCAACCTTGTTGTGACCAACTTTGTGAAAGATATTGTTGATGCCCCCAACAAACCCAATTTGAAATCCTCAAGGACCCCCAGCCATGGGAGAGAAGAACAAAGGGAAGGGTGTTGTTAGAGATAATTCCTCTGTTCGGGATGGGAAGAATAAAGGGAAAGACATAGTCAGAGAGGATTCCCCTATTGTTGATGACCTGCCTCATATGAAATGTAAAAGAAAGTTTACTGATACTTTTGAGAGCCAAAGCAAGAAGCATAAGAGTCTGGACCCCCGTCCTAACAAAGTGCAAGTCACCCCCTATCAGCAGTCCTCCTGTCACCATCCACAGTGGAGAGAAGGTTGATTGTAACTCTTGTCATCAGATGGTTGAGAAAGTTGCTACCTTATATCAGGATATAGACCTATAAAACCATGTTCTTAAATGGCAATTGGCGCAGATGCACCATGCCAAGTGCAAAATCCAACACCTAGAGGTTATAACTCAGTTGGAGACCACTGATTGGCCTAGGGAGAATGAAGATGAACTTTGGAAGGAAGTGGGGAATCTTGCAAGGATGTTTAATTAGTGGGAGGGAATTGAGGAATAAATCAACAAGATAAAGAATAATCAGGAACATATTAACAAGAACATGGCTGAAATTGTGGCTTTTAGTAGGGAGATAGTAAAAAATTTGGCCACTACCCATTATGTTTTCCAAGAAGAGATGGAGAAACGCAAGACTATGAGAGAAACTAAAACAGGGGCTTCTTCCCAAAACAATGTGAAACAGGTCAACACTGGTCCGGCCAATAGAACCAAAGCTAAAAGCAAAGGCACTAAAGGCAAGCAGATCATCAATGAAATTTAAGAGGAACAAAACAACAAGATGGATGATAATACTTTCGAAGACAAACTAAACTTTTTAAACAGGGAATGATAGGTAATTAGTGGCCTGAAGAATTTGGCAAAGCAATAATTTTCTTTATTGGTTTGTAGCTGGTCCTTTTGGTTGTAGCTAGCTCTATTGGCTCTTTCTTTGTTTTTAGTTGTTTTTGTTTGTTCCTAATTAGTTTTACTTCATGTAAAACTTGTTTGGTTCGCCTTTTGGCTTTTCATTCATGGGTTCGGGCCCTTCCTAGTCATATTTATCAAAACATTATAAAGCATTGTAAAGTTCTTTGTAATTGTCTTCCTCTTTTGCATGTGGAATGTTGTTTTGAGATGGATGATTAAGTATATATAATGTGTAGAATTCCCCTATTTTAATGATACAAATACAACTCTATATGGATGTTTTCCTTCCTTACTTGTTGTCACTCTATTGCCCAATGGATTTGGCACCAATCGGGTTGGCTTAGACTTCAATCATTTTCATTTAAAGCATTTTTCTTTTCTACTGTAGTTTAGTTTCCTATCTTACATGCATGAATCAACATTATTAGTACTTTTTCCATAACCTAAGAGATTCACACCTAAATAAAATGACTAGAGATTCATGTATGTAAGAGTTATGTTCATCTTTGCAACCCACAGCTTTAATAATGAATACCTATAGCAAGCTAGTGTCAAATAAATCTCTAGATGGTTATGTTGATGAAATACAAGATGTATATGTAGTATGAAATGTTAAGGGGACTCACCTTATGTTGTATAATTCATTTTACATCTATAGGTGCATATGCAAGCTTGTCCATATTTGTTGTTTGTGAAGTCTAGTAGGCTTGTTTATGACTACCATTAGGGCATGGTGGCCAAAGCCCTATTCCAATCCTAATTCCATTTCAAGACCAATTAGAGTTTGGGTTATGACTCAGGTACCATAGTCATTTACTGAGGTCAAGTAAACAATTGTCAACTCCATAACCAATAACTTAGTCTAATCCTCATAACCTTGGTTTTAATTTTGAAAGTCTACCCAATCACAACTCCTATCCAACTCAGCTTACTAGACAACTGTTCATAATTTGACACAAGCACACACAAGATGAGATAGGTATGTTTTTTTGACTCCATTGGATTGCATTGCCTAATACCATGCCTACATATGCACATGTGCAAAATCAAGCTCGTGTAGTTCTCCTAGAACATCTACTAATTTATGAATTGTTATTAAGAAGGAAAAAAGATGAAGATAGGTTGGGAACAATTTTTTATGAAGATGGGTTGGGAACAATTTTTGATAATCGATAAATTATGTAGCTTCTCTTTATCTTGAGTTATGACAACCTAAATTTTAAAAATATTTAAATATTATTTTTATAATAATTTGATTTAAAAATAGGTAAAATAATTTGTCATAATATTAAATGGGTTTGGTAAGGGGTATGTTTATCATGGCATTGTACTCTCCAAATTTGACTCACCAATATTGTGTATAAGTTGAAAGTGATGGGCACATGCAATGTACACATGTGGATTTGCATGTGGAAAGATCACTCCTACTCGCATGGAAAAAGAAAATGGGTGACGAGCAAGTTTGTCATTGATGTTAAAAGGATTAGGTTGCTTCTTGTCAGGATGCTATGTTGGATTCATCATGTTAGTAGGATGCTTCATTGCTTATCACATATGGTGTTTGGACTTGAGTTTGTTAGATTCATTATGCAATCATGTCATGTTGTTTGGAGTTGATCATCTTAATGTGTTATGCTTCATGTTCATGATGATTCAGGAGTAAGGTCATGTTCATGATGGTTCAAGAGTAAGGAGCAGTGGCAGAAGTGTTGATGCAAATTGGATGTCTTTATTTTTGTTTGTTGTTGTGTCACTATCAAGGATGTTATCTTTGTTCATCTTCATGGTATAGTATTGATGATAGAGTTGATGTTGTTTTTGTTTTCCTTGATCATTATGAGTTAATGTTGTGGTTGCTTTGGGGTTGGAAATGATGTCTACATATACATTGGTCAATCCTTGTCTTGCAGAGTTGTTACGCAAGTTCAGGCATGTTTTGGTTGTAGAGGTATTATGGCAATGAAAAATTCACAATCAATGGCATCAACATATGTTTGAACTACAGAAGAATTCAGATTCTATCTCTAAAACCCTTATATCCTAAGTGTTTAAAACCTTTGTAAAGTTCTTTAAGGGCCTACATTGACGTCTATTTGAGTGGTGACCTATAATAACAGGTCACGGGTAACTTAAGTTACCACTTCATGGGGTTGGTGCCATTGGATGATTGGCCCCACTGGTTAGGTAATACCAGATGTATAGGTTATATTCTTTACTTTGGGCGGGGTTTAAAGATCGATGGCTCCTGCGAAGGTGCCAAAGTATTGATCAACAGTGCTAGTTTAAAAATGATTCAAATTTCCAATGGTTCAGTTCACTTGTTTAAGTTTGACGGGCCGGTTCATCTTTAAAGCCCTAACTAATTGTGATAGGTTTTTAACCAACTATGAGGGCCAGGGATTTTAGTTTTAGCATTTGGAGGGTTGCTGGTTGGTAATGTAAGAAGGTTATTATTAGATCTAAGTGTCAAATGATCATGGAGGTTGTATGGTGAAGAATTTGCAGAGAAAGTACAATTTGGAGGAAATAAAGAAATGAAAATAAAGATCACTGTGTTATAGTGAGAGAAGAACTCGCAATACGCAAACAAGTATGGATGTTTGTTTGATCAGATTCAAGGTATGACTTGTAGAGGGAACATGAGTTGTTTATGTAGTGGCAAGATGTCTTGATGAGGCAGGGTGTTTTTGATGGTAAGCCATGATGGTTTGATAAAGCTTTTATGATTAATAGTTTGCCTCCATGCTTTGGAAATGTTACTTAATAACAATAGTCTGATAATGTCCTGATTAGTAGTCATTTTATGCTTAACTCTTGCACATTCTAAAAGCACTGCAATCATGTTTCAATGACATTAGCTTCATGTTGATTGTTGTAAAGAAGATTTGGTTAACAGTTAATATAAGGGTGATAAGACTTTATGTTATTGAAAGAAACTACATTTGATTGAGATAAAGTGTTCATCCAGAGAGGGTTATTAGTTGAGGTGATTGTGCAGATGTTTTTGATCTTCCTATATACTTAACTAAGCATGATGATGTATTGAAGAGAAGGTTTTGTTTGCAGAGAAGGTCTATCTTTTGGTGCAGAAAGCATGCAATGTATCATCAATAAGATTTTATGTGTGATGAAGAAAGTAAAGTCATGTGATGCATTGTAGAGAATCAGGGCAATCCCCTGAATTGAGTTTTCTTCCTTATGATCACTCTTTGCCAGTGAGGTAGTTGTATTTTCCAGTGAGGCATACCTATAACCAGTGAGGTTCTCTTGCTAGTAAGGCACAAAAAGTAGCCAGTGAGGCATAAAAAGAGTAGTCAGTAAGGCTCTATAATCAGTGGATTTTGATTAAGTCAGTGAGGCATTTTACTGAGTGGTTTTTTATCCCAATGAGGGTTTTCCACTCATCAAAAACATGTGTTATGGTTCATGTTTGTCTCTATGTGTTTGTGTGTCCTAATGCTTTATGATTGATTAAGGTCTTGTACATTCTCTCATCATTATACTTGCATGATTCTTTGATGTCCATCTCATTTTCTATTCAGTGTGTTAAAAGGTGCAAAAAGTTGTTAAGGTTTCTAGACCACTGATTCACCCCCCCCTCTCAGTGGTCCTATACTCCAACAAGTGGTATCAGAGCCTTGGGTTCCTTGTTCAAAGTTCAATCAACTTGGGTAGGTCCTGGAAGTGGAGTACCATGGTAAAGTGTAGAAGAAATAGAGGAAGGAAGAATACTGATCACAAAGTTGTACAACAAGCCCCAGTGTAGTCAAGTAATGATTTGTTGCATATGTCACCCTTGAAAACTGACACAGTGTGATAACGAGAATGGTCCTGCAGTTGAGAGTCTTGATAAAAGGGAAGACTTCATTGTGAGTGTAAGTGGACAAAAACTTGATGAAAGAGAAGATGATTTTGTTGTTGAGATTGATGACGAAGAAGGAGACCTATTTGTGGGTGAAGATGACTATGAACAAGAGTATGATGAACATGAGTGTGAGGTTGATTTAGAAGGAGAACTCTTATGTGCTCTAGATTTGATTAAGCAACTTAGAAAAGAGAATTAGAAATTAGAAGACCAAGTTCAACAAGAAAAAGATTCCAAAGACAAGGTATGCTCAGGTTTTGTAAAAGTTTCTTTAGAACTTGAAGAGGCAAGAAATCTGATTGTGGACTTAAAGAGTCCAGTTGATGAATCTGATAAATTGATTATTTGTCTAAAAACTAAAGTTGAAGAAGCCAAAAGGGTAGTTGATTTTACAAAATCTAATCTAGAAGTCAAAACTAATGAATGTCTAAAACTAGAGTCAGAAATAGTCTCTTTGAGAAAGGAATTAGAAAAGGCATCTTCTAAGTTGGACAAGAATCTGCAGTTTGAAAAGAGTATTGAATGCTTAAATGACTTGTTAAGCAAACAAAAGCATCATAAGGACACTACTGGTCTTGGTTATGAAGAAGGATAGTGTTCCAAAGTCAGAAATGCACCTAGAAAGAAGATAGACTTGAATTGTCTTTTTGTTGCTCCCAAGGAAGACAAGAAGAAAACAAAAAATAAAGTTGCTGATGAAGAAAAAAGGACAAGTAACTCCTCAAGATCTCCACCTATCAAGAAATACCATTCAATAAGGTACAACTACTCTTAGTTTCATGGTTATTGCTATTCATGTCATGTTTATGGCCATAGAGCAAGAGATTGTACAAGAAATTGTAGGATGTATGAAAGACATGATCATGTAAGGAATGTCAATAGAAGTTCATATAGGTTGCCTAGAAGAAATTATTCTTTCCTTGGTCTAGACAACAACGTTATATGTTATAGGTGTAATGAATTTGGACACAAAGCACAATGGTGTAGGAAAAGTTTGATGAAACCATCTAGGAACTATGTGATCAAACAAAAGCAAGAGAATACCTTAAACAAAAAGAAGAAAGGGCTTATACAGGTGTGGAGAAGAAAACTAGATCCAGGAAAAGCAAATTTTAATCTTGTGCACACTACACAAGTGGCTTCATTTGTTGCATGAGATGTAGTATGTAGTAAGGGGGAGGCATTGTAAGTTCTATCTTTTTTCCCGTAGGTGAAAAGGTGGCTTGGTAAAGTATAAAACTATCTATGCAGTCTTGAGTAGCAGTCATGCAATTTATGTTTTCATAATAGTTTTGGTACACTCTCTAAAAAGGATAGTGATTATGCTTCCTTTAGTGATCTTTCCTTGGTGATAGTAATTTTGCTTTTATGTGTTGGAGGAGTGTCATCATTGATGATTTCATTAAGTGATGTAATTGACAAAGTGTATAAATAAATACTGCTACCTTTATCTCTACTCTTGTAGTCTATGTCAAAGTGGATTAGGATATGGTATCCATTCAAGTTTAAGGTTGTAGCCAAATGTGCATCACAATTTTAAAGAGTCCTGGTAGTCATAAATGTACTTAGACAAACATGTTGCATAATGTAGAAAGATTGGCAAAGTGGCTCAAAGAGTTGTGTATTTGAGTAAGGTGTACAGAGATTTGTAGCAGTGAGTGCAGAGTGAGAGCAGATCTTTTGTTTGAGATTGTTGTTTGGAATTGTATAATGGTATGGTGCAACAGTGAATTTAAGACAATGAGGTTGTTTGTGCAGTCATAAGTGGTCTCGCTTTGTCATTTGGTTCATTTGGTACAGTATTTTCTTTTCACTAATGACAAGATGATTGTGGAGTTTGTTTGCTATAGAGGTATCTTAGCAAGTGCATTTTGAGGAAAGGGCAATATCTCCATGTTGACTTTGATAGTGACTCTTGATAGTGATTTTCACCAAGGATAGCAGTGAATTTCATTAATTTTCATGATTGTTTGTTGCAGTTGATATGTAAAGCAGAGCAACAGATCTTTATTTATGTGTGGTGCAGTCTTTCACCTTCTGTGGTGCAGATTCTCATGGTGTGACAGACTTTATCAGACCTTTATTGAATGGTGCAGAATTGTTTGCAAAATTGCTCTATGCTTCATGTTTTTGCTGAAGATGTCTAGTTTTAGTTTGAATTAATAGTCAACCAAAGACTAAGTTTCTCAATCAATATTGAAGCATTAGTAAAGGCCCCTGATGTTCTCTGTGTTTTATCAGAAATGCAAGTTGGCAAATGTGATTCTAGCATTGCAACCTCTTTCTATGTCAAGGAAGAAAGATATACTAGGCTCATTTCAAGGAAAAGTTGCTCAATGGATGGACAGTTTTCTCTTGATGGTTTATTATATTGGCAGTGAAGAAGTTGAAAAGGGCAGTGATACATGCATTGGATATCATGCTTGATGCATTGTCGGTATATCTTATGGTAGTGTTTTTCTTATGTGTTGATGCATAAAGTTCTCTTGAATGATGAGCAGTGACTATTCCTCTTGTTATGGTATTCTACCTTCTTGATGTCAGTATTTTTTTTTGTGCTATGGTTTTTTACAGTGCATTTTATGCTTTGGAACAAGCCATGTATACTAAAGTGGAAACAAAGAGCAAAGACTTACATGACATGACCAGGGTTATCTTGTGCAAGTGATATTCTTTGGTTTTCAATGACATGTGGTTTGTTTCTAATGGTACAGTGGTACAGTACTATTTTTTGTGTGACATATCTTTCAATGTGAGCAGCATAGTACTTAGTCTTCTTGCCAGTGATAGTGTGGTAGTGTTGGTGTTTATAACTGTAGTGACAGTCATGGTGCAACACTTTGTACTGATGGTATTGTTGATTTGTTGGTGTAGCAGAGCTTCTATGTTAGAATTTCTAACATTGGTGTATGAGAGCATGGTTAGAATACTTCATGCTATGGATGTTTGTCTTGTCATGAAACTTGGCTCAGAAGTTGAAGTTGAGGTGTCTCTGCAGTTGTCAGGAGTTGAAGTTGAGGTGTCTTAGCAAAATGATCAATGTCACAGACCTATTCTCACGATTTATAGTGCAAGCAATGGTATGAATTGATATGGTTTATTTTGGGTGTTTGAATTTTTCTTCGTGATGGTGTTGATTGCAAGTCATGCTTATGGATAATCATGGTGATGATCATGTTGGTTTATCAAATTTATCTTCATGAGATCAGATGTGCCTTCTTGGAATAGTGCTTTATGTTGAGTTGATGAATGGATATTGAGTCTAGGTTGAAGAATTTGAAACAAAGCATTTGGACTCAATGTTAAGTGAGTGTTGCTATTTGGAATACAAATGCTCTGTAAAGGGGTAGTCCAAGACAGGGGGAGTCAACTCACCCTTTTTCATTGGATGTCAAAGGGGGAGAGAGCAATGGTGTGTTTTGCCATCAATGACAAAGGGTGGGATTGATGAGCAGGTTTGTCATTGATGTCAAAAGGATTAGGTTGCTTCTTGTCAGGATGCTATGTTGGATTCATCATGTTAGTAGGATGCTTCATTGCTTATCACATATGGTGTTTGGACTTGAGTTTGTTAGATTCATTATGCAATCATGCCATGTTGTTTGGAGTTGATCATCTTGATGTGTTATGCTTCATGTTCATGATGATTTAGGAGTAAGGTCATGTTCATGATGGTTCAGGAGTAAGGAGCAGTGGTAGAAGTGTTGATGCAAATTGGATATCTTTATTTTTGTTTTTTGTGTCACTATCAAGGATGTTGTCTTTGTTCATCTTCATGGTATAATGTTGATGATAGAGTTGATGTTGTTTTTGTTTTCCTTGATCATTCTAAGTTAATGTTGTGGTTGCTTTGGAGTTGGCAATGATGTCTACATATACATTGGTCAATCCTTGTCTTGCAAAGTTGTTATGCAAGTCCAGGCTTGTTTTAGTTGCATAGGTATTATGGCAATGAACAATTCACAATCAGTGGCATCAACATATGTTTGAACTAAAAAAGAATTCAGATTCTATCTCTAAAACCCTTATATCCTAAGTGTTTAAAACCTTTGTAAAGTTCTTTAAGGGCCTACATTGATGTCATTCAAAAAGGGGTACTTTTGGTCTATTTGAGTGGTGACCTGTAATAATAGGTCACGGGTAACTTAAGTTACCACTTCATGGGATTGGTGCCATTAGATGATTGGCCGCATTGGTTAGGTAATATCAGATGTATAGGTTATATTCTTTACTTTGGGCGGGGTTTAAAGATCGATGGCTCTTGAGAAGGTGCCAAAGTATTGATCAATGGTGCTAGTTTAAAAATGACTCAAATTTCCAACGGTTCAATTCACTTGTTTAAGTTTGACGGGCAGGTTCATCTTTAAAGCCCTAACTAACTATGACAAGTTTTTAACCAACTTTGAGGTCCAGGGATTTTAGTTTTAGGCTCTGTATAACATTTGGAGGGTTCCTGGTTGGTAATGTAAGAAGGTTATTGTTAGATCTAAGTGTCAAATGATCATGGAGGTTGTATGGTGAAGAATTTGCAAAGAAAGTAGAATTTGGAGGAAATAGAGAAATGAAAATAAAGATCATTGTGTTATAATGAGAGAAGAACTTACAGTATGCAGACAAGTATGGATGTTTGTTTGATCAGATTCAAGGTATGACTTGCAGAGGGAACTTGAGTTGTTTATGTAGTGGCAAGATGTCTTGATGAGGCAGGTTGTTTTTGATGGTAAGCCATGATGGTTTGATAAAGATTTTATGATTAAGTAAAGAAGATTTGGTTAACAGTTAATATAAGGGTGATAAGACTTTATGTTATTGAAAGAAACTGTATTTGACTGAGATAAAGTGTTCATCCAGAGAGGGTTATTAGTTGAGGTGATTGTGCAGATGTTTTTGATCTTCCTGCATACTTAACTATGCATGATGATGTGTTGAAGAGAAGGTTTTGTTTGCAGAGAAGGTTTATCTTTTAGTGCAGAAAGCATGCAATGTATCATCAGTAAGATTTATGTGTGATGAAGAAAGTAAAGTCATGTGATGCATTGTAGAGAATCAGGGCAATGCCCTGAATTGAGTTCTCTTCCTTATGATCACACTTTGCCAGTGAGGTAGTTGTTTTTTCCAGTGAGGCTTACCTCTAACCAGTGAGGTTCTCTTGCCAGTAAGGCACAAAAAGTAGCCAATGAGGCATAAAAAGAGTAGTCAGTGAGGCTCTGTAATCAGTGGATTTTGATTAAGCCAATGAGGCATTTTACTGAGTGGTTTTTTATCCCTATGAGGGTTTTCCACTCATCAAAAACCTGTGTTATGGTCAATGTTTGTCTCTATGTGTTTGTGTGCCCTAATGCTTTATGATTTATTAAGGTTTTGTACATTCTCTCATCATTATACTTGAATGATTCTTTGATGTCTATCTCATTTTCTATTCAGTGTGTTAAAAGGTGCAAAAAGTTGTTAAGGTTTCTAGACCACTGATTCACCCCCCCTCTTAGTGGTCCTGTCCTCCAACAAATGGAATAGGGGAGTGTTTGAAGGACTACCTTCTTCACAAGGGAGAAGTGCCATGAATGTGGCAATGATATTTGTTGGAGTTGTTGTGGCATTTGGTAGGTTACTCTCTTCACAAGGAAGGAGTGTTTGGTGTAGGACAAGAATGATAGGTTGTCATGTAATGATGGTGATGTGGGTGTTTGCTTTTGTGAGCCTTTGTAAAGGTGTAGTAGTTATGATTCTTGTATGGACATTTGCAGTCATGGTGACGAGATGTCGTCAAACCTCATACTTTAATTCATTATCATGTTTGTCGACTAGGGTGGTGTCCGATGGCTATTTGCAAAAGGAAGTCAAATATCTCAATCCAATGATGATTTTTTTAAGTTATAGATCAAATAAATGTTTATGTAGAAATGAAAGTCTAAACTATGAAAGAACTTTAAAGTTTTTTTCTAAGAAAGCAATTGGCATTTAACTAAGGAAATGTTCAAAAAGGATTGCAACAATAAATCAAAAAATTAGCTATTTGACTATTTCAAGGAAAGCAAATTAACTTTTCAAAGTAACTGAAATGAATGAACTTTTTAAAGTGAAACAACTTACTCCCTTCTTTCTAAAACATAGTTTTTATAAATTTATTGAACTCACAATATTTACTAAAAAATACATGGCATTCAACAACACATATATTGGGAACATACACATTAACTTAACCTGTAGGTGGACACTTAAATCACTACTGGAACAGTTGCTTTAACATGAACAAAGTAAAACATAAAACATCATTTCAATAGGATAATAACATCAGAAAAAAATACTTATCTATAAACACCATTCATTTCCTCAAGTGAGTGGGTAGCTCTCTAGAGGTTTAAACTTAAGACTTAAACTATCATCCACATTCACAGATTTGCTAGAAATTTTGAAAGTGAACACAAAGTTGTCTATATTGTAATTGCTCAAGAAAATTCATCTAACAACTATATATGAAAATGAATGATACAACATTATATATCTTAACTCCTAGATACTAGATTCTAAAATTATGCCTTTAATCCAACCTTTTATGGTATGTGCATTACTGATGTTTTAAAGTCTTTAACTGAAAACCATAAATACTACAGAGTTTGGTTCATAAAAAATAACAAAGAAATTAAGGAACTAATGAAGTCAATTCCTAATAGGAGTCTTTTCATGCGAAATACTTTTAAAATATTTATGGACCATATTTCCCAAATAACTTCCATCGCTACTAAATAGAGGAACATGTGTGTTGAATCAAGAGACAAGTGTTCAAAATAGGGGATCTTTTTCTTCGCTGCATTGACTCTTCTAGAGCTACCTTGGAGCATGAACTTATAGCACCATGATTATTTTGAAGCACCTTGGAGCATGAACTTTTGGTGTTTGATTATTTCAAAGCACCTTCTTTCACTTTCTCTGAAGTATCCTCTTTCTTCTTCTCTGGAGTCTATCTTTTGAAAGTTGGATGAGTCATGTTTGACAAAATAAGATCTTTACAGCCACACAAACATTAGCATTGGAGTTTTTTTTAACATAAGTATGTACATCATTTCTAATTAGGTTAGACAATAAGTTACCATATAATCAATGAAATTCTAGCATGACAGGATTTTTAAGGTAAAAAGGAGGGTATTTTATTTAGAATATGATTAGTGCAATTTTTATCTCATCACTCTCCCGAACACCCAAGGTTGTGCAAGTCCTACTCTCTGTTGTCTCTCTACTTCCCTTCTTTTTCTATATTCTTCAAATTTATCACTATTATCATATATTAGATGTGTTGTAGCATCTAATTCCCTTAGATCAACAACAAAACCTTTACCATCTATTACCTTGTTATTCCATCTCTAAAACTCCTATTCAAATTTCTCACTGCTCACATGTATTGGAGTGACTAGATGAAGCAACAATGGGGGCCTAAATCTCATACGAATCCATTCCTCTCTCATTTGATGAATTATCTTTGTCACTACCTTAGCTCGTCTAAATGACCACATCAAATTGCCTGGAGAAAATATTTCTCTTCTTTTCAGATGCACAGACAAAGAACTATATTTTTCCTCGCATGCTACAAAGGCATTCTTGGGTAGCTTAGGGATAACACTTTGTAGGGCTTGGTAGCATTGTTTTAGTTTGTTGGTATATTTTTCTACCAGTATAGGATACTTGACTATCCTTTCAAATTCGTCTTAAATGCTTCTATATTATGATATTGATGCCTCATTATTAGTCCAACAATCTTTTCTACCTGGTGATATTCCTTGGTTTTCTCTTGCCAAGCTATCTGGTTTTGCATAGTGGAGATAAAGGATCTTAATTCAACTTCTCCAAAAAATAGATTAACATAAAATTATGTATGTCTTTCAACTAATAAGCTATGTGTGAAAAAATCACATAACAATTTTTTCTACTCTGGAGGAGCTATTTTATATGCTTCCAAAAATTCCTTATCATCTAGATCATATGGCAAGTTATAGTTGATCCTCAACAACTTCCATCTTAACATCTGCTCATTTAGAAACGTGTTATACATGCATGAAGGTTTTCTGCATGCAAGGAGGAGTTCCCCTATTCTACAAGCTTCCATTTTTGCTTCATACAATTGGTCGTACTTATTTTGCAAAATTACCAATTGTGCTTTTAACCGATCAATTTCAAAACCTGCATGCCTAAGAAAGTGACAGTAGGCTATCCATGTTTGAAGCAATACAGGAATATGTACCTAAAACCACTCCCTAATAGTTGGTTCAATCTAAATTCCTTTGTCCTCCATTGGTGGTTTTTCCTTTGTCATCCATTGGTGGTTTTTCCTTGAGTTCTTGCAGTTCTTCCAATTCAACAACCTGGCTAACTGTGGCTGTCAGTACTACTTGATTCTCTTGATTCTTTTCTAAAAATGATGCAAGAGCATTTTCTAGGTTGTTTGTAAGGTTCTCAATTTGCTTGTCCTTTTCTAACAGAATTTCCTGTAGCTCTATATCCTGAGTTGGTTCTACTGATATTTCAGGGGACTTGTTCACCTGACCTTGCAAATATGAGATTTCCTCATCCTTTTCTACTAGAAATGCTTTCAATTTTTCAATTTCTTGCTTTTTCTTCAAAATTATCTACTCTACCTTAGAGAGTTCAATTGCTTGATGTATTTTCTGAATTTCTTCTTGATTTTCACTCTCATCAATTTCTGCACCTATCAATGGAGCTTTCTCTTTTGTTGGGCTCCTTTGGAGGGGAACATTACCTTCATCCATGCTCCTAGATATGTCTTCTCCTAAGACTGTATTATCTTCTTGCTCTAGAGGTTTACATTCAAGAGATTTGTGCAACTCCTGAGGAACAAAAGTGTCTTCCAGAGGTGGTTCAGTGATAGGAGATTCGTGCAACTTTGGAGGAATAGAAGTATCTTTTGAAGCTGCCATTATATCTTTCAGAGGTACTTGCTCTATATCTCTACGAACATAAATATCTTATAGAGCTGCCCTTATAATCTCTGGAGGTACTTACTATGTTTCCATAGGGATTTCTCAGAGTTCCATTGTTATATCTTCCAGAGAAGATGTTGACACTTGTGATAGTTTCTTAGCTAGAACTTTCAGAGCTATGGAATGTTCCATTTGGATATTCGTTGAAGGATGTGTTCTTTGTTCTTGTAACTCATGTTCTTTTTGCAAATGGGTAAAAACAAGGCTAGAGGTGGCTTCCATAGCTAACTGTTTACTCCTCTAAAGAGGAGGGGGCCTTTATAGTTTTCATTTTGACCTTTATTTCTTTGCAATTGGTGGCCTTGTTTCTGCCTCTTCATAAAAAATAATTACTTCTATTTTCTCCTTAGAACCAGGAGTTTTCTCCAAAATGAAGTTTTTGGAGATTCGTCGTTAGCTCAGGTGGTTCAATTGATGGCTAGGCTAAGTGCTCTGAAACTTCCTACACCCTTGGGGAGATTTGGTCCTCCAGAAATCCTTGTTCTACTTCCAAAGTTACTTCCTTTGAAGCTAGGGTTGTCACTCCCAAGGCTTCTCCTCTTTCTAGGTTTTGTTTCTGCTTCTTATTCTCAATCTTTTACAGAAATTTCAACCATTTTACTATCAATTTTATGATGTTTTAGAATTTGGTGTTTGCATTACAATGTGATCAATCCATGATGTTTTAAGGGACTAGTTCCTTTTCTATACTTCTCTACCATGATTTTTAATGACTCAAGTAGGTAAGTTGGGAGGTTAACTTTCAACTCTAAATTTTTAGTTCCATGATGCAGGTGGGTCAACATATGAAATGTTGGACCCACATATGTGCCAAACTGCTCTTCACAAGTAAGAAACCTCATTATCCTCGAGACTACAGATTTCCAAGGTTCAAAAATAGCTTCCCTATTAATCTTGTAAAAGGGGAAAAAATGAATGAGGAAATAACAATAAAGATAATGCAACTAAACACATACCTTTTACCTCAGACAATTTCTTCTTGATAGAGTAGAGTACAAGCACCTAAATTCCACCATCTTTGCTCTCTTGATGAAATGATAATGTATTGGTATGAGGATTGCTCTAAAATTTCAGCATAACCTTAATGTGATGATGTATTTGCGAAAACAATTCGACAGAGTAAGTTTAAAAATAAACTTGGATCCATAATGACTTGAATGAGCATGAATTTATAGATTCTTGAAAACAAGAATCAACGATGGAGGATGGATTAGAAAATCAACAGTTGTAATTAGTTGAGAAGAATTAATGAAGAAAGTTAACAAATTAGGTGATTAGTTAACTTCATTTGATTCCAATTTGATTAATAGTTAACTAATTTAATTTCAATTTGATTAATAGTTAACTAATTTAATTCCATTTTGATTAATAGTTAACTATTTTGATGGAAGAGTTACATCATAGTTGCTCTTTTTTGTTGCATAGTTAAGATGAGTGATTTATGGAAAGAATTTCAGAGTGATTAGGGGAGAGAATTAGGAGAGTGATTAAGGGAATTAAATAAATAAATTTATTTAATTCATGTGAAGATAAAAAATGAGGAAATAAATAAAATATAAATTTTATTTATTTGTGGGAGGATAAATAAGAGTTAGTGTGATTTAATTAAATAAAATAAATTTATTTAATTAGTCACATAGAGGAAGCATTAGTATATTAATTAAATAATTAAAAATTATTTAATTAATACGGATAGAAGAATATTGAAGGTTGATGAAGAATAATTAATAAATTAGGGAAATGATATCGATAAAGCGCGATGACATGGAAATGATGTTAGTCAATTTTCGGTGTCTACATTTTGCCCCTCTTTGAGATGGTGTTGCAAAGCAACATCATTTCAAAGAAGTTTAAAACATAGCGTTGGATTGAATAGAAGAAGATTTTGGTTTGGAAGAATGTGATTGGAAGAAAATGGTTGGATTAGGGATAATGATGCCCCAATCACTCGAAGTGATGGTGACAAGGAAAGATGATGGAAAATTAATTGATGAGATGAATTATGTGATGCCCCCTTGAGAGGATAGGTGGGTTACAAGAACATGGGTATGCTCTTGAAATGGATGGAGAGGGAATTGTAAGTAGATGGGGAGATTTAGATGAAGATGAAAAAGTTAGATGAAAAGATGTAAAAATGATGGAAGAAAAATTAAAAAGATAGATGGAAGAAAAATAATTATGGATAAACCAAGAATGATGGATTTATTATGATGACAAGTTATGCTTTAACTTAAGTTGAGCAATCCTTTATTTAATATAGCAATGGATGTTATGCACTAGGGTAAAAAGAACCAAGGTGACATACATGAATTCTTTGCCTAGACTTGACTCTTGCAAACATATAACAAACATGACATACCAAATCAAAGACCATTCCCTAGCCTATACTGATCAAAACACACCAAGATATAGAGAGATCTAGGTGGCCCTGGGTAGGTATAGATAAGAGAAAAAAGACAAAGCAAAAGATAAAACAAAAGACCAATTGACAAAACAAAAATTATAGCCATTGTATCTCTTTATGACTTTTGATAGACATAATTGGATTAAGCCTGTTATGGGAAGGATATATCACGAAGAAGGTGTGATTTGATATGATCAAATGATTAAGCGATAGATAGTTTGGCTTTTGGATTTCTTTCAAAAAGTGACCTCATGTATATTCACATTAGAGCTCATAGGTTTGTTTGTATCTGAAATGTGAAGTCTGTTTAAGCACATTTATTGTGAGATGGGGATGGGATGGATGAAATGCAAATGATGCATTTATTATGATTTTGTGACAATGGTTTGTGATAGGTGATGCAATTTATTATGGATAGATGATGGGTGATGTGATGTAGTTTATTATGTGTCTATAGTGGATAGAAAACTTTATTATATAGCATGAAACTCACTAATATTAATCGCCTCATGATTACTAGAGATATTAATAGGATCCAATCCCTAAACTAGGCCCAGGATAAAAAAATACCCCTAGTCAAGGAGCAAAATAGGCATGACCATTTATTATGGAATGGATTAGGATATGGATTATTATTAGATATAATAGGTAATAACACAAAAGTGATAACTACCAAGCCATGATAAGCGAATAGGTGAATAGGTGAATAGGGAAATTTGACAAAAAAAGGTGAATGGGAAATATGGCATTTTGGAAAAATTAGGTGCATATGATGATTGGAATCCTGATAGGTGGTGGATCTATTACACATGGCACTTGTTTGCCAGGTTTTCACCATGGTACTTGCCCAAGGTGCCACCGAAGTGGTTTTCACCATTCGACAAATTATTTCTCTTTACTAATTTCTTTTTTACTTTTTTTTTTTAATATATATAGGGGTACTCTAAGGGTCATGCGTAGAACCTCTTTAGATGAATGATGTTAATTGGTTCATCCAAAGGTTGGCCTTCTGGGGTTGCTAGTTGATATGATCTTGATCCATATGTGGTAGTGATGATGAATGGGCCTAGCAAATTAGGCTCAAATTTTCCTTTCTTATCCTGGTTCTATTGGTTCTTCTAGTTCTCCATGAGTACTAGGTCACCAATATGAAATTTGTGTGTTTTGATCTTTTTTTTGTAGCTATGGTGAAGAATATTATGATAATCTTGTAGGTGATTTAAGGTGCTAAGGTGCCTCTTGTCTAGTAGCTCTGATTCATGCAACCATGAGACTCTGTATTCTTCATCATCAATAAGATGCTACAAAGAAACACACAGAGAAGGGAGCTCGATCTCAATTGGAAAAATTGCTTCAAATCCAAAGATAAGAGAATATGGTGTGGCTCTGGTTGGTGTTTGGATGCTTGTATGATAAGCCCATAAGGTTGGATCATTGACTATCTTTTTAAGAATTTTTTGTGCAAGAGAGAAAATACCCTCTGCTGCAAACACACTTTTACAACCAATAGACAAGCACATTTATTTGCCCCAAATTGAAATTTTAACTCAATAAATGATTTAAGCACATGATTAAATTGATTCATCAGAGAAAATAAAATCTACATTACAAAATTTGCAAAACTTGGCTCTCAATGGTTCTCTCCACAAAATCTTGCTTCTGCATACTCTCTGCAATTCTCTTAGCTACTCCAATCTGCACCTATGACCTCATCTTCTGCCAAGGCTATCCTCTTCTCTCTGTCAGCAAACTAGATTGACTATCATGCCCTCCTTCACGGGCTCACCCTTACCAGATACACACTTCCTTCCTTCTATCTAGCTTCTCAGACACCTCAACTCGCACACTCTACAATTTTCCTCTACTTCCTAGCCAAACCTCTCTTTCTTCTTTCATTGGTCAACACCTTATTCCCTTACCTGCTTTGTTTTTATAATAACTAAACACCATTTTTTTAATTTTCAAACTAGAAGGTGAATAGACATGGTTCAAATAAGTTGAAGCTCAAATGGAGTTAACTCACACACCTCCCAAAGACATCCACGGCTTGGGTCAAACAAACTGTCACCAACGACAAGCATTCCCATCTAGCCAAATGAAGCTGATCATGCCTCATACTTAGAATCAATTTGAAACTACACAGTTAAGATCATTTTACAGAGGCTTCACATGGGTATTCCAAACATTGGCATGGACTAGTCCGTGATCAGCTACTTTCTCACATGTAAATGAAGTGCGCCTAGATCAATCTCTAGACTTCCTCAGCCATGAAGCAGATTAAACTCACTTTGGGGAAGAGAATTTATGGTTGCAAACTCTTGCTATGTTGTTAATGCTAGGTCCACCAAAGTTTCTAAGTTAGCTTTGCTCATAAGAAGGGATCTATCCCACGTAATAAGATTCATGAAGAGGAGATTCCACACTGCCATATTTCTTCTCCCTTATCAATGAACCTATCTTTCCAAATGCATCAACTGCTAGTATGTAGCTTTTACTTCTAATATCTAGATGATTTTTTTTTCACAAGCTCCCATGTTCGCTTTAGGTCATCCTCCTTCCTCAAGGATCCATATAATGACATCAGTTTATCCAATGTAGACCAGTTAGACTTTGCAACAACATATAATCTTGTGATGGTGTATACAATATGTTATCTCAGTAGAAATGACATTACCTTGGTTCAATCTATCAAATACATTTTGTATCCTTTCAATATCATAATCCCATGTTTTATCTTTAAAAGGATGTTTTCTTTTACAAACTGCATGCAAGGCTTTGCTCTCCTAGAGATGGTGCCATGATAATGGTAATGGTGGATTTTTTTGCCCACGGTCTGGTGCTGTGATTTGCCTGAATACCTGTAGCATAGGTATTACTAGCTTGAATAGCATATTTTCTATTCCTTCTAATGCCCTTTTTCACATCCTTGAATACGAGCTTTTCTATACCCCATTCCCATAATATAAATAATTGAAAAGACTGAAAAGGCATTTTGAATAATCAGAGCTTTATTACCATTAAATACATGTACATGCTAAGCCTTCTTTGTCTTTGTGACTATAACAAAACCATCAGCAATCAAATTGGCACAAATTTGAAGAAATGCAATGTAACTTTCAATACATCATACCCACAAACTGAGACCACAAAATTGATGACGAAAACTAAAATTGTTTTTGTGTGATGCAAGATTGCTCATGCGCCCAAGTGCTCCTGCATCAGACATGCTGAGTAGGAAAATTTTGTGAGTAGCACTCACAAAATGGAGTTGAGTAGTAGGACTACTCTTCCAAGGTGAAAACAACCTGCAACAAACTCCATTGTTGTATTAGGCTAAGATAATTTCTTCTTCTACCTCTTCTAGCATCTTGTCAGGACACTTGCCATCCTCCTCTGCCAAATCTACACCTTATTCCTCCTTCCTCTCATGGACTCACATCCACCATAGACCGACAACCTCCACCAAATCTCTCCTGTCACATCCTCTACACGCTCTACACACAAACATCCAACATCTACATGCAAATTTGTAACTACATCCTCTCCGACCTTAACCCTTGCAAATAAAGGTAAATTAATCTCAATTTTTTCATTGTTTACCTCATTCTTCTTCACTGCTCCAACATATTCTTTACTCTCATCTTTAGCTGCAATGTTTGTCTTCGCACCTCTAACGACAATCTTTTCAAGCCATTCCTCTTCCACTGCTAAAATCTTTGACAATAGATCATCTTCATCTTCATTATCTGCTTCAACCTCTAGATTTCCTTTCACCTTCTCATCTTCTTCAACCATACTCTCATCTACTACTATATTCTCATCCTCCAAAGGACTTTCTTCCACTACTACTACAACTTTCTCATCACCTTCTGCACATGCACACTCACCTGCAAACAAACACTCGTCAAGAGAAACATGGGACTCCTTCCTACCCACTTTCTCCTCCGCAATGATTTCTCTAACGCTGTCCTTCAGCTCTTGCCTCAGTTCTTCTCGAAACCTTTGTACCTCTCTTTCAACTACAACCATCAATCTTTTCTTTCTTCCCTTTTTCAACATAGGAATCGTCAACACCCAACCAATCACAAAACTTCACTTTTTCCTCTTGTTCTTTTTCTCTTCACAGTAATGTCTCCTCGCGCTCTCACTATTGTAGGACTCCTCCATACCTACCCCAAGCTTTCAAGCTTCTCTCAGACACTTTACTACTACAAACTTTCACACATCTTTACTCTCGTCTTTGTAGTTTCAAACTCTCAACCGATCAGGACTTCACACACCTGCAACGATCCTTTCAAGCTCCCTCAACTGCCTTCTCTACTGCTCCATAGGTCTTGGTGGATACTCTCCACGCTTAGGAACAACCTGGCTCTGATACCACTTGGTGCAAGAGAGAAAACACCCTTTGCTGCAAACACACTTTTACAACCAATACACAAGCACATATATTTGCCCCAAATTAAAATTTTAACTCAATAAATGATTCAAAGACAAGATTAAATTGATTCATCATAGAAAATAAAATCTGCATTGCAAAATTTGCAAAACTTGGCTCTCAATGGCCGTTCTCTCCACAAAATCTTGCTTTTGCATACTCTCTGCAATTCTCTTAGCTACTCCAATCTGCACCTATGACCTCATC
This sequence comes from Cunninghamia lanceolata, assembly GCA_027924645.1. Classification (NCBI taxonomy): domain Eukaryota; kingdom Viridiplantae; phylum Streptophyta; class Pinopsida; order Cupressales; family Cupressaceae; genus Cunninghamia; species Cunninghamia lanceolata. The sequence goes on along the minus strand of BSBN01000429.1, from coordinate 5,438,386 downwards.
TTCTACCAAGGCTATCCTCTTCTATCTATCAACAAAATAGATTGACTATCATGCCCTCCTTCATGGGCTCACCCTTACCAAATACACACTTCCTTCTATCTGGCTTCTCAAACACCTCAACTTGCACACTCTACAATTTTCCTCTACTTCTTAGCCAAACCTCTCTTTCTTCCTTCATTAGCCGATGCCTTGTTCCCTTACCTGCCTTTGTTTTTATAATAACTAAACACCATTTTTTTTTATTTTCAAACTGGAAGGTGAATAGACACGGTTCAAAGAAGTTGAAGCTCAAACAGAGTTAACTCACGCACCTCCCAAAGACATCCACGACCTAGGTCAAACAAACTATCACCAACTACAAGCATTCCCATCTGGCCAAACAAAGTTGATCATGCCTCATACTTAGAATCAATTTGAAACTACACAGTTAAGATTATTTTATAGAGGCTTCACATGGGTATTCCGAACATTAGCTTGTACCAGTCCATGATCAACTACTTTCTCATATGTAAATGAAGTGTGCCTAGATCAATCTCTAGACTTCCTCGGCCACAAAGTAGATTAAACTCACTTTGGGGAAGAGAATTTATGGTTGGAAACTCTTTCTATGTTGTTAATGTCAGGTCCACCAAAGTTTCTAAGTCGGCTTTGCTCGTAAGAAGGGATTGAGCCCATGTAACAAGATCATGAAGAGGAGATTCCACACTGCCATATTTCTTTTGCCTTATCAATGAACCTATCTTTCTAAATGCATCAACTGCCAGTATGTAGATTTTACTTCTAATATCTGGATGATTTTTTTTTCACAAGCTCCCATGTTTGCTTCAGGTCATCCTCCTTCCTCAGGGAGCCATATAATGGCATCAATATATCCAGTGTAGACCATTTAGACTCTATAGCAGCATATAATCTTGTGATGGTGTATACAATATGTTATCTCAGTAGGAATGATGTTACCCTAGTTCAATCTATCAAATACATTTTGTATTCTTTCAATATCATAATCCCATGTTTTATCTTTAAAAGTATGTTGTCTCTTACAAACTGCGTGCAAGGCTTTGCTCTACTAGAGATGGTGCCATGGTAATGGTAATAGCAGATTTTTTTGCCCACAGTATGGTGCTATGATTTGCCTGAATGCTTGTAGCATAGGTATTACTGGCCTGAATAGCATATTTTCTATTCCTTCTAATGCCCCTTTTCACATCATTGAATACGAGCTTTTCTATACCCCATTCCCATAATATAAATAATTGAAAAGACTAAAAAGGCATTTTGAATAATCAGAGCTTTATTACCATTAAATACATGTACATGCTAAGCCTTCTTTGTCTTTGTGACTGTAACAAATCCATCAGCAATCAAATTGGCACAAATTTGAAGAAATGCAATGTAACTGTCAATACATCATACCCACAAACTGAGACCACAAAATTGATGGTGAAAACTAAAATTGTTTTTGTGTGACGCAGGATTGCTCATGCGCCCGAGTTCTCCTGCATAAATTCTCATGATAGTTTTATTTGAAGCCTCATCTTGGCCATTACCCTAAGGATAGTAAGGAGTTGAAAAATGGTGTTGTATATGAAATTGTTGGTAGAGAGAGAAAACTTCCTGATTTTTGAAAGGCTTTCCATTGTTAGTGACAATGGCCAAGGGAACACCATACCAACATATGATATAATAAAGGATAAATTTGGCTATTTATTTTTCGGTAATATAGGATAGGGAAATGGCTTTGACCCATTTAGTGAAATACTCGGTAGCAGTTATTATGAATGTATGATCATTGGATGATGGAGGGATAATTTTGCCAATAAGGTCAAGCCCCCACTATGAAAAAGGCCACGAAGTGGTGATCAACTGTAATTCCTATGATGGTGCATGAATAAGATCACCATGTTGATGGCAATGCAAACATTTCTTGACAAACTGATATGCATTTTGCTCCATAATAGGCTAGTAATAACTTGTGTGCAACAATTTTTCTTTGCAAGGCTTGCACCACTAGAATGTGCCCCATAGATTCCCTCGTGTACCTCTCATAAAGTAGTTTGTGCTTCTCTTAAGACACCTAAGAAGGCTCCCATCAAGACTCCTTTGGTAAAGGGTATCACCTAGTATGGTGGAATGGGATGAGCAACAGATGAATGTCTTGTGTTGGGAAGTAGATAGGTTAGGTGGAAGGGTATGATCATGAAGGAAGATATAGATTTCATGATGCCAAAGTGATAGAGGACCAACAAGTTCACAAACGAGCTCAGACTATGGGACATCATAAGCTGGGATCAATGACTACTCAACAAAAAATTCACACTTCTGGTTGTTATTCGACATGTCAAGGAGAGATCCAATGGTAGCCATGGCATCAACAACTCTATTGTATTCCCTTGGTACTTGCTCAAACCAAATTTTAGAAAAATAGCCCTTAAAGTCATCTACCATCCTTTCGTATGTGATTAGCTTGTCATCTTTAGTCTTGTATTCATCATTGATTTGTTTTATGATTAGTTGTGAATCCCCATAGACTTGTAACTTCTCAATTCTCCACTAAATAGCCATTCGGAGTCCTATGATGAGAGCCTCATATTCAGTAATGTTGTTGGTACAACAAAAAGCAATTCTATAGGCTTTAGGGATATAATCACCTTGTGTTGTAATGAGTAGGATTCCAGCTCTTGAACCATGATCTATATTATGTATGATGGGTTTAAAAAGTTAGAATATTATTCTTTTAAATGAATGTGAGTCATTACAATTAGAAGTATATTTGTCCATGTAGTACAATTAGTTGAGGTATAACAAAATGTAAGTTACAAATATATTTAATCACCATAAATTGTATGGAGAATAGTCATAGCTATAAATGTGGACATATACTTTTTTTAAAATCTTATATTTGTTGGGTTGAGACCCTTTTTCATAGGTCTCAAAACTTGTGCTTGAGTTGGAAACTATGCCTACTTCCCTTACACCTTTCGAAGCACCATTCACAAATAGAATTGAACGCATTAAACATGTGCAACTTACCTTATTACCAACCAAATCCATTTGATTGCATAGTGATGTGGATCCACATAAAAATTTCAATGGAGGATGTAGGGGATGAGTCAATTTCCATCGTCAATATTGCAATTAAGAATTTGAGTCGCCACACATTTGCATATTTGTCCATGTAGTACAATTAGTTGAATTTAATGGCCATAAGTATAAATTGTATGGAGAATAGTCAGAGCTGTAAATGTGGACATTTTTTTAAAAATCTTATTGTGTTGAGACCCTTTTTCATAGGTCTCAAAACTTGTGCTTGAGTTGGAAACTATGCCTACTTCCCCTGCACCTTTAGAAGTGCCATTCACAAATAGAATTGAATGCATTAAACATGTGCAACTACCTTATTACCAACCAAATCCATTTGATTGCATAGTGACGTGGATCCACATAAAAATTTCAATGGAGGATGCAGGGGATGAGTCAATTTCCATCATCAATGTTGCAATTAAGAAATCAATTTGCCACACGTCTACAAACAAGTCTTAAGGCTATATTTTTAAGTGTAGGAAGATTATTTTAATACTACAGGTTGTCCTACAACAGATTCATGGAAGATTTCATGGAATGTCTGGCAGAGAAATCTTGCAACCCTTAAGAATCTCACTTGTGTTATAGAGTGACATGATTCAAACTACTAAAAATACATGCTTTGAAGATGTTACATGGGTTGGTCTCTGAGCCATTTTCTCTACCCTAGTTGTTGAAGGTGTGTTCTAGGGCATCAAATGATGAATTTACACTGTTTGTAAGGGGTTACCACTATTTGTATGGCTATTGTTAGTTGTGCAATTGTATTTTCATATGTCACCATGGCAAACTATAACGTTTCAGGAGGATGCTTGAACATAGTTGTGGATCCTCTTTTTCCATATTTTTTGGCCTTATGTAATAGATTTTTTATTAATGTAACAACATTATAATGTATTGCAAAGTTCTTTGTAATGGTCTTCCTCTTTTGCATGTGGAATGTTGATGTTTTGAGATGGATGATTAAGTATGTATAATGTGTAGAATTCCCCTATTGGAATGATACAATTAGAGCTCTATATGGATGTTTTCCTTCCTTACATGTTGTCACTCTATTTCCCAATGGATTTGGCACCAATCAGGTTGGCTTAGACTTCAATCATTTTCATTTGAAGCATTTTTCTTTTCTACTATAGTTTAGTTTCCTGCCTTACATGCATGAATCAACATTATTAGTACTTATGCCATAACCTAAGAGATTCACACTTGAATGAAATGACCATAGATAAATGTATGTAAGAGTTATGTTCATCTTTGTAATTCATATCTTTAATAATGAATACCTATAGCAAGCTAATGTCAAATAAATCTCTAGAGGGTTGTGTTGATGAAATACAAGATGTATATGTAGTATGAAATGTTAAGGGGACTCACCTTTATAATTCATTTTACATATTTAGGTGCATATGCAAGCTTGTCCATATTTGTTGTTTGTGAGGTCTAGTAGGCTTGTTTTTTACTACCATTAGGGCATGGTGACCAAATCCCTATTCCAATCCTAATTCCATTTCACGACCAATTACAGTTTGGGTTATGATCCAGGTACCATAGTCATTTCTTAGGTCAAGTAAACAATTTTCAACTCCATAACCAATAACTTAGTCTAATCCTCATAACCTTGGCTTTAATTTTGAAAGTTTTTCCAATCACAACTCCTATCCAACTCATCTTACTAGATAATTGTTCATAATCTGACACAAGATGAGATAGGTTTGATTTGTTGACTCCATTGGACTACATCGCCTAATGCCATGCCTACATATTTGCGTGTACAAAATAAAGCTCCTATAGTTCTCCTAGAACATCTGCTATTTTTTGAATTGCTATTAAGAAGGGAAAAAAATGAAGATGGGTTGGGAACAATTTTTTATAATTAATAAATTATTTATCTTCTCTTTATCTTGAGTTATGGCAACCTAAATTTTAAAAATATTTAAATATTATTTTTATAATAATTTGATTTAAAAATGGGTAAAATAATTTTTCATAATATTGAATAGGTTTGGTTAGAGGTATGTTGCTCATGGCATTGTACTCTCCAAATTTGACTCACCAATACTATGTATAAGTTGAAAGTGGTGGGTACATACAATGTGCATGTGTGGATTTGCATATGGAAAGAACACTCCTACTCACATAGAAAAAGAAAATAGACTAGGGGAGTGTCTAAAGGACTACCTTCTTCACAAGGGAGAAGTGACATGAATGTGGCAATGATATTTGTTGGAGTTGTTGTGGCAATTGGTAGGTTACTCTCTTCACAAGGAAGGAGTGTTTGGTATAGGACAAGAATGCTAGGTTGTCGTATTATGATGGCGATGTGGGTGTTTTCTTCTGCAAACCTCTATAAAGGTGTAGTAGTGATGATTCTTGTATGGACATTCATTGTGGTAGCTCATATGGTGGCAAGTTCTTGACTAGCATTCTCTAGGAAGTTATTAAGGTGGAGAGTCTCTACCTCAAATAATATATATCAATTTGTGCTAGTTTGATAGCAAGTAAATAGTTGTTTTGTTCTTGGGCCTATTGTATGCTTTGTGCTTGCTCTTCCTTAATGAGTTCAGGAGTGGGGAAATTTTCTGTTAATTCCCATAGAGTGGTTCCAATTCAATCTTCCTTTATGCCTAGGCACATAAGTATGAAATGCTAGGTGTGACTAAGATAAAGGAGATGTGAATCAGAATACCCCAGGGGTTGTTTTTTTGAATGTTTGTGGTTGATTTGAACTCATGATTGACCTTTTAGTTGAATGTTTTCTTGTTTGGTTGAAAGTTGTGTTTGGATCCTTTGGCTCAAATGTGAAAGGACCTAAATTTGTGTGTTGGTTTTATTTTGGATGAATTGAATGCTCATAAAGTAGAAGTTAAACACTAATCTAAATGTCAAACAAAAAATCATAAAGCAAAGAGATTGCAATTAATTTATGTTTTTCTATTTTCTGAATTCTTATGCCTTTAAAATTAATCTAATCTAAAAGACAATTAAATGTTGAAAGTAAATTATGTTTTTGGATTTTTCTCTATTTCAAATGCCTTGCATGCAATTGCAACAATTTACATCAAACCAATGAATGAATTAATATAAAAGAAAACAATTATTATTCATTTTCTTCATTGCTTACAACAAGATTTGAATGGAGATTCTAGAAGCAACTAAACAACAAATCACTTTGAACATTTATCTTAACTCTGTCTTTCACTTAGATTATATTTTCATAAAATAAAATGAATAATTTGACTCACCGATTTTCAAATGAAACTAAAACACAAATGTCTTTTTCTACCTTTTTAATGGTTGTTTTATCCCCAAATCAACTTGGTGATTGTTTTCTTGAATGTGAATGTTTATTTTTATGTTGTTCTTAAGAAAATGTACTATTGTTTGAAGGTAAAGATCTTCAACAAAATAACTAGTCTACAACAAAATAACTAATCTAACCATTCCAATTTCTACATTAAATCTTTGGATTACAACTAAATGCTACAATTCTACAAAAATGTGAAGATCTATCTATCCTAAGTAATCTATCTATCCTATGAGAATAAACTACTCTAAATAAATACAAATACAAATGAATAGATCCCACACCCCACACTCTAAAGCACAAACCAATTGTATTATTAGCAACAAAGGTTATAATACAATATACAAGGACATGCCCTTACATGAGTATCACCAATATATAAAACTAGAGAAACTATGGTAGCATAAAAATACTTGCAAATCAATCATACATAGCTCCATTACCAAGAACAAATAAATAGGAAAATATCAAGCCACAAACTAAGAGTGGTTTTCAAAAACCATGAGTTAAATAATGGCCCATAAGTGGCACCATATTTGACTCAAATTCTAACACCCAAATTGGTCATGGTCTTCTAGGATATTTTTAGAATATGCTCGTATAGCTATCATAACTTTTCATAGATTCTATAATATGTCATTCTTCAATTTGGGTGCCCCATTTTGACATATTCAAACCCATTCAAAGATGCCTTTTGACTTGTCATAATGTTGGTCAAGATTTCAATGTAGCTCCCTTATAATCATGTTCTTATGTATCATAAAAATATGCTAGAAGTAATTGTCATATTATAATGCCATAATGACATTAGACACTCTTACAACCTCTTACATACTTTCCAAAATATCTAACACATGGAAAATAATGCCAACACAAAGTGGGATGCCCTGTTTCCCATATGAGGCCAAAATAATCAATAAATATGAAGATTGGGCTGTAAGGTTGAGACACCTTTCCCAATAGTCTCCCACTTGTTGAATACCTTGAAAAAGAGTGAAGGGGAGCTCCAACACTAAAATCTAATTGCTAGGGGCCATGAGGCCCATAGACTCACTACATCAAATAAATTTCTTTGTTCTCACGAGCTTTGTCAATGCATCTACAACATTCACCAAAGTATAAACCTTTTCCAACATCACCCTCCCATCCTCTACCATGTTATGAATAAAATGGTACTAGACATCTATGTGTTTTGTCTTCACATGAAAGGTCAAGTTCTTTGCTAGACATATGGCACTTTGACTATCACATAGAACTCTAATAGCTCCATGAATTGGCCCCATATCTAAATGTAATATCTTAAGACAAATGGCTTCCTTATAGGTGTGAGTAGCTGCCATGTACTCAACCTCTATAATGGAAAAAGCAACCATAGCCTGTGACTTGCTCATCCAACTAATAGCACCACTAAATAAATTAAAAACATAACCATAGGTGGATCTTTTGTTGTCAACATCTCTAGCCCAATATGAATCCACAAATCCATGAATATCAATAGAATGTTGACCCTTTGTAACATTACCATGATGGACCATAAAGTACTCATGGAGGTACCCCACAAATATATTTGAAGACCCTCTTAACTACATCCTAATTATTTTGTTAAGGATTATCCATGAATCGGCTAAGGACTCCCATTGCTTGGGCAATGCCTTGTCTTGTACAAACCATAACATACATCAAAATCTTAATAGCAGTAGTATAAGGTACTCGAGACATGTCCTCCATCTCACTAGGTGTAGATGGATACTACTCTATAGAAAATGTAGTCCCTATCAAAATAGGAACACTCAAAGGTCTACAAACTGACATGTTAAATCTCTCCAACACTGAGTTCATATACTTTCTTTGGCCTAACCAAAGCTTTATGTTTGATCTATCTCTTATGGTCTCCATGCCCATAATGTACTTGGCTATTCCCAAGTCCATGTCAAATTATGTTGAAAGTGAGACTTAAAATCACAAATCACTTCCTTATTGTTACCAAAAAATAGCATGTTTGTTGGGAAATGAGGTGTCTCAGCCTTGCTACACATTTCCCGTAATAGTTATTTTTCATTTAATATTCTCCTATAGCTCTTATACATTGTCAGTGCTTTGAAAATTGGTTTATTAGGTGTCAAAAGATGCCCACATGGTGGTATATTATGGAAGGCCTATTTTTAGGCATATTATGACAGATTCTATGACATCTGTAAGGGTCAAAAATAGGGGATTTCATTTTGGACGTGAGAGCTTATTTTTAGACTGGAATCTTGGCTGAGAAGCTTCACACATGGTTTTGTAAAACCACAAATGGTTTCTTGTATACCCAAAAGTCTATAAATTGGAGGCTTGAGGAGTAGTTTGTGTATGTTGAGTTTGCAGGTATTGTTATGCTACCAGAATGCTTCCAGAGTTGTTTACTGGTGATACTCCTGTAATAAACTTGCTCTGCAAGTGTATGTAATCTTGGTATTGGATTTGGAATACATTGAGAAGGCTTTTGGAGTGTGGGGTTTTTCACCCGAAAGGGTTTTGCCCATGTATATCTGGTGTTTTTTGTTTCACTGTTTATCTTATGTTTCTGGATTTTCTGTATTTGTTAGATCAGTTTTTAAAAAGTTTTACATAATGTTTCTCCTCAAGATTAGCGTAGGAAGTTGTTTCCGCTACTCTAACTTCCTTACAAGTGGTATCAGAGCTTGATCACCTTTGGTTTCAGTTGTGGGTTGTTGGGTTTTTTGTGCTAATAAAGGTTTGAGTGGGAGCTTGTGTAAAGGATACTTTGTGATCTTGTTGCAAATATTTTTTTCAGATGGTGAGCATATCTGGGAGGATCGAGGTAGAGAAGTTTTCTGGCATGAACTTTGAAATGTGGAAGCTGAAGATGGAAGATCTGTTGATTGATTGAGATCTATGGGATGCAGTGGATGAAAAGGTCCATAGGCCTATGGATCCATATTTGGCTACAAAATATGATGTAATGGATAGAAAAGATAAAGGTCTCATAAGATTGTGCCTTGCAGATTCGATTCTAATAAATCTCCATGAAGAACCCACTTCAAAGAAGCTTTGGAAGAAGTTGAGTGAGATATATCAAGCTAAATCTCTAGTAAATAAGATTTTCTTGAGGAAGAAATTGTATTCCTTGAGAATGGAAGAAGGTGGATAGATTTCTGAGCATCTGGAAACTTTCAATATGTTAGTGAATCAGTTGACCTCAGTTGGGGTGAAAATGGATGAAGAAGAAAGGTGCCAAATTTTGCTGTGTTCGCTGCCAGACTAATGGGACATCCTAGTCATGACTATTGGGAGCACTGCAGTCATCTTGATGATGGAGGATGTTGTTGGTTCTCTACTTTCTAAAGAGATGAGAAGGAAGGTCTCTCTGAATGCCAAAGAGGCTTTGAGTGTTCGAGGAAGATGAAAAGAATGAGGCAAAGATGAGAAGCACTGTGACCATTCCAAGTCCAAGAATAAGGGGGGATCAAAATCTCCTGGTAAGTCTAAAGCAATATGCTAGAACTGTGGAAAATTTGGACACTTTTGAAAGGAATGTAAAGAAGAGAAGAAAAAGAAGAAGAAGAAACAAGATTCTGATTCTGAGTCTGAGAAAGAAGATGGAGATGTCTTTAATGCAGCTTTGGCCACTCGTGCAAGTGATAATGCATGGTTGATAGACTCAGGTGCATCTTTCCACATGACTCCTAACAGAAATTGGTTTAGTAAGTATGAAAACTATGATGGAGGTAAGGTGTATTTGGGTGATAATTCTTTCCTTGACATTGTTGGCCGTGGTAGTATTCATGTGAAATTTTTTGATGGTAGAGTTAGATGATTTGATGGTGTCTTGTATATCCAAGGACTAGCAAGAAATTTATTATTTGTTAGCAAGCTAATAGATGCGGGTGTGCATGTACATTTTTCTGAAGTAGGTGTGAAAATGGTGAGAGGTGCTATGGTGATAGCAAGAGGAAGTGGATTGGGTACATTGTACCAGCTTGATGCATGCATGGTTGAGTGCAATAGCACTTTTGATAAAATCAAGACAGAAACTACTTCACTGAAAAAAGAGATGGTTTCCTCTTGTGGATGGTCATGGCTTCTGGGTACCCAAGGGTGCTCTATCTACCAAATCAAAGTTGTCTGTAGAGAAGACCATGTTATGGCACCAGATACTTGGCCACATTAGAGAGAAGGGTTTGAAAGCCCTGAAAAATAAGAACCTTGTTGAAGGTTTGAATGATTGCAATCTAGAGTTTGATTTCTGTGAACATTGTATTTATGGCAAACAGAACCGCGTTTAGTTTTACTCATCTTCTCATAAGTCTTCATGTATTTTGGATCTAATCCATTCGGATGTATTTGGTCCTGTTGATGTTTCTTCTATTGGTAAATCAATTTATTATGTTACTTTCATTGATGATTTCAGTAGGACATGGGTATATTTTTTAAAGAGTAAATTTGAAGTTTTTAGTCGTTTTAAGGAGTTTAAGGCTATGGTAGAAACTCATACTAGAAAGAAAATTAAATGTTTGAGGACTGACAATGGTGGCGAGTACTGTTCTGCAGATTTTGTATAAATTGCGGGATTAAAAGACAAAAGATAACTCTGTATTCTCCTCAGCAGAATGGAGTTGCATAAAGAATGAATAGAACGTTGATGGAGAAGGCTAGGAGCATGTTGAGTGGAGCTGGTCTAGAACAAAAGTTTTGGCCTGAAGCTATTGCCACTGCTTGTTATTTGATAAATAGATCTCCTACATTAGCACTTGCTAATAAAATGCCAATGGAGGCGTGGTCGGGGAAAAAGCCTTCACTTAGACATCTGAGAGTTTTTGGTTGTGAGGCATATGTACATGTGCCTAAGGAGAAGAGAACAAAGTTGGATTCTAAGGTTGTCAAATGTATCTTCATCAGCTACAACTATGGTGTGAAAGGATACAAGCTTTGGGACCCTGTTGCACATAAGGTAATTTATTCTAGAAGTGTTATTTTAGAGAGACTAAATCTTCTCCTGTTACTTTTCAGCCAGAACAGCATAAAGAAATTGAATAGAAAAAGGATGTAATTCAACTTCCTTCTATGCCTGAGAATGTTGAATCGAGGCCCCAAGATAGACAAGAAGTTGAGGAGAGCTCATCAAGCTCTGAATCTTCAAAAGAGGGAGAAGAGGAGGAAGAAGTGGAAGAACCTCCACCTCAGCTTGTTTGAAGGTCTACAATGCATAGGCAACCACTTGAAAGGTATGGGTATTCACCTAATGATTGGAAGTGTATATTTGCTTTGAGTACTAACATTGATGAACCAAGATCTGTGCAAGAGGCTTTGGGTATGAATGATGCAAAGTCCTAGAAAGTTGCCATGGATGAAGAGGTGGCAGCCCTTGAAAGAAATGATGCATGGGACCTAGTACCATTGCTTGAAGGATGAAAACCTGTTGGATGTAAATGGGTGTTCAAGAAAAAGATTGGTTCAGATGGAAATGTTGAAAAGTATAAGGCACGGTTGGTTGCGAAGGGATACTCTTAGGTTGAGGGTATTGATTACGGTGAGATCTTTACTCTTGTTGCTAAAATGACATCCATTCAATTTTTATTATCTATTGCAGTAGCTTATGACCTAGAGATTGAACAAATGGATGTGAAAACTGCTTTCCTTCATGGTGATTTGGAGGAAGAAATCTATATGACACAACCAGAGCACTACTTGGTGAAAGGTAAAAGCAAGTTGGTTTGTAAGTTAAAGAAATCTCTGTATGGCCTTAAACAAAGTCCTAGGATGTGGTACTAGAAGTTTGATACATATGTGTTAAGTTTGGGATTTGTGTGGTCTAAATTTGATCACTATGTATATTTTAAATTTGATGGTGATTGTTTCTTGGTAATTGCTTTATATGTTGATGACATGTTGCTTATTGGGAAAGGAAAATGTTTGATTGTAGAATTGAAATCTTAGCTCTCTACAAAATTTGAAATGAAAGATCTTGGTGTAGAAAAACATATACTTGGGATGGAGATCAGAAGAGATCGTGAGAACAGAAAGATATGGCTTGGCCAGAGTAAGTATGTTTAGTTTTGCAAAGGTTTAACATGCATGATTGTAAACCACTTTGTGTTCCTGTTACATTGGGAACGAAGCTCTCTATTTCACAATGTCCTACATCCCCATCGGAGATGGAAGACATGAGCAGAGTACCTTACCAGAGTGCAATTGGAAGCTTAATGTATGCTATGGTCTGTACAAGACTCGACATTGCCCAAGTAGTGGGATTTCTTTCTTGTTATATGTCTAATCCTGGAAGAGTGCATTGGGATGCAGTTAAGAGGGTCTTAGATATTTACAGGGTACAACAGAGTACTCTATTTGTTTTCATGGTATAGGAGATCAACATTCCCTGAGTATTCATGGTTTTGTGGATTCAGACTAGACTGGTGATGTCGATAGCAGAAGATCCACTAGTGCATATGTGTTTACTCTTAATGGTGGTACAATTAGTTGGATGAGCAAGTGACAGGTTGTGGTTGCTTTTTCCACTACTGAGGCAGAGTACATAGTAGCTACTCATGCCTGTAAATAAGCCATTTGGTTAAAGCATTTGTGTTCAGATATTGGATTGAAACAAGGTGCAGTTACAGTTTATTGTGACAGTCAGAGTGTAATCTGCCTTGTGAAGAACCTGACTTTTCATGCCAGGACAACACACATTGATGTTCAGTATCACTTCATGAGAGATATGGTCGAGGATGGTAGGGTGAAGCTAGAAAAGGTAGAGACTGTGGCGAATGTTGCAGATGCATTTACTAAGCTCATGAGCACAACAAAATTCAGGTGGTGTTCCAAGTCTATGGGCCTCTTGGCCCCTCGTAGTTGAGCCATTATGGTGTTATTCCCCTGGCTCTTGCAAGGTATTCGGCAAGTGGGAGAATGTTGGGAAATGAGGTGTCTCAACCTTGCTGCACATTTCTTGTTATAGTTATTTTTCATTTAATATTTTCCTACAACTATTATACATTGTCGATGCTTTGAAAATTGGTTTATTAGGTGTCAAAAGATGCCCACATGGTGGTATATTATGGAAGGCCTATTTTTAGGCATATTATGACAGATTCTATGACATCTATAAGGCTCAAAAATAGGGATTTTATTTTGGACATGAGATCTTATTTTTAGATTGGAATCTTGGTTGAGAAGCTTCGCACATGGTTTTGTAAAACCACAGATGGTTTCTTATATAGCCATAAGTCTATAAATTGCAGGCTTGAGGAGTAGTTTGTGTATGTTTAGTTTGTAGGTATTGTTATGCTATCGGAATGCTTCCAGAGTTGTTTACTAGTGATACTCCTGTAATAAACTTACTCTACAAGTGTATGCAATCTTGGTATTGGATTTGAAATACATTGAGAAGGCTTTTGGAGTGTGGGGTTTTTCACCCGAAAGGGTTTTCCCCATGTTTATCTGGTGTTTTGTGTTTCACTTTTTATCTTATGTTTTGAATGTGCTTCTAAATTTTCTGTAATTGTTAGATCAATTTTTAAAAAGTTTTACATAATGTTTCTCCTCAAGATTGGCATAGGAAGTTGTTTCCGCTACTTTAACTTCCTTACAATGTCATCTAGGTACAATGTGATAACAAGGAAACAATCACCATCCATCTTGTAATAAATGTGCAGTGATCCAATTTGGATCTTAGAAGTCTCCATTCCAACACAAAAGAGTCAAACTTTTGATACCACATCCTAAGAGATTGCTTTAGACCATATAAATATTTTTGTAGTCTACAAACCAAAATTTCTTTCCCTTTCTCCACATAGTGCTCAACTATGTTTACAATGGGTTAACTCCAAAAAAGTTATAAAAGGGTGTCTAATAAAGTTCCAAAACAATTCATCTTGACACAAAGCTAAGGCTAACATTTGGATGCAAATGGGTAATGAATGAGGAGGTGATCAAAGGATTTTCTTCCACCAAGTAACAAAGGGAGCAATAAGAGGGACCCTAGAATTTGTATTTTTTGAATTTTATCTTATAACGAATGCATGTTCGTTATCTAAATATACGGACAATTTACCAAGACAAGACCATATTTTTTAATAAAAATTAAACATAATTTAAATCATAAATACAATAATAAGAACATAAAGAATTATCCCATTTCAAAAATCATTTACAATAAATGAATATACTATCATTAATAAATTGAATATTACATGGTTGCATCCATATCTTGATGCTAAATTTACAAATTTACAAGTTTGCAATAATACATATATCGAGTGGAAAATAAATGATGTCTTTAAGTAACCAAGTCTTTGACATTCTTTAGTTGCTAGAGAGAGCATCACCTGAGTGCTTTTCCTCCAACCATAGACCAGCGGTCACCCGCACACCTTCCATCTGGAAGTGGCCCTACCCTTCACGAGGGTAGCAGATTAAGGGAATCAACAAGAGCCATCATGTCATCCAAGAACTAGTGTTGTGTCCAATCACAACAATTAGTCATATGACTTTAGATAACCTCTAGCTAGGTATGACTCAATTCGACTATTTTTGCAAATAACAAGACACTATGAATAGGCAGTGCAAGCAGTGATTTGCATTACTTTGGCCAAAGTTTTGATAATTCATAAACACATTCCAAATAGAGATGTGTGTTGTATGTTCAAACAGCTCTATCTCAAATTGGTTAATAGAAATCATTATTCCACATACATGCATTCATAATAGTATAATATCCAAATACAAGCATGTTAGCTTTAGAAAATAGTTCTTCTATCCTAGGCTTGGCTAGATGATTTAAAGAGTGTACACCCACTACAAATGTACCTAGTCAAGAGTAGGGTAGAATAATAGTTAGAACATTTATATACTATTGATATTGTTGTGCATTCTTTGCATTCTCAACTTCTTGTCAACCTGACAACCTTATCATAGTGTTCTAAACTCATGATCTCAATAATCACATACAAAGGAAATTTACCTCATATATATAATAGAGGTTTGTATTTCAACATCAAATAGTCAAGATAACATTAGAATCTGATCAAGAAGATCTATTGGTTAATCACAAAGTTAATAATTCTTTGTTGTCTCTATACATAGTTTTTCTAAGTTTTCCATTAAATTGCAGGCTTATATAAATAGCCTAAATGCAAATAAGTTCAGACTCAATTAGAAATATCTTTGTTTCAAAATAATACACATATAACACTTAACTTAATAAACTTGGTTATAGTTTCTCAAAAGTTTAATTACATATGATAAATCTCATATTCTCACTTTACTCTATCCTAAGCATGTCTGAGATTGTTTTAAAATAAGTATCATTCTCTTTCAAGAGATATAGTTATTTTTATATATATGTATTCTACATATATACCTATATAAATAAGCAAATCTATAATATAGATTAAAAATAATAATATCAAATGAACTTAGTAACTCTTGTTCACTATGAGATCTAGAATTCATTTCAAAATCCATGATAATGCATATTGAAGAGTTCTTGGGTTTAATACCCATTATTGAAATGACTTTAAAAAAAGATTAAAAACCTTCAAAAATGAAATTCAATCACAACTTCTTCTCATTAACAAAATGGGTTGAAGAGCAAGATTAAATCCATACCAATATGATGTCTTAGGATAAATCTCTAAATCCAATATAGTCATTGCAACTACTATTATTAAATCAGGAGAATCACATGAATTCAACCTACATAAGGTTGTAGTAAACAAATATCCATCCCCTGTTTTATAACATGAGTATATAGATTAGTCTACGATCAAACTAAAGGCATATGCCCTAATATACAGGGAAGCCTGAAAGATATCAAATAAAATATCAACTCAAATTCATATTATAAGCAGACCTGTTAATGATCATATTAAAATGAACTCATAGCCCAACTATAGACAAGTTGGTAAAGTCTAGATAGTTTTATATCACAGTCAGACCTACAAAGGTTGAGTTTTCTATATACTTTGTTTCTTGAGGTTTGCAGAACCATAAATGGTCAACAAATTTTAAAATTTTTGAACCATATTAGTTACATTCCACTTCGTTGTTTAAAACAATAACTCATATTCATAAATGGCTAGACCTGTTTCAAGGTCGATAACAAATCAAGGATAAAGAAACATTAAATAGTATAATGTATATACAAAGTAGTTTTAAAACACTGACAGACCCATAAAGGTCGAAGACTTTCATACCTAATATTCCCAAATGCAGACTAGTAAATGGTCGAATATAAATGATTTCATTTTTAATACATTGATCACATAAATAGTCAAGTTAAAGGGTTTCTCTAAGATCATTCTCAAATGAGATAATATAATGTCTATTATTACCATTAGCAGAGAAATAATGGTCTTTTTATGGTGTAACACAATATAGGTTAAACATAGGTATATCATAATCTAGAAATATGTATACCACGAATTCACCAAAAACTCAGTCTCAAAAGGGATATTTCGTACATAAATTTGTTACCTTCTTACTGACCGATAAAGGTCCTGAAGCAACTTTATATATTTTGCACATTGATTCACTAAAACCCTTCAATCAATTCTATAATCATTCTAGTAGAATAAGAAAAATGAGATAAATCCACATTCAAAAGATATAGAAGGTACAAGAAATGAATATTCCATAGCAACTACTTGAGAAAACACTGTAACATACCAATATTCAATCAGAAGTTCTTTGAATGGTTGTTGAGTTTTCTCCCTTCTCGTCTCCCACTTCCACACCCTTCCTTCCTCTTTTTCCTACATTTTTTTGTGGTGTAAAACCCCTTCATTTTCTCAATAGAACTCAAGATTCCTCCTCCATTAACTTCTCCACTTTGTCCATCATTCCCCTCAAACAAAAGAAGCGATATGTCATTAAAGAACTTCTATGGAGTATAACTCTACTTCCATTCACAGTACTCCCATAATTTGTATATTTATAGATATAAATACATATTATTCTAATATGACTATTTATTTATACTTCTTCAAATAAATAATACATCACTCATATAGAGGATTATATCAACTTCTCAATGAAGTCCACAAGTGATAAAGTAAAACAAATAAATGACAAGTAATGCCAATCAATCATAATCCAACTTGACACATCGAAGGACAAGATCAACAACATAAAAAAAGAGGAATACAAGACAAGGAATCAACATTATATTCTTCATGCCAACTTGACAGAGTAAGAACAAACACAACAACATACAAATCAACACAAATACTATGTGTGTGTACCAAATCCATTAGAGGTTAGGGCTGGAGACAATGCATAGTTTGGTAAAAAGGAAACAACACCAACAAATGGAAAGAGATGGAGTTCTAAGATACCTGAGGTGTATCTAGGGACTACTCTACACAAATTTCCTTCTCAGGTGGATCCCTTTTATGTCACTCTGGTCATAGAAGATAGATGTGTGAAGAATTGTATGATTGATTCGAGAGTATCTACAAATATCATGCCTTCAAGGGTGATGAATGAACTGGGCCTTAAGGTGACTAAAGCATATGGAAAATGCTTTTCTATGGACTCCAAGGAGGTCCCAATCATTGGAGCAATAAAGTACATTAGTTTCAAATTGGCATCCTACCCATAGAAAGAATATAGAATGGATATCACAGTAGTGGACATTCCTCCTTGGTATGGAATATCACTTTCTAGAAAGGGGGCCTCCACTGTTGGGGGAAGTATCCAAATGGATTCATCATATGCCATGATCCCAATGGATGGGAAAGATGTCATGCTAAAAAGAGAAAAGAGAGCCCTGTCCATCATTGAGGGTATTGAAGAAGGGAATGACTAGGTCTATTTTCTAGATTTTGATATGGATGTAACTTCAGAGTGGAAACACTAGAAGATAATCAAGAGGAACAAGAAACTATCAGTGAGGAAAGTCAAACTACTGATGAAAGTGATGATTTATGGTCCATGCAATTTGATAGGGCCTTTTCAAAAGAAGGATCCAAAGCAGTGGTTGTACTTATATCCCCAAATGAGAAGACATTTAGATCATTATTCAAATTGGGTTTTGAGTGCACTAACAATGTAGCTGAGTATGAAGTATTGCTCCTAGGATTAAAGTTTGTAATAAAACATGGGATGAAGAAGCTTAAAGTTCTAGGGGATTTATAGCTTGTTGTTTCATAAATTAGATCCAAATATGCTTCAAAGAACCAATGCCTTAAGAAGTACAGAAATGCAGTCTGGGATACCATTGAAGCTTTTGATGCATTCTCCATCAACTGGGTAGAGAGAAGCAAAAATGTT
This sequence comes from Cunninghamia lanceolata, assembly GCA_027924645.1. Classification (NCBI taxonomy): domain Eukaryota; kingdom Viridiplantae; phylum Streptophyta; class Pinopsida; order Cupressales; family Cupressaceae; genus Cunninghamia; species Cunninghamia lanceolata. The sequence goes on along the minus strand of BSBN01000429.1, from coordinate 5,419,728 downwards.
ATGGATGATCTCTTGGTCAACATAACAATTAGGTCAAAGGACTTAACCCTTATTGGAATATAAAAATTTGAGATGCTAACCAGACCATCCATCCCTAGTAATGTATGCCATTGGCAAGTTTTCAATGATGATCAAGACCTGTATAGGTTCATGAACCGTGTCAATGAATACCATGGTCAATAAATAGACTTCCAGAGATTTGCTGAGACCTTTGATGGAAAGGAGACTATTTTTGGGACTGAGGTTATTCAGCTAAAGAGAAACAAAATTCCTAGGGAACTGGTTACCTTGGAAAGGGTATTTGATGGAGCTGATAGCCATGATGCCAAGCTTGCTCTTGTTAATGAAAATGACTTAGAGGAAGTCAATATGGGATATGAATCTCAACTAAGGAAGGTTTATATACGAAAAGGTTAAATCCTAAGGTCAAAACCATGCTCATCTCTCTATTAAGAATATATTAAAAGGTTTTTGCATGGTCTTATGACGATCTTAAAGCCTATAGAGAGGACTTGTTTTAGCATGAGATTCCTCTAAAGCCTGATGCTAAACCATTTAGGCAAAAGAAAAGATCCATTAATCCTACACTGGCACCAAAAATGCAACAAGAGTTAGCCAAGCTCTGTGAAGGAGGGATTATCAAACCCAGTAAGCATTCTACATGGGTGTCTAACTTGGTACCTGTTAGAAAGAATGGTGACATAAGGTTATGTGTTAACTTTAGAAATCTTAACATGTCATCACTAAAGGATAATTATCCCTTGCCCAACAATGAGGCCATGCTATAGAAAGTTACTAGTTGTGAGTTAATATTTATGATGGATGGTTTCTCAAGATATAATCAAGTAATGGTAAAGGAGTCTAAGTAGTACAAGACTACTTTCACTACTCCTTGGGGTACTTATGTGTATATTAGGATGCCATTTGGACTAACTAATGCATGGGAAACTTTTCAGAGAGCCATGGATATTGCATTCTCTGATTTAATGTCATTATGGTAGTAAACCAGGATGATCTGACTGCCTTTTCCAAGAAAGAGGAAGATCATTGTAGTTTTCAAGAGGAGTATGGAATATGGAATTTCACTCAACCCAAAGAAGTGTATGTTTTGGGTGACTGAAGGAAAATTGTTGGGGAATATAGTCTCAAAAGATGGGGTTAGGATTGATCCTGAGAGGGTAGCTACTATAGAAAGAATCCCACAGCCTAAAACTATGAAGGGGATTCAATCTTTCTTTGGGAAGATCAACTTTCTCCTATGGTTTGTATCAAATTTTGCTGAGAAGACTAAGGCTATTTCTAAAATGTTGAAGAAGGGACAAATCATGACACGGGAGAATGATGCAGTAACAAATTTTTATGATATCAAGGGGCAATAAAAAAATCCCTAGTACTAGCTTCTCCTAATTTTTCTCAACCTTTCCAGCTATTTTCATTTGCTTCTTTTCACACTGTTGCTTTGGTGTTGTTATAGAAAATAAAGATGGATATGGACAACCCATTTCTTACTTTATAAATTCTCTCCAAGCGATAGAGTTGAAGTATGATGCCATGGAAAAGAAGGCCTCATGCTTTAGTGAAAGATATTTTTCTGCAGTAGGAAGTTACTAGTAGGAGGTGTAGATGGATCAACGATGTGTAGGAATTCAACATCAACATCTAGATTACCATGCTAGTTAGAGGCCAGGGATTAGCTAAACTCATGGTCGAATCTAACCTAGAAGGAACTCAAGTGAACTACTCGACTGCTAAACCCTTGTTAAAGAAATGTAATCTTGAAGACTCAAATTGGTACAAAGATATTGTATTCTACCTATACCAGTTGAAGTGTCCAGACAATCTAGATAACAACCAGAGGACACTAAAGTTGCATGTATTAAGGTATGTCATCATTAAAAATGAATTGTATTGGAAAAATAGAGATGATGTCCTTTTAAAACGTTCAAATCAAGCTGAGGCTCTCAAGGTTATAACTGAGATGCATAGTGGAGATTGTGGGGGAAATTTCATGGCCAAGTCAACTGATCACCAAATCCTTAGGGCAGGATATTGGTGGCCCACATTGTTCATTGATTCTCACAAATTGGTAAAATCTTGTGATTCATGCCAGTGATTTTTTGGCAAATTGAAAGGGTCAGAAGCTCTACCTTTAAGGCCACAGGCTGTTGAGACACCATTTAGTAGTGGGGAATCAATTTCATTGATGAAATCATAGAGAAATCTAATGAGGGTTTCAGATGGATATTAGTTGCTTCTGATTACTTTACTAAGTGGATTGAAGCAATCCCTATTAAGCAAGCAACTAGTAATGTGGTGATAAGTTTTATCATGAAGCATATAATTACAAGGTTTGGAATCCCAAACAAGCTCATCACCGATAATGCCTTGTGTTTCAGGTCTATTAAATTTGTAGATCTCTACACTAAATATGGAGTAAATTTGTCATACTCTTCACCATACCATCCATAAGGAAATGGTCAAGTGGAATCTAGTAACAAAATCCCAATGAAGATCATAAAGAGGATGGTTGAAAAAAATAAAAGGGCCTGGGATTCAAAGTTGAAGCTGGCTATGTGGGAAGACTAAGTGACTACAAAGAAATCTACTAGGAAATCACCTTATGAGCTTGTATACGGAATGGATGCAAATATGCCTGTAAATAATTTGATGCCAGTATACATGTTCATTCAAGAATATTCTAAGGATGTTAGTGATGTGATGGTATGCAGAATGAATCAACTGATAGAATTGGATGAAGATAGAAGAAAATCCTGAACTATCAATACAAAGATGCAACAAAAGGTTAAATATTTATTTGACAAAAGGGTGACAGATAGGAAATTTGAAAGTGGGGATCTAGTATTGGTGTGGAATACAAGATCTCAGGATAAAGGGAAACATGTGAAGTTTGACTCCCTATGGTTAGGTTCATACACACTACTAAATACTCACAAGGAAAATTCTTACTTCCTCAAATGTTTGTCAGGAGAGTATCAAGAAATGCCTATGCATGGATAATTCTTGAAGCACTATTTCTCTTAAGCCTTGGCTCACTTCTCCATGCTTAGTAGCCAGGTTTCCCTTTTCTATGTGTTTTTGTTTTGTGCAACCATGTTTGTCTGTGGCCTGTGGTGAAGTGTTTCATTTTTGTGTTGTTGATTTCTATGTTGGTCTGCGTCTTGGATGTTTTCTGAATCCTCACCACCTTCTGCTAGAATGTGCATCCCCAACTAGAGCCACTATTGAGACTCATATTTTTGTGCCCAAAAATGCTAAGTTATGTCCAAGTTCCTCATAAAATTTGCCAAAGTAAAAGATGTTTAGGATCTTGTAGGTCCAATTGAAATAATGTTAAAATAAGAAGTGCATCGTGCTAAGAAGCCCAAAGGGTAGCTGCAATTCAAATTTGGTGAAAATCTGATGATTTTTGGCCAAGTTGTGATCATCGCTCTATCTAGATGTTTGGATATCATGTTATGTTTCTTTATATTACTATTGGGTTGCGTTTCATATCTAGATCTAGTTGGGTTCCTTTGTATTTCTAAATGGATATCAGGTTATGTTTTCTATTCGGTTCTAGTTGCACTAATATGTCTAGTCTGACTGAGTCAGGTTTGACTAGGATGAATGTATTAGGCAGGACATGTCAGGTTGGAATGTGACATCATGACAATTCACCCGCTTGTTATTGAGTTTGAAAAGTCCAACCGGATGTTGATCTTCACTGCAAACCAGTTGCTAAATATCTAGATGAAGATCAGGTTTAGGTTAGTATATAAAGTTCATTAAGAAAGTTTCTAGATAAGAATCGCTTTATATGTCAACCGGATGTGGATCTTCCAAATGAACTGGATGTTGATCTTCCAAATGAACCAAATGTTATGTATTTATAAATACTATGTCTGGTTGGAAGATCAGGTTATGTATTTCTTTGTTCCATAGAGTTAAATTGTATTTTAGATTTTGGTTGGGTTCGGAGCCTATTTTAAGAGTTATTTCAAGTGCTTAAGGAACCGCCTCCAACTAGAACCTTATCAACATGTCATGTTGTGATATCTTTATCCGGATGTGGATTGTCAAGCTCATAAATGTCATGTTCGGTTAAGATGTCCGGTTAAAACATTTGGTTGAGATAACTTGTTCATTTTGTCAAATTTTTAGAAACTTCCAAAAGTGACCCTAACTGAAATTTGATGCTCTTTCTATCTGCATCTTCACTTTGAGCATTTAAAATTCAGATTTGTTGCTTTTGGTAAAACATGAAGCAAGCAAAGATGTATTGAGAAGAAGGATATAACCAGAGTATTGGAGGGAATTTTGAGGAGGTACAATAGTTCATAGTAGTGATGGGACTGAAAAGGACTTTGTTAGAATGAAAAGGGAAAATTTAAATGTTTCCATAAATGTTGTCAAATCAGTCATATCTGATGACATGAGCAAATAGGTCATATACAATTATGAAAATAGATAAATTGCCAAATGTGGACTCTAGTGCAAGAGGCTATATAATGGAAAATAAAGGTACAGTCAGATGCTAGATAGTACTCGTGTTGAAAAATTTGAAAGTATGTTGAGCCGCAGTTGGCTATTAAATGAAGGCTTCAATAGGTGGATGCAAGAATGTGTGATATGATAGTATATCCAAAGCATAACGAGATTCTTTTTCCCTTTCTAGAATCGATAAGCTGACCAGGTGGTTTGAGTAGCGGCATGACACATTTCTCTAAATAAGGTTCATTTATGGAAATGAAGGTATATTGGTTCATGTGCCCTCAATGTTGGTTCATGTATTTGGTTATAAAATGAAACAAAGTATTTTATATCAAAATATTTATTATTTCACTATGATGGCTATGGATGTCTTCTGCATTCCTAAGGTGCAGTTTCTGTTCAGAAGAATAATGTCTAAGTATTCTTGGCTATAATTGTGCACCTTCAAGAAAAATAAAACATAATGCCTCCTTATGGGATGGAGGGTTTAGAGAAAATGAGAAGACTGTCTTTGTGCCAATCATTTTGTTTCTCTAATTTCCCCTTCCAATGGCTAGAACCTGATGGGTAATGGACATTGTTGCTCAACCATTCCAATTGCATGTAGCTACCCATTGGACTAAACAGAGAAGTCTTAATTTTTAGTAGCCAATCTTGATTATAAAAATTAGATGTGTGGGCAAGGCCACTCCATTCCATTCCCCTTCCTCCTTCTCCTTGGTGCATCACAGAAGGAGGGTATAACATTCAGGTGGTCCAGAAGTAGGTAATTGTTTGGGGATCTATTCGTAAGTACAAGGGAATGAATGATAGGTGCCTGGCCTCCTCTTCATCCCCATCTTCACAGTGAGCAGGTGTTTCTAGCTCAACTTGGGTGGGTGAAGAATGATTCGTGGGCTTCCCCCATGACTACCTAATTGCCCATGTTCAGTCATCATGCCATTTCAAATAGAATACAGTTGTTTCAACAGTTTGGGAGAGCAAATATCTCACATTCTTTGCACCTTGCAAAGTGATTATTGTTTTGAGTATGTTTCACTCATCTAAGAATTTGTAAGAGGATCCCTTATTCTATAAAAAAGGATGCAATCATTGTTGCAAAGGGTTGGTTGGTGAAAATACAAGGGGTATAGCTTTTGTAGTTTGTAAGTCTATGTTTTAGGGAGATAGGGGATATTTGATCAGTAAGTGTCTTTTGTAATGCACTTCATTAGTTGATTTTAATGATAGAATGCAAACTGTATTCACTTCATCTCCTTCTAAGTTTTGTAAATAATAGTTGAGAGTTAATATAATCAAGGATTTGTTGATTCTCCCGTAACACATTTGTTGTTATGAATTATTATGTGTGTTAGTATCTATTTAAAGTAAAGAGTATAATCCTTTCATGCTAAATAATACTACTATTCATAGTGCAAAAGTATTTTTCAAGAACGATTTGGATAATTTTTTCCAACATTTATAATCAATATTAACATTGAGGTGTTGATATCTATAAAGGGATAAATTGATTTTCAACTTGTGAATCTTTCATTGCAAGGTCTTGTAAATCACACTAACTCTTTTTCCCCAAAACAAGCACTGGTCTCAAAGTTTTGTCAACCTCCCAACCACTCAAATATACTTAAAATGATAAAGCATGCTTACCATGTAACTTATCTTAATTATATACCACTTTCACACAATTTGTTAAAGGTTAGGAAATAGTATTATTCACAAGTTTAGACACCTTAATCTTTCCATTTTCCCTGTGAAAGAAATATGTTATCCAACATTGCATTTGTCAATTAGGTCATATTTCCGTAACCAACATTTAGAAAGGGAAACCCACCTAGGTCTTGCAGATCTTGCAGTGCAGAGGATATCATTTTTTAGACAACATATCTCATTTGTTGGCCATTTTCCACTGATTTGGTATAAACTAGAGAGAACTATTTTAAAATTGGTGGGGTACAATTTGGAGAACCATCAATGTGTTCATTTTTTCTACTCCTTTATTTCTTTATATCACTGATTTGATTTCTTATAATATCCATTTGGTTCTACATTGGATTTATAATAGTTTAAATCAGATTTCCATTCTATAGTTGTTCACCTTCATTTCTAACACTCCTAAGTGGACCTAGTGTTTCTCCACATGCAAACCTTGGTAGAGCATACGCCTTATAAAGTGGGTGATCTTTGGGCTCAATAATGGTATTATAGATAATTTGAAACCTTTTTATCCAAGATTGAGTATAAAAATGAAGAGATTATCTTTAATTAAACTTCTATATAATTAAGAAGTGAGGAGAAATCCATTCATATTGGTTGGTAGAGTATAATTGTGTAATAATTTTAATATATTTTTGGATATAATATTGCTACAATAATGTAATGGTGAAAATTGCATATCCATGCCCTTTCCCCTCATGTCTTGGCCCACTTTGATAATGTTGTTCTTTATGCATTGACTAGTGTGCTAGTTGGTGTATTTTATGTGGAAGTTAGAAAATAACCTTATCTTAGTCTCATTTCATCACCACACATCCCTAGGATCTAGATATGAATCCACATCTCCACCTTTCATCACCTTGGTTCAAATCCACAAGTGTAGAATTAACCCAAGTCACTTCTACACACATGGATTTGAGCTCCAAACTTTTTAATTAAAATTTTTAAATTGGGCCCATGTTTCACTAACTAAAGCATGAATTATTTCAATTGTACACTAGGTTAGTGTATTTAAGGATATGGCCTAATTTATTATTATCATGCTAGATCTAGATCCAAGAGCATTGACATGAGAGCATTATAGAGCATCATAATTGTACCATCTACTTGTATCATCATCCTAGGAATACTAAATTCTTTCCAATTGTCTTTGATCTTGGTTCATGACTATTAAATTTGTCTACCTAGGATCTTAATTGAGAACACAATTCTTACTTTAAAATCATAAGAAAAAGGGATTATGTGGTAGGAAGTAGGAGAAAATGGAGGCTAAAAAGTAGAATAATCATCATAGGAAGCATGAGCCACATCATAAGCCAAGGTAGACTCATCAAAGGCATTAAAATATATATCATCAAGAGAGGAACATAAACCTTTAGGTGAGGGAGAATCTACGATGAAAGGAGGAATAAGTGCAATAGTAATAAGAAGGGAGGAATCATACTCACCATCTAGTGATGTATCAAGATATATGTAGTAAGACAAGGAGAAATGGGACAACATGGATCACTATCACAACTTATAGGACAAGGAATGCTCATAGAAGGAGAAACACGGGTACGGGTTGGAAAAGTGGGATAATTATCATCATCAATAGTAAGAAGTGATAGAATATGTTTAAAAGGGAGGAGAAGGTGGGGAAGAGCTATCCGTAGAAAAAATGACATAAAAGGGCATGAGACTCTCTAAATCATTAGGATATGTGCTAAGGAAGGATGTGAAGGTAGGATAATGGGAAAGACTGGCCAATATGAGATCAATAGAAAGAGGATAAGAGTTGAAATCAAGGAAATCTATAATGTGATTAAGGACAATAGACTGAGTAGAGAAAATATGATAGGAGAAAGAGGAATCAAGAAAGGATTTACAGACAAAGGCTAGAGAAATGGGATAATCTATGATATATTTTAAGGAAAGTCAAGTTGAGATGGAGGGGAAAGTGGCAAGGAGAGGTGTTAATATGTTTAGAATAGGTGTTGGGAAAGTTTGGTTAAGTGTTGGGGATACTAGGGTAGGTGTTGGGAAGAGGAGCTGGGGAAGATATGGTGTAGGGAAGGTGTGATTAAGTGTTTTGGAACTAGAAATGAGGTTTGTAAAAGCTTACAAGGGTGTTATGAAAGTAGTAATGGATGGGAAAGGTGACTAGGGTAATCTAGAATATGAGATGACTAAGGGGAAAAGTAAAGGAATGCTAGGGAATAAGGAAATTGAGGATTGGGTGGGAAGTAAATAAGGATGGTGATAATAAGGGAAGGGGGGTCTAAGGAAAAGGGGGTAAGGGGAAAATAATCTATGGTAAGGTATATGAAACTAAGGATATGGGTGGTTATGCTTAGGCGATAAACTAGTGAGGTGTAGGAAATGAATATGAGGGTATTGGAATGAATTAAAGAGGTATTAGTACAACTTGGTGGGTAGGGGAACTATGGGGAGAGATAATATGGTTAGCAATGGTGTAACTAGGTCATTGGAAAAAGGAAAATAGTGTTGGATCAAGCTTGAGACTAGGGATGACTAGGGGGATAGGTAAAATAGGTGTAGAAAACAAGTGGATATGAGTTAGGGTAACTAAATTTGGTATGGGGATGACATATATAGGTGGGTTAGATGAGCTTTGAAAGAGTGCAAAAATATAATTTAAATATTAAAAAACAAAAAGAAAGTGATGACAAATGTGGCCTAGGGTTTGGGGAAGGTGAAAACAAGTATTGAAAGATGAAAAAGTGTAAAGAAGTAACAAAGAGAAAAAATAAAAATCTCCTGCCTACTAATGAGTGGGTTGTTGGTCTACATAGGAATATTAGAAAACTAGCATGTAGGAGTTTCAAGTTCACCAAATAAAAGAATAATTTATGAACCCCCTAAGTTTTAAAACCTACAAATACTAAATCCTTTCTTTGTACTTACTATTAACATTTAAATTAGATAAAAAGCATGAAATATAGAAATAAATTATTGATCTAATCTATAAATAGTGAGTGTAATGAGTTGAGAAATGGAGAAATGTATATGGAGATTCTTACATAAATAAAACAAGTAACAAAATGTGTACACCTAATATTGGATGGATTTGGGACTATAAATAGGGTTGGTAGGGTTGGGAGGTTTCCTAGTGTGAATTTGGGCTCATGTTGCATCTAGATGCTGAGGAAGCCTAAATTGAGTATCGAAAAAAAGGGGAAAGGTTATGCTATGTGAGAAGCTACATTAATCAGTTCCCTAGTTGGTATATTTCAACCTCCACAATGGCACATTTTGTAAAATTGGTTGTGTGTACAAACCTAGTAATTGGTGATGGTGGTGTGTGCAATAATAGTGATTGTATAAACAAACCTAAGGCGGTAGATCTACCATAAGTGGTGTGTGCTTGTTATGGAGTCAACAAAGGAATGGGAAAGTGATCACAATACAATGTGCAAGATGTAAAAGACTTTAGATTTAAGGGTGATGGAAATAGAGGGTTTATGCATATTTAAGATGGCTATGGTGAAAGGAAAGGGTTTCTAATGGCTTCACAAATGGGGAAAAAAGAGAAATGGATATGGAGAATGGAAATGAGAAGGGAAAATTCGTGGATTCTATGGCTTCAATGCTTAAAGGAGGATTCACAATCTCTTATCTTCAACTCTTAGCATGCTTACCTGACTAGATATAATGGCTTCCTTGCAAATCACTTGTCTATTGGAGGAGTGGAAAGCATACTAAGTTTTCTACATTAAGAATTATTTCAACTACTGAGTGAATGGAGGGAAAAAATAGACTTAAATGTAGAACATTAAAAACATAATAAGGGTTAGTGCATGAATAGGCACGAGAACTTTTATGTAATTTCAAACAAGGTCACTAGCATTGGGTAGCACTGATGACTAGCACACTAATGCCCATGGGTGCTAGTGACCTTGATAGCTCTACAAATGAAAGTTCTTGGGGTTCTTGAGGATGGGTTCCTAAGGTCTAGAATGCTTGTAGCATCTTTCTATGATCAATAGAATGGACAAAAATAGGAGCAAATGAACCTAAAACATACTAGGGAATGGGTAATAAAATGAATGGAGAAACACAAGGTGGAGATTATAATGTAGATAATTTCTATCATTACACCCCCAATGTTATAGGATAGATCTATAAGCATGATAAGGAAATGAGAGCACAATATTTCAATATGAGAAATAAGTAACGAGCATAGGAGCATAAGATTAAAAATAGGGTAAGAATAAGGTAGTTGCATGATAAGGCTTAAAAGCAACAACATGGAAATCATAATCAACATGGAAACATGATAAGGATAATAAGAGAAGGATTTAAACATGACCAAGATCATAGAATAATGTGATAAGCATCATATGATATGATAAGAATGATAAGGATAATAATTGTGAGATGTGAATATGATAATAATGTGAAGGCCATGTGAAGATTTATTATTATTTACTAAGTTTACAGGTTGTCCACTAACGGGGGCATACAGTGTTTGCATGTGGTTTTGCCACTTGTTTTTAGATACCATAGTGGTATTCTCACATCTAGCTCTTCTATATATTGGTGCCTTGGGTTAGTGGTATATTATGATTATTTTGGAGGTTGGAGAAGTAATGAAGTGCTGCTGAAATTTTGTGAGAAATGTTGTGTTGATGTAAACTTCTTTGAAGGATTGATACAATCATTGGATCTCTTTAGGTGTAGAGTTTTTTCCCGCAAGGATTTCTCCACGTAAATATTGTGTCACTTGTTATGTGTTTATTCCTTCATACTATTATTGTTGAATGTGCTAATCACATAAACATCACTATGGGTAATCTTGGAAATCTATTTTCAAATTTGCATATACACTTTGTTAAAGTTAATATTGTAGTAGTTTCACTTTGTTTTCCAACAACTTGAACATAACATGATAAAAAAGATCAAATTCTAAGGATACACAAGGTAAATTGATGAATAGGTAAGGGGGGATCATAACATATATGGAATAAGAGAAAGGCCCAAGTAGAAATGGTACAAGACACAAGGAAGAATGTCGTGAATAACACAACACATGTTCAAAGCCATTTATGTCAACATACACAATGAAAGGTGTCAAGTTACATTATCCACATGTTAACTAGGAACATGGACACATAAACATAAAGTGAAAATATCATAAAAATGTGGCAAGTAGTTAGAAAGGATATGATGATATCTTAACTAATGAACTCACCTAGGTCATCATGTTTATTAGGTGGTTTTTCTTTTATGTCACACACGTAACCATAATAGAAGGCACATTATAGGTAACAAGACCATTTTATTGAGACACATGCTTCACTTTCATATGATCCACCTCATCAAATGAGGGATTTGTGGGCTCATGAGTATGCTTAATATTAATCTTCTCTTTGTCTTTAAGTTCTTGATGTTTGTGTTTGAATGCAATGCCTCTATCCTTAGAATACCCATGTGTATGATGTGAAGTATAGAAATATTTAGTGCTAAGAGATAAGGTAGTTCGAGTGTGTTTCAAAATCTATTCTCATACCATATGTGTAGGATTAGGAGATGCCAAAGGTCATTTGTTGTAGTAGAACATGTTTGCCTCTAGCTAGTTTAGTAGAGAATGACATAGAATAAAATATAGGTTTAGTAAATGTATAAGCCATGTGGATAACAAGATAACAAGGATCAAAAGATAAATAATGAGAAGGTATCACTATGCCCATATTATCCTCACAGGAACTAGGTTTAGTAAAATAAGCAATGAAATCATGTGCTAGGTTCATAAAATAAGTGTAAAACAAATAAGATGAATCAAACCATTGATAATTTGTATCACTCAAATATAATCAAAACTCACTAATCAACAAAATATCATCCTCCAAGGACTTATAATTAGCAAGAAAGAAAGATTTAACATAAATAAGCATCAAAAGTACCATCATAATCATTATATAATATAATTCCTCACAAAGAACCATAATGTAATCATATAATGTATGTGATAGGTAATGAAGTATTTCAATATGAGCTACATGAGAAGAAAATAAACTAACCTCAAGGTGTATAATATCACCATGTAAGGCATCACAATGTGAAATACTCTCATGAATTTCCATAGGGCTAATATGTGATGTAGAAATGTGATCAACATAAAAAACATCATCATGTATGTTAGAATAATCAAGCAAGATCTATTGAATCCGAAAGAAAACATTAAATAGAAGAAACTCAGATATGATCGAATAAACTCTATTCATATCAAATGCATAATAAAAGTGTATGAAATAAACAAGAGACCATTGCTTATATAGAGCAAGGCAATGCATGAGATAAACCAGGAACTCACACAACACGTGGAGTTTGACTGAAGTCTGCATGCATGAAGAGTGGAGTGGAACTCCATGATAACAAAATAGGTGTCAATCATATGCTACAAACATGCACATGTTGACTAATAGCTAAGTAAGCTTATCCTATTTGGTGCATGACATTAATTAAAGTATTTAACTAATAAACAAATTACATAAGTAATTAGTTGCACCAACATAAACAAATAAATGCAATAAAGCAAATAAATAAATGCACCAACACCCTCCCATAAGCGAAACTTAGGTAGGGTTATGCAGATAAGGGTCTTGACAATGAGTAGCCATGTTAGGTACCCTTTTGTTTAGGGTAAAATGTGGATTAATCAATGGAATATTAAAAATCCAAACATCAATAGAATATGAAGGAGAAAGGAGATTTAAGTAACAAAACAAATGATACTCACAACCTTTCACCTTTCGTCTTCCATTGCTCGCCTTTTTTGTCTTGATCTTGCTGGAGATGAATATGGCCCTCAGGAAGCTTGCTTCCTTGCTTCGAAGTCCTCAAGATGACAAGATGAAGTTGGCTATGATACTTTGTGTGATTGAAGATGAGCTTCAACACACTATTCATGGATGATAGATGATATGGAGATGGGGGTGCCAAAGGCGCGCTTGTGTTTCTGCAGCATAAATTTACTCAAATGATGGATATCAAATGAAGAAGAAGAGGGTTGCATTTATAGAAAAATTGTGAGAGCAGATCAATGGTTGAGAAGAAATACGAAGATCAAAGGTTGAGAATGGTTGAGGAATGTGCACGAATAGAAAGAGGACAAGTGTCCAAGCTCCATCATGTAATAGGGGAGTTAACAAAATTGATTGAATAGTTAACAGAATAAACCAACCAGTTAAGTGAATTGATTGGGGAGTTGACTAAATTGATTGATCAGTGAACTCGAATGATTAATTAGTTAACAGACTTGATTAATGAGTTAACTAATTTTGACTGGAGAATAAATAGGACATGTGGGTGAGGGAATATTGGCTAATTAAATATTAAAAATATTTAATTACATGTGCAACATGGTGAGGTGGAAATATGAGGTGGATTGATGAGGTGGAATTATGAAATTATGACTTAGGATAGAGGGATTTATGATTAATTAAATAATGTAGGATTATTTAATTATGTGAGACATTAGAAGAATTTATGGAATTTAATTAAATAAAATGATTTTATTTAATTATGGGATAATGAACCAATCAAATAAACTTAGAATATTTATTTAATTGACAAAAGAAAATAAGAATTAAGATAAATATTAAAATATTTACTTAATTCGGCATGAGCCAATTTTAGGTGTATACATTTTTCCCCTCTTGAAACAATGTGTTTTATCATGTTGTTTCAAAGAATAAGAATATTTCTGACAATGATACATGCCCCAGTTTGCCCCTGGTACAAGTTTGACGACAAGATGCCCCCTTGGGAGATTGGACGGGGAGACGACAGAAGGCGTGAGACGGACAATCTCATGATGAAGAAGGTTAGATTTGAAGAAAATGGGTAGATTGAGAAGAAAGAGGTGAATGATATGCGAAACACACACAAGCAAGCAAGCAAGTATGCATAAATGATAGAAGAACAAACAAGGTATTGCCCCTGTCGAGCGGTAAACCAAGGATATAATCGACGATGTCTGGTTTCAGGAATGAAACATGTCGTATAAGACTCTGGGTTTGGTTTCGACAATGCAACATCCTATCTAAGACATTTGATATGATAACAATATACGACAGTGTTGTCATGGCGGGGAACGATATATCCCTAGAGCAACATGAAGGATAGTTATGACTGATTGATATGGTTTACGACAAGATTAGGATCAAGACCGTTGATTGCGATTAGATAATTCGACAAGATTGGCTTGACTTGATTGGTATGGATTAAGGATAAATTTGCATTTTGATCACTACTCAGATTGACAGCCAGAACTGTTGATGAGAGACATGAAGACAAATAGAAATTTGATCGATAGAAGAATGACTTGATAGAAGAAATTACAAGCTTTTGTAAACATTGATTCGCTGCATTTTAGATCTTTATTGGATGGGATATGGAGAAATGCAATTGGATATGGATACGGATATGAGACACAATTGGATACATTTATAGATATGGATATGGATATGAATTGCAATTGGATACGGTATGGATATAGATATGGATATTTATCATCTTGATATAGCAAGTATTTTGAAGTGCTTATTTCATCATTGGGCTTTATTATGTTGTAAGAAAATACAAGCATCTAGGTATAATTAAACTCAGATGACCTGAGTATTACTTAGATAGATTTTGATATAGCAAGTTAATACAAGCATCTAGTCAAAATTGAATCTAGATGACCTGAGTACTTCTTGTGTTTCAACAGACAAGGATTGCCCTTTTTCATGTTTCAGACCTCGGAGTCCTCAATGATCTTTTTGCTAATCATGTCATTAGACAAAATTCGTTACATTACTAAATTTTAATCCACAAGCAACAGGCAAAGAAAAGGATTATGCCCCCACCATAGCATCTCTAGCTTTTGGCATCCTTGAGTAGCATAGGAAGACATAATGGCAAAAATCCAAGACTTTGTAAGTTAACCTGTTCACAAAACATTCTTGCATTAGATGTGTCTTTTTGCCATAATTGATATAGAATTAGTTTGAGTGTTTCGGTATGGTGTTCTGCTTTGGACAGGTTGATGTTTTGGGTCAAGATTTTTGCTTTGGGAAGCTTGTTTTGCTGCACTTGCTTGGCCTGGTGAAAGGGTACGGACACAGACGAATAGACGGCAAGACATGGGATGAATGGGAAGCGGAGCCTTAACACTGGATACTGATGTCAAGGCAACACCACGGATAGGAAGATGGATGGGAGATAAAGAATAGAACGAGTAGGTATGAGGATGGGCAATAGTGGATAGAAGGAAACAATGATGTGATCTCCAAGGATTGTCGCATAAGTATAACATGCCCCATTGTAGGTAGAGTACGTAGGATTTTTCATGACAATGCTAATGACGATAGGAGGATGAGAGGATAATGAAGGATTTGCATGGTTTGGAGGGATAAGGTATGCCAAGAGACATCTAAAACATTTGTCAACATTGTGCCCCCAATCTTTATCAAGACCAAAGAATAGAGGAAAGGAAGATTGGATGGATGGATGGGACAGTATAGGTATGTAATGGATAGAGGATAGGATAGGAAATGGTATGAAAGGAAATTGGTAGGAGAGAAGTGATATGCCGATGAGACAAGGTGCCCCCAATTGTAGGTGACATAGAAGTTCAACTTACACATGATGCCTGTTTGCCAGGTTTTCATCATGGTACTTTTACAAGGTGCCCGTTTTCCAGGTTTTCACCATTGGATGAAGGGATTTTTCTTTACTGTTTTTTTTTTTGAAACATTTGGGTAGGAGAACTCAGATATGGAAGGGAGAGACTCAGGGATCTAGTTTCGTGAAAGGTGACAGTCCCACTAGATGGATGTTGTCGCATGGACAATGTCAAGTGTTCTCATAGATGTTTGTAGGGGATTGCATGAAAGTGATATGGCGTAGGTAGATAGTGGATTATGATGCAGAATATGGACGGAAGGCTTATGCAAAAGCATGGACCATAGGAATAGGATGAGGAAGATATGTAGGATAATAGTGGAAGGAAGGGGAGATGGAGGTATATGAAAATGTTGTGGAATGGAAGGGAATCATGACCAACGGTTGCACATACCGTGATAAACATTGAAGTTAGTGATGAGAAAGTAGTGTAGGAAGCAACAAAGACTTTTGCTTGTGGATGAATGACGTAGGCATTTAGGGATCCACATAGACTGAGTATTGTCTTGATTTTTGTTCGTCATGTGGGATGGAATAATTTGAGACTTATGGATGGAATGGGAGAAAGTAGATGGTTGAGATTCTTGAGAGGTGGATGCCTCATGTATCTTGAGGGCTTTTTTCTTAGGTACCCAAACCATTTTGCTTTTAGATAGTACCTATGGAGGTATGGGCTTGGGTGTAGGCAGCTTTTGTGCAGCTTCAGAGGTAATTATTTGTTGGATGCGGACCCACACCTTTTTAGTTTGGCATATAAGTGTGTGGGTGCATGCAGCTCTGGAGAAAGATGTTTCTTTGATTCTTGGCTTTTGTATCCTAGGTCATGAGGACTCTTAGGATTTTTGACATTATAGGTAGAGGCATCCATATTTTTATTGTTGAATTCCCGTGGGATGGTGGAAGTGGAGTTGGAGGGAGTTCTTTGTTTAGACAACATGTACATTTGCTGGCCATGATTGGGATTGTTAGAAGATTCAGAGATGGATGAATAAGGTGTTGGAAGAAGTGGTGGTAAAATGTGTGGAGGGATATTAGGAGTTGGAAGTAGCGGAGGTAGATTGGATGGTGGAAGGTGTATGGTCACATGCTTTTGACGATTATAGGATGATGGAGGTGGAATGGCGACATACATTTTGGGGATATGATAGGGTTTGCGATGGAAAGTGGGGGATTTTGAAGGAGTGGAGGAAGTACCAATATCTTGAGATTATTCACCTTGGGGTATGTATCCAAGGCCGTATGAAGGAGGAGGAACATTGACATGGACGGGCTCCAAAATACCTTGTTCGTGAAGGCCTAAGCCTTTACCTTGATAGTTCATATGTTGGAGTATGCGGTGGACAACGGGATTATGTGTAGGTGGAACATTAGACACAGGTTCCTTATTGGATGGAGAAGATGAGATAGAGGATAATGGTTGTTGGTGTTCTAAGGAGGAACACTCATGAAGGAAGGCGGTAAGACCAAGAATATATGGTGGGGGATTTTGAGCATGGTCGATAACGGATGGCGGAGGAGTATTATTGGTTTGATCTTCTACGCTTGCTTGGGAGACAAGTGTCTCATCAAGGGAAGTAGAAGTTGCTGGATCTTGGGTAGGACTAGATGGGGTGATAGGTTTAGGACCATGGAACACAAAGTGGGCTAAGAGGATCATCATGGTCTACTTGATCATAGATAGGCTCTTCATCATAGATGGGATCTTGATCATAGATAGGATTTAGCATGATGCGATTAATATTCTCTTGTATAGGTTCTTCATCAGCGATAATATCTTGATCATAGAAAAGACATAGGTTATGGAGGGGCCAAAATTGGATCTCGGGCTCAGGCATAGGATCAAGTTGCTCATGGATAGCTTCTTCATCAAAGGTAGTATTGTTGTTCATGATGTTAGTCATTCACAAACATAGAATAAAAGTTACACAACAACCTTTACTCATCTTGAAAGATACGATGAATTCAGAGAATTCATGATCCCAAGTCTCCGTGGATTAGGTCTTAATCTACTGACGTTACTCAGTGGTTGATGTGTGTTGCTGTTTTCCATTCAGGGGCCTTACGTGTTTCTACAAAGTTCATCATCATTATCTTCAAATATCCTGCTCTGGATGTTTGCTCTGCATAAGTCTCCAACAATTCTACCTCTGCACTGTGAATTTAGTCAAATAATGTGCCTACAGGCTGATATTTGCATGATTTCTATCATTATTTATGATTCTTTGCATGATATTTTCAATAATACATGCACTTAACTCAAATATGCTAATGATTTTCAGTTACCTACGGGATTTTAGCATATTTCTCTGTTCTGCTTGTTATTTATCATGATTTGCAGTTATGGTGATGAATTTATGAAATTGAAAAAAGGAAAAGGGTTAAAGGATAAGATTCCCAAAACTACTTGACTTAGATCACTGATCCACATACAAGCTCCCATACATGCAATGAAAAGAAGGAAACTAGAATCATACTTCACCAGGACATTCCACAAATCCGCATGATCTAGTGCAAATCTTCAAAGGAAAAGTTGACAACAACATGTAATGAAATGAAAGCGCTTCCAGTTGAACACAGCATTCACCAGTACATATCCAGAAATCAACAGAAAGATTACGTAAAATTTACAATCAGGATGTAATCTGAAATTTCATATCCATTCAGTATGCTCAAGAATAGGTACATTTACAGTGATCTGAAGAAAGAACCTTGACATTTCAACAATTCTATCCTCATTAGTCTCAGTAATCCGATCTCCTAATTGATTCTACAGTAATTAGCCTTAATGCGCTAGATGCGTCTGTGTATTCTAATGTATATCTCCCTTCCTCTTTTGACAAGCTCTGGCTCTTATATAGAACAAATGTCAAAAAAATGGTTACAATGGTCCAAGGATCAGGATCCTCTCATAACAATCAACGGTCCAGATGAAAAGCACATGCTTCGTCAGTTGGCAAATGTACAGCTGGCACAAAATATTCCAGCATCTTCAATTTGATTCGGTCTCCAGCTGGCAAACAGCATATTTGACAATATCCTCCTCACTTCTGGTTCATGTTGCCTCCATGCACAACTTTGTAATGCTCAGCTTCAGCAGCAGCTCTAACAGCATCATGACTTCAATGCTCAGCTTCAGCAGCAGCATCATGACTTCCTGCAAATAAACAGACAAACATTAAGTTCATCATCATGTGGATAAACAACAGGAAGTAAACATTTTATTAAACATACCTCCCAATGTGCAGCTACAGGCAATCAGGTCTTACCTGTGGAAAAAATGCACTAAATGCATAAACAACATCAAAACAACCAGGTCAACCATCGTTGACCAAAAAAATAGGCAGTCGGGCTTTCAAATTTCTAAACGCTTCATGTTTTCCCGCCCATTTCCATGTGTATCGGGTTCAAATATGATCATGTATGTCAAAATATACAAGGAAATAACCGCATTTAACAAATTACTTCAAATCCGGCCTTGCATGCTCTGTTTGTATGTTTCGGCTCATCATCATATTCGCATCGGTGTGACCACATATGATCAGGGTGACAATATTAGACTTGGCCAATTGCAACAGTTATACCAACGCCAAAAATCATGATGATGACCAGCTCTATGTCCTCTATCTAGCTGCAGGATATCATGAAATATGATGCTCCTCTTTTCCTAATGCTCTGATGAAAAGCACATCAGGATGTTTCACTTCTGTATATTGGGGAAAGAAAGACATCGTCGTCATCATCATGATGAAGACAAATAGGAGGATATGGAATATGATCCTGCTGCTGAGGAAAGGAATATGATGGTGACGTCATCGTCATATTCGGGCTTCATTAAAATGCAAAAGATGACGTCATCGTCATGTTTCGTTTAAAATCAGGGGATAAATGTAAAATGACCCCTTTGCGGCCAAGGTAACCCTCTCAAAAGATCAGGATGATGATCATCATCATCATCATATCCGCACTAGGTGATTAAAAAAATGATCCTGCTGAACGTCCAGATGATGTCATCAGGATATCCGGGGCCTTCGTTAAACTTAGAACATGACGTCATCGTCATATTGGCGAACAGGATCATGCCTTGGAAAATATCCTGCCGAAGGAGAAAGGTGATGGTGACGTCATCCTGATATTTTCTTCTTCGTTTATCAGGTCGGGATGACGTCATCAGGATATTTGCAAAAGGTTATATTTCTCGGCAGGAGGATATTACGAAATGTCGGGTAGAGAAACAAGATCATGATGATCTTGACAACATGACTTAGGAATGGAATATCACCCTCTCTCCGAAAGATAGGGTGATCATCATGATTGTACAAAAGGAGATCAGGAGGATACGAAATATGATCCTGCCTTGAAAGATCATGATGATGATGATCACCAGGACTTTGACGTGCGCATGCAAATTATGCAGATGGTGTATTTTCTAAGTAGGGTGATATTATAATATCAGCATGATATTATAATATCGGGTGATGTTAGAATATCATGATGCTCGCGATGTGCCCAAGGTCATTCAACGGGTAAAACACTCTATCACTTAAGATTGATGTCCGGATATTGGGACTGCATGATTTTTATCGGGTGATAGACAAAGATCATGATGATGACCTTTCGCGATACAAAAGACCGCTTCGACGGGGACAACCTACTATGACTTAAAGTTGACGTCTGGATATTTCGACCTCAGGATATTATCAGGGGGCGTTTCAAATATGATGATGATGTTCTTCATACATCAAAACTGAGTTTATAACATATGACCCTCTTCATGCGAATATCAGGTTTGACCAAAACTTTGACTGTGCATAACTCCCTCATATCAGTAATCGTTAGGACATACCTCTGGCCTGAAGAAGACGGAGGATTGATCGGTCTTATGAAATCCATGCCCCACTGTGCAAATGGGCGCTCTTCCATCACTGGCTGTAATGGTTGTGCAGCATATTTTTCTCTGTTGGCAGCAACCTGGCAAACATGACAACATTTAACATGATCAGCTGTGTCTTTAAAAATTGTAGGCCAGTAATATCCTGCTCTGAGGATTGCATGTGTTGTGGCTAATGCTGATCCGTGTGCAGTACCAAACTTGTCATGTAACTCTGTTAAAACTTTATTTGCTTCTGGTTTCTCTAAGCATCTTAGGTATATTCCTTCATAATTCTTCTTGAACAAGGTTCCCCCCTTCATCATATACTTCTGGGATCTTATCTTTAAGGCTCTTCTCTGTGAGGCTTGCATTCTTGAAGGACATCTTCCCATGATCAGGATGTGCCTGATGTCTGAATACCATTCCCCATTGTCTTTCTCATTGATCACATACTGCTGACTGATGATGTTTGGATCAGTTTCAGATATCATCTAGCTCAGAGCTTGTCCTCTTACCAGCTTCATTGGTGTGATCTCCATGTCATATTCTTGTAATACAGTAATCCATTTGGCCCTTTTTTCACCAGGTTCACTCTACATCAGCAGCATCTTTACTGCTGCATCCAGTACCACAGCAATCACTTTGCTTCTCAGTATATAATGTCTAAACTTTTTTACTGCTCTGACTAATGCAAGTGCCTGTCTTTCAACATCTACATATCTCAACTCAGCATCCCTAAAAGGACAGCTCATGAAAGCAATTGGTTTCTCTTCTTTCTCTTTATTTCTTTGAGTTAACACTGCTGCAGAAGTATGTTCTGAGGCAAATGAGTAGATGTAGAAATCTCTTGTATAATCTAGACTAATGAGGACAGGAGCATCTGAAATGGCCTTCTTTATATCTTCAAAGGCAGCCTTGGCTTCTGGTGTCCACTCAATTTGTGCATCTTTTTTCAACATGGCATTTAGTGGTCTGACAATCTCAGCAAAGCCTGTGATGAACTTCCTCACAAAATTTATCTTACCAAAATAAGATTTAAGTTCCTTTTTGCTTCCTGGAAGTTGTAACTTCATAATAGATTCCACCCTGTCAGGATCAATGATAATTCCATTTTCTGTGATCAGGTGGCCTAGTAACTTTCCTGTTGTGACTCCAAATATGCACTTCTTAGGATTCAAAGATATTCCATATTATTCACATTTCTTCAGTACACTTCTGAGGTCAGCAACATGATCTCCTCTTTCCTTGGAGAATACTGTCAGGTCATCCATGTAGATGACTATACATTTTCCTATTAAGCCTCTGAAGGCTATGTCCATTGCTCGCTGGAATGTAGCTCCAGCATTTATAAGTCCAAATGGCATACGTCTATATGCAAATATCCCCCACTTTGTGGTGAAGGCAGTTTTTAATCTGTCAATTTTATCAACCATCACTTGGTTGTATCCTGAAAAACCATCCAAGAAGGACATCATCTTGGCTCCATTCACAATTTGTAGAACTTCATCCAAAGAGGGCAAAGGATAATTATCCTTTTCTGATGCTCTGTTCAGGTTCCTGAAATCTACACATAATCTGATGTCTCCATTCTTCTTTCTGACCGGCACAAGATTCGCCACCCAAGTGGAGTGCCTTACAGGAAATATTATCTGGGCATTTAACAATTTCTTGACTTCTTCAAGGATGATTTTTTCAAGTAGAGCATTGACTGGCCTCTGCTTCTGTCTGAAAGGTTTTGCATCTGGCTTGAGAGGTATAGTATGAGTTATGACAGAAGTGTCATATGTCTTTAGCTCATCATAAGTCCATGCAATTACATGTATGTAATCCTTAAGGGCCTGAGTTATTCCTTCTAACTCTTCTGGTGTACAAACCTTACCCAATAAGACATTTCTCTTGTCATCAGCTTGTCCAATATTCACCTGTGAATATTGACCTCCATCTGCCTTAGGCAGATCTTTATGTTTGAGCATATTATCTAGATCAAAGGCTCTTTCTAATTCAATCATACCTTTGGGAATTCTGTTGCTAGGCAACTCTAATATCTCATCTTCTTCCCAGACATGATCTTCCATATCATTCTCATCTATAATCTGGGCTTCAAATATGTCTCTGTTTGATATGAAGTCCAGGATATGCTGATCATCATCAAACACCTGGAGATTAGTCACATTGTCAGGTACTGAAGGTACTGACACCAATTCTACTGAAAATCTCTTCAGACCAGATATAGACAGCGGTTCCAACGTACTGGCGGCCTGGGCAAGTGCGTCTGCCCTCTGGTTCTGTTCTCTTGATATGTGAACGATATTAAAGGCATCAAAGTCTTCAATCAGGTCCCACACACGATGCCTGTAATTTGATAGCTTTCTGTAATTACAAGAGTAAATTCCTCTTACTTGTCTCACAACCAGTTCTGAATCTCCAAAGACATGCAAGATCTTCACTTTCTTCTTATGGGCAAACAACATTCCATGAATCAGAGCTTCATACTCTGCGACATTATTGGTGCAGGGGAACTGTAGTCTGTAAGCTGCTAAGTAGGACTTCCCTGATGGATCAATAAGGTCAATTCCTACCCCGGCACCTTGCTTGGATTTGGATCCATCAAACCTCAGGATCCAAGGCTTATCTTCAGCAGGACATTTGTCTTCAGCAGGATATTTACTTGAACTTCCTTTCTTCTTTGCAGCTCTGGCTGCTGCCCTGCTTGATATCCACTTTAACTTGGGGATGTCATCCTCAAGTCTCTTCTTTCCTTTATTTGATGAGCCTGATGGCTTTTCTGTTTTCTCTTCCATCTCAGCAGGAGGATGATGTTCAGCACATACAGCTGCATGCTTCTTCAAAATATGTAAGCATAGTGAGCAAGTTGTTTCTGAGTGAGGTGCCTCATGCAGCCTACACCAACCTCTACTTAAAACCTCCTGAGGAGATTTACGCTGTTGTGTCATCTTTTCTATTTCTTTTACCAGAAATTCTTCGAACTTCATCAGGTTACTGCCTTTGTCCTCATCAGACAACTCATAATCTGATTCCATGAAGCAATCACTACCAGGAGTGATCTTTTCTTTTCTCGCATCATTTATCAGATCCGACACCAGGACCTCTTCTGTTTTCCGGATATGATCTTCATCAGGATATGTCGACTCTTCTGTTCCTGAAGGAGACAAATAAGAATTAATATCATCATCATCATCAGATGTAGCACTCACCTCGGAATATGATGATGATGCTTCACTATACGTTTGCTCCAGTATCATCATGTCTAAGCATGGTTCACAAGTCTTTTCTGAGTGTGCTTCGCCGTGTAATCTGCACCATCCATCAATCAAAATATCATTAGCAGATATATTCAATAATTGGCAACGTTTTACCTGAGTAAATAAATGCATCTCAAAATCTCTGAAACGATCTATTTCATTCACATTATCTGGATTATTATCAAACTCCAGACTCGGCATGTCTTCATGATAATCATCATCATGATGATGATGAACATCCAGCATCAGGATCTCTTCTATTTTAACAGTCTGTGGCCTAATGTGATAAACTCCAGGTTCTACATTTACATACATGATCTCATTTGTTTTGTTATATTCCGTGATCATATGTCTCATCCTAGGCTCAGCATCAATCCTGATCTGATTAGGTACACCTTTCCATGGTAACCACATGTGACTGAAGTCTGTGGACATATATCCGTTAAGCGTTTTAGACCAGTCTCGGCTAAGCAACATCCCATATGTATCAGGTATGTCCACTACCTGAATGTCAATGTAATACTGGATCCGAGGATCAGATGCTAGCTGCATGTGAATGTGAGTGAGTTCTCCTACGACACTTACTTCTGTTTTGTCCAGTTGAGTGACCTTCTTTAAGGATTTAGCAGGATGCAGTCCTAATGCGTTGCATATTGACAAAGGCATAACATTCGTTGATGCTCCTGAATCAACTAAACAGTTGTGCAAGTTCTTGCTGAACATTCTTATGGTGAGGAGAAACGGAGGTGATTCAGTTTTATCTCTATACAAGGTCATGTGGGAGGTTTCAGCAGCTTGTACTGTAGCTGACACTTTGGGCTTGATAAAATTATCTTTAGCAGCATGATCTTTGCCATTGGAGTGACTTGAAAGATGATTATCCTCTTTAGGAGCAGCATCATCTAGTGACTTCATGAATGCCCTTTTGATGGCAGGAGTTTTCAATAGCTCAGATAAGGATAGGCTGATCTTGATTTTCTTCATTTCATCAGCCAAATAACTGACTAACTTGTCAGATTCCTGGGGTGCATTTATGACTTTTGTTACTGTGTTTTGAGGAGACAAGTATTGAGCATTCACCTTAGGGAATCCAGGGTTATTGCTAGCCTTAGGATCAGGAGGTGTGTTGAAGTTGCTTGGAGGTAGAGATGATGTCAATGGACCAGCAGGTCTGTTGGCATTGCTCCTCAGGTTATAATTGTGCTTACCAGGATATTGCTGCTGGTATGCATGTACTTCCTCATGCTCTCTTGCAGGTTCATTTTCATCCTCAAAGGGGAAGACATAGTTTGTTTCAAAGGTTAAGGCAGATTCTTCACATGTCTGATTATAATCCTGATGAAGTTGATTTGTGTATGTTTCTAACACAAAAGCTGAGTCATATCCACAAGGAACTATTTCATTTCCTTCTGCCTGAGGTGTATTTCCAGAAGTATTAGATACTTCAGTCTGAAAGATACTGGCAGCAATCCTAAATTGTGGACAATCTAGTTCTGCATGTGCATTTGAATTGTGAATCCTGCACCAATTGGTAAGGGCTGCTTCAGCAAGATTGACTCTAGTAGTCTGTTTGGCTTCACCAGGAGGCTGATTGTCTAGGGGGGATGGTAATGAACCATTATTTGGCCTAGAGTTCCACACTCTGGGCTGTCTAGGAGGATTATTATTGTTTCCACCATTATTGTTGAAGTTATTGTTGTTATATCCTCTGTCAGGGTAGTTTGGTCTGTCATTGGAATAACTCCTATTCTGACCTGACTGCGAATAAAACCCTTGATTTCTCAAATGTGTTACTTCTGTGGTGAGTTTTCTGAGTTGAGCAGAAATTTCTTTGATTTCCTCCTTCTCCTCTTGAGCTTTGGCCACTATATTTTCAGTTTGAGGCTTGAAAAAAGAAGATCCATGGTTATTGTTGGATAGATCTGTACCCTGAGGTGTCTGAGCATGTGCAGGATATTATGGCAATTGGCTATTTCCATTAGGAGGAGGCATAATACTCAATGGAGGTACTTGCAAAGGTGCAGGCATGACTGCTAGGGGCATTAATGATCCATTTGGATATTGTGCAGGATATTGTGAAGGATAAGCTACAGGATATTGTGCTGGATATTGTGATTGCATGCCAGGCAAAGTAGGGAATGCTATATTTGGAGTAGGAGCAGGTATCAACTGCTGATTTACCTTGATAGCTTCTTGAAAAGCTCCTGTCAAAGTAGTGATCTCAGGATGTGTTCTCCTGATGAACATGGAAGTTAATGGATCCAGGGCTGAATATTATATACTCCTAGCAGTAGCATCAGTCACCACATATGGGGCAACTAGCTTGGACAACATTTTCTGGAACCTAGCATTGAAATTGGCAATAGGCTCATACTCAAATCTTTTGATTGTGGCAAACATGTGGTAATTCATGGATGGATCAATAGGGACTTTGAACCTGTCAAGAAAGGCTTTCTCTAAGACAGCCCACGAACCGACAGAAGCTTGGCCAAGACTGATGAACCAATTATAAGCCTCTTCCCCTAGGGAAAAAGGAAATAATCTGCACACCACGTCCTGATGTTCTATTCTGGCTCTGCAGCATGCTTCTTTAAATGTCCTGATATGATCATCAGCATCTTGATAAGGATGATACCTTGGACAAAGTTTGTCCGGATTCTTTGGTAACTCATGATATGCAGTAAAAGTCAAGGGTGACTCCGCTGCAAAGAAAGACATTGCAGCCTGAGGGGGCTGAACTGGTGGTGCAGTTGGCTGAGGTTGAACTAAAGGTATACCCTGGGTTTGAACAGGAGGTGTCACGGATATACCGGAAGGTATTTGCAAACCGACAGGGGTTACAGGAGGAGGTCCCGGTGAAGCTCTAGACGTACTAGACCCTGGAGTATGGTGAATGTCCACAGTCCTAGGTCTGAAACCTCTAACAGGCAATTCTTCAAAAACTTCACTAGGTCTAGACCTGGTATTTATCCTGTAAGCCAGGATTTCTCGATTTGGAGGCAAATTGGCTGAAACTTTGCAAATATTGGCTGGATTCCACTGGATGAGGTGATATTTGCGGTTAAACAGTAAATCAGACTGGATATTTATGAAATATTTGTGAAGATACTGCAAATATGACAGGATATTGGGATATCCTGACTCGTAGCACAAGATCTTAAGTGTTTAAGGCTCAAATTCTCAAAGCTTGAACAAATCTACTCATCTTTAGCCGATATTAGTGAATTCAGAGAGATCTACTGTAAAGCCTGCAATATTCATGTGAGATCTGGAAATCTTTACATAGAATGTGCATATACAATCTTGTCACAGCAAATATTTACGAAATTTACTGAAATTCATGAGTGATGTGAGGATACCTTACTCTTATACGTCATCAAACCTGAAAATACTGATGATGATCGTGATCTTCCGGTCGGGCCCTCCTTCTAGCGCCAATTTATGTTGTTCATGATGTTAGTCATTCACAAACATAGAATAAAAGTTACACAACAACCTTTACTCATCTTGAAAGATACGATGAATTCAGAGAATTCATGATCCCAAGTCTCCGTGGATTAGGTCTTAATCTACTGACGTTACTCAGTGGTTGATGTGTGTTGCTGTTTTCCATTCAGGGGCCTTACGTGTTTCTGCAAAGTTCATCATCATTATCTTCAAATATCCTGCTCTGGATGTTTGCTCTGCATAAGTCTCCAACAATTCTACCTCTGCACTGTGAATTTAGTCAAATAATGTGCCTACAGGCTGATATTTGCATGATTTCTATCATTATTTATGATTCTTTGCATGATATTTTCAATAATACATGCACTTAACTCAAATATGCTAATGATTTTCAGTTACCTACAGGATTTCAGCATATTTCTCTGTTCTGCTTGTTATTTATCATGATTTGCAGTTATGGTGATGAATTTATGAAATTGAAAAAAGGAAAAGGGTTAAAGGATAAGATTCCCAAAACTACTTGACTTAGATCACTGATCCACATACAAGCTCCCATACATGCAATGAAAAGAAGGAAACTAGAATCATACTTCACCAGGACATTCCACAAATCCGCATGATCTAGTGCAAATCTTCAAAGGAAAAGTTGACAACAACATGTAATGAAATGAAAGCGCTTCCAGTTGAACACAGCATTCACCAGTACATATCCAGAAATCAACAGAAAGATTACGTAAAATTTACAATCAGGATGTAATCTGAAATTTCATATCCATTCAGTATGCTCAAGAATAGGTACATTTACAGTGATCTGAAGAAAGAACCTTGACATTTCAACAATTCTATCCTCATTAGTCTCAGTAATCCGATCTCCTAATTGATTCTACAGTAATTAGCCTTAATGCGCTAGATGCGTCTGTGTATTCTAATGTATATCTCCCTTCCTCTTTTGACAAGCTCTGGCTCTTATATAGAACAAATGTCAAAAAAATGGTTACAATGGTCCAAGGATCAGGATCCTCTCATAACAATCAACGGTCCAGATGAAAAGCACATGCTTCGTCAGTTGGCAAATGTACAGCTGGCACAGAATATTCCAGCATCTTCGATTTGATTCGGTCTCCAGTTGGCAAACAACATATTTGACAATATCCTCCTCACTTCTGGTTCATGTTGCCTCCATGCGCAACTTTGTAATGCTCAGCTTCAGCAGCAGCTCTAACAGCATCATGACTTCAATGCTCAGCTTCAGCAGCAGCATCATGACTTCCTGCAAATAAACAGACAAACATTAAGTTCATCATCATGTGGATAAACAACAGGAAGTAAACATTTTATTAAACATACCTCCCAATGTGCAGCTACAGGCAATCAGGTCTTACCTGTGGAAAAAATGCACTAAATGCATAAACAACATCAAAACAACCAGGTCAACCATCGTTGACCAAAAAAACAAGCAGTCGGGCTTTCAAATTTCTAAACGCTTCATGTTTTCCCGCCCATTTCCATGTGTATCGGGTTTAAATATGATCATGTATGTCAAAATATACAAGGAAATAACCGCATTTAACAAATTACTTCAAATCCGGCCTTGCATGCTCTGTTTGTATGTTTCGGGTCATCATCATATTCGCATCGGTGTGACCACATATGATCAGGGTGACAATATTAGACTTGCCGATTGCAACAGTTATACCAACGCCAAAAATCATGATGATGACCAGCTCTATGTCCTCTATCTAGCTGCAGGATATCATGAAATATGATGCTCCTCTTTTCCTAATGCTCTGATGAAAAGCACATCAGGATGTTTCACTTCTGCATATTGGGGAAAGAAAGACATCGTCGTCATCATCATGATGAAGACAAATAGGAGGATTTGGAATATGATCCTGCTGCTGAGGAAAGGAATATGATGGTGACGTCATCATCATATTCAGGCTTCATTAAAATGCAAAAGATGACGTCATCGTTATGTTTCGTTTAAAATCAGGGGATAAATGTAAAATGACCCCTTTGCGGCCAAGGTAACCCTCTCAAAAGATCAGGATGATGATGATCATCATCATCATATCCGCACTAGGTGATTAAAAAAATGATCCTGCTGAACGTCCAGATGACGTCATCAGGATATCCGGGGCCTTCGTTAAACTTAGAACATGACGTCATCGTCATATTGGCGAACAGGATCATGCCTTGGAAAATATCCTGCCGAAGGAGAAAGGTGATGGTGACGTCATCCTGATATTTGCTTCTTCGTTTATCAGGTCGGGATGACGTCATCAGGATATTTGCAAAAGGTTATATTTCTCGGCAGGAGGATATTACAAAATGTCGGGTAGAGAAACAAGATCATGATGATCTTGACAACATGACTTAGGAATGGAATATCACCCTCTCTCCGAAAGATAGGGTGATCATCATGATTGTGCAAAAGGAGATCAGGAGGATACGAAATATGATCCTGCCTTGAAAGATCATGATGATGATGATCACCAGGACTTTGACGTGCGCATGCAAATTATGCAGATGGTGTATTTTCTAAGTAGGGTGATATTATAATATCAGCATGATATTATAATATCAGGTGATGTTAGAATATCATGATGCTCGCGATGTGCCCAAGGTCATTCGACAAGTAAAACACTCTATCACTTAAGATTGACGTCCGGATATTGGGACTGCATGATTTTTATCGGGTGATAGACAAAGATCATGATGATGACCTTTTGCGATACAAAAGACCGCTTCGACGGGGACAACCTACTATGACTTAAAGTTGACGTCCGGATATTTCGACCTCAGGATATTATCGGGGGGCGTTTCAAATATGATGATAATGTTCTTCATACATCAAAACTGAGTTTATAACATATGACCCTCTTCATGCGAATATCAGGTTTGACCAAAACTTTGACTGTGCATAACTCCCTCATATGGACGAATTTTCGAGTGATGTAAAAGACAAACTGGCATGGAAATTCAAGCTCTTTCTAACCATGAGGTCATAGAAACAAAATATGAACTTTGACAAACTGACCTCATGATGATGACCTACCTCATCCTGACCTTCATGATGATGATGCACCTGACTTATTTTTACCAAACCGCCAGAAAGCAGACAACACAAGCCAGAACAAAAGTTGGGTCCCTGTTTTGCCAAGTCAAAATGGGGCGTGTTGTGTAACCACACAACAAGTATCTTGATCATGGAAAAGATATAGGTTATGCATGGTTGGAAATTGGATCTCTTGCTCATGTATAGGTATAGGATCATTAAAAAGATAAAGGTTATGCAGGGGTCAGATGGGAATGCTTTGATCTTGGTTTAGACAAGGGGTTAATGTTTCCACATGCTCTAAAGTGTGCTCTTGACATAACTCTTGTGTTGTTTGAATTGAAGTTGAGGTAGAAGACTCTTGGATAAGCTCTTGGGCAACAACATGAAGGTGTGACGGACCTTGACTTTGGTGCACGGTAGAAGGCTCTTTGATAAGCTCAAGGACCTAAGGATCGCATGAAGGGGTTGTAGGATTTGACATGTTATTGGAAGCATCTTTTGTAAGGTCAAGGACCAGAATTTGGGGACATGGTTGACTCTTTTCTAGTAGCCCTTGGATCACATCATTGGTAGGTGTATGGATAGAGGAGTGAGGAAATGGAGGAGTGGATTTAGAGTTCTCCCTAGCTTTTCTTTTGCTGTGTAAATCTAAAAAATATTTTTTCCAAAACTTATCGGAGGCTTCTTTGGTTGC
Organism: Cunninghamia lanceolata; assembly: GCA_027924645.1. Lineage (NCBI taxonomy): Eukaryota > Viridiplantae > Streptophyta > Pinopsida > Cupressales > Cupressaceae > Cunninghamia > Cunninghamia lanceolata. Next base: position 5,388,517 of record BSBN01000429.1, on the reverse strand, counting down.
CCATTTAGAGCTTGGGGAACTCGATGATGGTGTTGGTGTAAGACTGGTATGCTTTGGGATATGGGTCTTAGAAGATGGTGAAGGAGGACTAGTAGACAGAGTGGTATACGATTTCCAACTTGAGGTGGTGCTTGCCTTGTCATGAGTATGGGAAAAGGATATATGATTTTGGGGCGAGGCATAGCTAGTACTGGCACGTTCAACTTGCAAGATTGCCATTTCTTGTTGTAAGACTTAGATTTGTTGAGAAATTGCTATACAATCTTGGGGCGAGGGACCTAAGTTTATTTGCAATTTCAGATATTGGAGTTATTGACCAATATATTCTAATTGGTTTGCCATTGACACAAGACCGGAAAAGCTTACTAGTTTGGATGCGCAGCAGTAAATGTGCCATAACAGAGTGCAAATGTGCCACCAGTCGAGACAAATGCGCCAATCTGGTAATGTTTTGAATGCACTACAAAAGGTTTCAAATGCGCTGAAAGTCGTAGCAAATGCACTGTAGGTCATTTCAAATGCGTAATTCTAGTTTTTGCTTGGTTTTTTACAAAATTTTGGAACATTTTTCAAGATTTTTCTATGTTTGGTTTGAAAACCCAGTGTTGTTGAGAATTAATTTTCAATTATGGCAAAGACACAGCAAACACATAGAAGTTTTCATGATTTTTTCTTTTGTTATTTTTTTGTATTTTTTGACTTTTTGACTAAAAAACAAGTACACCCTAGGCTGGATAGGACAGTATTTGTTGAATCCTCTAGCTGTGCAAATTCAAAGCGTGTAGCTCTAGGATCTGGTAGCACCGACTCCCCTCCATGGCACTCACTTCTCACGCATACCAGATCCGGGTTTCCTTAGGCTCGTACCCCCACCGAACCATAGGATTGTCCCTGCTACCTCTACTAAGAATCACATGAATCGAGGCCGCTTCAAGGGCTCCGCCCTTTGCATCAACAAATAGGGGTTTTTGGTATACTACACAATTGGTTCGTAGTCAAGGCAACCATTCGAGTGGTTACATGTGCGGCGGCACTACTCTCCGTTATGGAGTCTCCCAGCCTCAAAGGGTTACGCCTTAGAGGGTTTTGGGGGAGGTTAGCCATTGGTGTAACACAACAACACTTGTTGCAGGAGGTTTTCATCTCAAGCACATTTATTTTAAGTGGATTGGTAGGGCTTGGCTTTAGCCTGTTTCCACTCAGGGTCATTCCCACTTGGACAGGCGTGCATCCAAGGGCAGGCCCCTCTAAAGGTTAAACAATTGGAATAACAAGTCTGGCGTTCTAGTCACCCAGTAAAGGGGAGAGCATAATCCTATTGTTATTCGATAAACACAGAAGACACTGATTAATCCAAACCTAGTTAAAAGTAGAAAAACTAAATGGGCTATTCTACTTGTGCACTCACACGGTTGTTAACTTTGAAGTGGTTAAAAAGATAGCAATGTTCATTCCCATTTGTAAGATAGCAATGATCTAACTAAAGAAGATAGCAATGATCTAACTAAAGAAGATAGCAATATGCAGATATAGCAATGGTTCAGTTACTCTCTTCCTAGTTATGGACTACGTGAAATTTGCATGTATGCATTTTTACTTTCCTAATTAGAGTTAGATTAAAATTGTATGCAAGTTGCATGAACAATGGGTTACTCCTTCCTAATTAGAACTAGATGAGAATTGTATGCAAGTTGCATGAACAATGGGTTACTCCTTCCTAATTAGAACTAGATGAAAATTGTATGCAAGTTGCATGAACAATAGGTTACTCCTTCCTAATTAGAACTAGATGAGAATTGTATGTAAGTTGCATGAGAATGCCTAAATCAGTCCTATTCAACACTTAGTGAAAAATGATTGTCTTCAGTGGATGTTTTGCACCAAACTGGATTAGCAGTCCCCTGATATCCACCTGTAGTCCACAAAAACAAAAATTGAATCAAGAATTTTGTAAATCAAATGATTAGGTGAAAAACACATAATCTAAAATTTTTCATGAAAATATGATTTTAGACAGCAAAATAGATATGAAAATCAGAATCTACACAAAATTCTATGCTGTTTTAAAAAACATTTCATAAAAATTTGATAAAAAAGGCAAAAGTTATGGTCGTTTGAAGTTTCTATGCAAATGAGAGGTTTGACTGATTATACCTAATGAAATTGATCAAATAGGCTAAAAATACCTTCACTACTGCGAAGTTTGTCAAATCACCTTTCCAACGACTGTAAATTTGTGAAAATCTGACCTTCCTGCAAAAAGTTATGCCAAAAGGGAAAAAAGCCTATTTTGCCCTAATTAACATTTGTTTTTTTTTTAAATTTAAAAAGAACAAATAAAAGAAATTTTTTTTTTCTAATATTAAAATTTAAAAGAAAATTAAATTATAATATTAAAAAAAAAAAATCTACCCTAACCCTAATTTTTTTTGTGTTTGATATATATATATTTTTATTAATTGTGCTGTGTGTGCAGGAGTGGGTGGACTGTGCAAGGGTGGAGCGTTGGCGGAGGCAAAGAGGCGGCGGTGGTTACGTGCAGGGCAGGGGCACGCAGAGGCGGCAGAGGGGAGATCAGGTGGCAGCAGAGGGGAGGTAGGTAGGGCGGCGACAAAGGGGAGGGGACGTGGAAAGGGCTGCGGGAGGGGGGTTTGGGTTGGAGGGACTGCAAGTACGATGGAGGGTTCAGGAGAGGCGGCACAGAGAGGAGTGGTGTGGGAGATGGGAAGGGGCACGGGAGGGATGCAGGGGTTCCAGGAGGGAGAGGTGAGGCTGAGGGCAGGTGGCGGGTAGGGAGAGGTGAGGAAAGGGACGGGGAATGGGGGAGATAGGGTGGGGGTTTGGGGGAGGGAGGGTAGGTGTTAGGGGATCGGGGGTTAGGTCGGGCGGCCACACAGGGCTTCGGCCCTGTGTGCAATTTTTTGTTTTATTTTGTTTGCTGTGTAAAATATTTTTGTTTTTTTTTAATTGTAAATTTTAATAAAATAAAACAAATGCTTTTAAAAAAAAAAAAACTAAACAAATAAATAAATTTAATTCTAAATGTTGTCTACAGAATTTTTTTTTTTAAAAAAATATGTAGGAGAAAGGAGATTTAAATAAAAAAACAAATGATACTTACAACCCTTCACCTTTCATCTTCCATTGCTTGCCTTTTTTGTCTTGATCTTGATGGAGATGAATATGGCCCTTAGGAAGCTTGCTTCCTTGCTTCGAAGTCCTCAAGATGACAAGATGAAGTTGGCTATGATACTTTGTGTGATTGAAGATGAGCTTCAACACACTATTGATGGATGATAGATGATATAGAGATGGGGGTGCCAAAGGTACGCTTATGTTCGTGCAGCATAAATTTACTCAAACGATGGATATCAAATGAAGAAGAAGAGGGTTGCATTTATAGAAAAATTGTGAGATAGATCAATGGTTGAGAAGAAATATGAAGATCAAAGGTTGAGAATGGTTGAGGAATGTGCGCGAATAGAAAGAGGACAAGTGTCCAAGCTCCATCATGTAACAGGGGAGTTAACAAAATCGATCGAATAGTTAACAGAATAAACCAACCAATTAAGTGAATTGATTGGGGAGTTGACTAAATTGATTAATCAGTGAACTCAAATGATTAATTAGTTAACATACTTGATTAATGAGTTAACTAATTTTGACTGGAGAATAAATAGGACATGTGGGTGAGGGAATATTAGCTAATTAAATATTAAAAATATTTAATTACATGTGCAACATGGTGAGGTGGAAAAGGTGAGGTTGAAAGATGAGGTGGATTGATGAGATGGAATTATAAAATTATGACTTAGGATAGATGGATTTATGATTAATTAAATAATGTAGGATTATTTAATTATGTGAGACATTAGAAGAATTTATGGAATTTAATTAAATAAAATGATTTTATTTAATTATGGGATAATGAACCAATCAAATAAACTTAGAATATTTATTTAATTAACAGAAGAAAATAAGAATTAAGATAAATATTAAAATATTTACTTAATTCGGCATGAGCCAATTTTAGGTGTATACACCTTTTACACATATGAAGGAAGGAGAAAACCCGTAGGAAAAAACTCCTCCTTAAGAGTAAGGTCTAGGAGACCCCCCTGAAGAACTGCTATCCCGTACCCCCAAAAGAGTATGCAAGTGATGATACTTACTCTCAGTGAAAGGTTTGGTGAATATGTCTGCAACCTGCTCCTCTATAGGACAATACTGAAGATCAATGATCTTAGTCTAAATCAACTCCCTGATGAAGTGTATATGGATCTCTATGTGTTTGGTCCTCTGATGATGAACCAGATTCTTTGAGATCTAAATGGCACTTTGGTTGTCGCAATAGATGACTGATGGTTTCTAAGATGTAACACCAAGATTAGTGAGGATATTCTGAAGCCAAATAGCTTTAGTAGTGGCATTAATAGCCCCATGATACTCATCCTCTATCGATGAAAGAGAAATAACATGTTTCTTTTTGCTCTGCTAACAAATGGGGTTGGATCTGAAGTGAAAGATGTAAATAGAAGTGGACTTATGATCATCATAATCGCTAGCCCAATCAGAATATGTATATCCAACCAAATCTAAACTTGTACCTACTATGTAGTGAATCCCATATTTGTGAGTGCCCCTTATGTAGTTCAAGATATGTTTGGCAGCTTTCCAATGAAGCTCATGAGGTTCCTGCATAAAGCATGAAACCATGCCAACTGCATAATAAATGTCAGGCCGAGTATGATTCAAGTAGATGAGGATGCCTACAAGTTGGTGATACAAACTGGCATCAACCAATGAAGTGGAACAATAAACCTCAATTTTGACTTCAGATAGGAAGGGAGTCGGGGTAGGTTTATAATTAGCCATGTAAAATCGAGCTAACAAGTCAATGGCATACTTGGGTTGCGAAAGTGCAATCCCAGAAGAAGACTGTGATATCTCAATCTTGAGAAAATAATGCAATAGACCCAATTCAGTCATAGCAAATCTATCCTGTAGTACAGTCTTGACACTGGCTTTGATGGATGTGGTGCTCCCTGTAACAATGAGATCATCAACATAGAGAACCAAGAACAATAGTGAATCCTTATGCCTTAGAATCTAGACATTTGGATCTGAGTGACATCTCGAGAACCCAACTGAGAGAATAAAAGTGTCCGTCTTGGCATACCAAGTCCGGAGGGCTTGTTTCAGACCATAGAGAGAATTTTGCAAGTGACATACCAATGAAGAATCTTAAATGAACCCATGTGACTACTCTATATATGTCTCCTCATGAAGATGTACAACCCAACCATGAGCTGTAACAATAGCAAGTATCAAGCGAATGGAGTTCATCTTAACATCTGGCACAAAGGGCTATGTATAGTCAATGCCTTCTACTTGGGAAAAACCTTTAGCTACTAATCTTGCCTTGTATTTATCAATAGTTCCATTCACTGCAAACTTAGTATGATATATCCACTTACATCGAACTAACTTTCTTCCCTTAGGAAGAGGAACAAGTTCCCAAGTTTTGTTCCTTAGTAATGAGTTATATTCTTCTTCCATTGCTAAATCCCACTCAATTGTACCTGTTGCTTCCCTAAAGGTCTATGGATCGGAAGTTGTGGCAATGTAGGAATGTGGAAGATCTTCATGTTGTGACCGTGTTCTCCTCCTATCCAATGGATCCCCAACAAGAGGTCCTGCATACTCCAAAGCCTGCCTAGCTCAATGAGGCATCACTAGGCGAGGAAGTGGAGGAGGAGGAGGAACTAGAATCTCAACTACCAAACCCGATGCAGGGGGAGGTATAACCTCAACATCCCTACGAGTAGATGGAGCAAGAGGGTCATCATCACTATTATCTAAATCTTCCAAGGAAGAAGATTGAGAAATGTTGGAAGACAAGTTCGAAGAACTTTCTTCAAAGTAAACACTTGTGATATAATTAGCTCATGTGAAGCTGGATCAATGAGCCGATATCTCTTAATACCATCATGATATCCAACAAATATGAAAGGTTGGCTTTGTGGTTCCAAAGCACGACACTTCTTTGAAGGTATGTGAGCCCATGTTGTACTGCCAAAAACTCTAAAATGTCATATTGTTGGCTTCCTCCTGTACCAAGCTTCATAAGGTGTTATACCCTTTAAAGCTTTATGTGAAACTCTGTTATGTATATATGCAACACAATTAATAGCTTCCACCTAGTACTCAGTTACTAATGATTTTGCATGTATCATACAACTTGCCATTTCTTTCAAGAATCTATTATTCCTTTCTGCAACACCATTCTGCTGAGGTGTGTATGTAACAGAATGTTGAAGATCAATCCCTTCAAGTGTACAAAATTGATCAAACTTGTTGTTCACATATTCCCTTCCATTATTTGTGCAAAGGATCTTGATGTACTTTCTAGATTGGTTTTTTGCAAGAGCCTTGAAGACTAGAAATCTATCATATACTTCACTTTTCTATTTCAAAAAATAAACCCAAGTATATCTGGAGTAGTCATCAATGAATGTGGGAACATAGCAGGCTTTGCTGAATGACAAAGATGGAAATGGACCTGCTAAGTCACTATGAAAAAGCTTGAGGACTTGAGTAGCCCTCCAAGCCTTCCCTTTATCAAACTTATCTTTTGGATGCTTGCCTAAGGCACAACCTTGACATACACCCTCAGAAAACTATATCTGTGGAAGTCCTGTAACCATATCTTGTTGACTAAGTTGTTGTAGATAGAGATAGTTTAAGTGACCAAACCGCTCATGCCATAACTTGCTCATTGAATCGGTGTGAGTGAGCAAAGCTTTTGAGGAAGCTTGAGGCACAAAATGTGAGAATGTATAAAGTCAAGATTGATTATCAACTTGTCCCACTACAACTAAGGCATTATCCTCCAAATTTTTGATTGTGACTGAATCTGGGGTGAACTCAACTTGTCACATCTCGTTTTATGGATGTTATTATAATTAGATTATTGGACATTTACTATGATTGTTTTTACTATGAGTGATTGCACGTGTGTGAAAGTAATTACCACAATGTTATAAATGTGTGATTTTGAAAGTCAATTTAATAATAGAATATTATTGGTGCGATTATGGATGTACATTATGTTTTGCTTCGGCTATGATTTTGAGGAACTAACCTATTGATGTGGAGCTGAGTGCAACTGAATGCAGGTATTCATCGAAGATGAGAACATGGTTGAGGTAGAGATGTTCTAGCCGCCCGGCAAGAACTGATAGAATGGATAAATCTAATGCACGCACACTCACTAGTATGCATTTTTATATAGTCAATAAATGTCATTGATGTTTTATGAGTAGATAAATATGTGTTTTAGTTGCTACAGTAAGTCTATTCGAATGCATAAATTAGTCATGTAAATATTATGTTCCTTCAAATTATATTTAGTGGAGTTGTGTATATGATATTATGTAAATATAAATAAAAATAAAAGTGTTTTCCTATTTATATAATATATATTATTGTTTGAAAACAATATCTTGGTTAGATTAAAAATAAATATGTTTTATTAAAGATAAATAAATTATATTAATAATATATATTATAATTAGATATCTAATAAAATAATAAAAGAAAAAGCTTTTCTCATTCAAAATTGGGGAGCGACAGTAACAAAAGGGTTTAATTTCAAAAGAGAAATGAGAGGGTATTGAATGCCAAGTGCCATGCAAAACAAAAGTTAACTAGCAGTTATCAATAGGAGCTTCAATATAATTATACAAATGCCACTTTTAGGTAGGGAGGATTCATTAAAATAGAGAATAGAAAAGGGAGAGGGGGCATTGCTATTTTTCAACGTTAGAAAGGAGAGAGGGTTATCGTTGTTTTGGAGTGATAGAAATGAGAGAAGAGATCAGCGACCAGCGATAGAAGGTGATGGAGAGATCGATGTTAGGGGGTAGAACTCAACTTTAGCCATTAGAGGAAATTAGGTATTTTTCCATAAATTATATTTTGCTTAAGTTTGGCTATTCATACTTTTAAGAATCAGGTCTGTATAAAATCTAGTCAGCTTGTTTGTGACCATCGCTTGAGCTTTATTCTTATTTCCTTCCACCTGCTTTTATTCTCTGTGTTTGTTTTGGATTTAGTTTTTCTTCTATTTTGGTGTCAGTACTTTAATCTCATGATGGCTAGTGTTCTACTTTTGTCGGCCTGCAGCTCGTGAAGCGACCTGTTTCTTGCTTTTGTCAGCCTCACTGAACTCTAAGTGTCCTAGGCTTTCTGGTAATTGCTGAAGGTTCCCCAACGGCCTAAAATGACCTCTTTGATGGTTATTTAAGCATGTTTTTTGGTTGACTTGCTTTTAAATCACTCTCTGTTTTATCCTCTATGTCTGCTAAAATGTTCTTTAGCCTATAAGCTTCATCAAATCTGTTTAATTTTGGTCTACTTATCCATCTTAATTACCTCTGTAGTATGTTTTTATAACCACCTAAAGATCTTGTTTCATCTTCTTGTTCAACTTGTTTTGCATTTTCAACGGCCTTTTTATACTTTAGTCGGTAAATTCAATCTCTATCGCAGTTACTTTATTCTATCATTGCTTGGTTATTTCTTGCTATCACTGCTGTAATTTTATTATTTTAGTTGCCCTTATTTTATCCTTGTCGCAAATTTTTACTTTTCCTATAACCCATTTTGTTTAAACCTTTGTCACTACTGAATATTTGTTCCTGTCATAGAGAACTTATCCTCTTTTCTTTAGAGAATTAATCGTTGTTCCTGTAGCATACTAGGTTAGTTTATTTAGCAGAATAAAATTTAATCATGTAGTTGTTGTTTAATTTACCTCTGTCACAGTAGTTCTTTTATCCCTGTCACCATATTGTTCTTCTTGTTGTCGAAGACATGTTATGTTCTTGTAGCTTGATTCAATACTTCTTGTAGCAATTAGATTATTACTTGGAACAGAGATAGTACATTTTCTAATTATTACCTATGCCTTTGATTTTAAATAATGTGTTGCTGGCAATATTTATACTCTTATTAAATCCTTGTTACAATTAATTGCTTTGAATTATAAACTAGATTATGAGTAGAAAGTAGTTAATATTAGTTTTCTTTAAAATATTGAAAAGAATGAAATATGGGTTAGGGAATATAACCAATATATATATATATATATATTTGCATTTAAATGAATAAATGATGTTCCTATTTATTACTTGCTTGAAAGTGTGTTTCTGGAACTATGTAAAAGAAAGGGATTAGAAATGGATTTTAGGTGAACATGGGTTGCTATTTGTTTTGAAAAGAAAGCAGATTATCTTTTGTGTGTGCTTGGGGTTACTTTTTGGGCTAGGATGCCGAATGTGGAATATTAGAGATGGCTTTTCCTCTTTTCGGGATTTGACCTTAAACTATTTTATATGCTTGGCCAAGCTGGGGATTCATTGAAATAGATGAATATTTGTCTAGGAAAACTTTATTTATATATATCTCTACCACATCCGATTGTGAGACATTTGCACATCATCATTTAGATTTGCATCTAGACTTCAGGATGCATTGGGTATTCCCTCCTGCCAGTTGTTTCTAGGTTGCTAGATGTTTCGTTGCACATGGCTGGGTTTCCTTCATGTTATGAAGGGACTCGGGGAAGTGTAATTGCTTCATGGTTGGGTGGCCTGAGCCATGTTCCCGTCTCTCGTCTTGCAAAGGACCATGTGGGTTCATGGCGGTTGGAGGGTTTGATTTGATTTATTACTCTTATATTGTACATGATTATTGTACCTTGTAATTATCATTGGATGATTTATGACATGAAAGCCAATGGACATTGTATATTCTTTTATAGTGATAACACCTGGATTAAGCACACGATTTGTAATATTTAATGACTTTATTGATTAATGTTTATGAGATCTATATTTTTACTTGAGTTGATGTAATTAAGTGGTTTATTTACTTCAGTAACTTTTGTGATGGAATGCGTTACTTTACACAACTTTCCTACCTTTCTCAAAGTGAGTGATTTGGTAGACTGAGAGAAGGTTGGTTGACAAACTAGGTACACAGAGTGTTAGATCTAGGGCACACAACTGAGAAGGGGGGTGAATCAGTTGTACAAAAACTTTGCTTCTACTTCAAATATTTGATTCTTCTTGTTAGTTAACAGCATATCAATTAATCAATCATGAAAGCACAAAGCATAAACACCGGAGCAGATAAACATCAACACATTTGACACCAAGATTTTTGACGTGGAAAACCTGGTTAAGGGAAAAACCACGAGGTGATTAACCAAAGAATTATTCTCTGTTAGAAGAATAAGAAAAAATGAATGGCACATGCCAATTAGGGCTCACTGCCCGAGCACACTGCTCACAAGGAGGCACACTACCCGAGCACACTGCTCACAAGGAGGCACATTGCCTACAAAGAGACACACTGTCTACAAGATCATAAGGATCACAACCTTGAACTAGAGAATGACATCTTTACCATGTCTGGATCAGTTCCATTTAAGTCTGAGTCACACCTGCTCTGCCTTTCGCTCTTTCGCTATGCCACACTCATCCGCTTCACCACATACCTTGAAATGAATTCTCAAACCTTTATTTATACAAGACATCAACTTAGGAATGATCATCTAAGTCGGCACTCAACCATAAGAACATTCGCAAGATGAATAACACATCCGGTCGGCCACCACAAGAGCGTTTGCAAGATGAACAACTCATCCGGTCGGCTAGTCTGAACAAGAACTTCATCCAGAAGAATATCTTCAATTTCAGGCTCTACCACCAATGCGGACCGACAACATAACCTCAACATGATCCAAGAACCGTCACAAGCTTGCCTGATTGACCAGGTACATCCGCACTTTCTCTACTCACTGGAATCTCTTCTCCTCTTCATTCAGAACTTCAAGAACATAGTCTGTCACCACTGTCATACTGAAGAAGGTGCTTCCGGACCTCCAAACCACGTACCAATCGAGATGACACATTACAAAGACATCCCAAACACTTTGTCCAATCTGCGGAATAGGACAATGCTTTTCCGGATCTCACCGAGCCTTTTTGCCACACTCTATCACTCCGGAGCATCTCCCAGAACCGGTTCTACTTGACCGATCACAACTTTTTCATATCTTCATGCAGACCTCTGAAATCTTAACTAGATGAACTCAAGACTCATATCTACAAACCCTTTATCCGTATCCTCTGATCCTCAACCTATTGAGTACATTTGCCTTCTTCTCATCACTGTTCTTCACTATTCCTGATTGAGACTAATTTTCTCAATATCCTCAGCACACAGCTCATCCAATCATTCTTACTAATGCAATATGAGTATGTTGACATCAATGACAACACTGGTTAACCTCATACTTGCAACAATCTCCCCCTTTATCATTGATGGCAACATATGATGTAAAAAACCATCAAGACAAGAACTTCTCCTTTCTGTCACAGCTCCCCCTATCAGCAACAACTCTTCACATGTTTTCTCTTCCTTTACTGCTCCCCCTTTGATCATCAACCACTTGTTTTTCACATGTCTTCTCTCCCCCTTTGACATCAATGGCAAAGGGCTCATACTTGCACTTGTAACACATCAGAATCATACCAGCTGCTCCCCCTTAGTAGCAGCTCCCCATCATCAATCCGGATCACAAGATATGACTGTGATATCCACTGGACTGATGCACATCAGTGCATCCTAGTTCATCACCGGAGGGGCCATGACCCCTAACTTCTCCCAGAGATACTCAAAAGAGTCCTTGGGAAGAGGTTTAGTAAAAATATCTGCAATCTGATCCTTGGAGGGTACATACTCCAATATGACTTCTTCCTTGTTCACTTGTTCTCTCAGAAAGTGAAACTTGATAGATATGTGCTTAGTCTTAGAGTGTAATACCGGGTTCTTAGAAATATTAATTGCACTTGAATTATCATAGAAAATTGTGATAGGCTCCTCATATTCAACTTTAATGTCTTTTAGCATCTGCTTCATCCATAAAATCTGAGTGCAACTACTTGCTGCTGCAATGTATTCTGCTTCAGTTGTAGACAAAGATATTGCCTCTTGTTTCTTGCTTAGCCAAGAAACCAACCTTTTTCCTAAAAAGAATGCTCCTCCACTTGTACTTTTCCAGTCATCCACATCTCCTGCCCAATCTGCATCTATGTATGCATGAAGAGAGAAATCCTAATCTCTAGGGTACCATAGACCATACTCAACTGTTCCTTTCAAGTACCTAAAAATTCTTTTGATTGCCATGACATGAGATTCTCTGGGATCAGTCTGAAATCTTGCCACAAGACCAACAGCCTGCATTATATCTGGTCTAGTCTGAGTGAGATACAATAGTCCTCCAATCATTGATCTGTACTTGGTCTGATCTATCTTAGGAGAGTCATCATCTTTGCTCAACTTACATCCAGTTGCCATAGGGGTGTTTGTTGGCTTTGAATCTTCCATTCCGAATTTCCTCAACAATTCTTTTGCATATTTGGTCTGACAGATAAAGATGCCTTTCTTTGTCTGAGTAATTTGTAGACCCAAGAAGAAATTCATTTCACCAAGTATTGACATTTCAAACTCACTTTTCATTTGATTTGCAAAAGTTTTACACATACTGTCTTTTCCTCCAAAGATGATATCATCAACAAATACTTCAACAATCAAGATGTTTTCCTTATCTATTTGGAAATATAGATTACTATCAGCAGTACCTTTGTTGAAACCAATATGCACAAGATGTTTATCCAACCTTTCATACCATGCTTTTGGGGCTTGCTTCAAACCATACAGTGCTTTCTTAAACTTGCAGACCATATTATCATGATCAGACAATTGAAATCCATACAGTTGTTCAATGTATACTTCTTCTTCCAAGTCACCATTTAGGAAAGCAGACTTGACATCCATCTGATATACCTTGAAGTCTTTGAAGGTAGAAAATGCAAGAAATAATCTAACTACTTCAATTCTTGCCACCGGAGCAAAGGTCTCTTCAAAATCAATTCCTTCTATTTGAGAGTAGCCTTTGCAAACCAATCTAGCTTTGTTTCTGATTACTTCACCAACTTCATTCAGTTTGTTCCAGAAGACCCATTTGGTTCCAATCACATTCTTGTCTCTAGGTCTGGGAACAAGATCCCAAGTATGATTTTTCTCAATTTGCATCAACTCTTCCTCCATTGCTTTGGTCCAGTTTTCATCATTGCAAGCTTCATTAACTGTCTTAGGTTTAATCTTTGAAATCAAACAGTATTCATTTGAATCTTGAACAATTCTTCTCCTTGTTTGTATCCCTTTACTTTTGTCACCTATGGTCTGATCTTTAGAGTGATTTAGAGTTACATACCTTGGAACTTTGGGAGTTTCTTGCACTACTAATTCTTGATCAGGCTCATTCAGACAAACTTCTTCCTGATTTACCAGATCAGTCTAGATCTGAATTTCAGAGGCGGATGGAGCTCCTTGCACCAGAGGATCATTCTGATCATTTTCATCACATTCATAGAATCTTGAGGGCTTCTCAATTCCTTCATCAACCTTCACATTTGTACTTTCTATCATCTTTCTCAATCTCTTATTGTAACACCGGTATGCTTTGCTTTGAGTGGAGTAACCCAAGAAAATTCCTTCATCACTTCTAGCATCAAACTTTCCTAAGTCTTCATCTCTTTTGATGGAACACTTGCTACCAAATACTCTGAAATATCTCACAGTGGGAGTTATACCAAACCAAAGTTCATAAGGAGTCTTACCGGTACTGCTTCTGATTTGAACTCGATTAAGAGTATAGACTGCAGTGTTGACAGCTTCTCTCCAAAATATCTGAGGAACATTTGTTTCCATCATCATTGTCCTGGCTGCTTCCTGGATGGTCTAGTTCTTTCTCTCAACTACTCCATTCTGTTGTGGAGTCCTAGGAGCAGACAGCTGTCTCTTTATACCATGCTTCTCACAAAAGTCTATGAATTCACCGGATGTGAATTCACCACCTCTATCAGACCTTAGACATTTCAGTTTCAATCTAGTTTGATTCTCTACCATAGCTTTGAAGATTTTGAACTTCTCAAGGGCTTCTGATTTCTCTCTTAGGAAGGTAACCCACATCATCTGGGAATGGTCATCAATTAGCAACATGAAATATCTATCACCTTGCATACTCTTGATTCTTGTCAGACCACAGAGATCAGTATGTACTAATTCCAACAATCCGGTAGTGGACTGATCCTTGCTTTTGAAAGAGACTCTGCTCTGTTTACCTAGCTGACATTCTTTGCATAAACTATTTGTAGGTTTCACCAATTTAGGAAGATCTCTTACAGCTTGAGTATTGCTTATCTTGATGATGTTATCAAAATTCACATGGCACATCCTTCTATGCCATAACCAACTCTGATCAACTTGAACAAACAGACAACTTTTATTAGAACCAACTAGATGGAAGATATTACCTTTTGTTTGAGTACCGGATGCAATTTCAGTTCTGGAGCTTGTAAAGATTCTGCATTTTCCATTCTTGAACCAGAGATCATAGCCTTTGTCCACTAACTGACCAACACTGAGAAGATTGTGCTTCAATCCTTCAACATATAGTACATTACCTGTTTTGCTCTTTCCATCAAAAGAAATAGTTTCCCTACCTCTGATTCTGCCAGCAGAATTATCACCAAACTTTACCATTCCTCCTTCATATCTTTCCAAATCTAAGAACTTGTTCTTGTCACCAGTCATATGGTGAGAGCATCCACTGTCAATAACCCAATCATCCTTTTCTTTAACTTGGGCAGCCAAAGCTCTTTCTACAACCTTATGATTGATAGATTCAGAGGGTATTGACTCTTCTTCCTTGATGGCAATAAACACCCATTCATTTCTGGATTTGCTTCCTATTTCTGATTCATCATCTGTTACTCCTTCATTGTCATCTTCTTCATGAACATAATAGCAGTTCTTTTGAAACCTTTGTCTGTTAGTATTAGACCTTGCAGATCTTTCCGGACATCTTGAAGCAAAATGACCAATCTTATTGTAGTTGAAGCACTTAAAGGGTAGTTTTCCTTCATACTTACCGGACCCTCTTGGCAGTCTCTTTGCAATGAGGGCTTCAAGTTGAGCTGTTTCTGCTTCTTCCTCTTCCATGTCTTTCCTTGCTTGATCATACCATGACAGCTTCCTTGAAGAGTTCTCTCCCAGATCAAATCTTTGTTTGCCTTTCACATAGGCACTGGCTTTGAATGCAGATTCAGTCTTGGGGGGATCATCTCCAAACTCAGTCATTTCAAATGCAACTAGTTTGCCAGCCAGTTGCTCTCTTGTGACAGTTGTATGGGCTCTGAATTCATCAATGGCAGCAACCTTGATTTTGTAGGCAGCAGGAAGGGATCTAAGAATTTTGCAAACAATTTCATTTTCATCCAGAACTCCACTAGCATTCCTGATTCCACACACTAGCTCATTCACTCTTGGCATAAAGGTACTGATATTTTCATCATCTCTCATCTTCAATCTTTCAAATTTCCCTTTCAGACTTTGCAACCTTGCACTCTTGACAAACTCATCTCCTTCATACAGAAGTTCCAGTTTAGTTCAGATCTCATATGCAGTTGGTAGGTCAATAACATTTGAGAGATCTGAGTCATTCAATGCACTTAGAAGAGCTTCCTTGGTCCGCAGATTATTTTCAGCATCTGTGATTTCATTCAGAGTTGTCAGACCACCCTGTGGAGGAACATATGGTTTTGAGACCATGGTCAAGTATGCTTTTCCCATACACTCCAAATGACATTTCATGCGACCTTTCCAAAGAGTGAAGTTGGTTCCATCGAACTTCAGACTATCCTTCTTGTATGACGACATCCTGGATCTCCTCAAGCGGTTAAGTTCCTTTCAGAGGAACGTGGCTCTGATACCAATTGTTAGATCTAGGGCACACAACTGAGAGGGGGGGTGAATCAGTTGTACAAAAACTTTGCTTCTACTTCAAATATTTGATTCTTCTTACTAGTTAACAGCATATCAATTAATCAATCATGAAAGCACAAAGCATAAACACCAGAGAAGATAAACATCAACACATTTGACACCAAGATTTTTGACGTGGAAAACTTGGTTAAGGGAAAAACCATGGGGTGATTAACCCAAGAATTATTCTCTGTTAGAAGAATAAGAAAAAATGAATGGCACATGCCAATTAGGGCTCACTGCCTGAGCACACTACTCACAAGGAGGCACACTGCCTACAAAGAGACACACTGTCTATAAGATCATAAGGATCACAACCTTGAACTAGAGAATGACATCTTTACCATGTCTGGATTAGTTCCATTTAAGCCTGAGTCACACCTGCTCTTCCTTTCGCTCTTTCGCTATGCCACACTCATCCGCTTCACCACATACCTTGAAATGAATTCTCAAACCTTTATTTATACAAGACATCGACTTAGGAATGATCATCTAAGTCGGTATTCAACCATAAGAACATTCGCAAGATGAATAACACATCCAGTCAGCCACCACAAGAGCGTTTG
Organism: Cunninghamia lanceolata; assembly: GCA_027924645.1. Taxonomy (NCBI): domain Eukaryota; kingdom Viridiplantae; phylum Streptophyta; class Pinopsida; order Cupressales; family Cupressaceae; genus Cunninghamia; species Cunninghamia lanceolata. Next base: position 5,371,991 of record BSBN01000429.1, on the reverse strand, counting down.
TAAGATGAACAACTCATCCGATCGGCTAGTCTGAACAAGAACTTCATCTGGAAGAATATCTTCAATTCTGGGCTCTACCACCAATGCAGACCGACAACATAACCTCAACATGATCCAAGAACCTTCACAAGCTTGCCTGATTGACTAGGTACATCTGCACTTTCTCTACTCACTGGAATCTCTTCTCCTCTTCATCCGGAACTTCAAGAACATAGTTTGTCGCCACTGTCATACTGAAGAAGGTGCTTCCGGACCTCCAAACCACGTACCAATCGAGATGACACATTACAAAGACATCCCAAACACTCTGTCCAATCCATGGAATAGGACAATGCTCTTCCAGATCTCACCGGACCTTTTTGCCACACTCTGTCACTCCGGAGCATCTCCCGGAACTGGTTCTACTTGACCGATCACAACTTTTTCATATCTTCATGCGGACCTCTGAAATCTTAACTGGATCAACTCAAGACTCATATCTACAAACCCTTTAATCTGCATCCTCTGATCCTCAACCTATTGAGTACATTTGCCTTCTTCTCATAACTATTCTTCACTGTTCCTGATTGAGAATAATTTTCTCAATATCCTCAGCACACAGCTCATCCAATCATTCTTACTAATGCAATGTGAGTATGTTGACATCAATGACAACACTGGTTAACCTCATACTTGCAACACAGAGAACATCCTCGAATACACCACTATCAACATCAACAATGCCTTTCCCTATTACATCTATTGGAGTGTCATCACCTATAAGAATATGGGGCACGGAACATGATTCTAATACTAAAAATTGTTCTTGATTAGAACCCATGTATGGTGTGAAGCACATGAGTCAAGTACCCATGAATTTGTAGAATTTTCTAGTGCAACGAGTGTCATAGCTTTCTCTTTCACTGAAGATGAAGGGGTTGGTGACTCTCTGGGTTTAGGGAGATTGATGTTGTTCTTTTTCAAAAGATTCTTGAGTTTATCGATCTCTTTAAAATGACATGAATGTTCACGATGACCCTTCCTTTTGCAATATGTGCAAGGAGGGTACTTCTTTTTATTTGAATTCCCTTTAGAGGATTTCCAATCTCCTTATGAGTTAGATTATTTCCCTTTTTCTGTATCTTTCTATGACATTTTCTTAAATTTTTGCTTCTTTTTACTTGTACCTGAACCTGAACTTGAACCTGAAGCTTGCTTCTCTTGAGGTTGACTTGCAGCTAGAGCTTGTGATTTGGAACACTTGATTAGACCCATTGCTATTAACTTTTTTTGTTCAACCATTAAGATCTCAGCAAAGGTTTCAAAAGAGGGCATAGTGTATGCCTTTCCCACTGTGAGCCTATGAGTATGAAAACTAGAGACAAAGGAAGCATATTTAGGACCTAATTTGTGTAAGGCGCTGAATACTAATTGTATGTCCTTATCAATATTACATTTTAAGAGTTGAGCTCTAAGATCAATGACTTTAGTGATATAGTCTTGTATATTAGCAAAGTTTTTAGGATCTAAACTTGTTAGAATCTGAAAAGATTATTAACCTAGAAAACTAGTGCAAAGAAATAGATATCTAAACTATGAATGCAAATGATATGAAATCAAAATAGCAACACAGAGTTAGTCTCCAAGAGAGTAATACAAATGCTAGAAGAAAAATAGCATTAAGAGGATGCAAAAGCAAGAGATGCAAAATATAAGCCAGGTAGCATGCTTATATAGACCAGGGAGAGGGAGGAGGTGGCAACACCGACCGATCAGGAGCAACCATTTATTAGACTAAAGATAGCAAAGTATCTTCCCAAGATAGCTAATGGATGCTCATATGTAGGAAGGTGACACCTTGCAACCACTCACCTAATAAGACATGCTTTATTAACTTAAGCGAGATTAATAGAAGTGTAGGAAAAACCTAGGAATATAGGGAAAAATAAATAACCCAACTAGGAAATAAAAACCTACACTAACACCCCCCATAAGTGAAGCTTAGGTGGATGTAGAAATGGGTCCTGGAAAATCAAGCCTGATGAGGTACCCATGTACATAAAATCCCCCCCCCCAAAGAGAGAGAAAAGCCCCCCTCCCCAAAAAATAGAGAGAGAAGAGACCCCCCAAAAGTAGAGAGAGTCAAGAATCCGAGTGAGAGGAAGAAGCCCCCCCAAAAGATGAAGCATCCCACACCCCTAGCAAAGTTCACAAATGAAGGAACTTGCTCTCAGTGAAGGGTTTGGTGAAGATATCAGCAACCTGCTCAGAAGTCAGACAGTAGTGAAGGTTGATGACATGACCATGTATGAGCTTCTGGATGTAGTGCATGTGGACCTCTATGTGTTTGGTCCAGTAATGATGGACCAAATTCTGTGAGATCTGAATGGCACTTTAGGTGTCACAAAATATGACTGATGGCTGTCTGATCTGGATACCAAACTCAGTGAGAAGATTTTGAAGCCAAATGGCCTCAGTGGCAGCGTTCACAACCCCTCGATACTCAGCCTCAGTAGAAGATAGAGCAATAGCAGATTGCTTCTTGCTCGACCAACAAACAGGACCTAAACCAAGTGAGAAGCTGTAACCTAAAGTAGACTTGCGTTCCTAAGAATCGCCCACCCAATCTGAATTTGTGTAGCCCATCAAGTCAAGCTCAATGCCTGCTGCATAGTGGATCCCAAAACTGTGAGTACCCTGAATGTAGTGAAGGATCTGCTTGGATGCTTTCTAGTGTAGCTCATGAGGCTCCTGCATGAATCAAGAGACCATGCCTACAGCATATGAAATGTCAGGTCTTGTATGAGTTAGATAAATGAGACTCCCAACAAGCTGTCAGTACAAAGTGCCATCAACAAGTGGAGAAGAACACTGAGCCTCAAGTTTGACTCCAAAAAGAAAGGGAGTTGGAGCAGGTTTGCAGTCAGCCATATAAAACCTCGAGAGCAAATCTAGAGCATACTTGGACTCGTTGATGGTGATCCCAGAAGTAGACTGGTAGATCTCAATCCCGAGAAAGTAATGCAACAAGCCCAAGTCAGTCATCAAAAACCTGTCATGAAGAGCAGTTTTAACAACCCCAATGGTGGATGAAGAACTCCCTGTGATCAGCAAGTCATCAACATACATAACCAAAAATAGGAGTGAATCATCCTGCTGCAGAATGTAGACATTGGGATCAGAATGGCACCGAGTGAACCCAATTGATAGAAGGAAGGAGTCCATCTTGGCATACCAGGCCTGAGGAGCCTATTTGAGGCCATAGAGAGACTTTCAAAGATGGCACACAAGTGAAGAATCCTGAATGAACTCCTGTGGCTGCTCCATGTAGATCTCCTCCTGAAGGTCACCGTGAAGAAAAGCACTCTTCACATCCATCTGGTGTACTTCCCAACAATTAGCTGCAGCAATGGCAAGAACAAGTCGGATGGAATTCATTCAGGCAACTGGCATAAAAGTCTCAAAGTAGTCAATCCTAGGAACCTGGGAGAATCCTTTGGCAACTAAGTGAGCCTTATGCTTGTCAACCAACCCATCTGTTGCAAATTTTGTCTGACAGATCCACTTACATTGAACAAGTTTTCTTCCCCTAGGAAGAGGGACAAGATCCCAAGTGTGGTTCCTCATCAAGGAACTATACTCCTCCTACATAGTTGTATCCCACTCAGGAATACCATAAGCCTCATGAAAAGACTATGGATCTAAGGTAGTAGCAATGAAGACATGTGGAGCATCCTAGAATTGTAAACAAGTTCGCCTGGTGTCTGATGGATCCCCAACCCAATCACCTATAGACTGCAAGGTTTGTCTAGTCCAAAGTGGACCAGAAGATGGAGAATCTGGAGTAGAATCATCAACCTCTGAATGATGACTAGGAGAGGAAGGAGGTGAGTCCTCTGAATCTCTCTCTGCATCAGAAGTGGAGGTAGAAGACTGCTCAGGTGAATCTGACTCATTAGAAGATCTGTCATGTATCCTAAATGACTCCAATGTCAAAGTAGGAGTTGGAGAAGTGATAGAAAGTAAGCTCAAAGAGCCCTCCTCAAACTGAACACTCCTCTCAATGAACAACTCATATGTAGCAGGGTGGAGAAAATGAAAACCCTTCACACCATCAGGATAACCTACAAATATGCAAGGTCTGCTCTGCGGATCCAAGGCCTTGCGTTTCTCTGTAGGAATGTGGGCCCATGCAGGAGAACCAAAAACTTGAAAGTGCTTAATTGATGGTTTCTGACCACTCCAAGCTTCAAAAGGAGTGACTCCCTTCAAGGCTCAATGAGGAACACGGTTCTAGATATAACAAGCACAGTTAATGGCCTCTGCCCAATACTGTGGTGCAAGAGATCTGGAGTGAATCATGTAGTTCACCATTTCTTTCAAGGACCTATTCTTTCATTTTACAACACCATTCTGCTGAGGATTGTATGGAACTAAATGCTGCAAGTCAATCCCCTCTGAAGTGCAAAACTTCTCAAACCGATGGTTGGCATACTCACTACCATTGTTAGTGCGCAAAAATTTGATGGCTTTCCCGGATTGCTTCTCTACAAAAGTTTTGAAGTCCTGAAAATGATCAAATACCTCTGACTTCTATTTGAGAAAGTACACCCAAGTATATTGAGAAAAGTCATCAATGAATGTGAGGACATATCGAGCCCTGCTGAAAGAAGGATGCTAAAATGGACCAGCCGAATCACTGTGAACTAACTCCAGTATCTGTGAAGCTCTCCATGCCTTACCTTTGTCAAACTTTTCCTTAGGATGCTTACCAATATTGCAACCTTGGCAAACACCACCTGAAAACTAAATTGAAGGCAACCCTATGACCATGCTCTGTTGGTTGAGCTGCTGCAAGTAGCGGAAGTTAAGATGGCCAAACCGCTCATGCCATAATCTACTCACATCATCAGAATGAGTGAACAACATAGTCGAAGGAGGATCAGGAACAAAGTGAGAAAATACATAGAGCCGTGACTGATGATCTGCTCTCCCAACTGCAACTATAGAACCATTGTGCAACTCACGAATCTCCATTGAATCAGGAGTGAACTCAACCCGCTTGCCTAAACCTATGTGAGTGATCTGGTATATCAATAGGAGATTAGTTGATAATGAGGGCACAAAAAGAACATCATGGAATGTACCATCCCCCACATCAATATATCCTCTCCCACACACCTCAACAAGAGTGTCATCACCCATCAAAATAGAAGGCATAGCACACGGCTCCAAAGATGCAAGTTCTTCCTTAGATGAAGCCATGTGGTGTGAAGCACCTGAATCAAGAACCCAAGTAGATGGTGAAGAAGCAACTGCAACAAGGGCCTTGCTCTTTCCTTTCCCCTTGCTATTTTCTTTTTTCTTGTTAGACCCCTCATTAGAACTTTGTTTGATAGACTTAGGAGCACTGATATTATTGTTCTCAAGAATGTGTGTCAAGTGATCAATTTGTTTCTTTAGACATTTATGTTCATCATGACCTGGTCTTTTACAATAGGCACATTGGACCCTCTCTTTCTTAGGCTTGTCTTTTGGGTCTCATTAGTTGCTTTTGAAGCAACTGGTATCTAATCCTTCTTCTCCTTGCTATTCTTCTATTTCTTATCCTTACTATTTTTGTTACTACTTTGTCCTTTCTATTCTTTTGTGCCTTGGTTGGCAGCCAAGACATGTGACTTAGAGGACTTAAGAGTGCCCATCTGGATTAGCTTGTCCTGTTCCCGAGTGAGATTGATAGTAAAATCATCTAAAGATGGCATGGTGAATTGAGTACCAAGTGCACCCTTAGTAGCATAGAAGGTAGAAACAAACATAGAATATTTTGAACTTAGCTTAGAGAGAATACTAAGAATCAGTTGTTCATTTTTCTTTTCAATTCCACATTGTTTTAACTACAGCCTTAGTGATTTCAATTTAGTGAAGAAATCCTGGATTGTGTTGAAATTGCCTAGACTTAAACTAATTAGTTCATTTTCCAACATATGACCCCTCATTGAATCTTGTGTGCCAAATAGTGTTTATAGCTTTGTCCAGATTTCATTTGGTGAATTCAAAGACTCAATGTGAAAGAGAAAATCAGGAGAAATAGACAAACACAATGTTCCATATGCCTCATCACATTTGTTAAACCACTTAGGCTTATCTTCATCTTTAGCAGGTTCAATTTCAAGTCCCATAGTTATCCTATTTAATCCATCTTTCCTTAAGTGAATTATCATGCATGATTTCCACTCAAAGTAATTGTATGGAGTTAGGATGGGCACATTTGTTTGATCCATGATGAAGAAATGCAGAGAAGAAATGCTGAAAAGAAGAGAACGCAACCAAGACAACCCCCCCTTTTCACTCAATCAACGAACCCCCCCAAGAAAATATGATTTGGCACTTTATATTAGTGCATTTACAACTGCCACTAACAATAAATACTAAGTGATATTGATTTCAATGCATTACAAAACCCTCACGAAGAGCATATGCTGAAAATACAACTTTGGCATAATACCCAGAAAAATAAACAACACCAATGCGATCTATTCGAAAAATCATGCACTTTAAAAAAAAGAATCGCCTCGATACGAGGTCATATGTGAAATTTATGATCCTCCGAAGTTCCCAAATGAGAACTGTGCAGTGTCACGACTGAGAATCTGCAATTTCTAAAAAATCTCTACATCAAAATAAAAAAATGTTTGCACTAGTGCATAGAGAATGAAAAAATAGCTAAAAAAAAAAATCGTAGGAAACGGAGTCCGTATGAGCAAGAATGGAGCATTTAAAAACTACCCTCAAAACTGCAACTGCCAATGGAGAGGGGTCTTGCTGTAGCTTTTTGAGTGCATTTCTACAAAATATATAGATTGCATACAAAAACTAAAACATACCCAAATAGTTTTTCTATGCTTCGAACAAGACCCAGAAGGCGTTTTTCTTGTTGATGTACAGAAAATGTTGATCCAATGTAAACAAAACACCTTTAGCTACAAAAAATGACCCTAGCAACCAAAAAATGGCATGCAAAGGCTAAATCAACTATCAAGACAAGAAAAGGCATGTTGGAACGTGCAATATTGATTAAAAACAAAAAATATGTAAGCCAGTTGTCAGATTTGAGCTTGAAACCCCGGTTCTGCAACCGTGTCTGACGATCTCTGATTTTAGTGAAATAAAAGCCAAATATGACTTTCTCAAGCCTCCTGGATGCCTTGGAATAGCCAGAAATGCTACTAGTATAACCAAAAATACTGCAATCACCCAGATTTCATAAAACACATGTGCAAACCCCAGAGATTAAAAAAGTTTCCGTCAAACTTTTTTGATTCTCAAGATCATTCAAAGATGCAAGAGAAGAGCATACTGGGTTTTTGAAAAACTGTAATAAGATTTATTAGCCCCCCCTAAACTCTCAAATATGGAAACTAAAATCTACTCTTGCACATAGAATAGCTCTGATACCATGTTAGAATCTGAAAAGATTATTAACCCAGAAAACTAGTGTAAACGAATAGATATATAAACTATGAATGCAAATGATACGAAATCAAAATAGCAACACAGAGTTAGTCTCCAAGAGAATAATGCAAATGCTAGAAGAAAAATAGCATTAAGAGGATGCAAAAGCAAGAGATGTAAAATACAAGCCAGGTAGCATGCTTATATAGACCAGGGAGGAGGTGGCAATACCGACCAATCAAGAGCAACCATCTATTGGACTAAAGATAGCAAAGTATCTTCCCAAGATAGCTAATGGATGCTTACATGTAGGAAGGTGACACCTCGCAACCACTCACCTAATAAGACATGCTTTATTAACCTAAGCGAGAGTAATAGAAGTGTAGGAAAAACCTAGGAATATAGGAAAACATAAGTAACCCAACTAGGAAATAAAAACCTACACTAACAAAACTTATGAGTTCGTTATCAATTTGATAACATCGAACTTCATCTATCTTACCATACAATGATTGTAATTTTTTCCAAGCTTGTTTTAGAGTTTTGCATGCTTCAATGTGAAAATTGAGATCTAGTGACATAAAAGATGTAATACATCCTTGAACCTTTATGGTTCCAAATATCCAATGTTGCTTATCCTTTACATCAGTGGGTTCAATAGTAAGAGTTGTTATATATGGCGTATAGCCAATCATCATTAATCTGTTCCATGCATTTTGTTTCCATGTATTATCTATATTGTATGGTGTTAATAGAGAAAACTTTGGATTCCCCATGATGCAAGAAATAAATCAACTCACAACAAAAATGAAACAATATAGATACACCACCATAAGATCCCCCCTAAACTATTGAATGTGATCCCCCTAGCATGTAATGATAAGGCACTTTATAATTGAGTGCAATTACAAGACTTGATTATAGTTTTCTAGTTTACACAGAAGCTCAAATAAGCCCTTAGGATGAAAGTACAAAAAATGTGTAGTTTGGTACAAAATTTCCTACACCAATGCATTGTGCTCGAAAAAATATTAACTTAAAAAAAATGACACCTCAATCCGAGGTCATAGTATGTGAAAGTTATGGAGTTGCAAAGGTGCAAAATTCGAGAATTGACAAGAGTTGTCTATGAAAGACATTGAATTCTGGAAAAAACTGGAGGAATCTGAAAAAACTGATTGTCCAGTGTCGAAGAGCATGAAATTTTAGCCTATATCAAAAACATTTCATCAAAAAATACTTCCATATGGCAAAATGGTGGACTCTCGAAGTTGCCAAAAATTTTAGGCTACTTAACGTTGAAGGCAAAAGGACAGGTGGTGCTATGGTGGTGGACGAGCGGTAACTTGGTGGCCTGATGACAACTGGGCGGCGACCAGGCTGAGAGTGGGTGGTGATTGGGTGGTGGAGCTTTGGACAGGCAACACAGGAGGTGTTTCTAAGGGTGGAGGGTAGCACTTTTGGTGGTGGTGCCACCACTATTGGTGGTAGCTTGTTGTGGGATGCCAGTCATCCAGGCAAGGCTGGAATGGTGTCCGCTAAGCCCTTTTTAAGGGCTAGCGGGGACGAATCTTGGTCGCTGGCTTGCCTGCCTCCCTATTTATGTTTGTTCGTGAGCTTGTAAAAGGGCCTGCAGGCAAAAAATAATTTTTAAAAAAAAATTTGAAAATTTTTTGCCCTTGCCCACTGTATGGTTCATACAGCCGTACCATGTAAAAAAATTGCCTTTTTTCCCAAGCTTGTCCAAATTGGATAAATTTTATATGAAAATGGGGGTTTTCACATTTTTTGAGCACAACGATGAGGTGCGTTTGACACAAAAATGCTCTAATTTTTAGGTGCTCGCATGGATCTGGTGTCGAACTACTAGATCAAAACCTCTGCCAATCTCACCTCCTTTGTCCAAAACAGATGAATTAATAGGTGTTTTTGACTATCTCAGGCACTCTAAACTCACTGGTGAGGTTAGAATTTCTCCATGGAGCTCCGTATTGTACCTACATAAAAATCAAATAGAAACCCCCTTCGAATCTGGTAATTTATTCCCTGAATTTCTGATTCTCCATATCATGCATGCATGCAAAAGAAGAGCATACTTTTCTAATATAAAAATAAAAATGAGATTCAATCTTCTAGAATATATAAGCTAACTAAAGACTCAAATAAGCTTTGATACCATGTTAGAATTATCAAGCAAGATCTATTGAATCTAAAAGAAAGCATTAAACAAAAGAAACTCAGATATGATCGAATAAACTCTATTCGTATCAAATGCATAATAAAAGTGTATGAAATAAACAAGAGGCCATTGCTTATATAGAGCAAGGCAATGCATGAGATAAACAAGAAACTCACACAACACGTGGAGTTTGACCGAAGTCTGCATGCATGAAGAGGGGAGTGGAACTCCATAGGTGTCAATCATGTGCTACAAACATGCACATGTTGACTAATAGCTAAGTAAGCTTATCCTATATGGTGTATGATATTAATTAAAGTATTTAACTAATAAACTAATTACAAAAGTAATGAGTTGCACCAACATAAATAAATAAATGTAATAAAACAAATAAACAAATGCACCAACAATGTATATGAGAAGGTAATTCATTGAAAACATGTACATCTATAGATATAGGGTTGTGATGAAATGGAAGATAAGTATCATTGAGAGACATACTGATATCACATGAATAGATAGAGAAGGTGTAACCCCCTTAATAGCCATCACACTATGTATATCACATGGCAAATCCTCACTAGGGATGTGTTCATCACTACCACAAGCCATAGGATGAATACAATCAATATGAGACTCATGGATAAGTAAAGTACATATGTCTAAATAGAATGATAAGTAATAATAAACTCTATGAAGGAGGAAAGTTCACAAACATGATGAAACAATACCTTCAAAGAAGACACATCCCCATCCTCAAATAAAAAGTCACAAGAGTATCAAGGATGAGGGAATTGGAAGAAACACGCTGTGAGAAGACCTCAAAATCTATAAGGCATCCATGAATAGAGGCTAAGGAAAATAGACTATGAGAATCCATGATAAAATGATGTATTAATGAAGTGTAATCAAGGTGTGTAGGTAGGGATCAAAAAAGGATGAAGCAATATAAGTCCAAACACTAATATGGATATATTAATGATAAGAAAATAATGGTGGATCCAAACAATCAAAAAATTAGATCTAAAAATGGAACCTTAGAGGTGAATCTAAGGGTGGGTAGGGTGTACAAAGACGAGAGTTATTAATAAGCCATGAACCTTAAATAAAGATATAGCTATAGAGCACAAATGTGAAATAGAAATTAAAGCATAATCAAATCTAAAAATAATAAGTAGCAATTACAAAATTACAGATATTAAAAATACCTAATGAGGGAGAAACCCTTAGGGGAAACTAGGTCATGTAAGAGCGTGAACGAGTTCACTAAAGTGTAAGGAAATAAAATCTCTTTTACATAAATATAGACTAATTAAAATAATGCATACAATCAAGCAGAAATTAACCTAAGTTTAATCAATGGAGATGTGTTGGGAAATAACACATTAAAGAGATAGTTTTAGAAAGTAAATACAAATGGATAGTACGCTAAGCTTTGGGAAATATGATGAAGAATAATGCTAATGCCATGTAGAATCCACTCATGGATGTCTTGAAAATTATACCCTTGATGTGCTCACTATCTCAAAATCAAAGCTTACTAAATTTCTTATGGGTCTATTCTGAGTGGCTCGAGGTTGATCCCAAGTAGCATAGATTCACCATTTGATGTGTAGATTTAATTTGATAAACAATAGACTTTTACAACCTAGTTCGCTATGATCTCTAGTATTTGAAGATGCATAAGGACGATGGTAATTTAAAAATACTTTTAGGGAAGTTGTTAGATTACTACAGACAAGTTCTCCTAGGTAAACCCTCTTGATGGGCTGACTTTATGGACAAATGAATACTTGGAGATAGCATTCTCAAGCATGTAGATGGAGTAGATGCAAATTTTGATTCTAATGTAGATGTGTTCATTTTAAGTTCCAAATTGAATATTCCTAGAATGATTTCTCCTTGATCAATCATACGAATTAATTGCACATTGAATGCCTTTAATAGCTATGTAAACATGTATTGAGTTGGCTCCCAATGGTTAGTACAAAAGGCAAGAGCTTAGGAATTTGAAATTTAAAAATTTAAGTTTGGGGTCAATCCCAAGCCCCTTAAAATCGAGCATTGTAAGATTAACCCAAGACAAAGAATGTAAAATCTTGAAACCTAAAATAGATAAATAGATACATTTATTTTGTATTGCTTTGTTATAATTTGTATTTTGTTTATGCTTCATTCAATATTAAAAAAAAAAGATAAATAAAGTTGAAAGAGCTCAAAGATTCCTTAGATTTTGTGAAGTTTTATAAGATTCCAATCTAAAAAACAAAAAAAAAGATTCTAATCTTAAAAACATAAAAAATGAAAATAGGTTATAATGCATACCTAAAAGCATTTCGTTTCCCATTAAATATATTTCTTATTCTTCCCATTTATAAAGTATTGCATTTTGGTTTAAGATAGCAAAAGCATCTTGGAGCGTAATTGTGGCATTTCATTATTTATCTCAAATGCATAGAAAATCATTCTATTCATAATTTTAAAAAAAATTACTTGGATTAAAAAAAGAAGAGAAAACTAGAATAGATTAATTCATTGCATTTACAATCTTAAAAAAAAAAGGTAAGTCATTTTTGTAATCTATGATTTCTTTTCTTAAGGAAGGTTTAATTATTTTAGAAAGTAATAAATTTATTAGTGGGTTGCATAATTAGCTCCTAAAATATAGTTGACTTGGACTTTAAGTGGAGTGAGGTGCTTTATAATTATTTTAAAAGTAGAAATATTTAATGGGGATTATTATTATATAGAATTTTATTTTATATAAAATAAAATAAAATAAATTGTGATATGTATAATATAATATTAAAATATAATGAGTTTATATTTGTATATAAAACAAAATTAATAAATAATAAAATAAAAAACAATATTCTATTCTTAAATTAAAAAATTCAAAAAAAAAATTAGCCCCACTGGATTGAGCTGCCAAAAAAAGAGAAAACTAGAATATGATTAATTCATTGCATTTAATAGAAATAGAACAATCTATTTTATTTATATTTTGATTTTATGCTCTGGATCTACATGAATGAAAACTCTTCAACACAGTTTTAAATCAAATCCTTTTTGTTGCACGAGAGGCTAGATCTGGGTTAACCCAGATCCTATACAAGTATTTGAAGTGGAAACGCCCACATGCATGTTGGATTCTTGGGATTTTCTCAATTAGATAAATTAAAATTCAGGCAAGAGTTCTTCATTTAAGCTTTCAAAACCCTTCATCCCTCCAACAACTCACATCCTAGAAAAAGTGCCAATAGGATTAGCCAAATAAAAATAAAAATATGAAAAAAAAATCAAGAACATTAAATCCATAAGGAGTATGAATAAATTTACCTCATCTCATAAAACCCCTTCTTGCTCAACTCTAAAACTTGTGTAGCAAACAAAAAAATGAAATGAAGTAGTATAAAGAAATTCTAAATTATTGTTTAGATTTGCTTTTATGAAAAGAATCTAGTGTGTTGTTTAAAAATTAGAAACATGCTTTTAAATTGTTTTTTTAATTTTATTGATGCTTTTAATAAATGTATTGATAGTAATCAGGGCCTAAATTTGACATTCCCTACCTATCAAGCAATTTTTTTATGACGGTTATCTATTCAAAGGTGCCCTTAAAATACTATGTCATACCTTATATATAATCAAAAATTATATATAAGCCAAATATATATATCATGACAATTTCATATAAATTTTGATAGTCTTTCCAAAATCTCTCCTTTCATATGATACAATCTTTTTAAAATTTTGATTGTATTTTAAGGCAAAAAAATGTCTAAATATGGCCATACAACCATCAAATTTAATCCCTGATAGTAATATTTCACTAAGTTTTAGAAATGAATAATTATTTAGGCTTATTCTTCATATTTGGATTATTTCTGTCATGTTTAAAATTTTTATTAAATTTTAAATATAGATGGGAATTTAATTTTATGTACTTTATATTTGAAAATCTTGATAATATATATTATATTATCATTGATAATATTATATTATATTTTAATGAATCATTTCCTCTTTCTAAATATTTTTCTCTTATCTTTTTCCATTTTTAGTTTGCTTTAAAGTTACTAATTTTATTTTTCTTTCTCTTTTAAAACTAAAAAGCTTCTCCAAAGTAGAAAAGAAACAACTCATTCTTTTATCCATATAAATTACCCATAATAGAAGAAGTAATGGATTATTTGAATAACAACATATCATATTTGACAAATATAACAAATATTTGATAGTATAAGAAAAACTAACATATGCATATTTTTTTAAAGAATATGTATAGTTAAATGAAATGGTTAAATAAAATATATTTTAAAATATAAATATGCATATAGTTAAAAAATTAGAATGCCAAAAAACAAGATATGGGATTACAAAATTTATGGTAACATTATAATATAGATAGCATTATAATATTATATTATATTATAATATTATATTTTTAAAATTAATAACTATAATTATAATATATTTGACAAATATATCAAATATTTGATAATATACCATAAAATATTTGAAAAAATTTATAATATATATTATATTATCTTCATTGTTGTTAATCGTTTGATTTAAAAAAAAACACTTCTCTTATGTTTATTGTTAGAATTAGGTTTAGGGTTAAAATTAGGATTAGAATTAGGGTTAGATTAAGGGTTATGATTACAATTAGGGTTTGGGTTAGGGTTAGAACCAAGCTTAGATTAGAATGAGGGTTTTGTTTACGAATATAGTTAAGGTCAGGGTTATAACCCTAATTCTAATCATAATTTTAATTAGTATTCGCATAAACATTAGGGTTAGGGTTATAGTTAGTATTAGTTTTAGAAATAGGTTTAGGGTTAGGCTTATATTTTTAGAAGTAGGGTTAGAGTTAGGGTTACAATTAAAATAGGGTTAGAATTATGTTTAGGGTTAGAATTAAGTTTAGGGTTAGAGTTAGGGTTACAATTAAAATAGGGTTAGAATTATGTTTAGGGTTAGAATTAAGAATAGAATTAGGGTTAAGTAGATCTAGGGGTTGAATTAGGGTTAGGGTTCTAAGAATCATTGTCAGGATTAACGTTAAGGTTAGGGTTATAGTTAGGGTTATCCTAAGTGTAATCATTTGATAATGGTTAGAATTAGAATTAGGGTTAGGGTTAGGGTTGAAATTAGAAGTTAGGCCTACAATTAGGGTTAGGGTTATTGTTAGGGTTAGAATTACAATTGAAATTAGAATTATGATTACAGATAGAATTTGTCTTAGGGTTAGGGTTCAATTAGAATTAGGGTTTCAATTAGAATTAGAGGTAGAGATAGAATTACAATTAAAATTAGGGTTATGGTTAGAATTATGTTTATGGTTAGGTTTACAGTTACAAATTATAGAGTTATAATTAGGGTTACAATTAGAATTAGCATTAGGGTTAGGATTAAAATTAGGGTTAGGGTTGGGATTACAATTATAGTTAGGATTAGGACTAGAATTAAAGTTATAATTATGGATAGGGTTACAATTATGGTTATGGTTGCAAATAGGGTTATAGTTATAGGTAGAACTAAGGTTAGGGTTAAGGTTAGTATTAGGGTTAGGATTACAATTAGGGAAAGAGTTAGCGTAAATATTAGACTTAGAATTATAGTTAGAATTAGGGTTAGGGTTAGAAACAAGGTTAGGTTTAGGATTAGAATTTGGGTTAGAATTAGGGTTAAGGTTTGAATCAAACTTGGGGTTAGGGTTAGGGTTAGTATTAGAAGTAGGGTTAGAGTTACAATTAGGATTACTTACAATAAGAATTATGGTTAGAGTTAGAATTAGAATTAGGGTTACAACTATGGTTAGAATCAAGGTTAGGGTTAGGGTTACAATTATGGAGGGAATTAGGGTTATGGTTAGAATTAGGGTTAGGGTTAGGGTCTAGATTAGAATTAGAGTTAGGGTTAGAATTAGAGCTAAGGTTAGCATTACTGTAAGGATTAAGGTTAGGAGGTTTATCATTACAATTTGGGTTCAAATTACAAGTTAGGGCTACAATTAGGATTAGGGTTAGGGTTTAAGTTAGAATTAGAGTTCAATCTATGATTAGAATTAGGGTTATAGTTTGTTTAAAATTAGGGTTAGTTTTAGGGTTAGGGTTACAATTAAAATATGATTAGAATTATGTTTATGGTTATAATTAGGTTTAGTGTTAGAAATATAATTAGGGTTATTAATAGGGTTAGAATTATGGTTAGAATTAGTGTTAGATTTAGTATTGGCCTGAATGTTAGGGTTAGGTTTAGGGTTGGGTTAGAATTATGTTTTGGTTAGAATCAAGGTAAGAATTATATTTAGAATTATAGTTAGTATTAGGGATACAATTAACGTTAGGGTTACAGTTACATTTAGGGATAACATTAGATTTATCAAATTAAGGATAAAATTAAGATTATGAATACAATTACAGTTAGAGATAGAATTAGGATTTGGGTTAGAATTAGGATTAAGTAGATCTAGGGGTAGAAATAGGGTTAGGGGTACAATTAGGATTATTGTTAGGGTTAGAATTATGATTAGAACTAGGGTTATAGCCTTGACCTTAACTATTCATAAATAAAACCCTAATTCTAATCTAACCTTAGTTCTAAACCTAACCCAAACCCTAATTGTAATCATAACCTTCAATCTAACCCTAATTCTAATTCTAACCATAATATAAGTGAGTTTATGTCTTCATTTTACACCTAGATGGATAATGCGAACTTGTGATATTGAGCTAAGGGATTTCAAGGCATTCATTGTGTTGTAGAGTAGAATTGTGTTGTTATTGTGTTTGTTTATTGCAGATTTGGCATCATCAATCCATCTCCTCATGATTTGAAGGATCTTCATCTCTGCCGGGGCTTCACCTCTAAGGTGATATCTATTTATGCTTCAATCATTTAATTTCCTTATTGCTTTGGCCTTTGCTCTCCATTAGGCACACACTCTATCTAACAATGATATTGGAAGACTTGAATGTCATTCCGGGGCTTGACCGAGGCAAGCTCCTAAACACCACAACCGCCAAATCCCTCTCTTTGTGATTACAGGTTACATGTGCGGGATTGGGTAAAGTGCATGTACAAAGAAGCAATTCAGAGGAAAAGGATTCAAGATCTAGAGAAACATTGCTATAAATCCACCTTACTGGACTAGGGCACCCACCCCTTAGTCCTCCTGACATGATTTATCTTGAACTTAGGAGCTGGACATCATCCGACATTGCTTACTGTTCCAAATCTACAGAAAAGTTGCCCTATTAGACTTGGGCGCCTACCTCATAATCCGCAAAGTCTTCGCCTTCAAAAATCTAACTTCTGGTGAATTTCTAATCCTTCCCGAGTGTCTTCTTGTGTGGTGATATGTATCCTTTTATTTGTCTGTACCTGATTTCATTATAATTAGGGTTTGAGGCTTATTAAGTCTAGGGTTTGACAAATCTTTCAATCTAATTAGTCTTTCCATATCATTCCTGAGTACATCAACTTGTAGCTGAGTCCTCTTCATCTGTAGTGACTTAGCTCGGTTGTTGTCCTTGAGTATTATTGTGAAAAGAGGGTTTGATTTGATAGATCTTAACACCATTCATCATCTTTCCCACTTTTCACATATAACAAATAGTTGTGTAAACATGTATTGAGTTGGCTCCCAATGGGTACTAGAAAAGGCGAGAACTTAGGAATTTGAAATTTAAAATTTAAGTTTGGGGTCAATCCCAAGCCCCTTGAAATTGACCCTAAGCACTACAAGATAACCCGGGACAAAGAATGCAAAATCTTGAAATTTAAAATAGATAAATAGTTAATGGGCCCTTGGTCTACTGGTGAAGTTGAATGGTTTTGAATGAGCCCACCAGGGATCAAGTCTCGCTGAGTGCAAGACCCAACATCATAAGGGATGAGGCTAGGATTGTGTCCTAAGCAAATTTGGCGGAATGGATACCCCTTAGTCCTTGGCTCTCAACCAAAGAGGTTTCAGCCTAAGGCTCGTACTCTCGTATCAGTTAGGTAAAATGGCTTTGTGGATTTAATATAAAACCCTCCAACAAAAATAAAAATAAAAAATGAATAAATAGAAATGTAAGCTAATAATAAAACAAATATATAAAAATAAATACAAATAAAGCTAACATAAGATGGAATATATATAAATATGTAAAAATGTGAATAAATAAGAATAGATACAAAGAGCAAACCACTCATCAATATATCTTTATATTAAATCATTCCATCAAAATATACCCAACACTAAATGGAATGTTACATAGGTATGCAAATTTCGCCATTACAAATACCTAATAACTATTTAAAAATTGACTTTAATTTATATTAATAAAACCTAAAATGACAGCGATGAAAATTTGCAACCGTCACAAATTTTTATTAGGCTGAAAGCCTTCCCTATGTGAGCATCACATGATGAATTATATAGATGAAGGGCCTAGATTAAAAGGACTACCATGAAATCAATCTTGTCCATTGATTATTTTTCAAAATGTCATAAATGATAAAAACAAAAAAGTTCCCTTTATCACTTTGATAATTGATAAATTGTTAATTTTTTTAAATTTTTCTACAAAATGTCATAAATGATAAAAAAACAAAAAAGTTCCCTTTACCTTCATCACTTTGACAATTGATAAATTGTTAATTTTTTATTTTATTTTTCTACACAATGTCATAAATGATAAAAACAAAAAAGTTCCCTTTACCTTTATCACTTTGACAATTATAAACTATTAATTTTTTATTTTATTTTTCTACTCTAGTATTATTGCAATGATTTTTTTTTTATCTAGTGATTACCAATCAAAACAAAGTATTATTTTTTATGTTGAACAAATTTTAATTTTTACTAGGTTTACATGAGAATTTTTTTGGGAAATATTATTTTGAATAAAACAAACACAGTAAAATCAAGTAAAAAAATACGACAGGAATTTAGTTATTAAACAAATAATATTATTTTAATGTTAAACAAATAATATTTTTCTTTATTAATACAATATTCATATTAATGTGATTATTTAATTATGATTCATTGTATATATATTATTTATAAATTTGATATTTTAAATATTAATGAAATAATATAATTTATTATATATCAATAATAGAATGTATATTAAATTATTGATTATACAAATTAGTAGAAATATCATCTGATAGATATTATAAAAGTTCATATATCAAATATATTCTTATAAAAATGATTATGAACCATCTTAGTATGTATTGAATAGAAAAATATAGTTATGCCTTATCTGCATAATATTAGATATAAGTTGTAGAACATAAATCTATTGTACCCTTAAATAATTATTTTTACAATAATTATATGATTAAATATGCATTTGTTTCTATTGCGTATTATATAAAAATCAATAAGAAATTCAATTAATTTACTACATTTATCCAACTATGTTTGTTCATCTCAATATGTAATGTAAAAAGAAATTTACTAATATAAGTGAAAGAAGACAATAGTTAATGTGATGAAATTTCAATTAAGAATTTAGTGGATTAGGGGAAAGGGGCTAGTAGCCGCCCACCCTAACTTCGCGAACGTCTTTCGACGATTTTTTTTAGGTTTCTCCATATGCGACTGAAGAAGCTTAAAGCTATTCTTCAGATTCTGGGCACTTATACATTTCACTGTACGATGCGTTATGTGCACATGGGTCAAAAAAGTGTTATTTCAATATGTCACCCCATACATGCGCAACGATGTGCCAGTAACCGCTCACCATCACATTTGTGCACTTGTCTTAATTTCATTGGTTAATTTATTATAGTGGGTCAAAAAAGTGTTATTTCAATATGTCGCCCCATACATGCGCAATGATGTGCCAGTAACCGCTTGCCATCACATTTGTGCACTTGTCTTAATTTCATTGGTTAATTTATTAGAGTTCTAAACATGTATTGGTGCATTTGTGAACATGTATTGGTACATTTGTGTTAATTTATTAGGTTGGTATTTTACATGTATTAACTCTTTTTAAAAATTTAATTGGGGGATCAAGTGACTAAAAACATAGCGATTAGTGGGGAGTGGGCCGCAACTGACCCCTCTCCCCTAAATAACTTATAAATTAATAGGTAATAAAAAAATATCTAACAAATTCTATAATTTCTGCATAAAGTTTTCTGCCTGCCCATTGAACCTATGGGTCCAATTGCTAGTTTATTTACTCTGTAATCCCCGCCGTCCTAGTGAGAAAAAAATTACTTGTGACGTGTAGGCAGTGCCGGCCTAGATTTTATTAACTACAAGACTGAATTTTCATTGGAGACGTCCGTCTCTTCGTTTCGATAGGACCCTCCTTCCCGTCTCCATCCAACCATTTCCTTAAAGGATCGCCCAAACCGGCTCAAATAGAGCTTCTACGGGACCGTCTACAAGCACTCCAAACTCTCGGGAACGAATCTACACCCTAAACTGTACACCTATTTGAGCTCCTTTAGTGAACGCCTTCTGAAAAAGGATTTTGTGCTTCCGGTCCGACAAATTGAACCCGACCCGGGCCAATCTATTTATTCCTTTTCTCTCCACCCGGCGGGTCAATCTATTTATTGCTTTTCTCTCCGCCCGCGGGTAGACGTAATCCAGTCGGGTGGCGCCACCCGCGACCGACACTCAATCGGGTCTTCCCCATTACTTATGTTTGGAATCTCTCAGTTTCATTTTCGTGGGTAGGGCCGGGTCATTTTAAAAAAGACCCGTCTGAAACCGATAGCTGACAAATGACTGGCCCGGGTAGACGGACCCGACCGACCCGGATGCCGGACACGGCCGCCGGACCCGCACTCGGGGCGGACGTGGTTCCACCCGGCGCGCATTTTGGTTATTGCGCGGGTTCCTCGGACGCTGACCCCAAATCTTTTTATCATTCTCACCTTGGTGGGCAGTGGCAAGGAAAGAGACACCACATCCTAAGAATGATTAGTCGACATCTGAGGGACCCACCCGTGGGATTGCTGCTTTGCCTCTAAAAAGGTCGCTCAATCTCATTCAAGAATGTATTCATATGGGATATCAGGATTTCATTTTGACAGCCACAATTTGGGGTTTGATTTGATGGCTTCTGACCATGTTTGCATTGTTTTTTTCTTTCCCTTCTGGACAGTGCATTTAATCTTTTTATGGCATTCTGATATGGTTTTACAGTAAGGAGGTATGGTGTTGGGTACTTGCACATGATGTGAATTCATTTTGGTCGTTGTGGGTCGAGCATTGTCACAACGGTGTCTCCTCCTTTCATTATCTCAAATGCAATAAATTTTTTGCTCTGGGTAAAGTTGATTGTCAAATTTATGGTTTGTTGGGCATTAAATTTCATGTAGATACTCTGCACATTTGTGACAATGAACCAAACTTAGACGGCACGTTGTAGTTAGGTGTCTAGTCTATTATGAGATTCATGGTAAGGTTTTTTAATAAAGTTTTGTTGTTTCTTCATAAAAATTTAAAGTTTTTTTTTTTTTAAAAAATTGAATAAAGGAGAATTACAAAGGAGAAGGGGCAGTGAATAGACTGTTAAGAATAGATACAACACAGCCAGAGACAAACCACTATAACTATACAATTAGGTGTACAGTTGGCTTGTTTGTGAAAAACTTGTCGTCTTGAAAGAGAAGTCACAAGTTCAAATCCTGCAAGGGGTAGGGTATGTATGTCTCATATTAGAAGCACAGTTAGGTGCCTCCTGCATTGCATGCATATTGGGAGTATGAGGTAGTCTCATATGTTATAATCCACCTATAGACCCAAAATCAGGTCACCTATACAAAACTATAAAAGGATCCATTTCCATTTCCAATGATTACTATACAAAACAATGAACATAATCTGCCAAACTATCCTTTTCTTGACCAATAACAACACTCTACTTAAACATTATCCGCTTTAATAGTTAAACACCCAATAGCAATTTTACGCCTCATTCCCATCAAAAAGTGTTAAATATTTATCCTATTTTTATTGGTCAAAATTGGTTTTTGACTGTTGAAGTGGATGATGTTTATGAATAGTCTAATAATAGAGGCTTAAAACAACGCTGTAACACTATCTGATCTAGAAACTTCTCTTGACTGGGTTGTTGATCATGAGAAAAAGCTAGTTTACTGCCTTAATTCTTCCAAATACCTCAATATGGCAAAAACATGAAAAGAAAGACAAGAAATCACAACCTATTGGGTACTAATCAAACCACGCTTAAGTAGAAAAAAGAAATTTGAAGTTTTTTATGAGATCATATTTATCATGAGAATTAATATATTTTTTTAAGATCTATATTATTATGAGAATCAGTTATAAATATTTACAAAATCTTATTTATGATGAGGATCCATAATGTGTATTCATTATAGATATCTTCATATAGATTTAACTTTCTTAAAATTTTTCAATAATTTTTTTTTCTCATCATTCACCTTTAGAATAATTTTTTCAACCTAAAGTTTAGAGGTAAAAATATATTTATTGCTTCTCCTAATCATCACAATTTGTGAGGCTTGAGATCTCAACAACAAAATAATATTTTGACTATGTTATTATTTTTATGTAGATTTTTTTTTCATTTATTTCTTTACAAAACTTGTATATGGCTTACACTTCTCTTTCGTATATGGATTACACTTTCTCTTTCAATCCTATTAAGCTTTTACATTACTAATGAAAAATAATATAAAATTCAAAATATTTTGTTGATAGTTACCATCAAAATATGAATTTCACTATTATGTCACAGTTAATTTGATATTACGAACAAAAAAACAAGAATGATAGAATTTGCATATTTACAAGGCTAGTGTGCTACTTTAAAGGTGAAAAATGGATATCTAGCACTTTTTCCTTTTGCTTTGCACTCACTTCAGCTTGTTTGTCTCATATGTAATGACTAGTGTACAAGTGACATGTTTTTGGGTGAAAGTTGAAAAAAAATTCAACTAACATTCGCACATCCCAAGGTTGTGTACTTGATCTATAAATTACCTATTCTCTACCCTTGGGCAAATCGATAGCCCTATATTTGACCCTTGAACTTTTAAATTAAAATTCAATAATGGTCCCAAGTTGACCCTTTTCTTACTACTTGTTACTTGTCAACTTAAGCACAATACATTAAAATTGCACACTAGTGTGTTGTATAAAAGGGAAAAACCTAGTCCATTTTGGGAGGGATAGAGAGGGAGAAGATCAATCATCCATCATCTAGGAATCTAGCATCAAAAAGCATGATCACATTAGGACATATCTACATATTGCATCCTAGCACATAGCATCAACATCTACATTGGTAAGAACTAATTAGGCATATTGCTTGATTGCTTGGCATGTTTTTGCACTTGTACATAGTTGAATTGATTCAAGGAGTTTGAATAAGGAGAAACCACTTGCACAACAAACTTCAACAATATTTGTTGATAGTAAATCATGTTTAGATACCCAAGGCAAACATGATTTTGAAGATCAAAAGAATCTAGGTCAAATCTATACATTGAAGTTGAATCTATAGATAGCCGATAAGGGCGTGGTTCGGTGGTTAAGTCCCTCTGTTGTAGTGGCGGTCACCAAAGTTCAAACCCCCACTGGGCCAACGAGATCGCAGGCATTACGCCTTCACTGGGCCAATGAGCTCGCGGGTTTGAAGTGTTCTTGCTAGGGGATGAGGTCCCCCGTGTTGTGGCCTCATCGGTTCATTGCTCTGGGCAAAAGCATTCACATGGAGCCGGAGGGCGTGTCACACCAGCATCGTCGGTCAAGTTAAAAAGTTTACCAAGCGCGTTATCTTTTGAAAAAAAAGGTTGAATCTATAGATCATGGATCAAATTTATAGGTGTGAAATTTGATAGATGCCATTTGAGAAAGGTCTAAGTATGAAATATAGTAATAAATAATGGGGCACTGCCTATCATAGAATATTCTGTGACAAGCCTTAGAGCTAAGTGCATTTGTTTTCTTTATTAATTTCAATTCCTATTAATGAACATGTGTATGTAATTTTTTCAGTTTCAACTCTAATTCTATGAGTATTGGTTATCATTGATCATTGCATTTAATTAACCATATATTTATGTAGGCTTATTTAGTTTCCTTGCATAAATTGGTAAATTAGACTTATCTTACACCCTTAGAGTTTGTCCTTAGGGTTTACCCTTCTACATTGTTGTTTTGAAATTTTGATTTTTTGATTGCTTATGATCTGATTCCTAGACGAATTAGTGGATGATTCTACAAATTAGCTAGTAATGCGGCAAAATCATAGAATGTGTAATAAAATATATATATGCATACCAAAAACATATTTGAGATGCAAATGACTTATGTCAAATATGCCACTTCTATTTAGAAATAATATGGGAAATGTATAGAGGGTTTAGATTTGAATCCATGTATTCTTTTCCTAACTATACAAGATGTACAAAGTGGGTATTTATATGTACAATGGTACATGTAAGCTGTTAATTAGGTGTAACATCCAGATTCTATAGACATAGTAAAATCGCAAAATTTACCATGAAGTGATTTTAACAAGGTAAAACAAATTGAGATAGAGAAAGTTTTTTTCTTTTATTCAACATTTAATCAAGTAACTACAATTACAAGATTTCTCAATTCAAATACAATAAACTATATTGTTCATCTCAAGTACAATTGTTTACAAAAGTAAATCAATTACAATATAAAAACTTTGGAATATTTACTGCCTCTGAATATCCAACATCTTTATCACAAGTCCTAGAATGTTTCCTGATTGGAGAGAGAGAGAGCATCTTTCTAGTGATTTACCTCCATCCACAGACTAGCAGTCTCCCACACATCTTCCACATAGGAAGTGGCCCTCCCCTTCACAAGGAATATAGACCATAGGTGATCAGTGGTTATTTACCTTTTCTGAGTACATAGTGTTGTATTCTACTCAACTCTATCAATTATACAACCCTAGATACCCTCTAGCTAAGTATGATTTCTGATAAGTTGAGTAATTCGAATACAGTGAACGGACAATGCATGCAAAAAACAAGTGCATTACTTTGGCCAAAGTTTTTAACTATAAATAACGCTCATATGTACGTAGTCATTGTGTTCACCCACCCCTACTCGACTTGGATAATGTCATATTCATGCAGTTATTCACTTTGACTATCTATACATAATTGGTTTAATCATCATGACCTGATAATAGTCTACATAGACTTAGTTAAGTCTAAATGACATTAACCCTCATTTAGTCCTAATTGACTCTAGGGTTTTAAACAACCATTGAGTACTACAATACTTCTACTTTATCGTTCCTCATAAAAGATTAAAAAAAACCTTTGGTGTAACCCAACCATAACTAGGTTTATAATAAATCTTGCTAAGGTATTATCCTCTACTCAACAAGAATATGAATACCTATTCAATTCAAGCATACATGATGCCAATGCTCATCACTACATATTTGTACCCTTATATGCTTTATACAAGTTTACTTCTATATAGACTTGGTCTAATTCTACAAATTGGTTTACTATTGACCCAACTCATCATGGTTCTAGTTTAGATAGAAGAACTTTGACTAATTATCCTGTTCAACTAACTATCAGTAGTTATTCTATCATTTCAAAGGATACCTCATAGTCATCATAGTTCTCCATGAATCTAAGTTTATTGGATAAGATACCATTTAGACAAAGAACAAAAAAGAAAACAAGATTGGTTTTAATACCATTGACCTCACTAAATACTCTATTCTGTATTACTCTTGATTGGAGAGTTTACTAATGAAAACCCTTTACATATTCTCATAAGAATTCAATACATATTTCACCTATGATAAGAATAGTCAACTTATAACTGTAACTAAGAAAATTTGTTTATATAAAATTGATAGAAGACTATAACTGTTTCTAAGAAAATTTGTTTATATAAAATTGAACAATAGAAGAGCCTACCTATCGGTTAAAGATAGATGTATTATCTACTCACTGTGATTATTCAAAACTGAATAAATTGTTAGAACTAGCATTGGCCCATAACAGGCTAAACAACGCTTCTCAGATATACTAAAACTCACCTTTACCATCGACTCAGACAAATAAGTCACAACAATAGTATTAAAGTCGACACAAACGACTTATTACATAGCATAGCTTACATTTAACACTGACAGGATAACCAAACTTAGTTAACGATTGCTCACAACAACTATACAATATGTTTATCTTTGTCTAATAAAACAACATACAGGAATATCTACCTGACAACGTTGGCTTACTGAGTATATGGACTGGTGATAAGCTACTGAGTTAGTCCCTAATAATCACACTCTTACTTAATTTTACCAGCTTCCTCACTACCTGCTACGAACTCTCTTCTACCTCATATCCAGACTTCCCTCTCTACAAAACTTAAGCACTTACTAGATATATGCCATCGACCATCCAAGCCGTGGCTTTCAAGAGCTCAAAACAGACTCATAAAGAGTCGTCCTATCTATTCTCTCCCACTCCAAAACAGTTCTCAAAACTCATTAAAATCAAATGGTAATGGCCAATGGTTCAACTTCAACTTAGCTAAAAATGTGTAGACATTGACAAATGTTAATGATGGATACATCATTTGAGGAGATCAGTGATGGTGGTGGAGTCATCTGCCACTCCTCCTATATGAGGCCGCCAACTTCTAAAAACTAACCTAAGTAATCAGTTACTCTTAATGAGTAAGTTTGATCCATCATGCTTTTATCATTTAAAGCATTCCTCAAAAGATGCCTTTGGCAGCTCAACTTAAAACCATACTATTATATCATGAGGTATTTCCTGATTCGACTCATTCATTTATATATATATATATTGATCAAATCAAATATTATTTATATAACATTATCTCTATTTGATTTCATGATTTAATCAATAAGAGAATAATACTAAAATGAAAGTTATGGATAACGTGATTGAATTGAGCTAGTCTCCTCATCACAATCCGTCGACAAAGCAAGTCATCTTAACTCAATGATAAAGTCTTAATGTTAAGAATGGGTTTAAACACTACAACCTTTTCATGACAATAACATCGTAATATTTAAGTTAAACGTAAATAGTCGTAAATTAAACTTAACTACGTCGTTAATGTATTTAATGACTAAGACGACTTAATATGACTAAGAATGATTGTAAAACAATATCGACTACCTGTCAATTAGGTTCAAAAGTGAACTAACAAAACAAAGCTTACCTCTTACGACACATTGGTTCACATTTTCAACACTTTTAACTTGTTTTGGCAAATAAACCATTCGTATCCCAAGGTCTATATCTCTCTCCTGGAAAGATACTCTCTGTCTTCTTCGAGAGTCATCTGATAGCCTGTAATCCTGTTTCACTTGTCATCAAACAATACATGAGATCAGTGCATCATTATTCAATTAATTCAACTAATAAATCAAATCTCATAAAACAATTATTAAATCGATATTAACATAATTATTCATATAATTTCAATAAATGACATTCAATATAATCCATATTTTTCCTTGTCATTAATCTAAATATCATAATGAATTTACTTATGTCCAAGTAAAAAGTAAAAGTAAAGCAAAGCCAAAATTGGGGATGTAACACTAGGCTTCACGTAGATGTTGACAAATGTCCAATGCATATGACATGTGGTGCATGTGGATACTATAATGCCAAGTGTCAAATCCATATGGTTCTAGTTATATTAATGTAACATATGGCACATATGCCACCATACTCACATGCATATGGTGCCAATTATATGTCATGTTTAGTGGCATAAAGGTTGTTAGGTGGCTAATGTGCTTGGAAGCATAATATGAGGTTGTTGATGTTTCATGTGCTACAAACATATG
The DNA here is from genome assembly GCA_027924645.1 of Cunninghamia lanceolata. NCBI lineage: Eukaryota > Viridiplantae > Streptophyta > Pinopsida > Cupressales > Cupressaceae > Cunninghamia > Cunninghamia lanceolata. The sequence continues at coordinate 5,344,514 of BSBN01000429.1, read as the reverse complement.
GTTTGGCTTGGCATTGGCATGTGTAGCCATGCGTAGGGCCAAAATATGTATGTGAGCAATGTTGCATGGTTGTACATGTGTATTGTGAGTAGATTTATAAGAATTTAATGTTGCATAGAGATGCATGAGCATTGCATTGTGCAAATTGAGCATTAATGAGTGTGTTGATGAAGGTGGGCCATGATTGCACTCAAATCATTCATCCCTCTTGAGGATTAGTGGTCCCTATCACATCGGTAGTGAGAGGAGGAAATTACATGCACAATTGCTAAACAATGTACCACTTACCTTGATATGCATACTAACAAGTTTCTGTTAGGAAAAGGTTCCATTAACATTGTTGTTTTAAGCTATTTTATGTGTCTCCATGATTCTTGGAAAATTTTCTTGAATACATAGACACTTGAGGGACAAATTATTTATTAACTATTTCACTTGGACATGTTGTAGATACATTCTATGCATGGTGGGACCCATTATGGGCGCCCACTTTGGAAGTGGAGCCCATGGAGACTTGGAGTTGCTTTCTAGAAGACCATGTTGACTTGAAGATAACTTCTAGGAGGTGGACCCATTAGGGGCACCCACTTTGGAGGAGAATCCAATGTGGACTTGCAATTAGCTTTATTGTTTGTATGAGTGGATAATGTTGCATATACTTTGCATGAGTCTTATGTGGGAGTTAACAATGAAGTTAGAGATGCATGATACTTGCATGAGCTTGTATGAGATTGCATAGACTTGCATGTTGCTGCATGTTACTTTCATAGACTTGCATGTTGTTGCATGCTACTTGTATGAGCTTGCATGGACTTGCATGTTGTTGCATTTCAGTTGAATGTACTTGCATGTTAGTTGCATTTACTTATATGGTGATGCATGTGTCTTGCATGTCACTCTAACTTAGGATCAACTTTTCATGACTCTTGCATGATGTTACAGGTTGTTACATGACACTTGCATGATATAAATAAGTTTTCATAGATCCATATTAAGGACATAAAGAAATGCATGTTGTTTGCATGCATTGGTGTGAGCTGGAGTACTTCAGTTGACTAAGTTTGATTAGGACTTTTTGGGCGCCCATGTTTGAGACTTTCAGTTTAGTGGTGATTTCTACTATGCAGCATTGGAGTTCACAATATTGAGCACATGGTTTTTGCATGAGGAATATTCTCTTGTTATTGGATATAGTTCGTTGTATTTTGAGATCCATGGCTTCTATATAATGATGCCTTTGGTTGGTATAAATTAATCATAGGTTTTTGAAGTTGAAGGAGTAACAAAGTGCTGCTAGAATTGAAAGATAATTTTAGTGTTAATGTAAACTTGATTACAAGAATTAATACAACAATAATATCTCTTTGGGTGTGGAGTTTCTTCCCGCAAGGGTTTCTCCACGTAAATCTTGTGTCACGTGTTATGCATAATTTCTTCATACCTTATTGATTAAATTTTCTAAACACTAATACATATAAATTGGATAATCTTGTAATTAATTTTCATATTTACACCACCACACATGATTAATTTTCAAATTTGAAAAGAATTAAAAGCAACATAGCTGCAATTTTACCTTGTTCACACTTGCTTTTTCCCAACAATTTAGACTACTTAAAATAGCTGATGGATGTCTGTTGGGTGAATATTTTTTTATCAACTAATTGATAACAAAATGGTTATATCAACCATAGTGTGATGAGATATAATCTCTCCCCTTGGAAACGGTAGGCTCCCTTTGTATTGCCCTTTACAATCAACAAGTACTTAACTAGGATTATTTACACTAAAACTAACCTGTGAATGTTGCCATATCATCTATTTCTCTTATTTCAGAAAAAGATGTTCACGTACAAACTTTCAATATCAAATCCTTGATTCTTACAAAGTGTGATAAGCTAAAAACTACTTTTTGGAACAATAATAATCGATACCCAAGTTGAATAAACTTAAGAATTTTTAAAGTGATACCAGAATATGTTAATACCAAGAAAACCCACAAAAGCACAAAGTCTTTTGTTGCTTCCTATGAGAATTTGAAGTTGAAAAAGTATGGAATAAGGTGCAGCCCAAAGTCTTCACCGTACGCTACAATGATATCAAACGAACATAGAAGATAACTAGCCGCCCAAAGTCTTTCAAGTATCTTCCACTCACAAACATAAACACGATTCCAAAGACAATATTACAACCTAAAGTCTACAAAATTAGATTTGGAGTACCTTCTAAACACTTGAATCTCACGCTATGATCCAACCACATGTACAAAATAATGTAATAGAATATACGTAAGAACAATTCTAAAACATCACAAACTTGATCCAAGACAAAGATTGGATGCCAACTTGCTTTCTTTGTATTGATTGAAAAATGATTTATAATATGAACTCCAAGTTTCAATTTGCTCTTCAAAATGGCAGCGCTTCGCTTTAGTAGATAAAAAATACTGATTACAAAAGAGCCCCTCTTTATTTATAGGGAGAGGCTATGAGCAAAAATATGAAATTTACAACTAATTTGACTTATTCAAAATCAGAGTTCTAATTGACTTAGGACTTTGTCTCACAACTTCATGTAATCTAATTTTACAAAAAGACATAGAGTTTGTCATCTACAAATTATAAAATCCATAACTAAAGCATGGAAAATAGACTATCCTTAGACACTCCTTCATCATCTAGATCTTTCTCCAAAAATTATTCATATCTCTTCATGGTGGCCTGGACTTCATTGCTATCGGGCCCCAGTGTATGTTTGGAGATGGTAAGCACTCAGGTGATGGAATCTGTGAGGGTGTCAGGCATGCTCTTGTGCTTATTTAATATCTTCTACAGTCTATTCAGAGTTGTTTAGAATTCTGTCAACCTATTAATTGAAGCCAATGTGAAGATTTATGTTTCTAGCTCAGTTTGTATTAGGTTGTGTTGGGTTTTTCCCAAACTGGATGCTTCTTCCTAGTTATCCCTACAAGGTAGCCATAATTGATCAACATGATTTCTAGGCTAGGGGCCAACAGTATAGGAGATAGACTCTATAAATATCTCCTCTTCTTCTTTAGGCTCTGCAGAACCAAGGGGGGGATTCCCTATTCAACATCCACAAAATGCATCTATGAACTTGCTGGAATGTTGACACAAAGAAGATAAATCCTCTCTTATGCAGACCAAAACTATAAAATAAGTGCAAAGGGGCTAGCTTTGAGCCTATGTTTAGTTGTGAGATAGAGGATTTTGGTCCTAAAACTTCTTCTAAGGTCCTAAAGGTTTGTATTTGAAGTTTTGAATTGGTTTTTGTATTTGGATGCAAGACTGGGACCTTGGGTTGTAACCTCAATACATAACCAGATTGGTGCCTATCCAGGGCTCAGAGTCAATAGACATATATATGTGAATGTTTACCATAGACTTAAAACAGTAATCAGATTTCCAGGGGGTTTTGTAGTGTCTACCTTACAGATACTACCCAAGATTAAGTATTCAGTTATCTCTACTTACAAACATCCTTACTACAATATATTCTTCTCAACACTTAACCCTAAACATTTAATCTACTCCTTGAGCAGAAGTAAAAGATCAAGCATTCAACATAGCAAACCCATATCCTAGAATCTTAAACACCCCTTAGCTATTTAGATTAAGAAGAAGAACACATTCAACTTGGAGACAAATAACAAAATACATGCAATGGAGCATTACTCATTTAAATCAACATGAAACTAATGAATTCTATGCATAAAACATTCAACATACAACTCATAAACTCACAAGGCACCCAAAACAGAGCCACCAACCAGATTGTATCTTATTACAACACCAAAATTTGTCTAGTTTTCAACAACAACAAAAAATGAGGCATGCAGTCTTGATATACTCAGAATGTGCCCTCAACAGAACAGTACAATGGTCAAATCAAAATTCTGCCAAATACAATGCACCATGGAATGGCACCCAAAATAATCAATGCAATAGGCAGAAGAAAAGGCTGGGAGTGGTTGAACTCGAGACCTGCACCGCCGCCTGGGAATTTTCTTCTTCAATCAGGTAGTTATCCTGTCCATGTCTTCGACCATACTTTTGTAACACCTGCCATTAATGGCATACCAACTCGTGGCCTTGGAAACGTAGCAGACTGCGTGCTTTGCAATTTTCCCATCTAGAAACAATTGTATATACAAAGAAAACCCTCCGTTTGAACATATCCATCAATTCATTTCTACCCACTAAAATCTATGGCCACAATTCAAACAGGCGAGCAGTTGGCCAATGAGATCATGCCACATGGGTGTTTCTTGTTCCTTTGACTTTTCGCGGCGTGGAGATACATTCTCACTTTTTGCCCATTTTGCCTTCAAAACCTTTGCATATGCAGATGCAAATACATACAAATATTTTTAGACACGTGGCAACCCTTGGTTTGTTCTCCATCACTATGCATTTATGCCTCCATCGGCCGTCGGAATGAGCATGGACAAAGCCACCGATGGGTGAAGTCTTGCCAACGAGCCGTTGCATCTTTCTTTGCATCTGTGGTTAAAAATAAGATTGTATGCATGTTCAATCACATACATACAATGGCATAGACTCCAAATATTCATGAAACAATTTGAAATCACCATCAGGTTTCGCCTTGTATGTTTCCTTTGTATATCACATTGTACATTGCATATATACAATACGCAATATACAAGCCGCGGACCTCAACCACTTATCAATCGGATTAAAAAAAACTTTCAAATCTGGCTTGTATCTTATCCATTGTATATCGGCACATACAAGCACTTTATCATACAAGTCGCGGACCCCAAATTCTTATGAGATACATTGAAATCGCTTTCGGGTCCGGCTTGTAACTTCACTCTTTGTATATCTCATTGTATGTCACATATACATTGCGAAACATACATCCCGCAGATGCCAACTTGCCACCTACCAAAACACATTCCTCCTTTGCATCCGGGCTTTGTATACGTGCCTTACATTTTGCATTGTATATAGCACGCATATACATCCCAAGGAACATACAAAGGTGCGGGCCCACCATGCTTTGAAGAATGTTGACTTTACTTGTATATTTCCTTTGTATGTGCAAACATACAAGTGAATGTACATGCAATTTGTGGACCCCACCACTTGGTTCCAACCTGAATGTATCTTTATATCCTCATCGGCATGTCAGAAACACCTTGAACTTGGATGCCAATGAGCATTGTCATACCAATATGCACCTTGTACATTTTATCTTGTATTTCCATCAGCCATCGGAGAAAGTCTAGGCTGAACTACTGACGCTCTTTGTTATGTCGATGACACTTTGGAACCTCATCGGCGCATTGGAGATAGCATAAAAAGAGCCATTGATGATCACTGTCTTGGCGAAAACACCTCAGCGATGGGATTAAGAGGTAACAAGGCAAAGAGGGGCTGGTCACCCAACGAGCAAAAGGGCATGAAAATACACTTGAGTGACTGATAACTTGCAATAGGAGGTCAATGGCAAAATAGAAAATACAATGCATGATTTCGAGGGAAAACAAAACCTAAGGGACTAAGGGCTTGAGGAAACAAAAATACAGGCTTGCAAACTTGATTTCAAGACCCTAACCCTAGGTGGACACCACCAGGTTGATAACCTCCTAAATAATTGCATCTTCTGGGAATGTTTGTTGGTTATCATCAAGTATGTGGCAAGGAAGCTCAGCTAGCTCATCTGAAATATCTAAACTTTTACTTTCTCCACTTTTCAAATCCTTATTCAAATCGTGAATCATGCCTTTAATGATTTTTTCTTGTGAATCATGGTCTCCTTGTATCACATATTTATTTTAGTTGGGGATTACCCCATACTCAAGCAACACTTCTATTTCAAAGTGCCGCAACTTATTCTCCACATGAGTCCAAGTCTTGTTCAACAAGCTGCATATCTTGAGAAAGAATCTCAAGTGTTTGGCTGATTTCTTTTCCCACTTTACCCAGGTCATAAAGTTCAATTGATGACTTTATCAACTATGAACCTTAGGCAAGTATTCTTTTGATCTAGGCATCAACTGCTTGACCCTTAGCACCAATCCTCTCAGCCTTTTGGATGGCTTCATTCTTTGTGCTAATCCCAATAGGTTCCACTTGCTCTGATGATTGTGCTATCTTCAGAAGTATTGATTTCAACTGATCCACTTGTACCTTGAGTTGGTCTTTAATCACCTTATCTCTATCATATCTGTCTAGCAACACACAAATTGTGCCAACAAATCCTCTTTTGCACTTTCATGTGTCTACTTGCCAAGCTCAACTCTCGATATAGTGTAATCTTTAGCCTGAACTTTTGTGATACTCTTATCAACTAGAGGCATAGCTACCTCAACATATTTATTGCATGATGCATCAATAAGCACCCTAGATAAAGTCTTGGATTTTTCAGTTACCTTTGACTTTACTAGAACCAGTTGACCAACGTCAAAATTTTCAGGTGACATAACTTATTTCTTTCTTTTTGACTTTTAGGTCATTAGCCATGGTGGAAGGACAAAAGAATCAACTCTTATTTCTATATTCATAGTTTGAGAGGACATAGGAGGAATTCTAGATTCTTTTGACACAGGTGGAATGGAAGAATCTTGTGTTGGTGCGGACACAAGTAGAGTGTGAGTAACAATGGCCAGAGTTTGTGTTTGTACTACAGTAGGATTGGCAACAATAGTCACTTGGGAAGATGTAGAGGCCAGGAACTTTTCAAACTTAGATTGTGTTATTGGATCAATCATTGATGTGGGAATATTAGATAAACTGGTCATGGATGAAAGAGAAACAAAAACATTAAATCAAGAGGTTGATCAAATAATGAATCATTATCAGGTGTTGAGGGAGATGAATGAATAGAGTGAATTGATACACTGGGTGATTGAGGATTAATGGAAACATATGGTAATTGTTGTGTACTTGATGATATGGGAGCCATAGGGGTTTGAACATTTGAATCCAAAGGAGAGGAATGAGGAGGTGTCACTTATGTAGATTCAACTTGAGAATCTACTAGATGTTCTTGTAACTCTTCTTCAGCTATCTCCTCTTGATCAACATCTAGTTGTGTAGATGTTCCTTCCTTTTCCTTCTTCTTACCTTTATCTCTTGTTTTGAAAACAAACTTAAGCCTTTTATCACTAGCAGGAGTATCCTCTTTACTCTTTTTCCTCAACTCCTCTTTCTTTCCTATAGGTCCATCTGTTTGCTCCTCATCTAAACTTGTTTTGAAAGGCTTCAACTTTATACCTTTCTTTTGTAGCCAAACATTTGTATTAGCAAGATTTTTCTGAAATCTTTCTCTGACTAAGATCATTTCTTTTTGTGACCATTGGATTACAAGAAGAGAGGTATCGACAATCTTATTGCCCATATATACAGCCTTGACTATGTCTCCTTAATCTTGCATATCCTCTATAATATCAGCCAATTAGAAATCTCTAACTTGATCTAAGGAGAGTCGACTATAATCCATCCTCCTTACATCTTCCTTTGTTCTACATTCAACCCAAACATCTTTAGCCTTATGTACATGAATGTAATTACCTTTCAGTTTGTCCTTCATCCCTCGGTAAACAAAGTCCAGTCTTTGTTGGTGTAATTAAATATTTAGTTACACTTTATTAAGTTGACTTAGGGATAATTTTAGTCTTAGGTTATTCTTAAGTCATATTAGGATTTTTATCTAACTTGCAAATATAAAAGCAAGTTCTCACATGTAATTCATGAATCCATTTCATTAATTCATCCTTATTGTGTAAATTATTCCTCTTTGCTTTTTTCTTTTGTGGAAGGTAAATCTTAGGTTTTGTAAGTGATCTTGGTGGCTTGAGTTAATTATCAACTTCAACAGGGTATCAGAATAAATCTGCAAGCCCGTTCTAAGATTTGGAGAAAAATTTAAGCAAGAGCCATTTGCTGGGTGTGTTTTTGTGTAAAACAAAGTATTCCATTAGATTCAGAGCAGCTGAAAAAGGAGGATTTGTCTTTTGTTTGGCTGAATTGGGTTTGGGGAAGCTAGATTTGTGAAGGTTTCAAAAGTGTTTTTTTAAGATCCGAAGGGGAACAACAGTTTTAGAGCATTTTTGGCCAAAATTGTCATCACCAACGTGCTTAGAAGGGTTGAAAACCCTAGAATCGCCTGTTAATTCACAAAAATTAGAGACTGAAAAAAATCTCTATGATTTTTTGAGGGTGCATCCTTTTATCTAGTGGTCCAAAGGGTATTTTTGCATCCTTTTATCCAGCCGTCTGAAGGGTGCTTCTATAGGGTGCATTGTTTTATCCAGCATTTTGAAGGGTGCTTCCATGTCCTTTTATCTAGTGGTCCGAAGGGGACTTCTGCAGGGTGCATCATTTTATCTAGTGGTCCGAAGGGTGCTTCCGTAGGGTGCATCGTTTTATCTAGCAATCCTTCATCTTGCCCTCTTCTACATGCCTTAATGGAGTAATTTCACAAAAAACTATCATAACTTTCACATTCGGAGTCAGTTTTTCACAAACAAAATATTGTTAGAAAGTTGGTTGTGTACACTTTCTGATGGTATGATTGGTTTTTTCTGATTTTGTCTTTTGGCACCTATTTTTGCTATTTGTAGTCAATGCATCTTTTTTATCTTTCGAGCTCTGTTCTTGCACCCAGAATCTCCATTTTTTGAAAATGAATAGGTGTTGGAAAGGTTTCAGTGAGCTCTACACAGTCACCTATATAATGTTTTTAGATTTAGCTCCATGTATATTTTAATTAGTTTGTCAATTTTATGGTTTCTGTTGGATATCCTAGACATGCTACCTCCTAGAAAGGTTTTGTTTGCTTTGATAGGCTTCTGTTATCAACATAAATCTATTTGCATGTTTTGATCTCTAATCATCTAAGGAGATGGGATTCTACCATCAACATAAATCTAATTGTAGCTATTGTGGAAGTAATCTACATGAGAAAGAGATGTGTCCTCATTTCTCACATCATATTTTTGAAATGCTTGCTTTGATCGCTTCTCCTCCTGATGAGATCATTGCTCCACCATCACCTACAGCTACTTTAGAGTTCTGTGTTGCATCATCATCAGCTTCTAGTAATTCTATGCAATAGGTCAATATTAGTCTTCCTAATCCACCTCATTGGGATTCCTATCTTGCAGACATATCATCTTTGTTTGTGGAGTCTCACATTGTTAATTTGGAGGACACATTTGAGGGTTTATCTCTCTTGTTTGATGCTATCTAAGGTGGCTTTGCATCACCACCTTTATCTTCTGTGTTTCTAGATGTAGTTCATATCATATCCTCTCCTAGTTCTTCTCTAATTGGGCAAACAGTTTCTATTTTGGAGAAGACATATTTTCCTAGTATGAGGTCACTTGAGTTGCATTCAGAGGCACACATTTTGATATGGAATCCCTATTCATCCAAGTTGTGGGAATGTCTTCTACATTCACTAGTGGATCTATTTCTTTCGAAAGGGAGAAATGTTGTTTGCAGGCAGTGGATTGGATTCTATCTTCAAGATCTCTTCATTGGTTCTGGAGCTTCTTCTTGGAAGGGATTCATATTCTCTTTTCACTCTCTCTTATAGGGAGACACTCATGATTATACTTTTGTGATGGATTCAATTCTTGGGGGTCTTAGCGTTAATCCTTCTTCCATCACATGTTCATGTACTTGTTGTATTTTCTCTCTTTTGGAGAGGAGTTTTCTCCCACTGGGTTTTTCTCCTTTCTCTCCATTTTATGAGAGATTCTTGTTGTTCTTGGGTACCTAACATGGCCTTGTAGCTGAGACCCATTCTTGCATTAGTTGCATGTTTTTCATTTCTCCCTAAGTTGCACTTATGGGGGGGGGTGTTGGTGTAATTAAATATTTAATTACACTTTATTAAGTTGACTTAGGGCTAATTTTAGTCTTAGGTTATTCTTAAGTCATATTAGGGTTTTTCTCTAACTTGCAAATATAATAGAAAGTTCTCATATGTAATTCATGAATCTATTTCATTAATTCATCCTTTTTGTGCAAATTATTCCTCTTTTCTTTTTTCTTTTGTGGAAGGTAAATCTTAGGTTTTCAAGGTGATCTTGGTGGCTTGAGTTAATTATCAACTCCAATAGTCTTTTCTTGTATCTTTTTAAGGTAATCCACTGCAACTTTGTCTCCATGGCTTTGGATTTAGGAGTTGTAGAAATTCCATATCTACCAATTTGAAATTGAAACTTAAAGCCACCTCTGTGAGATCCAGGTTGCTTGATATTTACATCCATAACTTGTCTGCACAATTCCATTAGAATTAATCTATCCCCTGGATACCTTGGAAGCATGTCTAGCTATCCACTAAAGCAACCAACTCTAATGTAGGTGAAAGTGGTGAATTGTAAGAATATGTATCCAAACTTCTTTACTTGTTCCCATACCTTATCTGATGCCTTCTTCTTCTCAAGGGTTTTCTCCAACATGCAGATGTAGTTGTAGAAGAACGCATCATTCACCCTTCTAAAATGTTTGATACTCTCGTTTAGGGTTAACTAGGGATAGTAGTCATATACAAGAACTACTCTCCTGTCTCCTTCCGATGTAAGTCCTGGGAAATGTTTCATAGATGCAGCAACATATACCAAGTATGAAGTCATGTAGAACTTTAATGTTGTTGATACCTTTGACAACTATTCAAAATGGAATCACTAATCTACTGCCCCACCATATCTTCTGATTTCCCTTCTTTATGACATGAATGTATTAATACATCCATTCCTGAAAGGTATTTGATGTCAGAAGGCCTTTTACCCTACTGAGTGGGGTTATGAGATCACCCACTTCTTCGATGAACTCACTCCTGAAGATGTTCTTAGGCCATCTTGAGATTGTAGGCCTAGGAGTCTTGCACTTATCTATCTGAGTCTCATAGTGCTTTTGTGCCTCCTCAATTGTAAGATCAACACAATCTTTAATAACTGGACACCTAAAGACTGTGTCAAATAAATTAGCATCCAATTGTATGATAACTTTACCATCTGCATCAGATATGCTTTTGGTATCTTTGTCAAATCTCCCCACCATAGCCAATATGAAATCGGGGTTCTGTGAAGACACTGGGAACGTGGAGACCAAGTGAATATCACTATGTAGAATGCATTGAATGTGCATTGGTGCTGGTTGCTTATTCACCCTCTCCAATAATTCAGACATATCCAAATGTCCAATCTCTATATCCTTCATGTCGTTAATGTTTGACTCTATAGAGGTCGTTGGAATGACACCTTGAAATTTGTACTTCATCTTCTTCATTGGGGAGGATTTAGACATCTGACAAACAATTACAAAAATTTAACTTTTTAGAAATTTCTCAGTGTTAGAAAATTTCATGCATTCTACCTTTGTACAATTGTAGGAAAAAACAACACTTCTACACTTAGAAAATTTCATGTGCAATACTGGGAAAAATCTCCCATTTGAGTGCTTGGTAAAATTTCTAGTGTTAGAAAATTTCAGATAGATGAGATGCACATCGAAGAAAAATCTCTGATCTGCATCCCTTCAAACAATTGGTATGACTTGGTTTTTGAGGGGTAGACAAGTCATGTTGTGCGGGATTTAAACTCCGCACAACATAATTCTCTCTATGTTGTGCGGAGTTTAAAGTCCGCACAACACTTTATAGTGTTATGTTGAAGAATGATCATGAGATGTCGTGTGGGCTTTAAACTTTGCACTACATCTAAAAGTAGGTGTCAAGCAAAGTTTAAAGTCTGCATGGGATCTACACTTAGATATACGGCAAGGAGTTTTAGAGATTGTTGTGCGGAGTTTAAACTCTGCACAACACATTACTTAAGGGTGTTTTGTGGAGTTTAAACTCCGCACAACAATCTTTGGATTGTTTGTAGAACAGGTAGTCTTAAGATGTCGTGCGGAGTTTAAACTCCACACAAAATCCTATGCTTGAATGTCGACATCCTGTAAAGGGATGTAGCAATAGTAATAATAGTCATACGTTGTTTAGAGTTTAATCTATGAACAACATATGATCTCTTGATCATGTTGTTCGACGATTAAACTCTGAATAATGTGATCACTAAATCATATGACTACAAACTGAAACATAAACAAAAACCTAGGGTTTTGAAAACCTAGAAAATAGGAAAAACTAAAGGGAAAAACTAAACCACACAAGAAAACTACAAAAACAAAACCTTATTCAAAGCTTTTCATAGCCCAGGGTTTCGAAATAAATATACGTAACAAAGAAATACAAACAGAGTCGTGGAAAACACAGAGTATAGAAAATGACTACATACCTGATCAAAACAAACTAAGATCCAAAGGAAAAACTTGAAAAAGATGGAGTCAAGCAGCTAGGGCATGGAAGGAGGTGAGAAAAGTAGCGCGCAAAAGTAACAATGAAGAAAAATAAATCAAAACACAAAGATAAGGGAGAAAAAGATTTTTGAAATCTTTCAATAAATGACAATTAATGGCCAATTGTGTCATAGGAGGAGTTACATCCTCCATGACATTGTGAAATTTTTTTCCACAATTACATGCCCTATGCAAATGCACAGAATTTTAGCATGATTACATGAACCCCTTCAAAAAAGACTAACACTGAAAAAACAAACTCTCAAAAATTACTAAAAATGAACAATGACCCAAATCGAAGAGATTCTTCGAGGGACCAAACTACACCCGAGACAACCTATAAATGTCTCAATTTGCATGCTTAGATGGTGTGGGCTACAAAATAGATAAGTTTCGTAGGGGTTATCCCACGAATTGAGCAAGCTAGAATTCAAGGATAACAACTAGCTCTAACTGAGGAGTTTCCTTCGATCATCCTATGAAATGTTTGAAGGGAGAAGAATCCTAGAACTCTAAGTGCCTTCATCCAACCATTAGGCTATAGAGTCAGACAACAAAACACAACATGAAACAACAAAATGAAAAGACCACACAACTATACAAAAAGTACAAACTTATCTGTCGCTTCACTAAGAGAAAAGCTTCAGATGTTCTCCACTATGAGGCAGCAGAAAAGGTGTTCCATCCTAATATTCTAGAAGAAAGTTGTTTTCACCATAGAGTTGGTGAATCATGAAAGGACCTCTCCATAAAGAATCAAACTTTCCATGCATCCCTTTTGGTTCTCTCCTCTTGTTTCATAACAGGACTTGATCGTCGATTTGGAAACTCCAGGATTTTGCCTTCTTATCAAAGAGTTTCTTTACTTGACTTTGATGTTTTGTAATGCGATCAACCACCCACACACATTGTTCCTCAAGTTCAGTAAGAAAAATAACATGCTTGTCAATGGAACTATCAAAAGTATCATCTTCTATTGCCTTAGCCAACTTCAGAGCAGGCAACTCTAATGTGATCAGTCTTTCGGCATTCAAACCATACAAAAGATGAAATGGAGACATGCCAATTGCCCATTTGGGGGTAAGGTGATCTACCCACAACACATCATACAATGCCTTGTGCCAAGTTCTTTGATTCTTATCAACTAACTTCTTGATTATGGTAACTAGATTCTTATTGCTTGATTTGGCCTAACGATTTCCTTGGGGATAATAGTCTAAAGAATGAGCAAGAATGATCCCATACTTAAAACAAAATTTAGTTATCTCATGAGATGAAAAAAAGTAGCATTATCTGCTACTATCTTGTTTGGTACTCCATATTGATTGTCAGGAACACTCAGAGGGGAGGGGGTGAATCAGTGTTCTATAAACTTTTTCTTGCACTTTTACTTTTAACCATTTCAAAGGGTTAATCAAATAGAAGCATAATATACAAATGAACAACATCCACAAAAGCATGACACATAAAACCAAGATTTTACGTGGAAAACCCAAAATGGGAAAAACCATGGAGAGGATTAGCTCTCATAAATATATTGAAATCTTTACAAAATGATGTTCAGGCTTGGTCACTCCACGAGCCTAGAACATGCTAGCTCACTACCATGATGTACAACTAAGCTTAGCAGGTTCACTACCTCAACCCTAAACCTAGAAAGATTACAATAAGGGTTGTTAAACCCTAAGGGCTATTAAACCCTATTGTAGACTCACTGCCTTGAAGATGAACACTTGCTTCCAATTGGATTGCACAAGAGAACTGAGTACTGCTTAAGCATTTGCCACTATGCCAGGGTGCAGTCATTTAACAACTGTATTCTAAATCCCAAGTCTTCATTGCTTTTGATCTTCTAACTCTGCTCCACTATTCACATTCTCACACCACACATATTATTCCTCACACCATAATCAAAGATCATCGCTCTTATATATATCTACCTCATGATTTAATCCATAATTAGGTTGACATCTAAGAAATGAAACGTGTACATAAAAAGATGTACCTTGACTCTCAATCCAATGCACTATGTGTTGCGTGGACCCAAATCTTCTCCCAAGCATGTTCATATAGGTTGGCTCTAATCATTCAATTACTTACATAGATCCTCCAAACATTAACTCTTCTCTGCATAATGATTTATATACTTGTAGGCCTCTTCCTTAAGAGTATGCCTAACAACTTCATCTACTGACTTATAATTTTATTGAGGATCTCAAAACACCTTCCAAAACATATCAAGAACTCTTTATACATTTCCAAACCTACTCTTAGAACTGAAAGGCATCATATCATCTTGCGGAGAAATGCGGACCATCAGAACTCAGACTCTGTCTTTGTCAAACTCTGTCAACACTATGCAGATACTTAGTAGCTTGTAGCTATCCTTTTGGTGAACTTCAAATCTCCTAACTCTAGAATAAGACACTTCATATAAGTGTTTACAACACCTCAAAACCGCATAACGAAATACTTGTCTGCAAAGGAATGTGGATCACTGCACTAGACCCTGTTCACTGTTCCTACTATACCTTTGCTTTCCCGGACTTAGACATTTCTTCAAGATGACTTCCGGAGAGGATCAAGACTTAATCTCTGAACCATAACACTATCAAACACCAACTGACATCATACCTAAACTGCATTTGCAAGTCTTCAATTGTGGAGGCATACTAGCTAACTTTCTGTCTTCCGCTCAGAATACCTTCCATACTTAGCCATTTTCTATCACCCAGACTTGGAATCCAACATGTTCTTATGGAGATATCTCTTCCTGTCATGGAGATAGGTTCTTTGAGTCTTGTTTCCATCAATGACAACATATAAGTCAATACTAGAGTAGTGTCTCTTGCCAACAATCTCCCCCTTTGGCATTGATGGCAACACTTAGTGAAAAATGCTTGACTGCTCCCCCTTAACTGTACACACGTTATTTTCCTGCTCCCCCTGAGATGATTATCCATTTTTCACTGAACTTCTTCTTCCCCTTTGACATCAATGTCAAAGGGTGTGATCCAAAACCAAAAATTTGCCAGAATTTCAAAATTTTAAATACTCTGCCGCATATTTACAAGCACAATCTTCATCTTAATTTGTGTTTGAAGGCAAAATGTCACTATATATAGTCTTAATTAGAGCTATCTCTCCATTCCATCTATTTCTTGCACTTTCTAGAATATGGATGTGGCCATTCATAAGAAATACTATCTTCTCTGCCTTCTAGAGATTTGATGGTGTATCAATTAGTGCTTGAGATTTCAAGGCCTCATCTGCCAAATTGTTCATGGAATCAACTTTTGGACTTATCAGTCCTTTCAGCTGGCACACCCTGTCTTTGATTTCTCCCTTCTTCTTCATCAGATTATTCAGATCATTATGGATATTTGCAACTTGTGTTTCATTGGCATTTATTGACTTGGCTACTAGATTATATGTCTCAGAGATATTCATCAGTTTGAGTTCCAAGTCTTTGATTTTATCTTCTAGTTCCTTTGTGATCTTTGGCCAAGATAAACAAAATTTGTATATTTTTTGGCTTCTTCAATGACACTTTCTATGTTCTTAATTCCATTATCTAACAAAACTTTGTCTTGATCTATCATGCTCTTCAACTCAACTAGTCTTCTATCATCAATTTATTTCCTTTCTTTTACTTCCACAGATTTTTCAAAAGATTCAAAATGTACACTTACAAAATTTAATAGATTCTTGAGATGGTCAGTAGGGGATAATGAGATATCCCTTTGAAATGATGGCAGCAACTTTTCCAAGATAGTGGATGCTTCATTGATCAGTTTGTTATCTTGACCATGTGATTGTAACAACTCTTCCTATGCCTTCCCTAAACCACCGATACTAGCTTGAATTTTTGGAAGGGTGACAATGAGGCCAAGTTGATTGGACCTTGAGGGAGTTCAAACTCTTCTGCAATTTGTTTCTTGTCAGAGACATCCATAGTGTCTCTTGCCCTCTCTGATATTTCTCCTTGACTTTGATCCGAAGGGTCTATGTCCATATTTTCCTGTTGATCTATGTTTTGCTCTAGAGTAGGGCTCTTCATCTCTTCCTTAATCTCTTCACCTTCAGTCTGATGTTCAGAAGGCAAATTAGTTTCAATTTCATCTTGAATTGTCATATCCACTGTATTAGTGTTGGGGACTTGATCACTCTATTCAGGTCCTTGATTTTGGCTTATTTCTGGTGGAGATATGTCTTCATCATTTGCTTCTTTATTATCATGTAGATAGTGGGAATATTGTTTTTCTTTAATGCCACTAGGGTGATTTCCTCTGTTTCCTTGACCACTTTGTCAATTTCTCCCAACATCAACGAGTTCATTCTTTTCTTGGTCTCAGGAGTGATCCCCAGACATAATCGTATCAATGAGTGCTCTCTCAGCTCAACATCTTTTGCCATATCTCTTTCTTTTTTTGTACTCATTATGTTACCTAGGCTATGTGGTAGATTAGTAATAATTTCAATCAGGGCCTTATTGTAGATGTTTAGATATTCTACAACAGCAGTCTCAATGATCCTCTTGTCTGGATCATTATATTCATCGTAAAATTGGGCTATGGGTTTCAGATTTCCATCAACTGTTATGGCTTTGAGAACATCTTCAAGGCTTATAGTAGCTTCCTTTGTCTGAGGCTCATCTTGCTTTAATCCTTTCCCAGATCTATTCTTACCAGAGGGCCCCTTTTTGTTAGTTCTTGAGGCTTTTGAGGCCTCAGTATTCATCTTCTTTACTTCCTCATTTGATTCTATTTCTTCTTCATCAACAATTATACTTACATGCATTCTCTTGGCCTTAGACTTCTTTCTTTTAGAATTGGTGGTAGGAGTTTCCACATTTGCAGATGGTGGGGAACTGAAGGGAGTGGATGAGGCTTCAATAGAAGTGGAGGCTCTAGTTTTTATTTTTACCTTCTTTGGTTTTTCTGACTCATCTTTGTGTTCTTTCAGAGTCCCAGATGATTCACCTTTTCTCTTTTCTTCTGCTTCCTTGATAGCTTGTACCTTTTCCCTTGCCTTTGCCACTTCTTTTGTAAAGCCAACTTTTATGGCGATTTCTTCTGCCACTTTCTTCATAGGTCCCGAATCTTTCTTCCTTAGGGTCTCTAGGTTTACTTAGTACATGTTGTACATAATTATCTAGAATTCTTTCATCTACCTCATACCCCATGGGTATTACCCATACAGTTCTTGGCTCAACAACCTCCATAAAACATTGATCCTTTGTAACAATAAAGAAAATACTATCTTTGTATTTTTCAACCATTATTTTAGGAATTCTTTCTCTGGCTTGCATTGTCCTCTAATTTTTTTTGAAAAAGCCCCATAGGGCAGTGTTTTGAGCATTTATATCACCTATGTTAAACATATGATCTCTGATTTGTATCACAATAGGTTTATCACTTGTCCATATGAGATTTTTCATTCCTGGCAATTCTTGCATGAAATAAAAGAACATGCAAACAATCAGCATACCATACTTGAATGGATATTTCTGCTCTTTGGTTTTCCTTAGATTCTCCATCAACTGTTGTCGAAGCAGTTCACACAGATCATACTCTGCATCTTTCTTTACCATTTGAAATGTTGTATAAATTACCATGTTGGAGATTGAATTTTCCCTATTTGAAAAATAGATATTGTATCCAATAACCATAGATGCAAATTTTATTGCATTGTCTTCAATGTCATTGATGGTAAGTGCCCTCTTATCAAACTTTGCTCTGGTCACCTCCATGACTTTGTCATTCTTTACAGCTTTCAATAATGGTAATGATCCAGTGGAGCATAAACTAGTAACTACCCTTATGGATTCTTTCATAATCTTAAAGCGTCTTTCGAGCCATATGAATTCATCATGGACTCTGTTCAAAACATACTGGACCCATTATCCTCAATGAAGGTCAAAAAATTGATGTACTAAATGAATTTCTTAGTTTCCAATATTTTAAATTCATCTTTCAACATGCAACCCTCGTCGCTCAAGTGATTCAGAAATAAGTCAGTGAGATTGATTTTTTGATGTTCTTCTAGAGCGACATGAATATAAGCCCTAACATCCTCTGCATGTAAGACTTTGTGAGGAACTTTTGAAAATGCACCTGTTTGATCGACTTCTACCAATGTAAATGGGTGTTTCTTGAATTTTGGTCTTGGATGCTCAGTAATGTCTACAACTTGTGGAATTGCAGTTTCAAATTTTAACCAGAGTTTTAAAAAGAGGGTTTTTAATGAGTGTACCTTGTTTTGCTGTGTTAGGGTTTTTCAAAATTCTTCAATTTCTTCAAATCTTGGTCGTGGATGCTCAAAAACTACTTCAGTCTCCTTGAAAACTAGAAAGCATTGAGTGCAAAGTGATTTTGAAATCAAACAAGTTCCTTTTTATCCTCTACATAGCTTGACCTAGTCATCATAAATGCTCGTTTCCAAAAAGCTGCCAAAATCTTTCACTAAAGAATACAGTCGATTAGGATTGCTCTGCAATATGCTGTATTGACCCTTTTTCTTCCAATTTTTCTTCTAAGAGGTGTGTCACATTAGATTTGATTATACATCTTCATGCCTAATTCTGGCGTCACATTCTGGCTAGGGGTTTTGAATTTTTTAACACTACTCCCCCTGAGCCAGAACTCTCGATTTACTTCTTGGAGGAAGTATCTACATCGTATACTGGTGCGGATTGATCCTTGACTTCTATTACTTCTTTCTTGATCCATACCTTTTTTATTTCTTTCTTGGTTTCAACCAGATCAACTTTCTCTTTTCCTTTATCATTTCTCTACTTTATTTTCCTTTGTTCAGAATAGTGATTTCTCTTCACATTTCTGCTTCTGCAAAATCTTTCAACATGTCCAAATTTATTGCATGCTAAACATTTTCCATTGAATGGTTGGTTGTTCCTTGAATTTTGAAAGTTAGTTCCTACAGATCTTCTACATTCATTTGATCTGTGTCCCATTTTATAGCAAGCATTGCACCTAACATAGTTCTAACTTACTTTACTTCTACATATAACAACTTTATGACTAGTTCCATTGCAAGTGAATCATTTACCTTTGAATGATTGTTCATTCCTCCAGTTGTTGAAACTTTTCCTGATCTGATTTCTACATTCATTTGCTCTATGACGAATTTTCTTGAAATTGAAACACTAAACAGAGAATAATGGAGTCTTTTGATTCATTCTGCTCCTACACTAAGTAGCCCTATGACCAAACTTATTGCATGAATTACAATAACCATTGAAAGATGGGTACCTTTGAGCATTTGGTTGTCTGATCGGAGGTCTTCTAGGTCTTCTTCTTTAATTTATGAACTGGTATCCTTTGTTTTGCCTTGATTTAGTGCTTAATTGACCAGAGTTTAAACTTTCTCCTTTCTCAAATCCCAAACCATGTTTTTCATCAGCACTCTTCTAGCTAGCAATCATTTCATCAAGCTTTGCAGTACTTATCTTGAATTTTTCTTCAAAACTTCTAGCTTTTTCCAGATCTATTTTTAAGCTTAAAATCTCCTTTTCCAGTTTGCACAATCTTTTGATCTATTTTTCATAATCAAATTTAGATCATCTTCTGCTCTTCTTCTTTCTGTAATTTCTACTTCCAAATTGTTTAGGGCTTCATTTGTTGATAACAATTGGTCATTGACTTCTTTGTATTTATCTTTGAATTTCTTGACTTGCTCTTTCAACTTTAAGATGCATTCATTAGCTTGTTGCAAGTTTTCTTTAAGATCCTTGACCTCTGCTTCAGAATTTTCAAGATCCATAAGAGCTGCTTCTAGTTGGCTATATCTCTCATAATCTCCATACCTTCTTGCTACCATGATCATACTATCCTAGATCTTCCTTAAGCTGTTAAACTTTTTCAAAGGAACTTTGCTCTTATACCAATTGTTGATTGTCAGGAACACTAAGAGGGGGTGTGAATCAGTGTTCTATAAATTTTTTCTTGCACTTTTACTTTTAACCATTTCAAAGGATTAATCAAATAGAAGCATAATATACAAATGAACAACATCCACAAAGCATAACACATAACACTAATATTTTACGTGGAAAACCCAAAACGGGGAAAACCATGGAGAGGATTAAATCTCATAAATATATTGCAATATTTACAAAATGATGTTCAGGCTTGGTCACTCCACAGGCCTAGAACATGTTGGCTCACTACCATGATGTACAACTAAGTTTAGCAAGCTCACTGCCTCAACCCTAAACCTAGCAAGATTATAATAAGGGTTGTTAAACCCTAAGGGCTGCTAAACCCTGTTGTAGGCTCACTGCCTTGAAGATGAACACTTGCTTCTAATCAGATTGCACAAGAGAACTGAGTACTACTTAAGCATCTGCCACTATGCCAGGGTGCAGTCATTTAACAACTATATTCTGAATCCCAAGTCTTCATTGCTATTGATCTTCTAACTCTGCTCCACTATTCGTATCCTCACACCACACACATATTCTTCCTCACACCACAATTGAAGATCAACACTCTTATATATATTTGCCTCATGATTTAATCCATAATCAAGTCGACATCCAAGAAGTGAAACGTGTACATAAAAAGATGTACCTTGTTGCTCAATCCAATGCACTATGTGTCGCCTAGACCCAAATCATCTCCCAAGCATGTTCATATAGGTCGGCTCTAATCATTCAATTACTTACATAGATCCTCCAAACATTAACTCTTCTCTGCATAATGATTTATATACTTGTCAGCCTCTTCCTTAAGAGTATGCTTAACAACTTCATTTGCTGACTTAAAACTTTTATTGATGATCTCAAAACACCTTCCAAAATATATCAAGAACTCTTTATACATTTCCAAACCTACCCTTAGAACCGCAAGGCATCATATCATCTTGTAGAGAAATGCGGACCATTAGAACTCAGACTCTGTCTCTGTCAAACTTTGTCAACACTATGGCGATACTTAGTAGATTGGAACTATACTTCTGGTGAAATTTAGATCTCTTAACTCTAGAATAAGACACTTCATATAAGTGTTTACAACACCTCAAAACCACATAATGAAATACTTGTCTACGGAGGAATGCGGACCACTACACTAGACCTTGTTCACTGTTCCTGCTATACCTTTGCTTGCCTGGACTTAGACATTTCTTCAAGATGACTTCTAGAGAGGATCAAGACTTAATCTTTGAGGCATAACACTATCAAAAACCAATTGACATCATACTTGAACCACATATGCAAGTCTTCAATTGTAGAGGCATACTAGCTAACTTTCTATCTTCCACTCAGAGTACCTTCCACACTTAGCCATTTTCTATCACCCGGACCTAGAATCCAACATGTTCTTGTGGAGATATCTCTTCCTGTCATGGAGATAGGTTCTATGAGCCTTGTTACCATCAATGACAACATATAAGTCAATACTAGAGTAGTGTCTCTTGCCAACACTCCAAACCTCGAGATAATATTCTCCTTGAGGAAGTTGCAAACCACTTCAGAAGGAGTATTCTTCACAGGAATGGCTTCTACCCACTTGGTGAAGTAATCAGTGGCCGTGACAACATAACTATGTGCTACACTTCATTGTGGATTCACTACTCTATTGAAATCAATACCCCATTGTTGAAAGGGTTCTTCAACCACCACTGGATTGAGGGGTAGAGCTGCCAACTTGGGTTTCCCCACAAACTGTTGACACAATTCACACCTATGCACCTAGTTGTATGCATCTTGAAAGAGTGTGGGCAAGTAGTACCTTTCTCTCAAAATTTTGTGAGAAGTAACTAGAGCTGGAAAATGCCCTCCGCACACCAAGTTGTGAAAGGACTCCAACAACTTACCTTGTTGTGCTTTGTCAACACACCGAAGAAAAATTCCATAAATACTCCTCTTGTACAAACCATTATCGCATAAAACAAAATTTGTAGACTTTAGTTTGATTTTTTTTTCTCCTTATATGATAAATGCTCTAGAAATTCTCCATATGTGAGGAAGTGTGCAATATTTGAACACCATTCATCCATTGTGCTCAGGAACAAGGTTGTGGGAAGTGTCTTGGTATTCTCTTCCTCATTATCAGATATCTCTTTGGGTATGTTGTTAGTGATCAAATGACACAAACCTTTCCCATGAACCAGCTTGGTAGGCCTAATCTCCATGTCATACTCTTGGATCTTAGCAACCCAATTACCTGTTTTACTCCCAAACTCCTGCTGAGTCAAGATAGACTTGACTATTAAATCAGGAACCAATGCAATAGTATGAGAGTTAAGAATATAGTATCTAAAATTCTTAACTGCTTTTACCACAGCATAAGCATGCTTCTCTATAGGTGAGTACTTGAGCTCATGAGTATTCAAAGGACAACTCATGAATGCTATTGGAGATTTGATTCCTTCCTGATTTTGCTGCACCAAGATGGAAGATAGGATATTCTCAGAAGCACAGCTATACATGATAAAATCTTTGGTGTAATCTAGATAGACTAAGACCAGAGCATGTGCAATCACCTCTTTTATATCATTGAAAGCCTCTTTACCTTCTGTAATCCAATAGAAAGTAGATTTTCCCTTCATCATATCCATAATATGACAAGTCTTCTCTGTGAAATCTGTAACAAACTTTCACAAGAAATTCACCTTCCCAAAGAAGGAATGTACTACTATCTTACTTGAGGGAAAGGTAAGACTTTGAATGGGTTTGAACCACTTAGGATCAATCTTTGTACCTTCTTTAGACACAAAGTGTCTAGGAAGCTTACCGTCTGTAACCCCAAAGATAGACTTTTTGGGATTGAGTGAAATACCATGTTAATGGCACCTCTCCAAAACTTGTTGTAAGTGATGAGAATGATCTTGATGGTTTTTAGAAAAGATAGTCAAATCATCTAGGTAAACAACAATGAACTTACCCATTTCATCATGAAAATCTAGGTCCATTGCTCTTTGAAAAGTAGCACCGGCATTGATTAATCCAAAAGGTATTCTGTGATATGCAAAAGTACCCCATGGAGTGGTGAAAGTAGTCTTATGCTAATCCTCTTCACTAACTTCCACGTAATTGTATCCTGAGAAACCGTCTAACATAGACAACATTTCTAAATCTATCACTAATTGTAGAACTTTATCCATTACCAGCAAAGGGTAATTATCTTTCAATGATGACTGACTCAGATTATGAAAATCCACACAAATGTGGATTTCCCCATTCTTCTTTCTTTCTGGAACACTATTGGCTATCCATGTTGAATGATGAATAGGAAAGATGATTCTACCATTCAACATTTTTTGAATCTTAGCAAGAATGGTACCTGAGATTTTTGGTTTATACTATCTTTGCTTTTGCTTGTGTCACAAAGATTCTAACTTGAGGGGAATCTCATGTTGAACTTCTTTTGGACGAAAAGACATTAAGTCATCATATGAATATGCTAGCACATCAATATACTATCACAAAAGTGTCACAAACTTGTTCTTTTCCTCCAATGTGCAACATTTCCCAATATTCACTATTTTGGGATCACTTTCTGTACTCAAATTAACTTGCTCAACCTCAATTGTTGAATCTGATCTAGACTGCTATTACCATTTGATATAGTGATCATGCTTATCAAAAAGTTTTGCAAGAGAGACCAACCCCTTGAGAATCTTGTTCCCTTTCAGCTGTAGTATTTCTTCACTAGCTTCTTGATTCACTTCAAAAATGGATTCTCGAGGAGGTGAATCACTCCCTTCAAAGTACAACTCATTGAAATTCTCTACCTTTCCAAAAAGGAAATAATTTGGTTATCATCATTGAAGATTTTCCAATGACTAGAATTATTAGGAACACTTGGTCAAAAAGCCAATTTAGTGGTATACTTACTCCCCTTGAAATCCTTATGTAGAACCATGAGAGTAGTTGATACAACCAAAGAATCTGCTCTATCATTGTATTCCCTTGGAACAACAAAGATATTAAAAGCATCAAAATCTTCTATGCAATCCCAGATACAATTGTGGTAATGCCTCAATCTTTCATTCTTTGTCTCAATAGGTTTCTTACCTAACAAACAATTAGCTCAACATCACCCTACACATGAAGATTATTTATTCCTTTCCTATGAGCAACATCCATCCCTAATAGAGCTTCATATTTAATGGTTTTGTTAGTGTTGTCAAACTGCAACTTGATAGAAAAGGGAAAAATATTTCCTTCAGGGGGATATGAGGACTATCCCTGATCTGGATCCAGTGGAAGAACAACTGCCATCAAATTCCAAAATCCAAACATCACTTGAACCCCCTACCTTAGAAATTTCAAAGTCTAGGTTCTCTTCACTTGAAGATGATGAATCTTCAATTACCTGGCCTATACTTAAATCATCATCTGATGACTCAGAAATCTCATTGATAGTCAAGAAATAAGTACCCATACGTGATGACTCAAAAAGAATCTGAGCTTTTGGATCTTCAGATTTTGTTATGGTGTACTTAGCCTCTCTTTCTGGAATAACTTTCTGCATGACACCTTTGATAGGTATCCTAGCTTTGGACCAATCCATGTTGATCTCACCACCAACATCCTTACATAAATTCTGCCCCAACAATATCCCATATGAAGGAGGGACATCAACTACCAAGACTATCATTTTAATCCTCTTTTCGAGGAAAGCAATGAATGCAAACTAGGTATCCTTAATTTGCCCAATGAGGGGCACTTGCTTAGTTTCCAAGGAGAAACAATGACCAAAAGTTTTTGTCAATGTTAACCCCAAAGCATTAGCTACTTTGGCGGGCATCAAATTATGAGAAGCATAAGAGTCTATGACACAATTACTGAGTTTATGACCATTAATAAGTAAGGAAATATAGAAAGGTTCTATTTTTCTAGTAGTAGATGAAGGAGTGGCAACTAGGTTGCTTTGGGCGGGTCTTACTTTAGTAGCAATAGGGGTAGTTTTAGAAGAATATTGGCTAACAGGGGCAACTTTGTTTTTGACAAATTTAGCCAATCTTTCAAACTGTTCAAGGTTAGCTTGAAGATACTCAACCTCTGACATTTGAATTTTGGTCTTCTTAGCATGGTCTATAATATCAAAGGCTTGATAGGGATTTGCTAAAGAAGATGTGGGAATTTCAGCTTGTGGTTTTGGACTAGATGCACTGGGTCTAGATGTAAAAGAAGAAATAAAAGGATTTGGTGTACTTACTTGCTTGTTTCTTGCCAAGTCTTTTGGTTAAACTGGTAAAGGAGTCCCCCTTTTGGCAATTGCGATCACCAGTCATGGATCATCCTTTGACTTGGCTCTATCAACCTCATGAGGATGATTGAGATGATTTTGAGAATGGGTGAAAACAACATAAGACTCACCATATGCATTTTCTTCTTGTTCAGCCTCTTCTTCATAATTGAGAAACCTGATATTAGATTCACTAGATATCTCTTCTTCACCCTCCATGAAGAGATTAGCACTACTTTCTTGAGCATACTTAGGTTGTGGAAGATCATCCTATTTGGATTCATAAAACCCCATTGCTACATTTACAGGTGGAGCCTCTAGCACAAGTCTTCCTTGTGGTGGTGGAAGTCTATTATGGTTTTCATTCCTTGATACATTGTTTAGGTAGTTAGAAGCATTTGGGAAGGTTCTCCTTGGAATGTCTTTGTAAGAGGGAATAGACAAACTTTGAGACATTTGCTTCTTGAGAGCTAGTAGCTCATTGGCTAGATTTTGCGCCATGGGATCCGTGGTGCTAGTAGATGGTGTAGTTGAAGAAGGCTGCCCTCTAGATCTATTTGAATCTTTCCTTATCTTTCTAGCAAGGATTAAATAATCTTCTATTTTAGCAGCTAGACTTTGAGCAGCTGCAAGATCAGTTGGGTCTGCCCTTCATAGAAGAAAACTCACCTCTAGCAATTGAGTGTTTATAAAGAAACACTTTAGATTTTTAGCTGTTGGTTGAGCAATAGTTGGAATTCTATTTTTCATCTTATTAAATTTAGCCATGAACTCACGCATGAGTTCTTGTGGTTCTTTTTTCATCTGTGTAAGCTGAGCTAACAAAGCATGAGCATCTTCAGCTAGTTTAAACCTTGCTTCAAATTTGGTCCAAAGTGTATCCCAACCAATAATACTTCTTGCTAGGAGATGATAGAACCAATAAACAACCACTCCTTTAAGTGTTTCAACAAACAACCTCATGGATATGTCCTCATGTTCTACTCTAAGAACACCACATTTAATGTAGAATGCAACAATGTGTTCATCTAGATGTTGTTTACCATCCCTATGGAACTTGGGAAAGTTCTTGAATGAACCACAAGGTAGTTCATGTGATGATGGAGACAAATTTAGTGGCCCAAAGGTGTTTGCCATGGTCCTTGAACAACCATTCTACCAGGGTTGAATGGAGGGATAGAAAACCTTTGAATTGGTGTGATAGGTAGAACTCTCCAAGCACTGGAAGCCTCATGTGGTACATGAGACCTTGCATTGGTGGGAAGAAAGGTCCTTATATGCTGAAGACATGTCTTTGGCTAAGTAGGAAAAAATATCAAAGTTATGTTTCTGCAACAACTCAAAAGTATGATCTATGACTCCTTGAGCTCTCCTTCCATGTGTGTAACTTTATTCTTCCAAATTTCAAACTTGACAGAAAAATAAATCAATAGCTCTAACAAAATAATTACAGACAACGAGGTACTAATATACTTCAACCAAATGCGTGAGGCTCTTGGTTCTACATCTAGTATCCCTAGCAGAGTAGCCAAAAACTGTTGGGTGAATATTTTGTTATCAACTAACTAATAACAAAATGGTTATATCAACCACAATGTGATGAGATATAATCTCACCTCTCAGAAAGAGGAGGCTCCCTTCTTATTGCCCTTTACAATCAACAAGTACTTAACTAGGATTATTTACACTAGAGCTAACTTATGGATGTTACCATATCATCTATTTCTCTTATTTTAGAAAAGATGTTCATGTACAAACTTTCAATATCAAATCCTTGATTCTTACAAAGTGTGATAAGCTAAAAACTACTTGTTGGAACAATAATAACCAATACCCAAGTTGAAAAAAATTAAGAATAATCAAAGTGATACCAGAATATGTTAATACCAAGAAAACCCACAAAAGCACAAAGTCCTTTGTTGCTTCCTATGAGAAATTGAAGTTGAAAAAGTATAGAATAAGGTGCGGCCCAAAGTCTTCACTGTATGCTACAATGAGATCAAACAAACATAGAAGATAACTAGCAGCTCAAAGTCTTTCAAGTATCTTCCACTCACAAACATAAACACAATTCCAAAGACAATATTGCAGTCCAAAGTCTACAAAATCAGATTTGGAGCACCTTCTAAACACCTGAATCTCACGCTATGATTCAACCACATGCACAAAATAATGTAATAGAATAGACGTAAGAACAATTCTAAAACATCATGAACTTGATCCAAGACAAAGATTGGATGCCAACTTGCTTTCTTTGTATTGATTGAAAAATGATTTACAATGTGAACTCAAAGTTTCAATTTACTTTTCAAAATGGCAGCACTTCGCTTCAGTAGATAAAAGATACTAATTACAAAAGAGCCCCTCTTTATCTATAGGGAGAGGCTATAAGTGAAAATAATAAATTTACAACTAATTTGACTTATTCAAAATCAGAGTTCTAATTGACTTAGGACTCTGTCTCATAACTTCACATAATCTGATTTTACAAAAGGACATAAAGTTTGTCATCTACAAATTACAAAATGCATAACTAAAGCATGGAAAATAGACTAAGTGTCCATAGACACTCCTTCATCATCTAGATCCTTCTCCAAAAATTCTTCATATCTCTTCATGATGGCCTAGACTTCATTACTGTCGGGCCCTAGTGTATGTTTGGAGATGGTAAACACTTGGGTGATGAAATCCGTGAGGGTGTCAGGCACACTCTTATGCTTATTCAATATATTCTGCACTCTATTAAGAGTTGTCTGGAATTTTGTCAACATGTCAATTGAAACCAATGTGAAGACTTTTGTTTCTACCTCTGTTTGTATCGAGTTGATAAACTATTGAATAACTGCATCTTCTAGGAGTGTTTGTTGGTTATCATTAAGTATGTGGCAATGAAGCTTACCCAGTTCATCTGAAATATCTAATCTTTTACTTTCTCCCCTTTTTAAATCCTTGTTCAAATCATGAATCAGGCCTTCAATGATTTCTTTCTTGTGAATCATGGTCTCCCTGTATTCTACATATTTATTTCAGTTTGGGATTACCCCATACTAACCCAACACTTCTATTTTGAAGTGCCATAGCTTATTCCATGAGTCCAAGTCTTGTTCAACGAGCTGCATATGTTGAGAAAGAATCTCAAGTATTTGGCTGATTTCTTTTCCCACTTTACCCAGGTCATTATAAAGTTTAATTGATGACTTTATCAGCTGTGAACCTTGGGCAAGTATTCTTTTGATCCAGGTATCAACTACCTGACCCTTAGCACCAATCCTCTTAGCCTTTTGGATGGCTTCATTCTTTGTACTAATCCCAACAAGTTCCACCTACTCTGATGATTGTTCTATCTGCAGAAGTATTGATTTGAACTGATCCACTTGTACCTGGAGTGGGTCTTTAATCACCTTCTCTCTATCATATCTGTCTAGCAATGCAGACAATTGTGCCAACAAATCATCTTTTGTACTTTCATGTGTCTGCATGCCAAGCTCAACTCTTGATATAGTGTAATCTTCAGCCTGAACATTTGTGATACTCTTATTAGATAGAGGCACATCTACCAGAGCATATTTATTTCTTGATGCATCAATAGGTACCCTAGATAATGTCTTGTCTTTTTTAGTTGCCTTTGAATTTACTGGAACTAGCTGACCAAAGTCAAAATCTTTAGGTGACACAACTTCTTTCTTTATTTTTGACTTTTGGGTCATTAGCCATGGTGGAAGGACAAAAGAATCAACTCCTATTTCTATAATCATAGTTTGATAGGACATAGGATGAACTATAGGTTCTTTTGACACAGGTGGAATGGAAGAATATTGTATTGGTGCAGACATGAGTGGAGTGTGAGTAACAATGGCTAGAGTTTGTGTTTGTACTGCAGTACGATTGACATTAACAGTCACTTTGGAAGATGTAGAGGCCAAGAAACTTTCAAACTCAGACTATGTTTTTGGATCAATCATTGATATGGGAATATCAGATGAACTAGGCATGGATGAAAGAGAAACACAAACATTATCAACATTATCAAGAGGTTGATCAAACAATGAGTCATTATTGGGTGTTGAGGGAGATGAATTAACAGAGTGAATTGATACACTGGATGACTAAGGATTAATGGAAATAGATGGTAACTATTGTGCACTTGATGATATGGGAGCCATAGGGGCTTGAACATTAGAGGAATGAGGAGGTGTCACTTGTGTAGATTTAGCTTGAGAATTGACTAGGTGTTCTTGTAACTCTTCTTCAGTTGTCTGCTCTTGATAAATATCTAGTTGTGTAGATGTTCCTTCCTTTTCCTTCTTACCTTTATCTCCTATTTTGAAAACAAACTTAAGCCTTTTATCACTAGTAGGAGTATCCTCATTATTATTTGTCTTCAATTCCTCTTTCTTCCCTAGAGATCCATCTGTCTACTCCTCCTCTAAACCTGTTTTGAAAGCTTTCAACTTTATACCTTTCTTTTGTAGCCAAACATTTGTATTAGTAAGAATTTTCTAAAATCTTTCTCTAACTGAGATCATCTCTTTTTGTGACCATTGGATTATAGGAAGAGGGGTGTCTGCAATCTTATTGCCCATATATATAGCCTTGACTATATCTCCTTCATCTTGCATATCCTCTAGAATATCAGCCAATTTGAAATCTCTAACTTGATCCAAGGAAAGTCAGCTATAGTCCATCCTCCTCATATCTTCCTCTATTCTACATTCAATCCAAACATATTTAGCCTTATGTACATGAATGTAATTACCTTTCAATTTGTCCTTCATCCCTTGGTAATCAAAGTCCAATCTTTTCCTGTATCTCTTTAAGGTAATCCACTACAATTCTATCTCCATGGCTTTGGATTTAGGAGTTATAGAAATTCCATATCTACCAATTTTAAATTGAAACTTAAAGCCACCTCTGTGTGATCCAGCTTTCTTCATATGTACATCCATAACTTGTTTGTATAATTCCATTAGAATCAATCTATCCCCTAGATACCTTGGAAGCATGTATGGTTGTCCACTAAAATAACCAACTCTGATGTAGGTGAAAGTGGGGTATTATAAGAATATGCATCCAAACTTCTTTACTTGTTCCCATGCCTCATCTCATACCCTCTTCTTCTCAAGGTCTTTCTCCAACATGTAGATGTAGTTGTAGAAGAATGCATCATTTACCGTTCTAAAATGTTTGATGATCTTCTTTAGGATTAACTGGGGATAGTACTCATATACAGGAACTACTCTCTTGTCTCCTTCTAATGTAAGTCCTAGGAAATGTTTCGTAGATGTAACAACATATACCAAGTATGAAGTCATGTAGAACTTCAATGTTGTTAATACGTTTGACAATTATTCACAAATGGAATCACTAATTTGCTGCCCCCACCATATCTTCTTATTTCCCTTCTTTATGACATGAATGTATTGATACATCCATTCCTTAAAGGTATTTGATGTAGGAAGGACTTTTGCTTTTCTAAGTAGGGTTATGTGATCACCTAGTTCTTTGATGAACTCACTCATGAAGATGTTCTTAGGCCATCTTGAGATTGTAGGCCTAGGAGTCTTGAGCCATCTAGTGTTGATGATTCTCGTTCACTTATCTGTATGAGTCTCATAGTGCTTTTGTGCCTCCTCAATTGTAAGATCAACATAATCTTCAATATCTAGACACCTAAAGACTGTGTCAAAGAAATTGGCATCCAATTGTATGATAACCTTACCATTTGCATCATATATGCTTTTGGTATCTTTGTCAAATCTTCTTGCCATAACCAATATGAAATCGGGGTTCTGTGCAGACACTGGAAACGTGTAGACCAAGTGAAGATCACTATTTAGAATGCATTGCATGTGCATTGGTACTGGCTACTGATTCACCCTCTCCAAGAATTCAAACATATCCACATGTCTAATCTATGTATCCTTGATGTCATCAATGGTTGACTCTACAGAGGTCACCGGAACGACACCTTGAAATTTGTACTTCATCTTCTTCTTTGGAGAGGATTCAAACATCTGATAAACAACTATAAAAATTTGACTTCTTAGAAATTTCTTAGTGTTAGAAAAATTTCATGCATTTCGCCTTTGTACAATTGTAGGAAAAACAACACTTCCACACTTAGAAAATTTCATTTGCAATACTGGAAAAAATCTCCCATTTGAGTGCTTAGTAAAATTTCCAGTGTTGGAAAATTTCAGGCAGATGAGATGCACATCGGAGAGAAATATCTGATTTGCATCCCTTCAAATAATTGGTATGACTTAGTGATGTAGGAGCATCCCCGGTTCAAGAGCAATCTTTCATCAACCAAAAAAATTTGCATTTCATTTTGTTTTCTTTCATTTTCCAGTTCAGTACAGTCAATTTAGTCAAGAGTAGTTTCTGTATTTTAGTTTGCATTATGTTGCAGTTTCATTTTAGACCTTGTGGAACTAGACTTACCATCTAGACATCTTTATTCACATCATATCCAAAATTTAGATCATTTGGATCAATTTTTGGAAAGTTATCTCTATTAGAAGATCGACTGTTTTCTCATAATAGAGAATTCAGATAGTCTCAGACAATCAGTGGAAGGAGAGACTTGTAGAGCACTTCCATGACTTGTGGAGCTAAAAGAAACATCACTCAAGATAGTTTCAGTCTTGGCTGACCTTCCCTGAGATCCACACATTGTTTCATTCACTTGCGGAGGATTCCCATCTGTTTAGGTTTGACCTATCCGTGTACACACATTACATCTCTTTCATTGGAATTTGTAATCTTTCTAGGCCAACATAGAGGCTTCTTGTGATCCATAGATGATATATATTAATGTAATAGATGCATAGGAAAATAGTTAATCAGTGATAGATAGATCATAAGTTAGATTTTCTTCTGTAAGGTGCTTCAAAGCCATATCTTGTAACTGGAGAATCAGGCCTACGAGCCCTAATCTATAAGCTTGCATGTTGCTGAAATGTTTGTATTTTTAATCTATGATTTACTGAATGACTAAATCTGCATTATATTCTATAATTGAATTGCTTCTATTGTGTTTACTCTGTTGCAAGTATGTGCCTAAGCGGTGTTGTCATTGGTGTTAACTGTATCCTATTCCATTACTTGTTCAGAAGACTTGTATGTTGAGGATATTGAGAAAATTAGCCTCTCCATAAGAAACAAGTAAGCCACAGAGAAGCGCAGCACATATAGTTAGTTGTATGTTGAAGAACAGTTTGGTAAACTGCTCCGCATTTGTTCCTGCTTGAAGATCGTGGTCTGTGGATTGGAAGTAAGTTAGAGGTATGTCTAAGGATGCTACATTTCATTTCTAAGCCATCTGAATGAATATCTGAGTGAGTTGTGTTCACCAGAGTGAAACCTACTCTTTTTGGAAGTTCAGTTGAGACAGGAAGATAGTATTTGGCTTTGCATTCCTCCACAAGAAAGTATTTTTCTATACAGTTCTAGAAGGAAGTATGGGATGATGATAAGTGCCTATAGTTGCAATGGTTCGTGGTTTTGTGGTCCATAAGCTATCTTTCTTTTATGACAGTTGAAGACAATAAAGTTCATGTACTTCGGTGAGAAGATTCCTATGAATAAAGTGGTTAAAGTTTGTGTGGTTTCTCCTGATGATTATAGCGTGCTTGTGGATGTCTCCTAATCATGTTCCTATCTAGACTTTGGTCCGCGTTAAGAAATTGAGATGGTGTGTGAATATTGTTCCCAGATAACATAGTGTGTAACCAGTCTTGGCCGACCTAGTTGATCCCAGTAATTGTGGAGATCTCTAGAAGATTGTGGAAGCGTGTTGTGGCATGGAAGATCGTGTTTGAGTCCCAGCTAAGGCATGATGTGATCTGCATTTCATTCCCTTGGCATGATGTTGCAATAGGTCAGGACCTATTTTGTAAATGTTTTTAATACCGACCTTGGAGATTGTTCTAATGGTTGATGTCGACCTTGATGATCATTCCAAGGTTGATGTAGTGTATAAATACTTGTAGCTAAGTCATGGAAAAGTTGTCCTTGAGTGAAAATGAGAATATATTAAGAAAGGTCCAAAGGTAGAGTAGAGAAGAGGCAGAGGAAAGAAGAGGAAGAGCAGAGCAGAGGAAGAGCAGGGCAAAAGAAGAGTAGAGTTGAGGAATTGTTTATTCACAATAAAGAAAGGTGTTCATCATGACAGTGAATTTGGCAGTAAGCCACCAGTAGGGTTTAACAACCCTTACTGTAATCTTTCTAGGTTTAGGGTTGAGGCAGTGAGCCTTCTAGACCTAGTTGTTCTTCATGGCAGTAAGCCAATATGTTTAGGCCCATGGGGTGACCAAGCCTGAACATCACTATTTCAAGATTGCAATATATATTGAGAGTTAATCCTCTCCATGGTTTTTCCCCACCTTGGGGTTTTCCACGTAAATTGGGTGTCTCTTGTGTTTGATGTTGTTAAGTTTATGATTTCATGCACTCATTGTTAAATCATAATAATTGTGGATAAGTGATGAATGTTTAATTGTAGAAAATGTTTAAGTTTTTTGTGATAACCAATTCATCCTCCCTCTCAGTTGTTCGGTGCATAACAACAATTGGTATCAGAGCCAAGTTCCTCTGAAGAACATTTAATAGCTTGAGGAAGATCCAAAATGTATTACAAGAAGGAAGCACCACATTTTGATGGAACTAATTATAGTCTTTGGAAGGGTCAGATGAAAAGCCCTCTTCTTTCTCTTGGTATCAAAGTTTGGAAAGCTGCAGAAATAGAATACACCATACCTCAAAATGGTCCGATGACTAAAGATGAAATCAAAGAATATGAGATAGATATCAAGGCAAGGGATGCTCTACTAAGCTCATTAACCAACTCGATGCTGTTGAAAGTGGTAGATCTTGAAACCGCAAATAAGGTATGGGAAAGTTGAAAAATCTGTATGAAGGAGATGACTCTGTGAAGGAAGCTAAGTTACAAAGTCTGAAAGTGAAATATGAAAGCTTGAAGATAAACAATGATGAAAACATATCAGAATTTATGCAAAGAGTTGATGAACTTGTTACAGGGATAAAAGCCATAGGTGGAACTTGAGAGGAACCTCCTGCAACAATATAATGAAAAATGCACGAAATAATAGAAATAGCAAAAACACAGAAGGAATTTATTGATTGCAGTCCACTTCGTTGGGGCAACCTCCTTTGAGCAAGCTTAATACAATAAATTTGTGGATGCCTTCATTGGCCTCAAAATGTACTTATATACTAAGTCTAATCTAAACAACTATTACTCCCCATGAATGTGGGATAATACAATATACTCACAGGACGAATTACAAAGCATATGCATCCAACAACAATATACTAACAAAGTTAAGAGGAGGGTTAAACACGGGTTCCTAACATCCCCTCCCCCCTTAGAAAAGCTTTGTCCTCAAAGCTTAAGATGTGGAAATTGTTGTTGAATCTAAAGGAGTGGTTCCCATGTAGCATCCTCTGGTTGCATTCTGTGCCACTGAATTAATACCTCTATGAGGGATCGAGAGCAAAGCTGACAAGTGTGCCTGTCAAGGATTGTCTCCAGCTCCAAAATGATGGATCCTTCATTATCCAGTTATGGTGAAATAGTTTGTGCTCTGATGTTGGTGCCAAGAACTTTCTTTAGACAAGAGACATGAAATACTAGATGAACGTGGGAAGGAGGAAGCTCAAATTTATAAGCAACTAACCCAATCTTCTTAAGAACCTTATATGGCCCATAAAACTTTGGAGCCAGCTTATGAGACCCTTTGAGTTTTAGGGATGATTTCTTGTATGGTTGTAGATGAAGAAAAACGATATCACCTACTTGAAAAGTACACTCATAATGGTGCTATTCAGCTTGTTGTTTCATTTGATTTTTGGCCATGTGAAGATTGTCCTGCAAGATGCGAAGAATTTGATCTCAGGTTCGGAGAACCGTGTCGACTGCCTGAACTGGTAAACTTCTGGGGGTGTATGGAAGGAGTACTGGTGATGCCTGACCATAGACTGCTTCATATGGAGTCATTGTAGATGTAGTGTGGTAGGAGGTATTGTACCACCATTCAACAAGAGGGAGCCACTTTGCCCACTGATGCTATTGTTCTGAGGTGAAGCAATGAAGATACATTTCTATACATTTGTTGATAATTTTAGTCTGACCATTTGTTTATGGGTGATACCTTGAACTCATCTTCAGTTTGGTGCCAGTGTGTTGAAATAATTCTGTCCAAAAATGTCTGGTGAAAGTTGCATCATGATTTGAGACAATGGAAGAAGGGATGCCATGAAGATGGAAGATCTAGTCCATGAAAATTTCTGTGACTGAGGAGGTGGTATAGGGATGGCTGAGGGCATGAAAATGACTATATTAGAGAGGTGAGCAACCACATCTAAGATTACTGTCTTCCCTCCAGATTTAGAGAGCCCCTCAATGAAATCCATAGAAATATCTGTCCAAATTCTTGTAGGGATGGGCAAGGGTTCGAGCAATCTAGGAAGGAGTTTTGTTTCATTCTTGTTGCATTGGCAGGTATCACATTCAACCACCATATATTGAATTGCCCTTTTCATTCCCTTCCAAAAGAAGTTACGCTGTGCCCAATCATAAGTTTTGAGGAACCTAGAGTGCCCTACTAATGGAGAAGCATGGAGTTCATAGAAGACAACTTGTTGAAGATCTATGCTCTAGGGAAGCACCATACGACCCTTGTATCTTAGAGAAGCACCATCCAAAGAGTAATGTGGTACAACAGAAGGGTTATTGACCAACTGTTGGATGATTTGAGATAATGAAAAGTCATTGACATAGCCCTGTTGGATAGATTCCAACCAATTTGGAACAAGCATAGAAATAGCTGAAAGAGAAGCTTGGTCATCAAATGTGCGAGAAAGAGCATCCACTACAATATTGTCCTTACCCTTCTTGTAAGTGATCTCATAGTAATAACCCATGAGTTTTCTAACCCATTTTTGTTGTACTGGGGGGGAGACCTGTTGTTCCAAGAAATATTTCAAACTCTGGTGATTAGTCTTGATGTAGAAATGATTCCCTAGTAGGTATGGCTGCCACTTCTGTACTGCATTCAAAATAACCATCATTTCCTTCTCATATGTAAAGAATACTAAATTCCTACTAGAAAGGGCTTTGCTGGTGAATGCAATGGGATGTTCATCTTAAAGGCGAACAACACCAACTCCATTACTGCAAGCATCACTCTCAATAGTGAAGGTCTTGGAAAAATCTAGCATAGCTAGAACATGTGTAGTACACATAGCTTGTTTTAGTTTTTCAATTGCACACTTAGTAGCATGTGTCCATGTAAAAGCATCCTTTTTCAACGTAGCTGTTAATGGAGCTATAATCTTCCCGTAATCCTTGACAAACTTGCCATAGTAGCCAGTCAGTCCCAAAAACCATGGAGGCTCATGAGTGTTTGAGGATGTGACCAATTTTTCATGGCATCTATTTTTGTAGGATCCACTCGAACCCCTTGGGATGAAACAATATGCCCGAGATACTCCACTTCTTCCTGGCCAAAAACACATTTAGACTATTTTGCATAGAGATGATGATTAGAGAGAAGTTGTAGTACAAGATCCAGATGTTGGAGATGCTCAGCCCATGTTTTACTATAGATGAAGATATCATCGAAGAAGACTAGAATGAATTTCTACACGTAGGGTCTGAATATTT
The DNA here is from genome assembly GCA_027924645.1 of Cunninghamia lanceolata. Taxonomy (NCBI): domain Eukaryota; kingdom Viridiplantae; phylum Streptophyta; class Pinopsida; order Cupressales; family Cupressaceae; genus Cunninghamia; species Cunninghamia lanceolata. The sequence continues at coordinate 5,307,249 of BSBN01000429.1, read as the reverse complement.
TATTCATTAATGCTTGGAATGTTGAAGGAGTATTAGTGAGGCCAAAGGGCATGACCAAAAACTCATAGTGGCCATCATGCATGTGAAAAGCCATTTTAGGAATATCATCATCATGAACCCAAATTTGGTGATACCTAGAATGGAGATCCAACTTGGAGAAAAAATGAGCACCATGAAGCTCATCAACAATAGGAATCAGAAACTTATCCTTGATTGTGATGTGATTAAGTGCTCGGAAGTCAATACAGAGGTACCATGACCCATCTTTTTTCCAGACAAGAAGAACTGGTGAAGAAAAGGAATTGATAATAGGGCAAATAATACCTTGCTTCAGTAAGTCTCAAACAAGCATATTAATCTCCGTCTTTTGGTGAAATGGGTAGTGGTAGGGCCTGATGTTGGGAGGAATGCTTCCATGAAGGAGCTAAATATGGTGGTCCTCTAGTCATGAAGGTGCAAATCCCACTAGTTCGGCAAAGACACATGCATACCTATCCAAAATTTGTTGTAGATCTGAAGGAGTAGTGGAGACCACTGATGGTTGCATGTGAATGGAATGGAGCTAAGTGATGAAACCATGTGAATTCTTCTTAAGAAGCTTTTCCATGCGATGTGAACTAATGATGCTGAGAGACCTTGGTTGTAAGCCCTTCAATGTGTGTTTTTTCCCATTGTCTAAAAACTATATCCAAAGTTCAACAAAATCCCATAAGATGGGTCCAAGTGTGCATATCCATTGAGCACCCAAAACCACATCATATCCACCTAAGGGCAAGGAAAACATGTCAGAGCGCAGGTTATAATCTCAAATAGAGATACACACATTACGACACTTCCCTTTGCAAGGTAATGTGCCCCCATTGGTAATCATGACTTCAAAGCTGGAGCAAGGATGGACAAAACAATCAGCCTGTTTGGCGATCCAAGGATCAATGAAGTTATGAGTGCTACCAGAATCAATGAGTATTGTAAGAGGGAGATTCTTGAAGTAACCCTTGACCCACATGGTTTGTGGGGTGGTGACTCCTGCTAAAGCATGGAGAGAGATCTCTGGGTGGTCATCCTGAGAAGTAGGGTCAACAGGTGGCTGGTGAGTTTCGACCTGATCATCTACTGTATCCTAAGCATCTTCATAAACTTCAGTTGTAGATGGAGAATCCACATCCAAGAGATAGAGCTTTTGCTCAAGACATCTATGTCCCCAAGTGATTTTATCATCACAATTATAACCAAGCCCTTTTTCTCTACGTGCCCACATCTCCACTTCAGTCAAATGCTTGATAGGAGTTGTTCTAGGAGCTAGCGTGATTGGAGATCTTTGGGAACCCATATTTTTGAATGGAACAAAATTGGATTTGGAGCGCTGTGGAGCTGTGATCTTGTCCTCTACCAACTTAGCCAACCTTAGGGCTTCCATCATTGTGCTGGGATAGAACATTTTAACCTCAAATCAGATTGCATCCTTCAGACCACTGACAAAACAAATCCACAAGAATTCATCAGACAATCCCTTTGTGTGATTGGCTAGTTTTTCAAATTCTGTCTGATATTCTCTCACAGTGCCAATTTGGTGAAGTTTAGTGAGTGCTCCTGTGAAGTCATCAAAAGCACTAGGGACAAATTGTTGCAAAAGGAGTTCGCAAAAATCTATCCATTTTGGCTCTTCATGAGCCTTGATGTACCAATGGAACCATTGAAGGTCTTCATGTTCCAAATGAAAGGATGCAAGTGGGACTTTGTTGACATCAAAAGTATTATGCAAACTAAAATATTGTTCTACCTGGTATATCCATCTAGCTGGATCATGACCATTAAAGCAAGGAAAATCAAGCTTCGGCCCATGAAAATTTCTGGAAGAAGAGAATCCAATGTCTGCAGAAGACTTTGGCTGCCATTGATTGTTCATGGCTGAATGCTAAAGATTGAGGCCAAGAACTTTTTCATCCAGATCTTGGAGTTTGGTCTTGAGGGTTGAAAGTTCATCCTCCATGTTTTTTTCTCCTGTGCGGGTGACAACCATAGCCAAGAGATTATTTTTTTTGGGAATGGGTCGAAAAACAAAAATGAAAACTTTTTTAGTAAAGAAAAATTTGGATTTGGGAAAAACTCTGATGGGTAATTGGGGTTTGACTAGGTTTTGGACACTTTCTGAGGGATGGGGAAGTAGAAAATGGGGATTTCAGAAGTGGGGTGAAAGAATGGGAAAATTTGTCCAAGAGGGACAAAGGAGCAGAAATAGGAAATGAACACTATGGCAAAATTTGAAGGCTAATGGGTGAGAATAGAAGAAGTTATGGCAAACCCTAAAAATAGACAAATGTGGGATTTCTGGCTTCGATAAGTGGAATTTGGGATAGGGTCCTCAAGGAAGGAAATATGTATAATGAAATTTCAGGGGTTCCAGTGAATTTTGAGAGGAAATGGGGCTAAAGCAAGGAATATATGGTGAAAAAATAGATTTGCAAATGACGATAGATTGAATCTGTGATTTGCCGACTGGCAATGGATATGGGCCCTAGGTATGTTCGGCTGCCTAAAGGTTTAGGGGAGTCACTTAGCCACCAATGTTGTCTAATGACTTACGTATTGGGGCAGTACCCTTCACTCCATGGCTTAGGTAAAACTGATAACCGCTTTGCCACAAACGACAACTCTTTGTTTACCTCACAGATGAGAACTAGTCAATCAAGTAGGTGCCATTGCCCTTTTCACTGGCAGGTCCTCTCAATGGGCCAGCTACTTCGGGGTTCCTGTTGTACTCCTCACAATGAGTTTTAGGGCTATGCCTAGGCGCTTCCCACAGTTAAGTAGATAGGGTTATTCCCTAATCCAAACTTGCAATTGAAATGAACAATACAGATGCAAAAAAGAAAGAACTACTGCAATAATCACAATGCCTGGAGGCCACTCCAGAAAAAATTTGGTAGAAATTCCACTCAGTGAGCCCAAGAAAGTGCTCTGATACTAGATGAGAGGAACCTCCTGCAACAATATAATGAAAAATGCATGAAATAATAGAAATAACAGAAACATAGAAGGAATTTATTAATTGTAGGCCACTTCGAGGGGGTAACCTCCTTTGAGCAAGCTCAATACAATAAATTCGTGGATGCCTTCACTGGCCTCAACATGTACTTATATACTAAGTCTAATCTAAACAACTATTAAATGTGGGATAATACAATATACTCATGGGATGACTTACAAAGCATATGTGTCCAACAACAATATACTAACAAAGTAAAGAGAAGGGTTAAAGAGGGGTTCCTAACAAAACTCTCGATGAAAAGGAAATTGTCACGAAAATACTCAAATCTCCGCCCAAGTCCTACTGTCACAAGGTGGCTGAAATTAAAAAATTCATGCAAGTAAAACCCATTAATAGGGATCAGTTACTTGGTACGCTTAGTGCTTTTGAAATGAGGGAGTTAGATGATGCTCTGCCAAAAGTTGAGACTATCTTCAAAGCCAGTACTCCTAGAAGTACTACCAGATCAGAAAAGTATAAGGTAGAATTTGATGATGAGATAGATGAAGTTGAATCTAACTTTGTGGATAGGCAACAAAGAGGATCCGGTAAGTATAAAGGAAAATTACCTTTCAAATGTTTTTCCTATGGTAAAGCAGGTCATTTTGCTTCCAGATGTCCTGAAAGAATTGAAAGAAATAGAAGATATGAGAATAGGCCTAGGACCCAACATAAGTGTTATTATGTTGAAGATTTTGATGATGAAGAAGGAGTATCAGACAATGGTGAACTAGATAATGCTAATTCCTCTATAAATGAATGCTTGTTCATTGCTATTAAGGAAGATCTTGTGTCTACTAATTCTTCTAACTGTATGAAGGAAGAAAAACTAGTACTAGTGGAAAGTGCTTTGGCTACCTAGGTCATCAAGGACAAAGATGAATGGGTTATTGATAGTGGTTGCTCTCACCACATGAATGGTGACAAAAGTAAGTTTGTAAGTTTGGAAAGATATGATGGTGGATTGGTTAGGTTTGGAGATGACACAACTGGTAGGATTTTTGGAAAAGATCTATTTATTTTGATGGAAAGCATAATACTAAAGATGTCTTGTATGTGAAAGGATTAAAGCACAATCTTCTGAGTGTGGGTTAGATGTGTGACAAGGGCTATGACTTAAGCTTCAAGGACAATGGATGCAAGACTAGGGAAAGCTTCGGAATAGTCATTGCAACTAGTAAGAAGACCAGAGGTAATATCTATCACTTGAAAGGAACCGAGAACTATTGCTTGTTGACTCAGATTGATGAAAGTTGGTATGGCATAGAAGATTGTGTCACATAAATTTTGATAATATTATGAAGATAAGTACTGCACATATTGTTAGAGATTTGCCTAAGCTTGTGAAGCCTGCTAATCCAGTTTGCAAGGAGTGTCAATTTGGGAAACAAATAAGAACAAGTTTCAAAAGAAAGGATCAATCAGTTGGAGGACTACTTGAGCTAGTGCATATAGATTTGTATGGACCTACTAGAGTAAGAAGTTTGCAAGGAGATAGGTATTTCATGTTACTCATTGATGATTATTCTAGAATGACTTGGGTCACCTTTTTGAAAGAGAAAGCTGAAGCTCTAGATAAATTCAAGGCATTTAAGGCAATGGTTGAAAATGAGATGGATTTGAAAATCAAATGTTTGAGATCTGATAGAGGAGGAGAGTTCACATCAAATGAGTTCAATTTCTTTTGTGAAGATCATGGAATAAAGAGATAGCTATCTGCACCCAGAACTCCACAAAAAAATGGATTTGTTGAAAGGAAAAATAGAACAGTTCAAGAAGCTGCTAGAACTGTGATGAAGGAAGATCATCTTCCAGAAGCATATTGGAGAGAGGCAATTCACACTGCAGTATATATCCTAAACAAAGTTCAAGTAAAAGGTAACAGTTTAAAAACTCCCTATGAATTGTGGCATGGTAGAGTTCCTACTGTGAAATATTTCAAAGTCTTTGGTAGCAGATGTTATATCAAAAGAAAAGAAGATTTAGGCAAGTTTGGTAATAGATGTGATGAAGGAATCTTCCTTGGTTACTCCACCAAGAGTAAGGCCTACCGGTGCTATAATAAGAGGTTGAATAAAATCATTGAAAGTGCAAATGTCAAAGGTGATGAGTGTAAAGAAAGGTCTTTAGAACCAAGTGGATATGAGTCAGATGATCTAGATGTTTCATAAGTGGTGCAACATGAAGACAACACAGATGAAGAAGAACAAGCTCCGGTAAGTGCTACCAAAAATCCAAGATATGTAAGAATTAGTCATTCTAAAAATCAAATAATATGAGATAAGAGCAAAGGGATCTAACCTGAAGAAAAGCTATAGAAGAACAAGTAAATTTCTATCTGATCTCTAAGACTGAACCTAAAACTATGGATGAGGCATGCAAGGATGAGAATTGGATAAAGGCCATGGAAGAAGAATTGATGCAGATAGAGAAGAATTAGACTTGGGATCTTGTTCCCAAACCATCAGACAAGAATGTAATTGGTACAAAGTGGGTCTTTAGAAACAAAATAAATGAGAATGGTGAAGTGGTAAGAAACAAAGAAAGATTGGTATGCAAAGGCTACGCTCAGGTTGAAGGAATAGACTTTGAAGAAACTTTTTCTCTAGTAAAAAGGATTGAAGCAATAAGGATGTTTCTAGCTTTTGCAACATACAAAGATTTCAGGGTTTATCAAATGGATGTGAAGTCTACCTTCTTAAATGGAGAGTTGGAAGAGGAAGTCTATATTGAACAACCAGAATGATTTTAGTCATTAGAACAAGGGGACATGGTATGTAGATTGAATAAAGCATTGTATGGATTGAAGCAAGCTCCTAGGGAATGGTATGCACGGTTGGACATGTACCTGATACAAATAGGGTTCAGTAAAGGTATGTGCTCAATTTTTTCTAGAGAAATGCAAAGTGAATTTGAAATGTTTATGTTTGGGGAGATAAACTTATTTTTAGGTCTGCAAATAAGGCAATTAGACAAGGATATCTTCATTTTGCAGTCCAAGTATGTGAAAGAGTTGTTAAAGAAATTTGGGATGGGAGACTCTAAACTAGTATGCACATATATGATAACTGGGTGTAAGTTGAGCAAATATGATAACTCACCCATGGAAGACCATAAAAAGTATAGATCTATGATTGGAGGATTATTTTATCTGACTCAAACCAGACCTGACATAGTGCATGTAGTGTGTCTTGTGGCAAGATTTCAGGCAGAACCCAAGGAATCACATGTGATGGCAGTCAAGAAAATTCTAAGATATTTAAAAGGCACAATAGATTATGGTTTGTGGTACCCCAGGGATAGTGACTTTGTTCTCAGTGTATATATTGATGTAGATTGGGTTGAAGATGTGGATGACAAAAAAAGCACAAGTGGAGGTGCATTCTTCTTGGGAAAAAGATTAGTATCTTGGTTGAGCAAGAAATATGATTCTATATCCCTGTCTACTACTAAAGTAGAATACATTACAACAGCATGTAATTGCACTCAATACAAATGCCAATCAATATATCAAAGAATGTAATGATGCATTCAAGGACAAAGCACATATCCATTAGGTATCATTTTTACCAAGCCTTTGCCCAAGGATACTTTTGAGTATCTCAGAGAAAAGTTAGGGGTCATCACCCCTCCTACTCTAAAGTAAGATGCACAATGGTGCATCTTTCTAGAGGTGTTTAGAGGTCTAGATTGATGCTTTTTAGGGCTACTTCTAAGCAGGAGTAGTCAGAAAGTTCAGAGGAGAGATTAGATCAGAGCAGAAGAGTGCAAGTATGTGCCCTTTGCCATTGATGTCAAAGGGGGAGAGAAGTCATGTGAAAAACTTAGAGTGCAGATGTGTAAGAGAAAGGGGGAGAATTTTAGAGAAAGGAAAAGTGCAAGTGTATAAAGAGAAAGGGGGAGAATATTTTCTTGATGTTTGTTGCAGTTTTTCACATCATATTATGCCATCAATGACAAAGGGGGAGATTGTTGCAAGTATGTGCCTAATCGGTGTTATCATTGATGTCGACATATTCTTATTGTCATTGGTGTCAACTGTATCCTATTCCATTACTTGTTTAGAAGACTTGTATTTTGAGGATATTGAGAAAATTAGGCTCTCTAGAAGAAACAAGTAAGCCACAGAGAAGTGCAGTACAAACAATGAGTTGTATGTTGAAGAACAGTCAGGTAAACTGCTCCGCATTTGTTCTTGCTTGAAGATCCTAGTCTATGGATTGGAAGTAAGTTTGAGGTATGTCTGAGGATGCTACATTTCAGGTTTGAGCCATCTGCATGAAGATCTGAGTGAGTTGTGTTCACCAGAGTGAAACTTGCTATTTATGGAAGTTCTGTTGAGACTTGAAGATAGTATTTGGCTCTGCATTCCTCTGCAAGAAAGTCTTTTTCTATGCAGTTCTAGAAGGATGTCTAGGATGATGATAAGTGCCTATAGTTACAATGGTTCATGGTTTGGTGGTCCACAAGCTATCTTTCTTTTATGATAGTTGAACACAATAAAGTTCATGTACTCTAGTGTGAAGATTCCTGTGAATAAAGTGGTTAAGGTTTGTGTGGTTGCTCCTGATGATTATAGCATGCTTGTGGATGTCTCCTAATCATGTTCCTATCTAGACTTTGGTCTGCGTTAATAAATTGAGATGCTGTGTGAAGATTGTTCCCAGATAACGTAGCATGTAACCAGTCTTGGCGGACCTGGTCAATCCTAGTGATTGCAAAGATCTCTAGAAGATTATGGAAGCATGTTGTAGCATGGAAGATTGTGTTTGTCCCAGCTAAGGCATGACGTGATCCACATTTCATTCCCTTTGCATGATGTTGCAATAGGTCAGGACCTATTTTGTAAATTTTTGTAATACTGACCTTGAAGATTGTTCCAATGGTTGATGCCAACCTTGATGATCATTCCAAGGTTGATGTAGTGTATAAATACTTGTAGCTGAGTCATGGAAAAGTTGTCCTTGAGTGAAAATGAGAATATATTAAGAAAGGTCCAAAGGAAGAGTAGAGAAGAGGCAGAGGAAAGAAGAGGAAGAGAAAAGCAGAGCAAGAACAGGGCGAAGGAAGAGTAGAGTTGAGGAATTATTTATTCACAATAAAGAAAGGTGTTCATCATGGTAGTGAATTAAGTAGTAAGTCACCAGTAGGGTTTAACAACCCTTATTGTAATCTTGCTAGGTTTAGGGTTGAGGCAGTGAGCCTGCTAGACCTAGTTGTTCTTCATGGTAGTAAGCCAGTATGTTTAGGCCCGTGGGGTGACCAAGCCTGAACATCACTATTTCAAGATTGCAATATATATTGTGAGTTAATCCTCTCTGTGGTTTTTCCCACCCTTGGGGTTTTCCACATAAATCTGGTGTCTCTTGTGTTTGATGTTGTTAAGTTTTTGATTTCATGCACTCATTGTTAAATCATAATAATTATGGATAAGTGATGAATGTTTAATTGTAGAAAGTGTTTAAGTTTTTGTGACAACTGATTCACCCCCCCTCTCAGTTGTTCGGTGCATATCAACATACTCTTGCTGCACGGTTTGGACTATTCACTTTGTGGACCCTCCTAACCGTGACTGCACAAAGTGGTATCGGAGAGAAGTTTGAATCCATTGGGAGTGAAGTGAGAAGGAGTTCTATAAGATCTTGTTGTGAATAGATCGTCGAATCTGAGGCAGGCTACTTGTGTTGTCAACTGATTGCTGATTATGAGGTAGTTGTCACCTTGTAGATCACCGAATTTGAGGGAGTTACACTTGATCCTAGGAAGAGATGCCACCAAGGAGAATACTTGTTGTTGGTATTATGGCTAGAAGAATGGATGAGTTGATGGAAATGATGAAAACAATACGAGTTCACTTGGACGCTGTTGAAGAAGATCGAAGAAGAGGACTTACACCTTGACCTAATGTTGAAAGTGATGATGAAGAATTTCAATCTACTGATCAAAATGAGGAAACCCTAGAAGAAGAAGAATCAGATCAAGTGAAGATGTTGCAAGCTATTTCAAAGATTGGGAAAATACCTAGAGTGGGGGTACCAAACTACACTAGAAATTTGAATCTTGAGGAATTGATTGATTGGATAAATGACCTAGAAGAATACTTTGAGTATAAAGAAATTGAAGATCTGGAGAAGGTGAAATTTGCAAAGACTAAGTTGAAAGGACATGCTGCTATTTGGTGGAAAGAAGTACAGTTGGATAGAAACAAAAGAGGAAAAGAGAAGATCATAAAATGCGATAGGATGGTGATGAAGTGATCAAGTATGCAAAGATAGGAAGCATGGAGATGAGTTGTTTTGATCTGAAGAAGTAGCAAAACCAAAGCAGAGAGCAGAGTAGAGAACAGAAGAAGTTACAGAACCGAGAATTGAGAAGTAGAAGAAAGAAATCATAGAAGAGTGTTATTATATGAATCTTTTGTAACCCCAAGCTGTGGCCTAGTATATGAAAAGCCCTAGAGGCATATGTAAAGTGATTTGAAAGTATAATATAATGAGGAATGATCTTTGAAGGTTGGGTTTTTCCCTTTTAGGGTTTTCCTAGGGTATATCTTGTGGCATGTGCTTATGAATGTCTCTTTCTTTCTGTTATTAGCTATATACTTCCATTGCATCTCTAATTGTTAGTAGTTTAAGGCTACAAGGTTGGACAATTCCTCATCAAACCCTCCTACCTTGACTGCATCAAGTGGTATTAGAGTATAATTAGGTTAAGAAGCATTTGGAGGAGATGAATAGTAAGTATAAGGAGCAAGAAGATGGGAAGAGAAGACACAAATAATTTTTAGTAAGAGAAGAAGTGATGGTATATCTGAGAAAAGAAAGATTTCCAGTTGGGACACATAACATGTTGAAGATGAAGAAGTTTGGACCCTATAGGATACTCAAAAAATTTGATCCAGGAAATGCATATGAAGTGAAGCTACCTGTTGGGAATTAAGGAGTCTCAACCTTTGCAAATTCCTAATGTTGTATTTATTTATCTGATGTTGAGCTAGTATAGTCAGCACCTTGTGTATATGCAGCAAGGTAAATTTTGGTGACTTTGGTAGTTGCGGTTTCCCCCTTGAATAATTAACGGGGGTTTGGGGGCAGCGCTCCCAAGACAGGGTCAAGGGGCGTAGCTCCTTGCGGGGTCCAGGGGCAGCATCTTTGCATGAGAGAAAGGCATCTTTGGGAAGTCAAGGGAGGTTATGACATGTAAGAGGAATGTGATATTTTTAGTCAGTGTATGAGAGATTCTCTTATAGCTGTAAGGTGCGTAAGAGCATCTGTCGTAACCTATCTTGGGACCAGGCACCCACTTCGGGATGGGATGTTGGACAAGTGTCCTTAGGCGTGGGTTTTGGGGCATGAGTCCAAGATGGACACCCATCTCTAGAAGGTTCCATATTTGCCTTGTAAACTCTATATAAATAGGTGCTTGGATGGGAGATAGATAACTTTGGTACAAGTACTGTTATGCTACCGGAATATCTCTAGATTCGACATTCAAAGACTCCTAAAAGAGCATTGGCTCTGAAACTGTATTGTAATATGTTATTGTTTATTGTAATACATTTGAGCTATGTTTTGGAGTGTGGGTTTTTTCACCCGTAAGGGTTTTCCCCACGTTATCTTGTCTCTCTTCTCTGTATTCTTTCTGGTTCTTGTGTTTTGCTGCAATATCTCATGTTAATGGTTTAACATTGCTATAATAGTTAGGATAAAGTTGAATTTGCATAGCCCTCTCCTCATTAGATTAGTGTAGGAAGTATTTTCCGCACACCTAGCTTCCTTTCACCACCGAAGACATTTGGTATATCACCTATTTTCAACATTGCAGACCTATATCAATATCATGAAGCATAGTTCAATGCTAGCATTGAAGTAGAATTGAAGAAGTAGTTACCACAATAAGTACCAGAGTAGATTGAAGACATCTCAGGCAACAGAATTGGACGAAACACCAGAGGAAAGAAATACAAGGAATATTTAGTAAAGTGGAAAGGTAGACTAGAAGAAGACTCATCTTAGATTTCTCAGGCTGAGGTGGACCGTCTTGGTTTTCCTCTAGCCCTAGAAAAGTGAGTGACTCACTTTTTCAATGACCTCAAGTGCCTGATGTAGGAGCATCCATGGTTCAAGAGCAATCTTGCATCAACCAAAAATATTTGCATTTCATTTTGTTTTCTTTCATTTTCTAGTTCAGTACAGTCAATTTAGTCATAAGAAGTTTCTATATTTTGGTCCACATTCTACCGCAATTTCATTTTAGACCTTACAGAACTGGACTTAGCATCTAGACATCTTCATTCGCATCATATCCAAAATTCAAATCATTTGGATAAGTTTTTAGAAAGTTATCGCTATTAGAAGATCGACTATTTTCTTAGAATAGAGCATTCAGATAGTCTCAAACAATCAACTGAAGGAGAGAATTGCAGAATGCTTCCATGACTTGGGGAGCTAAAAAACACATCATTTAAGATAGTTTGGGTCTTGGCCAACGTTCCCTAAGATTTGTATGTTGTTTCATTCACTTGCAGAGGATTCCCATATGTTTAGGTCTGACCTATCTGTGTACACACGTTACATCTCTTTCATTGGAGTTTATAATCTTTCTAGGCCAACGTCGAGGATTCTTTTGATCCAGAGATCATATATATTCATGTAATAGATCCATAGGAAAGTAGTTAATTAGTGATAGATAGATCATAAATTAGATTATCTTTTGTAAGGCACTTCAAAGCCATATCTTGCGCATATCTTGTAACTAGAGAATCAGGCATGTGAGCCCTAATCTGCAAGCCTACATGTTGTCGACATGTTTGTATTTTGAATCTATGATATATTGAATGACTGAATCTATATTGTATTCTATAATTGACTTGCATATGTTGTGTTTAATCTTGTTGCACGGTTTGGACTGTTCACTTTGTGGACCCTCCTAACTGTGATTGCACCACTTAGTTTTTGAGGGGTAGACAGGTCATGTTGTGTGAGCTTTAAACTCTGCACAACATATTTCTATTTGTGTTATGTGGAGTTTAAAGTCTATACAATACTTTATAGTGTTATGTTGAAGAACGATCATGAGATGTCATGCAGGCTTTAAATTTTGCACGACATCTAAAAGTAGGTGTCATGTAGAGTTTAAAGTCTGCACGACAACTGCACTTAGATACTTGACAAGGATTTTTAGAGATTGTTGTACAGAGTTTAAACTCCTCACAACACATCACTTAAGAGTGTTGTGCAGAGTTTAAAGTTCGTACAACATTCTTTGGATTATTGGTAGGACAGGTAGTCTTAAGATTTTGTGTAGAGTTTAAACTCCACACAACATCCTAAGCTTGGATGTTGTGCAGATTTCAAACTCCACATGATATCCTATAAAGGGATGTAGAAATAGTAATAAGGGTCATAGGTTGTTTAGAGTTTAATCTCTGAACAACATATGATCTCTTGATCATGTTGTTCAGAGATTAAACTCCGAACAACATATGATCTCTTGATCATGTTGTTCAGAGATTAAACTCCGAACAACATATGATCTCTTGATCATGTTTTTCAGAGATTAAACTCTGAACAACATATGATCTCTTGATCATGTTGTTCGAAGATTAAAATCCAAAAAACATAATCTCTAAATCATATGACTACAAATTGAAACATAAACAAAAACCTAGGGTTTTGAAAACCTTAAAATTAAGAAAAACTACAAAAACAAAACCTTATTCAAAGCTTTTCATAGCCTAGGGTTTTGAAATAAATATACACAACAAAGCAATACAAACAAATTCATGGAAAACATAGAGAATAGAAAATGACTACATACCTGATTAAAAAAAAACTCAGATCTGAAGGAAAAACATGAAAAAAATGGAGTTGAGCAACTAGGGCGCGGAAGGAGGTGAAAGAAGTAGTGCATGGTAGTAACAATGAAGAAAAATAAATCAAAACACAAATATAAGCTAGAAAAAGATTTTTGAAATCTTTCAATAAATGACCATTAATGGCCAATCGTGCCACAGGAGGAGTGTAATTGCAGAAATTTTTTCTGCAATTGCATCCTCCATGTCATTGTGGAAATGCCCTATGCAAATGCATAGAATTTTAGCGTGATTACATGAACCCCTTCAAAAAAGACTAACACTGAAAAAACAAACTCTCGCAAATTACGAAAAATGAACAATGACCTGAATCAAAGAGATTCTTTAAGGGACCAAACTATGCCTGAGATGACTAAGAAATGTCTCAATTTGCATGCTTAGAGGGTGTAGTCTGCGAAATAGACAAGTTTCGTAGGGGTTATCCCATGAATTGAGTGAGCTAGAATTCGAGGATAAAAATGTCATAGAAAGTATGAGTGATAATGGTTTCAATGATGTTATCCCTCAATGTTGGATTTAATAGCACCAGGTCTAATTTTGTAAGATGTTAGATTATCACAAGATCTAGTAGAAAGGGAAAATACAACTTAAGGAGTTCCATGTTGAATACCAATTGTAGGCCTAAGTATTGTGGGGGATATATAATAAAGGCATTCTTAATAGCTATTTGCATAATGGTGTAAGGACCATAGTGCAAAGGATTCATCTTTTGGTTTGGATCTTTAAAGCACTCCTTTTGAAGATATAATTAGATGTTGTGACCAAATTGAAAGTGAGGTGTATGGTGCATGCCACATCATTGTACTTTTTGTTGGCATGTGAACATCTATTGAACCTATTGGTACACATTATTGATGTGTTATAGAAACTTATGTTCCTCATTAACTTCATTCTCTTGAGCACACAACTTTGATGTGGATGGTGCATGGTAGTATATGTCAAGGAGTACTACCAGTTGGATCCCAAGACATGTTTGGAAAGGACTAAGCCTTGTATAATTGTGAAGAGCTCTATTGTAGACATGTTGGATGTATATGATATTATCATCCCTTATTCATGAGTATGCAATATTGTAGATGCATAGTAGATGCATGAGAGTGTAGTTGACCATGTCTATTTGCAAAGAGAAATTTGTAGATTTATATAGTTGTGTATCTAACATGGTATAGAAAGTTTGCCATAAATGATTGATAAATTATGGATTGTAGTAAAAACTAATAGAGGTTTTCAAGATGAAATTCACCTAGACATGAGTGAAAGGAAGGTGCATGATGTTTAACATGGTGAGGTCCTTCTTGCATGCAATCATGATGGCTATATTGGAGAATCTATTTACCACAATGAATGCAAAATCATGTTGGTGCTTGGTTGTTGGTAGTGCACTCAAGAAATCCATGCTAATGGATTCCAAAGGTCATTGTCAAAATTGAGAGAGGGTTGTAGATCCCAACCTTCCTATTTAAAATCTTGGCAATGTTGCAAGGAATATAGATAGGACTTGATGTGGTGCTCAATGATTGTGTGCATGTGAGGATAATAGAAGTGTTTTTGAAGAATTGAAAGTGTTTTGGTAATGCATTCATCTAATTGTCTTGGCATAAAGTGCCTCCATAATGAAAATCTAGCATGACACATCATCTACAACACAAAGGTGTCTAAGCTTGCAGAGAAGTTTATCAGATAGATATAATTTGACATGTTTTCCTTATGTGAACTCAATGTAGGTTTGGGCTAAGTCCATGTTTGTTGGGTAGATATATACTCTTAGTTAGAGAAGTCATGACCATGTGAGTCCAACATTTTGATGAGCACATGAATTGGTGGTTAGTTGAGGTAGTTGGCTACCCTAATTTCTCTCCCCTTATTGTGGATTACTCAATGGAACTATTGTAAGTATACCATCCACTTCACGTGGCATGCATTTTCCAATTTACTTTGCATGTGCAAGAATTGAAGAGTATTATGATTAGAGTGAATAATTGTCTCCTTACCCAGGATGTAGTGACACTAATCTTAATAGCTTGTATAATGCCATACAACTCATTTGGATAGGTGGAGTAGCATTGAACTATGTTGTTGAAAGTCTCATAATGATACATGATCCAATGTCCATGTTGTGTGAGCATAGAATCAAGTGCATAGTCAAATGCATTGGTCTAAATTTCAAAGGAGTGCACAATGTTAGGCATTACAAGATCAAGTGTTGCTTGAGCTCCTTGAAAGTGATTTGTTGCATAGGTGTTGATGAGAATGGTGTCTTAGCATAAATAATCTTATTGAGTGAATACTTGATGAGTATGAAGCTATGGTAGAATTTAGGGAACCTGTTAGTGGAAATTTGTCACCAATTGGTAATTTTTTTCTTTTTGGGGTCTAAAAGATGGCAAATCGAACATTTTTGGTAGCATATGCTTTCACCCAAGTTTGATTCTATTTTTTGTGTATGTAGCATCATATTTCCTTTGAATAGATTTTTTAATATCTTAGAATAGTATTATATTTTTACATTATTTAATTTAGTTTGGTCCCCATCATCGAGATATTATAGAGGCAATTTTAATCTAGGTCCAATCACTTGTCATTTGAATTTTTATTTTTTCAAAATTATGGTTCAATTGCCTAACTTTTTACATTAATTAAGAGAAAAGGGTGGTATGATAACCAATAAAATTAGAGGCAATTAACTGCAAAGAGTGGTGTGATCACTAATGAAATTATAGTGAATTTAGGGAAACATATATAATTACTATGCAATTATAAGCATTTTAGGAAAAATGTGTGTTATCACCATGCAATAATAGGCATTTTTAGAACATGTATTGTCACAATTCAATTATAGGCACTCAGAAAATGTGTGCCATTGCCACAAAATTATAGGTAATTTAGGGTTAATGTGTTTAAATTCCCATGCAAAAGTTACTACATTTTTGTGGACTAGATGACCAAAAGCTTAGTGTGACTATGGATTCCTATTTAAGGAAAAAATTTCTCCATTCACTCACATTCACTTCATCTATTTATCATATTGCAAATTTGTGATTTTTGGTCCTTTGGATTGGCATTTGATTGATTCACTATCAATTGTGAGATAGGAGGGTACTTTCTCAAAAGTTCAAAAATAGATAGATTTTGTAACTATACTTCAATCTCACATTTCAAGTGAGTTATAAAGACATAATTATCAATCTGCATTATGTTTTATTGTACACATTATTTGATTAATCTCTATAACTGTATGTAGAACTACATATTTCTCATATGTTGATATTGACATAAAATGTTATAATTGATTCATTGCATAGATATGTGTTGTTTTTTCTCATTGTTCTATATTTGTTTTTTACATAGACTATATCAATGGTGATGGGTGATTGGTTGAGTAAAGTTCGTATTGCATTTATTGGTAAATGAATTTATTCAAGAGATCTCTACAAGCACTTAGGAGATTGTTACAAGCATTTGAGAGACTATTATGGTCTTTTATCTTATTTTATTGTTTAATCCAAGTTGACATTTAGAGTCTAGGCTCTACATTTGTGCTTGTTTTTTTGTCTCCATGTTAATGGTTTTGAATCAATGTCACTATGCCTCAATAGACAATAAACTTTTCAAAATGAGTCCTTCTTTGTAGGTCTCGACCTAACTAGTCCACCCTCACCTTTTTGTAGCTAAAAAAAGGCTTTATTACTACAAAATTGCTTTGTTGTTATAATTGGTTATTGACTTACAACTATCGATTACTATACCATTTAAGTTGTTTTTTCTTCCTTAAGACAACTAACAATTGGTTCTACATATGGAACCATTCTTTTCAGTTAATGGCTCCAGAATTAACAACATTAAGCTCAAAAGACACAGATTTATGTCATTACTATGGTATACTGGTAAAGACATGACTATCATTCATTGTTTGATGAGATATATTATAACATGAATACACATATTAATATGACTAATCTATATTATAAAGACCCAATAAAAGAATGACATGCCTATAGGTTTCCCCTAGACCAAAGATGCTCCTATAGATTTACTAAAGGTTACTATGGGTCATCTAAAAGTTGTTATACATATATAAGTAGTTGTTATAGGTGTAACAAAGCAAAGGTTGATACGTGTCATGTACCTTCCCCTTCCTGCAATTTTAAAAAAAAGTTGTATTAATACTTTAAAATTTGAAAAAGTGTTTCATTGTTATAATTCATCATTGACTTGCAACTAATGGTTACCCATGCCATTTAAGTTGTTCTTTGCCACTTTGAGACAACCAACAATCAATTTTACAGATTGGCTCTTTCTTTGCAGTTAACAACTCTTCTAGTCACCAACCTCAAGTCTAGAGTCTGCAAAGCCTATAGGCTCCTTTTTTGTGGCTCTATAGGTCAAGGCCTAAATTTAATGGTCAACCTAGCTTGTCAAATATTTTTCTATGATGATTATCCATTTGAAGTTGCCTTTTATAAAATATATATCTTATTAGAATTAAATTATATATAAACTATATATATTAGAATAACCCTATATAAATTTTGATATGGTTTGTTCAAAACCTCTATTTTCATAATATATAGTCTTCCTAAAATTGTGTAGATTAGATAGCTTGTGACACTCTTTTCATAGGTTTAATTGTGGAAATTTATTGTATATTTCTATTTATTTATTATCAAAGCCTAGCCAACTTGTTATATCCATGGGAAGAGTAGGTTATATTTCTATTAATCCTCGTTTGAGTGGGAGTTTTGTTTTTGATATAGATAAGCAAAAAACAAGGGTGTTGATTCCTTGTATCGAACAACCTAGTGGGCACACAAAAAAGGATCAGAAAACTAGAAATAGAGCATTAACCCATCATAGATAGTAGACAGACAACAGACAAATGAGACACCAAACCACAAAATAGTAGAGACCAAAAACCACCCGAAAGACCTAGTTAAATAGCTATTCCCAATCTTCTGTGAGGAAGGTATACATATCTTCATAATTTTTCACTTTATCCTTCCTAATGCCATGTTTTTTCATCTCCAACTCTTGTAACACAACCAAAGTAGTGGCTAAACAATGCATTACCTTGGTAGTGAAGCAATCAAGGACCTTGAAGTTATTTTCCAACTCCATCAACCTGACTTTCACATTTGCAAGATCTACAACATCTTGAGAACTTATATCTCCTTCTTTGTTGGTTTTAGTATGCTCTTCATCCAGGTTGTCTGGTGTCTTCAAATCCAAACAAAGAAGATTAATTTTGAGGAACAAGCTTGGCCCATCATCACTAATAGGACCTTTGTCTTAAGAAACATCAGTCACCTCCATTTTATGAGCATTCTCCTAATTGCCTTCAGCCTCATCTTTCTAATCAGAATCACTAGAAACAACCATCTCCTTGAGAGAAGTGGGTTTACCAGCTAATCTACTAGATCTTCTAGCAATAGGTTTCCTAATCACCTTCCCATGAGGAGTAACATTATCCTCATTCTTAGTATCATCATTGCACATATCATCCTCTACAGAATTAGCCATCTCCTACCCCTTCCCCATTTTATCCCCCTCCTTATTGAGCAAATTGAGAACATCAGCAAACCTACATTTTTCCTCTTTGTGCTCCATAAACCCTTTTTACTTTTTATCTCTAGGACTAATAGAAGCTTCCAACTTTCTCTTAGAGGCCATCTTAGAAAAAATAGGTTTGCTAGGACCATCTTTAAGTGCAACCAAGATGTCACCAGCTTCTTGGCTGAGAGGGGCATTGGTAGATTTTGGGGTTTTTGAAGGACTTTGCTTAATGATGACCTTATTCTTGGTCACAAATGTTGGGATAAGGTGCCCATTTTCCCAAAGGAAGAAAGGCCATAGGTTGTAAGTGGGTCTTCAAGAAGAAGTTTGGAGCAGATGGGTCATTAGAAAAGTACAAGGCTAGACTAGTAGCCAAGGGCTACTCCCAGAGAGAGGGAGTTGATTTTGGTGAGATATTCTCTCCTGTTGCTAAATTAATTTCTATTAGATTTCTCTTATCCATTATTACAACTTATGATTGGGAGATTGAGCAAATGGATGTTAAGACTGCGTTCTTGCATGGAGATTTTGAAGAAGAAATTTATATGCAACAACCTACAGGTTTTGAGGTAAAAGGAAAAGAACATTGGGTTTGTAGGTTAAAGAGGTCTCTTTATGGTCTGAAACAGTCCCCCAGAATGTGGTATCAAAATTTTGACTCATTTGTTTTGAAATTGGGTTTTGTTAGAAGCTAGGAGGATCACTATGTTTACATTTATTGTGTTGATGATTCTATACTGGTTATTGCTTTGTATGTTGATGACATGTTTTTCAGCAATACTAAGGGTATGATCAGTGAGATTGAAGCCCAACTTTCAGGTGCATTTGAGATGAAGGATCTTGGTGTTGTAAGGTATATTTTGGGAATGGAGATCAGGAGGGACAGAGTTAATAGAAAGCTTTAGTTGTCACAAAGTAAGTATGTGAATACTATTTTGTAGAGGTTTAATTTACAGGACTGTAACTTAGTTAGAGTTCCTTTACCCATTGGTACTAAGCTTTCATTAGATATGTGTCCAAAGATTGAAGATGATTTTGAGGATATGTCTAATGTGCCATATGGTAGTGTTGTAGGGAGTTTGATGTATGCAATGGTTTGCACTAGACCAGATATTGCCCAAGTAGTGGGAGTTTTGAGTCAATTTATGTCTAAATATCTTGTAGGTACTCCTAATCATTGTTTGGCTTATTCTGGTATTGATAGTGTTGATAAATCTTTGGACATACAGGGTTTTGTTGATGCAGATTGGGCAGGTGACTTGGATAGTCGACAATCCACTAGTGGCTATGTGTTTACTCTATTTGGAGGAGTAGTGAGTTGGATGAGTAAGAGGCAACCCACAGTTGCTTTGTCCACCATATAAGAAAAGTATATGGCTGCTACACTTGTCTCTAAGGAGGCAGTTTGGTTGAGGAGATTGTGTACAGGTATTGGATTTGATTGCAGTGTCATTCAGATTGGTTGTGATAGCTAGAGTACTATTTGTTTGGCCAAGAATCCCATGTATCATGCTTAAACTAAGCATTTGATGTTCAATATCACTTTGTTCAAGAGTTGGTTGCAAATGGAGAGATTGAGATGAAGAAGATAGACAATCAGGAGAATGTTGTAGATTCATTGACCAAGCCTGTGAGCACAGAGAGACCATGGGCCTTATTTCTAGTGTCTGATTATTTTTCATTTGATTTCCTATGGGTTGATTTACAATGTATAATGTCAAGTGGGATAATGTTGGGATAAGGTGCCATTAACCTTGTAAATCCCAATATTGTATTTATTCCATTTATTATATGTAATTTGTAATTATCCATGAGGAGATGTACTAGTTTCATTGGCATGGGTAATTTTAGAGTCACCGGAGGTAATTACGGAGTGACTTTTATTGTTGGAAAATGTAAAAACTCAAAGTAAATGAGGGTAGGCGTGCTCCCTTGGAGAATATACTATTTTTTGGCATGTATGACAAGTGTCAATGTTTGGTAAATGAATCTATGATAGTTGCAAGTTGTCATAAGATTCTGAGATTCTATGATGCATATGATAGATATGTTAGTTGTATATTTGCTATTTTTAGCCCAAGGTTCATATCTTGGAAAGATACTCTTTTGTGGAATCTATGATGGTTATGACACATCATAAGATGCTATAAGAGGCCAGATTTAGTCTTGGGCACCCAACCTTTGCATGGCTGTTTTTGGACAAGTGTAAGATGCTTGTAAGATGGTAATTAATGTTTATAGGTTGGAGAATCTTAGGAAAGAGAAGGTGAATGCCTAGAATGAAGTGGAAAACATTTCTATAAGTATTTTTCATGTATTTTTTGTTGCAATATAGATTTTAGGTACTCAGGTGTTGCCAGAATGCTGTCAGATTGAAGACTTGTAGAGAGAGTTGTGTAGTTGATGTATTGTACAACCTTGTTGAGATTAATACAAACTTGTGCCTCTTTCATGGTGGAGTATTTAACCTTAAGGGTTTTCTCCACATAAACACTGTGTCATTGTGTTGAGTTCTTCATGTTTGACATCTTTTTTGTAGTGGGTTTTATGTTTTGTTACAATCTCCATTGTTAAAGCACACTTAAAGATCGCTGAAATGTATTTGAATTAGATTTCCATTAAAGTAGTGTTGCTTTCATTTCTAACAGCAAAGGCCTTAGGATCAACCACATTCTCTTAGGGTGTCTCAGGCATGACCTCCCTAATCACAACCCCATGCATAGGCTTACCTCTAGCAGACAGAGGGGAGCTCACAAAAGGGCTATCAACCAAGTTAGCAATAATGGGTTTAGGGGGGAAGAGAGAAAGGTGGAAATTGTAGAGCTAAAAAATAAGCCCTTTATGTAATAGGATTAATGGATTCTCAATATTTTGAGCATGAATCTCCATAACATATTTCATGGAGGCTTTGAGAGAGGAAAGGAGGTAAAATGGGAAACTAATCACAAGATTATGCCTGAAGTGGTTAAGTAACAAAAAAGTGGTAGTGATAAAACCTCCTAAAATGAACTTCAAGCATGAAATATTTCATTAGCATAAAGCATACCTCATCACATGGCTTTGGCAATTTCTCAAGATCAAACCCTCCTTGTAGATTAAATAACTCCTCTCCCTCCAAAAAAATGATAAGATTTTTTAGGGTCTAGGATTTTGCTTTGCCTCTTTTGTTTCTTACCCTTAGTTGACATGCTTGTTGCAATACCAATAACCTCCTCTAATATTTCAAACCTCACCCCTCCAACTTGAACCTTTCTGTTGTTCCAAGAAGCCACACATTGAATGGATAAATTTTCATTGTGCCCATTAAGGCACTCTAGAAAAGGAGCTTGTTGAAATGTGTTAGACAACTGAGAGGGGGGGTGAATCAGTTGTCACAAAAACTTAAACACTTATTCACTTACACATTAATCACTTATCCACAATTATTATGATATAACAATGAATGCATAAAATCAGAAACTTAAACACAGATGCAACATTATACACAAGAGACACCAAATTTTTACGTGGAAAACCCCAAGGTGTGGAAAAACCACGGAGAGGATTAGCTCTCAAAATATATTGCAATCTTTTAAAAATGATGTTTAGGCTTGGTCACTCCACAGGCCCAGAACATATTGGCTCACTACCATGAAGTACAACTAGGTCTAGCAGGCTCACTGCCTCAACCCTAAACCTAGAAAGATTATAATAAGGGCTATTAAACCCTGAGGGTTGTTAAACACTATTGGTGTCTCATTTCCACAATCACCATCTTCTTCATATATGAGATTAAAACATTGAAGTACAATCGGTCATGTGCTCTGCTTTACCCTACTCTGCCTTATCTCCTCACCCCTTTTCCTTATTTTCCCATTCTCACTCAAGGACACCTTTTCCATGACTCAATTACAAGTATTTATACACTTCATCAACCTTGGAATGATCATCATGGTTGGCATTACAATCATCAACCATTGGAACAATCTCCAAGGTCGGCATTACAAACATTTACAAAATAGGTCCTAACCTATTACAACATTATGCAAAGGAAATGAAGTAAATATGTATGTGGATCACACCACACCTTAGCTGGGACTCAAACACAATCTTTCAAGCCACAACACACTTCCACAATCTTCAAGGAATCTCTGCAATAACTGGAATTAACAAAGTCGGCTAAGACTAGTTACACATTACACTATTTGGGAACAATCTTCAAACACGATCTCAATTCCTTAACGTGAACCAATGTCAAGATAGGAGCATGAATAGGAGACATCCACAAACACATTATAATCATTAGGAGAAAGCACACAAACCTTAACCACTTTAGCCATAGGAATTTTCTCACCAGAACACATGAACTTCACTGTCTTTAACTAACATAAAAGAAAGATAGCTTGCAGACCACCAAAACATAAACCACTACATTTGTAGGCACTTATCATCATCCCAGACTTCCCTCTACTACAACAGAGAAAAATACTTTATTGCGGAGGAATGTGGAGCAAAATACTTTCTCCTTGTCACCAGAGAATAATCAGAGAAAGCAAGTTTTACTCTGGTGAATGCAACTCTCTTAATTCTTCACACCGGAGGCTCAAACTCAGGATTTAGAATCTTTAGGCATTCTTTTAAATAACTTCCAATCTATAGACCAAGATATTCAACCAGTGAGAAATGTGGAGCAATCTACCAGACTATTCTTTAGCATACAACTCACTGTCTATACTGCACTTCACTGTAACTCACTTGTATCTTCTGGAGGGGCTAATTTTCTCAATATCCTCAACATACAAAGCTTCTAAACAAGTAATAGAATAGGACATAGTTAACACGAATGACAACAAAGATATGCTGACATCAATGACAACACCGATTAGGCACATACTTGCAACAATCTCCCCCTTTTTCATTGATGCAAACATATGATGTGAAAAACTGCAACAACCATCAAGGCAGGATTCTCCCCCTATCTCTTTACACATCTGCACTCTTTCTTTCTAACCAAGATTCTCCCCCTATCTTTTTACACATATGCACTCTTTATTTCTGAGTTTTTCACACGACTTCTCTCCCCCTTTGACATCAATGGCCAAGGGAACATACTTGCACTCTTATGCTATGATTCAATTTCTCTTCTAAACTCACTGACTACTCCCCCTGAGAAGTAGCCCTAAAAGCATCATTCCGGAACTGAAGAAGCATCACCAGACTGATGCACTCTTGTGCATCTTAGTTTAGAGTAGGAGGGGTAATAACCCCTAAATTTTCTCTAAGTTACTCAAAAGTATCCTTAGGTAGAGGTTTGGTCAAAATGTCTGCAATCTGGTCTTTTGTAGATACATATTTCAACTTGACTTCATTCTCTATCACTTTTGCCATTAGAAAGTGATATCTTATGGATATGTGCTTTGACCTTGAATGCATTACTAGATTCTTTGATATGTTTATGGCACTTGTATTTTCACAAAAGATCGCAATTGGATCTTCATACATAACTCTAATGTCCTTCAAAGTCTGCTTCAACCATAATACTTGAGTGCAACTACATGCTACTGCAATGTGATGCAGAGCGAAACGCAACGGAAGCTAACTAACAGGAAGGAGCTGCCAACAATACAAACAACATGATAAAAATCCCTATCGGCTCAGCATCATCATCATGTTTCCTAAAAAACACCAACATCATCATCATATTTCGGACGCTCACACTTATCCTCCTGCCGGCTACTGTTCATCTCCTCCGCCTGTCTATCATCATCATCATGATAATCAACGGGCGCAAACATCCTCCGGTTGCACTGTTCATCGGGCGCTACACACAAGCGGCATCATCATGATATTCAATATCACCTTCGTCAGCAGGATATCCAAATATCCGGTTGCCCAAATATCTTGATGACGATCACCTTCAACACCTTGCCTTCGACGCTCCACTGCCCGACGATACAAGCAACAGCATCATGATATAAATTATCCGGTTGTCTTGGAACCTCCTGATGATGCTTAACAACTTTCTGCCTACGCCGATACACCTCCTGATGATGTTTCACAACTTTCTGCCGAGAACCTTCGCCGATGTCTAAACCCTTAGCGACGACAGGATCAATATGCATAGGGGGATATCTCAATATCCTGATGACGATGACGTCATATGCGGATGACGATGACGTCACACATCATCCTGATGAACTCTTCAATACTTAGACAAAACTGAACTTTCACACCCGCATCTGTTAGCGATATGCGGATGATGAGCTTCCTCGAGAGATGATCCTGACTGCGATATATACACTGAGTATATATCCAACTCAAAACATCCTGATGCACTTGCAACTTGCAAACTTCAACAGTTTCACGACCCGATCCTGATGGCGATGCATTCACAGATGACGATGCGGCTTGTTCCGGCTGGAAACACACATGCAGACTCCTGTGTATCCGTCCACTGCATGTAAACACTCAGAACCGCATAATTACACAATTACAATATGATGATCAGGCCGGATCACCTTCTAACAACTTATCTTTCTATACCTAGCACATGAGGATGCTAGGCTGATTCACAGCATGCTCCTAACAGATCTCTTGAACAATGCAATGCATAAACAGAAAACACAAATGCAACCTAAGCTATGATACAGGACCATTCCACCGATTTGCAGGATCAACCGGTGGAAGGGTTGAAAGTACCCATTAACTTGCAAACAGAAAGGAAATCAACACAGATACAACTGATCAACTCAAATACTGCAAAAGATGAGATCTTATTCAAATGAGATTCAAATGTCCTGCTTTTACAATTCTGCTTCACAATATCTGGACTGATCACCAGTACAGCATATCACCAGTACTACTCTCCTGAACATAACATCTATCAAACTCAATATGAACTATCAATATCAATCTCAATGATCAATCTATGCTAAACCCTCACAGATCGAAGGTATATATAACAAAGTCCTTCGAGTACTACCAACTCACTTCCCAACGGCTGGGAGCTTCCAAGCGGCTGGGAGAGAGGACAGCTCAGACTACCTTATCCCGATCTCTAACTGCCTACACATACTCCTATGCTGATCTAATACATAGCATCGGTCCAATGGACCTTATTACATGATAAAGTCAAACATACTAAAAATAGGCTATCCTGTCATCATGCTGATAATTATCCTATATCCTGATCATGTATGTCATCATGCGGACCTATATCCTGATCATGTCCGGGTGCTCCTGCACCATACTCCCCAAAAGAAGAAATCTCAAGTCCACTTGAGATGAGAGTATCAAGGTCGGCACCATGTTTCTGTATCTGCTCTGCAGTCATCCAGACGGCTTCAGAATTCGGCTGTCCCTTCCAAGAGACGAGGTACTCCAAGTACTTTTTGTTCCTGGTCTGTTTGACCACTCTGGTATCCAAAACTTTCTGTAACTGTGGGGGATCATGTTGAGGAATGGCTTCAGCAACTGTATCCTGGAGGATATCCTGATCTGCATCTGGATTAGCCTTGTATGGAGTTAAATCACATACATTGAAGATAGGAGACAAACCAAGATCAGGTGGGAGTTGGATCTCATAAGCATTTTGGCCATGCTTTTGCAAAATCTGACATGGTCCAACTTTCTTTTGCATGAGCTTAGTATACTTCCCCTTAGGGAGCCTGTCTTTCTTCAAGTGAACCCAAACCAAATCTCCAACAGCAAATTGAACATCCTTCTTTTTCTTATCAGCATATTCCTTATATTTCAATGTGGTTTGCTGGAGTTGGGTCTTGACCTGATCATGAACTTCTTTGATGGCTGCAGCAAAAGCTTCTCCATCTGCACTAACAGGATCTGCTGTAGGTAGATCTCGCAACTCCAAAATTCCCCTGGGATGCATTCCATACACTACCTGAAAAGGCGATTTCCCTGTGCTCCTATTGACAGTATCATTATATGAAAACTCAGCTTGAGACAGAATAATGTCCCACTTCTCTCCATGCTGTTTTGTCAAGCATCTAAGCAGATTCCCCAAGGAACGGTTCACTACCTCAGTCTGTCCATCCGTTTGAGGATGATAGGCAGAGGAAAAAGACAAATTGGTTCCTAGCTTCCTCCAAAGGGTTCTCCAGAAGTGACCCACAAACTTCACATCCCTGTCTGAAACTATACTCAAAGGCAATCCATGAATTCTGACAATCTCCTTGAAGAATAAATCTGCAATGTATGAGGCATCAGCAGTGGTTTTGCATGGCAAAAAATGTGCCATTTTACTGAATCTATCCACTACAACAAAAACACTATCAAATCCTCTCCTGGTCCTTGGTAAACCCAAGACAAAATCCATACTGATGCTTTCCCATGGTCTGGAAGGAATGGGTAAGGGCTGATATAACCCTGCATTAGTTGACCTGCCTTTAGCTTTCTGGCATATGACACATGTCTCCACAAATTTCCTGACATCTGATTGCAACTTAGGCCAGAAATAATGCCTCCTGACCAAATCAAGGGGCTTATCTAGACCAAAATGACCTGCCATGGCTCCACAATGTTTCTCCTTGATTATATTTAATCTCATGGAACACCTTGGGATACACAACTGTCCACCCTTGAACAACAATCCATCCTGGATTAGGAATTCAGAGAACTCAGCATGGTATTTCTCCCCAAAAGAAGTACAGACCTGATATATTTCTCCAAAATCTTCATCAGACTCATACATGGTCTTGAGTGAGTCAATGCCAACACTCTCTAACTGAATCTGATTTACTGTGAGAACTCTCCTGCTCAAAGTATCTGCAACTTTGTTCTTAACCCCTTTCTTATGCTTCAAGGTAAAAGTGAAAGCCTGTAAGGTTTCTACCCACTTCATATGTCTGTGGTTCAGCTTCTCCTGGCTGTTGATGAAACTCAGAGCCTGGTTATCTGTGAATACTATGAACTCCTTTGGCATCAGGTAATGCCTCCATTTCTTAAGGGACTGAACTAAAGCATACATTTCCAGATCATATGATGAATACCTTTTCTTAGCATCATTGAGCTTTTCACTGAAGAATGCAATTGGTCTACCCTCTTGACTGAGTACTGCTCCAATGGCCATGTGACTGGCATCACACTCTACCCGAAAGATCTTGTTGAAATCTGGAAGTGCAAGGACAGGCTGCTGTGCCACCTTCCTCTTCAATGCCTCAAAGGAATCATCTGCTCCTTGAGTCCAAACAAACCTGCACTTCTGTCCTCCTTTTATGGTATCCAACATGGGTGCACAAATATGACTGAACCCTCTGATAAACTTTCTGTAGAAGGTTGCTAACCCATGGAAACTTCTGACATCATTCATGGTCTGTGGAGTTGGCCAATTCAATATGGCACTCACCTTTTCCTTATCCATCTATAGCTTTCCTTGTGAAATGACAAAACCTAAATATGTGATCTCCTTTTTCATGAACAAGCACTTGTCCAAGTTTATCATCAGCTTCTCTTCATGTAACCTCTTGAGAACCAGATCTATATGTCTGAGATGTTCTTCTTTGGTGTTACTGAAAATTAGAATGTCATCTAAATAGACTATGACAAACTTACCAATGAATTCCTTCAGAACCTCATTCATCAGCCTCATGAAAGTACTAGGGGCATTAGACAAACCAAAAGGCATAACCTTCCATTCATATAACCCTTCATTTGTTTTGAATGCTGTCTTCCACTCATCACCTGGTCTAATCCTGATTTGATGGTATCCACTCTTCAAATCTATTTTGGTAAAGTACTTAGCACTTCCCAAACAATCAAGTAAATCCTCAATTCTGGGGATTGGAAACCTATACCTGATTGTGATCTTGTTGATGGCTCTGGAATCTGTGCAAAGCCTCCAAGTGCCTTCCTTCTTTGGTGCTAGTACAGCTGGTACTGCACATGGACTCAAACTCTTTCCAATCAGACCTGAATTCATCAATTCTTCAATCTGTCTGGCTACTTCTGCATTCTGTTCTGGGGTAAGCTTATAAGCTGCTTTATTTGGAAGTGTAGATCCTGGAATCAAGTCTATGCAATGACTGATATCTCTGACAGGTGGTAGGGATCTTGGCATTCCCTCTGAGATGACACCTTTGTACTTATCCAATAACTCTTGGACAGCTGGGTCTATCAACCTTGGCTTCTTCTCTTTCTTGCCTGCCTGCTGTTGTTCCTTATTCACACTCATACAGGGGATCAGGGCATATGCAACTGCACCTTCTGCTGCTACTTCTTTCATGAACTGTTTGCCTTCCATCAGCATGACCTTCACCTCTTTTCCTTTAGACTTCTCCTCTTTCTCCTTCAATGGGAATAGTGTTACATCTATACCACCTTTAGTGATTTTATAGGTGTTTTTAACACCATCATGCTGTGCCTTCAGATCATACTGCCATGGTCTACCAAACAAAAGGTTGCAAGCATCCATCTTGGTGATATCAAACAACAACCTATCCTTATATCCACCAATCTGAAATTCTACCCAAGCCTGCTCTTCTACAGTTGTCTGCTGACCTTGAGTAAGCCATGAGACTTTATAGGGAGATGGGTGAGGCAATCTCCTAAGCTTCAGCTTTACCACCATTTCTTCAGACACAAAGTTCTCAGTAGAACCAGAATCAATCAAAACCTTACATGCCTTACCTCCTGCTTTGCAAATGGTTCTGAAAAGAGACTTCCTTTGAGGGGCTTCTTTGTCAGGTACCTTCATGGTAGTTACTGTTCTTCTCATCATCAGGGACTCTCCACTTTCTGGATATCCATAATTCTCAGGACCATTCACACTCTGAAATTCATTAGAGCTTGTCCTACTTTGATTATCAGGTTCTTTGACCAGATTTGTCCTCCTTTCTCCTGCTGAGCTTGTGGCCTTGTCTGGACATCTGCTGGCTATATGGCCTTCTTTGTTACAGTTGTAACACCTGATGGATCCTTTGCCCTGGGATCTTCCTCTGAAAGGTCTTCTACCTCTGAGGTTTCCTTGCTGACTGTAATTCTCTCTCTGATTCTGACTATTGTTGCCCTTACTATTGTCTTGACTGGATTCTCCTTGATATCCCTGTCCATGTCCTCTGCCTCTGAAAGGACCTCTTCCACCCCTTTGTTGTCTTCCTCTTCCTCTATTGTTCTGTTCTTGTTTTCTCTTCAACTTTTCTTCCACTTTCAATGCCAGCTGAAAGCTTTTCTGCACTGTATCTGGGTTATGCAGACTCAGATCTTCCTGAATATTAAACCTCAATCCATTAAGGTATCTGGCTACCTTTTCTTCTTCACTTTCTTTCACCTTTGTCTTCATACAGAGTTTCATGAACTCTTCTATATATGAGCTGACATCTAGCTCCTTCTGCTTCAGGTTTTGCTTCCTCTTATGTAACTGGATACTGTAATCCAAAGGAATATAAGCTTCCTTCACCAATTCCATCATCTTCTTCCATGTGGCAACTCTACGTTTTCCTTCCTGTACTCTATCATCCTGAACAAAGTTCCACCATGTCAAGGCAGCTTCTTTCATCTTTGACTGTGCTATCTTCACTCTCTGCTGTTCTGGTATCTCCTCTGTCACAAAGAAATTGTTCAGACAGTCTATCCATTCCATCACTGAATCAGGGTCCATCTACCTGTAAACACTGGCAAATCCAGCTTCACATCCATGGTTCTCCTCTCCATGGCCTTGAGGGCGTTCAACAGTGGTCTCTGGTCTGCAGGAACGACCTCCTCGCTCCAATTAGGGATCTCTTCTTCTTCCCTATCATCTTCTCTACCAGAACCTACTCTGCTCCTCAACTTTGCTAACTCATCTTTCAACTCCTGATTCTGAGCCTTCACGGCCTTGCTTTCTGCAATCTGTTTCTTCACCAGAACTGCCAACTCAGCGTTGGTCATCCTTGCTGGAACCTCAGATGTTCCTTCTTCGTCTGACATCCTGCTTATCTTTTCCAGAAGATCCTAACCTTTGCTCTGATACCACTATGATGCAGAGCGAAACGCAACGGAAGCTAACTAACAGGAAGGAGCTGCCAACAATACAAACAACATGATAAAATCCCTATCGGCTCAGCATCATCATCATGTTTCCTAAAAAACACCAACATCATCATCATATTTCGGATGCTCACACTTATCCTCCTGCCGGTTACTGTTCATCTCCTCCACCTGTCTATCATCATCATCATGATAATCAACGGGCGCAAACATCCTCCGGTTGCACTGTTCATCGGGCGCTACACACAAGCGGCATCATCATGATATTCAATATCACCTTCGTCAGCAGGATATCCAAATATCCGGTTGCCCAAATATCCTGATGACGATCACCTTCAACACCTTGCCTTCGACGCTCCACTGCCTGACGATACAAGCAACAGCATCATGATATAAATTATCCGGTTGTCTTGGAACCTCCTGATGATGCTTAACAACTTTCTGCCTACGCCGATACACCTCCTGATGATGTTTCACAACTTTCTGCTGAGAACCTTCGCCGATGTCTAAACCCTTAGCGACGACAGGATCAATATGCATAGGGGGATATCTCAATATCCTGATGACGATGACGTCATATGCGGATGACGATGACGTCACACATCATCCTGATGAACTCTTCAATACTTAGACAAAACTAAACTTTCACACCCGCATCTGTTAGCGATATGCGGATGATGAGCTTCCCCGAGAGATGATCCTGACTGCGATATATACACTGAGTATATATCCAACTCAAAACATCCTGATGCACTTGCAACTTGCAAACTTCAACAGTTTCACGACCCGATCCTGATGGCGATGCATTCGCAGATGACGATGCGGCTTGTTCCGGCTGGAAACGCACATGCAGACTCCTGTGTATCCGTCCACTGCATGTAAACACTCAGAACCGCATAATTACACAATTACAATATGATGATCGGGCCGGATCACCTTCTAACAACTTATCTTTCTATACCTAGCACATGAGGATGCTAGGCTGATTCACAGCATGCTCCTAACAGATCTCTTGAACAATGCAATGCATAAACAGAAAACACAAATGCAACCTAAGCTATGATACAGGACCATTCCACCGATTTGCAGGATCAACCGGTGGAAGGGTTGAAAGTACCCATTAACTTGCAAACAGAAAGGAAATCAACACAGATACAACTGATCAACTCAAATACTGCAAAAGATGAGATCTTATTCAAATGAGATTCAAATGTCCTGCTTTTACAATTCTACTTCACAATATCTGGACTGATCACCAGTACAACATATCACCAGTACTACTCTCCTGAACATAACATCTATCAAACTCAATATGAACTATCAATATCAATCTCAATGATCAATCTATGCTAAACCCTCACAGATCGAAGGTATATATAACAAAGTCCTTCGAGTACTACCAACTCACTTCCCAGCGGCTGGGAGCTTCCAAGCGGCTGGGAGAGAGGACAGCTCAGACTACCTTATCCCGATCTCTAACTGCCTACACATACTCCTATGCTGATCTAATACATAGCATCGGTCCAATGGACCTTATTACATGATAAAGTCAAACATACTAAAAATAGGCTATCCTGTCATCATGCTGATAATTATCCTATATCCTGATCATGTATGTCATCATGCGGACCTATATCCTGATCATGTCCGGGTGCTCCTGCACCACAATGTATTCTACTTTTGCAGTAGATAGGGATATTGAATCCTATTTCTTTCTTAACCAAGATACCAAGCTTTTTCCCAAAAAGAATGCACCTCCACTTGTACTTTTCCTATCATCCATATCTCTAGCCCAATCTGCATTAGTGTATGTATTGAGAGTGAAATCATTGTCTTTTGGATACCACAAACCATAATCTATTGTGCCTTTCAAATATCTTAGAATTCTCTTGATTGCCATCATATGTGACTCCTTGGGCTCTACTTGAAATATTGCCACAAGACAAACTGCATGCATTATGTCAGGTCTGGTTTGAGTAAGATAAAGTAGTCCTCCAATCATAGATCTGTACTTTTTTTGATTTGCCATAGGTGAATCATCATTTTTGCTCAACTTACAACTGATTATCATGGGAGTATTTACTAGTTTAGAGTCTTCCATCCCAAACTTCTTTAGCAACTCTTTCACATACTTAGACTGAGAAATGAAGATACCTTTATCTGATTGATTTATTTGTAGACCCAAAAAGAAATTTATCTCACCAAACATGGACATTTCAAATTCACTTTGCATTTCTCTAGCAAACACTCTGCACATACCGTCATTGCCTCCAAAGATAATGTCATCAACAAAGACTGCTACAATTAGGATTTGTTCATCATTGATCTTGAAGTAGAGATTGCTGTCTATAGTACCTTTACTGAACCCTATCTATATTAGATACCTGTCTAACCTTGCATACCATGCCCTGGGGACTTGTTTTAATCCATACAAAGCCTTCTTCAATTTGCATACCATGTCACCCTAATCTAATGACTAGAATCCTTCCAGTTGTTCAATATAGACTTCTTCTTCCAACTCTCCATTCAAGAATCCAAAATTTACATCCATCTAATATAATTTAAAATCTTTATAGGCAACAAATGCTAGAAACATTCTTATAGCTTCAATCCTTGCCACTGGTGCAAATGTTTCCTCAAAATCTATTCCTTCAACTTGAGAGTATCCTTTGCATACCAACCTTGCTTTGATCCTTACTACTTCACCATTCTCATTCATCTTGTTTCTAAAAACCCACTTGGTACCAACTACATTTTTGTCTACTAGTTTGGGAACAAGATCCCAGGTCTTATTCTTCTCTATTTGCATCAATTCTTCCTTCATAGCTTTTACCCAATTCTCATCATTGTAAGCTTCATTCACAGTCTTAGGTTCAATCTTGGAAATCAGATAGAAATTTACTTGTTCTTCTGCAGCTCTTCTTCTGGTCAGGATTCCTTTGCTTGTATCTCCTATGGTTTGATCTTCAGAATGATTAAGTTTTACATACCTTGGTCCCTTGGTAGCACTTTCCAGAGCTTGATTCTCTTCATCTGAGTTGTCTTCATGTTGCACCACTTTTGAAACATTTGGTTTATCTCATTCATATCCACTTGAATCTAGAGACCTTTCCTTTCTTTCATCAACTTTGACATTTGTACTCTCAATGATCTTGTTTAGCCTCTTATTATAACACTAGTAGGCCTTGCTCTTGGTTGAGTAACCAAAGAAGATTTCTTCATCACACCTAGCATCAAATTTGCCTAGATCTTCTTCTCTTTGGATATAGCATTTGCTACCAAAAACTTTGAAATATTTTACAGTAGGAATCTTACCATACCACAATTCATAAGGAGTCTTAGAACTATTACCTTTGACTTGGACTCTATTTAGGATATATATAGTAGTGTGAATTACCTCTCTCCAATATACTTCTAAAAGATCAGCTTCCTTCATCATGGTTCTAGCAGCTTCTTGAATTGTTCTGTTCTTTCTTTCAACGACTCCATTTTGTTGTGGAGTACTAGGTGCAGATAATTGTCTCTTTATCCCATGTTCTTCACAAAAGAAATTAATTTCATTTGATGTGAACTCTCCTCCTCTATCAGACCTTAAACATTTGATCTTTAAATCCATCTCATTTTCAACCATTGCCTTAAATGCTTTAAACTTATCCAGAGCTTCTGATTTTTCTTTCAAAAAGGTAACCCGAGTCATTCTAGAATAATCATTAATAAGCAACATGAAATACCTATCTCCTTGCAAACTTCTTACTCTAGTAGGTCCAAATAAGTCTGTATGCACTAGTTCCAATAATCCATCAACTGATTAGTCCTTACTTTTGAAACTTGTTCTTGTTTGTTTCCCAAATTGACACTCCTTGCAAATAGGATTAGTAGACTTCACAAGCTTGGGCAAATCTCTAACATCCTGTGCAGTACTTATCTTCATAATGTTGTCAAAATTGATGTGACACAACCTTCTATACCATAGCCAACTTTCATCAATCTGAGCCAATAAACAATAATTATCAGTTCCTTTTAAGTGATAGATATTACCTC
This sequence comes from Cunninghamia lanceolata, assembly GCA_027924645.1. Lineage (NCBI taxonomy): Eukaryota > Viridiplantae > Streptophyta > Pinopsida > Cupressales > Cupressaceae > Cunninghamia > Cunninghamia lanceolata. The sequence continues at coordinate 5,272,795 of BSBN01000429.1, read as the reverse complement.
TAGTCTTCTTACCAGCTGCAGTGATTGTTCCAGAGCTTTCCTTGATCTTGTATCCATTGTCCTTGAAGCTTAGGTCATAACCTTTGTCACACATCTAACCCACACTCAAAAGATTGTGCTTTAATCCTTTCACATACAAGATATTTTCAATATTATGCTTGCCATCAAAAGAAATAGATCCTTTTCAACAAATCTTACCACATGTATCTTCTCCAAACCTAACCAGTCCACCATCATATCTTTCCAAACTCACAAACTTACTTTTGTCGCTAGTCATGTGGTGAGAGCAGGCACTATCAATAACCCATTCATCTTTGTGTTCAACAACCTGAGCAACCAAAGCACTTTCCATTGGTTTTTCTTTCTTCATATAGCTAACAGGATTAGTAGACACAGGTTCTTCTTTAATAGAAATAAACAAGCATTCATTATTGGAGGTACTAGCATTATTTAGTTCACCATTATCTGATACTCCTTCATCATCATCAAAATCTTCAACATAATAACATTTCTTTTGGATCCTAGGCCTGTTCTCATATCTTTTCCTATTTCTTTCAATTCTTTCAGGACATCTGGAAGCAAAGTGGCCTACTTTATGGTAGGAAAAACATTTGAAAGGTAATTTACCTTTAAACTTAATGGATCCTCTTTGCAGTCTATCCACAAAGTTGGCTTCAATTTCATCAAACTCATCATCTGATTCTACCTTGTACTTTTTTGATCTAGTAGTTTTCCCAGAAGTACTGGCTTTGAAGGTAGTTTATACTTTTGGCAGGGCATCACCAAATTCTCTCATTTAAAAGGCAGTAAGCTTACCAAGCAACTAGTCTCTGTAAATATATTTTACTTGCATAAATTCTTCAATTGCAGCTACCTTGTGATTGTAGGACTTTGGTAGTGATCTGAGAATTTTTATTACAACTTCTTTATCACTGAGAGTTCCCCCCATACCTTTTATTCTAGTGACAAGTTCATCAACTCTTTGCATATAAAGGCTGTTATGTTTTAATCTTCATTCATCTTCAAACTTTCATATTTCACCTTCAGACTTTGTAGCTTGGCCTCTTTCATAGAATCATCTCCCTCATACAGATTTTTCATCTTTTTCCATACCTCATTTGTAGTTTCAAGATCCACCATTTTTGTCAGTACTGTGTCATTCAATGAACTTAACAGAGCATTTTTTGCTTTGACATCCACTTCATATTCCTTGATTTTGTCTTCAGTTGTTAAACCATTCTGAGGCAAGGTGTATTTTGTTTATGCAACTTTCCATACTTTGTAACCAAGACAAAGAAGATGACTTTTCATTCGTGCATTCCAAAGAGCATAGTTCATCCCATCAAAATGTGGCACTTCCTTCTTATAAGACATTTTTTTTATCTACCTCAAGCTATTAGACTTTCTTCAGAGGAACCTGGCTCTAATACCAATTATTGAAATGGGCTAGACAACTAAGAGGGGGGGTGAATTAGTTGTAACAAAAACTTAAACACTTCTTCACTTACACATTAATCACTTATCCACAATTATTATGATATAACAATGAATGCATAAAATTAGAAACTTAAACACAAATGTAACATCATACACAAGATACACCAGATTTTTACGTGGAAAACCCCAAGGTGGGGAAAAACCATGGAGAGGATTAGCTCTCAAAATATATTGCAATCTTTGAAAAATGATGTTCAGGCTTGGTCACTCCACGGGCCTAGAACATACTGACTCACTACCATGAAGTACAACTAGGTCTAGTAGGCTCACTATCTTAACCCTAAACCTAGAAAGATTACAATAAGGGATGTTAAACCCTGAGGGATGTTAAACCCTATTGATGGCTCACTTCCACAATCACCATCTTCTTCATGTTTGACATTAAAACATTGAAGTACAATCAGTCCTCTACTCTACTCTGCCCTGCTCTGCCTTATCTCCTCGCCCCTTTTGCTTTTTTTCCCATTCTCACTCAAGGAAACCTTTTCCATGACTCAATTACAAGTATTTATACACTTCATCAACCTTAGAATGATCATCAAGGTTGGCATTACAATCATCAACCATTGGAACAATCTCCAAGATTGGCATTACAAACATTTACAAAATAGGTCCTAACCTATTACAACATTATGCAAAGGAAATGAACTAGAGATGTATGCGGATCATGCCATGCCTTAGCTAGGACTCAAACATGATCTTCCATGCCACAACATGCTTCCACAATCTTCAAGGAGTCTCTGCAATAACTAGAATTAACCAAGTCAGCTAAGATTGGTTACACGTTACACTATTTGGGAATAATCTTCAAACATGATCTCACTTCCTTAAGGTTGACCAATGTCAAGATAGGAAAATCAATAGGAGATATCCACAAGCATGTTAAAATCATCAGGATCCCTCAAGTAGTGCTTCTTGCATTTTGTGAGGTTTTGTGTGTCTTGCGTGTGTTTTGCCCCATATATACAGAGACCTGCACCCTAAGGTAGTGCATCATGTATTGTGGGAGGTTTATTTACTTTCCAGTACCTACATTTGCATTTCATACATATGAGAAAAAGAAAAGAAAAGAAAATCATACCTGTCTTCCATGCATTAATGTGTCTTCTATGCATTGACTATATTCTCCATGTTCTACGTGACTGTAACTGAATTGTCCACGTTTTGCATGCCTATTACTGTCTTCTAGGTGATTGGTGCATCTTCTTTGTGCTTGGCATGCTTGTTGTGTTTGTGACCTTACTTTAATGCATGTATTGCCCTAGCGTTTATACATACATTAAAGGTGGGGCTAAATGTAACATCAGAAAATGTCTCCTTTGGGGCTTTTCCCTCATAAGGTTTAGCTCTCGAGTCTTTATCATGCATTTAGGACATCTTAGTTCATATTTTGGTATCCTGATGGAATGAGGACTAGGTTTCATGGCAAAGTGGACCTAGGAGGACCCCTTGAGCTATACCTTGCCCAAAATAGGGGGGAGGACTTGGGCGCCCGCTCCCTAGTCCTACCCTATTTTAGGGCAGCCCTAATTTTTGGGTGTCAGTTTATGACTGTTATTTGGTACTTTTGCCGACACAGTAAATTTTGATTTTTAAAATCTTGGCGGGAGTGCTTGTAGTTGCATATAAAAGCATGTTTAGGCATTCATTTGTAAACTAGAGGATTACTAGCAAGCTATTGTGTTCTCAAGGTGATTCAAGGCTTTCATTGTGTTGCAAGAGCAAACTTGTGTGGTTTATGTGTTTGTGTTTACAAATTTGACCATCAATTTCCTCATGGTATGAAGAGTATCTTCCTCTTATGAGAGCTTCACTACAAGGTGACATAATATTGTGTTTTCATCATTGATTCCTTTGGTTTTTGCCTCTGCCTCACAAGGGCACACACTCTTTATCTAACAATGGTGTTTGGAGACTTAAGTGTCCTCCAAGGCTTGACTGAGGCAAGCCTCTAAACACCACAACCCCCAAACTAAGTCTTGTGATTGTAGGTTACAAGTGTCGTATTTGGGAAAAGTGGAGTTGCAGGAAGGATTAGCAAGCATCGAGGATTTAGGATCTGAAGAAAAGTAGGACACAGGAGCACTTCCAGGACTTGAGTACTCACTCTAGTGTCCTCCGCATCTGAGTTTCAAGAAATAGAAATTACAGGGCTAATCAGTGTCAGAAGGAGGTTTGGATCCCATGAGGAAACTAGTACCTTGGACTTGGGTGCCCGCTCCAGTGTCTCTGACTGTTTTGCTTCAGAACCCTGAAAATAGGTACTCTGTGATTAGGTATTTTACTCTTGTCTGCAAGGGCTTTTTCCATTATTCATTAATTTGTTGCCGTATTTGCATAATTAGTGTTTTAATGGTCAATTGAGCATAGGAGAAGGAAAAATTGATAATTAAATTCTGTAATCCAAGTTTTCCCTACATTTGTAAGTGACATAGGGTATGATAGTGCTCGCCACTTGACCCTAGATCCTTGAATGTATAGTGGAGAGGCAGATTTAAACATCTAAAATCTAGAACATTAACAAATCCAATTTTCCCCTAAACATTTTGGTGAACCCATGTTTTTGGACTTAAATTGCAACTTTTTGAGTATGTGTCTTTAGATTTGGATTGATTTCATTCATTCATATAGTCATTCATTTTATTGCATTGAGAAAAATTCAAAAAAAAAGAAAAATTGGAAAAATTCAAAAAAATTGCATTGTTTGGCTTACTAAATTGCATCAATTCTTCCTAAATTTTCCTAATTCATGATTTTTACATCAGATTTGATATAAACTATAGAAAAATACAAACATTCAAAATTTTTGTATTGCATTTTCATCATTTAATTGCTAGGGTTTTGTGGAAATTTTGACAATTTTATATAACCTAGTAATTCCAAAATCTAGGGTTAGTAGGCAAAATATTTTCTCAGATATTTATACTAATTTTAGAGGCTCATTCAAATTAACATTTGTCTGTAGTCTTTCATTTTAGTGTAAATTTGCATTTAAATTTAAAATATTTGCATTTTTGCATATAAAATTTCAACAAAAAACTAGCAATTTTGATGCATTTTCATTAAATTTGCATGGGCATTTTGCATGTTAAATCTTGAAAATAATTTTCAGATATGAGAGTATTTAATTTTCATCATAAATCAGACTTTAAAACATTCACATAGCATTTTGTCCCAAGATCTCAAACCTAGGGCTTCAAAAACAAAGATTTTCACTAAATTTGGCCTTATCGACTCTATAAACTTGCACCATAGGCATGTTGTGAGGAGTATTTTTGCATTAATATTCTACCATCAGGGTAATAATTTTATACATCTCCTAAAAATCTTCACAACACCCTTTTAACGGGCTCTTGTAGTGAAAATTTGGTGAAAAACTTCACATTTTGACTATTTTTGCCCTAGGGTTTGACCTAGTTTGCGCTCCAAGTGTGTTGTGATCAATTTTATGGGTTGAGGTGACTAATTTTATTCATATTATTTTCTGTACCTCCTGAAATTCATTACAACACCCCTCTTTCTAGGTCTTGGAGTTGAAAAACCGTGAAAAATTGCATATTTTGCTATATTTTCACTAGGGTTTTACCTTAAGTGGCACTAAAAGTGTGTTGTGTTGGGTATTTTGGCACAAAGTGGCTGTTATTAATAATATTATTTTATTTCCATTATCACTTTCCTCACAACACCCTTTGTTAGGCTATCTTGCATTGAATTTTGGTGAAAAAAAGTGCCTATTTTGACATATTTTCACTATATTTCGACTTGGCATTAACTTAAAATCACATCAAGCGTGTGTTGAGAAGGATAATTTTTGTGTTTTGGACTGATAAATTTATTCCCTTGAATTAAATCCTTACAACACCCTTTGGTTCATTCATTTGCATTGAAATAGTACAAAAAACCAAGCATTTTAAGGCCATTTTTGCATATAGTTTTGCACTTGTTTTTGACACACTTTTGAGAAAACTTCTAAAATCTAATTTTGCATCTCATTATGGCATCTTCATGTTATTCATATCTAAAATCTTTTGATGAATATATCCTAGATTTTGACAATTTCTCTAATTTCACTAATGAGAATCCTCATGTTCTAGAACACATAGCTTCTGCAAGTGGTATTGATGCTTCTATATGTTCTACATACAAGCTGCAATTACTTTGTTATACACATGATTTTAATAGATTCACACTATTCATAGGAGCATATCCTTTGATATTAGAATATTTAACTAAATTCATCAATAAGAATACTCATGAGAAAGATAGCTTTAGTAATCCACTGTTCTCCTTGGCCAAGATGAAGCATTAGTGAATGAAGAGATCCCTTTAACAAAGGACATTCCCTGGGTTGACAATGAGAATTCATTTAACAATAATCACAATCCTATCCTAGTGCATGAAACCTCTATGGATCATCTTATCAACCTTCTTCCTTTAGTTGATTGTTCACACACCTTGGATTTCACTAAGGAAGAGAAGACCTTTAATGTCCTTCCTTTGTTTGAGTAATCATGTCATTTGGACATCACTAAGGATATAGCACTAGTGGATAAGGAGAAGTCTCTCACATTAAATCCCTCAAGGATGGATGTTGAGATCATTCAAAATAATTTGCTTCTCCCACCACCTAAGAGGATAGTGATTAAATATACCATTGAACTCCAACAAGGGCACATTCCACCTAACATTGAGTCAAACCAAGAAGCATTTAAGAATGAAAAAAAGAATAATTACAATGACTTTGAAATGGTACCTTATGTTTGCAATTGGAAAGAAAATGATTTAATTGTTGATGACTTCTAGAATGAAGATCCTAGAAGTGTCTCTAACCCTTTATCTCTCTCGTGATGTGCTTCCCTCGTGATGTGTTTTGTGTTGTTTAGGCCTCCTGGGATGACCTTGAACTCTCCTATAAGGTTTGAGATACTAGGAGATCACCTCTGTTGTGACCTTCTTCTATTTGTATCATCATTCTTCCAAATTGTCTCTCTCTAATTTCATTGTTGTGTGTTGTGTCTTACGGACATACATTGTGGTTGGTGACTTGGGGGCACCCTCCTATGTGACTGTCCCTAAGACACTTGTTTCTCCTCTTTTATTTATTATTTCCCTTCCTCTAGTGTTCCCATATAGCAGGTGGATGATGACAAACATTTATATTGATGCAGACCTAGTGTCCCTTTCGAGAGCAATCAAAAAATGGACTTAGTTCCTAATATGATAATGGCGTTGTATATCTTATCCAATGCTTAGCTAGTGGAAGCACTCGTGCTTTCTATGTAGTGAGTTTGATGATGTTTCTATTGCATTTAAAAACCTTAACAATACTATTGCTCTATGTACCTTTGTCTGTCTTTGAATCTAGCCTTGGTGGTACTTGATTTGGAGAGCTTTGTGATATAGCCCCACGGTTATCCTCAAACTTTGAATTCATAGTATAACATTAGCTCTTTGTGTGGTTAATCATATGCATTAATGTTGTTGTTTATCATTATTTCATAGACACTAGCATGTTTCTTGTAGGGATGTGTTTGTGGGAACATTTGGCGGTTGTTAAGTACATGCCACCTCTAGGGGGCGTGGGATCTGCGAAAGTCACTGTTCCCTTGTGTGTTTTATTCCTACCTTAACGTGCTTGATATCGATACATGATATCAACCACCTTAAGGTGGGGGCATATATAAGGTAAGTTGTCTGTTATAGATATTAGCAATGTGTTTTAGCTCAGATGCAGAGAATTGTGCCCCTGGGTAGTGCATCATGTATCCTGAGTTTGTTCGCAATCAATCAATTAATCATGTAAGCCCTTTGTGGAGGTGGGATATCGCGTATATCCTTTTTATCTTAATCTCTTTGCAGAGGCAGAGATGGTGTATTTCTCAAAGCAGATTGTATCATCCTGTCATTTTCAAAAGTCCTCTGCAGAGGTGGGGTGCAGTTCTATGACTAACTCAACCCTTAAGCATGTTTTCGATGATTGTTCTGGTGAAGCCCAATCATCGGTATGTGCTTGTAATATGCCTGAGATGGTGTTGGACCTAGAAATAGGTACACTCCATCACTTGTCTGCCATGTTTTCTTTGTGTCTTCAAGTGTCTGTGTTTTGGTGTGCTTGTTTTGTGTGGCATGTTTGTTGCCCCATATGCATAGACCAACGCCCTCGAGTAGTGCTTGCTACATTTTGGGAGGTTTTGCATGTCTTGCATGTGTGTTGCCCCATATATACAAAGACCTGTACCCTAAGGTAGTGCATCATGTATTATGGGAGGTTTGTTTACTTTCCAGTACCTGCATCTGCATTTCATACATATGAGAAAATGAAAAGAAAAGAAAATCATGCCTGTCTTCCATGCATTAATGTGTCTTCTATGCATTGACTATATTCTCCATGTTTTGTGTGACTATAACTTTCTTCTCTGTATTTTGCGTGCATGTTACTATCTTTTAGGTGATTAGCATGTCTTCTCCATGCTTGGCGTGTTTTCTATGTTTGTGACCTTACTTTAATGCACGTATTGGCCTAGCGTTTATACATACATTAAAGTGGGGGCTAAATGTAACATCAAAAAATGTCCCCTTGGGGGCTTTTCCCTCATAAGGTTTAGCTCCCGAGTCTTTAGCATGCATTTAGGACATGTTATTTCATATTTTGGCATCCCGATGGAATGAGGCCTAGTTTTAATGGCAAAGTGGACCTAGGAGCACCCCTTGAGCTGTACCTTGCCCAAAATAGGGGGGAGGACTTAGGCACCCGCGCCCTAGTCCTACCCTATTTTGGGGTAGCCGTAATTTTTGGGTGTTGGTTTATGACCATTATTTGGTCATTTTGCTGATACAGCAAGTTTTGATTTTTAAAATCTTGGGGGGAGTGCTTGTAGTTGCATATAAAAGCATGTTTAAGCATTCATTTGTAAACTAGAGGATTACTAGTGAGCTATTGTGTTCTCAAGGTGATTCAAGGCTTTCATTGTGTTGCAAGAGTAGACTTGTGTGGTTTATGTGTTTGTGTTTGTAGATTTGAGCATCAATTTCCTCATGGCATGAAGAGTATCTTCCTCCCTTGAGAGCTTCACTACAAGGTGACTAATATTGTGTTTTCATCATTGATACCTTTAGTTTTTGCCTCTACCTCACAAGGGCATTTATCTGATAACGGTGTTCAGAGACTCAAGTGTCCTATGGGGCTTGATTGAGGCAAGCCTGTAAACACCACAACCCCCAAACTAAATATTGTGATTGTAGGTTACAGGTGTCGCATTTGGGAAAAGTGGAGTTGCAGGAAGGATTGGCAAGCATCAAGGATTCAAGATCTGAAGAAAAGTAGGACATAGGAGCACTTCCAAGACTTGGGTGCTCACTCTAGTGTCCTCTACATCTGAGTTTCAAGAAATAGAAGTTACAGGGCTGATCAGTTCGGAAGGAGGTCCAGATCTTGCGAAGAAACTAGTACCTTGGACTTGTGCGCCTACTCCAGTGTCCCCAACTGTTCCACTTTGGAACCCTAAAAATAGGTACTCTGTGATTGGGTATTTTACTCATGTTTGCAAGGGCTTTCTCTGTTATTTGTTAATTTGTTGTTGTATTTGCATAATTAGGGTTTTAATGGTCAATTGAGCATAGGAGAAGGAAAAATTGATAATTAAATTCCCTAATCCAAGTTTTCCCTACATTTGTAAGTGACCTAGGGTATGATAGTGCTCACCACTCAACCCTAGATCCTTGAATGTATAGTGGAGAGGCGGATTTAAACATCTAAAATCTAGAAAATTAAGAAATCTAATTTTCCCCTAAATAGTTCCTCTCCTTCCATATACTCCAACCTAAGTGGGGGAGAACCTACCTCTAAAGTTCCCTAATCCTTGGGTGTGAAAAGGGGGCTTTCCAACTCTCCACCACCTCAATCAGGTTTTCATTCATGACCCAGTCTATACCAAGCTTCATAAGAATCATACCCTAGAGCTCTTTAGCAAATTCACAATGGAATAGAAAATGAGAAACAATTTCTTCCTCTTTTAGGAATAACACACATCTATTGGACAGTAGGAAAACCCTTTTCTTAAGATTATCTAATGTCAATATTTTGTTATGTGCAACTGACCACCAGAAGAAATTAACTTTAGGAGTCAAATGGCGATTCCAAATTAATTTCCAAAACCTATTCCTTGTACCTTGGTCTAATAACAGATCATAAGCAATCTTGACCGTGAACAAACCCTGACTATCCTAAGACCATATCATTTCATCCTATCTAGGAATGATGGGCATTCTAAAATTAGTAATTTTTTTTTGTAAGGAGATAATCAATTGATTTGGGTTATTATTATTAGGACAACAATCAGCTAAGTCCCTCCACTCCCTAAGCCTTTGATTATAAAAAATATAGGTATCCACTCTTTCTCAAAAGAAACTGCTAGCAAGACAGATAATATTACTATAGAATTCTTGATTTATGAGAGGTTATTCATGCAACCAGGAATCTTTTCAGAATCTAATTAGTTTACCACTACCAAACTTCCATTTAATGTCTTTTGAGAGAATATTTCTAGATTTCAACATTTTGCTCCAAATTATGGATCCTTTTGGGAGGCCCTCTTGATCAATAAATATTCCATTCTCCCCACTGTGTAGATATTTTTCCATCATAATACAACCCCAATCTTTGTTATCCTTCATAAAACCCTATCCCACCTTGGCAAGTAGAGATTTATTCATCAAGTAAATATTTCTAATGACAAGACCTCCTTGCATTTTAGGAAGAAAAACTTTGTCCCATTTAACAAGAGAAATTCTTTTCTTCTCTTCCACCCTCGTCCAAAGAAAAGTTCTATAAATTTTCTCAAAATTTTCAGCTATATACATGGGCATTTTAAATAGAGTAAAAATAAGTAGGAATTCCAAGTGTACAGATGTTTTAAGGAGTTGATACTTACTATCTTGGCTCAATAACTTACCTTTCTAGTTAGCTAACTTCTTTTGGATCCTTCCAAGAACAACATTCCAAAAAGAAGGGGTCACTTCCTTTAAAATTAAAGGAAGACCAAGGTAAAATAGAAGGCAATAAAGCATCAACACAACTAAGGATATATTTAATCTTCTCTTGGAGGACCATATTGGTGTTGAAAAAGAATATTTTTCTCTAATCATAATTAATACATTGCCAAGAAGCCATGGCATACTTATTTAACAACTATTTCCACTTCCTAGATTCTACCATTGAGGCTGCCCCAAAAAGGATGGTGTCATTCACAAATTTTTAGATAGTAGAGGGATCAACAATAGACTCAACCCTAATCCCTTTTAACTCCTATCTTCTCAAGAGGTTCATAATATTCATTCCCAACACCTCATCCATTATAATGAAGAGGTAGGGAGATAAAGGGTCACCTTGTCTAATTCATCTCCCTGAACTAAAAAAGCCATGGGGGATACCATTCACAAGCACTGAATGCTTAAGCTTAGTCACACTTTCCTTTACCAACCTAATAAGGTTATCTTGAAAACTAAATTTCTTGAGAACTTTAAACAAGAAGTCCCAAGAGATTCTATCATAAGCTTTAGAAATGTCAAGCATAAAGACCATACTTGAGATATTGCTTCTATTCATAGAGTGGATTAACTCATGAGTAGAAGCAGCAACATCAATAATTTATCTCCCTAGGATAAATCCTTTCTGATAGCTAGCTATCAGACCATCCAATAGGGGTTGAATTATGTACACCAAAGTCTTGGAAAAAATCTTGTAAATAGTATTGCAGAGACTTATAGGGTGAAAGTCTCCCAAAGACACAAGATCTAGCTTTTTGGGAACAAGGGCAATAAAAGTATTATTGATCTACTTAAGAATCTTACCTATTCTAAAGAAGTCTTTGATAACCGCTATAACATCAAATCCTATTATATCCTAGAATTGCTAAAAGAAGGTAGGGGGAAACCCATCAAGACTAGGAGCGTTGCATGCCCCCATAGAGAAAACAACTACCCTGATCTCTTCTTCAGTAATAGGTTTCAATAGAGCATAATTATCCTCATTAGAGAGTAGAGTAGGAATGTTGTCCAGCAACTTCTAAACAAGAACAAGAGTAGGATTGACAACTTGTTCTACAAGGAAGGATTTAAAATAATTAGCAGCAAGCTAACCTATCTCTTCATCAGTGTTAACCTTCATACCTATATCATCCAAGAGCTTGGTAATCATGTTCCTTTTCCTATTTCTCATATCCAATTGATGAAAGAAAGTAGTATTGATGTCCCCTTCCATCAATCATTGTATTCTGGATTTTTGTTTCCAGAAAATTTCTTCCTTCTTCATAAGATCCTTCCACTCTTGAAGCAAAGAATTTTCCAATTAGAGAGTGTTATCACTCTTATCCCCATTGGCAATTTTGTTTTGAATATCAGCAAGGTTAGCAAAAATATTCTTCTTTTGATTCATAACATTTCCAAAATAGAACTTATTCCAGCCTTTAACTTTTTGCTTAACATGTAGGAGTTTCTAGACTAACCTGAACATAGGAGATCCCTGAATAGTAATGCTCCACCAGTTTGAAATACAATCCTTGAAATCTAGGTGTGAGGCCCACATAATTTCATATCTGAAGGGGAATGGCCCTTTGGAAGTTCTTTACCACTAGGTGAGAAACAACGGGTTGTGAGCATATATAGTTCTAGGAAGAGATGAAAGTTTAGAATGAATTATGATGTCCCAATTACAAGAGATCAAAAACCTGTCAATCTTAACCTAAATAAGCCGTGGGCCCCTCATTTTGTTAGTCCACATAAAGAGCTGATCATTCAATTCCACATACATAAGACTAGTTATATTAAGGAAATTGGTGTCATGATCTTGTTTTTAGGATACAACCATGGGGACCATGTCTAGAATGGAGGTGGATAAATTTGATGGAGGTAACTTAGAGCTACAAAATCTTACTTAGATAGAGTACTTTCTCATGGAAAGAGATCTATGTCTTTCAATAGTAGATCAAAAGCCATCTTGCATGAAATATGAAGACTAGTAAGTATTTGATTGGAAGGTAAGAAGTCTCATTAGGCCATGTCTTGTAGGTTTAATGCTCTTGAATGTTGTGACAAATCCCATCATCAAGAAGATTTGGGATAAGTTGTAGAATTTTTATTAGACAAAGTCCCTTATGAATAAATCTTTCTACAAAACTAAAGATTGGTGATGGTGACTTAATGACAAAGCATATGAATGTTTTTATTACTTTGGTGAGCTATTTGTCATCGATCGATGTGAAGAAAAATGAGGAAGAACAATATATTATGTCCTATGTTCTTTACTTGATAGTTGGGGCAGTCTCATGATGACACTTAGTAGCATCAATTTAAATTTGAAGATTGATGAGGTGCTAAGTTTGTTTCTTTATAAAGAGATGAGGTGGAAGACTTTTAGATTTTATCAAAGATGCCTAATGGTGAAAGGTAATTCTAGAGGCAAAGGGAAGAACAATAAAAAGAACATGCACTCTAAATCAATCTAAGTCTCTTAGTAGATTCAAGGAGGATGTTGGAAGTGAAGTAAGGTGGGGTACTTCACAATAGATTGCAAGGAGAAGAAGGTGAAGAAAGAGTTATATGATGATACAGATTCAAGGACCTCCAATAATGGTGGTGATGATTCTTTTCTTGAATCTATTGCTACAAATATACATGAGGGTGAGTAAACAATTCATATATGAGATATTTGATGGTGGTAGTGTGTATTTGGGAGAAATAATATCTCAAGATAATCAAATGAGGTAGAGTTAGGTTCCATTTAGAGACAAAAGTGCTAAGACCCTTTCCAATTTTCTACACATTCGAGGGTTGGTGATGAACCTTCTTTTTAGTGACTAAATTGAATGATGTTGGTGCACATGCAGTCTTTAATAAGGGAGGATGTAAGATGGAATGGGGATATGGTCTTGTGTATGGGAATTTAGTTTGGGACTCTATTATAGTTAGATGGTAGCATCATGAAATGTAATATTTTATAGGTCTGTTTATTTTAGAGATGAGAAGGTTCCTACATAGAAGATCACACCATGACTTGAGCAAAGTTGTCATATTGGTGAGAAAGGTCAAAGGGCCTTGAAGAGTATGAATTTAGTGGAGAGACTAACTAATTGTTCTCTAGATTTTGATTTATGTGAATGTATTACATTGTGGGAACCAAAATCAAGTTAATTTTTCTATGAGACTATTAGGTCTAGAGGGATTTTAGAGTTGATTCATAGTGATGTTTTTGGTCCTATGGATGTATCATTTCTAGGAAAATCCTTGTACTATGTATCTTTTATTGTTTAATTCTACAAGAAATCATGGGTATTTTTCCTCGTGCATAAATTAAAGGGTTTTGGTAAGTTAAAAGAGTTTAAGGTTTTAATGGATAATCAAATAGTGAGGAAGATCAAGATTTTAAGGATAACCAATGGTGGAAAACTACATTTATGAAAGTTTGATCAATTTTGTAGAGAACATGGTATTGCGAGGGACAAGACAACTCCATACACTAGGGTCATTCCACAATAATGGGTTACACTTTTTAGCCAAACTTGACATTGAAATCAACATTTTGAACTAAATCTTCACTTTCTGACACCTATAGCCGCTAAACCATTAGGAATTTGAAGATGATGTGAACTAGTGATTCGTGAGATTTTGTCTGTAGATTCTAAATATATATATTTTTTAAAATTTGGAGTTAAATTATAAAATTTTTTGCATCTACTTAGATAACTAGTTTTTAATAGTAAACAACATTTTTTTAAAGTGATGTGTACTCTGTCGCACATAACTTTTTTTCTACAAAGGATAAAATTCTGATTCTTTTGAATTTAGATTGATAACACTTATATCTAGAGGATACATTTTGTTTCATAATGTTTTGTTGAATATATATTTTTTAATTAAGTTTTGAATTTAAACCAATTATAATTTAGACCTAGGTGTATTCTATCCAACATAACTTTTTTTGTATGTATCAGAATTCAATTTTTTTTGTTGGAATAAGGACATCAATACCTAGAGGACATGTATTTTTTAGATTTTTTTTCTCTATTTTCCTATTTTTTTCCTATGTGTGAAACAAAGACTTTGATGTTCATTCAAAACCCTACATTCACAAGAAATAAAAAATAAATATAATAATCAAATTAAATATATTTAAAATTATATTTTTTGGGAAGCTTATAATAAGGACTACATACTTACAAAACACAAATTTTAAATGAATTCATTTGATCCCCCAAAAGGTAAATCAAAAGTGATTTTTTATCAGCATTTTGATAGGTGTAGAGGAGACTCCATTATAGGTATGGTTTAAAACTAGCGGGGTTCTATCCAAGAGGGTTTGAATCTAAAGGGGTTTCAAACCCTCTTCAATTAAAATCCTTTAAATGGAACCTTTCAAGGCTTAAATCATTATATTTTCCAAAAATATGTGATTTTAGCAAAAATTAGAATGTCTTAGAAAGTGTAACCCATTATTGTGGTAGCACCCACCACTTATAAAAATAGAGTTTTTAAGAGATTTACCATGATGTTGATGGAGAGAGCTAGGAGCATGTTTATTGGTGCTAGATTCTAACATAAATTTTGGAAGAAAATTGTGACTACAGCTTGTTACTTGATTAATATGTTTCCTACTACAATGCTTGTTGATATGAAGCCTAAGGAGTCTTGGTCAAGAAATAAGCCTTTGTTGTAGTATTCCAAGTTTTTTGGTTGTGAGACACATGTACATGTGCCTAAAGAGAAGAGATCAAAGTTTTATGACAAAGTAGAGAAGTGTATTTTCTACAATGATAGTGTAAAAGGGCACAAAAAATGGAATTTAAAAACTAAGAAGATATTATATAGTTAAAATGTGATCTTTAGAGAGGTTAGACCTTCTTGTATGCCTTCATAGCCTAAAGTTGAGAAAGAAATAGTGCAAGTGAAGCTAAATACTAAGGAGATTGCACCTATGGTTGAACTAGAGATTCAACATGGATTTGATCAGGAGGTTAGTTTTGAATGTTTTGAGAGTGTGGAGAAGGAGAATGAACAAACTTAAATCCCACACTCGAGGAGGTCCACTCAACATCAAATGCAATTTGATAGGTACAACCCAACTAATTTTAGATGCATATTTTCTTTGATTACTAATAGGCATGAGCTTAGAATAGTGAAGAAAGAATTGAAGTCTATAGATAGGAAGTCCTAGAAAGTGGCCATGGATGAGAGGGTGAAAGTTTGGAGCTATGTCATCATTTTGGGCAAATGCATTTTTCTGAAAAATTTGATTGAACAAAAAAATGGCCAAATTCCCTTGCTATGTGACATGTAGAACGTACATGGCAAAAGGTAGGTCAACCAAACCCTCAAAATTTATATAACTACCAAAATTTGTAGAATTGGTCATTTTGCATTTTGTTTTCCTAGTTCAATTGACCTTGTGGAGCCTCCAACAATGTGTCAACAAGGAATCTGGATAGCAAGGCTAAGAAAACTTAGAACCCATTAGTTTTTTATCCTTCTTCCTATATTTTTTTAAAATACAAAAATGTATATTTTTGTGTTTTTATAGAAAAAACTCTATTTTTTCAATTTGTATTAAAAATTATTTTAAGTTTTCTTGATTTTTTTAACTAATGTAAATATTATAAAATGAAAAATAAATGATATGAAATTTATTAAAAAAGATAAAACTAGAATAGATATCTTAAGTACATCTATGTAAAATATAAAAAGAGATATTAGTCTTAAAGTGCCTATCTTATCTATGTCCTAAATTAATATAGGCATATCAAGACTCATATCTCTTGGCATCTTTTAGAATCTTATGTATTTAAGATATCCATTCTAGTTTCAATATTTTTACATGTTATTTTATTTACAAAAATATAACTTTTTTAATTACTTTATTTTTTCTTGAAAAGCCATTTTTTACTTTCAAAAATAAATGAAGACAAAATAAATTATTTACTTCATATGTTTTTTTTTTTATGGGTAAGAGGCTGAGGCTAGAGATATATTTTATTAGATTAAATTAAAAGTACAGCTCTGTTCAGTGTGGGCACTGGTAGGAAAGAACAAAGTGAAGAAAATCTCTGGTCTTGCCCAGGACTCATGGAGTCCAATATAGAATTTGATTTACATATCTTATTGCATGAAAGTTCAAATTGAGAGTAAACCTCTTTTTACAAAGAAATGAAACATAATCGTAGTCCTTGCTCTTCATATGAGCCAATCTTCCTGCTATTCCTTGATAAATTCTATTCTTTCCATGGTGACTTTAGATAGATTCATATTGTTCATATTGGGCCCCCTCTAGTTCAAGTTCTTGCAGGAATCGCTACTACTGTTATACATCTGAGGGATCCTATCACACAAACCAGTATCTTCCCTAGCTATTTCTCATGTTAGCAAAGATTCCTACATCACCCTTGTTAGCTCTTCTTTTATCAAACCATTAAGAAATAAATCCTTTTAAGATAAATTATGGATACTACCAACATAACCAAAAGTGGTGACTTTAAGATAGTGAAAGCTTGAAAGAGTAGAAGTGAAAGAACATCTTACCTTTAACTTCAATTTAGAATATACCTATGCATGTGTATATGAAACTGTGTATAATTATGTTGAGAAGAAACATGATTTTTATCTTATTTGAGCGTGGTTGACCACAAGAAAGTGGCTGCTAAATCATAAACTTACTAAAATCTTTCACTAAAACTGAGTCATTAGATAGATCCTTAACCTGTCATATCAGGATAATCTAAGGGCAATGAGTAGCTATCAGTCAAAGGGAAAATCCGTAAACACTTAATGATGTTATAGGTGTATTGATGGCAATGTCAGCTCACATTAAAATCTTACGCATGTAGGCCTTGATCTCCATGATTATAAAACATGTCTTTCTGTTGCTTAACTATTTCTAGCCTAGATGAGCTAATCAATATTGGAGATTGTTGAGGGATGAGTAATCATAACGCAATCTTTAACTCTTGGAAATGAAGAGGCACATGATTGTCCCTTTGCTCTTTACAAAATAACAACCTATCATAGATAGACTCATCAACATTCTGAATTGGAGTGTCAACTTGAATGTGACAGCTAGATGGATTCTGTGAGAGAATTATATATATATATATATACACACACGCGCATACACACACACACACACACACTAGAGTGTGGCCAATTAATTAGAGCTTGTGAAGGTGACACATTTTAAGGTAGGTTGACAAAGGTGAAAAGGAGTATAAGACCAACAAAATTAAAATCAACACTCAGCAGAGGATAAGCTGTTAAAGGAGAGTCTAGAATTCCCATTAGTTTTAATGCCAGCAAGATTCACAATGATTTTTACTTCAGAGGCCATCATTTGCAAAGGAATGTAGACTCCAGTGAGGTTGGTCAGCACCAAACGTCAAATGGCTTTTCTTGGACATGTGACAATGCTTCGTCTGCAGCGTATGCTTTGCTGCTCGGATGAGTGTATGCTTTGCACAACAAAATTATGACGGGAAAGAACAAGCTATATACTATATCAGTCAAACACTTGTTGGGTATGAACTACAATACACGCTAATTGAAAGAGCATGTCTAGCTGTGGTCTTTGCCTCACAAAAGTGGAGACATTACATGTTGTCACATTCAGTCAAACTAGTAGCAAAAATTGATCCACTCAAATACTTACTCAACAAAGTAGCCTTAACAGGTAGATTGTCCAAATGGGTCATGCTTCTTAGTGAATTTGGCATCGAATATGTAGACAGGAAAGCAATAAAATGCCAAGTACTTGTAGATCAACTGGTAGATGCACCTCTAATAGATGATAGCCCTTTGAGATTTTAATTTCTAGATGAATCTATCTTCCACATAACCACAGCAACTTAGAAAATGTACTTCGATGGCTCATACACTCAGCATGGATTAGGGGTAGGTATTTTGTTGATCACCCCTAGTGGTGACACCATTCCTAAATCATATAGATTACTCTTTCCCTACACTAACAATGTGGCAGAGTATGAGGCCCTAGTCATTGGATCAAGCTAGCAGTTGAATGGAATATCAAAGAACTTTAGGTATATGGTGACTCACAGCTGGTCATAATTCAAGTAAATGACGACTACCAGACAAAAGATGAGAAATTGATCCCTTACAAACGGACAATAGATGACTTCAAAGAATACTTTGTCAAGATCTCATTTTAGTAGATACCAAGGATTGAGAACAAAGTTGTAGATGCCATGGCAATGATTGCATCTCTCCTCGACATTCCAAATAATCACTCATGTTACGAGTTCTTGGTAGAGCCAGTGTCTTGTCCTACATTTGACACCCCTGAATCTTATATAATTTGCCACATTGTTGGAACTGATTCCCCCCTATATGGAAAAAAATTTGCCTATCCTAAAGAGAATACCCTCCCACCTGATCTTTCTAGTAACCAAAAATGAATCTTTATCCGTCAGGCATCTTGGTATGCCATTGTCACCAATACCCTATATCACAGAGGTCTCGATGGTACTCTCCTTAGGTGTCTCGATAGCAAGGAATTTCAAACTACCCTGAGCGAAGTGCACGATGATATATGCAGGACCCACTCTAGTGGCCCTACCCTAGCGAAGAAACTCATGCACATGGAACACTACTGGCCAACCATGGAGCAAGATTCCTATCATTTTGTAAAGTGCAAAAAGTGCCAAATCCATGGGAACTTGATACATGTACCAGCACAGGAGTTGCAACCCTTACCGACTCCCTAGCCTTTCTGTCAGTGGGGACTTGACTTAGTGGGCAAGATTCACCCCTCTTCATCCAGTGGCCATAAATTCATAATCACCACCACTGAGTACTTCACAAAGTGGATTGAAGTTGTGCCCTTAGCCAATATCACCGGCAAGTAGATTACCTCTTTTATCCTGAACTATATCATTTGTCGCTATGGTATCCCTTCGTCCATTGTCACGGATAATGGATGACCTTTCAAAAATTAAGATGTTAGGGAACTATGTGACAAATTCCATATCCAGCACTACTTTTCAACCCCCTACTACCCCCAAGGCAATGGCCAAGTGGATGCATTGAATAAAACCATTTTGAAAATCCTAAAGAAGACTGTCAATGATGCCGGCTGAGATTGGCATGTCTAATTAAATCCCGCGCTGTGGGCCTACCGCACAAGCATCTGCACACCCATAGGTGCAACACCATAATCCCTGGTCTACGGATCTGAAGCTATCTTTCCCATTAAAGTCGAGATCCCATCCTTGCAAGTTTCATTAAAAGGCCTCATATCTGATGAAGAATATAGAGTGTCCAGACCTCAAGAGTTAGAGCTGCTCGAAGAGAGAAGGCAACAGGCCTTTAACCACCTAAAAGCTTATCAACAATAGATGTCTAGAAGATATAATCACAGGGTAAAGCCCTGAGTATTCCAAGTTGGTGATCTAGTCCTAAGAGAAAATCCTAGAAATCAGTAAGACTGAGAAAAGAAAGGCAAGTTTGAACCTAACTGGCTGGGTCCCTATGTCATCATTGTAGCCTATGGGTCAGGAGCATATGAATTGGCTACATTTGAAGGTGAACTGTTCGATGATCCTATCAACAACATGTATCTTCACAACTTCTATTCCTGAAATCCCCAATGCAAGGGAGTTCTGAAAAAATCCAAAAAAAAATTGAAAAAATGATAAAAAAACAAACAAAAAAATTTAAAAAATGGAAAAGTAACAAAAAAATCGTCCTCTGGTGAAAACCTGGCAAACAGGTGTCATGTGTACTTTTAGCTTCCATGCAAATAAAAGCAAGTGGTGAAAACCTGGTAAACAGGCACTATCTACGACAAACCACTTCCTCCATCTATTGTGACTTCATATCTCTTGTGTCCATCATATCGTTCATCTTGAACTAGTCCTTTGAACAATTGTCGAACTACATCACCTCTAAGCTATCACGTTGGTAAGGCCATTCTTAATGCGCCCTCGAGGCTCCGCTCCGCTCCACTCCCCTCCTTTCCTATCCATTTCATTGAGTGTCGTTTGTCCTGCTGTCCGTACCATTTCTGCATCTTTGCCATCGCCTAGGTCTTAGGTCCATCAGGGTTCACCCCAAACTAAGTTGCCTCTACATCATGACATAGGCAAGGCCATTTAGCAATGAGCCCCCAAGGCACTAGGTCTATCCCTTAGGGTCCATATCTCCATATCTGTTTGTCTTATCACCCATTATAAGTCGATCCTTTGAATAAATTGGGGGCAACACCTCGACCTGGTTGTGGATTTGGACTCTTGAATGTCACATGTTCTAAGAGGATACCAATAAAGGGTTGTGATACCTTTCACTAGACAAGCATGCGCAGCAAGGCAAGCTTCCAAAAACAACAAAAGTCTTGACATAAAACATCAACCAGTCCAAAAGCAAAGAAAAACATATACCAACACACTCAAACTAATTCTATATCAATTATGGCAAAAAGACACATCTAAATGCAAGAATGTTTTGTGAACAAGTTAACTTACAAAGTCTTGGATTTTTGTCATTATGTCTTTCTATGCTACTCAAGCATGCCAAAAACTAGAGATGCTATGATGGGGGCATAATCATTTTCTTTGTCTGTTGTTTGTGGATGAAACTTTAGTAATGTGACAACTTTTGTCTAACAACATGATCAGCAAAAGATCATTGAGGACTTTCAAAGGTCTGAACATGAAAAGGGGCAATTCTTATCTGTTGCAATGCAAGAGATACTCAGGTCATCTAGATTCAAGTTTGACTAGATGCTTGTATTAACTTGCTATATCAAAATCCATGTAAGGGATACTCAGGTCATCCTGGTTCAATTATACCTAGATGCTTGTATTTTCTTACAACATAATAAAAGCCCAATGATGAAATAAGCACTTCAAAATACTTGCAATATCAAGATGACACATATCCATATCCATATCCATAACATATCCAATTGCATTCCATATCTATATCCATATCCATATCCAATTGCATTTTACATCCATATCCCATGCAATAAAGATTCTATGTAGAGTATCAATGTTTGCAAAAGCTTGTGATCCCTTCTGCCGAGTCATTCTTCTATCAATCAAATTTCTATCTATCATTGTATCTCTTGTCAACAGTTCTAGTTGTCAATCTAGGCAATGATCCAAATGCAAGTCTATCCTTAATCCATAGCAATCATGTTCGTTAATCTTGTCAAATGATCCACTCACAAGTAAACTAAATCAATTATAATCACTCAATTATCTTATACAGGATGTTGTATTGTCAAAATCAGACCAACACACGCGTCTTACATGACATGTTTCATTTCCTGAAACCAAACACTAACCAATCATGTTGCTCTAGGGATCTATTGTTCCCTGCCATGACAACACTATCGTATATTGTTATCGATTTGGTTTACCGCTTGACAGGGGCAATACCTTGCCTATTCTTGTATCATTTGTGCATACTTGCTTACTTGCTTGTGTGTGTTATCATTTTATCTTGCATCGTGTATCATTCAGCTCTTTGTTCAATTCATTTTTCTTCATCGTAACCCATTTTTCACCTTCTTCATCGTGATATTGTCCATCTCACTCCTTCTGCCTTCTCGTCCAATCTCCTGAGGGGGTATCCTGTCGTTAAACTTGTACCAAGGGCAAACTGGGGCATGTATCATTTTCAAACAAACTTATTCTTTGAAACAACGTGATAAAACACATTGCATCAAAGAGGGGCAAAATATATACACCTAAAAATGACACGACTCTGTCCAAATAAATATTTTTAATATTTATTTAAGTCTATTTCTTCTATCAATAAATAAATAATTAAATTTATTTATTTAATTCATATTTCTCTAAGTTAATTAAATATCGAAAAATATTTAATTACTTCTTCTAAAGTCAAAATGAAATAAAAACCTTTATTTAATTTATTTCTTCCAAACAATTAAATAATTTCTAATTATTTAATTAAATCATGCATTCTTCCAAATTTAAATAAATCATTTAAATTTATTTAAGTCCTTTTAGTCTCTAAAATGAAATATAATTAAATTTTTTATTTTATTCTTCTATCTTGCACAAGATAAATTAAATAAATTTATTTATTTGATTTGCTTTCTTCTAAAAATATCTTCTTGCTTTCTTTCTAAAATTGCAACTCATGCATATCTAATTAATTTATTTAATTAGATATTTCATCTATTATTCCTCTCATCTTTTTAAGATTTATTTCCTTTAAAGCAAAAAATCATATTAAATCTTCTTCCCTCTCCATAATCAATTAAATAAATTCTATTTATTTAATTAATTTCCTTATTCTTCTATTTTCCATCAAATGATTAAATAATTTTAAATTATTTAATTATTGCATCCTTCTTCTAAAAATAAATAAAATTAAATATTTTATTTATTTCTTTATGATGCACATAAATTAAATAAATTAAATAAATTTTATTTATTTAATTTGTATTTCATCCACTCTTATCTATATCTAAATCTTCTAAAAATAAATTCTTCTTGTCATACAAAAGCAAAAACTGAGTTAAGTGATTTAAAGCAACTTTGTTTTATCAGCAAAACTCTTAAATTAGAAAAATATATTCTAATTTAAGAAAATAAAAACTCATCCTCATCAAGAAAGCAGTTAACTCAACAAAGCTTCTTTTTGAATGACACATGTCCTTCTATTCACGCACGTTCTCTCGAACAACCTCCTCCGTTGATCTTTTTATTTCTTCTCAACCATTGATCTTCTCTCACACAACTCTATAAATACAACCCTCTTCTTCTATCTTTTAGATCTAACTTTTGAGTAAACTTATGCTGCAGAATCTATAGCGCGCCATTGGCACCCCACTTTCACATCACTTCACATATCATCCATTCCATATTGTGTTGAAGCTCATCTCCAACACAATAAGTATCCGAGCTATTTCTCCTTGTCATCTTGAGGAATCGAAGCAAGGAAGCAAGCTTCCTGAGGGCCATCTTCATCACCAAAAGATCAAGAAGAATAGGCGAACAATGAAAATCACAAAGGTAAAAAGGTTGTAAGTATCTCTATCTTATTTTAAATCCCTTTTTGCTTGCAGATTCTATTGATGTTTTGGGTTTTTATAATTATTTTTATTCATCCCATTTACCCATTACATTCTTGGCACCCACCATGGGGTTTTTGCCCCTAATCTAATCAAAATCTGAGTTTTTAAGTGATAGGTTCTGTATAGGTTTTCGTATAGGTTTTTGATAGGTTCATTTGGTGCATACATCGCCTGATTCGATGCGTCTACCTCCTGTTACAACCTCTGAGTCGATGCTTTCACCTCCTGTTCTGGTGCATTCAGAGTTACGGTGCACCATCCCCTATTATGATGCTTTCACCTCCTATTCTAATGACTGCAAAGTCCTTGCGCTTACACCTTCTAAAATGATGCTTTCATACCTTATTATGGTGCATTTGTTAAATTAACGCATTTACATCTTCTTCCTATGATTTTGACACCTGTCTTAGTGCATCTATACAACGACGCATACATACTCTATTTATGCGCATTCAGACTGTATGGTGGCACATCTGATCTATCACTATGGTTTTTGAAGATTTCTTGTGATTTTTCTGATTAGGCTAACGTTTGTCTTACAGGATTAGAGACTGGAATAGATCATTTAGTTGCATTGGTTAAGTCACTTAGATTAATTAAGGAAAAAAGTAAAAAAAATGCATGCATGCAAATCTTATGTAATCTTTAACTAGGAGAATAGTAACTTAGCCACTGCTATCTTTGCATTGTTGCTTTCTTTCCTAGTTTAGAATATTGCTATCTTACAAATGGGAATGAACATTGCCTATCTTTTAAACACTTCAAAGTTAACAAATGCGTGAGTGCACAAGTGGATAGCCCATTTAGTTTTTTTCCTTTTAACTATGTTTGGATTAATCATTGTCTACTATGACTGTTGAATGACAATAGGCTTATGCTCTCCCCTTTATTGGGTGACCAGAACACTAGACTTGCTATTCCATCTATATAACCTTTAGAGGGGCCTACCCTTGGATGCCTGCCTGTCCAAGTGGGAATGACCCTGAGTGGAAACAAGATAAAGCCAAGCCCTACTGATCCACTTTAAATAAACTATGCTTGAAGCAAAAACTTCCTGTAATGAGTGCTGTTGTGTTACACTGACGACCAACCTCCCCCCAAACCCTCCAAGGCGTAACCCTTGGAGGCTGGGAGACTCCATTACCGAGAGTAGTGCCTCTGTACATGTAACCACTCGAATGGTTTCCTTGACTACTTAGCCACTTGTTTAGTATACCAAAAACCTCTATTTGTTGACACAAAGGGCAGAGCCTTTGAAGCAACCTCAATTAATGTGATTCTTTGTAGAGGTAGCAGGGACAATCCTATGGTTCAGTGGGGGTACAAGCCTAAGGAAACCTAGATCTGGTATAAGTGAGAAGTGAGTGCCATTTAGGGGAACCGGTGCTACTAGATCCTGGAGTTACATGCTTTGAATATGCATAGATAGAGGATTCGACAAATACTATCCTATCCAGCCTAGGTTGTACTTCTTGAGTCAAAGAGTCCAAAAATACAAAAAAAATTAAAAGATAAAAAATCATTAAAACTTCTATGTGTTTGCTGTGTCTTTTGCCATAATTGAAAATCAAAATTCTCAAAAAGACCAAGTTTTCAAACCAAAAATAGAATTTTTTTGAAAAACATTCCATAAACTCTGAAAAACCAACTCAAAAACTAGAACGACGCTTTTGATTCAACCTGCAGTGCATTTGCTAAGACTTGTAGCTCATTTGATACCTGTTGTAGTGCATTTAAAACATTACCAGATTGGCACATTTGATCCAACTTGTGGCACTTTTGAACTCTGCTGTGACGCATTTACTATTACGCATCCAATCCAAAGAGCAAATCCGTACCTTCCAAGAGAAAATTATCAAAATTTTTAGAAGCTATTTCAAACCTATCTCAGTTGATCCAAAATCTAAGTAGAAATGTGCAAATCAACCATTTCCCTCTTTTTCTGCATCATAGCTACTTTTCCCACACTTTCTCATCCAAAAATCTCACAAAAATTCTTCCAAAATCCAACAAGGTTATAACCAAGCTATTCTTGATCACATCAAACCTCAAACAAACCTAGTGAGTCTTCACTATCAAGGATCACTTATCCTTTTCTCTTGAAACTCCACTAGTGGCTTGTGCAAGACTAGTCCACATCAAGTAAACAGATTTCTATCATCCTTACTTCAACTATGATTTTGCGCACCCAACTTGTTTAACACCAATTGATCTGAGGAGAACCTTGCTCAAATCTTGACACTTTCTAGCACCTCTTGATCAACTCACTTCATCCCACCTCTAGTCACCTTGCATGGTCTTAACGAGGTCACCAAAACAAAAATAGATTGAAATGGTTGATAAAACTATTCTAAACTCTCACGAAAGTGATGAGGAAGCTTCTATAGAAGAAGTCCTCCAAACACAGCAAGACCAAAAATTTCAATGCCTAATGGATAGAGTACTTGCCCAAGATCCTACCAAATTCTTTCTACACCTAGCACATCTAGGAGTCAAGCTCTCTAAAGATTTTGACGTAGAGGCTCTAAAAGAACCTGAGGAGGAAAGAAACCCTGAGGGAAGCACACATGAGGAAATACCTGTAGATAAAAGCAAAGAAACCATTGATCCTATAGATGCCCTAAGATTAGTGACCCAACAAATCCAAGCTTTACAACAACAATTCTCAGACATGCAAATAGGAGCATCAACTAAACATTACTCCCTAGAGGATATTTTACCATATCCTTTTGATAGGACCTTGATCATGTTACCTTTCTCCTCTAAATTTGAGGTGCCAAAATTCAATAAATATCGAGGAAAGGGTGATCCAAGGGACCACATTAGGGAATTCAACGCTGCTTGTCTTAAAGTCACACACAATGATACTTACCTTATGCGGATATTTCCATGAAGCTTAGGAGGATAAGCCATGGAATGGTTTTCTAGACTACCACCTGACATTAGAACATTTAACGAACTTGTGGACAAATTTGTCAAACACTTCTCCTATATTATTGATCACGACACCTCAATCTTAGATCTTTGTAACACCAAGCAAAAAGGTGGAAAATCTTTTGCCGCCTTCCTACAAAGATGGAGACAGTTGGCAAGTAAGTGCCCACACCAAATGCCTGAAAAACAAATGCTGGAAATGTTTGTCCATAACTTACAAACTGACCTAAGCTATCAGATACAAATCCAATGTCCTACTTCCTTTAATAAGGTCATTGAGATGGGTCTAATCATTGAAAAAGATTTAATCACAAAGGGTCAAATAAAGCTATATAAGGACACTCCTAGTACCAACACCAATGTCGATAAACCAAGATTTTGGACAAAGAACAAAAACATTGTGAGTGATGGGGTGGTAGATGCCAATAATGTGGCACCTAAATGATCAATCTTCAACTTATCGACTCCTCAAAACAACCCCCCACAAAACAAACCAAGAAACACTGAATCACAGTTTACAAATTTTCAACCTAGGACAAAATTTACACCTTTGGGAGAATCATTGGAAACTACCCTATGGAAGCTAGTCACAAATAAGATCATAACGCTTCCAACTGTGTGGGAATATGAACCAAAAGTCAAACCTTCTTAGTGGAATGACAATGATTTTTGTGAGTACCACCGAAACAGGGGGCACAAAATCAATGACTACATTGCACTCAAGCACAATATCCAAGACTTGATCGAACAAAACAAAGTGTCACTTGATGGACATACCTCTAATAATGATCATCAGGCATTCAAGGATCCTCTTCCCAACTATGAATAGGGAGGACCTTCCGACCAAAACAATAGTGGATCTAACAATGCAAATTACACAAACATCAGCTTTGACTATGTTGTTAACCATATCTCAGAAAGTGATTTGCGCATCAATGTGATCACTATAAACAAAGATCTGGATTGCAATGTTACCACCCGCAGTAATAGATTCATGCTTAGAGGAGACTCTGCCCCTCCGGCTAATCAGTACAGTATCTTGGATCAACTACATAAGACACCTGCACATATCTCCATTCCAGAACTTCTGCATCTATCCCCCTCTCATAGGGCCATACTTGACAAAGCTTTTGTAGAAGCCTCCATCCCAAGGAACCTCATTAAAGAATAGTTCCAAACGATGGTAGGTCACATTTCCTCACCTCATTCCCTATCATTCATTGAAAAGGATGATATGTCAATCACCCGACCCCATAACGCCTCTCTTCATATCAAAGCCTTCATACATAAACACAAGTTAAAAAGAGTCCTAATCGATGGAGGAGCTAGTTTGAATATTTGCACCTTGAAGCTAATCCTTACATTGGGGTTTTCAGAGAAAGCTATAGATCTAAAAAATAAAATCACTATCAAAGCCTATGATGAAGAGGAGAGAACTTCCAAGGGAATTGTTACTTGACTAGTCAGAGTGGGACCTATAGTAAAAGATGTGGCTTGCAAAGTCCTTGATATGGAGATAGCGTATAACATTCTTCTTGGGAGACCATGGATACATGCTCTAAAAGCAGTGTCCTCAACATACCATCAGTGTATTAAATTCCCTTATGAAGGTCAAGAGATCACCATTCAAGGTGATCCCAACCTATTTTAGTACTGCAACTCCATTCAATCTAACCCTGAAGTTGTGATCCCTAACAACCATGCCTCTGCTTCATCTTCATCTCAGGTTGACCTAGCTACACTTGCTTCCTCTTCAAAGGCATCCCAACTAGACCTGAAACTCAAGAATAAAGGCTTGGGTGAATACACAATCTCCTAATCCCTCTATTTAGCACAACTCCCCCTATCTCCAAGATCATATGGAAGACCTACTCTAAACAAATCAAAAGCAAATAAAACTACCAAAGGACCATTTGTCAAATGGGGAAGCCTTGAAGATGAGAGTGATGAGAAAGATATCCTACAATGGTTATATAAGGATGAAGGCAGTTCATCAACACAACAAGACCATCACACTATACAAACTGAACAATATGGTCAAGGTATCCAAATGCTACAAAGAATGGGGTATGAAGGACATGGTCCACTCGGTTCAAGAAAAGATGGTATCACTAAACCCATCCAACCTCATACCTTGATAGCCTGAGACACTACAGGGCTAGGATACACTGGCGCATCAAGAACCAACAAAGCAAATAAGAATAAGGACAAACAACCAGAGATATCTACTAGTAATCTGGTTGAGTAAATTTAGCAACTGCAACCGGGGAGTGAGACCAATTCAAATGAATATGAGTGGGATAGTCTCTTGGAGCTATCTTGTGATGAAAAAGATATCGATGTTGTCCACGAGTATGACCCAACCCATGCAAATGAGAGACAAAGTCCAAGGGCTAGACCGCTAGAGTCCATCCTGCATAATAATGATAGTGAAAGTCGTGAGGGAAGAATGATACCCCCCTTGATGGATCTGCTAATAGAGAGTACCATCACAAACTTTTTCTGTGCTTTTAATAACTCTACCCTAACTATCAACACCATTGAACTGGATCAACCCAATGACCCCTTACCTTTGGTACACCCCGAACTCATTAGAGATCATATACCCGCAGGGGACCACAGAGCTGGCTATGCTATAGAACTCAATGAGAAGGCCTATTTTGGTGAGAGTGCCAAGCCTTTTAGTCTCAAAAATGTCAAAATGAAAGAAAGATCTAATGGTGAAAACTGCTCTACGGCAGTGTTAGATCATGAAAATAGTAAAAATATAGACATATCCAATGGTGAAAACCTCTCTGAGGTGCGAAAGGATGGAAGGCTTGACCCTCTACCCAATCTTACACATCAGGAGAGATCTTCAATCTTGATAGAACCAACAGAACTAATCAATGTCAACATAGGTGATAATCCCAGAATGATCCACATGGCACAGTCTTTAACAGAACAAGAAAAACCAGCATTCACTGACTTCTTCAAGAGAAAACAAATCAACTTTGCATAGTCATATGTAGACATGCCAGGGCTAGATCCAAATCTCATAATGCATCACTTATCCTTAGCTCCAGGAGCTAAGCCCATAAAGCAAAAACTCAGAAAGATGCACCCACATGTGGCCCTCATGGTAAAAGAAGAGCTGAAGAAACTATTAGATGTTGGATTCATCAAGCCAATAGATTATCCTGAGTGGGTTTCAAACATAGTACCAGTTTCCAAACCAGATGGCAGAGTCTGACTATGTAATGACTTCAAGGACCTGAACAAGGCTTGTCTGAAAGATGATTTCCCCCTGCCAAACATTGACATGATTGTAGATCTAACGGCAGGGCACACTATGCTATCACTAATGGATGGTTTTTCTGGACATAACCAAATGAAAATTACACCTGAAGACCAACACAAGACTGCATTCACATGTCCTTGGGGAACCTACTATTGGAGTGTCATGCCATTTGGTTTGAAAAATGCCAGTGCAACATATCAGAGAGCTACGACCACAATCTTCCACTACATGATGCACACTATAATGGAAGACTATGTTGATATTCTGGCAAAATCACCCACAAGAGAAGGACACCTCGTAGAATTGGACAAAATTTTCAATAGACTGGAATAGTTTAATGTGTGCCTCAAGCCAAAGAAGTGCGTGTTTGGAGTTACCTCAGGTAAGCTACTCGGGTACATAGTGTCTACTAATGGAATCAAAGTCGACCCAACTAAAGTGAAGGCCATCATGGAAATGCCACCTCCTAAGAATTTCACTCAGCTAAGGTCCTTACAGGGAAAACTACAATCTATCAAAAGGTTCATTTCTCAATTGGTAGACAAGTGCCACCTATTTTCTCACCTTCTCCATAAGAATGTCCCTTTCAAATGGAATGATTCATGTGAATAGGCATTTCAGTAGTTAAAAGAGTACCTAATGAGGCCACCTATATTGATGCCACCAATTTAGGGAAAACCTCTGCTATTGTATATCTTAGTGACACAACAGCTCTGGGAGCTCTCCTTGCACAACAAAATTATGACGAGAAAGAACAAACTATATACTATATCAGTCGAACACTTGTTGGGTATGAACTACAATACACGCTAATTGAAAGAGAATGTCTAGTTGTTGTCTTTGCCTCACAAAAGTGGAGACATTACATGTTGTCACATTCGGTCAAACTGGTAGCAAAAATTGATCCACTCAAATACTTACTCAACAAAGTAGCCTTAACAGGTAGATTGTCTAAATGGGTCATGCTTCTCAGTGAATTCAACATTGAATATGTAGACATGAAAGCAATAAAAGGCCAAGTACTTGCAGATCAACTGGCAGATGCACCTCTAATAGATGATAGCCCTTTGAGCTTTGAATTTCTAGACGATTCTATCTTCCACGTAACCACAACAACCTGGAAATTGGACTTCGATGGCTCATACACTCAGCATGGATCGGGAGTAGGTATTTTGTTGATCACCCCTAGTGGCAACACCATTCCTAAATCATACAGATTACTCTTTCCCTTCACTAACAATGTGGCAGAGTATGAGGCCCTAGTCATTGGTATCAAGCTAGCAGTTGAATGGAATATCAAAGAACTTCAGGTATATGGTGACTCACAGCTGGTCATAAATCAAGTAAATGACGACTATCAGACAAAAGATGAGAAATTAATCCCTTACAAACGGATGGTAGATGACTTCAAAGAATACTTTATCAAGATCTCTTTTCAGTAGATACCAAAGATTGAGAACAAAGTTGCAGACACCATGGCAATGATTGCATCTCTCCTCGACATTCCAAATAATCACTCACGTTACGAGTTCTTGGTAGAGCCAGTGTCTTGTCCTACATATGACACCCTTGAATCCCATATCATTTGCCACATTGTTGGAACCGATTTCCCCCTATATGGAAAATTTTTTGCCTATCTTAAAGAGAATACCCTCCCACCTAATCTCTCTAGTAACCAAAAACAAACCTTTATCTATTAGGCATCCCAGTATGCCATTGTCACCAATACCCTATATCACAGAGGTCTCGATGGTACTCTCCTTAGGTGTCTCGATAGCAAGGAATTTCAAACTGCCCTGAGTGAAGTGCACGACGGTATATGCGGGACCCACTCTAGTGGCCCTACCCTAGCCAAGAAACTCATACGCATGGGATACTAATGGCCAACCATGGAACAAGATTCCTATCATTTTGTAAAGAAGTGAAAAAAGTGCCAAATCCATGGGAACCTGATACATGCACCAGCATAGGAGTTGCAACCCTTAATGACTCCTTGGCCTTTCCTGTCAGTGGGGACTCGACTTAGTGGGCAAGATTCACCCCTCTTCATCCAATGGCCATAAATTCATAATCTCCGCCACTGAGTACTTCACAAAGTCGATTGAAGGCATGCCCTTAGCCAATATCACAGGCAAGCAGATTGCCTCTTTTATCCTGAACTATATCATTTGTTGCTATGGTATCCCTTCATCCATTGTTATGGATAATGGATGGCCTTTCAAAATCAAGATGTTAGGGAACTATTGACAAATTCCATATCTAGCACTGCTTTTCAACCCCCTACTACCCCCAAGGCAACGGCCAAGCAGAGGCATTGAATAAAACCATTTTGAAAATCTTAAAGAAGACTGTCACTGATGCCAACCGAGATTGGCATGTCCAATTAAATCCCACGCTATTGGCCTACCGTACAAGCATCTGCACACTCACATGTGCAACACCATACTTCTTGGTCTACGAATATGAAGCTATCTTGCCCATTGAAGTTGAGATCCCATCCTTGCCAGTTTCGTTAAAAGGCCTCATATCTGATGAAGAATATAGAGTGTCCAAACTTCAAGAGTTAGAGCTGCTCGAAGAGAGAAAGCAATAGGCCTTTAACGACCTAAAAGATTATTAACAACAGATTTCTAGAAGCTATAATCATAGGGTAAAGCCCCGAGTATTCCAAGTTGGTGATCTAGTCCTAAGAGTGTAGCCTATGGGTCAGGATCATATCAATTGGCTACATCTGAAGGTGAACTATTCGATGATCCTATCAACAACATGCATCTTCACAAGTTCTATACCTGAAAACCCCAATGCAAGGGAGTCCTGAAAAAATCCAAAAAAAAATTAAAAAAATGATTAAAAAAATAAAAAAAATGGAAAAGTAACAAAAAAATCATCCTTTGGTGAAAACCTAGCAAACTGGCGCTTGGGATAGGTACCATGATGAAAACTTGGCAAACAAGTGTCATGTGTACTTTTAGCTTCCGTGCAAATAAAAGCAAGTGGTGAAAACCTGGTAAACAGGTGCTATTTGTGAAAACCAACTTCCTCCATCCATTGTGACTTCATATCTCTTGTGTCCATCATATCATTCATCTTGAACTAGTCCTTTGAACCATTGTCGAACTATGTCACCTCTAAGCTATCATATAGGAAGGCCATTCTTAATGCACCCCTGAGGCTCTGCTCCACTCCACTCCACTCCCCTTCTTTCCTGTCCATTCCATTGAGTGTCATCTGTCCTGTTGTCCGTACCATTTCTGCATCTTTGCCATCACTTAGGTCTTAGGTCCATCAAGGTTCACCCTGAACTACGTTGCATCTATGTCATCACATAGGCAAGGCCATTTAGCAATGAGCCCCCAAGGCACTACGTCAGTCCCTTAGGGTCTATCTCTCTATGTCTATTTGTCTTATCACCCATAATAAGTTGATCCTTTGTCTAAATTGGGGGCAACTCCTCAACCTGGTTGCAGATTTAGACTCTTGAATGCCACATGTTCTAAGAGGATACCAACAAAGGGTTGTGATACCTTTCACTAGACAAGCGCGCACAGCAAAGCAAGCTTCTCAAAACAACAAAAGTCTTGACACAAAACATCAACCAGTCCAAAATCAAAGCAAAACATATACCAACACACTCAAACTGATTCTATATCAATTATGGCAAGAAGACACATCTAAATGCAAGAATGTTTTGTGAACAGGTTAACTTACAAAGTCTTGGATTTTTGTCATTATGTCTTTCTATGCTACTCAAGCATGCCAATAGCTAGAGATGCTATGATGGGGGCATAATCATTTTCTTTGTCTGCTATTTGTGGATCAAATTTTAGTAATGTGATGACTTTTGTCTAACGACATGATTAGCAAAAGATCATTGAGAACTTTTGAAGGTTTGAACATGAAAAGGGGCAATTCTTGTCTGTTGCAACACAAGAGATACTCAGATCATCTAGATTCAAGTTTGACTAGATGCTTGTATTAACTTGCTATATCAAAATCCATGTAAGGGATACTCAGGTCATCTTGGTTCAATTATACCTAGATGCTTGTATTTTCTTACAACATAATAAATGCCCAATGATGAAATAAGCACTTCAAAATACTTACAATATCAAGATGACACATATCCATATCCATATCCATAACGTATCCAATTGCATTCCATATCCATATCCATATCCATATCCAATTACATTTTACATCCATATCCCATGCAATAAAGATTCTATGTAGAGTATCAATGTTTGCAAAAGCTTGTTATCCCTTCTGTCGAGTCATTCTTCTATCAATCAAATTTCTATCTATCATTGTATCTCTTGTCAACAATTCTAGTTGTCAATCTGAGCAATGATCCAAATGCAAGTCTATCCTTAATCCATACCAATCATGTTCGTCAATCTTGTCAAATGATCCACTCACAATTAGTGGTCTTGATCCTTACCGGGTTGTAAACTAACTCAATCAATTATATTCACTCAATTGTCTTATACAGGATGTTGCATTGTCGAAATCAAACCAACACACGCGTCTTACACAACATGTTTCATTTCCTAAAACCAGACACTATCCTATCATATTGCTTTAGGGATCTATTGTTCCCCGCCATGACAACACTGTCGTATATCATTATCGATTTGGTTTACTGCTTGACAGGGGCAATACCTTGCCTGTTCTTATATCATTTGTGCATACTTGCTTACTTGCTTGTGTGTGTTATCATTTTATCCTGCATCGCGTATCATTTGACTCTTTCTTCAATTCATTTTTCTTCATCCTAACCTATTTTTCACCTTCTTCATCATGAGATTGTCCATCTCAGTCCTTCTGCCTTCTTCCCACCCAATCTCCTGAGGGGGCATCCTGTCGTTAAACTTGTACCAGGGGCAAACTGGGGCATGTATCATTTTCAGACAAACTTATTCTTTGAAACAACGTGATAACACACGTTGCATCAAAGAGGGGCAAAATGTATACACCTAAAAATGACACGACTCTGTCCAAATAAATATTTTAAATATTTATTTAAGTCTATTTCTTCTATCAATAAATAAATAATTAAATTTATTTATTCAATTCATATTTCTCTAAGTTAATTAAATATCAAAAATATTTAATTACTTCTTCTAAAGTCAAAATGAAATAAAAACCTTTATTTAATTTATTTCTTCCAAACAATTAAATAATTTCTAATTATTTAATTAAATCATGCATTCTTCCAAATTTAAATAAATCATTTAAATTTATTTAAATCCTTTTAGTCTCTAAAATAAAATATAATTAAATTTTTTATTTTATTCTTCTATCTTGCACAAGATAAATTAAATAAATTTATTTATTTAATTTGCTTTCTTCTAAAAATATCTTCTTGCTTTCTTTCTAAAATTGCAACTCATGCATATCTAATTAATTTATTTAATTAGATATTTCATCTATTATTCCTCTCATCTTTTTAGGATTTATTTCCTTTAAAGCAAAAAATCAAATCAAATCTTCTTCCCTCTCCATAATCAATTAAATAAATTCTATTTATTTAATTAATTTCCTTATTCTTCTATTTTCCATCAAATGGTTAAATAATTTTAAATTATTTAATTATTGCATCCTTCTTCTAAAAATAAATAAAATTAAATATTTTATTTATTTATTTATGATGCACATAAATTAAATAAATTTTATTTATTTAATTTGTACTTCATCCACTCTTATCTATATCCAAATCTTCTAAAAATAAATTCTTCTTGTCATGCAAAAGCAAAAGTTGAGTTAAGTGATTTAAAGCAACTTTATTTTATCAACAAAACTCTTAAATTAGAAAAATATATTCTAATTTAAGAAAATAAAAACTCATCCTCATCAAGAAAGCAGTTAACTCAACAAAGCTTCTTATTGAATGACACATGTCCTTCTTCGATTTGCGCACGTTCTCTCGAACAACCTCCTCCATTGATCTTCTTATTTCTTTTCAACCATTGATCTTCTCTCACACAACTCTATAAATACAACCCTCTTCTTCTATCTTTCAGATCTAACTTTCAAGTAAACTTATGCTGCAGAATCTATAGTGTGCCATTGGCACCCCACTTTCACATGACTTCACATATCATCCATTCCATATTGTGTTGAAGCTCATCTTCGACACAACAAGTATCTGAGCCGTTTCTCCTTCTCAAAAGCAAGCTTCCTGAGGGCCATCTTCATCAAAAGATCAAGAAAGAATAGTTGAACAATGGAAATCACAAGGTTAAAAAGGTTGTAAGTATCTCTCTCTTATTTTAAATTCCTTTTTGCTTACACATTCCATTGATGTTTCGGGTTTTTATATATAGTTTTATTCATCCCATTTTACCCATTACTATATATATAAGTATGAGTATATATATATATTTGAATATATATGTATTTAAATAAAAAAATGTGCATGTTTAAAATGAATATACGTAAACCTATATGTTTGAAATATATATATGTGTGTGTGTGTGTGTGTGCGTATTTATATATATAAATATATGTGTGTGTATATATATATATTTGAATATATATGTATTTAAATAAAGAAACATGCATGTTTAAAATGAATATATGTAAACCAATTTGAATGCATCCGTAGAGGAAGGAAGATTGGATTTAGTCAAACCTGAGAATAGATTAGACTAACTTATTTGACTTCTTTAGCCTAGGGGGCCAGCGGTAGGGAACTGGAGATGGTAGTCTTAATTAAGAATTGTGTTTAATGGTTAAGCAGAAGCCGTCAGCTCCTTTATCAGCTAGGTTATCTACTTTAACATTGCCCTCTCTAAAGATGTGATTAAAGATGCATTTTCTAAAAGAGGTAGTTAGGTTAATGGTAGTGGAGAGGATGGAATTGAGCCTCCAGTTAGGCATGCTCCCTTGTCTTAGGGCATTAATAGTAATTGCAGAGTTTCCTTCCACTTCAAGTTTCTCAATTTTTAGCTCTCTACACAATCTGAGTGCCTCAATTAGTGCCAATAATTCTACTATGTTATTTGTTGCATTGTTTAGGGGTTTGGCAATAGCTGCAACTTCCTTCATTTCCCAATCATGAATAACATAGCTTATACCTGCAATTCTCGGGTTGCCTCTGGAAGTGCCATCAAAGTTTAGTTTGAACCATCCTTTTTTAGGGGGTTGCCATTTGCATTCCTTTCTTTTGTTGGAGGTTTTGTGGTACCTAGTCCCACAAAGGGGGGTAATTTTAATCCTTCCCATCTACCATGCATCTTTTCATCCCAATAAGACATTTTGGCTTCTTTCTTAGGACTATTTAGAACCCTGTTGTTAGCAATTTCTATGATAATAGCTTCAATCTTGGAAATGAGTTGTACATAAGTCATCTGTTTCTCCTTAAATATTCTTTGTTTCTCTCTTTCCATAGCTCCCAGATCATGATCGAGGGGTTATTGTCCAAAGTAGACTATAGATGCTTTGTTTATGAATGTCTGGCCAGTAAAGAAACAAGTCTAAAATATTATTAGAAAGGGTTGTTACCTAGCCTAGCTTGCTGCATAACCAATTCCAACATTTGACAGAGAATTGACAATTAAGTAGAATGTGGTCTATTGTCTCCTACTCCTCACATAAGGGACATCTACTGGGCCCCTCAAATCCCATTTTAGTAAACCTTTCTATCGTTAGAATTTTCTTCTGTAAGGCTAGCCACGAGAACATACCAACTTTTGGGAGGCAGTTCTTGTCCCAACACAATCTAAGAGGTAATGTCATTTTAGGTCTGAGCTGTTGTTTGATTAATATTTTGTATCCCTCTCTTCTATTAAATACTCCTGATTTGGAACCATCCCATACCAATTTGTTGATGCCTTTTAAGAAGGAAATATTCCTCTCATTAAGTATATCGAGTAATTTCCTTTTATCACTAACTGGGATGTTCACATTCTCCAGTGATTTCTATTTCTAACCTTGGTTCGCATCCTTGTTGGAGAGGTCTATGTAATCTCTCACATATTTCCCCCACTGGGATTCCAAGGTTCTTGCATTCTCTAGGTTGACCAGGCTGTTAATTGGCTCAAACCCACCCCAGGAGTCTTCCCAGAAGAGTGCTTGATTGCCATACCCTAGACTCCAAGTCAGTTTGTCCATGATGAGTTTACTGCACTCCATCATAAAATTCCAAAGTCGGGACCAGTTGGGGGGGTTGGCCATTCGAAAGAGAGAAGCCAGTTTGTTTCCTTGAAGATGTTTGTTCCTAAGGATTTTTACCCATTTCAGGTCAGGCTGTTTATACATTCTCCAAATTAGTTTAGCTCCTAAAGCTTTGCTTTGATCCTTTATGTTTTTTAGACCCAAGCCCCCCTCTTCCTTAGGTCTACATATTTTTTCCCAAGCTACTAATGCCATTCTTTTCTTATCCTCCATTCCTTTCCATGGGAATGTTCTTAGGATTCTGTTAATTTCTTCTCGTTTCTCTATTGGGAGGTTAATGAATGAAAGTTGATAAACTAGTATTGCTGAGAGGACATATTTTAACATTGTGACTTTTCTGGCTGAAGATAACCATCTGCCTTTCCACGACTCAGCTTTCTTTCTGATCTTAGAAGTAATATGACCCCATAAATCTTGTCTTATTGCTTTTGTCAAGTAGTAGACCTAGATACTTACAGGGCGGTACTCCTCTTCTGAAGGTCAGAATTTTGCATATTTCTCTCTCAGTATCAGGGTCTGTGTTGAAGAAGAAATTTTTTCATTTATCAGTGTTGATTTCCTGGCTAGAGGCCAGGGTAAAGGAGTTTAGGATTTCTTTAAAGGTTCTTGTTTCTTCGTTGTTGCCTTTACCATAGAGCATGGTATCATCTACAAACTGTTGGTGGGTTATGGGGCTTAGTTCAGAGGTGATTTTAATTCCTTGGATCTTACCTTCAGCCCTGTAATTGGTGATCATCCTACCTAGATCTTCTACCATTATAATAAAGAGGAAGGGAGACATTGGATCTCCTTGTCTTAGTCCGTTAGACATACTGAAAAAACCTTCTGGGGTTCCATTGACTAAGACAGAGACCTTGGGACTAGATATGCATTCATAAATGAGGTTTATCCATTGCTTTGCAAAATTGAATGCCTCCAAGGTTTTACAAAGGAAAAACTAGTCAACCTTATCATAATTTTTACTGATATCCAGTTTGATTAACATACTAGGGTTTTTGTTGTGCTAAATGGAGTGAATGGTTTCTTGGGCTATAATTACTCCATCATATATAGATCTGCCCAGAACAAATCCAGTTTGTTCATCACTAATAATGTTTGGTAGTACCTTCTGCATTTTGTTGGCTAAAGTCTTCGTGAGTATTTTATATATAGTGTTACATAGAGAGATATGTCTCAAATCTCCAAAACTCTCTAGCTTTTCCTTCTTAGGAATAAGTGTGAGGAATGTGTTATTTACTTCTTTTAGGAGGTTACCAGAATTCCTCATAGCCCCAAGTGCTTCCACTACTTCTTCTCCTATAAAATGCCAGCATTTTTGGAAAAAGATGGCTGGGAAGCCATTTGGCCTTGGGGCTTTATCCGCTTGCATTTGGGAGACTGCTAGTTTGATCTTAGATTTGGTGAACTTTGCATTAAGGGCTTTATTTTGGTCATCAGTTATGATCCTTGGGATGTTATGGAAAATTACTTATTGATGTAGCCTACTTGAACCTTCCCAGTTGTTGACAATGTTTTCAAAGTATCTGATTGTTTCTGCTACAATTTGTTGTGGATCTTTGATCCAAGTATTGTTATCATTCTTAATTTTTTTAATTCTATTAATATTCTGCGGGATTTAGTGATGTTATGAAAGAACTTCGTGTTCTTGTCTCTAACTTCTAGCTAGGTTTCCCTAGATTTTTGAAGCCAGAACATTTCCTCTTTGGACAGTATATCTTCATAATCAGATTTTAGTTGTTTTTCTCTTAGGTATAGGTCTCCATCCATGCCATTAGCAATAACCTTTCGGTTGAGGTTTTTGAGATCTTCTAATTTGGATTTAATCTCAAAAATGTTACCAAAGTTATTCTTATTCCAATCGAGAAGTTTGCTTTTAATAGTTTTCATTTTAAAGATTAGACAGAAGATCTTAGATCCAGAAACCATGGTTTCCTTCCACCATTTCTCAATTAAAGTTAAGAGGTTATTATCTTTTAGCCACATTTGCTCAAATTTAAAGGGGCAGCATTTGGGTTGGCAATCTTCTGAGATGCACAAATGGACAGGAAAATGATCAGAGCCTGAGTATGGTAGGATCTCTGCTGTGAGATTAAAAGGAAGCCGAGCCCAATTACCTCTAAATAAAAATCTGTCAAGTTTTTCTGCTATATTATTGAAGCCCATTCTCCTGTTATTCCATGTAAAATCCTCCTATGCAGTCTTAATTTCCATAAGATTATTTCTGTGAACCCAATCCTTGAAGTCATATGCAGCTATGGATAACTTTACTAAACCTCCCACCTTTTCTCTAGGGTCTAGGATGGCATTGAAATCTCCACCCAAAATGCATATCTGATCTTGTAAAGTCATCATGAACTGTTCTATCTCTCTCCAAAAGGTTCTCTTCTCTTGGTTCTAGGTTAGACCATATATATTAATGATTATGAAGTTAAGATTACTTCTGATGCTTTTGATAGAACCACTCATCCAATAATTTCTTCTGCTTATTACTGAAAATGAAATAGCCCTTGGATCCCAGATTACCCCTAGGCCTCCTGAAGCTCCTTCAGCTGAAACTCCAACTAGCTCCCAAATGCCTAATTTCTTCTTTAGTATATCAATTTCTTCATTATTTAGTTTAGTTTCTTAGAGAATTAGTATTTCAAGTTTATTGTTTGAGACACAATGTTTTAAGATCCGCTATTTGTTAGGGGCATTGATTTCCCTGACATTCCAAGTATTTATTCTCATGGCACCTGGGGAAGGCACTTTCCCTTCCCAACATTAAACATTTTAGTGATCTTGGTTTGATCTATTGCCCCT
Organism: Cunninghamia lanceolata; assembly: GCA_027924645.1. Lineage (NCBI taxonomy): Eukaryota > Viridiplantae > Streptophyta > Pinopsida > Cupressales > Cupressaceae > Cunninghamia > Cunninghamia lanceolata. The sequence goes on along the minus strand of BSBN01000429.1, from coordinate 5,232,008 downwards.
CCTTCCTTATCTCTTAGTTCATAAAGTGATTTTCTTCCTCTTTTTTTACTGTTTTTGGCACAATCTGGGGTTTCCTTGCTGAAATCAGTTAAGGCAATTCCCAGTTTTTGATCTATTCTCTCCTGCTCCTTGCAGTCTGGTTCCATTAGGGCTTCTACAAAAATATCCTACTCTTTCTCTTGTTCCTCAAGCTCTAGTATCTTCATGATGATCTTTTCTTTCCCTTTGTTGACTTCTTCTATTACTACTTCCTCAATCGTCTTCCCTAGGAAATCATCACCGATTTCTTCTAGGTCTATGTGATTCTTCATAACTGTAAGTTTCTTGTGGTCTTTGGGATCAATAAGACTTTCTTCTTGTTCATATGTGTTTGGGACCCAGTCAGGGGTCTCTGCTTCCTTTGGTTCTACCCTTTCTTCCCCTACTGTGGGGCTATTGTGACTGGGATTCACTTTTGGCAATTCCCCTTCCTTGAGTACCATCCTTCCTATATCTTCTAGGTTCTGCTTTAGAGTTTTGTCTCCTTCAAGGAGAATTTTCCCAGGGTGAGCTCGTGCCAGGTTCTCTTCTGGGGGAAGGTCATTGCTATGAAATTTAATGTTCCCTTTGCTTCCTAGAGTAAATTTTGGGTAGATCTTAGGCAGAGACGCAACCATACTCGGGGGCTGATTGAGACCAGTTAAGTTCCTTCTGTAGATAGGGTTCATCTGTGATGGTGGAGGATCAGTCTTCAAAGATTCCACAATAAAACCTCCTTTCTTATCATTAAATTTGATAATGATGCCCATAGATTGGGGTTTTTGATTTTTATTATTTACTTCATATGTTATTTTGTTAAGTAAAGTTTTTTTTTTCTAATAGGAGATTTTTAATAAAAAGTGCCAAGATTACTCTCTTATATATAAAAATGCAAAGATTATAAAGGACACATCTTATTTGTTAAGTACACGGTTTTTTAATAAGAGATTTATTAATAAAAAGTGTCAAGATTACTCTCTTATTTATAAAAGTGTAGAGATTACAAAGAATACATCTTCAAAAAAGAAAACTAAAATGAGTTAAATACAAATAAGTAAGTGATTTATAGTTTAATGAAAACAAATTATTACTTTAACTTGTGATTGAAGAGCTATTTAATTTTTTTATATGAATATTAAATTTTAATAACTATTTAAATTACTATAAACATATATGGACACACAAATAGATAAACAAATAGATGAAAAATCATCAAGCTATTTTATTTACTTAATAGTTATTTTATTTTACTTTTAGAACTATTTTATTTATTACATTTATTTTATCTACATTATTTTAAAAAGGATATTATATATTTTATATTTATATGTGATTTTTGAGTTTACTTTTGCAAAAACCACCATTCATTATTTATAAATTTTTAATAGTTTATATTAATTTATTTTAAAATTTTGATATCTTTAAGTTTAAAAAGTAAATATCAAATTGTAAATAGTTTTTGTGAATAGGTCATGTTATTACACTCCACCCTTTGGTGCCATTTAAATATGATTTTACAAAATTTGTTAGGGATAGGATGATCACTTTGACTTAATAGATTAGCGAGTTTAATGAATTTGATAAAAGGCATTCCCTCTATGAGAGGAACAAGCTTCTTTTTGAAATCAACCATTAAAAACTAACAAAAAAAATGTAAGATGATGAAGTCATGGAATTTGAGGCAGGTTCCGACCGGGAGCTTAGCATGAAGAACGCTATGGGTTGCCTTGATGTCCACCATTCTATCTCTGTTCCACTTTCCATGGACATGGAAATCATCTCTACTTAGCTCCTCTACTTCTCACAATTCGATCTCCAACATGTGTCGCCTAGTCATTAGCAAATGTATTTGGAAAATTTGATGTTTGGTTGTCTTCTCTCATTCAATACTTCCTTTGGAGATTGGAATTATGATGATTTGCTCTACTCTTTCTATGCAAGTGGCTAGTCTTCTCATCTCCCTAAAGGATCAACTAGCTTTAAACAAGGAGATTCATCTTCAGACCAAATGTCTTCACTCTCAGCTCCAAAAAATGGAGATGTAAAGGACACCTGTTCATTTATTTTGAGGTGGCCTGTTGAAGATCTTTTATGCATGTGAGAATCAACTCTACAATGAATATTCTATTTTTTAGCTGCCAACAACCAGGATTGGAGGAGTTTGAATGGTACATGCTTATTGGTAGCAGATTCTTAGGCAATCGTGCATATGAGGAGACAAAGTTAACTTAGCACCTTGCTTTGAAAGGGAGACAAGAGAACATGGTTGACAAGATCAGCAAGATTGTGTAAGAATCCAACAAACTAAACTCTAGTACCACTATTTGAACATCATTTAGCCACTGTCAAAAGTTTGATCTCTACTTCCAGTTGTTATGCCACTCTTTTTTGATTATAGCTTACAATTCTAAGCAAAATAGAAGAGTTGGTTTAGTCATTTAGGCCTATATAGTTTATTGTACAGATGTACTTATACTATTGTTTGGTTTTGGCTCATTTTCAGAGTTATGAGTTTTATGATTAGAGTCAAGAGTAATGTTGTTTTGCAACTTCTTTTGCCTGGTATTCTGTGTTTGATTTTTCTATTTGTTTGTAGTTTATTTCTTGACATTCTTTGAATATCTTTTCCTTTGTAATTTTCTTTTCTTTCAATAAGAAAAGATGATAAAGTCATCCTTGCTACATGTCTTAGTTTCTCTAATGCCAGTTTCCTTGTTTAGTCACCTATCAAACTAGTTTTAAGGAGCATAGGAATGGATCATATTTACGTTGAAATAAGTTTTGAAGGGGGTGTGGGATGGCCATATTGGCTATAAGGCATTCATTCATGGAGGAAATAAGGGAATACATTTGCTTATTTTTTTGCTCCACATTGTCTCCAAGTAAGGGAATACATTTTGAGTGTAAAACTAGGGGCTATGATTATTTACCAATTTTTCTAGCAAGATGTATTCCCTTATTGCTTATTTTTCTGTCCCACCTTCACTTCTTTCCACCACAGAAGTGTTTGGTGCTGACCTATTTTGGTGTTGCATGTTTAAGGTGCACACATTTCATTAAGGCCAACCTAATTGAGATTATTTTAGGTCGTACATTTCAGTAAGGGAATACATCTTGAGTATAAAACTAGGGGCTATGCTTATTTACCAATTTTTCTAGCAAGATGCATTCCCTTATTGCTTATTTTTCTGCTCCACCTTCACTTCTTTCCACCACAGAAGTGTTTGGTGCTAACCTATTTTGGTGTTGCATGTTTAAGGTGCCCACATTTCAAATGCAAGGTGAAATTTGAGTAGAGAGTGAGAAGAGGAAAATATGTGAATGTGATTAATTGTGGTGAATTAAGTGTGAGCTTAAATGCTTATGACTTCTGGGTGCAGTGAGTAGAAGGTGTCTACATTTTAGTCTACTTGAAGTTACTAGAGGTAATGAGCTAAAGGTTACAGATGGCATAAAGTTGCAGTGGTGGATTTATCCTATTTCCATGAGATAGTGAATCTCTTTGTAATAGTTTTCTTCTATTCCTCTTTCTTCTGGACAGTGAGTCCTTAGCAGTGAGCCTTTCTTGTAGGCAGTGAGCCTACTTGTATTCGGCGTTGTCATTCATTTATATGTGAGCTAATCCTCATCGTGGTTTTTCCCTTCTTGGCTTTTCCACATAAATCTGGTGTTCTTATGTGTTTGATGTGTTTTCATAGATGTTTCATATGTTTACATTTTGCTAATGCATAATAAGAGTTTGAAGGCTAATAAGGGTTTGAATAGCATTAAGGATTTAATGTTTTAATGTACAATTGATTCACCCCCCTCTCAGTTGTCCTGTGCATCTAACAATTGGTATCAGAGTGTGGTTCCTTGAAGAAGCTTAACCACTTGGGGTAGACCTAGATGATGCACAAGAAAGGTATTGAGATTCCCTTGTTTGATGGAACGAATTATACTTTCTAGAAGATCAGGATGGAAAGCTTTCTTGTCTCATTAGGGTATGGTGTATGGAAGTTAGTTGAAAAAGAATATACTATACCTACTGGTGAACTGGTGGTCCAAAAGATAATGATGAGATTAAAGACTATGAGAACAATGACAAGGCAAGGAGTGCTCTTCTGAATAGTCTTTCTGATTCAAAACTAGTAAAAGTAATGGGCTACAAAACTACTAATGAGATCTGGAAGAAGCTAGAAAGTATCTATGAAGGAGATGTCAAAGTCAAGCAAGAAAAGATGCAGAATTTGAAGACCAATTTTGAAGCCCTAAAGATGTTAGAGGATGAAAATATTGCAAGCTACATGCATAGAGTGGATGAAGTTGTCAATTCCATCAATGGCCTTGGTGGAAAGCTAGAGGAAAGTGAGGTGGTAAAGAAGGTACTAAGAACTCTTCCAAAATCTTAGTGCTAAAGTTTCTACTATTGAAGAAGCTCAAAATTTGGACAATTATACTAGGGATCAATTATTTGGTACTTTAACTACTTTTGAACTAAGAGAGTTTAGTCAAAATGATTCAAGAAAAGATACTGCTTTTAAGGTTAGCAAGATAGAAAAGAATGATGAGTCAGATCCAAATGATTTTGATGAAGTGGAAGCAAATTTTGTAAGAAGATTGAAAAAGGGCATTGAAAAATATAGAGGTAAGTTACCCTTCAAATGTTTTAATTGTGGAAAGATAGGTCATTATGCTTCAAAATGTTCAGTCAAAATCTCATGACAAATACAAGGATAACAAAGGTAAATCAATCAAAAGGAGTTATTATGTTAAAGAAGATGCTAACATATCTGATGATGAGTCTGACCATCTGGATGATGAAAGTGATGAATGCTTGTTCATGGATTTTGAATGTTGGAACTAATTCTACTAATTCTAAATGATGTATGAAGGAAATTTATTTTAAAATCGGGCACAATATCAAAGGAGCTTTGGTAACTACTTTTAATGTGAGAGAAGAGGGAAAGTAATGGATAATTGACAGTGGATGTTCAAATCATATGGCAAGTGATAAGAATAAGTTTGTTGCCTAGTGAGGGTCATCTCTACTCAAGCTATTGGAGATCTGCCAAGAATTACAAAGCCTATGAATGCAATTTGCAAGGATTGTAAGATTGGGAAGAAAACAAGAAAGAATTTCAAAATCAAAGAATATTCTACCATAGGACCATTGGATTTGGCACATACAAATCTGTGTGGAACCACAAGAACAGGAATATTTAAGGTGATAGGTATTTCGTGTTGTTAATTGATGATTACTCTAGAATGACTTGGGTAACCTTTCTCAAAGAAAAATCATAAGCTCTAGACAAGTTTAAAGCATTTAAGGTTATGGTTGAGAATGAAATAGATATGAAAATCAAGTTCTTGAGGTCTAATAGAAATGGTGGGTTCACCTCCAATGAGTTTAACTATTTTTTGTGAAAATCATGGAATAAAAAGTCATTTATCATCTCCTAGGACTCCTTAGTAGAATGAAGTTGTGGAAAGGAAGAATAGGATAGTTCAGGAAGCAACAAGGACAATGTTGAAAGAAGCAAATCTACCATATATCTATTGGAGAGAAACTATTCATACTACAGTCTACATATAAAACAGAGTGCAAGCAAGGTTCAACAGTTCAAAGACTCCATATGAACTATGGTATGGAAGAACTCCTACTGTTAAATATTTTAGAGTGTTTGGAAGAAAGTGCTATATTAGGAGAGATGAATAAAACTTGGGAAAACTTGATACAAGATCAGATGAAGGAATCTTCCTTGGATATTCAACAAATAGCAAGGCTTATAGGTGCTACAACAAGAGGCTACAGAATTTAGTTGAAAGTGCAAATGTCAAATTGGATGAAGAACCATATCAAAGCTTAGTGCTGATAGAAGGATATAAATCTGATGAGATCTCTTCCAAAGAAGAAGAAAGAGAAGAAGAAAAGGAAAAAGAGATGTAAGTTGATGAAGAAGATGCTCCGGAAAGAATTCCTAAGACTCCTAAGTATGTGTAGAATAATCATTCTGAAGATCAGATCATTGAAGATAAGAACAAAGGTCTATTAACAAGAAGAAAAACTACTATGGAAGATGAATAGGTAAATTTGTTTTTATTGTCTAAAATAGAACCTAAAAAAGTTACTAAAGCATTCAAAGATGAACAATGGATCAAAGCTATCGAAGAAGAATTGATGCAGATTGAGAAGAATCAGACTTGGGAAATTGTCCCAAGAGCAATAGACAAAAATGTGATAGGAACTAAATGGGTGTTCCAGAACAAATTGAATGAGAATGGAGAAGTAGTTAGAAATAAGGCTAGGCTTGTGTGTAAAGGCTACTCACAAGTGGAAGGAATAGATTTTGAGGAAACATATGCTTTAGTGGCAAGAATGGAGGCCATTAGAATGTCCTTGACCTTTACAGCTCATAAGGACTTCAAATTTTATCAGATGGATGTGACATCTGCATTCTTGAATGGAGAGTTAGAAGAGGTATACATTGAACAACCAGAAGGATTTTAGTTATTAGACGATCCAAATATGGTCTGCAAATTGAAGAAGGCATTGTATTGACTCAAACAGGATCCTAGAGCTTGGTATGTAAGATTAGATAGATACCTGCTACAAGAAGGATTCAAAAAGGGCATTGTAGATAGCAATATGTACTTCAAAGTTGAAGAAGATCAAATCTTGACTGTGGTGGCATATGTTGATGATATAATCTTTGGAGGAAATGAAGGTATACATGTTCAAGAGATTTGCAAAGGAGATGCATAAAGAGTTTGAAATGTCAATGTGTGGGGAAATGAATTTCTTCCTTGGGTTACAAATTAGTCAATCAAAAAAAGGTATTTTAATTTCACAATCAAAGTATATTAAGGAATTATTGAAGAAGTTTAGGATGGAGGATTCTAAGCCGGTATGTACTCCTATGGTTACTATATGTAAGATGAGCAAGAATTATGAATCTCCTATGACAAATCAAAGCACGTATAGATCAGTGATTGGTGGATTGCTATACCTAACTGCTACCAGACTGAATATCATGCATGTAGTTTGTCTTATGCCTAGATTTCAAGAAGATCCTAGAGAATCACATGTTACAATAGTAAAAATATTTAGGTAAATGAAAGGCACTCCAGATTATGGCTTATGGTATCATAAGGATATTGTTTTCTCCTTGAGTGCATATATAGATGCAGATTGGGTAGGATGTATAGATGATAGAAGAAGTACAAGTGGTGATGCTTTCTTTCTTGGACATAGATTGGTTTTGTTGGTTCTCATATTTGTAGTATGCAAAACCCTAAAAGGATGCCAAGATTTATGATTAGTTTATGCAACCAGTTTGGCCAACTGATAGAATTAACCCAAGTGGTTAGGATTCTCTGCACTTTAGGATCTACTTCACCTAGGTGGGTGTTACCTCTTGTTCATCAATGATTTATTACTTCTTCAAATTTGTTGGTGACATATAAGCAGATTATGGATCATATAAAATTTTGTCAATTAAATCATCCAATTTACCCTAGTCTAAACTAGCATATGAGTTGAATTAGATTAAATTTTTTGTTCTACAACTACTCCTATTCCTACAAATAGAAAATTAAAATTTGGAATTTTGAATATGATTCAAGGAAATGTTTCTGGAAAAGAATTGATCAGTGCCTTATGGGCAATGGAGTCTATTCATAAAAAGATTTGTGCTTTGTATCTAGCCATAACTCAAATTACTTGGCATATGATTATCTATGAATGGCATAGACATGTAATATTGTTCCTACTTGGCTCTACTTAATTATCCAAATTGGTCCCTCCAAATTACTTAGATTTGCTTAGTGGAATTTAATTCCTACTTGAGGAAACCCTATCAAACAAATCAGACAAAACATCAAATGTGTTTTGAAGAACTAACCATAAACTTGATATGTTAATTCAAATAATAAGGAAAAAGTAATAATGGAGACAAGCAAATAAAGTATAACAAGAACACACAACAAGTAATTGAGAACTAGATATATGGCACCATAGAAATGTAGTTTGATTTATTGATATTGCTTTGAAGAACAGGCCTTACAATGTCTCTTTCCAAAATCAATTTCCCCAAGAGCTTTTCCCAAGGTCTTGGTTTCCTTCTTATAGGGGTGAAGGAAGATACAAGATTCAAATCTTTCGCATTCCAAAAATGACTTTACATATACCCACCCCTTTATATGACCTATTACAATATTTAATTTTGACAAGCCTTAAAAAGACTGCCAAATATATTTTGAATACATATAGAAAAGCATAAAGACAAAAAAGAGATAAAACAAGAGGACGTCCAAAATTTTTTGGTGGTTGTTGACGCTAGCTTGATGCTCTATGCTCTACTGCATACTTGGCATGTTCATTCTTCAGTTGACAAATATTTTTTCTCCCATTAGTACACAAAATAATCACTAGGCCACTTATATTCTTGGATCTGGAGCAAATTGTTAGGTGGTGATCTTTTCATCTCTTATCTAGCAACACTTTGACATCAATGATGAACTTTGCATATCCAGCATCCAAAGCAATCACTCTATCTAGAATCACATTGAAACTAAGAATGTTGATGTCTTCATCTTTTTTGAAGAAATCAATGACCTGAGAAATTGTTTGACCATATTCACTTTTCCATGCATCAAAACTTTTGATCTATTTATCCTCTGTCAGAATTGAAAGAATGAACTAGTGTTTGAAAGTAGCAAAAGAATCAATCTTTGCCTACATTTTCTAATTTTCACCATTCACATACTAAAATTCATCCAAAATCATCTTTACCATTTTCTCCATTGGCTTCAAAGCAGCAGGAGCACTTGGATTCCTTTGCAAAACTTTACATAGAGTGATCAGTGTATGGTGTGTTGGCTGCCACCTCTTGTATACTGGATCCAAAATAGAAAGATTAACTTTCAATTGATCAATGGCCCGAGACAAGGAAGTGTAGCATTGAATACTTACTACGATACCATATAGTTGGTTCATTGGCTCCGCAGGATGGTGGGAGAGCAAACCATGTTGTCCTAATTGTTTACTGTTGTGATTGATAATTTGAAACTAATGTAAGAACCTACTAAGATACCACAAATACTCTAGAATTCCTAGTCAAATTCAATACATCAATGAAACTAAGAAAAATGCATAAAACAATAGTTATACCTTTACAACTAATTTACCTCATGAGTTCCATTGTCTCCTATCTTCTCAATGATCTTGTTGATGATAATATTGCTCTTAGAAATGTACTTCTTTTCTTTCCAAGATAACAAAGAGATGAATGGATTTGTGGATTCAATTATGCAATGTGAAGGATTTCTACAATGCAACTAAGATGATGATGAGGATTTTGATATTGCCATGATATTAATATGATGAGATATGAGGATAATGAAGCTAAATGATTGTGCAACAATGGAGATTATGATACTAATGCAAATGGGGGGCCAAAGGAATGCTTGATTGCTTGATGGAATTTCTATAGCATGTAAGTATTATAGTTCATGTGCTGCAAAATGGAGGTGATGAACTTGCTTTTATAGGCACAAGAGGCTCAAATCCAAGTGTCAAAAGATCCACGGTGGAGGAATGAGTCATGTGATGTGTACAGTAGATATTTGATTAGTTGGGATGAGGGAGATAAAGGTAAGAGATGTTCCTCCTACAATGACAAGGTAGAGAGAAAGGTGTGGGGAAGAGGCCACTTGTCACAATGCTCTCAAGGACCAAAAGACATGGGTCAAAGAAGGAGTCCTTATTTGTAGGTTTATTGGAAGTTATCTAGGAGCTATTAGACATGTGTCTCTAAGTGTCCTTTGACTATGATGACATGGAAAGACCAAGCTCTTACGAATAGGGATGGTTAGAGGATAAATAGGACATGTGGGTGAGGATAATTATGTAATTAAATATTAAAAATATTCAATTATGTGTGCAACATGATGAGGTGTAAAGTGAGGTGGATTTATAGAACTAAGACTTTAGGATAGATGATTAATTAAATAATTTTGAAATTAATCAATGAAGGATGATTTAGAGGAATTTGGATGATTTAATTAAATAAATTGATTTTTATTTATTTTTTGGAAGATTAAGATGAATGTGAATTAGATAAATAAATTAGTGTATTTATTTATTGATAGAGGAAATAAGAATAAAATAAATATTAAAATATTTCTTTAATTCGACTCAAGCCATTTTTAGGTGTATACATTTTGCCCCTTTTTGAGAGAATGTGTTTTATCATGTTGTTTCAAAGAAATTTTTTTCTGAGTATGATACATGCCCTAGTTTCCCCATGGTATAGGTTTGATAATGCTAGGATGCCCCCTCTAGAGATTGGTTGGGTTGAATTTGGTAGAAAGGATGATGAACGATCTCACAATAAACAATAATGAATGACATGATTGACAGGTGAAAATTTGGATGACAAAGAATGAAAAATGAATGAAGAACATGGCATGCAAGTGCAAGGTCAAACACCTTGAATTAGGGTTTAGTTGGCTATAAATAATGATGTGGGATCTCCTTTCTACTCATTTGCATACTTGTCATTTGAGGAGAAAATATAGGGAGACCTAGTGCATGGCAGAGTAGAGCAGTCAATGAAGATGTAATAGATTCCAGTAGAGAACCACAGGTTCGAGAGGATCCGATTCAGGAAGCCAACAGAGTACGGACCCCTGGTATGTATGCTTTGAATTTTGGTTGAATTGCATTTATTGTGGTAAAAATCTGTGGTCAAACTTTACGTTTTTTAATGCACGACAAAACTAGTTTGGCGCATATGATAATTAAATCCGCGCATATGACCCGATTCTGCGCATCTGATAAGAGAATAGGCACATATGTGATTTTTTCGCATTTGAGAAATAGTTGTGCGCATACAATTATTGTTTCGCCACATATGTAGGATTTAGCTCACTTAATCCATAGTCCTGCACATTTAGAATTAAGTCACGCATACAAAATCAAGTAGCATATACTATTAGGGGTTTGACGCAAATATATGATGTAGCACATTTAAGAAGCAGTCCTGTGCATTCAATATGAAAACACACATTTGGTTTTAAAATGCACATTCAACGCCTGTTTCTATGCATTTTCCTGAATTAGTACAAATGTAAGGGGATCCTGCGCATATGATATGAAATAGTGCTTCTAATAAACAGAGTTGTGCATCTGATAAAAGTGGTCAATTACTTAGCTTTTTTTATTAAGTCAGCATCTTGATTGATGTTGGCCAACTGATAGGGTAGCTTTGAGATTGATAGAATCTCAGAAGAGATGATAGGATAGGTTACTGATAGGATAGATAAGGTAATTATTTTGATAGATGCTGATAGATATGTAGCTTAGTTGTTTTGTTAACGTGATTTGTTATTGATTGTAGGAGGAGCTAGATAATGTTCTGATTTCATAGGAGAGATTTTTGATTACTCAGCTACTACGACAATACTTGACCAATACTGATCATTTGGTAGTTAGATCAGTGGGACTATGGTATGTTTATTTTATGCCTGAGATGCAGGCAAATCTAGGATTGTTGACTGCTCTTGGGGAGAGGTATCACAGTGAGACAGGCACATTTCACTTGCTGATAGGGGAGATGGCAATGAAACTAGAGGACGTGCATCAAATTATGTAGATTCTGATATAGGGAGAGTTGGTTGATTATGAGTACTGGAGTAGGATTTGTAGAGTGTAGACGGGTGTTTGATGATACAGACCTAGAGGGGACAGAGATCAGCTGGGCTGATATGGTAGACTATTACGAGCCCCTGCCAGCTATATCAATGGGGTTGATTGGAGGTGTGGTCTGCCTAGACAAGAGATCACATGGATTCCCAGTTGCATGGGGAAGGAACCTAGAGAGGATGATATCTGAGGGGACATGCTTTTTCTGGGGTGTTTGCATACTTGCGCACTTATACCATAATCTACATTAGTTTGTGTATGATGGAATTTCTAGTCTATCTATCAGATTGTCATTGCTACAAATTTGGGCATGGTTGCACATAGCTATCACACACAGCTGATAGGGATGGGTGTGAGAGGCCATGAGCTGGGAAATCTTGAGTACTAGAAGCATGTGTTGGATAATGTCAATACAGTTGAGTGGTGGCCTTATCTAGATTGTGAGGCCTGGGATGAGGATGTTGTTGAGCTACCTTACTATTTTCAAAACACAGTGGTTGATAGGGAGGACTCCCTATATACTAGAGCAACATATCATTTCTTGTGTGCTCTGACAACTTGGCAGGGTCTAGGGGATGCCCCAGGGTACTACCATATTTTCCCAGATGCACAAGGAGCATCCATGGTGGGGTCCTACTGCATCATATGAGTAGGTAAGGATAGATTTTCTATAGATTCCATACCATGTGTGGGATTTGTGAAGATATATTGTGGATACAGGTATGATGGTCAATTATGTAGCATATTTCACAACCCATCCATTTCTGAGATATTCCAGCCCCAGGGAGCAAGCTCTGAGACTAGAGGATGGAGATGAGGAAGATGATGATGCTCCCTACCAAAGGAGGAGGCAACAATGAGGTGGGAGAGGTGGCTAGGGTGGCCGAGGTGGAGGAGATGATGGGGATGATGGTTGGCATAGGAGAGTGAGACAGAGGTTGGAGGGAGTACCACAGATTTAGGTGTAGCCTCAGATTTAGGCATAGCCATAGATGCAAGCATAAGTTTAGGGTTAGGATGATGGAAAGATGGTAGCCTTATGAGCCTAGGTGGCTTGGTTACAAGGGCTAGTTGGGTAGATGTAGCAGTAGATTACCTAGCTACAGGGAGATGTGAGGACTATTATCTTAGAGCAGGACACTGCTATTTAGAGATACACGTGGGCAGAGTCCTTATTGCAATAGGTACAATAGACTACCATACAAGGTCCCACTGGGTAGACCGTGGTAGAGATGGTTAGAGCAGGCCAGGAGATATTTTACTAGAGATCCCTGTATGAGCAAGTGGTGCCCCCAGAGCAGAGTGTGGGGAGTTTCCATCCTAGTTCTTGCAGTAGGTCTAGACGGACATAGTCAGAGAGTGGAGGAGTTATGGGGTCAACCCCTCCTCGAGGGCCACCAGGGACACATCCTACAGGTCCCTAGCCTCAGCCTCAATAGCCAACACCTTCTGGAGGCAGTACCTCCTAGGCATTTTGCATACATGCATCATGTTATATCATTTTTGTATACACACTATTATTTTTTTAACACCTCAAGATACACATTTATGACATCATTGTATACTTGGACAGTATTTTTTTTTTATGATGATCTATATGAGTTCGATGGACTACATGCATGTGTTTTTGATGGATGGATGCTTTCTATATGATGGATGTTATCTATATTGATGGATGATTTTGTTTATGCTTACACTGTGATGATTCTAATATGATGCTCATGATATGATTGATCCTATGGTTCACATGATGACTTATTTCTATGTATACAGCTATATGAAATGATTCTATATGCTTATAGTTTATGATGACCTAATGCATATGTTGATGAGTTTTACATGCTATACCTAGTATTTTACATTTTTCTATGTATGATGATCAAATATGCAAATCCTATGACAATGATATCTATATTATTTGATTTTTGATGATAAAATACTATTTATGCAATCTATGTGGATAAATGACATCACAATCATGATCTAAATGTTTTAATGTAACTAATGCACTTTAAATGATATGAACTTATGTTTGACAAAGTTTATAATATGCAAAATGATATCACTATATGGAACCGTTGTTAACAATCATGAGTTAAATGTTTAATTCAACTAATGAACTGAAATTATATGATCTAATAATGGATATACTTAGAATATGCAAAATGATAATGATTTCTTTTTGTTGTACCAAGTATGCTCAATCATAAATGAACGAACGCTTAAAAGAATTAGACTAATGATTTAGATATGGTGAATAACTTAGAAGAATAACTTTGGATGAATGAAAAAAAAAGATTTGGATAAATGGATAATGTGAATGAATGACAGAAATGACCTTGGATCTTAAGTCACTTGGAAAATATTAATTATGGAATGCTTATAAATGTAATGAAATGCAACCCTAATGTATACCTATGAGACTTAATCATCTTGTATGCAAGATATTTGAAGTACTTTTTTCATCATTGAGCTTTTAAAATGTTGTAAGGAAATACAAGCATCTAGGTATAATTAAACCATGATGACCTGAGTATCTCTTACATGGATTTTGATTTAGCAAGTTAATACAAGCCTCTAGGCAAAATTGAACCTAGATGACCTGAGTATTTCTTGCATGTATCAACAGACAAGGATTGCACTCTTTCATGCTTAGACTCATAATGTCTTTAGTGATCTTTTGCTGAGCATGTCATTAGACAAGTTGTCACATTACTAAAGATTAATCCACAAACAACAAATAAATGAAAATAATCATGCCCCCATCATAGCTCCTCTAGTCTTGGACATCCTAGATTAGCATAAGAAACATGATAAAAAAAAATTCAAGACCTAAGACTTAAACTTATAACAAGCATCAAATCTTCTTGCCACAAATATGTTTTCTTGCAATCAAAATAGATATAATCATCTTGATAGTTTAGGCACAATGTTGTCTTATATAGGTTAATGTCTCACATCAAGCTTTTGTTGAAAAGGTTTGTTTGTAGTGCTGCATGTTGTCTGGAGATAGTATCGCGATCCTGATTGTTATCCTCTTATATTGTGACATTCAAGAATCCATTTCTTTAACTAGGTCAAGGATTTTGCCCCCAGTCAAATAAAGGATCTAGTTATTATGGATGAACTGATTGAAATGGTAAATGCGATGTGACGGGCCCGAAGGGACTGACCTAGTGCCTCGAGGGCTCATCGATGATAGCCTTGCCTACGTGACAACACAAAGGCAATGTAGTTCAACAGTGTGGACTATGTGGACCTAATTCCTAGGGGGTGGGAAGCCTCAAGGGCTCATCAATGATGGCCTTGCCTATGTGATAGCTCAGAGGCGACGTAGTTCGAGCATAGAAACTGACACTAGTGATGGATAAATGGATGGAATGTAACAGATGATAGTAAGACGAGAGGTATGGATGGATGGGAAGCCTCGTGGGCTCATCAATGATGGCCTTTCCTACGTGATAGCTTAGAGGCGACATAGTTTGACAATATGATACTTAGCGATAGGATCACGAAAAATCACAAGATGGATGATGGATTGGATAGACAACATGAGGTGACAAGGCGAGTGAACAACAAGCCATGATAAGCATTGTTATGCAATTTGATGGATGCAGATAGAAAAATGGGAAAAGGACTGAAATCCAAAAAGATGGAGGAAGTAGTTTATCACAAATAGTGCCTGTTCCCAGATTTTCACCACTTGCTTTTATTTGTACAATTTTTTTTATAAGTCCCTTGCACTGAGGTTTAGGTATAAAACTTGTGAAGATGCATACTGTTGATGGGATCATCAAACAATGCACCTTCTGATGTTGCTAATTGATAGGCTCATGATCCATAGGCAATAATGATTACATACGAACCGAGCCAATTGGGTTCAAACTTGCCTTTCTTTTCCCTATCCTCCTAATTCCTGGGGTTTTCCTTGAGAACTAGGTCACCGACTTGAAAGACTCTAGGTTTTACTCTATGGTTGTAACTTTTTGACATCCTTTGTTAATAGGCTTTTAGATGATTAAAGGCATTTTGTCTTCTTTCCTCCAATAGTTCTAACTCCTAAAGTCTAGAAACCTGGTATTCTTCATCTGATATTAGGCCTTTTAATGATACTCACAAGGATGGTAACTTGACTTCAATGGGCAAGATGGCTTCAGAGACATAGACTAGGGAATATGGTGTTGCACCTGTGGGTGTACGAATACTTGTATGGTAGGCCCACAAAGTGGGATTTAGTTGGATATTCTAATCACAACTGGCATCATTGACAGTCTTCTTCAAGATTTTCAAGGTGGTTTTATTAGATGCCTCTGCCTGACCGTTTCCTTGGGGGTAGTACAAGGTGGAAAAATGGTGTTGTCTATGGAATTTGTCACAGAGCTCTTTGACATCCCAATTTTTAAAGGGTTTGCCATTATCAATGATAATAGATAAAGGAATGCCATAATGGTAAATGATATAATTCAGGATGAATGAGGCAATTTTCTTGCTAGTGATATTGGCCAGGGGTTCAACTTTGATCCACTTTGTAAAGTACTCAATGGAGGTGATTATGAATTTATGGCCATTGGATGATGGGGAGTGAATCTTTCCCACTAAGTCAAGTCCCCATTGATAAAAAGGCCAAGGAGTCATTAAAGACTGTAGCTCTTGTGCTAGTGCATGTATTAAATTTCCATGAATTTGGCATTTCTTGCACCTTTTCACAAAATGATAGGAGTCCGTTTCCATAGTTGGCCAATAGAATCCCATATGCATGAGTTTCTTAGCCATGGTAGGACCACTAGAGTGGGTTACACAAAGTTTCTTCATGAACTTCTCTCAAGGCAGTTTGATATTCCTCACTTTTGAGACAACTAAGGAAAGTACCATCAAGACCTCGTCAATAAAGGGTATTGACAGTTATGGTGTAGTGAGAGGCTCAACAAATGAAAGGTCATTGTTGATTATTAGATAGACTAGTGGTAAGGTATTCTCTTTCAGATAGGTATAGATTTTTATGTACAAGGGAGAATTGGATCCTACTATGTGGCATATGATTCTAGTTTCAGGGATATCATAAACTGGATGAGACACTGGCTCTACCAAGAACTCATAACATGACTGGTTTTCAAGTATATCTAGTAGTGATGCAATGGTTGCCATGGTATTGGCAGCTTTGTTCTCTAGTCTTGGTATTTGTTCAAAGGAAATCACAACAAAATATTCTTTAAAGTCATCTACCATACACTTGTAGGGTATTAACTTTTCATCCTTGGTTTGATAGTCATCATTTGCCTAGTTGATAACTAGTTGTGAATCTCCATACAAATGAAGTTCTCAGACCTTCCATTCTACAACCATTTTAAGACCAATGACTAATGCCTCATATTCTGCCACATTGTTGGTACAAGAGAAAAGTAGTCTATATGATTTTGGGATTGTATCCCCTTGAGCTGTGACCAACAAAATGCCTACTCCTAACCCATGATAAGTATAGGATCCATCAAAATAGAGTTTCCATGCTTGGGTTGTTATGCTGAAAATGGCTTTGTCTGGAAACTTGAAGCTTAATGGATTGTCATCATGCAATGGTGCATCTGCTAATTGATCCACAATGACTTGACCTTTTATAGCTTTTCTGTCCACATGTTCAATGTCAAACTCACTAGAATCATTACACACTTTGATATCCTTCCTGTTAGAGTAGCCTTATTAAGCAAATACTTCAATGGATCTATCTTTGCTACCAACGTGATTGAATGTGTGAGCATATAATGTCTTAGTTTTTGGGATGCAAAAACTATGATAAGACATTCTCGTTCAATGGGTGTGTATTTCAGCTCAGCCTACCAATGTTTGACTAATGTAGTAAATAGATCATTCCTTTCCTTCATCATCTTGCTGTGCCAATAAAGCTCCTAGAGCAGTTGTTGTAGCTGAACTATAAAGCAAAAGGGGTTTTCCTTGTATTGGAGGCATCAAGGTTGGAGGATTCATCAAATACTCTTTCAAGAGGTTAAAAGCTTGTTCACACCCCTCATCTCATCTGAAAGGAATGTTCTTCTGAAGGAGGTGGGTAAATGGATGACATGTGTTGGCTAATTGTGATATAAACCGATGGATAGACTGTAGCTTTCCTTGCAATGCCCTCAGTTGAATAATATTTCTAGGTTGTGGCATGTCCATTATTGCTTTTACTTTGGTCGGATCCACCTCAATTCCTTTGGCTAACACTATGTATCCTAAAAGTTTGCTGGATGTGACTCCGAACACACACTTCTTTGGATTTAAGCAGACATTAAATTGTTCC
Source organism: Cunninghamia lanceolata (assembly GCA_027924645.1). NCBI lineage: Eukaryota > Viridiplantae > Streptophyta > Pinopsida > Cupressales > Cupressaceae > Cunninghamia > Cunninghamia lanceolata. The sequence goes on along the minus strand of BSBN01000429.1, from coordinate 5,214,012 downwards.
AGTCTCTAAAATATCTTATCTAATACCTTGAGGTGACCTTCTCTTGTGAGTGATTTGGCTAGAATATCATCTACACAATCTTCCATGATGGTGTGCATCATATCATGCAAAATTGTTGTCATTGCTCTTTGGTATGTTGCTCCTACATTTTTTAGGCCAAATGGCATCACACACCAGCAATATGTACCCTAGGGACATGTAAAAGTGGTCTTGTGTTGGTCTTCTAGCACTATTTTGATCTGATTGTAGCCAGAAAACCCATCCGTGAGAGATAGCATAGTATGCCCTGCTGTAAGATCCACAATGATGTCGATATTAGGCAATGGAAAGTCATCCTTATGACAAGCTTTATTCAAATCCCTACAATAATTACAAAGTCTGATCCTTCCATCTGATTTTGATATAGGAAAAATATTGGAAATCCATTCTGGATAGTCAATTAGTCTGATAAACCCAACATCTAACAAATTTTTCAATTCTTCTTTTACTAACAGTGTGATATGCGGATGCATCTTCCTTAATTTTTGTTTTACTAGTTTAGCTCCTGGATCTAGTGGTAAATGATGCATTATGAGATCTGGATCAAGTCCAAGCATATCTACATAGGACCAAGTAAAGTTAATCTGTCTCTGCTTGAAGAAGTTGATGAATTCTAGATTTTCATGTTCAAATAAAGATTCTTCCATATGGATTGTCTTCTATGCCAATGCTAACAAGTTCTACTAGTTCTATCAAAACTAAGGACCTCTCCTGATGTGTAAGATTGGGTAAAGTGTCAAGCCTTTCATCCTTTGGCACCTCAGAGAGGTTTTCACCATTGGATTTGTCTTTTATTTTTTTACCTTTTTCACAATCTAACACTACCATAGAGTGGTTTTCACCATTAGATCTATTTTTCATTTTTTCATTTTTATGACTAAAAGGCTTGGCACTCTCTCCAAAATAAGCCTTGTCATTGAGTTCTATAGAAAAGACAACTTTATGATCTCTTGATGGTAAGTGATCCCTTAGTTCTAGATAGTCAATAATAGCATCGTCATTTTGAAAATATCTAATTCAGGTGGCTCTTGTAGTTCCCAATCTATAAGTTCAGGATGTACTAAAGGTAGGGGATCATCAGGTTGGTTTGACTCAAGGGAAATGATGGTTAGGACAGAGGAGTTGTCTAGGTTCGTGGGGTTATTTCCAAGGTCTAAAATAGTACTCTCAATATTGTCTATCAAGTGTGGCATTCGACCTTCCTCTTGAGATTCACTCTTGGTATGTTATGAATCAAACTCTAGCGGTCTAGACCATGAGCTTTAACCCTCATGGTATGCATTTGTTGAGATATATGTTTGAACTACATCGATGCCCTTGTCTTCACAAGATAGTTTAGAAAGACTATCCCATTCCCATTGGTTAAAGTCTATTTCACTCTCTTCTTGCAATTTGTGAATTTGCTCAACTAGGTTGGTGGTAACCTTTTCCTTTTCTTTTCCTTTGTACCCTAGCCCTATGGTGTCTCGAGATAATAAGGAAGAAGGTTGTATGGGTTCTATGATACATTCTTTTCTCAAGCCTATGGGACTATGTCCATCATATCCCATTCTCTACAAGATAGAAAAACATGGGCCATATTGATCAATTTGTAGTTGGAGTTGTTGATCTTGTGGCTTTGATTCTATATCCTCTTCTTTATATAGCCATTGAAGGACATCTTTCTCATCACTCTCATCTGATAGAGTACCCCATTTGATAAAAGGACCATTAGGAGGTTTTAATGTTTGTAGTTTGTCTAGGGGTAGCTTTGCAAGACAAAAGGTTTGCTCAATGGAATATTCTCCTATCCCTTTATCTTTGAGTTTGACTTTTAGTTCTACAGTTTTAGATGTAGAAGGTATTGAACTTGGGTCAACAAGGGCTGTAGAGGATGAGCTTGCTCAATTGGTAGGTATGACAACTTTAGGCTTTGGTTTGATGGTGTTGCAGTATTGGAATGGGTTGGGATCACCTTAGATAGTGATCTATTGGCCATTGTAAGGGAACTTTATACATTGATGATAGGTGGATGGTACAACCTTCATTGCATGTATCCAAGGTCAGCCGAGGATGAGATTGTAGGCAAGTTCCATATCAAGTTGGCAAACCACGTCTTTCTCTACTGGTCCAACTCGTATGGGCAAAACAACAGTACCTTTAAATGTCCTTTCTTCTTTATTATAGGCCTTTATTGTGATCTTATTCTTTGGGTCAACAAGATTCTCAGAGAACCCCAATGCAAAGATTAGTTTTAATGTGCATATATTTAAACCTATCCCTCCATCTATAAGGACTCGTTTTATTCTGTGTTTATGGATGAGGGTTTCAATGTGAAGGGATGCATTGTGAGGTTGAGTAATGGACATGTCATCTTTTTTAGTTAAAGATAGGAAGTGAGGGGTAGTAAGATGTCCTACCATGGCTTAGAATTGCTCTTGGGCTAGATTTGTTGGCACAGTGGTTTCCATTAGATCTTTTTCTAGGATATCCTTATGGGATGGTGAGAGATGCAAAAGCTCCAAAATAGATATATGTGCAGGTGCTTTTTGGAGTTGGTCTAGGACATTATACTGATTGGATATGGATGATGGTGTATGTGGAGCCCCTTGGAGAGTAATCTTTCCACAACGAGTGGTTACTTTACAATCGGGCTTGTTATTTATAGTAATCACATTTACATGTGAAGCACTTTTAAAGATGTGGTTAATGGTGTATTCATATGAAACATTCATGTAATTGGCATTGTTACCACCATTATTGTTTTGCTTAGAGGGACCTCCCTTCTCATAGTTAGGGAGTAGATTCTTAAATTCCAAATGCTCATCATTGGATGCATGTCCATCAATTGATATATCTCCTCGATCTATCAAGTCTTGGATGGTGTGTTTCAATATTTGGCAATCATTCATCTTGTGGCCTTTACTTTTATGGAATTCACAAAAATCAACATCATTCCACCAAGAGGGTTTTAACTTGGGTTCATAGTCTCTTACCGTAGGAAGTGTTATGAGGTTGTTTTCGATGAGCTTCCTTAGGGTAGATTCAATTTATTCACCCAATGGTGTAAATTTTCTGCGAGGAGGAAAATTTGTTGGCCTTGGTTGATTGTTTGAGGTTGTATTGTTATGTGGACTTGATAGAGTTAGAATTGGTTGCTTTGGTGTCACATGTTTTGCATCTACAACTCTGTCATTTACAATGTTCTTGTTTTTAGTCCAAAACCTTGATTTATCCATGTTGTTGTTTGAACTAGGGATATCCTTATATATTTTGATTTGTCCTTTAGCTATCAAAGCTTTCTCAATAAGTAATCCCATTTCGATGACCTTACTAAAGGAAGTAGGACATTGGTTTTGTATTTGATAGCTTAATTCGGTGTTCAAGTTATAGACAAACATTTCAATCATTTGCTTTTCGGGAATATGATAAGGACATTTACTAGCAAGTTGTCTCCACCTTTGTAAGAAAGTGGTGAAAGATTCTCCACTCTTTTATTTGTTATTGCATAGATCTAATATTGAAATCTCATGTTCAATGTTGTATGAAAAGTGAGTGACAAACTTGTCAACTAGTTCATTTAATGTTCAGATTTCAGGAGGTAGATGGGAGAACCACTCCATAGCTTGATCTCCTAGGCTATGTGGAAAGAGTTGCATAAGATATGTCTCATTATGGGTGACTTCTAAGCATGCAGCGCTGAATTCTCTAATGTGGTCACATGGATCACCTTTCCCCCTATATTTGTCAAATTTAGGGACTTCAAATCTTGAAGGGAAAGGAACCATGACCAAGCTTTTGTCAAAAGGATATGGAGATATTATCCTCTAGTGAATAATGTTTTGTGGAAGTTCTTGTTTGTAGGTCCACAAATTGTTGTTGTAAGGCTTAGATTTGTTGTGTGAGTGTGTCTAAGGGATTCAACATATCCTTAGCCTTTACATTTTTAGGAGCTTCTATTTCATTTGATGGGATGGCTGCTCTCAATTTTAAGGTGTCAAAATCAGCAGGTAGCTTGGCTCCTTGTTGTGCAAGCAAGAGGAAGTATTTGTGAGGATTCGTTGTTATGACCTTATCCATCTATTTTTTGAATTTTGGGTCTTGTAAGTATTTTTCAAGTTCCTCTTGGTTGATTTCTTCCTCTCCATCACTAGAAGAGTGTTCACTACTATTGGTGTAATCCATTTCTTTTCTTCTTTTGGGTTGAAACCTAGTTTTAACCATCAAAAGTGTGATATGAGTGAAGTTGGATAAGAGACTTTGGGCATGTAAGTAATGTTTGTGATGGAATATAGTTTGGGGTGAAATATTGGATTGACTTGGTGATAAGATTTTATAAAGGTGTTGTTTTTTTTATTCCTTGTTCAAACAATAGTCTTGAGCTATGGTGTATAGAAATCAAAGTGTTGATTCAAAGTGAGTCAAATAGGGATGAGAGGAATTGCTATTGATATAGACTAACCTTGTCAAGATGTTTAGTGTAGTTTCTAGATAGAGGATGATTGATCTTGATAGGGAAACTAACTATATTTGTTTGTTTGAATAGGAAGTTCTCAATGGCACCTTTAGGAAAATTTGATTTTGTTGGATTTTGAAAAGGCTAAGTATGGTATGGATTAGGAAAATGTTTGCAAATGTGAATGGGATGAATGTTTATGGTTTAATTGATTTCACCAATTGATTCTAGGCTAAAATGGGTATCTGAAACTAGTTTTGCTTTTCTCTCAAAATCTTAGGAATAGGTCTCTGTTACAGATGCACAGGTTTATATGTGCTGAAACAAAGTTTATATGTGTAGCTTTGTGGATTGTATGCGCTATTCTGGATGCACAAATCTATTTTTTATACATGCTGAAAGATGATTGTGCAGTAATATTTCTCAAATATGCCACAATATGTTGTATATGTGTAGTAGGAATTGAATGTGCAGAAACAAGTGTTAAATGTGCAACAATAAGTTTTAAATGAGTAGTTCTCTGTTTTTATAGTGTTTGATCAAATTTTCTTGTTCTAGGCACATTTTCTATGCAACCTAAATGTTTTTGGTGATGATTTGTCTATTTTAAGGCAAGAAAACACAACAACTAGTACATTTTGATGTTTGTTTGCGACATTTGGTGTTTAAAACAAATTTGAAGACAAGTACAATCCTAGGTGAGAAAGGATACTACTTGTTGAATCCCAACTTGGATTTCTCCATCCACTTAAATCAAGGTGGACGGCTAGAAACTTGGTAGCACTGGCTCCCCCTTACACGGCACACACTTCTCGAGCATACCAAGTTTCATTCCCCATAAAGAGTGAATTTTCTATCTCTACACATGATTAGTGAAAATGTTGGGTGACTTCATGTTGGAAACAAGGTAGATAACTCAGAGGGTGGGTGAATCAATTATCTTAAACTTCTTAACTTTCTTTTCTTCTTTAGCAATAGTCCAGTATCAAAACATGTAAGCATAAATGAACATGAAAGCAAAAATGAAATCAACACACATAACACAAAGATTTTTATGTGGAAAACCCTGTTAAGGGAAAAAACATGGGGTGACTAACCCAAGATTGTATTCTCTATTAAAAGAATAGAAGTACAAAATGGCACTTGCCAATTAGGGCTCACTACCCAAGCACACTGCTCACAAGGGGCTCACTGCCTATAAGAGAGTCATTATCTATAACGTATAAAGAAAGTAACTAGGTGTTTGAACTGATTAGAGGCATCCACATATGTTGAGGTTTAGTTCTGGTTATGATCAATATACTGATTTGCTGCACTTCATTCTTCCTTTGCTTGGTGCTGCTGTTCTATCACATACCAGATTTGTATATCTGCTTCCACACTTCTCTCTATTTTTCTTCACACATTTTATCACACACCATACATACCTTCACATCAAAATCCATCTGGTATATATATCCGCACCAAGGATTTCAACATTTTTCTAGTCGGCATCTGGAATACTCAAGATTTTCCCAAACTCTGGTCTGTCAGCTAAATCCATGCTTACTAAGTGATGCGTATCAAAAAGATAGTTATAGGAGTCATCAATCATGTTAGCCAACCATGAATGATCCCTTAAGAAACTTGATCACCATCAATTTCTCAACTGGATTAAGGTCTGATGCTCTGTCAGTCAGTTCTTCCTTAGTCTACTCTGCCAAACAAGAACCCAACACTTAGGTGCTCATATCTTTTCACTCTTTCATCACCGGACGCTCAATCTCTGGAATGTAGAAGTCATGGTACTCCTCTTGACTTCCCCAAGTCCGCACTTTGTTGAGATACTTCCTCTGAGAGATCCAGACCTGATTATCAGACCTTGCTGCATGCTCTATTCTTGCTCACTGGACCAAAATACTCTTCAATATGACTTCTGGTATAGACATACCATGTGTTGTGGCTATGTGGAATGGACTTTGTTTCCATCAATGACAACACTCATGAAGCCACACAATGTCTCTTGCCAACAATCTCCCCCTTTGGCATTGATGGCAACACTTAGTGAAAAATGACTAAGTGTCACACTACACTCACCCTTGGCTGATGCTCTGCTCTAATGTACACTTTTCTGGAGCTCCCCCTTAGCTAGATTCCACATTTTCACTGCTCCTTACTCCCCCTTTGACATCAATGACAAAGAGCAGAATCTGCACACCAAGATTTGCAAAGTTTTACCTATACATAGCTGCATAAGTATATATACAAGGTATACTTACATATACTTAAGTATATCTGCAAAAGTGGTTTTCAACTAGTCAAATTCTATTGCCTAACTCTAATTCATCCTGTCCAAAATTGAGATGTGACCACTTAACAAAAATGCAAAGGCTTCTGCCCTCTTTAAGTCTGTCGGATCACTAGTCCGGGTTGTAGACTAAGCATCAGTTATGGCTTCATGCGTTGCCTCTAACTTAGGGATAATTATCCCTCTTAGTTCACTCATTCTGCTTATTTTATTTTTCTTCTCCTTCTCAAGCCTCATTATCTCATTTATAGTGGCAATAGTCTGGCACTCTTGATTCATTATGGAGGAGGTGAGAGGATCAAAACTCTGGGATAAACTTGATAGTTTGCCCTCTTGTTCTTCCACCTTTGCAATGTCTGTTGTTATTGTGGACCAAGATAAACAAAATTTGTATGATTCTCTGCCATCTTTAAGAGCATTTTCTATGCTCTTTATTCCAATATTTAGATTTCTCCTATCATTTCCTATTAGGCCCGGTACTTCAGAGAATCTCTTACTCAAAAACCCTTTCTGGAATTCTTTTCTGCTGATTTCTCTAAAGAATCAAAATGTGTGTTAACAGAATTAACAAGAGATTTTAGATTACCAGATGAAGAGGCTAAAAGATCCTTCTAGAAGGATGGCATGATCTTCTCCAACACACCAGATGCAATCTCTATCAGCTTACAGTCTTCCATGTGAGACTTCAGAAGTTTTTTTTTTGCCTTTGCTTGGGTAAAGGATGTTATCTTCATTGTCTAAACCAAGGAGAGGGAATCAAAATTGAATGGTCCTTTAAATAGCTCCAGTTCATCTAATTCCATCATTTCTTTGGTCAAGAAATCTTTAACTATTTCTACAGTGTGTCTTGTTGGAGACAGAGTCTTCTTTCCTTCTACAACTTCAGAACTATCACCTGGGGTCTTCTCTATTTGATCTTCTTCTCTTCCCTTTACCTCATCTTCCTGATTGATTCTCTCTTCTTTTCTTTCTTCTCCTTCAGTTCCAAAGTTTGCTGGGGGATCTGGAAGAGAGATGTTTACTTCTTCATGGACTTCATCTTCTAGAACAGAGGAATCTAGGTCCTTAGTCTTCTCCTCACCTATCTCCTTTGACTCTTCTACAATTTTCTCAGTCAGATCTTCCTTTGATACACTTAGTCCTTCGACATCCATGGCAGAAGGTTCATCACTTATGTCCTCTATAATAGAAAGATTGAATCTTTTATATGCATTCTGGAGGATGTCTTCAGTCTCTTTTGCCACCCAATCAGTCTCTCTGAGAATAAGCTTGTTCATTCTGGCTTTGTTCTAGAACTCATCCTTGAAGATCATGTTCATTTGTTTTGGAGTGATGGAAGGATAGAGCTGAATAGCTATATGTTCCCGGATCTCCATATCTTTTTCCTTGGCATTGTCCTTTCTGAGTTCAAGTATTTTTTCTAAACTCTTGGGGATTAGATAGATGATTTCTATCATGCCCGCATTTCACGTGTTCACAACACGTTAATCCGCGTGTCATGTCCACATGCGTCATGTGGTCATGATACGAAATATCAAAAATTTTCCCCTAACTACTCTGAAAGCCTCCCTCACACGTGCAAGCGTGCTCGATGGGTTTGTTTAAGTTGTCTAAAAGATTGTTGATACAGAATAATCCTCTCACATGTGCATGTAGATATTTTGTCACTATGTTTGGTGTCAGTTTAATTTGCAACGTTGAGGTTTTCTTCAGTAGGTGTTCGACATTTATTCTTTCTTTTTCGGTTTATGCCAAATACTGACTTACTTAGCTACTTCTAACCTACCATTGTCTGGTTATTTAAATATCTAATTAATTTAAATAAATCATCGCATTTACTCTTTACTTAAGTATTTAAAAATAATTACTTATTTAAAAACTCTTTTTAAAAAAAATAAAAATAAACTACGTTTTAATTTCAAGAATTTCCCCTTGCAAAAGATTAAATAAATAATCATAAACATTTAGCCTTTCTAAGAAAATTCATCTACATTTAAACTAGCAATATACTTATACATTTATATAAATTTATATTTATATTTATATATAAATGTATATATTAATAATTCATTATTCATATAGACCTTACCAATGATTTAATTTCTTTTCTTGTAAAATGGAAACTCCACTTTTAACATACATAAAAGTATTTAATATTTATTCATATATGTATATGCACTCAACATATTTACATAAAATAATTGTAATTTTAATCTATATACCCCATACTAGTGGAATTTCCACTTACCATTTTTTTTAGAGAGTTAGTTACATAAAACAACTCAATATATATATATATATATATCCAATACATACCTTAATTGTGCAAACTCATGCTCTTACCAGTTATATATATAAATATACATATATATATATACCAAGATGTATATATATATATATGTTATTAAGTGGAATAGTGGTGTTTCCACTTACATTTTTAAATCATTTTAAAAATAGAATCCAACTTATTATGAAGAGGGTTAAAAACCCTAGTTTTAATTGTGCTTTGAGTGTTATTGCAGGTATGGGGCGGCGGATGGTCCAAACGGCGGAGGCCTTAGCTGGCGTAGGGCCAAACAGGGTGGAGGGTCGCAGCAGGGTGGAGAGTGGTAGTGGGGAGGCCGTAGGCGGTGTCGGTGGTGGGCTTAGTACAGAGGGCATGAGGGAAGTGGAGGCAAAATGTGGCACGGGTGCGACCTGTGCGGGGTTTGTGGCGGTTTAAGGGATGTGGGGGTGTGGGGAGGGGCAGAGCCCCACCCACACCCCACTATGTGGGTGTGGGTGGGGCTCTGCCCCTCCCCACACCCCATCTTTGTAATGATCAGTGGGGGTTTAACCCCCCACCACTTCTCCTTGCATATTCACGACTGTTAAAAAAAATGTGGAAACAACAATCTTTCCATTATTTGCGATTCGATAAATTTTCATTTATTATTATTAAAAGATAATATATATATATTTGTAAATACCTTTGAGTATCAATATTTCCATTTTCTCAACTTCCTTTAAAACGAACTATTTAAATATATATATTATGATATATATATATATATATATATATATATATATATATATATATTTCAATTTTCATAAGACAAATGTAAATACAGATATAACAATCTCCACAACTAAATTTAAAAATCAGAATGATATATGCCAATATAACTACATATATATTTATATTTATAAAACGATAAACCATAGTAAAAATTCTTTTCACACTAGTTATATTTCTAGTTTATCAATTTCATTGAATAAAAAAGGAACATTTAAACATCTAAACTTGTAGTTGTATTTTCCTTATCTATCAAATACATTTTCAAATTTAAATAGAGTTAAGGATCAAAGATAAAATAGGAAACTAATGAATCTTTCCTTTTCAATAACACACAACAGATAAATAGAAATTTGATTTAGATTGATTCCATTTGCAAACTTAACTCAAGATGTGACTTTTATTTCCAAGCAAATGCATTATTCAATAAAACTGTACAAGTAGCTTCCTTACTAGAGAATACAAGAGATAGGTTTATCAATTGATCCATTTCACAAACATACACACAACTTCTCATTTTTGATAACAACAAATGATGACAACAATGATAAGTGTTCACTACTCAAATACACTCTAAGGGAGGAATTAATTCCTTCTCCCAAACATACAAAGACGTAATGTAATAACTAGTTTTAATTCACAACAACGACATAAGAGGGAGGATTAACTCTCTACTTCCAAGATAACGAATTTTATAATAATTACAAGAGGGAATATATTTATCCTCTAACACTCTTACAAAATGAACTCATAAGGACTTTAAAGAACTAGGTCCTCATTACAAATAGGAGATAGAACATCTTCAGTTAACAAGGCAAGATTTTCTTCGATCCTCTTAACATGCTTTAACAAATACCTGCAAGACAACCAGGGGAAAAACAAGAACCATCTAGCTCTCCTCCCTACCTTTGACCCGCTAGAGGGTCACCCCCAAGCTAGGGAGACCATCCTCATACCAGGGTAGAATATACAAAACATCACTTAACCACATTGAATAACAATAACAAGAATTAACACACAATACCCCATGGTTGACTCATATCACAAAGACTTAGCTTAGGTGAGTTCAAGGAGGGTAGGGAAGTAGACATCTCTAACCCCCAGGTGTCATCTTTTCACATTATACCACATAGTAACACAAGGCCTCAAGCCAACAAGTTATTCTTCCTCCACAAGGCCTAAAGCCAACAATATACTCTTCCTCCACAAGGCCTCAAGCCTTCCAATAAACCCAATCACTAGGGATATCCCAATAGGCTCACATGGCCATAAGCCCTCTAGGCTACATAAGTAACAACATGCTCTCAAGGCATTGCAAACATCAAGAACAAGATGACACCTGGGGAGGGTCACACCTCCCCTTCCCTATACAAGATGAGCATTTCCTTCCAACTGGAAGGAGCTCTTTCTACACCCAAAACAAAATCCCCAAAACTAACAGAAAAACTCAAAGAAGACTAATTCAAACTCATTCATCAAGCCAGAAACAAACATACATTTCAAACAACAATCACATAAGAGAGTAGAATTGATTCACCAACCTTCCAAAACCCAATTATGGAATGAAAGTTGATGTAGAGCTCCTCTTCCCTCCTTCCTCTCCAAGAAACCCTTCTTTTCCCATAATCCAACCCCCTAACTCTCCTCCTCTTTTTTTTTAAACTAATTCCCTCTATTTTCCTAATTTCCCAAGTGGCATTAAACAATTAACCACAACTCATCCATTATCCTAGTGGTCATAAAACAATTGACCCCCACTCCATAGGTTCCCCACTATAGTCCTACCTACAACACATGGTGAATTTAAGATACATTAAGTAAAATAAAATACAAATGGAGTGGATGACACACTACCCCCAAATAAAGGAAACCCTACCAAAAGAGAGGCACATGGAGACAAACACTCCATTATTAGGGGATCATGGAGTTGTTCCATGACTTGGAAGTGGGCCTGAGTGTGGATTCCACTCATCCCATTGTCCCCCATGCTTCCAAATTCGTCACTTAACTTCACTGTGAAGTTTAAGTGACCATATGGAAGTTAACCCAGGGTTATCCTAGCCCAAAAGGTCCCTAGACCCATGGGGTATAACCCAGGGTTGATTTTTGTCCAGTTAGAACTCCCAGAGTCAAATAAAACACAAGATAAAGGGTCTAAAAGAATTAAAATTTAAACAAGATTAAAAACATCATTACTTACAACACTTATCATAATAAAAGTAAATCAGAAGATAACCCTTATTCCCTTGACCTCATGCAACATTAACACATTACAACATTACAACATTTTCCAAGCACGAGGTTGATCTTAGTTCCTCATTGAACTAGATTGGCTTACAAGGGATACAACATAGGTATGAGATGGTCTCCTGTAATTGTGGTTTTGTTAGAAATACCTGCACACTCAAACTCAAAGTCAATACCACATAGAGATATCATAGCCAAAGCAAAACTAAATACATGCATCTTAAACATTCAACCATAGAATCATATTGAGTTTCCATATTCATTCATCATTTTCTTCCAAAACAATATCTAAATTATCATTGCACAATTATTTCCTTAAAAAAAATCAAATAGGTTTAATAAGAAAGATTCCAGAACATAAGTCTCTCAACATATAAATAATAATAAAAATCACTACAAATAGTCTCATGAACAGTAGTGTAAAAAGTAGGCCTCACAATTTCAATGAATGATTTATTATAGATATTAAAGTACTTGATTGTGGCTTCCTCCAATATTCTTTTGTCAATGTCATTATACTAATCATAAAATTTAGTTAATGGTTGCAGATTTCTATCCACTGTGACTACCTTGATAACATTATCAACACAAGGAGTGGACCTTTCAACAAATTATTCTACCTCTTCTTCTTTATTTGCACCGGCAGAAGATCCACCTGATGTTTTCTTCTTCTTCTTCATTTTCTTAACCTCCTCATTTGTTTCTGTCTCTTCATCATCCTTCTAACTTATATAGGTCCTTGTGGCCTTGATTTTTTGTTCTCTTTTCTTCCTTACCAGATGTCTTGGCTTCTGGTTTAGAGGCTTTTTGGATCTTAGAGGTGGCAGGTGCAGAGCTTTTGGAGGATCTGGTCTGGGAGTGGACTTGCACTGAATCACTTTCTTTTTCTGCTTCTTGTTTCTCTTTCTCTGCTCTTTCTATTTTCTCTCTATTAGCATCAACTGCCTCCTTTGATATCCCATATCTCTTGGCAACTTCTTCTACTTCCCTTCTCACCTTCCTTTTCATCTCTAGTTGTCTTTCTTCAACATGAATTTTCACACTCAATACTTGAGAGGTTCCAAACCTTTCTGCCTTAGGGTCCTTAGGCTGACTTAGTAGATGTTGAACATGTAGTTCTAGAATTTTCTCATCCACCTCATAGCCCATTGGCATAATCTAGACTATTCTGGGCTCTACTGCCTCCATTAGGCATTGGTCAGTGTCTACCATAAAACACACTATATCTTTGTATTTTTCAACTAATGTCTGAGGAATTCTTTCTCTGGCCTGCATCATACCTTGGAAATTCTTGAAATATCCCCAGAGAGATGTGCTTTGAGCCTTGGCATCACCAAGCCCATGCATATAATCTCTGATTTGTATGGCAACTGGTCTGTCATTTTTCCTTATCCAACCATTAGATCCGGATAGATCATTCATATAGTAAAAGAATAGACATAGTATCAAGCCACCGTATTTAAAAGAATTCTTCTTATCCTTCTTTATTTTTTGCAAATTCTCTAACAGTTGGTTCAGGAGAAGCTCACAAAGATCATAATTAGCATTTTTCCTTAGCATCTGATAAGCAGTGTATATAGTTGTTCCGGATACAAATTCTCCCTGCTAGAGTGATATATCTTATAACCTATGATCATAGAAGCAAATTTGATATCTAGATCTATGATATCCTCTATTGTCATTACTCTTTTGTCAAATTTTGATCTGGTAGCCTCACTTACAGTTTGGTTTTTGACTGATTTGAGAGTAGGCAACCCACCGGATGAGTACAATCTGGTTACCGCCCTAATGGTATCTTTTGTGATCTTAAATGGCCTCATCAACCACATGAAGTTGTCATACATTCTTCTTAGAACATACTGGACCCATTCATCTTCTGCAAAATAGGGGAAATGGATGTAATGTCCAAAATGCTTATCCCAAATGGCCTTGTATTGGGGTTTAAGTTCAAATGATTCATCTATTAGTTCCTTGTGATAGATATCCATCAGTTTGGATTCTCCAAATTCCTCAATATTTACGTGTATGTAAACCCAAACATCTTCTACATGCAGAACTCCATGCGGAATGCTAGAGAATGCGCCTAGGGGATCAACTTCTAGGGATTTGTAAGGATGTTTCTTGAACTTAGGGCACGGCCTATCAGTGATCTTAACAACATTCAGAGTAGCCATCTTTCAAAAGACTCAGAGAGAGATATTCAAGAGCGGAAATACCTTTTTACACTTCTAGGGTTCATGATAAGAGCTGAAAAGATCACTGGTTGAATCGAATTCTACGGTTGATCCTTGAGAGGGTTGAAGCAATCTTGTTGCAGAGCTCCTTCTTTCTTCTTCTCGAATGCAAATGTACAAATGATGAACAAAAGAACCCTTTTATTTCAGCACAAACCCTAATTCCATATTACAATAAATGCACAACTTAAGTCATTCCGGTTGCCTTGTTCTCCTTGTTCTGAGAGAGATCTTTCTAGATCACTGAGATGCACTTAGAATGATAAATTACAATGTATCTCCCTTTCCTTGAATCGTCCTATTTATTTGCAGATCAAGGTATTTCAATTTTGAATCATATCGAATCTAATTGTGAAAATCTTGCTTTTACCACATGACTGTCAAACCAGATCAATCTTGAATGATTAACTTCTTCAAACTCCTTGCGGATCTTTCATATTTTTACAAAGGGTTATTTGGATGTTTCTCTGAGAACCCTTTAATCCACAACCGTCCATGTGCCAATTTCAGGCACCAATTGACTGGCTGGGGGAAATTGTTTTTCTTTTGTGACTCCTCCTGAGCCAGAGCTCATCTATTTAGTTTCTAGAAGGAATATCAGCACCAGATTCTGGTGCAGATCCATCCCAAACATTTTCTGTACTTCTCTTTACCCAAATCTTGTTCATCTCCCTTTGAACTTCATCCGCATTCACTTTTCCTTTTCCTTTGTCTTGATTTTGATTATGATGCACCGGACCCCTTTTATCCTGATTCTTACTTCTACAGAATTTAGTAATATGACCGGATCTATTGTAATTGTAGCAAACAACATTTCTTTTCAGATTTGACTAATATCCTCTTGATCTGCATTGATTAGCCATATGTCCCATTCTATTGCATGCAAAGCATCTACCATTGAATGAATTATTTATTTGCATATTTCTACATTCATGAGATTTGTGACCATACCTTTTGCAATTAAAGCACTGTCCGGAGAAGGATAAATTAGTCTGATTCATTCTTCTTCTACACTAATTTGCTTTATGACCAAAATTATTGCAATTGTAGCTGTATCCATTGAAGGATGGATATCTTTCAGCATTTGGTTGCCTTACCAGAGGTCTTCTAGGTCTATTCCTTGGATTTCCTAATCTAGAGTTCTTCTAACCAGATCCGAAGCTTTCTCCTTTCTCATACCCTAAGCCATGCTTGTCATCTACCCTCTTTTGGCTTTCAAGAAGAACTTCAAGTTGAACAGAGCTTATCTTGAATTTCTCTTTGTATTCATTTGTAGTTTGAAGATCCCTTTTAAGAGTATCTATTTGATTCTCAAGTTGTTCTTCATTATGTCTAGCTTCTTCAAGATCAAATTCTAGATGCCTGATTATTCTATATATTTTATGGCAGTCTTCTAACTTCTCCTTGAGAGATTGTTTTAGATTATCTTCAATTTTTCTTTTCTCTTCAATTTCTTGGGTGAATTTCATAACTCCTGATTCCATTTCATGTCTTACCATAATGACCTCTTTTGATAGCTTTTCACATAACTTGGTTTTCTCATTCAGATCTTTATTAGTATCATTGGCTTCACTTTGACTTGCTAATTGTTGAAGTAGTTCCTTTATTTTCTTCATTGATATACTTAGTTTTTCTTTGAGTTCATTTATGAAATCATTAGCTTGTTTGAGTCTTTCCCTCAGGTTATTGACTTTAGAGTGAGATTGCTGAAGAATATCTAGGGTAGACTAAAGTTGTTCCCTCATACCATACATATCCATTGAGATTCCTAGATCTTCCTCAAGCTGTTAGGCTCTATCTAGAGGAACTTAGCTCTGATACCAATTTTTGGAAACAAGGCAAATAACTGAGAGGGGGGGGTGAATTTGTTATCTTAAACTTCTTAACTTTCTTTTCTTCTTTAGCAATAGTCCAATATCAAAACATATAAGCATAAATGAACATGAAAGAAGAAATGAAATCAACACACATAACAACAAGATTTTTACGTGGAAAACCTTGTTAAGGGAAAAACCACAGGGTGACTAACCCAAGATTGTATTCTTTGTTAAAAGAATAGAAGTACAAAATGACACATGCCAATTAGGGCTCACTGCCCAAGCACACTGCTCACAAGAGGCTCACTGCCTACAAGAGACTCACTGTCTACAAGGTATAAAGAAATTAACCAGGTGTTTGAACTGATCATAGGCATCCACATATGCTAAGGTTCAGTTCTGGTTAGGCTCAATATACTGGTCTACTGCACTTCATTCTTCCTCTACTTGGTGCTGTTGTTCTGTCACATACTGGATTTGTATATCTGCTTCCACACTATTCTCTACTTTTCTTTGTACACTTTATCACACACCATACACACCTTCACATCGAAATCCATTTGGTATATATATCTGCACCAAGGATTTCAACATTTTTCTAGTCGGCATCCGGAATACTCAAGATTTTCCCAAACTCTGGTTTGTCAGTTGAATCCATGCTTACTAAGTGATGCATATCAAAAATATAGTTATAGAAGTCATCAATCATGTTGGTCAACCATGAATGATCCCTTAAGAAACTTGATCACCATCAATTTCTCATCTGGATTAAGGTTTGATGCTCTGCTGGTCAGTTCTTCCTCAGTCTACTCTGCCAAAGAGGAACCCAACACTTAGGTACTTGTTGTGTGGTTGCACAACATGCCCCATTTTGACTTGACAAAACAAGGACCAAACCTTTTTGCTTGGCTTTTCCTTGTGTTTTCTGCTTCCTGACGATCTGGTAAAAGAAAGTAATGTAGATGATCCTGCATAAAGGGGACTGGGTAAGTCATCATGATGAGGTAAATTTATCAAAGTTGATATTTCATTTCATTAACCTCTTATTGAGAAAGAGCACAAAATTCCATGCAGGTTTGCCTTTTGGATCACCTTGATTTTCCTTAGGGTGTGAAAGTTATGAACGGTCAAAGTCCTGGTCAAACCTGATATTCTGAGAGGGAGGTCATATTTCTTAACATCAGTCATCTTATAAAAGATCACCCTGATCCAATTTTATCACTTGATAGATCATGCGGTTCGCAACATGCAGACGTCAATTTTAAGTGGTAGTGATACTTACCCATCGAACAACGTCATATATTTTTTGGGGGTCATATTTTGAATATCACCTGATATTTCAAACATCACCTTATCTTTTGAATATCACCCTATCGCAAAATATCACCCTAGAGTCAATTATCCTGATGATGTCATCAAATCCCGAACAACAAAGAATCACCCTGATGATGACATCATCCTTCTCTTTACCTCGCGGAGGTATATTTCTGAAAATCACCCCATATAACAAACATGGCGATGATGTCATGGTGCTATAATGATATAAGGAGTCATTATCAAGATGATGTCACCCTAATATTCTGAGAGAGAGGTCACCTTAGTTTAGGGGGTCATCATATTCCAAACATCACCCGACATTTAGAATATACCTTGATTTTAAAAAACATAGCTCGATGGTTCAAATATCACCTGATATTCTCAATATCATCCTAATTTTAAAAGATCATCCTCCTCTCCTTGCCGTGCAGCATTGAATGCTCATTAATGTAGTAGGTGGTTCTCGCCGATTGCGAACCTGATCTAGACACTTGGTAGCATCCATGAATTAATGACAGGAGATCGATGGTTAGGATTGAATAAACCTTGTGTTGCCCTAAAATTGCCCTAATAAGAGGGATAAAGTGAAATTACAGAGTCATTTTTACACTTACCTTGTGAAAAAGATAGAATTTACAGAGTCAAGCTTCCAAACCCTTATACGAGTACCTGCATACATCTACAACTTATAGCAAAACGAAGCACACGATTATCATTAGTATCAAGATCACTTTCAGATAATCACCAGTATAAGTAAAAAGATAAGTGCACCAGGTAAGTAATTGAAACCCTCCTACTGTCGTTTTCTGCATATTCAGGTAGTATAATGTTTAATGGTTTGAAGCTGTGAATTATGCATATCATGCTAAACTAAATCTTGAATGATTGTAACATGCATCATGCCGTAGAATGTAATATATATGCATGCACGTGAAGTACCAATTGTAAGACCAGTCTTGTCAATTGCAGGAAATCATGGTGGACAAGAGGTTGAACAAGTCAGAATCTGAATTCGTTAAACCGATGTTTGCTCAGCCTAAAGGTGTGCAATTTAAATATGGAATTATAGGGGATACACATCAAGGAAGTACAGATTTGGCAGCATGGGCACTTAAAATGCACAGTGACAAGGAGGACACCTTGCTGGACTCTGTGTTTGTATCTGGAATGTGGAATGCAGCTGGTTTCCCATATTCCATGGAGGCTCCTACGTTAGTTATTAAATGTGCTAGAAATTATAATCCACACACAAGAAGGGTGGAGAAGCATGGCAGAGTATATACAGATCTGTCTATCAAGGGCCTTTCCACCACCTTCAATCTGCCACTAGGAAAGAAGGTTGTTAGCATGTATTTTAAGAAGCTGGAAGTAGAATATGAGAATAATAATAAGGCTACCCAGAAGAGAATGTACCAATGGAGGGCAAGAAATAGTCCTTATCCTGCAGCTGCCAAATTGCCAGTGCATCTATATAAGTTTGATTTCGATGATGAATACCAATATATGATCGCCCTACTCAGTCGAGTAACGGGCCAACCAAATGTTGGAAGTTTCAAGGACTAGATGTATGGCATCATCCTGATGTCCCTCTACATAGACAATAGGCCATTGTGGGCCAAGATGATAAGCGATGCCCTATATGATCAACTCATGAACCTAGGAGGTTCATAATGTTCTTTTTATATGACTTCCTACATAGTTTATTCGTGTGCCTACAAGGGTACATTTGATGCGTTGACTGCTGTAGGAAAGATTGGTGGCAGCACTAATGATGCTCACATCTGGGATCATTATCCCCAGCTGTAAAGGCAGAATTACCTCCAGGACTACAAATTAGTAAATGATGCATTTTCAATGCATCTAGTCAGAACAATGGAGGAGGACAGAACTAAAAGATTGAGCATGGAAGCTCAAGAGGTCATATACAGGCATGGAGCTTGGTTTATTCAGTATGCAACATTCTCTTATATAGGAATTGAGGGCTTTGAAGGTCAACCCCTCATGCTCCCAAGATACCCCACTGATGCAGTAGTTTTGATGGAGTTCATGAGACAAGTGGCTACAATACTAGATGCTTACAAAGCAAGTAACAAGCTTCCACCAGTATTGTTCCTAGTTACAATGGGCTAGTATATGTGCCCAGATTCTAAGAACATTAAGAAAGCTATAGCTGGCTTGAGTATGATGAGATTACAGCCATTCCCACTGGGAAGGTCATATGATCCATATGGTAGGATACAGAAGATCATGGGGAAGCCCATCCATCAGAGGAATCTTGAAGATTTCTGGGCAAATTGTGAGGATGAAGCTGAAGCCAGAAGGAGAAAATACCAAAGGCTAACCCTCAACCATATCAGGACCTTTGATTGCATCCCAGTGCTAGTGCAATTGAAGAAATATGATGGCAACTTAATAGCAAATGAATATGAAGAACAGAAGATCTATAATGACACAATCTCAACACCTGATCTTACACAACTTGAAGACATCTCATTGGATTAGTTTATAGGAAGGACCCTACAGTTAACCCAAGCTTGGGTGAATGAACAAATAAATACATTGAAGAAAAAGGGTGTAGCCCTTACAGTGGATAATAAGAAGAAGAGACAGGAAATTCCTGATGACAAGTATGATGATTTCCTAGTTGAAAAGAGGAAATCCAAAGGAGAGAGAATGAAGTCTCCAAAACAAAGCAAGAGACCCCCTAGAGGTAAGAAAACTGATAATGAACCTAAAGGGGTAGTAATTGAAAGAATAGAGGTGCCAGCTGAAGGTGTATCAGGATTAGGACAAGCATCAACATCATCTGCACCACCTGCTATGGATAAACAGAAAGCTAAAAGAATCCAAAGGCCAACTGCACAATGTAATGACACATATGAGGAGGGTTAGGCATCTCAACAAAAGAACATAGAAGAGGATATTCCTCTAGATGAAGAGCCTGAGGAAGAAGAAGACCCTACACCCCTCACCAGAAAGAGAAAAGCACCTCAGGTGATGGTATCCACACCTAAGAAATAGAGAACTTCAATGAGAGGTGAAATAAAACAAGACCCCATAATGCTAAGAGGGGCAGGTAGTGAAGTGTTCAGAAAAGAGCTGTAGCATGAGGTACCCCTTCCTACCATAGTCAAGTTCAAGACTGAGAAGGCTAAAGAACAAAGGAAAGAAACCTCAAGAGTAGTACAAAGCGGTCATGTCTCACTGGAGGAGATTGTAGACCTATCTAATGATGAGGTAGTAAAAGATGTCGCCTCTCAGAAAATGGAAACCCTTGCTACTAACACCCACATGACTCCACAAGGAACCCCATCAGTCCAGGCGGTAGTGTTAGAAGAGTTAAAGCAAGTGGAGCAAGAAAAAGAAAAGAGCCCAGAAAAGATTGCACAACAAATAGGGCTGGATGCATTAGTTGATCAAGTGACAAATCCTACAACAATAGACTTGACATATGTAGAGGATGTAAATCCTAAAGATATAGCAGGTACATCTGATAGAACATAAAATGTTGAAGAAGTTAAAAAGATGGAAGTGGAGGATAAAGCTCTAGTTATGGGTCAGCAACAGCAAGAAATATCAGCTGAACCTGAAATAGTTGAAGTTCGGCCAAAGGACGAAGAAACCTCAGGAGATAGAGAAACATCAAGTCATGATGACCTAAAGGCTCAAGAGGTAGATACATTAGGTGCAGAGCAAGATGCGATGCAAGATAAAGTGGAGGCACCTAAGTCAGATAAAATAATATCCACGGATACAAATGTACCTCAGGATGAGGAAAATACTAAAGTGGATGAGACACCCCTGAAGGAAGTAAAAGATCAGGATCAGGATAAACATGCAGATGATCAGTAGGATCACCCTCCGAAAGAAGAGATTCCTCAACAAGAGGAAGCACCACAAGATCACCCTCATGAAGAGCATCAAGAGGAGGAAATAAGAAAGTCACCTTCACCACAAAGGATGATAATAGATATTGGAGATCAAGGTGTACATGATGATGATGGTGGACATCCAGGATCCAGTAACCAAGTTCCTCCTTAGCTAGAAAAAGAGATAAGTATAGAATCCGGTTTTGAAATTCGAGAATTTGATATATCTACATTATTTTTAGAAACCCTAATAAAGCTTAAGAGGAAGGCAAGATTAATTTCTGCCATTAGAAGAGATCTTGATACAGGCAAAAGAACTACCCAAATAGAACTCCCCACAGTTGAGAAGGAAAGAAGCAAGATTACTTTGGAAGAATTCTAGATTACCACAGTAGATCTAGGATTTGCCAATGAAGACCAAGAAGGTCAAGAGGGGAAAGACATTATTGATTCTTTGACCCAAAAGATAAAGAGAGAGGAGGAGAAAAATAAGCAGCATAAAGAGCATATTGCTCAGCTGCATGCCTATATAAAGAGGTTAATTAACCCTGATGATACATCAAGTGATTGAGCAGACCCATTGATTGCAATTTCTCAGGAGGAAGTCAACAGGCTGAACCTTATGAGACATGAATCAGTAATAATGTTAAAATGGATGTCATTTGCACTCGATGGAGCTGAGGAAGTGGTAAAAGCCTCTTTGAAGAGGTGGAATTCTTTAGGTACCTCCAGGAAGAAGGTGGATAAACTGCAGATGGAGATCGGGAGGAGGTCATTTCAGTTGGAGAAAGCCTTGAGTACTTTAGATGAAATAAAAAGGATTGATCCTCTGATTTTAATAAAGAATCAGGTACTAAATAATGATACAACCATATTGATTGATATTTGGAACAAAGACATCAGGTTTGAGTGTGATGTGCTGAAGAGATGCAACAATAAATTAAGAAATATCAGTATGAAGTTGCATGATATGATGTATTATGAAGCAGAGGTCTTGGAAACCTTAGAAGGAAAAGTAGAGGGAAAGATAGAAAATCAGGATGAGGAGTTTGCCATTAAAGCTCTACATAATAATTTCTATCTAGTAGCTGAAGACCCTCTCAACCACCTGATAGAAGAAGTAATGGATAAAGTAATGAGAATAAAGGTCAGGGTGGAGAATTATAATGAAACACTTAGCAGTAGGAGGAATAAATTAGAAGCCCTCCGGAGCAAATATTAGGTGCATAAACATGCCATCGCCAAAGCAAGAACTCAAGATGGCAGAGAATTGGAAAAGATAGTGCAAGCATATGAAAGTATTAGGACATCTATGCAGGTCCATATTCAAGGAGATAATCATCAGGGTGATGAGGATAGCGAAAGCACTGAAAGTGATGATCATGACAATAAAAATGATGATGAAGAACCTGATGAATAGATGAAGATGCACCACAAAGGGAACACATGCATTAGGTACTTAGGAAAATATGAGTTACCTAGATGGTTGCTAGCTGGCAACCTGTGCCACATTGAAGAAGTTGACTTGGTCAATGAAGTATGAACCGTAGATCTTAATAGATAAATCTTGATCGTAGATCAATTGTAACCGCTCCCTCACCTTGTTCTATAAAAGGTGCAGGGATGCCTTTTTTGAATCATTTGAAACTTAATTGAAATCTGTTTTCTGAAATATTCAGGGCTTCTTTCAAAGTTGTTGTATACATATATATGTTCTTGCATACTTAATGAATGAGAAGACTATTTTGATTACAATACATCATAAATCTTGAGTAATCAGTGTATGAATTATTGATACATGTTGTGGTTTGCTGCGTCCCTTAGAGTGCATATCGACTTACATGTGTTGCTTTCATACCTTTCCTTTGAAGTTAGCATCGACTGTATCTAGCTGTGGAATGTCCTGGTGAACATATGGTTTGATTTCTTCTCTTCATGATTGTATCTGATGTGTATGTGGCTCAATAACAAAAGGTTCAACATAAATTTGAAGTATTTCTTTCAATTTCTTTCAATTTCAAAGTATTTCATCATCATAATTGCAAATAATACAAATATGCAGACATCCCGTAGATAACTAAACATATTCAGCATATTTGAGGTTAAAGCATGTCAAAATGATAAATATCATGCAAAGATTTAATGATAGACACACTATTTGAAGCATATCTTGTGTAGAATAACTATCTGTGCAGCATCATTACAGGAAACACTATCTTACAGATGAGACTTATGTAAAACCCCAAAATGGAAACAACAACACACATCAACCTCTGAGTAACATCAGAAGATTAAGACCTAATCAATGGAGACTTGGGATCATAAATTCTCTGAATTCATCGTATCTTTCAAGATGAATAAAGGTTAATGTGTACTTTTAATCTATGTTTGTTTATGACTAACATCATGATCAACAATGCTCATATCTTTTCACTCTTTCATCACCGGAGGCTCAATCTCTGGAATGTAGTAGTCATGGTACTCCTCTTGACTTCCCCAAGTCTGCACTTTGCTGAGATACTTCCTTTGAGAGATCCAGACCTGATTGTTGGACCTTGCTACATGCTCTATTCTTACTCACCGGACCAAAATACTCTTCAATCTCACTTTTGGTATAGACATACCATGTGTTGTGGATGTTTGGAATGGACTTTGTTTCTATCAATGACAACACTCATGAAGCCACACAATGTCTCTTGCCAACACGTCAGAGGTCTGACCTCCTACGTCAACAAGTAAAAGGATTTTGGTCTCTAAAACAATGGTTCTTAGTAACTTTGAGGGACCAATGCCTTGCGAGCATGTAGCAAGCTACTTAGATCTTTGACCAATCCTACTAAGAGTTTCAAATACTTCACACAATGTGAAAATCATTTCCACAAAGTGCTAGTACATCTCTTTTTGATTTGGCACCAAAAGGCAAGGCTGACGCTGGTTAAGACTTGGCTTTCGCCTTATCTCATTTGTATAGCAGGTCAAAGGAAAGCTCTGCTTAAGGTCATCCCTCTTGGATGAATCGCAATCCAAGAATAGGTCTTTCTAAGGGTAAACAAGAAAAGGGGAAGTGAGTCTAGCTTTTTGATCACCCAAGATGTTGCAAGGGGAGAGCATATGCCTATCACTTTTGCAAGCACAACAAACACTTGTTTAATGACCACTTAGATTAAGCTAAGTGAGACTAATCTAACAATACAAAATGCCATATTTGCATGATAACAAAAGAAAGATAATCAAATTACTTCCCCCTATTTATGCTAAATTTGGCTTGTATGCAAGATTTGTCTAATTTAAACCTCCTAGTTAGACTATGTGAATGATTTGTATGCAAGATTGTCCATTTTTCCATGTAGTTTATACTATGTGAAGATTGTATGCAAAAATTTGTCTAATTCAACCTCCTCGTTAGACTATGTGAAGATTGTATGCAATATTGTATTACTCCTATTTAAAAACTAAGTTTTGATTGCATGAAAGATTGTAATACAAAACGGTATGATTACTCCTCCTATTTAAACTAGATGCCACTAGATTTACAATGGAAGAGTAAATGATGCCTAAACCAAGCTCTAACACCTATAAAAACCCATTGTTAGTAGTTTGAATATAATTCTTTGATGGTTGAAGACACCTGCACCAAGAGTTAGCATAAAAAATCATCAAAAAGACATTAAAAAATGACAAATTTCATATGCACTAAATAAAAATAATGGATGCACAAAAATATGAGTTATATGCATAGCAAGAAGTGTTGTATGTGTAGCATGGCAGTTTAAATGTGTGGGAATAATGGACGCGCAACAAAAAGTGTCATATGCACAGCCAAAAGGATCATATGCGGAGGATTGCAACTTTTCTTTATGAATGCGCAGAACTGGAAATTGAATGTGTAGAAACAACCTATTATGATTGCAAGTACATCAAAAACTCAAATTTGATAGTTAAAAACAGGGCAAGGCCCCATGGTGGGCTCAAAAATGTGATTGATAATTTGAAACTAATGTAAGAACCTACTAAGATACCACAAATACTCTAGAATTCCTACTCAAATTCAATACATCAATTAAACTAAGAAAAATGTAGAAAACAATAGTTATACCTTTGCAACTGATTTACCTCATGAGTTCCATTGTCTCCTATCTTCTCAATGATTGTGTTGATGATATTATTTCTCTTAGAAATGTACTGCTTTTCTTTCCAAGATGACAAAGAGATGAATGGATTTGTGGATTCAATTATGCAATGTGAAGGATTTCTACAATGCAACTAAGATGATGATGAGGATTTTGATATTGCCATGATATTGATATGATGAGATATGAGGATAATGAAGCTAAATTATTATGCAACAATGGGGATTATGATACTAATGCAAATGGGGGGCCAAAGGCATGCTTGATTTCTTGATAGAATTTCTATAGCATGTAAGTACTATAGCTCATGTGATGCAAAATGGAGGTGAGGAACTTGCTTTATAGGCAAAGGAGGCTCAAATCCAAGTGTCAAAAGATCCATGGTGGAGGAATGAGTCATGTGATGTGTACAGTAGAGATTTGATTAGTTTTGATGAGAGAGATAAAGGTGGGAGATGTTCCTCCTATGATGACAAGGTAGAGAGAAAGGTGTGAGGAAGAGGCCACTTGTCACAATGCTCTCAAGGACCAAAAGACATGGGTCAAAGGAGTCCTTCTTTGTAGGGTTGTTGGAAGGAATCTAGGAACTATTAGACATAAGTCTCTAAGTATCCTTTGACTATGATGACATGGAAAGACCAAGCTCTTAAAAATAGGGATGGTTAGAGGATAAATAGGACATGTAGGTGAGGATAATTATGTAATTAAATATTAAGAATATTCAATTATGCGTGCAACATGATGAGGTGTAAAGTGAGGTGGAAATGATGTGGATTTATAGAATTAAGAATTTAGGATAGATGATTAATTAAATAATTTTGGAATTATTCAATTAAGGATGATTTATAGGAATTTAGATGATTTAATTAAATAAATTGATTTTTATTTAATTTTTGGAAGATTGAGATGAATGTGAATTAGATAAAGAAATTAGTGTATTTCTTTATTCATAGAGAAAATAAGAATAAAATAAATATTAAAATATTTATTTAGTTTGACTCAAGCAAATTTTAGGTCTCTACACCTGCATTACCACTAGTTCAATTGTACCCTATTGTGAGATTGCAGTAACACCTGGCGGTCACCTCTTATCATTCACCATTTACTGCTACCCTGCAAACCTAGTGGAGTCATTGTTCCAGGGTAGCGTGGAGTGCCTTGTCACCTTTAGTGGCTACTGCCTTACCACCAGCCTTTGATTTGACCATCATGGGACCACACGATAAACCTTTCAATACTGACTCGGTCTTTATAGCCATATCGCCAGCTAATGTCTTAACCGCTGCGGGGCTGCGGTAAAACAATACATGTTAGTCGAAGCTTTTACCACACCACCGCAAGCCTCTTTTGAAACTATCGTGAGGCCACAGTACTCAACACACATTGCTTAAACTTATTTACACGACAATATCACAAGCCCCCTTTGGGACCACCGTAGGATAGTGGTGAACCTTGGATTGGCGCATTTTTACACCACAATATCACAAGTGGAACTTTTGCATGTTGCAGGGAAGTGGTAAACAATCATTTGACTCCTTTAACTCTCATTCACCTGCTAGGGCTATTTGGATATGCTGTGGGGCTGCGGTAAGAGACAAAACACATCTATGATAAAAAAAATACAAAGATCTTTCACATGGATATGATATGAAATGCTTATAAATGACTCTTGGAATAATTGTAAAAGGAATATGGACTCCTAGGATGAATTTATGGAGATAAAGTATATGGAACCAAGTGGGACTGAATGAATTTTGAACAGTCCTAACAGTGGCTCTTGTTGGGGATGAATGGTTAACTAGACATTGCAAGGATCCAGAACATTTCTCTGGGGTGTAGAACAAAACACAAAATTGTATAGAACAAAGAAAACCAAAATTTGGGAAAAGGGAAAACCTAAACTACTGTGCATGGAATTATATATTCTTTAAGAAAAAAAGTGCTTTAGAAATTGTCCATGCACTGGCAATTCCTAACTCTCACCCACCCTGTTTTGAAGGTAGTATGAATCCTCACCACATTTGCCAATAATGAAAAATAGCCTAACCCACAAACCCTCAAATTTTCCATGTTTTGCTTTATCCTAACTCCGTGCATTCCACATGAGGACTATATCATCAACTTGAAATTTCCTATATTTGGCCTTTTTGTCAAATAGGTATTTCATTTGCATTTGCATCTTTTCATTCTTCTTCTAAGCTTGACTCTTGATTTCATCTAGCTCTACCAATTGCTCCATCCTCTCTTGCATTGGCTCAGGCACATCCAAATCCTCTTGCAATATGAATTTGTACACAGGCAAAAGATTGTGTATTGGCATTCTTGCTTGTGCCCCATAGACCAATTCAAAAGGTGACCTACCAGTAGCCTTTTTTATTGTGATTATGTCTACCCATAAAGCTAACCTTAGATTTAAATCCCATGATCTTTTTGTTGTTATCAAGCATCATTTTGACTATCTTCATGATACTTTTGTTTCTAGATTTTGCTTGACCATTTGCTTGGGGATGATAGGGAGAAGCATATGATATCACTATTCCATATGAATCACAAAACTTCTTGAATTCTTCAAATTTGAAGCACATGCCATTATCTATAACAATTCTCACTGGAACTCCAAACCTGGTGATGATATTCTCTAACAAGAAATTTGTGACTACTTTACTAGTTGCTTGCTTGGTTGGGATTGCTTCAATCGATTTAGTAAAGTAGTCAGTGGTAGTGAGAATCCATGTATGCTTGCCACTAGACTTGTTTGCTAATCTCACCTATACAATTAATTCCCCATTGATGGAATGGTGAATAAATTTGCATGGGCCTTAAAGGCAAAGCACTTTGATATTTTAATTTACCAGAAAATTGTTGGCATGCTTCACACTTCCTTACATATCTCTGAGCATCAAAAAATAGAGTCAGCCAAATATAACCTACCCTTAGAATCTTGTGTCTAGTGGTTTTGGCTGAAAACTGTCCACCACAGACACCACCATGCATCTCCTTTAGAATACTATTTTTATATCCCTAATCAACACAAAAAAGTAGAATACCATCTTTATCCTTCTAGTATAAATCACCATCAATGAACACATACCTGGATGCTTGTAGCTTTAGTGTTCTTTTTTTATTTTCATTCAAATCATCTGGACACTTCATATGTTTGAGGTGGTGAACTATACTTGTGTACCATGGAGTATATTCAATGCTTGACAGCATACCCTCTTCTTGTTCAAGTTCACAAACTTGTGCAACCTCCAAATTGGATTCATCCATTAACTTTGCTAGTCCTTGTCCTCTTACAAGTTTGGTTCATCCATTAATTTTGTTTATCCATCTACACCTTCTTCCAATGACTTCTGTTTGCATGAGGACATCCTTGACTACTGCAATAGGTACATAAGCAGTTACTTGTGCTCCTACCAAGTAGGGTCTAAATGTTTTAATTACTTTTACCAGAGCATAGGATTGTTTCTCATTGCCATCATATTTCAACTCTGCTCCTTGGAGTGATTTGATAAAGAATGATATTGGCTATTCATGTCCGTTATTTTTTTGTAACATAACAGCTGCAATAGTATGAAAAGAAGCAAAAGAAAAAATTTGGAATGGCATACCAAAATCAAGGGATTTTAGGATTGGAGCCTCTTTAATTGCCTTCTTGATGGATGCAAATGCATCAACTACCTCTGATATCCAGTCAATTTTGAATCCTTTCTTCAACATCTTGGCAATAGGCTTAACAATCTCAGTGAAATTAGAAATGAATCTTCTTACAATATTTATTTGTCCAAAGAATGACTGGATGGCCTTTACTATCTTTGGGATAGGAATTTTATCAATTGCAGCAACCCTTTTTGGATCTATCCTCACACCTTCTCTAGAGACAATGTGCCCAAGCAGTTTGCCCTCTGTAACAATGAATTGACAATTTTTAGGGTTTAATGATAAACCATATTCTAGTGCCTTTATGAATATCTTTTCCAGATGTAGGAAATGATCCTCTGCTGTCTTGGAATATGTTATCAAATCATCTTGATACACAACCATTATGATATTAATTAGGTCTACAAATGCAACATCCATGGCTCTTTGAAAAGTAGTACCTGTATTTATGAGACCAAAAGGTATCCTAACATATAAATATGTGCCCCAATGTGTGGTAAAGGTAGTTTTGTATTTCTTTGACTCCTTGACTTTGACTTGGTTGTATCTAGAGAACCCGTCCATGATAGAAACCAATTCACAACTTATCACTTTTTGCAACATGGCTTCCATGTTTGGAAGTGGATAGTTATCTTTAAGAGATGAAATATTCAAATTTTGAAATTCCACACACAACCTTATATCTCCATTCTTCTTTCTAATAGGTACTAGGTTTGAGACCCATGAAGAATGCCTGATAGGCTTGATAATTCTAGCATCCGTGAGCTTCATCAATTCTTCCTACATTTTTGGCTCAAGAACATGATTAATAGCCTCTGTCTCTGTCTAAAAGGTTTGGCATCTAACTTCAATGGTATTTCATGCTAGAATAGGTCCTCTCTATAAGCCTTTAAATCTTCATAGGACCATACAAATACATGTTTGTATTTTCTTAGCAGAATTATGAGCATGTCCCTGATTCTTGGATTTATTTCTTGCCAATGTAAAATTTCTTTAGAGCATTATTGGTGCTAAGGTTCACTTCTTCAAGATCATCTTGATGAACTGGTGTTTGTCTCAAAGTTGATTTGTCACTTCCATCAAAAACACACTCCAAAGCCACTAGACCTTTTGGAATTTTATTTGTCTTCAATTGTACTACTTCCTAACTAAATACAATGTCCTTACCATCAACCTTTTCAACAAAAGCATTGCAATCTATTTCTTGAGCTTCATATTTATCCATACATTGTAGGAAGTTCAACAAACCCTTATCATTATTGAAAACTTGCAAATTATATATATTGTCAGAAATGTAAGGTCTAGTCTTAAACTCTATTTCTAAGACACTAGTTAATGTAATATCATTTCTTCTCAGAGCAAAATTAGCAAGAAAATCAGCCATCAAATTCTTTGACCTATCCACCCAATCTATTGAAAATGCATCAAAGAGCTCAATTGTGTCCCATACAACATGCTTGTATTATTTGAGCCTTTTGATTTTAGTGGCATATTTAGATCTTACTTGTGATACCACTAACTCGAAATCTCCATATACAATCAACATTTTGATCCCATTCTTGACAACAAAATTCAAACCCAACAACAATACTTCATATTTTGCTATATTATTTGTGCATTCAAATGATAACATAAATGAATATTTGAAGGTCTTACCACTAGTTGCAATAAAAACTACACTAGCTCCATTTCCTTCTTTGCTGTAGGCTCCATCAAAATACATCTGCCCTACACCATTTTTATCCAGTCAAACAATATTGCCAATTGGATCACTATTTTGTAGCTATGACTGTGATTGTTCCACCCTGAAATTTCCCAAGTCAACATCACAGAAGTAGTTCATTTGATTTGGATCGATTCTTTCTATCACTTGCTCTGATCTTGGTTCTTTGCATAGCTTGACCTCTTTGCCATTTACAGGTATGATTGCATATGAGAGATCTAATTGAACATTTCCACCAACTGTAGTAGTCCATTGTCTTGATAGTAACATGCCATAATATGGTGGAATGTCAACCACAATTATATCAGTCTTCTATGTGGCTTCAGGATAGGCAACAAGCTTTATCTCCACATCTCTCATGATACCAATGACAGGAATTGATTTTTTATCCATTGCATAACACTTCCCATAAGTGGAATTAACCCACATATCCAATTATTTCATAACTGCCATTGGCATGATATTTATTTCAGCTCTTGAGTCTATCATGCAATTTTTTACCAATTTATTATTGATCAACAAGGTGAAATAGATGGGATCAACTTGAGATGGGCTCTTTGTCAAAGTAGTCCCCAAGTAAATCTCAGGAGTCTTCATGGCTTCTCCTTTGACATTATTCACTTGTTTTTTATTCTTCTCTTAGTCATTGCGACCCTTTCCCTGAACCTCAGGCTTATTTGGCACATTTGAAATCAATTTCATAGCATTGTCCCTATACTCATTAATTGTCATCATTTCTAGCAATGGGACTGATAATTTGACTTGAGACAAAGCCTAAGTTATGTCAAAAGAGGGCATACCTATTAGAGGTTCTAATCTTCTTATTTATTCTTTGGCAAGTTTCGTTTCCTCCATTATCTACTATTTGGGATCACTCCTTGCCTTGTTTTGATTAGCCTTAGTTGCATCTCTTGGGACATATTTTTGAGTTGTCTTTTGGACATTTCTGTTTTCAATCTCCCCTTGAGGTTCTAGAGCAGTCTTCTTATTTGCTTGTGAATTCTTCATGAACACACCCCCTGGCACACCTTGATCAGCATTGATTGTCCTGTTCCTGAGATTATAATTGCTCCTAGCCTGTGCTATGGCAGTAACTGTTAGTGCCTTCATTTCTTCTCTAGCAGGTCTCCTCAATTGTGTTTAATTTGATTGAGTCCTTGTAGAGAAGACCTAAGTATCTCTTGTGCTATTATCTTATTGATCATATAATACCTCTTGTTGGTCAATATGACTATTGTACCTTTGATGATTCACATCATACTCTAATCCATCCTCTTTGAAGAAGAATAGTCCTTTTCAACATCATAGGTCCTAACTCCCAACATGTTTATTATATGTTCATCTCTCTCTTGATCATATGACATTTCATTTTCTTGGATGGACTGTGTAACAACACAAAAATTAAGAGAATGAGACAAGTTGCAAGGTACACACCATGGTGTATCATCTACCATATTTGCCCCATGGCTCTTTAGTGGATCAGGTGTTTCTCGGTTGAGATTTTGCTTTTGACCTTCTACCATAGGCCTTCCATCATTCTAATTTGTTATGTATAGTATATCCTACAACCTCAGTGATGTAGAGGCACTTTGATAGGAGGAAGATAGGACAAGTTGACAAGGTTTACACTACACCAAAAAGCCCAAATTTGAAGATCAATTTGCAAAAGTGGGAACAACAGTTAATAGTTCTAAAACCATCATGGAAAGGTTGGCTAGACATGCTATGGGACCCATTCCATTCATTAGTTAAGGCAAACCAAACTTAGAATTAACACTTCCTTCACAAACCCAAGAAATGGCTTGTAGCCCTAAAAAAGGAGAACAATCCTAATAACCTCTGATACACACCTTCAAATGTAGAACTTGCAATTAGTAGATACCCATTTGGACTTCCTATCACATATCCAGAACTAGGTATAGGTTGTTTTGCATGAAATACCCCAACCTATAACTCCTCTCAATGACCTAGAGCCCTAATTAGGCCTAAAATACAAAGAGACCCTCCTTAAATTCAGACACAGAACTCAACCAATGATTTGAGCACTTAGTATTGTTTCTAAAACTATGAATTTTGTGGGTTTTGTCCTCCTACAATTTGTTCCCAAAAATGCCTCTATGGTTCCTTCTCTATGTCTCTAAACATCACCTAACACATGGTTTTGTTAGGTTTCCTCAAAGAAAACTTCTTCTCCTTATATTTCCTACCAAAAAATCATCATAGAATACTAGGATAGACCTACTACAACCCATTCCATTGATCAAAAGTGAATCAAATCAGTGGAATGGCCAAAAAATGCATAATTCTTATCAAAACCCTAGATAAGGGTTTCTTAAACTATTTTCAGGAAAATGAGTCTTACTCTACTCTAGAATTGTTTCAAGATGCCAAACTAGATGCAAATGAATGTCAACTCACTCTAGTTTCATGCCACCATCATAATCCTTCACAACATGTGCATACAGAAATAAGTTACGGATTGCTACAACAGAATTATACAGAAAATGTAGAATTTCTGAGTTTTTATTACTGTTTCTCCTCCAAAAGACTTCTCCTCCAAGTCCAAAGTATTAGCAAGTATATAAAATGGATTGAGAGGTAGTTTGGTTTGATGGAGGTTGTATAACTATTCTTCCACCATCAAACTGCCCTGTTAGTTTCAAAACAACAACTACTTGCCATTGTTGCAACTATCCTAATTAGGACTGCAGCGACTTGTTTAGGTTTAGTGAAGCCTTCAAAAAACTTGAAAATTGTATTAAACCTTTGACAAGACTTGAAATTCCTTTCTAACACTTTGACATGCCTTTGCAAGGCTTACAACATGAGGTTTTACATGACTGCCCCTTAAGACTTTATGACTGCCTCCTATACAATTTATGATTGTATGATGGCTTATTACAAACATGGCATTATAGCTCTTATTACAACATGAGAATGGTCTCCAAGACCTTATTGAATCCACAAAAAAAAGAACAACAAAAACAAGAGAACTCAAGACCTTAGTCTTCTTGGTGCTCTTGCACCACTTAGACTTCATTTCGGGGTTAATTGGGCTTGTCATATGATATTCCTTTTTCATTTCTTTCCACCTTATATGATAGTTCCTTCATAACATTCTAGACCTTTTCCAATTTGTCTTCTTCCTTAGGCTATTTATTTTTATGAACCTTAGGATTCTACAATATTCTAACTTCATCTTTGATTCAGGAGCATCCGCAAGCATTTAGAATAATTGAGACAGTTAGCAGTGAAGTTGCAAAGTACCAAGAGAGTGACCTTGGAGAATACCACATATTACTACATTTGTATATCAAAGGATATGGAGATAGACTTAACATCTAGACATAGTCATCCACAACATATCTGATATTCAGATCATTTGGGTTTGATTCTAGAAAGATATTGCTATCAGAAGATTACCTACTTTAACCAATTTTCACTAGTAGAGCTGACAGTGTTCAGGGAAGTCCAATCGGCTTACGGAGAAATTATGTGACTTGTGGAGCCTAAAGGAACATTGTTCAATGAAGTTTAGGACCTGGCCAAACTTCATGGAGATCCACACAAAGTTTTATGTATGAGCGGAGCAATACCTTATGTTTAGGTCTGACCTATCTGTGCCTACACATTACTTGACTAGCCGTTGCAATTAGGCCTACTTGTTAATGTTTAAAAATCTTGCAGAGGATATAAATAAGAGATAAAGGATTGTTTCTAGGTAGTGATTGATGGCATAAAGAGACAAAGCATGATCTTAAGTTGTTTTGGTCCGAATGAGTAGCAAAATAGAGTAAAAGGCAGAGTAGGAAGCAGAAGGAGTTATAGAGTAGAGAATTGAGATGTAGAAGAAAGAAACCATGAAAGAATCTTGTTGTATGAATCTTTTGTAATCCTTGGGCTATGATCTAGCACTTATAAAGCCCTCGAGGCATGTGTAACCGAATTTGAGGTTATCATATATGAGGAATGAGCTTTGAAGGCTAGGTTTTTTCCTTTTAGGGTTTTCCTAGGATATATCTTGTGGCATGAGTGTGTGAATGACTCTTTCTTTTTGTTATTAGCTATTTACTTCCATCACATCTCTGATTAATCATGGTGTTAGTTGTTTAAGGCTACAAGGTTGGATAGTCCCTCACTGAACCCTCCTACCTTTACTGCATCAAGTGGTATCATATCTAGTTTCGAATCTGCTAGGCTAGTTGCAAAGGTGGAAAATCTGATAAAAGTGTTGAAAGAAATGTGAAACCCTAGAAGTAGCAAGTGTCACCACTGAAGAAGATCAAGGAAAGAAAGATTCGGGTAATCTTTTTACATTTAGTTGTTTATCTAATTTGTTTCAATAGGGAAGATTGGAAAAAGGATGAAGAAAGAAAATGAAAACGTAATATGTGAAAGGGATATTTTAGAAGAAGAATTGTGCGAAATCAAGAAGTGTAATTCAGAATTGTTGGAAAGGATGAAAGAACTAGAAGAAGATAGATATGATGCTCTTGAAGAAGAACTAAAAAATGTAAAGAGGAGAAATGAAGACCTAGAGGCAGAGCTAAAGTTGTTTGAGGATGTTGAAAAGAGATTTGAAGAATTGGAAGATGGATTCAAGTTGTTTGGAAAGGTAGAAAAGAGGAATAGAGATCTAGAAGAAAATTTGGAAGAACTAAAGAAGGAAAGCAAATTGCAGAAGAATGAAATATCAGGACTGGGAGAACATGTTAATTAGTTAGAGCAGTTACTAGTAGAATGCAAAAAAGAGAATGAAAGTATGAGATCTAAACTTGAATTTTGTGATATTTCTTGTGATACTGATGATTTGGGTGATGATGCAGAAGTTTCTTTAGACAGTGAGATTGAAAGTGATAATGTAACTGGACCTGCAATTGTTGGTGATAGTATTAGTTTCAAAATCATGTAGAGAATGGGATATGAAGGACATGGATTGGGAAATCATTAGCAAGGAATTACAGAACCTATTGAACCAATAATAAGATCAAGAAGTGAATGCCTTGGATATGACAGAGGTAAGGATGTTATGGAAAATTTAAACAAATCAAATCGGGGAAGAAGAGGTATGCATTGTTCTCAATGTAATAGAAATGGACATGAAAAGGAAAATTGTGTTGGGACCTATACCCTTGTAAGTTTTATGGATTAAGGAATCATTATGAATGGATGTGTTGGGATAAAATGAGAAGGAGAAAATCTATGACAAGTTGTATACAAAAGAATTATGGATGGATTGATAGACATAAATGGAAACATCTTACTTGTATGTTTAGAAGATTGTATAGATGGAAGTATTCATATGTTGGAGAGAAAAGAGGATATGGATTAGGATATAGAGATAGAAGGCCTTATGCAGATTAGGATAGTTATTCAAACCACAGAGGGAGAAATGATAGGAGTCACAATTCTTACCAAAGTGAAGGATATAGAAGAGATGAAAAAGGATTTGATAGAAGACCATTTAGAGGAACCTATTTTCAAGTTTGGAGGAGAAAAGAATCAAGCATTGAATGTCATCAAGAACCTATTACTAAAGAATCTAATGAAGGAGAAGTAACTAATTCAGAGATAGTTTGTGCAAAGGAAGAAGAGCATGTTAGTACAGAGATAGTTTATGCAGAAGAAGAAGAGCCTATTTATATAGAGATAGTTTATGTAGAGAAAGATGAACATTTTGAGACATCAGATTTGATAGATAAACTAGAAGAAGGTGAAGCATTAATCTTGAGAAGAATTGTTTTATAGAATCATGATCTGAAATAGTGCAAGAGAAGGTTTGTGTAGACAAGTGTGAGACATAACAGAAAAGAGAAGTTCATGTGGCAGAGAAAGAGGGAATGATAAGATATTCTATCGGGGGAGAAATTTTGTGAAGTAAATGTGGATGAGGAAACAAAGAATAGTATAAGAGAAGTGTATATAGAGTGGAAATTGTGAGAACCTAATGAGTGCAGAGGAAATTGTAAATGAGAAATGGAGATTAGAAAGTGTTGTAGAGAAGTTCATGAATGTATTGACTATATCAAAGGAAGTAACATGATTGTTTCAAAGGATACAAGTATGTATTGATTGACTCTTAATTGTTTGGAATTGGTATTGACTTGAGGCAACTTGTAGAGAAGACTTGCTAAAATCACTGATCATTGAGGCAGTGCAAGGCTTGCAAGTAGACCGCCAAACCTAAACATGACATGATGAAGACATTGAGGTAGCTTGCAAAGAAGACTTGCTCAGATCGCTAATCATTGAGGTAGTGCAAGGGTTGCAAGTAGACTGTCAAACCTAGACATGACAAGATGAAGACATTGAGGCAGCTTGTGAAGAAGACTTGCTCAGACTATCGATCATTGAGGCAGTGCAAGGCCTGCAAGTAGACCACCAAACTTAGAAGAACTTGAGGCCATTTTACAGGGTGGACTTGAACAGACCACCAACCTTAAGGTAGTTGCAAGTAACTAAAAAGAAATTGCCAAACCTATTCAAAGAGACAACAATGATCTTTACATAATACAGACCAAAGTGAAGAGGTTCATTTTTCAATTAACCCTGAGAGTCTGATGTAGGAGCATCTGGAAGTATTCAAAACAATTGAGACAGTTAGCAGTGAAGTTGCAGAGTACCAAGAGAGTGACCTTGGAGAATACCACATTTTACTACATTTGCATGTTAGAGGTTGTGGAGATGGACTTAACATCTAGACATAGTTATCCACAACATATCCAAAATTAAGATAATTTGAGTTCAATTCTAGAAAGATATCGCTATCAGAAGATTACCTGCTTTTACCTATTTTCACATAGCAGAGCCGACAGTGTTTAGGGAAGTCCAATAAGCTTATAGAGCAACTCTGTGACTTGCAGAGCCTAAAGGAACATTGTTTAATGAAGTTTAGGACTTGGCCAACCTTTATGGATATCTGTATGAAGTTTTATGTACCAGCAAAGCAATACCTTATGTTTAGGTTTGACCTATTTGTGTCTACACATTACCTGACTAGTCGTTGCAATTAGACCAACTTGTTAATGTTTAAAAATCTTGTAGAGGATATAAATAAGAGATAAAGGATTGTTTCTAGGCAGTGATTGATGGCACGAAGAGATGAAGTAAGATCTAAAGTTGTTTTGGTCCAAATGAGTAGCAAAACAGAGTAAAAGGTAGAGCAAGAAGCAGAAGGAGTTGCAAAGCAGAGAATTCAGATGTAGAAGAAAGAAACCATGAGAGAATCTTGTTGTATGAATCTTTTGTAATACCTGGTCTGTAGCCTAGCACATGTAAAGCCCTTGAGGCATGTGTAACTCAATTTGAAGTTATCATATATGAGGAATGAGCTTTGAAGGATGGCTTTTTCCTTGTTAGGGTTTTCCCAAGATATATCTTGTGGAATGAGTGTGTGAATGGCTCTTTCTTTCTGTTATTAGTTGTTTACTTCCATCACATCTTTGATTAATCATGTTATTAGTTGTTTAAGGCTGCAAGGTTGGACAGTCCCTCACCAGACCTTCCTACCTTGACTACATCAATCTCTCTTGCCAATTTTTCCTGAAGCCTTTCTATTATTCTCTATATTCAAGGCTGCTCTGAATGCTTCAATTAGGGTTGGATGATTTCTTGTTCTGAGCTCATACCCTATTTTTGGATCAAAGGCATTCAAATAGAAGAACAAGCACATTGGGTCTATTGGCTTCAAATGATATGGCATTTTGTTAAACACCTTCATGAACCTACCATTGAAATCTATCACTGATTCATTATAATTCTTCTGATATTTGTCAACTCATGGAGAGAAAATTTGGGATCAGAATGATCTCCATACTGTTCTCTGTGTTAGGAATTAAGGTGTCTCAACCTTTGCAAGTTTCTAGCATTTATTATTTAATTGTATTTATTATTTTGCCTGTTATTGTAATTTGGATGCAAATCCTATTTCATCACTTTGTGGGAGTTGGCATGGTGATGTGTCATCCTACATGGAAGGTGACCACATATATTTTTGTCCTCATATGAGGAGATAGGCATTCCACCTTGTGGTAGAAGAGTTTTGCCATGTGTCAGCATCTTTCGGGTGTTGTAAGAGGTTTATGACACATAAGAGTTATGACAGATTCCTATGACAGAATCTATGACATGTAAGGGCCAGAAATGGAAGATTATATGATAGGTGAAGACACGTGTCTAAAAGCATCTTGCATGGGGAAGTAGGCACCCAAGTTTGACTATGACAAGGTTGTAAGAGAATTTGCTATTAATAGACAGTTATGACAGATTCTCTTACAACTGTAAGAGTTGTCAGATATGATATATTTTATGACATTGTAAGAGTATTTGTCATACCTTAATTGGGTAAATTTGTGGTGCCCAAGTTGGGGGGTTGTAAGGGATGAAAGAGAATCACTTACATGTGTCATACACATGTTTTATGGCCTTGGAAATTGGGCCACATGGATTTGGATGAGTTCCTTGTGTGACTTGCTCTAGAAGCTACCTCCATTCGTACTACTTCTCTTTATATATAGGTGCTTGGAGATGGAGTTTGTATCACAGGTTTACAGGTACTGTTATGCTGTCGGATTGACTCCAGATATGAGTTTTGAAGACCATTAAAGCTTGTATTGCAAGTGTATTGTAAACATTCTTTCAGATTTGTTAATACATTGTGCAGGTTTCTGAGTGTGGGGTTTTGCACCCAATAAGGGTTTTCCCCACCATAAATCTTTGTCACTCTTCTTCTGTCTACTTTCTGGTTCTTGTGTTTTGCTACAATATCTCATGTTAATGGTTTAACATTGCTGTAATAGTTAGGATAAATTTGAATTTGCATAGCCCTCTCCTCATTAGATTAGTGTAGGAAGCGTTTTCCACACACCTAGCTTCCTTTCAATTGGTATTAGAGCTTGATCACCTTTGGTCCTAGTTGTTGGGTAGGGGTTTTTTGAGCTAATCTTAGGTTGAGTGGGAGTTTGTGTAGAGCATTCTATATCTTATTGCAGCAAGGAGATGGAAATCACATCAGGAAGGTTTAAAGTAGAAAAGTTCAATGGTAGTAATTTCGAGCTGTGGAAGCTCAAGATGGAAGACATGCTAGTTGACTGAGACCTTTGGGATAGTGTGAACAGAAATAAACCAGCTGGAATGTCACAAGCTAACTGGGATCTTAAGGATCAGAAGGCTAAGGGTCTCATAAGACTTATTCTTGTCAATTTTGTGTTGTTTAATGTCCATGAGGAGACTACTACAAAACTCCTTTGGAATAAGTTGGGGGATGTATATCAAGCCAAATCCCTAGTTAATAAAATTTTTCTGAGAAAGAAGTTGTATTCTCTTCGAATGGAGGATGGAGGATCCATTGATGAACATACGAATGCCTTCAACATGTTGGTTGCACAATTAACATCTATTGGTGTAAAGATAGAGGAGGAGGATCAATGTATGACCCTGCTTTGTTCTCTACTAGACTCATGGGATCATCTTGTCATGGCAATCGGAAGCACCACATCCACATTCAAGATGGAAGAAGTGGTTTCTTCGCTATTGTCTGAAGAGATGTAGAGAAAGTCTTTTGAGGTAGCTAAAGAGGCCCTTGCAGTTCGTGGAAGACCTAAGGAGAAAGGGAAGAAGAAGGACAAGAAAGTTGAGAAGGGTAGATCCAAATCTCTTGGAAAGTCCAAGGCTCTTTGATGGAACTATGGCAAGACCGGGCATTTCTGAAAGGAGTGCAAAGAGGAGAAGAAGAAAAAGAAGAAAGCTCCTAATTCAGATTCTGACAAGTCACAAGATGACGGTGATGCTTTCATTACAGCCCTGGAAACCCATGCATCTGATGATGTGTGGCTAATCGACTTTGGTGCATCATTCCACATGACCTCACATTGAGACTAGTTCACTAAGTATGAGGATTTCGATGGTGGAAAGGTGTATTTGGGTGAGGACTCTCATCTGAAGATCATTAGTTGTGGAAGAGTCTCTATCCAATTCCCTGATGGTTGAGTGAAGGGGATCTCTGGGGTTATGCACATCCCAGGCTTAGCATGGAACCTACTTTCTGTAAGTAGTTTGAATGATGTAGGTGTGCAAGTTGTCTTTTTGAAAGAAGGATGCAAGATGACTAGAGGATCTATGGTGCTTGCTAAGGGTACTCAGAGAGGTACTTTGTTTCAGCTAGAGGCATGTATTTCACAATGCAATAGTTCTTCTGAGTCAAGGAAGAGGGTAGAAGTCACTTCATCTCCACCACCTGAATGACCAGTGAAGAAATCTGTTGTTTCTAGTCTTGATGGTTGTAATTGTGCATTGGAAGTTAAACTTCCTACAGAAAAGACAATGTTATGGCATAAGAGATTTGGCCACATTGGTGAGAAGGGTCTATGTACCCTAGAAAATAAGAACCTCATTGAGGGGTTAGATTATTGTAATCTTGAGTTCAACTTTTGTGAACATTGTATTTATGGAAAACAAAACCATGTTTAGTTTTACTCGAGTTCTCATAAGTCTTCTGGTGTGTTGGACCTTATTCATTCTGATGTGTTTGGTCCTGTTAATGTTCCTTCATTATCAAAATCTGTATACTTTGTATCTTTTATAGATGATTACAGTAGAAGGATATGGATTTATTTTCTCAGAAGAAAATTTAAAGTCTATAGCAAGAGGAGTTTAGAGCCTTTGCTAAAAATTAGACTGCTAAAAAGATTAAATGTTTGAGAACTGACAACGATGGTGAGTTCTATTCTATAGAATTCAATAAGTAATGCAAGGAACTTGGGATTGAAAGGTACAAGACAACTCCATACATCTCGCAGCAAAATGGAGTTGCAGAGAGTATGAACAGGACACTGATGGAGAAGGCTAGGAGTATGCTTAGTGGGGCTGGTCTAGAACAAAAGTTTTGGGCTGAAGCTATTGCCACTGCTTGCTATCTGGTAAACAGATCTCCTACATCAGCTCTTGTTGGAAAGACACCCATGGAGGTGTGGTTTGGTAGAAAGCTTTTAGTAAGGCATCTTCATGTTTTTGGTTGTGAGGCATATGCACATGTACCTAGGGAGAAGTAGTCAAAGTTGGAGAACAAAGTTGTTAAGTGTATCTTCATCGGCTATGGTGTTGGTGTGAAAGCATACAAGCTTTGGGACCCCATGGATGAAAAAGTGTTGTATAGTAGAAGTGTCATCTTCAGAGAGCTTACACCTTCTTCCACTATTTTGCAGCCAGAAGAAAAAGAAAAGAAAGAGGATGTTGTTCAGTTTCCTCTCACCCCTGAGAAGACTGAACAGAAAGACAATGTTGGACCTAATGATGAGGAGAGCTCTAGCAGCTTTGAAAGCTCAGATGAAGAAGCTGAACCTCAACCTCAGCTCTTGAGGAGGTCTACACGGATAAGAAAGCAACTTGAAAGGTTTGGTTTTACATTGCTTGATTCTAGTTGTGCTTATGCTTTAATCACTAACAGTGATGAACCTAGGACTATATCAGAGGCTTTGGATATGAAGGATGCAGGTTCCTGGAAGGAGGCCATGGAGGAAGAAATGGCTTCTTTGGAAAAGAATCAAACTTGGGACTTGGTGCCTTTGCCTCCTGGATGGAAACCTGTTGGATGTAAATGGGTGTTCAAGAAGAAAATTGGTGCAGATGGCAGTGTTGAGAAGTATAGGGCCAGATTGGTTGCGAAGGGGTATTCACAAGTGGTGGGTATAGATTATGGTGAGATCTTCTCTCCCATTGCAAAGCTGACATCCATTCAATTCCTGTTGTCACTCGCATCAGCTTATGACTTGGAGGTAGAACAGATGGATGTGAAGACAACTTTCCTTCATGGTGACTTGGAGGAAGAAATCTACATGTCACAGCCAGAGCATTACATGGTGAAAGGTAAAGAAAATTTGGTTTGCAAACTTAAGAAGTCTTTGTATGGTTTGAAGCAATCCCCTAGGAGATGGTACTTGAAGTTTGATGCCTTTTTGTTATCAATTAGATTTGTGAGATCGAAATCAGATCACTGTGTGTATTATAAATTCGATGGTGATCATATTCTCATTGTTGCACTGTATGTTGATGACATGTTGCTCATTGGGAAGGGTAAGGATATGATTTCTGATTTTAAATCTTAGTTGTCAGCACAGTTTGAAATGAAAGATTTAGGGGAAGCCAGGTACATTCTAGGAATGGAAATCAGAAGAGACAGAACCAACAAAATACTTTGATTAAGCCAGAGTAAGTATGTGAAGACCATGTTGGACAGATTCATCATGG
The DNA here is from genome assembly GCA_027924645.1 of Cunninghamia lanceolata. Lineage (NCBI taxonomy): Eukaryota > Viridiplantae > Streptophyta > Pinopsida > Cupressales > Cupressaceae > Cunninghamia > Cunninghamia lanceolata. The sequence continues at coordinate 5,170,956 of BSBN01000429.1, read as the reverse complement.
CAGATTGTAGACCATTGTGTGTTCATGTTTCTTTAGGGACAAAGTTGTCTGTTGAGGATTGTCTAAAATCTCCTAGTGAGGTGGAGGACATGAGCAGAGTACCTTATGCTAGTGTTGTTGGCAGTTTGATGTATGCAATGGTCTGCATAAGACCAGACATTACCCAAGCAGTGGGAGTCCTTAGTTGATTTATGGCTAATCCTAGACAGGTTCATTGTAGTTAAGCGAGTGTTTAGATATTTGAGGAGTACTTCCAAGTATTCCATTTGCTATCATGGCAATGTTTCAGGACCTCCACATTCTGTTGATATTCATGGATTTGTGGATTCAGATTGGGCAGGTGACATTGACAGTAGGAGATCCACCAGTGCTTATGTGTTTACACTATTTGGTGGTGCTATTAGTTGGATGAGTAAGCGACAACCTGTTATTGCTTTGTCCACGATAGAAGCTGAGTAAATGGTAGCAACTCATGCTTGTAAGGAATCCATTTGGCTTAAGAGATTGTGCTCTGATATTGGTGTTGATGCAGGTCAGATCACGATCAGTTGTGACAGTCAGAGTGCAATTTGCCTTGCAAAGAATCCAACTTTCCATGCTAGAACCAAGCACATTGATGTTTAGTTTCACTTCGTGAGAGACATGGTTGAGGATGGAAAGGTAAATTTGGAGAAGGTAGATACTTTGAAGAATGTTGCAGATGCATTGACAAAACCAGTGAGCACAGAGAAGTTCAAATGGTGTTTGGAGTCTGGGCCTCTCAGCCTATAGCAGTTAAATCCTATTTTTCTATTGGCTCTTACAAGGTGTTCAACAAGTGGGAGAATGTTAGAAATTAAGGTGTCTCAACCTTTGCAAGTTTCTAGCATTTATTATTTAATTGTGTTTATTATTTTACCTATTATTGTAATTAGGATGCAAATCCTATTTCGTCACTTTGTGGGAGTTGGCACGGTGATGTGTCATCCTACATGGAAGGTGACCACATGTATTTTTGTCCTCATATGAGGAGATAGGCATTCCACCTTGTGGTAGAAGAGTTTGTCATGTGTCTGTTGATAACTGAGCAGGGGGGTGAATCAATTATCCTAATTATTTCTTCTTTCTAAACTTTCTTATTAATCAATGCAACATTAATTCAAACAAGCAAATATTACCATGAAATGAAAAACACATGACACAGTATTTTTGACATGGAAACCCTGTTAAGGGAGAAAACCACAGGGTGATTAACCCAAAGATTATTCTCTGTTAGAAGAATAAGGTATTACAAAATGGCACTTGCCAATTAGGGCTCACTGCCTGAGCACACTGCTCACAAAGGAGGCACACTGCCTACAAGGAGACACACTATCTACAAAAGAATGATTATACAATACTTGAACTGATTGGAGGCATCCACATATGCTGGAGTTTAGTTCCAGTTAGGCTCAGTACACTGATCTGCTGCACTTCATCTTTCCTCTTCTCTTTTTTCTGCTTTTCTTTTCACATACCGTATCTTTCTTACTATTTCTGCTCTGCTCTGCACTTTTTCACATATATCATCACACAAAAACTTCTCTCACAACTAAATCCATCGTGCATATATATCCGCACAAGTAATTTCATCACCTTTCTAGTCGGCATCCGGAATAGTCAATCTTTTCACCAATTCTGATCTGTCGGCTGAATCCTACCACATCAAGTAATGCGGATCAAGCATATACTTGTAGAAATCATTAATCATGTTGGCCAAGTATGATTCATGCCTTCATAACCTTTAACACCATCAGTAACACATCCAGAAGGTAGTCTGATGTTCTGTCAGTTAGTTCTTCCTCTGTTCATACTGTCACTCAGGAATCCGGTACTCAACTATTCATATCTTTTTCCTCATCTATCACCAGAGGCTAAATCCTTGGAATATACCACTCAAGGTAGTCCTCTTGACTTCCCCAAATATGCACTACACCAAGATACTTCTTCTGAGAGATCCAGACCAGTCTGTCGGACCTTGCCACATGCTCTATTCTTGTTCACTGGACCACAATAATCTTCATTCTGACTTCCGATAGAGACACACCATGACTTGCGGATATGTGGGATGAACTTTGTTGCCATCAATGACAACAACCATGAATTCATATAGTGTCTCTTGCCAGCAATCTCCCCCTTTGGCATTGATGCCAACACTTAGTGAAAAATGACTAAGTGTTTACACTATGCTCCCCCTTGGCTGACGCTAAGTGTTTACACTATGCTCCCCCTTGGCTGATGCTCTATCTTTATATACATTTTTTGGAGCTCCCCCTTAGTTGGATTCCTCATTTTTCACTGCTCCTCACTCCCCCTTTGACATCAATGGCAAAGGGTAGGGTCCGCACACCAAAATTTTCAAAAATTTACTATACTTGACTGTTTATTACATATTCACATAAACTGAAGAATATTTGCAAAGGATGTCTTCAACTGGATGAGTTCTATAGCCCAACTTTGCTTCATTCTATCCAAAATTAAAATGTGACCACTCAACAAAAATGCAAAAGCTTCTGCCCTCTTGAGATCTGTCGGATCATTGGTTTGGGCGGTAGTCTGAGCATCACTTATGGCCTCATGCATGGTTTCTAACTTAGGGATAATAATCCTTCTAAGTTCTCCCATCCAGTTAATTATATTCTTCCTTTCCTTCTCAAGGTTCTTTATTGCATTTGTGATTGCAATAGTTTGACATTCTTGATTTACTATGGAGGAAGAGAGAGGATCAAAACTTTGAGACAAACTCAGTAGTTTGCCCTGTTCCTCTTTTATTTTCTTCTCAATTTCTACTGTTGCTTTTGACTAGGAGATACAAAATTTGTAAATGACACCGCCATCCTTAAGAGCATTTTCTAAGCTCTTTATTCCAATACTCATATTTCTCCTATCATTAGAGATTAGTCCTAGTACCTCTGAGAATCTCTTATCCAAAAACTCCTTCCGGACCTTTTCTTCAGCTGATTTTTCTAGGGATTCAAAATGTGTACCAACACTGTTGACTAAGGTTTTGAGATTACCGGAAGAGGAGGCTGTGGGATCTTTCTGGACCGATGGCATAATCTTCTCAAGCACTTCGGAAGCAGCCTCTATCAACTCATAGTCTTCCATATGAGACTTTAGGAGTTTTTCATTTGCCTTAGCATTTGCAAATGAAGCTATCTTCATTGTCTGCACTGGAGAGAGGGAATCAAAGTTGAATGGACCTTGTAGAAGCTCCGGTTCATCAATCTCTATTGCTTCTTTGCTTAGAAATTTTTGGATAGTTTGTGTAGTGTCTCTTGCCGAAGACAGATGTTTCTTCTCTTCTGCAGTCTTGGAGCTGTCCTTTGGAATTTTCTCTCCCTCTACATTCCCACCACTGACAGTTGTGGTTTTCTCCAGTGAAGTCTTCTATTCTTCTACAATCTTTGCACTGTCACCTTCTTTTTCTTTCACCGCTACTCCTTTCTCTTGTAATTTCTCTTCTTCTTTGGATCCAGAGACTGTAGGGGAAACCGGAGGAGAGATGTTAGTCTGTCCAAGGGCCACTTCTTCTGGAGCAAAGGATTCCAAGTCCATAGCTGTTTCTGCACCTAAGTCCTCTACAATAGGAAGATTAAACCTTTTGAAGGCCTTCCGGAGGATCTCTTCTGTATCCATGGCCACCTTGTCAGTCTCACCAAGCATGAGTTTATTCATCCTTGCTTTACTTCTGAACTCATCTTTGCAGTCTTTGAATATTATGTTCATTGTCTTGGGATCAATTTGAGGATATAGCTGAATAGCTATCTACTCCTGAATCTCAAGATCTTTTCCTGGGCATTGTTCTTTCTTATTTCTAATTCCTTCTCTAGACTCTTAGGAATTTCAGAGATAATCTCAATAAAAGCTTTATTGTAAATGTTCAGTAGCTTCCTGCAGGATCTTTTGGTCAGCCTCATTGTAGTCATCATAGAATTCAACCACTGGTTGAAGGTTCCCATCCACAGTGACTGATTTGATTACACTATCTAGAGACAGGGTGGGCTTTTCAACAAATTTCTCTGCCATTTCTTCCTTGTCTTGGCCTATGGAGGGTTTACCGGATCCTTTCTTCTTCTACTTCTTTATTTCCTTTACTCCCTCATCTGATTCACTTTCCTCTTTGACTCTCATAAGCCCTTGTGGCTTTCATCTTGGATCTTTTTCCAGAAGCCTGGACTTCCGGTTTTGAGTTTTTGGCTGTGGGAGGTGCAGATCTTTTTGATGATATGGTCCGGGTGGAGGTTTCTACCAGAACACTTTCTTCACTTTTCTTTTCTACCTTCTTCTTCTCTTTCTCATCCCCTTCCTTCTTCTTCCGGTGAGCATCAAGTGCCTCCATGGAGATCCCAAGGCCTTGTGTTATATGTTCTACTTCTTTTCTAACCTTCCTCTTGATCTCTGGTTCTCTGAGTTCAACATGGATTTTTATACTCAGTTCCTCAAATGTTCCGAACCTTTCTGCCTTTGGATCTTTAGGCTGACTTAGCATGTGTTGAACATGCAGCTCCACAATCTGTTCATCCACTTCATACCCCATGGGCATGATCCACACAGTTCTTGGTTCTACTGCCTCCATTAGGCACTGATCTGTTTCTACCATAAAGCATACTGTGTCTTTGTACTTTTCAACAAGAGACTGGGGAATTCTTTCTCTTGCATGCATCATGCTCTGAAAGTTCTTGAAATATCCCCACAAGGCTATTTTTCTTGCTTTAGCATCCCCAAGTCCATGCAAATAATCTCTGATTTGGATGGCAACTAGTCTGTCATTCTGCCATATCCATCCACTAGATCCGGGAAGCTCATTCATGTAATAAAAGAATAAACAAAGGATCAAACTACCATACTTGAAGGAGTTTTTCTTGTCCTTCTTGATCTTCTATAGATTTTCCAAAAGTTGGTTTAGAAGAAGCTCACACAAGTCATAGTCTGCATTCTCCTTTAGCATTTGATAAGCTATGTAAATTGCAGTTCCCGGTACTGAATTTTCCCTACTGGAGTGATAGATCTTGTAACCAATTGTCATAGATGCAAATTTGACATCCGGTTCAGTGATGTCTTCAATTGTCATAGCTCTCTTGTCAAATTTAGATCTGGTTGCATCACTAACTGTCTGATTTTTGACAGACTTGAGAATAGGTAATCCACTGGATGAGTGCAGACCGATTACAGCCCTAATTGCATCTTTGATGATCTTGAAAGGCTTGTTCAACCATAGGAAATTGTCATGTACTCTACTTAGTACATACCGGACCCATTCATCTTCTTCAAAACAGGGGAAATGAATGCACTGTGCAAAGTGCTTATCCCGGATGGCTTTGTACTGAGGTTTAATCTCAAAGGAGTCATCTATCAATTGTTTGTGATAGATATCCATCAATTTTGGTTCTCCAAAGTCTTCAAAATTGGCATGTATGTAAACCCTAATGTCCTCCGTATGCAATACACCATGCGGAACACTAAAGAAGGCTCCTAGGGGATCTACCTCCAAAGATTTGTATGGATGTTTCTTGAATATGGGGCAAGGTCTATCAGAGATCTTAACTATATTCAGAGTAGCCATTTTTCAAAGATTTGCAGTGAGATATTTGAAAACGAAAAATACCTTATGCGCCTTTGGTTATACGGTGTGGTTGGATTGATTTCTGTGTGTAATAACTTCTGCAAGTGATCTTCGGTGAACTTGATGAATTTTGTTGCAGAGCTCCACTTTTCGCTTCTTCTTGAGTGTAGAATGAACAAGTGATTTATGAGAAATCCCTTATATTGTTTCACAAACCCTAATATCTGTTTGCAATAAATGCTTGACCTACATTATTCCGGTTTTGCCTTATTCGAATGACTTGAAGAACCGGATTAGTCCTGATTTATGAACATCATGTGGATCTTTCAATTATGAATAAATCAAGATGACACATCACAAGGACATCCCAAATACTCTATCCAATCCGTAGAGTAAGATAATGCACTTCCAGATCTCTCCGGACCTTTTTATAATCCTCTGTCATTCTAGAGCATCTCCCGAAACAGGTTTTACATGACCGATCACAACTTCTTCATATCTTCATGTGGACCTCTGAAATCTTAGCTGGATCATCTCAAGATTCATATCTACAAACCCTTTACTCTGCATCTTGTGTCTAATCCGGCACCACTTGATTGGCTGGGGGAACAGGATTTTCTTTGTGTCTCCCCCTAAGCCAGAGCTCATTTCTTAATTTTCGGAAGGAATATCAGCACCAGAGTCTGGTGCGGATCCAACCTCTACCTTCTCTAATCTTTTCTTCACCCAAATCTTGTTCATCTCATTTCTAACTTCATCCGCATTCATCTTTTGTTTACCTTTGTCTTGATTCTGACTATATATCGGACCTCTTTTGTCCTGATTCTTGCTTCTACAGACTTTTGCATTATGACCGGACCTATTACAGATTTGGCAAACAATATTTCTTTGCATATTTGACTGATAACCTCTTGATCTGCATTGATTAGCCATATGACCTACTCTATTGCATGTAAAGCATCTACCATTGAATGATTTGTTCATTTGCATATATCTACATTCATGAGACTTATGTCCATACCTTTTGCAGTTAAAGCATTGTCCGGAGAAGGATGAATTAGTCTGATTCATTCTCTTTCTGCACTGGTTAGCTTTGTGACCAAAGTGATTGCAGCTATGGCAGTATCCATTGAAGGAAGGATATCTTTGAGCATTGGGCTGTCTTATCAGAGATTTTCTAGGCCTATTCCTTAGATTTTCTGATCCAAAATTCTTCTGACCAGATCTGGAGCTTTCTCCTTTCTCATATCCTAAACCACACTTGTCATCTGTCCTCTTTTGACTTCCAAGAAGAACTTCAAGTTGAGCAGAACTTATCTTGAATTTCTCTTTATATTCATTTGTTGTTTGAAGATCCCTTTTGAGAGAGACAATTTGATCCTCAAGTTTTTCTTCATTATCTTTAGCATCTTCAAGATCAGATTCAAGATGTCTGATAATCCTATCCATCTGGTGGCAATCTTCTAATTTCTCTTTGAGAGATTATCTTAGATTATCTTCAGTTTTTCTTTTCTCTTCAATCTCTTGAGTAAACTTTATAACTCCTAATTCCATTTCATGTCTTACCATAATGACTTCTTTTGATAACTTTTCACATAACTTGGTTTTTTCAGTCAGCTCTTCATTTGCATTACTTTCTTCACTTTGTCTTGCCAATTGCTGGAGCAGCTCCTTTCTCTTTTTCATAGAGAGACTTAATTTGTCTTTTAGTTCTCTCATGAATTCATCAGCCTGTTTGAGTCTTTCCTTTAATTCATTGACTTCAGAGTTTGACTATTCAAGATCCTCAAGGGCAGTTTTGAGTTGCTCCCTTAAACCATATGCATCCATTTGAACTCCCAGAACTTCCTCAAGCTGTTAGGCTCTATTAGGAGGAACTTAGCTTTGATACCAATTGTTGATAACTGAGAGGGGGGGTGAATCAGTTATCCTAATTATTTCTTCTTTCTGAACTTTCTTATTAATCAATGCAGCATTAATTCAAAAAAGCAAATATTACCATGAAATGAAAAACACATGACACAGTATTTTTGACGTGGAAACCCTGTTAAGGGAGAAAACCACGGGGTGATTAACCCAAAGATTATTCTCTGTTAGAAGAATAAGGTATTACAAAATGGCACTTGCCAATTAGGGCTCACTACCCAAGCACACTGCTCACAAAGGAGGCACACTACCTACAAGGAGACACACTGTCTACAAAAGAATGATTATACAATACTTGAACTGATTGGAGGCATCCACATATGCTAGAGTTCAGTTCTAGTTAGGCTCAGTACACTGATCTACTGCACTTCATCTTTCCTCTTCTCTTTGTTTTGCTTTTCTTTTCACATACCGGATCTTTCTTACTATTTCTGCTCTGCTCTACACTTTTTCACATATATCATCACACAACAACTTCTCTCACAACTAAATCCATCGTGCATATATATCCGCACAAGTAATTTCATCACCTTTCTAGTCGGCATCCGGAATAGTCAATCTTTTCACTAATTCTGATCTGTCGGTTGAATCCTACCACATCAAGTAATGCGGATCAAGCATATACTTGTAGAAATCATTAATCATGTTGGCCAAGTATGATTCATGCCTTCATAACCTTTAACACCATTAGTAACACATCCAGAAGGTAGTCTGATGTTCTGTCAGTTAGTTCTTCCTCTATTCATACTGTCACTCAGGAATCTGGTACTCAACTATTCATATCTTTTTCCTCATCTATCACCGAAGGCTAAATCCTTGGAATATACCACTCAAGGTAGTCCTCTTGACTTCCCAAATCTGTACTACACCAAGATACTTCCTCTGAGAGATTCGGACCAGTCTGTCAGACCTTGCCACATGCTCTGTTCTTGTTCACCGGACCACAATAATCTTCATTTTGACTTCCGGTAGAGACACACCATGACTTGCGGATATGTGGGATGACCTTTGTTGCCATCAATGACAACAACCATGAATTCATATAGTGTCTCTTGCTAACAGTGTCGGCATCTTTTGGGTGTTGTAAGAGGTTTATGACGCATAAGAGTTATGACAGATTCCTATGATATAATCTATGACATGTAAGGACCAGAAATGGAAGATTATATGACAGGTGAAGACAAGTGTCTAAAAGCATCTTGCATGGGGAAGTAGGCACCCAAGTTTGACTATGATAAGGTTGTAAGAGAATTTCCTATTAATAGACAGTTATGACAGATTCTCTTACAACTGTAAGTGTTGTCATATATGACATATTTTATGACATTTTAAGAGCATCTGTCATACCTTAATTGGGTAAATTTGGGGTGCCCAAGTTGGGGGGTTGTAAGGGATGAAAGAGAATCACTTACATGTGTCATATGTATGTTTTATGGTCTTGGAAATTGGGCCACATGGATTTGGACGAGTTCCTTGTGTGACTTGCTCTAGAAGCTATCTCCATTCATACTACTTCTCTTTATATATAGGTGCTTGCAGATGGAGTTTGTATCACAGGTTTACATGTATTGTTATGCTGCTGGATTGACTCCAGACACGAGTGTCAAAGACCATTGAAGCTTGCATTGCAAGTGTATTGTAAACATTCTTTTAGATTTGTTAATACATTGTGCAGGTTTCTGAGTGTGGGGTTTTTCACCCAATAAGAGTTTTCCCCACCGTAAATCTTTGTCTCTCTTATTCTATCTACTTTCTGGTTCTTGTGTTTTGCTACAATATCTCATGTTAATGGTTTAACATTGCTGTAATAGTTAGGATAAATTTGAATTTGCATAGCCCTCTCCTCATTAGATTAGTGTAGGAAGCGTTTTCCGCACACCTAGCTTCCTTTCACCTTGAACATTCTTTTGAATTCAGTCCAAGAACTAATTGAAGCATTAGGCAGATTTCTATACCAATCCATTGCATCATTAGTGAGTGATTGCATGAACAATTTCATATATATATATATATATATATCTTCATGTTCAACTTCGAAATTATCCATGACATTTTCAAATGCTCTTATGTGGTCTTCTCTAGAGATAGCATTATTACCAAAAATTGAGGAATTACTTTCCTTATTTTATTCTAAATGTCATTTGGATATCCCTGGATACTAGTGAAATCAAGCTGTTTGAACTTGTCTGCATTCATTGGGCCTCTTGCAAATGAATTTTGCCTTTGATTAGGATGATGTTGGTTATGCTAAGGTCCTTGTTGTTGAGGTTACTGATATATACCTAGATGCACATTATAATTAATCCCTATAGTAGGATTGACATTAGCTTGCACATTGTGGTGCATCGATCCAGGATGATACATGCTACCCTGTACATTATGAGGTGTAGGTGGATACTGGTACTGGTGTTGTCCTGCGTATGGATTGTATCCTAGACTTGGAACTCTTTAACCAAGAGGAGTATAAGCATTTTCTTGAGAAACCCTTGGAATATTTGTAGGATTTGATATTGGTCTTGTATGAACGTTGTGCTGCACAGGTAGAGCAATACCTATATTTCCATGCCTCCCAATTACATTGTGTGTTTCCTGTGAAACCAAAAGACGAGTTGTAATTCGAGAAGTTACTTGATTATTGACAGGTCTATGTCATAATGCATTTGTAGTAGGTTGAGAAGTCAATTGAAGCAACTCGTGTTCCAATTCTTCATGTCTTCTCATAAATCTAATCCTTTCAACTTGTGCTTGCAACCTTTCAACTTCTTCCTTTAAATGTCGGCCAGTGAATTTTCCTTTTGAAGTTGAAATAGCATTGGCCTCAGAGAAATGTACCATTTTTGGTGTTTGTTCCACAAACCCATGATGTGAGCACTCAGTATATTTTGTGCCATCATTTGATCATAGTCTCTTTTAGCCTCATTTAGTCTCATTCCTGCTTCCAGGTGATCTTCAAATTCCTTCTGAGATTCATGTATATCAAACAAGTCCCTTGGCTTAAACTGTTCATTATTGTGTATTTCTGTTTCAACCATAGGGCTATTGTATATCGTATAAGATTGTTCGGAAAGATTCATTTGATTGCCTTGCAAATTTTCCTAGATTTGTAAAACCACAGAATCATTTACTGCATTTATCCCATTACCGGTAGAAGATCTTGCAGTAGGTAGGGGTTTTGAACCCTCTCTGTTCTTTTCAACAAACTTTTGGTTCTTATTATTGAAATTCTATTGAGACCTTCTGCCATCCATGTTAGATGGCTGTGATATTATATTACTTTACTCTTGCAATTGAAATGTTTGGAGATTTTTTTCTAGAGCCACCATCTCCTTTCAAAAAAGAAGAAAATATTAAAATTGACTCTTGGTCTTCCAAAACTCTAGGAACCTAAACTCTTTGCAACTCCCTAGTAGAGTCGCCAATTTGTTGGTTCTCAAATTTGCAGTATGCAAAACCCTAAAAGGATGCCAAGCTCTATGATTAGGTTACGCAACCAATTTGGCCAACTGATAGAATTAACCCAAGTGGTTAGGATTCTCTACACTTTAGGTTCTGCTTCGCCTAGGTGGGTGTTACCTCTTGTTCACCAATGATTTATTACTTCTTCAAATTTGTTGGTGACATATAAGTAGATTATGGATCATATAAAAGTTTGTCAATTAAATCATCCAATTTACCCTTGTATATCAAAAAAATTGGATTTGCAAATAGAAATGATCAAACAATGAAATGCATAACCTAAACCCAAATCATTCAACACCTCAAAGATGCAAGATGAATTGTTTGATTGATTTGATATGTTGGTTGCTCACAATTCGGCAACATAACATTTGCATAGGATTGAGATGATAGATGGAAGATGATGATGATAGATGCAAAGGCTCTAATGTGATTTCAACAGCATAAGGATACTCCAACTCAATGCATCTTAGAAAATTTGGTAGAATAAGGGTACTTGAGGCTCAATGCATCTTGCAAATGGCTTGTGAGGGGGTTGATTTATAGGAAAGGCTTGGTTCAAATGGATGGTTGAGATTAAAAACCTAAATTATTGATGTGGATGGCTAGGATTGATTCGGTTATTCCCACTCTTCAAGGGAGTTGTAGTCATGTGACAAGTGGAGGGAGGAGAATAGGTCTCATGTGTGATTGTGTACACAAATACTTTTATTTAATAGGTTTATATGTGATGGTGTACACAAATACTAAAATTAGGTCCCATTAGTTGTACATGTGAAGGATTTTAAATAAAAGTTGTACTACCACACATGATTCAATTGAGAAATGGACAAGTGTTGAAATGTGATGAAAGGTGAGGACTTAATTCAAATAAAATATCTGAATTAGTTGGGATATGTGAGGGAAATTAATTAAATAAATAAAATTTATTTAATTAATTGGGATATGAATGTGAAATTAATTAATTAAATAAAATTTATTTAATTAATTAGAAAGTGGGATTATGAATGTGAAATTAATTAAATAAATAAAATTTATCTAATTAATTGGCTAAGTGGGATAAGGATGGGATTAAAATGGGATTTTAATTAAATAAATAAAATTTATTTAATTAATTGGCTTAATGGGATAAGTGGGATTAGGACAAAATGCTACATGATGTCTAGGCTAATGTTTTTGACTAGGTGTTGCAAGACATGGACAAATTTGGGACAAATTTGGGTGTCTACATTTTGCCCCTCTTTGAGATGATGTTCAAGATGATAAGATTTATGTCGAGTAACATCATTTCAAAGAAGCTAAGGTATGGATAGAGGAAAATGATAGGATGATGGATGGATAGGATGAGGATGAAATGGGATGATGATGCCCCATTGAGAGGATAGGCGGGTTGGAAAAACATGGGTAGGCTCTCGAAATGAAATGGATTGGTCAAGGAAGAAAGATAAGGGAATGGATAGAAGAAATGATGATGTGTTATGCTGCAATGAAAGTGAGCAACCATGATGTTTGATATAGCACTAGACATTATGCACCAAGGTATAAGGACCAGGGTGACAATGTGTCTTGTGCCCCAGCGTAATACAACCTTGTCTGGATACATGATATGAATATTAGATAGATTGATACCGATGTGATACAAATTCAAGATAAAAAGATAACACACACAAGAAAGCAAGAAAGCATGCACAAATGATACAAAAACAAACAAGGTATTGCCCCTATCAAGTTGTAAACCAATGATTAATTATTTAATTGTTGATGATAGTGTTGTCACTGTGGGGAAAGCTATATCCCTAGATCAACAAAAGGATGTTTGCTGAGTTGGTTGGTTGATTGATTTGGCTTACAACAAGGCTAGGATCAAGACCATTGATTGTGCTTTGATAACTTGGCTTGATTGATTAACTTGATTGGTATAGCTTAAGGACGAGCTTGCACTTGGATCATTGCTTTGATTCTTTGGATTGATTTGATTTGATGAATTGATCTAATTGATTTGGTTTGATGGATTGATTTGATGGTTGGATTGATGTGCTATGATTTTGATGATAATCGATTGCTATAAATAGATTGATTGGAAGAAGTTGTTTATTGATGATGTAGAAAATAAACGATAGAAGAAATGATGAGAGGAGAAAGAGGAAAATTGCTTGTGCCTGAATTTGGGCACTTCCTTCATACTCCAGATTGCCTACATACCCTGTATCCATGGGATCAAGGCACTTAACGATGGAAATGAGATGTAGTTCTAATTTTTGTTATTGATGATGATGAAAGATCGGGTTATGGATTGAGATTGATTAATGAAATGTTGATGATGAGATGATATGTAGTGGATTGAGCTACTTTTGATTTGCTGAAGTGATTAGATTTGTTTTTATGGTTGGCTTGATGTGCTTTGGTTTTGATGTTTGTTGTTGCTGGGTCGATTGTTTTGATGATTGGATTGTTTTGAATGATGATAATGATGGTGTGATGATTAGAGTGTCCACTCAATCTAAGCATAAGCAAGTGTTCTCAGTATGCTCAAAGGATGTAAAACAAACAAGGTATTGCCCAGTCATAAACCAATGATTGATTGTTTGATTGATGATGATAGTGTTGTCATTGCGAGGAACGCTATATCCCTAGATCAACACAAGGATGTGGGAACGCTATATCCTATTGATGATGATTGATGATGTTTATGACAAGATTATGATCAAAAACTTGTTGATTTGATTGGATAATGTTCCTTGATTGATTAGCTTACTTGATATGGATTAGTGTGACTTGGATTTAAGATCATTGCTTAGATTGATTTGATTGATATGATTGGAAGAAGTGATTGATTGAAATGGATGAATGAATGTTATTGATAGGAAGAATTGATGAAGATGATGATTTGATTTTGATTGAATGTTGATGGAGTGGATTATTTTGGATGATGATTGGTTTTATTGCTTGGATTTTTCATTGGATATTTAATTTTTTTGGATTTTTTGACATATTTTGATTTTTTTGTGTTTTTTTGGGATATTTTGATTTTTTTGGAGTTTTTGAAATGTTTTGGAAAATGCCAATGGATTTACAATTTGAGTAGCCTTTGTGCTAGATACCAATGACAAGGGAGAAAACCAAGTCTAGGTGTAAAGATGTAGGAGGATGGATAAAAGGATGAACTCATAGTAAATGGGATGGAAGGTTCATGAGAGTTGGATGGATAGATAAGAGGATAGGCCATGTAAGGGATGGATGCATGCCTCATGATAAATAGATAGGTAGGATATAGTGGAAAGCTTCATGATAAATAGATGGGGATAAGCTATAAGACAGAAACCTCATGATAAGGTTATGCTATAGTGGATGGATCATAAGGGAGATAGGATGTGATCTTCAAAAGCTATGTCACATAGGAAGAACTTGCCCCATTCTAGGTGGTAATGCTTAAGATTTTTACATGACAAAGTTCATGACCAAGGGATGACATGATTGGATTTTACATGGCGCTTATGACTATCGGAGGACATGATGGATTGGTTTGAATGGGATGGATAAATGGTCAATGGATAGGACTTGGTTTGGAAAGAAGGTATGTCAAGAAATATCCAAATATGTTTCAACATTTTGCCCCTATGTCTTCATCAAAATCAAAAAGGTGGAAGGATGGGTAAATGGGTTCAGTGGAATAGGCATGTTTATGTAATGGATAAGGATGGTAGGATGTCGCATGATATAATGGAAAATGATAAGTTGAAAATGATAAGATGGATGAGACCATATGCCCCCAAGTGTGAGTGACATAGAAGATCAACCTACACATGATGCCTGTTTGCCAGGTTTTCATCATGGTACTTATCTAATGCACCTGTTTACTAGGTTTTCACTGTTGGATGAAGGGATTTGTGTTTAGTTTTTTAATATTATTTTTTAATTTTTTTTTAGATGGGATGACAATTACACATGGCGCCTATTTGCCTGGTTTTCACCATGGTAATGGATAGGAAGGACTCAAGTGTCTAGTGCTATGAATGTTGGTAGTCCCATTAGAGATGGATGTCATCATATGGACTATGTCGTTATGCTAATAGATGTTGGTAAGGGACTTCATGAAAGGGAGATGGAGTAGGTAGATAGTGGATAAGGATGAAAGGTTTGTGTAAGGATGGGAGATAATGGATTATGATGTGGAATTATCGTAGGGTAGGCTAGTAGCTTATGGTGTGGATTTATTTAAGATTTATGCAAAAGCATGGACCATAGGAAGGTGATGGGGAAGATATGTAGGGTAATGGATGAAGTTTGGGGAGATGGAGGTATGCGGGAATGTTTTGGAATGGAAGGGAATCATGACCAAAGGTTGCACACACCATGTTAAACATTGAAGGTTTTGATGGGATGGTGGTGTAGGAAGCAATGGAGATGTTTGCTTAGGGGATGGATGATGAAGTGATTTAGGAACCCACATAGATTTAGTATTTTTAGTGCTTTTGCTTTGTTTGTGGGATTTTTGAAGGGAATGGAAGTTTTGGATGGATATAGGTGGTTGGGATTCTTGAGATGTGGATGAGGATGCCTCATTTGACTTGATATCTATTTTCTTAGGAACCCAAACCATATGGGCTTGGATAGCTTTGTGAATGTACTTTACTTAGAAGATGGATGATTTAGAGACTTTTCACATTGATGCCCTAAGGCATGAGGGTCCTTAGGAGTTTTAGTTAGATTTTTGGCTTTATAGATAAAGGCATCCAAATGTTTATTTTGGAATCCCATGGGTTTGGTGGAAGCGGGGTTGGTGGAATGAGTGGAAGCTTCATGTTTAGGCAATGTGTGCATTTGTTGGTCATGATTAGGAATGTAAGGGTACTTATGGATAAGTGGATAATTAGGTGTTGGTAAAAATGGAGGCAAAGTGGATGGAGGGATATTAGGAGTTGGAAGGAGTGGAAGTAAAGTGGATGGAGGGATGTTAGGAGTTGGAAGGAGTGGAGGTAAAGTTGATGGTGGGAGGTGTATGGTTACATGCTTTTGACATTTGTAGGATAATGGAGGTGGAATGGCTACATATGTTTTGGGTATATGATGTGGTTTGTGATGGAAAGTGGTGGACTTAAGAGGGATGGAGGAATTACCAACATCTTTAGAGAGTTTACCTTGGGGTGTGTATCCAAGGCCATATGAGCATGGAGGAACTTTGACATGGTTTGGCTCAAAAATACCTTGTTCATAAAGGCCTAGGCCTTTACCTTGGTAGTTCATGTTTTGGAGGATACTATGGACAATGGGACTAGGTGTGGTTTGAACACTAGTTTTGAGTTCATTATTGGATGGAGAAGGTGAAGTGGATAGAGGTTGTTTTTGTCCTAAGGAAGAACATTCATGGACAAAGGTGGTAAGACCACTAGGACATGATAGTGGATTTGAAGTGGAATCAATGGTGGATGTGGAAGGAGGATCATTAGGATCTTGATTAGCATTGTGTTCACTAAGATCCAAGTTATTTGTTTGATCTTTTATGCTTACTTGGGGGACAAGTGTCTCATCATGACAAGTGGATGTTTACTCATTATGGATAGGGCTAGATGGCGGATGACTAGGAGAAATGTGGATATCTTGCTCATGGATAGATATAGGATTATGGATAGGATCAAGGTGCTCATGGATAGCATCTTCATAGGTATCATCTTGAACATAAAGAAGGTAAATGTTATGGATGGGTTGCATGAAAGTGTTTTGATTTTGAGTTTGATTAGGGCTTAATGTTTCCACATGCTTAGGATTAAACCTTTGACATACCTATTGGGTTACTTGAATGGAAGTGAAAGGCTCTTGGATAGTCTCTTGGTCAACAACATGAGAACACGATGACTCTTGACTTGGATTCATAATAGGAGACTCTTGAATAGGCTTGATGGCTTGTAGGTCACATGATGGGCTTGAAGGGCTAAGAATGTTAATTGAGGGCTCTTGGATAGGCTCAAGGATAGGTGGACCACATGATGGGATTATAGGATTGGACATGACCTTTGGAAGTTCATGAATGGGTGTTTGACATGGGGGTAGTTTATTCCTAGCTAGTATCCAATGGATCACATCCTTCGCAAGGGTATGAGTGGATGTGAAATATAATGGATGAGCAATAATAGTGGATGACGTTGTAGGCTTAGGACTAGGATTAGGTTGGGGGCTAATTGGATTGGGTGGATTAGGATTTGGATTAGATGAAGGGATAATCTTACCACAATTTATGAGGTTTGTGATCAATCTGTTAAGTTTGACACAATTGGTTGTTGTATGGCCCTTATACCTATGGTATGCACAATAATGGTTTTCAATATACCAAGGGGGTTTAAAGATTGGTTCAAAAGGTTCTATCGGTGGCAGCTCAATCAAATTTGCTTGAACCAATTGTTGTATGGTTATGTCCAAGGGATCTTGTGGTGGAGGATTGGTAGAACATGGGGATGAAGGTGATGAAGGTTGGTGGACCAATGGACTAGGAGTAGGATCATATGGTTGTGTTATGATAGGGCTAGTGGGCTCATGTGTTGGCATGTGATTGGATGATGAAGGCCACTCATAGGATGCATGATCTAGATTGGTATCTCCCTTGTCATAGGTAATTAAATCTTGCATAGGATAACTTGGGCTTTGATTTATGTACAAGGGGCCACTTGGATTTGGATATGCTTCTTGTTGCAAAGGTGGACTTAGGTCTATCAATGGTGCTTGGTGGTCTTGTTGAAAAGGTTGACTTGTGCTCACTTGATTTATGTACAAAGGGCCATTGGGACTTGGATGATGTTCTTGTAATATCACTTGATTGCTTTGTGGATGGGCTTGGTAGTGCATTGGAATGGTGGCATGAGGGATTGGATAAGCTTGAGGTGGATGGTCATAGGTTGATGTGGCATTGAATTGGTGGATAGGTGGATTAAGTTGATAGGAAGTGGATGGATATGATATGTGGCTATGAGGAGGATTAGGTTGGTATGGAGTGGCTAAGGATTGATGTACTTGTCAAGCTTGACTAGTGGCTAAAAGGTGTTAGACTTGGGCTACGAAGTGTTGCAATTGAGGTGATTGGCTTGCATGGGGTTGATCTCTTTGGATGAAGAATTGTAATGTTTCAATGGCATCTTGGTTTAGGGGTTGTGATCCTTGATAAAGATTTTGGAGGAATCTTTGGAATTTGATTTCTAGGTCCTCTGGTGTAAACATTTGGTCACCCAAGTTATGTCTTAAGTCCTTTTAGCAAGTACTTGTTTAGGGATTTTGATGATGTGGTGGAAGTGATCTGGCTAGGATAGGGATGTGACTAGGATAAGTTCAGGATGGTTTGAATGACTTGGCTATGAAGGGTTGGATGATGACTAGGCTATGATTGGGATGAAAGTGATTGGGTTTGAATATTATTGGAAGAATGTGTAAGATAACTTGTCTTTATGTGTTTTGGTGTTTAGAGCTTGATGTGGCAATATTTAAACAAATGATTATGCATATACACACATGAATCACTCATGCAAGACACATAAGCAAGTTGTTAGTTTGGAAGAATGTGATGATGGTTGAGAAAGCATGTGAAGACACTTCAACAAGTCCTAGTCAAGGCAAGGCCACTATCACAAGGAGGTTCTAGTGAAAATCTGGGGGATTGGCACCCCACGAGCATCCAGCAAGCCACTTAAGACTTTAACTAACCCTACTAGGAGTTTTAATATATACAAAGGTACACCTCCTTTCGAGCTAGCAATGTATGGTGGGCGCTAATACCGGTTAGACTTGGCTTTCGCCTTATCCTCTGATTTTTATATTAGAACAGATGAAAGTACCGCTTGAGGTCATTCCCTTGGGGTGAGTACAACTTTTCGCACCAAGGCAAGGCTCTCTAAGGCTAAACAAAAGCAACACAAGTAAATGTTTTTGATCTCCAAGTTCATGTTAGGATGCGAGGAGAGAGCATACACATTTACTTGGTCACACTCGCATGGAGTTCATTAACATTAGAAATTTAATGTGTGGAAGACAATGAAAGCACTTGTTCATTTTTAAAGCCCAAATCCAAATGTGATGGAAGACAATGATTTGTTTTAGCCCAATTTCAATGGTATGATTGTAAACAAGTTGTTCATTTTATGCCAAAATCCAAATGTGTGATCAAACAAGATTAAGAGATGAAAGATAAAACAAGTGTACCTGATTATATCACTTTCCAAGTTGCTGTAGATGCTTATCCTAATGTTGTTCTAGCCCCGTTGATTCACCTGATAAAAACTTGCTCTGTTGCGAAGTTTGTCCTCTCAGCTTTCCAATGAGTCCTTGTTTGCACGATTTGGCCTCTATATGTGAAAGTTAAGATAGAAACACCAAAATGCACAATGACAGCAACCAAAATTGACCAACTGTTGATTATAAGTGATCTGAATTTATATTTAGGTGATTCACTATAGCTTAGATGCGGCATGGATAAGACGAAATGCGAGCAGTTGCAGCTTAAAAATGATGCGTAAAATCCAAAAGTGAATGATTAGAGCTCAAAAGTGACTGCAAAATATGAAAAGTAGGTATAAATAGAAAATCCTTAATTTGTAGGAAGCGACTCAGAGATCTAAAAGTGATTATGTTCGGCTTAAAAGCGACGTAGAAAATGGTAGAGGTGATCACTGCTTGCTCAGAAGCGATACATAAATGACTAGAAGTGACAAGTAATAGATCATATGTGACTCAGAAAAGGCCAAAAGTGATGGGTAATAGCTCAAAAGCAATCTAGAAAGTTTCAGGTGACAGAATGCAAATGTTAACCAGAAGCGACCAAGTTTACCAGAGGCAATAGGTTTCCATTCAAAAGTGAAGCAAATTTTCACAAAAGCGATATACTATTGTTCGAAAGCGAAGCAAATTTTACCAAAAGCAATCAATTTTTGATCAAAAGTGAGCTGAATTATCAAAGGCGATTGGTTTTTTATCAAAAGCGAACTGAATTACCAAATGCGAATTTCTACAAACTGATTATTATTTTCTTCGCCAAACGCTCTATTTTTCATGAAATCTAGGCAAATTTGTACTCAAATATTATGGAAATGGCCCCTCAGATGCAATGGTGAGATTAGATTTGAGATAAGAGATCATATACATACATTTGTATCCAAATCTTAACAAACTAGGGTTAGAAAAATGCAAATTTTTTCTACAAAATTTTGCAAAAATGAAAGATTGATGCTCCAAGAGATCTAAACTTCACAAAAACAATTCAAACAAGGAGGTTACTCAAGGATGTGAGTTCCATTAGGCATGCCAAAATGTATAATGAAAAATTTGGCAGAATAAGGGTACTTGAGGCTCAATGCATCTTGCAAATAGCTTGTGAGGGGGTTGATTTATAGGAAAGGTTTGGTTCAAATGGATGGTTGAGATTAAAAAGCTAAATGATTGATGTTGATGGCTAGGATTGATTTGGTTATTCCCACTCTTCAAGGGAGTTGTAGTCATGTGACAAGTGGAGGGAGGAGAATAGGTCTCATGTGTGATTGTGTACACAAATACTTTTATTTAATAAGTTTATATGTGATGGTGTACACAAATACTAAAAATAGGTCCCATTAGTTGTACATGTGAAGGATTTTAAATGAAAGTTGTACTGCCACACATGATTCAATTGAGAAATGGACAAGTGTCGAAATGTGATGAAAGGTGAGGACTTAATTCAAATAAAATATTTCAATTAGTTGGGATATGTGAGGGAAATTAATTAAATAAATAAAATTTAATTAATTAATTGGGAAGATGATTAGGATAGGATTGGGATATGAATGTGAAATTAAATAAATAAATAAAATTTATTTAATTAATTGGCTAAGTGGGATAAGGATGGGATTAAAATGGGATTTTAATTAAATAAATAAAATTTATTTAATTAATTAGCTTAATGGGATAAGTGGGATTATGACAAAATGCTACATGATGTCTAGGCTAATGTTTTTGACTAGGTGTTGCAAGACATGGACAAATTTGGGATAAATTTGGGTGTCTACAACCCTAATCCAAACTGACATATGATTTGAATTAGATATAAAATTTTTGTTCTACCACTACTCCTATTCCTACAGATAGAAAATTAAAATTTTGAATTTTGAATATGATATAAGGAAATGATTCTGGAAAAGAATTGATTGGTGCCTTCTAGGTCATAGAGTCTATTCACAAAAAGATTTGTGCTTTCTATCTAGCCACAACTTGAATTACTTGGCATATGATTATCTATGACTGACATAGACATGCAAGATTGTTCTTACCTGGCTTTACTTAATTATCCAAATTGGTTCCTCCAAATTACTAAGATTTGCTTAGTGGAATTTAATTCCTACTTGAGGAAACCCTATCAAACAAATCACACAATATAACAAATGTGTTTTGAAGAACTAACCATATACTTGATATGTTAATTCAAATAATAAGGAAAAAACAATAATGGAGACAACCAGATAAAGTATAACAAAAACACTTAACAAGCAATTGAGAACTAGATATATGACACAAGAGAAATGCAGTTTGATTTATTGATTTTTCTTTGAATAACATGCCTTACAATGTCTCTTTCCAAAATCAATTTCCCCAAGAGCTTTTCCCAAGATCTTGGTTTCCTTCTTATAGGGGTGAAGGAAGCTACAAGCTTCAGACCTTTCACATTCCAAAAATGACTTTTCATATACCCACCTCTTTATATGACCTATTACAATATTTACTTTTGATAAGTCTTAAAAAGACCACCAAATATATTTTGAATACATATAAAAAAGAATAAAGACAAGAAAGAGATAGAATAGGAGGACGTCCAAAATTTGTTAGTGCTTGTTGATGCCAGCTTGATGCTCTATGCTCCACTACATACTCAGCCTATTCATTCTTCAATTGACAAATATTGCTGTTCCCATTGGTACACAACATAATCACTAGGCCACTTATATTCTTGGATCTAGAGCAAATTGGCCTGGTGATCTTTCCATCTCTTATCTAGTAGCACTTTGACATCAATGATGAACTTTGCATATCTAGCATCCAAAGCAATCACTCTATCTAGAATCACATTGAAATTGAGAATGTTGATGTCCTCATCCTTTTTCAAGAAATCAATGACCTGGGAAATTGTTTGACCATATTCACTTTTCCATGCATCAAAACTTTTGATCTGTTTATCCTCTATCAAAATTGAAGGAATGAACTAGTTCTTGAAAGTAGCAAAAGAATCAATATTTTCCTGCATTTTCTGACTTTCACCATTCACATACTGAAATTCATCCAAAATCATCTTTACCATTTTCTTTGTTGGCTTCAAAGAAGTAGGAGCACTTGGATTCCTTTGCAAAACTTTGCATAGAGTGATTAGTGTATTGTGTGTTGGCTATCACCTCGTGTATACTAGATCCAAAATAGAAAGATTAACTTTCAATTGCTCAATGGCCTAAGACAAGGAAGTGTAACATTTAATGCTTACAGTGATATCGCATAGTTGGTTCATTGACTCTATGGGACGAAAGGAGAGCAAACTATGTTGTCTTAACTATTTACTGCATTACCACTAGTTCAATTGTACTCTATCATAGGACCACAATAACACCTAGTGGTCACCTATTATCATTCACCGTTTATCGCAACCCCGCAAGCCTAGTGGAGTCACTACTGTGGGGTAGAGGGCAGTGCCTTTTCACCTTTAGTTGCTACCACATTACTACTGGACTTTGATTTGACCATCACAGGATTGTGGGATAAACCTTTCAATACCGACTCAGTCTTTGCCGCCATATCACCAGCCAATGTCTTAACCACCGCATGGCTGCGGTAAAATAATACATGTTACTCAAAGCTTTTACCACATTACCGCAAGCCTCTTTTGAAATTGTCATGGGACTGTGGTACTTAGCACACACCACTTAAACTTCTTTACACTACAATACCACAAGCCCCCTTTGGGACTGTCATGGGGCAGCGATGAACCTTGGATTAGCACATTTTTACACCGTAATACAGCAAGTGGAACTTTAGCATGTTGTGGGGAAGTGGTAAACAATCATTTGAATCATTTAACTCTCACTCACCTACTAGGGTATTCGAATATGCCGCAGGGCTATAGTAAGAGACAAAAACACATCTATGATAAAAAAATATAAAGGTCTTTCACATGGATATGATATGAAATGCTTATGAATGACTCCTGGAATAATTGTAAAAGGAATATGGACTTTGTTGCAAGTATGAGGTGAGCCTGTGTTGTCATTGATGTCAACATACTCATATTGCATTGACAAGAAGGATTGGATGAGCTGTGTGCTGAGGACATTGAGAAAATTAGCCTCAGTCAGGAACAGTGAAGAACAGTGATGAGAAGAAGGCAAATGTATTGTATAGGTTGAGAACCGGAGGATGCGGATTAAAGGGTTTGTAGATATGAGTCTTGAGATGCTTCAGTTAAGATTTTAGAGGTCCGCATGAAGATCTGAAGGAGTTGTGGCTGTTGGTGTAGAACCGGTTCCGACAAGTATCCAGAGGTGACAGAGGATCACAAAAAGGTCCGGTGAGGTCCGGAATTGTATTATCCTAATCTGCGGATTGGAAGGAGTGTTTGGGATGTCCTTGTGATGTGTCATCCTGATTTGTGTATGATTTGGAGGTCCGGAAGTACCTCTTGCATTATGACAGTGGCGACAGACTGTGTTCTTGAAGTTCCGGATGAGGAAGACAAGAGATTCCAGTAAGTAGAGGAAGTGCGGATGTATCCGGTCATTCAGGCAGGCTTGTGAAGGTTCTTGGATCATGTTTAGGTTGTGTTGTTGGTCCGCATTGATAGTAGAGCCCAGAATTGAAGTTATTCTTCTGGATGAAGTTCTTGCTCTGTTTAGTCGACCGGATGAGTTGTTCATCCTGCGAATGTTCTTGTGGTGGCCGACCGGATGTGTTATTCATCTTGCGGATACTCTTATGGTTGTTTGCCGACTTAGATGTTTGTTCCTAAGTCGATGTCTTGTATAAATAACGGTTTGTGAGTTCATTTCAGTGTGTGGATTGTGTGGATGAGTGTGGCATAGTGAAGAGAAGTGCGAAAGGCAGAGCAGAAGTTTTTGGGCTTAAATGGAACTGATCCGGACATGGTAGAGATGTCAATCTCCAGTTCAAGACTGTGATTCTTATCACTTTGTAGACAGTGTGTCTCCTTGTAGGCAGTGGGCCTCTTTGTGAGCAGTGTGCTCGGGCAGTGAGCCCTAATTGGCATGTGCCATTCATTCTTCTTTATTCTTCTAACAGAGAATAATTCTTGGGTTAATCACCCCGTGGTTTTTCCCTTAACCGGGTTTTCCACGTCAAAATCTTGGTGTTCAATGTGTTGATGTTCATCTGCTCTGAGTTTATGCATTATGCTTTCATAGATGGTTAATTGATATGTTGTTAACTAACAAAGAACAATCAAGTGTTTAAAGTAAGAGTAAGTTTTATACAACTGATTCACCCCCCCCTCTCAGTTGTATGCCCTAGATCCAACAATTGGTATCAGAGCCAAGTTCCTCTGAAAGGAGCTTAACCGCTTAAGGAGATCCAGGATGTCGTCTTACAAGAAGGATAGTCCGAAGTTCGATGGAACCAACTTCACTCTTTGGAAAGGTCGCATGAAGTGTCACTTGGAATGTATGGGAAAAGCATACTTGGCTATGGTTTCAAAACCATATGTACCTCCACAAGGTGGTCCGACAACTCTGAATGAAATCACAGAAGCTGAAAACAATCTGCGGACCAAGGAAGCTCTTCTAAGCGCATTGAATGACTCAGATCTCTCGAATGTTATTGACCTACCAACTACATATGAGATCCTAACTAAACTGGAACTTCTGTATGAAGGAGATGAGTTTGTCAAAAGTGCAAGGTTGCAAAGTCTGAAAGGGAAATTTGAAAGATTGAAAATGAGAGATGATGAAAACATCACTACCTTTATGCCAAGAGTGAATGAGCTAGTATGTGGAATTAGAAATGCTGGTGGAACTCTAGATGAAAATGAGATTGTCTGCAAAATCCTAAGATCCCTTCCTGTTGCCTACAAAATCAAGGTTGCTGCCATTGATGAATTCAGAGCCCACACAACTGTCACAAGAGAACAACTGGCTGGCAAACTAGCTGTATTTGAAATGACTGAGTTTGGAGATGATCCTCCCAAGACTGAATCTGCTTTCAAAGCCAGTACCTATGTGAAAGGCAAACAGAGATTTGATCCGGGAGAAAACTCATCAAGGAAGATGTCATGGTATGATCAAGCAAGAAGAGACATGGAAGAAGAAGAAGCAGAAACAGCTCAACTTGAAGCCCTCATTGCAAAGAGACTGCCAAGAGGATCCGGTAAGTATGAAGGAAAACTACCCTTTAAGTGTTTCAACTACAATAAGATTGGTCATTTTGCTTCAAGATGTCCGGAAAGATCTGCAAGGTCTAATACTAACAGACAAAGGTTTCAAAAGAACTGCTATTATGTTCATGAAGAAGATGACAATGAAGGAGTAACAAATGATGAATTAGAACTAGAAAGCAAATCTGGAAATGAATGGGTGCTTATTGCCATCAAGGAAGAAGATTCAATATCCTCTGAATCTGTCAATCACAAGGTTGTGGAAAGAGCTTTGGCTGCTCAAGTGGAAGAAAAGGATGATTGGGTTATTGATAGTGGATGTTCTCACCATATGACTGGTGACAAGAATAAGTTCTTAGATTTGGAAAGGTATGAAGGAGGAATGGTAAAGTTTGGTGACAATTCTGCTGGCAGAATCAGAGGTAGGGGAACTATTTCCTTTGATGGAAAGAGCAAAATAGGTAATGTACTATATGTTGAAGGATTGAAGCACAATCTTCTCAGTGTTGGTCAGTTAGTGGACAAAGGCTATGATCTCCGGTTCAAGAATGGAAAATGCAGAATCTTTACAAGCTCCGGAACTGAAATTGCATCCGGTGCTCAAACAAAAGGTAATATCTTTCATCTGGTTGGTTCAAACAAAAGTTGTCTATTTGCTCAAGTTGATCAGAGTTGGTTATGGCATAGAAGAATGTGTCATGTGAATTTTGATAACATCATCAAGATAAGCAATATTCAGGCTGTAAGAGACCTTCCAAAATTGGTGAAACCTACAAATAGTTTGTGCAAAGAATGTCAGCTAGGTAAACAGAGCAGAGTCTCTTTCAAAAGCAAAGATCAGTCTTCTACCAAATTGTTGGAATTAGTACATACTGATCTCTGTGGTCCGACAAGAATCAAGAGTCTGCAAGGTGATAGATATTTCATGTTGTTAATTGATGATCATTCCCGGATGATGTGGGTTACCTTTCTAAAAGAAAAATCAGAAGCATTTGAGAAGTTAAAAATCTTCAAAGCTATGGTAGAGAATCAAACCGGATTGAAACTAAAGTGTCTAAGGTCTGATAGAGGTGGTGAATTTACATCTGGTGAGTTCATTGACTTTTGTGAGAAGCAGGGTATAAGGAGACAGTTGTATGCTCCTAGGACTCCACAGCAGAATGGAGTAGTTGAGAGAAAGAACCGGACCATCCCGGAAGCTACCAGGACAATGATGTTAGAAGCAAATGTTCCTCAGATGTTTTGGAAAGAAGCTATCAGCACTGCAGTCTACACTCTCAATCGAGTTCAAATCAGAAACAACACCGGTAAGACCCCCTATGAACTCTAGTTTGGCATCACTCCTACTGTGAAATATTTCAGAGTATTTGGTAGCAAGTGTTATATTAAAAGAGATGAAGATCTAGGAAAGTTTGATGCTAGAAGTGATGAAGGAATTTTCTTGGGTTACTCCACTCAAAGCAAAGCATATCGGTGTTACAATAAGAGATTGAGGAAGATGATAGAAAGCACCAATGTGAAAGTTGATGAAGGAATTGAGAAGCCTTCAAGATTTTATGAGTTTGATGAAGATGACCAAGACAGTGTTCAAGGAACTCAATCCTCTCCGGTGAGACAGAGTCAGCCTGATCCGGTAAATCAGGAAGAAGAGATAGGGTTGAATGAGCCTGATCAAGAAGCAGCAGTGCAGGATACTCCCAAAATTCCAAGGTATGTAAGACTGAACCACTCTGAAGATCAGATCATAGGTGTACAAACTAGAAGGAATGTTGCTCAAAATCAGGATGAATGTTGTCTGATTTCAAAGATTGAACCTAAAACAATAAATGAAGCCTGCAATGATGAAAACTGGACCAAAGCAATGGAAGATGAATTGATGCAAATTGAGAAAAATCATACTTGGGATCTTGTTCCCAGACCTAGAGACAGGAATGTAATTGGAACCAAGTGGGTCTTCCGGAACAAACTAAATGAAGCTGGTGAAGTAATCAGAAACAAAGCTAGATTGGTCTGCAAAGGGTACTCTCAAATAGAAGGAATTGACTTTGAAGAGACTTTTGCTCCGGTGGCAAGAATTGAAGCAGTCAGATTACTTCTTGCATTTGCTGCCTTCAAAGACTTCAAGGTATATCAGATGGATGTCAAGTCTGCTTTCCTAAATGGTGATCTGGAAGAAGAAGTTTACATTGAACAACCGGATGGATTTCAATTGTCTGATAATGATGATATGGTCTGCAAGTTAAAAAAAGCATTGTATGGACTAAAGCAAGCCCCAAGAGCATGGTATGAAAGGTTGGATAAGCATCTTGTGCAGATTGGATTCAACAAAGGTACTGCTGACAGTAACTTATATTTCAAAATTGATCATGAAAACATTTTGATTGTTGAAGTGTTTGTGGATGATATCATTTTTGGAGGAAGA
The DNA here is from genome assembly GCA_027924645.1 of Cunninghamia lanceolata. Lineage (NCBI taxonomy): Eukaryota > Viridiplantae > Streptophyta > Pinopsida > Cupressales > Cupressaceae > Cunninghamia > Cunninghamia lanceolata. The sequence continues at coordinate 5,143,200 of BSBN01000429.1, read as the reverse complement.
GATAGTATGTGCAAAACTTTTGCAAATCAGATGAAAAGTGAGTTTGAAATGTCTATGCTTGGTGAAATGAATTTCTTCTTGGGTCTGCAAATTACTCAAACAAAAGAAGGGATCTTCATTTCTCAGACCAAATATGTGAAAGAATTGTTAAGGAAATTTGGTATGGAAGACTCAAAGCCAATGAACACTCCTATGGCAACCGGATGTAAGTTAAGCAAAGATGATGATTCTCCAAAGGCAGATCAGACAAAGTATAGATCAATGATTGGTGGATTGTTGTATCTCACTCAGACTAGACCAGATATAATGCAGGCTGTTGGTCTTGTGGCAAGATTCCAGGCTAATCCTAGAGAATCTCATGTTATGGCAATCAAAAGAATTTTTAGGTACTTGAAAGGAACAGTTGAGTATGGTCTATGGTACCCTAGAGATCTGGATTTCTCTCTTCATGCTTACACAGATGCAGATTGGGCAGGAGATGTGGATGACCGGAAGAGCACTAGTGGTGGAGCATTCTTTTTGGGGAAGAGATTGGTTTCTTGGTTAAGCAAGAAACAAGATGCAATATCTCTGTCTACAACTGAAGCAGAATACATTGCAGCAGCAAGTAGTTGCACTCAAATCTTATGGATGAAGCAGATGCTAAAAGACATTAAAGTTGAATATGAGGAGCCTATCACAATTTTCTGTGATAATTCAAGTGCAATTAATATTTCTAAGAATCCGGTATTGCATTCTAAGACTAAGCACATATCTATCAAGTTTCACTTCTTGAGAGAACAAGTGAACAAGGAAGAAGTCAGATTGGAGTATGTTCCCTCCAAGGATCAGATTGCAGATATCTTTACTAAACCTCTTCCCAAGGACTCTTTTGAATATCTCCGCGAGAAGTTAGGGGTCATGGCCCCTCCGGTGATGAACTAGGATGCACTGATGTGCATCAGTCTGGTGGATATCACAGTCATATCTTGTGATCCGGATTGATGATGGGGAGCTGCAACTAAGGGGGAGCAGCTGGTATGATTCTGATGTATGAGAATTGCAAGTATGAGCCCTTTGCCATTGATGTCAAAGGGGGAGAGAAGACATGTGAAAAACAAGTGGTTGATGATCAAAGGGGGAGCAGTAAAGGAAGAGAAGACATGTGAAAAGTTGTTGTTGATAGGGGGAGCTGTGACAGAAAGGAGAAGTTCTTGTCTTGATGGTTTTTCACATCATATGTTGCCATCAATGACAAAGGGGGAGATTGTTGCAAGTATGAGGTGAGCCTGTGTTGTCATTGATGTCAACATACTCATATTGCATTGACAAGAAGGATTGGATGAGCTGTGTGCTGAGGACATTGAGAAAATTAGCCTCAGTCAGGAACAGTGAAGAACAGTGATGAGAAGAAGGCAAATGTATTGTATAGGTTGAGAACCGGAGGATGCGGATTAAAGGGTTTGTATATATGAGTCTTGAGATGCTTTAGTTAAGATTTCAGAGGTCCACATGAAGATCTGAAGGAGTTGTGGCTGTCGGTGTAGAACCGGTTCCGGCAAGTATCTAGAGGTGACAGAGGATCACAAAAAGGTCCGGTGAGGTCTGGAATTGTATTATCCTAATCTGTGGATTGGAAGGAGTGTTTGGGATGTCCTTGTGATGTGTCATCCTGATTTGTGTATGATTTGGAGGTCCGGAAGTACCTCTTGCATTATGACAGTGGCGACAGACTGTGTTCTTGAAGTTCCGGATGAGGAAGACAAGAGATTCCAGTAAGTAGAGGAAGTGCGGATGTATCCGGTCATTCAGGTAGGCTTGTGAAGGTTCTTTGATCATGTTTAGGTTGTGTTGTTGGTCCGCATTGATAGTAGAGCCCGGAATTGAAGTTATTCTTCCGGATGAAGTTCTTGCTCTGTTTAGTCGACTGGATGAGTTGTTCATCCTGCGAATGTTCTTGTGGTGGCCGACCGGATGTGTTATTCATCTTGCAGATACTCTTATGGTTGTTTGCCGACTTAGATGTTTGTTCCTAAGTCGATGTCTTGTATAAATAATGGTTTGTGAGTTCATTTCAGTGTGTGGCATAGTGAAGAGAAGTGCGAAAGGCAGAGCAGAAGTTTTTGGGCTTAAATGGAACTGATCCGGACATGGTAGAGATGTCAATCTCCAGTTCAAGACTGTGATTCTTATCACTTTGTAGACAGTGTGTCTCCTTGTAGGCAGTGGGCCTCTTTGTGAGTAGTGTGCTCGGGCAGTGAGCCCTAATTGGCATGTGCCATTCATTCTTCTTTATTCTTCTAATAGAGAATAATTCTTGGGTTAATCACCCCGTGGTTTTTCCCTTAACCGGGTTTTCCATGTCAAAATCTTGGTGTTCAATGTGTTGATGTTCATCTGCTCTGAGTTTATGCATTATGCTTTCATAGATGGTTAATTGATATGCTGTTAACTAACAAAGAACAATCAAGTGTTTAAAGTAAGAGTAAGTTTTATACAACTGATTCCCCCCCCTCTCAGTTGTATGCCCTAGATCCAACAGACTCCTAGGATGGATTTATGGAGATGAAGTCTATGGAACCAAGTGGGATTGAATGAATTTTGAATAGTCCTAATAGGCGTCATGGTTGAGTAAGAAGCAGGATTTAATGTTATTATCTACTGCAGATGCAGAGTACATTGCAACATCTTGCTGCACACAGGTGTTGTGGATGAAGTAGACATTGAAGCATATTAAAGTATCATATGATGAACCTATTCCTATTTTGTGTGATAATACAAGTGCTATCAACATTTCAAAGAAGCCGGTAATGCATTCAAGAACAAAACATATCTCTATTCGGTATCACTTTCTAAGAGAGAAGGTTGCAGAGAATGAGGTGAAATTGGAGTATGTGCCTACTAAGGATCAAGTTGTAGATATTTTTACAAAGGCTCTTCCTAAAGATACTTTTGAGTATCTCTAGCAGAAGTTAGGGGTTATTGCCCCTCCTTCTTTTAATTAGATGCATAAGTGTGTGTGCATCTATTTGGGAAGCATTTCATGATACATTCTTAGTCCTAGACTGATGTTGAAAGCTACCTCTTAGGGGGAGTAGGTAGTGGTTCTATTGGTTGGTACAGTTAGATAGAGCATATTTTATGCCCCTAAGGGGGAGAGTGTAGAAAAGTGAGAGCAATGGAGAGAGAGAGAGAGAGTAGGTGTGTGCTGGTGTTGCAAGTGTTACCATTAGATCAAAGGGGGAGAGCAAAAGAATTCAATGCAGAAGAGGAAAGTGTGAAGTATGCAAGAATGAGAGTTTGTTGCCCTTTGCCATTGATGTCAAAGGGGGAGAGAGAGTTAGAATGACTGAAAAACCATAGTGTAGGAAAGATTGCTAAAGAGTATGAAGAGTAAGAGATGCCCTAGTCAGGGGAAGTATTGCTAGTTGTAGAGTTGTTGTTGGTTGCTTTTGTTGTTGATGGTTTTTTAGAGTTGGTGTTGCCATCAATGATAAAGGGGGAGATTGTTGGAAGCTTGCTAGTGTTGTCATTGATGTCAACCCCTAACATTGGTGTTGTTGGAAGATAGTGTTGTACTAGTATTGTTATGTGTGTTTAATGTTGTTGATACAGATGGTTCACTTGGTTTCCAAGTGCTTTTGAGAAAATTTGAATAAAAGAGTGTGCAGTGTGACAAAGGTATGTTTAGTGTTGTGCTCTACATTTATTCATATGTAAATATATGCTTGTGTTGTTTGGAAGTAATGATTAGATGTGTTCATAGGTATGACATCCAGAGTTTTAGGATCTAGATCATGCAACAATAGAATATGTGTTTGACAGAGCGTTTGCATGTGAAGAAGGTTGTTTGGGAGAAAAGAGACTGCACAACATTTATCCGCATTGAGGTTGCCTGTCTTACGGATATGGGAACATGCTTATACTATTTATATCTACCTTCTTTTAAAGTTTCTAGTGTTGGGTTTCTCTACAAGTTCAGTTCTTGTGTTGGAATTTAGTGGTAGTGCATCTTGATGCACAAGATGAAGGCATTCTTTATTTCAAGTGGTTGCGGCATTATTGCAGAAGATTCTAATGATACTGGAATATTTTGGAAAGTTGTGGAGTGTTTCTTTGTGGTTTGCATGATGTTTTTTGATTTGGAGAGGCATGTATGTGGTTGCTTACAATGTTAGTTCAGGTTTGGCCAACGTGGCATGCTAGCGTTATTTGCGGAGGTACCTTGTGAATTTTTGATGTGATGAGTAGCATGGTGATATATATTTGGGTCCTAGTTAGCCCTTGGCATGGTCTACCTTCACTTCTTTCCACAACGGAAGTGTTTGGTGTTGACTTATTTTGGTGTTGCATGTTTAAGGTGCACATGTTTCATTAAGGCTGACCTAATTGAGATTGTTTTAGTTTGTGGATGGTATAAATGCAAGGTGAAATTTGAGTAGAGAGCGAGCCAAGGAAAAGATGTGAATATGATCAAGTGTGGTGAATTAAGTGTGAGCTTAAATGCTTATGACTTCCAGATGCAGTGAGATGAAGGTTGCGGATGGCATAAAGTTGCAATGGTGGATTTCTCCTATTGGCTTGAGATAGTGAATCTCTTTGTAATAGTCTTCTTCTATTCCTCTTTCTTCTAGATAGTGAGCTTCTCTTCTGGGTAGTAAGACCTTGGCAATGAGCCTACTTGTATTCGGTGTTTCTATTCATATATATGTGAGCTAATCCTCACCGTAGTTTTTCCCTTCTTGGGTTTTCCACATAAATCTGACGTTCTTATGTGTTTGATGTGTTTGCATTGATGTTTCATATGTTTACATTCTGCTAATGCATAATAAGATTTTGAAGGCTAATAAGGGTTGGAATAACATTGAGGATTTAATTTTTTAATGTATAACTAATTCACCCCTTCTCATTTGTCTTGTGCATCTAACACAATTATCTCTTAGCAAGTGACCAATGAGTCTTTTTCACACAACCATGCGAATATAATTTTTCAATTGTGTAATTTATTTTGATGTATATGCATTTATCTTTTTGTAATTTATTTCATTAAAACTATTATTTAAATTGATCAAAGGGTAAAGGGAAGATGACTAGAAGAGTCAAAATATTTTGTAGACATGAAAAATTGACCTATGATCAATTTCCTAAGTCCTCCCTTCACATGAAATTTAATTAATTTTAATTAATTAATTAAATTTCCATTTATCTTTAATCCACCCTTAATTTCCTAAAGTTTAATTAATTAATTAAATCTTTTACCATATCCCGTGAATAATAAATTAAAATTAATTTATTATTTACTAAACCTAAACTCCTTCCATAAATAATAAATTAAGATTAATAAACTTAATTTATTATTTACGGTTCAATAAACCAAAACCCATTATTTACCTACCATAATCCTAACCACCTTTTATTGTTCCAAAAATTCATTTAACCATTCAAACTATTTTTGAAACCGTCCCCAAACGTCATAAAAATCAACCTCATTTTCAATTATCACCCCTAGGTAAAATTCACACTGGAGTTATGTATCTATCTTCCAAGAAACCACATTGTACATTATTGGTAACATCTATTTAAATTTGCTTATTTCAATCTTAATCTTTCAAATGTGGCATTTGATATGATTTTAGGGTTTTGAAGTATTTGAATTTGTTTGATATTCATATTTTTATGCTAAACATTCTTCTCAAATTTTAGAAAATTTGAGGAACTGATAAATCTTATTAGTAAGAGACATTTCTTAGTAGTCATTCCTCCTTAACCCCTTTTATATCTTTTAGGGTATATTTCTACTATAAGAACTGATACCATAAACTGTTGTTGACATTTGTCTTGTTCTATCCATATTATGGACATCCCATGAGATGTAATGCCATCCATCAATACTCTACCCCTTGTTGAGTATGCTCTAGATTTATCTATTTCTCATACCAATTTATGTTCATTAGTTAATAGAGGAGGGGAGTGACGCCTCTAACTGAGAGTTTAGTTTTATCAATTGAGAGTTTTTCGAGGCCATGGAATCTAGACTCTTAGAGTGGGTGGCTTCTACTTGTGCAATCCATGGAAATACATTGACATTTTTTCAAGCACATTAACGTATCTTGTCTATGGTTCCACCATCCATCCATTATGTTTTGATAAATGACCACACCCTATTGTAGAGCTTCTAGTTTGGAACATAGAGAAAGGAGCCTACCAAAGGTTGTGGAATTCTACCTTACGCTTGCCAATTGCATTGATTGTGATGATGTTGACAAAATTTGTGGAGTTCATCCTTAAACCTACCAATTGCATTTTCTTGAAAGTTTCTTAAAGTTATTTGTGTGCATATCCTACCATCATTGCATTTTGTAGGAGACAATCCTTTGAGCCATATTGTCAAGTAGTTCACGTACCTTCTTCAATGTTTCTCTACAAAATATTTTTGATAAGTTAGCTTCAATGTAACATCTTTTACTGGTAGATTTATAGTCCTTTTTTAGTCACGACATTCCTATCTTAGAACTAAATCAGATTCATTAGAATATTTTGCATCTCAGATAGTGGGGGAGAAGAATTTATTAACTGTTGTTAACCTTAAATTGTTAGGAGAATGTATAAATTTAGATATTAAATTATTTCATTTACGGTTCAATTTTTATAAATTTAGATGAATTTGAACAAAATATCTAGGCACTATAATTTGAAAATGTCTTAGAGAAAAAGAATCAGCCTTCTATAAGGCACTTTTTTCCATGGTCAAGTACATCCCAAGTTGTAGCACCGAATGATCATAATTTTGATTTAACTAAAGACTTAATAATTTTTGGGGCACACTGAAGAGTGTGTTGATGAATATCAAACAAGAGAAAAAAAATATAAAAGAAAAAAAAAACTTGAAGTAAAATGAGAATTTTGTGAGAAATGGAAAGTTAAGTTTAAGTGGTTGAGATGTACAATATGTGAAGGAAAAAAGAAGTTATGAAATGCATATATTGTGAAACACATAATGCAGTTGGACCATAGGGAACAAGTAATGGTTGCACTAATTTGCAACATGACTCATTAGTTACTCATGTCAATTCAAACATCCATAAGATCTCACTAGATAAATGGACATGTGGGAATGAGAAGAAAGTAAAACCTATTACATAACATTTAGTAAATGTTGATGACATCAACAAGGAAAGAGTCATCACAACTATGAAATTAGTTTTTGGATGGTGCAAGAGGATTTACCCCTCTCAAAATATGAATCACTTTTCTCTCTTGAAATGACATTACAGTTACCAAACATGCTAAGGAATAAGGACTACAATTCATACACAAATCAAATGGTTGTAAATCAATTTCCTTTTTCTATATCTATGTATCTTGAAGAGGTACAAATTATTGCAATGTTAGATAGTCCTTTTTTCTCTTTGATGTTGGATGGAAGTATATATCACAGTTTAGAGAAGGATCTTATCGTCTATGCAACTTTTTTAGACTCGAAAGGGTTGGGGCAACCAATTTCACAGTTTTTAAAGGTCGTAAATTTTTGTGATGGAAAAGGGAAAATAATTTATGATGTAATCAATGTTCTAAAGGAAGAAAGGGGGATTTCAAATAAGCGCTTAATAGTTGTTTCCAAAAATGGTGTTTCATCCATGGTTGGTACTGAAAATGGGTTTGTTTCTTTTATGAAAATGGTGTCCCTAATCTTGTAGGTGTTCATTGTATTACTCATCATGAAGCTCTAGTTGCTAAAAGGAAATCTGCAACCATAATAGGTAATTTCTGCTAACCCAATGAGAGATAAATATGCAAACAAGTATTCATAAATCCATATGTAAAAGAATAGGAAAACATACCATCAAGATGACATAATATGTACCATGGGAAAATCCTCCATGAGGGAAAAACCTAGCCTCTAAAAGCATCCATGCCCATTGTATTATCTCATGAACAAATATTACAATACATAGCCTCCATGAATACCTAAATTGAATCATCAATCTCCCTAATTGCACTCCATGTGAAAAATCAAATGAGAATCATGTAACCACACATCCTAATCCATGCTTCCTCTCCTCACAAATGCAACCTAGGGTGAGTGCAGGATCATCATGGGCCAAACAATACCTAAGTGGCAATGAAAATGCTAAAAAACAAACTTAAACAACTTCACGTGAAAATTTGAATGGATTATCTACACAATTTGAAAAATATGTAAGAATAAAATTTGTAGAGAATTGAATGTAGTAGTTTATGGGCTACTTTTCTTTTGAAAAAAGTTAAATTTATTTGGTTAAAAATGAATATTTCAATGAAGTGCTACTAAAATTTTTGAAAAAAATAAAAAGTAGCTGTCCTTCCAGCCAATCTAAGTGTGATAATTTTTTTTTAATCTTTAAATATAAGTAAATGACATATGCCCATATGTGATGCATATTTTTTTGAATTTTTTTTCTAAGAAAATAATTAGTTATGAATTTTTTAAAAAATAAAAAAGTAATTTTCGAGCCAAACTATCTTGATAATAAAATATAGAATTCAATTTTTTTTAACCTATAGTCGTAGAAGCATAGAGTGTGATACATCTTACAGATTTGAAAAAGGTGAAACAATTTGAAAGTTAGGATGTTTTTGAATTAGTATGTCCATCAAGATTTCAGACATACTGTATGTAGAAAATTATAAATAATTATCTAACAATCTTATAATCAAGCATATCTTATATTTTTATAATGTTGACAACATATTGAATAAACCCTTTTTGTTTCATCAAATTTAGATAAAAAATTTCATCAACATGAAGGGTGAAGTCACAAAAAAAGGGTGAAACCTCTAAACACATTGGAGCAGAGGAAAAGTCAAGCTTGACACTCCCAAGCCTAAACCCAAGGCATTCCTAAGGAAAAAAACTTTTCTGTAGAGGTAATGGATCCATTAATAATGGATATCCGTTACATTTCCTAGATAACTGTTAGCCGCTAGCATTAATGGATTTCAGCCTTTGGGTAACAAATATCCATTCCTAATAATGGATATCTATTATTAGGAATGAATATCCATTAACAGGATACCTGTTAGCCACTTACATTGAAGGATTTCAGCCTTTGGGTAATGGATATCCATTCCTAATAATGTATATCTCTTATTAGGAACAAATATCCATTATTAGGAACTGATATCTGTTACCTAAAAGCCCCCCAAAAAATAAAAGAAATTTGTTGGGCTTAACAATAACCCTCACAAACCTCCTTCTCTTAGTAAATCCATGATATTTGTGTATTACAAACAAAATCATACTTTTCTACACTCTCGGGCATAAAATTTGATTGTTTCAATCATTACAGTGATAGTTTTTATTCTTCTAATGGGAAGCGATAGTCGTCATAAAGAAAAAAGGAGGAAACTTCAATTGGAGGAAATTGAAACAATTGGGGAAAAAATAGAGCAAGGAAGAGGATTTGAAGACAAGTTTTAGTGGATACTCATGAAGGTGAAGGTTCATCTTTACCCTCAAATGACATGCAAATTAAAGTTTTTAATGTTGAATATAATGAAATGTTTGATAAGAATGAAATTGAGCATGATATTACAAATGAACATGTTGCAAAATGTTACAAAACACCTATTGATAAGAGTAATATCATGGACAAAGAAGTAAAAGAATGTTAACATATACTTGAAGATTATGGATATGAACCACATGATATTGAAATTGCACTCCATAATATAATTTTTCAAAACATTGATGAGATTGTTAACATAGATGAAACAATGAAAATCAATGTATCTCTAAATTACATAAGAAAAGAGGACCTTTGTTAAGAAGAAAATGAAATCCAACATCCATAATTTTTTTAATGAGCTTGATGAAATTGTAAAACATCCAAGAACCCCAAAATGGTCTTGAAATTGATGAGAACATAATGGAAAAACTTGAAGGCAAGAGGTCTTCATGAATGGTTTGATTGTAGGCTTTAAAAAATTTCAATGAATAATTTGAAAATAAAACATTAACCAAACAATGCCAACATTTTGTACAATTATTAAAGATGTACAAAATGTGACCTTTACTAGTGTAATTGCACAAAGATGGGGGACCAAAAGAAAGTATTAAGATGCCACTTTTATTCTGAAATCAAGAAAGACTGATGTTGGATGAGACATTGAAGATAGTTACACTCAAAATTTGAAGATATAACAAAAACAAGAGTCATAGTGATCTAAATCTAGTTTCTAAACTACTATTTTTTTTCAAAAATGGTTGAGATTAAGGGGGAGCACACAAATTGGTCCTACTTTTTGAAAAAAACATAACATAGCGTCTGGTGTGCTCCCCCTAAAATGTTAACTTTTTTTTAGTATTTCAAAAATTACTTCAGTGAGAAATTAGCTAACACCATGTAGTTTATCCCTGATTTTTCTGATTTTTTTTCATGAATAATTAATTTTTTACTAATTTTCAAAGTGGACGCATCCTAAAAAATAGAAAATTGAGCATGCCCCCACCCCAATAACTAATTGAAAATCAAAATTTCTTTTTGAATATGTGTGAAAAAGAAAACTAGGACATACAAAGAGGGATGAAGATATAAATTGGGAGGATGAAATGGAAACAAGATAAAACTAAATTTTATTGGATGGGAAGAATGATGAGAGGAGAGGTGGAAAATAGTACAATAGGGAAAATTTGGTGGGATCTAAAGGGAAATTGGAAACAAAAAGGAAAACAAGGGGAGAGAGAGAGAGAGAGAGAGAGAGAGAGAGAGAGAGAGAGAGAGAGAGAGAGAGAGAGAGGCATTATTTAGGTTTTATGAGTTAAGGGTTTAGGGGAATTATTTAGGGTTTAGGGTTTAGGGGCACTATTTAGGGTTTATGAGTTTAGGGTTGCTAAGTTTAGGGTTTAGGGGAATTATTCAGGGTTCAGGGGTTTATTGTTGCTTGGGTTTAGGGTTTAGAGAGAGATAGAGAGAGGGGATTGATAGATATTGGAAGCGATATATGAGACAGAGGGGAGAGATAGGGAGAGAGATTGAGAGGTAGAGGGAAGATAGAGATAGGGAGATAGGGGAGAGATAGGGAGATAGAGTTTTAGGGTTACTTGGGTTTAGGGGTTAGGGGTTAGGGTTTAGGGTTTAGGGGTTAGAGGTTAAGGTTTAGAGGTTTAGGGTAATGTAGGGTTTAGAGAGAGAGAGAGAGAGGACCAATAGGGAGATATAGAGGAGAATGAGGGGAGAGATAGGGAGAGAGAGAGTGAGTGACATGGCTAGAGACATAGGGAGAGAGATTGAGAGGCAAAGGGATGTTAGAGACATGGAGATAGGGGAGAGATAGGGAAATAGAGGTTTACGGTTGCTCAAGTTTAGAGTTTATAGGTTAGGGCTTAAGGTTTAGGGTCATTATTTAGGGTTTAGGGGTTAGGGGTTAAGGTCTAGAGGTATAGGGTTTAGGGTTTAGAGAGAGAGGACTGATAGGGAGATATAGAGGAGACTGAGGGGAAGGATAGGGAGATAGAGAGTGAGGGACATGGCCAAAGACATAGGTAGAGAGATTGAGAGGTAGAGGGACGATAGAGATAGGGAGATAGGGCAGACATAGGGAGATAGAGGTTTAGGGTTGATTGGGTTTAGGGTTTATGGGTTTAGGATTTCTTGGGATTAGGGTCATTATTTAGGGTATAGGATTTAGAGAGAGATAGGACTGATAGAGAAATATAGAGGAGACTGATGGGAGAGATAGGGAGATAGAGAGTGAGGGACATGGACAGAGACATAGGGAGAGAGATTGAGAGGTAGAGGGATGATAGAGACATGGAGATAGGGGAGAGATAGGTTTAGGGTTGCTTAGGTTTAGGGTTTAAGCATTTGGGGTTTAGGGTTTAGGTGTTTAGGGTTGCTCAAGTTTAGGGTTTAGGGGTTAGGGTTAAGTTTAGTGGCATTATTTAGGGTCTAGGGTTTATGGTTTAGGAGTTAGGGGTTAAGGTCTAGAGGTATAGGTTTTAGGGTTCAGAGAGAGAGAGCCAATAGGGAGATAAAGAGTGAGGGACATGGTCAAAGACATAGGGAGAGAGATTGAGCTTGGTAGAGGTACAATAGAGATAGAGATAGAGAGATAGAGGTTTAGGGTTTAGGGGCATTATTTATGGTTTAGGGTTTCTCAGGTTTAGGGTCACATGTCAAAAGTAGTCTCTCTATCCTAATCTCTCTCCCTCCCCTATTTAAACACTTAAAATACTAAAAACACTTCAAACACTTATAAGTTTCCATGCATGAAAACACAAAATTTTCATGCTTTTCAAAACATGCTCATGTTATAATGTGAGCACGTTTTATTGAAGCAAAAAAAAAGACAAAAAGCATGTGGGATCCATGATTTAGACCCCACATGCCTATTATTCCCTACTTTTTATGCATTCTATCAGACAAGAAAACACTTTTTCATGGGTTTTGACATTTTAAGAATCACTGTTTTATTAATCCACTACCTTTTTTGGGCTTTTCAACATAGAAGCAGCAAATTGCATGTTTTTGGACAAAATTTGATTATTTAAACTAAAAGCTTCATGTTCCATATTGTTTCAATGCTAATTTTCATGTATTTAGGTTGAATTTGATGATATATGTTTGTTTTTTCATAAATTTCACTTAGAGTTATATAGAATTCAATATTGAATACGAAGGAACTTGCCAAAAAGATCAAATTTTTGAGGATTTTGAAGTCAAATTTTGGAGGATTGGGTAACTCAAATCCCAAAATCTAAGGTATGTTCTTTATGTATTCATTTACTTCACTTTATGTTCTTTAGAACACTCACAATCACTAAAAGTGGAACTATCTAAGTTTAAAAACTCATCATTATGTGTATTAATAGAGCTAGAATCATTAAAATATGATATATACATGGATTTGTTGTATCTTGATTAGCTAACCCTAAATACTTTTAAACATTGTCAAAATTGTAAGTAAACATCCCTAATTCTTCTTCTTGTCAATGTGAAAGTGAACCATGACCTTGAGAAACAACATCATGACATTCAAGACTCTTTTTTACTCTCTCAATTTGAACTATGTCATTGATAACTCCCTATAACAAAGTATTATCATCATTATCTCTAATGTAACCAGTTGTATCAACATAAAATATGTGCTATTAATGCTAAAAATCTGATATAATTGGTCCTCATTTAGTAATGAGTTGCCACTATCATCCTCTTGGCCATTTACCTCTAAAAAATTATTTTGATTTTCATTTATTGGACCTATACTAGATAAGTTCTTTGTTGTTTGAGTACCCTCTAAATTTTTTTGACTGCCATCTCTAGGTTTCTCCAAGAAATCAAACTGGTTAAGCTACAATAAACTCTATATTTTAGTCTTTTTGTCATCATAAAACTCAATCAAAATATCAACAATAACTCTATCATCATAATTAGCCTTGAAATTACTCCTTTCTTGATGATTTCACCCCTTGGCTATCTTGAATAGCTAATTCAAACTATAAATGATGCTCTTTGTGTTCACCATGATTTTCTTCAAGTCTTGCATCATAAAGCTAGTTTCTAATGTTAGTTATTATTTTGTCTCTTAACATTGCAAACATATATATTGAAGTAAAGGAGTCTTGAATAGTGTCTTACCACTTAGACCAATTGTCACATCATTACTAGTCAAACCAAGGATATTCTCCTAATTTTTGAAGATTGCACCATTGTCAACTCATGCTCATCATTGGGACTAGGTGTGCCATCATACTCAATGTCTTCTTTACTTATTTGAATTCATTGATTGTGATAATTCAAAACTTTTAGTCCTTATAATGATAATATACTTAGCTTGTTTGTCATAACAATCATCATGCTGATTATTCATTATGCTTCTAACATCATCATTGTGTTTCTTGTCATGAAATCCACTAGTTTTTTCTTCATTACCTTTGTGATCATTACTCCCATGACCTTGATTGACAATAGCTTGCTGATTTGAGATGACTTCATAATTGTCTTCATGAGCTACTCTAACTTATTTACCACCTACAATATAAGAATTTGGCCTGTCCTAACATGCTAGTAGGTCTAGTTTTACCTTGTGAGTCTCCATTTGGAATGGTTGGTCCATCACAATGTGCTTGTCATAACTCTCCATAATGCTAGTGACTTATTGTATCTTGTCTTGAGTAGGTGTATCCATGGGAGGTTAAGAAAGCATGTTTGAGAAGATATGTTAAGAAAATGTGAAATTAACTTAGAGATTGTGCCTACCACCCTAGGAAACTTTAAATTTTTAGATTCATAATTAGTTAGTATTTTGTCTCTTAAAATTTCTTTGGACATATCTATTGAAGGAAAGGAGTCTTGGTTAGTGTCTTACCACTTAGACCAATTGTCACATCATTGCTAGTCAAACCAAGGATATTCTCCTAATTTTTGAAGATTGCACCATTGTCAACTCATGCTCATCATTGGGACTAGGTGTGCCATCATAGTCAATGTCTTCTTTACTAATTTGTATTCATTGATTGTGATAATTTAACACTTTCAGTCTTTATAATGGTAATATACTTAGCTTGTTTGTCATAACAATCATAATGTTGATTATTCATTATGCTTCTAACATCATCATTGAGTTCATTGTCATGAAATCTATTAGTTTTTTCTTCATTACCTTTGTGATCATTACTCCCATGACCTTTATTGACAACAGATTGCTGATTTGAGATGACTTCATACTTGTCTTCATGAGCTATTCTAACTAATTTACCACCTACAATATAAGAATTTGGGTTGTTCTAACATGCTGGTAGGTCTAGTTTTACCTTGTAAGTCTCCATTTGGAATGGTTGGTCCAGCACAATGTGCTTGTCATAACTCTCCTTAGTTCTAGTAACTTCTTGTATCCTGTCTTGAGTAGATGTATCCATGGGAGGTTAAGAAAGTGTGTTTGAGAAGATAGGTTAAGAAAATGTGAAATTAACCTAGAGATTGTGTGTACCACCTTAGGAAACTTTAAAATTTCTGATTTATAATTAGTTAGTATTTTATCTCTTAAAATTTGTTTGGACATATCTATTGAAGGCAAGGAGTCTTGATTAGTGTCTTACCACATAGACGAATTGTCATATCATTGCTACTCAAACCAAGGATATTCTCCTAACTTTTAAAGATTGCACCATAGTTAGGATTATGTAAAAGAGATAAAACTTTAAGAGTTTGATCATGGTAGAATATGAGATCAACAATCAACATGTGCTCATCTATGTCATTAAGAACATCTAGGCCTAGACTGTCATTACACATTTCACTTCTAATCTTTAAATCATTTCAAAATCAACAAGTTTGGAATCATTTATTAGACAAACCTAGTCATAAAATCCCTCTTCATTTCCACTCTCAATAGTGACATATAAACTATTCAACTCATCCTCATCATTGGGACTAGGTGTTCCATCATACTCAATGATGAGTGTCAAGTAGCACTTAGAATAATACACCCTTTTTACCTCTCTTTTCCACCCTTTTATCCTATTGTCCTGGTAATTGCACCATAGTAGACTGATAAGATTCATTTTAATTACATTAATGAGAGAGGAATTGCCAAAGGTCATGATTTTTTATTGGACTAATGTGTAGAAAACTAATGAAAATGTGCAGATTATTCTCTCTTTTTGCATCTACAGGTGCAGTTGTATGGGCAAAGGCAATTTTAAGCATCTCCGAAGATGGTCCTAGAAATCTCCAGAGATGACATGAATGATACTACACCAAACTCCAATGTTTTCCTAATATGTTGGAGGTATTTTGAAGCAGGGGAGCCAAGGGTGGATCATCTTCAGAGCCACACAAGAGTCAGGGCTACATCTCTGGAGCTCCTGGTGATAACACATCTCCGGAGCTCCTTGGCGACAGTGCAGAGTCTCTGGCACCACTATTAGTCTGCACCTTCAGAGGCAACTGAAGTGCTCCAGAGATTACTCATCCAACACCAGAATGATTAGGCGAAGACTCTAGTTGACTGTTAGGGGTCTAATTCCTCTTTTATTGATTTTGCATGAGTTCCTAAAGACTTATTAAATACCTATATTTCAGGGCCTCGCTGCCCAATTGTTATTCAAGTTAAGACTCCAGATTTAGTGGGACTATTGTACCACTAAAATCTATTTCAGTTGCATGATTTTACTCTGCAGTTAAATAGTTGTTAAAATAAGAGATTAATGATATCTCATAGATAAACTGATAGTTAGAATAGATTAATATCTCATCGCTTGATTTGATATTGTGTATACGAAAAAATTGGATAAAATGAAAAATGATAAAACAATACAAATGCATTGCCTAATCCAAATCTTTAATACCTTGAATAGATGCAAATGATGGATGCAATACAAGATGAATTGATCGATTGATTTGATATGTTGGTTGCTCAATTCAGCAGCATAACTCTAGGATGAAGATGATAGATTGAAGATGATAGATGAAAGATGATGGATGATAGATTGTAGAGAAATTTTGGCAGCATGAGGATGCAAGAAAGGTGGATTCCTCAAATGGCTTGTAGATGGGTTGACTTATAGGCAAGGATTGATTCAAATTGATGGTTGAGATTAAAAGGCTAATTGATTAGTTATTCCCACTCTTCAAGGGAGTTATAGTCATTTGACAAGTGTAAGGAGGAGGATAAGGCTCATATGTGATTGTGTACACAAATAGCTTTATTTAATAAGTTTATGTGTGATAGTGTACACAAAAAGGATATTAAATGAAAGTTCTACTACCACAAATGATTGGAATGAGAGGTGGACAAGTGTTGGAATGTGGTGAAAGGTGAGGACCTAATTCAAATATTTTATTTGAATTAGTTGGGATATGAGTTGGAAAATTAATTAAATAAATAAGATTTATTTAATTAATTGGATAGTGGGATTATGAATGTGAAATTAATTAAATAAATAAAATTTATTTAATTAATTGGCTAATGGATTAAGGTGAATTAAGAGTGAGATTAGGACAAAATGCTACATGATGTCTAAATAATGTATTGACTAGGTGTTGCAAGACATGGACAAATTTGGGGATAATTTTGGGTGACTACAGATATATATAAAAGGTAGAAGCAGAAAAGAAATGAAGATGATTGATATTAGATTATTGTAATCTTCATTTTGTTCTAGATTTGACATACTTTTTTAATACAAGTATACTGATGGAATTGGACTGAAGAAAGATTGTGTTATTATATTTCTTTACTGAGTTTTTGCCTTAGTCTTCAGTCCTAAAGGAGAGGAGCAAGGTCCCACTCTCGCCATCAAGACAGGAGGCTAGTATTTATTTGTTTCATTGTCTAGTTTTATATTCTATTAGGAAGATAGTTTATTGCTTTCATAAAGATAGCTTTTTTTTATATAGTTGTTTCCAGTAAATGCATAATTTTAGTTGTATGGATTAGAATAGGTCAATTTTAGCAATTTACTGTTTTAGCTTTCTTTTTAGTATTTTCAGAACTTCCTTTCACAACAAATAGATTAGTAGTGCCAATATTTGAAGCAATTAGATCAATAGAAGTAGTTAGTGGACTGGTAACCATGGAACCCCTTATTGTAGATAGCTTAGGACACAACCCTAGATTTGACACATGAAAATATGATTAAATGCCAAGGTACAATGACCCTTGTCATTTTTGGCACCATTGCCAGGGATTCTTGTGTTAATAAGGAAACTGAGTTAACAGTCCTTTTTAGGTTAAATTGAATCTGTATGCTTAGACCTAGGGATTTGAAAGGTAGATACATAAAATAGACACCCTAGCAGCAAACTATAGAATAAAGCAGTAGGGTGGCACAAGATCTTGTTGAAGAGGAACACTTAGAACCTACCTTTGAAGCTACATCCCAACCCGACATTCCCTCAAATCCTCAAAGTCCTTCACTCTCAAAGTATATCCAAGAATTACAAGAAAGATACTAGGAAAATCCTTTACCATAATCTACTTTCTTAGAACACCACACTGAATCTCAAAGAGAAAAAGCATCAAACATGGATGATAATCATAAAGAAGAGGATAATCAAGCTCCCAGAACCTTCTCATACCCTATTGTCCTTGCTTGTGGAGATAATGTTCCTATGAAGAATATCTCACCTGCAAACCTGCCAAACTTTAGGGGAGATTCTTCTGAAGACCTAGATCAATTTTTTTGAGTTTAAATTTTTATGCCAAACCTATGACTATGGATTAGATAATCAAAAACTCAAACTTTTCCTGTCAACCTTGAAAGATTCTGGAATGAGGTGGTTCATGGGATTAACCCTAGGCTCCATTCACTCTTGGGATCAAATGGAAGCTGAATTCCTGGGCAAGTATCAAGATTACTGTAGGTTCAGTGATAAAAGAGGAACTATTCAAAATTAAACAAAGAGAGGACAAGAGCTTAGAGGACTATCTAGATAGGTTCAACTTCACCTTGAGGAGATATGGTCATCCTATGGCTGACCCCTTGATCAGGACACTGTTTGTAAAAGGATTAGATAGAGAATCAAGACATACACTAGATTTAATGGGGAGAGAGAACATTAACAAAATGGATATGCCTACTATAGAAGAACTTTGTAGAAACTACTCTAGAACCCAAGATGGAGTGAGAACGCCTAGATCCTTTAAAGGAAAGAATGAGATAAGAGAGTTAATGGAAGAGTTTGCAAATCTTAAGATAGATATTCTGGTTCAACTAAATACCACATTAGATGGGATTTAGGAAAAGACTAAAACAACTAAACAAAGTAGAACAGATGAACCTCTCTCCATATATTGTCCTAGATGTAGGAATAAACACCTGTTGAGAGAATGCCCTTTAGATAAATTAGAAATTTGTCAGATCTATGATAGGGAACACCCTACTAGTTAGTGTGATCAGCTTCTAACCTTAAAAAGGATAACTTAAAAGAATGCCATAATAGAGGAGTTGAATTATGTAGGACAAAAATAGATTGGCAATTTCCCTTATAATCAGTACCCAAATCAAGCTTCCTATAGGGGTCCTTCAAATTGGGGACACAATCAATCGAATCCAATGTGGTAGGGGCCTTAGAATATCCCCCCTTGGGAACCATAGGATTGGTCAAATCAGCAATGGAAAAATTAGCATTAGCAAAACCAGACTTGGGGAAATCAACAATGGCCACAACAATTCCCACAACAGTTAGGATCACAAAACATGCAGCCTCATTGGGGTCCTCAACAAGGTTATAATCAACAATACCAAGGACAAGAAAGATGTTTCCAACCTCAGAAATAAGCACTACTAACTGATCCCCCTAACACACATGGATAGTCACAAAATGAGCCAGTTAGCCATCCACCTTTACCAGCCCAACCTGTCCAGAAAATAAATAGGGTGTAGTTGTTTACATGATAGAGCAAGAAAATATGGCTGGTATCAATGCTATTTATCTCAATAACCTCTATCTACATTCTAGGAAAGCACTTCCAAGACCATCTCCCCCACTTATAGTTGAAGTAACCAATAATGTGGAACCTAAAAATGCATCCACTCAACCTTAGGAGGAGATTACTATTGAAACTATGCTAGAAAAACAATCCTTAGGTAACTCTGGAGTTCCTCCTAAATGAATAGCTTCAGAGAACACCTCTAGAGCCACTTCTTTGAAGAACTCTAGCATTGCTCCAGAGATAGAAAAACCAACACCTTACCCAAAATGGTTCAAACAACATGTCCCTCAGAAAACTATCCAACAAAAATAAGACCAACCTACCATGGGATTAGATCATCTATAAGAAATCAAACAATTGAATATTGAAATTCCACTCATACAAGCAATTAGGGATGTGTCTGAACTGAACCAATTCATCAAACAACATTGTGTTAAGACTCAGGGTAGAAAGAAAAACTTCCCTACCACTATTTAGGTGGAAGGGAAAGTAGTAGACCTCCTGATGGGAGAGATGCTCCTCCCAAAATATGGAGACCCTGGGAACCCTATCATAACAGTTTATATTTCAAAGGTATAAATATCTAATTTTTTGGTTAATTTGGGAGCAGCAATAAATGTAATGGCGGTGCATACCCTAGACAAATTAGCTCTGACAGGTGTCCAGACCATATCCATAATCCTCTAACTGGTTGACCAGTCAACAACTATTCTAAAAGGGGTGTTAACTGTTGTTATATGGAGCCTAATCAGACTTGGAGGTTAAATTTACCCCACTTTTATCAACATAGTTTCCCCCCAAATTATTTAATGGAGTCAAGGGGTAGCACCCCTTGCAGGGTCTAGGGGTAGTGCCCCTGGCGTGCTCCCTGTTGCGATACACGGCGGGGTCAAGGGGTAGCGTCCTTGCGGGGGCTAGGGGGCAGCGCCCCTGAAACCTCCAATGATTTATTATTATTATTTTATTAAGGCATCATGAGTTATTTTTCTATTGGCTGACATAAAAAACCCTATTTTTGTAACCAACATAAGGCTTCATAAAAGCAGCTAAGGGTTAGGGTTTCTGTTGATGTATTGTAGCATTTTACAGTGGTATTGAGTTGTAAGGATTATTGGTTGAAATTGGATTGATTTACTGGATAATAATATTGGACTCTCTGTTGGTGGATGTATCCCAGGTTTGGGTGAACCATGTTAAAACTTGTCTCTTGCTATTATTATTTCTGTGTATTTCCATTCCTTTGTTTAATCTTTATTTGCATTTAATTGATATCTTCTACATGTAATCCCTAACATTAACTGATGTCCTAGTCATGGCAGAATCATGGAAATTTCTAGTAGACTTTATGATATTAGAACCCAGAAACCAATGAAATGCTTAACCCTTGATCTTGGGAAGACCATGGCTGGCTACATCAACAACATCTATTGATTGTCAAACAGGAGATATGGTCATTTCTAATGGGAAATATTTGAATAATATCCCTTTATACCCTCCAATTAAACCATCCATACATTACTCAGGAAAAGTGTGGGTAGATGAGCCTAAAAACATGGGAAATAGTGCCTCAATAGCTATGGTTATCATCAAGGAACATTTGGGTGAATTAGAAGAATAAATCAACTATGATACAATATAAGACATCACCCACATTCTTATTGACAAGGATATAATGGAATTAACCCAAGATTCAAAAAGCGAATTCCTCACTATTGCCCATTATACCCTTGTGGAGAAACCTTTTATAGAGACTTGGCCACATTTCATATGCTACTCCCATATCCTTGTCCTCTTAATACTATGACTCTAGGATATGAAGTAGGGATATCTATGGATGAGATTAGAAAATAGGTCATGATTTTACCTGGGAAAACATTAAACATCAACACCCAGTTAGCAAGAAAGCAGGAAGAAGCACTACTCAATCTTTTGGTCTCCTATTCAATAACTTTTTCTTAGGAATACCAAGATATGAAAGGAATTCCTCCTAAGATCTGTACTCATCATATATACACTGAAGATGTCAAACTTGTCAGACAGCCCCAGAGGAGACTAAATCGTGCCTTGAAAGATATTGTTAAGATTGAGATAGAGAAATTGCTACAAGCAGGGTTCATATATCCTATCTCAAACATCAGTGGGTCTCAACCCTAGTCATAGTACCTAAAAAAATGGGAAGTGGAGAGTGTGTATTGACTATAGAGAACTAAAAAAGGCCACAAAGAAGGATTATTTTCCCTTACCATTCATTGACCAAGTGTTGGACAACCTTGTAGGGAAAAAGTACTTCTCATTCCTAGATGGGTTTAGTGGGTATAGCCAAATTCAAATAGCACCTTAGGACCAAGACAAGACAACCTTTACTTGTTCTTGGGGAACCTTTGCATATAGAGTTCTTCCATTTGGACTATGTAACACTCCAACTACATTTCAGAGGGTTGTTTTAGCCATTTTTGTTGAATTGTCTAATAAGTGTGTGTAAGTCTATATGGATGACTTTAATGAGTATGGAGACACCTTTGAGGAAGCTCTCACAAACCTAAATAAGGTGCTACAATGTTATGAAAAAAACCAACTGCCAATAAGCCATGAAAAATGCTTTATGATGGTAGAGGAAGGAATTGTACTTGGACATCACATCTCAGTAAAAGGGATCAAGGTGGATTAGAATAAAATCAAAGTGATAAAATAGTTACCCTCACCTAAAAATCAAACAGATGTTAGAAGTTTTCTATGCCATGCAAGCTACTACATGAGATTTATAGAGAATTTCTGTAGACTAGTTGCTCCTATGTTTTCCCTGCTTACCAAAGATACTGACTTCTCATGGATAGAGGACTGCCAATCAGCATTTGAAACCATTAAAGAGAAACTATCACACCTAATTTGAGAGGACCCAACTGGACTTCTCCATTTCACATACAAACTGATGCCTCAAATGAATCCATTGGGGCAGTCCTAGGATAGAAAAAAGAGGGAGAAGGTATGCATGATATCTACTACATCAGTAAAAACCTTACTCTAATAGAAAAAACTATACCACAACCGAAAAGGAATTCATGGCAGTCATATATGCTATAAACAAATTTAGGCAATATATCACATGATACAAAATATTTGTGCATACTAATCATGCAACTATCAAATACTTAATGAAAAAACCTATAGTGGGGTCAAGGATAATTAGATGGTTGTTACTATTGCAGGAATTTGACATTACCATAGTTGACAATCGAGGAAAATTTAATTTGGTTGCCGACTTTTTGTCAAAGTTGCATATAGGTGGAGAAAACCACCCAATGGAGGACAAATTGCCAGATGAACATCTTTTTGTTGTCTCCTTTACTACACATTGGGTTACAGACATAGCTAATTTCTTAGCTACAGGCTTGTTTCCATCTTATTTCACCTCAAAACAAAAGAAGTGATTTGTAAAAGAAAGCTTATCTTACAAATGGTTAAATGGTTTACGATTTAATTGTGGTCCCGACTTCATTTTACACAGTGCTTGAGAGCTAGTGAAATTTTTGATGTCTTAAGGGCATGTCATGATGAACCCCTTGGTGGGCATTATTCCTCACAAAGAACCATTCACAAAATTCTAGGAGCTGGTTATTACTAGCCATCTCGTCATAAGGACACCAAGAGGTATGTGTAGTAGTGTGATAAGGGTCAAAGGGTGGGTCAACCAACCTTTACCCATGAAATGTCACTTCACCCTCAGGTAGTGTTGGAACCATTTGAGCAATGGGGTCTAGACTTTGTGGGACCAATTTCTCCACCATCTTTAGGCAAAGTATACACTTTGGTCTACAAAAACTATGTAACTAAATGGGTAGAGGTGTAGGCATTATAGTTTGTAAGGGAAGAAAAAGTTTTTGATTTTCTCTATAATAGAATCTTCTTAAAGTTTGGAGCTCTGAGATCCATAGTTTCATACAGAGGACTACAATTCACTTCTCAAGTAATTCAAGCTTTCCCATACCTATACCAAGTTAAACATAGAAAGTCTTCACCTTACCACCCCCAAGCTAATGGGAAGGTGAAAGTGACTAATAGGGAGCTAAAAAATATCCTAACAAGAATAGTGGCTATGAATAGAAAGGATTGGGCTAGCAAGTTACCTAAAGCAGTTTGGGCCTACAATACCACCTGGAAGTCCACAACCAAGTTCACACCATATGAATAGATTTATGGAAATAAACCCATTTTGTCCATAGAATTTGAATTGCAAACACTAAATACCTCATTAGATATTGGCATACTATTATCTATACCACAATAGAACATAATTCTTCAACTCAATGAGCTGGATGAAATCCAGACATAAGCCATACAACAAACAAAACTTGTTCAAGATCAGAGAAAATAGTGGCATGATCAACACATCAAGAAGAGAACATTTTAGCAAGGAGATTGGGTTCTCCTATATGATTCTAAGTTTAAGGAGTTCAAAGGAAAGTTACAAACTCACTAGATGGGCCCTTATCAAAGCAGGGAAGTGTTAGTTGCCGTTGCACCAAAAGAGCGACCTTTTAATGCCTGATACAACCACTTGACTTAACAAGCATGGGAGGCGGTTAAGCCCTTGTCACAAACCACCGTAACGCAACACTGAACAAGAAGACCAAGGGCCACACCTTGCAACAACCCCCCCAATGCAAGCGCGGGGTTTGAACCCGTGACCTCAGCTCTGATACCAATTGTTAGACTTAGGGCACACAACTGAGAGGGGGGTGAATTAGTTGTGCAAAACTTTCTCTAATTTACACACTTAAATCCTCTTAGTGATTAGCAATATATTAAACATGAAACATAATGCGTTCAAATCAAAAGCAAAAACTCATCAAATACATAAGACACCAAGATTTTGACGTGGAAAACCCGGTTAAGGGAAAAACCACGGCGTGATTAACCCAAGAATGTATTCTCTATTAGAAGAATAGAAAGAACGAAATGGCACATGCCAATTAGGGCTCACTACCTGGGCACACTGCTCATAAGAGGCTCACTACCTACAAGAGACACACTATCTACAAGAAATAACTATCACATACATGAACTAGAGAATAGCATCTTCACCATGCTTGAATCAGTTCCATTAAGCTCAATACTTCTTTGCCTTTCACTCTCCTCTTCGCTACCACACTCTCATCTCCACACCAAAAGCCAATTCAAACTGACTTCACAATCCCTTATTTATACAAGGCATCAACTTAGGAATGATCATCTAAGTCAGAAAACATTCATAAGATCATCTGACAGATGTATAACTCATCCGGTCGGCCTGTCTCAAGAAGAACACCATCATACAGAAGTTACTCTTCAATTGTGAGCTCCAAATTCAATGCGGACCACCAACATGAATTGGACATGATCCAAAGACCTCTACAAGCCTGCCTGAATCACCAAGAACATCCACACTTCTTCTACTTACTGAAATCCTTCTCTCCTTCATCTAGAACCTCAAGAACACAGTCTGTCATAACTGTCACAAAGGAATAGATGCTTGTGGACCTTCAAACCATGAACCAATAGAGTTGATACACCACAAAGACTTCCTCAGTACTCCCTTAAATCCGCAGAACAGGAAACTACATTTCCAAATCTCATTGGACCTTTCTTGTTACACTCTGTTACCTCTGAACACCTCCCAGAACTGGTTTTACTTGAGCGGCCACAACTTCTTCATATCTTCATGCGGACCTTTGAAATCTCTATTGGACCACCTTAAGACACATATCTACAAACCCTTTAATCTACATCCTCTGATCCTCATCTTGTCTTGGACTTTTTCCTTACTGTCATCACTGTTCTTCACTGTTCCTGATTGAGACTAATTTTCTCAATATCCTCAGTTCACAGCTCGTCAAATTCTTATCATTAATGCAATAGAAGTATGTTGACATCAATGACAACACCGATTAGGCCCATACTTGCAACAATCTCCCCCTTTGTCATTGATGGCAACATATGATGTGAAAAACCATCAAGACAAGAACTCCTTACTGTCACAACTCCCCCTATCAACATCAATCATTCACATGTCTTCTCTCCCTTTATTGCTCCCCCTTTGATCAGAAACCACTTGTTTTTCACATGTCTTCTCTCCCCCTTTGACATCAATGGCAAAGGGCATATACTTGCAATTTCACCACTTCAGAATCATACCTGCTGCTCCCCCTGAGTAGCAGCTCCCCAACATCAATCTGGATCACAAGATGTGACTGTGATACCCACCAGACTGATGCACATTAGTGCACCTTAGTTCATCACCGGAGGGGCAATAACCCCTAACTTCTCCCTGAGATACTCAAAAGAGTCCTTAGGTAGTGGTTTAGTAAAGATATCTGCAATCTGATCCTTGGATGACACAAACTCCAATTTGACTTCATTCTTGTTCACTTGCTCTCTCAGAAAGTGAAACTTGATAGATATATGCTTAGTCTTTGAATGCAACACTGGATTCTTAGATATACTTATAGCACTTGAATTATCACAGAAGATTGTGATAGGTTCCTCATACTCCACTTTGATATCTCTTAGCATCTGCTTCATCCACAAAACTTGAGTGCAACTACCTACTACTGCAATATATCTTGCTTCAGTTGTAGATAGAGATATTGCCTCTTGTTTCTTGCTTAGCCAAGAGACCAATCTCTTCCCCAAAAAGAATGCTCCACCACTGGTACTCTTTTGGTCATCCACATCTCCTACCCAATCAGCATCTATATATGCATGAAGAGAGAAATCATGATCTCTAGGATACCACAGACCATACTCAACCATCCCTTTTAGATATCTAAAAATCCTCTTGATTGCCATGAAATGGGATTCTCTAGGATCAACTTGGAATCTAGCAACAAGACCAACAGCTTGCATAATATCTGGTCTAGTTTGAGTGAGATACAACAATCCTCCGATCATTGATCTATACTTTGTCTGGTCTACCTTAGGAGAGTCATCATCTTTGCTCAACTTACATCCGGTTGCCATGGGAGTATTCATTAGATTTGAATCTTCCATGCCAAATTTCTTCAACAATTCTTTCACATATTTGGTCTGAGAAATGAAGATTCTTTTCTTTGTTTGAGTAATTTGTAGACCCAAGAAGAAATTCATTCACCAAGCATAGACATCTCAAACTCACTTTTCATTTGATTTGCAAAAGTTTTACACATACTATCTCTTCCTCCAAAGATGATATCATCAACAAATACTTCAACAATCAAGATGTTTTCATGATCAATTTTGAAATATAAGTTACTGTTAGCAGTACCTTTGTTGAAACCAATCTTCAAAAGATGCTTATCCAATCTTTCATACCAGGCTCTTGGGGCTTGCTTTAATCCATATAGTGCCTTCTTCAACTTGCAAACCATATCACCATGATCAAACAACTGAAATCCATCCAGTTGCTCTATATACACTTCTTCTTCCAAGTCACCATTTAGAAAGGAAGACTTGACATCCATTTGATATACTTTGAAATCCTTGAAGGCAGCAAAGGCAAGAAATAATCTGACTGCTTCAATTCTTGCCACCAGAGCAAAAGTTTTTTCAAAATCAATTCCTTCTATTTGAGAGTAGCCCTTGCAGACCAATCTGGCTTTATTTCTAATTACTTCACCAACTTCATTTAGTTTGTTCTAGAAGACCCATTTGGTTCCAATCACGTTCTTGTTTCTAGGTCTGGGGACAAGATCCCAAGTGTGATTTTTCTCTATTTGCACCAGCTCTTCCTCCATTGCTTTAGTCTAGTTTTCATCATTGCAAGCTTCATTCACTGTCTTAGGTTCAATCTTTGAAATCAAACAATACTCTTCTAAATCTTGAGCAATTCTCCTTCTTGTTAGCACACCTTTTCTTTTGTCACCTATGATCTGATCTTCAGAATGGTTTAGTCTTACATACCTTGGAACTTTGGGAGTTTCTTGCACTTCTGCTTCTTGATCAGGCTCATTTAGACCTATCTCTTCTTCCTGATTTACTAGATCAGTTTGAATCTAACTTTCAGAAGAGGATTGAACTCCTTGAACCAGAACACCATTCTGATCATCTTCATCATATTCATAAAACCTTGAGGGTTTCTCTATTCCCTCATCAACCTTCACATTTGTACTTTCTATCATCTTTCTTAGTCTCTTGTTATAGCACCGGTATGCTTTGCTTTGAGTAGAGTAACCCAAGAATATTCCTTCATCACTTCTAGCATCAAACTTGCCTAGATCTTCATCTCTTTTGATGTAACATTTGCTACCAAAGACTCTGAAATACCTTACAGAAGGAGTAATGCCAAACCAAATTTCATAAGGGGTCTTACCGATATTGCTTCTGATTTGAACTCGATTGAGAGTATAGACTGCAGTGCTGACAGCTTCTCTCCAATAGATCTGAGGAACATTTGCTTCCATCATCATGGTCTTAGATGCTTCCTGGATGGTCCAATTCTTTCTCTCCACTACTCCATTCTGTTGTGGAGTCCTAAGAGTAGACAACTATCTCTTAATTCCATGTTTCTCACAGAATTCTATGAACTCACCAGATGTGAATTCTCCACCTCTATCAGACCTCAGACATTTCAACTTTAATCATGTTTCATTCTCTACCATAGCCTTGAATATTTTGAATTTCTCAAGAGCTTCTGATTTCTCCTTTAGAAAGGTTACCCACATCATCCAGGAATAGTCATCAATTAGCAGCATGAATTATCTATCACCTTGAATACTCCCGGTTCTTGCTGGACCACAAAGATCAGTGTGAACTAAGTCCAATAATCCAGTAGAAGACAGTTCCTTACTTTTGAATGTGACTCTGCTCAGCTTACCCAACTGACATTCCTTGCACAAGCTGTTAGTAGGTTTCACCAATTTTGGAATATCTATTACAGCCTGAGTATTGCTTATCTTGATGATATTATCAAAGTTCACATGACACATCCTTCTATGCCATAACCAACTCTGGTCAACTTGAACAAATAAGCAGCTTTAACTAGTACCAACCAAGTGGAAGATATTACCTTTATTTTGAGTGCCGGATGCAATCTCTGTTCTGAAACTTTCAAAGATTTTGCGTTTTCCATCCTTGAATCAGAGATCATAGCCTTTGTCCACCAACTGTCCAACACTGAGAAGATTGTGCTTCAAACCTTCAACATATAGTACATTACCAGTTTTGTTTCTTCCATCAAAAGAAATAGTTCATCTTCCTCTGATTCTACCAGCAGAATTGTCACCAAACTTTACCACTCCTCCTTCATACCTTTCCAAATCTACAAACTTATTTTTGTCACCTATCATATGGTGAGAGCATCCACTGTCAATGACCCAATCATCCTTCTCTTCAATTTGGGCAGCTAGAGCTCTTTCCACAGTCTTAAGATTGACAAATATAGAGGACATTGGATCTTCTTCCTTGATGGCAATGAACACCCATTCATTTCTGGATTTGTTTCCTATCTCTGATTCATCATCTGTTACTCCTTCATTATCATCATCTTCATGTACATAGTAACAATTATTTTGGAACCTTGGCTTGTTAGGATTTTGCCTTGAAAATCTTTTTGGACACCTTGAGGCAAAATGACCAATCTTATTGCAGTTAAAACACTTAAAAGCTAATTTTCCTTCATACTTACTGGATCCTCTTGGCAGCCTTTTTGCAATAAGGGCTTCAAGTTGAGCAGTTTCTACTTCTTCTTCTTCCATATCTTTTCTTGCTTTTTCATACCATGACAATTTCCTTGAAGAATTCTCTCCTGGATCAAACCTTCTTTTACCTTTAGCAGAGGCACTAGCTTTGAATGCAGATTCAGTCTTGGGGGGTCGTCTCCAAACTCTGTCATTTCAAATGTAGCCAATTTCCCAGCCAATTGATCACTTGTGACAGTTGTATGGGCTCTGAATTCTTCAATGGCAGTAGCCTTGATTTTGTAAGAAGTAGGAAGGGATCTGAGAATTTTACCAACAATCTCATTTTCATCCAAGACTCCACCAGCATTTCTAATTGCACAACCAGCTCATTCACTCTTGGCATAAAAGTGGTAATATTTTCATCATCTCTCATCTTTTGTTTTTTAAATTTCCCTTTTAGACTCTGTAACCTTGCACATTTAACATACTGGTCTCCTTCATGCAAAAGTTCCAGTTTATTCCAAATCTCAAAGGCAGTTGGTAGGTCAATAACATTTGAGAGCTCTAAGTCAGATAATGCGCTTAAAAGAGCCTCTTTGGTCCGCAAATTGTTTTCAGCATCTGTGATTTCATTTAGGGTTGTCGGACCACCCTGTGGAGGTACATATAGTTTTGTAACCATGGACCAGTACACCATTCCCATACACTACAAGTGACATTTCATGCAACCTTTCCAAAGAGCAAAGTTGGTTCCATCAAACTTCAGACTATCCTTCTTGTAAGATGACATCCTAGATCTCCTCAAGCGGTTAAGCTCCTTTTAGAGGAACTTAGCTCTAATACCAATTGTTAGTTGCCATTGCACCAAAAGATCAACCTTTTAGTGCCTGATACAACCACTTGACTTAACAAGCACGGGAGGTGGTTAAGCCCTTGTCACAAACCACCACAGCGCAGCACTGAACAGGAAGACCAAGGGTCACACCTTGCAATAGGAAGTCTATGAGAATGGAACAATTTTGCTAGCACCCATTGATGGAGGTGAAGATACATTCTTAGTAAATGGCCATAGAATTCAGCTCTATACAAGACTAACAACCAAGGAAGAATTTACCAAGGACTTGTGCTTGGTGACAGGGGTCACAGCCTCTACCACATGTTGAAAAAATTCAAAAAAAAAAAGAAAGGTTGAAAACTAGTAAATGATAGCCTTTCTCAAAAAAAAAAGAAAAAAATAAAGGTTGAAAACTAGCAAATGGCAGTCTTTCTTAAAAAAAAGAGGAAAATGGAAAACTAATAAATGGTTGTCTTTCTCAACCAAGGGGATCAAAAACTAGTAAATGATGGTTCCCTTCTTTCTGTAGGATTTCAATAAATATTCTCTGGAGCTAACCAAGCACCTAGGAGCCACTAAAACCCATCTCCGGAGCAACCTAGGAACACCTTTGGCACTTCATCAATAATGGAATCATCTCAAGGGATAAAAGGAGGAAGGGGACCCACCTCTCCAAGTGTCAAAGTGGGGACATTACATGATGAGGTTAGCATGACTCATCCTCCACTTTTGGAAAGAAAAAAATGATGAAGTCAGCACACCACATCATCAACAATAAAAAAAGGAAATCACTATCACATGCACGCGTCATCCCAGTTACTCTTCTTGACGTCACTTGATAACACATCATTTTCAAATATACCTCCTGACGTCACCTAGTAACACATCACTTTCAAAGCTAACTCATGAAGGAAGATTTTAGACCACGTGACATTGAAGATGTTAACGCCATTCCAAGCAATGCAGGGGTTGTGCATGTGCCAAGTCACACCATACCTCATCAAAGCCGCAATGTAGGAACCAAGTACATTGGGCCATCATCATGAAAAGTGATCTAGGTAATTCACTCAAGTTAGTTAATTATAACTTTCCTTGTCATTTCTATTTTTAGCTGCAGTTACTTCGACACGTACCCTAGCCATTATTTCCCTTTTCAATCTATGCATGCCACCTTAAATGCCACACAATCGGCCTTGCTCCAAAGTGCCATATCATTCCCTATGATATGACTAAGCCATTAATTCAAAAAAATTGAAATTGATTACCCTTCCCATAATCCAAGCAGCAGCCATTAACGAATATCAAGCCCCAGTTCAAAATTTGCAAAGTTTTCCCAAACATCAAAGGTAATCTTTCAAGTTTTATAGTCACAATCTTCCAGAGAGAAAAAAAGAAGAACTACAGATAAGGTTGAGAGAAGGCTCAGTCATAAGGGATCAAGTAAGACAGGAAGATGGGGGTGAAAAAGAAATCAGAACTTGAAAATACAAGACTATTGTAAGACCAAGTTGCAATAGATATCTTAAGAAACATTGGCTAGTTGGAATTTCTAGAGAAGTTTAAGGGATTTTAGGAAGATATTGTAGATGATTTCCTGCACCACCTAAAGAACAACCAAACCACAATACAAGGGGTTCGAATCAATGTCACACCCACCAATATTAGCCATATTTTAAGGTTACCTGAACAAGGTGAGAGGTTCTATCATATAAAAATTGTATATGCTGATTTGATTAAAAATTTCCTAGTTGAAGGAGAACCTAAAATCTAGTTGCATTTAAGTAAGAATGAAATCAAGGGAATTGTTAGGATCTCACTCACACAACCATGACAATCTCTAGCTATGTGGTTAATGAAATATTTCACATGTGATGGGCAATTGTCTCTGGTTTTACGACCAATCATGAAGATGATAATTTTCTTAAGGCATGGGCATGCACACCCAGAGTTTAGCATAAACCTCCCAAACTTTATGCACTCTTTTATTGTAGCCTTGGAAGAAAAGTATCAATAGGGGAAGGGTCCCATGAAACATCACATCCTCATTTTCCTGATTAAAAAACACCACTTCCTATCCCAGGCTAATGGAGAGGCCTTATGGCAAACATTTCTAGATAACAAACCATAGGATAGGAGACCAAGTAGGTCACAATGTACAAATGAGACTTCCTCTACTCAACAAGATGAGGAAGAAATGCCTTCTACTTCCTCCCCAACCACTAAAAAGGGGAAGGGCAACAAACAAACAATGGAAGAAACGCCAACTTCCACCCCTGCTACTGAAAAGAAAAACAAAGGGAAAGAGGTTTTGGGAGAAGCTTCAGTTGCCACAGAACAACTGAAAGAACCTATTATAGAGAAACCCATCCATATGACTTGCTTAGCGAAATGAACGATAACCTTAGCTGAGGAGTCTACTCCAACAAAGAAAACAAGGGGAGTGGTCATCATGGAAGAGGAAATTACATCGGCCTCTGCTCAGACTTCTGGTCACAAAAGGCAAAGCAAAGGAACATAATGGAAAAAGAAAACAAAGAGGACTTCAGAGAGACCTAAGTCTAGTAGACATCACAGGGCTGAGGAAGAATCTAATGAATCAGATGAAGTCCCTCTGGTTAGAAGAACAATACAGAGAAGAATAGTTGAGGGAACTACTCTACAGACACCTACTCATCCTGCTGGTTTTTTCCCAGACTGGATGCTTATTCCCAGATTTCCCTACAAGGTAGCCATCAATGATCAACAGGATCTCTAGGCCAGGGGCCAACAGTGTAGGAGATAGACTCTATATTTTATCTCCTCTTCTTCTTCAGGCTCTGCAAAACCTAGGGGGGTATTCCCTACTCAACATCCATGATAATGTGCATACTAAGGCTGGGATGCTGACAGAAAGCAGATGAGTCCTCCTATAAGTAGACCAAAACTGAAAGATAAGAGCAAAGGGGCTAGCTTTGGGCCTATTTGTAGTTGTAGACAGAGGACTAAGGATCCTAAAACTAATTCTAATGTCCTAAAGGTTGTTTTAGATTTTGATTTTGATTTTATGTTTGGATGCAAAGCTGGACATGGTTATAACACAAACACAAATAAAGATTGGTGCCTATCCAGGGCCTGGAGTCAGTAGACATACACCTGTGAATGATATGCATGAACAACTAAAACTGGATTTCAGGGGGATACATATGATACCTACCTTACAGATATCTCCCAATACAAAGTGTTAAGCTATCTATACTTATGGCATCCCTACTGCAGTATACCCTTCTCAATGTTCAATCTGAAAACAGTTTAATCTACCACTTGAGCAGAAGTTAAAGGATCAGACATTCAACACAGGAATTCTATGTTCTAGAGTCTCAACATTCCTTGAATATCCAGACTCAGAAGAAAGATACATGCAATACTGGAGACAGAATTAACAAAACACATGCCTACATAGCATTTCTCATATAAAATTAACCATGAAATCAGTGGACTCATGCAAAAACATACAACAGGAGATACATAAACTCACAAGTTTAACTGTACAGAGCAACCAAAATGAACTGTATTGTGTTACAAAGCCAAATATTCAACTTTCAACAACCTAAAATGAGTAACACTTCCTGCTTATAACAGCCAGGTAGTGTACCATAAGTAATTAATTACATGGCTTTGACAAAAATTCTGCCAGATACAGTCCTCAGAAGGAATGGCACTCAGAAAATATTAATGCAGCAAACAAAGAGGGGCCTCGAGCCATGCGCCGCCATCTAAAAGTCTTCATCCCCGATCAGGCAACTTCACTATTTGTACCGTCGCCCATACCCCTGCACTATCGCCATTGATGGCTCAACTACCTGCAACAACCAGGAAAAACACCGCAGTGTTCAAAAAGAAATTCCCGCCTAAACATGCTTCGCTCAAAGTTTGAAAATATACAGGGAAATAATCCCACATGCATGGTGAGGAGATCACATCAGTAGTTCATAAACATGGTCGCACACATGATAGGTGTCGAGCATTTTTCCACGCTCGACACACAACCCTTCGCCAAATACCCATCGCCAAACACCCATCACCGTGACACAAACCATCGGCCAACTCCATAATTCTCCTGCCGAGCCACCAAGTCTCACCGATGCAAAACTACATACTCCACCTCCGCAAGCCTCCGTCGGCCAGACCACTACCATCGGAACATCCAGAAAACCTCTAGCCGACCCACCAAGTCTCACCGATGCCTACATCACAACTCCATCATCGGCCAGACCAGAACTGTCGGGCAAACATCTCAAACCTACGCCGACACCTGCCATCATGCCGATGAACTATGGCCTCATCCTTCCGTCAGCCAAACACACGCCGATGATACCATCAGCCAGACACCACTCCATCGGTGAACCCCTCGCCATCTTCCCGGATAGCCCCCATCATGCCGATGGCAAATCTCCATTGGTGAGAACAACACAAAAGTCACCCTGACATGCCGAACATCAATTCCCCTATCGGCCAGACCTCCCCCTGTTGGTCTAGCATAAAATTACCTCGCCGATGAAGAGCGCTACACCGATGAACACCTCCCTACCACCAACTTGATTGCCAAGAAGCCTGCGAGGTCATGCCGATGGGAAAGAAGATATAGGTTTTAAATGAAGAAACCCTCTAAACATGCAAAATCAACCTCCAGGTCAAAATGAGCACCAACACTGGCTCCGAATGGGGATGTGCAGGTGAAAACCTGCAGCGAGAACCAGATCTCCGAGCAGACCAGGCAAAAAACCAAAAAAGCACAAACTGTACAAGGCACTTATAATATATACATATTTTTACACATGTGCACAGAGACAAGTCATCTATGCAAAATAGAACTTAAGGAATTGGCCATGCACAGGCAATTCTAGAATTTCACCATCTAGGGCTTAGAGGAAATAAGAGTCCTCCCCATGAGTACTGCAAATTTGATATGGGTCCATCCATAAGGGTTCAAATTTACCATGTTTACCCTTGTCCTGATCTTTTGCATTCCATACAAGCACCAGATCATTAATTTGAAACTTCCTCTTAGTAGCTCTCCTATCAAACAGATATTTCACATCTTGTTGTCTCTTGAGATTGATCTGGTGTGCTTTCCTTCTGTTTTCATCCAGTGCAACCAGCTGGTTCACTCTTTCTATCATGGAGTCTTCCATCTCTTCATCATTTTCCTAGATGAATCTATAAACTGGTAGGAGATTGTTTATGGGCAATCTGGCTGATGCACCATATACTAGCTCAAAGGGTGACATTCCAATAGCCTTTTTTACTGTCACTCTGTCAGCCCATATTGCTAACTTTAATTTTGAGTCCCAAGCTCTCTTGTTCTTGTCTAGTATCCTCTTGATAATTTTCATGATGCTCTTATTGCTTGATTCTGCTTGACCATTTCCTTGTGGGTGGTATGGTGATGCATATGATAGATTGATCCCATGTTTGTTGCAAAAATCAACAAATTCACCTGATCTGAAACACATAGCATTATCAGTGACTATCTTGAATGGTACTCCAAACCTGATGATAACATTTTCCAGTATGAAATCCATCACCACCTTACTTGTAGCTCTCTTAGTTGGAATGGCCTCAATCCATTTGGTAAAGTAATCAGTTGCCACTAAAATCCAACTGTGTCCCCCACTTGACTTG
This sequence comes from Cunninghamia lanceolata, assembly GCA_027924645.1. Lineage (NCBI taxonomy): Eukaryota > Viridiplantae > Streptophyta > Pinopsida > Cupressales > Cupressaceae > Cunninghamia > Cunninghamia lanceolata. The sequence continues at coordinate 5,107,674 of BSBN01000429.1, read as the reverse complement.
TCTGCAATTTCCCCTATGAAATCAATTCCCCATTGCTGAAATGGAGCATCCACAGTTACAATTCTGAGAGGTAAAGCACCATCATATCTCAATTTTCCTGAGAATCTTTGGCAAGGGTCACACTTCCTCACTAACCTTTGTGCATCTGAAAAGAGAGTGGGCCACCAATATCCTGCTCTGAGAGTCTTATGAGCTGTTGTTTGGGAAGTATAATGTCCACCACACAATCCTTTATGCATATCAATTAAAACATTGTTAGCCATATCCTCATCCACACATCTCAACAGCATACCATCAGGGTTTTTCCAGTATAGCTCACCTTGAACAATAACATACCTGATTGCATGTAACTTTAAAGTCCTCTTTTGACTATCACTGAAATGGGAAGGACAATTCAGATTTTGCAAATAGTAGATAATATCCTTGTACCATTCAGATCTTGATACATTTACACTCTCATTTTGGACTGCATTAACTTAGCATGCTTCCAAGTTTGACTGTGCCATCATCTTGGCTAATCCTTGTCCTCTTACCAACTTGGTAATTTGTATGTCTATGTTGAACTCTTGCAGTTTGTTTATCCATCTACACCTTCTTCCAGTCACCTCTTGTTGAGTGAATATGTCTTTGACTGCTGCATGGGGTACATATGCAATTACATGTGATCCTACCAGGTATCGTCTGAAACTTTTGATGGCTCTGACTAGTGCATATGCCTATTTTTCCATAATATCATACTTCAACTCAGAAGCCTGCAAGGACATACTGAAGAAAGCTATGGGCTGTTCAAAACCATCTTCATTTTTCTGTAGCAAACACGCAGCAATAGTGTGAAAGGAAGTAAATGAAAATACTTGGAATGGCCTAGAAAAATCAGGAGATTTAAGAACAGGGACCATCTTGATCGCCTCTTTGATACTCTGAAATGACTCTATTGCTTCACTTTCCCAGTTGACAGTTGCATCCTTCTTCATCATCTTGGAAATGTTCCTTGTGGTTTCTACAAAGTTGGGAACAAATCTCCTAACAAAATTTATCTGTCCAAAGAAGGACTAAACTCCTTTTATAGTTTTTGGCATTTGAATTCTGTCAATAGTAGCCACTCTCTCTGGATCTATCCTGACTCCATCCTTGGAAACAATGTGCCCTAGGAGTTTTCCTTCAACTACCCCAAAAGCACACTTCTTTGGATTTAAAGAAATGCCATACTCTAGTGCTCTTATGAAAATCTGCTCTAGATGCAAACAATGCTACTCTTCCTTCTTTGAATAAGCAGTCAAGTCATCCTGATATATAGCCAGGATTGAATCAATCAACCCTGCAAAAGAAACATCCATTGCTCTTTGAAATGTAGCACCTGCATTTGTTAGTCTGAAGGGCATTCTAACATACACATAAGTTCCCCATGGAGTGGTGAAGGCAGTCTTATACTGTTCTGATTCCCTTACCTTCACCTGATTATAACCTGAAAATCCATCCATCATGGATAAGAGTTCACAACCAGTCACTCTCTGCAACATAGCTTCCATATTAGGCAGTGGATAATTATCCTTTAAAGAGGATACATTCAAGTTCCTAAAATCAACACAAAGCCTAATATCACCGTTCTTTTTTCTGACTGGGACAAGGTTAGACACCCAAGTTGAATGTCTGATTGGCACAATTATTCCAGCCTCCCTAAGCTTTTTGAGTTCTTCTTGCATCTTTGGAGCTAAGGTAGGATTAATAGGTCTTTGCCTCTGTCTGAATGGCTTAGCTCTAGGCTTCAATGGGATCTCATGCTGGAATAAATCTTCCCTATAGGCTTTTAGGTCCTCATATGACCAAGCAAAAACATGTTTATACCTTTTTAGTAATGCAATCAGCATACTCCTGATGTGTGGTTTGAGCTGCTTACCAATATATACCTTCTTAGGGGCTTGAGATGTCCCCAAATTTATCTCTTCTAAATCTTCCTTATTTGTGGGAGATGTCTTTGTGACCAATTGGTCTCTACTGTCAAAAGCTCTTTCCAAAGCTACTAACCCTCTAGGGATTTTATTAGTCTTCAATTGAATTATCTCTTTTCCCACAAGAGTTTCTTTTCCATCTATAGTCTCTACAAAAGCTTGGAAATCAATTTCTTGATTCTCATATTCATCTACACAGTGCAGAAATTTTAACAAGTCCCTATCATCATTAAACACTTGCCAACTGCATATGTTTTCTGGTACTACAGGCCTGATTTTAACTTCTACATTTGTAACATCTGACAGAGTGATGTCATCTGGCCTTATTGCAACATTAGCTAAGAAATCAGCCATAACATTCTTTGATCTTTCTACCCAGCCTATTGAAAATGCATCAAATAGTTCAATGGTATCCCAAACAACATGCTTGTATTGTTTCAATCTTTTGTTTTTTGAAGCATACCTATCTCTAATTTGGGATACAATCAGCTCAGAATCTCCAAATACCCTTAGCATTTTGATTCCATGTTTGAGAGCTATATTTAGGCCTAAGAGTAAAGCCTCATATTCTGCAATGTTGTTTGTGCAAACAAACCTCAGCAAGAAAGAGAATTTGAGGAGCTTACCATTTGGAGACAAGAAGACAACTCCAGCTCCAGAGCCATCTTTTGCACAAGCTCCATCAAAATGCATGGTCCATAAACCTTGCTGGTCCAGCTCTTCACTGCAGACATTTTTCTTTTTATCTTCTCTATCATCTGAGACAACCTTGAAGTTATCACAGTCAGTGTTTACAAAGCATATTTGTTCCTCTACTTCTTGGTCTTCTACTGTCTCTGATGATCTTTGTTCTCTAATTAGCTTAACATCCCTACCATTCATTGGAATCATGGCATATGACAGGTCCAACTGCATACTTCCACTAATTAGTGTTGCCCATCTTCTTGACAACAACATACCATACTGTGGCTTGATGTCAACCACTATTATATTCATTTTATATCTCTTTTCAGGAAATGCTGCCAGTTTGAAATCTACATCCTTCATGATTCCAATAACTGGTACCTCTTTGGCATCCATAGCATAACATTTTCCACATGCCTTGTCAATTTTCAATCCAGCTTGTTGCATGATGGCTAAAGGCATGACATTTGTAGATGCTCCAGAGTCAAGCATGCAATTTCTGATTATTTTTCCATTTATAACCAAGGATACATAAAATGGTTCCACTTGTGAAGGACACTTTGTCATAGTCACTCCTAAATAAACCTCAGGAGCCTCATCTTCTTCATTACACATGACATGTTTCTCACCCTAGATCTGAACATTTTGTTTAGCTTGAAAAGGCACCCTTGAAATTAGGGATATTGTCCTATTCTTGATCTCTTCAACCTTCATCAGTTCCATAAGTGGAACAGAGACTTTTACCTGGGAGAGGACTTGAGCTATATCATATGGAGCATAATTTTGTATAACAGTTGTAGCTTGCTCCACAATCTTGTTTTTATCCTGAACTGATTTAGCTTTTACTTTCATAGTTCCCTGATCATCATTCTTGTCTTGGGAACCTTTACTTTGATCTTCTGCCTGAGGGATTCTATTTTCTGGTCCTTGGGATTCATGACCTGTTCTATGTCTAAAATTTTATTATTACCCCACTGCCTCCTTTGTGATTCCATCCCCTTATGACCATGCACTGGCTGACCTGCAGAAATACCTTCTGGCTGATGTGGGCTGCTTATCTGAGCTTTACCTCTGAGATTGTAGTTACTCTTGACTTGGGCAACTGCTGCAGCTGTGAAGGCCCTAATTTCCTCATCAGAAGGTCATTGTAAGCTACTTAGAAAATTGTGCGAGCTCTGAGCATACACATAGCTCTCTTCATTACCTTCATCATAAAAGTCCTGTTGACAGGCCCGAATTCCATCATCTATACCCTCATCAGCATCATAAATGGGGTATCCATTGTTTGTGGACATCATATTAACATCATCATCTTGCACATAATGTGGCTCATTGCATTCATTACAAGATGTAGCATTATCACACAAGGACTGGGCAATCATACACTGTGACTGTGAATGTGGCATCTGACAAATTATACACCATGGAGTATCATCAACAATATTTACAGCTTTCTTTAGAGGATCAGGAGTTTCTTTGACATGTTGAGTCCTCTGATTTGTGTTGTTATGTGGGAATATAGGCTTACCATTATGCCAATTGGTATTATAAGGCATATCATGCAATGATGGCCTCTTTTCCTACCTTTGATAGACTTGCCTATCAAGACCTATCCCTTTTTCACTTCTAGCTAGTCTGTAGCTTAGGTCCTTAACAACATTTGCCAATTTGTCTATCTTATCTTCAGGGGTAGATGTATTACCTTGATTGTTCTAAGGCTTGTTTGGATTCTACAGAATTTTCACATCATCCCTTCTGTTAGTCTTGCCTGATGCTTCCCTGTTGTTCTCAATATTCACTGCAATTTTGAAAGAATCCCTGAGAGTAGCAGGACCTTTATCTCTTAATCCATATGCAGTTTTTGCATCAAAGGCATTGATATACAATATTATGCACATTGGTTCATTTGGCCTCATGTGATGTGGCAATTTGTTTAACACTTTAGTAAATCTTGTATTAAAATCTGCAACCTGCTCATTTGACCCTTTAGTGATACTGGTAAATTCATTTACAAAAAAGCTAGGGTCAATTTTGTCGCCATATTGCTCCTTAAATACCCTTTTAAAATCATCCTATGATGAAATACTCCGGTCAGGCAGATTCTTATACCATTCCCTTGCCTCATCTACTAAGGATTGCATGAATGACTTCATGAAAACATCCTCATGTTCAACCTCAAAGTTATCCATGACATTTTGAAAGGCCTTTAGATGATCTTCTCCTGACACTGTGTTGTTTCCTGAAAATTTAGGCACTTGCAGCCTTAGATGCTTGTCAATGGGGTTAGGATACCTAGGAATACCATCGAATACCAGCTGTCTGAATCTATCTAACTACATGGGCTGTCTGTCAAACTGATTAATATTAATATTTCTATTTGCATTTTGGTTTCTTACATTGTTCAGTGGTATCCTAGCATCATTCACATTTTGTCTTTCATCATTATGCTGATGTTGCACTTCATTTCTCTGTTGATGTCTCTACACATTTGCATTCTCAAGGGTAGGAATTGAATTATTTTGGGCAGTCCTTAAAGCTTGCACTTTCTGCCTCATGTCATCTCTGATTTTCATGGCTTGCAGATACTCTAATTCTGCTCTTAAATTTTTGATTTCTTCAGCTAACTGTTCTTCCTTAGGCATGGAGGTAGACGGTCTCATACCATTCTGGTCATCATCTTCATCATCCCTCAGAGACTCTGCCTCTTCAAACCTTTCACTAGGGTCAAGAAATGGGCGTTCTTGGAACACCTCTGACCTCATTCTCACGCTACCACCCTGTTGCCTCTCATATGCACCCTGAATATCAGCTTCTGCATTTGAAAAGTAAGGCACATGCTGTCCTGATGGCCTAGGGTTATCTTGCGTATCATCACTTTTTCTGGGGGAACCCTCATGACTGACTAAGACAGCTCCCTTTCTTCTGTACATCATTCTTCTTGTTACTGGTAACTCTTCAAATAAAGGATTTTGTTGGGATCTTCTCCCCTGCATATAAATTTTACTTTGACCGGTTGGGAGATTACTTCGGAGTCGCCACCTATTACTAGGAACTATTTTCTTTTTGTAAACTAGGGTTCTTTCACAAACTCCCCAGCGGAGTCGCCAATTTCTATTGGTGACTCAGATGGGTCACAAGATATAACACTTTTTCATCAATTTTTCCCCAGTAGAGTCGCCAATTTCTGTTGGTTTTTTCCTAGACTGGATGCTTATTCCCAGATTTCCCTACAAGGTAGCCATCAATGATCAACAGGATCTCTAGGCCAGGGGCCAACAGTGTAGGAGATAGACTCTATATTTTATCTCCTCTTCTTCTTCAGGCTCTGCAAAACCTAGGGGGGTATTCCCTACTCAACATCCATGATAATGTGCATACTAAGGCTGGGATGCTGACAGAAAGCAGATGAGTCCTCCTGTAAGTAGACCAAAACTGAAAGATAAGAGCAAAGGGGCTAGCTTTGGGCCTATTTGCAGTTGTAGACAGAGGACTGAGGATCCTAAAACTAATTCTAATGTCCTAAAGGTTGTTTTAGATTTAGATTTTGATTTTATGTTTGGATGCAAAGCTAGACATGGTTATAACACAAACACAAAGCAAGATTGGTGCCTATCCAGGGCCTGGAGTTAGTAGACATACACCTGTGAATGATATGCATGAACAACTAAAATTGGATTTCAGGGGGATACATATGATACCTGCCTTACAGATATCTCCCAATACAAAGTGTTAAGCTATCTATATTTATGGCATCCCTACTGCAGTATACCCTTCTCAATGTTCAATCTGAAAACAGTTTAATCTACCACTTGAGCAGAAGTTAAAGGATCAGACATTCAACACAGGAATTCTATGTTCTAGAGTCTCAACATTCCTTGAATATCCAGAATCAGAAGAAAGATACATTCAATACTGGAGACAAAATTAACAAAACACATGCCTACATAGCATTTCTCATATAAAATTAACCATGAAATCAGTGGACTCATGCAAAAACATACAACAGGAGATACATAAACTCACAAGTTTAACTGTACAGAGCAACCAAAATGAACTGTGTTGTGTTACAGAGCCAAATATTCAACTTTCAACAACCTAAAATGAGTAACACTTCCTGCTTATAACAGCCAGGTAGTGTACCATAAGCAATTAATTACATGGCTTTGACAAAAATTCCACCAAATACAGTCCTCAGAAGGAATGGCGCTCAGAAAATATTAATGCAGCAGACAAAGAGGGGCCTCAAGCCATGCGCCGCCATCTGAAAGTCTTCATCCCCGATCAGGCAACTTCACTGTTTGTACCGTCGCCCATACCCCTGCACTACGCCATTGATGGCTCAACTACCTGCAACCACCAGGAAAAACACCGCAGCATTCAAAAAGAAATTCCTGCCAAAACATGCTTCGCTCAAAGTTTGAAAATATACAGGGGAATAATCCCACATGCATGGTGAGGAGATCACATCAATAGTTCATAAACATGGTCACACACATGATAGGTGTCGAGCGTTTTGCCACGCTCGACACACAACCCTTCGCCAAATACCCATCATCGAACACCCATCGCCGTGACACAAACCATCGGCCAACTCCATAATTCTCCTACCGACCCACCAAGTCTCACCGATGCAAAACTACATACTCCACCTCCGCAAGCCTCCGTCGGCCAAACCACTACCATCGGAATATCCAGAAAACCTCTGGCTGACCCACCAAGTCTCACCGATGCCTACATCACAACTCCATCATCAGCTAGACTAGAACTATCAGGCAAACATCTCAAACCTACGCCGACACCTACCATCACGCCGATGAACTATGGCCTCATCCTTCCGTCGGCCAAACACACGCCGATGATACCATCGGCCAGACACCACTCCATCGGTGAACCCCTCGTCATCTTCCCCGATAGCCCCCATCATGCCGATGGCAAATCTCCATCGGTGAGAACAACACAAAAGTCACCTCGACATGCCGAACATCAACTCCCTTATCGGCCAGACCTCCCCCTGTCGGTCTAGCATAAAATTACCTCGCCGATGAAGAGCGCTACACCGATGAACACCTCCCTACCACCAACCTGATCGCCAAGAGGCCTGCGAGGTCATGCCGATGGGCAAGAAGATATAGGTTTTAAATGAAGAAACCCTCTAAACATGCAAAATCAACCTCCAGGTCAAAATGAGCACCAACACATCCGAGGTCTCAGACTCCAGAGCCACAACAAACTCAAGCTCCAAAGCTAGCAAAAAAAGAAACCCTCACCATTTCTTTAGAATCTAAGGTTAATGCACTAGCTCTAGAGACACAGGATCCACCAGTGCTCTAGAGAAGCAAGAGAAAGAGACAGCCTAATCAGATTGAATAGGACACTGCTCTCCTAGCTAAGGTCCTCATGGGCTTCTGGACTTCCGTTGAAGAGGCTGGACCTTCATCAATCCCAACATTTGTAGAAGTAATCTAGGAGGAATCTTAGAGAATGGAGACTTCAGGGGATAATGAGGATGAACAGGAAGATGCAGGTGACAATAAAGGGCAAAGAGACACAGAAAACCCTAATGATGAAATAATAGAAAGAGGAGAAATATAGAAAGGAGAGAAATAGAAAGTTACTCTCACCCCTCTGATCAAGAGGATGTAGAAGTTCCAGGAGAACAACAAATGATAGAAGAAATTGACAATCTAAAGAGACTACTATGGGGGAAAAACCTAATCATTGTTGACCTCAAAAAGGTCATGAAGGAGAAAGAAATAAAACATAAGCATGCAATTGAGGAGCTACAAGTTGAGCTCAAAGAGAAACAGAGGACAATCCAAGAGAAAGAGGTTGAAATTAGAGAAGAAGAAGAGGAAGCAACACATAATATTGTTGACATTGTTAGAGCTAGAGATAATAGTCTCACATTAATTGCAGCACTCATTGAAAAGACATAGAGTCAAGCTCAGAATCTGACATGGGCTAACAACAAGTTGGATGATCAAGAAGAGGCCATTCAGGAGTTGACCAATCCAGCTACTACCATGGAACAAGGGACTCAAACAGACTCATACCTAGGGATGCTTCCAATAGACATTCCCAAGGCCCTATTTCACTGGGGAAGGAGATGTAAGGAATATGAGCAATCCAAGCCCATGTTGCAGTTGCAAAAGGTAGTGACTGCCCAGTCACAAAAAGTACAAGCCTTAGAGGAAAAGGTCATCAAGGTGACCACTCTCTCTACTGAGATCATATCTTGTAGACCTCCCAGTAGCAGTTATGCTTTGTTTTTGTAGAAGTGAATCCTCCAGAAAAAAATATCATTGGTTTTGTCTGATTTAACCGAGGATATATAAACAGAGGCCAATTTCATGGAGGTATACATGAAACATCCTGATGAAGATAAGGACTTCCTGTGTGAGTTATATTTGCATGGTTTCTACATCAAAGATCATACTTTCTTTATCAACTACTTTGTGGGGGAGTGCCAACTCAGAGAATTCATGTCACTAATGAGAAATCATCAGATTTGGAATGAAAGGATGGAAGCTTACACAAAGAAAGATGCAGAAACAAGCCTCTTCCTTAGGAGGGAATGTCCAAATCCCATGGGTTTTGAGATTCATTTCAGGGTTAAAATTTACTCCCCATAAGGCAGAACAAAGATTTTGCCTCTATATCAAAAACACCTACAGGAGTGTGATGTTGATTTTGGTCTCCTCATGCACAGTTTATCCAATCAAATGCTCCCAATAGCAAAGAAAAGGTGGAAAACTTTAACTATAGAGAAAAATATGAGAGAAGTAGTGTCCCTTGCCAACCTCAGGTTATTTATGAGGAAAGCTAGAATAGTGTGCAAACTAATGGACAAATACAAACAAGATTGGATAGCCAGCCCGTTTAGACCTCCTCTCATTATTGAGCCTCTGCCTATATGGGTAGAATAGATGGAAGATACCAGATTTCAGGAATGGTTGAGGTAGGTTGAATAGTTCAGGGGGAATAGCGATACAAATTGCACTACTTGGTCCACATATGAAAAAGAGTTCAACTTGATTGATAGAATATTCCACCTCAACAAGTCCAAGCTGTGAATTACAGGAGGACCTACTAACCTTAAAGTTTAGGGGGAATGATGAGAATCAGGTAGCACTCAAAATAATATACCCTTTTTACCTCTCTTTTCCACCCTTTTATCTTGTTGTCCTGGTAATTGCACCATAGTAGACTGATAAGATTTGTTTTAATTCCATTAATGAGAGACGAATTGCCAAAGTTAATGATTTTATATTAAAGGACTAATGTGTAGAAAACTAATGAAAATATATAGATAAGTCTCTCTTTCTACATCTACTCATGTAGTTGTATGAGCAAAGGCAATTTTGAGCATCTCCGGAGATGGTCCTAGCAATCTCTGAAGCTGACATGAAGGATACTACACCAGACTCCAACATTTTCCTAATATGTTGGAGGTATTTTGAAGTAGGGGAGCCAAGGGTGGATCATCTCTAGAGCCACATAGGAGTCAGGGTGCATCTCTAGAGCTCCCGGTGATAACACATGTCTCTAGAGCTCCTTGGTGATAGTGCAAAGTCTCTAGTGCCACTATCAGTCTGCACCTTCGGAGGCAACTGGAGTGCTCTAGAGATTACTCAGCTAGCACCAGAATGATTAGGTGAAGACTCTAGTTGACTGCTAGGGTTCTAATTCCTCTTTTATTGATTTTTCATGAGTTCCTAAAGACTTATTAAATACCTATATTTCAGGGCCTCGTTGCTTAGTTGTTATTCAAGTTAAGACTCCAGATTTAGTGGGACTGTTGTACCACTCAAATCTATTTTAGTTGCATGATTTTATTCTGTAGTTAAATAGTTGTTAAAATAAGAGATTAATGATATATCATAGATAAACTAATAGTTAGAATAGATTGATATCTCATCGCTTGATTTGATATATATAAAATGTAGAAGCATAAAATAAATAGAGATGATTGATATTAGATTATTGTAATCTTCATTTTATTCCAGATTAGACATACTTTTTGAATACAAGCATACTGATGGAATTGGACTAGAGAAAGATTGTGTTATTATATTTTTGTACTAAGTTTTTGCTTTAGTCTTCAATCCTGAGGGTGAGGAGCAAGGTCCCACTCTCACCATCAATACAAGAGGCTAGTATTTATTTGTTTCATTGTCTAGTTTTAGATTCTATTAGGCAGATAGTTTACTGCTTTCATAAAGATAGATTTATTTCTATTTATATAGTTGTTTCTAGTAAATGCATAATTTTAGTTGTATGGATTAGAATAGGTCAATTTTAGCAATTTATTATTTTATCTTTGTTTTCAGTATTTTTAGAACTTCCTTTCACAGTAAACAGATTAGCAGTGCCAATCTTTGAAGCTGTTAGATCAGTAGAAGTAGTTAGTGGACTAGTAACCATGGAACCCCTTATTGCAAATAGCCTAGGACACAACCCTAGATTTGACACATGAAAACATGATTAAATACCAAGGTACAACGACCCTTGTCACTCAATTCTTTACTACCCATTGATTGATTTGTATTCGTTGATTGTGATAATTCAACACTTTTAGTCCTTATAATGGTAATATACTTAGCTTGTTTGTCATAGCAACCATCATGTTGATTATTCATTATTCTTCTAGCATCATCATTGTCTTATTCATGATGCATATATGAATCATTATCATACTGAGGAAAAAAGCAAAGACTCTAACACTAGAAGAGCATGAAGCTGAGAATGAGATGAAAAGGGAAAGAATGAGGTGAATTCATGAAAGTAGGAAATTATCAACCATACAAGAAGACATGCCACCATTGCCAATTGAAGAGGAATATGACACATCCAATCAAGCTAAGAGATATGGAATTGATGACACAAAAGGAATGAATGCAAAACCTCCGTTCAACGAGGAAATTAAATCTTGAAGTTGGAGACACTCCATCATTCACAAGTCAAGTTGAAGGAATACCATCATTCTCTTCTCAAAGGCACTCCATCTTTCACAGGTGAAGTTGAAGGTACATCTTCATTCTCTTCTCAAGTTGGAGGTGTTGGTGCCTGAATTGACTGTCAGTTCTTGAGCAATTTTTATGCAGGCACCATCCCATAAAATCCAAAAAATTTTCCAGTTTTGGCACCCCTTCAGTGTTTTGTAGCATCCACATCATCTTTCTTGATGGAAGGGGTCATCATGTTCTGCCCATCGGCATGAGTTTTCATGTGTCTTGGCGATCATATCAATAGCATGGTGTGTTCTTTGTATATCACCAAGAGCTTGGTTTATCGGCAAAGGATATTGTGGTTCTACCGACGGTGTTGGTCATGCCAATGGGGGTATCTCAAGTGTTCATCGGGAAGACTTTGGCTATCGGGCTAGCCGTTGGAAGGTCCGCCGATGGAGTGTCTCTGGCCGACGAGGGTGTCATCGGCATAGGTCACACCGAGAGGGGAGCATGGAGTGGTCATCGGTGTGAATGGTATCATCGGAAGAGGATGTTTCTGCTTGGCTGACGGTTGAGGGTCTCGCCGACAGAGGATGTGTGTATCGGGGTGAGCAGTGTGGTCGGCCAGGGAGTTTCTCGTTGCTCCGATGGGTAATGTCTCACCGAGGGGATGACTTGGCAATGTTTTGGATGGCCATCGGCATAACCTTTGACATCGGCATAGGTATTTTGTTGCTCGCCGATGGTTTTGGTCTCACCGACAGACAAGGAATGTGAAATAGGCGTCGGCATAACCTTTGAGGTCGGCAGGAGATTTGTGGAGCCGGCCGATGGTTCTCCTCTGGCCGATGGGGATGTTGGTGACTTGTGGAGATGTTGCGATCGGCGAGACCACTGTGGTCGGCAGGAGATCTGTGGGGTAGGCCGATAGTGTATGTCATGGCGATGGGCTGTGGGCGAAGGGTTGTGTGTCGAGCGTGGCAAAAGCACTTGACACCTATTATGTGTGCGGCCCCATTTTTAAACTAATGAAGCAGTCTCCTCACCATGCATGTGGGATTTTTCCCCTTGCATTATTTTGAACCTGCGATAGAAGCATGTTTTGGCGGGAAATCCTTTTTGAATGCAGCGATGGTTTTCTAGCGACCATGGGTGGTTGAGGCCCTTAATGGCGACTGTAGCAGGAGTATGGGCGATGGTACAGGCGATCAGGCTACCTGATTGAGAATGAAGACTTCTAGATAGTAGCGCATGGCTCGAGGCCCCCTTTTGTCTGCTGCATTTACATTTTCTGAGCGCCATTCCTTCTGAGGACTGTATCTGGCGGATTTTTTTTTTGTTATAGCCATGTAATTAATTGCTGTGGTACACTTTCTGGCTGTTATAAGCAGGAAGTGTTACTCATTTTTAGGTTGTTGAAAGTTGAACATTTTGGCTCTGTAACACAATACAGTTCATTTTGGTTGCTCTGTACAGCTAAACCTGTGAGTTTATGTATCTCTTGTTGTACGTTTTGGCTTGAATCCACTGATTTCATGGTTAATCTTGTATGAATAATGCTATGTTTGCATGTGTTTTGTTAATTCTGTCTCCAGTATTGCATGTATCTCTCTTCTGAGTCTGGATATTTAAGCAATATTTGAGACTCTAGAACATAGAATTCCTATGTTGAATGTCTGATCTTTTAACTTCTGCTCAAGGGGTAGATTAAACTGTTTTCAGGTTGAACATTGGGAAGGGTATACTGCAGTAGGGATGCCATAAGTAGAGATAACTTAACACTCTGTGTTGGGAGATATCTGTAAGGCAGGTATCATATATATCCCCCTGAAATCCAATTTTAGTTGTTCATGCTGATCATTCACAGGTGTATGTCTACTGACTCCAGGCCCTGGATAGGCACCAATCTTGCTTTGTGTTTGTGTTACAACCATGTCCAGCTTTGCATCCAAACTTAAAATCATAATCAAACTCTAAAATAACCATTAGGACATTAGAATTAGCTTTAGGATCCTCAGTCCTCTGTCTACAACTGCAAATAGGCCCAAAGCTAGCCCCTTTGCTCTTATCTTTCAGTTTTGGTCTACTTACAGGAGGACTTATCTGCTTTCTGACAGCATCCCAATCCTTGTATGCGTATCTCTTGGATGTTGAGTAGGGAATACCCCCCTAGGTCTTGCAGAGCCTGAAGAAGAAGAGGAGATAAAATATAGAGTCTATCTCCTACACTGTTGGCCCCTGGCCCAGAGATCCTGTTGATCACTGATGGCTACCTTGTAGGGAAATCTGGGAATAAGCATCCAGTCTGGGAAAAAACCAATAGGAGGCATGCCATCATTCACAAGTCAAGTTGAAGTAACACCAACATTCTCTTCTTAAATTGGAGGCACTCCATCTTTCATAGATGAAGTGAAGGTACATCTTCATTTTCTTCTCAAGTTGGAGTCATGCCATCATTCACATGTCAAGTTGAAGGTACACCATCTATCCCATCTCAAGTAAATATTAAAGAAATTCCTAATGTTGAGTCAACTTTACCAATGAGAATGCCTCCTAGAATTTTACATAGAAAGCCTAAGTTTCTAATTGATGTTGATGAGAATGTTTTTTAGCCCATGTAGGATAAGATTCCCAAGGGTACTTGCCAAATATATGCCAATAATATATGGAAATTATTCTTTGATAACTTAAATGAAACTAGAAGATGTCAACTATTTGTTAAATTGATGAGAAATCTAAAATTTAGGCCCATTATGAAGATTCTTGGCCTAAGAACATCAAATGCTTCAAGTAAAAAATAAATTGTAAAGAATCTAATGAGTGTATATGAGAGTGTTGGTTCCACCTCACACACCAAGGATAGTAATGCCATACGACATGTCATTACGTCGACAATAGTAAGCCAACAAAAAAAGAAAGCTCTCCTCATTAGAAAGACAACTAAAGAATTGAAAATAAGTAGAAAAACTCTAATGAGGGTCGTTGGAAGACGTGAAAGAGTTGAGGACCCAAATACCAATGAATTGTGGGCATTCTCTGGGAGACTCCCATGGAAAGACAAAGTTGTTGTTGAAGCCTTGAGATCCCTCATCAAAGAATTTTGGAAAAATAACACAAGGGTATCTCCTAATGGAAGAGATATTGTAAGGAGGATTAGTTTTCAAAACTGTGGGCCACATCCAAAGCATTTTTTGGATGTGACTCAAACATAGTTTTTCAAGAAATTTCAAGAGATGTATCTTCAAGTCAAAATTAGTTAAAGGTATTTTGAAATGGTAAAGCCTTCTTATGTCAAAATAAATCACACACACACACAACTTCTTGGTGTAGAGTACCTATTGATTTTTCTAATCATTAATATGTTTATAGATATATATATGTGTAGATTTGCATGCTAATGATGTTTTGCAGGAGTGTAATGTAAAGTGTCCACCTAGATATTTAAGAGATTTCATATTGCACATCTTATGTCAAAGAGTGGATGACCAATTATTCCACAATATCTTATTCTTGGATGGCACACGTGATCATTGTTGTGGGTTGCAACATTTGCCAATTTGTGAACATATGGAGAACACACATGCAATTGGAAATGAGCTAGTAAGTTTTGGCAAATATAAGACAGTGGCATATAGTCTAAAAGATGGAAAAGAAGCAAAAATGTGTGAATTGGTCATTCAAAAGATTCTGGTGTATTAGTTTATCTCTATTTTCTAAGATAATATAGTTTATGAGTATGCAAGGTGTACCCATAGAGCTTGATGGTTGGACTTGCAATTGAAGTTATGCAAGGACACATTTCCACTTAGTACCATCATTTTAGGTGTTGAATTTGTAGAGAACTATACATTATAGCCACAAAATGAGGTGCAATCATAGTATTACAACTCTACGTAGGTTGCTATATTTGTGCAAATAGCATTCATTCATGCAAAAGATAGTATAGAGGACAATAGGAAGATCTTGAGGGAATATCATTTTTATATCAATGACGATCACACACATTCTACAAAGTTTGTACAAGGTTGCTTTCAGATGTTCTACTATGATTTGGCTAGCAAGAGCATATCATTTTGTTAGCATATCATATGGTCAGATAATTGCGCATCACAATTTAATAACTCGCAAATGTTCTATTGGTTGAGCAAGATGCATAAGATGAATGGTGTTCAACATATGTGGAATTTTTGTGAGGGCAAGAGTGGAAAGGGAGAGCATGATGGTGTAAGAGCATGTATCAAAAGAGCATTAGCATGAGAAGATTCAAAGTACAAAGACAATGAAAAGTTGACAGATGTGAGATCTATTATCGAATGGTGTAACACTACAATAGGTCTAGGTAATGAAGGTAAGTCTACAGTTCATAGATATTTTTGGTTGGTTGATGATACTAACATTGCAAAATATAAGGACTGTTATACATTGATAGGATTGAGTGAGCTATTATCTTTTAGAAGCTCTAATGCAGGTTCATGGAGTATTCATATGCGGTAGATGGTATGCTTTTGTTCTTCATGTACGTATGAAGCTTGGTATGATTGTGAGTCAAAGGAGTGGGTTGATGATTGGTGTACAAGAAGCCTAAGCCTGATTGACATGTATCGACTACTGATAACAATACAAATCATAGAGATTGAATCATCAGTTAACTTTGACCATTTTTTAGATCTAGTTCAACCAGGTATTATCAGCATTCAAATTTAATAAAATTTAATATTCCATCTTATTTTGTAATTTTTTGGTATTGTTGACTATATTCATTGAACTGAATGCACATATCAATGCAGGGCATGTTTATGTAGTTATTGCAACTGAAGACAATGAAGAAAGAATGGATTATTATTTGTGTTATTGTGTTAAGGCAAAAAAGAAATTAGATTCCCTTGTTATAGATGGATAAAACATTGAGTACCCTACATTATCAGTGGTTGTTACTAGAACATGGTTTAGAAGGTACCTAGTGAAGAAGTCTGATGTGTGGTTGTTCGAAGACTTTGACACACATAGGAAGATTCTTCATTATTTTAACCTTGTTGTGGCATCAAACATTCATTTAATCAAATATGGGGGTAGACCATTAAACAAGACCTTTTGAAAGGGTCGTGAGTCTAACCATGAGGCAATACTCAACACAATAAAGAGTAGACCAAACCCAGATGGTTCATTGGATTGAATTAGTGGAATGACAGAAAGGTATGTTATTTTTCTTTTCTATCCTCATTTCACCTTCTATATTTTTGACACCTATCTAATCTTCTTATGTGTGCTCCTTGGTCCCCTGGTTGATTAGCTTCATTTCATTGTAGAGTTCATTGGTGTACTCATTTTAGCTAAGTAGTGCAATTGCATTTGCATGCAGGATTTAAGTATAATGGAGCTAGACATAATCCTTATGAAGTTGGCTTTAGAAGGAAAGTAAGGTAGGTTTTCATTACTATTTCATAATGAGTTTTAATGATGTTACTATGAGTTTTAATGAAAAGCCCTCATTTGTTTCTTCACATTTGGTGCTAACAATTGGTAGAGGTAGTAAGGGCAACCTTAATTGATGCCCTACAAGACATTGGATCAAGTGAGAACACCTTTATAGTACTAAATTTTCATCTACCAGAAAGGTATTAGGACTGAATTTTTACATTCGTCATCACCTAGGGCCAAACAGATGGCACCAATGCATCTGGGTGGGTGGTTAAATGCTAGAGGAGATGTCTTTTTGGTGGCAAAGCCTCATGGTCATTCTTGGCTACATCAAACATAGATAATCTCTCAAGAGCCCTAAGACAAAAAAATGTGTCAAACTTTTGATCGACTGTTCCGTCAAACCATGACACCTAGGAACATCTTCTTTACATGTATAGGTGGATGTCAAGTCCACCTACAAATACCTACCTCAATTTTTTTAAATCAATTTTGTTTGCCTATGGTGGCAAGGAACACATTGCTCCAAAATGCTTTAGTTTCATGCAGGGGAAAGATACTAGGAGTGAAATTTTGCATTCCATAGCTTGTGGGGCCAAACTGACTACACCAATGTGTCAAGGTGGGTGAGTAAATGCTAGGGGAGGTCTTGTTTCATGTGCCAAGTGTCATAGTCCTTCAGGATAGCACGCTACTAGCAAAGTCACTTAAGATCCCTAAGAGCAAAAAACTGCCAAAATTTGATAGAGTAGTTCTTGGAATTTGTGGTAGCTAGTAATGTTTTGTTTTGACCTACAGGTGTAGGTGGGGTATGTCCACAATAACCTCTCTCAGTTTTAGTCAACTCCAATCCGTTTGACTATGTCGAAATCAAATGCATTCTTGCAAAATGCTTGAGTTTCATGCAATGGAAAGGTGCTAGGACTGAAATTTTGCATTTCACATCTTATGGGGCTGAACCAACAATGCCAACACATTGGGGTGGGTGGTTAAATGCTAGGGGAGGTCTCATTTCATGCACCAAGTGTTGCAGTCATTTCAAGCTGCAAGCTACCGACAAAGTCAAAAGGTGCTAGGAGTGAAATTTTGCATTCTATAAGTTGTGAGGTTGAACTGACTACACCAACACATCAGGGTGGGTGGGTAAATTCTAGGGGAGGCATTGTTTCATGCACCAAGTGTCTCAGTCATTCGGGGTAGCAGGTTACCGATAAAGTCACTTAAGATCACTAAGAGCGAAAAATGCCAAACTTTGATGGAGTAGTTCTCAGAATTCGTGGCAGCTACGAATTTTTCATTTGAACCTACATGAGCATGTGGGGTCCATCCAAAATAACTTCTCTCAATTTTGGTCAACTCCAATCCATTTGACCGTGCTAAAATCAAATGCATTCTTGTAAAATGCTTTAGTTTCATGCAGTGGAAAGGTGCTAGGAGTGAAATTTTACATTTCACAACTTATGGGACCAAACTGACTATGCCAATGCATCGAGGTGGGTGGATAAATGCTAGGGAGGTCTTGTTTCATGTGCTAAGTGTCCCAGTCATTTGGAGTAGCAGGCTACCAATAAAGTCACTTAAGATCCCTAAGAGCAAAAAATTGCCAAACTTTGACATAGCAGTTCTTAGAATTCGTGGCAGCTAGGAATGTTCTATTCAAACCTACAGGTGCAAGTGGGGTCCATCCACAACAACCTCTCTTGGTTTTGTCAACTCCAATCTATTTGACCATGCCAAAATCAAATGCATTCTTGCAAAATGCTTCAATTTCATGTAGCACAACCTTGCCAAGTGTCATATTTTTTGTTTTGCTCATCATGGGGCTAAACCTACTAGGCCAATTCATCAGGGTGGGCAGGTAAATGCTAGGGGAGGTCTTTTTTCATGTGCCAAGTGTCCCAGTCATTCGAGGCAGTAGGCTACCGATAAAGTCACTTAAGATCCTAAGAGCAAAAAACTACCAAACTTTGATGGAGCAGTTTTCAGAATTCATGGCAGTTGGGAATGTTTCGTTTGGACCTACAAGTGTAGGTGGGGTCCATCCACAATAACCTCTCTTAGTTTTGGTAAACTCCAATCCATTCAACCATGAAGAAATCAAATACATTCTTGCAAAATGCTTTAGTTTCATATAGCATGACCTTGCTAGGAGCCATATTTTTCATTCTGCTTGTCATGGGGCTAAACCGACTACACCAACACATTGAGTAGGTGGGTAAATGCTAGGGGAGGTCTCATTTTGTGCACCAAGTGCCTTAGTCATTCTAGATTGCAAGCTATCATCAAAGTTGAAAGGTGCTAGGAGTGAAATTTTGCATTCCACATGTCATGGGGTCAAACCAACTGATCTGGACAATACCTAGCACTAAGCCTGTGGTATTGTAATGCAATAAAATAAAGAAGAAATGAATTTTTACTAGGCAAACTCACCAGGAGTTGTGAATTGCCTCCAAAAACTGATTTTTATTCATTCCAATTCAAAATATATAGGCTTACATAAAATATGAAGGGTCACATTACCCTTGGAAAACCAAAAAAACTTTTGGACATGCAAAGAAGGATGAGGATATAAATTGGGAGGATGAAATGGAAACAAGATAAAACTAAATTTCATTGGATGGGAAGAATGATGAGAGGAGAGGTGGAAAATAGTAAAATAGGGAAAAATTGGTGGGATCTAAAGGGAAATTGGAAAGGAAAAGGAAAACTAGGAGGTAGATAGGTTAGAGAGAGAGAGAGGGTTGCTTAGGTTTAGAGGTGAAAACTATTTACAAAAGTCATAACTCCTAGCTATTTTGTTGGAATTTAAATTTTTTCCCTCTAAAAATGCAATTTAATAAGATGTAGAAAATACCAAAAACTAAATTTTTGATATTTTCCCAAAAATACCACTCAAATGACAGTGGACCTAATCATTGCTTCCCCCTTGAGAGGCAATTGGCCCCATTGCATCTATGGTCTGCAACAACTGAGGAAACTGCTTTTCAATTTGATCCCTGGTGAACCACTTTCTTTGATGAGGACATTTACTTGCTTGAACCACACGGTAAAGAGGAATATGTTGTCCTTTTAGTGTCATGACCAAGGCATTAGTGATCTTTTCTCCAACATAGAATTGATGAGGTAGACAATGCTGATCATGCCTTTCCTTGTACCTTTGCCTAGTGTGTCACAATATCTTCGGAGCTTGTTGCATTTCTTTAACAAACTTAGTTGTCTTATGTGATGATGGAGCATCTGAGATGACTAGTATTGCTAGATCAATATGAGCTAGTGGTTGATGTCCAAGATATATTTCAAATGAGCTATGCCCTATGGAACCATGTAGGGCGCGATTGTAGTTTTTCTCAGTTTGCCCATCCATTTGTGGATGGGATGTAGTAGAATTTGTCAGCTTTGTATCCATCATATCCCAGTGTGATGTCCTACTTTCATTTATCTATTTTTCTGAGTGGTAGTGGTGACCATTTTGTCATGGATATTGGCTACAACTAACCTCTTGTCCTTAGTTCAAACCATTAGAACAAATGTTCCAATATGGGTGATTGGACGTTCACATTGTTTTTCAGTAATCAAAGATGTTGGTTGTGTAGGACTTACTTCAAGTATCTGATACTTCTTTTTTCCCAATTTGATAATGACACTGCGAGGTCTGAACTCATATACACCATGATGCTTGTACATATATGGGTGCCCCAACAATACATCACACACATCCAAGGGTACCACATCACATATGACTTCATCTTTGAATGGTTTGATAGAATATGGTAAGCAACATTACTTATTTACCTGAATATCTCGTTCTTGGTTACTTACTCATCACACATGATATGGATGTGGATGAGGTGTTGTTTGCAAGTTCATCCTTTTAATAGTCTCAACAGAGATTAGATTCTTTTGACTTCCACTGTCAATGATGAAATGAAGGGTAGGTCATCCCACAATAATGGGTTACACTTTTTGGCCAAACTTGACATTGAAATCAACATTTTGAACTAAATCTTCACTTCCTGACACCTATAGCCACTAAACCGTTAGGAATTTGAAGATGATGTGAACTAGTGATTTGTGGGATTTTGTTTGTAGATTCTAAATATATTTTAAAAAAAAAAATTGGAGTTAAATTGTAAAATTTTTTACATCTCCTTTGATAACTAGTTTTTATAGTAAACAACATTTTTTTAAAGTGATGTGTATTCTGTAGCACATAACTTTTTTTCTACAAAGGATAAAATTCTAATTCTTTTGAATTTAGATTGGTAACACCAATATATAGGGCATGCATTTGGTTTTATAATGTTTTGTTGATTTTTTTTTAATTAAGTTTTGAAGTCAAACCAATTATAATTTAGACATAGGCGTATTTCGTAAAAGATAACTTTTTTTGTATGTATCAAAATTTAATTTATTTATTTTTGTTAAAATAAAGACATCGATACCTAGGGCATAGATATTTTTCAAAAAAAATTTCACTAATTTATTAGTTTTCCATGTGTGTAGAACATAGAACTTGATGTTCAGTGAAAAACCTACATTCACAAGAAATAAAAAATAAATATAATAATCAAATTTAAAAAATTTAAAATTATACTTTTTGGGAAGCTTATAATAAGGACTACATACATACAAAACATAAATTTTAAATGAATTCATTTGATCCTTCAAAAGGTAAATCAAAAGTGGTTTTTTATTAGCATTTTGATAGGTGTAGAGGAGACTCCATTATAGGTATGGTTTAAAACTAGCAGGGTTCTATCTAAGGATGTTTACATTTAAGAGGGTTTGATCAAACCCTCTTTGATGCAGAGGCATCCACACTATAACCTTCACAGATAGCATGAATGTCTGCAGACCAACCTCATCATCATCATCTTCGCCATCATCATCATATTTCCTAAGGCCACCAACATCATTATATTGCACCTGCCGACCGATATCCTCCTGCAGACAAGCCTTCGCACTTTCGCCTGTCAACAGCATCACCTTACTCGATTATCGGCAGCATCATCATGTCCGACAGCGCGAACATCCTCCTGACGTCCACTGTTCACCTCACCGACAATTTCCGTCTTCACTACCTTCAACATCATCATGATGTTCAACAGGCGCAAACATCCTCCGGTTGCACTGTTCATCGGGCGCCAAGCACTAGCGGCCTCATCATGATATTTAACATCACCTTCGTCAGCAGGATATTCAACATCCGGTTGCTCCAAATATCCTGATGACGACCTTCAACACCTTCCCTTCGATGCTCCGATAGCCGACGACACAAGCTTCAGCATCATGATATTCAACAGGATAACGAACATCCGGTTCTTCCCATTTATCCTGATGATGACAAACCCTAACTCCTCGCACCGTTCACTCGATGCTGACGTCACCCGATATCCTGATGACGTAGATCCTGATGACGATGACGTCACCCGCAGTTTCACAATATCCTGTTGCTCCGAAATGTCCTGATGACGTATATCATGATGATGATGACGTCATATCCTGCTGTTTGCCAAACTTAGTTTTTCTTCGGCCCTCCTGATGATGATCACCCCGACGCACTTGCACTTCATGCAATCGACAACATCATGCTCTCCTTCACTTATCCGGATGATGCTGTCCGAACTGTCTGCAGGATATTTGCAGAAATATCCTGATGATGCCGTTTCGGCGAACTTCTTCACTTAGCGAAATCTCTCTTCGCCGATCCACCAGGGATGACCCGATCCAACTCAGGGTGATCTTCCAACTCAGTCAGCTTATCAACTCGACCTAGCACATGAGGATGCTAGGGTCTTCAACATCTCTTGATCGCGATCCTGCACACCTGCATGCAAACGGAAAACAATCTACCATCTAACCTACTGTACATTACCATTCCACCGATCAGACAGATCAACCGGTGGAATGGATCAGGAAATCCATGCAACCACTCAAACCAGCAGATCAATCTAGTAATGGAATGCAACCAGAGCAAGAACAC
Source organism: Cunninghamia lanceolata (assembly GCA_027924645.1). NCBI lineage: Eukaryota > Viridiplantae > Streptophyta > Pinopsida > Cupressales > Cupressaceae > Cunninghamia > Cunninghamia lanceolata. The sequence goes on along the minus strand of BSBN01000429.1, from coordinate 5,084,689 downwards.
AAAACAGGATCACTTTATTGATTTCAAAGATGCAATACAATATGATCAATCTCTCTCTCAGTCTCACTCGAGCTCGATCGATGATATCTGTCCGTATCTAACATCAACCGATCTCATGCTTATAAAGACTTTCCTACGAGTACTACTGACCCGACTCCAAGCGGCTGGGAACTCTCCAGGCGGCTGGGAGATCCCACCGAACATACATCATGACAGCTGTTATAACTAACTAGCTAAAAATAGCAAAAGCCCGGTCAGCATGATCTTATCCTGATCAGCATGACCTTATTACATGCAATTGGTCAAACAGACCTTCTTGGAAACACAAACAAGACCTAAACTACTAACTGCCTTATCATGACCAGCTGTCAGGTAGGTGCTCCTGTACCACTCTTCAATTAAAATCCTTTAAATGGAACCTTTCAAGGCTTAAATCATTATATTTTCTAAAAATATGTGATTTCAACAAAAATTAGGATGTCCCATAAAGTGTAACCCATTATTGTGGTAGCACTCAACCCTCCTTGCCATTTACCCACATTTATGAGTGTAATAAACACTTGTGATGTAGAGATCAAACAAGGACTATTCTAACACAATTTTACTACCCTCATACCCTTCACACAATGACTCATTTTTAACCAATGCCTAAAAGTTTCCTAATACACATGAAAACATGGGACAACAACCTAATGACATTCCATCATTGAAAACAACATGAAACAAGGGTAACTTGGTGTATTTAAACCTATTTTCAACATACTTTAGGGTTTTCAAAACATGCATGACCCTTACACTTGTCTGACACAATGTTCTAAACAATAATGGATTGTTGTCACTAGGTGCAACAAATCAAACCTTTTTGGTCATAAATTTTCAAAAAGACCTACAAATAGAAATATAAAACTTATTTTGGATATCATTTTAGTCCTTATTAAACATATGTCAAAATAAGCTAGGGTTTCTTTGTACAGACTAGGGCAAAAACAAGACTATTCCTGTGCAAACCCTAGGACTGTTACAGAGCTGCTCTCACCAAAAATGGCATAACTCATTCAAAACTTCATCAAATTTTCTCAAACCAAAAAAATATAAAACTAGACTTATGCCTTCAAATTTTAGAATTGGTTTTAGGCCCATAATTTACCATACATGGTTGTACTAGCATGTTTTCATATTGTAAATTCTAGAAAACTTTGTTAGATTAAGGCAACATTCACCAAAATGGCCATAACTTTCACAAATCTCAATGAAAATTGATGCAACAAAAAGAAAAATTAATTAGATTCACATACGCACACAATACAATTGATTTAAGGTCATTAGATGGGCTATATAGGCTATACAATCTACCATAATGTGCTGCAACTACAGAAAACACCAAAAAACCTCATTCCATTCACTCTATGTTTGAAAAACCCATACAATAATGATTGCCTTCCACCATTTTCAGCATATTCATTATTTTTCAAACCATTTAGAATTGATTCCCATTTTCTAACAATTGCATGTAACTAGAAACAACATTTTGACAACTTTCTAAAAAAAGTTGCATGCCAATTTGGCAATTTTGACAATTTTTGCAATTTTCCAACTTTTCCCACCAAGAACTAAAACCACAACCAAAAATGAATTGAATACATTGGAGATGGTCATAAATGACCTTATTAACCACTAAAACCCATTTTCAACCCAAAATTACAAAAATACCAAAAATGAGCAATAATGAAGTACCTAGTGCCCCTACACCATACCCGCAAGGGGAAGAATACTCAAGTCCCACTTGAGTGTAGGTCTTCTTTTCTTCCTGGTCTTCCAATTCTTCTGCCACTTGTCGTCCAACTAAGAATTCATTTCCAAAATTTGATGCTACTTACATCCTGCTGTATGTTCTGCATTCTTGACTTTTCTAGGGTCTCTCTTCTTCTTCTTGCACCATCTCTTAGCATCTTCTCAACTTCAAGGTTCCAAATTTCTAGTTATTGTTCATATGCCGCATTACCACTATCCATGTCTTCATCTTCATCATTTGAATATAATTTGTCAGCATATTCATCATCCATAAAATCAGAAAATACAACCAATACCTCTGTTGTTTTTGCAACCTTTTCTTCACCATATTGTGCTACATTTGCATAGCAATCTTCATACACTGCATTTACTTCTCCTTTTTCTTTATACTCTTTTCTATCTTCATCTACTATACCTATAAACACATACAAATATTGCTAGAAACAAAATTTTGAGCCTCAATGGACTCATTTTCTTCATCTTTTTCTTCTTCCTTGGATGGCTTTGGCTCTTCCCATCTTGATTACTTTTTTATTTTCCTTCTCAATTGCTTCCTCTTTCTTCTTTCCACAATTTCCTTTATCAACCACTTGACAACTTTGTGAATGGTGATGTTCCAACTCCACACACTTGTTACTATACTCTGTATTCTTTCTTCAAATATTTTTTGCATTTGTTCCAAATCTTATCACAACCCTATTATCTCTTACTAAATACTTACTTGTTTTGTCTTCTCATCTTTCTTCTTCATCTCACTCCTTTCTCTTCTCATCTCTTGTTTCTTTCTTGACAACTTCTTACTCTTTAGGTCTTCATGGATTATTCTCCTCAACGCTTCCATCCTTTTGGTATCCAATACCTTCACACACACAACTATCCTCTACCCAACATGATTCTGGAAGATGCACTCTCTAAGACCTCTTCTACCCACTTGCTCTTAGTGGAAGAAATCTGCACACCTTCTACCCAGTTTCATCACTATTGGAGGATATAAGCCACTAGCTCTCTTTCATAGCTGCAACAAACTTTCTCTCACAACTCTCTTGTCCTAGTGCATACCTTGCAATCTCAGGGTCTTCTAGCTCTGATATCAAAATGATGGAGAGATTAAACAAGGACTATTCTAACACAACTTTACTACCCTCATACCCTTCACATAATGACTCATTTTTAGCTAATGCCTGAAAGCTTCCTATTACACATGAAAACATGGGACAACAACCTAATGACATTCCATCATTGAGGATAACATGAAATAAGGGAAACTTGGTGTCTTTAGACCTGTTTTCAACATACTTTAGGGTTTTCCAAACATGCATGACACTTACACTTGTTTGACACAATGTTCCAAACAACAATGGATTGTTGTCACTAGGTGTAGCAAATCAGACCTTTTTTGTCATAACTTTTCAAAAAGACCTACAAATGGAAATGTAAAACATATTTTGGATACCGTTTTTCCCCTTATTAAACATATGTCAAAATGGGCTAGGGTTTCTTTGTACGGACTAGGGAAAAAACAAGACTATTCTTGTGCAAACCCTAGGACTGTTACAGAGCTGCTCTCACCAAAAATGACATAACTCATTCAAAAGTTCATCAAATTTGCTCAAACCAAAAGAATATGAAACTAGGCTCATGCCTTCAACTTTTAAAATTGCTTTTAGTCCTGTACTATACCATACATGGCTGTACTAGCATGTTTTCAGACTGCAAATTCTAGAAAACTTTGTTAGATTAGGGCAACATTCACCAAAATGGCCATAACTTTCACAAATATCAATAAAAATTGATCCAAAAAAAAAATGAAGTAGACTCACATGACTACACGATCCAATTGATTTCAGGTCATTACATGTGTTGTACAGGCCATACAAGCTATCAGAATGTGCTGCAACTATAGAAAAACACCAAAAAACTTCATTCCATTCACTCTAAGTTTGAAAAATCCATACAATAATGCTTGACTTCCACCATTTAAAATTGATTCCCATGTTCTAACAATTGCATGTAATTGAAAACCACATTTTTTACAACTTTTGACAATTTTTACAATTTTCCAACTTTTCCCACCAACAACTAAAACCACAACCAAAAATGAATTGAATACATAGGAGATGGTCATAAATGACCTTATTAACCACTAAAACCTATTTTCAACCCAAAATACCAAAAATGAGAAATAATGAAGCACCTAGTGCCCCTACACCAACTCCTTATTTTCACGAGGCACAATCCTAGTGGTAGTAACTATGGCATAGGGGTCACCTTAAATTATTTGGTCATCATCTATTTTCTCAAAAGAGTTTGCAGGTAATGATTCAGGTTTAGCTTCAACTTCCTTTTCTTGTAACCCTATCATCAGTGCCTTGGTAGCTCAACAATCCTTTGTGTTATGTCTTAGACTTCTATGGAATTCACACATCTTTCCATTGTTGTTTGTTGTTGATGATGCTTGTGAGGAGGGATCCTTAGCTATCTGTTTTCCCATGAATTTGTTGTCACCTTTATTTTTTGAAAAATAATCTTTTTTTTCCTTTTGTTTGAATTTTTCCTCAATCTTTACTACATATTTGTAGGCAGTCCCCAAGGTCTCAATATTGAGAAATTCCATCTCTGTTTGGATATAATGACGAAGCCCACTGCAGTACTTCAAAATTTGATGTTTTTCGTATCAATGATGTCAAGCTTTGATGAAAGAGCATGGACTGTATTAGTGTAATCATGAACAAATTAGTCTTTCTATCGACGAAGCATCTACCACTCCATATACTTATCCTCGTATGAATTTTCAGGATAATATTGTTCCTTGATATGTTCCACTAACTCTCCCCAAGTGGGATCATTCTCTACTGCTCCATCAAACTCAAGGTTTTCTCTAGACAATAGTTTATTTTCCCATGATTGTTTTACATGATGCTCAGCTTTGAGGAGAGAGAAGGTTATTTTTTCACCATTAGAGAAGTGATTCATAGAAAAATATCTTTCTAGTTTTGACAACCAATCATCAATAGCATTTGCATTTATTTTGCCTTGAAAATTTGGAATATCAAAATTTACTTGTACTTTGAAAGGAGTGTGATCACCAAATGGTACTTTTCCCATGTTGGGTTGTTGATTTCCTTGATTTTGTTGTAGTAGACAAGAGAACTGACTCATCATCTCCTCACGATGTTTTGTTAACACTTCTTCAACCATCGCCTTGAAAAGATCTGAATGATCATCTTGTTCTGACATTTTTGATCAAGTGCACCTCAAAGAAAGATAATATTATGGCTATGTGGAGGACTGAATCACCTTTCCAATGATATTTTGTTTATCCAATTTTGACACCATATGCAAAAGATATTCCCAAAACATTGATGTTGAAAAAGAAGACCTAACTTCTGGTGAAAACAGAAGGTAGCTAAGAAACAAATCAGAAAAAATTACCTGCACCACTAGAAAGTGCTTTGATTCCTCTTTGTAACGATATCTTTTTTGCACAAAATGAAGTCCGAATGAGAAAGATATACTTGATTTTGCGAAACTACTCTGAAAAGACAAAAAAACAAGCAGAGGCAAAAAATAGGGATGCAGATTTGCGATCTACTTTTCTCAAAATCTGTGCACTTTCTGAAAAAAAAAGAGATACCCAAATAGGATTTCGATGCTGCCAACAAAACCTAGAAATATTTTGAGCTGAGATTACACTATTTGAATGGTCATGTCTAAAACCCTCTTCAGTTTGAGATGAACCCAATAGAACTTGGCTCTGATACCACTGATCTAGACAATACCTAGCACTAAGCCTGTGGTATTGTAATGCAATAAAATAAAGAAGAAATGAATTTTTGCAAGTAGGCAAACTCATTGGGAGTTGTGAATTGCCTCCAAAATTTGATTTTTATTCATTCCATTTTGAAATATATAGGCTTACATAAAATATGAAGGGTCACATTACCCTTAAAAAATAAAAAGAACTCTTGGAAGGTGAAAACTATTTACAAAAGTTCAAAATTATGAAATTTTTGATCTTCCCCTTTGTAAGATCATAACTGCTAGCCATTTTGTTGGAATTTAAACTTTTTGCCTCTAAAAATGCAATTTAATAAGATGTAGAAAATACCAAAAACTTATTTTTTGATATTTTCTGAAAAATACCACTCAAATGACCCTAGACCTGATCACCGACTATGCAAACACATTGGGGTGGGTGGGTAAATACTAGCAGAGGTCTTATTTTATGCACCAAGTGTCTCAGTCATTCTAGGTTGCAAGCTACCAGCAAAATCAAAAGGTGCTAGGTGTAAAATTTGCATTCCACAGGTCGTGGGGCTAAACCAACTAAGCCAATGTGTCGAGGTGGGCAGGTAAATGCTAGGGGAGGTCTCGTTTTGGGTAAGTGAATTTGATTTTGGGACAATCAAGTAGATTGGAGTTGACCAAAATTGAGAGAGGTTATTGTGGACGGACCTACCTGCACGTGCAGGTCTAAGCAGAACATTCTCAGCTACCATGAATTTCGAGAACTACTCCATCAAAGTTTGGTAGTTTTTTGCTCTTAGGGATCTTAAGTGACTTTACCAGTACCCTGTTGCCCTGAATGACTGAGACACTTGGTACATGAAACAAGACCTCCCTTATCATTTACCCACCCACCCCGATGCATTGGTGCTATCAGTTCAACCCCACGAGCTGTGGAATGCAAAATCTCACTCCTAACACCTTTCCATTGCATGAAATTGAAGCATTTTGGATCAATGTGTTCCTTTCCACCATAGGCAAATGAAATTGATTTAAAAAAAATGAGGTAGGTATGGAATGTGTTCTAATTACATCCATCAAAGCATAAAGAATATGAGAATTTTGTCAGATGTTGTAGTTACAATTGGCTTGATAGACATGTATGCAAAGTGGCAGGTGTGAAGCAAATGTAGAAAAGTGAAATGAGGATATGCAAAGCATAGAAACCATATAGAAGGTTTCTTGTATATGCCAACCTCTAAAATATTTCTTGTAGCTCTATACATACATGCATATGGTGGAATTGGGAGAAAATCAAAATTTACTAAAACTACCCCCTTAATGGCCAAGAGTACACAGTTTGCTATAAAATGCAAAATAAGTTGCTTCAAGGGGTCTAACTCATTGGATTAGGTATGTTCATGTATATTACACCTCATGGAATCATCATAATTTTCAAATGGTCCATTTTGGTGGAAAAATGGGAAACCCTTATCTAAATGACTTAAATGGATGTCTTGACCTGCAAGACCACTTGGAAACAAGAAAATGTCCTCCTTGTCATCTCCTAAAGTCACTTGATTGCTTTTGAGCCTATGCTCCTGCATCAACAAGGTAGGTGAACTATTTTACATGATGCCTCAAATAAATGTTGTCTCATGGAATGCAATTGGTGGATGTAAATCCAAATTCCACAAGCTTACCCACCATCCTCCTTGCCTATGCCAAAATGGGATCTTTAGAATAGGGTATAGACAACCATCAAAGCATAAAGGATATAGGAATTTTTCACATGTTGTATTTGCAGCTACTCTTTTAGACATGTATGCAAAGTGTGAAAGCATAGACAAGACATGTGAATAGTTTGGCATGACACCTCAAAGAAATGCTATCTAATGGAATGCAATGATTGCAAGATATATGCACAAAATAGATTTTTTATAAGGCTTTCAAAACTTTAAGGTAAATGTAATTGGCAGGTGTGTTGGGTGAATATTTTGTCATTTAGCTAACTAACAGCAAAATAGTTATATCGCCACAGCTATGATGAGACATAGTCTCTCCTCTCAACAAGGGGAGGTTCCCTCTAAATGATGAATTATTTCTAATAAACAACTTTCAACACTTATATAAACTAGAACTATGCTTGGGGTGTTTTCATTGCATCCTATTCTCTTTTTTTAGAATAGATGTTTTTCTCTTCAAAATGATAACTTCAACATAAATGATATTTAATAACTTCTGAATTGAGACAAGCCATAGAAACACAAAGTCTTCTATTGCTTGACTTATTTCCCACAAATAAAATTGATTAAATTCAAATGTAGCTCAAAGTCTCCACTCTCATCCAACAAGATATAACATGATTGAACACAACAATTTACATCACAAAGTCTTTAAACTATTCTATTCTTACAAATACAAACACAAATTCATGTAATGAGAAAATAACACAAAGTCTATTTATCCAAAACAAGAACACTTCTCTCAATTTTCAATAAAACTCTGCAATTCCAGAAATGATTCAATATAATATAACACCAATGACTTAAGAATATTGATATCATAAAACAATATGATTCAACTCAAAGTTTGATACTCAAACTACTTGCTTATATTAACATTTTCTTGAAAATTTGATAAACATGAAACACACAAAGTCTTGATATGTTTTTCAATTCGGCAGAGTTCCCTTGCAATAGATAAAAGATGCAAATTACAAAAGAGTCCCTCTTTATTTATAGGGAGAGGCCTTGAGAAAATTTAGGAAAAAACTAACTACTTTGACTTATTCAAAAATAGGAGTCCTTATTGACTTGAGACTTCCTAAGTTTTTACATGTAATTACATCTAAGAAAAGTACATGTAAAAATGTCCAAAACTAAATGAAAAGTACATTTGAAGCTACAAAAATATACTAAGGCAAAGATCAAATATGTCAACTTCCACTGGCATCCTTCTTTGTTGACCCTTCATACATTGTGATCACTACTTGCATTTCAATACTATCTAGTGTTGCAGTGTTCTTGGAGATTACTTTGGCCTTAGTGATTGTATTTCTGATGGTAGGGGTGACTTTCTCATGATCTTTCAACTTGACCTTCAAATTGTCTAGGGTTAAATGATAATCCATCAAGTTATCCAATGAATCAATTGAGAAATCCTTTTCCTCAAACTCGACCTGCATCATCTTATTGAATTCCTATACCATTTCATCAACTGGAAGAAACTCATGATTATCATCAATCAATTTACACGGGAGCTGCTCCAACTTGTGCAAGAGACTTAGATCATTATCATCACATAGCCCTCAGGCATCTCCTAGTTCTTTGATTAACTCATTCAAGTTTTTGCTTCAGTGAACTAGGCCTTCTTTTGTTGAAGCATATACCTATCGATTTGCAATAAGGCCAAGTGAAACAAGAGTCTTCATTTTCATGCTTTCCCATTTTTCCAAACTGGAATCTAGATATTCAATATCTGTAGAAAAAGAATCAATCAATTCATCTAATTCTACTCTTACTTTGGCCATTTTTTCTTTCATTTCTACTACTACCTTCAATAGTGAAACACCCTGTGTTAACAATTTCTCTAAACATTCCTCTACAACCTTCCCTTTTGCTCAAAGACTTCCTCCTCTGAACCAGTTATAAAATCTTTCAAGGTTATACCTTTTCTTTGGAGCCACATGTTTTTGTTGGCTAACACATGCTCAAACCTTTTCCATAAGGAAGTCAATTCCTTTTAAGACCATTGTATCGCAGCCAAGGGACAATTAGCACAATCTGATTGACATAGCTTGAATTAAGAACCTCTTCATCATCAACCATGTCCTCTGGAATATTATCTAGACCCAAATATTCAATTTGGTCCAGAGATAACCTATTGTAGTCTAGCTTTCTGATTTCCTCTTCTATCCTCAGATCAACCCAGATGTCCTCAACCATTGGCTCATGAAATCGAGTCTTTCTTTTGATTTTATCCTTCACTCCTCTATAATCAAATTTTGGTCTTCTCTTGAATTGCTTCATAGTTACCAATTGCATTTCAGTTTCCATAGCCCTAGCTTTTGTTGCAGTTGAAACAAAGTATCTACCTATCTCAACAGGAAATCTAAAACCATGCTTCTTTAACTCCATTTCCTTATTGTGGACAACAATTATTTGTCAACACAACTCCATCAAAACCATTTTGTTAGAAGGAAATCTTGGCAACATATACAGATAGCCTTGGAAAAAGCCAACCCTTAAGTATGTGAAAGTTGGAAACTGAAGGAACAAACAACCAAAACCATTTACTAATGACCATGCTTCATCTAAAAATCTTCTTTGTTCCAACTGAGGATCAAAAAGGAACAAGTACATAGCAAATAATGCATCATTTACCCTTCTGAAATGGTGGATTGAACCCTTCAATATAAGTTAAGGATAATATTGGTAAATAGGAACAACCCTCCTATCCACTTCAGATGTCAAGCCTAGGAAAATCCTCATTGAGGCTGCTATGTATACAAGATGGGAAGTCATATAGAGTTTGAAGGTAGTATGTACCTTGATCAATTACTCATGGAGAGCATTGTTGATTTGTTCACCCTAGAAGATAGTCTATTTGCCTTGAAGTATAATTTTGATGAAAGGACACATCCATTCATGAAAAAGTGAAGAAGAAGCTAATCCCCTTATTCTACCAAGAAGATTTATTAGATCACCCACTTCCTCAACAAAATCACTTCAGGGAAAGCTCCTTGGCCACCTAGACAAGTTTGACCTTGGAGTCTTAAGCCACTTGGTATTAATTATCCTTTTAGCCTTCTTAAAATTCTTATCATATTCTTGTTGAGCAATAGTAAAATCAAGTTTCACAACATTAGTAGGAGTAGGACACATGAAAACCTTATCAACAAACTCTGGATCCAGTCTCATGATTACATTACCCTTCAAATCCACCACTGCCTCAGTATCTTTGTTGTAGAAATGAACATATTGAAGAACAAACTCTGTATTGTGTGCTACCACTGGAAATGAAGACACCAGGTGAATGTTGCTCTTGACAATCTTTTGCATAAGAGGGTTGGGGTTATCTGACTTAGTCCTCTCTACAAACTTAGTCATATCCACATGACCGATCTCTATGTCCTAAATACCATTAACATTCGAAGTGACTGAAGTGATCAGGAAAACACCTTGATACTTCTACTTCATTGCCTTTGCTTTCTTCACAGACAGCTTAGTCATTTGGAAAAATGACCCCTCAGTGAGAATTGATGATTAGAGCAAACTCACAGAAGAGACTACAACAAAAGGCCATGATCATGTAGTTAGGGGAAATACTAGAAATTTTGGGAAACTACAAGTTGACGATCATGATCACAGGAGTGAGCTTGAAAGGGCTAAAGTACAAGTGGGTCAAAAAATGGAGGAAAGTAGGCTTAGGATAACAATTCAAAAAGTTTTCCAGAGTTAGAAAAAATTGAGGGAATGAATGCATGGGCAGCAAAATTTGCCACCCTTGCATGTCAAGGGGAATTGCAAATGTCAGGGCGGCAAATATTGCCGCTCCTGTGGGTAGGTCAAAATTTGCAAGGCAATGTATAGGCGATGATTTTTACTACTTTTGCATGAAGGGATGGTTTTTGCAACATCACATGTCTGAGAGGTGATTTTTACCAACTCAACATGTCAGAAATTATTTTAGTGTGAGGGTAGCAAATTTTGCCACCCATTCACCTTAGGATGAAACAAACAAGTGCGCAAGCGGCAAAATTGATCGGCTTAGCACTTTGTGATAGACTTAACAAATGTATGTAATGGTGAAAAAATTTGCCGACTTGACACACATGAAGTTTATAAGTTTTCATGTTTAGGGGGTAAGTCTGACCGCTTAAGCATGTGTGGGTAGTTCTAAGTCTTCTAAGGACATGTATCAGTGGCGTTTATTACTGCCGATACACTTCGGTAGATCAATAAAGTAAAATATGCATCAACGCCTAAAATGTTCAATGATACATGAGTCCTAAGTTTTCAAAACATGACCAAGACCTAATATTTATAAAAACTAGGGTTTTAATAATAATGACTCACAAAGGAAAATAAAACAAAAAATGATTTGCTTAAAAACTTAAAACAATAACATTTACAAGAAATGCAAACAATCATTTCATCATACAGGAAAACCCTAAAGAAAAACAATCACAAAAACCAAAAAGAAATAAAAGCTTACCTCTAAAAAGAGACCAAAACCCTAGGCATGATCTCAAACTCTAATTCATCCAATCTACGACTCCCATGATTTGATCGACTTAAGGAGTAGAATTGAACTATAAGGAGACTTAAAGCAAATGTAAATGACAATAACAACAGGAATCAATTAAAAATGGTTTAAAAAAATTCATTAAAAACTTCACGAGCAACATTAATGTAGTAAGAGATAACTAGATATGCCCGGGATATGCTCAAGTGGCAAATTTTGCTGACTCCGCATACCACTAGAACAACATGCCATAGCGGTAAAATTTACAGCCTCAACATACAAAAGAGAAAATAACATGATAGGTTGGAAAAATTTGCTGCCCTTGAATGTTAAAAGGGAAAACTTTAAAAACATTCATAAGTGGTGAATTTCACCGCTCTAGCATGTCAATGATAAAAATTTTCTAACTCCTAAAAATGGCCAAAATTGATATTTCGACAAGCTTGTAACTTAGCTAATTTTTACAAAATTTGAGGAATCGTCTAAGTGGAATGTTACAAGCTATCCTTAGGTGTTAGAGGACTATGCACAAGATCAAGGAGACTTGCCTCGAATTGCATACTTAGAGTGTAGGCTACGAAACAGACAAGTTTCATAGGGGTCGTCCTACAAAATGAGCTCAGTTGATTTTGAGGACAACAGCTAGCTCTAAGTGGGGAACTTCCTTCAATCGTTCTTTGAAACAATCAAAGGGAGAAGAATCCAGTCTCTAAGTGCCTTCATCCATGCCATTGGGCCATAGAGTCAAGCTACCAAAACAAAAAGACACAAAAAGACTAAACAAAAATAAAAAATAAAAATACAAAACTATACAAATATACAAATGAACTTATCTTATACTTCAAGGATTAAAATGTTTCAAATGTTGTCCACTATGGGGCAGCAAGAATGATGTTCCATCTTGATACTCCAGCAAGAAACTATTTTAACCACAAAATTGGTGAATGACGAATGGGCCTTTCCATAGGGAATCAAACTTCCCATGCATTCCTTTTGGCTCCCTCCTCTTGTCTCATAACAAGACTTGATCCCCAATTTGAAATTCTAAAGTTTCTTGACCTAACTTTGATGCTCAGCAATATGGTCTACTACAATAATCCGTTGCTGCTCAAGTTCAGAGAGGTACATTATTCTTTTGTCAATAGAACTTTTAAAAGTTCTATCTTCCACTGCTTTTGCCAACTCCAAAGCTGACAATTCCAAAGTAATAGGTATTTCTACATTCAAACCATATAGAAGCTGAAATGGTGACATGCCTATTGCCCTTTTAGGAGTAATTCTATCCACTCATAAAGCATCAAACAAATATTTATGCCACATTATTTGATTATCCTCCACCAGTTTCCTGATAATTGTTACTAGATTCTACTTGACCATTCCCTTGCGGATAATAGTCTGATGAATGAGAAAGAATGATCCCATATTCAAAGCAAAAACTAGTGATCTCATTTGAAGAAAAATATGTAGCATTATCTGCTACGATTTTGTTTGGAACTCCAAACTGAGAAATAATATTCTCCTTGAGAAAATTACATACTACCTTAGAAGTGTTGCAAGTATGAGGATAACCAGTGTTGTCATTGATGTCAACATACTCATATTGCATTAATGACAAGGATTGGATGAGCTATGTGTTGAGGATATTGAGGAAATTAGTCTCAATCAGGAACAGTGAAGAACAGTGATGACATTAAGGTAAAAGTTCAAGATAAGATGAATATCAGAGGATGTGGTTTAAAGGGTTTGCAGATATGAGTCTTTAAATGATCTAGTCAAGTTTTTAGAGGTCCGCATAATGATCTGAAGAAGTTATGACTACTCTAGTAGAACCAGTTCTGATAGATGTTCAGTGGTGACAGAGTGTCACAGATTGGTCCGGTGAGCTCCGGAATTGCATTATCTCATTCTGCGGATTGGAGAGAGTGTTGAAGAAGTTCGTATGAAGTGACAACTAGATTTGTTCATGGGTTGGAGGTCCAAAAGCACATTTTTCATCATGACAGTGATGACAGATTGTGTTCTTGAAATTCCAGATGAAGAAGAAAAGAATTCTAGTAAGCTGATAAAGTGCGGATGCTCTTGATGACTTAGGAAAGGTTTTTGGTGATCCTTGGATTGCGTACAATTCTTATTGGCGGTCCGCATTGAAGTTTGAGTTTGCATTTGAAGAATAACCACAGATATTGGTGTTCTTTCTAAGACAGGCTGACCGGATGTGTTACACGTCTTGCGAATGATCTTATAGGTGTTTTCTGACTTAGATGATTGTTCCTAAGTTGATGCCTTGTATAAATAAGGGATTGTGAATTCATTTTGTAGTGTGTCTTGGAGCGGATGAGTGTGGTATAGTGAAAGAGCGAAAGGCAGAGCAGAAGTCTTTGGGCTTAAATGGAACTGATCTAGGCATGGTAAAGATGTCAATCTCCAGTTCAAGTTTGTGATACTTGTTACTTTGTAGATAGTGTGTCTGTTGTAGGCAGTATGCCTCTTGTGAGCAGTGAGCCCTAATTAGCATGTGCCATCTTTTTTTCTTATTCTTCTAACAGAGAATAATCCTTGGGTTAATCACCCTGTGGTTTTTCCCTTGACCGGGTTTTCCACATCAAAATCTTGGTGTCTCATGTGTTGATGTGTATCTGCTCTGGTGTTTATGCTTTATGCTTTCATGAGTGATTAATTGACATGCTATTAAATAACAAAGAGGATTTAAGTGTTTGAATTAGAAGCAAGTTTTGGACAACTGATTCACCCCCCCTCTCAGTTGTCTATCCTGAATCCAACAATTGGTATCAGAGCCAAGTTCCTCTAAAAGGAGCTTAACCGCTTGAGGAGATCCAGGATGTCGTCATACAAGAAGGATAGTCCAAAGTTTGATGGAACCAACTTCTCTCTTTGGAAAGGTCACATGAAATGTCACTTGCAGTGTATGGGAAAGGCGTACTGGTCCATGGTGACTAAAGCATATGTACCTCCACAGGGTGGTCTAACAACTCTAAATGAAATCACAGATGCTGAAAACAATCTGTGGACCAAAGAGGCTCTTCTAAGTGCATTAACTGACTTAGAGCTCTCAAATGTTATTGACCTACCAACTGCCTATGAGATCTGGATTAAACTAGAACTTCTACATGAAGGAGATGAGTATGTTAAGAGTGCAAGGTTGCAGAGTCTCAAAGGGAAATTTGAAAGACTCAAAATGAGAGATGATGAAAATATTACCACCTTTATGCCAAGAGTAAATGAGCTGGTGTGTGGAATTAGGAATGCTGGTGGAGTTTTGGATGAAAATGAGATTGTTGGCAAAATTCTCAGATCCCTTCTTGCTGTCTACAAAATCAAGGTTGCTGCCATTGATGAATTTAGAGCCCATACAACTATCACAAGAGACCAATTGGCTGGCAAACTAGCTGCATTTGAAATGACCGAGTTTGGAGATGATCCCCCCAAAACTAAATCTACATTCAAAGCCAGTGCCTCAGTGAAAGGTAAACAAAGATTTGATCTGGGAGAAAACTCTTCAAGGAAGCTATCATGGTATGACCAAGCAAGAAGAGACATGGAAGAGGAAGAAGCAGAAATAGCTCAACTTGAAGCCCTCATTGCAAAGAGATTGCCAAGAGGATCCGGTAAGTATGAAGGAAAATTACCCTTTAAGTGCTTCAACTGCAATAAGATTGGTCATTTTGCTTCAAGATGTCCGGAAAGATCTACAAGGTCAAATTCTAACAGACAAAGGTTCCAAAAGAATTGTTATTATGTTCATGAAGATGATGATAATGAAGGAGTAATAAATGATGAATTAGAAATAGGAAACAAAACTGGAAATGAATGGGTGTTTATTGCCATCAAGGAAGAAGATCCAATATCCTCTGAATCTGTCAATCATAAGATTGTAGAAAGAGCTTTGGCTACCCAAGTTGAAGAAAAGGATGATTGGGTTATTGACAGTGGATGCTCTCACCATATGACAGGTGACAAAAATAAGTTCTTAGATTTGGAAAGGTATGAAGAAGGAATGGTAAAGTTTGGTGATAATTTTACTGGTAGAATTAGAGGTAGGGGAACTATTTCTTTTGATGGAAAGAGCAAAATCGGTAATGTACTATATATTGAAGGATTGAAGCACAATCTTCTCAGTGTTGGACAGTTGGTGGACAAAGGTTATGATCTCTAGTTCAAGAATGGAAGATACAGGATCTTTGAAAGCTCCGGAACTGAGATCGCATCCGGTACTCAAACAAAAGGTAATATCTTCCATCTAGTTGGTTCTAATAAAAGTTGTCTGTTTGTTCAAGTTGATCAAAGTTGGTTATGGCATAGAAGGATGTGTCACGTAAATTTTGATAACATTATCAAGATAAGCAATACTCAAGCTATAAGAGATCTTCCAAAATTGGTAAAACCTACAAATAGTTTGTGCAAAGAATGTCAGCTGGGTAAATAGAGCAGAGTCTCATTCAAAAGCAAGGATCAGTCCTCTACTGGATTATTGGAATTAATTCATACTGATCTATGTGGTCCGACAAGAATCAAGAGTATTCAAGGTGATAGATATTTTATGTTACTGATTGATGACCATTCTCGGATGATGTGGGTTACCTTTCTAAAAGAGAAATTAGAAGCGTTTGAGAAGTTCAAAATCTTCAAGGCTATGGTAGAGAATCAATCTAGATTAAAATTGAAATGTCTGAGGTCTAATAGAGGTGGTGAATTCACATCCGATGAATTCATAGACTTTTGTGAGAAGCATGGTATAAAGAGACAGTTATCTGCTCCTAGGACTCCACAGTAGAAAGAAAGAACTAGACCATCTAGGAAGCATCCAGGATGATGATGATGGAAGCAAATGTTCCCTAGATGTTTTGGAGAGAAGCTATAAACACTGCAGTCTATACTCTTAATTGAGTTCAAATCAGAAGCAACACCGATAAGACTCCTTATGAACTTTGGTTTGGTATCACTCCTATTGTGAGATATTTCAGAGTATTCGGTAAAAAATGTTACATTAAAAGAGATGAAGATCTAGGAAAGTTTGATGCTAGAAGTGATGAAGGAATTTTCTTGGGTTACTCCACTCAAAGCAAAGCATACTGGTGTTACAATAAGAGACTAAGGAAGATGATAGAAAGTACAAATGTGAAGGTTGATAAAGGAATTGAGAAGCCCTCAAGGTTTTATGAATCTAATGAAGATGATTAGAATGGTTCTCTGGTTTAAGGAGCTCAATCCTCCTTTGAAAGTCAGATTTAGATTGATCCGGTAAATTAGGAAGAAGAGGTTGGTCTGAATGAGCTTGATCAAGAAATAGTAGTGCAAGAAACTCCCAAAGTTCCAAGGTATGTAAGACTGAACCACTTTGAAGATCAGATCATAGGTGACAAAAGCAAAGGTGTGCAAATTAGAAGGAAATTTGCTCAAAATTTAGATGAATGTTGTCTGATTTCAAAGATTGAACCTAAGACAATAAATGAAGCCTGCAATGATGAAAATTGGACCAAAGCAATGGAAGAAGAGTTGATGCAAATTGAGAAAAATCACACTTGGGATCTTGTTTCTAGACCTAGAAACAAGAATGTGATTGGAACCAAATGGGTCTTCGGGAATAAACTAAATGAAGTTGGTGAAGTAATCAGAAATAAAGCCAGATTAGTCTGCAAAGGCTACTCTCAAATAGAAGGGATTGATTTTGAGGAAACCTTTGCTCCGGTGGCAAGAATTGAAGCAGTCAGACTATTTCTTGCATTTGCTACCTTCAAAGATTTCAAAGTGTATCAGATGGATGTCAAATCTGCTTTCCTGAATGGTGACTTAGAAGAAGAAGTATACATTGAACAACCAGATGGATTTCTATTATCTAAGCATGGTGACATGGTCTGCAAATTAAAGAAGGCATTGTATGGTCTAAAGCAAGCCCCAAGAGCATGGTATGAGAGGCTGGTCAAACATCTTTTAAAGATTGGTTTCAACAAAGCTACTGCTGATAGTAACCTATATTTCAAAATTGATCATGAAAACATCTTGATTGTTGAAGTATTTGTTGATGATATCATCTTTGGAGGAAGAGACAGTATGTGTAAAACCTTTGCAAATCAAATGAAAAGTGAGTTTGAAA
Organism: Cunninghamia lanceolata; assembly: GCA_027924645.1. Classification (NCBI taxonomy): domain Eukaryota; kingdom Viridiplantae; phylum Streptophyta; class Pinopsida; order Cupressales; family Cupressaceae; genus Cunninghamia; species Cunninghamia lanceolata. Next base: position 5,066,811 of record BSBN01000429.1, on the reverse strand, counting down.
TGTCAATGCTCGGTGAAATGCATTTCTTCTTGGGTCTGCAAATTACTCAGACAAAGAAAGGAATCTTTATCTCTCAGACCAAATATGTGAAAGAATTGTTGAGGAAATTCGGAATGGAAGATTCAAAGCCAATGAACACTCCCATGGCAACTAGATGTAAGTTGAGCAAAGATGATGACTCTCCTAAGATAGATTAGACTAAGTACAGATCAATGATTGGAGGATTATTGTATTTCACTCAGACTAGACCAGATATAATGTAGGCTGTTGGTCTTGTGGTGAGATTCCAGGCTAATCCCAGAGAATCTCATGTCATGGCAATCAAAAGAATTTTTAGGTACTTAAAAGGAACAATTGAGTATGGCCTATGGTATCCTAGAGATCATGATTTCTCTCTTCATGCATATACAGATGCAGATTGGGCAGGAGATGTGGATGATAGGAAGAGTACAAGTGGAGGAGCATTCTTTTGAGGAAAGAGGTTGGTTTCTTGGCTAAGCAAGAAACAAGAAGCAATATCCCTGTCTACAATTGAAGCAGAATACATTGCAGCAGTAGGAAGTTGCACTCAACTTTTATGGATGAAGTAGATGCTAAGAGATATTCAAGTAGAATATGAGGGGCCCATCACAATTTTCTATGATAATTCAAGTGTAATAAATATTTCTAAGAATCCAGTGTTGCATTCTAAGACCAAGCATATATCTATCAAATTTCACTTTCTGAGAGAGCAAGTGAACAAGGGTGAAGTCAGATTGGAGTATGTGCCCTCCAAGGATTAGCTTGCAAATATTTTTACTAAACCTCTTCCCAAGGACTCTTTTGAGTATCTTAGGGAGAAGTTAGGGGTCATTGCCCCTCCGGTGATGAACTAGGATGCACTGATGTGCATCAGTCCGGTGGATATCACAGTCATATCTTGTGATCCAGATTGGTGATGGGGAGCAGCTGGTATGATTCTGATGTGTTAAAGTTGCAAGTATAAGCCCTTCACCATTGATGTCAAAGGGGGAGAGAAGACATGTGAAAAACAAGTGGTTGATCAAAGGGAAGCAGTAAAGAAAGAGAAGACATGTGAAGAGTTGTTGTTGATAGGGGGAGCTATGACAGAAAGGAGAAGTTCTTGTCTTGATGGTTTTTCACATCATATGTTGCCATTAATGACAAAGGGGGAGATTGTTGCAAGTATGAGGATAACCAGTGTTGTCATTGATGTCAACATACTCATATTGCATTAATGAGAAGGAATGGATGAGCTGTGTGCTGAGGATATTGAGGAAATTGGTCTCAATCAGGAACAGTGAAGAACAGTGATGACATTAAGGCAAAAGTTCAAGATAAGATGAATATCAGAGGATGCAGTTTAAAGGGTTTACAGATATGAGTCTTTAAATGATCCAGTCAAGTTTTTAGAGGTTCGCATAATGATCTGAAGAAGTTATGACTGCTCTAGTAGAACCGGTTTTGATAGATGTTCAGTGGTGATAGAGTGTCACAGATTGGTCCAGTGAGCTCCGGAATTGCATTATCTCATTTTAAGGATTGGAGAGAGTGTTGAAGAAGTTCGTGTGAAGTGACAACTAGATTTGTTCATGGGTTGGAGGTCCAGAAGCACCTTTTTCATTATGACAGTGATGACAGACTGTGTTCTTGAAGTTCTGGATGAAGAAGAAAAGAATTCTAGTAAGCTGATAAAGTGCGGATGCTCTTGATGACTTAGGAAAGGTTTTTGGTGATCTTTGGATCGTGTACAATTCTTATTGGTGATCTACATTGAAGTTTGAGTTTGCATTTGAAGAATAACCATAGATATTGGTGTTCTTCCTAAGACAGGCCGACTGGATGTATTACACATCTTGTGAATGATCTTATAGGTGTTTGCCGACTTAGATGATTGTTCCTAAGTCCATGCCTTGTGTAAATAAGGGATTGTGAATTCATTTTGTAGTGTGTCTTGGAGAGGATGAGTGTGGTATAGCAAAAGAGCGAAAGGCAGAGTAGAGGTCTTCGGGCTTAAATGGAACTGATCCAGGTGTTGTAAAGATGTCAATCTCCAGTTCAAGTTTGTGATACTTGTTACTTTGTAGACAATGTGTCTCTTGTAGGCAGTGTGCCTCTTGTGAGCAGTGAGCTCAGGCAATGAGCCCTAATTGGCATGTGCCATCTTTTTTTCTTATTCTTCTAACAGAGAATAATCCTTGGGTTAATCACCCTGTGGTTTTTCCCTTGACCGGGTTGTCCACGTCAAAATCTTGGTGTCTCATGTGTTGATGTGTATCTACTCTGGTGTTTATGCTTTATGCTTTCATGAGTGATTAATTGACATGCTATTAAATAACAAAGAGGATTTAAGTGTTTGAATTAGAAGCAAGTTTTGGACAACTGATTCACCCCCCCTCTCAGTTGTCTGTCTTGAATCCAACAAGAAGTAGCATGCTTAACTGGAATTACCTCCACCCACGTGGTGAAATAATCTATTGCGGTAAGAACAAAATTGTGTCCCACACTTGATGGTGGGTTCATAACACCACTGAAGTCAATGCCCCATTGCTAAAAAGGTTCTTCAATCACAACTAGCTTTAGTGGTAGTGCAGCTAACTTAGGCTTCCCAACAAACTATTGGCAGAGTTCACATCTACGTACCCAGTTGTACGCATCTTGAAGTAATGTAGGCCAATAGTACCTAGCCCGCAAAATTTTATGAGCTATATTACAGGAATCCTCCACATGCCAAATTGTGAAAAGACTCTAAAAGTTTACTTTGTTGTGCTTTATCCACACAATGGAGAAAAACTCCATCAAGGGTTCTTTTATACAAATTGTTATCCCATAAGATATAGTTTATAGCCTTTAACTTGATAGTTTTCTTCTCTTTATAAGATAAATGAGGACACTCACCATACATGAGAAAGTAAGTGATATTGGAATACCACTCATCTGTTGTAGTAATGAAGAGAATAGTTGGAACATCCTCAACCTCTACCTCTTCATCACCTATTTCTTTTAGGACTTTGTCAGCAATTAGCTGACATAAACCTCTGCCGCGCACAAGATTGGTGGGTTTGTGGTGCATGAGCACCTTTGTAATCATGTTTTCTTTTGTAATAAGGTCTATTTGACCAATGCATTTTCATTTCATTTTGTATCTAGGTTCATTTTGTAAGTCCCAAGTGACTTAGGACACTTTTGTCAAATTGTAACCGCATAATGCCAAAATAGGGCAGTAGGGTAGTTGGAGGCTGTTTTAGACAATTGTCTGCCAGTCGCTTGGATCGGTCTCCTAGCTGCTTGGAGTCAATTTGGTATTCCTTAGGGTGAGTTTATAAACTTGGTAAGAATGAACCAAATGAATATAGATATTGTGAAAAAACAAATCGAAGAAAGAGTGTGATCGAATGTAATTGTGATTGTGCTAAGGAGAAATAGAATCATTCTGTTTCGTCAATTCAATTTTTATTTCTTGTAATTGTAATTTATATAGCTGTAGATTTATGTTCACTCTGTGCTTTCCATTTTGTTGCTATATGTCATCGTGAAGCATTCCACTAGTGAGATTTCTATCGAAATCAGTGGAATGGCTTCGTTGTATAAATATTTACTTTCATTTTTTGTTTTGTTCCATTGTTCGGTGATGCAGAGGATCTAGATAGTGTGTTTCGCACAGTAGGTTGACTAGCATCTCCATATGCTAGGGTTCAGAGAAGGTAGACTGTGTGTTGGTGTATTGGCATAGAAAACCCTAAGGTGGCCGATAGCAATTATCACGCTGATGAGTGGAGGTCAGAAGTGACATCGGAGTGATCAGTTTGTCAGCAACTTTGGAGAAAGCCTGACCGATAGTGAAAGTCTTGCCGAGGATGTTGTTTCATCGGCGCATCGGCCAAGGCCTATAAGTGCTCACCGACGAGGTGGGTCTCACCAAAGGTAGGGCAAAGTGGAGTCATCAGTGTAAGGTGGACAGATGGAGAGACTTTAGTAAGTCATTCCGACCGGTGGTTGTCTGGCCAATGGTGATGTATCGGCGGCTCATATATGAAGTCTTACCAATTGTGAGGTAATTAGGGCCTATTTTGCAGTTTCTACTGTACATACCCCATCATATTGGTATCAGAGCTAGGTTAAAAGATTTAGATAGAAAGTTGAATTAAGGATTTGCAAGAGTGTTGGCGTTTGGGTGTTGTCTGTGGATGTTTATGTCAGACAGAGAAGCGAGATAGAGGTGGAGAGGATGCCTCCCAAAAGTTTGTCATAGGACACCGTTAAGAAGTTGATCGAGGAGATGCTTGAATCCAATTTGGGAGAATTTGAGAAGTCTAAAAGCAAAGATAGGGAAGATGAAAGTGACAGTGATGAAGGCGATACAGAAATTGAGGAAACCAATAAAAAAATAGAGGAGATACCAGCAGACTAGAGGGCATTTGTAAATGCATTGAAGTTAGTCAATAGGGACACCATAGATGGGTTACCTATGTATAGTGGAAGTATAGAAGCTGAAGAGGTGATTGATTGGATTGAGGCATTGAACAATCATTCTGAATACAAAGAAGTCCCTGATGATAAGAGAGTTAAGTTGGCAAAGGCAAGATTGAAGGGATCTGCTCTTGCATGGTGGAATTATGAGAAAGGAGAGAGAGTCAAGGAGGGGAAGAATATGATAACCTCCTGGGAAAGGATGAAGACCAAAATCAAGACACAATTCTTACCTCTGGACTATAACGTGTAGATGTATAAGAAATTGCAGAAACTCAAATAGAGAGACCTTGATGTGAATGCATACACACAAGAGTTTCATAAACTCAGTCTCAGATCAAAGAGACAAGAAGAAGAGTTAGAGAAGGTGGCCAGGTATTTGAATGGCCTAAGGATGAACATCCAAGATGAGATTAGCATCTTAGCACCAGAGATAGTGAACAAGTGTTTCCAAATGGCCTTAAGGGCTGAAGAGAAGATAAAGAGAAAGAGTGAGTAGAATAATAGAGGTGGAGGTGGAAGGAATTTTAGAGGCAGAGGTAGTTTTGGAGGAAGAAGTCCTAACCAGAGGCCTAGTGGTGAGTCTAACCAAGAAGAGCAAGTTGGGGACTCAAGTAGCAGAGGAGGCTACCAAGGAAGAAGGCCTAATGGAAGAGGTGGGACAAATGGATCAGGTAGAGGATCTAAATTCTTCAATATGAGATGTTATAACTACAATTAGATACGGCACCCAACATACAAGTGTCTAGAGAAGGCCTCAAATTCTCATGGTGGTGAGAAGAGAACCACTTTGATTCAAGAAGATGCAAGGAGTGTGACATCTCCTGAAGTGAATCTAGCATCAGAAATGGGAGGGAATCTGATGATCAAGAGGACGCTGCTCAAGGAACCAATGCAGACTGAACCATCTCAAAGAAGGGATTTGTTTAGAATCAACTGCAAGATCCAAGGTAAGGTTTGTAAAGTTATTATTAACTTTGGTTCTACTGATAATATTATATCTTTCGATGCAGTGAATAAGTTGAATCTAGAAAAGATACCCCATAGCAGTCCATATAAAGTCAGTTGATTGAATAAGGGGTAGCATATACTCATCAATGAACAGGCATGGGTAGAATTTAGTATTGGGGGGTATAGAGATAAAATCTTGTGTGACATCCTTCCAATGGATGCTTGCCATCTTTTGTTAGGTAGACCATGGCAGTTTGATAGGAAGATTCATCATGATGGAGAAAATAATGCTTACTCATTCCAAAAGGATGGTGTGACTTATAGGATATAGTCATTGGTAGAAGAGGATCCACAACATGTAGGGTCCAGTGTAATGATGGTAGGAGAGAAAGAATTCATGGATACATTAAAAGAAGGTGATGGAGTAGGTTTTGCTTTGATTTTGAAGCTTAAGGGGGAAAAGAAGGAAAGTGTGTGAGAAGTAGGGCCTAAAGAGGTCAGAAATTTGCTTGAGAGTTACAAAGGAGTGATTGCAAAACATATACTTGATTCCCTACCACCCATCAGAGACATTAGCCATCAGATAGATCTTGTACTAGGAACAGTACTTCCTAATAAGGCAACATATAAAATGGCCCCTCAGTAGAATGAAGAGATAGCAAATCAGATCCAAGAACTCCTAAACAAAGGGTTGATAAGGAAGAGTCTTAGCCCATGTGCAGTACCTACTATTTTAGCCCCAAAGAAAGATGGGAAATGGAGACTGTGTACTAATTCTAGGGCCATAAATGGGATAACCATCAGGTATAGGTTTGCTATTCCTAGAATAGAAGATCTAATGGATTGTTTGGGAGGTGCTACCTATTTCTCTAAGATAGACTTGAAGAGTGGGTACCATTAGATAAGGATAAGAGAAGGGGATGAGTGGAAGATAGCTTTCAAAACCAATGAAGGGTTGTATGAGTGGCTTGTGATGCCATTTGGTCTTTTGAATGCCCCGAGCACCTTTATGAGACTAATGAATGAGGTGTTGTAGGAATTCATAGGGAAATTTGTGGTAGTCTACCTTGATGATATCTTGGTGTTTAGTAAGAGCAAGGAAGAGTACTTGGAACATTTGGAGATAGTCTTGAAGAGGCTGTAAGATCAGAAGTTACTAATAAACTTGGAAAAGTGTGACTTCATGAAACAAGAATTGGTGTACCTAGGTTTTGTCATCTCTAAGGGTGATTTGAAAATGGATTCTTCCAAGGTAGAGGCTATTTTGCATTGGCCTACACCTAGGACAGTAGGAGAGGTTAGAAGCTTTCATGGCTTGGACACATTTTATAGAAAATTTATTAAGAACTATAGTGATATTTGTGTACCTATGTTAGAGACCATTAAGGGTGGAGGAAAGATGAAGTTTGTATGGACAAAAGAGGCCGATTAGAGTTTTGAAAGTATGAAACAGAAAGTTGCCAAGTATCTTGTTTTAGTACTTCTTAATTTCAATAAGGTTTTTACCATTGAATGTGATGCAAGTGGGTTGGCCATAGGAGCAGTGTTGAGCCAAGAAGGCAGACCAGTAGCCTTCTTTAGTGAAAAGTTAAATGAAGCCAAGAGGAAGTACTCCTCTTATGATTTAGAGTTGTATGCTATGGTACAAGCTCTGAAAAAATGGAGGCACTACTTGCTTCCTAAAGAATTTATTGTATACACTGACAATCATGCTCTCAGTTTTTTGAATGGACAAGAAAAGCTCAGTCATAGACACATGAAATGGGTGGAAAGTCTTCAAGCATACACCTTCATCATCAAACATAAGAAGGGGATAACCAATAAGGTTGTTGATGCTCTAAGCAGAAGGGTGTTGATAGTGCAAGAAGTGCAGCTACAAAGTATGGGTGTTGAGTCAGTCAAAGGATTGTACAAAAAAGATCAAGATTTTAAGGAGATTTACAGGGTATGCAGTGAGTTTGCTAATGCTTTCCACAGTGAATTTTTAGATTATACATTACAGGATGGACTTTTGTTTAAAGGTAGTCAACTATGTATCCCTAAGTTTTCAGTGAGGGATAATATTGTGAAGGAGAAACATAGTGGTGGTTTAGGAGGACATGTTGGGCTCAATAAGACCTTAGATCTTGTTAGAAGGTTTTACTTTTGGCCAAGGATGCAATCTAATATCAGAAGGTTTGTTGAGAGTTGTATGATTTTCCAAAAAGCAAAGGGAGTCTCAACCAATGCAGGACTATACCAACCTTTTCCCATACCACATAGACCTTGAGAAAGTTTGAGTATGGATTTTGTCATGGGATTGCCCAAAACAAGGATAGGTTATGACACTATGTTTGTTGTGGTAGATAGGTTCAGCAAGATGGTTCACTTTATTCCTTGTAAGACCACCAATGATGCTAGTTACATTGCAGGTTTGTTCTTTAAATAAATTGTCAGGATTCATGGGTTACCTTTGAGTATTGTATCTGACAGAGACAACAAATTTGTGGGACATTTTTGGAGAACCTTATGGAAATGATTGGGTACAAATTTGTCTTTTAGTTCAGCCTATCATCCTCAGACCGATGGCCAAACTGAGGTTGTCAATAGGTCATTAGGTAATCTGCTGAGATGTTTGACAAGAGAACATGGCAGTAGTTGGGATGTGGTACTTCCACAAGCAGAGTATGCCTATAATTATTCTACAAATAGAAGTACAGGTCTAAGTCCTTTTGAAGTTGTCTATGGTAGTCATCCTAGAGGAATTTTTGAATTGCACAATGTTCAAGGGTTGGACAAAAGGAGTGGACATCCTAATACATTTGCAGAGGCTATGAAAGAGATCCATCAACAAGTCAGAGATACTCTACACCAGAATAGTCAGAAGATCAAGGCTAGAGTCGATCAAAGAAGAAGGGATGTGCAGTACCAAATAGGAGATATGGTCATGGTTCATCTCAACAAGAACAAACTACCCACAGGAAAACATAACAAGTTGATGATGAGAAAAATTGGACCTTGTCAGATTCTAGAGAAATATGGTTCTAATGCTTACAAAATTGAACTCCTTGAAGATATTGCCATTTCACCTATATTCAATGTTGCTGATCTGACATTATATAAGAGTCCTGATACAGGCGAAGGTACTGTAGATTCTGTCCAAGACAATGCAGAGTGGGTGCAGTATTTACCACCTAAGGAACCACCATAGATGGAGTGCATCTTGGATAGCAGCATAGCCAAGAAGACTAGAAATTAGACCTATTTTGAGCACTTAGTCAAATGGCAAGGCCTTCTAGACTTAGAGGCCACATGGATGCTGGAAGAAGACATCAAAAAGTAGGGTGGTGATTTGCAGTAGCTAGTCTCTAAGAGGACTTGAGACAACTTTCACTCAGGGAGTATGCGGCAGGAGCACCTTTGTAATCATGTTTTCTTTTGTAATAAGGTCTATTTGACCAATGCATTTTCATTTCAGTTTGTATCTAGGTTCATTTTGTAAGTCCCAAGTGACTTAGGACACTTTTGTCAAATTGTAACTGCATAATGCCAAAATAAGGTAGTAGGGCAGTTGGAGGCTGTTTTAGATGATTGTCTCCCAGCGGCTTGGATCCGTCTCCTAGCCGCTTGGAGTCAGTTTGGTATTCCTTAGGGCGATTTTATAAACCAAGTAGGAATGAACCAAATGAATATAGATATTGTAAAAAAATAGATCGAAGAATGAGTGTGATCAAATATAATTGTGATTGTGCTAAGGAGAAATAGAATCATTCTATTCCGTCAATTTGATTTCTATTTCCTGTAATTACAATTTGTATAGCTATAGATTTCTATTCAATCTATGCTTTCCATTTTGTTGCTCTATGTCATCATGAAGCATTCCACTAGTGAGATTTCTGTCGAGATCAGTGGAATGGCTTCCTTGTATAAATATTTGCTTTCATTTTTTATTTTGTTCCATTGTTCAGCGGTGTAGAGGATCCAAACAGTGCATTTCACATAGTAGGTTGACCTAGCATCTCCATGTGCTAGGGTTCAGAGAAGGTAGATTGAGTGAGGGTGTATCGGCATAGCAAACCCTAAGGTGGCCAATAGCAATTGTCACACCGATGAGTGGAGGTCATAAGTGACATCGGAGTGATCAGTTTGTTAGAAACTCTAGAGAAAGCCCAACCGATAGTGAAAGTCTTGCTGATGATGTTGTTTCATCAGTGCATCGGCCAGGGCCTATAAGTTCTCACCGACGAGGTGGGTCTCACCAAAGGTAGGGCAAAGTGGAGTCATCGGTGTAAGGTGGACCAACGGAGAGACTTTAGTAAGTCATTCCGACCAGCGGTTGTGTGCCGATGGTGATGTATCGGTGGCTCATATGTGAAGTCTTGCCAATTGTGAGGTAAATAGGGCTCATTTTGTGGTTTCTGTTGTGCACTCCCCATCAGTTTGATATCAAGATCAAATTCTTGAATTTTGGCAATCCAATTGCCTCTTTTAGTCCCAAATTCTTGTTGTGTCAGGATAGATTTCATTGTTGTATCTAACACCAAAACAATAGTATGTGAATTCAGAATGCAAAACCAAAAATGCTTCACTGCCTTGACTACAGCATAAGCGTGTTTCTCCATATTTGAGTACTTAAGTTCATGAGCCTTTAGTGGGAAACTCATAAACAAAATTAGAGATTCCACACCCTCTTCATTCTACTGAACGAGAATCGTTGAAAGTGTATGCTCGAAAACATAACTATACATTATGAAATCTTTAGTGTAGTCAGGACAAACTAGAACTGGAGCATGAGCTATGGCCCTTTTAATATCCTCAAAGGCTACCTTACCTTCTGCACTCCAATGGAAAGTAGTCTTACCCTTCATCATATTGATACTATGACGAGTTTTCTCTGCAAATTTTGGAATGAACTTCCACAGAAAATTCACCTTCCCAAAGAAAGAATGAACTGTAGTCTTACTAGCAGGCAAAGTAAGACTCTGGATAGATTTGACTCTTTCTGAGTCAATTTTAGTACCTTCTCTAGACACAATGTGACCAAGAAGCTTACCTTCTATAACCCCAAAAACTAATTTCTTAGGATTAAGGGAAATACCATTTTGACGACATTGTTCCAGAACCTGTTGCAAATGGTAGGCATGATCTTGACGATTTTTAGAGAAAATGGTCAAGTCATCAAGGTACACCACAATAAACTTCCCCATTTCATCTTTGAAGGTGAGGTCCATTGCTCTTTGGAAAGTAGTGCTAGTATTAATCAAACCAAATGGCATCCTGTGGTATGCAAATGTGCCCCAAGGTGTTGTGAAAGCAGTCTTGTATTGGTTTGCTTCACTGACTTGTACTTGATTGTAGCCTAAAAAATCATCTAATATAGACAGCATCTCTGAACCAGTTACAATTTCTAACACTTGATTCATAATAGGTAGAGGGTAGTTATCTTTTAAAGAAGATTCGTTCAGATTTCTGAAATCAACACAAATACAGATTTCTCCATTCTTCTTTCTCACAAGAACAATATTCACAATCCAAGTGGAATGATGGATGGGAAAAATTATCCTAGTATTCAGCATTTTTTAGATTTCAGAAAGAATAGTATCTGATATCTTGGGGTTATACTACCTCTGCTTTTGCTTGTGAGGCAACGATCCTATCCTGAGAGGAATCTCATGTTGGATCTCCTTGGGTCTGAAAGACTTTAGATCATCATATGAATATGCCAGCACATCAATGTAATGGTGAAGAAGTGTAATGAACTTAAATTTCTCATCAGCAGTGCAACATTTCCCGATGTTAACCATCTTGGGATTTGCTTCACAACTCAAATTTACTTGCTCAAATTCCATGGATGAACTTGAATCAAGTTGTTGTTGTTTGATATATCTATCATGCTTGTCAAATAACTTTTTCCAGGGAAACCAAACCTTTCAGAATCTTATTCCCTTTTAGCTGAAGAATCTCCTCACCAGTTTGTGAATCTATTTCAGAAATGTATTCCCAAGGTGGAGAATCACTACCTTTAGAATAGAGCTCATCAAAGCTATATGTCTTCTCTAAGAAAGCTATGATCTGATTATCACCAATGAAGACCTGCCAATTGTTAACATTATCTGGTACACTTGCTTAGAAAACCAACTAAATTGTGTACTTATCACCCTTGAAATCCTTGTGAGGGACCATAAGGGTGGCAAAGATAGCTAATGAATTAGCACGATCATTAAACTCTCTCAGCACTGTGGAGATGTCGAAAGCATTCAAACCTTTAATGCAATCCAAGACACGATTGCAGTAATGTCTCAGCCTTTCATTCTTGGTCTGATAAAAATTTCTCACTTGACAAACAAAAATCTTAGCATCACCTTGTGCGTGAAGATTTTTAATACCTTTAACACGAGCAGCCTCCATTTCGAGTAACAATGACTCGTATTCAACAGTGTTATTAGCATTGTCAAACTGTAGCTTATAGGAGAACGGAAAAATATTACCTTGTGGATTTATTAGAACTACTCTGGCTCTAGATCTAGTGGAAGAATAGCTGCCATCAAATTCTAAAATCCAAACATCATTTAAATTTACCACTTTGATGTTTGTATGACCAGTAGGTTCTTCTTCATCAGAAAATGAAGAATCTGACATTACTATGCTCTCATCTGAATTGTTATCTGAATTCTGTTTTGATTCTTCATTTGAATTATCTAAACTTTCATCTGATGAACTATAAGTATTTTCTATGTTCAAGAAATAATTACCCATCCTTGAAGACTCAAACAAAAATTGAGCTTTTGGATTTTCAGTTTGGGTAACAATATATTTTGCCTCCTTCCTAGGAAGCAATTTTTGCATGACACCTCTAACAGTTATCTTTTCCTTGGATAAATCCATGTTTAGTTCTCCACCCACATCTTTAAAAGATATTACATCCAAGCAAAATGCCATAAGAAGCTAGAACATCAGAAACTAGGACGGTCATCTTGATCCTCTTATTCAAAAAAGTTGTAAATGCAAATTGGGCATCCTTGATTTGTCCTAACAAAAGCACTTTCTTATTTTCCATTGAAAAACATCTCCTGAAGGTCTTGGTCAATGTCAAATCAAGAGCATCTGCTACCTTGGTAGGCATTGCATTATCAGAAGCTCTAGAGTCTATGATACAATTGCTTAGCTTGTGGCCATTGACCAATAGAGAAACATAGAAGGGTTCTATCTTCCCTGGAGCAACAAGGGGTGTAGTGACTAGGTTATTTTGGGTGGACCTATTCTTTGAGGAGTCATGGACAGTCTTAGGAGAATCTTACCCCATAAGGGCAGCCTTATTTTTAACATACTTAGCTAACCTCTCAAATTGGTCAGGGTTAGCTTGTAAATATTCTACCTCAGACATCTAGATTTTGGTTTTCCTAGCATGATCAATTATGCCAAGGAGCTGAAATGAATTAGATAAAGAGGCTATAAATCCTTCATTCTAGGGTTAAACTAGGCTAGTACTGGTCTAAGGAACAGAAGTAGAAGAAATAGGATTGTTAGATGAACTTACTTGTTTATTGACCGCCGGGTCCATTGATTGAAAAGGCAATGGAGTTCCTCATTTGGAAATTGAAATCATAGGTTGAGACTCTTCTCTTGACTTTCCTTTATCATCTACTTGTTGATTTGATTGATTTTGGGACTTGGTAAAAATAGCATACGCTCCATCATATACCTCTCCTTCTCTTTCTGCTTCATCTTGGTAGTTTAGAAAACCAATAGTAGAGTCGCTAGCTAATTCTTCTTCTCCTTTTCTAGAAAGATTAGCATTATTTGCTTCAATGGCAAGCTTCCCCTGTGTTGGTGAAAGATGGATTTGTTGCCCTTGATTTCTTACAGCATTGCCTTGATATGAATTGTTAGGGAACAACCTTCTTGGTATGTCCCTATAAGAAGGAGTGGACATACCTTGGGACACTTGTTTTTTCAAAGCTAGCAACTCATTTGCTAACTTCTGCACCATAGGATCTGTGGTGCTTGTGGAAAAATTATTAGTAGAGGGTTGACCTCTATTTCTGTCTGAATCTCTTCTTATCTTAGCTACAAGGATAAGATCATCTTCAACCTCTGTAGCCAAACTTTGAGCTGCAGGAAGATCAACGAGATTAGCTTGCCTTAATAGAAATCTTACCTTAGGAAGTTGCGTATTGATAAAGAAACATTTAAGATTCTCTGTCGTTGGTTGAGCAGTTGCTGGAATCCTGATTGTCAATTTATTGAACTTGGCAATGAAATCCCACATGGGCTCATGTGGTTCCTTCTTCATCTGTGTCAGTTGAGCTAACAAAGCATGTCCATCTTCCGCAGGCTTAAACCTAGCTTCAAACTTGGTCTTGAGAGTATCCCAACTGGTTATGGGTTGGGCTTGAAGATGATAAAACCAATCCGCAGTAGCACCTTGCAGTGTTTCTACAAAATGTCTCACGGTGACATCTTCATGTTCCACCCCTAGCACACCATAGGCTATACAAAAAGCTGTAATGTGTTCATTAGGATGGACTTTCCCATCACCATAGAATTTTAGGAAATTCTTCCTTGAACTATGAGGTAGTTCATACAGTGGTGGTGTCAAATTCAAAGGTCCAAAAGTATTACCCCATGGGCCTTGAGTTGCCATTATGCACTGATTGAAAGGTGGTATACAAAACCTTTGTGGAACTCGAACAGATAAAACTCTGTTAGTATTGGAGATGGAAGCTTCACTTGGTATAGGAGACCTAGCATTGGTAGGAGGAAAACTCCTTGTTTGCTGAAGCCAAGGTTGTGGAGGCAAAAGACCAAAGTTATTTTGCTGCATTAACTCAAACATAGGATCAATAATACCTTGAGCTATCTTACTTCTTGTATACCTTTAGTCTACCATAATGCAATGTACTCAACAAATATTTAGAAACAACTTAAAGCAATGGATGAGGATGAAATCCTTCAACTCAAAGCGTGAGGCTCCAAGTTGCGTGTTCTTCCCCAGCAGAGTAGCCAAAAAACTGTTGGGTGAATATTTTGTCATTTAGCTAACTAATGGCAAAATGGTTATATCGCCAAAGCTATGATGAGATAGAGTCTCTCCTCTCAGCAAGGGGAGGTTCCCTCTAAATGATGAATTATTTCTAATAAATGACTTTTAACACTTATATAAACTAGAACTATGCTTGGGGTGTTTTTAGTGCATCCTATTCTCTTTTTTTAGAATAGATGTTTTTCTCTTCAAAATGATAACTTCAACAGAAATGATATTTAATAACTTTTGAACTGAGACAAACCATAGAAACACAAAGTCTTCTATTGCTTGACTTATTTCCCACAAATAAACTTGATTGAATTCAAATGTAGCTCAAAGTCTCCACTCTCATCCAACACGATATAACTAGATTGAACACAACAGTTTATAGCACAAAGTCTTTAAACTATTCTATTCTCACAAATGAAAACACAAATTCCCGTAATGAGAAAATAACACAAAGTCTATTTATCTAGAACAAGAACACTTCTCTCAATTTTCAATAAAACTCCACGATTCCAAAAATGATTCAATATAATATAACACCAATGACATAAGAACACTGATATCATAAAACAATATGATTCAACTCAAAGTTTGATACTCAAACTGCTTGCTTATATTAATATTTGCGTGAAAATTTGATAAACATGAAAAGATCAAAGTTTTGATATGTTTTTCAATTCGGTAGAGTTTCCTTGCAATAGATAAAAGATGCAAAGTACAATAGAGGCCCTCTTTATTTATAGCGAGAGGCCTTCAGAAAATTTAGGAAAAACCTAACTATTTTGACTTATTCAAAAATAGGAGTCCTTATTGACTTGGGACTTCTTAAGTTTTTACATGTAATTACATCTGAGAAAAGTACATGTAAAAATGACCAAAACTAAATGAAAAGTACATATGAAACTACAAAAATATATTAAGGCAAAGATTAAATATGTCAACTTCCACTAGCATCCTTCTTTGCTGACCCTTCATACATTGTGATCACTGCTTGCATTTTAATAGTATCTGGTGCTGCAGTCTTATTGGAGATTACTCTAGCCTTAGTGATTGTATCTCTGATGGTAGAGGTGACTTTCTCATGATCTTTCAACTTGACCTTCAAATTGTCTAGGGTTAATTGATAATCCATCAAGTTATCCAATGAATAGATTGAGAAAGTTTTTTCCTCAAACTCAACCTGCATCATCTTATTGAATTCCTGTACCATTTCACCAACTGGAAGAAACTCATGATTATCATCAATTAATTTACACAGGAGCTGCTCCAACATGTACAAGAGACTTAGATCACTGTCATCACACAGCCCTCGGGCATCTCCTAGTTCTTTGATTAACTCATTCAAGATTTTGCTTTGGTGAACTAGGCCTTCTTTTGTTGAAACATATGCCTCTCGATTTGCAATAAGGCCAAGTGAAAGAAGAGTCTTCATTTTCATGCTTTCCCATTTTTCCAAATTAGAATCTAGATATTCAATATCTATAGAAAAGAATCAATCAATTCATCTAAGTTTTCTCTTACCTTGGCCATTTTTGCTTTCCTTTCTGTTGTTGCCTTCAATAGTGAAACACCGTGTTAACAATTTCTCTAAACATTCCTCTACAACCTTCCCTTTTGCTTAAAGACTTCCTCCTCTAAACTAGTTATAAAATCCTTCAAGGGTATACCTTTTCTTTGGAGCCACATGTTTGTATTGGCTAACACAGGCTCAAACCTTTTCCTTAAGGAAGCCAATTCCTTCTAAGACCATTGTATAGCAGGCAAGGGACAATTAGCAACATTTTGATTGACATAGCTTGAATTGAGAACCTCTTCATCATCAACCATGTCCCTCTAGAACATCAGCTAGACCCAAATATTCAATTTGGTCCAGAGATAACCTACTATAGTCTAGCTTTCTGATTTCCTCTTCTATCCTCAGATCAACCCAGATGTCCTCAACCATTGGCTCATGAAATTGAGTCTTTCTTTGGATTTTATCCTTCACTCCTCTATAATCAAATGTTATTCTTCTCTTGAATTGCTTCATAGTTACCAATTCCATTTCAATTTCCATAGCCCTAGCTTTTGCTGCAGTTGAAACTGAGTATCTACCAATCTCAACATGAAATCTAAAACTAGGCTTCTTTAACTCCATTTGCTTGTTTTGGAGAACAATCATTTGTTGACACAGCTCCATCAAAACCATTTTGTTAGAAGGAAAATCTTGGCAACATATACGGATAGCCTTGGAAAAAGCCAACCCTTAAGTATGTGAAAGTTGGAAACTAAAGGAACAAACAACCAAAACCATTTACTACTAACCATGCTTCATCTTAAACTCTTCTTTGTTCCAACCAAGGATCAAAAAGGCACAAGTACACAACAAAGAAGGCATCATTTACCCTTCTGAAATGGTGGATTGAACCCTTCAATGTAAGTTGAGGATAATATTGGTAAACAAGAACAACCCTCCTATCCCCTTCAGATGTCAAGCCTAGGAAAATTCTCATTGAGGCTGCTATGTATACAAGATAGGAATTCATATAGAATTTGAAGGTAGTATGTACCTTGATTAGTTGCTCATGGAGAGCATTGTTGATTTGTTCACCCCAGAAGATAGTTTGTTTGCCTTGAAGTGTAATTTTTATGAAAGGATACATCCATTCATGAAAAAGTGAAGAAAAAGCTAATCCCCTTATTCTATTGAGAAGAGTTATTAGATCACCCACTTCCCCAACAAAATCACTTCAGGGAAAGCTCCTTGGCCACCTGGACAAGTTTGACCTTGGAGTTTTAAGCCACTTGTTATTAATTATCCTTTTAGCCTTCTCAGAATTCTTATCATATTCTTGTTAAGAAATAGTAAAATCAAGTTTCATGCCATCAGCAGGAATAGGACACATGAAAACCTTATCAACAAACTTTGGATCCAGTCTCATGATTACATTACCCTTCACATCCACCACTGCCCTAGTATCTTTGTTGTAGAAATGAGGACATTGAAGAACAAACTCTGTATTGTGTGCTACCACTGGAAATGAAGACACCAAGTGAATGTTGCTCTTGACAATCTTTTCCATAAGAGGGATGGGGTTATCTTAATTAGTCCTCTCTACAAACTCAGTCATATTGTTGGATTTAAGGCATACAACTGAGAGGGGGGGTGAATCAGTTGTATAAAACTTCTTGTTCTTTCAAACACTTGATTCTTCGTTGTTAGTTAACAGCATATCAATTAATCATCCATGAAAGCATAATACATAAACACAAGAGCAGATAAACATCAACACATTGAACACCAAGATTTTGACGTGGAAAATCCGGTTAAGGGAAAAACCACGAGGTGATTAACCCAAGGATTATTCTCTGTTAGAAGAATAAGAAAAAGAATGGCACTTGCCAATTAGGGCTCACTGCCCGAGCACACTGCTCACAAAGAGGCCCACTGCCTACAAGGAGACACACTGTCTACAAAGTGATAAGAATCACAATCTTGAACTAGAGAATGACATCTCTACCATGTCCGGATCAGTTCCATTTAAGCCCAAAAACCTCTGCTCTGCCTTTCGCACTTCTCTTCGCTATGCCACACTCATCCACACAATCCACACTTCGAAATGAACTCACAAACCGTTATTTATACAAGACATCGACTTAGGAACAAACATCTAAGTCAGAAAACAACCATAAGAGTATCCGCAAGATGAATAACACATCCGGTCGGCCACCACAAGAACATTCGCAGGATGAACAACTCATCCGGTCGGCTAAACAGAGCAAGAACTTCATCCGGAAGAATAACTTCAATTCTGGGCTCTACTATCAATGCGGACCAACAACACAACCTCAACATGATCCAAGAACCTTCACAAGCCTGCCTGAATGACCAGGTACATCCGCACTTTCTTTACTTACTGGAATCTCTTCTCTTCCTTATCCGGAACTTCAAGAACACTGTCTGTCGCCACTGTCATAATGCAAGAGGTACTTCCAGACCTCCAAATCATACACAACTTGAGATGGCACATCACAAGGACATCCCAAAGACTCCTTCCAATCTACAGATTAGGATTATACAGTTCCAGACCTCACCAGACCTTTTTGTGATCCTCTGTCACCTCTGAATACTTGCCGGTACCGGTTCTACACCAACAGCCACAACTCCTTCAGATCTTCATGCGGACCTCTGAAATCTTAACTGAAGCATCTCAAGACTCATATCTACAAACCCTTTAATCCGCATCCTCCGGTTCTTAACCTATACAATACATTTGCCTTCTTCTCATCACGGTTCTTCACTGTTCCTGACTGAGGCTAATTTTCTCAATATCCTCAGCACACAGCTCATCCAATCCTTCTTGTCAATGCAATATGAGTATGTTGACATCAATGACAACACCGGCTCACCTCATACTTGCAGCAATCTCCCCCTTTGTCATTGATGGCAACATATGATGTGAAAAACCATCAAGACAAGAACTTCTCCTTTCTGTCACAGCTCCCCCTATCAACAACAACTTTTCACATGTCTTCTCTTCCTTTACTGCTCCCCCTTTGATCATCAACCACTTGTTTTTCACATGTCTTCTCTCCCCCTTTGACATCAATGGCAAAGGGCTCATACTTGCAATTCTCATACATCAGAATCATACCACCTGCTCCCCCTTAGTTGCAGCTCCCCATCATCAATCCGGATCACAAGATATGACTGTGATATCCACCGGACTGATGCACATCAATGCATCCTAGTTCATCACCGGAGGGGCCATGACCCCTAACTTCTCCCGGAGATATTCAAAAGAGTCCTTGGGAAGAGGTTTAGTAAAGATATCTGCAATCTGATCCTTTGAGGGAACATACTCCAATCTGACTTCTTCCTTGTTCACTTGTTCTCTCAAAAAGTGAAACTTGATAGATATGTGCTTAGTCTTAGAATGCAATACCGGATTCTTAGAAATATTAATTGCACTTGAATTATCACAGAAAATTGTGATAGGCTCCTCATATTCAACTTTAATGTCTTTTAGCATCTGCTTCATCCATAAGATTTGAGTGCAACTACCTGCTGCTGCAATGTATTCTGCTTCAGTTGTAGACAGAGATATTGCATCTTGTTTCTTGCTTAGCCAAGAAACCAATCTCTTCCCCAAAAAGAATGCTCCACCACTAGTGCTCTTCTGGTCATCCACATCTCCTGCCCAATCTGCATCTATGTAAGCATGAAGAGAGAAATCCGGATCTCTAGGGTACCATAGACCATACTCAACTGTTCCTTTCAGGTACCTAAAAATTCTTTTGATTGCCATAACATGAGATTCTCTAGGATCAGCTTGGAATCTTGCCACAAGACCAACAGCCTGCATTATATCTGGTCTAGTCTGAGTGAGATACAACAATCCACCAATCATTGATCTATACTTTGTCTGATCTACCTTTGGGGAGTCATCATCTTTGCTCAACTTACATCCGGTTGCCATGGGAGTGTTCATTGGTTTGAATCTTCCATACCATATTTCCTTAACAATTCTTTCACATATTTGGTCTGAGAAATGAAGATTCCTTTCTTTGTTTGAGTAATTTGCAGACCCAAGAAGAAATTCATTTCACCAAGCATAGACATTTCAAACTCACTTTTCATCTCATTTGCAAAAGTTTTGCACATACTATCTCTTCCTCCAAAAATGATATCATCCACAAACACTTCAACAATCAAAATGTTTTCATGAACAATTTTGAAATATAAGTTACTGTCAGCAGTACCTTTGTTGAATCCAATCTGCACAAGATGCTTATCCAACCTTTCATACCATGCTCTTGGGGCTTGCTTTAGTCCATACAATGCTTTCTTCAACTTGTAGACCATATCATCATTATCAGACAATTGAAATCCATCTGGTTGTTCAATGTAAACTTCTTCTTCCAGATCACCATTTAGGAAAGCAGACTTGACATCCATCTGATATACCTTGAAGTCTTTGAAGGCAGCAAATGCAAGAAATAATCTGACTGCTTCAATTCTTGCCACCGGAGCAAAGGTCTCTTCAAAGTCAATTCCTTCTATTTGAGAGTAGCCTTTGCAGACCAATCTAGCTTTGTTTCTGATAACTTCACTAGCTTCATTCAGTTTGTTCCGGAAGACCCATTTGGTTCCAATCACATTCCTGTCTCTAGGTCTGGGAACAAGATCCCAAGTATGATTTTTCTCAATTTGCATTAATTCATCTTTCATTGCTTTAGTCCAGTTTTCATCATTGCAGGCTTCATTTACTGTTTTAGGTTCAATCTTTGAAATCAGACAACATTCATCATGATTTTGAGCAACATTCCTTCTAGTTTGCACACCTTTGCTTCTGTCACCTATGATCTGATCTTCAGAGTGGTTTAGTCTTACATACCTTGGAATTTTGGGAATATTCTGCACTGTTGCTCCTTGATCAGGTTCATTCTGACCTATTTCTTCTTCCTGATTTACTGGATCAAGTTGATTCTGACTTACCGGAGGGGATTGAGTCCCTTGAACCTGAACACCATCTTGATCATCTTCATCAAACCCATAAAATCTTGAAGGCTTCTCAGTTCCTTCATCAACTTTCACATTGGTGCTTTCCATCATCTTCCTCAATCGCTTATTGTAACACCGGTATGCTTTGCTTTGAGTGGAGTAGCCCAAGAAAATTCCTTCATCACTTCTAGCATCAAACTTTCCTAGATCTTCATCTCTTTTAATATAACACTTGCTACCAAATACTCTGAAATATTTCATAGTAGGAGTGATGCCAAACCAGAGTTCATAGGGGGTCTTACCAGTGTTGTTTCTGATTTGAACTCGATTGAGAGTGTAGACTGCAGTGCTGATAGCTTCTTTCCAAAACATCTGAGGAACATTTTCTTCCAACATCATTGTCCTGACAGCTTCCTGGATGGTCCAGTTCTTTCTTTCAACTACTCCATTCTACTGTGGAGTCCTAGGAGCAGACAATTGTCTCCTTATACCCTGCTTCTCACAAAAGTCAATGAACTCACCAGATGTAAATTCACCACCTCTATCAGACCTTAGACACTTTAGTTTTAATCCGGTTTGATTCTCTACCATAGCTTTGAAGATTTTGAACTTCTCAAATGCTTCTGATTTTTCTTTTAGAAAGGTAACCCACATCATCCGGGAATGATCATCAATTAACAACATGAAATATCTATCACCTTGCAGACTCTTGATTCTTGTTGGACCACAGAGATCAGTATGTACTAATTCCAACAATCCGGTAGAAGACTGATCTTTGCTTTTGAAAGAGACTCTGCTTTGTTTACCTAGCTGACATTCTTTGCACAAACTATTTGTAGGTTTCACCAATTTTGGAAGGTCTCTTACAGCCTGAATATTGCTTATCTTGATGATGTTATCAAAATTCACATGACACATTCTTCTATGCCATAACCAACTCTGATCAACTTGAGCAAACAAACAACTTTTGTTTGAACCAACCAGATGAAAGATATTACCTTTTGTTTGAGCACCGGATGCAATTTCAGTTCTGGAGCTTGTAAAGATTCTGCATTTTCCATTCTTGAACCGGAGATCATAGCCTTTGTCCACTAACTGACCAACACTGAGAAGATTGTGCTTCAATCCTTCAACATATAGTACATTACCTGTTTTGCTCTTTCCATCAAAGGAAATAGTTCCCCTACCTCTGATTCTACCAGCAGAATTGTCACCAAACTTTACCATTCCTCCTTCATACCTTTCCAAATCTAAGAACTTATTCTTGTCACCAGTCATATGGTGAGAACATCCACTATCAATAACCCAATCATCCTTTTCTTCCACTTGAGCAGCCAAAGCTCTTTCCACAACCTTGTGATTGACAGATTCAGAGGATATTGAATCTTCTTCCTTGATGGCAATAAGCACCCATTCATTTCCAGATTTGCTTTCTAGTTCTAATTCATCATCTGTTACTCCTTCATTGTCATCTTCTTCATGAACATAATAGTAGTTCTTTTGAAACCTTTGTCTGTTAGTATTAGACCTTGCAGATCTTTCCGGACATCTTGAAGCAAAATGACCAATCTTATTGTAGTTGAAACACTTAAAGGGTAGTTTTCCTTCATACTTACCAGATCCTCTTGGCAGTCTCTTTGCAATGAGGGCTTCAAGTTGAGCTGTTTCTGCTTCTTCTTCTTCCATGTCTCTTCTTGCTTGATCATACCATGACATCTTCCTTGATGAGTTTTCTCCCGGATCAAGTCTCTATTTGCCTTTCACATAGGCACTGGCTTTGAAAGCAGATTCAGTCTTGGGAGGATCATCTCCAAACTCGGTCATTTCAAATGCAGCTAGTTTGCCAGCCAGTTGTTCTCTTGTGACAGTTGTGTGGGCTCTAAATTCATCAATGGCAGCAACCTTGATTTTGTAGGCAACAGGAAGGGATCTTAGGATTTTGCAGACAATCTCATTTTCATCTAGAGTTCCACCAGCATTTCTAATTCCACATACCAGCTCATTCACTCTTGGCATAAAGGTAGTGATGTTTTCATCATCTCTCATCTTCAATCTTTCAAATTTCCCTTTCAGACTTTGCAACCTTGCACTTTTGACAAACTCATCTCCTTCATACAGAAATTCCAGTTTAGTCAGGATCTCATATGCAGTTGGTGGGTCAATAACATTTGAGAGGTCTGAATCATTCAATGCGCTTAGTAGGGCTTCCTTGGTCCGCAGATTATTTTCAGCATCTGTGATTTCATTCAGAGTTGTCGGACCACCTTGTGGAGGTACATATGGTTTTGAGACCATAGCCAAGTATGCTTTTCCCATACATTCCAAGTGACACTTCATGCGACCTTTCCAGAGAGTGAAGTTGGTTCCATCAAACTTCGGACTATCCTTCTTGTATGATGACATCCTAGATCTCCTCAAGCGGTTAAGCTCCTTTCAGAGGAACTTGGCTCTGATACCAATTGTTGGATTTAAGGCATACAACTGAGAGGGGGGGGTGAATTAGTTGTATAAAAGTTCTTGTTCTTTCAAACACTTGATTCTTCATTGTTAGTTAACAGCATATCAATTAATCATCCATGAAAGCATAATACATAAACACAAGAGCAGATAAACATCAACACATTGAACACCAAGATTTTGACGTGGAAAACCCGGTTAAGGAAAAAACCACGGGGTGATTAACCCAAGGATTATTCTCTGTTAGAAGAATAAGAAAAAGAATGGCACTTGCCAATTAGGGCTCACTGCCCGAGCACACTGCTCACAAAGAAGCCCACTGCCTACAAGGAGACACACTGTCTACAAAGTGATAAGAATCACAATCTTGAATTGGAGAATGACATCTCTACCATGTCTGGATCAGTTCCATTTAAGCCTAAAAACCTCTGCTCTGCCTTTCGCACTTCTCTTCGCTATGCCACACTCATCCACACAATCCACACTTCGAAATGAACTCACAAACTATTATTTATACAAGACATCGACTTAGGAACAAACATCTAAGTCAGCAAACAACCATAAGAGTATCCGCAAGATGAATAACACATCCGGTCGGCCACCACAAGAACATTCGCAGGATGAACAACTCATCCGGTCGGCTAAACAGAGCAAGAACTTCATCCAGAAGAATAACTTCAATTCCAGGCTCTACTATCAATGTGGACCAACAACACAACCTCAACATGATCCAAGAACCTTCACAAGCCTGCCTGAATGACCAGGTACATCCGCACTTTCTTTACTTACTGGAATCTCTTCTCTTCCTTATCCAGAACTTCAAGAACACTGTCTGTCGCCACTGTCATAATGCAAGAGGTACTTCCAGACCTCCAAATCATGCACAACTTGAGATGGCACATCACAAGGACATCCCAAAGACTCCTTCCAATCCGCAGATTAGGATTATACAATTCCGGACCTCACTGGACCTTTTTGTGATCCTCTGTCACCTCTGAATACTTGCCGGAACCGGTTCTACACTGACAGCCACAACTCCTTCAGATCTTCATGTGGACCTCTGAAATCTTAACTGAAGCATCTCAAGACTCATATCTACAAACCCTTTAATCCGCATCCTCCAGTTCTCAACCTATACAATACATTTGCCTTCTTCTCATCACGGTTCTTCACTGTTCCTGACTGAGGCTAATTTTCTCAATATCCTCAGCACACAGCTCATCCAATCCTTCTTGTCAATGCAATATGAGTATGTTGACATCAATGACAACACTGGCTCACCTCATACTTGCAACACATATCCACATGACCGAACTCTGTGTCCTGAGTATCATCAACATTCGAAGTGACCAAAGTGATCGGGAAAACACCTTAATACTTGTACTTCATTGCCTTTGCTTTCTTCGAAGACAGCTTAGTCATTTAAAAAAATGACCCCTCAGTGAGAATTGATGATTAGAGTAAACTCGTAGAAGAGGCTACAACAAAAATCCATGATCATGTAGTTAAGGGAAATACTGGAAGTTTTGGGAAATTGCAAGTTGATGACCATGATCACAGGAGTGAGCTTGAAAGGGATAAAATGTAAGCAGGTCAAAAAAATGGAGGAAAGCAGGCTCAGGATAGCAATTTAGAAAGTTTTCCAGAGTTAGAGAAATTTGAGGGAATGAATGCATGGGCAGTAAAATTTGTCGCCCTTGCATGTCAAGGGGAATTGCAAATGTCAAGGTGACAAATATTGCCGCTCCTACAAGTAGGTCAAAATTTACAAGGCAGTGTATAGGCGGCGATTTTTACCTCTTTCGCATGAAGGGATGGTTTCTGCAACATCACATGTCTAATCAGTGATTTTTACTGACTCAACATGTTGGAAATTCTTTTAGTGTGAAGGCAGTGAATTTTGCCACCCATTCACCTTAGGATGGAACAAACAAGTGCGCAAGTGGAAAAATTCACTGACTTAGCTCTTTGTGACAGACTTAACAAATGTATGTAATGACAGCAAAATTTGCCGACTTGACACACACGAAGTTTATAAGTTTTCATGCTTAGGGGTAAGTTTGACCACTCAAGCATGTGTGGGTAGTTCTAAGTCTTCTAAGGACATGTATCGATGGCATTTATTACCGCCGATGCACTTCGGTAGTTAGTAAAGTAAAACATACATCAATAGCTAAAATGCCTGACGATACACGAGTCCTAAGTTTTCAAAACATGACCAAGACCTAATATTTATAAAAACTAGGGTTTTAATAAAAATGACTCACAAAGGAAAATAAAATGAAAAAAGGATTTGCTTAAAAACTTAAAACAATAATATTTACAAGAAATGCAAACAATCATTTCATCATACTGGAAAACCCTAAAAAAAAACAATCACAAAAACCAAAAAGAAATAAAATCTTACCTCTGAAAAGAGATCAAAACCCTAAGCGCAATCTCAAACCTTGATTCATCCAATGCACAACTCGTGATTTGATCGACTTAAGGAGGACTAGATTTGCACTATAAGGAGACTTAAACTAAATTTAAACAAAAATAACAACAAGAATCAATTAAAAATGGTTTAAAAGACTTCATTAAAAATTGCACAAGTGACATTAATGTAGTATGAGATAACTAGATATGCTTGGAATTTGCTTGAGTGGTAAATTTTGTCGACTCCGCATACCATTGGAACAACATGCCATAGCTGTAAAATTTACCCCCTCAACATACAAAAGAGGAAATAACATGCTAGGGTGGAAAAATTCACCTCCCTTGCATGTTAAAAGGGAAAAATCCAAAAACATGCATAAGTGGTGAATTTCACCGCCCTAGCATGTCAATGATAAAAATTTTCTAACTCCTAAAAAGGGCCAAAATTGATATTTCGACAAGCTTCTAACTTATCTGATTTTTATGAATTTTGAGGAATCGTCTAAGTGGAACATTACAAGCTATCCTTAGGTGTTAGAGGACTATGCACAAGATCAATGAGGCTTGCCTTGAAGTACATACTTAGAGTGTAGGCTATGAAACAAACAAGTTTTGTAGGCGTCGTCCTACAAAATGAGCTCGGCTGGTTTTGAGGACAAGGTGTAAAGAAAATGTAGAAAGGTGAAATGAGGATATGCAAAGCATCCAAAAACCATATAGAAGGTTAAATTAGGATATACAAATCATGCTACACATGTCTCTCTCCCTATGTCTCACTGTCTTCCCCTCTTCCTCATTCTACTCTTTTTGTAACCCATATAGATGGTGAAACAAGGGTATGCTAGACCTATAGAAGGTGAAATGAGGATATAATGTCAAACATATCATCTCCCTCTTGGTCTCTCTTTATGTCTCCCTATAACTAAACATATAATGTCAAACATATATCTAAGGTGAGATGAAGGTAGGAAAATGATGTCAAACATATAGAAGGTGAAATGAGGATATGTCTAACATGTAAGATGAGAAATTATCTATGATTATCATATCGAATCTAGTAGTTTCTATATCAAATCTAGTAGTTTCAATATCATGATTGTTATGAATTGTATATGAAAAGAAGGGTACAAATAATATATTAACTAACACTTAGTATCAATCTAATAATTTAGCATAAACAAATTATATAATTTCCTTATAATGATTCAAACTATGAGTTGTTAGATTCATCTAAAAAAACTTATAAAGGCCTAAATAATAAATCCTATGATTGGATGAACCTTTCCTTGTACCCATCATTCTCTTAACAAAAATGCTTTATTGTATGTTTCATAATCTATATTTTTCTTAACATAAAAATGTAAAATTTAACTAATAATTTATATACAAAAACTAATTATATGAAAACCATATCCTAAGTTGTTGCAAATAGGTTCACAATATATTTATTTGTTAGCCAAATAAAAGTTATCTTCAATATTCATAATGTAAAGTGTCAAAGCATAGACAAGGCATGCAAATTGTTTGACATAACACCTCAAAGAGATGCAATTTGTACAAAATGGATTTGTTGATAAGGATTAGGAACTTTCAAGAAAATGAAATTGGTAGGTGTAAATCAAAATTCCACAACGTTAACCAACATCCTCCCTACCTATGCCAAAATGGGATTTTTCAAACACAATATGGATATCCATCAAAGCATAAAGGATATGGGAATTTTGTCAAATATGTTGTTGTTGCAACTACCCTAGTAGACATGTATGCAAAGTGTGGAAGCATAGACAAGGCACAAGAACTGTTTGGCATAACACCTCAAAGAGATGCCATCTCATGTCCAATACAAAGTGTGGAAGCATAGACAAGACATGTGAACTGTTTAATAGAACACCTCAAAGATATGCACAAAATAGATTTGTTCATAAGGCTTTAGAAACTTTCAAGAAAATGCAATTGGCAGGTGTAAAGCCAAATTCCACAACCTTAGCCAACATCCTCCCTACTTATGCCAAAATAGGAACTTTGGAATAGGGTATGGACATCCATCAAAGCATAAAGGATATAGGAATTCTGTAAGATCTGTTGTAATTGAAACTACCCTAGTAGACATGTTTGCAAAGTGTGGAAGCATAGACGCATGGATTGTTTAACAGAACACCTCAAAGAGATGCCATCTCATGGAATCCAATAATTGCAATATATGTACAAAATGGATTTGTTAATAAGGCTTTAGAAACTTTCAAGAAAATGCAATTGAGAGGTGTAAAGCCAAATTCCACAACCTTAGCCAACATCCTCCCTTCATATGCCAAAATGGGATCTTTGGAACATGGTATGGACATCCATCAAAGCATAAAGGATATGGGAATTTTGTCAGATCTTGTAGTTGCAACTGCCCTAGTAGGCATGTATGCAAAGTGTGGAAGCATAGACAAGGTACATGAACTAGTTGACATGATACCTCAATGAAATGCCATCTCATGGAATACAATGATTGCAAGGTATGAAAAAAATGGATTTTTTTGATAAGGCTTTATAAACTTTCAAGCAAATACAATTGGTGGGTGTAAATCCAAATTCTACAACCTTAGTCAGTATCCTCCTTGCCTATGCCAAAATGGGATCTTTGGAACATGGTATGGACATCCATCAAAGGATAAAAGATATGCCAATTTTGCTAGATGTTGTAGTTGCAACTTCCCTTAGACACATGTATGCAAACTGTGGAAGCATAGACAAGGCACGTGAACTGTTTGGCATGATGCCTCAAAGAAATGTCATCTCATGGAATGCAATGATTGCAAGCTATGAAAAAAATGGATTTTTTGATAGGGCTTTAGAAACTTTCAAGAAAATACAATTGGAGGGTGTAAAGCCAAATTCCAAAACCTTAGAAATGGTATCTTTGGAACACAATATGGACATTCATCAAAGCATAAAGGATATAGAAATTTTTTCAAATGTTGTAGTTACAACTACCCTGCAAGAAATGCATGCAAAGTGTGGAAGCATATACAAGGCACGTGAACTATTCGACATGATGCCTCAAAAAAATGTTTTCTCATGGAATGCAATGATTGCAAGATATGCAGAAAATAGATTTTCATAAGGCTTTAGAAAATTTCAAGTAAATCCACAACAGAAACTTTAAATCAAATGCAATTGGTATTGGAAACATAGTCAAGAGACACTGCTAATATGATGTTGTCATTGATGGCAGCAACCTAACATATTTGGAGACAATCCCTATGACAAAGTTGTGCATAGCCTTTTGGTCTGGAAAGACTAACCTAGCCAAAATTGACTAAGTATTGACATGGTATCAAGATAGTGATAGAAATTTAGTTGATAATCCTCCACACTTGAAGATCACTTTATGCGGTTCTAGTATATGATTTGCAATTGTCTGATGATGTTATATGTTCAAGTCCTGATTCCCTCCAGAAGTTATATGGTGAAATGTCTAAGTCCGGGTGAACAGAGTTAAGTCAGAAACAATGTAGAGTACTTGAGTAATTTGGTTCACATTCCTCCACTGATGAATATTTTGGTGTGTAGTTTTGAGGCATTGAAGATACATGTCATGAGCATCTAAATCTAGATTTGTGGAGATTGAAGTTCATCGATTCACATCCTACGAGTTCTCTAGTATCAACTTTCAAGTTGATATTATTTCTTTGAGATAAAACAACAGTTCTAAGATTCACATTTATCTATAGTTGAATATTATGTTCTACAGTTCTAAAGGTATGATAAGGGATCAGTAATGAATCATTAACAAGGATTTTAGAGTTTCATAATGATCACATTTCAATCTATGAACCAATAGATAAAGCAATTGAGTATGCTCTTAAGATTAAGGCTAACATAGAAGGTAAATCAACATGCGGTGAAGGTATAAGATTAGAATCATCAATCTAAGTGGTAAAACAATAGTTCTAGACTCATATGAAGAGTCTTGCTTGATTGATTGGGGTCTGCATTGTTGTTTGGAGACAATAACAGGCTGACAAGGTATAACTTGAATATACAAGCTTTATCTTTTGCATGCTGACCTAGATTGAGAAAATTCTTGATGCAGATATATATACTCAATAGATTTTGGCTTTGGAGGCATGGAGATGTGTGAACATAGTGTGAATTCAATGTGTGTGCAATCTAAGGAAGTTTTGTGACCAGAAAAGGATAGTAAGGGTGAAAGAGCATAGTATATGTGAAGTAAAGTAGAAAAAGCAAGGCAAACATTATGACTTTTGATTCTGTATACTAAGCTATTAATAGAACTGCACTTCAGCATTTTGTAGATGCATTTACAACAGTTGCCCCTTGGTAGTGAGCCAATCCTTCTTCTATCTTCTCTTCCATTTTCTTAGCGGTGAACCTATTGCAGTGAGCACTTCTTTGGATAGTGAGTCCTTGGGCAATGAGCCCTAAGGAAGTGAGCCTTCATGTAATTTGGTATTGTTATCATAATATAGTGTGAGCTAACACTCACTGTGGTTTTTCCCTTTTTGGGTTTTCCACGTTAAAATATTGGTGTCTATGTGGTATGTCTCTATAGTTGCATTTCTTATGTTTGTTTTTATTTCAAGTTATTGAATGTGGTAAATGGATTAATAAATATGTGAAAGAGAAGTTTTATAGAATATTGATTCAACCCCCCCTCTCAGTATTCTTTGTGATCAACAATTGGTATCAGAGAAAGCTTCCTTGGAGAAAGTTTAATAGCTTAAGAAAGATCTTGGGAAGTGAACTCATGGCAGCTTGATGGCATCCTACCTCTCTGGAAGCTATTCATCCAGGTAGAATCAAAATTGGAAATTGCACATATGAGAGCAATAATGAATTAGATGCTGCTCTTGAAGATATTGAAAAGTTTGAAGAGGAAGTCAAGGATCTCAAGGTGAATGCCCAAGAAGCTGATGAATGCATTTTGAATCTAAGGGAGCAAGTCAAGAAGTTCAAAGAAAAAAGAAAGCAGCTAAGTGAAAATTTGAATGAATCAAATGAAACCCTAAACAATTTAACATTAGAAATTGAAGAGAAAGAGGAGATTGAAAAGCATTTAAATCAACTTGTAAAGGATAAGTTTGAGGAATGCAAAAAATTAGCTAAAGATGTTTTGCTTTTGAAATATGATATGGAAGTAGCTAATAGCTATAAAGAAAAAATCAAAATAAGTTGTGTAAAGCTTGAGGAGTTGATTGAAAGTCAGAAGAGTTCAGATGAAAGCAAGGCTTGGGATTTGAAAAAGAGGAGAAAGTTCTAAATTAGGTCAAGCAAATATTGAGATGAAGAGAAACAAAGGCAACCAGTTCCAAAATCACAAAAGAAGACCTAGAATACCTCTAGTCAGGCAGCCAAATGCCCAAAGGTACCCATCTTTCAATGGTTATTGTTTTAATTGCAATAAGTTTGGTCATAAGGCTACTCAGTGTAGAAGTAGAATAAATTAGAATGTTCCATCATTCTCTCATCAATGCTTCAATTGCAAGAAAATTGGTCATAGATCAAATGAATGTAGAAGTCTGGTAAGGAATGGTTTTAACAATGCAAGGAATACTCAATCTTTGAATGGAAAGTTCTTTGCATGCAATTGATTTGGACATATGGGTAACCAGTGCAGATCAAGAATGAATCCAATCAATAGAAGGAATCAGGGATAGAGGAATGTGGTATGCTACAATTGCAATAAGTTTGGACATATTGCAAAATTCTATAGAAGCAAGAATGAGAAAAGAGACTATCATATAGAGAAACAGAAAATAGAGCAGAGAGAAGATAAAAGTAAGAACAAAGTTGATCTAGTAGAAATCAAGAAGGAAATGAGCAAGGTCTAGATTAAGAAGGATGTTAATGAGGTCAGAGATGGATCTGCACCAGCTTCTGGTTCAGATACTTTCTCCAAGAAGTAAATTAGGAGGTCTGGCTCAGGGGGAGCTACATTGAAAATCCAAATCCCCTAGCCAGATAGTCAGTGTTGGGATTCGACACAAATATATGATGAAAAGATTTATGTGACAGATCTTTTGAAAGCAATCTTGGTAGAAAAGGTTCAAGTGCAGAGCATTGCGGAGCAATCCTAATCGACTGTATTCTACAAAAAAGACTTTGACAACTTTTTGTGAACACACACTTATGATGACTTAGGTTTTCATAACAAGGGTCAAAAAGGAGCTCATTTGACATACAATTCACTTTCATTCAAGCTATCAAGTGTCTAAGAGAAAATGAAAGTGAATTCTAAGCATCTCTAAATTTAAAGTGACACAGAGTGATTAAAGTAAAGAAAACCCTAGCTTAGCAGAAAAAGGTATTTTCAGTTGAAACTCTATTGTGTATTTGTTTAAATCTTTGCGAAAATGGCAACCCCACAAGTTGTTGATGTCACTAAGTGAGATCGACCAAAATTCAAGAAACACCCCTGCAAATCAATCGAAGTCGATCCAATGGGTGCATTTTTGGATAGACCACAAGGTGTGATGCATGTGGGGGATGTTAGGGCTTACATTCATGTTGCCCTAGAAGAACATGGTGATATTAAATTCACATATTAATACCTAAAACATCTAAGTGGTGATCAATTTGAATTGAAGGAAGAATACAAGGCTTTGGAAGAGAACAAATTAATTCAGTACAAAGATTACCCTACATTTTCAGAAGATGAATGGATCTGGTATGTGTTGAGAAGGATTCATGATGAGTTCATGTGGCTTGAAAATCCCTTCAAGTTCACCAAGGATGCGATTAGGGTTGTGATAGGATTAAGTTCTACTGGTAGTGTGCCCCTGTTAAAACCTGTGAAGAATAAAACCATGATAGAAGCAACTAGAGCCTAATTTGACAAGAGGGCATTAACGAATAATGATATTATAGACCATGTAGTAAGGTTTACCTCAATGGTGATCGGATATAAGATCTATTTCTCTAACTGGGAGAACTCTATCTTTGGTACTTCTATATACACTGCTTATCATATGATTAAGGAAAATGTAGACTATGATCTCTGTGAATTGCTATGACAACAATTAATGGAAAACCTAAAGAAGTCAAAGGAGAACAAATACCCCTTCAAATTTGGTAAGTTGATCATCTACTTATTCTTCTACTTCATGCAAGAATTACCTGGAATGAAAAAGATATTCTAGTTAAACAATCAACCAGTTGTAGTGCAAATTAGGGATCATTTAAGCAACATATGAAGCTATGAGGAACAAACCACAACCCTATGGGGTTATTTCAAGAATTTTCAAAGAGTTATGTAGTCTAGGGAAAGGATTCCTAAGGGAATTGTGGACAAATACAAAAATGACATATGCTTCATTCCCACAAAAGACCAATGTATGATGGAGGGATTTGAGCCTAGGATGGTTTGGATTATGCCAATGGGGTAGGAAGTAGATGGAAAAATATTGGATAATTATGCCCAACACATGTTAAGTAAACCTAGGGACTCCAAAGAAGAAAGATTTGGAACCTATGAGGAGTTTTCAACAAAAGTCTTTGAGTAGAGAATGTAGGAAATATCAAAGAAGGCCAAGAAGATGGCATAATAGTATGCCCTGAAAAAGGGTTTTACCAAAGAACAAATCAAAGAAACAAGAGCAAGGGTAGAAGCAAAAAGGATAACCAAATAAAAGAAAGATGAACCCGTGGAGGCTCCAAAAGAGCCTGAGAAGAAATCAAAAGAGCCTACAGTTACCAAGAAGAGAACAAGAGCTTCTACCTCACAAACTACATCTGGTACTGCTCCTGAATCCTCTAGTCCCTTTGTAAGTGTGGAAACCCCTACAACAAGTCATAAAAGACAAAAGACAAAAGCAAAGAGAATGCATGTGAGTTGGGATTTGATGAGGAGGAAATAGAATCTGATGAAGAAGTTAAGAAGATGAAGGTAAGCAAGGCAAGCCCCCTGGTAAGGAGAAAGGAAGAAAGAAGGAAAAGAAGGCGGAGACTATGAAAGTACAGGCCACAATAACTCTAGAAGATGTGTTGAAGGCCATTACAGTTGATGGCAATCTAAAACCTATTGCCTAATTGTATGATAACTATGATGATGCAGACAAAAGTATCATTGAGATTGTTCTTGTCAATTACCTAGACATATACAACAAAGCTCTTATTGAGATAATTTATGATCTTCCAGATAGTTTGGGAAGTATAATGTCTGTAAGAAAATAAGCTGCTATGGCCAAGGACATTGAGCTTAGGGAGCATACACTGATAAAGCTATGTCTTGAAATCACCCCAGAAGAAAAAGCAAATGTCTCCAAAGTACTTTATAAAGAATTTAGAAGAAAGAGGAGAATGAACACTCTAATGGCAGATGACATTGAGAAAGTAGTCAAAGAAACTAAGGAGATCACCTTAAGAGTGTTGAAGGAATTTCATCTCCCAACCATATATGATAATGAAGAAACAAGTGTTGGAGATGGTACATCTATTCCGGAAGCCAACATGGATCAAGGCTTGGAGCAAACTAATAAAAATCCTCTAATAAGATACAAAGCAATGGAAGAGCAAGAGGAAGAGAAAAGTCTTGAGAAAAATGAGGGAGCCTTAGAAAAGGAGGAATCTAATCAAGCTCCTACTGCTAATGATCAAGACAAGGATGACTCAGACCAAACAGGGATAAATCCTTCTCCCAATTAGCAAATTGATGATCAATAAAACAAAGAGGAAATTATAGAATAAGATAAAGTTGATGATCAAGAACTTGATCAAGCTAAGATAAGCCCTACACTGGAGCAAAATATTGGTCAACAAGAAAACATGGACATGGAACCTCCGGAACAAAATCAAGAAGAAGAAGTGTTTGAAGAAATGACAAGAGGCACTAATGCTACCTCAGATGATTCTGTCAAGAAACTTTTGGAGAGACAACAAGATTTGGATGAGTTTGAGCTCCTACAAGGACCAATCAATTTGGCCTTAATGTCTCATGTGAAAAAATTCAAACTAGTGTCAATTGTTCAAGCAAAGGCATAGGAAGAGATGCTAAAGTCACACATGTAGGATAGTGAAATAATTGGTGAAGCATCCAGCATCCTGCAAAAGTTGATGCCTTCATACCAAAAAGGCACATCACTACCACCAACGGATCATCTCAAAGGCCTAATCAAATCTGTAAGTTCTCATTTTGAGTCATTTGAAAAGTCTACAGAAATAAAGGTTAGAAAATAATATAATGAGAAAAGGTTAGCTGAATTAAAGACCATGGTGGATAATGATAAAATTCTGCTAGACAATAGAATCAAAGGTATAAAAAAGGCTATTAAGGAATCACATGATATATACAAATTTTTCTTATCATGGTCAGATGTTACTAAGGATTTAGAAGAAAAAATCAAGGATCTAGAACTCCAATTGTCGAATATCTCTAAGTCATATGATCTAGCAGTTGAATCAATAAGTAGTAAAGAGATACAAGTTGTTAACATCAACAATGACTTAAGCAATCTGATGAAAAAGAAGGAAGAAGTTAAAAACAAGTTGTGCTAGTTAAGAGGGATGATAAGTCCTAAAATAGATTCAATGACTAATCTTACAGAAGAAGCGTTGAAAGCAAAAGCAATGATTCATACACCCTCAGATGTACAAAAGGCAGAAAAATTAGTCTTTTTGATCAATGGTCACATTCAAATTTTGGAAAGTGCAAAGAATAGATGGGATGGAGAGTTAGCTCTGATAAAGACCATTTATAATGATATTCTACCTCCTACAACTAACTAATCAAGCTAAAGATTGTACCTATACATATGCAGCAGAGTATGATAGTTTTGGAATTTTGACACAATTTTGCTACTTGTACATACACCTTTGCCATTGATGTCAAAGGGGGACAAGAAGATCAAGTAAAAAATGGCCAAACATAGCAAACGAAGAAGAAAAATAAAGTGTATATAGTAAGGGGGAGTAGACAAGCATTTTTCACTAAGTGTTGCCATCAATGCCAAAGGGGGAGATTGTTGGTACCATAGTCAAGAGACACTATTGATATGATGTTGTCATTGATGGCAACAACCTAACATGTTTGGAGACAATCCCTATGACAAAGTTGTATATAGCCTTTTTGGTTCAAAAAGACTAACCTAGCCAAAATTGACTAAGTACTGACAGGGTATCAAGACAGTGATATAAATTCAGTTGATAATCCTTTGCACTTGAAGATCACTTTATGCAGTTCTGGTATGTGATTCTCAGTTGTCTGATGATGTTTTGTTCCAGTGTTCAAGTCCTAATTCCGTCCAGAAGTCATATGGTGAAATGTCTAAGTCCGGGTGAACAGAGTTAAGTTAGAAACAGTGTAGAGTACCTGAGTAATTTGGTCTGCATTCCTTCATTGATGAATGTTTGATGTGTGGTTTTGAGGAATTGGAGATACATTTCATGAGTATCTAAATCCATATTTGTGGACATTGAAGTTCACCGATTCACATCCTACAAGTTCTCTAGTATCGACTTTCAGGTTGACATCATTTCTCTGAGACAAAACAACAGTTCTGAGATCTGCATTTATCTATAGTTGAATATTATGTTTTGTGGTTCTAAAGGTATGATAAGAGATCAATAATGAATCATTAACAAGGATTTTCAAGTTTCATAATGATCGCATTTGAAGCTATGGGCTGACACATAAAGCAACTAAGTATATTCTTAAGATGAAGGATGACACATAAGGTAAATTGACATGCAGTGAAGGTATAAGATTGGAATCATCAACCTAAGTGGTAAAAAATAGTTCTAGACTCATATGAAGAGTCTCACTTGATTGATTGGGGTCCGCATTGTTGTTTGGGGACAATAACAAGCCAACAAGGTATAACTTGAATATACAAGCTTTATCTTTTGCATGCCGACCTAGATTGAGAAAATTCTTGATGTGGATATATATACTCAATAGATTTCAGATTTGGAGGCATGGAAATGTACAAACATAGTATGAATTCAATGTGTGTGTGATATAAGGAAGTTTTATAACTAGAAAAGGATAGTAAGTGTGAAAGAGAAAATTATATGTGAAGCAGAGTAGAAAAAGGAGGGAAAACATTATGAAGACTTTTGAGTTTGTATATTGAGCTATTAATGGAACTACACTTCATCATTCTATAGATGCATTTGCATCAGTCACCTCTTGGCAGTGAGCCAATCCTTCTTATATCTTCTCTTCTTTTTTCTTGGTAGTGAGCCTATTGCAGTGAGCACTTCTTTGGACATCAAGTCCTTGGGAAATGATCCCTAAGGTAGTGAGACTTCATGTAATTCAGTATTGTTATCATAATATATTGTGAGCTAACACTCACCGTGGTTTTTTCCTTTTTGGGTTTTCCACGTAAAAATCTTGTTGTCTATGTGTTATGTCTTTACGGTTGCTGTTCTTATATTTGTTTTTCTTTCAAGTTATTGAATGTGGTAAATGGATTAATAAATATGTGAAAGAGAAGTTTTACAGAATACTAATTCACCCGCCTCTCAGTATTCTTTGTGATCAACAATTGGTACGTCTATAACCAAATTGTACAACCTTATCCAACATCCTCCTTGCCTATGCCAAAATGGGATCTAGGGAACAAGGTGTAGATTGCCATCAAAGCATAAAGGATATAGGAATTTTGTCACATGTTGTATTTGCAGCTGTCCTTGGAGATATGTATGCAAAGTGTGGAAGCATAGACAAGGTGCATGAATTATTTGACATGATGCCTCTATAAGAGTCAGTGTGACTCAGTAAGCCAAGATCCTTGCAATCAAGACAACCTTCCACACAAAGATAATAGAGAAGAATATGCTAAAACAATGGAGCAAGAATCTATACAAAGATTATATGAAGCTATATGAAATACAATGCGTGAGCCTTGCTTATAAAGGCAAGGTGAGAGCTAGAAAGGTGGAGTGGAAAGTTAAGATATTCCTACAACATGTGTCAATTAGAGGATGATAACTAATTGCACATGTAGAGGACAAGACAACTCACTCCAACTATCATCAACTCAACACATAATTAGACTCAACTAGAGACACCTAGAAGACTCACTAAGTCAACTTAACATGTGAATTATGTGTTCACACCAACACCCCCCTTAAGTACAACTTGGGGAGTAGCTAACTAAAACAAAGATGCAATGATGGATGTGTCCCTAGTGAGTTATGCAGAAAACTCCTCAAGTGAAGGAATAATAAATTTACTACCAAAGGCATCCATTGTAGCATAAAAGGTAGAAACATAAATTGAATATGCAAGACCCAATTTTGCAAGAATAGATAGAATCAATTGTTCATCTTCTTTCTCAAGACCACTTTGTTTGAGTTGCAACCTGAGAGACATAAACTTGGTGAAGAAGTCTTCAATTTGATCAAATTATTGAGGATTAAGTGCAATTAGCTCATTCTCCAATTTGAACTTTCTTATTTTATCTTGCTTACCAAAGAGATTGTCTAATGTTGTCCATATCTCATTTGGTGTTGTACAAGACTCAACATGAAATCTCAGATTTAGAGAAATAGCAAGACAAAGTGTGCCAAAAGCCTCATCTCTTCTATCTAACCATTTTCTTCTCTCAGTAGCACTTATGGGTTCAGGATCTATGCCTAAAGTTATTCTATGTAACTTTTGTTTATACAATACATACTCCATGTTTTTCTTCCATTCAAGATAATTATATGGAGTTAAAAGTGAAAATTTAGGCACATCCATGATGAAAAAGAAAGACAACAAGACAATAACACCCCTTTACTATGTAAGAGAGCCCCCCCAATTTGTTTGTGGCACTTTATACTTAGTGCGATTTACAATTGTCCTCAAAGGACCAAAATTGGGAAAAATAACAAAATCTCTTAAAAAAGAGATCTGAGTGGGATTACAATCACTCACAATGATGTATTACAACAAATTTCACCCTCTCAAGTATCAAAATGCCCAAGTTATCACTCAAATGCCAAAAAAACAACAAATTGAATAAAATAAACTTGGAGCAAAAACTGAAAAAAGTGCATGAATGGTTGTGTAGAGCTTGTCAATACCTTTCCAATGCCGCTTGAATCGTGAAAATTGGAGATCGTGGAAAAAAGTTATGAGATCAGGAGCCAAAAAAGAAGATCTATCTTCAACCTACAATAAATACTATCAAATAGCAAAAACTATGAAAATGACTAATACCACTAGGAAGTGCCCTATGTCAGCTTTCCGTTGATATCTTGTTTGCCCAATTTCAACACTGTGGGCAAAAGTTGTGCAAAAAGGAAAAAAAGCCCTACTTTAGGACTTTGAGGGGCAAAACAGCCCCCTTGGAGATGGAATATTCTCTAATCTGATAGAATATTCTACTGCAGAAGTAGAAAACCACCAATTTTCTTGCAAACCACCCTCAGGAAAAAAACAACCTTAGATTAAAAAAAACCACCAGTCAAGGTAAAAACCACTTTTAACTAGTCAAAACCACCCGAGCACTGTGCAAAACTGCCTTTGTAGGTGAAACTGCAGGTTTCACAGTAGAAAACTGCCTTTTGTTCAAAACTCAGGAAACCACCTTGCTAGAGGATAAACCACCTTATTAACAGTGAAACCACTATGAATTTTGGGCCGAAAATAGTTTGGCCGGTAGGGCCCGAGCCAAAAGGCTCCTGCTTAAACTGTCGATATAATGGTTATGCTTATCACATCTGCTGAAAATAGTTTGTCAATGGTTTATGCATTGACTGCCTTTGTGGAATATCTACCACCTAATAACTTATGTTGTCGCCTTGTCTGAAATCACCATGGTAGATCTTCAAGGACTGACGGTTAGATCAAAGATCATTGTTAAAGGAAAGCCATCAGAGGTTCAAAGATCACTAGTATATGGATTCTGGCCAGGAGAGGCAAAAAGTTGTCGACTGCTAAAAACAACCTATAGAATAAAGTCTGCGAACTTATAGGGGATATCAAATGCTGATAGGAGCAAGTGACGAGTTTCCAATATGTCAACCCATTAGTAGGTACAAGGGATATGCCGATAGCAACAATCAATGATTTTGAAAAATATCCGTGAGACAATTCTGTGCGGTTTATACTTGCCACCTAATGGATTGCAAAAGCCACTTAGAGTAGATCTAAGACTGCCACATGAAGACAAGACTGCCAAGCATATTGTTGGATCTGCCTGCAAGAGAGACCACTAAAAACTGACCACTGAAAATAATAGTTACCGCCACGAGATCAAAAACCAGTAGCCGATATTAAGGCTCAAGGACCACCGAATTCCATGACTGCAGAGGAACAACCAACGTGTATAGAAAATTTCCCGCGACTGCTAAAGGTGGTAGATCTGCCAAAAACTGTGAAGGTTTGTGAAGGATTATTGAAGACTACAAAAAAATTAAAGGGGTAGATGCCCTTTGAGGGAAGGCCATGAGGCCAAAAGGCCACCAGTGAGCCTACCAATAGGAAACCCACAGAGGGTTGATGGGGGCTCTAGTACCCTATTGGTACCCTCAAATATTTTCAAAAAACTTTTTTTTTTGCTTTGCAAATAATATCCACAGGATAAAAATAATTTTGTAGAATAATTAAAAAACTAGAGATTGAAACAAAACAATACCTGACCAATTTTACCGATGTCGTTAGCTGACATAGGCTAAAGGTACACTTGCATAATGACTAGCGTAGGTTTGATGTAGAGAGGTGAAAGATTCTTTCTGCACAGGGAATATTCCTTGCTGTGGAGGGGCAAAGGCAAAAAAATTTTGCCTTTTTTTCAACTTCTCCAATTCGGGCGTTTGAATAACCAATCTATACAGATTTGGCCTCATGATTGCAACCGTGATGTCAAATTTGCTCCAGGACACTCCTATGATGCAGCTCCAAGTAGAACCTCTCTAATGAGGGAAGGAAATTGTATATTTGGCTCTGATACCATGTAAGAGTCAATGTGACTTAGCAAGCTAGGATCCCTACAATCAAGACAGCCTTCCACACAAAGATAACAAAGAAGAATATGCTAAAACAATGGAGCAAGAATCTATACAAAGATCATATGAAGTTGTATGAAATACAATGAGTGAGCCTTGCTTATAAAGGCAAGGTAAGAGCTAGAAAGGTGGAGTGAAAGGTGGAGTGGAAAGTGAAGATATTCCTACAACATGTGTCAATTAGAGGATGATAACTAATTGCACATGTGGAGGATAAGACAACTCACTCCAACTATCAACGACTCAACACACAATTAGACTCAACAAGAAACACCTAGAAGACTCACTAAGTCAACTTAACATGTGAATTATGTGTTCACACCAACAACCTCAAAGAAATGCATAGTCTCATGGAATGCAACGATTGCAAGCTATGCACAAAATGGATTATTTGAAAATGATTTATAAGCTTTCAAGCAAATGCAAGCGGCATGTGTAAAACCAAATTCTTGTAATGATAATTGATCATCCTATTAAATATTTAATGTAAACTGTCATATACATAATGTCATGAACATAATATCTAGTCTATATATAAAGCCTTATAGGCATGTACAAACAAAGTTGTATAGACAAATACAAAGATCTAGGCATACAAAAAATGTCCCAAAATCTAGTTTCCTATGAAATAATCTATGGCCCTTGCTTGGCTGTGAAGATGGAGAGCCAATCAATGACTCATCCTCTCTCTCTTGTCAACTATACCTCCTCAATAGAGATTTTTACAGCTCAACCTATTAATACAATCAAACAATATGCACATTAATATAGAAAACATGAAATATATAACATCACACATGTAATTGATCACTTACCACCAGTTGATGATTCCTCTTGATCATCTTTTCTCTCTCTTCATATGTAGCTAGATGGGTTGGAGTTGTGACCTGTGAGAAGCATCAAGAAGCAAAATTGATTAAACATAAATATCATTTATGTACATCAAATGACATGAGATAAAACAACAAATACAAATGACATTTACATGTTACTGGCTCATACCTTGGTCAAAAGATTTGAAGACAATGTAGATGTAGTAATTCCTGCCTCCACTAACTCATGAAGATGAGGAGTCTCCGTATTCAACATCTGAAAACAGGGTTCAAGGTTATTTGACCAAAATAGATACATAACATTATTTAAATGCATAATGATTACAAATGGTTAAATTTACCTTTGTAAAAGTGGTTTTGCATCTAGGGGACTAAGGAAATCATGGAGGTGATGGTGAAGGTCCCTATTGAAATTATCAAATTGTCACTAAATAAGATTACCATTGATATATGTACTATATTTACAATCATGTGATAAATTACATACCTGTTGACTCGACCTCCTCTCATAACCTAATGGTAGATGGCTAACAAAGGCCAGATGAAGACTTTGACCCTAGAATTTAATTGTGCAGACAATTACATACATTAATTTTGACTTATAATATAGATAATCATATAAAATTAATTACAAATGTTAAATACGAATATATTAAATCAAGATGAACCTTGTAAAAAATTACCTCGGAGTCAATACCAAATGTATGTTGTAAGACATCATCTATGAGAACAAGATCATCCAATATGGATGTATCCATCACTGGTTGTTGCCCCTGTGTCGTAACATCTTGCTAAGAGTCTTGTTGCGACTCTTGCGTCCCATAATTGCACAAGTTCCCACATGAACTACAAATATGTGGGGACAAATGACACTTGTTGCTCTCACCCTCATCGGCCTAGGTGAGATCATCACCGTGTTGTGCTAGAGACTACATGAGAGAACTCAATGAATGCAGTGTCTCCATCTTAGCATTCTCCTTCAAAGCTGAAGGGAGTGACACATGTGTTAGCCTCATCAGGGGTGTAGGTACATGGTTTTGGTCTTGTTGTGCCCCCTCTCTATCTTGGGCAAATCCACCACCTCTTCCCTAGAACTCTCAAATGTCAAAATAATTAGGAATCTTCTTGAGGATGAGCTCACAATAGAGTTTCCTCAAGAAATATTGTGGTACCTCATTGTTGTTACATGGACTCTCGTCAAACACCATGTACCATCTATCCCAAAAATTTTGGGATATATCTTTGTTCCTACACCAATGAATCAAGAAGTGTTTGCAAGTCTCTTCTAATATTTGACTAGTTTTAGGATTGAAAAATTGTGAACATAATATAGATTTTGTAATTTTTAGGTCCTTCACTTGTTTGTAAGACAATTTGTTAGCATAGTATTGTTGACACCTCTCCCTATATTCATTCCATTCAGTGATTTGGTTTGTCACCAATTCAATGTGAGAAACAATCACCTCTAATGACTTGGCAAGTGTTCTCCTATGATTGGTGCTTGCACTTGGAATATTTAAAGATTCAATTAGGGTTTGAAGATGTTTTTTTTTCCTTCAATTTTCTCTAAAAAGTTTTCATGTGTGTCTCTTTCATTGTGAGGATGTGAAGGTGGGGGGTTTTGAGGGTTTGGGGGATTGTTTTCAGCCTCCTCTATAGGATTAGTGTTTTGTGGTGCCTCATTGACTATAAATTCAACATAAAAAAATAATAAAACATTGCAAAAGTAAAATTTCTTTTCAAACTCAAAAAAATCAGGCAAACCCTACCTTCTTCAGCTGCTACAACCTCTACATTTCCTTCATGACATCTTTGGGAGTGGGATTGGTGAGGTGGCATGGTGAAAACATTGATTACACTTCTCCCTTGCTTGATTTCTCCTTCCTCCAATGTGCTCACACTCTTGTGACTATTTTTTCTTGCAAAATTGAAGAATGGCCATGGGTTTTTGTTGTTTTCTCTTTTTTATTACTTTATGTAACATAAAACATGAGCGTGCTATAATGTACTCGCATTTCATCTTGCATGGGACCAAAAAGTCACATGTAGTGACTTTTTGGTCGCTCATCTCTTTGCACTTACCCACTAAAGAAACTAAAGATTTAGGCAAACAAAGTGTCCAATCAAAATAAAATTATTGTTAGAAGTCTTTTCAATGCACTCAATTCTATTAGAAAGACTAGTAAGGAGAAAGATAAAAGAGTTGCTCGTATAGTAATAACAACCTCAATAGTGAGAAAGGAATTAAGAAAGGATTGATTAATGAGGCAAACTTGTCTTGACTTAAGCCTAAATTGTAAAACATAGTCAAAAGCACTATCAAATTTAAGATCAAGATTAGATAGCTTGGAAATGATACTTGAGCTATTAGTGATATGCTTCCACGAGTTGATAAGAAGCTAATTGATAGCACAAAGGATGGAATTGAACTATTTTGGCACTCTAACTCTAGAGTATCACCCAATGTAAAAGATGTTTTAAAGTTAAAAATTAGTGATCAAGACTGCACACCACATCCTAAACAATACATGGAATGTAGCCAAACAACATTGTACAAATAATTTTGTGAAACACATCTAGGTTTGACAATCTCAAAAAGGGCAATTGAATCTTGCAAGCCCTAATTTTATTGTGTGCCTCTTAAAATTCATAATACATGTTGTTGCAAATACGATGTGTAGTTTTCTATGTATCATGAACTATTATGTAATATTCATTTTACTTTGCACACTAATGAAATGTTACAAGAGTGT
The DNA here is from genome assembly GCA_027924645.1 of Cunninghamia lanceolata. Taxonomy (NCBI): domain Eukaryota; kingdom Viridiplantae; phylum Streptophyta; class Pinopsida; order Cupressales; family Cupressaceae; genus Cunninghamia; species Cunninghamia lanceolata. The sequence goes on along the minus strand of BSBN01000429.1, from coordinate 5,022,489 downwards.
GGTGCAATTCAACTACCAAAGTCATCTAGGAACTTATTGGATTTATTTTTATGTGTTAGAGATGATGGTTACATTTTATACAAGAATTATTGTTTAAATGAAAAGTGTATACAATGTGGTGGTTTATCAATGTATATATCATGTATTCATGAGGGCAATGAGCATGATTTTGGAAAGAAAATGGTTGAGAAAAAGAGATATGAGATAGTGAAATACAATTTGAAGAGTGGGGGTGAAGGTTCTAGATGTGAGTTGATTATAAGTGATGTAGAGCAGGGGACACTCCTAAAATTACATTCAAAAGGTTTCATCAGATGACTTGGCTGACTATCCCTATATGGCTGACTGTCCCTTTCACCAACATGGTTAGGAATGTTTGATATATGCACAAATGGTGGATAGTTGTCTTACCCAAATTTTAGACCTTCCTACACACCTTGGATCACTCTATTTTGATAGACTAAGACAATTCTAGGTCATAAAAGTTCATGGTTCCATGCCCACCTAACCGTTTGCTCTCAACTAGCCCTATGTGCTTGTAGCCCTTGAAATGGAGTTTTTCAGTCATAACTTGCAAAATACTAGTAAACCCACATACAAATTGATTTTCTAGACACCCTTTAGGCTTATTTACATCATATTAAACATGCAACATAGGCTCTTTTGGAACAAATGCCTCAAAATTGGACTACACCCTATTGTTCTAAGCCTAATTAGGCCTCCTTAACAAAGCAAGTGTATGTCAAACTTGCTCCCAAATATTCTAACCTATTCTAGGGCTTCAATAAGGTTGCACATAGATGGATTTTACTAGTTTCAAGGTTCTTGGGCCACTACACATCTCACATGTATCAAATCTCAACTCTACATATTCAAGAAAACCTAATACATGAAGATATTAGGTACAAATGGGTGCAGACACTGCTCTTTTCCATTCCCTTGCTCCTGCAATAGAAACACAAACAAAATATGACCTCCTCAACTCCATTCCACCCATTATTGTGATATGACATAGGAGGAATGGGTTAAAAACCCATCGCTACACTAAAACCCTCAAAACTAGGGTATTAAAACTAGTTTTAGAAATTTGACTGTAAAATGCTACAAGATCAATGAAATTTTTCCTAATTTGACTCAAATGAAATCTAACACTATCTACTTCATGATTTCAAAGGTTTTTCTCTATGGTAGTAGAGTACGGATCTATGCCAGGCGTGGAAACAACAGAAAATATAGAAAAATGCAGAAAACTCAAAAAATTTGTTGTATCTCCTCCAAACTTCATCCTCTCTGATTGGACATAGTTCCACCATGTCAATGTCGGTCCCTTCAACTTGGTCTTTTCCAATTTGACCTTTTGCTCTTCTGGCATCTCCTTGTACTCAAAGTAGTTATCTAAGGCATCAATCCAATCTAATACTTCCTCATTATTCATTTTTCCTTCATACATGGGTGTTACAGGAAAATATGGAATAATATCAATGATTAATAATAACCCAATAGCTCAATGAAAATGGAAATAAACAAGATTAAAAAAAAAGAACAATACCTCACAAACCTTGTTACTTCATAGCTTCCATTGGTCACCTAATCTCAATTGATCTTTCGTGCGAATGAAAGCCCTCAGAAAGCACACTTCCTTGCTTTGTTCTTCAAGATGACAATGGAGAAATGACTATGATATTTATTGTAATGAAGAGGATCTTCAATACAATAAAAATGGTGATTGCAAGCTATGGAATGGTGTTGGGTGCCAAAGGCACGCTGTGAATTCTACAGAGTAAGTTTACTGAAAGCTTGGATGATTGAAATGGAGGAATAGGTGTGTATTTATAGACTTGTGAGAGGGAAGATCAACGGTATAGAATGAACAAGAAGATCAATGGTATAGAAGACTTGAGAGGATGTGCATGAATAGAAAGAGGACAAGTGTCACACAAAAAGCTTCTTTGTTTGAGTTAATTGCTTTCTTGATAAAGATAATATTTGATTTCATAAATTAGAATGTTTTTTTTCTAATTTAAGAGTTGTTAATAAAAACAACATTGATTAAATCAATTAACTCAACTTTTGATTTGCTTTTTGCATGATTTGAGAGAAATTAAATAATAAATTATTTACTTTTGCATGCATGATGAAGAAGATTTATTTTTAGAAGATTTAGAAGATTTTTGAGGAATTAGAAGATAAGAAAGCAAATTAAATAAATAAATTTATTTAATTATTTGTGCATGTTTTGGAAGAATAAATAAAATATTTGATTATATTTTATTTCTAGAGATTGAGAGAATTATTTTTTTAAAATAAAAAGAGGGTAAAAATTTTATTAATCAAAGAGAGTGGTACAAAGTATAAAAGCAGCAAGAGGCCCAAAAGGGCCCAGAGACATCAAACAAGAAATCAAGAAGTGGTCATGCAACATCTCACATCCTCCATGACCAAATCCACCAAATCCTGAGCAAGATCCCTAGGTTAACTATCCCAATCATCCACCAGCCAGGTCCCATTCTTCTCAGAAGCCCATTTGGTCAACCCATCAGCCACCTTATTCCATTCCTAAGGGATATGAGAGAAGGTGATAGAATCAAATAATTCTCCAAGACTGGTGATTTGCTTAGCCACCACTGCAAGCTACCAACTAACATCATCAAACTGCCTTATATTTATCAAGTCTATCACCACCTGAGAATCTAACTCGTAGATAATCTTATTCCAGCCAAGGGCATATGCCTTCTTCAAAGCCAAAAGAATAGCCAAGGCCTCCATAAGATTATTAGAGTGCAGCCCCCTATATTCTGAGAAGAAAAACACAACCACCCTAGAACTGTCTTTGCCCACCCCACCAATACTAGCGTGCCCAGGGTTACCCCTTGCAGAGCCATCAATATTTATTTTCAAGACTCCAGTGGGAGGGGGCAGCCAATGCCCTTCCCTAGAATACCTTCCTTCTAGAACACCTGCTCCACCCAATCTTGGGCCTTTCGGGACCCCCAACAAGAATCCCTAGATTACAAATCACTCTAGTGACACCAGGATCCACCGGGGTTGAAATATCACATTTAGCATACAAGGTCTCCTGGAAAGCCCTAAGAATGCGAGACCAAACTTGACCCACCAACAACTTCTTATCTAGAAAGACCCTATGATTGCACTCCAACTAGATGTGCCATATAATCAAACTAGGGCCAATTGGCCATGTTATGTGTAGAAACAAAGTCCTCACCAAAATGGGCCCAAAGTTCCACCAAAACTCCTCCAGAGAAGATGGGTGCCTGCACTGCAAACTCCAAGTGCCCCACCAAAAATGCCAAATAGTCCTAGCAAAAGGGCACTGAAAGAAAAGATGTGAAATAGTCTCAACATATTTTAGGCATAAGCAACATAATGAAGGACCTTGGAATCCAAGCTTATAGAGGTTATCCCAAGTCAAACACCTGCCATAAACCACCAGCCAAGAAAAGAAATTATATTTGGGCCAAGAGAATTTATTCCAAATATTTTTCTAGCAAGGAACCTCAGCAGTACCCCAGGCCCGTCTGTCCAAAACACGATACCCTGAAGCAACAGTGAACTTCCCTTTTGGATCTAGACCCTAAGCTAGCACATCCCACTCTAGAAGAGAACAACAGACTCTATCAGCGAAAATGGAGGACAACTCCCTCCTATCCTCCAAAGATCCACCCATGGGCCATTCCTGCATATCCTTCCATTGGTAAACAATAATCTACCCCAAAGCCTGAGGGGCTTTGAAATCCATCACTCTACTCCAACCAGCCTGAACAAAAATCCTACATAAGTCCCCCAAGTGAGGGTGTGAGGAGAGGATAGGTAGGAAGCCATCCTAGGAGTCATGCCAAAAAAGAGCATCAGAGCCTCTATTGTAGATCCAAAATAGGCCTTGTTTAACCAATGCAAGCCTCCTCTTGAGAGTATCCTAGATCATAGAACCTTTCCTCGAAAGACTAAATCAAGGCACCTTAGTGCCCTCCACCTCCCCAAGGTACTTGAAGGTAAGGATCTTGTCCCAATACTGATGCTGATATGAACACCATCTCCAGTATAGCTTAGTAGACAAAGCTTGTCTATTCCAATCTGTCCTACGCAAACCCAGACCACCATCCTGCTTTGGCCGGCAAACAACTTCCCACTTAATTAAGCTCCACTTCTTTGAAAGGAGATTACCTGACCAAAGAAACTATCGATAGAGGCCCTCAGAATCTTTGATGAAACTTGAGGGAGTAGTTAGCACAAAGCACCTGTATAAAGGAAGGGCTAGCACCACAAACTTCAATAGAGTAACCCTGCCAGCCTTAGATAACCATCTATAGGTCCAGTGACTAACCAACCCATGAATTTTATCCATCACATCCTGCCAAAAACACCTAGGAAGTGGGCACACATCCATAGGGATGCCAAGGTATATAAAGGGAAGTTTCCCCACCTGAAACCTTAAGATCCTAGCAATATGCTATTGAATAAGCTTGGGGTATTAAAGAAATAAATGTCAGACTTACTTTCATTAATGCTTTGACCTAAGGCAGCTAGGTAACAATCCAAAATCTGTCACAAAGCAACTGCTTCAACCACCTTAGCAACACCCATCAAAGCCATATCATCCACAAACTAAAGATGAGTATGAGGAGGAAGAGAATTGCTCCATTTCCATCCCTAAAAGAGCCCATACATAACACGAGACTTAATGAATCTCCCCAAGCCTTCAGCCATCAAGATGAACAAATATGGGGATAGGGGGTCCCCCTATCGAAGACCTTTAGAAGCACCAAATAGATCTAAAGACTCCCCATTTATGAGAATAGAAAATGAGGAAGTCCTCACACAGATCATGACCCAATCAATCCACTCACAACTGAACCTGAAGGCTCTAAAAATTTTGATCAAAAAACCCTAGTTAACTCTGTCATAAGCTTTAGCCATGTCCAACTTTATAAACATAGCCTTTTCCTTAGAAGAGGCCATGGAGTGAATAGTCTCAGCCACAATAACTACTCTGTCCAAAATCTATCTACCCACAACAAAGCCCCCTTGTTCCTCCAAGATCAACTTATCTAGACATGGCTTCAATCATTCAGCAATTAGCTTTGTAATGATTTATACACCACATTGCACAAAGCAATTAGTCAAAAAAGAAACAAAGAATCAGCACCCTCGCATTTTGGGATAAGAGAAAGAAATGTGGCATTCATGGTTCACAACATTTGCTTATTCCTAAAAGACTCATGCACCACATCCAAAAGATCAAGGTTGAAGACTTCCCAAAATTCTTGAAATAACTCAACCGGGAACCCATCAGGACCAGGAGCCTTCCCTTTTTTCAACTAAAACATGACATCCTCCAACTCCTTCAAAGAAATATGTTTAAGAAGAGAAGCATTCATATCCATAGTCATCAGAGAGGGAATACAAGCCATGATAGAAGCTTCCTCCTCAGTAGCAAGCAGGGTATCTTCAGAAAAAAGAGCAGAGAAAAAATGAACCGCCTCACTAGAGATCCCCAAAGAGGAAGAAAGAATAGAACCCTCAAGCCTACTTAAATTTGCATCAAGACCTTGATCCCAAATCTTCTTGGTAATAGAATCCAAGTACTCTTGGGCAACCCTTTTTTGTTGAAACACGTTGCTAAACTGATACTTATTCCAATATTTCAATTTATAATTCACATATTGAAGCCTCTTGACAAATGAGTACATAGCTATACCAAAAGCAGGTCATCCTTCAGTCCACCATCTAGAAACCAAGTCAAGAAGACTCTCCTCCTTGAGCCACATAAGATGAAATCTAAAAGTTTGTTTCTTAGGACCACCAGCCAAATGGGCAGAGAATTTGATCGGCTAATGGTCTGATCCTTGCCAATCTAAAATTTTAGAACTTGATAGCCACTTGTCACCCACCCAAAAATAGGAAACAAGAAACCTATCTAACCACTTAGAAATGGCATCATCCCCAATCCTCTTATTATTCCAAGTAAGCATGCCATTCAAATGTTTGATATCCACAAGATGGAGACAAGCCAAATTATCCCTTAGAATATTAGAAGAGGGGTCCAAACGAGGCACACACCCCCTTTTCTCCTCAAGGGAGGCAATTGCATTGAAGTCACCTGCCATAATCTAGGGGAGAAAAGGATGCAACGATCTCAAAAGATTGATATGAGACCACAGGAGAGTCTTACCAGGGACATCTATTGGAGCATAAATGTTAGAAAGAAGAATTCTTTCCCCCATCTCCAAACTAATTACATCCAATGAAATGGAAAATCTACTAGAGATCCACCAAACAAGAGAAATTCATTGAGGATCCCAGAGGCAAGCAAGACCCCCTGAGCTGCCCTGCACACCCACACACTGGCAAAACCCTTTGTTCCAAATCTCAGAAACACACTGCATCATACTATCCATAGATAACTTTGTCTCCTAGAGGAAAACCACATCTGGAGAATGAGCACTAACCAAGTCTCGAATAGCCTTTTGTCTAGGGATGCTATTCATACCCCTTACATTCCATGATAACACAATCATCGCGAAGGGTGAGAGAAGTGAGTATCCAATGTCTTCACTAAACCAGATTCCACCAATATCTCTCCAACCATCTTAACTTTCTCCTTATCCTTCTTTGTCCCCACCTTCTCGGGCTTATCAAGAGCACACTTTTTCAGAAATTTTTGTTGTAGACCCAGAATAGGAGAAGAGAGGGATTTTTTCTTACTAGAGTCTTCCAAACCTGGTCCACTGGCTAAACTCACCCTTTCATCCGAAGAGGCCATAGGGGTTTCCACCAAACCACAAGAGTCCCCAAACCCAACATCAGGGGGAGGAGCAACTAAATTTATCACCACCCTGGAAGCCACCACAGGAACTAGGACTGAGGTAGTGACAGGCAAAGACTCATAATTTTAATCAACTAAAGGAGAAGCTTCAACATGCATGTTAGAAGAAACCCCCTCCTCATGGACTAATTCATCCAAAGCCTCAAACTTGTTAAAAGTCTCCACCTCTTGACGATCCCAAAGATTCCTCTTCTGACCCTGATTCTTGTTTGGTGCCTTAACTGGCACAAAGCCATCTTTATCTGGTACCACCCCTTGCATAGGTGCTTTACCCTTTTCCATCCTTGGATTAGATGGAGCCTTCACATTATCTAAACCACCAGCACCTAAGGCATGAGGGCACCTCCTTTGAAGATGGCCATACTCATGGAAAAACTAGCACCTAAAAGGTAAAGTCTTATAGTCTAATTGCTGATTCCAGGAGCTAAACCCAATAGTCATATCAATAGAGTCTGGCAAAGGCTAGCTCAGATCAATCACCACATAGACCTAGGCATAGGAAAAAATTCACTTCTCCAGAGTTTGCTGAGACATGCCAATAGGCTTCCCCAGCAATAATGCAATTGATTGCAGAATATCATGTCTCCAACATTCCAATGACAACCAAAGAAAATAAACCCACATCGGAACCTTCGAGGGAAGCTTCTCTGCCAAGTTAAAGCCTACATGCCAAGGCTTCCTGAAAAGGCCAACTTGATTATAAAAGTAGGACCCTCCCTCAAAAACCTTGTTACGATCAGAGATACACGAAAAAAACCACCAGAAAGAAGTTATTCACAGCTAGCGAGATTTCAAAATCACCTTCCGGATTCCAGAAAAGGCATTGAAACCCTCAATCCCATAAATTTGTAGATTAAAACATGTTTTCTATAATACTCTAGGTCCTTGGCTACCTCTTCTGTTTGAATCACCAGCTTTGGATGAACTTGAGCTCTTTCCAAGAATCCATTTATCTTGTATAATTTCAAAGCACCAGTGCTAAAAACCCCAACATCAGGTGGGGATGGGTGAGGAAACCCATCACCAACCTCTACCATAGTAGCATCCCCCAGCGTCTCACCCAAAGGAACAACCCCTACCATTAGAAAATCCCCTCAAGCCCTCGCACCCCACACCTGCACCGAACAATGCACACACTCAAGAAAAAACTTCCCCGAAAGCTAAAAACCCCACCCCTTGTTGGAAACAACCCCACAAAGTCTGATCTGCAAAGAAAAAATGCATGCTACAGAGAACAAACACATGCAGATCGTGACCTGCTACAGGTCGTGAGACTGCACAAAGCTCCCGCTTACACACTCCATCTCTATCTCCCTTCTTGAGAGAATTTAAATAAATTTGATTGATTTATTTAAATTTGGAGGAACAATTTGATTTAATTAAATAATTAAGAATTATTTAATTGTAGTTAAGAGGATTTGGAAGAATTTGATGAAACTAATTAAATAAGTGATTTTATTTAATTTTTGGAAGGAATATAAACCAAATAAATAAATTGATTTATTTATTTATTGATAGAGGAATATTAAGACAAAATAAATATTTAAAATATTTATTTAGACTGAGTCATGTCATTTTTAGGTGTATACATTTTGTCCCTCTTTGATGCAATGTGTTTTATCATGTTGTTTCAAAGAATAAGATTTTCTAATAATGATATGTGCCCCAACTTGCCCCTGGTTCAAGTTTAACAATGCTAGGATGCCCCCTTGGGAGATTGGATGGGAAGGAAAGGTCAATGGCATGAGACAGACAATCTCATTGTGAAGAAGGCGAAAAACAAGTTAGGATTATAGAAAATGGGTTATGGTTTGGAGAAACGGTAGGAAACGGGCTTGGGAAGTAGTCATAGTCGCCACACAACTAGTTAGGGTTCACTTGCTATATATAGAAGTTGGGCCCACAATCCTAGTCATTTGCACACTTGTCATTTGTTGATTGTGTCCTTCAGAGCTTAGGAGAGCACAAGAGCTATAGAAGTTAGTATAGATATGGATATCCCACATGAGGAGCACCGATTTGAGTGTGTTTGATAGTTCAGGTGGTCAGCCGAGGCAGGACCATCGGTATGTAGTTTGATAAAACTTACCTAGGGTCATTTATTAGCCTAATAAATTCTAGGAAAACTTGCCTAAATGAATGCGCAAAACTACAGTTCGATGCATTTGTTAGTTGAAACTACATATTTGTTGCAATTATGCGCATCTACAATGTGAGTCAGCACATTTGTTCTTTATGCGCATTTGTTCTACGAATTCACACATCTATTAACAAGTTGCACATGCATGATATCTAGCTATACATTTGTATATTCGGTGCATCTATTAGTTGCTACTGTGCATTTGTACTAGTGTTGTGCATATGCTCAAAGATTCAATGCATATGTCCAGGATCGGTGCATTTGCTCTGAAAAGGTGCATATGCCACCTGTAATGGTGCATTTGCCTTAGGATAGTTAGTTACTTAGCAAAATTAACTCGATTGGCATCTTGATCGATGTGACAATCGATAAGCGATCTCCGAGATTGATAGAATCTAGACAAGAGATGATATGCTTGCTTTGATCAATTTGATATGCTAAGTGAGTTTGATAGGTTTGATAGTCGAGCAAGTTTTCTTTGATACAATTATGATTGACGCTTTTCTTTGCATGATTACAGGAGTATATTTCAGATACGCTGATGTTGCGGGAGCAGTTTCCCTTGCCAATGTTGCGGCGATACATGCTTATAGAGGTTGACCAATTGGTGCTTAGTGCTATGGGTTTGGAGTATGTTTGCTTCATACCTGAGGTTCGTGTGAACCTTAATTTACTGACTACTCTGGTGGAGTGCTTCCATAGTGAAGATGGGATGTTCCATTTTCCCACTGGTGAGATCACCATTACTTTGGAGGATGTCTACTGGATACTGCACCTACCTATAGTAGGTGAGCTGGTGGAGTATGAGTCGCAATGTGACACTAGACTAGAGGAGTGTCGGCAGATCTTCAATGATCCTGAGCTTTGGGGTCAGGTGATCTCATGGAAGGATATGTATGATTACCATGACTACTTCTCGGAGATTGTGGCAAGACTAATCAGGGGAGTGGTATAGCCCGATAGACTATCTCATGGGTTTCCGATTGGTTGGGGTAGGACATTGGAGAGGATGGTGATTGAGGGTGCCCTCTTTACCTAGGGTGTCTATGTGTTAACCCATTTGTATCATGACATGCATCAGATAGTATATCTTGGAGCAACCAGCTTGTCTGCAGGAGTTGCCTTGCTACAGTTCTTGGCATGGGAGCATATAGTGGTGACTCGACTGATTTGTGTGTTTTCTAGGCATCTAGGTGAGCCTTACTTGTATGGATATACAGGTGTAGTTTCCTAGCATAAGCTAGGGAAGATATAGTATTGGAGATATTAGTTAGATAATGTGGACTTAGTTAGCTGGCAACCTTATCTGGATTGCGAGCCATGGGGGGATGAGGATGATGATCTTCCTTATGTATTTTAGACTCGATGGTTGATTGGGTGGACTCTGCATATTCTAGAGAGGCACATAGTGACTCAGGTTCTCAGGTAGTTTAGGTGAGTTCAGGGTCAGCCACAGGGGCAAGCCTTGTTTGCTAGGACTTATGCGGAGTGCTTACGATGGGGCCCTGTTGTGTTGTACGAGGAGGCTAGAGCAGATTTCTTGCAAATACCTTATCAGACATGGCCCATGAAGCATGAGATTGTGGATGTCGGCATGACACGCAACTATGAGGATTGGTTTGCAGCACACTCATTCTCTAGATACTTAGAACTGAGAGAGCTAGCTCCTTGCTTGGAGGAGGTAGAATCAGATGAGGAGGATAGTGGAAGTAGGAGGAGGAGGAGATGGAGGAGGGGGAGAGGAGGATGAGGTGGAGGAGATGATGGAGGTGGGGGGATGGTGGAGGGGATGGAGGAGGGGGAGGGGGAAGTAGGCAAAGACAGAGGTGGAGAGTGGGGGAGGGCCCATCTCAGCAGCAGGTGGCACCTCAGCAGGTGAAGGTTCAACAACAGGTTGCTCAGTAGTAGGTGTAGGTGCCATAGGTACAGATTCTGCCATAGTAGGTGGCACAGGTTCAGTAGGTGGTAGCCCAACAAGGGCCATAGGTACAGGCACAACCTGCCCCCAGCAGTGGGCATAGGTGGCAGTAGTTACCATGTTATGGGGCTAGCTAAGGCAAGTTAGGGAACAACTGCAAGCTGTAGAGTCTCACAGGGAAGCAGATGTAGGAGTGATAGCTAGTCTTACTATAGAGAAAGACATAGCATTGGCAAGGGTACAGGCCATGACGATAGAGAGATATGTAGCCGTAGCTGCTATGGGTACCAATGGGGTGACAACGTTTCTGGTGACACAGGTGATGTAGGCCCAGGCTCAGGTGACACAATTGTAGACCCAGATTGTATAGATTTAGGGTGAGTTGGGTAGAGTACAGGCCCATACATAGTACTATAGGGGGTTATATCATGGGGTGGTGTTGACAGATTAGCAGGCACCAAGCTACAGGAGTCAGTCAGTGGCTTCACAAAGGGCAGGTGGATCACGCTCAGGAGCATTAGTGATGGGCCCACAATAGTCTGAGTTAGGATGTGGTGGAGGAGGAGGAGGGGACAATGCTAGGAGTAGAGCCCCTCAATAGAAGGGGTAGCTACTACTTGGGTAGATTTTACACTTTGTGCATACATTGTTTTGATGGCTCATGGATAGCCTGCTATATGTATATATCACTTGTATTTTGCATAGCAACCGAGACATATATCATTATCATTTTGTATGTATGTATAGACCCTTTTATGATGTGATTCATGGATTACACACTGATATTGTACACTTGGACATTTTTATTGTTTATATGATGATGCAACTTATGACCTACATGTATGTTGCTTATGCGATGATCATGGATGCAGTTCACTTGTTATGCTTATATGCTATGTTTTTGATAATTTTGTGATGGGATATTATGTATGAAGTTATGTTTATGATGGTACAAATGTATATGGATGATTTTAATGCACCTATATGTATGTACCTATGTGGTTACATTCTAAGATGATCTAATGCAGACATTTGTGATTATAGCTATGTTTTTTATGTTTTTTGGTTAAATGCAAATATGTTGATTTATGCAGCTATATGTACGTATGCAAATGAATGATTAACTCACCTAATATGAAATGCAAAAATGATTACACATGGATGACTTAATACACTTACATGAATGCAAATGATCTAATCAAATTAATGACTATTTTACTTAATGCAAAATGATTATATGTTTTTGATATGTCCAAGTGTACTCAATCAGTGTAGAAGAGACTTGATGAAAGACACAAATGATAGATAGAAAGTTATTAGAAGAGTGACTTGACAGAAGGACTCATAAGATTTTGTAAACTTTGACATTGCAAACAAGATCTTTATTGATGGATGGTATATGGAATGCAATTTGATATGGATGGATGCGGATATTTGTCATCATTATATTGCAAGTATTTTGAAGTGCTTGTTTCATCACCAGGCACTTTTTGTTTCTTTTCTCTTTTTGAAATGTTATAAGAAAATACAAGCATCTAGGTATAATTGAACTGAGATGACCTAAGTATTACTTACATGGATTTTGATTTAGCAAGTTGATACAAGCATCTAGTCAAAATTGAATCTAGATGACCTAAGTATTTCCTGCATTTCAACAAACAAGGATTGTCCTTTTTCATGTTTAGACCTCTGAAGTCCTTGATGATCTTTTGCTGATCATGTCATTAGACAAAAGTCATCACATTACTAAAGATTGATCCACAAACAACAGACAAAGAAAAATGATTATGCCCCCATCATAGCTTCTCAAAAAGACATAATAACAAAAATCAAGACTCTGTAGGTTAACCTACTCAAAACCCAAAACATTCTTGCATTAGATGTGTCCTCTTGCCATAATTTAGATAAAATCATTTTGAGTGTATAGGTACTTGTTTTGTTTTTCTTTGGATAGGTTGATGTCTTACGTCAAGATTTATGTTTGGAAGCATGCTTTGTTGCGCTTGTGTGTCTAGTGAAAGGTATCACAATCCTTATTGGTGTCCTCTTAGAACATGCGGCATTCAAGAATCCAATTCCATAACCAGGTCAAGGAGTTGCCCCCAATCAAACAAAGGATTGATTTATTATGGATGAACTAACAACAGATACAAAGAAATGGGCCCTAAGGGACTGACCTAGTGCCTCAGGGGCTCATTGCTAAATGGCCTTGCCTACATGACGATGCAGAGGTGGGTGAGCTTGGTGGACCTAGGACCTAGGAGATGGGAAAAGATGTAGAATCAGATGGATATAAGGACATATGACTCTTGATGGAATGGATGGGAAAGGAGCCTCGGGGGCACATCAATGATGGCCTCGCCTACGTGATAGCTTAGAGACAATGTAGTTCGAGAATGGTTCAATGGATTGGCTCAAGATGGATGACACGGTGAACACAAGTTAGGATGAACGAGGAATGAGCTCGCAATAGATGGAGGAAGTAGTTTGTTGCAGATAGCGCTTGTTTACCAGTTTTTCACCACTTTCTTTTATTTACACAAATAGCTAAAATACACATGGTGCCTATTTGCGAGGTTTTCATCATGGTATCTATCTGAGGCACCTGTTTGCCAGGTTTTCACCAAAGGATGGTTTTTTTGTTGTTTTTCCACTTTTTTTTTTTACTTTTTTTTTCATTTTTTTGCTATTTTTGACTCCCTTCCATTGGGGTTTAGGTGTAGAACTTGCGAAGATACATGCTTCTGATGGCATCATCAAACATTTCACCTTCTGATGTAGCCAATTGATAAACACCTGACCTATAGGCAATAATGACGACATAAGGACCTAGCCAGTTGGGTTAAAACTTTCCTTTCTTTTCTCTGTCTTGTTGATTCCTGGGATTTTCTCTGAGGACTAGGTCACCAACTTGAAATACCCTAGGTTTTACTCTGTGGTTGTAACTTCTGGACATTCTTTATTGATAAGCCTTGACATGGTTAAAGGCATGTTGCCTTCTTTCCTCCAGCAGCTCTAACTCTTGAAGTCTAGACACTCTATATTCTTCATCAGATATGAGACCTTTTAACGAAACTCTTGATGGAATGGATGGGAAAGGAGCCTTGGGGGCACATCAATGATGGTCGTACCTACATGATAGATTAGAGGCAACATAGCTTGAGAATAGTTCAATGGATTGGCTCAGGATGGATGACACGGTGGATACAAGTTAGGATGAACGAGGAATGAGCTCGCAATAGATGGAGGAAGTGATTTGTTGCAGATAGCGCCTGTTTACCAAGTTTTCACCACTTGCTTTTATTTGCACAAATAGCTAAAATACACATGATGCCTATTTGCTAGGGTTTCATCATCGTATCTATTCAAGGCACCTATTTGCTAGGTTTTCACCAAAGGATGATTTTTTTGTTGTTTTTCCACTTTTTTAAAAAAAATTTGCTTTTGTTTTCATTTTTTTCATTATTTTTGCTATTTTTTACTCTCTTCCATTGGGGTTTAGGTGTAGAACTTGTGAAGATGCATGTTGTTGATGGGATCATCAAACACTTCACCTTCTGATGTAGCCAATTGATAAGCACCTGACCTATAGGTAGCAATGACAACATAAGGACCCAGCCAGTTGGGTTCAAACTTTCCTTTCTTTTCTCTGTCTTGCTGATTCCTGGGATTTTCTCTGAGGACTAGCTCGCCAACTTGAAATACCTAGGGTTTTACTATGGTTGTAACTTCTGGACATCCTTTATTGATAAGCCTTGAGATGGTTAAAGGCATGTTGCCTTCTTTCCTCCAGCAGCTCTAACTCTTGAAGTCTGGACGCTCTATATTCTTCATCAGATATGAGGCCTTTTAACGAAACTTGTAAGGATGGAATCTTTACTTCAATGGGCAAGATGGCTTCAGATTCGTAGACTAGGGAGTATGGTGTTGCACTTGTGGGTGTGCAGATACTCATGTTGTAGGCCCACATATTTGGATTCAATTGGATGTGCCAATCATGACCGTCATCATTGATAGTCTTTTCAAGATTTTTAAGATGGTTTTATTTGATACCTCTACCTGGCCATTTCCTTGGGGGTAATACAGGGTGGAAAAGTGGTGTTGGATATGGAATTTGTCACACAGTTCTTTGACATCCTAACTTTTGAATGGATATCCATTATCTGTGATAATGGATAAAGGGATACCATAGCGGTAAATGATGTAGTTCAGGATGAAAGAGGCAATCTGTTTACCTATGACATTGGCGAGGGGTACAGCTTCAATCCACTTCGTAAAGTACTCAGTGGCAGTGATTATGAATTTATGGCCGTTGGATGATGGAGGGTGGATCTTGCCCACTAAGTTGAGTCCCCATTGATAGAAAGACTAAGGAGTTGTTAAAGGCTGCAGCTCCTACATGAGTGCATGTATCAGGTTCCCATGGATTTGGCATTTCTTGCACCTCTTTACAAAATGATAGGAATCTTTTTCCATAGTTGGCTAGTAGTATCCCATGCATGTGAGTTTCTTGGATAGGGTAGGACCACTAGAGTGGGTCCCGCATATACCTTCATGTACTTCACTCAGGGCGGTTTGATATTCCTCGCTATTGAGACACCTAAGGAGAGTACCATCGAGACCTCATTGATATAAGCTATTGGTGATAATGGCATAGCGGGATGCTCGGCGAATGAAGGTTCACTTTTGGTTATTTAAAAGATTAGGTGGTAGGGTATTCTCTTTAAGATAGGAAAATATTTTCTTGTATATGAGAGAATTAGATCCTACAATGTGGCAAATAACGTGGGATTCGGGAGTGTCATATGTAGGATGGGACACTGGCTCTACCAAGAACTCATAGCGTAATTGGTTGTTAGGGATGTCGAGGAGAGATGACATCATTGCCATGGTGTCTGCTACTTTGTTCTCTATCCTTGGTATCTTCTCAAAAGAGATCTCAACAAAGTATTCTTTGAAGGTGTCTACCATTCATTTGTATGATATTAACTTCTCATCCTTTGTTTGGTAGTCATCATTCACTTGGTTGATGAATAGTTGTGAGTCACCATACACTTGAAGTTCTTTGATGTTCCATTCAACTGCCATCTTGATGCCAATGACTAGGGCTTCATACTCCACCACATTGTTGTACAAGGAAAGAGTAGTCTATATGATTTTGGAATGGTGTCGCCACTAGGTGTGATCAACAAGATACTTGCCCTAGACCCATGCCGAGTATAGGATCCATCGAAGTATAGTTTCTAGGTTGTTGTTGTTATGTGAAAGATGGACTCATATAGAAATTTGAAGCTCAAAGGGTTATCATCTGTTAAAGGCACATCTGCACGCTGATCTACAAGTACTTGACCCTTTATTGTACACCTATCTACATACTCGATGTCAAACTCACTGAGTAGCATGACCCATTTGGACAATCTACCTGTAAGGATAGCTTTGTTGAGCAAGTATTTTAATGGATTGATTTTTGCTACTAGCTTGATGGAATGTGATAGCATGTAATGTCTCCATTTTTGCAAAGCAAAGACCATAGCAAGGCATGCTCTATCAATTGGCATGTATTGTAACTCATAACTAACCAGTGTTCTGCTGATGTAATAAATTGCCTGTTCTTTCGCTTCATGATTTTACTGTGGAAGGAGAGCTCCCAGAGCTATTGGTGTGGCAAAGATATAAAGTAGCAGAGGCTTAGCATGGATCGGTGGCATCAATACAAGTGGTTTCATGAGATACTCTTTTAATTTTTGAATTTCCTATTTGCACAAATCATTCCATTTGAAAGGAATGTTCTTATGTAGGAGGTGCATGAATGGGTGGCACTTATTTGCCAATTAAGAAATGAACCTTCTAATAGATTGTAGTTTTTCCTGTAGAGATCTCAATTGACTGAGTTTTTGGGAGGTGACATTTCCATGATGGCTTTCACCTTAGCTGGGTCTACTTCAATTCCATTGGCAGACATGATGTATCCGAGAAGCTTGTCGGATGTGACTCTGAATACACAATTCTTTGGGTTGAGGTGCACATTGAACTGCTCCAATCTTGTGAAGATCTTGTCTAATACTGCCAGGTGTCCTTCTCTTGTGAGTGATTTTGCTAAGATGTCATCGATATAATCTTCCATTATGGTGTGAATCATGTCATGGAAGGTTGTGGTCATGGCTCTCTAATATGTTGCCCCTACATTTTTCAATCCAAATGGCATGACACACTAACAGTAGGTGCGCCATGGACATGTGAATGCGGTCTTGTGTTGATCTTTAGGTGCAATTTTGATCTAGTTATATCCAGAGAAACCATCCACTAGAAACAACATAGTGTGCCCTGTCGTGAGATCTACAATAATGTCAATGTTTGGCAAAGGGAAATCGTCTTTTGGACAAGATTTATTTAGGTCCCTGAAGTCATTACATAGTCGAGCTCTTCCATCTGGTTTGGCGATAGGCACTATATTGGAGATCCACTCAGGATAGTCTATTGGTCTGATGAATTTGACATCTAGCAACTTCTTCAGTTCTTCTTTTACCATGAGGGCGACATGCGGATGCATTTTCTTGAGTTTTTGCTTAACTGGCTTAGCTCCTGGAGCTAAGGACAAGTGATGCATTATGAGATTTGGATCTAGCCTTGGCATATCCGCATATGACTAAGCAAAGTTGATTTGTTTCCTTTTGAAGAATTTAGTGAACTTTGGATTTTCTTGTACAGTTAAAGATTGTGCCATATGGATCATTCTGGGATTGTCACCCATACTAACGTTGATCTACTCTACTGGTTCTATCAAGATTGAGGATCTCTCATGATGTGTTAGATTGGGTAGAGGGTTAAGCCTTTCATCCTTCGGTGCCTCAAAGAGGTTTTCACCATTGGATACGTCTTTCATATTTTTAGTATTTTCATGATCTAACACTACTACAGAGTGGTTTTCACTATTAGATCTTTCTTTCATTTTTACATTTTTGAGACTGAAAGGCTTGGCACTCTCTCCAAAATAAGCCCTGTCATTGAGTTCCATGGCATAGCCAGCCTTGTGATCCCTTGCGGGTATATGGTCCCTAAGCTCTAGAAAGTCTATGATGGCTTCATCATTTTGAAAGGTATCAAGCTCAAGAGGAGTGTCTTGTAGGTCCCAATCTATGAGTTTTGGATGTGTTGGTTCTCGAATTGGCAGAGGGTTTGCCAGTTCCAATGCACAGGCAAATTCAGCCAATGAATACAGGAGGTTACGTGAGCTACCTCCCCTTCACTTCTAGTTCTGCTACACCAAGGGGGGTATCCCTATAGCTAAAGATTTCACCTTGACTGACCCAATGATAGAAAGATTTAGCTTTACAATAACAGGCAGAATACTCTCATGTTTGGACCAAGATTTGTGTGACAAATCACAAGGTTGGCAACATTCTTGGACATATTTGTCTGGTTATGGATGAGAGTATGTAGGGGGTTCCTAATCCTACTCCTACAACTAACAGGTTAGAAATATGAATGGATTGGTTTGATGGTTTGGATGCAAGATAGGGGTTTTGGATCATAACTACTTCACAAGAAGCATACCGGTGCCTATCTCAGGGCAAGGAGTCAACTAGACGTATACAAGAGAATGGCTTGCAACTAGCATTCAAGTTTCAAGGGGTTAGGACTGGTGTTTGCCTTACAAATACCACCCAAGAATAAGTATTTAACTGTCTCTACTTATGAATATCCTAGCTGACATACAATCTTCTCCATATTCAACCTAAAACAATTTAATCCACTCCTTGAATGGAAGTTACAGATTAAGTATGTGGTACAGCAAGACTGCACCCTAGAATCTGAGAAACCCTTAGTAACCAGATTCAAAAGAAGAAAATGCATACAACAAGTGGAGACAGACAGATAAACACATGCAATAATGCATTTTTCATATACAATGACAAGAAATTGAATATATGTGCAAGATACACTTCAGATGCAACTCATAAACTCCATAGAGATACAACAGACAGGAAATGATCTGTATTTCGTTATTCACATAAAAAATTGCCCAAGTCTTCAACAACCTTTAAATGAGTCACACATCTTGCTATATACAGCAAGGAAGGTGCACTCAGCATTAAGCACGTGGTCATTTAAAAATCTTCCAAATACAGTTCATCATGAGAAAATGGTGCTCAAACATTGAATGTAGTAGGTAGAGGAGGAGACAGGGTGGTTGAACTCAAGCCCTATGCTGTCGCCTGGGGATTCACATCTTCAATTGGGTACCTGATCCATCCATATCTTCGCCCATACCCTGCAACATCCACCATTAATGGCACACCAACCCACGGCCTTGGGAATGTAGTGGACTGCGCGCCATAGAAGTTTTTCTGCCAAGAAATATGACCCTGATACTTCAAATCATGTGGGAACAAATTATCCCACATACACCCCGCGGTGACCTCCTGAACACTTTATATACTAGGTCATGAGCATATATGATAGTCAGTGATTTTGCTCCCGATGATGCCAGCATAAACCTCATCATGATCCTCCTGCATGATATCCTGATGTGAAAAATCACGCCGATATTTCATATCACCCTGATGGCCACATCACCCAACAAGAAACATCACCCGATATTTCACATCACCTCGATGTGAAATATCACCCCACAAGAAAATATCACCCAATGACCACCCTCATCGGCGCAACCTGATAATTGAAAAATCACCCCCTGGCAAAATATCAGGGTGATGTCACCATCATATCACCCCCCACATAAAACTGACATTGCAACATCGGGGTGATAAAACAGTGTTGGGGTGATCTTAACTAAGATCACCCGATATTAGAATATGACCCCCCTATTCTGAAATATCAGGGTGATATTTCTAAGATGACTAATGTTAGAAACATGATGACCCCACGGAAACATCAGGCCAATATTTAAAAATATGATGACCCCCCAAGAAATATGAGGTTATATTTGAAATATGATGAGGAGGCCCAAAGACTTAGAACATTTTTAGATTTTTTGGGAGGGTGCCTGCATATTTTAAATGCTTGAAATTTTATGAAGGTGCCTGCAGATTCAGGTACCAACACAGGCTCTGTCTGGGGACGCATGCCTCTTGCAGGAATGGTGAGAACTTCAGATCTCTGGGATGCAGACCAGTCCTTATCCATTGGGCACAGAGTCAAATGCTGCACCAATCTGCATCACCAAACACATTATTAAAATAAACTCAATGGCCAACGGCCACCAAAAAGGAAAAACTAGAATTTTCCTTTGTCAAATACTTGATTCTCTTTTGATTTCTTCAAATGAAGCCTGAAAGTATTTAACCATCTACAGCATCCAGCATTGCAATTGATTGTGTTGCTTCTCTTTTCTCTTTCAACAAGTCTACAACAAAATTCATAAGCATCTACCATTCTTAGCAGTAGACTATCATCATTATATGAGTTACTGATGTTGCTTGGAAGAATGACAGACTCACATGAAACAAATGAATCCACATTAGAATTTTTACCTTCTTCAAAAAATAAAATCTCCTCTGTATCAAACATGTAATATTCAGGCACGAGCAACATCTCATAATCAAATTTATCTTTATAAGTATACATATATTCATCATCATTGTGCTCATCAATTTTATCATCAAGGTCCACCTGGAATGTCTCAAAAGAAGGCAGAAATACTTCAGAATGCTGCCCTATGTCAAAACCCTCATAGTTACCCCTGCAACCAGCACTATCCCCAATTGTGTGAGCACACACATCTACAACTTGTCTATCCACCTCTGAATAGTGACCCTATTTTTTCTCTTCACCAATCCACTGATAATCAAAAAGAAAATTTCTCAACCTCTGCACTGTGAAGGTGGTTAGAATCTTCAAAGAAACATTGATATTCAGCATCCATATATATTTCATCATCTGAAAGGCTCATATATGCATCTAAATGCTGACAATCACTAACACATTTACTATCATCCCTTGAATCAGCATCCTTTGTATTTAGAGTGAAGCTTTGCATATCCATTTTATACAAATAATTAGGAATAACTGGGATTCGCATATTGCTGCAGGATACAACCTCATGTATATCTTTCATTTGATCAACTGGAGGGCATCTTGTATCTGCAGGCTTCTCTTCTAGAGGCTGATAACAATTTTTGTCTTCACCATTACAAGATGTGCCTACACTTTCTATAACATTTTCTTCATGTATCATCACATCATGACTACATATGCTATTCTGAAATATATTTCCCTCTACACGATCATCTTTCAATGAACACACTGGGAGAGCTGAAATACATTCACTTTGATAACTATTTTTACAACTTGCAACCATGAAACCTACCGGCATTCCATATTTCTCATTGTTTTCAATGTCCATAGCAAATTGGTAAGCCTGGTGAAGTGTGACTAGTTCTTTATTTCTCAATAGATAACTCATTTCTTCATCAAACGCAGCCAAATAAATTGTTAAGCACAATGCATCATTAGGTCTCATATATTCAAGAATTTGCTTGAGCAACTTAATAAACCTAAGATTAAAGACTGGAACCAGTTCCTCATCATCCTTTTGAATATTCATGAAGTGTATGATCAATGAGGCTAAATCAAACCTTTCACCAAACTGCTCTAGGAATGCAATTTCTAAATCTATCCATGAAGAAACTAAACACACAGGCAGGTTTGAAAACCAGACCCTAGCATCATCCTCTAATGACAGAACAAAGAGTCTCATTACTACATCTTCATCCTCTACCTCATAATCTTCTATTAGATTACAAAATTTTTGCAGGTGTTTGTTTTCTGATTCAGAATCTGATCCATTATATTTTGGCAAACATTTTCTAATTTTATTGGGAATAATATTTGGGTAACCACTTATTCTTGTGAAATCTAGGGCTTAATACCTTTCAATAAAAAATGGTCTCCTTTGAGAACACAACCAGGTTTGTTGTTCTAAACTCATCATTTTTGAAAAGATATAATACCTGAAAATATGTTACAGCTTTGATAGGTTCAATCAACAAAGTCGCCACCTCTCATAGAGAGGACATAAAATCAACAAGGCACATTTGTAATTCTAGATTCACCATGCCAGCAGAGCACCATATGGTTTTTCTTTGGATCTTGCTGCAACAACTTCATTGGGAAGTAGATTTTCTAGTCTTCAAATCACTTGATTCTCTCCCCAGCGGAGTCACCAAAAACTATTGGTGACTTGGATGGGCCAAAACATCACTTTTTCTGTTCAATCCCCAGCAAAGTCACCATCTATTGGTTCTCAAATTGGTAGAGGGTTTGCCAGTTCCAATGCACAGGCAGATTCAACCAACGAATATAAGAGGTTGCATGAGATGCCTCCCCTTCACTTCTGGTTCTACCACACCAAGGGGGGTATCCCTATATCTAAAGATTTCATCTTGACTCAACCAATGACAGAAAGATTTAGTTTTACAATAATAGGCATAATACTCTCATGTTTGGACCAAGATTTGTGTGACAAATCACAAGGTTGGCAACATTCTTGGACATATTTGTCTGGTTATGGATGAGAGTATGTAGGGGGTTCCTAATCCTACTCCTACAACTAACAGGTTGGGAATATGAATGGATTGGTTTGATGGTTTGGATGCAAGATAGGGGTTTTGGATCATAACTACTTCACAAGAAGCATACCGATGCCTATCTCAGGGAAAGGAGTCAACTAGACATATACAAGAGAATGGCTTGCAACTAGCATTCGAGTTTCAAGGGGTTAGGACTGGTGTTTTCCTTACAAATACCACCCAAGAATAAGTATTTAACTGTCTACTTATGAATATCCCAAATGACATACAATCTTCTCCATATTCAACCTAAAATAGTTTAATCCACTCCTTGAATGGAAGTTACAGATTAAGTATGTGGTACAGCAAGACTATACCCTAGAATCTGAGAAACCCTTAGCAACCAGATTCAAAAGAAGAAAATGCATACAACAAGTGGAGATAGATAGATAAACACATACAATAACACATTTTTCATATACAATGACAAGAAACTGAATATATGTGCAAGATACACTTCAGATGCAACTCATAAACTCCACAGAGATACAACAGACAGGAAATGCTCTATATTTCGTTATTCACACAAAAAATTGCCCAAGTCTTCAACAACCTTTAAATGAGTCACACAGCCTGCTATATACAGCAAGGAAGGTGCACTCAGCATTAAGCACGTGGTCATTCAAAAATCTACCAAATATAGTTCATCATGAGAAAATGGCATTCAAACATTGAATGTAGCAAGTAGAGGAGGAGACAGGGTGGTTGAACTTGAGCCTTGTACTGTCACCTGGGGATTCACATCTTCAATCGGGTACCTGATCCGACCATATCTTTGCCCATACCCTATATCATCTGCCATTAATGGCATACCAACCCGCAACCTTAGGAATGTAGTGGACTGTGTGCCATAGAAGTTTTCCCGCTAAGAAATATGACCCTGATACTTCAAATCATGTGGGAAAAAAATATCCCACATACACCCTGTGGTGACCTCCTAAACACTTTATATACTAGGTCATGAGCATATATGATAGTCAGAAATTTTGCTTGCGATGGCACCAGCATAAACCTCATCATGATCCTCCTGCATGATATCCTGATGTGAAATATCACCCCGATATTTCATATCGCCCTAATGGCCGTATCACCCAACAAGAAACATCACCCGATATTTCACATCACCCCGATGTGAAATATCACCCCACAAGAAAATATCACCCGATGACCACCCTCATCGGGGCAACCTAATAATTGAAAAATCACCCCCTGCAAAATATCAGGGTGACGTCACCATCATATCACGCCCCACATAAAACTGACATCTGCAACATTGGGGTGATAAAACAGCATTGGGGTGATCTTGACTAAGATCACCCGATATTAGAATATGACCCCCCTATTCTAAAATATCAGGGTGATATTTCTAAGATGACTGATATTAGAAACATGATGACCCCACAGAAACATCAGGCCAATATTTAAAAATATGATGACCCCCCCAAGAAATTTGAGGTTATATTTGAAATATGATGAGGAGGCCCAAAGACAGAACTTTTTTGGATTTTTTGGGAGGGTGCCTGCAGATTTTAAATGCTTGAATTTTTATGAAGGTGCCTACAAATTTAGGTACCAATAGGATGTACTAGTGGTAGAGGGTCATTGGGTTGGTCTGGTTCGAAGACGTTGATGGTCAAGATGGAGAAGTTAAGGTGGTAATTATAAGCATTGACAATCCCTGCGATGGTACCCTCCACAAGTTGATATGGCAAGTGCGGTATCATTCTTTCCTCATGAATCTCACTATCATTATGATGCGGGTCAAATTCTAAAGGTCTAGCCCTTGGACTTTGTCCCTCATTAGTTGCATGGGTAGGCTCATACTCATGGACCACATCAATATCTTTTTCATCACAAGATAGTTCAGAGAGACTAACCCATTCATATTCATTGGAGTTGGTCTCACTCCATCCTTGTAGTCAATGAATTTGATCTACTAAGTTAGTAGCAGATGTTTCTAGTTGTTGGTGTTTATGCTTTTCTGGTCCCTTGGTCTTTGCTTTGCTGGTGCAGCCTAGCCCTGTAATGTCTTGGACTGTTAATGTATGAGGTTGGATAGGTTTAGTGATACCTTCTTTTCTCAATCTGATGGGCCCATGACCTTCATACCCCATTCTTTGCAATATTAAGAATCCTTGACCATACTATTTAGTTTACATCATGGAGTGATGGTCTTGTTGCTTGGATAGATTGTCTTCATCTTTATATAACCATTATAGGATGTATTTTTCATCGCTCTCATCTAGGCTTCCCCATTTGACAAACAGACCTTTAGTAGTTTCTAATGCCTTGGGTTTGCTCATGGAGGGCTTTCCATAGGATTTATAGGAGATAGGGAGCTATGATAAGCCAAAGGATTGTGTAATTGTGTATTCACTGAGACCTTTGTCTTTGACCTTGAGGTTAGATTGGGGTGCATTCGATGTGGAAGGGAGTGAAGTTGGGTCAACATGGGATGAAGATGAAGCAGAGGCACGGTTATGGGGAATCACAACTTCAAGTTTAGATTGAACGGAGTTGCAATATTGAAAAGGATTGGGATCACCTTGGATGGTGATTTTTTGGCCTTCATGGGGAAATTTGATACACTAGTGATAGGTTGATGGTACTACTTTAAGAGCATGTATCCAAGGTCTCCCAAGAAGAATGTTATAGGCAAGCTCCATATCAATTACTTGGCATGTTACATCCTTTACTATACGTCCCACTCTAATAGGAAAAACAACAGTTCCCTTTGAAGTTATTTCCTCTTCATCATAAGCTTTGATAGTGATTTTCTTTTTAGGATCGATTGCATTCTCCGAAAACCCCAATGAAAGGATTATCTTTAAGGTGCAAATATTCAAATCGGCTCCTCCATTGTTTAGAACCCTTTTTTTTTTGTGCTTGTGGATGAAGGCTTCTATGTGGAGAGACACATTATGAGGTTGAGAGATTGACATATCATCCTTTTCAGTGAATGATAGGGAATGAGGTGTGGTAATATGACCTACCATGGTCTAAAACTGTTCTTTGGTAAGGTGCTGATGGTGGTTTTAGCACACAACAGCGCAGGTGTGATTGCTAGTTTCACACCTCTCTTGAAAAGTATCCTACCCTAGGTAAGACTACTCCAAGGATAATATAGCTAGGTCTTAGCTTGCTTGGAATCTCTCAACTGGTATGTTCTAACTGTTCCTACAAGGGGTCTTACATGCAATCTGCAAATCTTTAGGTTTGGGGTAGCAAATACACATAAACCCTTTTATGATTTTCAGCTGATAGACAAGATAAAATGCTGCTAAGATTCTTAATCTAACAACTATCAATGATTTTTTAAAAGAAAATGCAAAAAGGTTAGGGTTTCAGAGGGATCCTAAGTGACATTCACAATGCCAAGGTTATCTTTAGTAGACAAACACTTCAAAACTTTGAACCAGTTTCCTGAGTTACCAAACTAAAATGGGTGTTACAGTGCTGCAGAAAATGGTGCTATCTTCAATGGAAGTCAAAAGATTTTCAGACCACATTCATTCGTTAAATACCCAATAAACAACACAACTTAACTTATGGGATACAGTTGAACTTTAGCACAAATAATAAGCCCAGACTAACTTTACACAGCTATTTACCATCAGCAAACAATGAAAAGTATGGACTTGGAATATTCATCAAATACTTCAGCAAACCATGAATATCATGAAAGCACAACTAATCTACCTATGGGAGAGCAAGATGAGAACCATGAAAACCAAAAGATGAATCAACACAAGATACAAATTCTCAGCATTACTGCAGATACTTGCTTTGTATTAGCTCAAATGGCATAGCGTCAACAATTCGGTATCAAAATCTCTCTTACAAATAGTGGAAATGGTAGCCCTTTATATAGAAAGAAGCATACCCTAGTTTTCAAATGAACGGTGGAGATTAGCTCAACACCGATGGTTCAGATTACATCAATAAAGGAAATTATAACAACCCACATCAATTCTCGGATTACATTTTGTCCTTTATGAAAAGACAAAAAATAGTCCCCAGATACATTGAATCTAGTCATTTTGACTAGCCAACTTAGTATACTAATAGAAAACAATATTTTTGAAGAAAGAGAAAGACAAAATTGAGTCACATGCTGCCCTGAATATAGCAATTTACAATTGTGATGGGATTGCATCATTAGAATATTTAAAATAACATCAAGACTCCTTTTCTAAGTCAATTCTATCTTCGTTGGCTAGTTTGTTGCGATAGGTCAACCATGCCTCAAGTGCAGGATTAATGTCAGATGGGTCTGGATCCTTTAAATGATGTATCCTGTAATCAAACACTTCCAGCTCCTGACTGAATTTGCCATGTATTCTTTCTATCTCTGCTCCTACTTTTTGAAATGCCTTGAATTCAACTCTGAGGTCACTTGCCTTATCCAACCGTTCCTCCATGTTGAGCATGTCATCTTCAAAAATTATTTTATGCAACTTGTCCTTGCATTTTTCAACATCAAACGGGGCATAATCATCATAGGACTCTTCTCTATAGTCCCTCAAGGAGTCACTGATGTCGTATATAACTAACCTCAATTCTTCATCAGCTGGTTTGTATGCTTCCTTTATATGCTCAAAGGTTTCTTTTTTCAAAAGTAATTGTTGATACCATTCAATAGCCTTTGGCAGCTGATTCCCAGTCAAAATATTTTCCACAACCAGAGTCTGAGCTGGCAACTCTCTGATACCTTTTATCTAGGGATACATGTGTGAATAATACTCATCAAAAGAATCACATTCTTCCCACAAGTCTTTCCATCTCTTGTGCAAATCTACCATTTTTTGGTGAGCTTGAGTAGAGGTGCTTATGGCTTCACATCCCATTTCAAAAACCTTTAGTAACCAATTTTTTGTGCCTTGGGATTTTGATCTTACTTTGCCTAATTTAGCCATCTCATCAGTAGACAGGAAAGTAGGTATTGTCTTGATATCTCCTCCTGCATCTACTGGCTTTATCAAAAATTGAAGACATGCTTGAAGTTCTTCGTTTTGCTGTTTCAAGTCTTTCTTAGACATTTCATCTCTGTCTAGTTGCTCCAAAATTGATGTGACTGATCCTTTGAAATCATCCACTCTTTGAGCACGAGTGGTTGGGCCTAAATCAATTGTAGATATAACATAATTTTCTACCCTGACTTGGTCTCTGCTATGTCAGCTGGCGGGACCGCTATTTCTTCTATCCTTGATCCTGATTCGTTCTTGTAGATTCTTGATTGAATCTTAGACTTTTTCTACTTCTTAGGCTTCTGGGCTTGTGATAGCATGTCACTCAAGTCAAGCTTCATTTCCTCCACTTGTGGCTCAGGATATGCCATTCTTCCTTGTAACCACTCAGGAGCAGAAGATTTGTTTATTTCAGAAGCTCCATCAAATATAGCCAACTCTTTGGATTGTTCTTATTCTTCATTCTTTTCTGGACTTCTCTCCTCTTTCTTTTCTTCTTCTTGTGCCAAGCTCTTCAGATTTATCACTACATTCTCTTGCACAGACTTAAAAACTTCTTCTATTTGATCCTTGTCCAAAGGACTATTAGATATGTCAATAATTTCTATATCAGCCGAAGGTTCATGGAAGTTTTCATTGTTTACTTCAGATAATACCTCCTTTTTCTCCTCAATTGTTTCTTCTGGTTCTTTCAACCCCAATTCTGCACACACTTTCTCAATTTTGGGCAGTAGTGGGACTGCCAATGAATCTGCAGGCATTTGTGAAATAGGGACAACAGAAGAGATGGTTAGGGAAGGCAAACTGACCTGTGTAAGGTTAGTCAAGACAGGTGATAAGGAGGAAGAAATGGTAAGAGATGAAGAAAAGGGAAGTGAAGGTAAGGAAAGAGAGGGGGAAAGGATGGTGGAAATAGGAGGCAATGTTAAAGGAGAAGAAGGTGTAGATGTAGTGGAAGGGTATGAGATGGTAAGAACGGAGGAAATAGGACTGCTAGAGTCACTAGAAGAAATTGTGAGTGAACAAGAGGTGGTGGTGATGGTAAAGGTAGGAGAGGTGGCAGGGGATGTTTCTTGGGTTATGGACGTTGAGACTATGGGTGAAGTGGATGTAGCAGAGGGAGGAAGAATGGAAGGAGAAGTGACAGCAGGGTCAGTAGCAGTGTCAATGCTTTGGGTAGGAATTTGGGCAGCTGGTAGATTGGAATCATTCTTAGTTGTGGCAGCCTCCTTATTAGCTTCTTTTACCTTTACCTTCTTGGCTTTAGAGATTTCTCCAGCCCCACTTGGCATATCTTTTCTCTTGGAAGTCCTGGTCCTGGCTGAAGGAGGTTGGTCTATCTTCTGGGGAGACCTTATAGATGGCTTCTTCATTTTCTTTGCCTTTCTGCCAGAGATGTATGCTCTTCACTATCTGATTTATGATTTTTAGCTAGCTCTGCCTCATCTGTGACCTGAATGGGTTCATCTTCTTCTCCTCTGGAGTCTTTTTCTAATTCTACTGCTCTATAGGTAAGTTGGACTCCTTGTCTATTCAGGATAGCCACTTGAGATCTGACCCAGGCCTTACTCAACCTGATTGGTTCTCTCATAACAACCTCTAGGGAACATTCTTTTGCATTTGCCCAATTTGGAAATGGAATGGGTTGATGGTACTGAGCCTCCCATGGTCCTCTGACCATGACATTTTCATCGTCCTGTAACTAATCAGGGACTGCCATTATATGAAAACTTTTGATGAAATCTAGAGGCAGCCTTGCCTGTGCCTTCTTCATAATCTCGTAATCGTCAGGGCAATTGGCCCAAAAGTCTTCAATGAGCACTTTGTGAAGAAGCTTCTTACTTACAAATCTTTCCATCACTCTGTTTGGATCAAAATGACCCCTTGCATTGTAGTAGTGTAAATTCAAGAGTTGAATTTCTTTGTCTGAATGTTCCGCTAATGCCAGAGAGGGACATGCATAAAGTCCTTTTCCAAATTTGATAGGAAATTGAACACTAGGCCTATGTAAGTGCTTGAGTTTCTCAGCACAAGGTATCAGTTACCTGGACAGCTCTAGAAGCACTGTCTTATCATCAGGATATCGAGGGAGTATGTAGACCATTCCAGTGAAGCCTTGCACTCTTATGTATGTAAACTTCTCAAACTAAATATACCACCTGCCATATCTAGTTATTTCATTCATAGCCTCGGTAAAATTCTCAAAGCTGTGTTACCCTGCAACTTTCTAGCTATGTACATTGTAAATGCATCATTTACCCTTTTGAAATGTATTAATGATTGAGATGAAGTTAGTTGCAGATAACATTCATATACTTTAATCTGAGTCTTCTCATCATTTCCAACTTCACCAACCTAGGATAGTCCATCATAGTGATTCCTTATTGCCAATGCATAGACAACATAGGACGTCCATCTGAAGTATTTGTTTTCATTGAAATTACTGAAGGCTTCATGGATGTTGTCACTGAGGATTTGAGCCCAGTGGAACTTGGTTCCCTTCAATATCTCAGTAAATATGACAAACATCCAATCCTCAAAGGTAGAGGCTGTTGGTAACCCATAGGTTCTACTAAAAAAGGTTACTATGTCTCTGATCTCATCATGGAAATCACTTCTGTAAAGTACTCTAGGGAGCTTGATGAGAGCAGATTTCCTGCTTTTAACCCAATGGTCATTTATGTATTTCTTGCATCCCTCTACATCCTTATTATATGTTTCCTTTGATCCTTGTTTATCTGGCACAGTCATAACCTTGTGCCAGGGAATGTCAAAGGTATCAGCCAGAGAAGGTGGGGTTAGATCAGCTAGGATATCCCCATCTACCATCTGAATTGTCCTTGTCATAATATCATACCTGTCTGTACATGTGGCTATTAGCTCTGCACACTGCACTGAAGTAGGGAAGGCAACAGCCTGTCTAATACTAGTATCTCTAAGTATTCTGGCTCTATGGGTTGGATTTGGATGAAAGACTCTTAGTCTATAGTCATCTAGGTCGATGTGACCTAAGTCTGTGTCTTCTACATTACTCCACCCGGAGTGAACCTTGGTCTCCGGAGGGATTCCTTTTAACTCATACTTCATTGCTTGGGCCCGAGCAGTCATTTAGTCTTCATGACCGGACCTTATAAGTTTGATATACTAAAGAAACTCCTAACATACTCCTAAGTTTCAGATAAATCAATGCAATACTGCCATTCACTACTAACATGCCTCTGAAGGAAATTTAAATCTAACTATAATAACATGGCATGCAATCAAATATCTAATGTTGCAAGAAAATTCATGAAATTCACCATTAGGTATGCCTTACAACATTAATTTCATCATTTTGAACCACCTTTCCTTTGAAAATTTCAAGAAATTTATCCATTTACACCATTTTACGCTAATTTGAGGGTTGTCTGACCCTTGGAAGAAAAAGCGCTGAAATTAAGGTCATCCGACCTCATCGGGGAAATTGAGCCAGTTCGACCACATGCTTTACTTGCTTTTGATTTTTAGTACTGATTTCAGGGAGTACTAACCTACGTGGGATTTGGAGGTCTTCGACCTTTGATGGTTGTCAAGTCGGTCAGTTGAGTTTTCGGCACAAAATCTTGTCGATGTAAACTGTATTTCGTTTACACAGAAATTAGCCTAGTCTGACTTGCGCGGGTTTAGGCAGTGTCTGACTAAGTCGGTAGGAGGGTATTATAGCGCACGTCGGATGAGGCCATTTTTAGCACTAAGTCAAAGTATTATTTCCCAATGGGGTTTCAGGACACTACCGACCTTGCGGAGGAATGTGTGTCATCCGACTAGGTCAGAAATATGATCTTTTAACGCAAAGTCGAAGTGAAGACTTTTCAGCACAAAAGGTGTTTTCAGATCTTATGAGGTTTTATAGACCTTCCGACCAAGTCGGAGAAAGTGTTTTGGGTGCATTAGTCGGATGAGGTCAGTTTTAGTGCTAAATGGCACTAAGTACTTGGCATGGATTTTGGAGGTCTTCGACCAACCGAAAGATGGTTCGTTTTGTAGGTCAGTCGGACCTCGTTTTAGCATCTGAATGATTTGAGGGTTCTTCATGGAAAATTTTTCCTAAGTTTGGTTTTTAACACATAATGACTCATTCATTTCCTCAGTGAGCTAAAACTAGGGTTTTACAAATGGAAATTTCACAGTTTAGACTAAACCCTAACCCAAAATACCAAAAAAAATGGTCGCTTTCCTAAAATCTTACTGCCTAGCCCAAACCCTAACTGCGCGTAAGTAAAAACTTTGAATAGCAAGGTTAAAACCCTACCTGGTTGAAGCGATGGTGCAGATTTGGTCTGCACAGGTAGGTCACAGGTTTGAGCTCCAGAATTTTAGTCTTAAAATGTGATCAAAATGACTAAAAACTTGATTAATTTCCTATTTAACCCCTACAAAATCTATGATTAATGCACAGGCGTACGACTTGTCAGTTTAGATTTTGCACAGATTTCCCTCGGCTCGGACTTGGCAGGAAATTTGGGTGCATCCAACTTGGTCGGTCAGGACCACATTTAGCGCTAAGTTTGGTAGTTTAGTTTGCACAAATTTGCATAGGTTTCAGACTTGTCTGACTTTTGGGCTTTTCAGGGTTGTCTAACTTAGTCGGTGATCGCTGATTTTAGCGCAAGTCGAACGAAGTCATTTTTAGCGTAGAAGTAAGAAACAATGGTTTTAGCGCCAGGTCTAACAGACAAGAATCTAGCACCAAGGTCAGACAAGGCAGTTTTTAGTACAAAGGTCAGTTGAAGGTCAATTTAGCGCAAAATGTCATTTCAAGGCCCTCAAAGGGAAAACAAGGATTCCTCCTAGCAATTTTTTTGAAGTGATTTTTGATATCATCTTTCATCAAGATCAAAAATGCACTTTGACCACACAACCACTTAGGAGATAAGAAGATCAAATGACTCCCTAGCCAAATCAAAAGAGGGGGTCTCCATTTTGAATGGGGCGTGTGTGCAAGGCACAACAAATGGCGACTCCGCTGGGAAATGCTCCCGAGTATTTCGACGATAAACGTTCAGTTTGAACCCAGAATCTCTGTGTTCCCACATATCAAACAAAAAAGAAAGGTACCTTATCAATGAACCTAAGATCACTAACTAGTGCAACCATCCACATCCTGAAAACCTAAGTGTGTGCATTTGTATTCATTTCCATCCTTCAGCACCTAAGTTCACCCGAGTTTCCCTGAGACAAGCTAGAAGGTTGAGATCATTCTACCACCAAGAAATGCTCAAATCTTGGAATATTGCTGAGCCTTGGAATAGATTGATGATCAGTCAAGTTTTCTAGTATAATGATATTTGATGTCAATCTTTTCTGGTAGTGTTTTTTTGTAAGTATTTTGAAATTTTATAGTTTCTTTATTAGCACTATGATGGGTCTGGTATTGATAAACACCTTTTATTTTTACCCAATGTTAGGCTAGTAACACTTAGTGTCACTTGCTTTTGCCTCGATGGATAGTGCATGTGGTAGAAGAGGAAATCAGCCCTTTTCACTTGACACAAGATCACCTAGACTTGCCTAGCTACTTCAAGATTTTAAAGTGAAAAGATATATAGTTAGAAAATACTTCAGGTGCACCAACTAATAACTTATTTCCAATGAACAAACACCAAACTCCTTGGCCTAATAGTGGAACCCACAGCAAAGACTAGGTGGAAACCTTAGCTTCTCAAAGGAAGGCTCATGATTATTCACTTATCGAAGAAGCATTTGCAGGTCTGCACGACTGCCATCACACTAAAACAAAGACCCTGTGAAAAAGCAAGCGCAACAAACAAGAAAAAAGGACAACTAAACTAAGAAAAGCACCTAACAACTAAAGAAAGCAAAGACAAGAAAGAAAACTAAACTAACGGCAACCTAAACTAACCAAAGCAAACAAACCCCTAACTATGTACACTAAAATGAGGCATGGCTACCTCTCAAGCCTGGAAGTAGTGCTTTAGGAACTGGCCATTGACAGGTAGTGGCAGCTCCTCACCAGTAAGGCTCTTGAGTCGATATGTACTGTCTCCAAGGATCTCATAGATCTGATAGGGACCCAACCAAAGTTTATCAAACTTACCATGTTCTCCTTTCTTCTCATGCACCTTATCCCAATATAGGACCAAATCAGAAATGTGGAAGGCTTTGATCTTGGCTCTTTTGTAGAACCATCGTTTTACGACTCCCTGATGTTTGGCAAAGTTTTCTATGGCAGCGTCACATTTTTCTTCAAGGTGCAGTAATTGAGCCAACCTAAAGGACACATGATCGATAGTTTCAAGGTAGTCTTGCATGAATTGAAGTATCTCAAATGGATGGGAAAGATAGGTTCAATCCCATAGACTAGGTGATAAGGAGATGTGTTCAGAGCTGCTTTGTGTCGGATTCTATTAGCCCATAAAGTAAACCTAAGTTGAGTATGCCAATCCCTGGGGTTTTTGTCTAATAGTTTCTTAATGACCTCGAGCAGGTTTTTGTTTGTTGATTCAGCTACCCCATTCCCTTGTAGATAGTAATTAGACGAGAACTTGAGAGTAATGCCATAATTGAATGCCTAGTTAGAAAAACGTAATGATGAAAAGGCAGAGCCATTATCACAAACTAAAGCAAACAGACAACCAAATCTAGTGATAATATGCTTTTCAATGAATTCAATGACTACCTCTATGGTGCATTGTTTACAAGCTATTTCTTTAGACCATCAAGTGCAGTAATTAGTAGTGGTCAAAATATACCTGTGGCCTGCAGAGGAGGGAGATTGATCATACCAATAAAGTCAAGGCCCCATTGAGCAAATGGTCGTACCTCCACTACTGGTTGCAAAGGCATGGCTACATGTCATTCTCTATGAGCAGCAGTTTAACAGATATGATAGGTTCTTACATGTGAATGTGCATCTTTGAACAAGGTTGGCCAGTAATACCTGGCACAAAGCACTTGATTAGCTATTGAGTGCACTGACCCATGGCATGTCCTGAATCTCTCATGAAAACTGGTGAGCACCTAATCGACCTCTGACTTATCCAGACATCTTAGTTAGATACCTTCATGATTTTTCTTGTAAAGGACTGATCCTTTTATCATGTAATTGCTACTTTTTAGTTTGAGAGCTCTCCTTTGCACTGAATTCAGTTGTGGTGGACAACGTTGATTGAGTATTTAAATATAATATCACCATACCATTCATCTTTTGAAACATCCTCTAACAGATACTGCTGAGAAACTAGGTCTGGTCCCACTTCAACCATTGTTCTTGTCAAGGCCTGGCCTCTTACCAATTTCATGGGTTGAATATCTATGTCAAATTCTTGCAATATAGTGACCCACTTACCTCTTCTTTCTCCCAATTCACTCTGCATTAGTAATGCTTTGACTGCTGCATCTGGGATGATGGCAATCACTTGACTTCTTAGGATGTAATGATGGAATTTCTTAACTACCTTCACTAGAGCGTACGCTTCTTTTTCCACATTTGGATACCTTAACTCTATGTCTTTCAATGGGGTACTCATGAAAGCAATGGGCCTTTCATCATCAACTGCCCTCTTTTGTGTTAACATTGCAGCACAAGTGTGTTCAGAAGCAAACGAATATATGTGAAATGGCAAAGTGTAATCTGGACTCACCAGTACAGGTGCATTAGATATAGCTTGCTTAATTTCTACGAATGTAGACTTGGCTTCTGGAGTCTAGTCCATTTTGGCGTCTTTCTTCAGCATGGCATTGAGAGGTTGAACAATCTCAGCAAACCCCGTAATGAATTTACGTACAAATTTGATCTTACCAAAATATGACTTAAGTTTCTTCTTGCTAGTTGGGGGAGGTATCTTGAGTATTGCTTGGATCTAGTCTAGGTCAATAGATATTCCTTGTTTAGATATTACATGTCCCAGCAACTTTCCTTCAGTTACCCCAAAAATACACTTCTTGGGGTTTAGCAATATGCCATAATCTTTGCATCATTGCAACACCTTTCTCAGATCTATTACATGATCCTCTCACCTTTTTGAGAACACTGTTAGATCATCCATGTAGATGATAATACATTTTGCAACCAACCCCTTAAAAGAAACATCCATCGCAAGCTGAAAAGTTGCGCCAACATTTATCAAACCAAATGGCATTCGGCGGCAGGCATAGATACCCCATTTACAGGTGAAGGATGTTTTCAATCTATCTAGATACTCCACCATCACTTGGTTATAACCAGAATACCTGTCCAAGAATGACATCATCTAGGACCCATTAACAATCTACAATACTTCATCCAATGAGGGCAGTGGGTAGTTATCCTATTCAGATGCTCTGTTTAGATTACAAAAATCAACACAAAGTCTAATTTCTCCATTTTTCTTTCTAACCGGAACTAGATTTGCTACCCATGCAGAATGTCTGATAGGAAATATTATCCTGGCTGACAACAGCTTTTGAACTTCTTTGAAAATTAATGGTTCCAATAGAGCATTCACTGGCCTTTGTCTTTGTCTGAATGGTTTTGCTCCTGGTTTCAGCGGGATGGTGTGGGTGATAATCGAGCTGTCGTAAGTCTTTAGATCTTCATAACTCCAAGCTATAACTTCATGATAATCTCTTAATGCATGTATGATTTTTGTCCTTTCCTCTTCAGTACTAGCTTTCCCAATGAACATGTTCTTCACATTTTCTTCTGTCCCTAAGTTAAATGGTTCACATTTTCCTCCTGGGGATTCTCCTTCTTTCCTTTGAGCCCCTAAATTATCTGCATCAAACAATCATTCCAATTCTACCATTCCTCATGGGATCATGTTGGTTTTCAAGTTTAGTACTCCTTCTAAATCCATTTCAACAGGTTCCATTTCTTCTTCATCTATTATCTGAGTAGTGAACACATCTGATGAAGTAAGGAAATTAATTGTGTTGATCATCTTCAAAAACTTGGAAATTGGTAACATTGTTAGGCACGGATGGAGGAGCCACAAATTCCACAAAGAACTTCTTTAGTCCTACCATAGATGTTGGTTCTAAGGTACTTGCTATTTGAGGCAGAGCATTTACAACATGATTCTGTCTTCTTGGGATGACTTGGATGTTAAAACCATCAAAGCACTCGATCAAATCCCAAACTCTATTCATGTACCTATTCAATCTCTTATCATTGCATGGGTACTATTTTCTCACTTGTTTCACCACTAACTCAGAATCACCAAACACCTGGATAATTCTGACTTTCTTCTGTAATGCGAGTAGCAATCCTTGCACTAATGTTTCGTATTCAGTGACATTGTTTGTGCATGGAAACTGTAGTCTCTGTGATGCTAGATATGAACTCCCAGTGGGGCCGATCAATTCGACCCCAGCACCAGACCCTTGTCTGCATCTTGAGCCATCAAATCTTAAGGTCCATAAGCAAAAATCTTTGTTGTTATCCTTCTATTTTACAGACTTCTCCTCATCAAGCAGAGGTTCAGATTCTTCCTTCTTTTCAACAGTTGGTTTCGTCTTCTTTTCAACAGTTGGTTTCTCCTTCAAGATTATAGGGATCTTCAGTTGTCTTTGCACTTGTTTGATTGCTTCTTGACATAGTTGGCAAGTAAGTTCAGAATGAGATGCATCATGTATGCGACACCAGTTGGGAAATAGTAATACTTCCATTTGAACCTACCTTCCAACAATAGTTTGATCTTGTGCAAATCTGGCTACAAAATCATGAAATCCTTCAAATACCCCAGGTTCATCTTCATCTGAAGTGTCTCCTTCATCTGATTCAATATATGCTCCTGTATTTTCCAATCTTTCTATGAGGGGTTTAGAGGATCTTAAGCAACTCAGCATAAGAACTTCTTCTGACTGACTATTATGTGGAAGATAGACTCCCAAGTCAACTTCTGAGAATAGAATTTCATTGGGCTGATTGTATTTTGTGATCATATCCTTCATTTTAGGTTCTCTTTCAATATGGATCTGATTTGCCAATCCCTTCCATGGTAGCCACATATGGGAAAAGTCAGTTGCCATATAACCATTCAAAGTTCTAGACCAATCTCTACTCAGAAGCATGCCATACTGATCTGGAATGTACACTACTTGAATATATATATATATATATATATATATATATATATATATATATATATATATATATTGTTGTATCCTAGGATCAGAAGCCAGTTGCATGTGTATCTTGTTCAGTTCTCCTACTATATTCACCTCAGTCTTATCCAATTGTGTCACTTTCTGGGATGACTTAGTTGGGGTGAGCCCAAGTGCTTTACAAACTGACAGTGGCATTACATTCGTGGAAGCACCAGAATCTACTAAACAGTTATGAAGGTTCTTGTTGAATATTCTAAGTGTTAAGAGGAAAGGGGGACTTTCCCTCTTATCTTTATATAGTGTCATCTTCTGTTCTATGTCAGTCACATGTATTATTTCCTTCCCCTTATCAATACTATCCTTGGTGATATTCTCTTTTGGTATATTATCAGTCTTAGTTCCAGTACCTAAGTCTTGGAAGAAAGATGCCCTAACCTTAGGTATCTTAAGCAACTCATACATAGAAAGACTGACCTTCATTTTCTTAAGTTCCTGAGCTACATACTGTCCCAT
This sequence comes from Cunninghamia lanceolata, assembly GCA_027924645.1. Lineage (NCBI taxonomy): Eukaryota > Viridiplantae > Streptophyta > Pinopsida > Cupressales > Cupressaceae > Cunninghamia > Cunninghamia lanceolata. The sequence continues at coordinate 4,984,427 of BSBN01000429.1, read as the reverse complement.
TTTGGCTATGTCAGATCATTGGGAATTTTCTGCAGCAGTACCCTGGTATACTGATTGATGGGGAACTTTCAGTGGTTCAAGATTATTGGTAGCTTTCGAGTCAGGTGGAATTTGATAGCTATTTGGAGGGATGGAAGTGGTGAAAGGACCTTTAGGCTTGCTACTTCTCAAGTTATAAGGAGTCTTGTTGTATTGCTGATATGCATTAAATCTTCAGACTCTTCTTCCTCAGGCTAATTATCATATTGGAATGGAAATGTATAACTATCAAGGACTAGGGTAGTATCATACCTTTGGGAAGGAACAATTTCATATCCTGTTGGAAGAGTCTCCTGATTTTTAGCATTTTGAATCTCCATCTAGAAGATACTGGATGTAATCTAGAATTCTGGACAGTCCAGTTCAGAGTGAGCATTCATGTTGTGCAGTCTGCACCAAGTGGATAAAGCAGCTTCAGCTAACATCACATGACCCAGGGGCCTGGTATCATTGTTATGATTCTCCAAGGGTGAAGGTACTCCTCCATTGTTTGGTTTGGTGTTCCAGGATCGATTTGACCATTGCTGAAAGTTCTAATTTTGATATTGATTTTGATTTGAGAACTGACCCTAATTTTGGTTCTGGGAGTACTGTTGATTCTGGAAATGTTGTTGATTCTGTCCCCTTTGTTGAATATAAGCATTCTTATTTTTGAGGTGAGTAACTTCAGCAGTGATTTTCTTCATTTGCTCAACCAGTTCTCTGATATCATCTTTGTCTTCTTTGGTCTTGGCTGTTTCTGAAGACTGTAGGAAAGGCATTTGTGTTGGAGGCATTTCAGCTACTAGATTACTTGGGTGGATTACTAAGGCTTGTGTTGCAGCTGGGTTTGGAATTGGATTCATCATAGGGGTATGATTAGTTAATGCATGATTTATCATGGGTATTTGATTTGGCATGGCAACAACCCCCATATGGCTTAATGGACCAAAAGCTATTTGTCCTAGCTGGGTGCTTACCTCAATGGCAACAGAATATGCTTGAGCTAAACTAGTAGATATTGGGTTAGCTCTCCTTACAAACATGGAAGTAAGTTTATCTAGGGTAGCATAGTAAATAGGTAGGGCAGCAACCTGATCTACAGCGTAAGGAGCTTGCAAATGACTATAAGCTTTTTGGAATCTGTTGTTGAAGGAACTTATCATCTCACCTTCCTCCCAACAAATCTCCACAAAAGATCTATAAAGATCAGCTAGGGTGGTGGGCATACAAAACCTATCCAGAAAAGTAGTTTTCAAGTTCCACCATGGATTTATAGATGCTACAGGGAGGTTAGCAAACCAGTAATAAGCTTCTTCCTGCAAGGAATAAGGGAACAACTTACATATCACATCCTCATACTGTACTTGCAACATGAACATGTTAGATTCAAAGATTTTAATGTGTTCATCTGCAGTTCTATCTGGATCATTCACCCTGAATTTTGAGTAGAATTTATTTGGGTTCTTTGGCATATCATGGTAATCATTGAACAGAAAAGGAGACTGGTTATTTCTTGCAAAGCAAGCCATATTGGGAGGATTGATGGGAGCTACAACAATATTCCTAGGGGCTAACTGAGCTCGAGGGGCTCTAGGTATTCCTTGATCCCTTCTTGTTCGTCTGAATTCTGCTAGGGACAGTAGCTCTTCTCCAACTGAGCTGGATCTAGTGTGTCTCTATCTAGTCCCCAGACTTTCTAATTTTTAGTAGAGGGAAAATGGGTGCCCTCCTTCTAGCGCCAATTCTATTGATGGTGGTTTTAGCACACAACAATGCAGGTGTGATTGCTGGTTTCACACCTCTCTTGAAAAGTATCCTACCCTAGGTAAGACTACTCCAAGGATAATATAGCTAGGTCTTAGCTTGCTTGGAATCTCTCAACTGATATGTTCTAGTTGTTCCTACAAGGGGTCTTACATGCAATTTGCAAATCTTTAGGTTTGGGGCAGAAAATACACATAAACCTTTTTATGATTTTCAACTGATAGACAAGATAAAATGCTACTAAGATTCTTAATCTAACAACTATCAATGATTTTTTAAAATAAAATGCAAAAAGTTTAGGGTTTCAAAGGGATCCTAAGTGATAGTCACAATGCCAAGGTTATCTTTAGTAGACAAACACTCCAAAACTTTGAACCAATTTCTTGAGTTACTAAACTAAAATGGGTATTATAGTGCTGCAGAAAACAGTACTATCTTCAATGGAAATTGAAAGATTTTTAGACCACATTCATTCGTCAAATACCTAATAAATAGCACAACTTAACTTATGGGATGTAGTTGAACTTCAGCACAAATAATAAGCCTAGACTAACTTTACATAGCTATTTACCATCAACAAACAACTAAAAGTATGGACTTGGAATATTCATCAAATACTTCAACAAACCATGAATATCATGAAAGCACAACTAATCTAACTATGGGAGAGCAAGATGCAAACCATGAAAACCAAAAGATGAATCAACACAAGATACAAATTCTCAGCTTTACTACAGAAACTTGCTTTGTATTAGCTCAAATGGCATAGAGTCAACAATTCGGTATCAAAATCTCTCTTACAAATTGTGGAAATGGCAGCCCTTTATATAGAAAGTAGCATACCCTAGTTTTCAAATGAACTATGGAGATTAGATAAACACCGACGGTCCAGATTACATCAATAAAGGCAATTATAACAACCCACATCAATTCTTGGATTACATTTTGTCCTTTATGAAAAGATGAAAAATAGTCCCCAGATACATTGAATCTAGTAATTTTGACTAGCCAACTCAGTATACTAATAGAAAAGAACATTTTCGAAGAAAGAAAAAGACAAAATTGAGTCACATGCTGCCTCAAATACAGCAATTTACAATTGTGACGGGATTGCATCATTAGAATATTTAAAATAACATCAAGACTCCTTTTCTAAGTTAATTCTGTCTTCACTGGCTAGTTTGTTGTGATAAGTCAACCATGCCTCAAGTGCAAGATTAATGTCAGATGGGTATGAATCCTTTAAATGATGTATCCTATAATCAAACACTTCCAGCTCCCAACTGAATTTGCCATGTATTATTTCTATCTCTGCTCCTGCTTTTTGAAATGCCTTGAATTCAGCCCTGAGGTCACTTGCCTTATCCAACCGTTCCTCCATGCTGAGCATGTGATCTTTAAAAATTATTTTATGCAACTTGTCCTTGCATTTTTTGACATCAAACGGGGCATAATCATCATAGGACTCTTCTCTACAGTCCCTCAAGGAGTCACTGATGTCGTATATAACGGACCTCAATTCTTCATCAGCTGGTTTGTATGCTTACTTTATATGCTCAAAGGTTTCTTTTCTCAAAAGTAACTATTGATACCATTCAATAGCCTTTGGCAGTTGATTCCCAGTCAAAATATTTTCCACAACTAGAGTCTGAGCTGGCAACTCTCTGATACCTTTTATCCAAGGATACATGTGTGAATAATACTCATCAAAAGAATCACATTCTTCCTGCAAGTCTTTCCATCTCTTGTGCAAATCTACCATTTTTTGGTGAGCTTGAGCAAAGGTGCTTATGGCTTCACATCCCATTTCAAAAACCTTTAGTAACCAATTTTTTGTGCCTTGAGATTTTGATCTTACTTCACCCAATTTAGCCATCTCATCGGTAGACAGGAAAGTAGGTATTGTCCTGATATCTCCTCCTGCATCTACTGGCTTTATAAAAAATTGAAGACATGCTCAAAATTCTTCATTTTGCTATTTCAAGTCTTTCTTAGACATTTCATCTCTGTCTAGTTGCTCCAAAATTGATGTGATTGATCCTTTGAAATCATCCACTCTTTGAGCATGAGTGGTTGGGCCTAAATCAACTGTAGATATAACATAATCTTCTGCCCTGACTTGGTCTCTTGCTATGTCAGCTGGCGGGACCACTATTTCTGCTATCCTTGATCTTGATTCGTTCTTGTAGATTCTTGATTGAATCTTAGCCTTTTTCTACTTCTTAGGCTTCTGGGCTTGTGACAGGATGGTGCTCAAGTCAAGCTACATTACCTCCACTTGTGGTTCAGGATATGCCATTCTTCCTTGGAACCACTCAGGAGTAGAAGATTTGTTTATTTCAGAAGCTCCATTAGATATAGCCAACTCTTTAGATTGTTCTTGTTCTTCATTCTTTTCTGGACTTCTCTCCTCTTTCTTTTCTTCTTCTTGTTCCAAGCTCTTCAGATTTATCACTACATTCTCTTGCACAGACTTAAAAACTTCTTCTGTTTGATCCTTGTCCAAAGGACTATCAGATATGTTAATAATTTCTATGTCAACCAAAGGTTCATGGAAGTTTTCATTGTTTACTTCAGATAATACCTCCTTTTCCTCCTTAATTGTTGCTTATGGTTCTTTCAACCCCAATTCTACACACACTTTCTCAATTCCGAGCAGTAGTGGGACTGCCAATGAATCCATAGGCATTTATGAAATAAGGACAGCAGAAGAGATGGTTAGGGAAGGCAAATTGACCTGTGTAAGGTTAGTCAAGACGGGTGATAAGGAGGAAGAAATGGTAAGAGATGAGGAAGGCAAATTGACCTGTGATAGGACTCTTCTCTACAGTCCCTCAAGGAGTCACTGATGTCGTATATAACGGACCTCAATTCTTCATCAGCTAGTTTGTATGCTTACTTTATATGCTCAAAGGTTTCTTTTCTCAAAAGTAACTATTGATACCATTCAATAGCCTTTGACAGTTGATTCCCAGTCAAAATATTTTCCACAACTAGAGTCTGAGCTGGCAACTCTCTGATACCTTTTATCCAAGGATACATGTGTGAATAATACTCATCAAAAGAATCACATTCTTCCTGCAAGTCTTTCCATCTCTTGTGCAAATCTACCATTTTTTGGTGAGCTTGAGCAAAGGTGCTTATGGCTTCACATCCCATTTCAAAAACCTTTAGTAACCAATTTTTTGTGCCTTGAGATTTTGATCTTACTTCACCCAATTTAGCCATCTCATCGGTAGACAGGAAAGTAGGTATTGTCCTGATATCTCCTCCTGCATCTACTGGCTTTATAAAAAATTGAAGACATGCTCGAAATTCTTCATTTTGCTATTTCAAGTCTTTCTTAGACATTTCATCTCTATCTAGTTGCTCCAAAATTGATGTGATTGATCCTTTGAAGTCATCCACTCTTTGAGCATGAGTGGTTGGGCCTAAATCAACTGTAGATATAACATAATCTTCTGCCCTGACATGCTCTCTTGCTATGTCAGCTGGCGGGACCACTATTTCTGCTATCCTTGATCTTGATTCGTTCTTGTAGATTCTTGATTGAATCTTAGCCTTTTTCTGCTTCTTAGGCTTCTGGGCTTGTGACAAGATGGTGCTCAAGTCAAGCTACATTACCTCCACTTGTGGTTCAGGATATGCCATTCTTCCTTGGAACCACTCAGGAGTAGAAGATTTGTTTATTTCAGAAGCTCCATTAGATATAGCCAACTCTTTAGATTGTTCTTGTTCTTCATTCTTTTCTGGACTTCTCTCCTCTTTCTTTTCTTCTTCTTGTTCCAAGCTCTTCAGATTTATCACTACATTCTCTTGCACAGACTTAAAAACTTCTTCTGTTTGATCCTTGTCCAAAGGACTATCAGATATGTTAATAATTTCTATGTCAACCAAAGGTTCATGGAAGTTTTCATTGTTTACTTCAGATAATACCTCCTTTTCCTCCTTAATTGTTGCTTATGGTTCTTTCAACCCCAATTCTACACACACTTTCTCAATTCTGAGCAGTAGTGGGACTGCCAATGAATCCATAGGCATTTATGAAATAAGGACAGCAGAAGAGATGGTTAGGGAAGGCAAATTGACCTGTGTAAGGTTAGTCAAGACGGGTGATAAGGAGGAAGAAATGGTAAGAGATGAAGAAAAGGGCAGTGAAGGTAAGGAAAGAGGGGGGGAAAGGATGGTGGAAATAGGAGGCAATGGTAAAGGAGAAGAAGGTGCAGATGTAGTGGAAGGGTATGAGATGGTAAGAACGGAGGAAATAGGACTTCTAGAGTCACTAGAAGAAATTGTGAGTGAACAAGAGGTGGTGGTGATGGTAAAGGCAGGAGAGGTGGCAGGGGATTGTTTCTTGGGTTATGGACATTTAGACTATAGGTGAAGTGGATGCAGCAGAGGGCGGAAGAATAGAAGGAGAAGTGACAGCAGGGTCAGTAGCAATGTCAATACTTTGGGTAGGATGTTGGGCAGCTGGTAGATTGGAATCATTCTTATTTGTGGCAGCCTCCTTATTAGCTTCTTTTACCTTTATGTTCATGGATTTAGAGCTTTCTCCAACCCCACTTGGCATATCTTTTCTCTTGGAAGTCCTGGTCCTAGTTGAAGGAGGTTGTCTTTCTTTTGGGGAGACCTTATAGATGGCTTCTTCATTTTCTTTGCCTTTTCTGCCAGAGATGTATGCTCTTCACTATCTGATTTCTATTTTTCAGTTGGCTCTGCCACATCTATAACCTAAATGGGTTCATCTTCTTCTCCCCCAGAGTCTTTGTCTGATTCTACTATTGTATAGGTAAGCTGGATTCCTTCTCCATTTAGGATAGCCCCTTGAGATCTGACCCAGGCCCTACTCAACCTGATTGGTTCTCTCATAACAACCTCTAGCGAACTTTCTTCTGCATTTGGCTAATTTGGCAATGGAATGGGTTGATGATACTGAGCCTCCCATGGTCCTTTGACCATAACATTTTCATCATCCTGTAACTGATCAGGGACTGCCATTATATGAAAACTTTTGATGAAATCCAGAGGCAGCCTTGCATGTGCCTTCTTCGTAATCTCGTAATCGTCAGGGCAATTGGCCCAAAAGTCTTCAATGTACACTTTGTGAAAAAGCTTCTTACTTACAAATCTTTCCATCACTCTGTTTGGATCAAAATGACCCCTTGCATTGTAGTAGTGCAAATTCAAGAGTTGAAGTTCTTTGTCTGAATGTTCCGATGATGCCAGAGAGGGACATGCATAAAGTCCTTTACCGAATTTGATAGGAAATTGAACACTAGGCCTATGCAAGTGCTTGAGTTTCTCAGCACAAGGTATCAGTTACCTAGACAGCTCTAGAAGCACTGTCTTATCATCAGGATATCGAGGGAGTCTGTAGGCCATTCCAGTGAAGCCTTGCACTCTTATGTATGTAAACTTCTCAAACTGAATATACCAGCTACCATATCTAGTTATTTCATTCATAGCCTCGGTGGAAATTCTCAAAGCTATGTTACCTTGCAACTTTTTGGTTATGTACATTGTAAATGCATCATTTACCCTTTTGAAATGTATTAATGATTGAGATGAAGTCAGTTGCGGATAGCATTCATATACTTTAATCTGAGTCTTCTCATCATTTCCAACTTCACCAACCTGGGACAATCCATCATAGTGATTCCTTATTGCCAATGCATAGACAACATAGGACATCCATCTGAAGTATTTATTTTCATTGAAATTACTGAAGGCTTCATGGATGTTGTCACTGAGGATATGAGCCCAGTGGAACTTGGTTCCCTTCAATATCTTAGTAATTATGACAAACATCCAATCCTCAAAGGTAGAGGTTGTTGGTAACCCATAGATTCTACTCAAAAAATTTACTATGTCTCCGATCTCATCATGGAAATCACTTCTGTAAAGTACTCTAGGGAGCTTGATGAGAGCAAATTTCCTACTTTTAACCCAATGGTCATTTATGTATTTCCTGTATCCCTCTACATCCTTATTATATGTTGCCTTTGATCCTTGTTTATCTAGCATAGTCATAACCTTGTGCCAGGGAATGTCAAAGGTCTTAGCTAGAGAAGGTGGGGTTAGATCAGCTAGGATATCCCCATCTGCCATATTAATTGTCCTTGTCATAATATCATACCTGTTTGCACAGGTGGCTATTAGCTCTACACACTGTACCGAAGTAGGGAAGGTAGCAGCCTGTCCAATACCAGTATCTCTGAGTATTCTAGCTCTGGGGGTTGAATTTGGACCAAAGACTCTTAGTCTGAAGTCATCTAGGTCGATGTGACCTAAGTCTGTGTCCCCTACATTACTCTACCAAGAGTGAACCTTCATCTTTAGAGGGATTCCTTTGAACTCGTGCTTCATTGCTTTGGCCCGAGCAATCATTTAATCTGCATGACCAGACCTTATAAGTTTGATATACTGAAGAAACTCCTAACATACTCCTAAGTTTTAGATAAATCAATGCAATACTATCATTCACTACTAACATACTCCTAAGTTTTAGATAAATATCTAATGTTGCAAGAAAATTCATGAAAGTCATGATTAGCAATGCCTTACAATATTAATTTCATCATTTTGAACCACCTTTCCTTTAAAAATTTCAATAAATTCAGCCATTTACACCGTTTTGCACTAATTTGAGGGTTTCTGACCCTTGGAAGAAAAAGTGCTAAAATTGAGGTCATCCAACCTCAGCGGGGAAATCAGGCCAGTCCAACCGCATGCTTTACTTGGTTTTGAGTTTTAGCGCTGATTTTAGGGAGTATCGACCTGCACGGGATTTGGAGGTCTTTGACCTCTGACAGTTGTCAAGTCAGTCAATTGAGTGTTCAACACAAAATCTTGTCGATGTAAACTATATTTTGTTTGTGTGGAAATTAGCCCAGTCTGACCTGCGCGGGTTTAGGCAGTGTCCGACTAAGTTGGTAGGAAGGTATTATAGCGCAGGTTGGATGAGGTCATTTTTAGCGCTAAGTCAAAGTATTGTTTCCCGACGGGGTTTCAGGACACTACCAACCTTGCGAAGGAATGTGTGTCATCCGACCAAGTCAGAAATATGATCTTTAAGCGCAAAGTCAAAGCAAAGACTTTTCAGCACAAAAGGTGTTTTCAGATCTTGCGTGGTTTTTTTGACCTTCCAACCAAGTTGGAGAAAGTGTTTTGGGTGCATTGGTTGAATGAGGTTAGTTTTAGTGCTAAATGGCACTAGGTACTTGGCGCGGATTTTGGAGGTCTTCGACCGACCGAATGATGGTTCATTTTGCAGGTTGGTCGGACCTCATTTTAGCACCGGAATGATCCAAGGGTTCTTCGTGAAATTTTTTTCCTAAGTTTGGTTTTTAACACATAATGACTCATTCATTTCCTCATTAAGCTAAAACTAGGGTTTTGCGAATAGAAATTTCACAGTTTAGACTAAACCCTAACCCAAAATACCAAAAAAATGGTCGCTTTCCTAAAATCTTACTACCTAGCCCAAACCCTAACTGCGCGTAAGTAAAAACTTTGAATAGCAAGGTTAAAACCCTACCTGGTTGAAGCGATGGCGCAGATTTGGTCTGCACAGGTAGGTCACAAGTTCAAGCTTGGGCAAGTCTGTGGAGTGTGAATGGAGCTCCAAAATTTCAGTCTTAAAACATGATCAAAATGACTAAAAACTTGATTAATTTCCTATTTAACCCCTACAAAATCTGCCATTAATGCACAGGCGTACAACCTGTCAGTTTAGATTTTGCACGGATTTCCCTCGGCTCGGACTCGGCGGGAAATTTGGGTGCGTTCAACTTGGTCTGTCGGGACCACATTTAGCGCTAAGTTTGGAAGTTCAGTTTGTACAAATTTGTAGAGGTTTCAGACTTGTCTGACTTGCAGACTTTTCGGGGTTGTCTGACTTAGCTGGTGATCGCTGATTTTAGTGCAAAAGTCAGAAACAATGGTTTTAGCGCCAGGTCCGATAGACAAGAATCTAGTGCTAAGGTCAGAGTGATGGGTTTTTAGTGCAAGGTCGGACAAGGCAGTTTTTAGTGCAAAGGTCAGTTGAAGGTCAATTTAGCGCAAAATGTCATTTCAAGGCCCTCAAAGGGAAAACAAGGATTCCTCCTAGCAGATTTTTTGAAGTGATTTTTGATATCATCTTTCATCAAGATCAAAAATGCACTTTGACCACACAACCACTTAGGAGATAAGAAGATCAAATGACTCCCTAGCCAAATCAAAAGAGGGGGTTTCCATTTTGAATGGGGCGTGTGTGCAAGGCACAACACATGGTTTGTTGGAATGGTGGCTTTTGAAAGAGCTTGGTCAAGTATGGCTCTATGAGATTGGGACAAACACAAAAGTTCCAAGATGAAGATGTGTGCAGGTGTCTTGTGAAGTTGATCTAGAACATTGTACTAGTTGGACGAAGAGGATGGATTGGACATGACTCCTCTAAGAGTAACTTTTCCACTACGAGTGGTCACATTACTATTCGGGGTTTTGTTTATAGTGATTACATTGATATGTGAATCACTCTCTGAAATGTGGTTAACAACATAGTCAAATGATACATTTGTATAATTGGCGTTGTTAGCTCCACCATTGTTTTGATTTGACGCCCCTCCCTATTCATAGTTGGGAAGTGGATTCTTGAATGCTAAGTGATCATCATTAGAGGCATGTCCATCAAGTGATCTTTTTTTAGTCCAACAAGTCTTGAATGGTGTGTTTGAGCACAATACAGTCGTTGGTTTTGTGTCCCTTGTTTCGGTGATATTCACAAAACTCACTATCATTCCACCAAGGAGGTTTGACCTTTAGTTCATAATCTCGCACCGTTGGAAGTGTTATGAGTTTATTTATTATTAGCTTCTATAGGGCGGTTTCCAATGTTTCTCCTAGAGGTGTGAATTTTCTCCAAGGATGATAGTTTTTAAACTGTGATTTGGTGTTTCTTGGTTTGTTTTGTCAGGGGTTGTTTTGTGGGCTTGATAAGTTGAAAATTAGTTGCTTTGGCACCACATTTTTGGCATCAACCACCCCATCATTCACAATGTTCTTATTCTTTGTCCAAAATCATGGTTTATCTATGTTGACATTTGCACTAGGAGTGTCTTTGTAAAGTTTGATTTGACCTTTTGCTATCAAAGCTTTTTCAATGAGTAAACCCATCTCAATGGCCTTACTAAAAGAAGTAGGGCATTGGATTTGTATTTGGTAGCTTAGGTCAGCATGTAGGTTGTGGACAAACATCTCAAGCATTTGTTTTTCTAGTATTTGATGTGGACATTTGCTTGCCAATTATTTCCATCTTTGTAAGAAAGAGGCGAAGGATTCTCCACCCTTTTGTTTAGTGTTACAAGGATCTAAAAGTGATATGTAATGCTTAATTTTGTAGGAGAAGTGCGTGACAAACTTATCCACTAGTTCATTGAAGGTTTGAATGTAGGGAGGTAGTTGAGAGAACCATTCCATAGCTTGTCCTCCCAAGCTCCTTGGGAATAGTCGCATGAGATAGGTGTCATTGTGGATGACTTCAAGGCATGCTACAATAAATTCTCTTATGTGGTCTCTTGGATCACCCTTTCCGCGATATTTGTCAAATTTTGGTACCTCAAATTTTGAGGGGAAAGGTATCATGATCAAGGTTTTGTTGAAAGGATAAGGTGAGATGTCATCTAGAGAATAGTGTTTTGTTGATGCTCCAGTTGAATGTCTACAAGATGTTGTTGTAAGGCTTGAATTTGGTGAGTCAATAAGCCTAGACGGTTTGTATATTCAATGGTCATCTTGCCTTTGTCTATGGTTCTCTCCTCTCATGTGCTTTCCTTGGGGATTCTTTCTTCTTCATTTTTCTTTAATGCATTGACGTCAAAGTCATTGGGGAGCTTAACTCCTTGGTTTGCTAGGTAAAGAAATAATTTGCTAGGGTCTTGATTGATCACTTTGTCCATCATGCATTAGAACTTTCGATCTTGTTGATCTTGTATAATGTCCTCATGAGAAATCTCCTCATATCTGTCATGAGCAGATGGGACAATTTTGTTGGATGTGCCTGTCATTTCAAGTTGTTTTTATTTTTGGGATCTTGTTAGGACCATGCAATTTGACTTAGGATGGGGTAGAGTGAGATTGGAAGCTTTTGATGAGGTGTGCTAGGATGTTTTGGTGAAGGGGATACTTGTGGTGATGAGGTTTGAACAAGGGTTTCCTTAGACCAATAGTGTCAAACAAGTTGGTTGAGACAAAATGATAGCCAAAAGTAAGGATGACTAGAATCTGATTACTTGATATAGACTAGTTTTTGTATAAGCCACTAGTGAAGTTCTAAGAGAGAAGGATGGTAAATCCTTGATAATGGAGACTTGCTAGGTTTCTTTGAGGCTGATATTATTGCAAATATGTGCCTAAGTGGTGTTGTCATTGATGTCAACATATCCTTGTTGCCATTGGTGTCAACTGTATCCTATTTTGCTGCCTATTTAGAAGATGAGGTTGTTAAAGATATTGAGAAAATTAATGGAGATCAATATATGCAGACCATATGGCTATGCAGAGGTTTGTCTAAAGAAGATTCCGTTAAGATTTGAGAGGTTCACATTAAGCTCTGAAGAAGTTATAGACATCTGAGTAAAATCAGTTCCTGTATTATTTAGGAGAGTCAGAGTGATAGGAAAGAGGTCCAGATTGCTCTGGTAATGTAAAATGATGATCTGCAGATCTAAAAGCATGTTTGAGAAATTAGTATGTATCATCAACTCTAGTGGTTCATGGTTTGGAGGTCTGCAAGCTATCTTTCTAGTTTGACAGTCATGGCAGATAGTGTTCTTGAGGTTCTGGAGGAAGATACAAATGATTCTATTAATTTGGTTTAAAGTGAATGTTATTGGTAATTTCAATGTACTTGTGGAGGTCCCTAGATCATGTGGTTACTATGTTGGAGGTTCGTATTGAAGTTTGAGCTTGTTGATTGAAGATTTCTTCTTTAAGGTTGATGTTCTTCCCAGTCTTGGCCAACCGGATGTTCCTAGCATGTTGCAGATGATCTAAGAGCATTTTTATGAAGCGTGGCATGGTTGTAGAAGAAGATTCAAGTCTTAGTTGTGTTTGGCCAACAGTGTGATGATCCGCATCAAGTTTAGCCGATCTTGTTGATCATTCCAAGGTTGATGAAGCATATAAATACTTATTGAAGAGTTGTTGAAAAGCATCCTTGTACACAATGAATTAAATCTGAAGAAGGGATCAAAAGAAGAGCAGAGAAGAAGAGGAGCGAAGGGAGTATAGAGTGAAGAGTCAGTGAAGAAGAATTTGAAGATAAGAGAAGAAGTTTTGAGCCTTCAAAGGGACTGATTCAGGCATGAATGTAGATACTATTTCTCAGTTCATTATTCCTATATAAATCATAATTTCTTATAGGTAGTGAGCCTCTTCTTGAGTAGCGAGCTCTAGACAGTGCGCCTGAAGGCATGTGCCTTCTATTTTCTTAAGTAATTTTAATAGGGTATGCATTTTTGTGGGTTAACTCCCATCGTAGTTTTTCCCTTAACTAGGTTTTCCACATCAAAATTCTGGTGTTGTGTGTTCATGTTGTTTCTGGTCATATGTTGATTTATGCTTAAATGTTTTCATCATTAATCTAATTATAAAGAAGATTTAAAAGATTTAGAAAAGGCTAAAGTTTAGGGACAACTGATTCACCCCCGCTCTTATTTATCTGGACTATTTCCAACAATTGGTATCAGAGCCAAGTTCCTCTAAAGGAAGCCTGACCGCTTGAGGAGATCCAAGATGTCGATCTACAAGAAGGAAAGTTTGAGATTTGATGGAAAAAATTACTCCCTCTGGAAGGTATGCATGCAATGTCATGTAGACTGTATGGTTGATGGCTTTTGGACAATAACCAAGAATGTGTATAAGATTTCGAAGAATGGACCTTCAAATATAGATGAACTCAAAGATGCTAAATGCAACACTTGAGCCAAAGAAGCATTGTTGAGTGCCCTGTCTGATACCGAATTGGAAAATGTCCTGGATTTGCAAACTATTGATGAAATCTGGAGTAAATTGGAAAATTTGTATGAAGCTGACAAATGTGTTAAATGTGCCAAGCTACAAAGCCTGAAGGGTAAATATGAAAGATTGGTAATGAGTAAAGATGAAAACATTACTTCCTACATGTAGAAAGTAAATGAACTTATGACCGGTATCAGAAATGCAGGCAGAGTATTGGATGAATCAGAAATTGTTGCCAAGGTGCTTAGATCCTTACCTGTAGCTTACAAACACAAGGCTGTAGCCATTGAAGAAATCCAAACAGTAACAATAGTCACAAGGGATCAATTAGTTGGCAAGCTTTGTGCATTTGAAATGAGTGAGTTTGGTGATTCTCTTCCTAAGTCTGAATCTGCATTTAAGGCCAGTGTGTATGGAAAGCAAAGATATGATCCAGGTGAAAGCTCTTCTATAAGATCAAATAGATTTGTGAAAACAAGAAAGGATCTTGAAGATATTGAAATATAAACTATAGATCTTGAAGCTTTCATTGCCAAATAGATGCCAAGAGGATCCGGTAAGTATGAAGAAAAGTTGCCACTCAAATGTTTTGCTTGTAATAAGATTGGTCATTTTGCCTCAAGGTGTCTAGAGAGGTTTTCAAAACCAAACCCTAATAGGTACAAGGGTTAGAAGAATTGTTACTATGTCCAAGAAGCTAGAGAAGGAGTCACAAATGATGAATCTGATCATGGAGAAGGTGATTAGGTGTTCATTTCTATTAAAGAAGAAGATCCAATGTCTACCGAATTTGCTAGCTGTACAAATGTAGAAATTGCCTTGGTTGCTCAGGTTGTTGAAAAGGATGAATGGGTGATTGATAGTGGATGTTCTCATCATATGATTGGAGATAAGAGTAGGTTTTTGAGTTTTGAAAATTATGAAGGAGGACTTGAGAAATTTGGAGACAACTCAGCTAGTAGAATTTGTGGCAAAGGATCCATCTCTTTTGATGGTATGAATAGGACCAATAATGTTCTTTATGTGGAAGGACTGAAGCATAATTTTCTCAGTGTTGGATAGTTGGTTGACAAGGGTTATGATCTCCATTTCAAGGATGGAAAATGTAGAATCTTGGAAAGCTCTAAAACTAAAATTGCATCCGGTACTCAGACTAAATGTAACATCTTTCACTAAAGTAGTTCAGGCAAAAGTTATTTGATTGCTCAAAAAGATCAAAGTTGGTTATGGCATACAAGGATGTGTCATGTAAATTTTGATAACATTGACAAAATAAGTTCCACTCAAGCTATAAGAGATCTTCCAAGACTTGTGAAACTTGATAGTATATGTAGAGAATGTCAATTGGTTAAACAGGACAAAATTTCATTCAAAAGTAAGGAACAAGGCTCAAGTGGGAGATTGGAACTAGTACATACTGATCTCTGTGGTCCTGTTAGAATTAGGAGTGTGCAAACAGACAGATATTTCATGTTGTTGATTGATGATTACTCCCAGATGATGTGGGTAACCTTCCTAAAAGAAAAATTAAAAGCTCTTGATAAGTTTAAGGTGTTCAAGATGATGGTTGAAAATGAGATTGGTGGGAAATTGAAATGTCTAAGATCTGACAGAGGTGGAGAATTCACTTCTAGTGACTTTGATGCTTTTTTGTGAAAAGCATGGGATAAAAAGATAATTATCTACTCCTAGGACTCCTCAGCAAAATGGAGTTGTGGAAAGGAAGAACCAAACCATTCAAGAAGCTGCCAGGACCATGATGATGGAAACAAATGTTCCTCAAGTTTATTGGAGGGAAGCTGTGAGTACTACTTTCTACACTCTTAACTGGGTGTAGATCAAAGGAAATACTGGTAAATGCCTTATGAACTATGGTTTGGTCATCCTCCTACTATAAGATATTTCAAAATTTTTGGTAGTAAATGCTATATCAAAAGAGATGAGGATTTAGGCAAGTTTGATGCAAGAAGTGATGAAGGAATATTCTTCAGATACTCTACTCAAAGTAAGGCTTACCAGTGCTTCAACAAGAGGTTGAAAAAGATTGTTGAAAGTGCTAATGTTAAAGTTGATGAAAGCATAGAAGGTCATTCCAAGTATTGCGGATATGATTCAAATGATCAAGATGAAAGTCAAAGTCAAGGAAGGAAAGATCAAATTTAGACTCAAATCCATATTGATCTGGTAACTCTAGTAACTCAAGAGATTAGTGTAGAAGATAGGGAACCAGTTCAAGAAACAGAAGTTCAAACAATTCACAAAACCCCTAGGTATGTAAGAATGAATCATCTTGAAGATCAAATCATAGGAGATAAAAATAGACATGTTTGAACTAGGAGAAGAATTCCTAAAGATCAAGAAGAGATTTGTTTGATTTCAAAGATTGAACCTAAATCAGTAAGTGAAGCTTGCAATGATGAAAACTAGGTTAAGGCAATGGAAGAAGAATTGGTGCAAATTGAAAAGAATCACACTTGGGATCTTGTTCCCAGACCTGAGGACAAAAATGTGATTGGAACCAAATGGGTCTTCCAGAATAAACAGAATGAAGATGGTGAGGTTGTAAGAAACAAGGCAAGGTTGGTATGTAAAAGTTATTCTCTGTTAGATTTAGGGCAGACAACTGAGAGGGGGGATGAATCAGTTGTCTAAAAATTTTCTTCTTTCAACACTTGCATTCACTTTGCATTAACAATAAATCAATCATGAAAACTTAATGTAATTAACCAAGAGCAGAAAACACATCTACACATGAGACACCAAGATTTTGACATGGAAAACCCGGTTAAGGGAAAAACCATGGGGTGACTAACCCAAGAATTTATTCTCTGTTAGAAGAATAGAAAGAATGAGATGGCACATGCCAATTAGGGCTCACTACCTGAGCACACTACTCACAAGAGGCTCACTGCCTACAAGAGACACATTGTCTACAATAAATGAGTATTACATACTTAAACTGGTAGATAGCATCGTCACCATGCTTAAATCAGTTCCATTAATGCCCAAATCCTTCTGCTCTTCCTTTCACTCTTCTCCTCCCTACCACACACTCATCTCCACAAGTACATTCTTGAAATGACTTCGTAAACCTTTATTTATACATGACATCAACTTAGGAACAATCATCTAAGTCGGCAAGCAACCACAAGAGCATTTGCAAGGTGTATAATTCATCCGGTCGGCCAGTCACAGAAAGAGCACCTTCTTCTGGAAGTATTTCTTCAATTATGGGCTCTCAATTTGAATGCGGACCATCAACACGAACTGAACATAATCCAAGGACCTTCACAAGCTTTCCTGAATCACTAGGAACATCCACACTTCCTCTACTTACTGAAATCCTTCTCTCCTACATCTGAAACCTCAAGAACACAATCTGTTATCACTGTCACAAAGGAATAGGTTCTTTCGGACCTTCAAACCACAAACCAATCTACTTGACACTTCACAAGGATGTTCTAAACACTTCCTCAAATCTGCAGAGTGGGATAATGCATTACCGGACCTTACCGGACCTATCTGTCTCACTCTGTCACCACTGAGCACTTGTCTGAACCAGTTCTACTTGAGCGACCATAACTTCTTCAGATCTTCATGCGGATCCCTGAAAACTTGACTAGAGCATCTCAAGACTTATATCTACAAACCCTTTAAACTACATCCTCTGATCCTCAACCTATCTTAGACTTTTACCTTGTTATCATCACTGTTCTTCACTGTTCCTAATTGAGACTAATTTTCTCAATATCCTCAACACACAGCTCACCCAATCCTTCTCATTAATGCAACATGAGTATGTTGACATCAATGAAAACACCGGTTTAACCCATACTTGCAACAATCTCCCCCTTTGTCATTGATGGCAACATATTATGTGAAAAACCATCAAGACAAGAACTTCTCCTTACTGTCATAGCTCCCCCTATCAACAACAACTATTCACATGTCTTCTCTTCCTGTACTGCTCCCCCTTTGATCATCAACCATTTTTTTTTCACATGTCTTCTCTCCCCCTTTGACATCAATGGCAAAGGGCCCAAACTTGCAACTTTATAATCACACCTGCTGCTCCCCCTGAGTAGCAGCTCTCCAACACCAATCCGGACCACAAGATATGACTGTGATATCCACTGGACTAATGCACATTAGTGCATCCTAGTTCATCATCGGAGGAGTAATAACCCCTAACTTCTCCCTGAGATACTCAAAAGAGTCCTTGGGAAGAGGTTTAGTAAAGATATCTACAATCTGATCCTTGGAGGGCACATACTCCAATCTAACTTCATCCTTGTTCACTTGCTCTCTTAGAAAGTGAAACTTGATAGATATGTGCTTGGCCTTAGAATACAACACCGGATTCATAGAAATATTTATTGCACTTGAATTATCACAAAAAATTGTGATAGGCTCCTCATATTCTACTTTAATGTCTCTTAGCATCTGCTTCATCCATAAGATTTGAGTGCAACTACCTGCTACTACAATGTATTCTGCTTCAGTTGTAGACAGAGATATTGCCTCTTGTTTCTTGCTTAGCCAAGAAACCAATCTTTTCCCCAAAAAGAATGCTCCACCACTGGTACTCTTCCGGTCATCCACATCTCCTTCCCAATCTGCATCTGTATATGCATGAAGAGAGAAATCATGATCTCTAGGGTACCATAGACCATATTCAACTATCCCCTTTAGATATCTAAAAATCCTCTTGATTGCCATAACATGAGATTCTCTAAGATCAGCTTGGAATCTAGCAACAAGACCAACAGCCTGGATAATATCTAGTCTAGTTTGAGTGAGATGCAATAGTCCTCCAATCATTGACCTATATTTTGTCTGATCAACCTTGGGAGAGTCATCATCTTTGCTCAACTTGCATCCGATTGCCATTGGAGTGTTCATTGGGTTTGAGTCTTCCATCCCAAATTTTCTCAACAATTCTTTCACATATTTTGACTGAGAGATAGAGATTCTTTTCTTTGTTTGAATAATTTGTAGACCTAAAAAGAAATTCATTTCTCCAAGCATTGACATCTCAAACTCACTTTTCATTTGACTTGCAAAAGTTTTACACATACTATCTCTTCCTCCAAAAATGATATCATCAACAAATACTTCAACAATTAAGATATTTTCATGATCAATTTTGAAATACAAATTATTGTCAGTAGTACCTTTATTGAAACCAATCTTCAAGAGATGCTTGTCCAATCTTTCATACCAGGCTCTTGGGGCTTGCTTCAGTCCATACAGTGTTTAATTTACAGACCATGTCACTATGATCAAACAATTGAAATCCATCCGGTTGCTCAATATACACTTCTTCTTCCAAATTTCTATTTAGGAAGGCAGATTTGACATCCATCTGATACACCTTAAAATCCTTGAAGGCAGCAAATGCAAGAAATAATCTGACTGCTTCAATTCTTGCCACCGGAGCAAAAGTTTCTTCAAAATCAACTCCTTCTATTTGAGAGTAACCTTTGCAAACTAATCTGGCCTTGTTTCTGATTACTTCACCGGCTTCATTCAATTTGTTTCGAAAGACCCATTTGGTTCCAATCACATTTTTGTTTCTTGGTCTAGGAACAAGATCCCAAGTGTGATTCTTCTCAATTTGCATCAGTTCTTCCTCCATTGCCTTAGTCCAGTTTTTATCATTGTAGGCTTCATTTACCGTCTTAGGTTCAATTTTTGAAATTAGACAATACTCATCTAAATTTTGAGCAATTCTCCTCCTTGTTTGCACCCCTTTGCTTTTGTCACCTATGATATGATCTTCAGAGTGGTTTAGAGTTACATACCTTGGAATTTTGGGAGTCTCTTGCACTTCTAACTCTTGATCAGTCTCATTAAGACTTATCTCTTCTTCCTGTCTTACCAGATCGACTTGACTTTGTTTCTCAGAAGAGACTTGGATACCTTGAATCTGAACACCATTATGATCATCTTCATCATGTTCAAGAATTCTTGAGGGTCTTTCAATTTCTTCATCAACCTTCACATTTATACTTTCTACAATCTTTCTCAGTCTCTTGTTGTAACACCAGTATGCTTTGCTTTGAGTAGAATAACCCAAGAATATTCCTTCATCACTTCTAGCATCAAACTTTCCTAGATCTTCATCCCTTTTAATCTAACATCTGCTACCAAAAACTCTGAAGTATCTCACAGTGGGAGTAATGCCAAACCAGAGTTCATAAGGAGTCTTACCGGTATAGTTTCTAATTTGAACTCGGTTGAGAGTGTAGACTGCAGTGCTGACAGCTTCTCTCCAATAGATCTGAGGAACATTTGCTTCCATCATCATGGTCTTGGATGCTTCCTAGATGGTCCAGTTCTTTCTCTCAACAACTCCATTCTGCTGTGGAGTTCTAGGGGCAGATAATTGTCTCTTTATTCCATGTTTCTCACAAAAGTTTATGATCTCACCGGATGTGAATTCTCCACCTCTATTAGACCTCAGACACTTCAATTTTAATCTGGTCTCATTTTCCACCATAGCCTTGAATATTTTGAATTTATCAAGAGCTTCTGATTTCTCTTTCAAAAAGGTTACCCACATCATTCGGGAATAGTCATCAATTAGCAACATGAAGTATCTATCACCTTGCACACTCCTGATTCTTGCCGGACCACATAAGTCAGTGTGAACCAAGTCTAATAATCCGGTAGAAGATTGTTCCTTGCTTTTGAATGAGATTCTTCTTTGTTTTCCCAACTGACATTCTTTGCACAAACTATTTGTAGGTTTTACCAATCTTGGAAGATCTCTTACAGCCTGAGTATTACTTATCTTGATGATATTATCAAAGTTAACATGACACATTCTTCTATGCCATAACCAACTCTGATCAATTTAAACAAATAAGCAACTTTTACCAATACCAGCTAAGTGAAAGATGTTGCCTTTTGTTTGGGTACCTGATGCAATCTCTATTCCAGAACTTTCAAGGATTTTGCACTTTCCATTCTTGAATCTGAGATCATAGCCTTTGTCCACCAACTGTCCCACACTAAGAAGATTGTGTTTCAATCCTTCAACATATAATACATTACTAGTTTTGTTCTTTCCATCAAAAGAAATAGTTCCTCTACCTCTGATTCTACCTACAGAGTTATCACCAAACTTTACCACTCCTTCATACCTTTCCAAATCTATGAACTTGTTTTTGTCACCTATCATGTGGTGAGAGCAGCCACTGTCAATGACCCAATCATCCTTTTCTTCAACTTGGGTAGCCAGGGCTTTATGATTTACGGATTTAGAGGGTATTGGATCTTCTTCCTTGATGGCAATGAACACCCAATCACTTCCGAATTTGTCTTCTTTCTCTGATTCATCATCTCCTTCTTGAGCATAGTAACAATTCTTCTAGAATCTTGGTCTATTACTATTTGGCCAAGAAAATCTTTCCGGACACTTTGATGCAAAATGACCAATCTTGTTGCAGTTAAAACACTTAAAAGGCAATTTACCCTCATATTTACCGGATCCTCTTGGTAGTCTTTTTGCAATAAGGGCTTCAAGATGAGCAGTTTTAGCTTCTTCTTCTTCCAAGTCTTTTCTTGCATTCTCATACCATGATGATTTCCTTGAAGAGTTTTCTCCCGGATCAAACCTTTGTTTTCCTTTTACCAAGGCACTTGCTTTGAATGCAGATTCAGTCTTTGGAGGATCATCTCCAAACTTGGCCATTTCAAAAGCAGCTAGCTTACCAACCAATTGATCCCTTGTGACTGTTGTGTGAGCTCTGAATTCTTCGATTGCAAAAGCTTTGATTTTATATGACTCAGGAAGGGATCTGAGAACTTTGCCAACTATCTCATCTTCACTCAGGGTTCCACCTGTATTTCTGATTCCACAAACTAGCTCATTCACTCTTGGCATAAAAGAGGGAATATTTTCATCATTTCTCATTTTTAGTCTTTCAAATTTCCCTTTTAGACTTTGTAATCTTGCACATTTAACAAACTGGTCTCCTTGATGTAAAAGTTCCAATTTCTTCCAAATCTCAAAGGCAGTTGGTAGATGAATAACATTAGAGAGTTCTGAGTCAAATAATGCGCTTAAAAGAGCCTCTCTAGTCCGCAGATTATTTTTAGCATCTGTGATTTCATTTAGGATTTTCGGACCAC
The DNA here is from genome assembly GCA_027924645.1 of Cunninghamia lanceolata. NCBI lineage: Eukaryota > Viridiplantae > Streptophyta > Pinopsida > Cupressales > Cupressaceae > Cunninghamia > Cunninghamia lanceolata. The sequence continues at coordinate 4,962,500 of BSBN01000429.1, read as the reverse complement.
CCTGTGGAGGTACATAAGCCTTTATCACCATGGACTAGTATGCAAATCCCATGCACTGCAAGTGACATTCCATGCGACCTTTCCAAAGAGCAAATTTAGTTCCATCAAACTTCGGACTATCCTTCTTGTAGGACAACATCCTAGATCTCCTCAAGCGGTTAAGCTCCTTTCAGAGGAACTTGGCTCTGATACCAATTGTTAGATTTAGGGCAGACAACTGAGAGGGGGGGGGTGAATCAGTTGTCTAAAACTTTTCTTATTTCAACACTTGCATTCACTTTACATTAACAATAAATCAATCATGAAAACTTAATGTAATTAACCAAGAGTAGAAAACACATCTACACATGAGACACCAAGATTTTGACATGGAAAACCCGGTTAAGGGAAAAACCACGGGGTGACTAACCCAAGAATTTATTCTCTGTTAGAAGAATAGAAAGAATAAGATGGCACATGCCAATTAGGGCTCACTGCCTGAGCACACTGCTCACAAGAGGCTCACTGCCTACAAGAGACACACTATCTACAATAAATGAGTATTACATACTTCAACTAGTAGATAGCATCGTCACCATGCTTGAATTAGTTCCATTAACGCCCAAATCCTTCTGCTCTTCCTTTCGCTCTTCTCCTCCCTACCACACACTCATCTCCACAAGTACACTCTTGAAATGACTTCGCAAACCTTTATTTATACACAACATCAACTTAGAAACAATCATCTAAGTCAGAAAGCAACCACAAGAGCATTCGCAAGGTGTATAATTCTTCCGGTTGGCTAGTCACAGAAAGAACACCTTCTTCCGGAAGTATTTCTTCAATTCTGGGCTCTCAATTCTAATGTGAACCATCAACATGAACTGAACATAATCCAAGGACCTTTGCAAGATTTCCTGAATCACCAAGAACATCCGCACTTCCTCTACTTACTGAAATCCTTCTCTCCTACATCTGGAACCTCAAGAACATAGTGTGTTATCACTGTCACAAAGGAATAGGTTCTTCCAGACCTTCAAACCACAAACTGATCTGCTTGACACTTCACAAGGACGTTCTAAACACTTCCTCAAATCTGCAGAGTGGGATAATGCATTACCAGACCTTATCGGACCTATCTATCTCACTCTATCACCACTGAGCACTTGTCTGAACCGATTCTACTTGAGCGACCATAACTTCTTCATATCTTCATGCGGATCCTTGAAAACTTGATTGGAGCATCTCAAGACTTATATCTACAAACCCTTTAAACCTCATCCTCTGATCCTAAACCTATCTTGGACTTTTACCTTGTTATCATCATTGTTCTTCACTATTCCTGATTGAGACTAATTTTCTCAATATCCTCAGCGCACAACTCACCCAATCCTTCTCATTAATGCAACATGAGTATGTTGACATCAATGACAACACCAGTTTAACCCATACTTGCAACATTCTCAAGTGGAAGGAATTGATTTTGAAGAAAGTTTTGTTTCAGTGGCAAGGATAGAGGCAGTCAAATTATTTCTTGCCTTTTCTACTTTCAAAGATTTTAAAGTTTATCAAATGGATGTCAAATCAGCATTTCTAAATGGAGATTTGGAGGAAGAAGTCTACATTGAACAACCGAAAGGATTTCAGTTGTCTGATTAGGAAGATATGGTTTGTAGACTAAGAAAAGCCTTATATGGACTCAAGAAAGCTCCACGAGCCTAGTATGAGAAATTGGATAAGCATTTACTTAAGCTAGGATTTAGCAAAGGTACTACTGATAGTAATCTATACTTCAAGATAAATTATGAGGACATTCTAATTGTTGAGGTCTTTGTTGATGATATCATTTTTGGTGGAAATGAATGTATGCACAAAGCATTTGCTAATCAAATGAAAAGTGAGTTTGAGATGTCAATGTTTGGTGAGATGAACTTCTTCCTAGGTTTGCAAATTGTTCAGTCAGATAAAGGTATCTTCATATCTCAGTCCAAGTATGTGAAAGAATTGTTAAAGAAGTTTGGAATGGAAGATTCAAAGCTAGTAGGTACTCCTATGGTAACCAGATACAAGCTAAGCAAAGATGATGACTCCCTAAAGACAAATCAAAAAAGGTATAGATCAATGATTGGAGGATTACTCTATCTGACTCAGACCAGACCTAACATCATGAATACAGTTGGACTTGTTGCCAGATTTCAAGCTAATCTAAAAGAGTCCCATGTTGTGGCAGTTAAAAGAATTTTTAGATATCTCAAGGGGACAATTGATTATGGACTGTGGTATCTAAAGGACAATGATTTCACTCTTCATGCATATATAGATGCTGATTGGGTGAGATGTGGATGATAAAAAAAGTACTAGTGGTGGCACATTCTTCTTGGGAAGAAGATTGATCTCTTGGATGAGCAAAAAACAAGAGGCAATTTCTCTATCTACTACAGAGGCAGAGTATATAGAAGCAGCAAATAATTGTTCTCAAGTTCTGTGGATGAAGCAAATGCTGAAGGACATCAGAATTGTGTTTGAGGAGTCAGTCACAATTTTGTGTGATAATTCAAGTGCTATAAGCATTTCCAAGAATCTGGTATTGCACTCAAAGACAAAGCATATATCTATCAAGTTTCATTTCTTGAGAGGGAAAGTTAATGAGAATGAAGTCAAGTTGGAGTTTGTATCTTCCAAAGAGCATATTGTGGAAATCTTCACTAAGCCTCTTCCCAAAGATACTTTTGAGTACCTCAGAGAGAAGTTAGGGGTTATTACCCCTCCTGATTAGAACTAAGATGCACTAAAGTGCATCAGTTCGGTGGAATTCACATTCATATCTTATTATCCGGATTGATGTTAAGGAGGTACTACTCAAAGGGGGAGTAGTCAGTATGCAAATTTTTGGATCAGTTTGAAGAAAAAAGGGAGAAAAGATAGCAAATATGTGCCCTTTGCCATTGATGTCAAAGGGGGAGAGAAGTCATGTGAAAAACTAGTTGTTGATGTAAGGGGGAGCAGTAAAGAAAGTAGTTGTAGAAGTAAGAAGAGAAAGGGGGAGAAGTTCTTGTCTTGATGGTTAAATTCAATTTTTCACATCATATGTTGCCATCAATCACAAAGGGGAAGATTATTACAAATATGTGCCTAAGTGGTGTTGTCATTGATGTCAACATATCCTTGTTGCTATTGGTGTCAACTGTATCCTATTTTGTTGCATGTTTAGAAGACCAGATTGTTAAGGATATTGAGAAAATTACTGGAGATCAATATATGTGGACCATATGGCTATGCAGAGGCTTGTCTAAAGAAACTTTAGTTAAGATTTGAGAGGTTCACATTAAGGTCTGAAGAAGTTATAACCATCTGAGTAACATTGGTTCCTACATTATTTAGGAGAGTCAGAGTGATAGGAAAGAGGTCTAGATTGCTTTGGTAATGTAAAATGATGATCTGCAGATCTAGAGGCATGTCTGGGGAATCAGTATGTATCATCAACTCCAGTGGTTCATGGTTTGGAGGTCCGCAAGGTATCTTTCTAGTTTGACAATCATGGCAGATAGTATTCTTGAGGTTCCAAAGGAAGATACAAATGATTCTAGTAATTTAGTTTAAAGTGAATGTTATTGGTAATTTCAATGTGCTTGTGGAGGTCTTTGGATCATGTGGCTACTATGTTGGAGGTCTGCACTGAAGTTTGAGCTTGTTGATTGAAGATTTCTTCTTTGAGGTTGATGTTCTTCCCAGTCTTGGCTGACCGGATGTTTCTAGCATGTTGTGGATGATCTAAGAGCATTTTTATGAAGCGTGGCATGGTTGTAGAAGAAGATTCAAGTCTTAGTTGTGTTGGGCCAACAGTGTGATGATCCACGTCAAGTTTATCCAACCTTGTTGATCATTCCAAGGTTGATGAAGCATATAAATACTTGTTGAAGAGTTGTTGAAAAGCATCCTTGTACACAATGAATTAAATCCGAACAAGGGATCAAAAGCAGAGTAGAGAAGAAGAGGAGTGAAGGGAGTATAGAGTGAAGAGTCAGTAAAGAAGAATTTGAAGATAAGAGCAGAAGTTTTGAGCCTTCAAAGGGACTGATTCAGGCATGAATGTAGATGTTATTTCTTAGTTTATTATTTCTATATAAATCATAATTTCTTATAGGCAGTGGGCCTCTTCTTGAGTAGTGAGCTCTGTGTAGTGCGCCCGAAGGCATGTGCCTTCTATTTTCTTAAGTACTTTTAATAGGGTATGCATTTTTGTGGGTTAACCCCCAACATGGTTTTTCCCTTAATCAGGTTTTCCATGTCAAAATTCTGGTGTTGTGTGTTCATGTTGTTTCTGCTCATATGTTGATTTATGCTTAAATATTTTCATCATTAATCTGATTATAAAGAAGATTTAAAAGATTCAAAAAAGGCTAAAGTTTAGGGACAACTGATTCACCCCCTTTTATCAGTTGCCTGACTATTTCCAACAGGTATGATCTAGAATTGCTTTGTACTAACCTAGATTTGATACTTGGTTTGATTTTGGGAAAATTTGTGAAGCTTTTGGATGATCTGAGTGTTGGAAAAGCAACTATGTTGTGGAAATGGATGGTATAAGTGACTTACATAGTTAATCTGATCTAGGAAACTAAAACAAGGCTGAAATGGGTGCTTGAAAAGATAATTGTTTTTCTCAAAAAATGTACGTAATAGCTCACTATGACAGATGCACAACAATAAATGCGTAGGAATAGAGGCTAAATGCACAATAGAAGATAGTAAATGCACAAATATGGTGAAATGCAAAAATGCAGGAACAGACAATATATGCACAGTTCTGACAAAAGATGTACGCACAGTAGGAATTGACAAAAGTGTTGCAGGATTGAATAAATGTACAGCAATAGATAGATGCACAGCTGGATTGGACAAAAGTGCAATAGGAATGAATAGATGTGCAGCTATGTGTTTTTGGTAGTTTTTGACTAAATTTTGGCATGTTTTTCGATGTTTTTGGTTTTCTTTGGCTGAAAGCTGGTCTTTTTTATTTGATTTGTCAACTATGGTAGGAAAGACATAACAAACACAAAGAATATTTTCATGATTTTAGATTTTTTTTTAGATTTTGACTCATTTTGACAAAAACAAGTACAAATCCTAAGATGGCAAGGACAATATAAACAAATTCTCACTTGGTTTTTACACCATCTATGCTATTTCAAAGTGGATAACTTAGGAACTTGGGACACAGGCTCCCCCTTACAAGTGCACAAACTTCTCTAGTACACTAAGTTCTGAGTTCCCAAGGCTCACAGACCTTAGGATTTCCTTGTTATCTCTACTATTGAATAGTAAGTACGTGAGTCGTCTTAGGAAGATGATAATTGCTCTTTTCAGCACTAGTTTATAGGGGATTTTGGCCTCTAAAATAATGGATAAGTAGTAAGGGCAATAGTTCAAGTGGTTATATGTGCGGTAATGCTACTCTCCATTATGGAGTTTTTCAGCCTTCAAGTGGTACACCTTGGAGGCTTTTGGGGGAGGTTGGCTGTCGGTATAACTAATCAGCACTCATTGCATGAAGCTTTCACCTCAAGCACAATTTATTTATAGTGGCTAGGCAAAGCTTGGCTTTAGCTTGTCACCACTTAAGGTCATTCCCACTTGGATGGAAGGATGTCCAAGGGCAGGCCTCTCTAAAGGTTAAACATGCAAAATGATAGGTTTGGCATTCTAGTCACCCAAGAAAGGGGAGAGCATAGGCTATTAGACTCGGGACAGACAATTGAGAGGGGGGGTGAATCAGTCGTCCAAAACTTTCTTCCAATTAAACACTTAAATCCACTTTGTAATTTATAAACATATTAATAAATCAATCATTGAAATATAATGCATTTAAATTAAGAGCAGGAACACATTAACACATAAGACACCAAGATTTTGAAGTGGAAAACCTAGTTAAGGGAAAAACCACAGGGTGACTAACCCAAGATTATATTCTCTATTAGAAGAATAGAAAGAACAAAATGGCACATGCCAATTAGGGCTCACTGCCTAAGCACACTACTCACAAGAGGCTCATTACCTATAAAAGACACATTGTCTACAAAATAATAAGTATCACATACTTGAACTGAAGAATAGCATCTTCACCATGCTTGAGTCAGTTCCATTTAAGCCCAATACTTCTGCTTTGCCTTTCTCTCTCCTCCTCTCTACCACATTCTCATCTCACAAACTCACTTTGAAATGACTTTATAATTCCTTATTTATACAAGACATCAACTTAGGAATGATCATCTAAGTCAGCAAACATTACATAGCAAATACATAAATACATCATGACTAATTACAAAAGACTTCATGCAGATCAACACACTATTGGCCACACAGATGTAAGACTTCAATCTTCATTTGGGAACATGCCAATCCTCACATAACGTCTTCAAGATCATCCACAGGATGTGTAACTCATTCGATTGGCCAGAGTTAGGAAGAACATCATCATCCGGAAGTTATTCTTCAATTACAAGATTAAGCTACAATGTGGACCACCAACATGAACTAGACATGACCCAAAGACCTCCACAAGCTTGCCTGAATCACCAAGAACTTCCACACTACATTTGCTTATCGAAATCCTTATCTCCTTCATCTGAAACCTCAAGAACATAGTCTGTCATCACTATCACAATGGAATAGATGCTTACAGACCTCCATACCATGAACCAATTGAATTGTAACTTCACATGGACTTCCTAAACACTCTATCAAATCCGTAGAACATGATATTACATTTCCAAATCTCACTGGACCTATCTGTATCACTCTGTCACCTCTGAACATCTACTAGAACTAGTTTTACTTGAGCAGCCACTTCTTCAAATCTTCATGTGGACCTCTAAAATCTTTATTGGATCATCTTAAGACACATATCTACAAACCCTTTGAACCGTATCCTCTGATCTTCATCTTATCTTGGATCTTTACCTTACTGTCTTCACTATTATTCTATGTTCCTGATTAGGACTAATTTTCTCAATATCCTCAGCACATAGCTCATCCAATCCTTATCATTAATGCAATAGGAGTATGTTGACATCAATGACAACACTAGTTAGACCCATACTTGCAACAATCTCCCCCTTTGTCATTGATGACAACATATGATGTGAAAAACTGTTTTGACCATCAAGACAAGAACTTTTTCTTACTGTCACAACTCCCCCTATCAACAGCAACCATTTACATGTCTTCTCTCCCCCTTTGACATCAATGGCAAAGGGCACATACTTGCAACTTCAACACTTCATAATCATACCAGCTGCTCCCCCTGAGTAGCAGCTCCCCATCATCAATCCAAACCACAAGATATGATTGTGATATCCACCAGACTGATGCATATTAGTGCATCTTAGTTCATCACCGGAGGGGTAATAACCCATAACTTCTCCTTGAGATACTCAAAAGAGTCCTTAGGTAGAGGTTTAGTAAAGATATCTGCAATCTAATCCTTGGAAGGCACAAACTCCAATCTGACCTCATTCTTGTTCACTCGCTCTCTCAAAAAGTGAAACTTGATGGATATATGTTTGGTCTTTGAATGCAACACCGAAATCTTAGATATATTTATTGCACTTGAATTATCATAGAAGATTGTGATAGGTTCTTCATACTCCACTCCCATGACTCTTAGCATTTGCTTCATCCATAAAACTTGAGTACAACTACCTGCTGCTGCAATATATTCTGCTTTTGCAATGGACAGAGATATTGACTCTTGTTTCTTGCTCAGCCAAGAAATCAATCTCTTTCCCAAAAAGAATGCTCCACCACTGGTACTCTTCTGGTCATCCACATCTCCTGCCCAATCCGCATCTATATATGCATGAAGAGAGAAATTATGATCTCTAGGATACCACAAACCATACTCAACTATCCCTTTTAGATATCTAAAAATTCTCTTGATTGCCATGACATGAGATTCTCTAGGATCAGTTTGGAATCTAGCAACAAGACCAACAACATTCATAATATCAGGTCTAGTTTGAGTGAGGTACAACAATCCTCCAATCATTGACCTATACTTTTTCTGATCAGCCTTAGGAGAGTCATCATCTTTTCTCAATTTACATCCGGTTGCCATGGGAGTACTCTTTGGTTTTGATTCTTCCATCCCAAATTTCTTCAACAATTCTTTCACTTATTTGGTCTGAGAAATAAATATTCCTTTCTTAGTTTGAATGATTTGCAGACCCAAGAAGAAATTCATTTCCCGAAGCATGGACATCTCAAATTCACTTTTCATTTGATTTTCAAAAGTTTTGCACATACTATCTCTTCCTCCAAAAATGATATCATCAACAAATACTTCAACAATCAAGATATTTTCATGATCAATTTTGAAGTACAAATTATTCTCAACAATACCTTTGTTGAAACCCATCTTCAAAAGATGCTTATCCAATCTTTCATACCAGGCTCTTGGGGCTTGCTTGAGTCCATACAGTGCTTTCTTCAACTTTTAGACCATATCACCATGATCAGACAATTGAAATCCATCCGGTTGCTCAATGTATACTTCTTCCAAGTCACCATTCAGGAAGGCAAACTTGATATCCATCTGATATACTTTGAAATCCTTGAAGGCAACAAAAGTAAGAAATAATTTGACTACTTCAATTCTTGCCACCAAAGCAAAAGTTTCTTCAAAATCAACTCCTATTTGAGAGTAACCCTTGCAGACCAATCTGGCTTTATTTCTGATTACTTCACCAACTTCATTCAGTTTGTTCTGGAAGACCCATTTGGTTCTGTATACGCCTAAAAATGACACAAACCATCCTAAATGAATATTCTAAATATTTATTCCATTCTTCTACCAATTAAATAAATATTCTAAATTTATTTAATCGATTCACTGTTCCATAATTAAATAAATTCAACTTATTTAATTAAAATTCTTCTAGATGTCCTACCCAATTAAATAATTATAAATTATTTAATTAATCCAAATTCCTCTATCCTAAGTTCTAAATTCCAAAAATCCACCTCACCTTTCCACCTCACCTTGTCCACCTCATCAGGTTGCACATGTAATTAAATATATTTAATATTTAATTACCTATTTTTCTCTCACCCACATGGCCTATTTCTTCTCAAAATCAGAAGTTAGTTAACTAATCAATCAAATCTGTTAACTAATTAGTCATTTGAATTCACTGGTCAATCTATTCTGTTGACTCCTCAATCAACCCAGTTCACTGGTCAATCAATTCAGTCAATCCCATAATCCACTCTTCTAACTGATCAATCAAGTATGTTAACTGTTCAGTCAATGGAGTTAACTCTCCAATCAATTTTGTCACATCCCCTCTTTCATGATGGAGCTGGGACACTTGTCACATTTCTACTGGTTGCACATTCCTCAACCATCCTCAGCCATTGATCTTCATATCTTCTCTCAACCGTTGATTCTCATTCTTCTGAGTCTATAAATGAAGCTTCATCCCTCCATTCTAATCATCCAGGCTTTTGACATCGTTACTCTGCAGAAATATCACCAGCGTGCCTTTGGCACCCTTTTGTCATCCACAAGCTTGAGATCACATACTTGCATTGGAGCTCACCTTCATTGCATATCACCATAGCCATTTACCATCAACTTCCTCGAACACAGCTTAAAAGAGTGCACTCTCTGAGGGCTCCCTTCATCTGCAAAAAAGACGATCGTAATAGGCAAACAACAGAAGTTTTGAAATGGGAGAGGTTTGCGTTGTATTGTCCATTGCTTCGTTTATTGAATCTTTCTTATTTTCACTATTCTGTTGATGTTTGGGTCTTATTTAATTCATTTGATTGATCACAATTTTACCCTTACATTTTTGGCGCCCACCGTGGGGCCCTTGCCCCTTTATCTCACCAAAATCTGAGCTCTTTTGAAGACAGGTTCCATATAGGTCACGCAGAATCACGCACAGACTACTTCGGTGCATTTAAACATTTCTGCGGTGCATATAAAGACTATTACGGCGCTTTTATTATTTTTGCGCCTCTGTGTATTTTCACTGCGCTTTTGTGCACTGTTACAACGCTTTTGATTATATTGCGCATATGTTCCTTTTCACTGCGCATATATATACTGTTACTGCGCATTTAAAATAACTATGCATCTGTTCATTTAGACAGCGCATCTGATATCAAAGTTGCTATGCATTCGTTACTCCTGCACTTATGTGTATTCCTGCTGCGCTTATACACACTGTTGCGGCGTATCCATTATTTTTGCACTTCTATTGATCATTTCTGTGCATCTGATCATTGAAGCTGCGCATTTGTAACAAGCTATGGTTTTAGTACTTTCCTAGGAGAGTTTGCTAACACTAATCTTTTCGCAGGTATTTGCTAGAGCGGTTTTGCAGGATAGGCTCGGGTTTAGTCTCATGTAGTTGCATCTAATTAGTTCACATTTCATTTTCTAAGGGAAAGTAAAAATTGATGTTCATTCAAATCTTCATCTAGTTCTAATTAGGGAGATAGTAACTGGATTATTTCTTGCTTGCATTGCAAACACCTTCCAAGTTATTGCTATCTAAGTTTAAAATTGAACTCATCAATGATCTTGAAGTTAAAATGAACCATTGCTATATCGTGAGACCTGAATTTCAAAGTTAACAATCTCGTGCTATCTAAGTTTAAAATTGAACTCATCGATGATCTTGAAGTTAAAATGAACCATTGCAATATCGCGAGACCTGAATTTCAAAGTTAACAATCTCGTGCTACGTGGATTTAAAACTGAACTCACCACTGCTTTCTGGGATTTAAAACTGAACCACTGCTATATTGCTGAAATCACTTCAAAGTTCTGTGTTTGAGTAGATTAGCCCATTTAGTTTTTCACTTTTAACTAGGGTGGATTAATCAGTGTATTCTGTGCTTGCGAATGACAATAGGTTTATGCTCTCCCCTCTTCTAGGTGATCAGAGTGCCAGACTTGTCATTCTATTTGTTTAACCTTTAGAAGGGGCCTACCCTTGGATGCACGCTTGTCCAAGTGAGAACGACCCTGAGTGGTAATAGGCTAATGCCAAGCCCTACCAAGCCACTTAAAATAAATTGTGCTTGAGGTGCAAACTTCCTGCAACAAGTGCTGTTATGTTACATTGACGGCCAACCTCCCCCAAAACCCTCTCAGGCGCAACCCTGTGAGGCTGGGAGACTCCATAACGGAGAGTAGTGCCACCGCACGTGTAACCACTTGAACGGTTGCCCGCATTAAATACCTTTTGTTCTAGTGGCCCAAATCCCTTATAATCCATTTCTCGCCTAGGATTTTGTGCTTGCTTTTGTTCAATTCAGTCCAAAATAGAGTCGAAAAAACTACAAAATATTCTTTGTGCTTGCTGTGTTTTCTTGTTGTTAATTCATAATATCAGATCAGGAAGACCTTTTCCAGCCAAAAAATACCAAAAACAAAAGAAAAATCCAAAAATTTTGTAAAAATATCAGAGCTGTGCATATACTCTTTTCTGCTGCGCATATACCGCGAATTGTTGCGCTTTTGTCACAACTTGCTACACATACATACTGTTGCTGTGCATTTGTACTTAACCAGAGCTGCGCTTTTACTGCGACTTACGGTGCATTTGTTCATTCCTGCTGCGCATCTATTTCTGCGCATGCACGACAGTGAGCATTTGCCCTACTTTTGAGAAAATATTTTCACTTGATCAGAGCACCCATTTCAGCCTAGTTTCACTTTCTAAGGTCAGATTCAACTTTGCAGTCAGTCTTCATCTGTTTCACCCAAGTCTCTCTCTTTCGTCAATCGTCCCATTCACTTTCTGTCCAAACGCCTCTTGTCCCAAGGTCAGTTTGTCCCATACCAATTCGACGTAGGTCCTTCTTTGTTTCCTTTAGTGAATTCACGTAAGCCTAGTAGGTCACCGTACCTTTTGCTAGTAGTCTTGTTGAATGACTAAGCCCTACACAGTAAGACTGGTATCGACTACCCTTACTAGTGGCCCATGTCTTGTGTCAACCGTCTTACTTAAAGTCATTGAGTGAGAGAGTCCTTTGTCCAAGTCTTGTCCTCGGTATCCCATTCACAACAGTCTCAGTCGGCACCTTGCCAAAATTTCTAATTCTGGTCCACTTCATCCCACCCCACCTTGCATGGTTCTTACTCACTCCCAGTACAACAAGCAAATTGAAATGGCCGAATCATCTGATCACCTCGCCCCACCACGTGGTGGTGACGAAGAAATTTCTCATGAAGAATTAATAGTGCACATCCAAGATAGCAAATTCCAACGCCTGGTAGAGAGGGTGCTCCTTGAAGACCCCGATAAATACTTCCACCATCTTGCTAATCTCGGAGTCAAACTCCCCGCAGACTTTGACATAAGCTCCATCATGGAAAATGTGGACAATGATCATGAGCGGAGATGTGATGGTCATGAGAGGGGTACGAATGACACGGTCCCACATGCAAATGAGAGAGATATGAATGACAGGGTCCCACATGCAAATGATAGAAGAAAGAAACCTATGGACCAAAATGCTCCTATGGATGACGTGAGACAACAAATTGAAAGTCTAAAACAAGAAATATCCAACCTTAAGACCGGTACAAGTTCCAAGCAATACTCTTTGGAAGATATAGCTCCGTATCCTTTTGACAAAAGTTTGGTCATGAAACCCTTCCCCTTTCAGTTCGGAATCCCAAAGTTTGACAAATACAAAGGGAAGGGGGACCCTAGAGATCATATCTGGGAATTCAATGCTGCATGTTTAGAAGTAGCTCACAACGAGACCTACTTGATGAGACTATTCCCAAGATCTTTAGGTGGTCAAGCTATGGAGTGGTTCTTGCGCCTCCCACCAGGAATCAAAACTTTTGATGAACTTGTCAATAAATTCATAACACACTTCTCCTACAACATAGAACACGAGGTATCTATGCTAGATCTATGCAATACCAAACAAAAGAGTGGTGAGTCATTCGCCACCTTCTTACAATGATGGAGACAGCTAGCTAGTAAGTGTTCTTATGATATACCTGAGAAGCAACTATTGGAAATGTTTGTCCACAACCTAAACACGGATCTTAGCTATCAGATTCAGATACAATGCCCTACATCATTCTCCAAAGTCATTGAAATGGGCTTATTCATTGAAAAAGCTATGATCACTAAGGGAACTCTCAAGCTCTACAAAGACATGCCTAATTCCAATTATACAATGGATAAGTCAAAGTTTTGGACCAAGAACAAGAATGTGGTTAACGATGGGGTAGTTGACGCCAAGGCGACAGCTCCTAAACAACAACCCATATTCAATCTTAAGGGGGATGCAAACAATGGTGCAATCAACAAACCACCCTCTCAGGAGCCTAGATCTTGGTACAATTCAAACCTAAGAAGAAAATTCACACCGTTAGGCGAGTCTCAAGAATCTACGTCCGGAAGTTGTTGGCTAACAACGAAATTTCTCTACTGCCAACAAGTGATTATGAGCCTATAGTCAAACCTCCCTATTGGAAGGACACAGACTATTGTGAATGTAGACACCCTAAAATGACCAAGTCGTCGCACTACTTGCATTTCGTCATTTCTTCCTAATCACCGGCATTTCAATGTTAATTAAATAATCTAATTATTTAATTAATTTCATCAAATTCTTCTAAATCTCCTAATTTTCAACATTAATTAAATAAATCCTCTTTATTTAATTAATTAAATTAAATTCCTCTATTATTCTTCCACAATTAAATAATTTTTAATTATTTAATTGGATCATTATCCTCTCTCCAAAAAATCAAATCCACATTAATTAAATTAATTATTTAATTAATTCAACAAATTCCCTCTTATCTAAAATTAAATAATTCTTAAATTATTTAATTAAATCAAAATTTATTCTTCCAAAATCATGCACAACAATTAAATAAATTTATTTATTTAATTTGCTTTAAAATCTTCTAAATTAAATAATCCTAATTATTTAATTATTTCTTCCAAAACATCTTCTCTAAATTTAAATAAATCAATTATTTATTTAAATTGCTTTTTCTTCTAATTTGAGTTATCTCTAAAAAAACTCAAGCTTTCTTGCTCATCAATTAAATATTTCTATATTTAATAAAGCAAAATATCTTCTTTTCTCATGTAAATCCCTTCTTCTTGTTTTAAATCACTTAACTGATTGCTTTATTCTTTTAATTGATTTATCTCTTCAGTTAACTTATTCTTCTATTCTTGATAACTCCTCTCATGCAAAAGAAAGCAAGACACATGTCTTCTTCTCATTCGTTGCACATTCCTCAACTTATTTCCTCCGTTGATTCTTCTGAATTATCTAGACCGTTGATCAATCTTCCTTGAAATCTATATAAACCCCCCTCATCTCCTTCATTAGCTCTCTCTTCGATTGTATTCTCAGGCATACTTAACAGGGCTTCGAGCATACAAAACACGTCGATTGAGCACTATCACGATCTTTTGACATTGATCTCTTAAGCACACTACTTGCTTGTTGCAGCTATGGCTTTGCAACTTCATTGAGCAATCCACATTCAATCCAAAGGAAACAATACAGATTTCGGTAAAAGTCTTTATTTCATTGATTATTTGTCATGGCTTTTATTTAAATTCGTTTTCTTTATGTTATTGGGTTCTTTGATTTTATTTAGTTTAGATTTAATCAATTTTTTCTCATACACATTCTGGCACACCCAGTGGGACATACACGAGGGTGTCTGTGGCGTGCATTCTACCGGTCCTAATCTTGCTAAGAAGATACTTAGAACAGGTTATTACTGGCCTACAATAGAGCAAGATGCTGCACAGTTTGCTAAGAAGTGTCTACAATGTCAGTAGCATGAAGATTTGATTCACACACCAGCTCATGAATTACAACCTATGACAACTCCATGGCCTTTTTCTCAATGGGGTCTCGACCTCATAGGACAAATCCACCCTTCCTCCTCCAATGGCCACAAGTTTATCATTACCGCCACTGAGTATTTCACGAAGTGGGTGGAAGCTGACAAGAGTCACACAGCCCCAACCACAACATTCTTCTACTCTCGTCCTCAAACAGCCCCAACCACAACATTCTTCTACTCTCATCCTCAATCAACCCCAACCATCGCAAATCACTTCTAACTATGTTCCTCCTCCACAACGTTCATCCTCGCTCAACTTCTTTCATACATTGCCTAGCCACTCTCAACATTCCCAACATCAGGTTTCCCAAAGCTATGTGCCACTATCACAACCTAATCAAACGCACTTTAGCTTTCCTCCCCCCAATACTTTTCTTCAACCATTGCAAAGCCAGCATTCTTACCTAGCGCCACCTCCACCTCTACCTAATCAAGGCCTCCAATTCCAACCCAATCTGAACCAATCGTACAATCCATATGATCCCGATCAATCTTACGACCCTTATAATACCAATGCACATGGCTTACATTATAATCTTCCATATGGGCAACACCAACCACTCTTTGGACAACAAGAGATGTTACCAACCCCTCCCACGACTATGGAGCTAAAGATCGCAGAAGTTCAACAGCAGCTATCTGATCTTACGTTTGGCCACACCAAAAAGACCTTCTCTTTAGAGGAAGTGTGTCCTTATCCTTTTGATCGGTCATTACCAATGATCCATTTTCCTCAAAATTTCACTATTCCCAAGTTCGATAAGTACAAAGGAAAAGGTGACCCTAAAGACCATCTTAGGGAATTCTATCTTGCTTGCTTCGAGGTCTCTCATAACGACACATATCTTATGTGTCTTTTTCCTTGCAGTCTTGGAGGTCAAGCAATAGAATGGTTCTCACACTTACCTATGGGTATCAAGTCTTTCAACGAGCTAGCAGAGAAGTTTGCCACCCATTTTTCTTATAACGCAGAGCATGAGATTTCCATGATGGACCTATGCAACAATAAACAGAAAAATGGTGAAACTTTCATTTCTTTCCTTCAACGATGGAGACAAATGGCTAGTAAATTCCCTTTCAAGATTCCGGAGAAATAGCTTGTTAGCATATTTGTGCAGAACCTCAACCAAGAGCTAGGTTTCCATTTGCAAATTCTTAGTGCTACAACCTTCGATGAAATCACATACAAGGGTATCAACATTGAGAAGGCCCTCATTGCTAAGGGTGTGGTCAAAATCTTTAAAGAGACGAAAGATAGTACTTCTCATCAACAGTCGAATGATAAACCCAAATATTGGAACAAGAACAAAAACGTGGTCAACGATGGGGTGGTCGATACTAAGCATGTCCAAACGTTGCAAACACCGCTGCAGCTCTCCAAACCAAGTCAAGCTCCACCTCAGCAACAGCAGCAACAAAGGCAGCCTTATCCCAACCAACAGCAACGACAACAAGAGCAGCCCCAACAAGATTACCCTCCGCGACGTCAATTCACTCCCTTGGGAGTGCCCATCGAATCAGTCTTACAGCAAGCTTTGCAGAAAGGGCTCATCACCTTACCTGATGCTCCCCCATATGGAGAACCTGTCTACAAAACTGCACGTTATAGAGACAATGAGTATTGTGAATTCCATAGGAGCAAAGGTCATAGAACTGCGTCTTGCATGAAGCTTAAGCACCTCATCCAAAACCTCATCGACGGTAATCAAATCACTTTTGAGGATGAATCACCAGTGCAACACACAAACAAGGATCTCGATATGTACAAGGAACCTTTCCCTCATCACGGTCCACCTCCTCCTCAGGATAGAGGTAAAGGTATCAATCACGCTTCCACGTCTTTCGATTCCATTGTAGGTCGTTTTGAAGAGAGTCCAGTGTCTACCCTCACCATCAAAGGCAAATCTACGGATTGTGCTGTTACTACTCGTCGAGGTCATGTCACCATCCGTGCACCTACACCTAGGCTTCCGGTTCAGTCTGATTATAATCTTGTCAAACATCTAGGGAGAATCCCAGCACAGATCTCTATTTTGGACCTTCTACGGTCATCACCTGCACATAGAGTGGTGCTAGAAAAAACCCTCCAAGAGTCTTCCGTTCCTAACAACATAGCAGTCGCAGATTTCCAAGCTATAGTGGGTAATATTGCTTCGCCTTACAACGTGGTCTTCTCTGAGAAAGACCTCCCCTCCCATGATCCTTGTCACAACGATGCCCTTCATATTGAAGTTCTCATCCATAAGCGCAAAATCAAACGTATACTCATAGATGGTGGTGCTGGTCTCAACATCTGTTCTTTAAAGTTACTAAAGCAATTGGGATACTCTGAGGATCATGTCAACACTGATCATAGTATTACAATCAAGGGGTATGATGATGCAAAACGCCATTCAGAAGGTGTTATTCACTTGCCTATACAACTGGGCCCAGTCATGCTTGAAACTAGGTGCCAAGTTCTTGATATTGAGCTGCCTTACAACATTATCCTAGGCTGCCCATGGATCCATGCAATGAAAGTTGTTCCCTCCACGTACCATCAGTCCCTCAAATTCCCATACAATGGTACGGAGATCACCATCCCAGGAGACCCTAATCCTTTTGAATTTTGCCGTGTCTTGCAAGGAAGCTATAAGAATTGCAACCAAGTGCCTAAAAATGACAAAGCCCTTGAATCCCCTCTCTATGTTGACCCTGAAACTCTCACACAAGCCTCTACAAGTGAACCTACACCCCTCCCCAAAATCACAGCTCACGTCCGAGATATAGGCTTTGGCACTTATGATATCTCAAAATCTTGTTGTGTAGGGCGGATGCCTTTATCTCCAAAATCTTACAACAAACCACCCATTGCCAAAGTTACCAAAAAAGCAACTATTCCTCCCCCAACATTCCTAACCCAATTCCAACATGGATGGTTATTGGAAGAGGAAACTATTGAGGACATTTCTTCTTGGCTCTACAAGGAGAAAGAACTAGTCACGATACCAGTCAAGCAATATGGCAATGGCTTAAGGATAGTGAAAAACATGGGCTATAAAGGCAAAGGTGGCCTTGGGAAATAGAATCAAGGCACTATGGAGCCCATTGTGGTAACAAATAAGCTAGACAAGAAAGGATTAGGATTTGGTAAGAAGGTACCATGCGCCTTGGACATCGAGTATATCCTCGACGAGGTAGCTAACACTTTTCCCGCCGATTCAATGTCTACAGAGGATATCACCGATGACTCTTCCCTCCACATGACCAATCTATTCACAGAATTCTCCATTTTTACACTATCCTCCATATCCTTAACTTCCACCACCAGCACCCAGAATGTCACGCTTGTCTACCCTGAACTTATCGATTGGGACCAACAAGGGGCCCCCGTTATAGATGTATTTCAGAATGACGAAGCTCTAGCTGAGTTCATGGGACTTCGGGAAGGTATCCCTCTTGGCAATCACAAAGCAGGTTTTGTAATGGAACTAGAGCCCACGGCTTATTTTGGTGAGAATGCCAAATCCTCCAGTCGCAAAAGTGCAAATAAAGAAAGATCTCTAGGTGAAAACCACACGGTGGCACCTCCTGATCCTAAAATAGTAAAAATAAAGGACGTATCAAAAGGTGAAAACCCAACTGTGGCACCTGAGGATGGAGGATTTGACCTTCCCTTACCATCTAAGTATCAAGAGAAATCAGCTCTCCTAGTGGAAGATTCTACAGAGATCAACCTGGGTACAGAACAGAATCCAAAGACAACATTCCTAGCAGCATCCTTATCTAACACAGAGCACAGAAATCTTAACAGCTTCTTCTTGCAATGAACCATCAACTTTGCATGGACCTATGCAGATATGCCAGGGCTAGACCCTAAGCTGGTAGTTCATTATCTCACAGTTGATCCCAAAGTGAAACCAATCAAGCAGAAGTTGAGAAAGATGCACCCACAGATAGCTCTCTTGGTGAAGGTGGAAATACAAAAGCTGTTAGACGCAAAGTTCATACGACCTATTGACTATTCAGATTGGGTCTCAAACATTGTACCTGTGTCTAAACCTAATGGGCGCATCCGCATGTGTAATGATTTCCGAGATCTCAATAAGGCATGTCCTAAAGATGACTTTCCACTACCAAACATTGACATTATAGTGGACTTGACAGCAGGTCACGAGATGCTTTCTCTCATGGACGGATTCTTGGGTTATAATCAAATAAGGATAGCTGAAAAAGACCAACATAAAACAACCTTTACTTGTCCTTGGGGCAATTATTGTTGGTGTGTCATGCCGTTTGGTCTGAAGAATGCAGGAGCAACCTATTAGAGAGCAATGACAGTGATATTTCATGATCTGTTTCATCACATCATGGAAGACTATGTTGATGATATATTGGCTAAATCTTCTCAGGCGGATCACATACAGGTCCTAGGACAGATCTTTGATAGGCTTGAAAAATACCAAGTAAGACTCAATCCAAAGAAGTGTGTATTCGGCGTAACATCAGGGAAGCTATTGGGATACATTGTATCTTGTAGAGGCATCGAAGTAGATCCAGCGAAAGTAAAGGCTATAGTGGAGATGCCTCCACCAAAGAACCTTAAAACACTAAGGAGCCTTCAGGGAAGGTTGCAGTCCATTCGGCGTTTCATCTCGCAGCTAGCAAATAAATGTCAACCCTTTCAACACTTGCTCCGAAAGGATGTTTCATTTCGATGGGACAATAAGTGTTAAGCAGCATTTGATCAACTTAAAGAGTACCTAGCTACACCTCCTGTATTGGTTCCACTAGTTGCGGACAAACCTTTGATATTGTACATCTCCACTACAAACTCAGCCCTAGGGGCCCTGCTAGCACAGAATGATGACACAGGAAAGGAGCATGCAATTTATTACATTAGTAGAACCTTGGTGGGATACGAGCTCAATTATTCACCAATGGAAAGGGCTTGTTTAGCAGTAGTGTTCACCTCCCAAAAGTTGCGACATTACATGTTGAACCAACATACAAATCTGATAGCCAAGATTGATCCCTTGAAATATCTACTAGCAAAAGTAGCTCTCACAGGTAGACTAGCTAAATGGGTTATGATCCTTAGTGATTTCGATATTGAGTACATGGATCATAAGGCAATCAAAGGACAAGCCCTCGTGGATCAACTAGTAGATGCACCTATGAAAGATACACATCCTATGGTAGCAGACTTTCCTAACGAGAATCTCTTCACTCTTGCTACCTCCATAATGTGGAAGTTATACTTTGATGGTTCCTACACACAGCATGGATCAGAAGCTGGCATCTTATTTGTTACACCTCAGAATGACTACATTCTAAAGTCATATCGGCTAGCATTCCCTTGCACCAACAACATAGCCGAGTATGAAGCACTCCTTATAGGTCTCAATACAGCAGTTCAATGGGACATCACAGAATTACAAGTATATGGAGACTCACAGTTAGTCATTCGCCAAGTCACGGATGAATACCAAACAAAGGATGAAAAGTTGGTCCCCTACAAGCAACTAGTGGATGCTTACAAACCACACTTTTCTAGCATCACATTTGAGCAAATTCCAAGAGAGCATAACAAAGCTGCAGATTCTATGGCTTCTGTAGGGTCACTGATTGACATGCCTGCAAATACACAGAAGTGTGAATTCTTGATCAAGCAATTGTTGATACCAGCCGTCGATGTTCTAGTTACTGAAATCATCTGCGAACTTGTTGGTCCCAATTCCCCATGGTATGAAGATATCTATGAATACCTCAAGAACAATACCTTTCCCCCTGACCTATCATCCACCCAACGCAAAACCTTTATTCTTCGATCCTCTCGTTACATCATTCTGGGTGATACACTATATCGCCGGAGTCTCGATGGTATCCTCTTACGATGTCTTAACGCGGAAGAAGTCGAAGCCACCTTACGAGACATACACGAAGGTGTCTATGGCGCGCATTCTACCGGTCCTAATCTTGCTAAGAAGATACTCAGAACAGGTTATTACTGGCCTACAATAGAGCAAGGTGTTGTACAGTTTGCTAAGAAGTGTCTACAATGTCAGCAGCATGGAGATTTGATTCACACACCAGCTCATGAATTACAACCTGTGACAACTCCATGGCCTTTTTCTCAATGGGGTCTCGACCTCATAGGACAAATCCACCCTTCCTCCTCCAATGGCCACAAGTTTATCATTACCGCCACTGAGTATTTCACGAAGTGGGTGGAAGCCATTCCTATGACCTATATCACCGGTAAGCAAATAGCCAAGTTTATTCTAAACTACCTCATATGCCGGTATGGTATTCCCCAAGCCATTGTCACTGATAATGGGAGACCATTCAAGAACCAAGATGTCCGTGCCTTATGCATACAATACAATATCTAGCATTGCTTTTCAACTCCCTGCTATCCGCAGAGTAACGGCCAAGCTGAGGCTTCCAATAAAACCATTCTCAAGGTCCTCAAGAAAACGGTCAATGAAGCTGGTCATGATTGGCACTTGCAACTCAATCCCACCCTATGGGCCTACCGCACTAGTATCAGAACATCAACTGGTGCCACACCATATGCCTTGGTCTTTGGCTCTGAAGCCATCCTACCTATAGAGGTTGAGATCCCATCCCTCAGAGTATCCATGCAGGACCTGATCAACGGAGATGAGTATCACACTTCCAGATTAGCTGAGCTTGAACTACTAGATGAGAAGTGCCTTGCCACACTTAATCATCTCCATGTCTATCAAAACTGCCTCCGGCGTAATTACAACAAAAAGATCAAAGAAAGACAGTTTCAGGTTGGTGATCTTGTACTTAAGGAGAATCAGAGAAATCAAGCAGATCGAGAGAAGAAGGGTAAGTTTGAGCCTAACTGGTTAGGTCCCTTCATTGTGACAGCAGCATATGGATCAGGAGCTTATACTTTAGCTACACCTGACGGCATTCCTCTAGATGAGCCACTTAACAATGTCCATCTCAAGAAGTTTTATGCCTGATCCTCAGAGTATTCCAAAAAAAAAAAAAAATCCATCCTCTGGTGAAAACTTGGCAAACAGGCGCCTTGGATAAGTACCATAGTGAAAACCTGGCAAACAGGCGCTATGCGTAGAGTCAGCATCCATTGTCTATTGAGTCCTGTCCACTCCTTGTCCTGTTCACAACACGCCTCATCCATCCACCCATAATAAAACCATTGACTTTGTTTGCATTTCCATCTCCCTATCCAGTATAGCTTGGAAATTTGTTAATATCCCTCGTCGTCTCCCCATGTCTTGATCTGTGTCTATAGTTAACACTGTCTTGTCCTAGGTCAAGTCTTTCTGTGTCTTCTTCGACAGTCACCCCTACAGTTTCCTCTACCAAAATGGGGGCAACTCTTTCCTTAACTTAGGTCTAGGATTGGTTCCTTGTTCGTGGTTCGCAGCACGTACTTCGATCTTTTCTCATTTCCACAGGTAACACCCTTTAACGGACACAGAGTTCCTACGATAAGGCTGTTATCTTCTCAACACTTTTCTACATCATCACATCTACCAAAACTACATACTATCATCTTTTCAGTCTTAAAGTACCTTGATCCCATGGATATGGGTATGTAGGCAGTCTGGAATACGAAGGAGGTATCCAGTACTCAGGTACATAAGATCACCTCTTCTCCACCCTTTTCCCATATCATCACACTAACTAGAACTACATATTATCTCTTCTCAATCTTAAGGTACCTTGATCCCATGGATATGGGTATGTAGGCAGTCTGGAATACGAAGGACATTTCCAGTACTCAGGTACATAAGATCTCCCCCTTTCACCTTGACCCATTTCATCACTCTATCCAGAACTACATAGTTATCACGTTCATCTTCCATCGTAAGTGTGCCTTGATCCCGTGGATACAGGGTATGTAGGCAGTCTGGCATACGAAGGATGTATCCAGTACTCAGGCACACACAATCCATCATTCTCCACCCATCCCAATCCATTAGCATTTCATCCTTCTAGTCTTCTGTTGTCAAAATCCATTCGCCTCGACTTGACTAACTCAAGCAGCCAGCTAGTGCATCCTTTCAAAGCAAAAGTCCTTAACAAACTTGAAGCAAAGCAGCTTTCTTCCAGAGTCATCTACTGTCCTACATACCGATAGCCAACATCAGCTAAGTACTGCTTAACCAAGCCCTAGATCCACAAGCTTGTCTTCTGTGAAGTGTTCCATTATCGAGACCAACACACGCGTCTCCTGCGACATGTGGCATTTCTTGCAGCGAGATATTATCTTTTTAGGTAGATAGCACCCTTTAACGGATGCAGAGTTCCTACGATAAGGCTGTTGTCCTTCTTATCCAATCTATCCTGAGCAACCTCTTTGGCAAGAGAATATGTTGGCTGTATGTTTACTTTGTAAGTCAGTCAATTTGTGTTATGGTTTATCTTTTGTTCCCTATTCCAATACCTATTCAAAGCTACCTTGATTTATCTATAATCTTGGTATGTTGCGATGCAGTACGGATTGGGGGCATAGTCATTGCTTTCTGTGTGCTGTGTTTGAGGAATGATCTCTAGTATCTTTCTTAGCATTATATTTATCTTGTTTGTGTTACGCCCTAGCATCTTACATATTAATGATTCTTCTTGCATTCGCATGTATGGAAGTTTATTTTATGTTCAAGACTATGGCTTATTCACATGTTCCAACAAGGTTATATTATGTCTAACGGATCTAAGTTCAAACCGTTTGCACCTTGGTGGCGAACTATCCACGTGCTATATCAAAATAAGGATTGCTCTTTATATACAAATGCGAAGCCATTGCAACAAGTTCACCTTTCATCCATTTCCACAAACCCTTATATCACTTTCATTGCAGTAATCAATCAACAGTCTCTGTCTCCATCTCCTCCTGTTCTTCTCTCTGGTGCATATCTGCAAAACCCACATGTCAGATATCACTAGTCATCACATCTATATCATCATATATCTCTATCATCATACATCTATAAGCATCATATAAGCCACATATGTCATCACATGAATCCATAATCATACATACATATCATCACATCCATGACATCAAAGAATGCATACACCCAAGCATGAACGGCTGTGAGTTGAACAGATCATCATATATATATATCATGTAAGGGCCATCATAATACAAAGTGTCTGTGTCTACATCAATAATATAAAAATGTGTATACATCCAAATATATACCAATATAGTACATCAAGGCTATCAAGAGCCCTCAAAATATACATCAGAATGCACACAGGCATCTGTCCAAAATGATACAATATGATACAATACAAATGAAGGTGCCCTAGTGGGTAGAGCTACCCTCCTGCTGTGGCCCCTGTCCTCCCCCTGTGCTCGGTGGAGGTCCCCCTGATGGTCCTCCTCCTCCCCCTGGTGGCAAAAGTGGCCCTCTAACTGAGGACGCTGACTGCCCTGTCCTCCGGGATCCTGATGCCCCTGACCTGCTCCTGTCTCTATAGCTCGGTGCCTGCTGAGCTGCGAGCACCGCTCCCATGTACAAGCCCCTATAGTACTCTGCCTCCCTGCCAGCGGATACTAGCTCACCCTGCACTCGGAAGAGCTCGCTATATAAGGTCCTCTGGTCTGCACCCAGTGCGCGGCGTGCCTCCTCTCTCTCCCACCTCACTCTAAATAGTGTGGCCTCTGCTGTCAGCTGCAGCTGTACCTCTGCGTCTCGCTCTCTCCTAGCTTGTGCTAGCTCATCTGCGTCTATTGCTGGTGCAGCTGGCAGCTGCACCTGTACCTGTGCCTGTGCCTGTATCTGGGCCTGCAGCTGTCTGTATGCCTGTAGCTACGCCTGTACCTGTGCCAGGGCTATCTGTGCTATTGAGGCTGCCTATGTCTGTGCCTGGGCTGTGGCCTCTGCCTGGCTTGCATCTACCCACGCTGTATCCCTGTCTCTCCTAAGTCGTGCCATCCGGAGCTCTAAGCGAGTCCTCCAGGCTATCTCCTCTTGCAGCAGTCACTCTGCTCTCTGTAAGTCGGTCTCTACGACCGGGCCCACTGCCTCTGCCATCTCTACATCTGCCTACTGGCTGCTACCCTCTCCACCTGCCTGCTAGCCCGCTGCCCTGGCCTGCCGCCTCATCCTCGCCTCCCCTCTAAGGACCAATACCTCTCCCACTGCCCCTACTACACCTGGTGTAGTCAGTCTCATCGGCCTGTGTGTCTGCCAGTACTGATCATACTCTGGCAGTGTCCCTGGGTCTGCTAGCCCAGAGTCCCAATCCCATCTCACGGGAATAAGTCCCCGTACCTCTGTCAATGCTGTCGCCAATGGGATCTCGGCATCCCAGTCTCCAACCTCCCTCCGTGTCCTGGCATGAGTGGCCTCCCCCACTGGTAACCCCTATGGCAATCCAAACTACCTGAGAACTCGCTCGGGTAGGTACCTCTCTATCATATCTATCTGTCTACTGTATAGATAGCGAGCCTGTCTACAGTACATGAGCTGCTCATGCTCGTCAGCCCACTCCTCGCATAGTAACCAGGGCCTCCATATAAATAGGTCCATCTCGTCTATCTGTCGCCTCCAATAGCTAACAGACCCCATCCTCCGATGTGTCATCACCCTGTCATATAAAAATGCATATGGCTCACCTCTGTCTCGGTGGCGCTGTGCCATGGGTCGGATGACTAGAATGTGCTCCCACGCCCATACCTGTAACAAAGTCACACCTGCTGAGAGGCTCCTGCCTCTCCTGTACACACAATGGTGCATATCATGGTATAGCTGTCCTAGCACGCAGGGTCCCCACGCATACTGTCTACCATGGGTGAACATCCCTGATAGAACGGTCCCCTAGCCAACTGATAATCCTCTAGATCTCCTGTCCGGGCACAGGAAGCCGCCAATCAATGATGCAACGATCCATCTGATCCTATCACAGAGTCTCGGGATGTCTGCCCATCGGATCTCCCTGTCCTCTATCCACAGGTCGTCTGTACAGAAGACCTCCTCCAAGCCTGCCTCGCCCCATGCTGGGTCAAAGTCCATGATCTCTCCATCTATCCGGATCCTCAGGATGCGGTATACATCCTCCAGTGTCACTGTAGCCTCCCCCGTCAGAAAGTGGAATGACGAGGTCTCGCTGTGATACCTCTCCACGACTGCTGTCACTAGGGCAAGATTCGCCCTAATGTGTGTCAAGTGGGCCACATGCCATAGTCCCGCATGCTCCAAGAATGCATCCTCCTCCCATGTCAGTTGTACAACCTTGTGTGCGATCGCGTGATGTCGCTCTCGCGACATCAGTGGTGGCAAAATCCTCTGCATCCATAAGCAGCACGCTTGTCAATTTTTTTCCTAAATCCCTCAAATCCTACCTACCCATAGGCTATGCTATGCAACCCCCAACCATCCCTTTTCCCTCTTGTCAGCTAGGCTAGGTGTCCCTCTTCTAAGTCCCCCATTCTATTGCACCCTAACTTTCTATTCTGTCTAGCCAAAAGCGCTTTGTTCTATGCAAGCGCGCTATGTCTCCCTACCAACCGCGCCACACTGTTGGCGCACCCGCGCTGTGTTTTGTCTACCAAACGTGACTTGTTTCCCACAAGCACTTTAATCCCATACCAACCGCGCCTTTCTGCACTACCAGAAGCGACGCATTTTTTTACCTCCCTACCAATCGCGCTATCCTACCCGGCCAAGCGCACTATACCCCTCTACCAAAAGCGCTGCGGCATTTTGCAAACGCGCTGCGACGCTATCAAAACTACCAAACACGACTTGATTTTACCAAGTGCGTTGCGTGCGACTACCACCCGCACTGCGGCGCGCCAAAAGCGCTGCAACCCTACACCATACATGCTGCGGCTTCCTAAAGCGCCTTTGGCTGACTTGGCTAACTCTACCTAAACCTAGCCCTAAACGACCCTAAACGACAAATGCAAAGGGGGTTTTCGATCACTTACCGCTGCTGGAGCTCCTGCTGGCTGCCGGTAGGTCCGCACCAGCTCCGCCCGATGACTGTGCACTAGAATTGACATCTCTCCTCACTGGCTGCTCCACTCTCTCCACCTAGGGTTGAATTCTCTCCTCTCTAAATTTAGAATCTCCCAGGGTGCAAATGAGGATTGTGGTCCCCATGGGACCTATTTATAGTGTTCCCCCCCTTAGTTTTTCTTTCCCACCCCTTCTTCTACTTTTTCTTCTTCCTGGTCGCGTCCTCTTCTGGTCGAGCATCAACCCCTTTCCTCTGTCGCTTCCTTGTCTTCCCGCTCGAGGGGGCATACATTGGGGCAGCTACCTACACTGGGGCATACAAAAAAAAAAACAAAAAAATTGTATCATGTATTCAACTATCGATTTCTTTGACGCAATGCTACATGCTGCATTGCATCAAAGAGGGGCAAAACGTAGACACCCTAAAATGACCAAGTCATCGCACTACTTGCATTTCATCATTTCTTCCTAATCACCGGCATTTCAATGTTAATTAAATAATCTAATTATTTAATTAATTTCATCAAATTCTTCTAAATCTCCTAATTTTCAACATTAATTAAATAAATCCTCTTTATTTAATTAATTAAATTAAATTCCTCTATTATTCTTCCACAATTAAATAATTTTTAATTATTTAATTGGATCATTATCCTCTCTCCAAAAAATCAAATCCACATTAATTAAATTAATTATTTAATTAATTCAACAAATTTCCTCTTATCTAAAATTAAATAATTCTTAAATTATTTAATTAAATCAAAATTTATTCTTCAAAAATCATGCACAACAATTAAATAAATTTATTTATTTAATTTGCTTTAAAATCTTCTAAATTAAATAATTCTAATTATTTAATTATTTCTTCCAAAACATCTTCTCTAAATTTAAATAAATCAATGATTTATTTAAATTGCTTTTTCTTCTAATTTGAGTTATCTCTAAAAAAACTCAAGCTTTCTTGCTCATCAATTAAATATTTCTATATTTAATAAAGCAAAATATCTTCTTTTCTCATGCAAATCCCTTCTTATTTTAAATCACTTAACTGATTGCTTTATTCTTTTAATTGATTTATCTCTTCAGTTAACTTATTCTTCTATTCTTGATAACTCCTCTCATGCAAAAGAAAGCAAGACACATGTCTTCTTCTCATTCGTTGCACATTCCTCAACTTATTTCCTCCGTTGATTCTTCTGAATTATCTGGACCGTTGATCAATCTTCCTTGAAATCTATATAAACCCCCCTCATCTCCTTCATTAGCTCTCTCTTCGATCGTATTCTCAGGCATACTTAACAGGGCTTCGAGCATACAAAAAGCGTCGATTGAGCACTATCACAATCTTTTGACATTGATCTCTTGAGCACACTACTTGCTTGTTGCAGCTATGGCTTTGCAACTTCATTGAGCAATCCACATTCAATCCAAAGGAAATAATACAGATTTCGGTAAAAGTCTTTATTTCATTGATTATTTGTCATGGTTTTTATTTAAATTCATTTTCTTTATGTTATTGGGTTCTTTGATTTTATTTAGTTTAGATTTAATCAATTTTTCCTCATACACAGTGAATATCACCGAGGAAGGGGGCATACAACTAACAACTGTATCCGCCTCAAAAATGTCATTCAAGATATACTGGATCAGAATCAGGGAGGGACACAACAGCATACCTCCAATGAAACTCATGTGGCCTACAGGGATCCACTTCTAAATCATAACAGGCCATATAACAACAATGTCCACAACAACAACGGCAACAACAGCAACGACAACAACAATAATCGCAATCGGCTAAATCAAAACAGCGGGACGAGTAATGCTAACTATGCAAATGTTCCATTTGACTACACCATAAACTACATTTCTGAACATATTCCACAGGTCAATGTCATCACACCCAACCAACAACCAGGACCTAACCGAACTGGTTGTAGTATAATTACCTGCAGTGGTAAAGTCACGCTCAATACCATTCCTCCAAGGTCTTCACCATCTTCATCCAACTCCCGTCAGTACAATGTCCTCAACTAGTTACAAAAAACTCCGGCTCACATTTCCATACTGGAGCTATTGCGTCTATCTCCTTCTCATAAGGAGATTCTTGAGACAGCCTTAGTGGAAACCATTGTCCCCACTAACTTGGCCCAAGAGAAGTTCCAGACCATGGTAGGCAATTTGACCTCCTCTAATTCCATATCATTTACTGAGCAAGATGATCTCTCTGTCTCCCAACCTCATAACACCCCTCTGCACATTGTCGCTTTCATACACAAGCACCTCATCAAGAGGGTTCTCATTGATGGGGGTGCCGGTTTAAATATCTGCACATTGAAGCTAGTCCTTGCACTGGGGTTCTCCGAACAAGCAGTTGATCCAAGGAGAAAAATTACCATTAAGGTGTATGACGAGGAAGAAAGAACCACAAAAGGAACGGTTGTCCTACCCATTCAAGTGGGACTGGTAATTAAAGATGTGGTGTGCCAAGTCCTTGATCGGGAGCTTGCTTATAATATCCTACTAGGGAGACCGTGGATCCACGCCATGAAGGCTGTCCCCTCCACCTATCATCAATGCATTAATTTCTCGCACAATGGCAAGCAGGTCACCATCCAAGGCAACCCCGACCCCTACCAGCACTGCAATTCTTTCCGTGCAAAACCTGAATGTGTCATACCCAACAACAGAGCCTACATTTCCCCTACCCCGCAACAGGACCATACCACTGAAGCTTCCTCCTCAAGACCCAAACCGCTGAAACTTACCATAAAAGAAAATGGCATGGGGGAATACTCCATTGAGCACAGCCTCAACCTTGCCAAGATGCCTTTGTCTCCTCACTCTTTTGGCCAACCCAAACATCCACCCAAACATTTTCCAAAGCCATCTGCTCCTCCTGTAGCTCCCACAAATCCCTTTGTAAAATGGGGGACCTTATCTGATGAGACAGAGGAGCGAGATCTCCTGCAGTGGCTTTATGCTGAAGAAGAAAACGCACCCCAAGAACCACCTAAACTCCCTACAGAACTCTATGGGCGGGGTGAGACTATTTTGCACAGGATGGGGTACAAAGGACAAGGCCCCATAGGCCTCAGAAAGGAAGGAATCATTGAACCTATACAACCTTCTTCATCCTCTTCGACTAGAAACACAACTGGCCTAGGGTACAAAGGCAAAGGTGAAGCCAAGGAAAATGCCTGCCTTGTGGAGACAATCCAAACACGCCAAGTGGATAGTGACACAGATTCAGATGATTCAAATGAGTATGAGTGGGACGAGCTAACAGAGCACTCCTACGACAATAAAGAGGTTGACACCATCCAAACTCTTAGCCCCTATCATGAGAGACAAACGCAACAGGACAGACCACTAGAGTCTAATTTGCCCACCCCTGAGATTATGGCTTTCGAGGAAAGTTTAGATTCCATTGCGATAAACAACTTGGAAGAAAGTACCACCCAGAGCACTACCCCCGCCAATGCCCATAGCATTTCCATTCACACCATCAATGAATCAGGTCTCTCATCTGACTCCCTTCCCCTCTTACACCCTAAACTTATTGACTGGGATCTTCAAGGAACCCCCCAATTAGATATGTTCCAGAACGATGATGCTTACATTGATTATATGGAACTTAGGGACCACTTACCAAAAGGAGATCATAAAGCTGGTTTTGCTATAGAATTGAATACCATGGCTTACTTTGGGGAGGGTGCCAAGCCTTCCAGTCGCAAAAACATAATGATCAAAAATGGATCTGACAGTGAAAACCACCTTGCGGCAGTGTCAGATCATAAAATAGTAAAAAGAAAGGACGCATCTAAAGGTGAAAACCCAACTGTGGCACCCGATGATGGAATGCTTGACACCCTCCCTAGTGATATGTATCAGGAAAGGTCACAGATTGTGGTGGAGCCGACCGAGCCCGTGAACATTGGAACTGAAGAGCAGCCCAAGATTATCCACTTTGCCAAATCTCTCACAGCACCAGAGAAAACCAGGTTTGTACCATTCTTTAAGAAGAAGAGAGGCAGCTTTGCTTGGTCATATGCCGACATGCCAGGTTTAGACCCAAACCTGATTCTACATCATTTGCCATTGGATCCAAGGGTGAAACCAGTAAAGCAGAAGCTGAGAAAGATGCATCCTCATATAGCCCTTTTGGTCAAGGAAGAACTCAAGAAATTGCTAGATGTGGGGTTCATTAGAGCCATAGATTACCCAAAATGGATATCTAATATTGTGCCAGTGTCTAAACCAGATGGCTGGGTTCGACTATGCAATGATTTTTGAGACTTAAACAAAGCATGCTGCAAGGATGACTTTCCACTGCTAAACATCGATATCATAGTCGACCTTACTGCAGGACATACAATGCTATCACTCATGGACGGGGTCTCAGGGTACAACCAAATCAAAATAGCACCAGAGGATCAACACAAAATAGCTTTCACTTGCCCATGGGGTACCTTTTGCTGGAATGTCATGCCTTTTGGGCTGAAAAACACAGGTGCTACATATCAGTGGGCCATGACAACTATATTCCATGACATGATGCATGTAACTATGGAAGACTATGTTGACGATATCTTGGCAAAATCTCTCACAAGGGACTCACACCTGGACATATTAGAAAAAGTCTTTCAGAGATTGGACCAATTCCAAGTCAAACTGAACCCGAAGAAATGTGTGTTTGGGGTAACATCAGGCAAGCTGCTAGGCTTCATCATGTCGGCAAACAGAATAGAGGTAGACCCGGCCAAGGTCAAAGCTATAATGAACATGCCACTACCCAAGACTCTAACATAGTTGAGATCCTTATAGGGCAAGCTACAGGCCATCCGCAGGTTCATCTCACAGCTGGCAGACAAGTGCCAACCTTTCAGCCATCTCCTACATAAGAACATTCCATTTAAATGGGATGAGCAGTGCGAAGAGGCATTCAACAAGCTAAAGGAGTATCTTATGAATCCTCCCATACTCATGCCTCCGATCCAAGGAAAACCTTTAATTCTCTACATCTCTGCTACACCCACTGCTCTTGGAGCTCTTCTAGCGTAGCAAGATTACGAGAACAAGGAGAGAGCTATATACTACATCAGTTGAACCCTAGTGGGCTACGAGTTGCAATACTCACAGGTCGAACGATCATGCCTTGCGGTGGTTTTTGCTTCACAAAAACTCCGACATTACATGTTGGCACATCCTGTCAAACTCATTGCCAAGATTGACCCACTGAAATATCTTCTCAGCAAAGCAGCTCTCATAGGTCGACTAGCAAAGTGGGTTATGCTTCTTAGTGAATATGATATAGAATATGTGGACAGAATAGCCATTAAAGGACAAATCATCACTAACCAACTTGCCGAAGCACCATTACAAGACACTTCACCGATGCAGTTTGAGTTTCCCGATGAGTCTCTATTCACTCTGTCAACATCTCCTTGGAAACTCTACTTTGACGGATCTTACACCAACCATGGATCGGGGGCAGGCATCCTATTTATCACTCCCCAAGGCGACATAATTCCGAAGTCCTACAGTTGTTATTTCCATGCACTAATAACATAGCGGAATATGAAGCCCTGGTGATTGGTCTTAAAATGGCAACTGAGTGGAAAATCAAGCACTATGTGTCTACGGTGATTCTCAGCTCATCATAAATCAGGTCAACGATGAGTATCAAACCAAAGATGAGAAGCTCATCCCATACAAACAGATGGTCGACGACCTCAAAGAACACTTTGGGACCATCTCCTTCGAGCAAATACCCAGGATAGAGAACAAAGCAGCAGATGCAATAGCTACCATAGCCTCTCTTCTAGAAATTCCTGAATATGAGTCACGGTATGAGTTCTTAGTGGAAACCATCCGGCAACCGGCTTATGATCTTCTTGAAACCCATTCCATTTGCCTCCTAGTCAGATTTGATTCACCTTGGTACGGTAAGACTTACACTTATCTCAAGGACAATATTCTCCCACTGGAGACCTCTTCCAACCAAAAATGAACTTTCATCCGACAAACCTCCCGTTACACCATCATAGCTAATACCCTTTACCGACGTGGTCTGGATGGTACTTTACTCCATTGTTTGGAACAAGAAGAATCCATAACTGCCTTGCGAGACGTACATGAAGGGATATGCGGAACACACTCTAGCGGCCCTTCCTTAGCCAAGAAACTCATGCGTTTGGGTTATTACTGGCCAAATATGGAAATGGATTCATATCAGTTCATCAAAAAGTGCAAACAGTGCCAAATACATAGGAATCTGATCCATGCACCTGCTCAAGAATTGAAGCCTTTAACGACACCCTGGCCCTTTTGTCAGTGGGGACTTGACCTTGTGGGAAAAATTCATCCACCCTCTTCCAACGGCCACAAATTCATCATTACCGCCACTGAGTATTTCACAAAGTGGATTGAAGCCGTTCCCCTAACCACCGTCACAGGAAAACAAATTTCCTCTTTCATTTTGAATTACATTATCTGCAGATATGGCATTCCTTCATCCATCATAATGGATAATGGAAGACCATTCAAAAATTAGGATGTCCAAGAACTCTGTGAGCGTTTCAAAATCCAACATCACTTCTCCACTCCATACTACCCCCAAGGTAATGGCCAAGCTGAGGCATTAAACAAAACCATTCTGAAAATCCTAAAGAAGACTGTCAATGATGTTGGTCGCGACTGGCATGTCCAACTCAATTCCACTCTGTGGGCCTATAGAACCAGTATACACACTCCCATAGGTGTTACACCCTACGCCCTTGTCTATGGTTCAGAAGCCATCCTCCCCATTGAGGTTGAACTACCATCCCTCAGGGTGTCGTTGAAAGGTCTTATATCAGACGAAGAATACAGAGTCTCCAGGTTACAAGAGCTAGAGCTGTTAGAAGAAAGGCGCCAGAAAGCCTTCGATCATCTTAAAGCATATCAACAGATGATGTCAAGGAGCTACAACCACAAGGTTCACTCACAATGTTTCAAGGTTGGGGACCTCATCCTCAGAGAAAACCCTCGCAATCAACACAATAGAGAAAAGAAAGGTAAGTTTGAGCCTAACTGGCTTGGACCCTATGTGATTGTAGCTGCTTACGGATCGGGGGCATATCAGTTGGCCACTTCAGAGGGTGAGTTGTTTGATGACCCAATCAACAGCATGCACCTTCGCCGGTTCTATACCTAGGAGAATCCCAATGCAAGGGGGCACAATAAAGTCAAAAAAATCAAAAAATTAAAAAAAAAAATAGTTGACAAGAGAAAATACAAAAAAATCAGAAAAAAAAATAGAAAGCATACAAAAAAATTGTCCTTTGGTGAAAACCTGGCAAACAGGTGCCGTGGATAGGTATCATGATGAAAACCTGGCAAACAGGCGTCATGTTTACTTTCTAGCTTCTCGTGCAGATAAAAGCAAGTGATGAAAACCTGGTAAACAGGCATTACTTGTGATAAACCGCCTTCTCCATCTTTGGGAATCCAATCACCTTGAGTCCATTCTTTCTCCATTTGCCCCATTTGACCCATATCTATCCCACAAATAAACACTTGACAGTTACCTATCATGGCTTGATACTCTCCTTGTGGCCTTGTCAACCAAGGTTTTGTCCCATACCGTCTCCTTAATGTGAGCCTAACATAGTGTCTCTTGTTGGTGTCCATGGTCCAAGTCTGTGAACTATGTTGCCTCTGCGCCGTCATGTAGGCAAGGCCATTATTCTAATGCGCCCCCGAGGCTTCCATTTCTCCCGCGGTCCCATTTGTCCCCTTTCTTGTCTTCATTCTTGTTGTTTTTCTTCTAGTTCATCCATGGTCCATTAGGGTTTACCCTGAACTACGTTGCCTCTGCGTCATCACATAGGCAAGGCCATTTAGTAATGAGCCCTTGAGGCACTAGATCAGTCCCTTAGGGTCCGTCTCCCCAATAAGGATTGTGTAATCTTCTCACTAAGCAAGCAAATGCAAGTAGAACCCACGCCTCAAGCATAAATCTTGACTGTGAGCATCTTAACCTATCCAATGCAAAGCAAATACCCAAGGTCTTCTAAATGATTTTATGCAAATTAAGGCAAGAACTAAACACATATCAACGCAAATATGCTTTGTAGATCAGAAACATGGTTAACAATTCGAGTTTGAATTTTTGCTATCATACCTTCCTATGCTACTCGAGGATGCCGAAAGCTAGAGATGCTATGATGGGGGCATGATTATTTTCTTTGTTTGCTATTTGTGGATTAAACTTTAGTAATGTGAAGCCTTGTCTAAGGACATGATCGGCAAAAGATCATCGAGGACATCAAAGGTATAACATGAATGGGGGCAATCCTTGTTTATTGAAATGCAAGAAGTACTCAGGTCATCTAGATTCAATTTTGACTAGATGCTTGTATTAACTTGTTAAATCACAATCCATGTAAGCGGTACTCAGGTCATCTCAGTTCAATTATACCTCGATGCTTGTATTCACTTACAACATTTCATAAAAGTACCACAAAAAAAAAATGCCCAATGATGAAATAAGGCACTCCAATAGCAAAACATCCATCCTATATCCATTTATACATCCATACCATACCCCATGCAATAAAGATCCGACAATGCAGAGTATCAATACAAATAAAAGCTTGTGAGTCCTTCTATCGAGTCTTTCTTCTATCAATCAGATTTCTATCTATCATCATATCTTTCATCCTTGTCCAGTCAGTCTGAGCAATGATCCAAATGCAAGGTCCATCCTTACTCCATACCAATCAAGTTAAGTCAATCTTGCACAAATGATCCAATCACAATCAGTGGTCTTGATCTTTGTCTGGTCGTAAACCAACTCAATCAGTTAATCAATCAATTGTCTTATACAGGATGTTGCATTGTTGAAATCAGACCAATACACGCGTCTTACACGACATGCTTCATTTCCTGAAACCAAACACTATCCTTCATGTTGCTCTAGGGATCCATCATTCCCCACCATGACAACACGCCTGTCGTGTTGGTCTAGGGATATATCGTTCCCCGCCATGACAACACTGTCGTATATCATTATCAGTATATCATTGGTTTACCGCTTGACAGGGACAATACCTTGTTTGTTCTTATGTCATTTGTGCATACTTGCTTGCTTGCTTGTGTGTGTCATCATTCCATCTTGCATCGCATATCATTCAACTCTTTTCTTCATCCCTTTTCCTCCAACCTATCCTAACCCCTTCATCTTCGTGAGATTGTCCGTCTCCAAATCCTTCTGCCTTCTTCTCGTCCAATCTCCCGAGGGGGCATCCTATCATCATTAAACTTGTACCAGGGGCAAACTGGGGCATATATCACTGTCAGACTATTTATTCTTTGAAGCAACGCTGTAAACTGCATTGCATCAAAGAGGGGCAAAATGTATACGCCTAAAAATGACACAAACCATCCTAAATAAATATTCTAAATATTTATTCCATTCTTCTACCAATTAAATAAATATTCTAAATTTATTTAATCGATTCACTGTTCCATAATTAAATAAATTCAATTCATTTAATTAAAATTCTTCTAGATGTCCTACCCAATTAAATAATTATAAATTATTTAATTAATCCAAATTCCTCTATCCTAAGTTCTAAATTCCAAAAATCCACCTCACCTTTCCACCTCATCAGGTTGCACATGTAATTAAATATATTTAATATTTAATTACCTATTTTTCTCTCACCTACATAGCCTATTTCTTTTCAAAATCAGAAGTTAGTTAACTAATCAATCAAATATGTTAACTAATTAGTCATTTGAGTTCACTGGTCAATCTATTCTGTTGACTCCTCAATCAACCTAGTTCACTAGTCAATCAATTCAGTCAATCCCATAATCCACTCTTCTAACTGATCAATCAAGTCTATTAACTGTTCAGTCAATGGAGTTAACTCTCCAATCAATTTTGTCACATCCCCTCTTTCATGATGGAGCTGGGACACTTGTCACATTTCTACTGGTTGCACATGCCTCAACCATCCTCAGCCATTGATCTTCATATCTTCTCTCAACCGTTGATTCTCATTCTTCTGAGTCTATAAATGAAGCTTCATCCCTCCATTCTAATCATCCAGGCTTTTGACATCGTTACTCTGCAGAAATATCACCAATGTGCCTTTGGCACCCTTTTGTCATCCACAAGCTTGAGATCACATACTTGCATTGGAGCTCACCTTCATTGCATATCACCATAGCCATTTACCATCGACTTCCTCGAACATAGCTTAAAAGAGTGCACTCTCTGAGGGCTCCCCTCATCTGCAATAAGGACGATCGTAATAGGCAAACAACAAAAGTTTCGAAACGGGAGAGGTTTGCGTTGTATTGTCCATTGCTTTGTTTATTGAATCTTTCTTATTTTCACTATTCTGTTGATGTTTGGGTCTTATTTAATTCATTTGATTGATCACCATTTTATCCTTACAGGTTCTAATTACATTCTTGTTTTTAGGTCTGGGAATAAGATCCCATGTGTGATTCTTCTCAATTTGCATTAGCTCTTCCTCCATTGCTTTAGTCCAATTTTCATCACTGCAAGCTTCATTCATTGTCTTAAGTTTAACTTTTGAAATCATACAATACTCTTCTAAGTCTTGAGCAATCCCCCTTCTTGTTTGTACCCCTTTGCTTTTATCACCTATGATCTGATCCTCAGAATGATTCAATCTTACATACCTGGGAACTTTGGGATTTTCTTGCACTTCTGATTCTTGAACAGGCTCATTCAAACTCATCTCTTCTACCTGATTTACTGGATCAGTCTGAATCTGAATTTCAGAAGGAGCTTGGACTCCTTGAATCAGAACATCATTCTGATCATCTTCATCATATTCATAAAACCTTGAGGGTTTTTCAATACCTTCATCAACCTTCAAATTTGTACTTTCTATAATCTTTCTCAATCTTTTGTTGTAACACCGGTATGCTTTTCTTTGAGTAGAATAACCCAAGAATATTCCTTCATCACTTCTAGCATCAAATTTGCCTAGATCTTCATCTCTTTTAATGTAACATTTGCTACCAAAGACTCTAAAATACTTCACAGTAGGAGTGTTGCCAAACCAGAGTTCATAAGGAGTCTTATTGGTATTGCTTCTGATTTGAACTTAATTAAGAGTGTAGACTACAGTTCTTATAGCTTCTCCTAGTAGATCTGAGGAATATTTGCTTCCAACATCATGGTTCTAGATGCTTCTTGGATGGTCCGATTCTTTCTTTCCACTACTCCATTCTACTATGGAGTCCTAGGAGCAGACAATTGTCTTCTTATTCCATGCTTCTCACAAAATTCTATAAACTCACCGGATGTGAATTCTCAACCTCTATTAGACCTCAGGCATTTTATGCTCAATCTGGTTTCATTCTTCACCATAGCCTTGAATATCTTGAATTTCTCAAGAGCCTCTGATTTCTCCTTTAGAAAAGTTACCCACATCATCCAAGAAAAGTCATCAATCAACAACATAAAGTATCTATCACCTTGAACACTTCTGATTCTTGTCGGACCGCATAAATCAGTATGAACTAAGTCTAATAATCCGGTAGAAGATTGTTCCTTACTTTTGAATGAGATTATACTCTGTTTACCCAACTGACACTCTTTGCACAAACTATTTGTAGGTTTCACCAATTTTGGAAGATCTCTTATAGCCTAAGTGTTGCTTATCTTGATGATATTATCAAAATTCACATGACACATTCTCCTATGCCATAACCAACTCTGATCAATTTGAACAAATAGACAACTTTTACCAGTACCAACCAAATGGAAGATATTACCTTTTGTTTGAGTACCAGATGCAATCTCTATTCTAGAATTTTAAAAGATCTTGCATTTTCTATTTTTGAACTGAAGATCATAGCCTTTATCCACCAACTGTCCAACACTGAGAAGATTGTGCTTCAATCCTTCAACATATAGTACATTACCGGTTTTGTTCTTTCCATCAAAAGAAATAGTTCCTCTACCTTTGATTCTACCAGTAGAATTATCACCAAATTTTACCACTCCTTCATACCTTTCCAAATCTATGAACTTATTTTTGTCACCTGTCATATGGTGGGAGCATCCACTGTAAATGACCCAATCATCCTTTTCTTCAACTTGGGCAGCCATAGCTCTTTCTACCACTTTATGATTGACAGATTTAGAGGGCATCATATCTTCTTCCTTGATGGTAATAAACACCTAGTCACTTCTGGATTTGTTTCCTGTTTTTGATTCATCATCTATTACTCCTTCATTATCATCATCTTCATGAACATAGTAACAATTCTTCTAGAACTTTGATCTGTTAGGGTTTGGCATTGAAAATCTTTCTGGACACCTTGAGGCAAAATGACCAATCTTATTGCAGTTAAAACACTTAAAAGGCAATTTCCCTTCATACTTACCGGATCCTCTTGACAGTCTTTTTGCAATAAGTGCTTCAAGTTGAGTAGCTTCTGCTTCTTCTTCTTCTAGGTCTTTTCTTGCTTTTTCATACCATGATAGTTTCCTTGAAGAGTTCTCCCCTGGATCAAACCTTTGTTTTCCTTTCACAGAGGCACTATCTTTGAATGCAGATTCAGTCTTGGGAGGGGCATCTCCAAACTCAGTCAATTCAAATGTAGCCAATTTACCAACCAATTGATCTCTGGTGACACCTGAATGGGCTCTGAATTCTTCAATGGCAGCAACCTTATATTTATAAGAATTAGGAAGAGATCTAAGAACTTTGCCAACAATCTCATCTTCATCCAAGACTCCACCAGCACATCTAATGCCACACACAAGCTCATTTACTCTGGGCATAAA
Source organism: Cunninghamia lanceolata (assembly GCA_027924645.1). Lineage (NCBI taxonomy): Eukaryota > Viridiplantae > Streptophyta > Pinopsida > Cupressales > Cupressaceae > Cunninghamia > Cunninghamia lanceolata. The sequence goes on along the minus strand of BSBN01000429.1, from coordinate 4,922,818 downwards.
TGTAGTGATAATTTCATCTTCTCTCATCTTCAGGTTTTCAAATTTTCCTTTTAGACTCTGTAGCTTGGCACATTTCACATACTTGTCTCCTTCATGCAAAAGTTCCATTTTTTGCCAAATCTCATATGCAGGTTTTAGATCAACCACATTTGTCAGTTTTGAATCAAATAAGGCACTTAGAAGAGCTTCTTTAGTCCACACATTGTCTTCAGCATCTCTGATTACGTCAATGGATCTCAAACCATTCTATGGAGGAGTATACTTCTTTGAATCCATGGTCCAATACTACATTCCCATACATTGTAAGTGACATTCCATGTAACTTTTCCAAAGAGTGAAATTGGTTCCATCAAACTTCAGACTATCCTTCTTATATGACAACATCCTGGATCTCCTCAAGTGGTTAAACTCTTTGAGAGGAACTTAGCTCTAATACCAATTGTTAGATTCAGGACAGACAACTGAGAGGGGGGGTGAATCAGTTGTCCAAAACTTTCTTCTAATTAAACACTTAAATCCACATTGTAATTCAACAGCATATCAATAAATCAATCATTGAAACATAATGCATTTAAATCAAGAGCAGGAACACATTAACACATAAGACACCAAGATTTTGATGTGGAAAACCTGGTTAAGGGAACAACCATAGGGTGACTAACCCAAGATTATATTCTCTGTTAGAAGAATAGAAAGAACAAAATGGCACATGCCAATTAGGGCTCACTGCCTGAGCACACTACTCACAAGAGGCTCACTGCCTACAAGAGACACACTGTCTACCAAATAATAAGTATCACATACTTGAACTGAAGAATAGCATCTTCACCATGCTTGAGTCAATTCCATTTAAGCCCAATACTTTTGCTCTACCTTTCACTCTCCTCCTCGCTACCACATTCTCATCTCGCAAGCTCACTTTGAAATGACTTTACAATTCCTTATTTATACAAGACATCAATTTAGGAATGATCATCTAAGTCGGCAAACATTACAGAGAAAATACATAAATACATCATGACTAATTACAAAAGACCACGTGGATCAACACATTGTCAGCCACACAGATCTGAGACTTCAATCTTCATTTAGGAACATGCCAATCCTCAAATAACATCTTCAACATCATCTGCAGGATGTGTAACTCATCCGGTCAGCTAGAGTTAGGAAGAACATCATCATCCAGAAGTTATTGTTCAATTATGAGCTCAAACTCCAATGCAAACCACCAACATGAACTAGACACGATCCAAAGACCTCCACAAGCTTGCCTGAATCACCAAGAACTTCCACACTACATCTACTTACCAAAATCCTTATCTCCTTCATCCAGAACCTCAAGAACATAGTCTGTCATCACTATCACAATGGAATAGATGCTTGCGGACCTCCAGACCATGAGCCAATTGAATTGTCATTTCACATGGACTTCCTAAACACTCTACCAAATCTGTAGAACAAGATATTGCATTTTTGGATCTCACCGGACCTATCTGTATCACTCTATCACCTCTGAACATCTGGCAGAACTGGTTTTACTTGAGTGGCCACAACTTCTTCAGATCTTCATACGGACCTCTAAATCTTTACTGGATCATCTTAAGACACATATCTACAAATCCTTTGAACCGCATCCTCTGATCTTCATCTTATCTTGGATCTTTACCTTAATGTCTTCACTATTCTTCTCTGTTCCTAATTAGGACTATTTTTCTCAATATCCTCAGCACATAGCTCATCCAATCCTTATCATTAATGCAACAGGAGTATGTTGACATCAATGACAACACCGGTTAGGCCCATACTTGCAACATAGGCCTACTATCATTCTGAAAACATGAAAAATAATGGTTCTTTTCCTCCTATTTAAAAGAAAAAGACTAAATGACCTACTCTAGTTGGGCACACACACAATTTGTTAACTTTGAAAGCAAGAAGCACTTGTTCAATTTTAACCTTCCTAGCATTGGGACTGCATTCAAGTTGTTGATGCAACAAGATCAAATTACTCCCTTCCTAGTTAGATCTAGATGTGATTTACATGAACAATTCAATTATTTCCTTGCTAATTAGATCTAGAAATGAGTTAAGAATGTAGTTATATGACTAACCAGCCCCTAACTTGCAAGTAGACCTGAGAATATTCTTGCGAGGAATGTTAGCGTTAGCAAAAAATCACAATAAATGACCCTAGGACCCTATAAGAATAGATGTGCAGTTATAAAAGATATATGTGTAGATATAGAGTACATATGCGCATAATTATGAATGTGCAGTTACAGAGGACATATGTGTGTAAATAGAGAATGAATGCGTAGTTAGAATAAATGCGCCATTATAGAGCATAGAAGCACAGTTTCAGTGAACAGATGTACCAAATCTCTAGATGCATTGAAACAGAGCTCAGATGCATTTTGGAAATGAACATATGCACAGAATCTTCCTATGTACAGAACCTAATGCACAAAAACTCAATTTTGAGGTTAAATTGAGGCAATGTCCCATGGTGGGTGCCAAAAATGTTATAGGAAAATATGGAATAATATCAATGATTAATAATAACCCAATAACTCAATAAAAATGGAAATAAACAAGATTCAAAACAAAGAACAATACCTCACAAACCTTGTTACTTTGTAGCTTCCATTGGTTGCCTAATCTCAATTGATCTTTCATGTGAATGAAAGCCCTCTGAAAGCGCAGTTCCTTGCTTTGTTCTTCAAGATGACAATGGAGAAATGGCTATGATATTTCTTGTAATGAAGAGGATCTTCAATACAATAAAAATGGTGATCGCAAGCTATGGAATGGTGTTGGGTGCCAAAGACGCGCTATGAATTCTGTAGAGTAGTTTATTGAAAGCTTGGATGATTGAAATAGAGGAATAGGGGTGTATTTATAGACTTTCGAGAGAGAAGATCAATGGTATAGAATGAACAAGAAGATCAACAGTATAGAAGACTTGAGAGGATGTGCGCGAATAGAAAGAGGACAAGTGTCACACAACAAGCTGCTTTGTTTGAGTTAACTACTTTCTTGATAAAGATAAGATTTGATTTCATAAATTAGAATGTTTTTTTTCTAATTTAAGAGTTGTTAATAAAAACAAGATTGATTAAATCAATTAACTCAACTTGTGATTTGCTTTTTGCATGATTTGAGAGAAATTAAATAATAAATTATTTAATTTTGCATGCATGATGAACAAGATTTATTTTTAGAAGCTTTGGAAGATTTTTGAGGAATTAGAAGATAAGAAAGCAAATTAAATAAATAAATTTATTTAATTGTTTGTGCATGTTTTGGAAGAATAAATAAAATATTTGATTATATTTTATTTTTAGAGATTGAGAGCATTTAAATAAATTTGATTTATTTATTTAAATTTGGAGGAACAATTTGATTTAATTAAATAATTAAGAATTATTTAATTGTAGATAAGAGGATTTAGAAGAATTTGATGAAACTAATTAAATAAGTGATTTTATTTAATTTTTGGAAGGAATATGAACCAAGTAAATAAATTGATTTATTGATAGAGGAATATTAAGATAAAATAAATATTTAAAATATTAATTTAGACTGAGTCATGTCATTTTTAGGTGTATACAATGGGTAACTCCATTTTGACATCAGTTCTTTCTCCTTTCACAGTTTGCAGCATCTTCATAAACCTTCTATCATCTAGATCCATCTCTTCCACATTGGATCCCTCTTGAGGGCCTACATTCTCACCCTCATTCTCTTGGTCACTCTCTTCCTCAATGACCCCACCTCTTCTTAGGTTTGCTTCTATGGCTGCAAGTCTGGCTAGGACTCCATCTTGGGATTCCTTTATTATTCTTACTTCTTTAGGACTAGATTATTTCTAGGAGGCATCTTGCAACTATTCCTCCTTCACACTTCAACTTTCTTATTTCTCCCAATTAGAACCTAAACCTAGGCTCTAATACCACTTGATGTAGAGCAGGGGAGGCTCCTAAAATGACATTCAAAAGGTTTCATCAGATGACTTGGTTGACTATCCCTATATGGTTAACTATCCCTTTGACCAACATGGTTAGCAATGTTTGATATCTGCATCAAATGGTATCAGAGCTAGAGGTCTTGAGTGTGTGGGTAGAGTGCCGAATGTGAGGTAGCCTATAGAAGGACCTGAGGGTGGTAGTGGAAGTGGTTGTGTTGTCTGAGGAGCTTGAGAGAATTGTTGCAGGTGTGTGAGGAGTCTTGAGCAATTGAGAGCTAAGAGAAGACATTGAAACCACGAAGAGAGTTGATTGTGTGTTGCAGGTTGTAGAATGCGTACAAAGTGTTTTTCAAAATGCCAAACAAGTAGAGTATGAGTTTGGCCTTGGGTAAGGCCTTAAGAATTTCATTTATTGAGAAGAGAGAAAGAAGGTTGGAAGAAGAAAGTTGGGCATGAATTCAAAAATAATGTGCAAAGATTTCCACAAGGATGGATGCCTTAGAGAAGAGTATAAAGATGGAGAAGAATAAAGAGATAGAAAAGAAGAAGGCAGAAACAAATATGGGTAAGGTGAAGTCCCATTGTTCTTTTTATGATCATTTGTTTGCAAATAAATTTGTGTATGTAGAGGAAGAAGATGAAGAGGCAATTCGTGAAGAATTGAAAAGAGTGGAAGTGAGATTAGAGAGATTGGAGATTGCAACAGCAATGGAAAAAGAGGGTGATAAGGAAAGGGTAGTGGTTGAGAAGAGCAAAGTTGTAGTAGAGGATGAGAAGAAAGACAAGAGTAAAGAATTTATAGTGAAAGTATGCCTTGATGAAGGCATGAAGAAAGAAGAAGATGCAAGTACAGTGGCTGAAAATGAAGAGGTGAGCAACGAAGATGAAGTAGAAAAGATTGGAGAAGAGGTGGCTGGAAATGTAGTTAAGGTTGCAGGAGTAGAGCATGAGGATGTTACAGCAAATGGAGAAGGTGAAGAAGATTTGTTATCACAAAATTTGGTGGTAGAAGAAGAGTGGTTTGATAAGCTTGCCGATGAAGGAGAGAAGATGAATGTTGCAACAAAGGACGAAGAAGATGATTTTGGAGCAGCCAAAAAGAATGAGGTAAATTTGAAAATTTTTGAGTTTGGTTTACCTTTATTTGCAAAGATAAAATTAGAGGAAGAAGTTGTAGATGGTATGTAGATAGTGGATATTTGTGTGTAGAGATTGTAGAGGATGCTGGAGTTATTGATGAGGGATCTTGGTGGAGGTGGTCAATTTGTGGTGGACTAGATCCCGCGAAGGAGGAGAAGAGAGTACAAAGTATTTGGAGGAGGAGGTCAAGTTGTGGTGGACATGAGTCCACAAGAGGAAGGAGCAAGAAGGTGCACACTTGGTGGAGGAGGATGGCAAGTGTCCTGACTAAGTGCTGGAAGAGGCGGAGGAAGAATTTTTTTCTGTCTAATTCAACAATGGAGTTTGTTGTAGGTTGCATTCAACCTAAAAGAGTAGTCCCACTACTCAACTCCATTTTGTGAGTCCTACTCAAAAAAAATTCCTACCCGACGTGTCTGATGTAGGAGCATCCGGGAAGACTGGCAATTAGCATCACCCAAAAATATTTTTAGGTTTGGTTTTCAGTTTTGATTTAATTTTGTGGTTATTGGCATCTCTCAGCATCACAAAACTTCAAAATCGGCACAAAATTGCAAAAAAATCAAATTTTCATCGGTTCACAGTTTCAACACTCTGCAGGAAATTTTGTAAAATTTATTTCCAAAGATCGGTAAGAGCTAGAATAGAATCCTTTTGCAGGGGCATTCTTAGACGTACCATGTCCAATTTGCAAAAAGAATCAAAGTTATATCTTTCACCGTTTGGGGGAAATTAATGCCAAAAAATTGTGTTTTTAAGGCCGAAAGTGTGTCACCAGTTTACGAAAAGTTTAAAATTTCAAAACTTATGAGGGCTAGAGAAAAATCCTTTTGCCGAGGACTTGAGGGGGTCATAACACACCTTTGGGTAAATTTTTGAGCAAAACAAAGAACTTTGAGTTTTTCTCCTGTCGGCACCCAATTCTACACATTGTTAGAGTTGCAAATTCTCAAAATTGCTTATACAGCTTCATAAGGTATTTAAATTATTTTATTGAGGTATTTCAAATTTCAATAAAATAACACAATTTATAAATTATTTTTTAATGTCTCATGGGAAGAAGAAAGAGAAATGGAACGCCAAAAAGAGGAAGATGAAACACCAAAAATTGGGGAAGGTGAAACACCTCATGTTGAGGCATTTTAATTAAGTTTTGTTGCAGATTGAGCAGAGTTTCTCAGAGGGAGATCCTAGCCCATGGGAAGGATTGATTGTTTGTAGAAGAAGTAGAAGAAGCCATGAAGGCTATGTGTGGAGATTTGTGAGAGAGAGGCCATTGAAGGCCATGAATGTGAATGTAATTTTGTTATTGCAGATTTATGTAATTTGTTGATGTATGAGTTTTCAATTTCAATAAAATAAATCAAGGAATTATGTTTGCATTCTATATTGTGATTTTATGTGTTGTAGTAGGTAGGAGTCCTATCTACATCAATAAGAAAAGTAAGTGTTGTTGATTTTATTTCTAATTTTAAGAAAAAACATTTTTACAAGTATGCCATACATAGACATGAGCCTCAATGGTTAGATCAATAGTTTAGAATGTGTAAATGTTTTTCCGATTGGAACTATTGTCTTTGTAGTTGATTTTGTAGAAAACTACACATTATAGCCACAAAATGAAGTCCATTACTAGTACTACAATTCTATTCAGATTGCTATTTTTGTTCACATCACATATAGATATGCCCCTGAGAGTATAGAAGAGAATAGGAAGATAGTCAAAGAGTAAAATTTTTACATGAGTGATGATCATTCTCATTCATCAGAGTATGTGCAATATTGTTTTCAACAATTTTATGAGTTCTAGCAAGAAAAATATATTAGAATGGTTCAACATATTATTTGGTTAGATAACTGCACCGATCAATTCAAGAATGCTTGTATATTCTATTGGTTGAGGAAAATTCATGTAAATAAGTGTATATCTCATATTTAGAGTTTTTTTAAAGTTGGGCACTGAAAAGGAGAGCATGATGGAGTGGTTGCATGTGTGAAGAGAGCTCTAGTTAAGGAACGACTAAAGATTAGAGTTGGTGCTACATTCAGTGATGCATATTCTAGTGCTAAATGGTGTACCTATGCATTGTCATAAGGAGTTGCACTTGATTTAGAAGTGTACAACTTCTTTTGGTTGGTTGATGAGGGAATAGTGGGAGAGAAATTGGATCATCAAAGATGAGATCAAAATACATGGACTATTTGGACATGAGAATTATCTTGTTTTTTTCAAAGTTGTATTCAATGTTAGTGGGATCATTGTGAGTCAAGTGAGTGGGTAGATACATGGATTCCACGATATCTAACCCCTTTATCTCAAGCTCACTCATCTTTACTCGATGACATGGAGAGATAATTTGACTATGAACATATTTAAGACCTTATAGAACCAGGTCATGTTTATGTAGTTGTTGCACCACATGGAATGAAGAGAGATTAGACTATTGGTTGGAACAATGTGTACAAGGAAAACAAAAAATAACACAAGCTATGATAGATGATAATGGGTTTACATATTCTATAGGATCAGTTATTATTGTTGGGACTTGGTTTTGAATATATATGATTATAAATAATGGCATACTTGCATTTAGAGACTTTGAGAAGCACACAACCATACTCATGTATTCACACCTAGTTGTAGAAACAAATGTTAAGTTAATAAGCATCATGAAAAACCAAAAACAAAAAAAAAACTATGGACAATTAGTAATACTGATCATGAAGAAATATTGGATACTTTCAAGATAAGAGATGACCCCTTAGACATGCTTGACTAGCATCTAAACTTCTAGGTGGGATAGGTATGCCAATTTTCATCTTAGTGAGATTTTTGTTTTTTCTATTTTTTGGAATTGTTTTATTGAAAATCTTGTTTTGTTAATTATAATGCATGCTTTTTGTTGAACACACTAAGATGTTGAGGGGGGGGTGAATTAGCATATACTAAAACTTAACTACTTTATCTATAGAAAAAATGAAATTACTTAGAGAGCAGAAAGTAAAATGTGCACCACATTAATCAACACATTGACAATAGGATTTTTATGTGAAAAACCCAAAAATGGGAAAAACCACAGTGAGTGTTAGCTCACAATATAATGCTCACTGCTTGTAAAAGTTTACAGCATTGTTTTAGGGCTACAACCCAAGGAAACTACAACTCCCTGTAGACTACATTTTAGGGCTACAACCCAAGGAAGCTACTACTCCTTGAAGAAAGCTCACTGCTACAAAGGATTACAATGATAACATAACTATGAATTGCTATGAAAGAAGCATCTAACTTATGTTAGTGTTGCAATCCTCTTTTTTGCACAATTACTCCATCATATTGACTTCTCACACTTTAAACTACTCATTATGCTCTATATCATTCACACTCACTTATATATCCCACAAATGAATTTGTTGTTCTATATATATCATTTGTAACCACTCAAAACTTCAATTAGGTCAGCACCAAAAAGACCTTTAGATGAAATGTGTAATTCTCCATAAGTCAGCATCAAACATATTCAATATGAAAATAAAATGGATTGTGGATCATCACACATCACAAGGGGATCAAAAACATATCACAAAACATCCTTCAAAGCTAAAACAATTGATTAGGATCCACTGCATATGAAGGAAACCAAGTTGTTGGCTCAACCAACACTACCACTACTAACTGTCCATATTCACACCACTAGGGAGAAGCCAAAATCATTATGTGGACCAAAGTTTCAATACTGTGCCTTATCAAAACCATCCATATACCATTCTCCTAAAGTATCTTATCAATATATGCATCCGTAAAACAAGAAACATGTTGAACAGATGAAAATAGGACATTCCAGACATATTGTAACACATCAAAACTTGAGATGTCGCATTATGGTACAACAAAACATTTGAAACTCTTAGGAAAGAACTTATACATAATTATACATATATTCCCAAATCCATACATCCTCATTTATCAATTCCAAAGAAAATTAGAGACTTGACACAGGATACGATACTATGGAGGATAGTCATATGCAATTCTTCACTAACTGATTTAAATACCTTATGTGATACAAGAGATAAGAAAGATTTGCATGTGGTTCAAACCTGAGATACATTAGGGCATGGAGAATCTCTGTACAAGCTCCTATAGATGATCTGTATACTTTACATCTTCCACAAGTGCTCAAATATGTACTTCTAAGAACAACTTAAACATCCAAAACTAACTGTATTACCTCTGTCATTTTGATAATTGACCTTGTGGACCCTCAAAACACTTGATACTGCAAGATAGTGTGTATTACACATCTCCAAACATATTTGTAAAACTGCATGGGAACAACTTCTCTTCAAGAGGAATGCGGAGCATTCCAACAGGTCTCCACCATTGCTTTACACTGTCAAGTCACAGTCCAGAACATACCACTTATAACTTTCTCTGCTGAAGGCATAATGAGCTAAAATCTTGGATATAGCATGTTCATATGTCAATGAACTTATCTTCTGAACCACAAGACTAAATCTTACACTGCAGAGGAGTGTGGACTAAAATTATGTAGCTCTACCTTAGGATATACACTGTGAAGGCCTTAACTAAACTCTTGCAACTTTTCTCTAAGTGAGGTACTCCAAAATGATAGGATATCATTGTAGATATATAGAAAACATGTTAGAATAGGTTTACGAACCTTTGCAACACATTTAGACATCAGGAAGATTACCATTCTTATACGTGGATATTTTTCCTCCATTTGCCAGGTCTTCCAGATTGACCTCCCTTAAGCATGTTGATCCTATGTATTTAACTTAGTCAAACCATCTCTCTCAAATCTTCCACTATCCATCATATTTAACCATCTCTAACCTTAGGTTGACATATATAGAGTTGACATCAATGACACCACATATTTCCAACAATCTCCTCCTTTGTCATTGATGGAAACACCCAAAACAAAATGTGTACAACCACTCCCCCTTAGATGTATATTCCTTTCTCTCCCCCTTTGACATCAAGGACAAAGGGCCTAACATCTTATATTATCCAAAAACTATATAAAATCTCCCTTACTATATATTTTTACAAACAGTACTCCCATCAAATGGAAATCCCTCAAAAATAGATGTTGTGTACTTAGTATGACACTACTGGCTTACGTAAGTCTATATACATCCAAAATTTTCTTATCTACAATACTCATACAACTCATTTAGAAGGTAGAATGGATTTGTATATTACATTGAGTTGTGTCAAAGTAGATGCCCAAATTTCTTTCTTTGAGGTAAGGATGTGATTTTGGCATTCAAACTGCACATATAAGTCCTCAGCCTCATCTATACTACTAGGTGTCTTCATCTTGTGCTCAATCTTTTCAGCCTCACCTAGCAATCTAGATAATGAAGGCAATCTTAGATTTACTACTTCTCTTAGCTGACCAAACTGCCTCTTTATCTGTTCTCTTTGGTCCTATAGTTGTGTCATTTGTGTATGAATATTTTCAACTTGTGCCCTAGTTTCTCCATTTTTGTCTTTTGACAAGTCATACACTTCAACCAATTTGGAGATCTGTGACTTAATGGAGTCAATCTGAGCTTTGATGTTCTTGGTGGAATTAGTCTATTTCAAACAAAACAAGTATAAAGCAGTGGCTTCATCAATGCATCCCTTAAACATCTTTATATTTTCCTATAGTTTATTATGTGCATTGGCGCATTCACTAGACATATCAACTGGCCTTTTATCATTCATCTTCCTCAAGGCCTCTTGTTCTACCTTTTGTTCAATGTGTGAGGAGTGGTCTTTGAAGGAATACATTAAAAGATTTATCTTTTTCTTCAGAGATAGAGAGAAATCAATGCTTACCTCTGGTAACCCTTCCTATATCAGCTTCACTGCATCTTCAACCAAACTAGTTTTCTTCAGGTTTTCTTGCAAGAACTCCTTTCTTGCAGAAGTATACAGGATGTCTCCAAGTTGTAGTTTGTGAAGGGGTAAAATGTTTGAAAAGTCTACTTGCCCTTCATGAGTTGGAATTTATAGAAGTTTTGGGGTAATCATTGGTTGAAACTACATCTGCAAATCTAATAGGTCTTTGAAAGAATCTAACCCTGAAGAACTCTGACTTATATCCCTAGAAGTGTCCTTAACTTCCTCATCTTGCTTTTCCTCTATTTCATCCTGATCTTTTTCATCTTGTTTTTCTTCAGTCTTCCCTAGAACTTTCTCTTCTTGTTCCTTCTCAAGGTTGTCTTCTTTCCTATGTTGATCCTTCCCTATATCCTCTGGAGGAGGATTGTTGTGTTCTGCATTTGTATTCTTTGAAGGGGGGTTACTTACTTTATCTCGACCCTCTATATTTTGTGTCTTAGTATTCTCTGAAGGGGATATATTCATTTCACCTTGATCTCTTGAGTTCTGTGTTTCTGTCTCTTCTAGAGGAGGTGTACCCACATTACCTAGCTCCTCTACATTTTGAGCTTCCATGTTATCTTTTTCAGTCATATCACCTCTATCCTTTTTTTGTCAAAGGAAGAAACATATATATCCTAAAGAGGTACATCTAGTATATCTAGAGAAACTTGTTCCTCAGCTATCACCTTAGCATTCTTCATTTCTTCAAGAATTTTTGTAGTTTTCTCTAAAGTTCCCTTCTCTAGTATCTCTATTTCTTCTTGGCCTTTTCCCATCAGAATATTTATTCTTATTTTTTAACTGAATTATTTTGCTTATTTTTTAGAAACTTTAATTTTGTCTTCATCAGAGATAGAAGGATCAACCATTTCAACTGCTTGTTTTCTCATCTTAGCTTATTTCCCGATGGCTTAATTTCTCTTGTTGGTGAGTAGGTCTACAAGGCTAACATGAAACTAATCAATGAACTCAATTAAGGCCACATTGAAGGCCATCATATCCTTGATTATTACTTCCACAATTGTGGCTTTATCATTAGTAGGCATCTTATCATAGAGATTTGCATCTTGTTTCAGAGCACCATGTTGTACCATAGCATTCACAGTGGCCTCAAGCTATAAAGGCTCGTGCTCCAATTCATCTTGAGAAGTTTCTTTTGATTTCTTTTCTTTTCTTTTTCCTTTTCCTTTGGTGGTTTCTACTTCTTCCTCTCCTATTTCTCTTTTCTTTTTCCTTTCAAGCACATCAGATTCTTCTTCTTCTTCTCCATATTCATCATCTTCTATGTTCACTGGATGGATCTTTCCTCTCTTTGCTTGGACCTTAGGTGTATGTTTCTTTATCTCTGTAGTCTTGGTTTGTACTATCACTTCAGTGGCAGTTCTTTTCCTTCTAGGATGTGTAGGAGCAGGTTCGAAAGATTTTGAAGAGGTAGCAGTACCAGAGGAAAACCTACTTGTCCTTTTAGGTGCATGTGTAGCAGAAGAGGTCTAGGCTTCTCTTACAAGATCCTCATGAGTGTCAAGCATTTCCTCCAATTTTGATTTCATCTTTTCTTCTTTTTCTTTCACATCGTTCAATATTGTTTTGTTGGTGATCTCATCATAAGTTCCAAATCTTTCTATAGTAGGATCCTTAGGCTTGTTAAGCAGTATATCAACAGATCCAATCAAATCATGTTCAGACACTTCATAGTGGTGCAGGAGCACCTACCTGACAGCTGGCCTTCATGAGGCAGTTAGTTAGTTTGAGTCTTGTTTATGTTTTCAAGAAGGTCTGATAAGACCAAATGCATGTAATAAGGTCATGCTGATCATGATAAGATCATGCTGACCATGATTTACTATTTTTAGTTAGTTTGTTAGAACAGCTGTCATGCTGTAGGATCGGTTGGATCTCCCAGCCGCCTGGAGAGATTTCCCAGCCGCTTGGAGTCGAGTGGTAGTACTCACAGGAAAATCTATTTAAGCATAAGGATCGGTTGGTATTGCATATCATCGATCAGGCTTTGCGAGAGTGAGATAGAGAGAGAAACTGATCATTGTATTTGCATCTTTTGAAATCAAATAAAGTGTTCCTGTTTGTGTTCATCCTCTGTTGAATTCCATTATTTGATCGATTTGCTGGTTTGGTGGTTTCATGGATTCCCTGATCCATTCCACTGGTTGATTCGTCTGATCGGTGGAATGGTTATGTACAGTAGCTTAGGATTTAGTTTGTTTGTTTGCATGCAGGTGTGCAGGATCACCGTCGAGAGATGTTGAAGACCTTAGCATGGGTATGTGCTAGGTCGAGCTGAGAGGGTTTGGAAGATCACCCTGAGAGTGGATCGGGTCATCCCTGGAGGATCGGCGAAGTGAAATTTCACTAAGGTTGGAAGTTCGTTAAAATGGCATCATCAGGATATTTCTGCAAATATCCTGCAGTCGCTTTGGACATCGTCATCCGGATAAGTGGAGATGAGCATGATGCTTTCGAGTGCATGAAGTGGATGTGCGTCGGGGTGATCATCATCAGGAGGTGCCGAGGAGGAGCGTATCGGCATAAGGAAGAAGATCAGGTTGGTCGCGGGCCAAAAAAAAGCTAAGTTTGGCCAACAGCAGGATATGACGTCATCATCATCAGGATATACGTCATCAGGATATTTCGGAGCAGCAGGATATTGAGGAGCTGCAGGTGATGTCATCGTCATCAGGATATACGTCATCAGGATATCGGGGTGACGTAAGCATCGGAAGGGACGGTGCGAGGAGTTAAGGTTTGTCATCATCAGGATAAATGGGAAGAACCAGATGTTCGTTATCCTGCTGATGAACATGATGTTGAACATCATGATGCTGAAGATAGTGAAGACGGAGTTGTCGGTGAGATGAACAGTGGATGTCAGGAGGATGTTCGCGCTTGCCGAACATGATGATGCTGTCGATAACCGAATAAGGTGATGCTGTTGACATGCGAAAGGATGAAGGATTGTCATCAGGAGGATATCGGTCGGCACAGTAAATATGATGATGTTGACAGTGTTAAGCAAAATATGATGATGATGATGATGGGCTGCAGACATCCATGCTGTATGTTAAGGTTATAGTGTGGATGCCTCTGCATCATAGTGGTATCAGAGCTCAGCAAAAGGTTTGGGCTGTTGTGAGTTGATTCTGTCACCAAAAGGGCAGAGGTAGAGTTGATTGTGTGTTGTGTGTTGAGTGAGAGGTTGACAAAATGCCTCCAAAAGGTAGTGGTACTGCAAGGGAATTGCAGGAGATGAAGGAAAAACATGCTAGAGAGATGAGAAAGATGAAGGAGCTTGCTGAAGCACTTCAAACCAGGCTTACAGCCCTGGAAAAGAACAAAAAGAGGGAAGTGGAAGACAGTGAGTCTGAAGAAGATGAAGATGCTGGAGAAGAGTATGAAGAGGTAGCTGAAGATCTGGATGCTGAAGACCAGAGATTGGCAAAACTGTTGAAGGCAGTGCAGACTGATAAACCTAAGGTAAAGGTTGATGTTTCCAAATATAATGGAAGTTTGAATGAAGATGAGTTGCTGGATTGGATTGCTGCACTGGATAATCACTTTGAATGTGAAGATGTTGCTGAGGATCAGAAGGTAAAGATTGCAAAGACCAAGTTAGGAGGTCATGCTTTGGTATGGTGGGATTATGTACAATCTGAGAGAAGGAAACAAGGGAAGTCAAAGATCACTTCATGGGATAAGATGGTAGCAAGGATCAAAGGTAAATTCTTGCCTAGGGATTATGAAATCCAGATGTTTAAGAAGCTGCAATTTTTAAGGCAGAAGGAAAGGGATGTGAAGGCATATACAGAGGAGTTTTATAAGTTGAGTATGAGATCTGGTCATCATGAGAATGAGGTAGAAAAGGTGGCTAGATACTTGGCTGGTTTGAGATTTAACATACAGGATGAGTTAGTTTTAGCTAACCCTAAGAATGTGGAGGATTGTTACCAAATGGCAATCAGGATTGAAGAAAAGATGAATAGGACACATGATAAGTCCATGAGAGGAAGAGGAAACCATATGAGGGGAAGAGGAGCAGCCCCTACACCAAAGCAAACCAATGAGGGTCAAGAAGACACTGGTAAAGGACAGGGACAGTCAGATTTCAGAGGTGGATGGAAAGGTAATAAAGGTAGATTTGGAGGTGGTAGAGGTTCTACTACATTTTCAGGAAAATGTTACACCTGTGGTGAGTTTGGTCATCCATCTTTCAAATGTCCAGAGAACAAGGGTTCATCATCCAGAAATGATAGAACTAATGACAAGAGAGTACAACTTGTGCAAGAAGAGAAAGTAGAGCAAAGTGTGCAGAGTTCAAACACTTATCAAAAGGATAAGGAGCCTGACTTTTATGCATATCCTGAGGAGGGAGAATCATTGATGCTTAGGAGGATTAGTTTGCAGGCATCAAAGGATATGATGCAAAGAAGAGCTCTTTTCAAGACCATATGCAAGAGCAAAGGTAAGGTATGTAAGGTTGTCATTGATACTGGTTCAACAGATAACATGGTATCTTAGGAAATGGTGGATAAACTGAATTTGGAAAGGATTCCACACTATCACCCTTACAAGGCATCTTGGGTGAGTGATAGTCAATCACTTTTTGTCTCTAAACAGGCATATGTGGATTTTCAGATTGGAGCATATCATGATAGGGTTTTGTGTGATATTTTGCCTATGGAATGTTGTCACCTACTGTTGGGTAGACCATGGCAATTTGACAGAAGGGTATTGTATGATGGGTATGCTAATACCTATACCATCAAGAAAGATGGGAAGACTATGAAGTTGATGCCATTACAGGCAGATGCTGCAGCACAGGAGGTAGCCAAAATCATTTTACTGGGAAAGAAGGAGTTTGTGCAGGTGCCTATAGGAGTAGGCATAAAAGCAGTTGGGGATACTGCAGGGAAAGGAGTTGTTCAGGACAACAGGTTGAAGAAAGTTTTAGTTTTGACTAACAGAGGTCAGCAGCAGGTGCCGAAACAGGTTTGCACACAGCAACCAGTTGAGAGGAATGACAAGGATGTTGTCATAGTTGGGACTATTGTTTGTCCTATAAAGGTGACAGAAAGATAGAATTGAACATTGCAGAAGTTCAAGAGGCAGTTCAGACAGAGGTTCTGGTCAAACAACCTGACAAACACAGGGTATGTGAGAAAAAGGCCTACATTGACAGGCATGAGGATTTACTTGCCAGACAGCAAGTTCCAGTTCAGAAGTCTTGGAGCAGCCAAGAGCCAGCAGAGGACAAAGCTGGAACAGGTCACAATACTGCCCTGGTAAAGTGTAAAGGTGGAGGACTTCCACATACTAAACTCATGGGACATGAGTTCTTTTCTGTTGGGGAGTATGGTGCAGGAGCACCTACCTGACAGCTGGCCTTCATGAGGCAGTTAGTTAGTTTGAGTCTTGTTTATGTTTTCAAGAAGGTCTGATAAGACCAAATGCATGTAATAAGGTCATGCTGATCATGATAAGATCATGCTGACCATGATTTACTATTTTTAGTTAGTTTGTTAGAACAGCTGTCATGCTGTAGGATCGGTTGGATCTCCCAGCTGCCTGGAGAGATTTCCCAGCCGCTTGGAGTCGAGTGGTAGTACTCGCAGGAAAATCTATTTAAGCATAAGGATCGGTTGGTATTGCATATCATCGATCAGGCTTTGCGAGAGTGAGACAGAGAGAGAAACTGATCATTGTATTTGCATCTTTTGAAATCAAATAAAGTGTTCCTGTTTGTGTTCATCCTCTGTTGAATTCCATTATTTGATCGATTTGCTGGTTTGGTGGTTTCATGGATTCCCTGATCCATTCCACCGGTTGATTCATCTGATCGGTGGAATGGTTATGTATAGTAGGTTAGGATTTAGTTTGTTTGTTTGCATGCAGGTGTGCAGGATCGCCGTCGAGAGATGTTGAAGACCCTAGCATGGGTATGTGCTAGGTCGAGATGAGAGAGTTTGGAAGATCACCCTGAGAGTGGATCGGGTCGTCCCTGGAGGATCGGCGAAGTGAAATTTCGCTAAGGTTGGAAGTTCGTTAAAACGGCATCATCAGGATATTTCTGCAAATATCCTGCAGTCGCTTTGGACATCGTCATCTGGATAAGTGGAGATGAGCATGATGCTTTCGAGTGCATGAAGTGGATGTGCGTCGGGGTGATCATCATCAGGAGGTGCCGAGGAGGAGCGTATCGGCATAAGGAAGAAGATCGGGTTGGTCGCGGGCCGAAAAAAAGCTAAGTTTGGCCAACAGCAGGATATGACATCATCATCATCAGGATTACGTCATCAGGATATTTCGGAGCAGCAGGATATTGAGGAGCTGCAGGTGACGTCATCATCATCAGGATATCGGGGTGACGTAAGCATCGGAAGGGACGGTGCGAGGAGTTAAGGTTTGTCATCATCAGGATAAATGGGAAGAACCGGATGTTCGTTATCCTGCTGATGAACATGATGTTGAACATCATGATGCTGAAGATAGTGAAGACAGAGTTGTCGGTGAGATGAACAGTGGACGTCAGGAGGATGTTCGCGCTTGCCGAACATGATGATGCTGTCGATAACCGAATAAGGTGATGCTGTTGACATGCGAAAGGGCGAAGGCTTGTCATCAGGAGGATATCGGTCGGCACAGTAAATATGATGATGCTGACAGTGTTAAGCAAAATATGATGATGATGATGGGCTGCAAACATCCATGCTGTATGTTAAGGTTATAGTGTGGATGCCTCTGCATCACATAGGGTAGGATGGTTATCCAAAAGGTTCTTGGTTCTACTGTCTCCATATAGCAGTTATCCTTATCCACCATGAAAGTTATATCATTTTTGTATTTTTCTAGAACTTTTTATGATATCTGTAGACACCCAAATTTGTCCCAACTTTGTTCATGTCTTGCAACACCTTGACAAAAACATTATCCTAGACATCATGTAGCATTTTGTCCTAAATCCCACTCTTAATCCCATTTATCCATTAGCCAATTAATTAAATAAATTTTATTTATTTAATTAAAATCCCATTCAATCCCATCCTCATCCTACTTAGCTAATTAATTAAATAAATTTTAATTAATTTCACATGCATAATCCCATTTATCTTATCCCCATCCCAATTAATTAAATAAATTTTATTTATTTAATTAATTTCCACATCATATCTTATCCCATCCTATTCATATTTCAAATTAATTAAATAAATTTTTTTTATTTAATTAATTTCCAACTCATATCCCAACTAATTCAAATATTTTATTTGAATTAAACACTCATTTTTTATCACATTCCAACACTTGTCCAGTCAATCATGTGTTGTAATACAACTTTCATTCATATCCTTCACATGCACAACTAATGGACCTAATTTTAGTATTTATCTACACAAGCACACCTAAGCTTTATCCTCCTTTGCCACATGTCAATTGACTACAATTTCTTGATGTGCAAGGAAACCTAACTCAATCCTATCCATCCATTTCATCTAAAGCCCTAATTGATCCTAGCCATCCATTGGAACCAAGCCTTTCCTATAAAACAAGCCGCTCTTGAGCCATTAGAGGGGGATTTTTCAGGATTCTTCTTCATGCAACCTCACTCTACTGAATTTTCATCTCAGGTCCTCATCCATCATCTTCAATCCATCTAGCTTGCATCCTTATCAACGTTATGCTGCAGAATCGAGCAACCAACACAACAAATTGATCAATCAAGCTCATCTTGCATCTTCGAGGTATTGAATTATTTGGGTTTAGGTTATGCATTTCAATTGTTTGATCATTTCCATTTACAAATCCAAATTTTTTGATATACATTTTGGCACGCCCGGTGGGACTCACGTCCCTGATTAACCCTCTTGTTTGAGTTGTTTTTGTGAAGATCAGATTTCTTGGAGCGTCAATCATTCATTTTTGCAGGTTTATGCACTTTGATTTGTAGGTTGAAGATATTTTATATTGCTGATTTTTTTTAATTTATGACTAGATCTGTTGCAGAGGGTTTTTTGTTTTACACAGGTCCTGTAAAAAGGAGATCTTAGATTCATTGGAAAGAGGACTTCGAGAGCTTTCCGAAAAGTGGTTACATTAAAGATTTGGCTCAGTATTCAAAGAGTTATGACGATTTGAAGTTGACCCTGCGATTCTAATTTTTTAAAAAATTTTGACGCGCAACTTTTTGCTGATTTTTTTTAATTTAAGACCAGATCTGTTGCAGAGGGTTTTTTGTTTTACACAGGTCCTATAAAAAGGAGATCTTAGATTCGTTGGAAAGAGAACTTCGAGAGCTTTCCGAAAAGTGGTTACATTAAAGATTTGGCTCAGTATTCAAAGAGTTATGACGATTTGAAGTTGACCCTGCGATTCTAATTTTTCAGAAATTTTTGACGCGCAACTTTTTACTGATTTTTTTAATTTATGACCAGATCTGTTGCAGAGGGTTTTTTGTTTTACACAGGTCCTGTAAAAAGGAGATCTTAGATTCGTTGGAAAGAGGACTTCGAGAGCTTTCCGAAAAGTGGTTACATTAAAGATTTGGTTCAGTATTCAAAGAGTTATGGCGATTTGAAGTCGACCCTGCGATTCTAATTTTTTAGAAATTTTTGACGCGCGACTTTTAGAAAAAAAAATCATATCTTCCAATCTAGCAAACCAAATCACATTTTATTTTTTTGCAGTGACTTGTAAGTGAATCAAAGGAGCTGAAGCAACATTTGGATCAATCATAATAGCAACTTGGAAAGCAATTTTTATGAGGTGCACTCATTCTAATCTCTCATCTCTAATCATTATTTGATCACACATTTAGATTTTGGGCATAAAACAAACAACTTGTTTGTCATCACACTTGGATTTGGGCTTTAAAATAAACAATTGTTTGCAAATTCACATCAAAAAATTGGGCTAAAACAAACCATTGTCTTCCATCACATTTAGATTTGGGTCTAAAAAGAACAAGTGCTTAAACTGTTTGTTACACATTTCAAGTTTCTAAGGGGAAATTAACAACTGCGAGTGTGAATCAAGTGGCAGCTCACTTGGTTTGCTTTTGTCATACCCTTCTTAGGAGGCCTGCTTGGAGACACACCACTTCAAGGGACGACCTCAATCGAGGCTGAATCGAAAGACACCCTCATTGGGAGTTGGAATCTTGTCACTCTTGGCTAAGCCCCAAAGAACTTTATACCTTTGGGAAGTGAAGGTGAAGGGTGGGTTACCCCTTTCTCCTGGCTGTGTGGCAGGATTTCACTTTCAATTCCATAGTCAACCTTGTGCAATAGATAGCCTAAGACCTAATTGGCTATACCCACTTGACTACACATTAGGCTTGTTGATGTGTTTTCCATGTGTGCTTGCATAATCATCACATTTTATTTTCAAAGTCAACAACTTGCTTATGTGTCTTGCGTGAGTGATTCATGTGTGTATATGCATAATCATTTGTTTGAATATTGCCATATCAAGCTCTAAACACCCAAACACATAAACAAATCAATCTAAACACATCATCTAAACATTCCACATCATCATCCAAATCCCTAAGCAAGCACTTGCTAAAAGGACTTAAGACAAACACGTGGTGACAACATGTCTACACTAGAGGACCTAGAAATCAAATTCCAAAGATTCCTCCAAAATCTTTATCAGGGATTACAACCCCTAAACCAAGACGCCATTGAAATATTACAATTCTTCATCCAAAAAGCTCAACCCCACGCAAGCCAATCACCTCAACTACAACACTCCATAGCCCAAGTCCAACACCTTTTAGCCACTAGTCAAGCTCGACAAGTACAACAATCCTTAGCCACTTCCTATCAACCTAATCCACCTCATAGCCACATGTCATATCCATCTACTTCCTATCAACCTAATCCACCTATCCACCAAGTCAATGCCACATCAACCTATGAACATCCACATCAAACTTATCCAATCCCTCATGCCACCATTCCAATGCACTATCAAGCCCATCCACAAGGCAATCAAGTGATATTACAAGAACAACATCCAACTTCCAATAGCGCTTTGTACATAAATCAAGCAAGACCAAGTACACCTCTTCAACAAGACCATCAAGCACTATTGATAGACCTAAGTCCACCTCTGCAACAAGAACAACATGCAAATCCCAATGGCCCCTTGTACATAAATCAAACAAGCCCAAGTTATTCTATGCAAGATCCAATAACCTTTGATAAGGGAGATACCAATCTAGAGTGGCCTTCATCATCTAATCACACACCAATACATGAGCCAACTAATCCTATCCCAACACCACCATGTGATCCTATTCCTAGTCCATTGGTCCATCAACCCTCCAAATCACGAAGCCCTTCATTACCTTCCTTGCCATGTCATTCTAATCATTCACCAAAGGATGCGGCTGAGAGAGTTTTACAAAGGATGCTTGAAGCAAAACTCATTGAACTTCCCCCCATCAACCCATGTGAAGAAAGTCCATATGATGAACATGATTATTGTGCATACCATAGGACCAAAGGCCATAATACAAACCAATGCCCAATATTTCTCTCAATTGTTTACAAGGTGTACCCACCTATAATGGGAAATCATGCCACATCATCCCCATCTAGTCCAAATCCTAAGCCATCCAATCTAATTAGCTCTCAACCTAATCCTCGTCCTAATCCTGATCCAACACCATCTACCATTATCATCCATCCATTATATTTCCCATCCACCCATACACTTGCAAAGGATGTGATCCATTGGCTACTAGCAAGGAATAAACTACCTCCATGTCAAACACCCATTCATGAGCCTACCAATGAACTTCCAAAGGTCATGTCCAATCCTATAATCTCATCATGTGGTTCACATATCCTTGAGCCTCTTCAAGAGCCTTCCATTAATATACCTAGCCCTTTGAGCCCATCATGTGATCTACAAGCCAACAAGTCTATTCAAGAGTCTCCAACCACAAGCCTAAGTCAAGAGCCATCATGCCTTCATGTTGATAACTATCAAGAGCCTATCAAGTCCACTCAAGAACCTTCCACTTCCATTCAAAGTCAAGAGGTATGTCAAGAGCATAATCTTAAACATGTGGAAATATTGAACCCTAGTCTTAATCGAGATCAAAGCACCTCTAAGTTCCACCTATCCATGACCTACTTATGGGTTGCCCTCAAGCTATTAGCCATCACCATGACCTCATTCATGAGCAAATTTATCCCTTTTATAGCCCACTTAATCCTATTTTTGCTCATAGTTATGATCAAGGTTCTAGCTAAAATCATGAAAACCATGATGATCCATTTGGCAAAACTTTATCCATCTCATGATCAAGATGATATCTATGATGAAGAACCTATTAAAAAGTACCTTGATCCTATCCATAATCCCATAACCATCCATGAGCGAGATATCCAAATTGCTCCTAGTCATCCTCCATCTAGCCCTATCCATAATGAGCAAACATCCACTTGTCATAATGAGACATGTGCCTCTCAAGAACACATAAGCATAGAAGATCATACAAATAACTTGGATCTTAGTGAACATAATGCTAATGATCCTCCCTCCACATCTACCATCGATCCCATTTCAAGTTCAACATCATGTCCTAGTGGTCTTACCACCTTCCTCCATGAATGTTCTTCCTTAGGACAACAACAACCATTGTCCTCCATTTCATCTTCTCCATCCAATAAAGAACTCAAGTCTAGTTCCCAAACCACACCAAGTCCTATAGTCAATCGCATACTCCAAAACATGAACTACAAAGGTAAAGGTCTAGGCCTTTATGAACAAGTTATTTTGGAGCTAAACTATGTCAAAGTTCCTCCATGCTCATATGGCCTTGGATACACACCCCAAGGTAAACAGGGCCAAGATGTTGGTAATCCCTTCATGCATCCTAAACCTACCACTTTCCATCACACCCCCCATCATCTACCCAAAACATATGTAGCCATTCCATCTCCATCATCCTATAAATGTCAAAAGCATGTGACCACACACCTTCCGCCATCCACCTTGCCTCCACTTTTACCAACTCCAAATATCCCTCCATCCACCTTGCCACCATTGCTTCCAACACCTAACATACATATCATTCATAAGTATTCTTACATCCCTAATCATGGCCAACAAAAGCACACATCGTTTAAGCATAAAGCTTCCAATCATTCCATCCACTCCACCCATGCCATGGGATTCAAAAGCAAAATTTTTGATGCCTCTACCTACAAAGCTAAAAGTCCTACCAAAAATCCTAAGGACTCTCATGCCTTAGGGTACAAACATGAAAAATCAATGCAAATAATCAAAGCAAAGCAATCCAAAAAGCTATCCAAGCCCATACCTCCAAATGCAAAGCCCAAAAGCAAAATGGTTTGGGTTCCTAAGCAAATAGCTAGCAAAGGAAATGAGGCATCCTCCTCTACATCTCAAGAATCCCAACCACCTCTATCCATCCAAAAGCCTACTTCCATCCAAAACTTCCATCCCCTTCAAAAATCCCACAAGAAAAGCAAAAGCACTAAAAATACTAAATCTATGTGGGTTCCTAAATCACTTCATCAACCATCCCCTAAGCAAACATATCCATTGCTTCCTACACCACCATCCAACCAAAAGCTTCAATGTTTATCACGGTGTGTGCAACCATTGGTCATGGTTCCCTTCCATTCCAAAACATTCCCACATAACTACATCTCCCCATCTTCCATCCATTATCCTACAAATCTTCCCCATCACCTTCCTATGGTCCATGCTTTGGCATAAACTTTTCATCCATCTTCATTCCATAAGCCTATATAAATCCACACCATAAGCCACTAGCCTACCCTATCATCATTCCCTTCATAATCCACTATCTACCTAATCCATCTCCCATCCATGCAATCCCCTATCAACATCTATGAGCATAATGACATGGTCCATGTGAAGACATCATCCATTTCTAAAGGGATAATATCGACCTTCATAGCACTAAACACTTGAGTCCCTTGTATCCATTGCTATGGTGAAAACCTAGCAAATAGGCACCATGTGTAATTGTCAACCCATCTAATAGTTTAAAAGAAAAAAAAGAAAAAAAAAAAAAAAAAAGCAAAAAAAAAAAAATCATAAAAGTAAAGAGAAAGCCTTTCGTCCAACGGTGAAAACCTGGTAAACAGGCGCCTTGGATAAGTACCATGATGAAAACCTGGCAAACAGGCGTCATGTGTAGGTTGATCTTCTATGTCACTTACACTTGGGGGCACATTGTCTCATCCAACCTATCCATTTCTAAACTATCTATCCCATTATATCATTTACCATCCTACCATCCTTAGCCATTACATAAACAAGCCTATCCTATTGAACCCATTTATCCATTCATCCATCCTTCTGCCTTTTGATTTTGATGAAGACATAGGGGCAAAATCTTGAAACATGCTTTGGATATCTCTTGGTATACCTCATACCTTCCTCATCAATCCATATTATCATTATCCACCTATCATACACCTTGTCATGTAAAACCTATCATGTCATCCCATGGTCATGAACTTTGTCATGTCAAAATCCTAAGCATTACCACCTAAAATGGGGCAAGTTCTTCCTATGCAACATAGTCTTTGGAGATCACATCCTAGCTCCCTTATGATCCATCCACTATGGCATATCCTTATCATGAGCTTTCCATCTTATAGCTTATCCCCATCCATTTATCATGAGCTTTCCACTATAGCTTACCTATCCATTTATCATGAGGCACACATCCATCCCTTATATGGCCAATCCTCTTATCTATCCATCCAATTCTCATGAGCCTTTCATCCCATTTACTATGAGCCCATCCTTTTATCCATCCAATCCATTCATCCATCCTTGCACCTAGACTTGGTTTTCTCCCTTGTCATTGGTATCAAGCACAAAGGCTACCCAATTGTAAATCCATTGGCATTTTCCAAAACATTTCAAAAAATCCAAAAAAAAAATCAAAATATCCCAAAAAAATCCAAAAAAATCAAAACATTTCAAAAAAGAAAAAAATAAAATATTCTCAAAAAATCCAAAAAATCAAATATCCAACAAAAAAATTCAAGCAATAAAACCAATCATCATCCACATCAATCCACTCCATCAACATTCAATCAAATTCTCATCATCATCAATTCTTCCTATCAATAACATTCATTCATCTATTTCAATCACTTCTTCCAATCATATCAATCAAATCAATCTAAGCAATGATCTTAAATCCAAGTCACACTAATCCATATCAAGCAAGCCAATCAATCAAGGAACATTATCCAATCAAATCAACAAGTTTTTGAACCTCATCTTGTCATGAGCCAAATCAATCATCATCAATCATCATCAATGGGATATAGCGTTCCCACATCCTTGTGTTGATCTAGGGATATAGCTTTCCCCGCAATGACAACACTATCTATCATTATCAATGAAACAATCAATCATTGGTTTATGACTTGATAAGGGCAATACCTTGTTTATTTTGCATCCTTTGAGCATACTGAGAACACTTGCTTATGCTTAGATTGAGTAGACACTCTCATCATCACACCATCACTATCATCACTCAAATCCTCTCAATCGTCAGCATCAACACCAAAGAAAATCAACTCAAAGCACATCAATCCAACCATCAAAACAAATCCTCTCAATCGTCAGCATCAACACCAAAGCAAATCAACTCAACTACATCAACTCCAATCAACATAAATCCAATCACTCCAACAAATCAAAAACAACTCAATCCACCACATATCATCTCATCATCAACATTTCATTAATCAATTCAATCCATTTTCATCATCTCATCAATAAAACAATCAGAACTACATCTCATTTCCATCGTTAAGTGCCTTGATCCCGTAGATATAGGGTATGTAGGCAGTCTGGAGTACGAAGGAAGTGCCCAGATTCAGGCACAAGCGATTTTCCTCTTTCTTCTCTCATCATTTCTTCTATCATCTATCTTATACATCATCAATAAACAACTTCTTCCAATCAATCTATCATAGCACATCAATCCAATCATCAAATCAATCTAACCATCATTTCATCATCCTCAAAATCATTCCAAGCAATGATCTAAGTGCAAGTCACCTTAATCCATACCAATCAAGTTAATCAATCAAGCCAAGTTATCCAAACACAATCCATGGTCTTGATCCTAGCCTTGTTGTAAGCCAAATCAATCAATCAACCAACTAGCCAACCAACTCAGCAAACAACTTTGTGTTGATCTAGGGATATAGCTTTCCCCGCAATGACAACACTCTCAACTATCAACCAATCAGAAATTAATCATTGGTTTACAGCTTGACAGGGGCAATACCTTGTTTGTTTTTGTATCATTTGTGCATGCTTGCTTGCTTGCTTGTGTGTGTTATCATTTTATCTTGCATTTGCATCATATCAGTATCAAATCCAGCTAATATTCATATCTTGTATCCAGACAAGGTTGTATTACGCTGGGGCACGAGACTCAACATCACCTTGGTCCTTATACCTTGGTGCATAACGTCTAGTGCTATATCAAACATCATGATTGCTCACTTTCCATTGCAGCATAACACATCCTTCATTTCTTCTATCCATTCCCTTAGCTTTCTTTTGTAGCCAAGCCATTTCTTTTCGAGAGCATACCCGTGTTTGTCCAACCCACCTATCCTCTCGAGGGGGCATCACCAACCTATCCTTTCTATCATCATCATTTCTTTCCATCATCATCATATCCCATTTCATCCCATATCATTTTCCTCTATCCACACCTTAACTTCTTTGAAATGATGTTACTCGACACAAATCTTATCATCTCGAACATCATCTCAAAGAGGGGCAAAATGTAGACACCCAAATTTGTCCCAACTTTGTTCATGTCTTGCAACACCTTGACAAAAACGTTATCCTAGACATCATGTAGCATTTTGTCCTAAATCCCACTCTTAATCCCATTTATCCATTAGCCAATTAATTAAATAAATTTTATTTATTTAATTAAAATCCCATTCAATCCCATCCTCATCCTACTTAGCTAATTAATTAAATAAATTTTAATTAATTTCACATGCATAATCCCATTTATCTTATCCCCATCCCAATTAATTAAATAAATTTTATTTATTTAATTAATTTCCACATCATATCTTATCCCATCCTATTCATATTTCAAATTAATTAAATAAATCTTTTTTATTTAATTAATTTCCAACTCATATCCCAACTAATTCAAATATTTTATTTGAATTAAACACTCATTTTTTATCACATTCCAACACTTGTCCAGTCAATCATGTGTTGTAATACAACTTTCATTCATATCCTTCACATGCACAACTAATGGACCTAATTTTAGTATTTATCTACACAAGCACACCTAAGCTTTATCCTCCTTTGCCACATGTCAATTGACTACAATTTCTTGATGTGCAAGGAAACCTAACTCAATCCTATCCATCCATTTCATCTAAAGCCCTAATTGATCCTAGCCATCCATTGGAACCAAGCCTTTCCTATAAAACAAGCCGCTCTTGAGCCATTAGAGGGGGATTTTTCAGGATTCTTCTTCATGCAACCTCACTCTACTGAATTTTCATCTCAGGTCCTCATCCATCATCTTCAATCCATCTAGCTTGCATCCTTATCAACGTTATGCTGCAGAATCGAGCAACCAACACAACAAATTGATCAATCAAGCTCATCTTGCATCTTCGAGGTATTGAATTATTTGGGTTTAGGTTATGCATTTCAATTGTTTGATTATTTCCATTTACAAATCCAAATTTTTTGATATACAATATCCTTTCCCTCATATGCATGCCAGTTTGAAATGTTTTGAAAAATCCCCAAAATAGAGTGTCATAATTTTTGTGATCAAGGAAATTGTGCATATAGTCCTTAATTTGTTGTGCAATGGGGGTATCACTTTTCCAAACCATACCCTTAACTGAGGGTAATTCCCATAGGAAATAGAACATAAGGCAAATGATTAAGAAACCATACTAGAATTTGTACTTTATCTCCTTGGCTCTCTTCAAATTGTCCAATAATTACTTCCACAAGAGCTCAAAGAGGTCGTAGTCTTTCCCTTCTTTCACCATTTGATGGGCAGTGTAGATGGCAGTTGCAGTAGTAGTCCCCTCTCTGTTTGTGTAGTACACTTTATAGACAATGCTCATAGTGGCATATTGAACCCCTCGATCAGTGATATCATCCACTGTTAGGGTTCTCTTATCAAATTTCACTCTGGTAAGTCTCATTATCTCCTCATTCTTCACAACTTTCAATATAGGTACTAGTCTAGAGGAGTACAATCTGGTCACTACTCTGATTTATTCCTTTGTGATCATGTGAGGTTGGTCTAAGCAAAAGAAATCCTCATGGATTCAGCTCAATGCAATCTAGACCCAATCTTCTTCATAGCAGAAGTTGGGGAAACCCTTCCATATGTCTAGCCATTTTGCCTCAACATTTGCAAACTCTGGCTTCAATTGAAATTCATCACCTAGTAAATGTTCATTCCTAAATTGTTCCAGCTTTAGGTGATCATACTCATCTAGTTGTGAGTGGATGTATATCTAGACATCCTCTGTATGTAGTACATTGGTGGGAACATGAGAGAATACATCATCCTTATTGGTCTCAGTGGATTTGTATGGATTCTTTTTGAATTTTTTCCTCATCCTTTCCACAACATCAATCACCACTAGTGTGGCCATGATAATACCTTAAGAAAACTGGGGTTTAACCAAGGAATATGAGAAATACCTAATAATGTCATCGATAGGGTTTGCACAAAAAGCTCTATTGAAATCCTTTTGCTCTTCCTTGGCTCTAAAGCATTATTGGCTTTGTTCAAATGAGATCAAAATGATCAAGTATTGCCTAAATAGTCTTCTTACAAACCATGACTTCTTCACATTAATTGCATTCTCTATTCTTGACCTAATCAGCTTTTTATTATGTAGAAACCTATGATCATTCAACAATTTTCCACAAAGAGTCCATTTTCTCTGGAATTTTGATCAAACATCATGATATTACTAGACATACATATCCATATCATTTTTAGCCATTATGCTGAAGATTTCAGCACCTTATGTATTGAAGGGTTTTTGAAAAAGATTCACAGTTGCAACTCCCCCTGAACCAATACATCCTCCTTTTAGTTTCCAGAGGATCCATCTACACCAAGCAGAGGTGCAGATCCTTCCTTTACTTTATTTTCTTCCTTCTTTTGCAGAGCAATATTTGCCTTGTTTTGAGGAGCAGAGGACCTTACATTCTTTCCCCTGTAGATCCTAGCAATGTGTCCTAATTTATTGCAATTGTAGCAGGTGGTATTGGACCATAGAGCATAACCACCTCTTCTTACATTAGATCTATAGTCAGCAGTCTTATGACCATACTTGTTACATGTGTAACAATAACCATAGAAGAACCAAGAGGTCCTAGCATTGTTCTTGTTCATGAAACCATTCCTCATCATTTTGCTTTTGTATCCATCACCCTTATGATTAACCTTGTTGTAAGTATGACATTGACCATGAGAGCTCACACCATTGTACCTAGGAGGCCTAAATGAATTTTGATTCATCTTGCTTCTACATTCAATAGCCTTGTGACCAAACTTATTGCAAGAATATCAATTACCATTGAAAGCTTGAGGATACCTGGTAGGAGCAGACTTTCTAAAATTCTTCTTCTTGTTTTTCTTTCTTTATCTTTGGAAAAATGTGAAACCTTCTTCTTTTGCACCTCCAGAGGCAATCTTTTTCTTCCTTTGTTTTAGACTTTCCTTCTAATTTGAAGTTATCATACAAGTTTGTGGATGCAGTAATTAGAGGAATTTTTCCCTTTTTAAAACCAAGTCCAAATTTTTCTTTTGATGGCTTTTAAGAATTGATCAATTCATCAAGAATCTCAAAACTTCCTTTCAACTTTAATCCTTTGTCAATTTGTTCTTCTGCTTTTTCCAGTTCTTTCCTTAGAGTGACAACTTCTTCCTCAAGTTTTGAACATTCAACTACTTTCTCATTGAGATTGATATTTAGGCAATCTTCAATCCTCTTACCTTCTTCAACCATGACCTTCAAATGAGAGATTATATAATCTTCTTCTTTAAGTTTAATGTCACATCCTTTATCTCCTTTTATTTGGGCTTTCAGTTTGCCAATTTCTTCTTTTGATTATTTAGCTTTTGTCTTCAATTTCACAATTGTCTTCTTTGATTCTTCAAGGATGTCCTCATACTACTGGTTTAATTCTCTAGCCTTATCTAGATCTTCAAGTGTTGACTAGAGTTCTCCTTCAAGGTCTACCTCATCTAGATTTAAGTCCTAGCCTTCAAGTTCCATTGCTTTTAGATCTAGTTCTCGAATAAATACATCATTATCCATAGCTTCAAATTCCATGTGTTCAAGTGTAGGATCTACCTCAACTATTAGGCTTCTCAAAGGCACTTGGCTCTGATACCAATTGTTGAACACATTGAGATGTTGAGAGGGGGGTGAATCAACATACACTAAAACTTAACTACTTTATTTGTAAAACAAATCAAATTACTTAGAGAATAGAAAGTAAAACATGCACCACATTAATAAACACATTGACACCAAGATTTTTCCATGGAAAACCCCAAAATGGGAAAAACCATAGTGAGTGTTAGCTCACAATATAATGCTCACTACTTATAAAAGTTTACAACATTGTTTTAGGTATACAACCCAAGGAAGCTACAACTCCATGTAGACTTTGTTTTAGGGCTACAACCCAAGGAAGCTACTACTCCTTGAAGAAGTATCACTACCACAAAGGATTGCAATGATAACATAACTATGAACTGCTATGAAAGAAGCATCTAACTTATGCTGGTGTTGCAGTCCTCTTTTCTACACAATTACTCCATCATACTAACTCCACACACTTCATACTACTCATTCTTCTATGTATCATTCACACTCACTTATATATCCCACAAATGAAATTTTTCTTTTATATATATCCTTTGCAACCATTCAAAACTTCAATTAGGTCAGCACCAAAAAGAACTTTAGATGAAACGTGTAATTCTCCATGAGTCGACATCAAACATATTCAATATGAAAAGAAAATGGGTTGCGGATCATTACATATCACAATGGGATCTAAAAAATATCACAACACATCCTTCAATGCCAAAACAACTAATCAAGATTTACCCCATATGAAGGAAACCAAGATGTTGGCTCAACCAGCACTACCACTATTAACTATCCATCTTCACACCACCTGGGAGAAGCCAAAATCATTATATGGACCAGAGTTTCAATAGTGTGCCTTCTCAAAACCATCCACATACCATTCTCCTGAAGTATCTAATCAATATATGCATCTGTAAAACAAGAAACATGTTGAACATATGAAAACAGGGCATTCCAGACATATTGTAACACATCAAAACTTGAGATGTTGCATTGTGGTACACCAAAACATTTGAAACTCTTAGGAAAGAACTTATACATAATTATACATATAATCCCAGATCCACACATCCTCATTTATCACTTCCAGAGAAAATCAGAGACTTGACACAGGTATATTGTAATATGGAGGATAGTCATATGCAATTCTTCACTAACTGAGTTAAATACCTTATGTGGTACAAGAGATAAGAAAGATTTGTATGTGGTTCAAACTTGAGATACATTAGGGCATGTAGAATCTTTGCACAATCTCCTATAGCTGATCTGTATACTTTACATCTTCTGCAAGTGCTCAAATATGTGCTTCTGAGAACAACTTAGACATCCAGAACTAACAAATTACTTCTATCATTTTGATAGCTGAACTTGTGAACCCTCAGAACACTTGATACTACAAGATAGTGTGCATTACACATCTCCAAACATATTTAAAAAACCACATGGACACAACTTCTCTTCTAGAGGAATGTAGAACATTCCAACAGGTCTCCACCATTGCTTTACATTGTTAAGTCATAGTCTGGAACACTACCACTTATAACTTTCTCTGCTGAAGGTGTAATGAGCTGAAATCTTGGATATAGCATGTCCATATGACAATCAACTTATCTTCTGAACCACAAGACTAAATCTTGTGCTACAAAGGAATGCTGACCAAAATGTTGTAGCTCTGCCTTAGGATATAGACTATGAAGGCCTTAACCAAACTCCTACAACTATTCTCTAAGTGCGGTACTCTAAACTGATAGGATATCATTATAGATATATAGAAAACATGTTAGATTAAGTTTACACACCTCCACAACACATTTAGACATTAGAAAGATTACCATTCTTATACTTGGATAGTTTTTCTCCATTTGCTAGGTCTTTCGGATTGACCTCCCTTAAGCATGATGATCCTATGTCTTTAACTTAGTCAAACTGCCTCTCTCAAATCTTCCACTATCCATCAACTTCAATCATCTTTGACCTCAAGTTGACACATATAGAGTTGACATCAATGACAACACATATTTCCAACACTTTTGACAACCCAGGTTTACGAATGAGGTTATCTACCATGGCATCCTAGACACCAAGTACATTGTTATTGTGCATTGTGTTAAAAAAAAAATTGATGTTCACATTTTGTTAATATTTTTCTTTCTAGCAAATTTTGTACTGGTTTCTATATTAAAGAGACCTTAATTTTTAGTTTGAGACATTTAAGACTAGGTTCAAGAATCATTTTGGTTTTAAAGAGTCGCTAACATCATCCTCATAGACTATTATGTCCATCTTATGGCCTCTTGATAGGAAATTTTCCAATTCATAATTGTTATGATGACCTACCAATCATGTGTCATAATGTCCTTGTAATGAGATTATTTAGCATAACCAACATGTTCTAGTATAATAATTTGAATACATACCTAATATGTCCTAGATGCTATGTGATAGTGATATATTGTTCGTAAGGTTACTTTTATACCTCATATGGTTGTTATATATGACCCTATACATGATAGTCCTCAATAATGTGTATCATAACATTGAAGGGTGATTTGATAGTGAACATTTGTATGTGATAGTTCCCTACCACCGGTGTTTAATACATTTGTGAATGCATTGTCTAGTGCTTTGATAGATGTAACTAACCTTTTTATTCTAGCTTTGTGTAGTTTTAGTGCATTTTCAATAGATAGATTAAATAGTTTTTAACCCACTTGTACCAAAACATTTAAGTGAGTCCCTACTTCATTCATCCCTAGGGAAATAGTTATAATATTTCCATATTAGTTTCACCTAACACAACTATCATCAAATAAGGGTTATCAAAATTTAAATGATGTAGATGAAATTCATGCCATTGTACATCCTTTAGGACTACCATTGTACATCCCTTAATGGGTTGTTCTAAAGTTTTCATGAGGTAGGGTGAGGTTGTTAAAGTGATTCCTAAAATGACCATGAAAAGTTAATAACAATCCCTTTATGATCTAGTCCCTTGCATTTATGAGTGTCCTCTTTGTTGTTATAATAGTTTTATGACTACTTATTCATCATTTATAGCCTTATTTTTGTACTCTCTACTATTATAATTGTGCTATGACTGCCATAATTGTGTAATGGTCCTAGAAACAACATTTTAAGTGAGTTTTCATGAGGTAGAGTGAGTTTGTTAAAGATATTCCTAAAATGAGAATGACAATCTAAGAAAAATCCCTTTATGATCTAGTCTCTTGCATTTATGGTTGTCCTCTTTGTTGTTATAACAGTTTTATGACTACTTGTTCATCATTTTGTCCTTATTTCTAGCCTTATTTTTGTCCTCTCTGATATTATAACTATGCTATGATTGTCATGACTATGCAATGATCCTAGAAACAACATTCTATGCCTTTCACACAAGGTTGGAGTACTTAGATCTACTTATGAGGTTGGATTTTTTTTTTTGTGTATTCTAAGGTCTAGACCATGAATGTCTTATGAGTACATTGAGGTAAAAGTACAAGCTGTGTCACACTTTTATAAAGGAAACGACCAACACTAACCCAACTTTTAAACTTGAATCACTAAAAGTGACATATATGTTTTGAATTTTGAAATGATGTAAACTAATAAAATATTTATTTTTAGCATATTTTATGTTTGTATTTTAAAAAAAAATTAAAAAATTATTTGAATATAGTTTTTTAATAAATTGACACTATAATTTAGCTACTGATAAAATGTTGAAAAATGAAGTTACATGAGATGTCAATCTTTATATAGTAAATTTTATCTTTTTTCTTCAATTTTTTTTGTGTGTATTTATAATTTGAAACTTTAGTGCATGGATATATTTTTTTCCAATTTTAATGAATATATATTTTTAAATAAAATTAAAATGTGTGTGTATTAAAACGTAGTTGTTTCCATTTGACATCAACTTTCATATTAACTATTTATCTAAAATAGAAAAAAATTTAAAACATCTTGATATAGATTCTTTTATCTAGTGCATCATATTTTTTCAAAATTTTAAATAAGTTTTACTATTTTTCCTTGACATGGTAATCAACCTAATGTTTTGTGTTGATAACCTACTTTTAGTAAAAATAAAAAGGAAAATATAAATAATAATTAAACTATTAATATATATATTTTTAAAACTAAACTTATAGATCTACAAAAGGGTATTTTTATATTCTTTAAAAATGCTATTTACATGAGTAGAAGTTGTTGAAATATCAGGTTTTTCAAATTATTTTATTTTTTGGTAAATTGGCCTCATTGTGGTGCTACATATGCATTTAGCCAACAATTTTAGTTGGAAAAGTTGTGGACATATCCAACTTAGCTAGAATGAATCTTACAAGATCATATATTTGACCAAAATTGATTTTTAGTTATAAATACTTAAATTCACTTGTGTTGATAAGTTGACTAAAAGTGTGACACAACTTTGTGCTTTTACAATATGATGAGGTTATTTTTCTTAACAAATTTTTAATATATAAATGCAAGTGTTTTGGAGAATAGATCTATTGTATTCAAGGGATTGGGATCAATGGTTAAAACATTTAGATTTCATTTTGGAGACATTCAATAAAATTTCTAAGGTAACATCTAAGATAGAATTCTAAACTTTGTGTTTCTTAATCTTCCATCAAACTTCTTATAATAAAATTTAAGTTAGTTATAGTTGATATTGTTTACTTTTCTTAACAATTTTTTAACTTATAAGTGCAGGTGTATTTCACACAAGGTTGGAGTACTTAGATCTACTTATGAGGTTGGAAACAACATTTTATGTATTCTACCTAGACCATGATTGTGTTATGAGTATGACGAGGTTACAATGGAAATACATCCACCATTGTTGAGTTAAAAGTAGGTTAAAGTTTATTTTGATTAATAATTTTTTAATATATAAATGTAGGTGTTTTGGAGAATAGAGATATTGTATTGAAGGGATTTAGATCAGTGGTTAAAGCATTTAAGCTTTCATTTTGGAGACATTTGATTTCTAAGGTGACATATAAGATAGAATTCTAAATATTGGATTTCTTATTCTTCCATCAAACTTCTTATAAAATTTTTAAGTTAGTTGTAGTTGATGTTTATTTTGCTTAACAATTTTTTAACTTATAAATGCAGGTGTATTTCAAAAAAGGTTGGAGCACTTATATCTACTTATGAGGTTGGAAACAACATTTTGTGTTTTCTACCTACACCATGACTATGTTATGAGTATTAAACGAGGTTATGATGGCAATACATCCACCATTGTTGAGTTAAAAGTAGGTTAAAGTTTATTTTTCTTAACAAATTTTTAATATATAAGTGCAAGTGTTTTGGAGAATAGAGCTATTGTATTCAAGGGATTGAGATTAGTGGTTAAAGCATTTAGCTTTCATTTTGGAGACATTTGATATAATTCCTAAGGTGACATCTAAGATAGAATTCTAAACTTTGTGTTTCTTAATCTTCCATCAAACTTCTGATAACAAATTTTAATTTAGTTTTAGTTTCAATGTTGTTTATTTTTCTTAACATTTTTTTATTATATAAATGTAGGTGTTTTGGACAATAAAGCTATTGTATTCAAGGGATTGAGATCAGTGGTTAAAGCATTTAGATTTAATCATGGAGACATTTGATATAATTTAAAAACATCTATTGAATCTACATTTGAGGACATTTTGTATATTTTTACATTTAATAATTAAAAAATAATAATAGAGATAGTTTTAAAAAGGATTATTTAATGTTTGAACATGTAAAGGTGAGAAGGTATTATCATATAAATTACTGAGTTGTAAATAATAGAGTCAGAAATTGCCTAATTTAATATAATATGTTGTGAATAATATGTTTTGAATAATTGATTTGTGAATAATATGTTAGTGATTTGCAAAATATTTTATTATAGAGTTGGCTCAATCTTGTCTTGATTGTTCCTTGCAACACAAAACAAAATCTATGCATACTAATCCATTCATTTAATAATAGATACCAATCACAATTTGCTGTGGCTTTTCTATGAATTGAACACTAATCTGCCAAAGGTTGGATAACAAAATATCTTATGGATCTTAAGAGACTATCTCAATCTAATGTATCCCAAAAGGATCAAGAGACTTGTAGAATGAAACGAGGCCTCCACTAGCATTCAATGGCCCACACTAACATGTTGGCACTATTGGTCCAATCCTATGAGGTGTGGTAGAAAATGATATGCTATTGGCAACTTTACATTGCTCTCAAATGAGCCCAACATCCACCTGTATGTATAAACAAGATTATTGGTGTCTCCTCTAGCATACACCAGCCCATCATAACATGTTTGTGATGTTAGTTCAGTCCCATGACATGAAGAACACAAAATATGGCTCTTGGCACCTTTACACTAAATGCCACTAAGACATTTTGAAAGAATGCATCCATTGTTGGCATAGTCAAATGGTGTTACTTGATGAAAATTAAGAGATGTTATTGTGGAGGGACCTAACATCTAGCTTTAGATCCAAATAAATCATTCCTAGGTGCCATGGACTCTAAGAACTACTATGTCAAAGTTTGGCAATTTTTTGCTCTTAAGTCTCTTAAGAGACTTTACTGGTACAATGTAGCACAAATGGATTGGGATGCCTTTGGAATGAAATAGGGCATCCTCTAGCATACACCCACCTACCCTAATGTGTTGGAACTATCAATTCAGTCCCATGAGGTGAACAATACAAAATATGGCTCTTGGCAACTTTACACTAAATGCCACTAAGGCATTTCACAAGAATGCATCCACTGTTGGCATGATCAAATGATGTTGAGTTGATCAAAATTGAGAGAGTTTATTATGGAGGGAATTTACATCCAAATGTAGGTCCAAACAAATCATTCCTAAGTGCCACGAACTTTGAGAACTACTCCGTCAAACATTGGCATTTTTTTGCTCTTAGGTCTCTTAAGAGACTTTGCCAGTACAATGTAGCTTGGAAGGATTGGGACACCTAGGGAATGAAATAGGACCTCATATAGTATACACCCACCCACCTTGATGTGTTGGCACTGTTAGTTTAGTCCCATGAGGTGAAGAATGTAAAATATGGCTCTTAGCAACATTATGTTGAATGCAAATGAAGCATTTTGCAAGAATGCATCCATTGTTGGCACTGCCAAATGGTGTTATTTTATGAAAATTGAGAGAGCTTATTGTGGAATGTAGGTCCAAATAGATCATTCCTAGGTGCCATGAACTTTGAGAACTACTCTGTCAAAGTTTAGCAATTTTTTTTATCTTAGATCTCTTTAGAGACTTTGTCGATACATTGTAGAATGAATGGATTGGGATGCTTGGGGAATAAGATAGAGCATCTTTTAGAATACACCCATCCACCCTAACATTTTGGCACTATAAGTTTAGTCCCATGAGGTGAAGAGTGCAAAATATGGCTCTTGGCAACATTATACTGAATGCAAATAAAGCATTTTGCAAGAATGCATCTGTTGTTGGCACGATCAAATGACATTGAGTTGATGAAACTTGAGAGAGGTAATTGTGAAGGGAACTAACATCTAGTTGTATGTCCAAACATATCATTCCTAGGTGCCACGAAGTCCAAGAACTACTTTATCAAAGTTTGGCAATTTTTTGCTCTTAGGTCTCTTAAGACTTTGCCAGTACAATGTAGCCCAAAGGATTGGGATACTTGTGGAATGAAATATGGCCTCCTCTAGCATACACCCACCCATCTTGATGTGTTGGCACTATCAATTTGATCTCAAGAGGTGAAGAATGTAAATATGGCTCTTGGAAACATAATGTTGAATGCAAATGAAGCATTTTGCAAGAATGCATTTGTTGTTGGCATGATCAAATGTTGTTGATTTGATGACAAATAAGAGAGGTTATTGTGGAGGGACCTGACATCCATTTGTAGGTCCAAAAAAATCATTCCTAGGTGCCATAGACTCTGATAAAAATGCCATCAAAGTTTGGTATTTTTTTGCTCTTAGGTCTCTTAAGAGACTTTGTTGGTACAATGTAGTCCAAATGGATTGGGACACCTAGGGAATGAAATAGGGCCTCCTATAGTATACAACCACCCACCCTGACATTTTGGCACTATTAATTTAGTCCCATGTGGTGAAGAATGCAAGATATGGCTCTTGGCACCTTTACACTAAACACCACTAAGGAATTTTACAAGAATGCATCTATTGTTTTCATGGTCAAACAATGTTGAGTTGATTAAAAATAAGAAAGGTTATTGTGGAGGGACCTAACATCTAAATTTAGGTCAAAACAATCATTCCTAGGTGCCACGAACTCTAAGAACTACTCCGTCAAAGTTTGGCATTTTTTTGCTCTTAGTTCTCTTAAGAGACTTTTCTGGTACAATGTAGCTTGAATGGTTTGGGATGCCTACAGAATGAAATAGGGCCTCCTTGTTAGGAATTTACAGGTACATCAAACCAGTTCCACATAACCCAAAGGAGATAATGATGTATACAATCTTACAGATTTACCATAATGCAAAGATCAATAGACAATCAACAAGATAACACAAGATATACCCTAGGAAAACCCTCTTTGAGGGAAAAAAGCCCAGCCTCCAAAAGAATCCATACTCAATGTATTATTCAACAATAAGAAATTACAATACACTCACATAGTATCCATGAACACCTCTGAAACATCAAGCTCCTCTACTGCAACCTCCATGTATCCAAGCATGAATCCATACATCCCATGCCATGCTTTACAATGTGCACTCACAAGAGAAAACTCAATACAATGATAGCCTTTCACACAACTTGTAAAATAAGAGCCAACCCTAACCACTAACCTTGTGCTTGCTTTTATAGACTCAAGCTCACACAAATACAACTTGTGGTATTGGATAAAAACAATGTGACTCAAAACCATGAGCACAAAACCATTAACCCCAAAATAATAAATATTTATTATTTTGCACAAATAATAAATATTTGCCTTATGTCTCCCAATGTTAAATACAACTTTTACAAGTGATACCAAATAAATATTTAATGTGGCTAAACACATCACTTAAGATGCACCACAATAGAATATTTATTTTAAATAATTAAATTAATTAATGTTATGCAAGGTGAACAACACCTTTTTACCCAATATTCCTCTAGCATACACTCACCCACCTTGATATGTTGGCACTATTATTTCAGTTTGATGAGGTGAAGAATGCAAAATATGTTGAGTGCAAATGAAGCATTTTGCAAGAATGCATCTATTTTTGACATGGTCAAACGGTGTTGAGTTGATGAAAAATGAGAGGGGTTATTGTGAAGGGACATGCCATATAGTTGTAGGTCGAAATAGATCATTCCTAGGTGCTACGAACTCCAAGAACTACTCTGTCAAAGTTTGGTAATTTTTTTCTCTTAGGTCTCTTAAGAGACTTTATTAGTACAATGTAGCCTGAAAGGATCAGGACACCTAGGGAATGAAATAGGGCCTCCTCTAGCATACACCCATCCAACTTGATGTGTTGGCACTATCATTTTGGTCCCATGAGGTGAAGAATACAAAATATGGCTCTTGACAACATTGTGTTGAATGCAAATGAAGCATTTTGCAAGAATGCATCCATTGTTGGCAGGGAAAAATGGTGTTGAGTTGATAAAAACTAAGGTTATTGTGGAGGGATCTAACATCTAGCTATAGGTCCAAACATATCATTTCTAGGTGCTATGGACTCTAAGAACCACTCCGTCAAAGTTTGACAATTTTTTGCTCTTAGGTCTCTTAAGAGACTTGTTTGGTACAATGTATCCCAAATGGATTGGGATGCATGGGAAATAAAATAGGACCTCCTATAACTTACACCCACCCACCTTGACATTTTGGTGCTATCATTTTAGTCCCATGAGGTGAAGAATGTAAAATATGGCTCTTTGTAACATTATGTTGAATGCAAATGAAGTATTTTGTAAGAATGTAGTTGTTGTTGGCACAGTCAAATGGTTTTGATTTGATGATAAATAAGAGAGTTTATTGTGAAGGTACTTGACATCCAATTGTAGGTCCAAATATATCATTTATAGGTGCCACGAGCTCCAAGAACTACTCCGTCAAATTTTGACAATTTTTTCTCTTAGGTCTCTTAAGAGACTTTGCCGATACAGTGTAAGATTGAAAGGATTGGGATGCTTGGGAAACAAAATAGGGTCTCCTCTATCATAAACAAACCAACTTTGACATGTTGGTGTTGTCAGTTTGGTCCCATGAGGTGAAGAACGCAAAATATGGCTCTTAGCAACATTATGTTGAATGCAAATGAAGCATTTTGCAAGAATACATCTATTGTTGGCACGGTCAATTAGAGTTGAGTTGATGAGAACTGAGAGAGTTTATTGTGAAGGGACTTGAAATCCACTTGTAGGTCCAAACATATCAGTCCTAGGTGCCATGAAATCTAAGAACTACTCCATCAACATTTGACATTTTTTTGCTCTTAGGTCTCTTAAGAGACTTTGTCAATACAATGTAGCTTGAAAGGATTGGGACACCTGGGGAATGAAAAATTGCCCCATATATCATATGCCCACCCACCTTGATGTTTTGGAACTATCAGTTTGTTCCCATGAGGTGAAGAATGTAAAATATAGCTCTTGATAATATTATTTTGAATGCAAATGAAACATTTTGTAAGAATGCATCTATTGTTGGCACGATAAAAAAGTGTCGAGTTGATGAAAACTAAGAGATTTTATTGTGAAGGGACCTAACTTCCAAATGTAGGTCCAAAAAGATCATTCCTAGGTTCCATGAACTCTAAGAACTACTCCATCAATGTTTGGTAACTTTTTGCTCTTAGGTCTCTTAAGAGACTTTACCAATACAGTGTAGCTAGAATAGATTGGGAGACCTAGGGAATGAAATAGGGCCTCCTCTAGTATACACCTACTGACACTAACATGTTGGCGCTATCCGTTCGGTCCCATGATGTGAAGAATGCAAAATATGGCTCTTGGCATCTTTACACTAAATGCCACTAAGGCATGTTGCAAGAATGTGTCCATTGTTGGCATGGTCAAACGGTGTTGAGTTGATGAAAACTAAGAGAGTTTATTGTGGAGGGGCTTGACATCTAGTTGTAGGTCCAAACAGATCATTCCTAGGTGCCACAAAGTTTGAGAACTACTCTGTCAAATTTTGATAGTTATTTGTTCTTCGGTCTCTTAAGAGACTTTACTTGTACAATGTAATCCGAATGGATTGGGATGCCTGGGGAATGAAATAGGGCCTCCTCTAGCATACACTCATCCATCCTAACATGTTGGTGCTATCAGTTTGTTCCTATGAGGTGAAGAATTCAAAATATGGCTCTTGGAACCTTTACACTAGACACCGCAAAGGCATTTTTCAAGAATGCATCCATTGTTGGCATGATCAAACAGTGTTGAGATGATGAAAAATGAGAGAGGTTATTGTGGAGGGATCTTACATCCAACTATAGATCCAAATAGATCATTCATAGGTTCCACAACTCTCAAACTACTCCATCAAAGTTTGGATTTTTTTTTCTCTTAGGTCTCTTACGAGACTTTACTGGTATAGTGTAGCCTAAAAGGATCGGGACACCTAGGGAAAAAAAATGGCCTCTCTAGCATACATCCATCCAACCTGATGTGTTGGCACTTTCAATTTTGTCCCATGAGGTGAAGAATGCAAAAAATGGCTCTTGGTCAAACATATAGGAAATGAAATGAGGATATAATGTCAAACATATCATCTCCCTCTCAGTACCCCTCTAAGTCTCTTCGTAATCAAACATATAATGTCAAAAATATATATAAGTTGAGATGAAAGAAAATAATGTCATATATATAGAAGGTGAAATCAGGATATGCTATGCGTATAGAAGGTAAAACGAGGATAAGAAAATCATGTCAAACATGTAGAACATGACATGAGGATAAGAAAATTATGTAAAACATGAAGAACATGAATTGAAGATATGCAAAGCATGGAAACCATATAGAAGGTGAAATGAGGACAAGAAAATCATGTTAAACATATAGAAGGTGAAATGAAGGTAAGAAAATAATATCAAACATATAAATGGTGAAGTGAGGATATAATGTCAAACATATATCTAAGGTTAGATGAAAGTAAGAAAATGATGTCAAACATATAGAAGGTGAAATGAGGATAAGAAAATCATGTCAAGCATGTAGAATGTGAAATGAGGATAAGAAAATCATGTTAAACATGTAGAATGTGAAATGAGGATATGCAAAGCATGGAAACCATACATAAAGTGAAATGAGGATATGCTTGAATCATGCCAAACGTGTCTCTCTCTCTCTCTCTCTCTCTCTCTCTCTCTCTCTCTCTCTCTCTCTCTCTTCCTCTCTTCCTCATTCTACTCTTTCCATAACCCATATAGAAGGTGAAATGGGGGTATGCTAGACCTATAGAAGGTGAAATAAGGACAAGAAAATCATGTTAAGCATATAGAAGGTGAAATCAAGGTAAGAAAATAATGTCAAACATATAGAAAGTGAAATGAGGATATAATGTCAAACATGTCATCTCCCTCTTAGTCTCTCTCTAAGTCTCTCCCTAACTAAACATATAATGTCAAATATATATCTAAGGTGAGATGAAGGTAGGCAAATGATGTTAAACATATAGAAGGTGAAATGAGGATAAGCAAATCATGTCAAACATGTAGAATGTGAAATAAGGATATACAAATCATGGAAAACATATATAAGGTGAAATGAGGCTATGCAAATCATGCCAAATGTCTCTCTCTCTTCCTCTCTTCTTGAGTCTCTCCCTAAGTCTCTATAATTGTCAAACTAGGATTGGGTGTTGGCATGTACAACTTACATGGAGTGTATAATATTGAAACATACTTCCATTTAAGATACACCTATTTACATTTCCAAATGCAACGTTAGGTGAATTTGGGTTGTGGATGACATTTTTTTTACATAAACTAGATAATGAAATGGGTAAACATACAAACATGTCTTTTCTCATTAATACAAAAACAACTATCTTTGATTTAATGGAAATCATCATAAGTTTTGTCATTTTTAACATGTATCTTGCATGTTTAACATGTAAGATGAGAAATTATCTATGATTATCATATCAAATATAGTAGTTTCTATATCATGATTTTTAGGAGATGTATACAAAAAGAGGAATCCAACAAATGTGTTAACTAATACTAAGCATCCATGTAATAATTTAGCATAAACAAATATTGAACAAGTATGTACTAAATTAGCATAAATTAAAATGAAATTTTAAATATAGATTTCATATGATTACCATTATGTTTTTTTATTAATTCATACTAATTAGGGTATTCATAGAGAAATATATAGTAACTCATAACATCTACTCATGTACACATCTTTGGTTTTATGCTAGTAATAAGACAGTCACGAATATCAAAACAAAAATGTCTTCTTAATGGTATTTAGACAATGAATTATCATTTGATAGACAAATGGTCACATGTCACTCTAAGACAATCCCATATCTAACTAGAACTACCATCATGGCAATCAAGATCAAGTTATGTATTGAGGTAGGGAACTACATATGATCTTTCTACCAAGAAAAACAATCATATAACAAGGAATCAATCTATAACATGTTATTGTTCATAACTCAACAATTCTGAAGTGATTATACAATCAAATTTTTAGTTTCAAATTAGGAATACATGCACATAAGGAATTTAAATTATATTGTATATCAAGGTGTAAATATAAAAATCTGGGATAATTTGGTAGACATATATAAAAATTTGGCATATATGCCAACTCAAAATATTTTTTACAAAATGTGGCATATGCCATCTCAAAATCTATATACAATCTACATGTTGAATAACTATATCAAATCCTAAAGGTCCGCGTGACCCTATGTCTAGCAAATCCTCAACTTGTGGTTGACCCTCTAAAAGTGGCCTCTTCATGCCACGATGCTTAGTAGTTGATGGTTGCAAAGTTGACTGTAATAACAAGTCAACCACAAGTTTGATTACTTAGTTCAATGGTAAATATAAATAAGTAGACAAGTAAAGAAAAACCTATCTACTACAATTTAGAACTTTGAAATTAACATTGAAATCACTA
The DNA here is from genome assembly GCA_027924645.1 of Cunninghamia lanceolata. NCBI lineage: Eukaryota > Viridiplantae > Streptophyta > Pinopsida > Cupressales > Cupressaceae > Cunninghamia > Cunninghamia lanceolata. The sequence goes on along the minus strand of BSBN01000429.1, from coordinate 4,878,231 downwards.
TAATCAACTATAAGTTCTCTAAACTTTCAATTATTTAGTAAAATTAAATTCAATTACCTCAGCTCTTTGTTATCATTCTAAGAGTCATTCTACAAAGGATGGTCTCTTAGGACAATTAGGTGTCCTATTGAAGCATGATGGAAAAGGTGCCACATCACTCACTTTTGGAATAGACTAAAATAGTAAAATAACATTGATATAAATTAATATATAATTACTAACAAAAAAGGAAATGCATACATTATAAAAGGTTAGATGTGTAAATAAACAATCTAGACTAGACTAAAAGAAATTATCTACTATAAAACAAGAACTTACCACCAATGAGGCCTCTTGTATTGATTGAGAAGAACTCATCATGGACAAACCAACTAAGATTTCTCGTATGAAAAATGACAAGAATGTAAGACTGCATGTATACATATTATCATAATAACTTTGAAGTTAACCAATATAAATCACTATAATCAACTATAAGTTCTCTAAATTATCAATTAAAGTAAAATTGAATTCAATTACCTTGACTCTTTGTTGTCATTTTGAGAGTCTTTCAATGAATGATGGTCCCTTAGGATGCTTAGAGTTCTACTAAAGAAAATTGGCAAAGATGCCACACCATTCACATTTTGAATAGACTGCAAAAGTAAAATAACATCAAGATATAAATTAATATATAATTACTTAGAAAAATGAAATGCATATACAAAAAAAGGGTAGATGTGTAGAAAAATTTATACTGGCAAGTCTAGGCCAAATTGAATGGCATAAAGAGTACCATGATGGACTTTTGTAAGCCCTCCTCTATCATCAACTGTTATTCCACTTAGATACATTAGTACTAATCTTTGTTTATATTGAATTCAAATGGAATACACCATGAAATTTAACTTTAAATTTTACCTAAAAGAAAGATTGGCCTTGCTCTTCTTCTTCTCTAGCCCCTGATGCCTCTACTTGTGTTCTAGTCTATGATGCCTCAGCTTGAGTTCTAGACCTCGCTACCTTAGCTCGTGAAGGTGACATATGAGGGACATCATACTCTGATGTGTTTAGGGGTGTCTCACTAGTCTCTCTAAGAGGACCTAGGCACAACTAATTACACATAATGCAACGATGAGGCACATAAACATGTGTGGACAAGGAGGGTCTAGTAAACTCAATTGATCCACTATGACCACCAATATCATGTGGTTGTGCTAGCTAAAAAGTTTGTGTAATCAAATTCTTAGTCAAAGAGTGTATGGAAGAGAGGCCCTGATGTGTTGCATCTACAATAGTGCCTAGGTGCTGAATTGGAGGTGGAGAAGGGATAGGAGGGGAAATAAATGGACCTTGCACCTATTGCACTACCCCAGGTTTGTCTTGAGGCATTCTTTTCCCTACTCCCTGGAAATATCTAAAATCAAAATAGTTCACATAGTAACCTATTATAAACTTCACATATAGTTTATGGAGGAAATATAAAGGTACATCAAAATTATTGTTGGATGCTTTATCAAAAACCATCCACTAATGATCCCAAAAATTATTAGTGATACCCTGATGTGTGCACCATTTGATTGAAAACTTAGGCTTAAGTTCATCAACATGTAATCCAATTTTAGGGTTGACAAAATGTTGTGCTAACATGGCTTTGGTAATGTCTGAATCGTTTAATTGGTCATATGATAGGCCAGTAGAATATTTTTTCCTCTTGGATTCTTGGAATTTATGAAATGATTCATGTTATTGAAGTCAATGAAGGGTGGCGGAGATAAATCTCTATAATCCTATTTATTTCATTTTATATTTTGTTTAATTTGTTCTTGAATTGTTGGAGGGTTCGGTGGGGGATGGTTCAAGTTTTGAACTTGCTCATCCATGTTACCTATTTATCCCAATATTAATTTTTTTCTCAAAGTTCAACCCACATTAAATATTTATCCCAATGTTATATATATCTTGCAAGTGGCCCCAAGAATGCCTAATCCATTGTGATTCTCACATCTCTAGGATGAACCACAAATAAATATTACATTTTACATTTTACGTATTATGCAAGGTTATGCAAGATGTACAACACACATTTCCCAACATTCTCCCACTTGTTGTATAGATTGCATAAGGGGTCAAAAAGTAAACTCAAAAATCAAGGAAATAATCCATATGGCCAACATGTACCATGTAAACATCCATGTGCTCCATCAAGATACCTGCAACAATAATCAAGGTGACCACCATCTCAAATAAGAATCCTCTCATCCTATATCATGCCAAACCATGAAAGATTATAAGATCCTCCAAAGAGATGCCACACTAAATTGTCACATAGAAGTAAGAAACCTACATCAAGTGATATCTAAACACAAACACCAAATCCAATGGTAAAAAATAGGCCTGAGTAGCTAACAATAATTAATCACCATAGTTGGAATTACAACCACGTGATCTAGTTTTTAACACATACAACTAACCATGCCTCCAATCCAAGGTATAATAATCATAAAAAGTAGACCTTATGCCATCAACATATCCAAACTAAACCACAATGATCACAAGTCCATGTATATACTCTATCTTGCATGAAGAAGTCCTACAAGGTAAAAACACATAAATATTTGATAACAAACCTCAAGACCATCAACGCCATAGTATTATGAGAACATCCAACAAAGGACACATATACATCCTAGAACTCCCAATGTATGGGTAATTTCAAATTTGAAATCAATCAAGGAATCTAAAGATCCACCAATATCACTTACATAGAAAATGTGACTAAATCCTCTATCACATAGTGTCAAAGAATGCACAAAGTGATATGCCAAACCTACAAACTAAAATAACTGCAACATATAATGCTCACCACAAGTCCATATCTCTCCCAAGTTCTCCACATCGTAGAAGATATATGAACCAACTCCAATGTCATGTGAATATGAACATCGAGTAAGAAGCATTAGACCAACAAGAGAGAACCTTCAAATAAAAATGATGTCCTTCTACCAACACGAATGTGCTATAGCTATGAAAAGTATGATCTCCTTCCTAAAACCCCAAGTCAAGAAGCCTCCTCAACATCCAACTAATCAATATGTAAGTCTCTCAAACCAAAGGAAGATCAAACAAAACCTCCATTCCTTCAACAAGGAATATGCCCAAATCTACTAACCATCTTTGTCAAACATAATAACCTCAAAACAACTCAATATCAAACATAGCGATATAACAAATCATAATCATGAATCTACTCCTCAAACAAGTCCTTAGAACTAACATCCATAGCTCAAGCCTTAAGCATGCATGAGAAGGCAAGACACAAAAAAGAATGTGTCTAAAAACTAGGTGGGCAATACCTATCAAATCATTCATTGGCGAGAGGACCAAGAATGGGAATTTAGATTGCTCCTCTAGGATACACCAAGCCTCAATGACTCTCTCCAAGAACAATCTCCTCAATAGGTCCATGTTGAACTCATGTCCAACCCAGGTGTAGGCTCCTCAGTCTTCCTGAAACCTCATCAAAGAGTAACCATCTCAACACATGATCTCCAAGAAATAAGAGATCTCAAGCTTCACTCAACTATGAAACTCCAATGCAATAATAACTAGAAGTTCACAAGAAAAATGATCACACCACTCATCAATCAGATTATCACAAATCACCATCAAAGCTCCAAATGCATAATTAGGAACTCACCATGATGTCATGATCTACATATCCTCTTGAGGGAAGATCATATGTCTCAAATGAACATTTATTTTCTCGAAAGAGAACCTATGTCATGCAAACACTCTAATCCAAAATCAAGAGTAAACCAAGACACAATACAAAACATCCTCTCAACCAAGGATCACTTGTCAAAACTAAAAAATCATAACCAAAACATCAACCAAAGACTCTAAGAGTCTTCCACGGTACCAATAGGTCAACATATCCAAATCACATGAAGATAACCATCCCATATTAGTAGAATTCTAGATATCAAATGAATCTCACTACATACAAGAAACAATATCCAAGAGCTCCTCCATGACACTAACAACAACTACAAAAGATCATCCATCATTAAGTGATGAATCCACATCATTACCAAAGCTCCCACTGAATCGTGATACCAAGCTACACATGAAATCATGATAACCATATCCTAAATGAAGATCATCCATGACCCCAACACAATCAAAGAATTCCACTGCAACATCAGTAACTCTCAAAGGGTAGAGTAAAACCATGATCTCCAAACAAGAGATGAACCAACACCTGCAATCTAGGAATCAATCAAACACCACCAACAATGTAACTACATAATGACCATGTTGTGCCAAAGTCCTCAAGGGTACAAGGAACTTCCATGACACCATGATCATCACCTAATGTACCTACATCAAACTTACACTAAGTCTCACACAACTGTATCATATAGTCAACAAGTCTAGGTCCCATAACACAACTATATCACATAACATCATCTCTCTCTATCTCATAATGACAACCAAACCAATGAACCAAGTGACCAAACTTGGCCAACTAAATAGAATCTATATAAACATTGAAATATATATGGGTATAGACAACCTACATCTGAGTTATATGTGCAACTTGTAAGCATAAACAACCTACAACACTTCACAACTCATAGATCTCAAAGTGCAACATAAAAAATCAACCATACATTGGTAACCATGTTAACCCAAGATAATAAAAGATAAACATGTAAATTATCCATGACTCAAACATCAAATCACCTTTTTATTTGATTTGCCACAAACTCACAAAGTACCACATTCAAAGGAACTAATAAACAACTCAAATAGAAATGTAAGTGAACAAATCACATAACAACATCTCTAAACCTAATCCACTGCATTTCTAAACAAATGCTCTCCATCACCTATAAGAAGTCCAAAATTGGACACTGTATGCACAAGATAATGCCGTGTCGAATCACAAAGAGAAAACCCAGCTTCCAACATGCATTTTCTATCCAAAACTAAAAAATATAGAAAAATCTCTAACACCACAATGTAGAACTCAGAAAGAGAATTATGTTGACTATATAAGAAGTTGAAAATCCAACATACTATGTGAATGTTATGCCCCTTCAAAAAATATGCCAAGTAGGCCTTCAAACGTCAACCGTGGTGGCTGGTGAGTTGCAACTGGGTGGTACCACTAGTGGTTGGTGGGTGGCGACGATAGATGGGAAACTCATTTCGGTGGTTGGTTGTGATGTTAGGTGGCACCGCTAGGCATGAGTGGAATTTCTATGTGGCCCACTAGTGGTGGTGGCCTAGTTAGGTGGCACACTGATGGTGCGACCACAATGCCACCTAGGGCTTTTTAACCCTTGTGGGTTGGCAGTGACTACTCGTTGGGTACCTACTAACTAGGTGCTAGTCTCTTGCACCTTATCCTTGGTGGCTAGTCCACCACTAGACCATGGCCTATTATCTAATTTCAAACCTTGCACTGTTGACATCATTGCTGGCAAATTTTTTTTAAAAATTATTTTTAATTTTAAATGTCTACAAGACATACCCTATTGTTGCCATAAAACCTACATAATTGATAAAATATTCCATGTACCTAACTATATAATGACTGCAAAACCGCATGGACCATACAATCATATGGATTTCATACAATACAAAATATTCTCCTACCCTATTTCCTCCATGACCCTAAAATGGCCAAAAAAAATCTATCTCCAAACATAGTCATGTTTTATTTGAAAATATAGATTTTTAGGTTTTTTGAACTCTATTGTGAGGTCTATTTTTTCTCAGGAGGCCTCCACCAAAATCTCACCCCCAAAACCCACATAGAAAGAGCTGAAACAGAAAACACAATTGTGTAACCCACATTAAATATGTATCCCAATGTTACGTACAACTTGTAAGTGGCCCTAAGGATGCCTAACCGATTGTGATGTTCACATCTCTAGGATGCACCACAATTAAATATTACATTTTACATTTTACATATTATGCAAGGTTATGCAAGGTGTACAACACACCTTTCCCAACAATTGCATCAAATGCTTAAAAAAAAATTCTTGAATTGTTATTTGTTGAGAAATTAGCAAATAAGGTGTATTATTGGGTACAAAATTCTACTAAAAGAAACAAGGTACTTCTATCTTTATAGGAAGTAATGTAACTTGAAACTCTTCATGATCTTCAAATTCATGGAGTTAGATGGCTTTCAAGAGGATAAATTATTGAAAGGCTTGTTGTATCAATGCCTCCTATATTGACTTTATGGAAAAATGGAAAGAGAGGGTCATGGTATGATAAGACAAGAATATTTTAAGTTCAATTTTTTTTAGACATGCTTGTAGATATAATGCTTATGCTGAACAAGATGAATAGAAATTTCAAGAAGGGTATGTTGATGTTACATTTTTAGGGGCATCTATTGACATTACTATAAACACTTTTAAGTAGGTGGTTTAAGAGAAGTAATACATTTTCTGATGGCACATGTTACTTATCTAAATTCTTGGATGCATCTAAATATGGTTATTTAGAGATTACTGATAAAGAGGGCATTGTTCATAGGCATGAATTGTGGTTTGTACTTATTTCACATGCACATGGTGATTATGTTGATTCACAAGAACAATCACTAAAACCTTGCATTGATGGTTCATTAGAGAGTTGCAAACAACTTGCAAGAGAACATGTTCAAGCACTTATAGATTGTTTGAATGGAAGATTTCTTGATCTTGTGTTTATCAACTTTGTAAAGTTGTTTATTCTTTGTCATTATTTAAAGGATGCTCATGCTAGAGAAGATAATTCAAAGCATTGGTTTGATAATCTTTTTCATCACATGCAACATACTTTATGTGAGGGAGAAGAAAATGAAACATTATTTAATGGTGAAGCTTATAAACAAGATTTGTATATATTTGTTGATACTCTTCATATCTTAGCTGCGAGGGATTATCAATGAAGGAAGCTTTGAGGGTTTTTTGTGTCACAAACTCGCATACGAGTTTCCCAAATAGGACAAAGCTATAGCAAACAATCCTTACTATTCTACCAAGTATAGTGGCATGTGAAAGAGGATTTTCTAGGCAAAACATAATAAAAAATATCTGATGAACAACTCTAACATTAGATATATTGGATGCTTTGATGAGAGTGTCTCTAACAACATATGATGTATCAATGGTGGAATTGAGCGAATTGTATGAAATTTGGAAAGATACTAAGCAAAGAAGAATTAAAATGTTTTACAAGTCATTGTTTTTGTTCATATTTGTAATGGTGATGTATCCCATATGAGGTAGAACACACCAACACATCACGATTCATTAGTTTCATTTTAATGTCAATAAGTTACAAGTCCATGCTACTATAATCATAAATCAAATTTTATAATAGACTTGAAAATTTTTAAGTTATAATTTATTCTAGATTAATTTATTATATAGAAAAAATGAAAATAGTTATTTTCATAGAGATATTTTGTATTATAACTTGTTGATTTTGGAAAAAATAGTAGTTTGATTTATATTTTAAGGTGTAAATTTAGATAAATTGATTTATAATATTGGTAAAAAAAACTCAATATCAAAATTTGAAAAATAATAGATTGATAATTATGTATTATAAGGTTTAAATTTATTTGAAATACCATGAATATATTAAAATCATTTAATTTTTTTTTATATTTATTATATAAAATTTGACTTACAATTAATTTGAGTATATAGCTTCTGGAAACACTGTGTATTGCCTTTTTCTGTTGACAGAAAAAAGCAATACACCGTGTTTCCAGAAGCTATATACTCATATTATAGACTGTGGAAATATCATGTCTACAATTTACAATTAATTGTCATGTAAAGAGAAACATTAATGAATTAAAGCATAGAAAATTTTTTCCCCCTGCTACCTCCTATTATCTATAATCGAAGGATTAGGAACAAACCACATTCTAATACCAGGAAATCAGTTTTCTTTGGGATATTACTCCAGCAAACAAAGATTACAGGTCTGAAAAGTTGTGGCTCAAAATAAATAAAAAAATGCTCAATGAAAACAACAATGATATACAGTAACCACAGATCCCAAAGCTCTCCTGCCATTTAGTCAGTCAGTATTTGGCAATTGTTAATGATTTGGACAACAATTGGGCAACTTCAGTGTAACCATATATTTGAGGACCACAATGATGTATTCTCAACTTGTTTGTGTTGTGATTTTTTATTTATTTATTTTTGGTATGAGTCGAGCATTACAATGTAAGTGGGTCTTCTTATAGTCAAAAGCAATAAATAAAATCATTTAAACAAACTACAGCTCTATAGTAATGCATAATCAAAATTCCTCAACAATACATGTTGACTTTAACAGTTCATGATCAACATTCAAAGTTTATCTCCAAGAGATGAAGCCTAAGCCCAAAACAAGTACAAAATTGCTTCACACTAACATATAAAGCGTGTAAAAAATGAAAGTGATACAGAAAATCCATAGAATCTCTCACCATTTTGCCCAGCTAGTGGACTTGAATATATTTCCGTGCTCTCTCCATTCAAATGCTATGATAATTTTGGCATACTTCAGTTCAATATATACCAGCCATATCGTCTGCTTCCTACACCTACATTAGTAGCTCAACATTCTACATAAAGGAATGGAATAAAAATTGCTACCCACCTTAAAATCATGCACCTTAGTAAAAATATTGAAGGGAAAAAAAATCGTTCAAGCTAAAATTACATGTATTCTGCAACCAATCGCTTTAGAAGTCATCTTCAAATTTGAGCACTATGATGATTACTCCTTTTGATCGTGTTACACCTCATAGGGCTCTTGGGGGCTTTGTTGAGTCTGATTTCGATAGAAATGTGAAGCATCATCCTTACGCATGTCCACTTAACCTGCATGGTTGCCACCTACGTCCACCCCATGGATGCCTGCATAAACATTACCTAAGTCCTCTCTAAACACTACCCAAGTGCAGTTTAAGATCTAATGGTTGGAGAGTATGTGAGACAATCTTAAAGTTCTAAGGATGATATTGGTGGACTAGAGGTCCACGTTGCGTGCACTCTACTTAAACGGTCGTTCTTAAATATCATCTACTTCAATGGTCAAAGGTCAATTTTGACCAATAAAAATAGGACAAATATTTACCACTTTTTGTTGTGAATGAGGTGTAAAATTGCTATTGGTTGTTTGACCATTGAAGTGGATGATATTTAGGTAGAAAGTACTTAAACATCATCCATTTCAATAGTCAAACAATCAATAACAATTTTACACCTCATCCACACAAAAAAGTGGTAAATATTTGTTCTATTTTTATTGGCCAAAATTGACATTTGACTATTGAAATGGATAATGTTTAAAAATAACTAGTTGTCATTCTCAAATTTTAAGCAACATAAAATAATAGTGTCAAACCTTCAATAAATAGATAATATTTATTTATAGATATTTAGTACTCACTTTTATTCACTTTATATACATGATATGCATATATTTAGTAGTCTATAGTATATATTTTTAAAATGATATATATATATATATATATATATAGATATATATATATATAGTTATTCTATATTATATATATTTTTATATAATACTATTTAGATTAACCTATAAGAAATTTAATAGCTCAACTAATCTTCCATAGGTTGAGAGGGGAAGGGCAAGGGGGAAGAGAGAGAGAGAGAGAGAGAGAGAGAGAGAGAGAGAGATCTCTTCATATATATATATATATATATATATATATATATATAGAGAGAGAGAGAGAGAGAGAGAGAGAGAGAGTTTTGATCAATCATTTCATGTCAACAATCCAAAGATGGTATGTCATTTGCACACTAGTGATTGCTAGTTAAGAGTTTATTTAACATTTGTGAAAGTCCTAGTATCTCCCAGTTTTTAAATTTAACTGTTATATATTTGTAATATTTAGACCATGTGCTACATAAAAGATTTCCCTTTCTTTAGGTTGGTAGGACCACATTTATTTAAGGTTGTTAAAACAATGATAATATGTAATATTGATTTGAGAGCTTAATCAATGATCATTGTTATATGTTTGATATCATAGAAAGGACTCTAATTTATTTAAATAAGTGATTCACATAAAGTAATTTTTATTTAAGATAAAAGTTTACATATATAGTTATTAGTTTTCATTATTAGTTTTATATAGTAATAAAACAAATAATATGACACATCCAAATAGTTAAATGAAAATAATTAATTATTATTTTTTAATTTTATTTAGATATAGGGTAAAAGGAGGTTTTTGAAAGGGCCCCAACCATTTTGTAAAACAAATGATTATGCTACAACACAACATTATAATGAAGATACAATAAAGAATAGACCAGACAACAAAAGGAAGGAAAAATGAAAAATAGGCCTAAGCCAAAGTAGGAGCAGATAAAGACATGATAGATCAATGCTCATTAAGAGATATAACAGCTTCCCAATCACTTTGGAGGGTTTTTAGATGCTTTTCTATGACAACAATGTTCATTGGTTCCATAGAATTAGCTTTGCTACCATGAGTACAAGCATTGGGAGCAATTTTGGCTTGTTCATGTTGGATCCTAATCTTGTTCTACAAGGATTTGATATTTTGGACAGAGTTATTAATGGTGGCTAGATGCTGAAATATATTGAAATATATGATCTTTTGAAAATTGGCTTTGACCTCCAAGAGGTCAATTTCATGCTTCTCAATTCTTTCTTATTTTTTAACAAATTAATCCTTTAGAAGTTAGCCACACCCTCCCTAGAATTCCACTCCATTAGAGTGGTCTACAATTCTTTTGTGGAATTCTATAAAGAACCACTTTAATACCTTGTGATGAATCTCCACCTCCTTGTGGAGTTCATTAGTTTGATTAGCTAGTAGGTTGAACCCCAATGTAATGTCTTTAAGAGAAATAGAAGGGTAGGAACTACAATCCTCCTAGCTAGAGGCATTATGGAAAAGACCATTGACCTTAGGTATTTTATCTTTAACGTTAAGGTCTTCATCCTTAATCAACTCACCCTTTCATTTTGCATTGATTGTATCGCTGCCTTGGGTGTTACTAGTATTTGATGGGGTTTCCCCTATAACTATGGTATGGGGAGAAAATCTCTTTCAATAATCTATCACACCCCATTTTTATAAACAAACTTATTTCATCTATTATTTCAAAGAAAACTAGTAGAGAGAAATAATTATGATGATTATGAGGTTCTAATAAGCTTAGAAGAATGAGTTTATTCCATGCAATAAAATGATGATTTATAATGTTATTATTATTATGTTAATGGACTAACTACTTGTTGTATACATGAGGTGTATACAAGGACAATTTTTTGCCCTCCAGATAAGGAGGGAGAGCATCACTATGGAGAGGGAATTAGATTGTGAGAAATGAGTGGTTAATGTGCCAATAGGGAATGCACACACTTTTCACATAGAAAGTTATGTCTCTTTGGTGAGCATCTTAGTCTGCATATTTCCAATCACATGATAAGTAATGATTTGATGTCATGGTCTTTTTATTTATGCCTGTATGAAGTCTTTATCTGTCGATTCAATGACCTTGTCTTCCATGTTTACAGTCTCTGAGGTTGTGCTTGCCTTCGTTCGTCAAGTTGACTCAAGAAGCCAGCCTATCGAATATATTTGCTCATAATGTCTTAGTCAAACAAATTGGTTTTTCAAGGCACTATAGTTATTTTTGTGTCGTTGAATGCATATTAAAGCATTTAAAATGTCTTTTCCTTACCTATTAATAAATTAGCATAGAGATAAGAATAAGCTATCTCCACCCATTAAATAATATAATCTATAAGTATAATGTTAGACTCCTTAACACCTCCCTAGATTCTAGGGGAGTGGAGGAGGGACATGACCTACCCATGATGCTTGAAAATAAGCATGCCAAGAAGCCATGGGAAAGAGAGGAAATCTTCTTTTAAAAAGAGATAAATTCTTTTCTTGGAGGTAGGAGGTTAAGCTGAAGATTAAGGGATGAAACAATGAAAAGAATTTGTTTTTTGTAGTTTGTATCAAACTAGAGGGTGTTCAACTATAGAGCCAGTGTTAGCTCAGCATAAGGAAGAAGGGTGATAGGAGGAGTGGAAGTCTCCATCCCTAGTTAATCTCCAGCAGTTGAACACATTACAAACCACGTTCTCTTCTATATTATTAATAGAATAATTGTCAACCCTATCTATTATGGGATTTACTGTTGTTAAGCCTATGAAAAGTTGATAATTTTATATTCCATATTGTTGTTAACGCCTATAAAAGGCCGATAATCTTTTACTCAACTGTTGTTAATCCTGTGTAAGGACATTAATATAATGTAGTTCTTAAGCCTAAGCAAGGTTGATATTATCATATTGATGTAAGCCTGAGTAAGGCCGATATTACCATATTGTTGTCAAGCCTGAGCAAGGTGGATATCATTATATTGTTGTTGAAGCCTTTGTATGGAGAACATTATATTGTCGTTGAGCCTGTGTATGGCCAACATTATATTATTGTAGAAGCATGTGTATGGCTAACATTATTTTTTCATTGAGCCCATGTATGGCCAAAGTTATATTGTTGTTGAAGCCGGTGTATGGCCGACATTCCCAGGCTTATGGAAAAGTCGGTTTAAAAACCTATAATTGTTATGATTTCATATAAGCTAGAACAAGGTTAGTATTTTGAAGCCTATGATGATGCCTGTGTATGGCCATTATTATCATGTTTTATTATGAGCTTGTATGAGGCTGATACATTGTTACCTCTATTGTATGAGATTAAGTTGTGATAAGTTTAATGAACAACCTGATAGGATTCTTAAACATAATAATGGTTAAGAAGAGATACTCAAGTTGAATAAAAGGATTACCTTGTTTAGAAGTTATAGGAGCCTTTAAAAGGCCGATACATTTTATATTTGTTACATGAAGCCTTTGTTCATTTATGTTCGTGGAATGTGACTAAGAAATTTATGACTCTTCTTAATGCCAATAGAAGGCCTACTTCTTTTCATTAGAAAATGCAATAGTTGCACCAAAAGGAACAAAACTATGATAATTATAGGCCAAAAAGTGGATAAAACACCGACTCTTAAAATAACATTATGTTTAAACTATGAACTAGTGTGATGTTTTTTAGCCTAGTAAGCCAACTGTTATTGTATAGATAATAACAATTTAACCATACTATGTAAGAGATAGTAGTGATATGTTTTTACCATAGTTATTATCGTGGTAGTAAATATCCATGAGACTAACTTGAATAGTGGCTAAGATGGATGTCACCATACAATGGTAGTAATATGGCGAATTAATGTGTTATCAATAATGATAAATTGTCATGTGAGATGAAATACCCCTCAAGGGGAAAAATCATGAACAATAAAGAATCTAAAGCTAAGTATAGAAATGGAACCTAAAACCTTGGTCATTAATGACAATAATGCATATCAAGTAGAGAATGATAACTATTTTACTCTCAAGTATGAGATCAGGTTTGACTATTCATTGAGCAGATTGATAGGTTGTCATAGACCCAAGATTGCAAGGATGCAAAGAGGGGCTCAATGCAAATACTTAAGTCACCCAAACGCTTACCTTATAATTGTTTGATTTACCTATGGTAGAAGTATACTTAATGCCAGTTAGATAGGTATAGGGTGTATTTAAATAAAATACTTAGAATTAATCATTGACCCTATGAGGTTAGAAGAATGTAGTCTCTAAGTTGAGAAAAGAGTGTGTGAACATACAAAGTCATTTAAATGAAACTTTGGCCAAAGTAATGCAAAATCCCTACTTGCATTGTTAGTTCACCATGTTCCTAAATTGTACAACTAGTCACATGGGTTGTTCATAGCTAGAGCTAGACTAGAAGTTGTTCAATGGATTGTTTATGTTAGGACACTATACTAGTTCTCAAATGGTACATTGAATCAGTTTGATTCTCATTATCTATACCCTCGTGAAGGGAAGGGGCACTTCGGATAGGAAGGTGAGCAGGGGACCACCGGTCTATGGTTAGAGGAAAAGTGCCAAAGTGATGCTCTCCCTCTTGAAGTGGATTTGCCGAAGGCTTGTTACATAAAAGACATTACTTCAAATGTATATTCAGTAGAAAGAATTATACGTTGCAAGAAATGTGACCCTTAAATATTGTATTTAAATACTCTGATGGAATATGTAATTGTTGAAATTCCTTTTTGGAACAAAAATTTTATAATATGGAAAATTATTGAAATTATTCCTAATTAAATCATTTATTTTAAATGATTTATGAGTTGAATGTTTCATATGGTATCAGAGCTACCGGGTTTAAAACTTGGACCTAGGAGCTCATTGCGAGTTTTCACAGATTGGCAAGTTATGCTAATGTTAAAATGATTGTTCTTGTGCCAAAATGGTAAGAATGAGAAGAATATGTAAGAGAGCCAAGAAAACAAAACCTAGGAACATGCCTGAGGTCACTATTAAGAAAGAGTCTTCTCTTGAGCCAAAAATGAAGGAGCTAGTAAGCTACATAAATTGGGCATGCCTTACAGTTGGCCGATGCACTCAAACGTATCCTCCTCGAGAGGAGGAAACAGTTGGAGGCAGTAGAAAAGTTGTTAGTTCCTACTTCTTATAAGATCATCCACCCACCAAGATTTACCTTTTGGGTGTGGTCGGGGTGTGCTTGTAATAGGGAAGGAGGTGTTGGTTGAGTACTCACGATTACATCCACCCTTTAAATTTGTGTTAGTTGACTCTGACGAAGAGGAGGAACCTGAGGAAATTTCTCTATCAAAAAGTGATATGTAGATACTTTTTACCTATAAACAAAAAAGTTTTTGTTTGAATAAGGATGTAAAATCCATTATGTGAATAAAACAAATTTTGGCTTTCTATATAAGAATAGCACATGTGAAAAACCTTTGAATTTATACATTTATGAACTTATAGTTTTATGTTAAGCATGTTAAATTTCTTTATTTTTATAAAATGCTATAGATGATAGGTGTGGAAAATACTAGCATGGTACACACTAGAAATTACCTAGGAAGGAGCCCAAACGATTATAGTTTTGAAAGAAACCCAATGCAAAAACTTGACTAAATTTTGTTTATGCTAAACAAAACAAAAGAAAGATTGGAAACTCTAGAACAGGAAGTTAGATGGGTAGAAAACAACAAAGAACATCATTCTAAGAAAGGGGGAGAAAACACTCAAAAAGATAGTTTACAGAGTGAACTAAGAGAAAGTAAACGAGATTCTCAAGTCCCTAGTGAAATCAAAACTCAGCTCACTAACAAGTTAGCAAAGGATATGAAAAATATCATACCTCTTAAGTTTGATGGAACTGTGACTGGTGATGTAGCCGAGGCTTGGCTGATAGAAATGGAGAAATATTTTGAGATTAGAAACTATTCTAAGATCACTAAGGAAATCTAGGGAGCTTACCAGCTAGCTAAAGAAGTATCCACATGGTGGACGAATAAGAAAATGGAATTGGGACTAAGTTCCCTAAGTCTAACTTAGAATCAGCTCGTGGACCTCTTTAAGAAAAGATGGTTACCAAAATTATATTTTGATAAAAAAACTAACTGATTTCCAAAACTTGTGTTAAGGAGACATGAGAATTACATATTACTAGGAGAAATTCACAAGGTTGTTGAAATATGTGCTACAATATCAAAAGGATGAAAGATTCAGGATAAGGAAATTCATTATGGGCTTGAATGCTCAAATCAAGGGTGAGGTAGATGTCCATGGACCAACAACCATGGACTAGGTCTTTGAGAAGAAGATCAAATAGGAACAGAAACTGAAGTCTATCTCAACTTATTGGGAAAAATCTTGTAAGAAATACAATTCATGGAATCATCCTTCCACCTGTTTCAAAAGGAAAAATAAAATTCAAGGTACAAAAAGAAAAAAATATGGCAAAGATTCTAGGTACCGCATAAATGAAAACAAGGAAGAATATAGAAGCAATACCTCTAAAAAGAATGATGATAATCCCAACTAATTTTCAATAAAGAAAGGTCCCCCTGGAGGGTGTTCACTTGTGGAGGACATCACTATGCTAATTAGAGTCCTACTAAGACCCCAAGAAACCCATATCGTGGTAATTCATTGCCATCATAGAAAACAAATTTCTAGCAGAGGATCCATGCTACTTTGGACAACTGACAGGCAAAATACCAAAGCATCCCAATTGAAACCACAGGTAATTTATTTGGCATTCCAATTACCATTCTCATAGATACTGGTGCAATAGAAAGTTTTATTACTCCTAGTTTACTCTATAGAATAGCAAGAAGAATTGAGTTCATGGCAAATCCATGGATAGTAGAATATGCAAACAAGGACCAAGAGCTCAAGTAAAGCAATACATGTTTGAAGCTAGATTGAGTCTGGTCACTTTTTCTACCAAAGTCCACTTATATGTGGCCCCAATAGGATCCTATGATATTATCCTAGGAATGAACTAACTATGGAAACATAGGGTGAGAGTGGACTGTTTCTCTAAGGCAATGGAGTGTCTTGACAATATTGGTAACACTTCTTGATTCAAGGAGTTCAGTAGGAAATGAAAATCAGATAGATCTCCACTATGTAGTTGAAGAGAGCTAAGCAGAAGGATGTCAAATGTTTGCAGTCAAGATGGAATAATTGAGTGAGAAGGGTGAGGCTTTAAGGAAAGAAAAAGGACCCTCAATGGAAGATCATCAGAATTTTAAGATGTATTTCCTGAAGACCTTCCAAGTTTGCCCCCTAAAAGGGCATTTGATCTCTTGATTGACATCATTCCTAGTTCTGAACCTGTGTCAAAGGCATTGTATCAAATGACCATAACTGATTTAGTGGATCTAAAATCTCAACTTCAAGATTTGTTTTCAAAGGGATTGATTAGACCCAGTGTATCGTCATGGGGAGCACCGGTGATCTTTGTTAAGAAGAAGGATGACACCCAACAATTATGCATTGATTATTGTATACTTAATATGGCAATGATAAGGAATAAATATCCTTTACCACAAATAGATGATCTCTTTGACCAAATGCATGGTGCAGTTGTATTTTTAAAGATTGACTTAAAGTCAAGTTACTACTGACTAAGGATAAAGGATGAGGACACCCATAAAACAACCTTTAGAACAATGTATGAGTTATGAGTTCATGGTTCTACCTTTTGGGTTGACCAATACCCCAACAACCTTTATGAATCTAATGAACAGTGTCTTCAGAGATTGTTTGGATAAACTTGTGTTAGTCTTCCTTGATGATATATGTATTTACTCCCTCAATGAGGAGGATCATATTCAACATTTGTGGATAGTCTTACAACACCTTAGAGAGCACAATTTGTATGTTAAGCTATCCAAATGTGCCTTCTTTCAGAGGGAAGTTCAATACTTAAGCCACATAATTTATGTAGATGGAATTGCAATAGATCCTTCGAAGACAAAGGCTATTCTAGAATGGCCTACACCAAGAAATGTTCACGAAGTTCGTAGTTTCATGGGCCTAGCAGAATGTTACAAGAAGTTCATTTTGAAGTTCTCAATAATTGCTCACCCCATTACTTCTTTGTACTGAAAGGGACAATAATTTGAATGGTCAGAAAAGTGTGAAGAGGCTTTCAGTATCCTTAAGGAGAAGTTGACTTTAGCACTAATCCTTTGAGTCCTAGATTTGGAAGGTCTCTTTGTAGTTGTAACTGACTCCTCTGGAGAAGGATTGGGTGGCGTATTAATGCAAGAAGGTCAAGTAGCAGCCTATGAGTCTAGAAATTTGACAATATACAAGAAAAATTATGTTCTGCATGACTTGGAGTTAGTGGTAATTGTACATGCTCTCCAAGTATGGAGGCATTATTTTCTTGGCAAGCAATTTGAGCTCAAATCTTATCATCAAGGTTTGAAGTATATCTTCACCCAACCAAACCTTAATGCCCAACAAAGAAGGTGGTTGGAGCTTACATCTAATTACGATTTTGAAGTTAGTTGCATCAAGGGTAAGGAAAACCAAGTTGTGGATGCTATAATGCTCAACATTGTTTGCAAGAGGGATTTTATCCTCCAAATAAAAAGGAAGGGATGAACAAGAAAATAGTCCATCTTCCAAATATAAAGGATCAATAGAAGCATGACCCTCATCATCACTCAAAGAAGAGTCATCAAAGGCACTAAAAGAAAGATTATCAATACAAGTTTGAGAGCCATGTGGTGAAGAAATATCATCAACTATAAGGCGATGAAAGAAGAGAAGGAGGCCTCAACTTCCTTTGGGAGGTCTAAGGAGTTTGAACATGCAACCAAATGTGGGAGAGAAATGGGAAGATACATGGTACCATCATGGGCTATTGAAGATGTAGTAGTAGAAGAATATTCAATAGGATGAGAAGTGGAATGAGATATAATAGAATGACTATCAACATCATCTATCTCATGCAGTGCATTATCATGATTTCTCATGGAAATAAATGTAGTGAAGTCTTCTAATATAGAAGGGAAGACATGCATGAGATCTATAGCTATAGAAAGGTTAGAGAAGTAGTCAAGGATATAATGCATGGGACATGTAGAAGTATCCATGTTATAGATGATGGTTATATCATCTAAGACATATGGATAGGAATTAGGAAATGAGAGAATACCTCATAGTCTATGATGTATGCATGTAAATAATCCCAAGAAAGAATTATAAGAATCCATGAGAAAATATAAGAAGTAGAAAATTGATGAAGAAAGGTGTTGACAATCTAGCTAAAGGCCACTATTTTACTCCTTTAGGACTATGTATTGGGGTTTGGGGCAATGCCCCCAAAAAAAGTTTTGAAGAAAGAAAGTTTTATGTTTGATTTTTGGAAGAAAATTAAATGGAATGAAGTTTTTGAGTGTTGAAATAGTAGGTTCACCAAAATGTAATATAAAAATTAAGGTATCTTATATATGTATTACATTACTTGAGTAGGAAAATGAGATTGAAAGAAGTGTAATAAGAATTTACAGATTACAAAAAATAGAAGTACTAAAGTGACAAACTGTATATAGAAATGGAAAACTAGAAAATAAAGAACCTGGTACTAGAGGATAAGGTAGTTAGATTCTATCACTATGCACAAACATCCATGCAATGTATTGTCATCCCATTCTTGCAATGTCATCTGATTTATCCATTGTCATCCCAAAATAAAGGAAAACTTATGTTCTTGACTAGATTTGGAACTTGCTTGCACAACAGGAAACATGGATTAAAAAAATAGCAAACCAAGGGATACTAGATGATACAAGAATGAAGTTAAACTAATTAGAACAAATGAAATGACAAGAAAGGAAGAGGGAGAATGAAACCTTCATGTGGTTGTATTTTGGAGAATCCCTGTTATGACACAAAAGTGGTTGGGACTACTTAAGAGCTTGTCACAAATGGTCAAGCCCCTAGTTTGGTATTTCAACCTCCACAAGTAATCAAATGGAAAAGAGATTGGGATAGTGTGTGAACTTATTCTATTTGCAAATTTAATACTAAGAACAAAAAATCAAAAAATCTATGAACATCAAATCCTAGGTCTTCAAGGATTGATAAACTAGTGTGTATATGAGATTATATAAAGAGTAGTGATGGTCACCAAGAGATTAACCAATAGAAATGTAGAAATAAATGATAAAGAAGAGTAACAATATTATTCAAACAAGAATAAGATCTTATTGAAACAATATTACCAACATGTTATAGAAGAGAGAAGTGAGCACATGTAGTTATTAGTGAAAATTTAGTAACATGCAACTTTAGTAAGCTTCAATAATGGAAGCATGTTCAACCAAGCTTAAGGGTTGAATTTGGAGTAGAAAGGTGTTTTTTAGTAGATGCACATTACAACAGGGGATAGTGGGTAGATAGGTGGGAATAACCAATGTTTAAGTTTTGGAAAATCATGGGATGCTAGCGCATCACATGGATGTCTGCACATTGTGCTTGTGTCCTTAAGAAAATACTCAAAATTTTAACATGTAGTTTCAGGTCAACAAGAAGAATCAAAATGTGATAAAGAAATTGAATATCTGGTGAAGGAAAAGGCCAAGGATGAGGCTAAAATGATGCCTAAAACGTACTATAGGAATGAACACTAAAATGAGTGCAAAACATAGTGTAAAAATTGTAGGGTATCCAATTTTTGTTATTACAACCTTATACTCTTCCTTTTAAAGAGATGACAACTATTAATGCCTTCAATATTCATCACTTTAGATTTATAAGAGATTGATTTTTTCCTAGAATACAAGTGGAATTATATTTTCTTAGTTTCTATTTTTAGCATTTTGTATTTATTAGCTATTTACATTTGTTAGAAATTTACTCTTCTATTCTAACAAACTTTACATGGGATGCAATGCAATAAATAAGCCTCTCTATGAGAAAAACAACATTGCATACTAGAGGCATTTGTGCAATTTATTAAGAAGATTGACTGTGAAAAATTGAACATTACAATGTATAACCATGGAGTGTGGTTATTAATTACAAATGTTCTAGGTGCCAAATCTCCTTATAGACTAGTTATTGCAAATAAGATTCAGGATTTGTGAATGCCACATTGTCATAGTTTTATGCTCCATGTGGTTGTATTGAGTTGTTGTAGTTCCCTACAAGCCAAAAATGAAATAATAAATATATCTCTACATTTCTATTATTGTAAATATAGATGGTTGAAGATGCAAGTACTAGTCTTTGTAAAATTAATTCTTAAGAGAGATTTGATGAGAATTCCCCAAGCTAATCCCTAAAAAACTCAAACAAACATTCACATTAGGTTAGTAATCATGTTTTTTGTTGCAAATTGTTGTGGATTTAGAAACTTGTAGATGATGTCTCTTTTCAATGTATTTGTTCAATAGAAAATGAAACATTTTAGTCCAAGGGGTTGAGCTTAATTGGTTAAAATGCTAGGTTCTCATTATGGAGGTCCAAGTTCAAATCACCATAAGGACATCTAATGTGGAATTTTAAGTTGTGACTCTTGGTCTTCCATAGTTGGCTTCTAATGTGGATGTGGTTTTGAAATAAGGTGGATTTCTAAATAATAACTCTTGGTCTTCCATAGGTGATTTCTAATGTGTTTGCTCTTAGTAAAGAGCTTGTATTGGTTTCATATTGATACTTGCATGAACAGAATATTTGTAAATGATATGCAATAACACATAATGATTTTGAAAAAAAAGATTAACTACATAATATCTAACCAAAAAAAACTAGTTATATACCATCTAATAATACTTTTAAATACTAATATAAATATTAAAAACACATTTTTATATCTAGTACCATATAGTTGACTAGAATGATTATAATAGTCGAAAACATTTAAGTTGCGACGGTGGAATTAGTAATACATTTGTATTAAAACCATGGAATGTGCGAACTTACAAATTCGTTTTGTTTTTGAAATAAAATGGTAGAAAGAATTCCAATTTCGAAGTTACTAGATGGTATGTTTACTCCTTTAGAAATCAGTAGTTTTAGGGTGGATTTAGTCGCTCATCTTAACGTAGGTCGAAAAAATCCATGAAATTTCTCTACTGATACGCATTGCTTGAGAATTTATTTGTCAATCTGAAGCGACGAATGAGTTTTCACAAATCCAGATGGCGTTAAGAGGTTTTGAGATCATAACGCAACGTGGTACTCCGCATGAAACCTTCACACAACGTGTCTTGTGGGTGGAGGGCATTCCTGTTTTGAAGCCGAAAAAAACTTTTTTGCAGACATATCTTTACAGAAGATAGAAGAGCTGCCCCAACTTCATCAAAACAGATTTCTGTGGAGGAAGGACATTTTTCCAACAGTTGGTGAAGATGAGCAGCGTGGTGGAAAACCCAGGACCGCAGATTCCTGCGCAGGTTCAAAAGCAGCATTCTGGTGCAGAGCACCCAATGCAACCCCGTCCTCAATTCTTCTCTACAGCTTACAAGCCAGCAGGTATTTGTTTTGAATCTCAATTATTCTCTAGGAAGGGCTTAAACAGTCACAATTTATTGGTTATTTACGTGGAGAATTGATCACTACGTGAGTTTATTTTGATTTGGCTTCTGTGTTATTTCCCATTGATCAGTTAAGACTCAACGTAAACCTTCTACATTGGGGTGTTCTACAACTGAACTACTCTTATTACTGTTGGGTGTCGCTCATTTTGTTAGTATGTGAAGTCAGATTCTTATTCCAGTATTGATCAAGCAGTTGACTACTAGTTCCATGTGCCATACAACATCTCTCATACAAGTGGAAGTGCCACTCGCATTTCTATTTTTGGAAATTCTTCTTCAAAAAAGATTTTGATCACTAGATATTTTCTTGGGTTTTTCTTTCCTGAACTTATGAAAGTATGCATGGTGTTTTTTTAACTGAGAATTGTTTTTTTAATTGTTTTTAGTGGGTTTTGGTTAGTCAAACTTGAGAAAGTATGCATGGTGTTTTTTTTCTGCTTGCCGACTGTTTACTCATTTTTCAACGTCATTTCTTGTCGACATTTGCAGTCGACTTAAAGAATGCAAATCTCTCAGCCTGTTCAAAGTGATTCAGTCGTTCAGTCATTTTGATTTTGATCAGCCACTGTTTTACAATGTGCTGGTTGGTTAAGCATTATCTTTTTTCTGTAACTGTAACTGAAGATTTTCGATCAACCAGCTGTTTTACAACATGCTGCTAGCTAAGGATTACATTTTTTTTTTTTCGACTGTTTTTGATAGATTAAATTGTCAAAAGTGATTCAGTTGTTTTGATTTCGATCAACCAACGTGCTGCTAGTTAAGCATTACTTTTTTTCTTTTTCTCGACTGTCTTTGGTAGATTAAATTGTCAGAAGTGATTGAGTTGTTTTGATTTGGATCAGTCAGCTGTTTTGCAACGATCAGCCAGCTGTTTTGCAACGTGCCAGCTGATTAAACATTACCTTTTTTCTGTAACTGAAAATTATTTTTCGATCATGCTAGTTAAGCATTATTTTTTTCTTTTTTGGACTGTTTTTGGTAGATTAAATTGTCAAAAGTGATTCAGTCGTTTTGATTTCGATCAGCCAGCTGATTAAGCATTACCTTTTTTTCTGTAATTGAAAATTGTTTTTCGATCAACCAGCTGTTTTACAATGTGCTGCTAGTTAAGCATTACTTTTTTTCTTTTTCTCAACTGTTTTTTGGTAGATTAAATTGTCAAAAGTGATTCAGTCATTTTGATTTCGATCAGCCAGCTATTTTGCCACTTGCCAGCTGATTAAGCATACCTTTTTTTCTGTAACTGAAAATTGTTTTTCAACCAGCTGTTTTACAACGTGCTGCTGGTTAAACATTATTATTATTATTTTTTAACTGAAAATTGTTTCTTGTTTGTGTATATTACTTTTCATTCTGTATTTTTGTTATTTCTGCACTGTATATTTTCTCACATTTCTCCCATTCTATTAACATGAATGAACAAATTTCAGGGAAACTGGATGGTCGGGTTGCTCTGATAACGGGTTGGGACTCCGGAATAGGGAGATCTGTAGCATGCCTCTACGCTCTAGAGGGTGCAGATGTGGCCATCGTTTATAAGGGCCAGATAGAAGAGAAAGATAAAGAGGAGACCCTGAAAGTTATTCACAAGTTAACTAACGGAAAGGCTAATGTCATTGCCTGTTCTGCTGACATCGGCTTTGACGATCAGTGCAAGCGTGTGGTGGATTCTGTCGTCCAGAAGTTTGGCGGGATTGATATTCTGGTGAACAACGCAGCAGAACAGTTTTATAAAGAGACTATTGAGGAGATAACGCCTGAGCAGTTGGAGAGGAAGTTCAGGAGTAACATATTTTCTCAGTTTTTCCTTACTCGTCACTGTCTCAGTCACATGAACGTATTGTAAATCTAAAACACAAAAACATTTTGATGTAGATTTTGGGCTATTTTTAAACATCATCCACTTCAAAAGTCAAAGGTCAATTTTGGTCAATAAAAGCAGGGTTTATTGTGAATGAGGTGTAAAATTGCTATTGAGAGTTTGACCACTCTACTTAAACATCATCCATTTCTATGGTCAAACAGTCAATAGCAATTTTACACCTCGTCCACAACGGTTGTGGTAAATATTTGTCCTGTTTTTATTGGTCAAAATTGAGCATTGACTATTGAAGTGGATAATATTTAAGAATAGCCGAGTTTGTCAAAATTGAGGTCAAAATTGAGCATTGACTATTGAAGTGGATAATATTTAAAAATAGCCGAGTTTGTCAAAATTGAGGTCAAAATTGAGCATTGACTATTGAAGTGGATAATATTTAAGAATAGTCGAGTTTGACCATTGAAATGGATGATGTTTAAGTAGAGTGTAGATATTCACAGTCTATATTAATGAAATTGTAGATTCTTTGCTCTTCCTAAACATGATCCACTTCAATAGTCAAAGGTTCAAAGGTCAATTTTGGCCAATAAAAATGGGACAAATATTTGCCATTTTTGGTTGTGGACGAGGTATAAAATTGCTATTGGCGGTTTGACCATTGAAATGGATGATGTTTAAGTAGAGTTCTTAAACATCATCCACTTCAACACTTAAAGTTCCAGGTCCAGTTTTGATCAGTAAAAGTAGGACAAATATTTACCATTATTTGTTGTGAACGAGATGTAAAATTGTTATTTACGGTTTGATCGTTGAAGTGGATGATGTTTAAATAGTGTAGATCGGCACAGTCGGCACAGTCTATATTAGTGAAATTGGAATTTTTTTCTTGTTTTTTTTTGGGGTAAATTGTCTAAATGTTTTTGAATCAATGTTTAGAAAAAATAAAATTTATGTTTCAGGAAGGAAGCAGCATCATCAACACAACGTCCATAGTGGCATATAGAGGTGAGGCAACATTATTGGATTACTGCAGCACAAAAGGAGCCATTGTGAGTTTCACAAGAGGTTTGGCGTTGCAACTTGTGAAGAGAGGAATTACAGTGAATGGAGTGGCACCAGGCCCAATTTGGACACCTCTGATACCAGCATCATTTCCTGCAGAGATGGTAGAAAAGGGCAAATGGGGTGAGAATGTTCCCATGAAGAGGCCTGGCCAACCCTTTGAGGTTGCCACCTCTTATGTTTTCTGGCATCAGAAGATGCATCTTATATCACAGGCCAGGTCTTGCACCCCAACGGTAGTGCTATTGTCAATGCTTGACCAATTTTTAGTTTTTTCTTTTTCTTTTTCTGCTTCACCAATTTGTAATGTAAGTGTTTTGAGGGTTTGTCAATATTATTATGCCTTCATAGTGTCCTAGGTAGATATAATAATATTATGCTTCTAGAGTTTCCAAGGTAAATATTTATATATAGTTGTCCTCCCTTTTATTTCCTTGCTTTTAATTTAAGTTTCTATTAAGAGAGATTTTCATGGAGAAGTAGCAGATGTTCAGAAATTCAGTCGAATAGTTTTAATACCTAGATTGAATTATGCTATAATGTCCATAAATTCAATTCAATTCAATTAATTATACCATGAAACAAAGTATCGGCTCATAACGAAAACAAATTTCTAAATTAAAGAGGCTATGGCAAAGCTGTTGCTAGACTCAGGCCACACATGGGTGGCCTGTATAAGGATTCGACCTGCTGACCTCCTCATTTTGATTGAATTGATTTATCTGACTGTTTTGTGCATGCACATCTAAACATAAATGACTTCTGATTGGTATTATTTTGACTATAGTCGAATTCACAACACACCGGCTGGATAAGTTCTTCCCACATGGATGGAGTAGTGTTTTTGACGTGGCACTATCTCTTAGTTGTGCTTCCATGCTATCGAATGCGGCCTGCTCCTTCCTCCTTCAGTGCATTGTAAGCAACTGGCTGGTCGTTGTAAGAAACATGTCGAAACCGTACATAGGATTGGTCGACTGATGCAGTCGACCGCCCAACCGTACAGTCGGTGAGTTACAACTCACCGGCTGTTTACGGCTGGCGAATGTGAAATGTAAGGGCCTTCATGCTAATAAGTTGCGGCAAGTTTGCCTAAAACATGTTGAGGTAGTTGGGAAGGGGATTAATGTTTTTCTTCTGACGAATGTCATTCCTTCTTTCTCTAAATGTTGTAAGGAGAACGACTCTGATGTGGTGATGATGGCTTCTCTTCCGAGTATGGATTCTTCATATGTTCATTGTAACAAATGTGAAATGGCTCGGTGTCTTTGGGTGGGCCGAGATCTGCATAATTTGCCTCAGCCCCCTACTTCCTTAATACCGCTATACTGCTATCTCGATATTGGTTCGGTTCTTTTTTTATGAGACTACAGGGCTATTGGTTTTTCTTTCACCACGCATCGCAAGTAGTCGAGCTTCATAATGCCACTCTCCTTTAATATACGATTTATTCCCACTGCTGATTCCATTTCTTGCTGCGCTCGTGCCAGCGTTGCAGGATTCTTCAGCAATTCACCCATTGCCCATTCCATCAATGTCGACGTTGTTTCCATTCCCCCAGTTAACATATCCTGCACACAGCCAGTTTATTTCCTGAAGTCTATACACAATTCCTCCGCCGATAGTCAAAAGCAAAATAGTTTAAAACAAATTGTAATTAGATTTGTGAAAGCCAAGATGGCCTTGTTTCTGAAGCTTACCAAGATGATGGCTTTGATGTGGGTTCGTGAGATTGTCTGGCTCTCCGTTGAGCAGCACGTCAACCATGTCTCTAATATCATCTTTTCCATTCGGTTTTCCTTTTCCCAATCAACGATGAATGTGCTCGTCGATTACTTTTTCATCAAATCCGTCGAATATTTTGTGAACAGCCTGCATGCGACGACGGAGCCCTTGAAAATCAAGCCAGTCGAGGGAAGGAATGAAATCGCCAACGCAAAATGCACCGCCTAAAGCAGATATCTCCTCACTGCATTGAGCAGCTTTACTGTGCACAGCTTTCTCATCTGCCTCCAGTACGCTCCATAGGGGCTAAACGCCACGTCTTGATGACCATAGCAGATGTATTTCTCCATTGTTGAGTTTGGTCTGGTGGCAAAAACCAGATCATGCGTTTTGAAGAACTCTTTTGCCATGGCAGGAGAAGACATAACAACAGTGGGGACGGAGCCCAAGCGGAGAAACACAATCGAGCCGTATTTCTTTGCCAGAGCAGCGAGAGCCTGATGAGTTTCTGCAAATAGGCTAAATAAGAGTTGTGAATTGCCTTTGAAAAACTGTATTTTATTCATTTCCATTTGAAATATATAGACTTAAATATATAGACTTACATATGAAGGGTCACATTACCCTTGGAATACAAAAAGAGCTAATTGTGACCCTTGGAATACAAAAAGAGCTCTTTTACATTACCCTTGGAATACAAAAAGAGCTAAAAAGAGCTACTTGAAGGTGAAACTAATTACAAAAATTCAAAAAAAATTTAAAAAATAGGAAATTTTTGATCTTCCCCTTGGCAGGGTCATAATTCCAAACTATATATATATATCACATTACCCTTGGAATCCAAAAAGAGTTGCTCCAAGGTGAAACTAATTACAAAAATTCAAAAAAACTCTAAAAAAATAGGGAATTTTTTATCTTCCCCTTGGCAGGGTCATAACTCCTAGCTAATATATATATAATTAATTTTAATTCTAAAAATTAATAAATTAAAAAATTAAAATAGTTTAAATTAATTTTGATTAATAATATAGATTAATTTAAAATAATAAATGAAGTATTTAAAATTTATTATTTTAAAATAATTTATACAAACTAATTTAGATTAATAAATGAATGTAATTTAAGTTAATAAATATTTTTAAAAATAAAAAATATATTAAAGGGTCTTTGGTTTGTTGGTAAAGTTGAAAGGTTTTAAATGAGCTCACTAGCGATCAAGTCTTGCTAAGTCAACTTGTACTCTTGTATTAGGTGGAAAAAACAATTTTGTGGATGATCTCCATAATAATAAATACAATTAATTTAAATTTATATGAATGCATTTTAGGTTAATATTTTTTAAAATAATAAATAATTAATTTATCATTTATTATGGGTTAAATATTTTTTTAAATAATAAATGTTAATTTACATTTAAATTTAAATTAATAAATGAATTAATTTAGATTAAAAAATGAATGCAATGTAGGTTAATGTTTTTTTAAAATATTATACATTAATTTACAATGCATATTTTAAATGAATTAATTTAGATTAATAAATTAATGCAATGTAGGTTAATGGTTTTAAAAAATAATAAACATTAATTTATAATGAATGTATTGTAAATGTTTTTTTTAAATAATAAATTAAAAATTATTATATTGTGGATTAATGTTTTTTAAATAGATTAATTTAAATTAATAAATGAATATATTATGGGTATATGATTTTTTTTAATGGGTTGATGTTTTAAAAAAAATAATAAATATTAATTTATGGAAAGTAAATCTAATAATAAAGGTATATAGCTTTGTTACTAGAGAATGAATGGAAGGTCATATGATGCTAAAATTTAGATGCCTCAAGATTGGAAATAGAGAATTATAATCTTTAGTTTACTTTGAAATTAGATAATTTTGAGTGTGGACCAGGTTTAATCTACACTCTAAAAAATGTCTTACACTTGTAGAAATGATTTCACAATTTGTACAATTTTGCTCTCTAGTTTATTTGGCTTGTCCTTGTTTATTTTGCCTTTTCTCACTAGTATTTAGAAATACTTTTGAAGGTCTATTGAATTATGTCACCATGTGATATATTCTCCTAAGACAACCCCTAAAAATGTATGTAAAATATCAAATCTATAGTAGATCTCAATAGTACAAATTCTTCTAGAATTGAATATACAAATATAAATTTATTGTAGTGTACTAAATCTAAATTTTTAGATCCTTAGGATAAGTGAAGATAAGGGGATACTTGAGGATGGTGAGACAAATGTTATTGAGTGTCTTTAACTATTAATGCATAAGATCAAACCTCACAAGTTTGTGTTAGTCCCTCATGGGAGGAAAGTCACAGGTAGGAATTGGCTAAAAGTTGAATTTGTAAGGGTCAAGTTTGTTGGTGTGGGGTCAACCCCACAACTGCCTAAATGATTTAGCATATGAAAAGAGCCAAATAATAGTAGATAATAGATATATGGGAATATGTGCATGTGTAATTAGCATATGATTGGGATGGTATATAAAAATGTGTGCATTTATTAATAAGGCCGGGATAAATGTATTGGAGTATATGTATATCTATGTGGATAAAGTAAAGGCTAGGGGAAGGGGTCCAACCTTGCAAAAGATTATGCAGTTTATCAATATTTAAATGTATTAAGGAATTCTCTTCAAAATGGGCATATAAATAAATGGGAAATGTCATGGGTGTGTAAATTTTACCATTACATTTCCGACCCACTTTGAGATGTATGTGAATTCTAGAGTGATCATGCATTTCAAAATATGTAGCACTCACAGGCATACACATGTAAAGTAAATGTTCAAACATAAAAAGATAGAAAAATGGTCTATATAAAGTAATGGACCTTGAAATATGTCAGCATTGAAAATTGTTCTTTGTTGTGTACTCTTTATGGGAACCAACAAAATAAAGGAAAAATATGTCATTAAATTCTATAACACAAGTGTCAACAATCATAAGAGATGAGTAAATAGAAATAGAAAAATCCTTCCTATACAATAGAGGTAATGCTTTACCTTGGTGATCGACGGGGATAAGGCATATATGTGGTACATGGCATGCCATGTACTAAACATGAATCTTTGTAGGGACCTCTAACTATCTACAAAACTCAACATGAAAATTGTTAGCAATAGAATATGTCACCCTTATGATTGGTTATATCCATAGGATATAAGGTATTATATGAGGGAAAAATAATACATGTAATGTAAATGTAATATAAGCATGTAAGCCTATATATCATATAAAATAATAGTAAATGAATGCATCAAGTATCAAGTAAATATAATAAGTTGAATGATAAGCATTGTAAGAAAATGGGACGGTGATGTCATCCAAGAATAATGTTGCCACCAACATGGGTAAAGAATGGTGATGTGGCCATTAATGGCCATAAATACTTGTGTAAGTGCATAAGACAATTTAGAAATGCATATGCCCCCAATGCTACAACATGATCACACAATGTTATAGGTGTTGGTTTTTTCCCAGACTGGATGCTTACTCCCAGATTTCCCTACAAGGTAGCCATTAATGGTCAACAGGATCTCTGGGCCAGGGGCCAACAATGTAAGAGATAGACTCTATATTTTATCTCCTCTTCTTCTTCAGGCTCTGCAAAACCTAGGGGGGTATTCCCTACTCAACATCCATGAGGATATGCATACAAAGGCTGGGATGCTGACAGAAAGCATATAAGTCCTCCTGTAAGTAGACCAAAACTATAAGATAAGAGCAAAGGGGCTAGCTTTGGGCCTATTTGTAGTTGTAGACAGAGGACTTGGATCCTAAAACTAATTCTACTGTCCTAATGGTTGTTTTAGAGTTTGATTTTGATTTTGTGTTTGGATGTAGAGCTGAACATGGTATGTGACACAAACACAAAGCTAGATCAGTGCCTATCTAGGGCTTGGAGTTAGTAGACATACACCTGTGAATGATATGCATGATCAACTAAAACTGGATTTCAGGGGGACACATATGATACCTGCCTTACAGATATCTCCCAATACAGAGTGTTAAGCTATCTATACTTATGGCATCCCTACTGCAGTATACCCTTCCCAATGTTCAATCTGAGAACAATTTAATCTACCCCTTGAGCAGAAGTTAAGAGATCAGACATTCAACATAGGAATTCTATGTTCTAGAGTCTCAGACATTCCTTAAATATCCAGACTTAGAAGAAAGATACATGCAATATTGGAGACAGAATTAACAAAACACATGCTAACATAGCATTTCTCATATAGGATTAACCATGAAATCAGTGGATTCATGCAAAAACATACAACAGGAGATACATAAACTTACAAGTTTTGCTGCACAGAGCAACCAAATCAGCTGTATTGCATTATAGAGCCAAAAATGTTCAACTTTCAACAACCACAAAAATGAGTAACACTTCCTGCTTAAAACAGCCAAAGAAGCGTACTCAGCATTAATTACATGGTGGACATAAAAAAATGTTAGATACAGATCCCACAAAGGAATGGCGCTCAAAATTTATTGCTACAACAGACAAGAGAGACCTCAAGCCCTACACCGCCATCTGGGAGTCTTCACTCACAATCGAGTAGCCTGATCACACGTACCATCACCCATACCCCTGCACTGTCGCCATTGATGGCTCAACAACCCGCAACCACCGAGAAAACTGTCGCAGCAATCAAAATGGAGCTTCCCGCCAAAATGCATTTTACTAAAGGTTCAAATTATGCAGGAAAATAATCCCACATGCATAGCGCGGAGAGCCTTCTATTACTTTATAAGCATGGTCGCAAAAACAAAAGGTGTCAAGCGCTTTTACCACACTTGACACATGCCTCTCAGCCCAAAGCCCATCGCCAAGACTAACACCATCGGCTAAGCCCACGAATCTCCTGCCGACCTCAATTGTCTCGCTGACGCCTACTCCACATTCCCTTCATCGGCCAGAGAAAGACCATCGGGTTAGCTCTCCACACTCCCATCGATCTATCAAGTCTCTCTGATGGTCAAACAAAACATACCCTCTTCGATAAGACTACTACCATCGGCCCAACCGAAAATCCTCCTGCCGACATACATTGTCATACCGATAACACCTTGGCTTCCCACCTCCGTCGGCGTGACTTACACCGTCGGAGCAACATCTCAAACCTATGCCGATACCTGTCATCATGCCAATGCTTACCTCCGCATTCCTCTATCGATGAGACCCACGCCGATGACATCGCATCGGCCAAACATTGCATATCGGCAACCCAAGAAAATACTTTGCCGATAGCCAAAGTGTTGGCGATGACCTTCCAAAACTCTCGTTGGTATGACTAACCCCGTGAACCTATTGAACCAATGAACCGGTTCAACCCGATGGTTCAATGGCGAGGTTCAAAGCTGAGGTTCGCCGGCAGGGTTCAAACCTCAAAAACAATACTCCATCACTATCGGCCAAGTACCTCGAAGTCGACCCGATACACAAAAAACCTCGGCCAAGACCAAAATCACAAAGCTCTGAACTATTGAACCTTAAACTTTGAGAAAAAGGTTTCAAGTTCAAACCGAAAGATCGAAGACACAATCGGAGCACTTCAAACAAAAACTTTCGCCGATGGACAAAACATGATGACCCCTTCCTCAGGAAAGATGATGCGGATGCTGCAAAACACTGAAGGGGTGCCAAAACTTAAAATTTTTTAGATTTTTTAGGAAGGTGCCTGCATGAAAATTGCTCGGGAACTGACAGTTAATTCAGGCACCAACAGTGGCTCTGTCTGAGGATGCATGCCTCTTGCAGGCATGGCAAGAACCACAGAACTTTGGGATGCAGACCAGTCCCTTATCCAATGGGCACGGAGTCGATCATTGCACCAACCTGCTCAAAAATTATATTTTTTAATCATCACTTGGGTGGCCCTGGGCAACCAAAAATGAAGAACCAAAACTTTATCCTACCAAATGCCTGATTCCAAACTGAAAGAGCCCAATCCCAACTGAAAAGATTGGCATAGTTTGCCCATAAGGTCATCTACTCAATTAGATATTCTACCATTTCTGACAACTTGCCATTTGTAGTACTACCTCTATCACTCTGCATTTCAAAATCAAACATGCAGCCATACATGCTAAAAAATCCTTCAGCATTAAGCAACATATGCATGTTATACTCTTCAGATGGTATATTCTCCTCCTCCACTTGGCTGTTACATATCACCAGGCATTCATCCAGTTGATCCAAAAGCTGAAGACATTCAGAAAATATGAGACCCCCAATATTTATTGATATTGAAAACAAATCCTGATCCACACACCCAATGTTGCACATGTCTGGATCAAGTGATGATGAACATACATTATCCACAGTTTGCAAATCCATACTATCTTCACAAGAACTGAAGATATCTGATTCATATGCCCGCCCCTCACAAACTGATGTATCACCTAGGTCAACTGTCTCTTTATATTCATCATCATCCTCAAAAAGAGGATTAATCCTGCACCACTAAAAGTCAGGACTCATAGTATCAAAGACATCTGCAGACTCATCATAAAGGGGATTTATATTCACTGCAAAGTTCTCTGCTTCTTTTTCATGACAGTCCAATTCTTCTTCATTACTATCAGATCCAGAGTCATAAGGAGAACAAACCTAGTCCATGAATTGATCATGGATATCATTTTTATCATCTGATTGCCCCATATACAAGATTTCTGCTGTTTCAATGTACTCTAAAGTTGAACTATCTGTATCATTTTCCAGCCTTCTAATACTTCCTGATGAAACTAATACTGACTGTTGATCCACATGATCATAAATTTGTACAACTGGATCATTTAAACATGAATATTCTTTGATAGGAGCTGGCATGTAAATACTACTTGAAAAACCATTATTTTCAACTTCATTTACTAGGCAAATCAGGACATCCTCCTCTATAACAGAAACATCATCAACTTGGAATGATGCAAAAACTGGGATAGCAGGGGTGTGATTACTTTGACATTCATTGTCAACATCTGAATTAAAACTTTCATTAACATTGGGGGCTGCAGGACAACAAAATTTTTTAGAAAAATAACCCTTTTGTATTCCATACCTCTAATTATTTTCAATATCTATTGCAAACTGATGTGACTGATGCAATGTGGTGGGCTCCTTATCTCTCAATCTATAACTCATTTTCTTATCAAAGGCTCCCAAATAGACAACTAAGCACAGTGCATCATTACGTCTCATGCATTCTGGAATTCTATTCAATGCCCTCATAAATCTGAGGTTAAAGGCTGGGATCAACTCATCTTCTTCAATGTGGATATACATAAAGTCACTAATAACTGCATATTCAGAGATTCTTTCACCATATTGTACTAGAAATGTAGATTTAAAACCATGCCAAGAGCTGACAGAGTGAGCTGGAAGGTAGGAAAACCAGTTCCTTGCATCTTCATCTAGAGATTGAACAAATAATCTCATAACCACGTCCTCATGGTCAATCTCAAAGTCATCTATCACATTTATAAACTACTGCAAGTGTCTCTCAGCTGATTCATCCTTTGCACCACTAAATTTGGGCAAATACTTTCTGATTTTAGGTGGAAGAGCATTTGGATAGCCACAAATGCCACTGAAATTTATGGGCTTATATCTATCTATGTTGAAGCCTCTTTTATTACATGATTGGGACTGACTATTATATGTTTCTGCACTTGACACTTCACAAGGGTGCATGGGCTAACAATACATCTTTTTATGCTTTTGCAACCCTCTTCTCTACTTAGATTTTCAATCACAATATGACCTTAGGCCCTTAAAATACAAACTGCTATTTCAACCTGCCTAAAGTCCTTTATATGAGTCTTTTAAACAACATTGCATGCTCTTTTGAAATATAGAGTAGGTTCTAACAAAAGCATGCAAGCTCTGTTTTCACCAATGTTTCCCTTTTAACCAGTGCTATTTCACCAAATAGGGAACTTTTCAAAGACTTGAAATACCTAGATATGTTGCAGCAGCTGATAGATTCATTCAACAGAGTCGCCACCTCCTTGGCAGAGGAATGAGCATCAAACAGGCTGAAGATGGAAATTGATTTCTTTCTTTCTGGGTCATCCACCAGCAGAGCCACAGATAAAACTTTTTCTTTTGCTGCAACAAGGCACCTCTAGGTCTGATTCTTCAATTTCTTAGACTCAAGCTTCACGGATATGACATTGTCTCCCCAGCGGAGTCGCCAATTTCTGTTGCGACTCGGATGGGCCACAAATATTTCACTAGGGAGGACAAAAAATAACAATTTTCAAATCACTCCCCAGCGGAGTCGCCAATTTCTGTTGGTGACTCGGATGGGCCACAGAGGTACTGCTTCTCTTTTTTCTTTTCTAATTCTTCCCTAGCAGAGTTGCCAATTTCTGTTGCGACTTGGATGGGCCACAAAAATATTTCAGTTTGTATCAATTCTCCCCAACAGAGTCACCAATTTCTGTTGGTGACTCAGATGGGCCACAAATTTATTCATTTTTATCAATCCATCCCCAGTAGAGTCGCCAATTTTTGTTGGTTTTTTCCCAGACTGGATGCTTACTCCCAGATTTCCCTACAAGGTAGCCATCAATGATCAACAGGATCTCTAGGCTAGGGGCCAACAGTGTAGGAGATAGACTCTATATTTTATCTCCTCTTCTTCTTCAGGCTCTGCAAAACCTAGGGGGGTATTCCCTACTCAAAATCCATGAGGATATGCATACAAAGGCTGGGATACTGACAAAAAGCAGATAAATCCTCCTGTAAGTAGACTAAAACTGTAAGATAAGAGCAAAGGGGCTAGCTTTGGGCCTATTTGCAGTTGTAGACAGAGGACTTGGATCCTAAAACTAATTCTACTATCCTAATGGTTGTTTTGGAGTTTGATTTTGATTTTGTGTTTGGATGCAGAGCTGAACATGGTATGTGACACAAACACAAAGCTAGATCGGTGCCTATCCAGGGCTTGGAGTCAGTAGACATACACCTGTGAATGATATGCATGAACAACTAAAACTGGATTTCAGGGGGACACATATGATACCTGCCTTACAGATATCTCCCAATATAGAGTGTTAAGCTATCTATACTTATGGCATCCCTACTGCAGTATACCCTTCCCAATGTTCAATCTGAGAACAATTTAATCTACCCCTTGAGCAGAAGTTAAGAGATCAGACATTCAACACAAGAATTTTATGTTCTAGAGTCTTAGACATTCCTTAAATATCTAGACTCAGAAGAAAGATACATGCAATACTGGAGACAAAATTAACAAAACACATGCTAACATAGCATTTCTCATATAGGATTAACCATGAAATCAGTGGATTCATGCAAAAACATACAACAGGAGATACATAAACTCACAAGTTTTGCTGCACAGAGCAACCAAATCAGCTGTATTGCATTATAGAGCCAAAAATGTTCAACTTTCAACAACCACAAAAATGAGTAACACTTCCTACTTAAAATAGCCAAAGAAGCGTACTCAGCATTAATTAGATGGTGGACATCAAAAAACGTCAGATACAGATCCCACAAAGGAATGGCACTCAAAATTTATTGCTGCAACAGACAAGAGAGACCTCGAGCCCTGCGCTGCCATCTGGAGTCTTCATTCACAATCGGGCAGCCTGATCGCACGTACCATCACCCATACCCCTGCACTGTCGCCATTGATGGCTCAACAACCCACAACCACCGAGAAAACTGTCGCAGCAATCAAAATGGAGCTTCCCACCAAAATGTGTTTTACTAAAGGTTCAAATTATGCAGGAAAATAATCCCACATGCATGGCACGGAGAACCTTCTATTACTTTATAAGCATGGTCGCAAAAACAAAAGGTGTCAAGCGCTTTTACCATGCTCGACACACGCCTCTCAGCCCAAAGCCCATCGCCAAGACTAACACCATCGGCCAAGCCCACGAATCTCCTGCCAACCTCAGTTGTCTCGCCGATGCCTACTCCACATTCCCTTCATCGGCCAGAGAAAGACCATTGGGTTAGCTCTCCACACTCCCACCGATCTATCAAGTCTCTCCGATGGTCAAACAAAACATACCCTCTTCGACAAGACTACTACCATTGGCCCAGCCAAAAATCCTCCTGCCGACATACATTGTCATACCAATAACACCTTGGCTTCCCACCTCCGTCGGCATGACTTACACCGTCGGAGCAACATCTCAAACCTATGCCGATACCTGTCATCATGTCGATGCTTACCTCCGCATTCCTCTATCGGTGAGACCCACGCCGATGACATCGCATCGGCCAAACATTGCATATCGGCAACCCAAGAAAATACTTCGCCAATAGCCAAAGTGTTGGCGATGACCTTCCAAAACTCTCGTCAGTATGACTAACCCCGTGAACCTATTGAACCGATGAACTGGTTCAACCTGATGGTTCAATGGCGAGGTTCAAAGCTGAGGTTCGCCGGCGGGGTTCAAACCTCAAAAACAATACTCCATCACTGTCGGCCAAGTACCTCGAAGTCGACTCGATACACAAAAAACCTCGGCCAAGACCAAAATCACAAAGCTCTGAACTGTTGAACCTTGAACTTCGAGAAAAAGGGTTCAAGTTCAAACTGAAAGATTGAAGACACAATCGGAGCACTTCAAACAAAAACTTTCGCCGATGGACAAAACATGATGACCCCTTCCTCAGGAAAGATGATGCGGATGCTACAAAACACTGAAGGGGTGCCAAAACTTAAAATTTTTTGGATTTTTTGGGAAGGTGCCTGCATGAAAATTGCTCGGGAACTGACAGTCAATTCAGGCACCAACAATAGGTAAGGTGATAAGTATCTAGTGGTGATGAAGATGTCAATACCTAGCATAACATTTAGTTAATAATGTGGGGAAGGCTTGTAGTGTCTCCAATGTAACTCTTAGAACATGGTTAGGTCATGTGAGTATATCATGTGGCAAGGAAGGCTTGAATCCTAATGCCCCCCAATATGGTAGAAGGGCTCTTAGGATGTGGTCAAATCATGTGAGTGCAACAATGTAAAGTGTTAGAATGAAATTTCATGTTAATGAAAGTGCTCTCACTAGGAAAAGATAATGTTATGGGGTGTAAAAAGATGTGTAATGGTGGAAGGCATGATGCACCTAATATAAGATATAACACTAGTAAGCACAATGGATAAATGGGTTATGCAATGATGCCCTTGAATGTAAGTATCTTTTGGTGAAAGCGTGGTATGTAAGGGGAAATCATAATGCCTCCCAAAGGTAAAATATGTCCATGAAGGTGTATGATTTAACATGGGAGGTATGATACCCTTGAATGTAAAACCAACTATAAAAGTATGGTGATATAAGATAGTAAACAATGTGTAATCATCTAAATAATGAAGTAAGAGAGCTCCAATTGGACTAATAATTATTGTGTGACAATGCATAATGTATAATCACATCAATAGACAAAACATGAAGGTGTAAATAGGTAGTAATTGTGAAGGCATGTGTCAAATTGTATATATTTTTGTCAAGTTTTAAATCTTAGATTTCAAGAATGGTAATGTAATAAAATCAATTAAAATCCACACATATGCGATCCTAAAATGTGTTGTTGTGCATGGATAGGCATCATAAATCAATGTGGTCATTTGTGTATGTCATAAGTTAGAAGATGTCATTGGTGAAAAATTAGGGTAGTAATAAATGGGTGACATATAAAAAATAGGTTAAAATGTGGATTGATCATTTGTGATCATCAATAATGTGTGTCATCATCCATGAAATTTAGTTTTTCTATGTGTTTAAGGTTCATATGTATGTATGTGTGTAAGATTTATCACATGAATAGTAACACACATGTAATAATCTATATTAATCAATGAAGCTCAATAATATAATGGAACCCTAAAAAAGGAGTCAATTAGTAGCCCAAATAGAAATCCATAAGCAAGATTGTATGTAATAAATGAACAAGAAGCCTCGCTAGGATTAGGACCAAGTTCTTGCTTAAGGTTCTTTTTCTTTTCATTTTCATTCTTCAATATTTTGAGCCATGTCTTTCGGTTGATAACCTACTCCATGGATTATTTTATCAAGTTTTTATGTTTAAGAATCATTTATGCCCTTGTTTCTTATTGCTAGTCTTATTCTTGTGTACCTTAGTTTGCACATGAGTTTGTATCTAGGACCATTTATTTGTTTGAATGATTGCATAGGAGGAGATGGTGATTTTAGTGTAGATGTTTCACTTTGAAGATGACTTTCACACATGCATGTCTCCTTTGCATCCTTATACATCTTGGGTGTTTTGTCATAGATGGATGGATCCAAGTAAATAAAATGGATACCATAAGCTTTAGGAGCCACATAAGATTCACC
Organism: Cunninghamia lanceolata; assembly: GCA_027924645.1. Lineage (NCBI taxonomy): Eukaryota > Viridiplantae > Streptophyta > Pinopsida > Cupressales > Cupressaceae > Cunninghamia > Cunninghamia lanceolata. The sequence continues at coordinate 4,839,216 of BSBN01000429.1, read as the reverse complement.
AACACCAATAGGTGTAAAATCCAATAAAACCCAATCATAATCATGTAATATGCTATAGTCATGCGAAAAGGTCCATTTTGTGTGATATAATTGTTAGATATGTATGTGTTGTACATTTATTGTATGGTTGAGGATTGAGAGACATACATAACTAAGTTTTCCTTTATGCCAAAATTTTACACACTTATGTAGCATACAGGGAATCACTTTCATAGAATATAACCACATTATAATGTGTTTTATACATACATACATACATACATACACATATACACATATGCATACACATATACATATATACATGTATATATATATACACACACACACATACATACATATACATGCCCACATGCACACATGTATGCCCATATGTGTGTATGTGCATGTGTATATATGTGTGTTTGAATACAAGTATACACATATATACTCATGCATATGTATACATATATGTTTGTATGTATTTGTATATATACATGTATGTACAGAAACACACACACACACATACATATATAAATGTATGTATATATGTGTGTAAATGTTTGTATATGTGTACGTGTGTGCATATATGTGTACACACATACTTCCACAATAAATATCATTTCCATCAAGATGCATGGAATGATGTGCTTGACAAGGTCACCTTCATAAGGAATATTTATCCCAAGCAACTAATATAGACTCCCTTGAAGTTCCCCATGGACCTAAATCATTTCAAGGTTGATACTATGGATGTATGCAACATGGTGGCCTATGTCTTGGGGATACTAACTAAGAGGCTCAATTTATCAACATTAATGTTGTACCTATAATACTTTGGAGGAACATGAGTGTCTCCTCTACACAAAGTGTTGGGTTAACAATCAACTTTTTCACATCATCATTAATAGTTGTAGTCAAAAGAACATCATGACACATGATGCAGTCTACTCCCTAAGTCTCTATACCATTTTGCATCCAAACATCTATTCTCTAGAATATAATTGTAGCAAGGTAAGGAGACTCGAGTAACCAAATAATGTACTTTTAGATACATATTCAAGCCTGTATAAGACACTACCACCTATGATGCACTCCTCTAGAAGTCTATGACATACTACTTGGAAGACCATGCATGTATAATCGTGATGGAATAAATTATTCCAAACCCCAATGGTGGATAATACACATTGTTATATGGTATTTAAATCTCCACAAGATCACATCATCAACCAAACTAGCTTTAGTTTGTACTAAATAATACCACAAGAGCATTTCCCACACACAAAAGTTCATGCTTCTTATGGTCCACTTAGGATCACTTAGACATAGGCAACCTATTGAGTGATAGTAGTGGGCACTCATGCACCTAATTATATCAATCCACATGCTCATCATGCTACTATAGTGATATGAGGACATCTTTGTAGATCATGAAGGCCTTCCAACAAACTATGCAATACAACATTGAATTGATTTAGTTTTCAAATTTCTACTCCCAAATAGTTTAGTATATCATTGGTCTTCTTGGGAGAATTGCAAATTTTGATACTAAATCTAGAAGCTACTTGATCAAGATAAGATCCAACATAGATCATCACCATGCGGTATCCCAATAGTTCTTGGGCCTAAAAGGATAGTTCATAGTGCCTACACATGTAGTATCTAGCATTAAACAAGATCACAATGAAAAGAAATATCCTTTATTCATGAGATGAGTGCAAGAAGATGAGTACACTTTTTGGCCAAAAAGTGGAAGTGTTTTTCCTATTTTTAAAATTTTGTCATACTTGGAGTGAAAATTTAAAGCACTTACACATAGAATATTAATATGATGTAAAAATATGAAATGTAGGATTTTGTTTCTAGTTTTTAAATATGTATTTTTTTCTAATACCCAAATGATAAAAGTTGGTTTTCTATAGTATGTACAAAAAGTGGCTTTTTAAAAGTCCCTTATTTTTGGCCAAAGCATGCATGTGTACGGCCAACATAATTTGACGTAAATGAAGGTATTTTATAATTCCTTTTGTGAAAATATGCATAGGATGTTGAAGATTGGTCAGGATATTTTTTTTGTAATTTTTGATTAATTTTTTCTAGCCCTAATTAGTGTTTTTTAATAACCCCTCATGTACAACCAACATAATTTGAGCTAAACTAATTGTAAAATGAAAGTTGTTTTTTCCATTGTGTAGAGAATGGTATCTAGATTGGTCAGACATGAATTTTTTTCCAAAAATAGTCAAAATCAAAATTTATTAAAAAAATAGTAATATATGTCATTTCAAATTTCTGAGGATTTTTGTTTAAAAAATAATTAAAAAATTAAAAAAACATGTTAAACACTAAACAAATTATATAAATTTGAAAAGAAGACATTGTCATCTATAATGGGTTTTAATGTCATCTAAAAATTCTAAAAATAAAGTCGTCAACCATATTGCCAAAATCCATTCCTTCTGAAAATCAAAGTTGTTTTTTGTTTAAAAATTTACTAATAAATAGAAAAATATGTTCAAAAATTACATATTTTAAAAATAGACATTGTCATTTGTAATAGATTTTAATTTCATCCAAAAATTTTGAAAAAAAGTCATCAGCCATATTGCCAAATTTGTTCCTTCTAAAATATTTTTGCCTTAGATTTCTTCCACTAAAAGTGAACCCATATTCATGCACTTGATGAAATTGCATGATAAACTTTGAGGTACACAATACTTCACGAAGATCAACCTCAAATTAGGATATCATCAATTACCATCCCAAACTAAAGACATTTGAAACTACTTTTAAAACTTGGGAAGGATTATATGAATGGATGGTTATGCCCTTTTTATTAACTAATGCTAGATAGCCTCATTCATGAACTTAATGAATGAGATTCTCTAAAATTTCACCAATGTCTTTATCATCATCTACTTGGTCGACATCCTCATCTATAGCAAGATGTGGGAAGCACACATGGAGCAAGTCTCTCACATATTAGGTACACTATGCCAATACAAGTTGTAATCTGACCTTGGAAAATGTACTTTTCACACCACATATATCTAGTAACTAGGTCACATCATTAACTAATGTAGTATACATCCAAACCCTTATAAGATTAAAGAAATACAAGACTAGACAACACAGTAGAATCTCTCTGACTTATGCAACTTCTTTGGACTTGGAAATTTCTAGTGTAGGTTTCTCCTTAGTTTCTTGCATATGGATTCCTAATTACTCAATAATTTCATGTGCATCAAAGCACCCTTCTCATGGACACTTGCACGACAATGTGTCTTGAAGGGGCTCAAGTGGTCCCTCTATGCAAGACATGTTCTTGTAATGGTTGATATTACACAACAATTTGAAATCTAAACCAATACATCTAACTATGTACTCAGTGATGTACTCATGCAACATGGACATTTGGTCACATACCATTTGGAGACTTTTAGTGATGTGGTTCAACATTACACCTATGAAAAGAGTTGTATGACATCATGCAAGCTATCAAGCAATGGAAAAACTACCTTATATTTAAGAAGAGAATCATTTATTATAATCATAAGCCACTCCAATTCTTACACACTAAAAGCAAACTAGAAAATTCATGCCACATGAAGTTGATGACATGCTTACAATAGTTCCATCTAATCATCAAACACAAGAAGGGTAAAGATAACAAGGAAACTAACTACCTCAACCCACCACCCATCCATGTGCTCATCATAGTGCTAGACTCAATCACAACTTATTTAGCTAGGAGTCATTCTGTTGAGTTGGCATAGACTTTTTCCTAGATATACACTAACTTCTAGAAAGCTCAATAGGTTGGAAGAGTAGACACCCAAAAATGTCTACTTGTCGCAACACTACATCAGTTATGCATCTTGTAGCATTTTTTGCCCTAGGCACCCCATATCGTCACCTAACCTAGCACCTTCCCCTAATAAAATTAAATAAATCCAATATTTATTTAATTTGTCCTCATCCCCTTAACATCATTAAATAAATAAATTATATTTTATTTATTTAGTTCACTTTCCTCTTAAATTAAATAAAATAAACATTTTATTTTATTTAATTTATCACTTTTATACTCACATTTATTATGATTTAAATAATATTAAATTATTTAAATTATTAATCCTACCTTCCATTTTCGTCTCTTGAGATGACTCACCTACTTACCATTTGTATCTCTCAAATCACTCACCCACCTTCCAATTTCCTCTCAACTCATCTCTTCCACCTTTCCATTTCCATCCCCCAAATCACTCACCCACCTTCCATCTTTCTCTCCCAAATTGCATAGCAAATTTCCAATTTGATCATCACTCACCAAATGGGAAAGTTTATCCCTCCTTTCTCTCATATTTGTCTATTTAAACCCCTCAACCAAGCCATTTTGGCATGGATGAATCCTCTAAGCACTGTTACTCTGCCAAAATTCCTCCTCATCCATCATCGTCTACCTATTTTCCTCTATTTCTCATCCATCAAATTTCAATCGCATTCAATCATTATGTTCCAGATCGTGAGCAACCTACATTTCAAACAAGGAATCTCCAAACCCTAGGTGAAATTGTTATGTTTTGCATGCTTTTTATTTTAGATATTTTGGGGTTTTGATTTCTTGGGTTTGGGTTGGATCTTGGTTTTGCATTTTGTTGTGATCTTTGTCAATTTCTACCCAACACAAGATGGCACACCCGGTGGGACTCACTTTACTTGATCATTTTTGCAGGTTTTCTAGTAAAAATTTGCATGTTTTCTAACCCTAATATTACATTTTTTAAATTTTATCTATTAAACATGACCTCCTATGATGCAGAGGTGGCACAAGGGAAGCAACACACAAGGGTTTACTCTACTGTCCTTTGCCCACTCACCCACTTCAAACAGCCTTCAACCAAGCAACTAAAGGCACATTCAAGGGTGTATGAAGGATTTGGTATCCTAGTGATGGCTCCACCTTCTAGGCTTCTCCAACACCTCAGGACAGATCAACAAACACCTTCTATGTAGTTGGTTTGATCTCCAACTTCCCAAAACTCTTCAACCTATACCTTGACTAGTAAGGCTACTAGCCCTCCAAACTAGGTTTTCTCAACAAAACTTGACAAAATCCCAAATGACTAGGCAAGAAAATGATGGTTTTAGATACCCTCTATGGAATCCTATCAAACTCCCAAGTCTCCTGTTTCAACTCTACTCCAGTAATCTAGAACACTCATTAGGTCTCTTAGGCCTAATTGATCAATTTAGGCTAGGTTACAAAGCAAGTGCTCAAAATTGGGTGCATAGGTTAGGGGCAAGAATTTGGAATGCTTCTACCATGTCCCTACAACACAAAAGCATCATTTATTTGCTCACCCTATCAGGATTCTATCATCTACAACCTCAAATAGCATGAATTTGGTCAAATACAATGAAATACTTGACCTAGGGCATCACTTTAAAAATTGAAAACAACATCTCCCAGCAAAATACTTCTGGAATCCTAGAATACACATCCCTAGCCTACATTTCACCATTTTTTGTGAATTTTCACCAGTGGGAATGCATTCTAGGGTCGGATTTATGTTGCAAACCCTAGAAAATAGGGTTTCTAGAGCAGTCTTGAAAGAAAATGCAATATCTTCTGACCCCGACCACTTCAAGACCTCAAACTAGATTCATATGAACCCTGACTCCAAACACTTTCAGAAAAATGACATTTGCACATGTGACAAGTTCGTACAGTCCGTACACAGCGAGAAAAGCAAGAAAATTTGTTATTTTCTGTAGTTTCAATGCCCCAAAACTCCGTACCAGATGTCCTCTGCCATACAGGAGTGAAATACAATTGTTTCCAACTGATCCAAGTCAGTTTCTAACTCCTAAAAATAGTTTGCAACTGTTAAAACCAAGTGACAATCGGCCAATGTGTCATTGACACTATTGGCAACTTGTTACACTATGGAGTTTTTGCATTTTCAAGAGGATGGCGATTAGGTTTGCTTGTCAAATGGAATCAAACCACCATCACACTCCTTAGACCATGATAAAACACTAAGACAACTCAAACAAACTCAAAAAGCCAATATTAGACCTTCTAGGCCTAAATGGCACAACTAGGTCCAAGTGGACTAAGAAGGATATGAGGTTTATAAAGTTACCCCAGACCTCTTGACCACACAAGAATAGACCTTCCAACATGGCTATGAAAAGACTTATTACAAAACACATCCAACAAAACTCAACTTATCAAAAGATGCTATCAAAATGCTTGTAGGGATCAAGCTGCTCCTAGGTGCCTTGCACCATACACCCATTGTCAAACAGAACTCAAGTCTCTTGAGTTGGAATGGTTTCAAATGTGAAACCTGCCTTCTGAATGTCTACTCTACTCATCCAAGTGGCATCCTCCTGAGGTTTGTTTAGCCACTTCACCAAATAGTCATGATAGGTGTGCCTTCTAGTTTGTTTTGCATTCCTCTTGTCCAAAATGCACTCAATCTGATTTGGAGATGAAGGAATGAGTTCCTGGAGTGTCTGATCAGTTTGATCTTCTTCAACAGTAGTCTGAGGATCAGTTCCTTTATAGGGATAAAGGTCTGAAACATTAAAAATTGGAGACAAAGCAATGCCATCCGGAAGTCTGATTTTATAGGCATTTTCTCCACATTTCTTGAGCACTTCACAAGGCTCAATCTTCTTCATGAGTAGCTTGGTATGTTTACCTGCAGGGAGCCTCTCCTTCTTCAGATGGACCATTACCAAATCACCTTCCTTGAACTGCAAATCCCTTCTTTTCCTGTCAGCAAACTGTTTGTACTTCTGTGAAGTGGACAGCAATTTCTGTTGTACTTGTTCATGGACATCCTTCATGACTTGAACAAAGTCTTCAGCCAAGGCACTGCTATTTTCCAGTCCTTTAACCTCCCTTAGTTCCAAAATACCCCTTGGGTGAGTGCCATAAACAATTTGGAAAGGAGACAGGCCGGTGCTTCTATTAACAATGTCATTGAATGAGAACTCTGCTTGAGCCAAAATTGAATCCCAACTAGCACCCTGCTCCTTTATTAGGCATCTTAGGAGGTTGCCAAGTGACCTATTAATCACCTCTATTTGTCCATCAGACTGAGGGTGATAGGCAGATGATAATGACAAGTTTATACCTAGTCTCTTCCACAGTGTCCTCCAGAAGTGTCCTATGAACTTGGGGTCTCTGTCTGAGATGATTGACAAAGGTAAACCATGTAACTTGACTATTTCTTTGAAGAAAAGACCTGCTATGTGTGAGGCATCATGTGTGGTTTTACAAGGGATGAAGTGAGCCATTTTTGAGAACCTATCTACAACCACAAAGATGCTATCATGTCCATTCTTGGTCCTGGGCAAACCAAGTACAAAGTCTGATAGGTTGTCGTTGTACCTCATCATTTAATCTATTTTCAGATGTCAAAGAACCAGGGCTGTGTCCAAGGCTGTCTGCAACTAGGGATTCTAAGTGACCAGTTTATAGCTAACCCTAATGCTTAAAAAATTGACTAATCTATCTACTTGTTGAATAAATGTAATGAATGCTATAAAATAGAATAAAACAGGAAATGTACTTAAAGCAAAGAAACAATAACATGCATCTATCTATTAAAACAAGAAACACCTTTATAAAAGAAAACTTGGAACAATAAAACAGAGATACTAGCCTCCTGCCTGAATGGTGAGAGTGGGCCCTTACTCCACACCTTTGAGGCTGAAGGCTATTGCAGGAAATCAGCACAAAAGATGATCTAAACTAAATTCAGTCCAACTCATTGATTTTTGTATTCATGAAAATATATGGCTATAACAGAACTGAGATCTCTGAAAATCAGAATAATTTTACCATCGTTGTTCTATTACTATTTCTGAGAGTATATATAAAAAAGAGTGATGATATACCACTGAACTTATCTATCAGTCTTTCTAGGAGATGACACCATCTCTTATTTGTACTTAACTGTCTAACTTATGAAAGATCACCATGCAAGAAAGTTAGACTTGAGTGGAACAGAAGTCCACTCAAAGGTCTAAGTTTAAGTCTTAATACACTTGGGCATCAAAGCCCTGAAAATAAGAATATTGGATTAGTTCAATTCGTAACTCATGCAAAATCTTTGGAAAGATAAAACTTCAGCAGTTTAACTGATAGTTGACCCTTCACCACTTAGGTGATGATTTGAGTGAAGTGAGGGGGGTATTTAGGATTGCTGCTGAAGTGTCTGGTCAACAGCTCTGTCTGGAAACATGCCCTGTTCTCAGGAGGTGCCGGAGATAGCTGTTCCTGTCTGCAGCTCCGGAGATATTCCAGACATTCGCAGAGCTCTGGAGAGTCATTCCCCATATCTTCAAAACACCAGGTGTCACTGTTCTTTGTTATTGTCTCTGGAGATCATTGAAGACGATCTCCGGAGATGCACAAAATTGCTGTTTCTGGCATCTACACCTGCTGATTCAAAAAGAAAGAGAAATTCTGCATTTTTTCCATTAATCCCACGCACATTAGTCACCTAATCAGAAATTCTAATCTCAAGTAATCTATCTTAATAAATCACAAAATAGAAGAATCTTGCTAACTTATTTGAGTGCAGACACAAGGAAGATGAACTGAATAGGGGAAAAAAAGAGGCAAAAAGGGGTGTATTTTATGAGTGCTATTTGGCACTCATCATCCCCCCCATACCTAAGGTTTGGCAGGTCCTCCTATTTTTCACATCCTGGATTTATTTTGACGAAGCAATCTGTCAGTCAGACTATACTCCTAGAGATAGGTTGTCCAAGTGGTTTTGTTGGTGTTACCATTTCCTCTATACTTGTCAACTTGCTTCATCCAGTCTTGCAATTTTTCGTCTTCTAGCTGTTCTGTCCATATAGGGAGTGGTTCAATTATCAGAGGAGGTCTGAACTGCCCACCTATCCATTCCTGTTTATGTTTATCCATCATTTTGGATATCATCTTTGCCTTCCTCATGAATAGTCTTAGGTTTGCAAGAGTGACCACCTCCCTAACTTTTTGCTCTGGGGTCAAAATACTCCATCTCCTCTTTGCTACAGCAAGTACAGGATTTGCTGAATTAATCATAAAAAGACCAAAGTCAATGGAGCATTCCTGCAAACTTTTCAAGTATAATGGCACTATGCTGGTTGCACTTGCAGGATGATAGATAAAGGACCTGAATTGGGTCTGAAAAGCAAAAGGATTGGGACATTCTTTTCTGATGAGGAGATCTGTTTTTGAATCCTTTTGAAGATGATCTTCCATCCTTTCGTTCCAGACCTGGTGGTTTCTCATGTGGGACATGAATGCCTTAAGCTGGCATTCTCCCACAAAGTGATTAATCATGAAGGCTATATCATTAATGCAGAACCCATGTAAGTATAATTCACATAGGAAGTTGTTGTCTTCATCATTGCTTCTGGTGTAAGCTGCCATGAAACCTTCTGCTGTTTCGGTATCCTCATTTATGTTAGATAGGACTAAGGAGAGTTTCCTTTGCAATACCCTTTCCTGTAGGAACATTGAATAGCTGGCACTTGGAGGCCTGCAAGATAGAATTTCTAAGGAAAGGGAGGCCATTTGAATGATTTTGCTTTCCAAAGTTGCTATCCTTTCTGCTCTGGCAGTGACTGCCCTTTGTAATTGCAACATTGGCTTGGAGGCCTCAAATTCCCTACACCTTTCCTCCCAATGAAACAGGGCTTTGGGAATGTCAATGGGAATTGGACCCACATAGGCATCTATTTGAATTTCCTATTCATTGGTTGCCCTTGGGCCAGACAGTTCTTGAATATATTCTTCTTGGTCATCCAGTCTATTATTGGCCCAAGTTAATTGTTTATCCTAGCTTTGTACCTTTTCAATCAGTGCTGCCATTACTGTGAGGCCGTTGTCTCTGGCCATGGTGAGCTCAGAAACCTTTTGTGCTGCTTCTTTTTCTTTTTCTTCCATTACTTTTGCTGCCTCACATTTCTGTGTTTCCAACTCTGCCTCCTTCTCCTGGATGATTTTGTCCTTGTTTTGGAGGTCTGTTTGGATATTTGCAATAGTTTGCTTCAGTTCCATCTCCATCTCTACTCTAACCTTCTTGAGGTCAGTAATAATCAAATTCTTTCCCCAGAGCATTCTTTTTAAAATTTCAATTTCTTCCATTAATTGTTGCTCTGTTGAGATTTCTATATCCTCTTGGTCAGAGGGATGAGATAGAGTTTGTGCCTCTGTTTCTGTGGCTGTTGGCTGATTATTAATATTATCCATGGCCACCTGCCCTGCTTCCCCCAATGTATCCATGTGCCCTGTTTCTCCTTCTGCAGTGTTCCTGTCTTGAGGATCCTTTGTTGTTGTTGGCATTGATGAGGGTCCTACTTTGTCCTCACATGTGCTCAATTCCAAGAGTGCCTCAGCGAGCAGGGTAGTATCCTTCTCAGCTTGTGAGAGATACTTCTTCCTTTTGCTTCTCCGGAGCACAGGTGGAACTGGTGCCTCCGGAGCAGGTCTCCCTTCCTCAGAATCTGAGGAGATAGTAACAGTTGGTAAGCTTCCTGTCTCCGGAGCACATGGTGGTGTTGAAACTGGACTTGACTCCATATGAACAAATGGTGCTGGAGAATTTTCACTTTGCTTCCTCTTCCTAACCAGAGGTACCTCATTTGAATCATGGGATGGTTCTTCAACCCACCATCTCCCCTCAATTCCCTGTCCTGACTTTTCCTCTGTTAATTCCTTAGGCCTAGATTCCTCAGGTAAAGTCATTTTTCACCTGACTAACCGAGTCATGTATAGAGGTCGTGTAGGAGCAGGCTCTGCAATTTGTTTGCCCTTCCCCTTCTTGTCAGGAACAGGGGCTGCAGATGATGTAGCCTCCTGTGAGGGTGATGTCCCTTTGTGAAAAGCTGTAGAGGAGGCTGTAGGCTCGGTTTCTTCATTCTGGTGAGAGGGAGAACTCTCATCCTCTGTTTGTGTTATCTCTGGTTCTCTGACCTGAGGGTTATGCTCAAGGAAGTTCTGCAATAGTTCTTCTCCATTGGCCTGAGATAGGAAGTGGTGCTTGACTATCAGGAAGATGAGGACATGATGTTTCATGGGTTGCTTACCCTACTGGTATTTTTCTGCAGTTGCCTTGATGGCAGAATACAGGAAATTGGGGATATTTATGTTATATTCGGGGTGCCTATTTCCATGTCTGAGAAAAATCAGCATTTTCATTATGGGCCCTAAAACTATGGAGAATTAGCCATCACAGGTAAAGTACTTCATTAACCAAGTAGCAACAGTTGCCCAAGGGTTTGGGAGAGTGGACCTCAAAATTCCTTTGACCTCATTCTTATTCATATGCAATTGAATAGTAGGTTCACCATGAACAAAAAAATTTCTAATTAAATCAGTATACAAGGTTTTCAGGTGGTAGAACCTCTCACCTTGTTCGGGGAGTCCAGAGATGTGGCTGATAATTGTGGAGGAGAGACTGATTTAGTTTCCTCTCATAGTGGTCTGGTTGTCTCTTAAATTCCTAAGGAATTCGTCCACAATATCCTCCTGAAACTCTTCAAACTTGTCTAGGAAATCTAACCATCCAGCAGCCCTTAAAATGTTTGTTGCAGCTACATCCTTCAGAAGACTTGCAGTACTTTCTGGCTCAGACTTTTTCTTGACCCCCATTGCTGAATTGATGGCAGTTTCTATGTTTTATTCTTTTACTTCTGCAATCTGTAGTCTATCTGTCCCTCTTATCTCTGTGGGCTCCGGAGTATTGTTTAAATTACTCTGTAGACTCCGGAGAGTTGTTTAATTTATCTTATGCTTCAGTCTATTCTAGAGGTTTGAATGAGGGATGCTATTGTTTTTAGGCTGGGCTTATGCAGATGGGTTAAGGGACCAAAGCAGCCATAATTGTGACGGATTGACAGGGCGCGCTCTAGAGGTAAGGTGGCATTAAGGCATAGATGGCAGCATGCTTGGATGTAAAGAAGGAATTGACGGCGGAGGGACGTGTCATCTTGGCAGCATCCAAAATAGAAAGATAGGACAGTTACTAATTAATGATTAATTAAAAGCAGATTTACCTAGATCAGTTTTAATGATGAGGTGACGTACACGGAAGAATGTTGCGTTGTTTTGGAAACTGCACACGTCGTGGCATTTAAGCAACAGCCTGAAATGACATCCACTTCCTACTTGCACACGACCTGCAATCATTGCACTGAGTGGCACTAAAATCTACGCCCATGGGTGATGTCAGCGTCGGCTTGTGGACACTCCTACAATTATTAGTATTCTAATTTTAATTATGATGTGCGATGAAGTAGAAGATGAGTCATGATGACCTCATCATATGAGTTGTCTACTTTACCACCTGGCGAGGTAGGTCGCGCCCTTATTATGGAAACTGTCGGTGTTATTAACAGAGCACTGGAGGTGCTCCTAATTGGAAAGTGCCAGAGGTGCTCCTTATTGGAAAGCGCCGGAGATGCATTGGGCCAATTTCTGCTAACTGATCATATCTGAAGCTCAATTATTACAACTGTCCTGAAGAAGGGAACTGCCATTTTACTGGTTTTCAACTCCCTTGGTCGAGAAAGACAGCCATTTGTTGGTTTTCCATCTTTCTCTCTATATATATATTTTTTAGAAGGCAGCCATTGCTGGTTTTCAACCTTTTGAAGATAATCTTCCATCCTTTCATTCCAGACCTGGTGGTTTCTCATGAGGGACATGAATGCCTTAAGCTGGCATTCTCCCACAAAGTGATTAATCATGAAGGCTATATCATTAATGCAGAACCCATGTAAGTATAATTCACATAGGAAGTTTTTGTCTTCATCATTGCTTTTGGTGTAAGCTGCCATGAAACCCTCTGCTGTTTCGGTATCCTCATTTATGTCAGATAGGACTAAGGAGAGTTTCCTTTGCAACACCCTTTCCTGTAGGAACATTGAATAGCTGGCACTTGGAGGCCTACAAGATAGAATTTCTGAGGAAAGGGAGGCCATTTGAATGATTTTGCTTTCCAAAGTTGCTATCCTTTCTGCTCTGGCAGTGACTGCCCTTTGTAATTGCAACATTGGCTTGGAGGCCTCAAATTCCCTACACCTTTCCTCCCAATGAAACAGGGCTTTGGGAATGTCAATGGGAATTGGACCCACATAGGCATCTGTTTGAATTTCCTATTCATTGGTTGCCCTTGGGCCAGACAGTTCTTGAATATATTCTTCTTGGTCATCCAGTCTGTTATTGGCCCAAGTTAATTGTTTATCCTAGCTTTGTACCTTTTCAATCAGTGCTGCCATTACTGTGAGGCCATTGTCTCTAGCCATGGTGAGCTCAGAAACCTTTTGTGTTGCTTCTTTTTCTTTTTCTTCCATTAGTTTTTCTGCCTCACATTTCTATGTTTCCAACTCTGCCTCCTTCTCCTGGATGATTCTGTCCTTGTTTTGGAGGTCTATTTGGATATTTGCAATAGTTTGCTTCAGTTCCATCTCCATCTCCACTCTAACCTTCTTGAGGTCAGTAATAATCAAATTCTTTCCCCAGAGCATTCTTTTTAAATTTTCAATTTCTTCCATTAATTGTTGCTCTGTTGAGATTTCTATATCCTCTTGGTAGAGGGATGAGATAGAGTTTCTGCCTCTGTTTCTGTGGCTGTTGGCTGATTATTAATATTATCCATGGCCACCTGCCCTGCTTTCGCCAATGTATCCATGTGCCCTGTTTCTCCTTCTGCAGTGTTCCTGTCTTGAGGATCCTCTGTTGTTGCTGGCATTGATGAGGGTCCTACTTTGTCCTCACATGTGCTCAATTCCAGGAGTGCCTCAGTGAGCAGGGCAGTATCCTTCTCAACTTGTGAGAGCTGCCTCTTCCTTTTACTTCTCCGGAGCACATGTGGAACTGGTGCCTCCGGAGCAGGTCTCCCTTCCTCAGAATCTGAGGAGATAGTAACAGTTGGTAAGCTTCCTGTCTCTGGAGCACATGGTGGTGTTGAAACTAGACTTGACTCCATATGAACAGATGGTGCTGGAGAATTTTCACTTTGCTTCCTCTTCCTAACCAGAGGTACCTCATTTGAATCATGGGATGGTTCTTCAACCCACCATCTCCCCTCAATTCCCTATCCTGACTTTTCCTCTGTTAATTCCTTAGGCTTAGATTCCTCAGGTAAAGTCATTTTTTGCCTGACTGACCAAGTCATGTATAGAGGTCGTGTAGGAGCAGGCTCTGTAATTTGTTTGCCCTTCCCCTTCTTGTCAGGAACAGGGGCTGCAGATGATGTAGCCTCCTGTGAGGGTGATGTCCCTTTGTGAAAAGCTGTAGAGGAGGTTGTAGGCTCGGTTTCTTCATTCTAGTGAGAGGGAGAACTCTCATCCTCTGTTTGTGTTATCTCTGGTTCTCTGCCCTGAGGGTTATGCTCAAGGAAGTTCTACAATAGTTCTTCTCCATTGGCCTAAGATAGGAAGTGGTGCTTGACTATCAGGAAGATGAGGCCATGATGTTTCATGGGTCCCTTACCCTGCTGGTATTTCTCTGCAGTTGCCCTGATGGTAGAATACAGGAAATTAGGGATATTTATGTTATATTCGGGGTGCCTATTTCCATGTCTGAGAAAAATCAGCATTTTCATTATGGGCCCTAAAACTATGGAGAATTAGCCATCACAGGTAAAGTACTTCATTAACCAAGTAGCAACAGTTGCCCAAGGGTTTGGGAGAGTGGACCTCAAAATTCCTTTGACCTCATTCTTATTCATATGCAATTGAATAGCAGGTTCACCACGAATAGAAAAATTTCTAATTAAATCAGTATACAAAGTTTTCAGGTGGTAGAACCTCTCACCTTGTTCGGGGAGTCCGGAGATGTGGCTGATAATTGTGGAGGAGAGACTGATTTAGTTTCCTCTCACAGTGGTCTAATTGTCTCTTAAATTCCTAAGAAATTCATCCACAATATCCTCCTGAAACCCTTCAAACTTGTCTAGGAAATCTAACCATCCAGTAGCCCTTAAAATGTTTGCTGCAGCTGCGTCCTTCAGAAGACTCGCAGTACTTTCTGGCTCAGACTTTTTCTTGACCCCCATTGCTGAATTGATGGTAGTTTCTATGTTTTATTCTTTTACTTCTGCAATCTGCAATCTATCTGTCCCTCTTATCTCTGTGGGCTCTGAAGTATTGTTCAAATTGCTCTATAGACTCTAGAGAGTTGTTTAATTTATCTTATGCTTCAGTCTATTCCAAAGGTTTGAATGAGGGATGCTATTGTTTTCAGGCTAGGCTTATGTAGATGGGTTAAGGGACCAAAGCAGCCATAATTGTGACGGACTGACAGGGCGCTCCAGAGGTAAGGTGGCATTAAGGCACAGATGGCAGCATGCTTGGATGTGAAGAAGGAATTGACGGCAGAGGGATGTGTCATCTCGGCAACACCCAAAATAGAAAGACAGGATAGTTACTAATTAATGATTAATTAAAAGTAGATTTACCTGGATCAGTTTTAATGATGAGGCGACGTACACGGAAGAATGCTGCGTTGTTTTGGAAACTGCACGCATCATGGCATTTAAGCAGCGGCC
The DNA here is from genome assembly GCA_027924645.1 of Cunninghamia lanceolata. NCBI lineage: Eukaryota > Viridiplantae > Streptophyta > Pinopsida > Cupressales > Cupressaceae > Cunninghamia > Cunninghamia lanceolata. Next base: position 4,823,665 of record BSBN01000429.1, on the reverse strand, counting down.
TGAAATGACATCCACTTCCTACTTGCACGTGACCTGCAATCATTGCACTGAGTGGCACTAAAATCTATGCCCTTGGGTGATGTCAGCACCAGCTTGTGGACACTCCTGCAATTATTAGTATTCTAATTTGAATTATGATGTGTGATGAAGTAGAAGATGAGTCATGATGACCTCATCATATGAGTTGTCTACTTTACCACCTGGCAAGGTAGGTCCCGCCCTTATTATGGAAACTGTCGGTGTTATTAACAGAGCGCTGGAGGTGCTCCTAATTGGAAAGCGCCGGAGGTGCTCCTTATTGGAAAGCGCCAGAGATGCATTGGGCCAATTTATGCTAACTGATCATATCCAGAGCTCAATTATTACAACTGTCCTGAAGAAGGGAACCGCCATTTTACTGGTTTTCAACTCCCTTGGTCAAGAAAGATAGCCATTTGCTGGTTTTCCATCTTTCTCTATTTTTTTTTAGAAGGCAGCCATTGCTGGTTTTTAACCTTCTTTTATTTTTTTTCAGGAGGCAGCCATTGCTGGTTTTCAACCTTTTTTTTTCCCGACACCGTGATAGAGGAGGTATCCCCTGTATCAAAACACAGATCATCAAGAAACTCTTCTTTAGTAGATGGTCTTTTGTAGAGCTTTATCCAGTGACCATTTACTAGAAATGTGTTTGTGCTCCCATCAATTGGTTGCAGTAATATAGTTCCATTTTCAAACATTTCCTTTATTTGAGAAGGACCCAGCCAGTGAGTCTATAATTTTTCTTTGAATTCTTTAAATTTAGAATCATAGAGAAGAACCCAATCTCCTTGTTGAAATGTCCTCCTCTTAATATGTTGGTCATGCCATTGTTTCCTTTGGTACTGAACCAATTCTATTTGCTGAATGGCTTCTATCTGAATCTCATCCAACTCATTGAGCTGAAGAATTCTATTCTGCTGAATTGTAGACAATGGTAGCCCAACATCTAATACAGTTTTAAGTGTCTGGAGTTCAAATTCTATAGATAATATAGGCTTTTTCCCATAAACTAATTCATATGGTGAAAACTTTGTTGTGGACTTCCAAGTGGTGTTATAAGCCCAAACTGCTTCAGGTAGTCTAGTAGCCCAATCCTTTCTATTCATTGCCACTGTCCTTGTTAGGATATTCTCAAGTTCTTTGTTAGTTACTTCTACCTGCCCATTTGCTTGACGATGGTAAGGTGAAGTTTTTCTGTGCTTGACTTGGTATAAATCTGTGAATGCCTTGATTACCTGTGAAGTAAATTGAGGTCCTCTGTCTGAAACTATTGATTTTGGGGCTCCAAATCTCAAGAAAATTTTATTGTAAAGGAAATCAGCAACTTTTTCTTCTCTTGCAAATTGTAATGCTTGAACCTCAGCCCACTTAGTAACATAGTCTGTGCATACTAGAATAGACTCCTTGCCTGATGATGGCGGTGAGATTGGTCCCACAAAGTCTAGACCCCATTGCTCAAATGGTTCCATCATGACTTGAAGATGTAGCAGCATTTCCTGAGTAAAGGTGGGTTGCCCCATCCTTTGGCACTGGTCACAGCGCTGCACATACTTCTTTATGTCTTTATGAAGAGAAGGCTAGTAGTAACCAGCCCCAAGGATCTTGTGGACTATCCTATGGAAAGAGTAGTGGCCACCAGATGGTTCATCATGACATGCTCTCAACACATCAAAAGTCTCATCAGCCTTCAAGCACCTGCGTAGAATGAAATCAGGACCACATTTAAATAGTAAACCATTCAACCATTTGTAGGATAAGCTTTCTTTAACCAAACGTTTTCTTTGTTTTGAAGAAAAATGGGATGGATACAAGCCTGTAGCTAAAAGATTAGCTATGTCAACAAACCAAGGTGCAGTAGTGGATATGGCAAAAAGATGTTCATCTGAGAATTTGTTCTCCACTGGTTGATCTTCTCCTCCTATATGCAATCTTGACAGAAAATCAGCAACCAAATTAAACTTTCCTAGATTATCAACTATGGTAATATCAAATTCTTGCAATAGCAATAACCACCTGATGATCCTTGCACCTACTACTGGTTTATTTATTAGGTACTTGATGGCTGCATGATCAGTGTGCACAAATATTTTATATCTGGTAATATAATGCCTAAATTTGTTTATAGCATAGATAACTACCAAGAATTCTTTCTCAGTTGTTGTATAATTTCTTTCTGCAGAGGTAAGGTTTTTGCTGATGTGATAAATGGCATGCATACTCTCTCCTTCTTCCTTTTGTCCTAAAATTGCCCCAATTGATTCATTTGAAGCATCAGTTTGTATGTGAAATGGTAAAGTCCAATTAGGTCCCCTTAAAACTGGTGTCACAGTAAGCTTCTCCTTCAAAGTTTCAAATGCTGATTGACAGTCTGCTGTCCAGAGAAATTTTGTTTCCTTGTTAAGCAGGGTAAACAAGGGGGTAGCTATTCTGCTAAAATTTTCTATGAACCTCCTATAGTAGCCTGCATGACCTAGAAAACTTCCGACATCAGTCTAATTTTTGGGTGAAGGCAACTGTGTGATTACTTCTATCTTGTTCTGATCCACTCTGATCCCTTTTTCTGAAATATGGTGTCCCAAAACAATTCCTTCCTCCACCATCATAAAATATTTCTCATGGCTAAGGGACAGTCAATTTTTATCACAACATTTTAGTACTTTTCCAAGGTTTGTGAGAGCTTCCTCGAAGTTATTCCCATACACAGTAAAGTCATCCATGTAGACTTCCATGGATTCATTAGCCAGTTCAGCAAAAATAGCTAGAACCAGTCTCTGAAATGTAGCTGGGGCATTGCATAGCCCAAAGGGAAGAACTTTGTAAGCAAAGGTTCCCCAAGAGCATGTGAAGGTGGTTTTGTCTTGGTCCTCAGGTGCTACTTGAATTTGATTATACCCACTGAATCCATCTAAAAAAGAAAAATACTTTCTCCCAGCAAGGTTGTCCAGAACTTGGTCAATAAATGGTAAGGGAAAGTAGTCCTTTTTTGTGGCCTTGTTGAGTTCTCTATAATCAATACACACCCTCCATTTCCCATTCTTTTTAGGCACAATGACAAGGGGTGAGACCCATTGACTGTCTGAGATTGGATATATGAACCCTGCCTGGAGTAATTTTTCTATTTCAGTTTTGACAATGTCCTTTAAGACAGGATTTAATCTTCTTTGTGGTTGTCTGACATGTTTAATATCCTCAGTGTAGATATGATGGGTACAGATCTCAGGAGGTATGCCTTTCATATCTTGGTATTCCCAGGCAAAAGATGCTGAGTGGGAGACTAAAAGCTGGATAAGTTTTTCTTCCTGACTTGCTGTTAACTGAGTATTTATGTTAAGTGTTTTCCCTGGCAGAATCATGACCTATTTTGTAATTTGATCCATAGATGTGGTGGGTCCATACATTGGTGTCATGGCATTGAGAGGACAAGAATGTGGGAGTAACATGTGGAAGGTGGCTAAGTCCCTGTAAAAGGTTTCCCCATAAGGAATAATGTTGGCAAGGGTACAATGAGAAGAAACGAGAAGTTCTCTCTGAGGATCTTGGGTGAGTTCCATCACATCTTTATTGATTAGGATGTGAGTGAAGTCTTCCATTGTATCATAGTATACTTCTCCTAATTCTCCCAGATGTTCCCTAATAGTTACCATAGCTAATGAGGCACTGTTGTCCATGTTATCTGGTTCATCCACCCATACCCTTCCTGTGTAATGCACCGATGGTTTAGCTGGAGGATACAGAGATATTTTCTTTAAATCTATCCCATTAGAAATGACCATATCTCTAGTTCGACAATCAATAGATGCTGCTGCAGTAGCCAAACATGGCCTTCCTAAAATCAGCAGATAAGCATTTCTCTGGTTTCTAGGTTCTAGTATTAGGAAATCCACTGGGAATTCCCATGAATCTATCACAACAGGTACATCAGTGATCACTCCCTTTGGAACAGCTACTGACTGATCAGCAAGTTGAAGAATTGTAGTCATGGATTGGATACCTGACAGAGCTAACTTGTCCATTGTATGAACTGTCATCACATTAATTACTACTCCTAAATCAACCAGAACATTTGAAATTTCTACTCCCGAGATGAAAACAGTTATGACAGGATTTCCAGGGTCTCCATATTTTGGGAGGAGAATTTCTCCCATCAATAGATCCACTAATTTTCCTTCCACCTGTATTGTGGAAGGAAAACTTTTCTTTCTGCCCTATCTTTTGATGCAATACTGTTTGATGAATTGATTTAGTTCCGGTACATCTCTGATGGCCTGGAGAAGAGGAATTTCAATGTTTAGCTACTTGATTTCTTGTAAAAGTTCTAATTCATGATTGGGTTGGATTTGTTTTTGTAAAATCTTTTTCTGGGGAGCATTTTTTTAAGTCGTTCTGGGTAGGGTGCTAGCTTTTCCATCTCCGGAGCATCTCCAGAGCTCTTATCAGAATTGTGTTCAAGACTGTTGTCCGGAGCTGGCTTTTTAAGAGTAACTCCGGAGTTGTCTGTGGTTGATTTTTCTAGCACTTTTTCGTTAGTAATCTCCTCTGGGGGTTGATTGGATGGATTTTCAGGTTCCTCATCATTGGTTATTTCAACTATAGTTGGAGGAGAAGGTCTTGGGAATGCTTTCCCAGAACGCAGCTGGAGATTATTTGAATATATAGCATTAATTCCAGCCAGATTTTCTTGCTCTGTCATATAGACAGCTGCTCCCTGTTTATTCCGTGGGTTTGGTATAGGCTGAGCTGGTAAAGGTGGTTGACTAACTAGTTCATTTTGTGTTTGACCCTGTGTGTTGGAGGATCCAGTTAGTAAAGCCTACTGTTGAGGTTGGAAACGTCTAGGTTGTCCTTGGTATTGTTGATGATATCCCTGTTGAGGACCCCATTGAGGTTGTATGCCTTATGACCCAAACTGTGGTGGCCATTGTTGATTTCCCCAAGGTTGATTTTGCTAGTTTTGGTTTTGCCAATTTTGACCTGGCCAATCCTGCTATCCCCAAGGAGGATTATTTTGAGGGCCATACCAAGCTGGATTCCACTGATTATTTCCCCAATTAGTAGGACCCCTGTAAGAAGACTAGCTTGGATACTGATTATAAGGGAAATTTCTAACTTGTTTTTGTCCCACATAGTTCAACTCCTCCTCTATCACAGCATTCTTTTTACTCAATATTTTCAAGGCTGGAAGTTGACTACACTGACTGGTAGGATGTTCCCTATCATAGATTTGACAAATCTCTGATTTGTCCAAGGGACATTCTCTCAACAGGTGTTTGTTTCTACACCTAGGACAATAAATGGAGAGCGGTTTCATTGCTCTACTTTGATCAGTTGTTCTGGTTTTTGCTTGAATCCCATCCAATGTGGTATTTAATTGGACGAGAATATTTATTTTTAGATTTGCAATTTCCTCCATCAACTGTCCTATCTCATTCTTCCCTTTAAAAGTTTTGGATGACCTTACTCCATCTTGAGTTCTGGAATAGTTCCTGCAGAGTTCCTCTATGTCAGGTATTTCCATTTTGTTAATGTTCCCTTTTCCCATTAGGTCCAGTTCCTGTTTTGATTCTTTATCCAATCTTTTTATAAACAGGGTTCTAGCCAAGGAGTCGTCCACCGGATTGTCATACCTTCTCAAGGCAAAATTAAACCTATCCACATAGTCTTCTAAGGATTCTTCCTCCCCCTGCCTAATTTTAAACAGTTCTTCATTTTTATTACTAGATCTGCAATAATCTTGATATTTTTCTAAAAACTCTGTTTCCATTTGATCCCAAGAATGGATAGAACCCTAGGGTAAACCCATAAACCATCTCATCGCAGAATCTTTTAGGGTTGAAGGGAACAGTTTGAGTTTCTGGTTATCTAATCCATAATCATAAGTTTGGCAGACTACTTTGAATTCAAACAAGAACTAATCTGGATCCTCAGAAGAAAGTCCTCTGAAATTTGGCAAATGTGCTGGTGAGATATTCTTCATGGGAGCATTGTCTCCAGCAGCCAAAACAATAGGATAAGAGAAGGTTCTTGGGGCCTGATTTTCCTCTTCCCCATGATTATCAGTTTCCATGTTTAGTATTGGTTCTTCTTCCTGAGGTTCCAGGAAATTAGGTTCTACCAAAGGATCTGCCTCAACTTTTTGTTGTAATTCCTGGATATAATTGGCAAGTGGAATGTCTGTAGGATCTAAGGGATTGTTGTTTTGAAGTGCAGGTTCCAAATTAAGATCTAGGTTTCCTTCTTCAACAAGGTTTTGTACCACCTCACTGCTTTCCCCTATGGTGTGTTGTTGGGGTGTCTGCTTAATATATCTTCCTTTGAGATCTCTAGCTCTAACCATACAGATCTATTCTAAAAATTGTTTTTAACTCAGTGTCCCTAATTAACACAAGCTAATCCCCGGCAACGGCGCCAAAAATGACAGGTTGTCGTTGTACCTCATCATTTAATCTATTTTTAGATGTCAAAGAACCAGGGCTGTGTCCAAGGCTATCTGCAACTAGGGATTCTAAGTGACCAGTTTATAGCTAACCCTAATGCTTAAAAAATTGACTAATCTATCTTCTTATTGAATAAATGTAATGAATGCTGTAAAACAGAATAAAACAGGAAATGTACTCAAAGCAAAGAAACAATAACATGCATCTATCTATTAAAATAGGAAACACCTTTATAAAAGAAATTTTGGAACAATAAAACGGAGATACTAGCCTCCTGCCTGAATGGTGAGAGTGGGCCCTTGCTCCACACCTTTGAGGCTGAAGGCTATTGCAGGAAATCAGCACAAAAGATGATCTAAACTAAATTCAGTCCAACTCATTCATTTATGTATTCATGAAAATATATGGCTATAACAGAACTGAGATCTCTGAAAATTAGAATAATTTTACCATCGTTGTTCTATTACTATTTCTAAGAGTATATATATAAAAAAGTGATGATATACCACTGAACTTATCTATCAGTCTTTCTAGGAGATGACACCATCTCTTATTTGTACTTAACTATCTAACTTATGAAAGATCACCATGCAAGAAAGGTAGACTTGAGTGGAACAGAAGTCCACTTAGAGGTCTAAGTTTAAGTCTTAATACACTTGGGCATCAAAGCCCTAAAAATAAGAATATTGGATTAGTTCAATTCGTAACTCATGCAAAATCTTTGGAAAGATAAAACTTCAGAAGTTTAACTGATAGTTGACCCTTCACCACTTAGGTGATGATTTGAGTGAAGTGAGGGGGTATTTAGGATCGCTGCTGAAGTGTCTGGTCGGCAGCTCTGTCTAGAAACATGCCCTATTCTCAGGAGGCGCCGGAGATAGTTGTTCCTGTCTGCAGCTCTGGAGATATTCCAGACATTCACAGAGCTCCAGAGAGTCATTCCCCATATCTTCAAAACACCAGGTGTCACTGTTCTTTGTTATTGTCTCTGGAGATCATTGAAGACGATCTCCAGAGATGCACAAAATCGTTGTTTCTGGCATCTACACCTGCTGATTCAAAAAGAAAGAGAAATTCTATATTTTTTCCATTAATCCCACGCACATTAGTCACCTAATCAGAAATTCTAATCTCAAGTAATCTATCTTAATTAATCACAAAATAAAACAATCTTGCTAACTTATTTGAGTGCAGACACAAGGAAGATGAACTGAATAGAGAAAAAAGAGAGGCAAAAAGGGGTGTATTTTATGAGTGCTATTTGGCACTCATCAAAGTCCATGCTGATGGAATCCCAAGGTTTGAAGGAATACGTAGAGGAGTGTATAAACCTGCATTGGATGTATGCCCCTTTGCTCTTTGGAAAATTTGACAAATTTCAACAAACTTCCTTACATCGGTTAGCAATTTGGGCCAAAAATAGTACCTCCTAACCAATTCTAGGGTCTTGTCAATACCAAAGTGACCTGACATGCTGCCATAGTGTTTTTCCCTGATTATATTCTCTCTAATAGACCCTCTTGGGATACACAACATGCTACCCTTGAAAAGATATCCATCTTGCAACAAAAAATTAGAAAAATCAGTATTATACCTTCCTGTCATGGCCTTGCAAGAGAGGTATGGTTCTTTGAAGTCCTCATCTGCTGCATACTAATCCTTGATGGCTTGAATACCTGTACTTTCCAACTATATGGTCTGTACAACAAGATTCCTCCTACTTAAGGCATCGGCTACCTTATTGGCCACTCCTTTCTTGTGTTTTATGGAGGTATATGCTTGGATGTACTCCATCCACTTGACATGTCTGTGATTTAACTTTTGTTGCCTGTTCAAGAAGCTTAATGCATGGTTATCAGTAAAAACTATAAATTCCTTTGAAAATAAGTAGTGTCTCCATTTCCTCAATGACTGAACCATGGCATATAACTCTAGATCATAGGTGGAGTAGTTTTGTTTTGCCTCATTTAACTTCTCACTAAAGAAGGCTACAGGCCTCCCATCTTGACTTAAGACTCCCCCAACAGCCCTCTTACTTGCATCACACTCTACCACAAAGACCTTGTCAAAATTAGGTAGTACTAGGACTGGTTTTTCTAAATTTTTTTGCTTTAACAGTTCAAAGGCTTGAGTGGCCTCATTTGTCCACACAAATACACATTTCTTGCCCCCTTTTATGGTGTCAACAAGTGGAGCACAAATGCCACTAAACCCTCTAATGAACTTTCTATAAAAGCTACACAAACCATGGAAACTCCTTACCTCCGAGGCTGTTGTAGGTGTTGGCCAATTAAGAATGGCTTCAACCTTACTTGGATCCATTTTTAGGCTGCCCTTGGAGATGACAAACCCCAAAAATATCAACTCTTCTTGTAGGAAGACACATTTGTCAAGATTGATTCTCAACTTCTCCTCTTGAAGCCTCCTGAGCACTTGATGGATATGCCTTATGTGGTCTTCCTTGTTGTCACTAAAAACCAATATATCATCCAAATACACAACAATAAACTTGTTAAGGAAAGGTTTTAGCACTTCATTCATCAATCTCATGAAGGTGCTTGGTGCATTTGACAAGCCAAAAGGCATGACAACCCATTCAAATAGTCCTTCATTGGTTTTGAAAGCGATTTTCCACTCATCCCCTTCCCTTATTCTGATTTGGTGATAACCACTCTTTAGATCTATCTTGGTAAAATACTTAGCCCTACCCAAGCAATCCATTAAATCTTCTATTCTAGGCATTGGAAATCTATACCTGATAGTAATTTTGTTGATGGCCCTGGAATCAGTGCATAGTCTCCATATTCCTTCCTTCTTGGGTGCAAGTACTGCAGGTACAGCACATGGACTAATACTCCTCCTGATAAGTCCTCTATCCAACAAGTCTTGGATTTGCCTTGCCACTTTTGCATTTTTCTCTGGAGTCAACTTGTAGGCTGCTTGGTTTGGTAGGGTGGATCCAGGGATGAGATCAATGCAATGACTAATCTCCCTCTTTGGTGGAAGGGCATCCTTGCCTTCATCGGCTATCACATCATGAAATCTCTCCAATAGTTCTTCCACTTCCTTTGGTCCAATCCTCCTAAGAGGTTGCTGCACTTTGACCTTCTTGGGATTCACATCCTTGGGCTTGATGACTACTACAAAACATGGCACTTTCTCTTCCTTGAGGTTAGCCAAAAACTCTTTTTCACCTACCAACATAACTGAACTAGAAATGACTTTCTCTTTGCAATCATCAATCAAAGGAGTCATTGTAAACTTTTCACCATTCTTGGACAAATGAATTACATTGTTCTTACCATCATGTTGGGCACTTGTGTCATATTGCCAAGGCCTTCCAAGAAGAAGGTGACATGCATCCATATCCACTATCTCACAAAGAACCTTATCATGATATTCACCTATCTTGAATTCAACCCAACATTGCTCTTTCACCACAATTTGTTGTTCCTTGGTTAGACAAAAGACTCTATAGGGGTTAGGATGAGGCATTCTTTCCAATCCTAACTTAGTCACCATTTCATTAGAAGCCAAATTTTTAGAAGAACCTGAATCTACTATTACCTTGCAAACTTTTCCTTTCACCTTGCAAGTGGTTCTGAACAAGTTGTTCCTTTGGGGCTGCTCCTTGGTGGCTGGCATGATGAGTGACCTGTTAAACATGATGCATTCTCCACTCTCAGGTGCTGTAGACTTGGAAGAGGTTGTTTGGTATGATGTGGTGCTTTGACAGTCTTCTTCTTGAAGGAGTTGTACTCTTCTTTCTTTCTGATTTGCAGCAGTGTTTCCCATTTTCTTCGGGCACCTAAAGGACTGATGTCTAATCTGATTGTAAGAGAAACACCTTCCAGTAAACACATTGGGACCTCTTCCCCCACTTCTTCCTCTGTCATTACCTCTACCCCTAAACTGACCCTTATCATCATTATTTTTATCAGCCTGCCCTTGGCTGCCTTCTTGTGATCTGCCACCTTGGAGTCTAGAGAAATTATCTCTGTTTTGAAATCTACCCTTGCCCCTAAAGTTCTGATTTCCTCTGCCTCTGCTGCTACTGTTAAAATCCCCTTTTCTTCTCTACTTATCCTCAATCCTTAGTGCCATTTGAAAGCACTTATGGACTGTCTCTGGGTTAAAGAGAGTTAATTCATCTTGAATGGAGAACTTGAGGCTATTAAGATACCTTGCAAGCTTCTGTTTTTCATTCTTAGGCATCTTGGCTTTCAATGTCATCTTGTGAAACTCTTCTATGTAGGTGCTCACGTCCATGTCCTTCTGTCTCAAGTTGTGCAACTTCTTGTTCAAGTTGACTTCATAATCCTCAGGGACAAATTGCTTCTTGATTTCAAGTACCATCTTCCTCCATGTAGAGATAGGGTTCCTATCATCTTCTATCCTCTCATTTTGAATAAAATTCCACCAACTCAAGGCTGGTCCTTTCATTCTTGATTTGGTAATCTTCACTTTCTAATTCTCTGCCACTTCTTCACATTCAAAATAGTTCTCCATTGCCTCAATCCAATCAAGGTACTCCTCTGGATTCATCTTACCAGGAAACATAGGTAAGTCTACCTTAGTGTCCTTCCTACTCAACTTTCCAAGTGCATCTAGGAATTGTCTCTCTGACATGCCTCCTTGTGGCTCTTCCATAGGCACTTCTTCTTGTTCATCTTGATCCTCTTCATCTAAATCCAAGATGACCTCTGGCTTCTTCTTCTTATCTTTTTCTTTATCCTTCTTCAATTTTTCTATCTCAGCCTCCATCCTTCTATTCTTGGTTGCTTGCTCTCTCACTATCTTTGCCAATTCGGCATTTGTCACCTTTGAAGGAATTTCCTCCTCTTCTTCTCTATCTCCCATCTCTTTGATGGCTCTAATACCACCTGATGTAGAGGTGGCACAAGGGAAGCAACACACAAGGGTTTACTCTACTATCCTTTGCCCACTCACCCACTTCAAACAGCCTTCAACCAAGCAACCAAAGGCACATTCAAGGGTGTATGAAGGATTTGGTATCCTAGTGATGGTTCCACCTTCTAGGCTTCTCCAACACCTCAGGACAGATCAACAAACACCATCTATGCAGTTGGTTTGATCTCCAACTTCCCAAAACTCTTCAACCTATACCTTGACCAGTAAGGCTACTAACCCTCCAAACTAGGTTTTCTCAACAAAACTTGACAAAATCCCAAATGACTAGGCAAGAAAATGATGGTTTTAGATACCCTCTATGGAACCCTATCAAACTCCCAAGTCTCCTGTTCCAACTCTACTCCAGCAATCCAGAACACTCATTAGGTCTCTTAGGCCTAATTGATCAATTTAGGCTAGGTTACAAAGCAAGTGCTCAAAATTGGGTGCATAGGTTAGGGGCAGGAATTTGGAAAGCTTCTACCATGTCCCTACAACACAAAACCATCATTTATTTGCTCACCCTATCAGTATTCTATCATCTACAACCTCAAATAGCATGAATTTGGTCAAATACAATGAAATACTTGACCTAGGGCATCACTTTAAAAATTGAAAACATCTCCCAGCAAAATGCTTCTGGAATCCTAGAATACACATCCCTAGCTTGGATTTCACTAGTTTTTGTGAATTTTCACCGATGGGAATGCATTCTAGGGCCGGATTTATGTTGCAAACCCTAGAAAATAGGGTTTCTAGAGCAGTCTTGAAAGAAAATGCAATATCTTCTGACCTCGACCACTTCAAGACCTCAAACTAGATTCATATGAACCCTGACTCCAAACACTTTCAGAAAAATGACATTTGCACATGTGACAAGTCCGTACACAGCGAGAAAAGCAGGAAAATTTGTTGTTTTCTGTAGTTTCAATGCCCCAAAACTCCGTACCAGATGTCCTCTGCCGTACAGGAGTGAAATACAATTGTTTCCAACCGATCCAAGTTGGTTTCTAACTCCTAAAAATAGTTTGCAACTATTAAAACCAAGTGACAATTGGCCAATGTGTCATTGACACTATTGGCAACTTGTTACACTATGGAGTTTTTGCATTTTCAAGAGGATGGCGATTAGGTTTGCTTGTCAAATGGAATCAAACCACCATCACACTCCTTAGACCATGCTAAAACACTAAGACAACTCAAACAAACTCAAAAAGCCAATATCAGACCTTCTAGGCCTAAATGGCACAACTAGGTCCAAGTGGACTAAGAAGGATATGAGGTTTATAAAGTTACCCTAGACCTCTTGACCACACAAGAATAGACCTTCCAACATGGCTATGAAAAGCCTTATTACAAAACACATCAAACAAAACTCAATTTATCAAAAGATGCTATCAAAATGCTTGTAGGGATCAAGCTGCTCCTAGGTGTCCTGCACCATCCTAGGCTCAAACCAACCTCACCATTGCATCCGAGGGGCCATTTCCATGAAAAACAAGTATAAATTTGCCTATTTTTCGTCAAGAAACGTGCATTTGGCAAAAAAAATAGTGTTCAGATCTGTAGAAAATCGCCTTTGGTTTTTCCATGCGCATATGGTCAAAAATAAATTGCCTTTGGTTTTTCCATATGCATATGGTCAAAAACAAATCGCCTTTGGTTTTTCTAGTCGCATATGGTCAAAAACAAATCGCCTTTGGTTTTTCTAGTCACATATGGTAAAAAATAAATCGCCTTTGGTTTTTCTAGTCGCCTATGGTCAAAAACAAATTGCCTTTGGTTGTATCTAGTCACCTATGGTAAAAAACAAATCGCCTTTGGTTTTTCTAGTCACCTATGGTCAAAAACAAATTGCCTTTGGTTGTATCTAGTCACATTTGGTTGCATTAGGGTCTTTTCTATTTTTTTGCAGGTGAAAAGCGCATTTAATCAACAGAAAGTTGCATCTGAACAATAGTAAATCACATTTGCATGATCGCAGCTCGCATTTGAATGACATGTATTCGTATATGGTAAGCTTGCATACGCATTTGATAAACAGAAAGTCACTTCTTTTCATTTCATATGCATTTGGTTTTTGCTTCATAGGCTTAGGGTTTTTTTTGGAAAACTGATCATTTCTTGGTGCAACTTGACTAAAATTGCTTGTCAAAGAATGGAGCAAACAAACTACTGATCTATCTTATGTAGGTCTGAGTAGTCAAAGAACAATCATTTATCACTAGAGTAGGCACACTTCAGTTTGGTTCTTAAAACAAACAATCTGTCTACTTTGTGTCTGCTTTTCTTTTCTTTGCTTGCTTGTTGAGTCTGTGTGTTACCCAATTTGACAATGATAGTATCCTCTCCCCCTGCCTAACCAACAGATCTGGGGTGCACGAGAAATCATTGCCAACTCTAGAGGGTCTGCCTTCCCATTGTGAGAAGGGGTATGACCCAAGCAGAAACAGGTCAAAGCCAAACCATTCCAATCCGCTATATAGATAATGCGTTTGTGACGAAAGTCACAAATGATGGGTGTTGTTCTGCTATACCAATGAATGTTTTCCCTAAAACCCTATAGAGCCTAACCTCTGTAGGCTAGGAAGCCTCCTTAATAGAGTGAATCGCTACATGTATAGCCACCCGAATGGAAACCCTTACTAGAAACCTCTATGTAGCAGCCAAAAACCCCAATCTATTGGTATAAGAGGAAACTCTGATAACCGTCCCACATTTTTGCGGCTTATGGCAGAGATAGTAAGGTACCTCAATATTTGTGCGTCTTGAGGACCTAGAACTTGTTGTGCCTAAGAAGTGAGTACACTGTAAGGGGGAGCCCGTACCCCAAGTTCCTAGAGCTATACACCTTAAGTAGGCGCGACTGGGTAAAACCAAGTGGGAACCCAATAGATATTGTCCTTGCCTAGCCTAGGTTGTTACAATGTTTGTAAGTGGCTTGTGTATGAGTGTCTTCCATCTTGTTTGCTTGCCATAAAATTGCCAAAAAGTTGTCAAAACCAATATCCATGTCGTAAAACAATCTCATCCTTCCTAAGCCACATCATCCACATCTTCTAATCCTATTCATCCTATTTAGTCATCATTTTAACTTCATCCATTTTCATATCCAAATCATATCTTATTCATCCCACATCCTCATACTGTAATTTGCCACTTCTAAACATGGACACAACAGTCCTGAGCAAGACCTATGAGAATGATCCTTATGGCACCCTAAGAATGCTTGATACCCTTAAGAAGTTATATAGAAAGGAACAAGTCTACGCCACCACAACACCAATAATTCCCACAACATCAAGCTATAATCCAATACCAACATCAAATCTAGTCACCACATCAATAATCCTCACATCATTCTTATGTGTCACCTATATCATCACATCAACCCTATCCATCCACCTATCATGTTACCTCCGCACCAACCTATCCCATTTCTTATAATATCAATCCTTAGCCATATCACTCCATCCCTCAACAACCATTATCCTATGTGATCCCTCTCCCACAACACCATCACAACTTCCAACACATTCAACCACAATCCTATGTGCTACCTCATCACCTAATCCATTCACAAGGCCAAAAGGTGTTCCTACAACATGAACATGCAGATTCAAATACCCCTTTGTATATAAGCCAAGTCAACCCAAGTCCACTTTTGCAACAAGACCTAATAGAATTAAGTCAACCTATTCAACAAGATCTAATAACCTTTGACTCAATTCTAAATGACTCTTTGTACATAAACCAAGTATCCTTAGGTCATCATAAGCTACAAGACTTAATAGCCTTTGATGAGGGAGATACCAACCTAGAGAAAGCATCCTATGAAAATCCTCCATCATCACTATTTGATCACATGCCAACACATGAGCCTACTAGTCCTATCGTGACACCATCATGTGATCCCATTCCTAGTCTATTGACCCACCAACCATCTGATCCATCTAGTCCTACTATCCCTCCATCCAATCCTATTTCCAATTCATCTAACTTCATTATCCTTTCATCTAATCCAAGTATTCATCCATCCAACCTTACTATCCCTCCATCCAATCTAAATCCTACTCCTAAGCCTATCACTCCATCTACTCTTATCCTCCATCCCCTATATTGCTCATCCACACATACCCTAGCAAAGGATGTGATCCATTGGTTGTTAGCACGGAATAGACCATATCCATGTCAAACACTCATTCATGAGCCTATCAAAGAACTTCCAAATGCCATGTCTAGCCCTATAAGCCCATCATGTGAACCACAATCTATCGAGCCTATTCAAGAGCCTCCCATCATAAGCCAAGATCAAGGCTCATTGTACTCCCTTATGGATGAATATCAAGAACCTATCAAACTCATCCAAGATCCCCCCAGGTCCACTTCCATCCAAAACCAAGAGGTTAAGAGCATAATCTTAAGCATGTGGAAACATCAAGCCTTCATTCAAATCAAGATCAAATCCTTTTCCTTTATCCCATCCATAACATTTACCTCTTCCATGATCAAGATGAAATGATCTATGAAGAATCTATCTATGAGCACCTTGATCTCATCCACAATCCCATATCCATCCCTGAGCAAGATATCCCAATTGCTCCTATCCATCCTCCATCCAACCCTAATGAGTCAACTTCCACTTGCCTTGATGAGACATGTGCCTCCCACATAAGCATAGAAGATCAAACAACTACCTTAGATCATGATGAACATAAGAAAGATCTTAATGATCCATCCACATCCATCGCCGACCATGTTCCACATCCACCATCATGTCCTATTAGTCTATCAAGCCTAAATCATGACTATTCCTCCTTAGAACACCAACAACCATTATCCTCCACTTCACCTTCTCCATTCAATAAGGAACTTGTGTCTAGTGTTCCACCTACACCTAGTCCTATTGTCAATTGCATCCTCCAAAACATGAACTATCAAGGTAAAGGCTTAGGCCTTCTTGAACAGGGTGTTTTGGAGCTAATCCATGTCGAGATCCCTCCACGCTCATTTGGCCTTGGATACGCACCTCAAGGTCAATAATCTAACGATGTTGGTAATTCTTCCATCTATCCTAAGTCCACCACTTTCCATCGCAAATCCCATCATACTCCTAAAACATATATCGCCATTCCACCTCCATCATCCTATAAATTGCAAAAGCATGTGACCATACACCTTCCTCCATCCACTTTGCCTCCGCTACTTCCAACTCCTAATATCCCTCCATCAAATCTACCTCCGTTACTTCCAACACCTTATCCATCCATCCATAAGCCCTCTAAAAACCCTAATCATGACCAACAAATGCACACATTGTATAAACAAGGAGCTTCCACCAATCTCACTTCCACCATACCCATGGGATTCAAAAGCAAAAATTTGGATGCCTCTACCCATAAAGAAAAATATCCTACAAATCCTAATGCTTTTGGGCACAAATGCAAAGAATCAAAGAAAAATCCATCTCAAAAGTTGCATACACCCACACACCTCAAAGTAAAAATGAAAAAGGTGTGGGTCCCCAAGCAACAAGCAATTACTTTAAATCCATCGCAACAATTGCATATATCCAAACCCATACCTCTACAAGCAAAGTTAAAAACTAAAATTGTATGGGTCCCTAAGCAACAAACCATCAAGTCAAACGAGGCATCCACCTCTCAAAAATCCCAACCATCTCCTTCCATCCATTCCATCCAAAAGCTGCAAATTCCTACATCCCACATGAAAAGCAAAAATCATAAACATGCTAAGTCTATGTGGGTCCCTAAATGCTTACATCATCCATCTCCTAAATAAACATCTCCATTGCTTCCTACACTCTCATCCCATCACAAGCTTCAAGGTTTATCATGGTGTGTGCAACCGTTGGTCATGGTTCCCCTCCATTCAACACTTCCACATACCTCCATCTCCCCATCCTTCATCCACTATCCTACATATCTTCCTCATCACTTCCCTATGGTCCATGCTTTTGTATAAGCCTTTCATCCATCTTCCCTATATAATCCATATCATAATCCGCATCATAATCCACTATCGCACCTTTCATAAGCCGCTATCTACCTACTCCATCTCGCTTTCATGCAAACACCCTACCAACATCTTTGAGCACACTTGACATGGTCCATGTGACGACATCCATCTAGCGGGACTATTACCTTTCATGGATCTAGACACTTGAGTCCCTTTCGTCCATATCCACCTTCTCCTATCAAAATCAAAAAGTCAAAAAAAAAACCAAAAAATTAAATTAATTTTTTTTTTTTTTTTAAAAGTCAAAAAAAAGAAAAAATAAATAAAGAGAAATCCCTTCGTCCAACGATGAAAACCTAGCAAACAGGTGCCCTAGATAAGTACCATGATGAAAACCTGGCAAATAGGCGTCATGTGTAAGTTTGATCTTCTATGTCACCTACACTTGGGGGCACCTTGTCTCATCCTCCTATCATTTGCCAGCTTATCACTGTTCATCCTATCATATCATATCCCACCATGTCCTTATCCATCCGCATACACATACCTATCATATTGAGTCCATCCATCCACCTTTCCTCCTTTTGATCTTGATAAAGATTGGGGACAAAATGTTAAAACATGCTTTGGTTATCTCTTGATGTACTCCATCCTTTCCAAACCAATCCATCCTATCGTCCTGTCATCATCCCATTGTCATAAGCCTAATCCTAGCATGAGTCCTATTGCCATAAGCATTGTCATAAAAAATCCCAAGCATACTATCTAGAATGGGGCATGTTATTCCTATGCGACATAGTCTTTGAGATCACATCCTAGCTCTCTTATGCATACATCTGATGTCGCTTATCCCCTTATCCTTCCATTTATCACGTGTACATCCTTTCCATCCCTTATCACCCATCCTTTCATCTAGCCAATTCATCTATCCTACCTACCTCCTGGTGCCTAGACTTGGTCCTCCCTCGCCATTGGTATCTAGCACAAAGGTTGCACAAATTGTAAATCCATTGACATCCCAAAACATTTAAAAAATTCAAAAAATCATAAACTATCCTGAAAATATCCAAAAAATCATAAAATGTCCTGGAAAAAATCCAAAAAATCATATATTGTCTTGAAAAAATCCAAAAATTATAAAATGTCCTTAAAAAATCCAAAAAAATCATAAACTGTTCTGAAAAAATCCAAAAAATCATAAAATGCCCTAAAAAAATATATAAAAAATTAAATATTCCCAAAATACAAAAAAAATCATAAAATCTAGCAAAAATCCAAACAATCACCAAATCCAATCACATCATCAAATCAAATCATTAAAACAAATCCAATCATATCATCAAATCAAATCGAGCCAACCTTCCAAATTAATCACAAAAATCACATCAATCAATCGCATTCAAACCCAACCAAACTTATCCAATCATCAATTCTTCTACACCAAACCACATCAATCACATCAACATCATATATCAATAAAGCAAGTCAATCTAATCAATCATCATCACCATCAATAAAACACCAAGTCGGAACTACATCCCATCTCTATCGTTATGTACCTTAATCCTGTGGACATGGGTATGTAGGTAGTCTGGAGTACAAAGGAAGTGCCCAGATTCAGGCACATATGATATTCCTCTTTCTTCTCTCATCAGCTTCTTCTATCATCTATCTCCATCAATTCATTGATCTTTCAAAATAATTCTTCCAATCAAATCAATTCTTCAATCACTTCTTCTTATCATCCATCCAATAAACTCAAATGCAAGTCATCATTACTCCACACCAATCAAGTTAATCAAACTTGTCAAATTATCCAATCACATCCTTAGTCTTGATCCTAGCCTTGTTGTAAACTCAATCAATCATCAATCTCAATTATCAATCATCCTTGTGTTGATCTAGGGATACATCGTTCCCCGCAATAACAACACTATCATCAATAACAACACTATCATCATCAATCAATTGGCAATCAATCATCGGTTTACAGCTTGACAGGGGCAACACCTTGTTTGTTTTTGTATCATTTGTGCATGCTTGCTTGCTTGCTTGCTTGTGTGTGTTACTTTTTATCTTACATTTGCATCTGTATCTTGCCAGCTAATATTCATATCTTGTATCTAGACAAGGTTGTATTACGCTGGGGCATGAGACACATCGTCACCTTGGTCCTTATACCCTGGTGCATAACGTCTCGTGCTATATCAAACACATGGTTTCTCACTTTCATTGCAGCATAATGTATCCTTTATCTCTTTCTTCCATTTTCTTATCCTTCTTCCTTCATTAATCCATTTCATTTCGAGAGCCTACCCATGTTCTTCTAACCCACCTATCCTCTCGAGGGGGTATCATCATCCCATCCTCATCCTATCTTGGCATCATTATCTCTTTTTCTTCTATCCATTCCTTAGCTTCTTTGAGATGATGTTACTCGACATAAATCTCATCATCTCAAAGAGAGGCAAAATGTAGACACCCAAAAATGTCCACTTGTCACAACACTACATCAGTTATGCATCTTGTAGCATTTTTTGCCCTAGGCACCCCATATCGTCACCTAATCTAGTACCTTCCTCTAATTAAATTAAATAAATCCAATATTTATTTAATTTGTCCCTATCCCCTTAACATCATTAAATAAATAAATTATATTTATTTATTTAGTTCACTTTCCTCTTAAATTAAATAAAATAAATATTTTATTTTATTTCATTTATCACTTTTATCCTCACATTTATTAGGATTTAAATAATATTAAATTATTTAAATTATTAATCCTACCTTCCATTTTCGTCTCTTGAGATGACTCACCCACTTACCATTTGTATCTCTCAAATCACTCACCCACCTTCCAATTTTCTCTCAACTCATCTCTTCCACCTTTCCATTTCCATCCCCCAAATCACTCATCCACCTTCCATCTTTCTCTCCCAAGTTGCATAGCAACTTTCCAATTTGATCATCACTCACCAAATGGGAAATTTTATCCCTCATTTCTCTCATATTTGTCTATTTAAACCCCTCAACCAAGCCATTTTACCATGGATGAATCTTCTAAGCGTCATTACTCTGCCAAAATTCCTCCTCATCCATCATCATCTACCTATTTTCCTCTATCTCTCATCCATCGAATTTCAATCTCATTCAATCATTATGTTGCAGATCGTGAGCAACCTACATTTCAAACAAGGAATCTCCAAACCCTAGGTGAAATTGTTATGTTTTGCATGCTTTTTATTTTAGATCTTTTGGGGTTTTGATTTCTTGGGTTTGGGTTGGATCTTGGTTTTGCATTTCGTTGTGATCTTCATCAATTTCTACCAAACACAGGAAAGTTCCATCTATCTAACAATCTTGGACATCTCTATGTTCTAGTAACATGACCCACTAGTGGCTTATTTTGAGGTGCATTATGCTAAAACAACTAGACACTTTGGATTTACTAAAATACTAGTGATTCGTTAACAACACTTCTACTCACCTCACATACACACAAGAATTGAGTGCCACATTAATTCATACATTTCTTACATCATTTCAAACCTATATAAACTTGAAGTTTGGAATATACATCCCTAATTATGCTAGATGAAATTAGGGATCATCCATTAGCATGGAATTCCTTAGTGGCCTACCTACAATTAAACATCTCTTTTTCACCCATGTTTGTGTCCACTTCAACTTACCATCATCCATTATTTCTAACCATAACCTATTATTTGTCAGTCATTTCTAATAGACCAAGTAGATCATGTATTGGATACACAACTAGATTGATCCATAGATTTTCATCTACAAATTGATGGACAAATAGAGGTGTTCAACTACACTCTAGTGCATCTTTTGTAGATATATAACAATGTTAACCCACACACTTGTGATAAAAACGTCATCTATATACAACATGCCTACAATAGAGCTCTTCACAATTATATTAGGCATAGTCCTTTCCAAGCATCTTGGCTTTCAATACTTATCACCCTTGACATCTCCCACTACACACTTACCACCTTGGACATGCACATAGGTGCTATCAAATTAGATGTAAGATTGAAGGAAGTGAATGTATTGTAATCTTTTTTAAAGATTATATAGCTTCATCTCTTTCCTAGTGGAGTTTTTTACCTGCAAGGGTTTTCTCCACATGAACACTATGTTGTGAGATTCTTATGTGTTTGTTGATTTTCTTGCTACTAATTTTACATGCTTTAATCTCCATCTAGCATTTTATGGATTAAATTTCAGATTTACAATATAATTTTAGATTTCCATATTGTAGTGGTTTTCCTTCGTATCTAACATTTGGTATCAGATCTTGGCCAACTTTGCTTCTTGGGTGGAAGAGTGAAGGTTTTTCTATACTATAGTAGGAGTTTTAGTTAAATTTGTTTTGTAGATTTGTGTGTGTGGAAGCCATGGTTGCATCTACATCTTGGTTGGATATTGAGAAGTTCATTGGAACTAACTATGAGTTGTGGAAGCCGAAGATGAAGGATCTCCTTGAAGAGAGGGATCAATGGTTGGTTGTAACAAAGGAAAAGAAACTAGACAAAATAGATCAAAATGAGTGGGATAAGATGGATAAGAAAGCACGGGGGACAATCTGACTTTGTCTTGTAGATTCAATTCTATTAAATGTAGTTGAAGAATCCATTGCATATTCTCTATGGAAATGTTTGGGTGAGATCTACCAAGCCAAGAGTCTAGTAAATAAATTATATTTGAAAAGAAAATCATTTTCTTTGAAAATGAAGGAAGGTGATTTGATTATTGAGCATTTCAAAATAGGTACATGTTCCTAAATGAGTACCTGTTACTAATGAGTACCCATATATGAATAGTAACCCTAACCAAAATAGGTACCCATTTTATTTTAGGCTTGGGTGCTCATTCCTAAATGGGTACCCATTATTTTCAAAATGGGCACCCATGGGATTTTTTGCTCGCACGACTTCCATGAAAAGTAAACTCATCTTCTTGCATTTACCCATGAGGTTCAATTGAACCCAAAGACCAAAAAGGTTGAACTAGAAGACCATGAAGGACCTAAAGAGAAGGAGAGCTCAAATAGTGCAAAGAGTTCTACAGAAGAAATAGAACCTCCACCTCAGTCATTGAGGAGGTCCACTTGGCAAAGATAGCAACTAGATAGGTATACTCCTCTTGATTGGACATGTACTAAAGAAGAAATAGAACCTCCACCTCAATAATTGAGGAGGTCCACTTGGCAAAGATAGCAACTAGATAGGTATACTCCTCTTGATTGGAGATGTATTTTTCTTTGATTACTAACACTGATGAGCCTAGGACTGTGAATGCGGCTGTGGGTATGGATAATGTAGAGTCTTAGAAAGTGGCCATGGATGAGAAGATGATTGCATTGAAGAAAAATGACACATGGGACTTAGTAACTTTGCCTAATGGATGGAAACCTATTGGATACAAATGCATGTTCAAAATAAAAATTGGTTTAGATGGTAGTGTTGAGAAATATAAGGTGAGATTGGTTCTGAAGGGATATTCCCAGGTTGAGGGAATTTATGTTGGTGAGATTTTCTCTCTAGTTGCTGACATCCATTCAATTCTTATTATCTATTGCAATAGTTTTGACTTTGAGGTTGAGAAGATGGATACATAAAGATAGTTTTCTTTCATGGTGATTTGGAGGAAGAAATTTACATGACACATGCGGTCAAAGCACTACATTGAAAAGGTAAAGAAAATTTGATTTGTAAGTTGAAGAAATATTTATATGGTCATAAGCAATCACCTAACTTGTGGTACCAAAAGTTTGACTCATTTGTGTTAGGATTTCTGAGATCCAAATCAGATCATTTGCATTTATTATAAAATAGACAATGATCATTTCCTTGTTATTACATTATATGTTGATGATGTGTTGTTTTTTGGTAATAGTAAGGGTGTGATTTATGAATTGAAGTCTCAACTTCCAACATAGTTTGAGATGAAAGACTTAGGGGCTACTCAGTTCATCTTAGGGATGGAGATCATAAGAGATACAGATAATAGAAAGCTTTGGTTGGACCAAAGAAAGTACTAGAACTCAATGTTGGAGAGATTTAGCATGACAACTTGTAGACCAATGTGTGTTCCCATTTTTGTGGGAACTAAGTTATCAGTAGAGTAGTGTTCAACTTGTCTTAGTGAGATGGAGGATATGGCTAGAGTACCTTGTTCTAGTGTTGTTGGGAACTTAATGTATGTTATGGTCTTTACTAGAATAGACATCGCCCAAGTAGTGGGAGTCCTTAGTCAACTTCATGGATAATCTTGGAAGAGTTCATTGGGATGCAATGAAGAAAATCTTTATATATTTGTGGGGTACCTCTGAGTTCTCCATTTGTTATCATGGTAATTCTACAAGGGATTGACACTTAGTTGATATTCATGGATTTTTAGATTTAAATTGGGCAAGGAATGTTGATAGTAAGAGATCAACCAATGGATATGCTTTCACTATGTTTGGTGGTTCAATCAATTGGATGAGTAAACTGTAGGATGTGATTGCTTTGTGCACTACAAAAGTAAAGTACATGGAAGCTACTCATGCTTATAAGGAAGTCATCTAGCTTAAACATTAGCATTTAGATGTGGGACTAAAGTCATAAGCTATTACAGTTCTATGTGATAGCCAGAGTGCCTTATATTTGACAAAGAACCTAACCTTGCATGCAAGGACAAAGGAAATTGATTTCTAGTACCATTTTGTTCATGACATGGTAGAGGATGGGAGAGTGATGCTGGAGAAATTTGAGACTTTGTAGAATGTTGCAAATGCATTGACAAATCCAATGAGCATAGAAAAGTTCATGTTGATATGGGTCTATATGCCTCTTAGCCCCTAGAAATTAGATCATGGTGTTGGTACTCCTTTTTCTCTTCCAAGGTGTTCAACAAGTGGGAGAATGCTAAGAAAGGAGTCTCAACCTTACTCCTCATGTTAAGATTATAACCAATGTGATTTTTAGTTTTAAAATAGAAAAACTCAATTCTTGGGTTATAGAGGTTGTTTTTGGCTAAAAAGATTTTTAGGTTGTCCGACATTGACTCCAAGATGCCTATGACATGGACCTCTTCAAACTATACAATATAAAATAAGAGTAGCAAGGTGGGGGGGTGACAGTCGTCCTCTTGGATCAAAATTTATGGCCTCTAGAAGTTGGGCCTCCTACATTGGAAATATAAAAATATTTAAGACACATAAAAGAGCTATAAGAGGGAGTTACACTTGTTGACCAACTTATGATGCATGTTTTTGATATATTAAGAGGCAAAACAAGGGTGCCGAACCCATTACACATTAGCCCCAGGGGCACCACATCGAGTTAACCAAAACGGATCAACACAGCAAAAAGGAACCAAAGTCTAGAACCAAAGACAGCAGATAAACAGTCGATAATCAGAACACAAAAACAAAGAAAACACAAAAAACCCCAAGGGCTAGTTGAAGAGCTATTCACAATCCTTAGTGAGGAATTGGTACATGTCCTCATACTCCTTGATTTATTTGTCCTTCAAACCATGCCTGGTGAGTTTTATATCCTGAAGCACTGCCAAAGTGGTTATAGGTATGTGCATGATTTTTGAAGTAAACCTTGCCAGAGTCATAAACTTTTTCTCCAGCACTGTCATTATAGTGTTGATGTCCTCTGAAACTTTGTCTTTTCTTTTTCTTTTACTGAAAGTCTTTTTACCCTTTTTGTTTTTATCAGTTTCCTGTATGGTTTTCTCTGAGCTGTCCGTCTTTGAAATCTGAGCATTGAATTCAGGGAGGTTGTTGGGTCCTTCATCTACGGTCTCAAGAACCACAATGTCCTAGTTAAGAGCCTTGGTTTCCCCATCTAAGTTCTCCTCAGCCTCTTCCTGCTGAAAAATGTAATCCTGCTTCTTGCACACCAGGGTGGGCTTGGCGACCAATCTAGTCGATCTCCTGGTAGACGGGACCCTCCCCTTACTCTGCGAGGCAACATACTCCTCATCCCTCTTGCCATCACTACTATCCCCACTTCCCACAGAGTCCTCATCCCCTTCCTCCAAATTATGGATTTCCACTCTAGGGTTATCCTCAGAATTCACAAAGGTGCTTCCCCCTTCTTTGCCCACCCTGCCCTTCTTGAGGGGAATAACACCTTTCACATCACTAACAGTCAGCTTTCTTTTGGTTTTAGGGTTTTCCATCTTCGGTTCACTCTATTCCTCAGGGCAAGCTAGAACATGGGTTTTCTTCTTGGCTGAAGAGGACTTGGCAGTCTTAAGAGACCAGGAGTAGCACTCGAGGCTGATTTCTGTGATAATCATGGGATAACATATGATGCATGTTATGACACATCATAAGGCATCTGTAAATGGAGATAATGGATCAAAAATAGAACACTCAAGTTGGTGAGTAGACTATGACAAACTTATTACTTGTGGAAGGAATATGCTATTTTTAGCCTATGGACTCATCTTGGGATTTGGGTATTAGATTTCTAACTAAGGATTTGGATGCCACATTTTGAGTGGTTTTAACTCATGGTTTTCTATTTACCATTTGATTGTTTCATGTATTGTATCTCCTTTTTTTTGGGTGGTTGAGATGGAGGTATTGATAGTGAGTTTTTTAGATACTATTATGCTACTAGAATTCCTTCAGATGTCTAGTTGGTGATACTTTTGTAAACGTTGGCTCTGCAAGTGTATTGTAACATTTGATTAATAAATAATACATTAAATTTCTTTAAAGTGTGGGTTTTTTCTCTTGAAAGTGTTTTCCCCATGTCTATCATTATGTTATGGTAAATTGATTGTGTGCTTTTTTCCTTGTAACTGTGTGATTAGTTTTATTTTTGCACATATCTCCTCTTGTAGATTAATGTAGGAATCATATTCTGCACCTCTGCTTCATTTTAGGAACTAATGTTGTAGATTCTTCTAGTAATCCATTGAGCACAAAGAAATTTAGTTGGTGCAAAAAGGCCATGGGTCTTGCCTCTTCTAGCACCTAATTTTTTAAAGTTTTCTATTATGTCATGTAATGTAAATATCAAGTGGGAAAAATTTAAGATTAGTGTGATATTCACTTGCAATCCTATGTCTAATGTTGTTTTATCCAAATACCCTATAGAGGACATAACTTTTGATCCACATCTCTAATTTTAACTTTTTTTTTTAATTAAAGATCTCGATGAGCTAGAAACATTAAATAGATCAAAGATCAATTTGGAAATCATTAAAACCCTCAAAAAATCCTCACAAAGTTAGAAAATGATCTCCAAAGTTTTATAGTGTGATACCTGAGAAAAATAGAAAGGGTGA
Source organism: Cunninghamia lanceolata (assembly GCA_027924645.1). Lineage (NCBI taxonomy): Eukaryota > Viridiplantae > Streptophyta > Pinopsida > Cupressales > Cupressaceae > Cunninghamia > Cunninghamia lanceolata. The sequence goes on along the minus strand of BSBN01000429.1, from coordinate 4,796,999 downwards.
GAGGTGGACTTGAGATATTATTGTAATGACATTGAATAAGGAGGTCATGATAAAAAGCCAATAGTTCGAGTTACAATGGAAAGAGAGGAACATCTCATCATTAGTTGGCTCTGTCTTGGCTACATGTTTTAATGCATAGTGGGGTGTGAGTTTTTGCTTTTGGACCATGGTTTTGGTGGCCACTAGTTTATAGAAACCACCTAGTGGCTTCCTATTTCCTTTGCTCTATATATAAGAGTGTATGAGATAGGAGTTTAATAGTGTTATGCAATTGAAGTGTCGTTAAGTAGTTGGAATACTATTAGACTAAAGAAGAATTGTTGTAATATTGTTCTTAAGATTAATCTAAGCTTAGTATCTCTTTGGTGGTGGATTTTTTTCCCAAAAAGGTTTTCTACGTAAATTTGATGTTACATGTTATTGTTGTTTCTATTATCCTTCTCCATGTTCTATTTAATAGTTTGATCATATGTACTAATCGGATTTGGGAACTATGTTTTTATACTTTCATTGTATGTGATAACCCTATTCTCAATGAGAGAAAGGGAAAATGGACAAGGTTAGGAACACAAACAAAATGCACAAAAACACTAAGTTAGACCTTGCTATTTCTTCCTCCTTCGATAAGGTTGAGGAGCTTGCACCCAAGAGCTCCTAGCTTTACCCAAGTTGATGTAGTGTGAATGTGGATTGCTCCTTGCTCTTCAACACAATATGATGAGGATTGATAGAGGATTTGATAAGAACTTGTATGGAGATTGGATATGGATAGAGAAGCTAGAATGATTTTGGCATGGTAAGGGTATGATGAGAGGAGATGAGAGAAATTTTGGCATAGTGATGATAGGATGAAGAAGTGATTAAAATGGCTTAGATTAGGGCTCTATTTATAGATTTTTGGTAAAAGGATGGAGGGTGAGGATTGAAAGTTTAGATCGATGGCTAGGAATGCTTGAGGATTAGGGTTTGGATTGGAGTTGTAGTCTTGTGACAAGTGTCACAAGAGGGTTGGACAAGAGAGATCAAAGGCTAAGATTTGGTCAATGAGATTGTATGGCTCCTATTATTTGTGAATTTTAAATTCACTTAGGGAAGGGTGATGAGAATAAAAATGCATTAAAAATTCATTTTCGGGGAAGAGTTGGATATGACAAGTTAGATGTGAATTTTTAATTCACATGGGGAATAGTTCCATTAACATGGGGAAGAGTTCCATTAATGGAGACTAGGACAAGTGGGAATAAAAGTTAATTTTTTATTTGGTGGGGTGTGGGAATGAGTGTTAATAAATGTTTGACCATATTAATTAAGTATTTAGCTTAATTAATTTAGGTCTAGGGGATAGGTAGGCTAGGGTAGCTAATTAAATAATTGTTATTTAATCAACTAGGCTAGGTTTAGGTTGATTAGTAGGGTAGATTAATCAAATAAGCATGATTTATCCAATTAACAAGGATTAGAGAGATGGATAAATTAGCTAAATAAATATTGAGAATATTTATTTAATTAATGAGGGATAGTGTTGTAAGGTCTAGTGATAAATTAAATGAATTAATTGATCACAAACGAAGGATAAATGGTTAAGGGTAGATCATTAAGGATAAATTAATTAAATAAAATAAATTTATTTAATTAATAGGAGGGATAATTGGTGGTGTAGAGATACGGGAAATTGGTTTGTGGAGCAAGTCAATTTTAGGTGTCTACATTTTCTTCTCTTTGAAATGGTGTTGCGGCTAAGTAACATTATTTCAAAGATGTTAAAATATAGAGTTGAATTGGATAGAAAAAGACTTTGGTTTGGAAGAATAGGGTAAGGTTTAGGGATGATTGGTAAGAGTGATGCCCCCTCAAGAGGACAGGCAGGTTGCAAGAACATGGATGTGCTCTCGAAATGGATGGAACAGATTGGTAGAAGTGGTTGGAGGATAAGGAGAGATGAAAGATTGATTATATTGGCTAGAGTTGGTGGATGATTATTGTGTTGAAAAATGATTTAGAGCAATCCTAGGTTTGTTATAGGAAAGTGGATATTTTCACCAAGGTATAGAAGACTAGGGCGATGATGTTATCCAACATTTGCATGGACTAGACACACAAACAAGAAGGTGGTCCCCTACATGCCCAAGATAGTACAACCTTGTCTAGATGAGGGAAGGGGACTCGTAGAATAAGTCCTTAATACACAAAAGGTATGATGAAACTTAGATGTGCAAGGACATCAATATGCCAGAACCAACCCTACAATCCACAAGATATGAATACTAGCTTGGAGTAATTAGACCAACCCACAAGCACAACATACAAAAGCAAGACTATGCCTCATTCTAGATGTTTTTGCCACATACCATGATATAGTGAGATCAAGGTAGTTTTGATGTGAACTTCAAATAGGACAAAAGATAAAAGTCAAAAACTAAAAGACCAACAAACTAAACAAATAGCCATTGTATCTCTTGCCAAGATGGATGATGATTGATGGATTCTGCCTATTGTAGGAACAATATATCCTAAGGCAGGAATCGATGGATGATTGGATCATGCCCATTGTGGGAATGATATATCCTAGGGCATGTTTTTGATGGTTGATGTTGTTGGATTGGTGCAAGATATGATGGTTACAAGTTGTGGTTGATGCTGATTTGATAGTTGATGACTTTTGTTAAGGTATGATCAAGCTTTCATAGGTAATGCGATGCTTGGGATATTGCATTTGGATCTAATGTAAGCTCAGCGGATAGGGACCATCCAACTAGGTTGGATGGGTGCATCTTATGTACCTAAGTACTTGAAACTTCCTTCGTATTCCAAACTATCTACATACCCTGTATCCACGGGATCAAGGAACATTAAGATGCGGGTGGTGATGACATGTAGTTCTGATTTGTGATGATGATGTGGGATGATCGAGGATAGATGTGATGATGTTGGGAAGATTATGTGTTGGATGATTTGGGTGATTGTGATGATGTTGGGAAGATGATGTATTGGATGATTTGGGTGATTGTGGTGATGCTGTGGGATTCTTTTTGGGATTTTTGTAATTTTTTGATTTTTTTTGGTGTTTTTGTATTTTGTATTGTTTTTTGATTTTTTGGGGATGGTTTATTATGAGATGGTTGCATTGGATTGCATTTGGATAACCTTTGTGCTAGATACCAATGACAATGGAACACTAATTCTAGAGGTGAAGGTGATGGGGTTGGATAGGGAGATTGGTGATGAAAGAGGATGGGTAGGTGATTCATGATATATGGATTGGAAGATAGAGAGAAGGGATATGATAGGGATGAAGGATAGATGGATGGGGGTTTTAGGATTTTCTCCAAAAACTAGGTTGCAAGGAATCATATGCCCCACTCTAGGTATGATACTTAGGATTTTGTATGATGGGTAAATGCTTGGAAGGAATGAATGGACTTTGTAGTAGATGGATGGAGGATATGCTTGGGAAGGGAGTATGCTGAGAGGTGTCCAAAGCATGTTTTTGATAGTTTACCCCTTATCTTTATCATGATCTAAGGAGGAAGATATGGTAGATAGAATGGTTGGGAAATGATAGGATAAATAGGGGATGGTGGATAGGAATATGATAGGATAGGTATATGGATAGGATATGCAAGAGTAGGGATACAAAATGGATGGAGAAGGGATTACACATGATTCCCACAAGGGGTTTTCATCATGGTACTTGCCCAAGGCGCCACAAGGCATGGTTTTCACCATTGGACAAATTTTTTTCTCTTTACTATTTGTAATGAAACAACTTGCATAATATCTGAATATAATAGAAAATATGCTGTAAATACTTGATAATAATATGCCACTTAGAGGGGGCAACCTCCTAATCCACTTCGAGGGGGATACCTCCAATAGTCTTCAATAAGAACACAATACTGAATATGATATGAAATGAGACTCACTACCTCCTATATATACCTATTTATGCCTAGGATATCACCCAGGCCGACTTAGATAGACCTATAGAAGTCTTAGGCTGACCTAAACAACTAAATAACAATATAATAATGATAATATGACTTAATTAGGAGTTAAGATAGCCACAAGCTGACTATTCATAACCCTATGTACACCAATATTAAGGGCGTAGCATGCCCCCCCTCTTCAAAGAAGCATTGTCCTCAATGCTAACCAAGTGTGGATTCTTTTGAATGAACTCCTCTTCCTCCCATGTGGCCTCTTCAACTAGTAAATTCTTCCATTGGATGAGATATTGAGTGAGGGTTCTATTCCTTAGCTTCTTTGTGCAAGTTTGAAGAATGCCCTCTGGTTCCAAAATTATTCTTCCTTCTTCATCGAGTTTTGGTAGTACTATTTGAGTAGGAATATTCTGCCCAATTACCTTCTTCAAACAAGAAACATGAAAAATTGGATGTATCTTTGTTGTTGGTGGCAACTCTAGCTTCTAGGCAACACTACCAATCTTTTGCATGATTTGGTATGGCCCATAATATCTTGGAGACAACTTATTATTCTTTTTGTGTTGCTTCATTGAGATTTGTTTATAAGGCTGCAATCTCAAGAAGACCCAATCCCCAACTTCAAAATTTCTTTCACTACGATGTTGGTCTGCCTATTGTTTCATTCAATTTTGTGCCATAGCTAAATTCTCCTTGAGTCCTGAAAGTACCTGTTGTTGATGATGCAAGTGGTCCTCTATTGCCTGAACTCTTGGTGACACCTTTAATGATGATGTGATGGAAGGAGGATGATATCTATAAAGTGCCAAAAATGGAGACATTTTTGATGAGCTATGAAAAGAAGTGTTATACCACCATTCTGCTAGTGGTAGCCAATCTACCCATTGAGATTGCTTCTCTGAAGTGAAACAACGTAGATATCCTTCCAAACATTTATTAACAACCTCAGTTTGCCCATCTGATTGAGGATGGTATGAAGAACTATGAGCCAATTGAGTACCCAAACATGAGAATAAATCTTTCCAAAAGTGACTAGTAAAGATAGGATCACGATCACTAACAATAACCTTAGGTGTACCATGTAGCTTTTGGATATTCTCCAAGAAAACTTTTGCCACTGCACTTGCTGTAAAAGGATGTGATAATGCAATGAAATGTGCATATTTAGTGAGGCAATCAACTACTACCATGATGACATTATGACCTTTAGATTTGGGAAGCCCTGTGATGAAGTCCATGGATACCTCTTCCCAACGCTGGCTAGGAATAGATAAGGGCTGCAAGAGACCTGGTGTCTTAATTGTCTCCCCCTTATTTCTTTGACAAACCAAACATGCAGCCACAAATTTTTGAACATCACCTTTTAGCCCTTCCCAAAAAAAATCTTGCTTGACCCGATGATATGTCTTCAAAAATCCTGAATGACCACCAACTGGGGACTCATGTAGCTCTGTGAGAATCTTGTGTTTAAGAGTGGAATTCTTGCAGAGATACAAATGCTCTTTATACCAAAGAATATCTCCCTTCAAACAAAACTTATCTGAACTACTAAGATCACTTTTTAATTGTTGGATGAGATTACTTGTTGCAACATCATTTTGCCATTCTGCTTTGGCTTCTTCCACCCAATTTGCTTGTAATATTGAAAGGGCACACAATAAGGCTTCATCTTTCTCATCCTTCCTAGAAAGTGCATCAGCCACAATATTTTCCTTCCCTTTCTTATATACAATCTCAAAGTCATATCCCAACATCTTAGTGACCCATTTTTGTTGCTCTTTAGAGGATAGTCTTTGTTCCAAAAAATATTTTAGGCTATCATGATCTGTCTTAACCTTGAAGTGTTGACCCATTAAATAAGGCCTCCATTGTTTAACTGCATGAAGGATTGCTAGCATTTCCTTCTCATAAATAGGTTTGAGCTGATTTTTACCCTTTAATTGACGACTCCCAAAAGCAATTGGTCGACCTTCTTGCATGAGAACTGCTCCTATCCCATTTCCAGAAGCATCACATTCCATAATGAATTCCTTGGTGAAGTCCGGAGTGGCAAGCACTGGAGTTGTACACATAGCCTCCTTCAATTGCTCAAATGGTACATTAGCGGACTCATTCCAATGAAAAGAATCCTTCTTCAAGAGAGTGGTGAGGGGTGCTACTATACAACCATAATTCTTCACAAATCTTCTATAGTACCCTGTCAATCCCAAGAAACCTCTCAATTTCTTAATGGTTTTTGGAATAGGCCATTCCATGATAGCCTTAATTTTGTTAGGGTCCACCTTTACTCCTTCATGTGAAACTATGTGTCCCAAATACTCCACCTCCTTAAGACCAAAAGCACACTTGGATGGCTTAGCATAGAGTTGATGATCTTTGAGTAATTGTAATGCTTGATCTACATGCTGCAAATGTTCTTCCCAAGTCTTGCTATAAATCAATATATCATCAAAGAACACTAACACAAACTTTCTCAAGAACTTCTTAAAAATGGAATTCATCAAACTTTGGAATGTAGATGGTGCATTGGTAAGGCCAAATGGCATCACCAAAAATTCATAATGACCCTCATGAGTTCGGAATGCTGTCTTACAAATATCTTCCTCCTTAATCCAAATTTGGTGATAACCAAATCTAAGATCTAACTTGGTAAAATACATAGCTCCATTCAATTCATCTAGCAAATCATCAATGATTGGAATAGGAAACTTATCTTTAATGGTGTACATGTTGAGCACTCTATAATCTAGACACATGCACCAAGTTTCATCCTTCTTACGCACCATCACCATAGGCGAGGAGTAAGCACTTTGGCTATGCCTGATAATTCCTGCCTCTAGCATCTCCTCAACAATTTTTTCTATCTCACTTTTTTGTATGTGTGGGTACCTATAAGGCCTGATGTTTGGTGGTTGGCTCCCTGGAAATAGTTGTATGGCATGGTCATGATCCCTCTTAGGAGGAAGTCCTTTAGGCATATCTCCAAGAACCACTAAGTGACGATCAATTATTGCTTGTAAATCTGGATGAGTAGGAACATTAGATTGAGAGACTTCTAATGAACATAGCTGGGCCACAAATCCATCCACTCCTTTCTTAAGCAACTTTTGCATTTGATGAGAGCTTACCATCTATGGGGATTTTGCCTTCAACCCCCTTAGCTCCACTACCTTTCCTTCTGATTGAAATCTCATGCATAGTTCTTGGAAGTTCATCTCAATTGTTCCCAATGTAGTAAGCCATTGTACTCCCAAAACAATATCTGCTGCACCCATGGATATTGCATACATTGGGGTATCAAGTTGATAATCTCCCATGGATAATTTAATGCTATGACACTTCCCCGAACAACTAACTGTACCCCCATCTGCAATCAAAACCTGAAACTCTGGGGCTGGATATATAAAACAATTTAGACGAGTTGCCAACTTTTTGTTGATGAAATTATGAGTACTACCTGAGTCAATCAACACTGTTACTTTCTGCTTCTTTAAGAAACCCACTACCTTGAGAGTTTGTGGTGCACTGAAACCTGAGAGTGCATGACAAGAAATGATTGGTTGAGAATCATGTGATTCCTCACTTGACTCCCTATCCTCCTCTAATATGGGTTCCTCCTCTTCTTCCTCACTTGGACCTTCAATATAGAACAATTTCTTTTCACTACATTTATGTCCTCGACTATATTTGCTATCACAATTGAAACACAACCCTTTTGCTCTTTTCTCCTCAATTTGCTGTGGAGTCAACCTAGTAGGTTGAGCAAGAGAAGGTGTTGAATATCCTTTCTCTCTTGTCATATTAGCCCCTTGCTTTCTAGGAATCAAATATTTCTCCTCTACCCTACGTGCCAAGATAAAAGACTCATTTATTGAGCTAGGACTAAACATACGTACCTCATGTTGAATGTAATCCTTGAGACCACCCAAGAATAAATCATTCAAGTTCTCCTCTGTAATTGTATCCACTCTTAATGATAGATTTTGGAATTTTTGAATATAATCCTTAACTGATCTTGTTTGTTGAAGTTTAGCAAGCTGGCTGAAGAAATTGTCTGTCACACTATTGCTATATTGTGCTTGGAGTTCTTCTGTAAAAATTGACCATGAGATGGTGAGACCCTTTTTTCTCTGATGAGTACAAAGCCAATGATACCAAATGAATTGATCTGGTTCTAGATATAGGGAAGCCATCGTGACCTTTTGTCCATATGGAATTTGATGTACTTCAAAAAAATTCTCCATTTGGTTAATCCATGTTAGAGGATCCTTACCATCGAACTTGCACATATCCACCTTTGGAAAGAAATTCCTAGATCCCATAGGAGTATTAAAATTTGTGTCATTATTAGCCGACTTGAAGGTTTCACCTTGGTTGCTCGAGAACTCCTTTCTTGGTTCATTCATATAGGTGCTTAACATGCTTCGTAGATCTGATATATCTCCTCTTAGGTCACACATATCCCTCTTAATTGAGGACACCTCTTCTTTGACCTTACTTATTTCCTCATTGGGATTACTATCCTCTATTATTTCCTCATCCTTATCAGAGGATTTCCCCGGTGTGGCAGCATTCTTTTTGCCTCTTGTTGCAGGCCCCGTCATGATGGAAACCAATATTTTTGAAATAAATCACACAAATAAAATGGAAATTTTCTGAAATTTTTACTATAACTTACTAAGGCCAAGATACCACTTACCCAGAAAAAAATCCAAAAACTTAGCAAATTTGCTGCCTTGAGAGCGAATTTGTTGGAAACCCTAATTTTGCAATAACTCGCTTATTTTTGCTTCAATTCCTCTGGAATCTGGACTGTATCTTCTTTAATATGGTCTTCAAAAACGTTTTAAAAATATTTTAAAAATTCGCTAAAATTTGAAAGTTATGCTCTTCCCAAAATCGCCTCCAATGTTGAGAAAAAATCTTGCCTCTACGGTGCCAAGATCATGCTCTGATACCACTTGTAATGAAACAACTTGCACAATATCTAAATATAATAGAAAATATGCTGTAAATACTTGATAATAATATGCCACTTCGAGGGGGCAACCTCCTAATCCACTTCGAGGGGGATACCTCCAATAGTCTTCAATAAGAACACAATACTGAATATGATATGAAATGAGACTCACTACCTCCTATATATACCTATTTATGCCTAGGATATCACCCAGGCCGACTTAGATAGACCTATAGAAGCCTTAGGCTGACCTAAACAACTAAATAACAATATAATAATGATAATATGACTTAATTAGGAGTTAAGATAGCCACAAGCCGACTATTCATAACCCTATGTACACCAATATTAAGGGCGTAGCACTATTTTTTTTTATTTTTTTGCTTTTTTTACTTTTTTTATGGAATGGGGACTCTTGCGTTTGTTTCCATAGAAAGGAGAAGATGGTCCCATGTTGGATAGAATTATGGATGTTGGTAGATAGGAGAAGATGGAATGGATGGTGGATAGTGGATTATGATGTGGATTATGTAAGGTTTATGCAAAAGCATGGACCATAGGGATGTGATGGGGGAGATATGTAGGATAGTGGATGAAAGATGGAGAGATGGAGGTATGTGGGAATGTCATTTGGTGGAGGGGAACCAAGACCAGTGGTTGCACACACCATGATGTATTTTGGAGATTATATTTTGGATGGGGGGTGGGTAGTAATGGGGATTGGGATACGAGATTTTTGGATGGCCGATTTGGGGTTTTAGGTACCCAAAAAGACTTAGGACTTATGGGATTTTTAGATGGGGAGTGATATCTTTGGGATTTTGGAGTATATTGGGAGGTGGATGCCTCATTTGGATTGTTTTTGTTTTGCTTAAGTACCCATACCATTTTTGTTTTTTCTTTTTCTTGTGATATTGTGGGCTTTGGTAGCCTTTTGGATTTTTTATTTTGCTTGGGAGAGATAGCATCTTTAGGCTTTTGTGCTTTATGAGTCAAGGAATTCAAATTATTACTTTTTAATCCCATGGATTTGGTGGAAGATTCATGTTTGAATTATGTGTGTTTTTGTTGGTCTTGATTTGAAATTTTAGGGGATTTATGGGTGGAGGGGTTAAAAGTGGATTTATGGATAAATGGATGAGCGGATTTGAGGATAGGGATATTAGGAGTTGGGAGGATGGGAGGATAAGAGGATTTAATTTTAGGAGTTGGAAGGATGGGAGGATAAGGGGATTTAAGGATGGGGATGTTAGGAGTTGGGAGTAATGGAGGTATGTTGGATGGGGGAGATGTATGGTCACATGCTTTTGCTCATGATATGAAGATGGAGGAGGGATGGTGACATATGATTTGGGGGTGCGATGAGATGCACCGGATTTGGAATTGGATGAATGGATTTTGGAAGGTGGGTACTGGTATCAACATATGTAGATTGTTTGCCTTTGGATGTATAGCCAAGGCCATGCGAAGATGGATGGAATGTGGTGTGGATGGGCTCTAAGCTACCTTGTTTGTGAAGGCCTAAGCCTTTGCCTTGATAGTTCATATGTTGGAGCATTCGACATGCAATGAGATGTTTGGTGCTTTAGAAACAAGACGTGAGTCCATTATTTGTTGGAGAAGGATAGGTGGTGGATGGAAGTTGTTCACCTCCTACGATGGAGCCACCATGGATGAAAGTGTTTTTTCCAAGTGGATAAGAGGATGGATTTGGGATGGGATTGGTAGATGGTGTGGGATCAATAAGTTGATCACTAGATGGGAGGGGATTGGGGATGGGATTAGATGGGATGCTTAGATCTTGATTAGGATGGGGGGTTGATGTTTCAACATGCTTTAGATTTGATTTTAGGCATATCTCATGTGTTTGGATAGAAGTGGAAGTGACATGGATAGATGTGGTGGGTGCATGGATGGATGTGGTAGGTGCTTGGCTTATGGGTTCTTGAACATGGCTACATGATGGTTCTTGACTTATGGTAGGATATTGTTCAAGAGGTTTGGTGGGTGTTGGATTGCATGGGGGTGTTTTTATTCCTTGCTAGTAGCCAATGGATGACATCCTTCATGAGTGTATGGGTTAAAGAACAATATAATGGATGGATTGTAAGGGTAGATGGTGTAGGATTAGGATGGGGATTGGATAGATGGGTGATGGGATTAGGTAGTGATGGTTCTTGGATGGGTTCAAGGATAGGTGTTGGATTAGATGGTGGTGTTGGAGGTGTGGGGGATTTGGAGGACTCCCTAGCTTCTCTTTTTCTTTGGAGAAAATCCCTCAAGGATTCATTGGGTGTTCTTGGCCTAAGATTTGGAAGGTTTGATGGTGGATTAGATAGTGGATGGATGATAGAGATTGATGGATTGGGAGATGGATAGGTTGATGGATTAATGTTGATAAGGTTGGAGGGATATTGTGATGGGGGGAGTGAAGGATGGTGATTAGAGGATGAGGTATTTGCATGGGGAAATGGTTGTTGATATAGGCTTTGGATTTCAGTTATAAGGTGTGCTAGATTGGTGTTCCCTTGATCAAAGTTAGTATGATAAAGGTTGGGGGATGGATGAGTTGGAGGTATTGATTGGTTGGATAGGTATGATGGCATGGATGTATAAGGGGATGAAGATTGATATGAATTTGAAGGTTGATATAAGGTTGAAGGTTGATATGAGGTTGATGGGGTGGATATGTAGGATGAAGGTTGGTATGATGAAGGTTGATATGATGTGGATGGGGATGAAATGTAGGGTGTTGATGGAGATGAAATAGGAGTTTGAGAATCTCCCATGATGAGGTGTGCTAAGGGTATATCCCTAATGTCATTTTTGCATTTTTCCTTAGCATTAGGATCCATGTTCTCATAGATTTTTCTAAGTCTTTGTAATTGTTGCATTGCTACATAAGGATCCATGTTGTTGGAGAGATATGAGATGAAATGGAGGATAATGGATGATTGTGATGTTGGGGATCAAATTTCAAGACCTTAGGATGATTTGATTTGATTTGTTTTGATGGATGGTTCTCTATGCTTAAGATAGACTAATGATCTCAAGCAAGAGGGTTGATTGGGTTTGTTCTCTATACTTAAGGTAGACTAATGACATTTAAGTAATAGAGTTGATTTGATTTGATTCGATTGGATGATCAATTAAGGTCTTGATTTTTGGTAGGATTGATTTGGATTTGGATTTTGATTTGGATGTTGGATTTGTGAATGAGATTTTGGATGAAAGGTTAATGGAGTATGAAGAAGACTAAGTCCTTACCCAAATTTTGATTTGCAAAGGAGGATTTGTTGATTAAGGATTAGGGGTTGGGATGTTTGATTTTGGAGATAGATGTGGTTTATTAAGGATGAGGTAGATGTGATTGGGATAGGATTGGGTTGAATTATTTGGATGAAAGTGATAGGTTGATTGAATGATGATGTGGATAAGATAGATGGTTAGGATGATTAGGATAGATGGTTGATTGGATTAAGATGAAGTGGATAAGGATGATTAGGATGATGAAGATAGACTATGACTAAAGAGGAAGTGGATTAGGATGAATTTGATTAAGCTAAAATAAAGGGATTGGATAAGCTCAATTGATGGAGTTTGATAAATGGGGGGATCGTTTAGCAGTGTTGGGAGGATAACCCAATTTGATGTGAGGGGGTGAGGGGCCAGATACGATCCCCCACTAACAGGGGTTCGAGGGTGTAGCCCCTGACTGGATTTTTTTTAAAAAATGGGCTTATAAAATAGATGTTTTTGATGGGAAAATTTGATTTTTGGACATGGATGAAGAAGGCACTAAAACATATGGAAATGGCACTGAAATAGAGGGAAATGGCGCTAAGAGATAGATAGATGGCGCTAAACAGAGGAAAGAAGGCGCTAAATGGGTGGTCCAATGTTGAATGTTGTTGGATTTGATTGGGAATTTGGATTTTTTGATGGTTTGAACTCTTGGCAAGAGATAAATCAAACAAGAAAGCATAATGGTCAAAGGTTTTATTGTGAAAATGTGGAAATTTATCAAACACTTGTACAACCTAGGGTGAGGAAAGGACAATATTTGTTGGATTCCCATGTCCTAGATTGCTCCAACTACACTTATTCAGAGTGGATAGTCTAGAAGTTTGGTGGCACTAGCTCCTCCTTACATAGCACACACCCGAAGATCTCAAGGAATTTTCTATCTCAACTTTGAATTGCAAGAACATGGGATGGCTTCAAAGGTTTGACCTCCTGCACCAAAAAATAGAAGGATTTTGGCTACTAACACAAAGGTTCTTAGTGGGGGAACATTCAGGGGATCGGCACGTTACGAGCATCTAGTAAACTATTTAAGGTTTTAACTAGTTCTACTAGGAGTTTCATAGACACAAGGTACGACTTCCTTTCGAGCTAGTACTAAATGGTAAGCGCTAATACCAATTTGGACTTGGCTTTCACGTTATCCTATTTTGTATAGCAAACCAAATGAAAGTACCACTTGAGGTTGCCAATGAGTTCTCCTTGCGGATGTGTCTCAAGGGTAGGCCCCCTCTAATAAAAAGAAAAAGAGAGTAGAACCATTTATCTTCACCCAAGATCCTTTTGAAGGCAAGGGGAGAGGATACTTTGATTCTATTCCTTGGGTAACACAAGTGTGCAAGTGCACAAGACACATCAAACAAGATCTTCCTATGATTGTTTGCAAGCAATGTTCATTTTAATGCACCAAACGAAGATGTGTCTAAGCTATCAAAACCCTGCAAAAGATGTTAGTAGTTTTGATTTTTGATCTTGGACAAACATTTTTGATACCTGCAAAGATGAGTTAGATTCCTGAATAGATCTCGAGAAGATGATATGAAAAAGGTGTCAAAATAGAGATAAATGGCGTTAAAATAGCAGATGGCGCCACAGATTTGGAAAATGGTGCCAAAATAGGAGATAATGGTAAAGATTTGATAGATAGCACCAAAACAGGAAATGGCACCAAAGCAGAGGATGGCGCCAAAGCAGAGGATGGTCCCAAACTAGAGGATGGCGCCACAGAATGAAAGGATGGTGCTAAACTGTGTTTTTACCTATTTTACCTTGTGCAATGAGCAGGATGACACTAATTTGGGTGAGTTTGGTGCCAAAATGATGCAGTGCTTTAAGAAGCTTGGAGAAAAGAGGGTTAATGGAAAAAGTTAACTTAACAGGTCATAAAAAGACTCCCCATCTTATTGTAAACACCCCATGTTAGATTCAAACACCTAAAAAGTGTTAATACAAATCTAATAAGTGAGTGCCAAACAAAACATATTCTACATCTTTCTAAAGAAATTTCGCCATAATCTCCCCCTCTTTCTGCATTTTTTCTATTAAAACAGAGAGCAACCTATCCCAAAGGCTCTTAAAATGTTTAAAGAAGGCCACAAAAAAACTACACCACAAGACAAATGTTAGTGAAAATGTCATGCGAAAAAGGTGCCAAAACAGTCAGAAATGGTGCCACTATGAGAAGAAATGGTGCCAAACAGAGAGCTTTTGGCACTAAAACCTATAAATCACATCTTTTTCACCAAAAACTCAAGGAAAGAAGTTAGATAGGGACTCGGGGGTCCCACCAAGCATGCCAATGAGAGAAAGGGAAAATGGAAAAGGTTAGGAACACAAACAAAATACACAAAAACACTAAGTTATACCATTTTATTTCTTCCTCCTTCAATAAGGTTGAGGAGCTTGCACCTAAGAGATCCTAGCTTTACCCAAGTTGATGTAGTGTGAATATGGATTGCTCCTTGCTCTTCAACACAATATGATGAGGATTTGATAAGAACTTGGATGGAGATTGGATATGGATAGAGAAGCTAGAATGATTTTGGCATGGTAAGGGTATGATGAGAGGAGATGAGAGAAATTTGGGCATATTGATGATAGGATGAAGAAGTGATTAAAATGGCTTAGATGAGGGCTCTCTTTATAGATTTTTGGTAAAAGGATGGAGGGTGAGGATTGAAAGTTTAGATCAATGGCTAGGAATGCTTGAGGATTAGGGTTTGGATTGGATTTGTAGTCTCGTGACAAGTGTCACAAGAGGGTTAGACAAGAGAGATCAAAGGCTAAGATTTGGTCGATGAGATTGGATGGCTCCCATTATTTGTGAATTTTAAATTCACATAGGGAAGGGTGATGAGAATTAAAATGAATTAAAAATTCATTTTGGGGGAAGAGTTGGATATGACAAGTTAGATGTGAATTTTTAATTCACATGGGGAAGAGTTCCATTAACATGGGGACGAGTTCCATTAACATGGGTTCATGGGGAAGAGATCCATTAATGGAGACTAGGACAAGTGGGAATAAAAGTTAATTTTTTATTTGGTGGGGTGTGGGAATGAGTATTAATCAAGGTTTGACCATATTAATTAAATGTTTAGCTTAATTAATTTAGGTCTAGGGGATAGGTAGGCTAGGGTAGCTAATTAAATAATTAATAGACATTAGATTTCCACAGTCCATAATATTGTACATGAGTGCTTTAGGATTAAACTGTGTGTAAGTTTTTCTCTCAACGTTTCAGATCACACTCCATGATCCATCATCAGGAAAAAAGAAAAGAGAGCAAGAGATGAGAATATGAAATGATAATTTGCAGATCAAGCAGGTTAAAAAGAAAGGGAGGGAAGGGTAAAGGTGGCATGGGGATCAACAGACCTCAAGGAAAGAGTTGCACCAAATAAGAATGAATGCATATGTATAAGAGTCTAGATATAAACATATATCTATACATATGCTTATAAATTGAGGTATGAATAATATGAGAGAAAACAAAAACTTATATATACTAATAGATATGTGTATAGATATAAACAAATATCTATACCTCTGCTAGGAAATATAAATAAATTTAATAAATAACTATAAAATAAACATATACAACCAAATACTTATAAATAAACAAAAGTAAAAATAAATACTTATATACATGCGTATACAAGTATATACATTTCCTTATAAATACTTATAGATATGAGAATAAATATAAACATATACATGAGAGAGAGAGAGTGTGTGTGTCTGTGTCTGTGTCTATATATATATATGCACAAAAAACTATATAAGAAAAGCAATATACAAAAGACTATGTATATATACTAACAGCCATACAATTAAAAATAAATAAAAGTATAGAAACATACCTATACCTATTCAAATCCATATCTATATAAACCTATAATAAATAAATACTTATATATATAACCACATACTAACAAACACACATACGTAATGAAAACAGAGGAATATATGTATAGATATAAACCTATATCTATACATGAACTAACATACTTATCAATAAAAGGATAGAAATAAACATAAACAAGTGTGTGTGTGTGTGTGTGTGTGTGTATACGTAACCCTATATATATACTTACAACCAAACAAATAAAATGAATTGAATATATAAATGAATAGATAAATACAAATATCTATTCAAATCCATATATATGTATGTATGTATGTATAACCAACTCATTACATACCTACATATATAATCGATACATATGTATATCTGTAAAGAAATGAGCAAACATAAAAGCAAAAACTATACAATATATATATATATATATATATATATATATATATATATATATTGTATAGTTTTTGCTTTTATGTTTGCTCATTTCTTTAGAGATATACATATGTATCGATTATATATATACATATACATACATAAAAAGGAATAAATAAAACCTTACATGAGTATCTAAACAAATACATGCATATCTAGAGTGCATATATCTAAATAAATGCACATTGGATAAAAAGATAGAAGACACCGAAGAGCAAGAACTAAAGAGAAAAGGAACAAGCAAGAAGAACACTTAAAATAGGTACAAAGATTACATTAAAGCCTAATAAAAGGAAAGGACAAAATCCTAGGGCAAGAGTGGAAAAAGGAGGAGGGGTGCAAGAGCAAGAGGAAAGGAACAAAGAACAAAAGAAAGGGGAACAAGAGAGGAGGCAAGAACTAAAGGCTGCAAGGATGGGAAACAAGTGCATGAATGTGTATACGTATCCAAACAATAAAAAGAGTATGCACCCAAACACACTCCTATGGGTGCACAAACACCTACAGGAAAACGAAGGAGAGCTAGAGACATCAAGAGGGAGAGGTAAGTAAAGAAAACAAGGGGGAAGAGAATGCGGTGGGGGGTGGAAAGGGAAGGTTAAGGAACCAGGAAAGGAAGGAGAAAAGAGAGAAACAAGGGAGGACAGGGCACAAGGCAAACAAGATAATCCAAAGGAGGCAGAGCGAGGAGGGTGAAGGGAAGAGGCAAGGTGGGGGAAAGGTGAAACCCACAAGGGAGGGGAAAGGTGAAGGGAGAAGGCGGGAGGGGAGGGAGGTAACGAGAGAGAAAAGAGGGGTCAAGAGGAGGGAGGGGGAAGTTTATGAGGCTAGACAATAGGGGATTCCAAGAAAGACTAAGCCTCCACCCATCATCCTGATTGAGATTGGATGGGTGTTTGTTGATTGCTATGGATTCTTTGAGTTTTCTCTTGAAGAAGTTATCTTTGCTGGCTAAGATTTGAGTATTTTCCAAGTAGATGTGGTGTTTGGTTAAGACTGAGTGTTCAGCAAGAGTGGATTTGTGAGCACATTCATGTCTAATATCTGCACTATTCTCCTTGATCCTGGTGTTGAAGGAATGACCTATCTCCCCTATGTAGGGAGTGCCACAAGAACAAATGATCTGGAAGACACCAGAGTTGAAAAATGGGTCTATGGGGTCTTTTGGTGAAGGGATCCAGTTTCTTAGGGTAGAAATGGGTTTGAAAGCACATTGGAGGCCCTTTTTAAGAAGAATTTTAGAAATTTTGTTAGAGAGGCCAGCAATGAAGGGGAGGGAGGCAATAGGAGGGCTAGGAAGGATGGTTTCCTTGGGCTTAGGGCCAAAGTGAGTTCTAACAAGATTAAAAACTCTCAAGATGTGTTTTCTCTTGTAATCATTTAATTCAAACACTTTGGTAAGGTGTGTTGTAAGTATGGGCCTAACCGATGTCATTGATGTCAACATACTCTTGTTGCATTGATGATAAGGATTGGATGAGTTGTGTGCTGAGGATATTGAGAAAATTAGTCCTAATCAGGAACAGAGAAGAACAGTGAAGACAGTGAGCTAAAGATCCTAGATAAGATGAAGATCAGAGAATACGCTTCAAAGGGTTTGTAGATATATGTCTTAATATGATCCAATAAAGATTTTAGAGGTCCACATGAAGATCTAAAGAAGTTATGGCCACTTAAGTAAAACTAGCTATGGTAGATGTTCAGAGGTGACAGTGTGCCACAAATAGGTCTGGTGAGATCTAGAAATGAAATATCATGTTATGCGGATTTGATGGAGTGTTTAGGAAGTTAATATGAATTGACAACTCAATTGGTTCATGGTTTGAAGGTCCGTAAGCATCTATTCCATTATGACAGTAATGACAGACTGTGTTCTTGAGGTTCCAGATGTAGGAGAGAAGGATTTCAGTAAGAAGATGTAGTATGGATGTTCTTGGTGATTTAGGCAAGCTTGTGGAGGTCTTTGGATCATGTCCAATTCATGGTGGTGGCCCGCATTGGAGTTTGAGCTTGCAATTGAAGAATAACTTCTGGATGATGGTGTTCTTCCTAAGTCTGGTTGACCAGATGAGTTACACATCCTGTGGATGATCTTGAAGATGTTATGTGAAGATTGGCGTGTTCCTAGAAGAAGATTGAAGTCTCAGATCTGTGTGGCCGACAGTGTGTTGATCCACGTGAAGTCTTTTGTAATTAGTCATGATGTATTTATTTATTTGCTCTGTAATGTTTGCTGACTTAGATGATCATTCCTAAGTCGATGTCTTGTATAAATAAGGAATTGTAAAGTCATTTCAAAGTGATCTTGTGAAGATGAGAGTGTGGTAGAGAGGAGAGGAGTGAAAGGCAGGGTAGAATTATTGGGCTTAAATGGAACTAACTCAAGCATGGTGAAGATGCTATTCTTCAGTTCAAGTATGTAATACTTATTATTCTGTAGACAGTGTGTCTCCTGTAGGCAATGTGTCTCCTATAGGCAGTGAGCCTCTTGTGACCAATGTGCTCGGGCAGTGAGCCCTAATTGGCATGTGCCATTTTGTTCTTTCTATTCTTCTAACAGAGAATACAATCTTGGGTTAGTCACCCTGTGGTTTTTCCCTTAACCGGGTTTTCCACGTCAAAATCTTGGTGTCTTATGTGTTAATATGTTTCTGCTCTTAATTTAATGCTTTATGTTTCTATGATTGATTTATTATTGTGTTGTTGAGCTACAAAGTGGATTAAAGTGTTTAATTGGAAGAAAGTTTCAAACAACTGATTCACCCCCCTCTTAGTTGTCTACTCTAAATCTAACAATTGGTATCAGAGCCAGGTTCCTCTAAAAGGAGCTTAACCACTTGAGGAGATCCAGGATGTCGTCCTACAAGAAGGATAGTCTGAGGTTTGATGGAACCAATTTCACTCTTCGGAAAAGTCGAATGGAATGTCACTTGCAATGTATGGGAATGCAGTATTGGACCATGGCTTCAAAGAAGTATACTCCTCCATAGAATGGTCAGAGATCCGTAGATGAAATCAGAGATGCTAAAAACAATCTACGGACTAAAGAAGCTCTTCTAAGTGCCTTGTCTGATTCAGAGCTAACAAATGTTGTTGATCTACAAACTGCCTTTGAGATTTGGGAAAAACTGGAACTTCTGCATGAAGGAGACAAGTATGTTAAATGCGCCAAGCTATAGAGTTTGAAAGGAAAATTCAAAAAGCTGAAGATGAGAGAAGATGAAAATATCACTACATTTATGCCAAGAGTAAATGAGCTTGTTTGTGGCATTAGATGTGCTGGTGGAGTCTTGGATGAAGATGAGATTGTTGGCAAAGTTCTCAGATCCCTTCCTAATTCTTACAAGTACAAGGTTGCTTCTATTGAAGAATTCAGATCTATTTCAGGTATTACAAGAGATCAATTAGTTGGTAAATTAGTTGCATTTGAATTGACTGAGTTTGGAGATGCCCCTCCCAAGACTAAATCCGCATTCAAAACTAGTAACTCTGTTGAAAGGAAAACAAAGGTTTGATCTGGGGGAGAACTCTTCAAGGAAACTATCATGGTATGGAAAAGCAAGAAAAGACCTGGAAGAAGATGAAGCAGAAGCTGCTCAACTTGAAGCCCTTATTGCAAAAAGACTGCCAAGAGGATCTGGTAAGTATGAAGCAAAATTGCCTTTTAATTGTTTTAACTGCAATAAGATTGGTCATTTTGCCTCAAGGTGTCTGGAAAGATTTTCAAGGCCAAACCCTAATAGATCAAGGTTCCAAAAGAATTGTTACTATGTTCATGAAGATGATGATAATGAACGAGTAACAAATGATGAATCAAAAATAGGAAACAAATCCGGAAGTGACTGGGTGTTTATTGCCATCAAGGAAGAAGATCTGATGCCCTCTGAATTTGTCAATCATAAAGTTGTAGAAAGAGCTCTGGCTGCCCAAGTTGAAGAAAAGGATGATTGGGTCATTGACAGTGGATGCTCCCACCATATGGCAAGTGACAAAAATAAGTTCATAGATTTGGAATGGTATGAAGGAGGAGTGGTAAATTTTGGTGATAATTCTACTGGTAGAATCAGAGGTAGAGGAACTATTTCTTTTGATGGAAAGAACAAAACCGGTAATGTACTGTATGTCGAAGGATTGAAGCACAATCTTCTCATTGTTGGATAGTTGGTGGACAAAGGCTATGATCTCCGATTAAAAAATGGAAAATGCAAGATCCTTGAAAGTTTCAGAATAGAGATTGCATCCACTACTCAAACTAAAGGTAATATCTTCCACTTAGTTGGTACTGGTAAAAGTTGCTTATTTGTTCAAATTGATTAGAGTTGGTTGTGGCATAGGAGAATGTGTCATGTAAATTTTGATAATATTATCAAGATAAGCAACACTCAGGCTGTAAGAGATCTTCCAAGACTTGTGAAACCTACTAATAGCTTGTGCAAAGAATGTCAGTTAGGTAAGCAAAGAAGAGTCACATTCAAAAGTAAGGAACTATCTTCTACCGGATTATTAGACTTAGTTCATACTGATTTATGTGGTCCGGCAAGAATCAGGAGTGTGCAAGGTGATAGATACTTCATGCTATTAATTGATGACTACTCCTGGATGATGTGGGTAACTTTTCTGAAAGAGAAATCAGAAGCTCTTGAGAAATTCAAAATATTCAAGGCTATGGTAGAGAATGAAACCGGATTAAAATTGAAATGTTTGAGGTCTGATAGAGGTGGAGAATTCACATCCGGTGAGTTCATAGAATTCTATGAGAAACATGGAATAAAAAGATAGTTGTCTGCTCCTAGGACTCCATAGCAGAATGGAGTAGTGGAGAGAAAGAACTGGACCATCCAGGAAGCATCTAGAACCATGATGATGGAAGAAAATGTTCCTCAGATCTATTGGAGAGAAGCTATAAGCACTGCAGTCTATACTCTCAATTGAGTACAAATCAGAAGCGATACCGGTAAGACTCCTTATGAACTTTGGTTTGGCATCACTCCCACTATGAGGCATTTCAGAGTTTTTGGTAGCAAATGTTACATTAAAAGAGATGAAGATCTAGGCAAGTTTGATGCTAGAAGTGATGAAGGAATATTCTTGGGTTACTCTACTCAAAGAAAAGCATATCGTTGTTACAACAAAAGATTGAGAAAGATTATAGAAAGTACAAATGTGAAGGTTGATGAAGGTATTGAAAAACCCTCAAGGTTTTATGAATTTGATGAAGATGATCAAAATGATGTTTTTGTTAAAGAAGTCCAAGCTCCCTCTGAAATTTAGATTCAAACTGATCTGGTAAATCAGGAAGAAGAGATAAGTGTGATTGAACTTATTCAAGAATCAAAAGCACAAGAAACTCCCAAAGTTCCTAGGCATGTAAGACTGAACCACTCTTAAGATCAGATCATAGTTGATAAAAGTAAAGGTGTACAAACAAGAAGAAGGATTGCTCAAGATTCAGAAGAGTATTGTCTGATTTTAAAGATTGAACCTAAGATAGTGAATGAAGCTTGCAATGATGAAAAATGGACTAAAGCAATGGAGGAAGAGCTTATGCAAATTGAGAAAAATCACAATTGGGATCTTGTTCCCAGACCTAGAAATAAGAATGTGATTGGAATCAAATGGGTCTTCCAGAACAAACTGAATGAATTTGGTGAAGTAATCAGAAATAAAGCCAGATTGGTCTGCAAGGGTTACTCTCAAATAGAAGGAGTTGATTTTGAAGAAACTTTTGCTCTGGTGGCAAGAATTGAAGCAGTCAGATTATTTCTTGCTTTTGTTTCCTTCAAGGATTTCAAAGTATATCAAATGGATGTCAAGTCTACCTTCCTGAATGGTGACTTGGAAGAAGAAGTATACATTGAGCAACCAGATGGATTTTAATTGTCTGATCATGGTGATATGGCTTGCAAGTTGAAGAAAGCACTGTATGGACTCAAGCAAGCCCCAGAGCCTAGTATGAAAGATTGGATAAGCATCTTTTGAAGATTGATTTCAACAAAGGTACTGCTGACAGTAATTTGTACTTCAAAATTGATCATGAAAATATCTTGATTGTTGAAGTATTTTTTGATGATATCATTTTTGGAGGAAGAGATAGTATGTGCAAAACTTTTGCAAATCAAATGAAAAGTGAATTTGAGATGTCCATGCTTGGGGAAATAAATTTCTTCTTGGGTCTGCAAATCATTCAAACTAAGAAAGGAATCTTCATTTCTCAGACCAAATATGTGAAAGAATTGTTGAAGAAATTTGGGATGGAAGAATCAAAACCAATGAGTACTCCCATGGCAACCGAATGTCAATTGAGCAAAGATGATGACTCTCCTAAGGCTGATCAGAAAAAGTATAGGTCGATGATTAGAGGATTGTTGTATCTCACTCAAACTAGACCTGATATTATGAATGTTGTTGGTCTTGTTGCTAGATTCCAAGCTGGTCCTAGAGAATCTCATGTCATGGCAATCAAGAGGATTTTTAGGTATCTAAAAGGGACAGTTGAGTATGGTTTGTGGTATTCTAGAGATCATAATTTCTCTCTTCATGCATATACAGATGTAGATTGGGTAGGAGATGTGGATGACCAGAAGAGTACCAGTGGTGGAGCATTCTTTTTGGGAAAGAGATTGGTTTCTTGGCTGAGAAACAAGAGGCAATATTTTTGTCCACTACAGAAGCAGAATATATTGCAGCAACAAGTAGTTGCACTCAAGTTTTGTGGATGAAGCAAATGCTAAGAGACATGGGAGTGGAGTATGAGGAGCCTATCACAATCTTCTGTGATAATTCAAGTGCAATAAATATATCTAAAAATTTGGTGTTGCATTCAAAGACTAAACATATATCCATCAAGTTTCACTTTTTGAGAGAGCAAGTGAACAAGAATGAAGTCAGATTGGAGTTTGTACCTTCCAAGGATCAGATTGCAGATATCTTTACTAAAACTCTTCCTAAGGATTCTTTTGAGTATCTCAGGGAGAAGTTAGGGGTTATTACCCCTCCAGTTCTAAGTTAAGGTGCACTAATGTGCATCAGTCTGGTGGATATCACAGTCATATCTTGTGGTCTGAATTGATGATGGGGAGCTGCTACTCAAGGCGAGTAGCTGGTATGATTTTGAAGTGGTGGAGTTGCAAGTATGTGCCCTTTGCCATTGATGTCAAAGGGGGAGAGAAGACATGTGAATGGTTGTTGGTGATAGGGGGAGTTGTGTCAGTAAAGAAAAGTTCTTGTCTTGATGACTAAAATAGTTTTTCACATCATATGTTGCCATCAATGACAAAGGGGGAGATTGTTGCAAGTATGGACCTAACCGATGTTGTCATTGATGTCAACATACTCCTATTACATTGATGATAAGGATTGGATGAGCTGTGTGTTGAGGATATTGAGAAAATTAGTCCTAATTAGGAACAAAGAAGAACAATGAAGACAGTGAGTTAAAGATCCTAGATAAGATGGAGATCAAAGGATACGCTTCAAAGGGTTTGTAGATATGTGTCTTAAGATGATTCAGTAAAGATTTTAGAGGTCTACATGAAGATCTAAAGAAGTTATGGCCACTTAAGTAAAACCAGTTCTGGTAGATGTTCAGAGGTGATAGTGTGCCACAGATAGGTCCAGTGAGATCCGGAAATAAAATATCATGTTCTGCGGATTTGATGGAGTGTTTAGGAAGTCAATATGAATTGACAACTCAATTGGTTTGTGGTCTGAAGGTCTGCAAGCATCTATTCCATTATGACAGTAATGACAGACTGTGTTCTTGAGGTTCTGGATGCAGGAGAGAAGGATTTTAGTAAGAAGATGTAGTGTGGATGTTCTTGGTGATTCAGGCAAGCTTGTGGTCTGCATTGGAGTTTGAGCTCACAATTGAAAAATAACTTTCAGATGATGGTGTTCTTCCTAAGTCTGGCTAACCGGATGAGTTACACATCCTACGGATGATCTTATGTGAAGATTGGTGTGTTCCTAGAAGAAGATTGAAGTCTCAGATCTGTGTGGCCGACAGTGTGTTGATCCGCGTGAAGTCTTTTGTAATTAGTCATGATGTATTTATGTATTTTCTCTGTAATGTTTTCTGACTTAGATGATCATTCCTAAGTCGATGTCTTGTATAAATAAGGAATTATAAAGTTATTTCAAAGTGATCTTGTGAAGTTAAGAGTGTGGTAGAGAGGAGAGGAGCGAAAGGCAAAGCAGAAGTATTGGGATTAAATGGAACTAACTCAAGCATGGTGATGATGCTATTCTTTAGTTCAAGTATGTAATACTTATTATTCTGTAGACAGTGTGTCTCCTATAGGCAGTGAGTCTCTTGTGAGCAGTGTGCTCAGACAGTGAGCCCTACTTGGCATGTGCCATTTTATTCTTTCTATTCTTCTAATAGAGAATACAATCTTGGGTTAGTCACCCCATGGTTTTTCCCTTAACTGTGTTTTTCACATCAAAATATTGGTGTCTTATGTGTTAATATGTTTCTACTCTTGATTTAATGCTTTATGTTTCTATGATTGATTTATTATTGTGCTACTGAGTTACAAAGTGGATTAAAGTGTTTAATTGGAAGAAAGTTTCAGATAACTGATTCACCCCCCCTCTCAGTTGTCTGCTCTAAATCTAACAAGGTGGGCAAGCTCTTGGTCTAAATTGTCACTATCATAAATACGAAATGCCTTGGTAGTCAGAGTTTTAAGGATATCCATTTTTTGGGCTGGGTGGTGATGTGAAGAGGAGTGAAGATATAGGTTAGTGTGGGTAGCCTTTTGGAAGACACGACGTCCTAAGGAGCCATCTGGTTTCTTGATGAGCAGAATGTCAAGGAAAGGAAGTTTGTTGTCGGTTACAAGCTCTTTGGTGAAGGATATACTTTGGGCTATGTGGTTAAGGTACAAGTGGAATTCTTCAAGGTTTTCACGGCCATGGGGCCAACAAATGTTGGTATCATCAACATAGTGTTTCCACCATTTAGGTTTGAGGGGAAAGGTATTGAGGGCGACATCTTCAAAGTACTCCGTGTAAAGGTTAACAATGATTAAGGAGAGAAGGGATCCCATGGCAACTCCATCCAACTACTCATATACTACTCCTTGGAAGGTGAAGAAGGTTGAATGAAGGTAGAGCTCTACCAAGGAGACAATCTCATATTGCTATATATAGGCTTACATATATTGCTATACATATATAGATTTCCACACACACACACACACACTTGTTTATGTTTATTTCTATCCTTTTGTCGATAAGTATGTTAGTTCATGTATAGATATAGGTTTATATCTATACATATATTCCTCTATTTTTATTACATATGCGTGTTTGTTAGTATGTGGTTAGATATATAAGTATTTATTTATTATAGGTTTATATAGATATGGATTTGAATAGGTATAGGTATGTTTCTATACTTTTATTTATTTTTAATTGTATGACTATTAGTATATATACATAGTCTTTCATTTATTGCTTTTCTTAAATTTATTTATATTTCCTAGCAGAGGTATAGATATTTGTTTTTATCTATACACATATCTATTAGTATATATAAGTTTTTGTTTTCTCTCATATTATTCATACCTCAATTTATAAGCATATGTATAGATATATGTTTATATCTAGACTCTTATACATATGCATTCATTATTTAGGTTTGTATGTAAGTATTTGTTTTTTCTATGTTTTAATCTTATTTTTCATTGTTATAGTTATGTTTAGTTATTCATTATTTGTTTATTTTAATTCTATATTATTATTCATTTGTTACTCTTGGTTTATTCCTTATATATATATATATATATATATATATATATATATATATATATATATATATATACTTATCCTTTGTTTGAGTTATATACTCTCTCCCCTTTTCCTTTATAGTCACACATAGAAGTAGAAATTTATTTGCAATGTTTTATATGCACTCGCTTGTAGGTTATTTTTTACTATTTTATTCTTATTTGGTGCAGCTCTTTCCTTGAGGTCTATTGATCCCCGTGCCACCTTTACCCTTCCCTCCCTTTCTTTTTAACATGCTTGATCTGCAAATTATCATTTCCTATTCTCATCTCTTGCTCTCTTTTCTTTTCTCCTGATGATGGATCATGGAGTGTGATCCAAAACGTTGAGAGAAAAACTTACACATAGTTTAATCCTGAAGCAATTATGTACAATTAAATAATTATTATTTATGTAATGTGCTTCAGGATTAAATTGTGTATTATTTTTTCTCTCAACATTTCAGATCATACTCCATGATCCATTATCAGGAGAATAGAAAGAAAGAGAGAAGTAGAAAGGATAATTTGTAGACCTAGTAGGTTAAATAGAAAGGGAGGGGTTGTCATGCCCACATTTCCCATGCGGTCACGACATGCATCACACGTGTCATGTCTACATTTGTCATGTGGTCATGACATGAAATATCAAAATTTTTACCACGCTTCCCTAGAAACCCCCTCACATGTGTAAGCGTTCTTGGTGGCATTACACGTAAGTCATAAACATGACAGTTGAAGACGGGGAAATGCATTCACTTGCGCATACCCTTTCTGCAATGAAAGCCAACTAGGAGGTCGATGTGACGTGGTTAACGTTGCCAATAGGGTCAGGATCAACGATTGAAACCCTGGATTAATCTAAGTGAATGATGGGATTTTGACATAAGTCAAAATCAAATGCCAAACTCTAGTGCATGAGTAAATATAAATTAATGTCAAAACCTAATGTCAATAATCGGCAAAAAAAATAATAATTTAGTCCTAAGCATGGTTAAATTTCACTAACCTAACTAAACCCTAAATTCTAGAAAAATTCGGTAGCATAATGCCTCACGGGCGTGATTAGGGTTTATTATAATAAAACTAATTTTGATCAAAGGTTTACTGGGTTGGTTTTAAATTACCTACATTACACTAGTTAAATTAGTAGAACAATTAAATAGGTTAATTAAAACATTTTTCAACAAAGCTCGATCAATTTGTTCTCCTTCACGTTTTCTATCAATCAGAGTTATCACTGCATCCTTTACATTATTCCTAATTTCTTGGTAGACCAGATCACAGAAACATATTATACTAACTTCATTTAGATAGTTTTCTAGGTTTCCAAATTGGTTTGAACAACATCTTTATTAAATTAATAAAACTGCTCTAGATATACTTAAAAAGGAATATTAAATTAATAACAATCTAGTTATATATTAAATATATACACTCAAATATATATATATATATATATATATATATATGTATATGTTGGGAATTAAGGTGTCTCAACCTTGGTAATTCCTTACATTTGTAATGTTTGCATTTATTATTTAATTGCCTATGTTGTAAATATTTGTAAATTCCATATTGTCATATTGTGAGATGTGGCACGATGATGTGTCGATCCTACATAGAATATGACAACTTGTAATTTTGTGCTCACATGAGGAGATAGGCATCCCACTTAGTGGTAGGAATATTTTGCCATGTGTTGGCATCTTCCATGTTGTGTAAAAGAATGTTTGACTGAAACAGTTATGACGGATTCTTATGACGAATCTATGACATGTAAGAGTCGAAAATAGAAGGTTGTAAGGTAGGTGATGACATGTGTCATGAAGCATCTTTGAATAAGGCATATTTGGGTGCCCCAAGGTGGAATATGACATGTTGTAAGAGAATATGCTATTTATAGCATATGTATGATAGATTCTCTTATAGCTGTAAGTTGTAACCGCTATGACAGATTTTATGACAGTCAAAGTGTCATAAGAGCATCTGTCATAGCCCATTTTAGAAATAGGCGACCTCTTTGGAATGGGAGCTATGGACAAGTGTCAAGCACATTCTGCAATGTTGACCAAGTGTCCTTAGGCATGGGTTTTGGTCCATGAAGCCATGTTGGACGCCCATCCCAAGAAAGGTCCAATATTGCCTTGTATATTCTATATAAACAGGTGCTTGGAGATGGAGTTTGTATCACAAGTTTACAGGTACTGTTATGCTGATGGATTGACTCCAAACACAAGTGTCAAAGACCATTGAAGCTTGAATTGCAAGTGTATTGTAAGCATTCTTTCAGATTTATTAATACATTGTGCAGGTTTCTGAGTGTGGGGTTTTTCACCTGATAAGGGTTTTCCCCACCGTAAATCTGTCTCTCTTCTTTTGTCTACTTTCTGGTTCTTGTGTTTTACTGCAATATCTCATGTTAATGGTTTAACATTACTGTAACAGTTAGGATAAATTTTAATTTGCATAGCCCTCTCCTCATTAGATTAGTGTAGGAAGTAATTTCCGCACACCTATCTTCCTTTCAGTTGGTATCAGAGCTTGATCACCTTTGGTCCTACTTGTTGGGTAAGGGTTTTTTAAGCTAATCTTAGGTTGAGTGGGAGTCTGTGCAGAGCATTTTATATCTTATTGCAGCAAGGAGATGGTAGGCACATCCAGAAGATTTGAAGTGGAGAAGTTCAATGGCAATAATTTTGAGCTGTGGAAGCTCAAGATGGAAGATATGCTTGTTGACCGAGACCTTTGGGATAGTGTGAACATAACTAAACCAACTGCAATGTCACAAGTTGACTGGGATCTCAAGGATTAGAAGGCTAAGGATCTCATAAGACTTAGTCTTGCCGATTTTGTGTTGTTAAATGTCCATGAGGAGACTACTGTAAAACTACTTTGGAAGAAGTTGGGGGATGTGTATCAAGCCAAATCCCTAGTTAATAAACTTTTTCTGAGAAAGAAGTTGTATTCTCTTCAAATGGAGGATGGAGGATTCATTGCTGAACATATGAATGCTTTCGACATGTTGGTTGCACAATTGACATCTAATGGTGTAAAGATGGAGGAGGAGGATCGGTGTATGACCCTGCTTTGTTCTCTAGCGGACTCATGGGATCATCTTGTCATGGCAATCAGAAGCACCACATCCACATTCAAAATGGAAGAAGTGGTTTCTTCGTTGTTGTCTGAAGAGATGCGGAGAAAGTCTTCTGAGGTAGCCAAAGAGGCCCTTGCAGTTCGTGGAAGACCCAAGGAGAAAGGCAAGAAGAAGGACAAGAAAGCTGAGAAGGGTAGATCCAAATCTCGTGGGAGATCCAAATCTCTTGGAAAGTCCAAGGCTCTTTGTTGGAACTATGGAAAAACTGGGCATTTTCGAAAGGAATGCAAAGAGGAGAAGAAGAAAAAGAAGAAAGCTCCTAATTCAGATTCTGACAAGTCACAAGATGACGATGATGCTTTCATCGCAGCCCTAGCAACCCATGCATTTGATGATGTGTGGCTAATCAACTCTGGTGCATCATTCCACATGACCTTGCATCGAAACTGGTTCACTAAGTATGAGGAGTTCGATGGTGGAAAGGTGTATCTAGGTGACGACTCTCATCTAAATATTGTTGGTCGTGGAAGAGTCTCTATTCGATTCCCTGATGGTCGAGTGAAGGGGATCTCTGGGGTTATGCACATCCCAGGCTTAGCATGGAACCTGCTTTCTGTAAGTAGTATGAATGATGTAGATGTGCAAGTTGCCTTTTTGAAAGAAGGATGCAAGATGATTAGAGGATCTATGGTGCTTGCTAAGGGTACTCGGAGAGGTACTTTGTTTCAGTTGGAAGCATGCATTTCACAATGCAATAGTTCTTCTAACTCAAGGAAGAGGGCAGTAGTCACTTCATCCCCACCATCTGAACGAGCAGTGAAGAAATCTATTGTTTCTAGTCTTGATGGTTGTAATCGTGGATTGGAAGTTAAACTTCATGCTGAAAAGACAATGTTATGGCATAAGAGACTTGGCCACATTGGTGAGAAGGGTCTGCGTACCCTAAAAAATAAGAACCTTGTTGAGGGGTTAGATGATTGTAATCTTGAGTTTGACTTTTGTGAACATTGCATTTATGGAAAACAAAACCATGTTCAATTTTAATCGAGTTCTCATAAGTCTTCTGGTGTGTTGGACCTTATTCATTCTGATGTGTTTGGTCCTGTTAATGTTCCTTCATTATCAAAATCTATATACTTTGTATCTTTTATAGATGATTATGGTAGAAGCACATGGATTTATTTTCTCAGAAGCAAATCTAAAGTCTATAGCAAGTTTAAGGAGTTTAAAGCCTTTCCTGAAAACCAAACTGGTAAAAAGATTAAATGTTTGAGAACTGACAATGGTGGTGAGTTTTGTTCAATAAAATTTGATAAGTATTACAAGGAACTTGGGATTGAAAGGCATAAGACAACTCCATACACCCTGCAGCAAAATGGACTTATAGAGAGGATGAATAGGACACTGATGGAGAAGGCTAGGAGTATGCTTAGTGGAGCTGGCCTAGAACAAAAGTTTTGGGCTGAAGTTGTTGCCACTGCTTGCTATCTGGTGAACAAATCTCCTACATCATCTCTTGTTGGAAAGACACCCATGGAGGTGTGGTCTAGTAGAAAGCCTTCAATAAGGCATCTTCATGTTTTTGGTTGAGGCATATGCACATGTGCCTAGGGAGAAGCGGTCAAAGTTGGAGAACAAAGTTGTTAAGTGTATCTTCATTAGCTATGGTGTTGGTGTGAAAGGATACAAGATTTGGGACCCCGTGGCTGAAAAAGTGTTGTATAACAGAAGTGTCATCTTCAGAGAGCTTACACCTTCTTCCACTGTTTTGCAGCCAGAAGAAAGAGAAAAGAAAGAGGATGTTGTTCAGTTTCCTCTCACCCTTGAGAAGACTAGACAACAAGACAATGTCAGACCTGATGATGAGGAGAGCTCTAGCAGCTCTGAAAGCTCAGATGAAGAAGCTGAACCTCAACCTCAACTCTTGAGGAGGTCTACATGGATAAGAAAGCAACCTGAAAGGTTTGGTTTTACATTGCTTGATTCTAGTTGTGCTTATGCTTTAATCACTAATAATGATGAACCTAGAACTGTGTCAGAGGCTTTGGATATGAAGGATGTAGGTTCCTGGAAGGAGGCCATGGAGGAAGAAATGGCTTATTTGGAAAAGAATCAAACTTGGGACTTGGTGCCTTTGCCTCTTGGATGGAAACCCATTGGATGCAAATGGTTGTTCAAGAAGAAAATTAGTGTAGATGGCAGTGTTGAGAAGTATAAGGCCAGATTGGTTGCGAAGGGGTATTCACAAGTGGAGGGTATAGATTATGGTGAGATCTTCTCTCCTGTTTCAAAGCTGACATCCATTCAATTCTTGTTGTCTCTCACAGCAGCTTATGACTTGGAGGTAGAACAGATGGATGTGAAGACAACTTTCTTTCATGGTGACTTGGAGGAAGAAATCTACATGTCACAGCCAGAGCATTACATAGTGAAAGGTAAAGAAAATTTGGTTTGCAAAATTAAAAAGTCTTTGTATGGTTTGAAGCAATCCCCTAGGAGATGGTACTTGAAGTTTGATGCCTTTGTGTTGTCAATTAGATTTGTGAGATCGAAATCGGATCACTATGTGTATTATAAATTTGATGGTGATCGTATTCTCATTGTTGCACTGTATGTTGATGATATGTTGCTCATTGGGAAGGGTAAGAATATGATTTCTAATTTTAAATCTTAGTTGTCAGCACAGTTTGAAATGAAAGATTTAGGGGCAGCCAGGTACATTCTAGGAATGGAAATCAGAAGAGATAGAACCAACAGAAAACTTTAGTTAAGCCAGAGTAAGTATGTGAAGACCGTGTTGGACAGGTTCAGCATGGTAGATTGTAGACCGTTGTGTGTTCCCGTTTCTTTGGGGACAAAGTTGTCTGTTGAGGATTATCCAAAATCTCCTAGTGAGGTGGAGGACATGAGCAGAGTACCTTATGCTAGTGCTATTGGCAGTTTGATGTATGCTATGGTCTGCACAAGACCAGACATTACCTAAGCAGTGGGAGTCTTTAGTCAATTTATGGCTAATCCTGGACGGGTTCATTGGGATGTAGTTAAGCAAGTGTTCAGATATTTGAGGGGTACTTCTGAGTATTCCATTTTCTATCATGGTAATGTTTCAGGACCTCCGCATTCTATTGATATTCGTGGATTTGTTGATTCAGATTGGGCAGGTGACATTGACAGCAAGAGATCCACCAGTGCTTATGTATTTATACTATTTGGTGGTGCTATTAGTTGGAGTAAGCGACAACCTGTTGTTGTTTTGTCCACGACAGAAGCTAAGTACATGGCAGCAACTCATGCTTGTAAAGAAGCCATTTGGCTTAAGAGATTGTGTTCAGATATTGGTGTTGATGTAGGTCAGATCATGATCAGTTGTGACAGTCAGAGTGTAATTTGCCTTGCAAAGAATCTAACTTTCCATGCTAGAACCAAGCACATTGATGTTCAGTTTCACTTCATGCGAGACATGGTTGAGGATGGAAAGGTATATTTGGAGAAGGTAGATACTTTGAAGAATGTTGCAGATGCATTGACGAAACTAGTGAGCACAGAGAAGTTCAGATGGTGTTAGGAGTCTATGGGCCTCTCGGCCTATAGCAATTAAATCTTGTTTTTCTATTGGCTCTTACAAGGTGTTCGACAAGTGGGAGAATGTTGGGAATTAAGGTGTCTCAACCTTGGTAATTCCTTAAATTTGTAATGTTTGCATTTATTATTTAATTACCTATGTTGTAAATATTTGTAAATTCCATATTGTCATATTGTAGGATGTGGCACGGTGATGTGTCGATCGTACATGGAATATGACAAATTGTAATTTTGTCCTCACATGAGGAGATAGGCATCCCACTTAGTGGTAGGAATATTTTGCCATGTTTCGGCATCTTCCATGTTGTGTAAGAGAATGTTTGACCGAAACGGTTATGACAGATTCCTATGACGAATCTATGACATGTAAGAGTCAGAAATAGAAGGTTGTAAGGCAGGTGATGACATGTGTCATGAAGCATCTTTGAATAAGGCATATTTGGACACTCCAAGGTGGAATATGACATGTTGTAAGAGAATATGCTATTTATAGCATGTGTATGATAGATTCTCTTATAGCTGTAAGTTGTAACCACTATGACAGATTCTATGACGGTCGTAAGTGTCATAAGAGCATCTGTCATAGCCCATTTTAGAAATAGGTGACCTCTTTGGAATGGGAGTTGTGTATAAGTGTCAGGCACATTCTACAATGTTGACCATGTGTCCTTAAGCATGGGTTTTGGTCCATGAAGCCATGTTGGATGCCCATCCCAAGAAAGGTCCAATATTGCCTTGTATATTCTATATAAACAGGTGCTTGGAGATGGAGTTTGTATCACAAGTTTACAGGTACTGTTATGCTACTGGATTGACTCTAGACATGAGTGTCGAAGACCATTGAAGATTGCATTGCAAGTGTATTGTAAACATTCTTTCAGATTTGTTAATACATTGTGCAGGTTTCTGAGTGTGGGGTGATAAATGTTTTCCCCACCGTAAATCTTTGTCTCTCTTCTTCTGTCTACTTTCTGGTTCTTGTGTTTTGCTGCAATATCTCATGTTAATGGTTTAACATTGATGTAATAGTTAGGATAAATTTGAATTTACATAGCCCTCTCCTCATTAGATTAGTGTAGGAAGCGATTTCCGCACACCTAGCTTCCTTTCAATATATATATATATATATATATATATATATATATATATATATATATATATATATATACATTCTTTAAATAACTGAAATTTCAAATATAGTTGTCATTCATAAAATTCACATATATTTTTTTGAATGTAATAAAGCAAAAAATTATTTTCCTTTAATAGATTTACATTGAGCAAATGAATTTTTTTCTTGTAAAAACTTAAAAGAACATATTTCCACATAAACATTTCTTCAAAGAATTTATTCATTTTTTTTTTTTTAAAAGCAAATGCATTTAATTAAATCCTTCAAATATATAGCAACAACTAATTTTATTTTTTTCTAAGGAAATAAAATGTAAAAAATTTCATTCTATCCTACATAGATAAAACAACTATCCTATTTCTTTTTTTGAAAAATAAACATACAAATAAAATAGCAATAAGACCATATTTTTCCTCCAACACTCTTTTTTTTTTGAATTCATATGCCTCTAAAAATTAGCAACTTAAAATTTCTATTGCAAATGTAAATAGTTCATACACACAAGTACAAACATACTTTTACAACATGAGAGAGAGAACAATGTTCTCCTCTTTTGAAATATAAAAAAAATGATACAAAAGCCTAACATGGCCACGCTCTTTCAAGAGCTAAAAAAAATAAGTTAACAACTCTTAAGAACAGTGATATTTTCTTCAACTTCTCATAGCTCCAAATAATTTGCAAAGACACAAAAAGGGGAAGAAGCCACAACAAATTGCTCTCCTCCCTACCATTGACTCACTCATTAGTCACCCCTGAGCTAGGAGATCATCCTCACACTAGGAAAACTTAAACCACAACACAACATGTATTCAACAACCAACACAAAACTCACTCAAAGTGAGTTTAAATGGGGTAGGGGAGTGGACATCACTCAACTCAAGAGTTTCACTCCAAAACTTCCCAATACAAATACCTCTCAAGGCCTCAAGCTAACTCTTTTAAACATAGTTTCACAAGCTTTCATTTGGCTCTCAAGCCATTTCACATATTGCACATATACACATATTGACCTCAAGGCTACAACTCCACAAAATCAAGGATGTGACCCCGAGGAGGTTCACTCCTCCCCCACCCTACACATGTTGAGTATCTTCTCCCAAGTAGGAGAGGCTCTCACAAATCCCATACAATTTTTCCCCACAACAACAAGTAAAAACTCAAAATGGAAACTCACACATAGCATCACACAAGTAAATAAAAAGCATAAGGGAAGGCATTATCCTTGAAACCTACCTTATAAAGCCCAATTGGAAGGTAGTTGAGAAGAGCTCCTCTAACTCCTCCAAGTTAAGCCACCAATTTTCCTCCAACTTTTTCCCCAAAATAATTAAAATAAAAAATTGCCAAAAATTTAACAACCCCATCCCTCTCTCCTAGAGGGATTAAAATAGGCTCTTCTCATGAGCCTTGAGGAATGGAGAGGTGACACATGTCACCTCCTCACTCCTCCTCCCAACTACAAGCAAGGCCCTTGGAATGGGTGGTGACACATGTCATTCACCCATCCACCAAGTCTCTCTCCCTTCCACTTGCCCTCTCTTAAAGATGTGGGAGAGAAAGGTGGGGCCAAAGAAGGAGTGGGTGCCACATGTGCTCCAATCCTCTCCTCCAAGAAGGACCACTCAACCCCAAAGTACCCTCACCAATTGTGGGAGAGACTTGGAGTAAAGTCCTCCACAATTAAGGGGTCTTGAAGACTCCCCCAACCTAGGGAAGAGGAAAGGAAGAGGTTGAGTGTTTGACTCACTCATCCTCTCCCTCCCAAGCTTCCATTTTTGTCACTTTACTTCACGGTGAAGTTAAATTGACCAAATGAAAGTTTACTTAAGGTTACACAAGCCCAAATGGTCCCTAGACCCTAGGGGTACAACTCAGGGTCAAGTTTAACCTATTTTGAGCACCAAGGGTTGAGTAAAAACACATAAAAGGGGTCTCAAAAATTTATAACTCAAAAAAATAAAATTCAAATGACACTACAACTTACAACACCAATTAGAAATCAAATAAAAGAAGGGTAGACCTAACCCAACTAACAACATGCAACAACATTACAAAAATTCATCATGCAACATAGTTGATCTTGGTTCCTCTTAGAACTAGATCAGCTTCACAAGGAAAACAACATTGTGTGTGGGATGATCTCCAAGTATCTGTGGCTTTGTTAGAAACACCTACGCACTCAAATGAAATATTAATCCGACATGTATATGATAGCCGAAGAAAAGTGAAACAAGCACATACAACATCACATGTTCCTATAAGCATCAAGGAAATCACATTACAATTAAATTCTAAATTCTGCATTTCAAACATCCATCCCAAGATAGAATCACATAATAAATTTCTAACTAACATCACATGAATAGTATCCCCATAACATCATAATGTAAACCATATGTCCAACATCATCAGTAAATCAATATCAAGTTCTAATCACATCATAATCATGCTAAACATAATAAATCCACATACAACATAAAGTCTAATAGTCCTGAAATTTAGGATCAATAGTCCCACAAATCTAGTAAGTATCGCCAACAGTAAAATAAAGTAGTCAAATATAAGGGAATGAAAAGGTAGGCCTCATAGGGGTGAGGGAGGTGGCACGGGTTCCAAGAGACCATAAGGAAAAAACTCCCAAGTAAAAAGAATATTCTTAAATACAAAAGCTCAAGAACCCAAACACAAGCACAAAAGAGACAAAGAGAAGGAAAACTAAACCAACCAACCTAAAAATATAAATAAAATGTGTATAAATAAATAAATAGAATATATATATATAGGTTGGTTGGTTTATTTTTCCTTCTCTTTGTCTCTTTTGTCCTTGTGTTTCGGTTCTTGAGCTTTTGTATTTAAGAATATTCTTTTTACTTGGGAGTTTTTTCCTTATGGTCTCTTGGACCCCATGCCACCTCCCTCACCCCTCCCTTTCTATTTAATCTACCGGGTCTGCAAATTATCCTCTCTACTTCTCCTCTCTTGCTTTCTATTCTCCTGATGATGGATCATGGAGTATGTTCCGAAACGTTGAGAGAAAAAATAATACACAGTTTAATCCTGAAGCACATTACATTATTATGGGTTGTGGAAATCTGATGTCTATTAATTGTTATTTAATCAACTAGGCTAGGTTTAGGTTGATTAGTAGGGTAGATTAATCAAATAAGCATGATTTATCCAAGTAATAAGGATTAGGGAGATGGATAAATCAACTAAATAAATATTAAGAATATTTATTTAATTAATAAGGGATAGTGTTGTAAGGTCTAGTGATAAATTAAATGAATTAATTGATCATAAAGGATGTATAAATGGTTAAATGTAGATGATTAGGGATAAATTAATTAAATAAAATGAATTTATTTAATTAATAGGAGGGATAATTGGTGGTGTAGAGATACGGGAAATTGGTTTGCGGAGCAAATCAATTTTAGGTGTGTACACTCAACAATGCATTTATTCACCTTAGTTTAAGCTCACTTAGGTAGAGATTTACTTCTAGATTGAGTTTTATTTCATACTGTGGCGCATTATTTATTATTGGTGGTGGATGTTACAATTCCCTATGTAGGTAGTGAGTTTTCATCCTCATCTACCTACCCTTGTTGTATTTCCTATAAATGCAACACTTAATGAATAGAATATCCATTGTGTTGACTATCCACATTTCTTTATTGTTTTGAGCAATTGGTTATCTAAATAAGTTCTTAGTGTAGTTAGGGTAAAATTGTAAATCAGGGCAAATGAATAAACAGCAATGATAAAAACCCTAGCAATGCACAATGAAGCACAAGACAACATGAAAATCAAAATAACAAATGCAAATGCAAACCGATCTCCACGCTATGCTCGATTTATCTCCATTGCTCTTCTCCACCTCGCATAAGCATGCAAGATTTTGAAGGATTATTATTGGAAGAATGTTGGGTGCTCACTTCTACAGCATAACATTAAGATGAAGGATGCAAAGGCTCTAATGATATTTCAACAGCATGTGGATACTTGAGGATCAATGCATGCTTTAGATAATTTGGTAGAATAATGTTACTTGAAGCTCAATGCATCCTAATGGCTTGTGAGGGGTTTGATTTATAGGAAAAGCTTGGTTCAAATGGATGGTTGAGATTAAAAAGCTAAATGATTGATGTGGATGGCTAGGATTGATTAGGTATTCCCACTCTTCAAGGGAGTTGTAGTCATTTGACAAGTGTCAAGGAGAATAGGGCTCATGTGTGCTTGTGTACATAAAAAGTACTACATATAAAAGATATTAAATAAAAGGCTGTAGTACCACTTATCTTTTTTAAATGAAAGAGGCACATATGTCGGCTTAATGATAAGATAAATTAATTAAATAAATAAAATTTATTTAATTAATTAGAAAGTCAGCTTATGATGAGAACTTAATTCAAATAAAATATTTGAATTAGTTGGGATATGAGTTGGATATTAATTAAATAAATAAAATTTATTTAATTAATTGGCTAATGGATAAATGTGATTAAGAGTGGGATTTAGGACAAAATGCTACATGATGTCTAGGATAATATTTTAACAAGGTGTTGGTAGACATGAACAAAGTTGGGACAAATTTGGGTGTCTACATTTTGCCCCTCTTTGAGATGATGTTCGAGATGATGTTCGAGATGATGAACTTTATGTTGAGTAACATCATTTCAAAGAAGTTAAGGTATGGATAATTGATAGGGATGCTGATAATGATGATGATGATGATGATAGAAAGGATAGGTTGGTTGGACAAACACGGGTATGCTCTCGAAAAGAAATGGCTTGGCTACAAAAGAAAGATAAGGGAATGGATAGAAGAAATGGATGATGTGTTATGCTGCAATGAAGGTGAGCAACCATGATGTTTGATAGAGCACTAGACTTTATGCACCAAGGTATAAGAACTAGGTGACGATGTGTCTCATGCCCCAGCGTAATACAACCTTGTCTAACGTATGAGGAAGAAAACTTAGAGCATTGAAGTCCTAGTGCACAAAAGGTATGATATATCCTTAGATGCAAAGGATAGTGCAAAAAGCTATTCCAACATACACAAGATATGAATATTAGCTGGAAATGATACCGATGTGATACAAATGTAAGATAAAATGGTAACACACACAAGCAAGCAAGCAAGCATGCACAGATGATTCAAAAACAAACAAGGTATTGCCCCTGTCAAGCTGTAAACCAATGATTAATTGATTGATTTGATGATGATAGTTGAGAGTGTTGTCATTGCAGGGAAAGCTATATCCCTAGATTAACACAAGGTTATTTGCTGAGTTGGTTGGCTAGTTGGCTAATTGATTTGGCTTACAACAAGGCTAGCATCAAGACCATGGATTGCGTTTGGATAACTTGGCTAGATTGATTAACTTGATTGGTATGGATTAAGGATTGACTTGCACTTGGATCATTATTTAGAATGATTTGAAGATGAGAAAATGATGGATGAAGATTGATGATTTGATGAAGTGATTTGATTGAAATGGATGAATGAATATTATTGATAAGAAGAATTGATGATGATGA
Organism: Cunninghamia lanceolata; assembly: GCA_027924645.1. NCBI lineage: Eukaryota > Viridiplantae > Streptophyta > Pinopsida > Cupressales > Cupressaceae > Cunninghamia > Cunninghamia lanceolata. The sequence continues at coordinate 4,757,373 of BSBN01000429.1, read as the reverse complement.
GGATAATTTGATTTTGATTGAATGTTGATGGAGTGGATTGTTTTGGATGATGTGATTGGTTTTATTGCTTGGATTTTTCATTGGATATTTAATTTTTTTAGATTTTTGAGAATATTTATTTATTTATTTATTTTAGATTTTTTGTAATGTTTTAGAAAATGCCAATGGATTTACAATTTGGGTAGCCTTTGTGCTTGATACCAATGACAAGGGAGGACCAAGTCTAGATGCAAAGGATGGATAAAAGGATGGTCTCATAGTAAATGGGATGGAAGGCTCATGAGAGTTGGATGGATAGATAAGAGGATAGGCCATATAAGGGATGGATGCTTGCCTTATGATAAATGGATAGGTAGGCTATAGTGGAAAGCTCATGATAAATTGATGGGGATAAGCTATAAGATGAAAAGCTCGTTATAAGGATACGCCATAGTGAATGGATTAGAAGGGAGCTAGGATGTGATCTTCAAAGGCTATGTTGCATAGGAAGAACATGCCCCCATTCTAGGTGGTAATGCTTAGGATTCTTACATGAAAAAAAAGTTCATGACCAAGGGATGACATGATTGGATTTTACATGACAAGGCTTATGATAGGTGGATAATGATAAGATGGATTGATTAGGAAGGTATGAGGTATACCAAGAGATATCCGAAGCATATTTCAACATTTTGCCCCTATGTCTTCATCAAAGTCAAAAGGTGGAATGATGGATAAATGGGTTCAATAGGATAGACATGTTTATGTAATGGCTAAGGATGGTAGGATAGCAAGATAGGATAAGATAGGTTGGTATGATATAATGGGATAGATAGTTGGGAAATGGATAGGTTGGATGAAACAATGTGCCCCCAAGTGTAAGTGACATAGAAGATCAACCTACATATGATGCCTGTTTGCCAGGTTTTCATCATGGTACTTATCCAAGGCACCTGTTTACCAGGTTTTCACCATTGGACGAAGGGATTTCTCTTTACTATTTTGATTTTTTTTTTTTTTTTTGCTTTTAGATGGGTTGACAATTACACATGGCACCTGTTTGCCAGGTTTTCACCTTGGTAATGGATAGGAGGGACTCAGGTGGCTAGTGCTCTGAAGGTCGATAGTGTCCCTTTAGAGATTGATGATGTCTTCGCATGGACCATGTCAAGTGTGCTCATAGATGTTGATAAAGGAATGCATGGATGGAAGATGGATTAGGTAGATAATGGATTATGATGTGGATTATGGAAGGTTCATGCAAGGATAGATGGTTGGGGATAGTGGACTATGATATGGATTGTATTGGCTTATAGAATAAAGATGGATGAAACGTTTATGCCAAAGCATGGACCATAGGGATAGCATGGGGGAGATATGTAGGATAATGGATGAAAGATGGGGAGATATAGTTATGTGGAGGTGTTGCGGAGTGGAAGGGAACCATGACCAATGGCTACACACACCATAATAAACATTGAAGCTTTTGATTGGATGGTGGTGTAGGAAGCAATGGAGTTGTTTGCTTGGGAGATGGTTGATGAAATGATTTAGGAACCCACATAGATTTAGTATTTTTAGTTCTTTTGTTTTGCTTGTGGGATTTTTGAAGAGAATGTAGGTTTTGGATGGAAATAGTCTCTTGGATAGATATAGGTGATTGGGATTCTTGAGAGGTGGATAAGGATACCTCATTTGACTTGCTAGCTATTTGCTTAGGAACCCAAACCATTTTACTTTTGAGCTTTGCATTTGGAGGTATGGGCTTGGATAGCTTTGTGAATGTACTTTGCTTTGAGTTTGATTCTTTAAGTCCTAAGGTATGATAACCTTTAGGATTTTTGGTAGGATTTTTAGCTTTATAGGTAGAGGCATCAAAAGTTTTGCTTTTGAATCCCATGGAGTGGGTGGAGTGGATGGAATGATTGGAAGCTTCATGTTTAGGCGATGTGTGCTTTTGTTGGCCATGATTAGGGATGTAAGGATACTTATGAATAAGTGGATAATTAGGTGTTGGAAGCAATGGTGGCAAGGTGGATGGAGGGATATTTGGAGTTGGTAAAAGTGGAGGCAAGGTGGATGGCGGAAGGTGTATGGTCACATGCTTTTGACATTTATAGGGTGATGGAGCTGGAATGGCTACATATGTTTTGGGTATATGATGGGGTTTGTGATGGAAAGGGGACTTAGGATGGATGGAGGAATTACCAACATCTTGGCCTTGTTTACCTTGGGGTGTGTATCCAAGGCCATGTGAGCATGGAAGGATCTTGACATGGTTTGGCTCCAAAATACCTTGTTTATAAAGGCCTAGACCTTTACCTTTGTAGTTCATGTTTTGAAGGATGCGATTGACAATGGGACTAGGTGTGCTTTGAACATTAGACTTGAGCTCTTTATTGGATGGAGGTGAAGTGGATAAAGGTCGTTGTTGTCCTAAGGAAGAACATTCATGGAGGAAGGTGGTAAGACCACTAAAACATGATGGTGGATTTGAAGTAGAATCGATAGTGGATGTGGAAGGAGGATCATTAGGATTGTGTTCACTAAGATCCAAGTTATTTGTTTGATCTTTTATGCTTACTTGGGGGACAAGTGTCTCATCATGACAAGTGGATGTTTTCTCATTATGGATAGGACTAGGAGCAATGTGGATATCTTGCTCATGAATGGATATAAGATTATGGATAGGATCAAGGTGCTCATGGATAGCTTCTTCATAGGTATCATCTTGATCATAAAGAAGGCAAATGTTATGGATAGGTTGAATTTGGATAGCTTGCTCATGAATGGTTGTTGGGAGATGGATAGGATCAATTGGCTCATGGATAGATTCATCATTATGGCTATCATCTTGATCATGGAAAAGGTATGTATTATGGATGGATTGCATAAAAGTGTTTTGATCTTGAGTTGGACTAGGGCTTAATGTTTCCACATGCTTAGGATTAAACCTTTGACATACCTCTTGGGTTGCTTGAATGGAAGTGGAAGGCTCTATTGGCAAGAGACACTATATGGATTCATGGTTGTTGTCATTGATGGAAACAAAGGTCATCCCACATATCTGCAAGTCATGATGTGTCTCTACCGGAAGTCAGAATAAAGAATGTTGTGGTCCGGTGAACAAGAACAGAGCATGTGGCAAGGTCCGACAGATTGATCCAGATCTCTCAGAGGAAGTGTCTTGGTGCAGTGCGGATTTGGGGAAGTCAAGAGGACTACCTTGAGTGGTATATTCCAAGGATTTAGCCTCCGGTGATGGACAAGGAAAAAGATATGAATAGTTGAGTACCGGATTCCTGAGAGACAGTGAAAGCAGAGGAAGAACTGACTGACAGAGTATCAGACTACTTTCCGGATGTGTTACTATTGATGATAGAGGTTGTGAAGGCATGAATCATGTTTGGCCGACATGATTAATGATATCTACAAGTATATGCTTGATCCGCATTGCTTGGTGAGGAAGGATTCAGCCGACAGAACAAGAGTTTGTAAGAAACTAGACTGTTCCGGATGCCGACTAGAAAGGTGATGAAATTACTTGTGCGGATATATATAGAGGATGGATTTAGTTGTGAAGTGTGTGATGGTATGAAGATATATGCGAATAAGTCCAGAATAGAGCAGAAGTAGCAAAAGGATCCGGTATGTGAAAGATAGCAGAATAAAGAACAGAGAAAAGATGAAGTGCAGCAGATCAGTGTACTGAGCCTAACCGGAACTGAACTCCAGCATATGCAGATGCTTCCAATCAGTTCAAGACTGTGATTCTTATCACTTTGTAGACAGTGTGTCTTCTTGTAGGCAGTGGGCCTCTTGTGAGCAGTGTGCTCGGGCAGTGAGCCCTAATTGGCAAGTGTCATTTTGTAATTTCCTATTCTTCTAACAGAGAATAATTTTGGGTTAATCACCCTGTGGTTTTCTCCCTTAACAGGGTTTCCACGTCAAAAATACTGTGTTATGTGTTTCTTATTTCATGGCAATGTTTTTGTGTTTGATTCAATGCTGCATTAATTAATAAGAAAGTTCAATAAGGGAAATAATTAGGATAACTGATTCACCCCCCCCTCTCAGTTATCAACAATTGGTATCAGAGCTAAGTTCCTCCTAATAGAGCCTAACAGCTTGAGGAAGATCTGGGAGTTCAAATGGATGCATATGGTTTAAGGGAGCAACTCAAGACTGCTCTTGAGGATCTTGAACAGTCAAATTCTGAAGTCAATGAATTAAAGGAAAGACTCAAACAGGCTGATGAATTCATGAGAGCATTAAAAGACAAATTAAGTCTCTCTATGAAAAAGAGAAAGGAGCTGCTCCAACAGTTGGCAAGACAAAGTGAAGAAAGCAATACAAATGAAGAATTGACTAAGCAAACCAAGTTATGTGAAAAGTTATCAAAAGAAGTCATTATGTTAAGACATGAAATGGAATCAGGAACTATAAAGTTTACTCAAGAGATTGAAGAAAAAAGAAAGGCTGAAGACAATCTAAGACAATCTCTTAAAGAAAAATTAGAAGAATGCCACCAGATGGACAGGATTATCAGACATCTTGAATCTGATCTTGAAGATGCCAAAGCTAATGAAGAAAAACTTGAGGATCAAATTGCCTCTCTCAAAAGAGACCTTCAAATAGCAAATGAATATAAAGAGAAATTCAAGATAAGTTCTGCTCAACTTGAAGTTCTTCTTGGAAGTCAAAAGAGGACAGATGACAAGTATGGTTTGGGATATGAGAAAGGAGAAAGCTCAGATCCGGTCAGAAGAATCTTGGATCAGAAAATCCAAGGAGCAGGCCTAGAAGACCTCCGGTTAGACAGCCAAATGCTTAAAGATATCCATCCTTCAATGGATACTGCCACAGCTGCAACCACTTTGGTCACAAAGCTAATCAGTGCAGAATGAGAATGAATCAGATTAATTCATCCTTCTCCGGACAGTGCTTCAACTGCAAAAGGTATGGACACAAATCCCATGAATGCAGAATTATGCAAGCAAACAAATCATTCAAAGGTAGATGCTTTACATGCAATAGAGTAGGTCATATGGCTAATCAATGCAGATCAAGAGGATATCAGTCAAATATGCAAAGAAATGTTATTTGCCAAATCTGCAATAGGTCCGGTCATAATGCTAAAGTCTGCAGAAACAAGAATCAGGACAAAAGAGGTCCGGTGTATAATCAGAATCAAGACAAGGGTAAACAAAAGATGAATGCGGATGAAGTTAGGAATCAGATGAGCAAGATTTGGGTGAAGAAAAGTTCAGAGAATGTAGAGGTTGGATCCGCACCAGACTCTGGTGCTGATATTTCTTTCGGAAATTAAAAAGTGAGCTCAGGCTCAGGGGGAGACTCAAAGAAAATCCTGTTTCCCCAGCCAAACAAGTGGTGCCAGATGTGGCACAAGATGCGGATTAAAGGGTTTGCAGATATGAGTCTTGAGATGCTTCAGTCAAGTTTTCAGAGGTCCGCATGGAGTTATGAAGAAGCTGTGATCGATCAAATAAGACCTGATCAGGGAGATGCTCCGGTATGACAAAGGATTACAAAAAGGTCCGGAGAGATCCGGAAGTGCACTATCTTGTTCTGCAGATTGGACAGAGTGTTTGGGATGTTCTTGTAATATGTTACCTTGATTTATCCATGATTGAAAAATCTGGATGATATTCGCAGATCAGGACTAATCCGGGATACTCCAAGCTATCCAGACAAGGCAAACCGGATTAATGTAGGTGAAGCATTTATTGCAGACAGATATTAGGGTTCGCGGAGCAATATAAGGGATTTCTCAAAAGTCATTTGCTCATTCTGCACTCAAGAAGAAGCGAATAGTGGATCTCTGCAACAAGATTCATCAAGCACACCAAGGATCTCCTGCCGAAGTCATTGCATAAAGAAATCAATCCAATCACTCCGTGCAAATCGAAGGCGCATAAGGTATTCTCCGTTTTTCATTACCTCACTGCAAATCTTTGAAGAATGGCTACTCCAAATATAGTTAAGATCTCTGATAGACCTCGCCCCTCATTCAAGAAAGATCCTTACAAATCATTGGAAGTAGATCCACTAGGAGCCTTCTCTAGTGTTCCTCATGGTGTATTGCATACGGAAGATATTAGGGTTTACATCCATGCGAATCTTGAAGACTTTGGAGAATCAAAACTGATGGATATCTATCACAAACAATTGATAGATGACTCCTTTGAGATCAAACCTCAGTATAAAGCCATCCAGGACAAACACTTTGCACAGTGCATTCATTTTCCCTGTTTTGAAGAAGATGAATGGGTCCGGTATGTACTAAGTAGAGTACATGACAACTTCCTATGGTTGAACAAGCCCTTCAAGATCACCAAGGACGCAATTAGGGCTGTAACCGGTCTGCACTCATCCGGTGGATTACCTGTTCTCAAATCTGTCAAAAATCAGACAGTCAGTGATGCAACCAGATCCAAGTTTGACAAGAGAGCTATGACAGTTGATGACATCATTGAACCGGATGTCAAATTTGCAGCTATGATAATTGGTTACAAAATCTATCACTCCAGTAGGGAAAATTCAGTACCGGGAACTGCAATCTACACAGCCTATCAGATGTTGAAGGAGAATGCAGACTATGACTTGTGCGAACTTCTAGTAAACCAACTCTTTGAAAATCTGCAGAAGATTAAGAAGGACAAGAAAAACTCCTTCAAATATGGCAATCTAATCCTTTGTCTCTTCTTTTACTACATGAATGAGCTTCCCGGATCCAGTGGATGGATATGGCAGAATGACAGACCGGTTGCCATTCAAATCAGAGACTATTTGCATGGACTTGGGGATGCAAAAGCAAGAAATACAGCTCTATGGGTTACTTCAAGAACTTCCAAAGCATGATGCATGCAAGAGAAAGAATACCCCAATCCCTTGTTGAAAAATACAAAGACACAGTATGCTTCATGGTAGAAACAGATCAGTGTCTGATGGAGGCAGTGGAGCCAAGGACTGTCTGGATCATGCCTATGGGGTATGAAGTGGATGAACAGATAGTAGAGCTGCATGTTCAACACATGCTAAGCCAGCCCAAAGATCCTAAGGCAGAAAGGTTTGGAACCTTTGAGGAATTGAGTGTAAAGTTACATGTAGAACTCAGGGAACCGGAGATAAAGAGGAAGGTAAGAAAAGAAGTTGAGCATATTGCTCAAGGCCTAGGCATCTCAAAAGAGGCACTTGATGCCAGCCGGGAAAAGAGGAGGAAGGCTGAGGAAGAAGAGAAAAGTAAAGAAAGTGTTCCGGTTGAAACTCCCACCCGGACCAGATCATCAAAAAGATCTGCACCTCCCTCAACCAAAAGTTCAAAACCGGAAGTCCAGGCATCCGGTAAAAGATCCAAGACAAAAGCCACAAGGGCTTATAAAAGCCAAAAGGATGAAGAGGAAACAGAGTCAGATGAGGGAGTAAAAGAAATAAAGAAGCAGAAGAAGAAAGGATCCGGTAAACCTTCCTCAGGACAAGACAAGGATGAAATGGCAGAGGTATCTGTTGAAAAGCCCACTCTGTCTCTAGAGAATGTAATCAAGTCGGTCACGGTGGATGGAAACCTTCAACCAATGACTGAATCTTATGATGACTTCAGTGAGGCTGACCAAAAGACTCTGCAGGAAGCCACAGTCAAATATCTGAACATATATAATAAGGCTTTCATTGAGATCATATCTCTTATTCCTAAAAGCCTAGAAAAGGAATTGGAAGTAAGAAAGAACAATGCTCATGCAAAAGATCTTGAGATCCGGGAGCAGATAGCTATTCAGCTATATCCTCAAATTGATCCCAAGACAATGAACATAATCTTCAAGGACTGCAAAGATGAGTTCAGAAGTAAAGCCAGGATGAATCAACTCATGCTTGGTGAGACTGACAAAGTGGCCCAAGAGACAGAAGAGATCCTCCGGAAGGCCTTCAAAAGGTTCAATCTTCCTGTTGTAGAGGACTTAGGTACAGAAACAGCTGAGGACTTGGAACCCTCTGCTCCAGAAGAAGTGGCCTATGAACAAGCTAGCATCTCTCCTCCGGTTTCCCCTACAGTCTCCGGATCCAAAGAAGAAGAGAAATTACAGGAGAAGGAAGCAGTGGTGAAAGACAAAGAGGTTGACAGTTCCAAGACTGCAGAAGAAAAGAAACATCTGTCTCCGGCAAGAGACACTGCACAAACTGTTCAACAATTTTTGAGCAAAGAAACTTTAGAGATTGATGAACCGGAGCTTCTAAAAGGCCCATTCGACTTTGACTCTCTCTCTCCGGTACAAACAATGAAGATAGCTTCATTTGCAAATGCCAAGGCAAATGAAAAACTCCTGAAGTCTCATATGGAAGACTGTGAGTTGATAGAGGCTGCTTCCGGAGTACTTGTAAAGATTATGCCATCAATCCAGATAGATCCGATAGCCTCCTCTTCCGGTAATCTAAAAACCTTAGTCAGCAGTGTTGATACACATTTTGATTCTCTAGAAAAATCAGCTGAAGAAAAGGTTCGGAAGGAATTTTTGGATAAAAGATTTTCAGAAGCATTAGAATTAATCTCTAAAGATAGGAAGATTGTGAGCATTGGAATAAAGAGCTTAGAGAATGCTCTTAAGGATGGCGGTGACATCTACAAATTTTGTATATCCTGGTCAAAGGCAACAGCAGCAATTGATAAGAAAATAAAAGAGGAACAGGACAAGCTACAAAGCTTATCTCAAAGTTTTGATCCTCTCTCTTCCTCCATAATAAATCAAGAATGTCAGACTATTGCAGTCTTGAATGAAATAAAGAATCTTGAGAAGGAAAGGAAGAACATCACTAACCGGATGGGAGAACTTAGACGGATTATAATCCCTAAGTTGGAAACTATGCATGAGGCCATCAGTGATGCTCAGACCACCGCCCAAACAAATGATCCGACAGATCTCAAGAGGGCAGAAGCTTTTGCATTTTTGTTGAGTGGTCACATTTCAATTTTGGATAGAATGAAGCAAAGTTGGGCTACAGAAATGATCCAACTGCAAACATCCTTTGCAGACATTCTTCAGTATATGTGAGTATGTAAATATGCGGCTATGTATAGAAAATTTTTGAAAATTTTGATGTGCGGACCCTACCCTTTGCCATTGATGTCAAAGGGGGAGTGAGGAGCAGTGAAAAATGAGGAATCCAATTAAGGGGGAGTTCCGGAAATTGTATATAAAGACAGAGCATCAGCAAAGGGGGAGCATAGTGTAAACACTTAGTCATTTTTCACTAAGTGTTGCCATCAATGCCAAAGGGGGAGATTGTTGGCAAGAGACACTATATGGATTCATGGTTGTTGTCATTGATGGCAACAAAGGTCATCCCACATATCCGCAAGTCATGATGTGTCTCTACCGAAAGTCAGAATAAAGAATGTTGTGGTCCGGTGAACAAGAACAGAGCATGTGGCAAGGTCCGACAGATTGATCCGGATCTCTCAGAGGAAGTGTCTTGGTGCAGTGCGGATTTGGGGAAGTCAAGAGGACTACCTTGAGTGGTATATTCCAAGGATTTAGCCTCCGGTGATGGACAAGGAAAAAGATATGAATAGTTGAGTACCGGATTCCTGAGAGACAGTGAAAACAGAGGAAGAACTGACTGACAGAGTATCAGACTACTTTCCAGATGTGTTACTATTGATGATAGAGGTTGTGAAGGCATGAATCATGTTTGGCCGACATGATTAATGATATCTACAAGTATATGCTTGATCCGCATTGCTTGGTGAGGAAGGATTCAGCCGACAGAACAAGAGTTTGTAAGAAACTAGACTGTTCCGGATGCCGACTAGAAAGGTGATGAAATTACTTGTGCGGATATATATAGAGGATGGATTTAGTTGTGAAGTGTGTGATGGTATGAAGATATATGCGAATAAGTCCAGAACAGAGCAGAAGTAGCAAAAGGATCCGGTATGTGAAAGATAGCAGAATAAAGAACAGAGAAAAGATGAAGTGCAGCAGATCAGTGTACTGAGCCTAACCGGAACTGAACTCCAGCATATGCAGATGCTTCCAATCAGTTCAAGACTGTGATTCTTATCACTTTGTAGACAGTGTGTCTTCTTGTAGGCAGTGGGCCTCTTGTGAGCAGTGTGCTCGGGCAGTGAGCCCTAATTGGCAAGTGCCATTTTGTAATTTCCTATTCTTCTAACAGAGAATAATTTTGGGTTAATCACCCCGTGGTTTTCTCCCTTAACAGGGTTTCCACGTCAAAAATACTGTGTTATGTGTTTCTTATTTCATGGCAATTTTTTTGTGTTTGATTCAATGCTGCATTAATTAATAAGAAAGTTCAATAAGGGAAATAATTAGGATAACTGATTCACCCCCCCCCCTCTCAGTTATCAATAGGCTCTTGGATAGGCTCTTGGTCAACAACATGAGAACGTGATGACTCTTGACTTGGATTAATGATAGGAGACTCTTGAATATGCTTGATGTCTTGTAGGTCACATGATGGGCTTGAAGGGCTAAGAATGTTAATTAAGGGCTCTTGGATAGGCTCAAGGATAGGTGGACCACATGATGGGATTATAGGATTGGACATGACCTTTGGAAGTTCATTGGTAGGCTCATGAATGGGTGTTTGTGATGCAGAGGTAAGGTAAGAGTAGTTTGAAACTCACTCAAGGAACTAAACTTCCTTCTCAGAGGTTTGTAAAAGTGTTTGTGATCACAAGCCTACACAAGGCTATTATTGAGATTTACCTAGCCTAGGACCACTATCCAATGTCCTTCTCACAGGCTGCCCAACTCTCACCTTGAAGAGTTTCTATTCAATCTCTCCTTTCTACACAACCACCTTGGTTTGCCTCACAATTTTCCTACCCACACCTCTACCAACATGGACAATCACACAAAGCAACATATACTGACTTATGACATACATGAAATTGACCACAATCTCTCATCACACAGCAGAGGACAGCAAGTTTCTGTATGACTGTCTTTTGACAGTGACAAAGAAGTTTCTATCATGTGCCTTCCTAAACAAACTAGTGTGATTCCACTTATTCACAACAACCTTCCCATGCATCTATTAAGGACAGTAGCAACAAGAGTTTCTTTGACAAAAAGGTTATAAACTATATTGGATTGTTCACTAAAAGACTGTCTTGTAGCATAGTAACAGAGGAAATTCTTCTCTTGAAGCATAACAAAGATTTAACCATTCAACACCCTTCCAGGGTTTCAAATGACCATCAATGTTTAATGCCCACTCCACATTTAATGTGAGAAAACCACTAACTACTTATGTGCAGGCCCACACAGTGTTTTAAGAGGTAGAGGACAGCAAATAAGAGGATGACTGTCCTATGACAGTTTTGGAAGTTTCCATTGATTCTTATCTCCTTCAAGAAGACTACAAACTACAAAAAAAACTCCTCCAACAAGATCTCAACACACATGCAAACTATAGGACAGATCCTTACTATTTTGCCACTCACCACAGTACTGTACTGTCACAAAAAAGTACGGCAGACTTGCTGTTTTTAATGCAATAAGGTTAAAGATTAAGTTTCCTTGCAAACAAAAAGACAATTGACACCATATTTGACCTTCTATGACCTTCATTGGTTAGTGTATGAACCAAACACCATTATTAAGAGATTTGCCATTCATGAATCCTACAGGCCGTACTGTACCCACGTGCAAGACAGCAAGCTATTTTTTTCTGTCAGCATTTGATGTTTGCCTTCTAAAGAAAGGTTTAGGTTGGTAATAGGGCAAAGAGGTGAAACCAGATCCTTTGTATCAGTGGTAGGATTCTTGTGCAGACCTTTATCCTCTCTAAAACACAAAGAACAACTCTAATCTCTCACACCTATGACTGTTTTCTCCCTATAGCTGCTATCCACTGTTTATTTTCTCAACTAGTCAGTGTTTTGACTAGCTAGACACATGCCAGACATCTGAAGAAGGAGTTTTTCACCTGCACAACATGGAAAAGAGTAAAATCTAATCTAATCTTCCCCATCCTACTGAAAATGATTGAATTTCTCAGAGGATAGGGGAAGAATCCACCATTTTTTATGCACAAACCTAGCTAAGAGGGTTTCAGAACAGCTTATATAAACTAGATATTTTCTCCCTTCAAATAAAATGTCAAGAACTCCAAATATGTGTAAAGAAAAGCTACTTTGTAGTATTAACAGATTTTAAAACATTTCAACTCACAAGAATCCGTACAAAGCCGTACAAAGAGTTGTTTCTAATAAAAAATGCAGAAAACTATTTTTTTCTCCTAAAAAAACTCCTTTTCATATATCTTTGGCATGTTTACAAACTCCAGTATTATAGGAACTTTCCCAACTGTTGCTCTTCCTTCTTAGTCCGTACAACTGCCCAAGAAAGGCAGGAAACTGAAGGAAAAAGTAGCAATAATAAAACAATAAGTTTTATCTTAATAAAACCAAATTTTCTAAAAGAACTTCCTATGAAATAGGCCTTAGTTCACTCTATTTTAGACTAGTCAAACAAATGACTAAGTCTTTTATTTCCACACATCAAAAATGGCTTTTCAAAGCCTTAGAGAAAAATAACTAACATGAAAATTAACTAGAAAAATAACACAAAACTGAGCTCCTGCACCAGTTTGACATGGGGATAATTTATTCCTAGCTAGTAGCCAATGGATCACATCCTTCGCAAGGGTATGAGTGGATAGGCAATATAATGGATGGATGATAATAGTAGATGGTGTTGTAAGCTTATGATTAGGATTAGGTTGAGGGCTAATTGGATTGGATGGATTAGGATTTGGACTAGACAGGGGTGACACATAGGATTGGGATGATGTGGCATGATTTCCCATTATAGGTAGGTACACCTTGTAAACAATTGAGACAAATATTGGGCATTGATTTGTATTGTGGCCTTTGGTCCTATGGTATGCACAATAATCATGTTCATCATATGGACTTTCTTCACATGGTTTGACTTCAGGAAGTTCAATGAGTTTTGCTTCAAGCATTCTTTGTAAAACTATCTCAGCCGCATCCTTTGGTGAAGGATTAGAATGACATGGTGATGAAGGTAATGGAGGGCTTGGTGGTTTGGAAGGTTGATGGACCAATGGACTAGGAGTAGGATCACATGGTGGTGTTGGGATAGGATTAGTTGGCTCATGTGTTGGTGGGTGATTAGATGATGAAGGCCACTCTAGATTGGTATCTCCCTTGTCAAAGGTAATTAAGTCTTGCATAGGATAACTTGGACTCATTTGATTTATGTACAAGGGGCCATTGGGATTTGGATATGATTCTTGTTGGAAAGGTGGATTTAGATCTATCAATGGTGCTTGGTGGTCTTGTTGAAAAAGTGTACTTGGACTTACTTGATTTATGTACAAAGGGCTATTTGGACTTGGATGTTGTTCTTGTGATATCACTGGATTGCCTTGTGGATGGGCTTGGCGGTGCATTGGAATGGTTGTATGAGGGATTGGATAAGCTTGAGGTGGAGGTTTATAGGTTGGTGTGGCATTGACTTGGTGGATAGGTGGATTAATTTGATAGGAAGTGGATGGATATGACATGTGGCTATAAGGTGGAGTAGGTTGGTATGGAGTGGCTAAGGATTGTTGTACTTGTCGAGCTTGACTAGTGGCTAAAAGGTGTTGAACTTGGGCTACGAAGTGTTGCAGTTGAGGTGATTGGCTTACATGGGGTTGAGATTTTTGGATGAAGAATTGTAATATTTCAATGGCGTCTTGGTTTAGGGGTTGTGATCTTTGATAAAGATTTTGGAGGAATCTTTGGAATTTGATTTCTAGGTCCTCTAGTGTAGACATGTTGTCACCCAAGTGTATATCTTAAGTCCTTTTAACAAGTGCTTGTTTAGGGATTTGGGTGATGATGTGGCTTGTTTGGATGATGACAGTGATTGGGTTTGAATGTGTAGGATGACTTATCTTTATGTGTTTGGGTGTTTAGAGCTTGATGTGGCAATATTCAAACAAATGATTATGCATATACACACATGAATCACTCACACAAGACACATAAGCAAGTTTTAGTTTGGAAGAATGTGGTGATGGTTAAGCAAGCACATGAAGATAATTCAACAAGGCCTAGTTAAGGCAAGGCCACTATCACAAAGAGGTTCTAATGAAAATCCGGGGGACCGGCACCCCACGAGCATCCAGCAAGCCACTTAAGACTTTAACTAACCCTACTAGGAGTTTTAATATACACAAAGGTACACCTCCTTTCGAGTTAGCACTATATGGTGAGCGCTAATATCGATTAGACTTGGCTTTCGCCTTATCCTCTGATTTTAATAGCGGACCAGATGAAAGTACTGCTTGAGGTCATTCCCTTGGGGTGGATACCAAGGTAGGCCTCTCTAAGGTTTAACAAAAGCAACACAAGTAAATGTTTTTGATCTCCAAGTTCATGTTGGGATGCGAGGAGAGAGCATACACATTTACTTGGTCACACTCGCATGGGGTTCATTAACCTTAGAAATTCCATGTGTGGAAGACAATGCAAGCACTTGTTTGTTTTAAAGCCCAAATCCAAATGTGATGAAAGACAATGGTTCATTTTAGCCCAATGTTTTGATGTGAATTTGCAAACAATTGTTCATTTTATGCCCAAATCGAAATGTATTTGCAAACAATGATTAGAAGATGAGAAATGAAATGATGGCACCTGGTTAATTCGCTATCCAAATTGCTGTAGATGTTGATGCCAATGCTGCTCTAGCTCCTTATGATCACCTACAACATAAAAAAAATGATATTATAATCCAGGCATAAAAAATAGGCTCATCAGGCAAGGAAAATTGTAATTTTAGATGCATAGCCGAATTAGATTTGATTATTTCGATACATTTTGTATTCGAAAATTAAAAAATCAAAGAAGAGACCCCTATTAATTTTCAGAGAGCTTTCCGAAAATGTAAAGAAATTAGAAAAATTCTCTGATTTGCGCCCAGAAATGTGGATTTATGAAAATAGTATAGTCGGCAAAGATCTAATTTTTTCGCACTGTAAACGACCTCCAAATTAAATCTGTAAAACATAGACCCCCATTAGAATTTCAAGAGATTTTCAGAAATGTAATTTTTTTTGAAAGATTCTCTGATTTGCCCCCAAAATTGTGATTTTATGAAAAAACTTAAAAACATGATAAATCCCGCAAAAATTGTGATAAACTTGAAATTTTTCTGCTATAGCTTCCTTATATTATGGACAAACTTCTGCTAAAATCTTGTAGAAAAATTCCAAGCCGTTTGGAAGATATGATGAAATCTTTAAAACCTAGGGTTTTGTCCAAAAAGTAGCAGATCTGTAACAAAAAGTTAATTAAACCTGCAAAACTCAACAATGGGGGTTATATGAAAGCAAATTTTTACTACAAAAACCTACAAAAAAGATCAAGCGAAGTGAGTCCCACCGGGCGTGCCAAATGTAGTTAGGGTTAAATTGCAAATCAGGGCAAATGAATAAACAACAATGATAAAAACCCTAGCAATGCACAATGAAGCACAAGACAACATGAAAATCAAAATAACAAATGCAAATGCAAACCGATCTCCACGCTATGCTCGATTTATCTCCATTGCTCTTCTCCACCTCGCATGAGCATGCAAGATTTTGAAGGATTATTATTGGAAGAATGTTGGGTGCTCACTTCTGCAGCATAACATTAAGATGAAGATGCTAGAATGAATGATAGATGAAGGATGCAAAGGCTCTAATGATATTTCAACAGCATGTGGATACTTGAGGATCAATGCATGCTTTAGATAATTTGGTAGAATAATGTTACTTGAAGCTCAATGCATCCTAATGGCTTGTGAGGGGTTTGATTTATAGGAAAGGCTTGGTTCAAATGGATGGTTGAGATTAAAAAGCTAAATGATTGATGTGGATGGCTAGGATTGATTAGGTATTCCCACTCTTCAAGGGAGTTGTAGTCATTTGACAAGTGTCAAGGAGAATAGGGCTCATGTGTGCTTGTGTACATAAAAAGTACTACATATAAAAGATATTAAATAAAAGGCTGTAGTACCACTTATCTTTTTTAAATGAAAGAGGCACATATGTCGGCTTAATGATAAGATAAATTAATTAAATAAATAAAATTTATTTAATTAATTGGAAAGTCGGCTTATGATGAGAACTTAATTCAAATAAAATATTTGAATTAGTTGGGATATGAGTTGGATATTAATTAAATAAATAAAATTTATTTAATTAATTGGCTAATAGATAAATGCGATTAAGAGTGGTATTTAGGACAAAATGCTACATGATGTCTAGGATAATATTTTAACAAGGTGTTGCTAGACATGAACAAAGTTGGGACAAATTTGGGTGTCTACACTTAGCATTTTTGTCTTGGGTAGATTGCTTAGAAAATAATTACATTGTCATGAATTCACTGCTTCCAACACTTAGCAGATTCACTACTGATCATGGTGAATAGTTGTACATCATGAAAAATGTTTGTTTAATGTGACAATCTCTTTATTTTCCATGATGAATGCTTAATTACGATGGAAATCTCTTCGTTTGCAATTATGATCTTGGTTTAACTATGACAATCTTTTTGTTTGTCATGGAAAATGCCAACTTATCATGATGATTACATTTTTCATTGCAAAGATTTTACTTTTGCCACTAAGTTGCAAAGTGGTGAATTCACCATAGTGTAGGGTATGAGAGGCTTCCTATCTAATTTCATGTGTTTTCTAATTTCTAATGTTTTTTTGAAACTTATGTTAACTAGTCTATGTCAACAAATAGTAAAGTAATGATTCAAATTGTGCCTTCTTGTCTTCTATGCATTTTGATATGTTTAAGATTGTTAAAAAAAGAGAAAAAGAGAGGAGTGGGAAAGAGGCCTTTTGGCTTCTTGTGTTTAAATTAATCATTATGTTTCCTTGCTTAGTACTTATGGTTTGCATGTCAACAGAAAAGGAAAGTGAACTTAGTTGTTGACAAATTTGACGATGAAAGTAAAGGTTTAGTTTGTTATGCATTGTACTTCCCTTAATCCTATGCTTCTCTCATAAGGTTAATTATGAGAAATGAACATGCATTACTAAGTTGTTTAGAGTATGAGAATAAAATGAATTTGCATGTTTAGTCAATATTTGGGTATATTTATGATTAGAGTAGTGGAACTTCTTAGGTTTATGCCCTTCAATATCCACTCATTATCTTTGGTTGAGCTTGCTTACATGAGGGTAATGTCCTTTTGGGGGTCACACTTGTTGGTACCTTCTACCTTCCTAGCCTTCTTTTCCCTCAACGTCAAGTGTGCCACATGTGGATGTGTCACCCATCCTCTTGCATTCATCCCTCCCCTCTTTCATAGTAGCAATTCATCAACATATACCTTATGCATATCATTAGTACCATGTGGTATTGCACATGGTGACATCACCTATTGGGTGTTATAGCATTGATTCACACAAAAAAATTGCTCTTCATGTTTCATTGGAGTTTTGTCCATGGTAAATTAAATGCATTACACCTAGAATATATGATTGTGTAAAAATATTGATATAAGTGTAAAGGCCTTAGTCCTAATGAATATAGTATACTATAGACAATAAAATCAATGAACATTTACCTAAATAAGGTCTTGGATATGATCTCTCAAAGGCATTTAGTAACTTGTTTGCTCTCATATACATTTACTATCACACTAGTCTATGTTTTACTTAATTTCTTCATGTTCTTAGTTAAAATGTAGATGATGCAAGGACAAATTTAGTGGTGCATATGGACACAAGTGACTATGAACATGTGTTGTGTAGTTTATGGCATCTCTACTTTTGTCTTTTAGGTGTTCTATCTCTTTATTTTAAATTGTTGGGGAGAGGGAAGGTAGGAACATGTGTTCCATCCCTTTATTTTAAATTGTCATGGATGGTAGGAACATGTTTCATCTCTTTATTTTAAATTGTTGTTGTTGGGGGGGGGGGGGGGGGGAGACTAGGAGCACTTGCTCATTCTCTTTATTTGAAATTGTCTAGTGGGAGTAGGAGTCTGTTCTCCATCTCTTTATTTTAAATTGTCGATTGAGGGTGGGCAAAGAAGGGCTAGGAGTGTGTTCTCCATCTCTATATTTGAAATTGCCAAGGGGGATGGGGGTAGGAGCATGTGCTATATCTTTTTATTCTAAATTGATGAGGGAGGGAGAAAAAGGAGTTAGGAGCATGTGCTCCATCTCTTTATTTTAAATTGCTAAGAGGAGAGGGGGGTGGCGAGGGCAGGGCAAGTGGTAGGAGCATGTGGTTGATCATCTTTAATTTAACTTGCTAGAAAGGTAGGGGTGGGGGGAATAGGCAGCTAGGGATGGCCCTGAGGCAAGGGCAAGCAGTAGGAGTATGTGGTCCATCTCTTTATTTTAAATTGCCATAGGATGAGGGGCAAGAACATGTGCTCTATCTCTTTATTTTAATGGTGTGTGCTCCATCTGTGATTGTGTGCCCTAGACTGCAAATGGCTTATGGAAGCCTCTTGGGGTGCAAGTATTGATGAAGAAGCTCAGAGTTTTCTTTGTATTACTGCTTAAATGGAAACTAGCTCTTGCCCCTTCGTTTTCTACTTATTCTGCATTTTCTGGCTTCTTTTTAGGTACCCCTTTCTGCAACATATCTGCCTACTGGGTGGCAGCTGCTGACAGCATTATATTCAAGACTCAATACTGCTACCTACTTTTTGGTTGAAAGTTCATGATTTTCTTAAATTTTCAGTCGTTCAGCTTATGGAATCAGATTCTGGATAGGCTTTTTGCAGCCTCGAATTGCATGCCGAATATCTCTCTGATGGTCCTTTGGCAGTAGTTGATCTAACCATGCCATCATAATAGGCTTGAAAAAATCAGATTCATGAATTTAATGTGTTGTACTTATTCTTCCTAAAATTTATGTCTTTTCCACAGGTGATGGTGTCAGCCACGTGAAATATAAAATAGTGGTTACAGTATAACACGGTACATGATGGCTTGTTCTGCATTGATGTCAAGGTCCTCTGGGTGAAGACTTGAACTCTGTCTTCACTGAAGGTTTTTTTGAATCCGAATGTATTGACCCTAGCCTTAAAACACTTTGAAATTTATATCAAATGATTTTTGCAATGTGATTATTGCTTGGCTGTATCAGACTACATACCATCAAGGTTAATTAAACTTGGTCTCATAATTGCCCTTTTGTTTTCACAAACCCAAAACACTAGATATCAGCTTTGAACCCAATTGGTTTTGTCTAAAATGGGGGTCCCTTAGCCTCATACCGAGTATGCCTTCTACCTCCAAGGTCACTTCTTATATTGGTGGGTGGTGTCTTTTAGTTATTAAATTTAGACCCATCATCTAGCACTTCGAGAATTTGAACTGTCTTTTGGTGGGTGGTGTCTTTTAGTTATTAAATTTAGACCCATCATCTAGCACTTAATGAATTTGAACTGTCTTTGTTCTATAGACATCAAGGGCGCATGCTTCAAGGGTACGCACTTCAGAGCCTTTGACATAATGCTCTGTTTCTTTGGATAGGTAGTTGCTTTCGTTACAATCACCTGTTCATATCACTGCCATGACAACTTCGAGTTGTTATTCTGTTAGTTGAAGCAGTCATGTATTTATGACTTTGCTTGTCTTTTATGAAACGCTCTTTTTCATGCACTTTGTGTCCATATTATTCCAATGCTAGAATTCCTTTTGCACTAGTTGCTTGCTTTGGTATATACTCCTATAAGGTAACATTCTTTTTCTATGCCAAACTTTGATGCAAACTTAGGGAACAAAATGTTTATAGAAATTATAACATCATCAATTATTTTTGTTTGGGTTTCCCAACCTGTCAGTCTGCAATGCTCTGTTTCTCTATGAGAATAGCAAGGCATGAGGCCTTGTAGGAATGTTCTTGTTAGCATATATTGCTTTGTCATCCCTAGCTCCTAACAAACTCTGGAAGACACTGTTAACATTCTTCCTTATGCTCTCATCCTTTGATTTTGTTTTGCTATATTTACCATAGTTATTACTTGCTTTTTCCTTATGTAGCATGTGAAAGTTATATGAGAGCAGCCTTGTTTAATATTTAAAAAAAAATGTTAAATGAGTAACAAACACCTACATAGTTTTTTTTGGTGACATTCTTTGGAAACATTCAACAAAGCAGAAGATTCCAAAGAAAAACTTTTATTATATTTATTTCAATGATGAAAGCAACAAAATATAGCCAATCTTGCTAAACAAGACTTTTCTTGAGTGGAACCTTGGAAATTGAAACAGCTTGAAACAGAAAAGCGGAGTTGGAAGTTGACACAATATTACCTGGCCTCTAGAGGCATGAAGTTTGAGCAGAGCCATGGAAGGGATGTTGATGGGTCATCTATCAATAGAGTACTTGTGCAGTGAGACAGAGCCCTCATCTTCAATCCTGATTGTTGTTGAGAGTGTTTGTTAGAACTAGGACTGGTAGCTCTTTGCATAATTGCTGGTAGGTTTTTGGAAAGTCGGATTCCCTTCTTCCTCTGATAGGTTTTCAAATATTTAGAGCAGACATGAAATCACTTGCATTTGCAATAAAGAATATCACCTTTTATAGCCTTTATGAGGACACATAGGCTCTTTATTTGCTGCATTTTTTATGGAAATTTGTGTGTCAAGGTAAAAAAAAACCTACCTGAAGTAACTCTTAAAATGATGACACTCATGGCAAAGATTGAGGGACAATCTATGACCAAAGCATATTGTTAGGAGGTTATTATTAAATATTAATGTAATGATCATCAAATTCATAAACTAGGGGAGCAAGAATTCTAATTGGCATCTGATGGGGAGCACCTTCAATGCAGATCTTTCCATTTCCATTAGTTTTGTGCTCAAATTGTGTAGGAAAATGTATTGTGAGTGTCATTTGCAAATTCCTAACTACTGTAGTTGATTATTTAGGAGTTTGTTTCAAGAATTCTAATTGGCATCTGATGGGGAGCACCTTCAATGCAGATCCTTCCATTTCCATTAGTTTTGTGCTCAAATTGTTTAGGAAAATGTATTGTGAGTGTCATTTGCAAATTCCTAACTATTGTAGTCGATTATTTAGGAGTTTGTTTTTACTAATTTTAGTAGTTGTTTATAATTGCTCAATCTTTAGGAAAATAAGTGTCTATAATTATTTAGAAAGTTGATTTAGGATTCTCTTACTTATTGGTTTTTTATGGTTGTATATAGAAAAACATTTAGATAGATTCAAATGCAGTTAGTTAGTTTGTAAATATTCCTTCTCCTAATATAAACAAGATATTATATATGTTGCATGTTTATTATTTCCCATTGTAAACCTCTCTATATGTTACAATTATTTTGTTTAGCTGTCAAATTTGAGTTAATAAATTAAATCATTCATTGTAATTTCTTTTGGCATAAGTTTGGCATTATTCTTCCTCACTATCTTCTATTGCTTTTGATATAGTTCATAATTTCAAGTATTAACTTGCAAGAATAGAGTATTATTTTAGAGATTAACTTGTAGGAGTAGAGGCTTATTTGTGTCGTTTTGGTATCAAAGCATCCAAAGAGGTTGGGAGTAGGAAATTTATGAGGAGTTTTGAATAGCTTAGAGGAGAGCTATGGCTATAGCTATGGATGAAAAGGTGGAGTGGTTTCATAATGTGAAAAAGAGGATAACCATGTTAGAAGAATAAATAAGACAAAGGAAGAGGCAAAAGCCAACAAAGAGACAACACCAAGTCACCACCTGTGAAATGAGATGATCAATAACCTTGTAATGATTGACATCAACAACAAACCTTTGACATCAATGACAAATCACTGACAACAACAACAAACCTTTGACATCAATGAAAAATCACTGACAACAACAACAAACCTTTGACATCAATGACAAATCATTGACAACAACAACAAACATTTGACATCAATGACAAATCAAACCAACAAAGATTTGATGGACCACGATTGTTGTTAGACCAAAACCTGTAGGCATTAATCTCTGCTACAATCACCAGAGTTAGGATCCACGAGAGGCAGTTAGTCCATGTCACGAAACATCACGGGGAGCGCTGGACACACATGCCAACACCTAATAGTTTTTGGTAAAAGGGAAGGCAAACATGGTTTGTAGGTTGAAGCAGTCATTATATGGTCAAAAGAAACCATCTCAAATGTAGTATCAAAAGTTTGATGCTTTTTCATTAGAACTTAGTGTTGATGTTGGTTTTATTCAGCATAATAGAGATAAAATTCACAAAGAATCTTAGATTATCTTGAAGAATATGGAGAACTATTGAAAATACTTCTCAATTCCAAGTCTACGTTAACCAGGTCATGGTTGTGTTGAATTCACTCAAGGTTCTATGCGAAGCTGTTTTGTTTTAAGGGGCCGTACATGATTTAAGTATCTTGTAACGACTGGACTAGTTTATTATATGCAAATAATCTCAAATTTCATTAAAGTAAATATCTCTTTGCATGTATTTACTACTTACTTACAAAGCTTTACATGAATATGGATAAAACTCACTTTGTATCTCAACTTTATATGAAAAACTGCTAAGATCTTTATAATCCACCATTATTTATGCAAATCAATAGCAATTTCCTTTAGATAACTATGTGCATGCTAATTATTTAAAGATTTTTTAGAAAGGATAGGGTTAGAAACATCTGTTTTAGACAGGAAAGAACATTCTACTATCCACATATGACAAGCTTAAATGATCCTGAACAATTCAACAACAATTAAATTCCTATATGTAAATCCTGAGCATTTTCATGAACATACATAAAGAATTGCAATGTTTAAAAGAATGATACATCAAACAAATGCCTGAATCAAAAAACACTCTGAATTAGATGCAAAATTCTAAAGTTTGCATTCATTTGATATATAAAGTCATTTTCAATTTACAATGTAGCTATAACTTTTATTGAATTGATCAAAATTATTGAAACTCACAAATGTCTTGACAGATGCATGAAAGAGGTAGGACATTCCACACTCTCCTTGATGCAGACACAAGCGACCTCCTCTCTAAATCACTAATGCTCAAAGTATTCACTTAAGAATCACTTTCTTTTGTAGTAAAGATACTAATTACAGTCTAAGGCTAAAATGTTATGAATCCCTGTGTAATTAAAATACAAGTAGCAAGGTTCCTTATATATATTTGAATCCCCCTCTGCTATGGTTACAAAAAACCCATCAATGGTTCTAATTCAAACTTACAAAATCAATGGTGGGAAGCATTTCCCAACCGCTCTTCAAAATATCTCCAAGAATATTCCCTTTGGCTCAAAGGATGCCATTGGGATCTTTTAAACATGAAATATTTTCCCTTGACTTTCTCCACTTGTTGACTTTCACAAAAGACAAAATTACAAAACATCAAAGTACTTGATATATCCCAACAGGAAATTACCTGTTGCCGCTAGTGTCTGTCTTTGAATCTTCTCCCCTGTTCTTCAAGTATTCTGTATACTTGGCATTCAATGATACAATAGAATTATGAGTAATCCTTTGGCTTTCCATCCATGTATATTGTTGTAATTCAATTCTTTCTTTCAATATCCTTGTTTTCTTTTCTACATCTTCTTTATTTTTCTGATATTTCTTTATCCTGGCATTTAATTCCATAATGGAATCAATCATTTCAATGCTCAGATTAGCTACAGGGCTCTCTAGGCAAGGTGAGTAAATGGCCTTGAATTCTCTTACTACCATACCTACATTATACATTGGTATTGTTATCACCCAGATTTGCACCCTTGCTAAGTTGTAAAACTTGGCAATTTGGAGAAACATGAGAATGATCTCGAAGTGTGGGACCTTGCAAACTAAGATCAGACCTCTAGAGAAGGTTGGCTTCCTTGATTGGTTATCACCTAAAAACTACTGGATCTTCAGAGGAAAAGGGAGAAGGAATGCTTTTAAAAATGAAAGATAAAATAGGAAAACTTGAAAATAAGGGTGATTCACCAGGTTGAATAAAAGAGCCCTCACAGAACTGAGAAGATGCACAACACAACTAGATACAACAAGTAGACATACACAGATTTAAATGATTTTAGCAGAGGTGAGAAACAAAATGGTTAAGAGGAACAAAAGTTCACAGACAATCATATGTAGTTTCACACTAAACTGAAAATCAGTAAAAGAGGTAAAATAACTTACATATATTCAATAAGAAGGCATGGTTACAGTGGAGGAATGCTTTGTTTGGAAATCAGAAGCATATATTCAATAAGATTTCCAATGTCGAACCTTTTTTATATTTCACGTTTATGCATATATAACATTTACATTTTGACCTAAGTCGGTTACAATGAATTCACCCCATGGGCTCTGTCAGGAAATATCTGCCTCTGAAGGGACGTCCATCTGCAAGAAGTTATGGTGTGAGATATCTGGAATAGGG
The DNA here is from genome assembly GCA_027924645.1 of Cunninghamia lanceolata. Classification (NCBI taxonomy): domain Eukaryota; kingdom Viridiplantae; phylum Streptophyta; class Pinopsida; order Cupressales; family Cupressaceae; genus Cunninghamia; species Cunninghamia lanceolata. The sequence goes on along the minus strand of BSBN01000429.1, from coordinate 4,732,953 downwards.
GTAGATGGAAGATATTTTTAATCTTCAATGTGAGCTACTAAATCATCAACCTGCACCCATAAATGCCACAAATATCTGCATCTACATATGTCAAAATGGTCACTGAAACGTCTAGTCGATCGAACTTGCAAGATGTGCATCAAATTTTGAAAGTGGAAATATCCTCCTCAAAGCCCACTAGATGAAAGAGGAGGCAAAAACAAGCACTTTTACCTTTTGAAGCATGTTGAAATTCGCCAGAATGAGGGAGATATGGTCGGTCAAAGTTACGGTCAACTGCATCCTGTATCTATTTATCGCTCTGCATCTGCCTTTGTATATACTTGTATCTTGCAATTGTATATACAACTGCAACTGCACTTTAACTGTTGGGTTCACTTTATGTATTTATACAACCTCCCTCCTTTTGCATATTCAAATAGCCTTGCATCTACCAACATACAATCGCGGGCTTTACCTTTTGAATCGACCCTGACACGTGTCATCACTCCATTGGTCGCTGAGTTGAGCTTGACACCCATCGCTAAACATTTACATGCTTTATCGGTCGCCGGAAAGACCATAGACTGAGCTGTCGATGCACTAATTCTCACCGAAATCCATTGTATTGGACTCTTTGTATATCGATTGTATATGAGATACAATTGCATATACATACAATGCGGAACTCAGGAGATTATCAACTATATTGGAACTTTAGAACAGGTTTGGGCTTTGTATCTTTTCTTCTTTGCATATCGGCATATACAATGCACTTCCACATACAACTGCGGAACTCAATGCTAGATTTGCCAAATTTGATTTCCCAGTCGAGTCCGCCTTGTATATCACCGTTGTATCTAACCTTTGTATATCACATATACAAGGCGAAATATACAAACAAAAACTGCATACAAACCTGTACATACAAACATGCATCTGAACTTGTACCTGCCCTTTGTATGTGACCTTGCATCTACACCTTGTATATTGCCTACATACAATGCGAACATACAAACAAAGATGCATACAATCACTTGTGCCTTTATCAACCAAATTGCATATTCTGTCGGGTCTGGGATTGTATGTCAAGAATGTATATACCCTTGTAAATGCGATTGTATGTGCAAAGATACAATTGCATATACATATAATTGGTGGGCCCCAACTCTTGCATCTCCCCTTTGCATGCCGCCCTGTATATGCGCTTGTATATTGCCTTTGTATATGTAGACATACCACCCAATGTATCTTGCCCTAGCATCTCCCCTTGTATCTTTGCATTGCATATACAATTATAACCCGATGCAAATTTACCTTTGTATCCCACCTTGTATCTGCCCTTTGCATCTTGCTCTTGTATATGAACATACATGGGCGAATGTATATGCGAATATATGTTTGAACATGCATACAAAGAGACTAAGCATGAAACTGAGAAAATCCCTGCGATGGAAGGCACTTGAAGACAAAAGATTTTTGGGTTTTTTCTGGGTTTTTGGCAAGGATTCTCCAGGCAAGACTTTTGGAATATTTTGTAAGGTAGAGCATGGGTTTTTTTAATAATTTAAGCTTTTCCTCTCTATTTAGGCTTTCTCTGATCGGATTTATTTGATAGAAAGAGGGGAACAGGAATATTTTGGGGCTAGGCAAAATATGACATCTTTGGCAACCTCTTAGGGGTGTTTGCTTGCTAAACAAATTGATCAGTGGCCTTACACATCCATTGGGCATGGGGTCAAAAGAGACTACACCAAGAATAGAGGAGCTAGAACATTGAGCAAGCTACCAAGCCAAAACAAAAAAAAAACAAGCAAGCAAGCAAGCATGTATCTCCTAAAGAGGATACAACAAAGTGCAAGGGCGCTTATTGAAAGGGAAACCTAACACTAAAATAAAATCTACTCTAATCCTAAACTAACTAGTCAGAGGTGACCTTAACAAAGCTATTAACTGGTTCTTGAAAGTAACTGTCCCTCCTTAACAATTTACAATGTTTCTCATGCATGTGGGCAGTTATAAAGAGGTGAGGGGGGAATGGGCATATGACAAATTGATAAAACACCCCCCACAAAATGGAGATAAACTCACCTATCCACCTGGACTAATTGCTAATGTTGCTAACTTGTGGTGAATAAATGAGCTGATCCCACTCATTTTGATACTCAACTTCATGCTTAGAGGTAAGCATGACAAGTGGTGACTCCTCATGATGTGTCTCCAGCTGGGCTAGATGCCTGATTGGGCATCCCCTTGAAGTGACATGCAAATCATCATGTTTGATCTCATGTCTCTGCTATGATTCTTTCTCTTCTTTCTCTTCATTTGGTATGATGGTGCCTTCCATTTGACCCTCATGTTGCTCTCATGTGTGAAACAACTGGCTTGGGACCTCATGGTTTTCTCCTTCTTCCTTCAAAGAACCCAAGAAGGCTGATATAATGTCATCATGGCTGCATTCTTCACACCTTTCTGCTTTTTGTTGATGGTTGTCCTGGTTCATGGCTAAGGTTGGACAAGAGAGAAGACAATTTGAAGAAATAACATCATTACCTTCACCTTGCATGATAGTTTGTCATGTTGACTTCTCCTCTATGGTCAATGGACCATCCTCTTTTACTAGGACAGCCAGTAGCTCATCAAATCTATTAGCTCTTAGAAGACTTTTACAAACAGCTGGTTCAAGCTCAAAATTCACATTATTACTCAAAGAAGTGCCCTCCAAATCAAGTTTTTCTTCTTCAGTAAAGGAAGGCAAATGTTCAGACGATAAGGTAGCCTCTTCCAACAAACTCTCATTTGTTATATCAGCCTCAAAATCCTCTGTGCTATAGAAAGGAAGTTCCTCCAACTAGCCGAGATCTTGCAAATCAGCTTCATGAAAGGGTTCTTGACTTGAGAGAATGGACTCCTCCTCATCAAGACCATAATCAGGTAGCTCATGAAGTATGGTAGCATCATCCACCTCTGAAGTGACCTTAACAACTTTTTCCCCTATGCCTCCATCCTTTGACTGTAGCTGCACTGGATTATGTTTAAGTTCCCTCTGTAGTTGAAGGTTTTCCCCATGCACTTTTTGCATTTCAACCTTGTTTGCTTGATCAGATGCATGAGAAAAGGTTTCAAAAGAACTAAAGTCTAGAGGCGGACTCAATCCCTTATTTGGGTTAACAGTACTCACAGGTGCAATAGGTTCAAACAATTCTATCTCTGTGAGTGTAGGAACAAACTACTCATCTTTAATTTCATCTTCTTCCACCTCCTCTTTTGGCTCATCTTTCCAATTATCTTGGTAGACAACAGGTCCACCCTTGAGGATTGAAATAGCATCAGGGAAAGAGGCCTGAATAACTTCTTAAATTTCTTGGAGGGGAGAGGGTCTTGTATAAATTTGTTCCTGAGGAGTGATAATTTGATTTTGCACAGGAACTGGGGCTTGTGGAGGGATATAGGCTTTGAAGCCTAGGAACTTGTGGAGTCTAGGTTGCTCCTCTATAGGCCGAACATGTGCAAAAGAAAGGGACTGCTTAAATTTTGGGATTGTAAACACGTGCTCCTTCAACTTAGCAATTTCATCATAACTGTCCATGTTAGGTCCATCTGATAAGGGGATTTGAAAAGGCTGTAAACAGGAGCTAGGGGGTTGAATTTGTGCCAGAACAGGCTCCTGTGAAGGCTGAGGGCCTCTAAAACTTGGGATTTTAAAACTGGGAAGCGGTTTTGGAGGCGTAGATGGATTATCCTGCCTGAAGCTTGGAATCTTAAAGTTTAGGGCTTCTTCTGCAGCAGGCTGAACATGTGTGAAAGGGAGAGGATGTTTGAAACTAGGAATCGAGGGGATTGCTTGGATCACCGGTCTCATCTGTTTCTCTTGAGTTGCCATCCTTATAGCAAGGTGTTCTTGAAAAACCCTTTCTTGTGCCTCTCGTTTCCGGTCACGTTTTAGCATTTCTATAAATTCATCAGCCTCCCTATTTAGATTTAGGTACAACTTCTTGAGACCATATAAGCTTATGATGCTGAGGTCATAAAACCGCTGAGGCCGACTGTACCCTACTTCTCTTTTTTCATTGTCCAAAAGTCTGTCAAGCTTCAAGAAACTGCTCATGAGCTCATTGAATGCATTAACATTCTCAGGGGCAACAAAAACTATCGGATTAGGGGGGTAAGCATCATGAGGATGCTGATATTCTACAGTGGCAGGGCTGTATGACATAAAATTAGAGGCATTTGGGGCTTGGTATTGCTAATATGAGGGCCAATAGCCTGTATTTGGATTAGGGGTAGGGGAACAACCATGATTCCCATAGAATTTTGACATTTTGTAGCATCTAAATGCTGGATAATCATAAAAATGTCAGAATTAGAGAAAAAAGGGTCTACAACTAGAGAGAAACTGGATACATACCAGAGAGGGAGTTGCCAGGTGATTGAGATGCTTCTGGAAGCTTAATAGACCAGGAAAACCACCAAAATCCTGATCTTTGATGAAATTTTAGGTGCCTGGATTACTTTCACTAGTAGGTTTGTTCAGTAGAGTCGCCATGGTGTTGTTTGTATTGCGTCCAAAGGCTGGTAATACTAGGAGAAACACCAAATCTCTTGGTACCTTGATGAGAAGTTCATCAAACTAGTCCCACTGGGTGTGCCAGAAACTATTATCACCCAGATTTGCACCCTTGCTAAGTTGTAAAACTTGGCAATCTAGAGAAGCATGGGAATGATCTCGAAGTGTGGGACCTTGCGAACTGAGATCAGACCTCCGGAGAAGGCCGGCTTCCTTGACTGGTTATCACCTAAAAACTACTGGATCTTTAGAGGAAAAGGGAGAAAGAATGCTTTTAAAAATGAAAGATAAAACAAGAAAACTTGAAAATAAGGGTGATTCACCAGGTTGAATAAAAGAGCCCTAACAAAACTGAGAAGATGCACAACACAACTAGATACAACAAGTAGACATACACAGATTTAGATGATTTTAGTAGAGGTGAGAAACAAAATGGTTGAGAGGAACACAAGTTCACAGACAATCATATGTAGTTTCACACTAAACTGAAAATCAGTAAAAGAGGTAAAATAACTTGCATATATTCAATAAGAAGGCATGGTTACAGTGGAGGAATGCTCTGTTTGGAAATCAGAAGCATATATTCAATAAGACTTCCAACATCCAACCTTTTTTACATTACACATTTATGCATATATAGCATTTAAATTTTGACCTAAGTCGGTTACAATGAATTTGCCCCATGGGCTCTGTCAGGAAATATCTGCCTCTGAAGGGACGTCCATCTGCAAGAAGTTATGGCGTGAGATATCTGGAACAGGGGCAGATGGAAGATATTGTTAATCTTCAATGTGAGCTGCTAAATCATCAACCTGCACCCATAAATGCCACAAATATCCGCATCTACATATGTCAAAATGGTTGCTGAAACGTCTAGTCGATTGAACCTGCAAGATGTGCATCAAATTTTGAAAGTGGAAATATCCTCCTCAAAGCCCGCTAGATGAAAGAGGAGGCAAAAACAAGCACTTTTACCTTTTGAAGCATGTTGAAATTCGCCAGAATGAGGGAGATATGGGCGGTCAAAGTTACGGTCAACTACATCCTGTATCTGTTTATCGCTTTGCATCTGCCTTTGTATATGCTTGTATCTTGCAATTGGATATACAACTACAACTACACTTTGATTGCTGGGTTCACTTTATGTATTTATACAACCTCCCTCCTTTTGCATATTCAAATCGCCTTGCATCTGCCAACATACAATCACGGGCTTTACCTTTTGAATCAGCCTTGACACGTGTTATCACTCCATTGGTCGCTGAGTTGAGCTTGAGACCCATTGCTGAACATTTACATGCTTTATCGACCATTGGAAAGACCACAGACTGAGCCACCGATGCACTAAGTCTCGCCGAAATCCATTGTATGCGACTCTTTGTATATCGATTGTATATTAGATACAATCACATATACATACAATGTGGAACTCAGGAGATTATCAAATATATTGGAACTTTAGAACAGGTCTGGCCTTTGTATCTTTTCTTCTTTGCATATTGGCATATACAATGCACTTCCACATATAACTGTGGAACTCAATGCTGGATTTGCCAAATTTGATTTCCCAGTCAGGTTCGCCTTGTATATCCCCGTTGTATCTAACCTTTGTATATCGCATATACAATGTAAAATATACAAACAAAAACTGCATACAAACCTATACATACAAACATGCATCTGAACTTGTACCTGCCCTTTGTATGTGACCTTGCATCTGCGCCTTGTATATTGCCTACATACAATGCGAACATACAAACAAAGATGCATACAATCACTTGTGCCTTTATCAACCAAATTGCATATTCTGTCGGGTCTGGGATTGTATGTCAAGAATGTATATACCCTTGTATATGCAATTGTATGTGCAAGATACAATCGCATATACATACAATTGGTGGGCCTCAACTCTTGCATCTCTCCTTTGCATGTCACCCTATATATGCGCTTGTATATTGCCTTTGTATATGTAGACATACCACTCGATGTATCTTACCCTAGCATCTCCCCTTGTATCTTTGCATTGCATATACAATTATAATCCGATGCAAATTTGCCTTTGTATCCTACCTTGTATCTACCCTTTGCATCTTTCTCTTGTATATGCACATACATCGGCGAATGTATATGCGAATATACATTTGAAAATGCATACAAAGAGACTAAGCATGAAACTGAGAAATTTCCTGCGATGGAAGGCACTTGAAGACAAAAGATTTCTGGGTTTTTCTGGGTTTTTGGAAAGGATTCTCTAGGTGAGACTTTTGGAATATTTTGTAAGGTAGAGCAAGGGTTTTTTTAAGAATTTAAATTTTTCCTCTCTCTATTTAGGCTTTCTCTGATCGAATTTCTTTGATAGAAAGAGGGGAACATGAATATTTTGGGGCTAGGCAAAATATGACAACAGGTATTTCTAGGCACTCATGCCCAATAAGTCTTTGTACTATCTTCATGTGTTTCTTTATTAGCTCATCAGTAATCTCCTTCAAATACTAAGTATTCTCAATGCAACCCTTAAAAATGTCATCTTCAAATTTCAATTCTAATCTATATTTTTATATTTGGTTTGCCATTTGAGGTGTTAGTATTCCCTCATTTATCAATTCATCAACCCTCTCATTCATGGCCTAAACCTACTTCAATTCATGACTGCTTTCTTTCACTCTGGATTGGCAATTATGTATAATGATATTGCAATTGTTTTTCTCTGTAAGGGCAATGGCCCAATTGGTAATTATTTGCCTTGTTGTATTCTCTCGCTTTTGAATAAATATATTGAGCCATTCCTCAAAAATGTTTGCCTCAATTTTCTTATTTTCCATCTCATTTACTTGATCCTTTGATAGAATAGTCAACTCCTCAGGTAAATCTGGCATACTAACATTGGGGTCAAACATCGTCTGAATAAACTGCTGCAATTGGCCAATGTGTCCCTTCAAATAATCAAATTTATCTTTATCTCTTCTCATCATCTCTATAGTCACCTTGTTCATGTCCTCCCACTTTGTAATGTGTTGTTTTCTAGTCACATACCCAAGATCTATGTTGAGCACCTGATAGTCATCCATGCTCATTTCACCTTTTTCTTTGTCTTTCTGGGCTATGGCCAACTCTAAAGTTCTTGATCCAGATGGGCCTCTCTTTATAGTGGACATGGTCCTTGCTTTTCTTCTTTCTTTTTGTCAGGTGTGACCACCCAATAAGCTCTTTATGTCAATGGGGACTAGCTGAACTTCTACCTTTTCTCTTCTGACTTCTGAGCCCATCCAAGATGGTGCTTCCTTGCTAGTTTCTGCCCCTTTTTCATTTATCACCTCTTCTTGAGGTTTATCTATCTCCATTTGTTCTTGTTGTTGTTGTTGCTATGCTGGAGGATTTTGATTTGGAGGTGGTGGCCCATGTGGTAATGATGGTGATGCCTTGTTTTGTTGTTGTGGCTCTTCTTCTTCATTCTCCTTTTATTCTTCCTCCTCTTTTGTATCTCCTCTAGTATTTTGCTATGTATCTTCTTCCTCTGAGTTCTCCTTTTCTTTACTTTGCTCAATATTAATATTTGGAATACTTGAAACATTAATATCAGAAGCACTTGATGGCATTGCTGCCCCTATCTACACCTCAGTTTGAACATGTACATTTTTAGGCATGCTTGCTCGACCTGACTATGATGGTTGACTTGAAGATATATCAAGTTCTTCTGTATTTTTTTTTCTTCCTTTTCTGCTTCTGCTACCTGTTGTGCAACAACTTGTACTTCTTCTATGATTTCTAGCGACACAAGTTGACCAAAAGGATCCACTACTTCCTGGTCTTCTTGTATATTTTCTCTTTTTTCCATTAGGGTTTGTGCCCTCTGCATAGACACCTGAGCACTGTGTTCTTCTAGTATAGGGGAGCTCTTTGATGTTTCTTCATCCTCTTCATTCTCTACCCCTATACTTGCTCCAAGTTGTGTCTCTTCATCATCACTATTATCATTATCAATGTCAACAATTTCACTTACCTTTTTGACTTATGGGGATTTTGACTCTTGCAGCTTCTCCTCGGTCAACTCTTGTTTGACCTTTAAGTAGCCATGTTTTCTCTCTTCATATGTAGAATCTATTGATTCAAGTTCTTTTCTTACTTCTACCTGTGGAGCATCTACAATTACAATAGGTACCTGTGCTTTCCCTTTTGGAGTATCAATTATCACAGCCTTCACTGGACTTTGTCCTGCTGAAACCTCTAGTGTTTGTACTTGTTCTGTATTAGCTCATTGGCTTGATGTTCCTACTTCTATGAATGTACTTGAAGCAATGGTGACTATGACATGTTGTGATGCTCACAACAAGCCCCATTTTACTCCTTAGCAAAATGAGGGCCCCTGTTGTGGCTTTGCTTTTGCTTTTGTGTGTGGGTCTGTTGGATGGCAAAAGGGAAAAGAGAGTGAAAGTTACAAACCTTGTTAAAAATAAAGAAAAAATAACATTGAGTACCAGAGCTGAATATTGGTGAATTCCTTGTCAAAAATGAGTGAGGTTTGCTTTTTGAACCATGTTAAAATTCACAATATTTTGTAGGATATGTATGTTTTTGGTAAAATGTACAATAAAAGGGTTTGTATGTTGCATATACAAGGTTGTTTGTATATCGGGTCACTCATTTACAAAGTTGTTTATTTATTAGGTCGCTCATATACAAAGCTAGTTGTATATGCAAAGTCGCTCATATACAAAGTTGTTTGTATATCGAGTTGTTGTGTAAGTCGTATGTGGGAGTTGTCAGGTTTGGTATATTTTTATACTTGTATGCATTTCAGTAACATTTTCTTCTTACATATAAGTCGGGCCCGAAAAGTTCAAAGTTCAAATGAATAATCAGTTAAGTCCGTCGTTCGCATATTAGGGTTTGCATGTTTGAGTGAAAGTAAATATACAAGGAAATGTACAACATGATATACATGCCGTGGATTCAAAAAAGTATTAAAGTTGGTTTTATTGTTGTATATTTCACACTTTGTATATGTATGTTTCAGTTACATACATTGCAAGATACATACAGTGCAAAACTGAGGAAATATTAAAATTTGGTTTTGGCGATGCATCACTACTTAATGTATATCGGATGTATTTTATCTTTGTATGTTTGGCGAAAGAAAAACATACAAGGTCGATATACATTGCACTTTATGCATGCCGTGGAGCTGAAAGGTAAGTAAACTATGGTTTATAAAAGTTGAAGTCCGAAAGGACATACAAAAGAGTTTGGATGTATCTTGGGCTTTGTATGTAAAGGTTTGATACAAGTGTCATTTGTATCGCAGGGATACAAATGAAAAGTAATGTGGGCTCCACCACTCATCGGTGTGAGTAAGCCTATCGGAACAAAATTTGTAGATCATACCGATCTTACGTCTCTCGGCGATAGATACTTTTCGGCAAGAATCACCGGTACTCTCTCCAATGAAGAGCGTTGGGCAGATATGTGTGGTCGAAGTGAGTTTTTTAGATCGCCTCGACTAAGTGAGTTACTCCGATGATGAAGGTATACAAGGTCGTTCATATACAAGGTCGATATACATTGCACTTTATGTATGCCGAGGTGCCGAAAGAGATACAAAGGGGGAAAGTAATGTGGACCCCACCGTTTGCAAAACAAGTTTGTATAATTACAATGTATATCTCTGATATACAAGCCGATATACAAAGCGAAAGATGCAAGTTAAAGATACAACGCAGATGTGAAAAGAGAATTAAATATAGAAAAGTCTTTGTATGATTAAATGCTTGTATGTTTATGGTATACATATTCGATATACAAAAGAATAAAAGGCATCGAAGGAAATAAAAGGTAAAAGAGGGTTTGTATATGTTTTTGTAAATGTGCTTGTATATAATGAGACATACAAGTAGCGATATACAAAGTAAAAGGTACAAGTACGGAAAAATTAGAAAAGGGAGGGAACTTTAGTTTGATTTCTTGCATAAAATGTTTATATGTTTAAATGTATAAAGGCAACATACAAAAGGAACATACAAGGAAAACATGTATGTGTGTCAAAATTAAACTAAGGGTAAAAGGTTTAAAAACGCTAACACTGAAGTAGAAGGCTAAACTTTTGGCACATTAATTGTTGTAATTAATGCCCATCTAACATTCAGAAGAGGTATAAATTGACGACAACGACATGAATTTTAAATCCATTTTTTATGTCTGTTGGCAGGTTTGCAGGTATATGGAAGGTGGAGCTTTGATGGCGATGCCATCACAAAGGGCGGATCGGATCGCAAAAGAAGCGAAAGGAGTAAAGGCTTTCAATGAGAAGAAATATGCAGGTGGAAGGAAACATTATTAAAAGAGCAACAAAAGATATTTTAGTGGTTGTTAGGGTTTCCAAAGGGCATCCTTACGCTTAGCATGGGTATGCTGCTCAGGGATTTTTTGGCAGGATTTGTTTTCCACCAATTGATGTTGCACTTGAGGTATGAACCGTTGATCGACTAGGGTTTTGTGGCCGTATTAGGGATAATCAAATCTATATATTGAACCCCTTTACTTTGTAATAGTTACACAGGGATTCGTAGGACAGAGCTAGAAGTTGTAATTTGTCTTTGCATTTTGAATAGAAGAACATTTAGTTTAGAGTAGAAGGAGGTCGCCTATGTCTGCAATAAGGAATGCGTGGAACATCTAGCTTCCTTACTGTATCTGTAAAGAGTTGTAAGTTTTCTATGAAGCTGATTAATGAAGCTAAGAGTCATTCACACATTGTAAATCATATATAACTATTTATCTTGAATATAAATGAATCTGGAATTCTACATCTATATTTAGAGTGTCTTCTGGCTCTTCTTTGTATTTGAAATAATATCTCTTAAAGCTTGCAATCTTGAATGTATGTTCGTGAAAATACTCAAGGCTTACATTTAAAGGTTTAGTCTGTGGATTTAATCAAGTTTGTTGTATTGCTTACAACGTGAATAATAGAGCATTTAGATCCTATAGCAGAATGAAGTTTAATTTAGATTTCTCTAACTTTTCCCAAACATTTGAAATACTTAGCTTAAACGCATAAATTTAAAGGAGATTGTCTGATATTTGAAGGAAACATAAACAACTGAGTTGATATTGGATAGTTTTCATAATATTTGAAAAGAAAAGCTTGTGTTAATATAAATCATATAAAGCTTTGTGATACAGTAACAAATCTATTCAAAAGAATGAATAAAATGTTGATATTTGTGATATTTTTTGCATAATTCGAGTCCAGTAAGTCATCAAAAACCTTAAATCAAGTAAGGCCCCTTGCATATTACAGCTTCACATTAACCTACTGAATTATCTACAAGGTCAAGACCTGACCATACAGAAACTTGGGATTAAGCAATCTTAATTGATTTCTTCATATCTTTCAAGACAATTAGGTTTATTTTTGTGAATTTTAACTTTTGTTATGAATGTGTAAAAATAATCATCAACAGTTTTTGGCACTAGAAGGAGGACCTGATGGGATTTAAGGTAGATGTTGTGTAGGTTGGCCAAGGGGGATCATTAGTTCTTGGAAATTTGAGCGTTTTGTTTGCAAATATCTCCCGTTTGAATCAAGGACTATTCTGATTTTCTGAGTTTTAATGTTTATTCTGAGATATGTTAGATCTCATAAAATTTCAAAATTTAAAAAGTTGAAAACAGAGTACCATTTTCAATGGACTCATATGAAGACAATTTCCAGGTTAATATTCCTGTCTTTCAGGAAACTTTAAATAGGAAACTTTATCCTGAAAATTTATCTAACTTTGGTTTATTTGGAAGGTGCAGGATACATAAGTCCACAGGGCATGGTGAAATTAATTGTCTAACTTTTCTTACAAGGTTAGATTTGGCTTTAAAAGGACTAATCTCTTTCTCAGATGTGTATAGGGCCGAAGGTTGGCAGGAAAATGAGGAGATTATGGAGCAGCAAGAGGATGCAATATCAACAATCATTAATTGTTCAGAGAATGCAAATATTGAACCAATGCTAGAAATAAAGGATAGTAAAATCTCTTTTCTGGAATCATGTGATGGTAAGAAAAATAATCTACTTTTTGTCAAAGTTCAAATGTGGATAAAGCTAATGACAGGTATAAATATCCTAAAAAATACAGAGAGGAAATCACAACTCATGTTCATTTTCTAGATGATAAGAAAAGAGGATTTAATCAAATGAAAAAGAAAAGTGAAGTTGATCTTAATACATTTGATAAATATATTGAAATACTAAGTAATATTTATCAAGAAGAAACCTCTAGACCTAATTTGAAAAGTTTTAACGAAAATGATTGGGCAAAGAAATGTAAACAAGTATTGACAGAATTAAAGTGCACTAAAATTAAAGAAGTTTCTGTATCAGCAAATAAAGAAATCATAGGAAAAGAAGTAAATCTTGATTTATTATTTGATGGCTTTAAATTTTATGATCAAATCCAGGATTGTTGCAGGATAATGGAACCATATACTTTGTTGAATGATAGGACTGAATTATTTGAGGAACAATTCTTGAAAATGGAAGATACGGAGGATTATGCTATTGTTGTACATAATTAGGCATCACTCAGCATTATTTTGAAAGTGAAACAGGGAAGTATTTTCATGAATCAAACGTTGTTTCACATTCACAGCCAAGTAATCTAGAAATGATAAATTTAGATATGTCAGATTATGATGGTACTCATTTAGATGCTGATGTATAGAGAATTGAAGAGAACATTGAGATGTTTCCTGAACTTGAGGATAAACTAAACATCCAAAATGAAGAGATAGATGTGGATAAAGACGAAGAAATAATCCATCAAGAGTCATACATCCTTCAATTTGAAGTGAAACCACACATTGAGCTAAGCAATGAAGGTGCAAAGTTAAATGGAGGACCAGCTATCAATGAACAAACATGTCCAACAGAACTGGAGATACACCAGGTTGTATTTTTCCCTTCCACAGTGAATAATGTTGAATACAATTTTGATTATGGAAATTCAAGAGATAAGACATGCATATGGATTAATCATGAATGTAATGAGCTTCCTCAATTGCTGATTATCAGAAATTATTCTGTTAAACACAATGAATTTAGAATACAAGAGCATTTTTCAGAATACAAAGATAAATTTGCTAAGTTGAGAACCATAACTAGTTCCCTAATACTCCTGCACAATCTAAGGAAGTATACAAATAAAGGTGTCTTTGGGTCTTTTCCTGGGTTTTATTTGCCTTGGAGAGGCTTGTGTATAGTTTGATAGGGTGGTTGTTTTATTTCTTTTCTTTATTTTCTTGTCTTGCTTTGTGTTGTTTCCTTTCGTAGTTAGTTGTTCGTACAGTCCGTTTGTTTTGTTTGCTTTGTTGTTTTCCTGTGTGCTGGGGTCTTTATTTTGATTTAGAGTATGCAGGAGCAGACTGACAACCACTGAAAACAATAGAAAATTCAGAACATTCAGGTTAATTCTTTGAAATTTATGCATAACTTGTTGTGACTGTCATGAATGTAGAAAGTTGTTTGACTTGTGAAATTTTGTATTCAATAACTGTGGGTTGAGTATTCAAGGGAAGTTTCTCACAATGACACACCTAAAATCTTTGGGTTTGTTGAACATACCAGTGTAGATATTAGGTGAAGAATCAGAAGTCACCCTTGCTACAATTACAATTCTCAGCTTAATTTTAGCAAGTGATCATTCCTTGAATCATGAAGTTACAACTGTAATATCTTATGAAATCTCTATCAAATACAAATATATATATATATATATATATATATATATATATATATATATATATATATATATATATATATATATATATATATAAAATAATAAAATGGATTTTACTAAAAATCCAAATTAAGCCATCTAAGTAACTCTACCGGAGCTATAGATGCTTGTTGGCAGTGGGGCTCTACTTAGGAGAATTGTAACGATAACCTTGTCGGGGCTATGGATGCCTGCTGGAAGAAAGGCTCTATCCGGTTGGCTATAAGGGAATGACATCAACTATATAGGCTAATATCAGTCACTGGTTTGTTCAACTGATTTTCAAGATGAGGATTATTAATCACATGCACCCACTTAAACTGAAGGGAAAATTCATGCACCTTATTGAATACATTAAGTCTCAAGTTAGCTAATGATTTGCAGAAAAGATAGTTGGAAGTTATGAATTTATTTCATTTAGTTTTCTTTAATGGTTTCAATTTGATTGTTTTGTTTGGTTGCTAGTTTTTGTGATGCTCACAACACACCCCATTTTACTCCTTAGTAAAATGAGGACCCCTGCTGTGGCTTTGCTTTTGCTTTTGTGTGTGGGTTTGTTGGGTGGCAAAAGGGAAAAGAGAGTGAAAGTTACAAACCTTGTCAAAAATAAAGAAAAAATAACATTGAGTACCAAAGTTGAATATGGGTGAATTCCTTGTCAAAAATGAGTGAGGGTTGCTTTTTGAACCATGTTAAAATTCACAATATTTTGCAAGATATGTATGTTTTTGGTAAAATGTACAATAAAAGGGTTTGTATGTTGCATATACAAGGTTGTTTGTATATCAGCTTGCTCATATACAAAGTTGTTTGTATATCGGGTCGCTCATATACAAAGTTGTTTGTATATGCAAAATCGCTCGTATACAAAGTTGTTTGTATATTGAGTCATTGTGTAAGTCGCATGTGGGAGTTGTCAGGTTTTGGTATATTTTTATACTTGTATGCATTTCGGTAACATTTTCTTCTTACATACAAGTCGGGCCCAAAAAGTTCAAAGTTCAAATGAATAATCAGTTAAGTGCGTCGTTTGCATATCAGGGTTTACATGTTTGAGTGAAAGGAAATATACAAGGAAATGTACAACATGATATACATGCCGTGGATTCGAAAAAGTATTAAAGTTAGTTTTATTGTTGTATATTTCGTGCTTTGTATATGTATGTTTCGGTTACATACATTGCAAGATACATACAATGCAGAACTGAGGAAATATTAAAATTTGGTTAAGGTGATGCATCACTACTTAATGTATATCAGATGTATTTTATCTTTGTATGTTTGGTGAAAGGAAAACATACAAGGTTGATATACATTGCACTTTATGCATGCCATGTAGCCAAAAGGCAAGTAAACTATGGTTTATAAAAGTTGAAGTCTGAAAGGACATACAAAAGAGTTTGTATGTAAAGGTTTGATACAAGTTTCATTTGTATCGCAGGGATACAAATGAAAAGTAATGTGGGCTCCACCACTCATCGACGTGAGTAAGCTTATCGGAACAAAATTTGTAGATCATACCAATCTTACGCCTCTCGGTGATAGATACTTTTCGGCAGGAATCACTGGTACTCTCTCCGATGAAGAGCGTCGGGCAGATATGTGTGGTCAGAGTGAGTTTTTTAGATCACCCTGACTAAGTGAGTTACTCTGATGATGAAGGTATATAAGGTCGTTCATATACAAGGTCGTTTATATACAAGGTCGATATACATTGCACTTTATGCATGCCGCGGAGCCGAAAGAGATACAAAGGGGGAAAGTAATGTGGACCCCACCATTTGCACATTGAGTTTGTATAATTACAATGTATATCTCTTATATACAAGCCAATATACAAAGTGAAAGATGCAAGTTAAAGATACAACGCGGATGCGAAAAGAGAATTAAATACATAAAAGTCTTTGTATGATTAAATGCTTGTATGTTTATGGTATACATATTTGATATACAAAAGAATAAAAGTGATCGAAGGAAATAAAAGGTAAAAGAGGGTTTGTATATGTTTTTGTATATGTGCTTGTATATAACAAGACATACAAGTAGCGATATACAAAGCGAAAGGTACAAGTATGAAAAAAGCAGAAAAGGGAGGGAACTTTAGTTTGATTTCTTGCATAAAATGTTTGTATGTTTAAATATACAAAGGCAACATACAAAGGAACATACAAGGAAAATAGGTATGTATGTCGAAATTAAACTAACAGTAAAAGGTTTAAAAATGCTAACACTGAAGTAGAAGGCCAAACTTTTGGCGCATTAATTGTTGTAATTAATGCCCATCTAACATTTAGAAGAGGTATAAATTGACGACAACGACGTGAATTTTAAATCTATTTTTTATGTCTGTTGGCAGGTTTGTAGGTATATGGAAGGTGGAGCTTTGATGGTGATGACATCACAAAGGGTGGATAGGATCGCAAAAGAAGCGAAAGGAGTAAAGGCTTTCAATGAGAAGAAATATGCAGGTGGAAGGAAACATTATTAAAAGAGCAACAAAAGATATTTTAGTGGCTGTTAGGGTTTCCAAAGGGCATCCTTACGCTTAGTATGGTTATGCTACTCAGGAATTTTTTGGCAAGATTTGTTTTCCACCGATTGATGTTGCACTTGAGGTATGGACCGTTGATCGACTAGGGTTTTGTGGCCGTATTGGGGATAATCAAATCCATATATTGAGCCCCTTTACTTTGTAATAGTTACACAGGGATTCGTAGGACAAAGCTGGAAGTTGTAATTTGTCTTGGCATTTTGAATAGAAGAACATTTAGTTTAGAGTAGAAGGAGGTCTCCTGTGTCTGTAATAAGGAATGCGTGGAACATTTAGCTTCCTTACTGTATAGTAAAGCGTTCTATGTTTTCTGTGAAGCTGATTAATGAAGATAAGAGTCATTCATACATTGTAAATCATATATGACTATTTATCTTGAATATAAATGAATCTGGAATTCTGCGTCTATATTCAGAGTGTCTTTTGGCTCTTCTTTGTATTTGAAATAATATCTCTTAAAGCTTGCAATCTTGAATGTATGTTCGTGAAAATACTCAGGGCTTACATTTAAAGGTTTAGTCTATGGATTTAATCAAGTTTGTTGTACTGCTTACAATGTGAATAACAGAGCATTTAGATCCTGTAGCAGAATGAAGTTTAATTTAGATTTCTCTAACTTTTCTCAAACATTTGAAATACTTAGCTTAAACGCATAAATTTAAAGGAGATTGTCTGATATTTGAAGGAAACATGAACAACTGAGTTGATATTGAACAGTTTTCATAATATTTGAATAGAAAAGCTTGTGTTAATATAAATCATATAAAGCTTTGTGAGACAGTAACAAATCTGTACAAAAGAATGAATAAAATGTTGATATTTGTGATATTTTTTTGCATAATTCGAATCAAATAAGTCATCAAAATCCTTAAATCAAGTAAGGCCCCTTGCATATTACAGCTTCACATTAACCTACTGAATTATCAGCAAGGTCAAGACCTGACCATACAGAAACTTGGGATTAAGCAATCTTAATTAATTTCTTCATATCTTTCAAGACAGTTAGGTTCATTTTTGTGAATTTTAACTTTTGTTATGAATGTGTTAAAACAATCATCAACATGACACCCATTGCATAAGGATCGATAAGTGTTGCATTCTTATCCTTTTTAACAATTGTAGCTTCTACAATTTTCCTTCTCTTTTCATAGAAACACAGTAACTCATCATCATTTTCTCTTTCTATCTTCTTTCCCTTCTTATGATATGTGGCTATAATACCCTGAGCCTTAAGATCTTCCATCCTATCATTCAACCATGTCTTAGAAAACAAAATAACTAGCCTAGATATCACCTCCAAGGATGTCTCCTTTGGGTCTTTCCAATTTGGTTCATTAATGGGTAGTAGTGCCACTCCATTACTTTCATAGCTTTTGTGTAATACTTTACCATCATCTTTTGTAATTTCTAGGGGTACATTGGTTTCCCCCATGGTTCTCATTTGTTCTAGAGTCAATCTCTAAAGAGCCCTCTTCCTCACCTCTTTCTCATTCTTGCAATCTGACCAAAAGTCCTCAATGTGGACTTGATGCCTAAATTTCTTATCAATGTAATTTTGGATTCTATGGAAAGGGTCAAAATGCCTGACTAAATCAAATTCTTCAAACCCATAGTATCTCAGCTCCTTCTCTGATTCTTGAGCTACCTCCTCAATATAACATGAATACTTATCAATTACCAAAGGGGATTTGATGTTTCCTCTACCATACTTCTTCTTATACATTCTGAACACATTCAAAATCTGCCTATAGAATTCTAATACAATTAATCTGTTTGGAGGGTACCTTGGCAACCTAGATGGTTTTCCCTCAAACCCCTTAGTTCTTATGTATGTGAAGGTAGGAAATTGGATATACCAAGAGTTGAAGAGGCTTATGACACTTTCTGCTTCTTCTAATAACCTTCTGTTCTTATCCCCTATTAAAACTCTTACCAAGTAACTATAAAATACATCATTGACTCTTGCATACTTTCTCAATGCATTCTCCTCCTGTAGATCAGGATAATGGTCATAAACTAATTTCTGGCCTGGGCCATTTCCCAGGGTACCAACTCTGTCAATCCCAGCTAATGGTGGCATTTCAATTGCACATGCATAAACCACATAAGAAGATAGATAGAATTGTCTATTCTTTTTAAATGCCATTATTTGTTTATATATTGCAGTACTGATAACCTTGGTCCAATGAATTGTTCTCGACTTTTCTCTAATAAATTGAATTATGGTGAACATCCATGGTTCAAACTTTGTTTCATCTTTTAACCCAACCATCCTGCTGAACAATGTGATCATTATGTGAATTTATTCCTTGAAATCAATCCTGTATAAATTCTTTGGCACCCTTACTACAGCCTTTTGTTTATTTTCTGCTATCTACCAATTGTAGAAAATTACTGTTTTGTATTCTTTCTCATTTTTAGTAAAATCCAAAGCATACTGATCCATATCAACATCCATCATTCGATCCTGAATCTCGAAGCCAAATGTTATGGCTATTCCTTCTATAGACAAATTTGCAACGACTGCCCCATTATGCATTACTCTCCTTCTATTCAAATTATATCAGCTTATGCATTCTAATATCAAATTTTTGGCCTCCATTACCAACGAAAAACCAATAGCCTTATACAACCCTTTTTCCCAAATTTTGTTCAATTCTAAAGTGACATCTAGTGTCGTGATTTTTTGTAACACATCCTCTGCATCGTAATGACCCATGTTTGTATCTTTAACTATTCCTCCCATGCTATATATCAGAGACGAATAGCCCTTGACTATCGGCAATTCTTCCCTAACCACTTCTTTTTTCAGTTTCCTTTCTTTTTTAACCTTCTTTTTTCACCAACCGATTCGGTATCCACTTTCTTTTGCTTAGGTGCCATCCTGTCAAGAAAATTTATACATTTTTACCCTCTCGTTTGTGCACAATTCTAGGGTTTCACCACGGATTTTTACTCTTTAACAGGTACCCTAGGGTTTTTTGTCATTTTCGCTATTTGGAATTTATAAAATTTAAGAATATCAAATCATTTCCTATAATTAACTACAGTAACATGCACTAAATTGCATTATTTTCTTAATTACATTACTGTAACTAATCCCAATTTCATTTAACTAAATTTCAACAGCGTTTGAGGTACATACCTATATCTGCAACCATTTTGACCTTAAGGATGTCTACAAAGTTTTATCGTTCAACCTTACTCCATTACTGTTCTCGAATTTTCATTCCACTCTTGAATCACCTTTTCTCTATCAAGAAATTCTCTACAATTTTAACCTTCGAATGCAATTATGAAAACAAGCATAATCAAATTTCACTTTTTACTTGTTCAAATCCTAAGTTTCTAGTGGTAGATGCACATTGAATGTTGTAATTAAATCATACAGTTCAGTCTGTGTCTAACTTTATGTTTACTTCATATTTTGAACTTTGTATACGTTAATTCCACACCTTAACTTTGTATAACATGCCTACATACTTCACCGTTCGAACTTTTGTATATCAAATTTTGTATATTACTATGTATATTTCATACAATCGTTGAAACATACAAACTCAGACTCCAACCGGTTTATGAAACGTATTGCATTTAATTTCATGTCTAGCCTTGTATCTAACTTTTGTATTTTGCAATGTATATGCAACGTATACATTCAAACCTACAAGCTTGGATTTGAAAGACGTATCAACTCGTTTCGACTTTCTGTTAATCCCGACAGTGTATCTTTACCTTTGTATATCGTATTTCATATCACATACAACATAACATACATACAAATAGCGCGGACTTTAGTTTGTTATGAACCATATTTGAATTACTATCGGGTCCGCCTTTGTATCTCCACTTATGTATATTACCCCTTGTATATTGGATATGTCTTATGTGAATACACTTGTGGGGCCCGCCAAATTTAATCACTTTTAATTTCTTTTTAAAACCTGAGCCTATACCTATATTTTAGATATAAACAAGTATACATACAGATATACAATAACCTTTGTTTATATTTTTTGACTTTTATAAACTATATTATATATTCCTTTCAGGTTCGGTCATGTACATTCCTTTATTTGTATATTGAACGCGCAAACTTAGACCTACAATACAACACCCAAATACAATCAGGGAATCCAATCTCTTACTCAATTTACCTCAAAATTCAATCGGGTTTGTGTTTGCATCTTTAAGTTTAAGCCTTCAAGATACATATGCAAAAAAAAACATGATACAAAACCCAATTGTACCACAATACAACAACATTAGCATCTCATATGCAAAGAAATTTATACATGAAATACAAATTTGATTAAACACTGCACCTTCACCAAAACCACCCTATTTCATGAAATACCATGAATTTCAAGTTGGTTCAAAAAACAACCCTAAATCATTTTCCATGCAGAATTCACTAGTAATCTTTTCTTTCCTCTAGGACTATGCATTTTGATTTTTTTACATATTTCCAGCATTCAGTACCTTTTCCCTTTTACCACCAAGTAGAACCAAACCACAAGAAAGCAAAAGCAAACACGGTCCTCATTTTGCTAGAGGGTAAAATGGGGCGTGTTGTGAGCATCACAACAACTAGCAACCAAATAAAACAACCAAATTCTAATAATTAAGGAAACAAAATGAAATAAATTCATAATTTCCAACTTCTTTATATGTAAGAATGTTATTCATCAAAGAATGAATGTATTCAACAATGTACATCAACTTTTCGAAAGAATTTAAGTGTGTGCAATTGATTCATTCCCTCCTTTGGCAAAGTAAGAAAACAATAAACATTTGCATTAACCTACATAGTTGGGTTTAACCTTCTAAGCCAATCCTGGATAGAGCCTTGCTGCCAGCAAGCGTCCATAGCCCTGACAAGGTTATCGCCTATAATTCCCCTAGATAGAGCCCCATTGCCAGCAAGCGTCCATAGCCTCGGTAGAGTTATCTAGATGACCTTAAGAGAATAAATTCTCTATCTTATTGATCTTTTCTTTTATGTAGATATATATATTATTTATATATAAAGTATATCATTTTAGCTCAATATTTGCATAGTAATAGGATCTATTGCATAAGATTGGGAATTATAGTGGTAGCAAAGGCCAACCTTTAGATTTTCACTTAATGCAAAAATCCACCACCTCCCACACTAATTCAAAGAATCTTAATGTTTGTATTTATATGACTCTTTGAATGCTACATGCTACAGACATTGAATAAAATCCTTCACAAAATAAACAACAACCCCCATCTATGAAAGTTCACAAGCTATGTATAAATTTCAAATGATTTATCTAAATTTTCTAAATTTTATTGTTTTCAGTGGTTGCTTGTCTACGCCTACGTACCTTGAATCAAAATAAAGACCCCAACAAACCAACAAAACAACCCAAACCAAACCAAAACAAAACAAACAAAACAAGACTATACAACATTTACAATATGATACACAGTAGGGTTAACTCACATTCTAGGCTTGAAAATAATGTTTAAGGTGCTGACCATTAATAGGTAATGGTAAGTCCTTGCCAATTAAAGTTTTAAGCCTAAATGTATTGTCTCCTACGATCTCTGAAATCTGTAGTGGACCTAACCACAATTTATCAAATTTACCATGGTTCCCTTTCTTTTCATGGGGTTTGTCCCAACATAAAACCAAATTTGATATCTTGAACATTTTAACCCTAGCTCTTTTGTCAAACCATCTTTTAACCACGGCCCAATGTTTTGCAAATTTGTCAATGGCTTGATCTATTTTCTCATCTAACTATATAAATTGGACCAACCTAGCCTCCCTATGGTCATCAAAACCTAGATACTCACTTGCAAACTTCCATGTAGGTATTCTCAGATTGACTAGGAGTGTGGGATCAGTCCCATATACTAAGTGATAAGGAGCATTCCCTAATGTTGCCTTGACTTTGGTTCTATCCACCCATAATGCATATTTCAACACTGTATTCCATTCTTTAGGATTTTTAACAATCAACTTTTTAATGATATCCAGCAAGATTTTATTAGTTGACTCTGCTAATCCATTACCCTGAGGATAATAATTAGATGAAAATTTAAGAACAATTCCATATTCAAACGCCCATTTAGAAAACTTCAAAGAAGAGAAAGCATGGCCATTATCACATACCAAACAATAAGGTGCTCCAAACCTGGTGATGATGTTCTCTTCTAAAAATTTGATGACAACTTCAGTAGTGGAAAATTTGTAGCATGTTGCCTATGTCCACCTTGTACAATAATTTGTCACCGTCAAAATGAATTTGTGTCTAGATGATGATGAGGGATTAATAACTCCAATAAAGTCAAGTCCCCATTGTGCAAATGGTTTGGACTCTATTACAGGCTGCAATGGATGCGTCTGGTATCTCCCTTTATCTGCGGTTGTTTGGAATGTATGACAACTTCTGATGTGATCCTCTGTATCTTTAATATGGTGGGCTAATAGTAACTTGACCTTAAAATATTATGTGTTGTTGCTAGATGAGAACCATGTGCTATCCCATATTTGTCATGAAGTTCTAGCAACACCTTATCTGCTTCATCTCTATTCAAACATCTTAAGTATATCCCTTCATGATTTTTCTTGAATAACAAACCTCCTTGTATCATGTATCTTTGGGCTTTTATTTTCAAAGATCTCTTCTGAGAAGATTTCATCTGATTAGGGTATTTTCCTAATATTAGAAATGTGGTGAGGTCATCATACCATCTTGGTGTATTGCTTGTATTCAACACCTACTGTTGTTTTACCTAATTAGGGTCAGTATTAGCTATGGTTTGCACTAAGGCTTGGCCTCTGACTAACTTCATGGGTATGATCTCCATATCAAATTCTTGCAAAATTGTTATCCATTTAGCCCTTTTCTCTCCAAGCTCATTTTGCATCAATAACATATTTACTGCTGCATCAGGTACTATAGCTTTGATCCAACTTCTCATAATATAATGTCTGAATTTCCTTACTACCTTACTAATGCAAAAGCCTACCTCTCAGTATCCAAGTATTTCAACTGAGCATCTTTCAGTGGTGTGCTCATAAAAGAAATACGCTTTTCCTCATTCTCTTCTCCTTTCTATGTTAAAGTTGTTGCACATGAATGTTCAGATGCAAAAGAGTAAATATAAAAGGGTTTAGTGTAATTTGGATTGGCTAATACTAGAGCATCAGAAATAGTTGCTTTGATATATTCAAATATTGCTTTTGCCACTGGTGTCCATTCTATCTTGGTATCCTTTTTCAACATAGCATTCAATGGTTGCACAATTTCTGCAAATCTAGTAATAAATTTCCTAACAAAATTAATTTTGCTAAAAAATGGTTTCAATTCTTTCTTACTACTTGGCAATTGTAACTTGTTAATTCCTTCCACTCGGTCTAGGTTGATGGAAATTCCATTTTAAAAAATAATATGCCCCAGTAACTTACCCTCAGTTACACCAAATGAACATTTCTTTGGATTTAGAGAAATTCCATACCTCTCGCATCTTTTCAACACTTTTCTTAAGTCATCTACATGGGTAGACATATCTTTGGAAAACACAGTTAAATAATCCATGTAAATTAGAATGCATTTACCTGTTAACCCGTGAAATGCAATATCCATGGCCCTTTGAAGTGTAGCACCTGCATTAATTAGGCCAAATGGTATTCTTCTGTATGCATAATTACCCCATTTACACGTGAATGTGGTCTTTAACCTATCCTCCTTGTCTACTAAAACCTAATTATAACCAAAAAATCCATCAAGGAAGGACATCATTTTAGCTCCATTCACTGCTTGTAACATTTCATCTAATGGAGGTAAAGGGTAATTATCTTTTTCATATGCCTTATTAAGATTTCTAAAATCAACACAGAGTCTGATGTCTCCATTTTTCTTTCTTACAGGTACTAAGTTAGCTACCCAAGTAGAATGCCTCACTAGAAAAATTATCCTTGTAGACAATAATTTTTTGACTTCTTCAAAGATTAGGGGTTCTAATATAGCGTTCACTGGCCTTTGTTTCTGTCTAAATGGTTTCACCCCTGGCCTTACTGGAATCACGTGTTATGATAGAAGTGTCATATGTTTTTAGGTCTTCATAAGTCCATGTAATCACATGTTTATACTCTTTAAACACTCCTACAATCTCTTTCCTTAATTCATCAGGGCAAGTTTTTCCAATTAATATGTTTTGAGGATTTTGCTATGTCCCTAAGTTGAAAGGATTATACTTACCCCCTTCAGTTTTAGGAAGATCATTTTGTCTAACCACTCCATCAAAATCAAAGATCTTCTCTAATTCTATCACTACTTTAGGAAGGAAATTACTTTTCAAGTCAATTATATCCTCTTCATCCAAAGAGAACTATGGTCTTTCTTGCTCATCAATAATTTGTGTTTCAAAAACATCATGACATGTGATAAAATCCACAATCTGTTGATCACCTTCAAACACTTGAAAATGTGTCATATTATTTGGTATACTTGGTGCATTTACCAATTCTACAACAAATCATTTTAGACCTGACAAAGTTAGGGGTTATAAAGAACTAGCAACAACTACTAAGGCATCTAGTCATTGATTCAATTCCCTAGGGATATGTTCAATGTTAAAAGCATCAAAAGATTCGATCAGATCCCACACCATATGCCTATAAATAACCATTTTTTTTAAAATTACATGCATACAACCTTCTAACTTGTCTAACTACTAGCTCAGAATCAGAAAATACCCTGAGCACCTTTACCTTTTTCTTTATGGCCATCACTAGTCCATAGATCAGAGCCTCATACTCTGCTACTTTATTGGTGCATGGAAATTGGAGTCTATATGATGTCAAAAAGGATTTACCATTTGTATCAATAAGTTCAACTCCTGCTTCCACCCCCTATTTGGATTTCGACCATCACATTTTAAAGTCCACATGTTACTTTTGTTTTTATGAACTGGACTCTTTGTTTTAACAGGAATTACCTTACTTACCTCACATTTCACAGGATCATGCATATTCTCATGTACTCTTTCCTGACTTGTAGGTATCATTGTACTCTTTGTCTATTTATGAAATTTAGAATGATTGATACTTTTCATTTCCACATCTTCACATGGACTCTTTAGCAACCTATTGACATCCTCATGAAAATACAACCTAGGCTCATTAAAAACGTCCTTTCCTTTTTATTTCCCCATTAATTCCACACACTTCTTGTGCTGATATTCAATTATATCTCTGCACATTCCATAGTTCTCTTTAGAATGGGAAGTCTTATGAACTCTACACCAATTCCTATACAAACCACATTGGATAGGGACTTCCTATTGGATGCATTTCTCCATTTCTTGTCTTATGATTTAACCAAAGTTACTCACTGTTATCTTCTTCATCAGAGGAACCATGATCAGAATCAACAAACACATTTGTTCCACTATTAGTAAGTTTTGCTCCAATGTTGAAGGCTAAAATTTCTTCTATTTGGACTCCTCTGTTTGAAACCCTATAGATTCCTGGTTTGACAGAAGCATACAATACCTCATTTGTCCTATTATACTCTATGATCATATGCTTCATTTGAGGTTCAGTCTCATATCTAATTTGGTTTGGAATGCCTCTCCAAGGCAACCACATGTGAGAGAAATTCGTCACCATATATCCATTTAAAGTTTTAGACCAATCCCTACTCAATAACATACCATAATTGACTAGAATATCAACAACCTGAATGTCAATGTACTGATTTACTCTAGGATCAGAAGCCAACTGCATTTAAATATGCATTAGTTCACCTACCACATTAACCTTAGACTTATCTAATTGTGTAACAAACTTGGCAAACTTTGTAGGGGTAAGTCCTAAAGTTTTGCATATCCCTAATGGCATAACGTTAGCCAAAGCTCCTGAATCAACCATACAGTTATGTAATTTTTTTTGAAAATCCTCAAGGTTAACAAAAAAGGAGGAGATTCCTTTTTCTCTACGTACATTACTACATTAGTGCTCACAAGCTATTCAACATTCTTAACTTTATCTTTGGCTTATATATCTTTACCATGATTGTCTAAACTTACCGAATTATCTCTAGGTCCTGACTCAACTAGGGATTTTATGAATACATTCCATACCCCTGGACTCCTCAGTAACTCATATAAAGGTACATTAACCTTTATCTTTTTTATTTCTTCTGATAGATAGTTCATTAGTTTTAAAGTTTCATTAGAATATGATTTTCCTATCTAAACCTTTGATGTTGTATAAACACCAACCCCCTGATGACTAGCTTTAGGAGGCACTGGGTTATTACTTGCATGTTTTTGATAATATAAGGCAGCTAAACAAGGGGCTGAACCCTTACAAAAAATAGAGAGGCCCGAAGGCAGAAAGCATCAACAGTGCCTTAAACCAGAAACAACATATACGACAACACAGAAACCAGCAAAACTAGCAGAACTAGCCGCTAAAACTGAAGTCATAAAAATAGAGTAACAGAGTATCAGTGGTATAACAATAAAGACTAAGGAGACAACAACTCTCCTTTCTAGACCATAGATTTAATAATATCATCCACTTTTTTAGCCAGATCGTCACTATCAGTATTGACAGTAACCCCCAGATTCTTCAGCACAGAGAGGTTGAGGAGAATAGAGGTCTTGAGCACAATGGAGAAATTCTGTTCCAGCTTCGCAATGGGATCGTGCAGACCTGCAAGATCAGCCCCCAGACCATCATCAGTCTCCATAGCATTCTTAGCCTCTTCCACAAACATTGCACCCGCTTTGTCAGCATTTCCAGCAGAGTCAGCAACATCCTCCTTGGTAGCCCCCATATCATGCGTCTCCTGCTTGTCTTCATCATCACCAGATATGTCCTGAATCACCACATCCCTGTCGTCCTCCCCCTGGGTGGATTCATCCAAACCACTCTCAGAATAGTCAATGAGCTTTGCGGAAGGAGCCGGTTTGCCAGCAATACGCCCTAACCGTCGAACGCCAGATGAAAGTCCCTCCCTACAAATCTTCACCAAAGAATCCCTTCTCTGTCCCATCGGAGTCCTACCAAGAGTTTTAGGGGATCCAACCACTGCCTTCCCAGTACTCATATCACCAGCAACCTTGCACTTTTTACCCTTCTTAGAGGTAGTAGGGCCCAGAGTATCAACAAGATTATCCTCAGGAGTGCAAAAGGAAACTTCATTAGTTTTGATAGGAATAGGGGAGGGCCTGGGTTCATCCACATCAGGAATATTCTTAGGGTTAGAGGAGGGATCCCCATCCCCACTATTAGCTGGAATGGATTTAGAGAGTTCGAGGGAAAGATGATGATTATACAAATAGAGAATGAGGCCCTGGTGAAGAGGGATAGGCTTCATAGCAGTGTTTTTAGCCAGTTTCGCCTGAACCCTAAGGACGGAATGCTCCAGGGAAGAAAGCAAATAAAACAAAAAACTAATTTTAGCATTGCGACGGAAATGGTTTAACAGGGGGAGATGGTAGTTATAAAACCTGGTGAAGCGCCCCTCGAGGGTGAAATACTTCATGAGGATAAAACACATAGCGTCCCATGGCTCTGGTAACTTGGCTCTGTCAAAACTGCCCTGGTAAGGGACTAATTCTTCACTAACCTCGAGGAAGAGCTGCTGATTGGAGAGGTCCGCAATTTTAGTTTTCTGTTGCAGCTTCAAGCCCTGAGTAGACATACCAGTGGCAATAGCAATCACACGTTCAGAAACTTCAAAGCTGATTCCACCCACCGAAACCCATCTATTCTGCCAAGACCGCGCAAAATGTTCAGAAATGGCTTCATTGTACCCATTAAGCCTCTCCAAATAGGGGCTGATCCCACCCTCTTTATAGTAATACAAGCAACCAAATTGTCCTTAAATTCACAGCACGAGACGGGTTCAGTTCTAATTCTATCTCCTCCCATAGCGGAATTACCTCACATGCCACAGAAACCCTCAGTCTTCTCAGTCATCTTTATAGGAGAATTACTAACATTATCAAGGCTAATAATGTAGGTAATAACATCGCACACAAACTCATAATAATGGGAAGCCTTACAAACACCAATCCCATGCTTAACCATAATAACCTGGCACAAGCCATGATGATCTGACCATCTGCTCACCTTATGAGAAAATGGAATGGATTTGACAGTAGAGAAAGTACGAGAGGACTCGTACTTCCAAAGACACGTCAGCCCCCTCCCAAGGAGCTGACAATATGAGCTGTCTTTCAAACACATTTGACTCATCAAGACCCGGCCACGTCTTTAAGAATGAGATTCTTAAGATTTAAAGGTAGATGATCAAATTGGTGCCAAACCCTCCAATTTGAATATCGTTGTCCGAGTTCAGCACAGGCGTCTGCAACTCCGTTGCCCTCACGGTAAATATGTGAGATATGCACATTAGTAACCCTCTGCAAGAGAAACTATATATCCCTAATAATGTCTTTCAACTGAATGCCAACATTTGACACATTAGTAACGGCATCAATGACCATTTTAGAATCTCCCTGAATATCCAAATTCCTAATACCAAGTGATATGGCCAATTTAAGCCCCCAAAGAAGAGCCATAGGCTCAGCATAGTTATTGCTGTGATAGCCCAGACCTCCAGCATAGACAGCAAACATCCACCCTTTATCATCTCAGATGATCCCTCCCCCACTAGCTGTACCATCAAGCTTAGAAGCCCCATCAAAATTGAGCTTCATCTAGTTAGAAATCAGAGGCTTCCATCTAGTGTTAAGCCTCTGCAATAATTTTGTATTGTTATAAGCAGGAATATGATTGAGAATCTTCCAGTTTGCCACAATTTGTTCTTCCTCCTGGGTCAGAGGTTTCACCGCGGTACGGATATGGGCCGTAGTGACACTCTCCAAGAGAGTCTTCATGAAAGTATGAGAGACCTGGGAGACATCTCTAGCAGTATCCCTAAAAATCTGATGGTTGCGCTCTTTCCACAAAGTCCAGCTCAAGCACGACAGGGTTTGATTCCATAACTCAACAAGCCAAGGATGGGAGAAGGGAGGATACCAATTGTTAATAACTTCCTGGATATCAGAATTGCAAGCCCACTGAATTCCAAAATTGCTGAGGATGAGGCTCCAAATGTCCCTAGCAAAGTCACAGTGGAAGAATAAATGAGAAACCGTTTCCTCTTTTTCACTGCATAGACAGCATCTGTTGGCCAGAGTGAAACCTCTCTTTTGCAAATTATCTTGGGTCAGAATTTTGTTATGAACAGAGGCCCACCAGAACATGTTAATTTTTGGGATCAGTTTTTGGTTCCATACTTTTCTCCATATCTCCTTTTTATGAATCTCAGGGACCAATAAGTGATAGGAAGACTTAACAAAGAATCGGCCATTCTTATCTGGCCACCAAAATTGCTCATCTTCATGAGGGAAGAGAGGAATTCTAACTTCCTGAACCAACTTTTGAACCATCTGAACTTTAGAGGCAAGATCAGGGCAATGGGGATAGCAATCCAACAAATTTCTCCAGCTCATGTGACTATTATTGGTTGACATATAATCACTGACCTTATTGCCAAAAAACTGAGTAGCAATGCCAGCAATCTCACCCAGATCCCTCTGAGAGATGAGAGCCTTATCTTTTAGCCAAATATCAGTCCAAAACTTGATACCCATACCATTACCCAACTTCCATCTGATCCCTTACGTGAGCAGATTTCTAGATTTCAACATTTTGTTCCAGATGACCGATCCCTTAGGAAGACCTTCTTTCTGGAGGAATTTAGACCAGTCAGTGTCATACAAATATTTGGCTTGCATGATTTCTCCCCAATCTTTATGATGATGAATCAGGTTCCAATTAATTTTAGAGAGCAGGGCTTTATTCATATTACGTATAGTTCGAATATTGAGACCTCCATGGGATTTAGGAAGACACACTTTATCCCAGCTGACCAGGGACATCCACTGTTTATCTTCAGCTCCTGTCCATAAAATTTTCTTTGAATCTATTCCAACTTGGCAGTAAAAGAAGTAGGAATTTTGAAAAGAGAAAGGAAATAGGTGGGTATACCTTGCAAGGAGGCCCGAAGAAGCTGCAATTTACCAGCACTACTGAGGACTTTTCCTTTCCAACCAATCAGTTTCTGTTGAGTTCTTTCTAAAAGGTTATTCCAAAAATTTGGAGAAACTTCTTTAACCATAAAGGGGAGACCCAGATAGACAGCAGGAAGAACATCTTCAGCACAATCCAAAATTTGGATGATTTTTTGGCGGAGAGTAGTGGGAGTATTAAAAAAATACACATTACTCTTTTGGAAATTGATGTTTTTCCCAGAGGCAATAGCATAAAGGTTTAAAATATTCTTCCATCTCTGAGCTTCAATCACCGAAGAGATGCCAAAAAGAAGGGTATCATCAACAAATTGCTGCACAGACATAGGGGCAAGGGAGGAAGCAGGTTTAATGCCCACAAGATGCTTAGAGACCACGTTAGCTTGAATGTATCTCCCAAGAGCCTCAACCATTATGATAAACAAGTAAGGAGAAAGGGGATCCCCCTGTCGGAGTCCGCGCGAGGAGGAGAAGAAACCCCTAGGAATCCCATTAACCAAGATAGAAAATTTGGCGGAAGAGATAGCCGTCCGGATGAGGAGATGAATTTTGTCATTAAACCCAAATTTTCTAAGAACTTGAAACAGAAAATCCCATGAGACCCTATCATAGGCTTTAGAGATATCCAACTTAACGGCCATACCTAGAATTCTGCTCTTTTCCATGGAATGAATAGTTTCATGGGTGGAGATCACAGCATCCAAAATTTGACGCCCTAGGATGAAACCTTTTTGAGAAGGAGAGATAATTTTATCAAGAAAAGGCTAAAGTCTCATGACAAGGGCTTTGGTGCAAAGCTTATAGACAGTATTACACAGGCTAATCGGTCTGAAATCAGAAAGATTGGTGGGTTTTATCTTTTTAGGGACAAGGACAATAAAGGTGTTATTGAGTTGCTTTAAGATCTTACCAGTTTTGAAAAATTCACGAACCGCAGCCGTGAGATCAGCCCCCACAATATCCCAATATTCCTGAAAAAAGATAGGAGGGAAGCCATCCGGACTTGGAGCTTTAAAGGGACCCATAGAGAATAAAACAACATGAACCTCCTCTTCAGAAATAGGCCTCAGCATTTCCAGATTATCTTCCTCAGTTATGAGACAGGGGATCCTGTCAATAAATGCTTAGTAGCCCTGTCGTTATCAACACTAGTGGCTTGTTTTGTCAACAAGTTCTGAAAAAATAATACAGCTTGTTCCCCAATCTCATTGTCCTCAGTGATAACATCACCATTGTCCAAGCACAATTTTGTGATGGAGTTAGCCTTCATATGTTTCATGGCAGAAATATGGAAAAAGCAGTATTGCAATCTCCCTGCTTAAGCCACTGAACCCTGGATTTTTGCTTCCAAAAGACCTCTTCGCGGCCCATAAGATTCTTCCAGTCCGAAATCAGATCTTGTTCTTTCTTAGAAGTATCTTCGGAAACATCCCCTTGAGCAATCCACTGTTGAATATCCTCAAGTTGTCTAGCTAAAGTTTTCTTCTGCCAAAACACATGACCAAAACTGAATCTATTCCAACCACGAACCTCCTGTTTGATATGCAGAAGCTTCTTAACTAATCTGAACATAGGAGTACCCTGGATAGGAATTTGCCACCATTGGGTCACTAGATGTCTGAAATCCTTATGCTTAATCCACATAGCTTCAAATCAGAAAGGGAAAGGACCCCGATGACATTGATCATGCCAATGAAGGAAAATAGGGCAGTGATCAGATATGGTTCAAGGAAAAGCCTGTAATTGCATATTATGATGATTGTCCCAGTTACTCGTTATAAGGACCCTGTCTAGTTTAACCTGGATCAAATGGTCCCCACGTCTCCTGTTGGACAAGGTAAAAATCTGATTTTGTAGCTCCACATCAAGCAATCCCCAAGCATTAATAAACTTAGCGAAGTCAAACATGCTGTTAGAGTAATCAAGGTTCCCACCATATTTCTCAGAGGGATACAAAGGAGTGTTGAAGTCACCAGCCAACATCCATTTGGAGCGCGGAGACTTGGTCAGGGTACTACTCAAATCAGTCCATAAAGATTGTCTCTGAACTCTAGTATTAGGAGCATAAATATTGATTAAATACCAGTTGAAAGAGGGTGAGGAGAAATTGGTAACCAGGAAATGCTTACCAGAAGCCACAAGGGAACCCTGAATTTTTGTATTGTTCCACATTGTAACAATCCTGCCAGAAGCCCCAATAGCAGGGCTAATACAAAACTCAGCCTTAGGCCATATGAAATCAGCAATCTTCTTAAAGTTTTCCTTAGTCATCTTGACCTCCTGCAGTAGCAAAATATCTAATTTATTTTCTAGAACATAGTTTTTGACCTCAAGCTATTTTGAGGGGCTATTGAAACCCCTCAGATTCTAGGATAAGATCCTCATTTCAAAGGTTTGAGGGAGGGAACCTCCAGTGTTTTCTGCTTACCACTAGTAATTTCCCTGGTAATCTCTCTTTGCCAAGTTTCCCGTAGGGTTGGTCTCCCTTGTTTTGAGTCAGTGCCAACATTAGCAGTCTTTTTACCTTTACGAGTCTTCTTCTTAGGGGTAATCCAGCCTTCTCGATCATTCCCACTACCACTTGGGCCGATGTCAACTGTCAATGAAGGATCAGCATTATGATCACCTACTTCCCGCACAGGGTTCCTGGTTGACTGAAGATCATTAGCAGCTAAGGGAACAGTTGAAGAAGCCTGTGGATCAAGGGCTTTATCATCTTCAACATCCTCATCGATCAATTGATCCTATATTTCTCCCTCCTCACACCCACTAGAATTCTGTCAGACCGTATGACTAACGGTGTCTATAGCCCCATTCTGACAACCTATGTCCAGAATCGGTTCAATATTCTCCTCTAGATAAACAGTATCCTGATGACCCACAGCCGTCTGGCTTTTCTTATCCTTAGCCTGTTTAGGATGGTCTTCTGGGAAACATTTTCCACATTACCCCCCATTCCTTGATGGTCAGGGGTAACAGCTGTTTGTGAGTGGTCCTCAACCTCATTATGGGAGTCAGTCTACCAGACCGTTTGCTTAGTTTTACATTGAGTCATTATGTGGCCCTTCTTCTTGCATATTTGATAGAAGGTGGTGGCGTTTTCATAAAGGATTGGCTGAGTCCAAACCCCATATTTAGAATTTAACTCAATGGACACAGGAAGGGTTTGGTTTATCTCCACATTGACACAAAAATGAGCAAAAACACAACGGGATTGAGTACGAGTAGTATGGTCCATAGTAACAAACTGGCCAAAAGAGTTACCAATAGCAAAAAAAAATTTTTCATCCCAGAATTCTAAGGGAAACCCAGGTAATCGAACCCAAACAGGAGCAGATTTATTGAGATCCGAGCTAGGGTCAAACCCAGGTTTCCATTGGCACAAAGCAAGCGAGTGCGACCCATAAAGCCAGGGTCCCCCAGCAAGAGTAGCAATCATATACTCCCTGCTGGTAAATTTAAAAAGGAATACTCCTCTTGCCATAGCAATGATCGAAACACTACCCTTAAGTCTCCACCGAGAGGAAACCCATTTACGAACCATCTCAATATTGGGACGGAAGGCAAAGAATTTACCTACCAGAGCAAGATCCATGGTTGCCATGATTTCTTCAATCAGACCATCTGGAATATCCAGAGCTATGCCGTCTGCAGAAGCTTTCTTGACAGGCATACCCGTCGTGCATTTAGAAGACCCCAGCGGTTCCCCTGTTATTGCTTATTTCCATCCGTTAGATGGAGCGTCCACCCTCACAGCTCTAGAGGTACTGCCCAAGGCAGTCGCCTCCATTGGCACCGAAAGCAGTCAAAACAAAAACCCTAAAAAACCCTAAACAACCATGGAAAGCAGAAAAAAGCTAAGTCGTGTTCACTATATGCCAGTTGTATATGTTGTCTGGGATAGTTGGTCTAGTTTTGAGCTCAACTTCTGAAATACCTGTATTATTACTTGCATGTTGATCATGTGGAGTGTTAAATTTATTTGGAGGTGTGGAGGTAGTAAAAGGAACCCCTAGTTTACTATTAATCCTCAAATTATAGGTATGATTTCTATTTGACTGTTGAAAGGCTTGTACTTCATCTGGTTCACACAACACTTCATTTTCAGTTTCAAAGGGAAACTGGAAGGTTTCTAGCACTAAGGCTGATTCTGGATATAACCTTTCACAATAATATTGTTCATCTTCTACTATTTGATTTTGTTCCTCTTTGGTTGAGAATGTAAAACTCTCCAATACCATAGTAGACTCAAACCCTAAAGGTACTATCTCATTTCCCTTAGGAATCAAGAACTCAGATGTAGGGGCCTATACCTCTACATTAAAGATACTAGCCCTAAATGAAACTGTGGACAGTCAATCTCAGCGTGTGCGCTAGTATTATGAATCCTACACCAATTTTTTAGTGCTACATTAGCCATCTGTACTCTAGCAGGATGTTTAGACTCTTGATTATGTGGATTCTCAAATGGAGAAGCTAGAGTGCCATTATTTGTTCTTGTGTTCCATATTCTAGGAGGCTTGGGCTGATTTAGATTTCTATTATCATTTCCCCAAGCTTTACTATCTCCATTATGCCCTCTATTTTGTGATCCTTGTCCTTGGTTTTGATTCCGATTTTGATTGTGACCCCGACTTTGATTATGATTTTGATTATGAGGATTTCTGCCATAAAAATTGTCATTCCTCAACTGAGTCACCTCAGTTGTTAACCTCCTTAAATGTGCAGTGATTTCTTTCATCTCTTCTCTGTCCTCTTGTGTCTTAGCCACATATGTATCCTAAGGTGGATGAAAGAATGACTGACCATTGGCCTGGTTATTACTAGTACCACTACCTATGTATGGAACTATGGCCTGAGTAGGGACAATGTTATATACTAGTGTGTATGTAGGCACTGAATTTAACAATGGAGTATGATGCATAGGAACACCATTCCATGATTACGCTTGATTTGGGACTACAATATTCCCTACACTCACAAAATGATTATAAGTTGTTTGTCTCATTTCTTGGTTGATTTTCACTGCTTCCTTATAATCTTTTGATACAATATCTACGACAGGTATTTGTCTTTTGACAAACATTGCAGTCAAATGATCTAAAGCAGCATAATACATTGCTAAGATTGCATCAATAGTCACAGTGTATGGATTGACTAAATTTGAATAAGCCTTTTGGAACCTATCATTAAAGTTACTTATGAGCTCTCTTTCACCTCTCTTGATTTTTGCTAATTTACGGTACAAAAGTGAAGGCTTAACTAGACCTCTAAACCTAGATAAGAATGTTTACTCCATTAGTTCCCAGGTGGTAATGTGACTATTTGGCAAATTTACATACCAATTGGAAGCCTGCTCATTGAAAGTGAACGGGAACAACCTACAAACTACATCCTCGTGCTCTAATCTTGCTCTAAAACAAGCCTCTTTGAAAATTTGGATATGATCCTTGGGGGCCTGATGTAGCTAATACTTAGGACAAATTTTCTCAAGATTCTTAGGCATTTCATGATAATCAGCGAACAATATGGGAGAATTAACATTGAAGTATGTCATAGCTGGACCTCTAGGTGGACTAGGACCTCTAAGAGGGCTAGGACTTCCAGGTGGGCTAGGACTTCTAGGAGGACTTGGACCTCTAGGTGGAGCCAAACCAAGATTCAATGATCTGAATGGAAAACCATCAAGGCTTACTATGTTCGGTATACTCAATGGTGATCTTGGAGGAGTACTCGATGAACTTCCTATTGGCACTACTCTAGAATTCCAAATCAAGGGACTCTTATTCTGTCATCTATCAGGTAATTGTGTGAAGATGTCACCTATATTGGACCTAGACCTGGTCACTTGATCTGTATTGTTAGCTAGCTTGTACAAAATGTACCTCAAATCCTATTAGGCCCTCCTTCTAGCACCAAAAACTGTTGATGTTGGCATTATTTAGCATAACAGAGATAAAATTCACAAAGAATCTTAGCTTATGTTAAAGAATATGGAGAACTATTGAAAATACTTCTCAATTCCAAGTCTACGTTAACCAGGTCATGGTTGTGTTGAATTCACTTAGGGTTCTATGCGAAGCTGTTTTGTTTTAAGGGGCCTTACGTGATTTAAGTATCTTGTAATGACTGGACTAGTTTATTATATGCAAATAATCTCAAATTTCATCAAAGTAAACATCGCTTTGCATGTATTTACTACTTTCTTACAAAGATTTACATGAATATGGATAAAACTCACTTGGTATATCAACTTTCTATAAAAAACTACTAAGATCTTTATAATTCACCAGTATATATGCAAATCAATAGCAATTTCCTTTAGATAACTACGTGCATGCTAATTATTTAAAGATTTTGGAGAAAAGTTAGAAAAGATAGGGTTAGAAACATCTATTTTAGATAGGATAGAATGTTCTGCTATCCACGTATGACAAGCTTAAATGATCCTAAACAATTCAACAACAATTAAATTCCTATATGTAAATCCTGAGCATTTTCATGAACATACACAAAGAATTGCAATCTTCAAAAGAAAGATACATCAAATAAATGCTTGAATCAGAAAACACTCTGAATTAGATGCAGAATTCTGAAGTTTGCATTCATTTGATATATAAAGTCATTTTGAATTTGCAATGTAGCTATGACTTTTATTGAATTGATCAAAATTATTGAAACTCACAAATGTCTTGACAGATGCATGAAAGAGGCAGGACATTCCACACTCTCCTTGATGCAGACACAAATGACCTCCTCTCTAAATCACTAATGCTCAAAGTATTCACTTAAGAATCACTTCCTTTTGTAGTAAAGATACTAATTACAGTCTAAGGCTAAAATGTTATGAATCCTTGTGTAATTAAAATACAAGTAGCAAGGTTCCTTATATAGATTTGAATCCCCCTCTACTGCGGTTATAAAAAACCCATCAATGGTTCTAATTCAAACTTACAAAATCAATGGTGGGAAGCATTTCCCAACCGCTCTTCAAAATATCTCCAAGAATATTCCCTTTGGCCCAAAGGATGCCATTGGGATCTTTTAAACATGAAATATTTTCCCTTGACTTTCTCCACTCGTTGACTTTCACAAAAGATAAAATTACAAAACATCAAAGTACTTGATATATTCCAACAAAAAATTACCTGTTGCCACTAGTGTCTGTCTTTGAATCTTCTCCCCTGTTCTTCAAGTATTCTGTATACTTGGCTATCAATGATACAATAGAATTATGAGTACTCCTTTGGATTTCCATCCATGTATATTGCTATAATTCAACTCTTTCTTTCAATATTCTTGTCTTATTTTCTACATCTTCTTTATTTTTCTAATATTTGTTTATCCTGGCATTTAATTCCATAATGGAATCCATCATTTTAGTGCTCAGATTAGTTGCAGGGCTCTCTAGTCAAGGTGAGTAAATGGCCTTGAATTCTCTTACTACCATAACTGCATTATACATTAGTATTTCTAGGCACTCATGCCCAATAAGTATTTGTACTATCTTCATGTGTTTCTTTATTATCTCATCAGAAATCTCCTCCAAATCCTTAGTATTCTCAATACAACCCTTCAAAATGTCATCTTCAAATTTCTTCTAATTTGTATTTTTGTATTTGGTTTGCCATTTGAGGTGTCAGTATTCCCTCATTTATCAATTCATCAACCCTCTCATTCATGGTCTTAACCTTCTTCAATTCATGACTGTTTTCTTTCACTTTGGATTGGCAATGATGTATAATGATACTGCAATTGTTTTTCTCTTTAAGGGCAATGACCCAATTGGTAATTGCTCACCTTATTGTATTCTCTCCCTTTTGAATAAATATATTAAGCCCTTCCTCAAAAATTTTTGCCTCAATTTTCTTATTTTCCATCTCATTTACTTGATCCTTTGATAGAAAAGTCAACTCTTTAGGTAAATTTGGCATACTAACATTGGGGTCAAACATCCCCTAAATAAACTGCTACAATTGGCAATGTGTCCCTTCAAATAATCAAATTTATCTTTATCTCTTCTCATCATCTCTATAGTCACATTGTTCATGTCCTCCCACTCTGCAATGTGTTGTTCTCTAGTCACATACCCAATATCTATGTTGAGCACCTGATAGTCATCCATGCTCATTTCACCTTTTGCTTTGTCTTTCTGGGGTATGGCCAACTCTAAAGTTCTTAATCCAGATGGGCCTCTCTTTATAGAGGACATGGTCCTTGCTTTTCTTCTTTCTTTTTGTAAGGTGTGACCACCAAATAAGCTCTTTATGTCAATGGGGACTAGTTGCACTTCTTCCTTTTCTCTTCTAACTTCTGAGCCCATCCAAGCTGGTGCTTCCTTGCTAGTTTCTACCCCTTTTCATTTATCACCTCTTCTTGAGGTTTCTCTATCTCCATTTGTTCCTGTTGTTGTTGTTGCTGTGGTGGAGGATTTTGATCTAGAGGTGGTGGCCCATGTGGTGATGATGGTGATGCCTTGTTTTGATATTGTGGCTCTTCTTCTTCCTCCTCTTCTGTAGCTTCTCGAGAATCTTGCTCTATATCTTCTTCCTCTGAGTTCTCCATTCTTTACTTTGCTCAATATTAATATTTGGAATACTTGAAACATTAATATCAGAAGCACCTGATGGCATTGTTGCCTCTGTCTGCACCTCAGTTTGAACATGTACATTGTCAGGCGTGCTTGCCTGGCCTGACTGTGATGGTTGACTCAAAGATATATCAAGTTATTCTGTAGTTTTTTTTCTTCCTTTTTTTCTTCTGCTACATGTTGTGCAACAACCTGTACTTCTGTGATTTCTGGTGACACAAGTTGACCAAAAGGATCCACTACTTGATCTTCTAGTATATTTTCTTTTTTTCCATTAGGGTTTGTGCCCTCTGCATAGACACATGAGCACTGTGTTCTTCTAGTATAGGGGAGCTCTTTGATGTTTCTTCATTCTCTTCATTCCTTACCCCTATACTTGCTCCAAGTTGTGTCTCTTCATCATCACTACTATCATTATCAATGTTAACAATCTCACTTACCTTTTTGACTTCTGGAGCTTTTGATTCTTGCATCTTCTCCTCGGTCAACTCGTGTTTGACCTTTATGTAGCCCTATTTTCTCTTGTCCTATGTAGAATCCATTGATACAATTCCTTTTCTTACTTCTACCTGTGGAGCATCTACAATTACAGTAGGTACCTGTGCTTTCCCTTTTGGAGTATCAATTATCACATCCTTCACTGGACTTTTTCCTGTTGAAACCGCTAGTGTTTGTGCTTGTTCTATATTAGCCCCTTGGCTTGATGTTCCTGCTTCTATGAATGTA
Organism: Cunninghamia lanceolata; assembly: GCA_027924645.1. Classification (NCBI taxonomy): domain Eukaryota; kingdom Viridiplantae; phylum Streptophyta; class Pinopsida; order Cupressales; family Cupressaceae; genus Cunninghamia; species Cunninghamia lanceolata. The sequence continues at coordinate 4,692,682 of BSBN01000429.1, read as the reverse complement.
CCTGAAGCAATGGTGACTATGACACCCAGTGCATAAGGATCCATAAGTGTTGCATTCTTATCCTTTTTAACAATTGTAGCTTCTAGAATTTTCCTTCTCTTTTCATAGAAACATGGTAACTCATTATCATTTTCTCTTTCTCTCTTCTTTCCTTTCTTATGATATGTGGCTACAATACCCCGATCCTTAAGCTCTTCCATCCTATCATTCAACCATGTCTTAGAAAACAAAATAACTGGCCTGGATATCACCTCCAAGGATGTCTCCTCTAGCTCTTCCCAATTTGGCTCATTAATGGGTAGTAGTGCCACTCCCTTACTTTCATAGCTTTTGTGTAATACTTTACCATCATCTTTTGTAATTTCTTGGGGTACATTGATTTCCCCCATGGTTCTCATTTTTTCTAGAGTCAATCTCTGATGAGCCCTCTTCCTCAATTCTTTCTCATTCTCATAATCTGACCAAAAGTCCTCAATGTGGACTTGATGCCTAAATTTCTTATCAATGTAATTTTGGATTCTATGGAAAGGGTCAAAATGCCTAACTAAATCAAATTCTTCAAACCCATAGTATCTTAGCTCCTTTTCTGATTGTTGAGCTACCTCCTCATTATAACATGAATACTTATCAATTACCTATGGGAATTTGATGTTTCCTCTGCCATACTTCTTCTTATACATTCTGAACACATTCAGAATCTACCTACAAAATTCTAATACAATTAATCTGTCTGGAGGGTACCTTGGCAACCTGAATGGTTTTCCCTTAAACCCCTCAATTCTTTTGTATATGAAGGTAGGAAATTGGATATACAAAAACCTGACGAGGCTTATGACACTTGTTGCTTCTTTTGATAACCTTCTATCCTTATCCCCTATTAAAATCTTACCAATTAAGTATAAAATACATCATTGAATCTTGCATACTTTCTCAATGCATTCTTCTCCTGTAGATCAGGATAATGGTCATAAACTAATTTCTAGCCTGGGCCATTTCCCAGGGTACCAACTCTGTCAATCCCAGCTAATGGTGGCATTTCAATTGCACATGCATAAACCACATAAGAAGACAGATAGAATTGTCTATTCTTTTTAAATACCATTATTTGTTTATATATTGCAATACTGATAACCTTGGCCCAATGAATTGTTCTCAGCTTTTCTCTAATAAACTGAATGATGGTGAACATCCATGGTTTAAACTTTGTTGCATCTTTTAACCCAGCCATCCTACTCAACAATGTGATCATTATGTGTATTTCTTCCTTGAAATCAATCCTATATAAATTCTTTGGCACCCTTACTGTAGCCTTTGGTTTATTTTCTTCTATATACCAATTGTAGAAAATTGTAGTTTTGCATTCTTTCTCATTTTTAGTAAAATCCAAAGCATACTAGTCCATATCAACATCCATCATTCAATCCTAAATCTCCAAGCCAAATGTTTTAGCTATTCCTTCTATAGAAAAATCTACAATGACTGCCCCATTATGCATTACTCTCCTGCTATTCAAATTATATCGGCTTATGCATTCTAATATCAGATCTTTGGCCTCCATTGTGAATGAACAACCAACAACCTTATACAACCCTTTTTCCCAAATTTTGTTCAAGTCTGAAGTGGCATCTGATGCCATGATTTTTTGTAACACATCCTCTGCATCGTAATGACCCATGTTTGTATCTATAACTGTTCCTCCTGTGCTATACATTAGAGATGAATATCCCCTGACTAATGAAATTCTTCCCTAACTGCTTCTTTTTTTGGTTTCCTTTCTTTTTTAACCTTCTCTTTTTCACCATCCGACTCGGTATCCACTTTCTTTTGCTTAGGTGCCATCCTGTCAAGAAAATTTATACATTTTTACCCTCTCGTTTGTGCACAATTCTAGGGTTTCACCATGGATTTTTACTCTTTTAATAGTTACCCTAGGGTTTTTTTATCATTTTTGCTATTTGGAATTTACAAAATTTAACAATATCAAATCATTTCCTATAATTAACTACAGTAACGTGCACTAACTTGCATTATTTTCTTAATTACATTACTGTAACTAGTCTTAATTTCATTTAATTGAATTTCAATCGCATTCAAGGTACATACTTGTATTCGCAACTGGTTTGACCTTAAGGATGTCTACAAAGTTTTACCGTTCAACCTTACTCTATTACTGTTCTCAAATTTCCATTCCGCTCCTAAATCATCTTTTCTCTATAGTGAAATTATCTACAATTTTAACCTTCAAATACAATTATGAAAACAAACATAATCAAATTTCACTTTTTACTTCAAATCCTAAGTTTCTAGTGGTAGATGCGCATTGAATGTTGTAATTAATGCATACAGTTCAGTCTATGTCTAACTTTCCATCTACTCCATATTTTGAACTTTGTATACATTAATTATGCACCTTAACTTTGTATAAAATGCCTACATACTCCAAAAATGCCTACATACTTCACCGTTCAAACTTTTTGTATATTCCTATGTATATTTCATACAATCATCAAAACATACAAAATCGGACTCCAACAGGTTTATGAAACATATTGCATTTAATTTCATGTCCATCCTTGTATCTAACTTTTGTATTTCGTAATGTATATGCAACGTGTACATTCAAACCTACAAGTGTAGATTTGAAAGATGTATCAATTCATTTCAACTTTCTGTTAATTCTGGCATTGTATCTTTACCTTTGTATATCGTGTTGCATAACACATACAACATAACATACATACAAATAGCGTGGACCTTAGTTTGTTATGAACCATATTTGAATTACTATCAGGTTCGCCTTTGTATGTCTGCTTATGTATATTACCCCTTATATATTGGATATGTCTTATGTGAATACACTTGTGGGGCTTGCCAACTTTAATCTCTTTTAATTTATTTTTAAAACCTGAGCCTGTATCTGTATTTTAGATATAAACAAGTATACATATAGATATACAATATAACCTTTGTTTGGATTTTCTGAGTTTTATAAACTAGATTATATATTCCTTTCGGGTTCGGTCATGTACATTCCTTTATTTGTATATTGAATGTGCAAAATTAGACCTACAATATAATACCCAAATACAATCGTGGAATCCAATCTTGATGCAGAGCATCCACCACCAATAAAACCTTAACATACAATTATCAATGTATGTCTATGCATTCTTTAATATGCATACATCCTTCATTATATGTCTATTTGCTTATCGGCAAAACATAACACCATTAGCCACCTTCATACTTATCTCCCTGATGCTGAACTCACCCCGATGTATATCTTTTACACTTGTATCTATCGCAAGATACACTCCTCGTTTAGACATACAACCACTTACCTACTACGCCGGTGATCCTCTTGCATTTATCACTTCCTCTACGCTGAACATACAACATATGACCTGTCAGCGCCGGTTACCTTCACCCGATCTATCAGTCGCCGCTTGCACATAACCCTTTGTATCGCCGAATGTATATTCCAATATACATACAACTCGCAACCTGCTCTTCTAGTTCCCCTTACCTCCTATCACCGGTGGTGTATTGTATCTGCAGACAAAAGAACCTTCCAACATACATTCGGCTACCGTCCTGACCAGTCACCTTTTGCATCAACCTGATGCATCTATTTCGTTGTATCTTTACCGCATACAAACCAAAATATACATTCACCGAATATTCCTTCAGATATGCCTTCGATGTATGTTTGACCCGTTGACTGCCTTTGTATATTTTTGATGTACATGTCTGATGTACATTTAACACATACAATCTGCCTGATACAATTGATGGATACATAGGAACTGTATCCAACATACAAAAGATGGATACTCACAAGTCGCATAACCCGATATACATTTGCAGTATATACAGGAATTGTATATTCAAACTTGTATCTCCTTAACATGCATTTTCAAATGCATCTTTGACCAACCCTTGACTTCTTTGTATGCCGATAGGGATCTTGACCTTTCTCTCTCCTATGTATATGCAATAGACTTGTATATCCTCATGTATGTTTCAACATACAACAGTGATGAAACAAAAGCGATATACTCGCAACATGTGAAAGCGATATACTCATAGAATGTATAACTCGCATACGAAAGTGATATATACACAATTTGTATATTTTTGATAACTTCACAGATTTTCACAGTTTGATCCACGCAATCTCCAGCGATGGCCCGATCCATTTCCTGGGTGGCTTCTCAAACTCTTTCGACCTGCATGACCTAGCACATACCCATGCTAGGGTTCTCAACACCTCTGACCTGCGATCCTGCAAACATGCATGCGAACAAACAGAAAATGCAAACTAAACCCTAAACTACTGTACATAGCCATTCCTCCGATTCATAGAATCAATCGGGGGAATGGATAAAAGAATCCATCTGGCCTCAATACAACCAGTCGATTACACAAATCAAATGATCAAAACACAAATAGAATCTTTATTTGCTTTCAGAAATGCAATTACAGTACTCTGTCTTCCAACAGCCTAATACAACTTCTCCCAACATAATCCTCACAGTTGATCTGTACTAGGGTATTTATACACTTACCCACAGTAGTACAGACTTTTCTCCAAGCGGATAGGAGAGCTAACTACCTCTATCGATCCAATAAACTTAAGTGTCCTAACAAACTACAGATCAACAAATTTTCTTGGAACTTACAACTTGATCCTAAATACAACTAACTAAACATGCATTGGTCCAACCTGACCTTATTACATTTAATATCCATTTAGGACTTTATTGAAAATAGAAACTAAGCATAAAACAACTAAATGCCTCATGGAGGCCACTATGGGTTAGGTGCACCTGCACCAAATCTCTTACTCAATTTGCGTCAAAACCTAATTGGGTCTGTGCTTGCATCTTTAAGTTTAAGCCTTCGAGATACATATGCAAAAAAAAAAGATACAAAACCTGATTGTACCACAATACAACAACATTAGCATCTCATATGCAAGGAAATTTGTACATGAAATACAAATTTGATTAAACACCGAACCTTCACCAAAACCACCCTATTGCACAAAATACCAGGAATTTCAAGTTGGTTCAAAAAATAACCCTAAATCATTTTTCATGTAGAATTCACTAGTAACCTTTTCTTTCCTTTAGTACTATGCATTTTAATTTTTTTACATATTTCCAGCATCCAATACCTTTTCCCTTTTACCACCAAGCTGAACCAAACCATAAGAAAGCAAAAGTAAACAGGGTCCTCATTTTGCTAGAGGGTAAAATGGGGTATGTTGTGAGCATCACAACACTTAGGTTTGTTAAGAGTGAATGTGATCATTATGTTTATTTCCAATTGATGAGTTGCTTCCAAGCAGATTTCATGTTGTTAAATGTACATGAATAAGACACCACAAAAGCCCTTTGGAAAAAGTTGGAAGAGATTTATTAGGATAAATCCTTGCTAAATAAAATTTTCTTGAGAAAGAAGTTGTAAACCCTTAGGATGGATGATGGTTGTTTTGTAGTTAAGCACATGAGAAAATTCAATATGATCATGACCTAGTTGCATTGTATTGGAGTGAAGATGGAGGAGGATCATTATATAACACTTCTTTATTCTTTTCTAAGACTCATTCTATCACCTTGTGATGGCCATTAGAAGTACTACCTCTAATCTCAAGATGGACAAGGTACTAGTATCCTTACTCTTAAAGGAGGCGAGGAGAAAAGATTCCAAATAAACTAAGGAGGCCATATTAGTTCATGGAAGATCAAAGGAGAAATGCAAGAAGAAGGACAATAAGAGAGACAAGTCTAGATCCAAATCTTATGGGAGATCCAAATATCTTGGAAAGTCCAAGACTAAGTGTTGGAACTATGGAAATCCTATGCACTACCATAGAGATTGCAAAGAGGAGAATAAGAAAAATAAAAATGATGTAGATGACGAGTCTAAAATTCTTCTTGATGATGTAGATGCATTTATTGTAGCCTTGACAAATCATTCATCAAAAGGTACATGGCTAGTTGAATTATGTGCTTGCTTCCATATGACCTCCCATCATGAGTGATTCTCTAAGTACAAATAATATGATCGTGGGAAGGTGTACCTTGAAGATGACTCTCACCTAAAGATTATTGATCATGGAAGAGTTCTAATTCAATTCCTAGATGGACATCTGAAGGGGATCAATGGTGTACTACATATCTAGGTAGTAAATGGAATGAAACTTGTTATCAATGAGCAAACTAAATGAGGTGGGTATCTAGCTTATTTTCCCCAATGGAGGATGTAAGATGGTAAGAGGAGTTATGGTGCTCACTAAGGGTGTTCATGTAGACACTCTATTTTAAATGGATATAAGAACTATTTAGTGCAATATTTCTTTTGTTCCTAAACTAAAAGGATCTATAGAATCAAAACACTCACCATCAGAACTAGTAGCAAAAAGAAGTGTTATTCCACTTTTGACAGTTGTGCATTTTGGGTACCTAAGCAACCTCTTTCTTCAAATAGCATGTTACTTTAGAGAAGATAATGTTATGGCACTAGAGAATGGGCCATATAGGTGATAAGGATCTCACAAATATGAAAAATAAAAATCTTGTAGATGGTTTAAATGATAGTGCTCTTAAGTTTGATTTATGTGAACATTGCATATATGGCACACAAAACCACTTTCAGTTTTACTCAAATTCTCACAAATATTTTGGGGTGTTAGACTTAATACATTCTGATGTATTTGGTCTTGTAAATGTTTCTTCTATTTCTAAGTCATTGTATTATGCATCTTTTATAGATGATTATTCTAGGAGGACATGGGTGTATTTCCTTAGAAGTAAATACGAAGTCTTTATTTGTTTTAAGGAGTTTAAAAAGCTTGTAGAAACTAGTAGAAGGATGTAGGTTTTGAGAAATGATAATGGCAGTGAGTTTTGTTCTATATATTTTGAGTTATTTTGTAAGGAACATGGAATCAAAATACACAAGACAACTCCACATACCCCTCTATAGAATGGAGTTGTAGAAAAGGATGAACATGACACTAATGGAGAGGGCTAAGAGTATGCTTAGTGGAGTTGGATTAGAACAAAACTTCTAGGAATAGGTGGTTGCTATGGATTATTACTTGGTTAATAGCTTTGCTACATCATCTCTTATTGAAAATGTTAGGATTAAGGTGCCATCAACAATGTAAATCCTATGCATTTAATTACTCCTAATATTGTTTGTAAAACATTCATATAGGATGTTAGATTTCTATTTTATAGTTGTTCACCTTCATTTCTAACATTGGGTATCAGAGTCTGCTATTTGTTTCTTGGGTGAAAATGTGAAGGTTTTTTGAGTTGTAGTGGGAGTTCTGGTTGAATCTTGTTTTTCAATTTTTTTGTGTAGAAGCCATGGTTGCATCGTCATCTTGTTTGGACATTGAGAAGTTCAATGAATGGGATATGAGCTATGGAAGGTAAAAATGGAGGATCTTCTAGAGGAGAGAAATCAGTGGCATGTTGTATGCAAGAAAATTTGCCCACCAGGTGCTAATTAGGACATCAAGAAAAAGTTAGATAAGAAATCTTGAGGGACCATCTGGCTTTGTCTTTCAAACTATTTTGTTGAATGTAGTTGATGAACCTATGACATATTCATTATGAAAATTTGATTAGGTGAGATCTACCAAGGAAAGAGTTTGGTAAATAAGTTATATTTGAAAAGAAAAATATTTTCTCTTAAAATAAAGGAGAGTGATTTGATAGCAGAGCATTTGAATGCATTTATTTTGATTTTGAGTTAGTTAGATTTTGTTGATGTCAAGATAGATGAAAATAAGTGTATCATGCTTCTATGTTCTTTTACTAAGTCATGGGAGAACATGATTCTTGCCTTCAGCACTAACCTTTTAGATACTCCAAAGATGGACAATGTTGTTGCAACTTTGTTATCATAAGAAATGAGGAAGAAATCTATTGCAGAGGGCTCAAAAGATGCTCTCCATGTTAGGAGAAGATCCAAGGAAAGAGGATATAAGGGAGATTAGAAGGGGCCTAAGGACAAGTCCAAGGGTAGATCTAAGACTTTAGATAAGAAGACCATAGTGAAGTGTTGGAACTGTGGAAAAGGGGACATGTAAAGAATGAATGCATAAACAAAATGAAACAATGTGATTCTTCCATAGAGAATTCCTCTAATTCAGGTGATGGAGCTTTGTTTTCTTCATGTAATATTATATTTAATGAACATTGGTTGCTTAATTCAGGATGCTCCTATCATATGACTCCTCATAAGGAGTGGTTTTCCACATATGAAGAATATGATGGAGTAGAAGTATACCTTGAGGATAATAGTTCATATCCTATTGTTGGATGGGGAAAGGTATAGTTGTATTTTAGTGATGGGAGGATAAAAATCCTCCCCACTATTTTACATATTCCTGGATTAGCTAAAAATTTAATTTCAGTATCTAAGTTGAATGATTCGAGAACACATGTAACAGTTGATAAGCATGGTTGTAGATTGGTAAGAGGGAGTTTGGAGATAGCGAGAGGGACAAGGATGGGAAATCTATTTAAGCTAGATGTGACCACTTTTTTTAACTCTACCAATGTAATTGAGAAAACTAAAAATACATATATGTTGTTGTATTGTACATTGGGCCACATTGTTAGGATTCAGGCAGATTGGAGCAATAAACACTAACAATTATATGTAGATTAAATAACCCAAATATAACAATGAAAAATAACACAAAAGAGATCAACACAGAATTAGGTTCACCCAAAATGGGCTACATCAACACAAACTCAGCCATCCAATGATTTTATTATCTAGTGCAAAACAAATTACAATCTCGCGAATTCCATCCTACAACATACATCCCAGCCGCTTATAACAAGTTTTTTGGAAGCTTCTAGAATTAGGGTTTTACAAAGTCATTTTTCATTTGTCAGTTAACAAAACAGTCGCCACAATTAAATTCTTTTTTTAACAATAATGTGACAATAATGCCGCAGAACTATGAGGTCTTCACAAGAAGACCCCTACCTTCACAATGAAGCTTGTTCTTTGAAGCTACAAGGGCATGGAGACACCCTTTCTTACCGGAGCTTGAACACCTAGGGTTTCGAGATAGTTTTTGCAATGTTCGACAGAGGACTTATCCGACACATCATGACTCTCCTCGATACCATAATTTTGGTTCATTTGGTAGAATTGCTGGACACAATCCGCTCAATGCTTTAGGAAAGGTAGAATCTGGAAATGGAGTCCGACAGGTATGGAAGGAAAAATCATTAAAGGTTATTCATAATCATGGTGATGAGGGTAAAATTCAAGCGGATAGGGTTTCTTCAGAAATTGTTAATATACAAATACCGGAGGATATGGTTAACCCATATATTCAGGATCTTACTTCACGGGCCCTAATTGGTAAGGTCTGGAACCCTAAATTTAATTTTGACACTTTACTTAACTGGGTTAGGGTTACATGGAAAGGGATTTTAGATGTTTTCTTCTTACATAAAGAATTGTGTGTTTTTACGATGGTTTTTGAAAATGGTTGTTCTTGAGATGAAACCCTGAATAAAAAATTGTGGTTCTACCAAGGCAAAGGGATTTGCCTGCAGAAATGGGAGCCAAATTTTGACCCGGTTAAAGCAAATATGAATTTTGTTCTGTTTTGGATTTCTTTGCCAAACCTACCGCTGGAATATAGAGATCTTACTATTATTGAATTTTGTGCAAAGAAACTAGGCTTCTTTATTAAACATGATATGTCAAACTTTCAAAGACCAGATATGCTAGTAAGATTTTCTATAATTCTTAATACTTCATTTCCCTTTCCCAAATTCATGGAGTTCCACTCTAAATTTGGGAATTGGAAACAAGTAGTTGTCTTTGAAAATCCCATGGCTATGGAAAAAACAGAAATGATGGATTCAATTAAGACTTGCGAGGTTTTGGAAGAAGTTAATTTTGCAAAGGAAAATTTAGATTCTGTTAATTTAGGGGAAGCATCTCTGGACCATTTTGTTAATTCCCCTGTTTCCGAAGAAGAGCATCAGTCTGTAAAAGGGTTAGAGGAAGAATGTCCTTTTGAGTTTTCATTTGGTAAAATTGAGGATTTTGATACTCCTGTCTTTTCGAGTAATAAAATTAAGAAAAATCTGCTTGATTCTTTTAATAATGAGGAGAATAGTAATAAGAAAATTGCAAATAAGGTGGATGAGTTAGGCTTGGATGGTTTCCCTCTTTCTGAAGAAGAAGCAATTGCTTTTGTTGAAAGAACCATCCATAAAGCTGCTTCTGACCTAGTAGAAGAACTGGCGAATGAGGTAATGATAGAGAAGACAAATTCTCTCGAAGAGAATCCAACTCATTTTAACACTTCTGTCCCTAGTGTAGATCCTGATAATTGCTTAAATCAGGGGAAGTTAGATCGAGCTGCATCACTAGGAGAAGATAGTGAGGTTTTCAATTTTGCATCTAAGTTGTCCATTTGTCAATCATTGAGTTAGGATTCACCTACCAAATAGAGTTCCATTTCTCCCTCCAAGAGAGGATGCAAGCCAAAATCTTTTAAAACACAAGAAGAAATTAAAGCAGGTTTACAGGCCACCCTGGATACATGTCTAAGATCGGGGAGAGTGAGAAACTCTCCCTGTGAACAATGAAGCTCCTTTCTTGGAATGTTAGGGGCATTAACACCCCTAACAAGAGATGCTTGATTAAGCGTCAGTTAGATTCATCTAGTATGGATATTATTTTGCTTCAAGAATCAAAATTATCAAAATCTCAAGCTGATATTATTTTTCCAAGCTGGTTGAAATGGAAGTACACTCATTTTCCTTCTCAAGGGGCTTTAGGAGGTCTGGTTGTTCTTTGGGATAGTAAAGTGTGTGAAGTAGATTTAATTTGCTCTATTCCAAATTTTATACTGGTTAGAATTACTTCCTCCTCATTAAACTTTTGGCTCTTTAATATCTATGGACCTACTGCAACCAGAGAAAAAAAATAATGTTGGGATATTTTAGTAGCACTTTTAGAGAAATTATCTAGAGAGAAAGTTATTTTAGGGGGGGATTTTAATGCTATTTCTTGTTTAACAGAAAAGTTGGGAGGAATTTCTCCTCCCCAGAAGGTAATAGAGGATTTTAGAGAATTTATTGCAGATAATGCTTTAATTGATAGCCTGTTACTAAATGGGAGCTTCACCTGGTCCAATAGGAGGAAAGGTTTTTTGAATATTATAGAAAGATTGGATAGGTTTCTATTCTTGTCCGAATGGTGTCTAGAGTCAAATATTCCTGGTACTTCTGCTATCCCTTTTATTGCTTCAGATCATTTTCCTATTTCTATTCAACTTGATGCCATTTTGAAGAGAAAGAATTTTAGGGCTTCATTTAAATTCCAAGCTATGTGGTTTAGAGATAAAAATTTCTTATCCCTACTAGAATCCTGGTGGAAGAATGCTCCTTTTGTAAAAGGCTCACGTATGTTTTGCGTTAATGAAAGATTGAAATATATGAAAAAGAAAATTTTGGAATGGAATAAATCTTCATTTGGTAATATTTTTTCACAAAAAGCAGCTCTACAATCTCAATTACAACAGTTAAATGAAGCAATTATTACTATTGGCATGGATAATGCTTCTTTTGAATATGTAAAAACTCTTCAATCTTAATTAGAGGAAATATTAGCCCGGGAAGAAATTTTCTGGAGACAGAAATCAAGGGAAGTATGGTTAAAAGAAGGAGATCAAAAGATAAAGTTTTTTCATGTTTCTACCATGTTAAGAAGACATAGAAATTCAATTTTCTCCATAAAAGATTCTATGGGAAACATCTTACAAGAGGATTCTATCATTCAAAAAGAAGGAATTAATTTTTTTCAAAAACTACTTTCTAAAGATACAATTTAGATTCCTACTTCAACTGTAGCAGAAGTTTTAAATCATATTCCTAATCTAATTTCCCATGAAGATAACCTGGAATTGATGAAACAGTTTACTATAGAAGAAATCAAGGCAGTAGTCTTCTCTTTAGAGCCAGACAAATCTCCTGGCCCAGATGGTTTCACTCCTATGTTCTTTCAAAAATGTTGGGATTTTGTGGGAAAGGATATTTGGCTGGCTATAGAAGAAGCTCAGAGAAATAGAACTGTTTTAAGAGAAATTAATTCAACATTTATTGCTTTAATTCCAAAAATCGCTACTCCTTCCTCTTATGCTGATTTCAGACCCATCTCACTTTGTAATACTTTTTATAAAATCATTTCTAAAGAAATTACTTTAAGACTTGCTACCCTAATCCCAAAAATTGTTTCTAATGAGCAAGGAGGCTTTGTTCTAGGCAAGGAAACATCAGAAGGTGCACTGGTTGCCCATGAGGTTCTACACTCAATTCACCAACACAAAATCCCTGCTATGCTGGTTAAACTAGATATGCTAAAAGCTTATGATAGAGTGTCTTGGGAGTTTCTGTTCCAAGTTCTCCTTAAATTTGGTTTCTCTCCAAAGTGGTGTAAATGGATTCATTCTTGTATCACTGGTGTAAGTTTTTCAGTATTGATTAATGGCTCTCAATCTAAATTTTTTAAGTCTTCTCAAGGAATACGACAGGGAGACACTCTCTCCCCTTTTCTTTTCATTTTAATGGCTGAAGGATTGAGTAGATTAATTATGAGACAGAATTCATTGGGTCTCTAGAGAGGGATAAATATTCCTAGAATTCCTTTTTCTATTACGCATGCTTTGTTTGCAGATGATACTTTGTTGTTTGGGCAGCCTGTGATGAAAGAAGCTAAAGTTTTGAAGGATGTCATTTCTAGGTATTGTTTAGTATCAGGTCAGAAAGTGAACCATAGTAAGTCTAAAATTTTCTTTTTCTTTTCATCTATATTGGTGCAAAGAAGGATAGCTAAGTATCTTGGTTTTCAAGTTGACACCTTACCCTCAAGGTATTTGGGAATTCCTCTTTTTTCGGGTTCAATTAAAAACATGTTTTGGGATAAACTTATCACAAGCATCAAAGCTAAAATATCTTCCTGGAAAGGCAAATGGCTTACTTTGGCAGGTAAAATTTTGATGATCAAAATAGTTTTATCAGCGATTCCAGTCTATATGTTATCAGTTTTAAAGGTCCCAAAAACCACTCTTTTTTATATTGTGAATATTTTAAGAAAATTCCTGTGGAATGGCCCCAATTTAAATGGGTGAAAAATTCCCCTAATTTCTTGGGATAAAATTTGTATCCCTAAACAGTTAGGAGGTTTTGGAATTCATAATATTGCAGCTCAAAATAAAGCTCTTGGAGCTAAACTGGTTTGGAATTTATATGAAAAATTAGAGTCTAAGTGGGGAAAAATAATGTATGCAAAATATCTAGATTCTTTCTCTCCTGAAAGAATATTTACTATTCTTAATCCAAAGGAGGGTTCTCACATGTGGAATTTTTTGATAAATTATTGAGAAGTTATTTCCCCTTAATTATCTTGGGTTATCCATGATGGAAGCTCTGCCCTTTTCTGGGATGACTCTTGGAATAATCATCCTCCTTTAGCTAAAACAGAAGGTCTTCAAGAGATTAAGTCTTGTCTATGTCAGGTTTGGGGAACAAAAGTTAAAGACTATTTTGAAATTGATCCTACTTCAGAAATTAATAAAGTCAAATGGAAAAACTTTGATGAGTTCTTGGTCCCTCAAGAGCAGAAGACTCTGCTCAAGAATATTTTGAAAGAAAGAAGACTTTTTATCTCAGGTGAAAAGGATAAACTAGTCTGGGCTCCTTCAAAATCTAGCCGTTACACAGTTAAACAAGGTTACCTAAGTATCACTAGGAAGGATTCTAATCCAGACTTTATTTGGCCCTATAAGCTCTGCTGGAGTGAGCCTTGCCTGCCTAAAGCAGGAGCTTTTACTTGGTTAGCATTGAACTATCGAATCCTTACTAGTGATAGGTTAGCTAAAGTTGGGATTGCAAATTCTTTCTTATGCCCCTTCTGTCATGAGGTGGAGGAGTCAGTGGATCATCTTTTGTTGAATTGTGATTTCTCTTCACAAGTTTGGTACTGGCTTCTCTCAAAATTGAATTGGTTTGGTCCTCTTCCTTTTTCTCTGCTTCAAGTCTTTCAAAGCTGGCCTTTGTTATTCTCCAAGTCTACTTTTTCTGCTTTATGGCTTGTTTCACCAAGTATTGTCATCTGGTCTCTATGGTTAGAAAGAAATAATAGAATTTTTAATAAAATGAATAATCCTCTCCATATAGTTAGGAGTAAAGTTGAAAAAACTATTTTAGAAGTGGTTTTAGCCTCATTGTTATCAAAGAAGGAGGGATCTCTCATTTTCACAAGTTGGGATGATATGATATTAAAGAATTGGAAGCAGTTAAGGCTGCCTAATTCTAGCTGCTTTAAGTTTGAAGTAAAGGTTGATCGATCCACTATCAAATGGATCCCTCCGCCTGAATCTTTTGTAAAGCTTAATTTTGATGGTGCGAGCAGAGGTAATCCAGGAATTTCAAGTGCTAGTTGTGTTATTAGAAATCATCATGGTATAGTTCTTAGAGCTTTGTCAATTAAGCTAGGTATAATAACAAACAACAAGGCTGAGGCTTTGGCTTTAATAGCTGGTTTAAATCTAGCACTAAAATGTAGCTTTAGAAACATCATTGTGGAAGGTGACTCCTTGAATACTGTTAGAGATTTCTCCAATAATTCCTCCCCAAGTTGGAAAATAGATTACATTTTAAAGTTTGGAAGGGATTTATTGAAGCAATTCCAATCATTCCAGATAATTCATACTTACCATGAAGGTAATCTTTTAGCAGACTTTTTAGCTAATTTTGTATTCAGTTCTACTAATGCTGCTATCGAATGGGATTCTGAATCTTTTCTTCTGATCCCCGGAGTTAGTTATATATTAGACAAGGACAAACATGTGTAAATTATTTTGGCAGACTTTATTAGATTATCATCTTTATTTTTCCTCATTCTCTAGCCTTCCGTGCTGATAAGCTGACATTGGTTAAGTGCATTGAAATATTGCTTCGACGGGAGTGTTGTACTTTGATGCTTGTTTCAAATGAAGGATGGCAGACTTCGTACAAGGGAGATGGCAATTCATTATCTCTTAATAATTGATGCACTATGCGGATTATTTATTCAATTAACCTGGTAGACTGCTTTGTTTTCTGTTTAAGAAGCTTCTTTTTTCTTCGCTTTATGTTAACCTCTAGGTTTTTGCAGTTTAGGATGGGATCTGTTCATCGGAACACCAGAATTTCCTAGCCTATTTGGAACTAGGAACGTCCCCTCCTTGGTTGTTCTAATCCAAATTCAATGCAGGAAGTTTTTAAGGTTTATGAGGATTCTGTTGGCAGAGCAATCATTCAAGTCTATAATTTACAAGTTTTTCATTCTCTAGTTACTATTTATCCTTCTCAGGCTGCTTCACATTTTCTCTCCAATGCGATGGACCTTTTGCAAAGTGGGGATAGGGTAAGCGATTTGGGGATAAAGTTTACTCAGAATGTTCACTTCTCTGTTGATACGTTTAATTCTTCTTTAGAAGATTATGATTTGCATGAAGGTTCTTCTCTTGTTGGAGGGTTATTTGATTGCAGGTTGTTGTTTCACACGCCTGGACTTCACTGCCTTTTCAACGCGTTTATGCATGGCCTCCGAAACAATTGTGTGATTTCTTTTCAAAACTCAATTCACTGCCATAGGCGTGAACTGGGGAATCATTTGGTAGAGAAGGCTTCAGAAATTTTTAATGCCCTACTCTTTCTGTTGAACTATGTGCCTCCTCCTCTGCCTCCTCCTCCTCAACTCGCAGAAGATGAGGGTCATGAAGAGGACCATGCCTTGCAGATTATAGAGATTGCAGATTAATTGGGAGTTCCCTAATGTGTTTTGGCTTTCAGCACTAAGTCTTTTTGTCATGTTTAAAAGTCGTCTCCGCCAGCTACTCTGTAAATATCTACTGCTATTTGTATGAATTCTGTTAAGAATAGAGCCATAAACTTCTTCTGGATCGACTCATTTTTTGAGTTGATTTTTTGTTTAAGTTCATCAAAATCAGGCTATAACTGGAGGTTTTCTTTGCCGATTCTTTCCTACCGGTATGCCTTTCTAAATCTAGCATTTTTGTATTCTCTTTTTATTAATAAATTTTAGTGGTTTCTACCACTTTTTGATTAAAAAAAAAAAACAGTCGCCACATACCAACACACATAAGTGAGTCTAGTTTTAATATTATTCTAAGTAAGAAGTTGTTAGATGGTTTTTCTTATTTTGATGAGAACTTTGATTTCTATGAATATTGTGTGTTTGGCAAACAAAACAGAGCATCTTTTCCTTCAAGCAGTAATATAGATAAAAGAAAATTAGAAATTATTCATTTAGATGTATTTGGTCCTGTGGATATTGAATCTATTGGAAAATCTAGATATTGTGTGTCCTTCATTGATGATGTTTCAAGATTTATCTAGATATATTTTATGAGACATAAATTTGAATTTTTCACTAAGTTTAAGGAATTTAAAGCCTTAGTTGGAAAACAATCAAATTGTAAGATAAAGGTTTTGAAATTTGACAATGGAGGGGAATATTGTTCTAATAATTTTGACGAGTTTTGTAAGCATGGAGGTATTATTAGGTAGAAGACTTCACATACTCCTCAAAAGAATGGGGTGGTAGAAAGGATGAATCAGACAATTATGGGAAGAGCCAGAATTATGTTAAGTGGTTTATAGTTAGATAGATGCCTTTGGACAAGCTATGAGTACTTCTTGTTACTTGCTAAATAGATCATCTTGTAAGGCTCTTTAATTGATACCTTATGAAGTGTGGACAGGTAAGAAACCTTTCATTTCACATTTTAAGGGTATTTAGCTATGAGGCTTATGTTCATGTTTCTAAAGAAAAGCGATCTAATTTGGATCGAAAAGCATAAATGTGTATTTTCATTGAATATGGTGAGAATGCTAAAGGTTATAAGCTTTGGAATCCACTAACCAAGAAAGTTATCTATTCTAGAGATGTGATTTTGAGGGAACTTAGAGCTATTTTTGATCCTGAATAGCCAAAAAATAAAGAAAAGGAAAGGAGAGTGCACTTTGAGATTAAGAAAGAATATGCACCTTGGGAAGAAGAAAGAGATGGATTTGGGGATGAGGAAGAAAAAGAAGAAGAAGAGGGTTCAAGTGAGGCTTCTGAGAAAACTTAAGAGGTTAGGGAAGATAACCAAAAAGAAGTTGAAAAATCTCAAGAACAAGAAGAGCCCCATACTCCCATTCTTAGGAGATCCAAAAGACACTAGAATCTAGTTAACATGTATAGACCACCATATTTCTGTTGTATATTTCCTTTATTAACTACTAACAATGAACCTAGATCCTATAGGGAAGCTATCCTTGCAAATGATAGTGAGTCTTGGAAACAAGCCATGTTGGAGGAGATGATGGATTTAGACTCTTGTGACACTTGGGATCTAATTCATTTTCCCAAAGGAAGGAAGGTAATTGGATGTAAGTGGGTCTACAAAAAGAAGTTTAGAGTAGACAATTCATTGGAAAAGTACAAGGCTAGACTAGTGGCCAAAGGCTACTCCTAGAGAGAGGGAATTGATTTTGGTGAAATATTCTCTACTATTGTAAAATTATCCTCGATTAGATTTATTTTATCCATATCTGCTACTAATAATTTTTAAATTGAGTAAATGGATGTTAAAACTATATTTTTGGATGGAGATCTGGAAGAGGAAATTTACATGCAACATTCTAAAAGTTTTGAGGTAAAAGGAAAATAACACTTGGTGTGCAAGTTAAAATGACCTCTTTATGGTTTGAAACAATCACCTTGGATGTGGTATAAAAAGCTTGACCCATTTATTTTGAAGTTGGGTTTTGTAAGAAGAAAAAAAGATCATTGTGTTTACATTAGATGTATTGATGATTATATACTAATTATTTCTTTGTATGTGGATGATATGTTGTTTTTTAGTAACACCAAGGGTATGATTAGTGAGATGAAAGCTCAACTTTTAGGTACATTTGAGATGAAGGATCTGGGAGCAAAAAGTTACATATTGGGAATGGAAATTAGAAGAGATCAGGTAAATAGAAAATTTTGGTTATCATAGACTAAGTATGTTGATACTATTTTGAACAGATTTAGTATGCAAGATTGTAAGCCAGTTGGAATTCCTTTACCAGTTGGCACTAAGATTTCATTAGATATATGTCCTAGGAGTGAAGATGATTTAGAGGATATGTCTAATGTGCCATATGCTAGTGCAATAGGTATTTTAATGTATGCAATGATTTACACTAGGCTAGATATTGCCTTGGAAGTAGTGGGAGTATTGAGCAAGTTTATGTCTAACCCTGGTAGAGAACATTCGAATTATGTGAAAAGGGTGTTAAGATATTTGTGTGGTACTTTTGATTATTGTTTATTATATTTTGGTACTAACAGTGAGGATAAGACATTGGACATACAACGTTTTGTTGATGTAGATTGGAAAGGTGACTTGGATAGTTGAAGGTCCTGATGGCACCTTCAAATTTTGCAAATTTAAAGTGCCTATCTCCTTTCAATGTGTTGACAGAGGTTAGGTCGGCATACTGCTAAATCTACCCTGGAGCCCATCTTTGTTGATTAAAATTTTGCAACTCAGAGGTCATCTTGCAAATCCGTATGGTGGAAGGTTTTTTGGTGCATATGGCAATATGCCTGCTCAATTTCATGCTCCCTGGATGAGTTCTAATGGGCTATTTAATGCTTTTCTAACTATGACTAGGCTAGATTTGGTGTTTTGGAAAGTTACAAATTTCACAATTATGAAGACAACCCATTTCTTGTTTTGGTCTAAAAGATCTCCAATTCCATTTTCATCAAAAACTGAGTCCATATGATACATCATTTTAATGTCTTTTGGTTGCGGCAAACACATCTAGTGGGCCAATTTACAAAGGAGGTACCTAATTTCTGATTGCTGGGTGAAATCTGATTTAAAACCTATATTTTAAATAATTGATTATGACCATTCGCAAAAAATCGCGTGTCCAGGGGTTACGGTTTGCGCATAGTGAATTTTCTCTATTTGGGCGACAGGCAAAATTAAAATCTCACCAATTCCTAATGATTAAATTGCAAATGTTTAAAATATTTTAAATAATTTTAAAAGGAAAGTGCACAGGAAGCATTTAGGATAAATTAAATATTTGCCAAACTTTATAAAGTTTGAAGTTTTAAATGTTTGCTTTCCTTGCCAGTTCGTTGGAAGGCAAAAATAGACCCAGGGAAATGAGTGAGCTCTGGCAAAATACATTCTTTAAAAATTTTAATCCGTGCCAAAGGTAAATGTCTTGGAAAAGGGTTGTGTTATCTACTTTTATTTCACCTACCTGCTGAAGGCAGAAATAGACTCCAGCGAAGGTGAGAGCTCTAGCAGAGGGCATTTTAAATATTTTATTTGTTTGCTGGAGTCAACAGTCACGGGAAAAAGCTTTGGAAAAGCTTTATTAAATTCTTTTGCTTCCACATTTGTTGTCTCACTGAAGGTAGAGAGTAGACTCAACGGAGGAGAAAGCTTCACCGATAAACATTTTTAATGTTTTAATTCTCCAACATGTCAAATGTCAGATTGGAAATGTGTTAAAAGAATTTATTTTAATTCTTTTGCTTCCATGAGCTTTCGTAAATGAAACAGGCTAGTAAATAATTTTTTAAAATGTTGGGCAAGTTAAAAAGGTTTGGGTAAAAACATTCCTTGGTGAAGTAAGAGGCTTCGGTGAAATAGACATTTTTTAATGTTTTAATCTCCTCCAATGGCAAACGTCTATTAAAGCATTATTTTTAATGCTTTAATTTTCTTGTCTCCATCCTGCAGAAGCATGAAATTCGTTCCAACAAGGAGAATGCTCCAACAGTTTGGTTATCACATTTTTTGGGTTTATGACAGGTATTTGGGGCATTTTAAAAATTGGAAATCATTTTTTTCACTCCCAGATCATTGCCCGAGATATTTTTTTACACCCAAAAGATATTTTTAGTGATGTTTGAACCATTTTAAATTGCCCAGCAATGGAAAAAATGGGACAACAATGAGAAAAATGCCCCAACATGGAATAGGTGCAATTATAAAGAAATGAAGGCAAATGATTGTGGGCAATGTGTTTGCTAAATGCTAGGGGTAATTGCAAGAGGAATTATGGAGTTCAGAGGGGTAAAATGCTTGGTAAAAGCATTTTTTCACATGCCAATGAAGTGGGTAACTGCTTGGTGATTAAATTTTTCACCTGCAGAGTGAAATGTGACTAGTATTTTAATTTTAACACAACTAAAAATATGCACAAGAATTGCTTGTAGAATTTGAGGATGTTGCATATTCAGTTACAGATAAAGACAAAATGGAGAGGAAGTTAGAAGATGTGGTGGCATATTCCTCATGCCAATCAGTTGCAGGATCAAAGGGGTTCAATTGTGCCATGTGTCATGCCCTGGTTGAATCTAGGGTTTTTCTTCTTCTCTATTTCTTAAATTGTAATCTATGTTTCATTTGCAAGGGTTCTAAATCCCATTCTTGGGAAGTAGTGTATCATATCTAGGTCTAGTAAATAGATGATAGTTGTAGTTTCCATTTGTTCAAATCTATAGAGCAATGTATGTCAGTTCAATTCTGAGCGTTGAATCAAATTGGTTGTAGCATTTTCCCAATTTATGTACTTCTAAAATTAATATGAATACAAGTATCAAGGGTATTTGAGTTCATCTTTGCAGTTCATTTGTAATGTGTGTGTTATCTTTGCTTTCTTTCAAGGAGAAAAATAACTGCTTAGGTGATACATAGTTAATGTCATAATACATTGTGGTTTAAAGGATATTTTTCCAAATTCCATGTCTGGGAGATGTTAGTGTAAGGCATTAATATCATTAGTCGATTGAAATGAATCAGGGTTGCTTGAAGGATACCTTTTTTTTGTTGTAATTTGACTTTGTGGCCTTGGGATCAGGCACCGATCCATTGTTGTGTCATAGTGTTATTTGGAGCCATCATTATAATCAAAACCATTTCATTTCTATCATTCTGTTGAGAGTAGTATAGATAAATACCTATTCTCAACTAGGGTATGAACCATGCTGTCATAGGACTTAGCTAGTCTAAATGGAGTCAGTAATTTCCCTGGTAAAATGCTATTGAAACCTTCTATTTTGATACAACATTTAGTAGTAGTCTAGATATATCGCTTGAATATTGCATAGGTACACCCACCTTGGTCTTGCAAAACCAGAAGTGCAGAGGCCAAAATTAGGATTGGTCCACTAGTAGGACACATGTGATTCAACACATAACCGGAATATAAATATTTATAGGCATGTTATAGCAAGGGAAAGTACAACAAGTAAATCTAAAAGTAGGATGTGTCAATATAGGGTCAATGTATCATCTAAGAATGAAAACATGGGCTCTAATAAGCATGATATTTCAATGTAAGATCAATGTATACCATGATGTATCAAAGTAGTATCAATGTATAAGATCTAGTAAACATGATATACCAATATGAGATTAAATGAGTAGGCTTTGAGAAGCATGACATAACAATATAGGATCAAAAAGTCATGAGCATAAGTAAAGTAAAATACAAGAAGATAATGGAGAGAAGGCAATGTAAACATAGACAAAAGATAAAAGGATAAGTAAAAGAAAGTGTACAATCCCAAGTGAGAAGTGAGAAAAAAGGTAAAAGTGAAAAGAAAGAAAGGCATCTATACAAATGGTGAAGGTAAAGTAAAAAACCCTAGTTTCATTAAATTGGGACTAACAACTACAAATATAGACTTCCAATATCGTGACTATAAATATTGGATGCATGAATATTGGAAACTAAATGAATAAATAATAGAATCCATTTTAAAGGATATTGGTTTCCAATCATGTGGTTTTATATTTTCTATGAATATTAGAAACTTAATGACTAAATAATAGAATCCATTTTTAATGATATTGCTTTCCAATTCTTGCCTTTTTTATTTCCAAAGATGTAAAAAGTAATCTTTATACATCCCAATCTTATCAATTTCTATGTGTAGATGATTTTTAAATTTGATTGTACAAAGCACATGTCATAGTGAAAAAAGATTATGAAACATAAATATTTATTAAATTAAATATGTTTGATTGATCAAATATTTTTAGAAAGTTGGCTATGTGATTTCCTGACACTTTCAATTGCTACAAGCAAGAAGCACTAATAATTTGACTAAACATGACTTATAGTTGTGGTTTATATTATCAATTCAAAAAATAATTGAGTGAGGTGCAATATTTGAGAGATGTCTATTATATGTGATTGTTCTAACAAATGTCATTCATTACATAAAGAACCATTTTAATAGAGTCCACATATACATATTAAGGATAAAATAGTATTAAAGTTGTTAAGTACATTATTTATTAAGAAAAGTACATAAGAGTTGTATATATTTTTAAGAACTTAATTACTAAAATAATACACATACCATAATTATTTAATAATGTGTACTCATAAAGAACCTACATATATGGAATATAAAATAGATCATATAAATGAAAATAGTTGCATAACAAGTTTTGATTACTACCTAATTTATTAAAGTACTTATTTGCATCATCACATTTACACATATTTCTAGAGAAGCCACGTATTAAGGAAAGAAAGTAAATACAATATAGTCTTCATCATAGTTTTGAGATATACTCCTAGAAGTTAACATTCATCCTCAGATTCACTATTATTCAAACTATTCCCTTCAATCTATTCTTGATGTGCCTCGATTGAATCATGTCCCTTATTTGTTATTGTTATTTTCCCTTTCCATCCCACCTCTGGTGTCTATGCCCAAATAATGCTATCAACATTAATGCCACTTGTTGTCTCATTTCCTACCCTCCATTCATTTCCCTTATTTAATTAGTTTGCATATAAAGATTGTTGGAATTAGACCAGACAACTAAGAGGGGGGAGGGTGAATCAGTTGTCACACAATATAAACTTTTTCTACTTTTAACCTTCATTATTATCTTACTACCAGATTAATGATGTAAACATTAAAGCATAGATCAACAATATATGAGAAGAAACATAATCAACACACTTGACACCAAGATTTTGACATGGAAACCCAGTTAAGGGAAACACCACGATGGGGGTTAACCCACAAAGATTTGTACCCTATTAAAAGTACTTTAGAAAAATAGAAGGCACATGCCTTCAGACACACTGCCCAGAGCTCACTGCTCAAAAAGAGAGGCTCACTGTCTACAAAATTTATTTAGAATAGAAAGAATTAACTAAGAAATAGCATCTACTTCATGCTTGGTTCAGTTTTAGTGAATGCTCAAAAACTTCTACTTTGCCCCAAATTCTTCTTTACTAACTTCACACTCTATACTGCTCTCACTCCTTTTCTTCTCTGCTCTGCTTCTGATCCTTTATTTGGATTTAATCTATTTTGCTCAAGGATGATGTTTAATAACTCTTCAATAAGTATTTATACACTTCATCAATCTTGGAATGATCAACAAGGTTAGCCAAACTTAATGCAGATCTTTACACTGTCAGACAATCATAGCTGAGACTTGAATCTTCCTCTACTAACACGCCAAGCTTCATAAAATGATCTTTAGATCATCCACAACACACTAGGAACGTCCGGTTAGCCAAGGCTAGGAAGAACAACAACTTTAAAGAGAAAATCTTCAATAACAAGCTCAAACTCCAATGCGAACCTCCAACATAGTAGCTACACGATCCAGAGAATTCCACAAGCACATTGAACTCACTAATAATATCCACTCTAAACCAAATTACCAGAATAATTTGTTTCTTCCTCTGGAACCTCAAGAACAATATCTGTCATGACTGTCAAACTAGAAGGATGGCTTATGGACCTCCAAACCACGAACCACTGGAGTTGATGATACACACTAACTTCCCAAACACACCTGCAGATCCGCAGATCATAATATTTCACTGTGGAGCAATCCAGACCAACTTACTGTCACTCTATCTCTTCTGAATACTACAAGATCCTGTTCTATTCAGATGGCCATAACTTCTTCAAATCTTCATGCAGACTTCTCAATTCTTAACTAGAGCAGCCTATGACAATCCTCTATACAACAATAAGGTTCGCAAACCTTGAGTCTTCATTTATTTTCTCAATATCCTCAACATTCCATTCTCTTGAACATGCAACAAAATAAGGCACAGTTGACACCAATGACAACAAGAATATGTTGACATCAATGACAACACCGCTTAGACACACATTTACAACAATCTCCCCCTTTGTCATTGATGGCAACATATGTTGTGAAAAACTAATTCAACCATCATGACAAAAACTTCTCCCCCTGACTTCGGCAACTACTTCCTTCATTGCTCCCCTATCATCGGCAATTAGTTTTTCACATGTCTTCTCTCCCCCTTTGACAGCAATTGCAAAGGGCACATATTTGCAACCTTTACTCCCCCTTTTTATTTCAGAATGATCTCCAATGTTTGCATACTGACTACTCCTTAGAGTAGTATTTTCTCAACATCAATCCAGATCTCAAGATATGACTAAGAATTCCACCAGACTGATGCACCTTAGTGCATCTTAGTTCTTATTCAGAAGGGTAATAACCCTTAACTTCTCTCTAAGATATTCAAAGGTATCCTTGGGAAGAGGCTTAGTGAAGATATCTGCAATCTGATCTTTGGATGACACAAACTCGACCTTGACTCATTTACCTTCTCTCTCAAGAAATGAAACTTGATAGATATATGCTTTGTCTTTGAATGCAACACTGGATTCTTTGAGATGCTTATTGCACTAGAATTATCACAAAAGATTGTGGCTAGCTCCTCAAACACAACTCTGATGTCCTTCAACATTTGTTTCATCCACAGAACCTGAGTACAGTTATTTGCTGCTGCTATATATTCTGCTTCTATAGTAGACAAAGATATTGCCTCTTGCTTTTTGCTCATCCAAGAGACCAATCTTCTTCCCAAGAAAAATGCACCACCACTAGTACTTTTTCTATCATCCACATCTCCTGCACAATCAGCATCTGTATATGCATGAAGAGTGAAATCATTGTCTTTTGGATGCCACAATCCATAATCAATTATCCCCTTGAGATATCTAAAAATTCTTTTGATTGCCACAACGTGGGATTCTTTTGGATCAGCTTGAAATCTAGCAACAAGTCCAACGGTGTTCATGATGTCAGGTCAGGTCTAGGTCAGATAGAGTAATCCTCCAATCATTGATCTATACCTTTTCTAATTTGCCTTGGGGGAATCATCATCTTTACTTAACTTGCATCTGGTTACCATAGGTGTACCTACTGTCTTTGAATCTTCCATTCCAAACTTCTTCAACAATTCTTTCACATACTTGGACTGAGATATAAAGATACCTTTATCTGACTGAACAATTTGCAGACCTAGGAAGAAATTCATCTCTCCAAACATTGACATCTCAAATTCACTTTTCATTTGGTCAACAAATGCTTTGCACATACATTCATTTCCACCAAAAATGATATCATCAACAAAGACCTCAATAATTAGGATGTCCTCATGATTAATCTTGAAGTAAAGATTACTATCAGCAGTACCTTTGCTAAAACCTATCTTAAGCAAATATTTATCCAATCTTGCATACTAGGCTCTTGGAGCTTGCTTGAGTCCATACAAGGCTTTTCTCAGTCTACAAACCATGTCTCCCTGATCAAACAACTGAAATCCTTCTAGTTGCTCAATGTAGACTTCTTCCTCCAAATCTCCATTTAGGAATGCTAATTTGACATCCATCTGATACACTTTAAAATTTTTGAAAGCAACAAATGCAAGAAATAATATGACTGCCTCTATTCTTGCCATCAGAGCAAAAGTTTCTTCAAAATCAATTCCTTCTACTTGAGAATAGCCTTTGCATACCAACCTTGCTTTGTTTCTTACAACTTCACCATCTTCATTTAGTTTATTCCAGAAGACCCATTTGGTTCCAATCACATTTTTGTCCTCAGGTCTAGGAACAAGATCCCAAGTGTGGTTCTTTTCAATTTGCATTAATTCTTCTTCCATTATTTTTATCCATTTTTCATCATTGTAGGCTTCATTAACTGATTTAGATTCAATCCTTGAAATCAAACAAATCTCTTCTTGATTGTCAGCAAATCTTCTCCTAGTTCGAACACCTTTATTTCTATCCCCTATGATTTGATCTTTAGGATGTTTCATTCTTACATAGTTGGGGGTTTTGGGAATTGCTTGAGCTTCTGTTTCTTGAGCTTGTTCCTCAACATCTATACTAATTCCTTGAGTTTCTGGATCAATCTGAATCTGAGTCAAAATTTGAACCAACCTTCCTTGACTTTGACTTTCATTTTGATCATCTAAATCATATCCGCAAAACATAGAATGTCCTTCCTTGCTATCATCAACTCTAACACTAGCACTTTCAACAATCTTTTTCAACCTCTTGTTAAAGCACCAGTAAGCCTTACTTTGAGTAGAGTATCCCAAAAATATTCCCTCATCACTTCTTGTATCAAACTTGCCTAAATCCTCATCTCTTTTGATATAGCATTTACTACCAAAAACTTTGAAATATCTCATAGTAGGAGGATGACCAAACCATAGTTCATAAGGGGTCTTACCAGAATTGCCTTTGATCTGTACTCGGTTAAGAGTGTAGACAACAATACTTATAGTTTCTCTCCAATAAACTTGAGGAACATTTGTTTCCATCATCATGGTCCTGACAGCTTCTTGAATGGTCCAATTCTTTCTTTCCACAACTCCATTTTGTTGGGGAGTCCTAGGAGCAGATAATTGTCTTTTTATGCCATGCTTTTCACAAAAAGCATCAAACTCATGGGAAGTAAATTCTCCACCTCTGTCAAATCTCATAAATTTCAAATTTTCACCAATTTCATTTTCCACCATCACTTTGAACACCTTAAATTTGCCAAGAGCTTCTAATTTTTCTTTTAGGAAGGTTACTCACATCATCCTGGAGTAATCATCAATCAGCAACATGAAATATCTATCTCCTTACACACTCCTAATCCTAGCAGGACCACAAACATCAGTATGTACCAGTTCCAATCGTCCACTTGAAGCTTGTTCCTTACTTTTGAATGAAATTTTTCTCTATTTTCCCAATTGACATTCTCTACACAAGTTATTAGGTTTCACAAGTTTTGGAAGATCTCTTACAACCTGAGTGGTACTTATTTTGACAAGGTTACCAAAATTCACATGACACATCCTCCTATGCCATAACCAACTTTGATCTATCTGAGAAATCAAACAACTTTTGCCAGAGCTACTTAAATGAAAGTTGTTACCTCTAGTTTGAGTACCAGATGCAATTTCAGTTCCAAAACTCTCCAAGACTCTGCACTTTCCATCCTTGAATCAAAGATTGTAACCTTTATCAACCAACTATCCAACATTGAGAAGATTATGTTTCAGTCCTTCCACATACATAACATCATTTGTGCTATTCTTACCATCAAAAGAGAAGGATCCTCTGCCCTGGATTCTACCAGCTGAGTTATCTCCAAATTTCATAAGCCCTCCATAATTTTCAAAATTCACAAACTTACTCTTGTCTCCAGTCATATGATATGAAAATCCACTATTAATCATCCATTCATCTTTCTCAATAACCTGAGAAGCCAAGGAACTTTCCATATTTTCATAGCTAGCAGATCCAGTAGACACTGGATCTTCTTCTTTGATGGAAATGAACACCCAATCATTTTTAGAGGAACCTCCATGGTCAGATTCATCATCTGTGACTCCTTCTCTAGCTTCTTGGACATAGTAACATTT
Source organism: Cunninghamia lanceolata (assembly GCA_027924645.1). NCBI lineage: Eukaryota > Viridiplantae > Streptophyta > Pinopsida > Cupressales > Cupressaceae > Cunninghamia > Cunninghamia lanceolata. Next base: position 4,664,819 of record BSBN01000429.1, on the reverse strand, counting down.
GTTCTAATTTTTGTATCTGTTAGGGTTTGGTTTTGAAAACCTCTTTGGACATCTTGAGGCAAAATGACCAATCTTATTACAAGAAAAACATTTGAGTGGCAATTTTCCTTCATACTTACCGGATCCTCTTGGCAATCTTTTGGTAAGAACAACTTCAAGATCTACAATTTCAATTTCAACATCTTCAAGATCCTTCCTTGTCTTCATGAATCTGTTTGATCTTGTAGAAGATCTTTCACCTGGATCATATCTTTGTTTTCCATATACACTGGCCTTAAATGCAGATTCAGACTTGGGAAGAAAATCACCAAACTCTCTTAATTCAAAAGCTAAAATTTTGCCAACCAGATGATCTCTTGTAACTTCTGAGACAGTCCTAATCTACTCTATAGTAGCAACCTTATGTTTGTATGAATCAGGTAAAGATCTAAGCACTTTTGATACAATCTCTGATTCTTCCAAAGTTCCACCAGCATACCTAATACCACACACAAGTTCATTTATCTTTTGCATGTAGATTGTGATGTTTTCATCTTTGCTCATCCTTAGAGTTTCAAATTTTCCTCTTAGACTTTGCAGCTTGGCACATTTGACAAATTTATCACCTTCATATAGATTCTCCAACTTTTTTCTAGATTTCATAAGCAGTTTTTAGACTAAAGACATTTGTCATTTCTGAATCAATCAGGGCACTCAACAAGGCTTCTTTAGCTCGAAGGTTATTTTCAGCATCTTTAACTTGATCTAGAGTTGAAGGACCTTTTGCCAGAGGTTTATACTCAACACTAGTTATCGCCCAATAGGCATCGCCCATACATTACAAATGGCACTCCATGTGATTCTTCCAAATAGAATAATTTGTTCCATCAAATCTTAGACTATCCTTCTTGTAGGTCGACATCCTGGATCTCCTCAAGAAGTCAGGCTTTTAAAAGAGGATTTGGCTCTGATACCAATTGTTAGAATTAGACCAGACAACAGAGAGGGGCGGTGAATCAGTTGTCAAACAATATAAACTTTTTCTACTTTTAACCTTCTTTATTATCTTACTACCAGATTAATAATGTAAACATTAAAGCATAGATCAACAATATATGAGAAAAAACATAATCAAAACACTTGACACCAAGATTTTGACGTGGAAACCCAGTTAAGGGAAAAACCACAGTGGGGGTTAACCCACAAAGATTTGTACCCTATTAAAAGTGCTTTAGAAAAATAGAACACACATGCCTTCAGGCGCACTGCCCAGAGCTCACTGCTCAAAAAGAGAGGCTTACTGCCTACAAAATTTATTTAGGACATAAAGAATTAACTGAGAAATAGCATCTACTTCATGCCTGGTTCAATTTCAATGAATGCTCAAAAACTTCTGCTTTGCCCCAAATTCTTCTTTACTAACTTCACACTCTATGCTGCTCTCGTTTCTTTTCTTCTTTGCTCTGCTTCTAATCCTTTATTTGGATTTAATCTATTTTGCTCAAGGATGATGTTTAACAACTCTTCAACAAGTATTTATATACTTCATCAATCTTGGAATTATCAACAAGGTCGGCCAAACTTAACGCAAATCTTTACATTGTCAGCCAATCATAGCTGAGACTTGAATCTTCCTCCACTAACATTCCATTCTTCATAAAATGATCTTTAGATCATCCACAACACGCTAGGAACATCTGGTCAGCCAAGGATGGGAAGAACAATAGCTTCAAAGAGGAAATCTTCAATAATAAGCTCAAATTCCAATGCAGACCTCCAACATAGTAGCCACATGATCTAGAGACTTCCACAAGCACATTGAACTCACTAATAACATCCACTCTAAACCAAATTACCAGAATCATTTGTATCTTCCTCTAGAACCTCAAGAACACTATCTGTCATGACTGTCAAACTAGAAGGATGGTTTGCGGACCTCCAAACCACGAACCACTAGAGTTGATGATACACACTGACTTCCCAAACATGCCTTCAGATCTGTAGATCATAATATTTCACTGTGGAGCAATCCAGACCAAATTACTATCACTCTATCTCTTCTGAATACTACAAAATTTGGTTCTATTTAGATGACCATAGCTTCTTCAAATCTTCATATGGACTTCTCAATTCTTGACTGGAGCAGCCTATGACAATCCTCTATATAGCCATAAGGTCCGCGAACCCTGAGTCTTCATTTATTTTCTCAATATCCTCAACATTCTAGTCTCCTGAACAGGCAACAAACTAAGGCACAGTTGACACCAATGACAACAAGAATATGTTAACATCAATGACAACACCACTTAGACATATATTTGCAACAAAGATCTTGTTGTTTTCCAATTACTTTTCACCATCGAACCTTAATGTTATATTACATAAAGGAAACACACTTATCTTGGTAAACATCCCATCTGGACTTACCCATCCATATTAGACACCATTTTGAACCTAGTTGTACTAAAAGGAATTGATCCTTAAAAAAATCAACTTTTGGATCAAATTTGTTCCTGGTTGGTTACATAGAGAACCCACATAAGAATTCTCAATAATAAGAATTTTTTATTGCAAGTAATCTTCCATTACAAATGGAGGAAGTTGACTAATATTGTTCATGCCATAGTTTGTCTTGTCCTTGGCTAGAAACTATCTTCTAACATTTTATTATTGATAAAGGGACTATCTAAGGCATTCAAAACATTCTCCCAATATCTTATCTTTAACATCCAAAATGTCTACCCCTCATTTACAATACTTTCTTTCCTTAGGGATATATGCTTTTATTCATGCATTCAATTCATGAATATCTTTTAGTGCCGTATAGATAGTAAGTAAAGGATTTCCTCTAGGCAAGTTGTCATTCCATTAGGTAATGTGCATACCATATGTTGACTGGCTTAGACCAATATTGATCCCTTATTGATGCTTTATATTATATGATAGGTATTCCTTTTGTAGACACCTAATATTGCCTCCTAGCATTTTTGTTGTCACTAGTCTTATCCCATGATCATGCTTCTAAAATTAATTAAATAAATTATATTTATTTAATTAATTGATCTAATTATTTTTCTAATATTAATTAAATGATCTCTGATTATTTAATTAATAAATTGACCCCTTCTACCACTATTAATTAAATAAACTATAACCATTTATTTAATTAATTCATCAAATCAACACTTTTTGAATGTCTAGCCTTGATGGTGCCGATAAGGGCATGGTTCAGTGGTTAAGTCGCTCGGTTGTAGTGGCAGCCACCAGAGTTCAAACCTCTGCTGGGCCAATGAGCTCGAAGGCTTTACGCCTTCGCTGGGCCAATGAGCTCGCAGGTTTGAAGTGTTCTTGCTAGGGGATGAGGTCCCCCGTGTTGTGGCCTCACCGGTTCATTGCTTCGGGAAAAAGTATTCATGTGGAGCCGAAGGGCGTGTCGCACCAGCGTCACCGGTCACGTTAAAAAGTTTACCAGGTGCATTATCTTTTAAAAAAAAATGTCTAGCCTTGATTAAATAGATCAACATTTATTTAATTAAATCCAATCAGACCTACATCGTTAGATCCCAAAATAAATAAATAGGAAATATTTATTTAATTCATCTATTTTCCCCCTCAATCATGTTAGTTGATTAAAAAATTTGATTTAATCAACTAATTAATCATCTGCACATTCCAAATCATCATTAGCCAAGTCAACCTTACACATTGCTCAAGGTTGCACAAGGCTCCATGCATGCACATGGCTCCAAAAATCCCCTTTTTCAATCTTGTCCCTCCATTTCCACCTAGAAAATCTACACCATCCAAATCCCTTGGATTATGGGCCTAATCATGTGCACCAATCACAAAGTGTCACTTTATGGCTTCTCATGCACTCTTGGCTCTCGTTCAACCCTAGCCCTCCATTCCCAAGATTTCATTTTCGTTAGGGGTAAAAATCAAGGTCCAAAACTACAAGAAAAAGATATCAAACCCTAACTAGCACAATAGAGTACAAACTAGCATGAAAATCAACACAAAAAATGCAAATGCAAACTGAATCTCCATGCTAGGATTGATTTATCTCCATTTCTCTTCTCAACCTCGCATAGGCATGCAAGATTTTGAAGGATGATTGAGGGAGGAATGTTGGTTTTTCAATATTTCAGCAGCATAACAATGGCATGAGGATGAATGATGAGAGGCTCTAATGGCATTTCGACAACATGAGGCTACTCAAAAACTAGATGTATTACAGATAGCTTGTGAGAGGTTTGATTTGTAGAAAAGGCTGATTTGAATGAATGGTTGAGATCAAAATTTATCTTCAACAATGTGGATGGCTAGGATTGATTAGGTTTTCCCACTTAGTTGGACCTGTGAAGGATATTAAATGAAAGTTGTACTACCACACATGACTCAATTGAGAGGTGGACAAGTGTTGCAATGTGGTGAGAGGTGAGGACTAATTCAAATATTTTATTTGAATTATTTGAGACATGTGAAAGGGGTATTAATTAAATAAATGAGATTTATTTAATTAATTGTCTAGGTGATTAGGATGGGATTAGGACAAAATGCCTTATGATGTCTCTAGTAAAGTATTGACTAGGTGATGGTCAAGACATGGACAAATTTAAGTGTGTACATTTTTCCCCTCTTTGAGATGATGTTCAAGATGATGAGATTTGTGTCGAGTAACATCATTTCAAAGAAGCTAAGGAAATGAGATGATGATGATATGAAGATAGGATGATGATGCCCCCTTGAGAGGATAGGCGGGTTGGACAAACAAGAGTAGGCTCTCGAAATGGAAGGGATTGGTCAAGTAAGAAAGATAAAGGGAATGTATAGAAGAAATGAATGGATGATACATTATGCTGCAATAAAGGTGAGCAACCATGATGTTTGATATAGCACTAGATGTTATGCACCAAGGTATAAGGACCAAGGTGACGATCTGTCTCGTGCCCCAATGTATTACAACCTTGCCTAGATACAAGATATTAATATTAGTTGGGTTAGATTTAGATTTGATACAAATGCAAGAAAAAATGATAACACACACAAGAAAGTAAGAAAGCATGCACAAATGATACAAAAACAAACAAGGTATTGCCCCTGTCAAGAAATAAACCAATGATTGATTGATTGATTGATGGTTGATTATGATGATGATGTCTAGTTTCAAGAAATGAAACATGCCTATCAAACTTGCAGAAAACAATGACAACAAACCCTAGCTCCCAATGGAGTGCAAACTAGCTACAAGATCAATCAAAAAAACATGAAATAAACTATGATTCTAAGCTATCTATTGACTAATCTCAATTATCCTCCTCAATCTCACCATTATGTTCTCAAATTTTCTAGGTTTTACAACAATCTAGAGAAGCTCAAATGAGTGATTAGCAAGATTTTGGAGAGTGTACAACAGATTAGGGTTAGGTTCTAAGCTTAGAGAGATGAAAAATGGTTGTAGAAATTGTTTTATAGAACCTGTTTGAATGAAGGTCTAGGATCTAATGTTGACTTTGGAGCAAAATGAAAGGTGGAGATTGACTACGGTTTCCCTCCACTACAAGACAAGGGTGAATTTAAAATTAAAAAATATGATGAAGTGTGAGGGGTTTAAATTAAATAAATTTGTTCAATTTATTTAATTTATTTGTAGTGGGACATGTGAACCCTTAATTAAACAAATGCGATTTATTTAATTAAGTGAGGGGTATTTAAACAAATGTTTATTTGTTTAAATCAATTGAGTGAAAGGGGATATTAGAGTGTGAATAATTAAATAATAAATTAATTAAAATTAATTATTTAATTATAGAAGAAACATAGACAAATGATTAGAAAGGAGGAAATTGAATTAATTAAATAATTAAAATTATTTAATTAATAGTTGAAATTGACATGAATGTGATGCTTGCAAGTGAAGGGGACATTTTAAGTGTCTACATTTTGCCCCTCTTTGATACAATGTTAATTTTGACGTTGTGTCAAAGAAAAATTTGAAAATATACCCCTAACATGCACCAGATGAAGCAGGATAGCGTTGCCCCCCCCCCTCGAGAAATTTGGTAAATTTTCAAAAAAATTGGGAAATTTCTTGAAAAGTATGCCATCATGGTAGAATGAATAGAAGAAATGAAGATGTGAGAGAGAGATGGAATGAAGATTGGCTAGAAGAATGGGAATGAGATCTTGCTTTGATAGATTTTTTGAGCTTCTCACTTGCAGTTTCTTCTTATCATCATAGAACTTATTATGTCAAGGGACGATAGACACAATGGCGTGACAGAGGCCAAAGTGTGAAAAATGTGATCCCTTGCGAGACAGGCACATGACAAACGAGGAATGCCTAGCTCAAACTGGTAACCATGGTACCTTGTTAGAACATGCGATGAGATAACCGTAGGGTATGCGAATCCTGGAGCAAGGAAGCATGTATTCTTTCCAATGCATGGGATGTCTTTGATTCACACCCAATGGAATCTTGATCACATGCAAGGAACCCAGTTGCCCCAGTCATGTTGTCAAGACAAACTACATACATAAATCAAAGAAAAAGCTCTTGCTCTATTCTCGCTTCTCTTCATCACTTAAGGACTGCCTTGAGAAGCATAAGAACGAGACCGAAAAGTAATCTAGTAAAATAAGACAGACTAGACCAACAGAGTTAACAACCATTAGATCATTTGCCAAGTGATATGTGTGTTTGTTTTGATTGGTTATGATAGGTTGAATGATGCTTGGTTTTAGGATGGGAGGTATGTCGTATAACATGTCTGGTCTGGTTTCAAGAATGCTCCTACCTGTCTAAGGAAAATGATAGGATTGTGACATTTCATCTAAGACATGTGGTCTTGTTTCAAAGATGCCACAATGTGTAGGATGTTTGGAATGTGATGATTCAAGAAGTCTGAAGGATGAAACATGTCATCTGAAGGGTTACCCTGATAGTCTCTCACTAGACGCTGACCCCCATCTATGGTTACCCTAACAGTCTCTCAGTAGACACTGGCCCCATAGGGTGACACATGCTGAATCAATCTTCCTTTTGTGAAGACAAGGAAGTTGCTCTTGCCAACCAGGCCTTCTCAACCCATCCTTAGTCTAAATTAGCATCATAGGCATGGGTGATAAATCCAATTATCTTGTTTACTGTGAATGACTACCCACCCCCTAGATTTATTATTAGGTTATCACTTGTTAACCACTTCTAATGGGTTACCCTGACAGCCACTTTGAGCGCCAACCCCACATTGAAAGCCACTCCCCTACCTGCATCTAGATAACCCTACCAACTAGACAAGAATCATCAATTTGACAAGTATACTATGACAATGTAAGGTATCTCTCTTCTTACATACAAATAAAATCATCAACTCAAAATTCAAAGCTCAAATCACCTTACTAAACATCAAGGACCTCCTACGAATACATGGGGCATCCAACACTACATAATCCCAAGACATCACCTATAATCACAAATAATTCTAGATTTAAGATTTAAACTATAATCATGATTCAATGAAATCATTAATACAATGATATTAGATTCAATGTTTAACTAACATGACAAATATAATATGACATTCAACTAAGAACATCATGAACACCTTACAACTTGATTTAAATAGATATAACAATCCAATATTTATATTATGATATTTGATCGACTAAGACAATAATTATAAGAAGCTATATTATTTCTACTTTTCTTGATAATCAAAACTTCTGATCTTATCTAATTATCCTAAATGCATACATTTGATTAAAAGAATTTGATAAATATTCTAATGTAAATACAATAGATAAATCTTATACTTATAAATAGATTTGATAACATAATATAAGCAAATAGATATATTATCTAAATTTTAATATGCTCTAATAATGACATCGATTACTTACTAATATAAGATATTATTAAATTCCAAATATTAGAGTCATTAATACTATAATCATTCGATGCAATATTTAGTATCAATTATAACCAATGCTAATTAAAGAATCTTACTACTATGATTTTCTTCCACTAACTCTTTTCTTTGCAAGTTTCTATTTAACTAAGACTAATTTCTCCTATTAACTAGCAGAGATTTACATGACTATGCATCAAATCTTAGAGGTTTCCAACTATAATGAATGCATGAAATATAGATTGCAAGAATTAATAAAAAATATGAGATTTCAAAGTCATATGATTGATGTAAAATTGTTTGGGTAAGGTAGATTGAATCTATACTCAAGATACAATCGGCCACTACAGAATCTGGCCGATGGGGAAATCGGCCATACTCCAAGAGTCGACGCCAATCCAAAAGTTTCAGAAACTAAAATAATGTATAGCAAACAGATATACAAATCATCTAATACAAGATATGCAAGGGAAAATCTTTAAAATTCATGTAAGTCGCACAAGAAAAATGACGGAAGAAGATAATTAAAGATTCAGATCAATATTGGCTGTAACTATAATTTTGGAAGCATAGTTTGCTAATTGAAGCCAGAACGCCTCATTGAGGCCGATCAGCAAGAATCGCCCTCTATTCATGTGAAATAAATATGATTTAAAAAAATATAATTGTTGTAGAGTTAAAATCATATAAATTGGATGCAGAATTGAAGATGATGTTTAAGATTTTGATATCAATCGAAAAGAATTTTGAAGAATTTAAAAATTTCTTGACAAATCACCTCAGATGAGGCCGTACGGTGATTGTGTATGTTGGTTTTAGGAAATACACAAAAATAGATTTTGCTGGGTGGACAACCAATCATAAGGTCGATTCTCAGGTGCTCTCCAGAGTGCCGTTAGAAAGCTTAGTCAGACAAAAGGGCAACTTCATTTGGAATGGAGAGAACAACTACAGTAAGGAAGTCATTTGATTCTTATGCATATATGAGTTAAGAAATATGAATTTGTATGGTGATTTAAGAGATTATTTCCATTTATTAATTATCCAAGTTTTGTGTAAATTGAACAAATAATAGTTTCCAACCAATAGAAGAATGTGGAAGGAGAGACAAGTTTGAGTATGCGGTCAAGATTGTTAGTCAACATAGAGGTCGCACGATGGAATCAAGATATTGCAGATGATGGACTTGTGGGTAACCATTTGGAAAAGGCTTCACCTACTTATAATATGATATAACACTGCTGCTAACAATGAAGTTTCGAAGATGAATTCTACATGGATCAAAAAAAGGTTAATGGATGATCACCAAATTGTCACATTTGGGACCAACTTTCTTGGTATAGAAGTTGTAGAGAAAATCATTGAAAACATCTATCTGGCAAGTTGTTTTCCCCAGAATTATAGTTTAAAATGCTAAATAAATGCCCAAACATCTTGCTAACAGCCTACATGAAGATCGATTAGTATGAAGATGTTTATAGGAATGATCAATTATGGTCAAATTAAAATGCTCTGTATAAAGACCTAGATTAAGGATTACAAGAAACTCTCTCAATATGGATGACGCTAGGAGGATATGCACATTCCATAGGTCATGGAAATGGCAGATTGAAGAAATTCCCAGGCTAACATGCATGCACATGTGGGTTTTTAGACAAGCAAAACAACAGAAAAGATAAGAAGATAGAGACAAAGATATTCATACACAGTGACTATAACATTTATTCAATTATACAAAAGGCATACCCAAAAATTTTGTTTTATCCTCACGCTTCAGATTCTTGCTCCCGATCCAATTCTTCTTTTCTGAGAACTTCCCCCAAAATCTTTCTGTCCCCCCAATTCTGCCAAATTCCCCTTCAAAAATCTAACCTCCAAAGAAAATAGCCAAAACCAATAAATTCCCACTCCCTCATTTCCGTTACTAACAATCCCACTATCACAAAAATTAAATACATTAAATTTTCCATTACTAGGGAGATTCTCCCAATTTGATAAAAATACAACTCACTAGCATAAAAGAAATTATTAAACTATGAATAATATAATATAAAATAATATCTTATACATCAAAAATAAAAGAATATTCATTCACTTGATAAAATATTAACTATCTATTATTTATTTATTATTATTGTTATTATTATTACTTACTAAAATCATTAATTTAATTTTTATTTGAAACAATATTTAATATACCACCAAATTAACATTACTTATTTAATAACATAGATTATTAATTTCTATTAAAGACAATTATTCTTAAACTTAATATCGTTTATTACAAAATAGATTAATAATCTATTTGATGAAACAATAGACCAACAAAACAACTCAAAGACTACATACCAATTATTTACCAACGACAACATACCAAGGAACAATAAAGACTCATAATCATGCTCCATCTGACCAACTGATGAAACCTGAGACTAAGAATTCATCCTCATCGAGGATGATGACAGACGGAGGGAACCTCATGTTATCTCCATTCCACATCTTCCATTGGTATGAAGACATGCTAGAACCTACCAATTCAGGGGGAATTGATGCCTAGTACCTACAATCTTGCAGCAAATGAAAGTGTCTAATACAAACATATATATATATATATATATATATATATATATATATATATATATATAATCATCCAACAGACATACTGTGACAGGGTATTGCAGCGTAGTAGGGTACTCAACATGAGTAATACTACACTATCCATTCACAAAACACATCACAAATATCCACATTAAACAAGTTCATCATTAACTAATCAATTGAATAAGACATCGTCAGATAGTCGCATAAATCACATAGTAAATCTAATCTACATAATCAATTAACTCATAACTAATCACAACATAAGCTTAATGTACTAATCATAGGCATCAAAAACATCATCGAGTGTCATCAAAACAAAAAATCCATCATCAATAATATGTCATAATGTCTAGATATAAAGGAACAACTAACAATCTATCAGAAAGCCAAAATGAGGGGCACTACATCCTCCCCCCTAGAATCAGGCTTACTCCTGGAAGCCTACAAACAAGTATGGATATAACTCCTTCATCCTGGATGCATCCTCCTAGGTAGCAGAAGTCTCATCATTAGGATCCCACTGGACCCTAACCTGCTCCATGTCTCTGCCCCTGAGTGTGAGTCTCCTATGCTACAAAATGCCTACAGGCTCCAAAGCCAATTGCTCGTCCTCTACCTGTAGAGCATTCCAATCAAGAACATGAGTAATATCTGGATAATATGGTCTGAGTACAGAAACATGAAACACATCATGGATGCATGATAAACTGGGTGGCAAAGCAAGATGATAAGCAATAGGACTGGTCCTCTCCAACACCTCAAATGGCCCAACAAAGCATGGTGAGAGCTTAGAGCCTTTTCCATAACGGATCACTATTTCATGGACACACCCGTAAGAAGACCCGATCACCAACCAAAAACTGTCGATCGACCCTATAAGCATCTGCATATTTCTTCTATGTGTCTTGTGCTGCCATCAAATGCTCTCTAATATGCTTGACTTGCTGCTCCATCTCCCTAAGCATATCCGGTCCTAAGAGAACTCTATCCTCAAGGTGATCCCAACTCAGTGGGGTCCGACAAGGATGACCATACAAATCCTGAAATGGAGACATACCAATAGAGATGTGATATCCATTATTGTATGCAAACTCCAGTAGGTATAAATAGTCCTCCCAATGGTTCTACTAATCCATAACATAAATCCTGAGCATATCCTCGAAGACCTAATTAACCCTCTCGGTCTACCCATCAGTCTCCGGATGGTAAGATGAACTGAAGTTTAGCTGAGTCCCCAAAGCATGCTATAAGGAAGTCCAAAGAGCTGAAGTGAACACTAGATCCCTATAAAAGATGATCCTATGAGGAGTCCCATGCAATCTGACTATGTCCTCCATGAATACTTTGGCCATAGAAGAAACATTGTATGATGATCGAACAAGAGAGAAGTGAGCTACCTTCGTCAACCTATCCAAAGTGACCATAATAACATCATGACGATGGGAGGATATTGGAAATCCAACTATAAAGTCTAAGGAAATAATGTCCCATTTCTATTTTGGGACAAGATATAGCTGTAAAAGACCTAGGTGATGCTGGTGCTTTGCCTTAACTCTCTGACACTCAAGACATATTGAAACAAAGTTAGCGATATCCCTCTTCATTGCACTCCAAAAATATAGCTGATGAAGATCTGCATGCATCTTCTTGACACCCGGATGTGCTGAGTAGGGTGCCCGATGCGCCTCTGACATGATTAGGGTACGAAGACCCTCTGAACTAGGAACATAAATATGACTCAAGTGTCACAAAAGAACATCTAACTCAAGAGAGTAATTGGTGAATCTACCCTCCAAGGGTCTATCTGACTCAACATTTAACTTCACTTCCTGATACCAACTATCAATAGGAAGTGCTGCAAGAATTTGACCTCTCAAATCTCCTGCAAGAGTCACTACTGAAGTCTCATGTCGCCGCCAACTAAGAGCATCTGCCACTACATTCTCCTTACCCTGGATATACTTCACCTCAAAATCATACTCACACAAGAATTCCATCCACCACCTCTGTCTCGCATTTAGGTTTGGCTACATAAAAATATACTGTAAAATGCAGTGATCACTATACAACTCTAATGCAAAGCAGGGGATGGTTTCACTGTTCATTGGACTATTGTCTTAACTGGAGCAACATGTTATGGACTGTCTTCTTACTCTCATACCAGTTTCAAAGCTTGGAGAGGGGTAACCAGCATGATTAGAATGCATGAGGGACTTACTAGACCTTTCAATGCAATTGAGATCTCCTTACAAAATGACTAATTTACACCTCTCAAGGTGGACAAGAAGGATTCTCAAAACCCACTAGTTGATTGCCCTGACATGACAATTTGTCTCTCTAAATACCATGGTTGCCAAAGGATAAAAAATGCACAAATGAAGGCAAATGAACTAGCCAACCTTTCCCACTCCTATTACACCTTTAATCACTATGTCCTAGAAAAATGAAACCCTTAAGGACCCCCAAGAACTTTAACTCTAAAACCTTCTAAACGTTCTTTAGGAAACATTCCTATTTGCTAGTAGCCCTTAGAATGGGGTTTTTGAAGCTTAACTTGCAAACTTCATGACAAACCCATGACTAAGTTAACTTTTTGAGTACCCATTAGGTCTTTGTACAACAAATCAGAAATGTAGGTGTGGGTGTTTTGAAACATGGGGCTCAAAACCGAATTGTTTTTACTGTTTTAAGCCTAATTAGGTCTCCTCAACAAGACAAAAATGGTGAAAACTCAATAACAATTCCTCCAATCCATTTCAGGGCTTTAGACAGGTGGGAAATGGTCTGAGTGTGTAGGTTTTAGGGAACTAAGACCATCACAAATCACTTTTCCAACAAATGACAAATCTGCCTATGCTTAAAGGGCCTAATACATGAAGATATTGTTTAGAGTAAAATTGGATTTTGTCAATCTTTTGTTGTTTAGATGTTAAAACCCTCATTTCCACTAAACATTGAAGGATCTAGAGTCAAGTGGTGAGCACTATCATACCCTAGGTCACTTGCAAATTAAGGGAAATGTGGATTAGGGAATTAATTATCAAATTTTCCTTCTCTTATATCCAATTAACCATTAAAACTCTAATTATGCAAATACAACAACAAATTGATGAATAATGGAAAAAGATCTTGCAGACGGGAGTAAAATAACAAATCACAGAATACATGTTTTTGGGGTTCCAAGGTGAAACAGTCAGGGACTAAGGTGTGGGCACCCAAGTCTAAGGTACCTACTTTTTTAGGGAATTTGGACCTCCTTCTAACACTGATCAGCCCTGTAACTTCTATTTCCTAAGATATGTCTATGGAGGACACTATTGCGAGCGCTCTAGTCCTAGAAGTGCTCCTGTGTCTAACGTTTCTTCAAATCCTAAATCCCTGATGCCTGTCAAGCCTTCTTGTAACTCCACTTTTTCCAACTACGACACCTATAACCTACAATCACAAGACTTGGTTTGGGGGTTGTGGTATTTAGAGGCTTGCCTCAGTCAAGCCCCGAAGGAAACTTACGTCTTTGAACACTATTTTTAGACAAAAAGTGCATGCCCTTGTGAGATAGAGGCAAAAACCAAAGGAATCAATGATAAAAACACAATGATATGTCACCTTGTAGTGAAGCTCTCATGGAGGAAGATGCTCTTCATGCCATGAGGAGATTGATGCTCAAATATGCAAATATCAACACAAAAAACATACAAGTCTACTCTTGTAACACAATAGAAAACCTTGAATCACCTTGAGAATGCCTAGAGTTCACAATGATCATCTAGTTTACAAATGAATGCCTACACATGCTTATATATGCACCTACAAGCATTCCTGCCAAGATTTTAAAAATCAAACTTTACCATGTCGGCAAAAGAACCAACTAATGGTTATAAACTGACACCCAAAAATTGGGGCTGCCCCAAAATAGGGTAGGACTACGGTGTGGGTGCCCAAGTCCTCCCCCATATTTTGGGTAGGGTACAACTTAAGGGGTCCACCTAGGTCTAAATTTCCATGGAACCTAGGTCTCATTCCATTGAGATGCCAAAATATGAACTAAAATGTCCTAAATGTAAGCTAAAAACTTGTGAGCTAAACATTATGAGGGAAAAGCCCCCAAGGGGACATTTTTCGATGTTACATTTAGCCCCCACTTTAATGTATGTATAAACACAAGGCCCATACATGCATTAAAGTAAGGTCACATACACATCAAACACACCAAGCATGGAGAAGACATGCCAATCACGTAGAAGACAGTAACAGGGATGTAAAACATGGAGAAGACAGTTACAGTCACATAGAACACGAAGAATATAGTCAATGCATAGAAGACACATTAATGCATGGAAGAGAAATGATATATTTTCTTTTCTTTTTCTCATATATATGAAATGCAAATGCAAGTACTGAAAAGTAAACAAACCTCCCATAATACAGGATACACCACCTGAGGGCGCTGGTCTCTACATATGGGGCAACAAACATGCCACACAAAACAAGCACACCAAAACACACACACTTGAAGACACGGAGAAAACACAGCAGACAAGAAATGGAGTGTACCTATTTCTAGGTCCAACACCATCTCAGGCACATTACAGGCACACAACGATGATTGGGATTTGCCACAACAATTGTTGAAGACACGCTTAAGGGTTGATTTAGTCACAGAACCGCTCCCCGCCTCCGCAGAGGACTTTTGAAAATGACAAGATGATGCAATTTGCTCTGAGAAATACACCATCCCCACCTCCATAGACAGCTTAAGAAAAAGGATATACGTGATATCCTACCTCCACAAAGGTCTTACATGGTTGATTGATTGATTGAAAACAAACTCAGGATGCACAATGCACTACCCTGGGGTGCAAGTCTTTGCATTTGCGATCAAACACATTGCTAACATCTATAAGCTTTTTCTGTTATTCGTCAATTTGTTGTCATATTTGCATAATTAGGGTTTTAATAGTTAATTAGACATAAGAGAAGGAAAAATTGATAATTAAATCCCTAATCCAAGTTTCCCTTCATTTTTAAGTGACCTAGGGTATGATAGTGCTCGCCACTCGACTCTAGATCCTTCAATGTTTAGTGGAAAGGAGGGTTTTAACATCTAAACAACAAAAGATTGACAAAACCTAATTTTTAACCTAAACATTTTGGTGAACCCATGTTTTTGGACTTAAATTACAATTTTATGAGTGTTTGTCTTCATATTTGGATTGATTTTATTCATTCATTTGATCATTTATTTCATTGCATTGAGAAAAATTCAAAAAAATTAAAAAATTGGAAAAATACAAAAAAATTGCATTGTTTGGCTTACTAAATTGCATCAATTCTTCCTAAATTTTCCTAATTCATTATTTTTACATCAGATCTGATTTAAAATATAGAAAAATCCAAAAAAAAAAGAAATTTACACTGTAATTTCATCATTTAATTGCTAGGGTTTTGTGGAAATTTTGACAATTTTGTATAACCTAGTAATTCCAAAATCTAGGGTTTGTAGGCAAAATATTTTATCAAAATTTTCTACTGATTTTAGAGGCTAATTCAAATTTTCATTTGGCTGTAGCCTTGCATTTTAGTGTAAATTTGCATTTAGATTTAAAATATTTTCATTTTTGCATAAAAAATTTCAACAAAAACTAGCAATTTTGATGCATTTTCATTAAATTTGCATGGACAATTTGCATGCTAAGGATTGAAAATCATTTTCATATTTGAGAGTAAGTCAATTTCATCATAAATCAGACTTCAAAACATTCACATAGAATTTTGTGTCAAGATCTCAAACCTAGGGCTTCAAAAGCAACGATTTTCACTCAATTTGGCCTTATCAACTCTATAAACTCCCACCATAGGCATGTTGTGAAGAGTATTTTTGCATTAATTTTCTTTTATCAGGGTAATAATTTTCTACTCCTCCTAAAAATCTTCACAACACCCTTTTAACGAGCTCTTGTAGTGAAAATTCGGTGAAAAACTACACTTTTTGGCCATTTTTGCCTTAGGGTTTGACATAGTTTGCACTCCAAGCATGTTGTGATCAATTTTATGGATTGAAGTGACTAATATTATTGATATTATTTGTTTTACCCCCTAAAATTCCTTACAACACCCCTTTTTCTAGGTCTTGGAGTTGAAAATCGTGAAAATAGCTCATTTTGCTATATTTTCACTAGGATTTTACCTTAAGTGGCACTAAAATCATGTTGTGTTCGGTATTTTGGCACCAAGTGGACGTTATTACTGATATTATTTGTTTTCCACCATCATTTTCCTCACAACACCCTTTGTTATGCTCTTTTGCATTGAATTTTGGTGAAAAAAAGTGCCTATTTTGACATATTTTCACTATATTTTGACTTGGCATTATCTTGGATTTGCATCAAGAGTGTGTTGAGAGTGATTATATTGCTGTTTTGGACTGATATCAAACATATAAATTTCTTCCCTTGATTGAAATCCTTACAGCATCCTTTGTTTCATTCATTGGCATTGAAAAGAGTACAAAAAATCAAGCATTTTGGCCGTCAATCATATCCTTCTCCTAAGATTTGTTCTCTTAGTTTGTGCAGTGTGTGTTGTATGCTTTTGTATAACTTTATGACACACTATCCTAAAAACAATATCCCTTTGAGAAGAAGTAAAATATTAATGAGATCTAGTGCTCTTGAAGAAGTTGGTACTTTGGACACCTTCTTTACAAAGGGAGAAAATCAAATTGTGCAAGATATTATACATCCTCCAACCACAATGGAAGAACAAAATTTTCATGATGTTGATACCACTATTGAGGTAATAGGGTATGTATCTGATGAGAAAATAGAAAAGTTGGATAAAGACCTAGCTGAATTTCAAACATTTATGGAAAATGAGAGAATAGATGAAGAAGCAGTTCCTACAATTCATAATATAAGAGAATTGATAAAAGAAGGACAAGATGGTGTTAATGCACTTTGTGGTTTAGCAAATATTGTACAAACCAATATCATGCCAGTAACCAAATGTGCACAAATGATTAATAATACTTTATCACCATCTCATACTCAAGTTTCCATACCTATACCAAATACAAGAATATCCACTTTTACATCAACAATCTTAACAACTAATGCGAACGTTTGTAGTAATGCTACCACTAGTATTGGAGTATCTAATGGCACTAATTACAAAGATGTGGGATTTAATTATCAAAATTTGATTCCTAAAGGGACATCTTCTATGAATAATTGTTCTCTGTTAGATTTACGACAGACAACTAAGAGGGGGGTGAATCAGTTTTCCAAAACTTTCTTGCAATTAACCACTTAAATCCTTTTCTTAAATCAATAGTATAATGATAAATCAATCATGGAAACTTAATGCAACAATTCAAGAGAAGAAACAAATTAACACATATGACACCAATATTTTTAACGTGGAAAACCCGGTTAAGGGAAAAACCATGGGGTGACTAACCCAAGATTGTATTCTCTATTAGAAGAATAGAAAGAACAAAATGGCACATGCCAATTAGGGCTCACTTCCTAAGTACACTGCTCACAAGAGGCCCACTGCCTATAGGAGACACTGTCTACAAAATAATAAGTATTACATACTTGAACTGAAGAATAGCATCTTCACCATGCTTGAGTCAGTTCCATTTAAGCCCAATACTTCTACTCTACTTTTCATTCTCCTCCTCTCTACCACTCTATCATTCTCCACAAGATACCTTTGAAATGACTTTACAATTCCTTATTTATACAAGACATCAACTTAGGAATAATCATCTAAGTCAGAAAATATTACAGAGAAAATACATAAATACATCATGACTAATTACAAAAGACTTCACGCGGATCAACACACTGTCAGCCACATAGATCTGAGACTTCAATATTCTTCTAGGAACACGCCAATCTTCACATAACATCTTCAAGATCATTCGCAGGATGTGTAACTCATCCAGTCAGCCTGACTTGAGAAGAACACCATTATCCGGAAGTAATTCTTCAATTGTGAGCTCAAACTTTAATACGGACCACCAACATGAACTGGACACGATCCAAAGACCTCCACAAGCTTACCTGAATCACCAAGAACATCCACACTACATCTGCTTACTGAATTCATGCTCTCCTTCATCTGAAACCTTAAGAACATAGTCTGTCATCACTATCATAATGGAATAGATTCTTGCAGACCTCCAGACCACGAACCAATTGAGTTGTCAATTCACATTGACCAACTAAACACTCCACAAAATCTGCAGAGTAGGATGTTGCATTTTCGGAGCTCATCGGACCTTTCTGTAACACTCTTTCACCTCTGAACTTCTGCCAGAACTAGTTTCACTTAAGTGACCATAACTTCTTCAGATCTTCATGTGGACCTCTAAAATCTTTACTAGATAATCTTAAGACACATATCTACAAACCCTTCTAAGTGCATCCTCTGATCTTCATCTTATCTTGGATCTTTACCTCACTATCTTCACTGTTCTTCTCTATTCCTTATATGACTAATTTTCTCAATATCCTTAGCAAACAGTTCATCCAAGCCTTATCATTAAGGAAACAAGAGTATGTTGACATTAATGACAACACCGGTTAGTCCCATACTTGCAACAATCTCCCCCTTTGTCATTGATGGCAACATATGATGTGAAAAACTGTTTTAACCATTAAGACAAGAACTTTTCTTTACTGACACACCTCCCCTTATCAACAACAACCATTCACATGTCTTCTCTTCCTTTACTTCTCCCCCTTTGATCAGCAACCACTTTTTTTTCACATGTCTTCTCTCCCCCTTTGACATCAATGGCAAAGGGCACATACTTGCAACTCCAACACTTCAGAATCATACCAGCTGCTACCCCTGAGTAGCAACTCCCCATCATCAATCTAGACCACAAGATATGACTATGATATCCACCAAATTGATGCACATAAGTGCACCTTAGTTCATCACTAGAGGGGTAATAACCCCTAACTTCTCCCTAAGATACTCAAAGGAGTCCTTAGGTAGAGGTTTGGTAAAGATATCTGCAATCTGATCCTTAGAAGGCACACACTCCAATCTAACCTCATTCTTGTTCACTTTCTCTCTCAAAAAGTGAAACTTGATGGATATATGTTTAGTCTTTGAATGCAACACCGAATTCTTAGATATATTTATTGCACTTGAATTATCATAGAAGATTGTGATAGGTTCCTCATACTCCACTTTGATGTCTCTTAGCATTTGCATCATCCACAAAACTTGAGGGCAACTACCTGCTGCTGCAATATATTCTGCTTCGGTTGTGGATAGAGATATTGCCTCTTGTTTCTTGCTTAGCCAAGAAACCAATCTCTTCCCCAAAAGTAATGCTCCACCACTTGTACTCTTCCGATCATCCACATCTTCTACCCAATCTGCATCTGTATATACATGAAGAGAGAAATCATGATCTCTAGGATACCATAGACCATACTCAACTGTCCCTTTTAGATATCTAAAAATCCTCTTGATTGCCATGACATGAGATTCTCTAGGATTAGCTTGGAATCTTGCAACAAGACCAACAACATTCATAATGTCACATCTAGTTTGAGTGAGATACAACAATCCTCCAATTGTTGACCTATACTTTTTTTATCAGCCTTGGGAGAATCATCTGTTGACAACTAAGAGGGGGGGTGAATCAGTTATCCTAAACTTGCTTCCAATTCAAACACTTAAATCCACTTTGTTATTCAATAGCATAGCAATTTATCATTCATGAAAGCATAAAGCATAAACACTAGAGTAGATACACATCAACACATGAGACACCAAGATTTTGACATGGAAAACCTGATTAAGGGAAAAACCACGGGGTGATTAACCCAAGGATTATTCTTTGTTAGAAGAATAAGAAAAATAGATGGCACATGTCAATTAGGGCTCACTACCTGAGCACACTGCTCACAAGAGGCACACTGCCTACAAGAGACACACTGTCTACAAAGTAACAAGTATCACAAACTTGAACTAGAGATTGACATCTTTACCATGCCTGGATCAGTTCCATTAAGCCCAAAACTTCCTGCTCTGCCTTTCGCTCTTCTTCTTCACTATGCCACACTCATCCACACACTTCACGCTTTGGAATGACTTCACAATCCTTTATTTATACAAGGCATCGACTTAGGAATAATCATCTAAGTCGGCAAACACTTTTATATCATCCAGAAAATGTGTAATACATCCGGTCGGCCTGTCTCAGGAAGAACACCAATAACTGGTGGTCTTTACATAAAATCCACACTCTAACTTCAATGTAGACCACCAATAATAATTGTACATGATCCAAGGATCACCAAAACCTTTCCTGAGTCACCAACAACATCCGCACTTTATCAGCTTCCTAAAATTCTTCTCTTCTTCATCCAGAACATCAAGAACACAGTCTGTCATCACTGTCACAATGAAAATGGTGCTTCCAAACCTCAAAACCATGAACAAATCTAGTTGTCACTTCACACTAACTTCTTCAACACTCCCTCCAATCTGTAGACTGATAAAATGCAATTCCGGAGCTCACCGAACTAATCTGTGACACTCTGTCATCACTGAACATCTGCAGGAACCAGTTCTACTGGAGCAGTCATAACTTCTTTAGATCATTATGCGGACCTCTGAAAACTTACCTGGATCATCTCAATACTCATATCTACAAACCCTTTAAACCGTATCCTCTTATCTTCATCTTATCTTGGACTTTTACCTTACTGTCATCACTTTTCTTCACTGTTCCTAATTGAGACTAGTTTCCTCAATATCCTCAGTACACAACTCATCCAATCCTTCTCATTAATGCAGTATGAGTATGTTGACATCAATGACAACACTGGTTATCCTCATACTTGCAACAATCTCCCCCTTTGTCATTGATGGCAACATATGATGTGAAAAACCATCAAGACAAGAACTTCTCCTTTCTGTCACAGCTCCCCCTATCAGTAGCAACTCTTCACATGTCTTCTCTTTCTTTACTACTCCCCCTTTGATCATCAACCACTTGTTTTTCACATGTCTTCTCTCCCCCTTTGACATCAATGGTAAAGGGCTCATACTTGCAACTTTAACACATCAGAATCATACCAGCTACTCCCCTTGAGTAGCAGCTCCCCATCACCAATCTGGATCACAAGATATGACTATGATATCCACTGGACTGATGCACATTAGTGCATCCTAGTTTATCACCAGAGGGGAAATAACCCCTAACTTCTCCCTGAGAAACTCAAAAGAGTCCTTGGGAAGAGGTTTAGTAAAGATATCTGCAATCTGATCCTTAGAGGGCACAAACTCCAGTCTAACTTCATCCTTGTTCACTTGCTCTCTCAGAAAGTGAAACTTGATAGATATATGCTTAGTCTTAGAGTGCAACACCGAATTCTTAGAAATATTTATTGCACTTGAATTATCATAGAAAATTGTGATAGGCTCCTCATACTCTACTTTAATTTCTCTTAGCATCTGCTTCATCCATAAAACTTGAGTGCAACTACCTGCTGCTGCAATGGATTCTACTTCAGTTGTAGACAGAGATATTGCATCTTGTTTCTTGCTTAGCCAAGAAACTAATCTCTTTCCCAAAAAGAATGCTCCACCACTGGTACTCTTCCGGTTATCCACATCTCCTGCCCAATCTGCATCTGTGTATGCATGAAGAGAGAAATCATGATCTCTAGGATACCACAAACCATACTCCATTATCCCTTTTAGATATTTAAAAATTCTCTTGATTGCCATGACATGAGATTCTCTGGGATCAGCTTGGGATCTAGCAACAAGACTAACAGCTTGCATAATATCTGGTCTAGTTTGAGTGAGATACAACAATCCACCAATCATTGATTTGTACTTTGTCTGGTCTGCCTTAGGAGAGTCATCATCTTTGCTCAACTTGCATCTGGTTGCCATGGGAGTATTCATTGGCTTTGAATCTTCCATCCCAAATTTCCTCAACAATTCTTTCACATATTTGTTCTGAGAAATGAAGATCCCTTTCTTTGTTTGAGAATTTGTAGACCCAAGAAGAAATTCATTTCACCAAGCATAGACATTTCAAACTCACTTTTCATTTGATTTGCAAAGGTTTTACACATGCTATCTTTCCCTCCAAAGATGATATCATCAACAAATACTTCAACAATCAAGATGTTTTCATGATCAATTTTAAAATATAAGTTATTGTCAGTAGTACCTTTGTTGAAACCAATCTGCACAAGATGCTTATCCAATCTTTCATACCAAGCTTTTGGGGCTTGCTTCAATCCATACAGTGCTTTCTTCAACTTGCATACCATATCACCATGATTAGACAATTGAAATCCATTCGGTTGCTCAATGTATACTTCTTCTTCCAAATCACCATTTAGGAAGGTAGACTTGACATCCATCTGATATACCTTGAAGTCTTTGAAGGCAGCAAATGTAAGAAATAATCTGACTGCTTCAATTCTTGCCACCGGAGCAAAGGTTTCTTCAAAATCAATTTCTTCTATTTGAGAGTAGCCTTTGCAGACCAATCTGGCTTTGTTTCTGATTACCTCACCAACTTCATTTAGTTTGTTTCGGAAGACCCATTTGGTTCCAATCACATTCTTGTTTCTAGGTCTGGGAACAAGATCCCAAGTGTGATTTTTCTCCATTTGCATCAGCTCTTCCTCCATTGCTTTAATCTAGTTTTCATCATTGTAGGCTTCATTTATTATCTTAGGTTCAATCTTTGAAATCAGACAATATTCATTTGAATTTTGAGCAATTGTCCTTCTAGTTTGCACACCTTTGCTTTTGTCACCTATAATCTGATCTTCAGAGTGGTTCAGTCTTACATACCTTAGAACTTTTGGAGTTTCTTGCACTTCTATTTCTTGATCAGGCTCATTCAGACCTATCTCTTCTTCCTAATTTACCATATCAGTCTGAATCTGACTTTCAGAAGAGGATTGAGCTCCTTGAACTAGAGTACCATTCTGATCATCTTCATCATATTCATAAAACCTTGAGGGCTTCTCAATTCCTTCATCAACCTTCACATTTGTACTTTCTTCATCTTTCTCAATCTCTTATTGTAACACCGGTATGCTTTGCTTTGAGTGGAGTAACCTAAGAAAATTCCTTCATCACTTCTAGCATCAAACTTTCCTAGATCTTCATCTCTTTTAATGTAACATTTGCTACCAAATACTCTAAAATATCTCACAGTAGGAGTGATGCCAAACCAAAGTTCATAAGGAGTCTTACCGGTATTGCTTCTGATTTAAACTCGATTGAGAGTATAGACTGCAGTGCTGACAGCTTCTCTCCAAAACATTTGGGGAATATTTGCTTCCATCATCATTGTCCTGGATGCTTCCTGGATGGTCCGGTTCTTTCTCTCTACTACTCCATTCTGCTATGGAGTCCTAGGAGAAGACAACTATCTCTTTATACCATGCTTCTCACAAAAATCTATGAATTCATCGGATGTGAATTCACCACCTCTATCAGACCTTAGACATTTCAGTTTTAATCCGGTTTGATTCTCTACCATAGCCTTGAAGATTTTGAACTTCTCAAAAGCTTCTAATTTCTCTTTCAGAAAGGTAATCCACATCATCCGGGAATAATTATCAATCAGTAACATGAAGTATCTATCACCTTACATACTCTTGATTCTTGTCGGACCACATAGATCAGTATGAACTAATTCCAATAATCTGGTAGAGGACTGATCCTTGCTTTTGAATGAGACTTTGCTCTGTTTACCTAGCTAACATTCTTTGCACAAATTATTTGTAGGTTTTACCAATTTTAGAAGATCTCTTATAGCCTGAGTATTGCTTATCTTGATGATGTTATGACACATCCTTCTATGCCATAGCCAACTCTGATCAACTTGAACAAACAGACAACTTTTATCAGTACCAACTAGATGAAAGATATTACCTTTTGTTTGAGTACTAGATGCAATCTCAATTCCGGAGCTTTCAAAGATCCTGCATCTTCCATTCTTGAACCGGAGATCATAACCTTTGTCCACCAGTTATCCAACACTGAGAAGATTTTGCTTCAATCCTTCAACATAAGTACATTATAGGTTTTGTTCTTTCCATCAAAAGAAATAGTTCCCCTACCTCTGATTCTGCCAGCAGAATTATCACCAAACTTTACCATTCCTCCTTCATACCTTTCTAAATCTAAGAACTTGTTCTTGTCACCTGTCATACGGTGAGAGCATCCACTGTCAATAACCCAATCATCGTTTTCTTCAACTTGGGCAGCCAAAGCTCTTTCTACAACCTTATGATTGATAGATTTAGAGGACATTGGATCTTCTTCCTTGATGGTAATAAACACCCATTCATTTCTAGATTTGTTTCCTATCTCTGATTCATCATCTGTTACTCCTTCATTATCATCTTCTTCATGAACATAATAACAATTCTTTTGGAACCTTTGTCTGTTAGAATTTGACCTTGTAAATCTATTCAGACATCTTGAGGCAAAATGACCAATCTTATTGCAGTTGAAGCACTTAAAGGGTAATTTTCCTTCATACTTACCGGATCCTCTTGGTAGTCTCTTTGCAATGAGGGCTTCAAGTTGAGTTGTTTCTGCTTCTTCCACTTCCATGTCTTTTCTTGCTTGATCATACCATGACAGTTTCCTTGAAGAGTTTTCTCCCAGATCAAATCTTTGTTTGCCTTTCACAAAGGCACTGGCTTTGAATGTAGATTCAGTCTTGGGGGGATCATCTCCAAACTCGGTCTTTTCAAATGTAGCCAGTTTGCCAGCCAATTGGTCTCTTGTGACAGTTGTATGGGCTCTAAATTCATTAATGGCAGCAACCTTGATTTTGTAGGCAGCAGGAAGGGATTTGAGAACTTTGCCAACAATCTCATTTTCATCCAAGACTCCACCAACATTCCTAATTCCACACACCAGCTCATTTACTCTAGGCATAAAGGTAGTAATATTTTCATCATCTCTCATCTTCAGTCTTTCAAATTTCCCTTTTAGACTGTGCAACCTTGCACACTTAACATACTCATCTCCTTCATGCAGAAGTTCCAGTTTAATCCAGATCTCATAGGCAGTCGGTAGGTCAATAACATTTGAGAGCTCTGAGTCAGTTAAAGCGCTTAGAAGAGCCTCTTTGGTTCGCAGATTATTTTCAGCATCTGTGATTTTATTTAGGGTTGTCAGACCACCCTGTGGAGGTACATATGCTTTTGCGACCATGGACAAGTACGTCTTTCCCATACACTCCAAGTGACATTTCATGTGACCTTTCCAAAGAGAGAAGTTGGTTCCATCAAACTTCAGACTATCCTTCTTGTATGATGACATCCTGGATCTCCTTAAGCGGTTAAGCTCTTTTTAGAGGAACTTGGCTCTGATACCAATTGTTGATAACTGAGAGGGGGGTGAATCAGTTATCCTAAACTTGCTTCCAATTCAAACACTTATATCCACTTTGTTATTTTTTTATTTTTTATTTTTATTTTTTAAGATAATGCACCTGGTAAACTTTTTAACGTGACCGGCGACACTGGTGCGACATGCCCTCTGGCTCCACGCGAATGCTTTTTCCTGGAACAATGAACCGGTGAGGCCACAACTGGGGGACCTCATCCCCTAGGAAGAACACTTCAAACCCGCGAGCTCATTGGCCCAGTGAAGGCGTAAAGCCTTGCGAGCTTGTTGGCCCAGCAGGGGTTTGAACTCTGGTGGCCGCCACTGCATCCTAAGCGACTTAACCACCGAACCATGCCATCATCGGCAAATCCACTTTGTTATTCAATAGCATAGCAATTTATCATTCATGAAAGCATAAAGCATAAACACCAGAGCAGATACACATCAACACATGAGACACCAAGATTTTGACGTGGAAAACCCAGTTAAGGGAAAAACCACGGGGTGATTAATCCAAGGATTATTCTCTGTTAGAAGAATAAGAAAAATAGATGGCACATGCCAATTAGGGCTCACTGCCTAAGCACACTGCTCACAAGAGGCACACTACCTACAAGAGACAGACTGTCTACAAAGTAACAAGTATCACAAACTTGAACTGGAGATTAACATCTTTACCATGCCTGGATCAGTTCCATTAAGCCCAAAACTTCATGCTCTACCTTTCGCTCTTCTTCTTCACTATGCCACACTCATCCACACAATTCATGCTTTGGAATGACTTCACAATCCTTTATTTATACAAGGCATTGACTTAGGAATAATCATCTAAGTTGACAAACACTTTTATATCATCTGGAAGACGTGTAATACATCCGGTCGGCCTGTCTCAGGAAGAACACCAACAACCAGTGGTCTTTACATCAAATCCACACTCTAACTTCAATGCAGACTGCCAATAAGAATTGTACATGATCCAAGGATCACCAAAACCTTTCCTAAGTCACCAACAACATTTGTACTTTATCAGCTTCCTAAAATTCTTCTCTTCTTCATCTGGAACATCAAGAACATAGTCTGTCATCACTGTAACAATGAAAACGGTGCTTCCAGACCTCCAAACCATGAACAAATCTAGTTGTCACTTCACATTGACTTCTTCAACACTCCCTCCAATCCACAGACTGAGAAAATGCAATTCTGAAGCTCACCGGACCAATCTGTGACACTATGTCATCACTAAACATCTACCGGAACCGGTTCTACTGGAGCAGTCATAACTTCTTTAGATCATTATGCGGACCTCTAAAAACTTGATTGGATCATCTTAATACTCATATCTGCAAACCCTTTAAACCGCATCCTCTGATCTTCATCTTATCTTGGACTTTTACCTTACTGTCATCACTTTTCTTCACTATTCCTAATTGAGACTAGTTTCCTCAATATCCTCAGTACACAGCTCATCCAATCCTTCTCATTAATGCAGTATGAGTATGTTGACATCAATGACAACACTGGTTATCCTCATACTTGCAACAATAGATCCAATTGTTGTAAGGTGTGACCCTTGGTCTTCTTGTTTAGCGCTGGGTTGCGGTGGTTTGTGACAAGGGCTTAATTGCCTCCCGTGCTTGTTAAGTCAAGTTGTGACAAGGGCTTAACCACCTCCCATGCATGTTAAGTCAAGTGGTTGTATCGGCATTAATAGGTCGATCTTTTGGTGCAACGACAACTAACATCATCATCTTTGCTCAACTTATATCTGGTCGGCATGGGAGTACTCATTGGCTTTGAGTCTTCCATCCCAAATTTCTTCAACAATTCTTTCACATATTTGGTCTAAGAAATGAAGATTCCTTTCTTTGTTTGAATGATTTGCAGACCCAAGAAGAAATTCAATTCCCCAAGCATGGACATCTCAAATTCACTTTTCATTTGATTTGCAAAATTTTTGCACATACTATCTCTTCCTCCAAAAATGATATCATCAACAAACACTTCAACAATCAAGATGTTTTCATGATCAATTTTGAAATACAAATTATTGTCAGCAGTACCTTTGTTGAAACCAATCTTCAAAAGATGCTTATCTAGTCTTTCATACCAGGCTCTTGGGGCTTGCTTGAGTCCATACAATGCTTTCTTCAACTTGCAGACCATATCACCATGATCAGACAATTGAAATCCATCCGGTTTCTCAATGTATACTTCTTCTTCCAAGTCTCCATTCAGGAAGGCAGACTTGACATCCATCTAATATACTTTAAAGTCCTTGAAGGCAGCAAAAGCAAGAAACAATATGACTGCTTCAATTCTTGCCACCGGAGCAAAAGTTTCTTCAAAATCAACTCCTACTTGGGAGTAACCCTTGCAGATCAATCTGGCTTTGTTTCTGACTACTTCACCTTCTTCATTCAGTTTATTCTGGAAGACCCATTTGGTTCCAATCACATTCTTGTTTTTAGGTCTGGGAACAAGATCCTATGTGTGATTCTTCTCAATTTGCATTAGCTCTTCCTCCATTGCTTTAGTCTAGTTTTCATCATTGCAAGCTTCATTCACTGTCTTAGGTTTAATTTTTGAAATTAGACAATACTCTTCTGAATCTTGAGAAATCCTTCTTCTTGTTTGTACCCCTTTGCTTTTATCACCTATGATCTAATCCTCAGAGTGATTCAGTCTTACATACCTGGGAACTTTGGGAGTTTCTTGTACTTCTAATTCTTGAACAGGCTCATTCAAACTCATCTCTTCTACCTGATTTACCGGATTAGTTTGAATCTAAATTTTAGAAGGGGCTTGGACTCCTTGAATCAGAACATCATTCTGATCATCTTCATCATATTCATAAAACCTTGTTGGTTTTTCAATTCCTTCATCAACCTTCACATTTGTACTTTGTATAATCTTTCTCAATCTCTTGTTATAACACTGGTATGCTTTGCTTTGAGTAGAATAACCCAAGAATATTCCTTCATCACTTCTAGCATCAAATTTGCCTAGATCTTCATCTCTTTTAATGTAACATTTGCTACCAAAGACTCTGAAATACTTCACAGTAGGAGTGATGCCAAACCAGAGTTCATAAGGAGTCTTATCAGCATTGCTTTTGATTTGAACTCGATTAAGAGTGTAGACTGCAATGCTCATAGCTTCTCTCCAGTACATTTGAGGAACATTTGCTTCCATAATCATGGTTCTAGATGCTTCTTGGATGGTCTAGTTATTTCTTTCCACTACTCCATTTTGCTGTGGAGTCCTAGGAGCAGACAATTGTCTTCTTATTCCATGCTTCTCACAGAATTCTATAAACTCACCGGATGTGAATTCTCCACCTCTATTAGACCTTAGACATTTTATGTTCAATCTAGTTTCATTCTCCACCATAGCCTTGAATATTTTGAATTTCTCAAGAGCCTCTAATTTCACCTTCAGAAAAGTTACCCACATCATCCGGGAGTAGTCATCAATTAATAGCATGAAGTATCTATCACCTTGCACACTTCTTATTCTTACCAGACCACATAAATTAGTATGAACTAAGTCTAATAATCTGGTAGAAGACTATTCCTTACTTCTGAATGCGACTCTGCTCTACTTACCCAACTGACATTCTTTGCACAAACTATTAGTAGGTTTCACTAGTTTTGGAAGATCTCTCACAGCCTGGGTGTTGCTTATTTTAATGATATTATCAAAATTCACATGACACATTCTTCTATGCAACAACCAACTCTGATCAATTTGAACAAATAAACAACTATTACCGGTACCAACCAAGTGGAAGATGTTACCTTTAGTCTGGGTACCAAATGTAATATCTATTCTGGAGCTTTCAAAGATCTTGCATTTTCTATATTTGAATCGAAGATCATAGCCTTTATCCACCAACTATCCAACACTAAGAAGATTGTGTTTCAAACCTTCAACATACAGTACATTACTAGTTTTGTTCTTTCCATCAAAAGAAATAGTTCCTCTACCTCTGATTCTACCAACAGAATTATCACCAAATTTTACCACTCCTCCTTCATACCTTTCCAAATCTATAAACTTGTTTTTGTCACCTGTCATATGGTGGGAGCATCCACTGTCAATGACCCAATCATCCTTTTCTTCAACTTGGGCAGCTAGAGCTTTTTCCACAATTTTATGATTGATAGATTCAGAGGGCATTGGATCTTCTTCCTTGATGGCAATAAACACCCAGTCACTTCCAGATTTGTTTCCTGTCTCTGATTCATCATCTGTTACTCCATCATCATCATCTTCATGAACATAGTAGCATTTCTTTTGGAACCTTGATTGGTTAGGGTTTGGCCTTGAGAATCTTTCCAGACACCTTGAGGCAAAATGACTAATTTTATTACAGTTAAAACACTTAAAATTCAATTTTCCTTCACACTTACCAGATCCTCTTGGCAGTCTTTTTGCAATAAGGGCTTCAAGTTGAGCAGTTTCTGCTTCATCTTCTTCTAGATCTTTTCTTTCTTTTTCATACCATGATAGTTTCCTTGAAGAGTTCTCTCCCGGATCAAACCTTTGTTTACCTTTTACAGAGGCACTAGCTTTGAATGCAGATTCAATCTTGGCGGGGGCATCTCCAAACTTGATCAATTCAAATGCAACCAATTTACCAACTAATTGATCTCTTTTGACACCTGAATGGGCTCTAAATTCTTCAATGGCAGCAACCTTGTATTTGTAAGAATCAGGAAGAGATCTAAGAACTTTGCGAACAATCTCATCTTCATCCAAGACTCCACTAGCACATCTAATGCCACACACAAGCTCATTTACTTTGGGCATAAATGTAGTGATATTTTCATCTTCTCTCATCTTCAGGTTTTCAAATTTTCCTTTCAGACTCTATAGCTTGGCACATTTCACATACTTGTCTCCTTCATGCAGAAGTTCCAATTTTTGCCAAATCTCATATGTAGTTTTTAGATCAACAACATTTGTCAGTTCTGAATCAAATAAGGCACTTAGAAGAGCTTCTTTCACCCGTAGATTGTTTTCAGCATCTCTCATTTCATCTACGGTGCGTGGACCATTCTATGGGGGATCATACTTCTTTGAAGCCATAATCTAATACTGCATTCCCATACATTCCAGGTGGCATTCCATGCAACTTTTCCAAAGAGTGTAATTGGTTCCATCAAACCTCAGACTATCCTTCTTGTATGATGACATCTTGGATCTCCTCAAGCGGTTAAGCTCTTTGAGAGGAACTTAGCTCTGATACCAATTGTTAGATTTAGGACAGACAACTGAGAGGGGGGGTGAATCAGTTGTCCAAAATTTTCTTGCAATTAACCACTTAAATCCTTTTCTTAAAGCAACAGTATAATGATAAATCAATCATGGAAACTTAATGCAACAATTCAAGAGTAGAAACACATTAACACATATGACACCAAGATATTTAACGTGAAAAACTTGGTTAAGGGAAAAACCACGAGGTGACTAACCCAAGATTGTATTCTCTGTTAGAAGGATAGAAAGAACAAAATGGCACATGCCAATTAGGGCTCACTGCCCGAGCACACTACTCACAAGAGGCCCACTGCCTATAGGAGACACACTGTCTACAAAATAATAAGTATTACATACTTGAACTAAAGAATAGCATCTTCACCATGCTTGAGTCAGTTCCATTTAAGCCCAATACTTCTGCTCTGCTTTTCGCTCTCCTCCTCTCTACCACTCTCTCATTCTCCACAACATACCTTTGAAATGACTTTACAATTCCTTATTTATACAAGACATTGACTTAGGAATAATCATCTAAGTCGGTAAACATTACAGAGCAAATACATAAATACATCATGACTAATTACAAAAGACTTCATGCGGATCAACACATTGTCAGCCACATAGATCTGAGACTTCAATATTCTTCTAGGAACATGCCAATCTTCACATAACATCTTCAAGATCATCCGCAGGATGTGTAACTCATCCGGTTGGCCTGACTTAAGAAGAACACCGTCATCCAGAAGTAATTCTTCAATTGTGAGCTCAAACTTTAATGCGGACCACCAACATGAATTGGACACGATCCAAAGACCTCCACAAGCTTGTCTAAATCACCAAGAACATCCACACTACATCTGCTTACTGAATTCATTCTCTCCTTCATCCAGAACCTTAAGAACACAGTCTGTCATCACTGTCATAATGGAATAGATGCTTGCAAACCTCCAGACAACAAACCAATTGAGTTGTCAATTCACATTGACCTACTAAACACTCCACAAAATCTGCAAAGTAGGATGTTGCATTTCCGGAGCTCACCAAACCTTTCTGTAACACTCTGTCACCTCTGAACTTCTGCCAGAACCAGTTTCACTTAAGTGACCATAACTTCTTCAGATCTTCATATAGACCTCTGAAATCTTTACTGGATCATCTTAAGACACATATCTACAAACCCTTTTAAGCGCATCCTCTGATCTTCAACTTATCTTGGATCTTTACCTCACTATCTTCACTGTTCTTCTTTGTTCCTGATATGACTAATTTTCTCAATATCCTCAACAAATAGTTCATCCAATCCTTATCATTAATGCAATAGGAGTATGTTGACATCAATGACAACACGGGTTAGGGCCATACTTGCAACATTCTCAACCTCCTATCTATTCCACTCATTTCTAGCTACCTATTATATATTCGCAACCATATTCCACCTATCAGTATGGCCAACCACCGTTAACATATTCTCAACCTCTGCCTATTGTATCTCAGGCTCAATCACCTCCTCACCTTGGTTCTAATTCCTCACAACAAACCGCATCTCCCAATGATGCCATCCTAAACCAACTTTTATAGGGCATGACTGCTTTGCAACAAAAGGTAGCAAATTTGACAAATTCTTCGTAGCCTAGTCTACCAACATATCATGCCCATAATCCATTATCCTATGCAATCTTGAGAACTCATATGCCTGAGAGGTTTGACACTCCTCGCTTTGAAAAATATGGTGGAAAAGGTGATCCCAATATTCATGTGGCAGCATTTACAACTATGTGTAGTGATTTTTATTTTGAAGAGGATTTGTTAGCAAAACTTTTCCCGCGATCTCTCAAAGATACTGCTTTAGATTGGTTTTGTTCATTGCCTCTGAATTCAATACACTCCTTTTCACAGTTGATTGATCAATTTTTACAACATTTTCAAGCAAATAACGGACCCCAAGTCACTCTTATTGACTTGGTTCAATGCAAACAAGGTCCCAAAGAAAAGTTGACTGAATTCATTGGTCGATATCAAGAACTTTATGCACAAATTTAGTATCAGATGAAAGATGAAGATGTTTAGAAGATATTCATTACAAATCTAGAACCTAAAAGATTTTTATCAAGTTTTGTCTAGTCAGTATGAAAACTAAAACTCATTGGCTCAAGGTGGTCAATCCATGGGCGGATCATTACAAAACAACTTTAAAAGGAACAATAATAGGGGTTTCATCAAGATAAATGGACCAAATATGAATGTGTCTACTATAAATAATCCAAAGAAAAAATCATAACAACTAAGAAAGTTTACTCCGATATCTGAGTCCTATCATTCCATAATGAATGAAGCTGTGAGTAATAACATCCTAAAGCTTTTCCTAATCAAGCCTGTTGATCCTAGTAAACAAGGACCTTATTTGATGCTAATGCCTTTTTTCATTATCATCAAATGCAAGGGAATGACACTGAACAATGTATGCATCTTAAACATGAGATACATGACCTTATTGATTCAAATGTCATCCAAGTATTGGGTGTGAATGATAATGGAAATAAGTCGGTTGCTCCACTGAATCAAAATTTACAAATCTTCACTAATCCTTTTCCTAAACATACCAAAAATAATATGGTGGAACAAGATTTAGTGGAAGTAGACAAGGATGATTACTTGGACTATGATAGTATCATGGGTATGATTGAAGTCAACAAGAAACAAGTGGATAATCCACCTCATCCTTGAAGAAACATAATTTATGCTGAAGTTCCTCCTCCGTTATCCTTATATGGATCAGGAGATAATCAAAATGCATCTGAAAAGCAAGAACAACAACCAATACAGACGAGTAAGATGGTACAGGATGATTCTTGTTACTATCCTAGAAAGATTTAACAACGAAAACAAACTAAAAATAGGAAAAGAGCAAGACAACAATCAAAAAATAGAAATAATAGTAGTTCTCCCCCTCATAAACAATAAAAAGTCTCATTTAAACAAGGATTTAATGAACAAGCATCATATGATAACAAACAAGACTCTCATAAGAACCACTCAAATTTTTCTTTAAACATGATCGAGTACCTCTCCAAGAGGTTTGAGAGCTCCAAGATATAATATGAAGACCCTATAGGTAAGTATCTCTAACACTTTATCTCTCTCATGATGTGCTTCCCTCGTGATGTGTTATATGTTATTTAGGCCTCTTGAGATGACCTCATATTCTCTTGTGAGGTTCAGGATACCAGAAGACTACCTCTGTTGTGACCTTCTTCTATTTGTATCATCATTCTTCTAAATTGCTCTCTCTCTAATTTCATTATTGTGTGTTATGTCTTACGGACATAGCATCATAGTTGGTGACTTAGGGGCACCTTCCTACGTTACTGTCCCTAAGACACTTATTTTCTCCTCTCTTATTTATTGTTTCCCTTCCTCTAGTGTTTCTATCTAGTGGGTGGATGATGACAAACATTTATACTGATGCAGACCTAGTGTCCCTTTCGAGAGAAATTAAAAAATAGACTTAGTTCCTAATATGACGATGGGGTTGTATATCTTATCTGACGCTTGGCTAGTGGAAGCACTCATGCTTTCCATGTAGTGAATTTTATGATGTTTCTATCACATTTACAAACCTTAACAATACTGTTGCTCCATGTACCTTTCTTTGCCTTTGAATCTAGCCTTGGCGGTACTCGATTCGAAGAGCTTCATGATATAGCCTCATGGTTATCCTCGAACTCTGAATTCATTATATGACCTTGGCTCTTTGTGTGGTTAATCATATGCATTGATGTTGTTTATCATGATATTGTAGACACTAACATGTTTCTTGCAAGGATGTGTTTGTGGGAATATTTGGTGATCGTAAAGTACATGCCACCTCCGAGGGGCATGGGCTTTGCAAAAGTTAGTTTTCCCTTGTGTGTTTTCTTCCTACCTTAACGTGTTTGATATTGATAACTGATATCAACCACCTTAAGGTGGGGGAATATATAAGGTAAGCTGTTTAATATAGATGTTAATGTGTTTGACCTCAGATGTAGAGACTTGCGCCCTAGGATAGTGCATCATGCATCCTGAGTTTGTTTGGAATCAATCAATCAATCATGTAAGCCCTCTGCAGAGGCGGGATATCCAACATATCCTTTTTCTTAATCCCTTTGCAGAGGTGGGAATGGTGTATTTCTTGGAGCAGATTGCATCATCCTGTCATTTTCAAAAGTCCTCTGCAGAGGCGAGGAGCGGTTCTGTGACTAACCCAACCCTTAAACATGTCTTCGGTGATTGTTGTGGTGAAGCCCAATAGTCAGTGTGTGCTTGTATTGTGCCTGAGATGGTGTTGTATCTAGAAATAGGTACACTCCATTGCTTGTCTACCATGTTTTCTCCGTGTCTTCACGTGTGTGTGTTTTGGCGTGCTTGTTTTGTGTGGCGTGTTTGTTGCCCCATATGCAGAGACCAACATGCTCAGGTAGTGCTTCTTACATTTTTGGGAGACTTTTGGTGTCTTGTGTGTGTGTTGCCCCATATATACTGAGACCTGCACCTTAAGGTAGTGCATCCTGTATTAAGGGAGGTTTGTTTACTTTCCAGTACTTGCATTTGCATTTCATATATATGAGAAAAAAAAAGAAAAGAAAAGATATCATTTCTGTCTTCCATCCATTAATGTGTCTTCTATACATTGACTGTCTGCTCCATGTTCTGCATGACTGTAACTGTCTTTTCCATGTTTGACATTCTTGTTACTATTTTCTATGTGATTGATGTGTCTTCTCTGTGCTTGATGTGTTTGCTGTGTTTGTGACCTTACTTTAATGCATGTATTGGCCTCGCATTTATACATACATTAAAGTGGGGGCTAAATGTAACATTAGAAAATGTCCCCTTGGGGGCTTTTCCCTCCTAAGGTTTAGCTCCTGGGTCTTTAGTATGCATTTAGGACATTTTATTTCATATTTTGGCATCCCGATGGAATGAGACCTAGGTTCCATGGCAAATTGGACCTAGGTGGACCCCTTGAGCTGTACCCCACCCAAAATAGGGGGGGAGGACTTGGGTGCCGGCATCCTAATCCTACCCTATTTTGGGGCAACCCCAATTTCTGGGTGTCGGTTTATGACCGTTAGTTGGTTCTTTTTCCGACATGGTAAAGTTTGACTTTTAAAATCTTGGCGGGAATGTTTGTAGGTGCATATATAAGCATGTGTAGGCATTCATTTGTAAACTAGATGATCATTGTGAACTCTAGGCATTCTCAAGGTGATTCAAGGCTTTCTATTGTGTTGCAAGAGCAGACTTGTATGTTTTGTATGTTGATATTTGCAAATTTAAGCATCAATCTCCTCATGGCATGAAGAGCATCTTCCTCCATGAGAGCTTCACTACAAGGTGACATATCATTGTGTTTTTATCATTGATTCATTTGGTTTTTGCCTCTGCTTCACAAGGGCATGCACTCTTTGTCTGATAATGGTGTTCAGAGACTTAAATGTCCTCCAGGACTTGACTGAGGCAAGCCTCTAAATGCCACAACCCCCAAACCAAGTCTTGTGATTGCAGGTTACAAGTGTCACATCTGGAAAAAGTGGAGTTGCAAGAAGGCTTGACAGGCATTAGGGATTTAGGATCTGAAGAAAAGTCAGACATAGGAGAACTTCCAGGACTTGGGTGCTCGCACTAGTGTCCTCCACAGATAGATCTCAGGAAACAGAAGTTACAAGGCTGATCAATGTCGGAAGGAGGTCTAGATTCCCTGAAAAAGTAGGTACCTTGGACTTGGGTGCCCGCACCTTAGTCCCTGATTGTTCCATCTCGGAACCTTGAAAATAGGTATTCTATAATTTGTTATTTTACTTCCATCTGCAAGAACTTTATCCATTATTCGTCAATTTGTTGTCGTATTTGCATAATTAGGGTTTTAATAGTTAATTATACATAAGAGAAGGAAAAATTGATAATTAATTCCATAATCCAAGTTTCCCTTGATTTGTAAGTGACCTAGGGTATGATAGTGCTTTCCACTCGACTCTAGATCCTTCAATGTTTTAATAGTTAACATTTTTGTTTGGTTGAATGTTAGGATTGATGTTTTCTTGTTGAGAGGCAAGGTTTATAGCATATTCTTGTCTTCTTTTTCTTCTTTCTCTCTCTTTTCTATTTCGTTTTGTTTTACCACTTATCTTTTATAAGATAGGGCTATCCTCTTTCATAGGCTTGTGCAAATGAGAAGATGAAGCACTAGGATCAAACCTCATTTGTCATGGTGGAACACTTTGTTGTTGAAAATGATCTCCTGATCCCTGTAAGGATTTTGGGGGAGGAACCTCAGCATAGGGACCTTGTCCTTTCGGTTTAAAACTCTCTTCACATGCGAGTTGTTTATCTTTTGTCATTTCTTGTGTAGGAGGACTAGGTGCTGGATGTAACAATTTCGCTTTGTAATTTCTATAGCTAAAAAAAGTAAAGTATGTTCATAGCTCTAATTTGTCGCTAGTATTTTTGTTGCAAAAGTAATCCAATGTGAAGTGTTGTTGTGTAGTTGAAGGTTTGTATGTATTTTGATGAATGACATGCACTTGACTATTCAAAGGAAATTTAACACATTTATAAATAGTTGAAGGGACCGCTTTCATAATTTTTAACCAAGGGATTCCAAGTTTTATCTCAAAGGTATCAGAGTCAGGAGTAATATCAAACCATTGTTCAACATGTTTCTCAAATACAGTTACTATCAATGATATCTTACCCAATGGTTTCTTTAAAGCTCTCGTATGTGTCTTAATCATCAAGCTCGAAGGGCTATAAGGACCTTGTATTAATTGATTCAAAAAGAGGAATTTTTCAGTGGCAACATTACTCATGACATTAGGATCAATAAGAGTTCCCTCCACATTATTTCCCATTATCTTTACGGTGATGTAAAGAGGTCCTTCAGAATCACCGATTGTTCTATCATGAGGAGTGAAGACAATTTCAGGTTCAGGAGCCTTTCTTTTCATGTAAGATCTAGGAGGGAACCTATTGTTTCTATTGTGATTAGAGGCCATTTTTATATGCTCAAATCAATGCAAAATCAGATTTTGAAATCTTTTCAAAATTGGTGCAAAAGATAAGAGTACAAACAACCCAAAATGCTTGGTTTATTGATACCTTTCAATGCAAATGAATGAAACCAAGGATGTTGTAAGGATTTAAGTTAAGGGAAGCAATTTATATTATGATATCATTCAAAAACAGAAATATAATCACTCTCAACACACTCTTGATGCAAATCCAAGATAATGCCAAGTCAAAATATAGTGAAAATATGTCAAAATGGGCATTTTTTTCACCACAATTCAATTCAAAAGAGCATAACAAAGGGTGTTGTGAGGAAAATGATGATGGAAAGAAAATAATATCATTAATAATAGCCACTTGGTGCCAAAACACCTAGAACAACACGCTTTTAGCGCCACTTAAGGTCAAACCCTAGTGAAAATATAGCAAAAATAAGCTATTTTTCACGATTTTTCAACTCCAAGACCTAGAAAAAGAGGTGTTGTAAGAAATTTTAGGAGGTATAGAAAATAATATCAATAATATCAGTCACCTCAATCCATAAAATTGATCACAACATGCTTGGAGTGCAAACTAGGTCAAACCCTAGGGTAAAAATGGCCAAAATGTATAGTTTTTCACCAAATTTTCACTACAAGAGCCTGTTAAAAGGGTGTTGTGAAGCTTTTTATGAGGGGAAGAAAATTATTACCCTAATAAAAGAAAATTAATTCAAAAATATCCTTTACAACACACCTATGCTGCAAGTTTAGAGAGTCGATAAGGCTGATTTTAGAGAAAATTGTTGTTTTTGAAGCCCTAGGTTTGAGATCTTGGGGAAAAATTCCATGAAAATATTTTGGAATATGATTTATGATGAAATTGAATTAATCTCACATATGAAAATTATTTTCAAGCCTTAATATGCAAAATGCCCATGCGAATTTAATAAAAATGCATCAAAATTGCTAGTTTTTGTTGAAATTTTCTATGTAAAAATGCAAATATTTTAAATCTAAATGAAAATTCACACTAAAATGCAAGACTATAGACAAATGAAAATTTTAATGAGCCTCTAAAATCAGTAGAAAAATCTGATAAAATATTTTTCCTACAAACCCTAGATTTTGGAATTACTAGGTTATATAAAATTGTCAAAAATTCCGCAAAACCCTAGCAAATAAATGATGAAAATGCAATGTAAATTTCTGATTTTTTGGATTTTTCTGTATTTTATATCATATCTAATGAAAAAATTATTAATTAGGAAAATTTAGAAAGAATTGATGCAATTTAGTAAGCCAAACAATGCAATTTTTTTGGTATTTTCCAAATTTTCAAAAAATTTCAATTTTTCCCAATGCATTGAAATAAATGACCAAATGAATGAATGAAATTAATCCAAATCTAAAGAAAAACACTCAACAAGTTGTAATTTAAGTCCAAAAACATGGGTTCACCAAAATGTTTAGGGTAAAATTAGGTTTTGTCAATCTTTTTGTTGTTTAGATGTTAAAACCCTCCTTTCCACTAAACATTGAAGGATCTAGAGTCGAGTGGCAAGCAAAATCATACCCTAGGTCATTTGCAAATGAAGGGAAACTTGGATTGGGGAATTAATTATCAATTTTTCCTTCTCTTATGTCCAATTAACCATTAAAACCCTAATTATGTAAATAGGACAACAAATTGACGAATAATAGAAAAAGCTCTTGCAGACGGGAGTAAAATAACAAATCATAGAATACTTGTTTTCAGGGTTCCAAGGTGGAACAGTCGGGGGCTAAGGTGTGGGCACCCAAGTCCAAGGTACCTACTTTTTTAGGGAATCTAGACCTCCTTCCAACACTGATTATCCCTGTAACTTCTGTTTCCCAAGATCTATGTACGGAGGACACTATTGTGAGCATGCTAGTCTTGGAAGTGCTCTCGTGTCTGACTTTTCTTCAAATCTTAAATCCCTGATGCCTGCCAAGCCTTCCTACAACTCCACTTTTTCTAGATGCGACACCTATAACCTACAATCACAAGACTTGTTTTGGGGGTTGTGGTGTTTAGAGGCTTGCCTTAGTCAAGCCCCGAAGGACACTTAAGTCTCCGAACACCGTTGTCAGACAAAGAGTGCATGCCCTTGTGAGGTAGAGGTAAAAACCAAAGGAATCAATGATAAAAACACAATGATATGTCACCTTGTAGTGAAGCTCTCATGGAGGAAGATGCTCTTCATACCATGAGGATATTGGTGCTCAAATCTACATATATCAACACAAAATATACAAGTCTACTCTTGCAACATAATAGAAAGACTTGAATCACCTTGAGAATGCATAGAGTTTACAATGATCATCTAGTTTACAAATGAATCCTACACATGCTTATATATGCACCTACAAGCATTCCCGCCAAGATTTTAAAAATCAAACTTTACCATGTCGGCAAAAGAACCAACTAACAGTCATAAACTGACACCTAGAAATTGGGGCTACCCCAAAATAGGGCAG
The DNA here is from genome assembly GCA_027924645.1 of Cunninghamia lanceolata. NCBI lineage: Eukaryota > Viridiplantae > Streptophyta > Pinopsida > Cupressales > Cupressaceae > Cunninghamia > Cunninghamia lanceolata. The sequence continues at coordinate 4,624,123 of BSBN01000429.1, read as the reverse complement.
GACTAGGGCACAGGCACCCAAGTCCTCCCCCCTATTTTGGGTAGGGTGAGAGGAACCTCCTACAACAATATAATGAAAAATGCACGAAATAATAGAGATAGCAGAACACAGAAGGAATTTATTGGTCACAGGCCACTTCAAGGGGGCAACCTCCTTTGAGCAAGCTTAATACAATAAACTCGTGGATGCATTCATTGGCCTCAACATGTACTTATATACTAAGTCTAATCTAAACAACTATTACTTCGCATGAATGTGGGATAATACAATATACTCATGGGATGACTTACAAAGCATATGCGTCCAAATGTAATATACTAACAAAGTAAAGAGAAGGGTTAAACACAGGTTCCTAACATCCCCTCCCTCTTAGAAAAGCTGTCCTCAAAGCGTAAGATGTGGAAATTGTTGTTAAATCTGAAGGAGTTGTTCCCCTATAACAATATCTGGGTACATTCCATGCCACTAAATTAATACCTCTGGGATGGATCAGGAGCAAAGAGGATAAGTGTGCCTGTCGAGGATTACCTCTAGCTCCAAAATGGATCCTTCATTATCTAGTTCTGGTAAAATAGTTTGTGCTCTGTCATTGGCACCAAGAAATTTATTTAGACAAGAGATATGAAATATTGGATGAACGCGGGAAGAAGGAGCTAGCTTATGATCCCCAATCTGATCCTGGGTGTAGAGAACCGTGTCAACTGCTTGAACTCATGAACTGCTGGGGGAGTATGGAAGGAGCGTTGCTGGTGCCTGACCATAGACTGCTTTATATGGAGTCATGTTAGATGCAATGTGGTAGGAGGTATTGTACCACCATTCAGTGAGAGGGAGCCACTTTTCCCACTGATGCTGTTGTTCTAAGGTATCACGTGTAGCCACAATCTATTGAATTGCCCTGTTAATTCCCTTCCAAAAGAAGTGATGCCATACCCACTCATAAGTTTTAAGGAACCCAGAGTGCCCTACCGATGGAGAAACATAGAATTCATAGAAGATATCCTGTGGGATAGATTCCAACCAATTTGGAACAAACATAGAAATAGCTGAAAGAGAAGCTTGGTCATCACATGTGCGAGAAAGAGAATCCACCACAATATTGTCCATACCCTTCTTATAAGTGATCTCAGTCATAACCCATGAGTTTGCTAATCCATTTCTATTGTGCTGGGGAGGAGACCCATTGTTCTAGGAAATATTTCAGGCTCTGGTGAGCCACCCCGATCCAAAAATGATTCCCTAATAGGGATGGATGCCCCTTCTGTACTGCATATAAAATAACCATCAGTCATTGTAGAGCCGAAGGAGTAGTGAAGACCATGGATGGTTGCATTTGAATGGAGTGAAGTTGAGCGATGACACCATGTGAATTCTTCTTAAGAAGATTTTCCAGGTGATGTGAACTTTGATGCTGAGAGACCCCGGTTGTAAGCCCTTCAATGTGTGTTTGTGGCCATTGTCCGAAAACTGCATCCAAAGTTTAGCAAAATCCCACAAGATGGGTCCAAGTGTGTGTAACCATTGGGCACCCAAATCCACATCACATCCACCTAAGGGCAAGGCAAACATGTCAGAGCATAGGTTATAATCTCCAATAGAGATACACACATTGCAACACTTCCCTTTGCAAGGTAATGTGCCCCCATTGGCAATCATGACTTCAAAGTTCGAGCAAGGATGAACAAAACAATCAGCCTGTTTGGCTATTCGAGGGTTAATGAAGTTATGAGTACTACCAGAATCAATGAGTATTGTAAGAGGGAGCTTCTTGAAGTAACCCTTGACCTGCATGGTTTGTGGGGTGGTGACTCTTGCTATGGCATGGAGAGAGATCTCTGGGTGGTCTTCCTGATAAGTAAGGTCAACAGGCGACCGCTGAGTTTCAACCTAATCAGCTACTGTATCTTGAGCATCTGCATAAACTTCAGTTTCAGGCGGGGAATCCACATCGAAGAGATAGAGATTTTGCTTCAACACATCTATGTCCCCGAGTGAATTTGTCATCACAATTATAACAAAGCCCTTTTTTTCTACATGCCCGCATCTCTGCTTCAATCAAATGCTTGATAGGAGTTCTTCTAGGAGCTGGAATTATTTGAGGGCTTGGGGGATCCATATTTCTGAATGGAACAAAATTGGATTTGAAGCATTGTTGAGCTATGATCTTGTCCTCCGCCAACTTAGCCAACCCTAAGGCTTCCATCATTGTGCTTGGACATAACATTTTAACCTCAGAGTGAATTGCATCCTTCAAACCACTGACAAAACAACTCCTGAAGAATTCATCAGACAATCCCTTGGTGTGATTGGCCATTTTTTCAAATTCTATCTGATATTCTCTCACAGTGCCTATTTGGCACAGTTTTGTGAGTGCTCCTGTGAAGTCATCAAAAGCACTAGGGCTAAATCGTTGCAAAATGAGTTTGCAAAAATCTATCCATTTTGGCTCTTCATGAGCTTTGATGTACCAATAGAACCATTAAAGGGCTTCATGTTCCAAATGAAAGGAGACAATTGGAACTTTGTTGACATCAAAAGTATTATGCAGATTGAAATATTGTTCTGCCTGATATATCCATCCAGTCGGATCTTCACCATTGAAGCAAGGAAAATCAAGCTTCAGTCCATGAAAATTGTTGGAAAAAGAAAACCCTATATCTATAGAAGACTCTGGCTACCGTCTATTGTTCATGGATGAATGCTGAAGATTGAGTTTGAGAAGTTTTTCATGCAGATCTTGGAGTTTGGTCTTGATGGCTACAAGTTCCTCCATGCTTTTGGCTCCTGCGCGGGTGACAACCATTAGCAGGATTTTTTTTTGGAATGGGTAGAAAAATAAAAACAAAAACTTTTTTAGTAAAGGAAAATTGGGATTTGGGAAAAACTCTGATGGGTAATTGGGGTTTGACTAGGTTTTGGACACTTTCTGAGGGACAGGGAAGCAGAAAATGGGGATTTCAGAAGTGGGGTGAAAGAATGGGAAAATTTGTCCAAGAGGGACAAAGGAGCAGAAATAAGAAATGAACACTGTGGAAAAATTTGAAGGCGATTGGGTGAGAATCGAAGAAGTTATGGCAAACCCTAAAAATAGACAAATGTGGGATTTTTGGCTTTGATAAGTGGAATTTGGGATATGGTCCTCAAGGAAGGAAATATACAGAATGGAATTTTAGGGGTTCTAGTGAATTTTCAAAGGAAACAGAGCTAAAGCAAGGAAGATATGGTGAAAAAACAAAAAAAAAATTAGAAATGATCTGCAACGGGATCTGCAAACGACTCTAGACAGATTCAATCAATGATTTGTCAATTGGTAATAGATATGGACCCTAGGTATGTTTGGCTTCCTAAAGGTTCAGGGGATTCACTCGGATACCAATGCTATCTAACGATTTGTGTATTGGGACAGTATCCCTCACTCCATGACTCAGGTAAAACTGATAACTGCTTTGCCACAAATGACAGCTCTTGCTTTACCTCATGGATGGGAACTAGTCAATCAGGTAGGGCCGTTGCCCTTTTCGCTGGCAGGTCCTCTTAATGGGCCAGCTACTTCGGGGTTCCTGTGTTACTCCTCACAATGAGTTTTAGGGCTATGCCTAGGCACTTCCCATACTTAAGGAGATAGGGATTATTCCCTAATCCGAACCTGCAATTGAAATGAACAATACAGATGCAAAGAAAAAAGAACTACTGCAATAATCACAGTACCTGGAGGCTACTACGAAAAAAAATTTGGTAAAAATTCCACCTAGTGAGCCCAAGAAAGCACTTTGATACCAGATGAGAGGAACCTCCTACAACAATATAATGAAAAATGCATGAAATAATAGAAATAGTAGAACACAGAAGGAATTTATTGATCGTAGGCCACTTCGAGGGGGCAACCTCCTTTGAGCAAGCTCAATACAATAAACTCATGGATGCCTTCATTGGCCTCAACACGTACTTATATACTAATTCTAATCTAAACAACTATTACTTCCCATGAATGTGGGATAATACAATATACTCACGGGATGACTTACAAAGCATATGCGTCCAAATGTAATATACTAACAAAGTAAAGAGAATTAAACACGGGTTCCTAACACAGGGTACAACTCAAGGGGTCCACCTAGGTCCAATTTGCCATGGAACCTAGGTCTCATTCCATCGGGATGCCAAAATATGAACTAAAATGTCCTAAATGCAAGCTAAAGACCCAGGAGCTAAACCTTATAAGGGAAAAGTCCCCAAGGGGACATGTTCTGACATTACAGATATTAGGCATCACTGCATTCAAAACGTATTTCAATCCAATCCCCTATTTCTGCAACAAAATAAACAAGCAATTGCATCCTACCTAAGTCCATTCCACCCATTTTAGGCTTATGACATAGGTGGAATGGTGTAAAAACTCATCGCTTTTCTTAAACCCTCCAAACCTAGGGTTTTAGAGTAGCTACAACAAAAATGTTTATAAAGTACTTCAAGACTAATGTCAAGACTCCAAATTAGACTCAAATCAAAGGTTATTCTACATACTTCCAGATTCTATGTATTGGAGCCCATGACTGTACTGTACGGGTGAGTATCAGATACAAGAACAACGAAAAATAGAAAAAAAATTATAGAAAATAGTGAAATCTCTATTATTTCTCTTGAAAAAACTTACATATCCCCTCCTCCTCGAGTCAAGAAAGGTATATGTCATCTGTTACAATGAGTCCCATGATTTTCTCCCACTCCCATCATGGAAAAAGCTATCATAAATGCAAAGTCTGATTGCTTTTTCCATAAAAGGCTGACTGTCTAAAATTAGACTGTCCTAGTTTTAAGTAAACTTAAAGCTCCACTACCATGTGACTTTAAAAACAAAAAGAGTGGTTTACATTTTGACCTTTATTACAACATTAATGAAATAAAACTCCTCCTAGGCTCATAATGAACACAAAAAACCAAAAATTTTCTATGATAAAACCAAAATTTGCTATGGTGGGCTCTGCACCATTCACCCAAGGAGAGAAGGATCTCAGCTTCGACCTGAGATCGGATCAGTGACTAATGTTCCATGTTTTGCAATGTCTTCAGTTGTCATCCATGTGGCATCTTCATGGGGAAGACCTTACCACTTCACCAAGTATTCATTATAAACCTTATGTCTTCTCCTCTTGACTTCTCTGGTATTTAGAATGGCTTCAAGTTTAACTGGAGCAGCAGGAGGAAGATATTTAACCCAACCAGCATCATCACCTTCATGAACACCTATACCTTCATCCAAAGACTCCTTAAAAGGATATAAGTCAGCAATATTAAAGTTTGGTGAGATAGCAACTCTAGGAGGGAGTTCTATCTCATATGCATTTTCACCAAACTTATGGACCACCTTGCATGGCCTAATCTTCTTCATCATCCACTTAGTGTACTTGCCCTTAGGTAACCTCTCTTTTCTAAGATGTGCAAGTACTAGATCTCCAACTTTGAACTGAACATTCCTCCTCTTCAAGTCTGCATGCTTCTTGTAAGTTTCAACATTCTTCTTGTGTTGCTCTCTAACTTGATCATGGATGTCTTTCATGGCCATAGCAAACTCCTCTCCTTCAACACTTCTCTTCTCTACTCCTCTCAAATATCTTAACTCAAAGATACCTCTTGGGTTCAATCCATACACTACCTCAAAAAGGCTCTTACCTATGCTCATGTTAATGGAGTCATTGTAAGCATACTCTGTCTATGGAAAAATAGTATCCCATTGCTGTCCATGTTCTTTTGTAAGACATCTAAGTAGATTCCCCAATGATCTATTCACTACTTTAGTCTGCCCATTAGTTTGTGGGTAATAGGCAGAGCTGAAAGTCAAGTTTGTTCCAAGTTTTCTCCATAAGGTTCTCCAGAAGTGGCCTATAAACTTTGAATCTCTGTCTGAGACAATGTTGAGGGGTAGTCCATGTATTCTGACTATCTCTTTAAAGAATAGACTTGCAATGTTAGATGCATCACTTGTGCACTTGCAAGGAATAAAGTGTTCCATCTTGCTAAATCTGTCCACAACTACAAAAACACTATCAAATCCCCTGTGAGTTTTGGGTAGGCCTAACAAAAAATCCATGCTAAGATGCTCCCAAGGTCTGCTAGGAATTGGAAGAGGCTGATATAGGCCTACATTGGAACTAGAGCCCTTGGCTCTTTGACAAACTCCACAAGACTCAAAAAAATTTCTAATATGAACATGCATCTTAGGCCAAAAGTAAAACCTTCTCACCTAATCAAGTGTTTTGTCTATGCCAAAGTGTCCTCCAAGACTTCCACAGTGCTTTTCCCTTATGAAATTTGTCCTCATATAGCATCTAGGGATGCATAACTTAGCTCCCTTGAATAACAGTCCTTCTTGCAGCAAAAAATTAGAAAATTCTTCATGAAAAGTACCTTGGAATTGGTGGCAAATGGAGTAGGCATCCTTGAAATCTATATCAGAAGCATACATGTCCTTTAGTGCTTCTAAACCAACACTTTGAAGTTGTATTTCATTCACTAGGATTGATCTCCTACTTAATGCATCAGCTACCTTGTTAGATTGGCTCTTCTTAAGCTTAATTGTGAAGGTATAACTCTGTAATTACTCCACCCACTTGATGTGCCTATGACTTAACTTGTCCTAGTTGTTCAAGAAACTTAATGCATGATTGTCTATGAAGACTACAAATTCATTAGGTAAGAAAGAGGTGGTGTTTCCACTTCCTCAGGGACTGCACTAATGCATAAAGCTCCAAATCATATGAAGAGTACCTCCTCTTGGCCTCATTGAGCTTTTCACTAAATAAAGCTACTGGCCTGCCTTCTTGGCTCAGGACTCCACCTATGGCTGCTCCACTGGCATCACATTCTACTATAAAGACTTTGTCAAAGTCAAGCAAAGCAAGTAGGGGCTGTTGTGCCACTCTCTTCTTCAGGTATTCAAATCTTTTTGCAGCCTCTTCAATCCATTGAAACTTTCTTTTCTTATCTCCCTTAATGGTGTCAAGAATAGGAGAACAAATATGACTGAAATTTTTGATAAACTTCCTATAAAATGTATCCAAACCATGAAAACTTCTTACCTCTCCTACTGATTTTGGAGTTGGCCAGCTAAGTATAGCTTCAACTTTGGAAGGACCCATCTTCAATGTGCCTTTAGAGATGACAAAACCAAGGTAGACTAGTTCTTCTTTCATAAACTCACACTTCTTGAGGTTTATCATCAACTTCTCTTCATTCAACCTCTGTAAAACCTTGTCAAGGTGCTGCAAGTGCTCCTCTTTTGTTTTACTGAACACAAGAATATCATCTACATAGACAACTACAAACTTCCCAATAAAAGGTTTCAAGACCTCATTCATTAACCTCATGAATGTACTAGGAGCATTTGAGAGTCCAAAAGGCATTACCATCCATTCATAGAGTCCCTCATTAGTTTTGAAGGCAGTCTTCCATTCATCTCCTTCCCTTATCCTGATTTGGTGATATCCACTCTTGAGATCAATCTTTGAGAAGTAACATGCACCTCCTGAACAATCCATTAGGTCCTCCATTCTAGGTATTGGGAACCTATATCTGATTGTGATTTTGTTTATAGCCCTTGAGTCAGTACACATCCTCCACTCTCCACCTTTCTTGGGTGCTAAGACAGTAGGAACAACACATGGACTTAAGCTCTCTTTGATGAGTCCCTTGTCCAACAATTCTTGGACTTGTGCTTTGATCTCTTCATTCTGCTATGGGGTCAGCTTGTATGCAACCTTATTGGGCAAGTTAGCTTTAGGGATCAGGCCTATATGATGGTTGATATCTCTCATGGGAGGCAATGAACTTGGTAGCTTATCTACCACTATGTCCTTATACTTGTCCAACAAAGACTGAACTTCACTAGGTATGTCTTCCACCTTATTTGCTGCTGCATCAGACTTAGTTTTAGGTTTGATTACTACTGCAAATCCTTATCCTTCATCTTTCATTGTTTGTAAAAACTCCTTCTCTCCTACCCATGATGTTAGACCCAATCTGCTTATCAGATTCTTCTTCAGGAAGGGGTGTTAATGAGAATGAGACTCCATCCTTCTCTATCACATAAATGTTCTTCTGACCATCATGTTTTCTCTTTTTGTCATGTTGCCAGGGTCTACCTAGTAGCAGGTGACAAACATCCATAGGGATGATGTCACAAAGGATCTTATCCTTGTAACCACCAATGTTGAACTCCACCCATGCCTGTTCATTTACTAAGACTTGTTGCCCCTTATTCAACCATGACACCTTGTAGGGTGTGGGGTGAGGAATCTTCTTCAAATGTATCTTCTCTACCATTTCCAAAGAGACTAGATTATCAATGGATCCTAAGTCAACAACTAATTTGCATACCTTGCCATGTGATTTGCATGTTGTCCTAAACAATGACTTCCTTTGTGAAGGATCCTTGGCTGCTAGTACCTTGAGGAGTGTCCTCCTTAATATTAATGCATCACCCCTCTCAATAGCAGTAGGCTAAACTAGTGAATTGACACTTTCACTGTCTTCTTCATGCACTATTTGGGTTCTTCGTTCACCTCCTTGAGAACTTGATGCTTGCTTTTCTGGGCATTTGTATGCAGGATGTCCAAACTGATGACAGTTGTAACATTTGCCTAAGAAAGTGTTTGACCCTCTACCTTGGCCACCAAACCTTCCTCTACTATTTGATCTTCTTCATCTAAAGCTACCTCTTTCACTTGACTCACCTCTTGGTTCTTGATTCTCTTTATTGCTACCACTTGATTCTCCTTGTTGTTTCTGGGACTGTCCTCTTGCACCAAAGTTCCCTCTACCTCTGAAATTCCTTCCTCTGCCCCTAGTCTACTATTCTTGTCTCCTTTTTATCTTTTCTTCTACCCTCACTACCAATTGGAAGCAGTCTTCCACATTTCTAGGGGTGGCTAGACTGATTTCATCCTGAATATTGAGCCTAAGCCCATAGATATACCTAGCAATTTTCTCAACTTCATCTTCAGTGTGCCCTATCCTCATGGTTAGCTTGTGGAATTCTTCAGTATCAGCTATAACATCCATGTCTTTTTGTTTTAAATTTTGTATCTCTTGAAGGTTTGGATTGCATAATCCTTAGGAAGAAATTGACTCTTCACTTTGGACACCATCCAGTCCCATGAATTGATTTTTGCTTTTCCTTGCCTTAACCTTTCTAATTGAACATAGTTCCACCATGTCAATGCTGGTCCCTTCAACTTGGTCTTAGCCAATTTGACCTTTTGCTCTTCTAGCATCTCCTTGTACTCAAAGTAGTTATCCAAGGCATCAATCCAATCTAATTCTTCCCCACTATTCATTTTTCCTTCATACATGGGCAACTCCATTTTGACATTACTGCCTTCTCCTTTCATAGTCTGTAGCATCTTCATAAATCTTCTATCATCTGGATCCATTTCTTCCACATTGGATCCCTCTTGAGGGTCTACATTCTCACCCTAATTCTCTTGGTCACTCTCTTCCTCAATGACTCCACCTCTTCTCAGGTTTGCTTCAATGGATGCAAGTCTGGCTAGGACTCCTTCTTGAGATTTCTTCATCATTCTCACTTCTCTAGTGAGGATTGGACTGGCTCTTGGAGGCATCTTGCACTATCCCTTATTCACACTTCAACTTCCTTCTTTCTTCCCAAATAGAACCTGCCCTAGGCTCTGATACCACTTGATGTAGAAAAGGGGATGGTTTCACTGTTCATTGGACTGTTGTCTTGACTAGAGCAGCATGTTATGGATTGTCTTCTTATTCTCATACTGATTTCAAAGCTTGGAGAGGGGTAAACAACATGATTAGAATGCATGAGGGACTTACTAGACCTTTCAATATAATTGAGATCTCCTTAAAAAATATCTAATTTACACCTCTCAAGGTGGACAAGAAGGATTCTCAAGACCCACTAGTTGACTGTCCTGACATGACAGTTTGTCTCTCCAAATACCATGGTTGCCAAAGGATAAAAAATGCACAAATGAAGGAAAATGAACTAACCAACCTTTCCTACTCCTATTACACCTTGAATCACTCTGTCCTAGAAAAATGAAACCCTTAAGGACCCCTAATAACTTTAACTCTAAAACCTTCTAAACGTTCCTTAGGAAACAGTCATATTCGCTAGTAGCCCTTAGAATGGGGGTTTTGAAGCTTAACTTGCAAACTTCATGACAAACCCATGATTGAGTCAACTTTTTGAGTACCCATTAGGCCTTTGTACAACATGTCAGACATGCATGTCTAGATGTTTTGAAACATGGGGCTCAAAACCAGACTGTTCTTAATATTTTAGGCCTAATTAGGCCTCCTCAACAAAACAAAAATGGTGAAAACTCAATATCAACTCCTCCAATCCATTTCAGGGCTTTAGATAGGTGGGAAATGGTTTGAGTGTATAGTTTTTGGGGAACTAAGACCATCACAAATCACTTTTCCAACAAATGACAACTCTGCATATGCTTAAAGGGCTTAATACATGAAGATTTTAGGGATGACTGCATTCAAAACGTGCTTCAATCCAATCCCCTATTTCTACAATAAAATAAACAAGCAATTGCATCCTACCTAAGCCCATTCCACCCATTTTAGGCTTATGACATAGGTGGAATGGTGTAAAAACTCATCGCTTTCCTTAAACCCTCCAAACCTAGGGTTTTAGAGCAACTACAGCAAAAACATTTATCAAATGCTTCAAGACTAATTTCAAGACTCCAAATTAGACTCAAATCAAAGGTTATTCTACATACTTCTAGATTCTATGTATTGGAGCCCATGACTGTACTGTAAAAGTGAGTATCAGATACAAGAACAACGAAAAATAGAAAAAAATTGTAGAAAACAGTGAAATCTCTATTAGTTCTCTTGAAAAAACTTACATATCTCCTCCTCCTCAAGTCAACAAAAGGTATATATCATCTATTACAATAAGAATCCACAATTTTATCCCAATCCCATCATGGGAAAAGCCATCATAAAGGCAAAGTCTGACTGCTTTTTCCATAAAAGACTGATTGTCTAAAATTAGACTGTCCTAGTTTTAAGTAAACTTAAAGCTCCACTACCATGTGACTTTAAAAATAAAAAGAGTGGTCTGGATTTTGACCTTTATTACAACAATAATGAAATAAAACTCCTCCTAGGCTCATAATGATCACAAAAACCAAAAATTTTCTATGATAAAACCAAAATTTACTATGGTGGGCTCTGCACCAAGCTCAAACTGATGACCCAAAAGAAAATGCCTCCATCTCACGAAGGCATGCACAACTGTGGCTAACTCTAGGTCATGCGTGGGATAGTTCAACTTGTGATCCTTGATTTTGTGAGACTCATAGGCAATCACGTGACCATCTTGCAATAGAACTGCTCCTAGACCCTCCAAAGACGCACCAGTACACACTACAAAATCTCTGGTAAGATCAGGAACTGCCAAAATAGGTACACTAGTCAACCACTCCTTAAGAGTTTGAAAGGTTGCCTAACACTACTCCAACCAAATGAACTTCTTCCCTTTCCTCTAAAGAGAAGTAATGGGGTGGGCTATCCTTGAAAATCCCTGTACAAACTGACGATAATTGCCTGCCAAGCCCATAAAACTGCAAACCTCAGAAACATTAGTGGACGTAGGATAATCCATAATGGCTTGGATCTTTGAAGGATCCATAGCAATTCCCTCTCTAGAAATTACATGACCCAAATACCTCACCTCAGTCTAAAAGAATTCACATTTCACCAAATTAGCATATAACTAATTCTCTCTCAGACACTACAATATTTGACGTAAATGCCCCTCATGCTCCTCCATAGTCCTCGAATAAATCAATGTCATCCAAGAACACAAGGACAAATCTGGAGAGATAGGTGTGAAATACACCATTCATCAGGCTCATAAACACGAAAGGTGCATTCGTCAACTCGAATGGTACAACAGTAAACTCATAATATCCATACCGGGTGTGAAATGTCGTCTTATGAATATTTGCCTCAAAGATATGCAACTGATGATATCCCAACTTAAGGTCAATCTTTAAAAACACCTTAGCCCCCTTAATCTGGTCAAAAAGATCATCAATCCGTGGTAAGGGGTACCTATTCTTCATAATCACCTTATTAAGCTATTGATAATCTATACATAGCCGAAGGGATCCATCCTTCTTTTTCACAAAAATCATAGGTACTCCCCAAGGAGAGACACTAGGACAAATGAATCCCTTGGCTAACAACTCCTCTAACTATAATCAAAGCTCCTTAAGCTCCTGAGTGGTCATTTGATATGGAGCTCGTGAAATGGGCTCTGCGCTAGGAACAAGATCAATCCTGAAGTCAATGTCATGCTTAGGTGGCATCCCTAGAATCTCACTAGGAAACACATCAGCATACTCTCTGAGGAGAGGATGATCACCAAGAGATGTCTCTTAACTCTCCTTTGACTCCAAGTCATTAACTGACATGGAAAATAGCTGGCAACCCTGATGCATACATCTCTTTAGCTGTATAGCAGAGATCATACGCAAGGAAATGGGTCTTTGAATGCCAACTACCTCCACCTCACTGCCAAAATCATCCAAACACTTCACTGACTTACACCAATCCATACCCAACACTATATCATATGATCCAAGGGGTATGATGCAGAGATTAACTATGGTAGATAGAGGACCAATCCTCAAATCACAACCATAAACTAAGGACTCTACTACAACCTTAGCCCCAGATGCTAATTCAACCTACCACCTAACATCCTGCTTTGCTGCCACCAATCCACAACACTCCACTAGAGAAGGAGAAATGAATGAGTCAGAAGCACCAGAATAAAAAAGAATGGAAATACCAATACCTCGCATCACTCTAGAAGACTCCACAACTGTGCCCTGATGCTCTGCCTAGCGGTTATCAATCACTACAAATACCCTGTGTGACTTGCCTGCATCTCCTACGGTCGGCTCTAAAGCTGCCGACCTATGACCAAATCCTGTAGCATTCTTCTAAGGATACTACCTAGCTATGTGGCCTTGTTGGCCACAAGAGAAACACCCTGTGCCTCTACCAAATCCTCTGCCACTTAGAAAAGCATTAGACTACTAAAAACTCCCTCTGCTAATTGCAAACTGTGTGCCCTGAGCTGGCTGATTAGTATGATTACACTTATTCCATTGCCAAGACTGATCTTTCTTGGACTAGAATCTATTACCCTGCTGAGGCTAAGAATTCTTTGGTTTGGCCTGAGAATACTTTTACCCACCCTTCATGGGTGCATGATGACCTCTATAAGAAGCTGCTACCTAAGAATGACCACCACGAGACCTGAAGCCTACAGAAGCTGCACTACCAATATGCACACCCGCGTGACCTCCAAGAGCCATAGTCAAATTCTCCTCTACTAAACGGGCCTTCTCAACTGCTAACTCCATGGTCTTAGGCTCCAAAATATGAACTCCTCCACTAATTCATGCATGCAAGCCCCTAATGAAGTGCTAAACTAACATAGCCTCATCATCACCAATGCCTGCATACTGCTTAAGCTCATAGAATCTATGCTCATACTACTCTACTAACGTGGCCATCTATCTCAACTCATGGAACTCATCTGTGCGGCGCTACTTCCAGTGATCTGATAGAAAACAAGCTCTAAACCTCTCTAAGAACAATTCCCAAGAAACTGTACCAATGTCCAAGTGTAACTTCTATTCCTCCAAATGCCACCATGTAGAAGAAAAACATCTAAGATGCAAGATGATACATCTCTCCTCGGTGTTACTACCATATAGATGCATGGCAAAACACCTATGTAAATCCAACAACCAGGTCTCTACCCTACCAGATCCATCAAAAGTAGGAGTACGTGCCCTCAAATGATCTCTTATGTGACTGGCTAAGGTAGCGTCCTACTCCACTGTCATCTCTCCTTCTAGGAGACCTTTCTCTTTCCCTAACCTTTAGCTGATCAACCTCCTACCTCCCTCTTGGTTGATCTACCTCCTGCCTAGAACCTAAATAGGCAAGGGTCTCCTCAAGTAATTGACGCAATTGAGCTCCCTCCAACTGACCCTGATTCTCCATATTCTAGCCCTTGCCTTCCTGAGCACTCTCATGAGGGGAACTGGGAAGAGGTCTACTGCCACCACCTCTTCCTCATCCTCTACCTCAACCTTGATCTCGACCTCTACCTTGACCCCTAGGCATCTTCCTACACACACACACCACCAAAGGACAACTTTAATTCATAAAGAGAAGAATGCAAAAAGGGAAAGAATTTAATCTACAGAGTTTAAGCACTAGGTCAACATAATGGACTCAATTATAACCTAGAGTACCCAGTGTTTAAACCTAGCTCTGATACCAAATGTAATGTCCTGCCATGCAATCCTAGATATAAGTTCAACTAAATAAATAAAAGGGCAATTTTTTTTTAATAGAAGCGATGATAACAAATCATAACACAATTTAACAACAACAAGTTAAATTAACATCTCTAGGGATTACATAGTTGCATTATTGTAATTTAACAATAATCAACAACAATATGATTTGATCAACCAAATGAATCAAACTAACATTTTAGATTACAACATCAGATGCATATATCAACATTTTTGCGATCAAGATTACAAGTACAAAATAGTTCATGTTACATAATTTCCTTGATACAAAAGCTCTATTTTTCTAATTACATCAAATTACATAATGAAGTTCACTGATACAATAGATCTAGATGTAAATAGTACAAAATTGTATCTATCTTCAAATACAAATGCAAAACTAGAATTATGAGGGATACATCTTCTTGTCACATGAGCCACGACGCCAGAAAACCAATGGAATAAAGCACAACCACATGACCATGTGGAACCCTAAGGTCCACTCCCATGCTAGGAGATAACAATGAGGTCCCATGACATAAACATACTTGATACAATGGACTAACTAATGCAAGGCTATCCCAGAATAACACAACTCATTTATGACAAGAATCACCATTAATACATCCAGAAGCGAACATAAACAAGGATGGGATTGCTAGATTGCAGTAGGATGGAGTGTCATCGCATGGTCCTACATGGGTTACCCTAACAATCTCTCACTAGACGCCAGTCCCATAGGGTGACACATGCGGAATCAATCTTTCTTTTGTGAAGACAAGGAAGTCGCTCTTGCCAACTAGGCCTTCTCAACCCATCCTTAGTCTAAACTAGCACCATAGGCATGGGTGAGAAATTCAATTATCTTGTTTACTGTGAATGACTACCCATCCCCTAGATTTATTATTAGGTTATCACTTGTTAACCACTTCCAATGGGTTACCCTGACAACCACTTCATGCGCTAGCCCCACATTGAAAGCCACTCCCCTACCTGCATCTAGATAACCCTACCAACTAGACAAGAATCATCAATTTGACAATTATACTATGACAATGCAAGGTATCTCTCTTCTTACATACAAATAAAACCATCAACTCAAAATTCAAAGCTCAAATCACCTTACTAAACATCAAGGACCTCCTATGAATACATGTGGCATCCAACACTACATAATCCCAAGACATCACCTATAATCACAAATAATTCTAGATTTAAGATTTAAACTATAATCATAATTCAATGAAATCATTAATACAATGATATTAGATTCAATGCTTAAATAACATGATAAATATAATATGGCATTCAACTAAGAACATCATGAATGCCTTACAACTCGATCTAAATAGATATAACAATCCAATATTTATATTATGATATTTGATCGACTAAGACAATAATTATAAGAAGCTATATTATTTCTACTTTTCTTGATAATCAAAACTTCTGATCTTATCTAATTATCCTAAATGCATACATTTGATTAAAAAAATTTGATAAATATTCTAGTGTAAATACAATAGATAAATCTTATACTTATAAATAGATTTGATAACATAATATAAGAAAATAGATATATTATCTAAATTTTAATATGCTCTAATAATGACATTGATTACTTACTAATATAAGATATGATTAAATTCCAAATATTAGAGTGATTAATACTATAATCATTTGATGCAATATTTTGTTACAAGTATGGGCCTAATCAGTGTTGTCATTGATGTCAACATACTCCTGTTGCATTAATGATAAGGATTGGATGATCTGTTTGCTGAGGATATTGAGAAAATTGGTCATATCAGGAATAGTGAAAAACAGTAAAGACAACAAGGTAAAAGTTCAAGATAAGATGAGGATCAGAGGATGCGGTTTAAAGGGCTTGTAGATATGTGTCGTAAGGTGATCCAGTAAAGATTTTAGAGGTCCGCATTAAGATCTAAAGAAGTTGTGGCCGCTCAAGTAAAACCAGTTCCGGTAGGTGTTCAGAGGTGACAGAGTGATAAAGATAGGTCTAGTGAGATCCAAAAATGCATTATCTTGTTTTTTGGATTTGGTGGAGTGTTTAGGAAATCCTTGTGATGTGTCAATGCAATTGGTTCATGGTTTGAAAGTCCGCAAGCATCTATTCCTTTGTGAGAGTGATGACAAACTGTGTTCTTGAGGTTTCAGATGAAGGAGAGAAGGATTTCAGTAAGCAGATGAAGTGTGGATGTTCTTGGTGATTCAGGCAAGCTTGTGGAGATCTTTGGATCATGTCTAGTTTGTGTTGGTGGTCCACATTGGAGTTTAAGCTCACATTTGAAGAATTACTTCTGGATGAAGGTGTTCTTCCTTAGACTGGCAGACCGGATGAGTTACTCATCCTGCAAATGTTCTTGTAGATGTTTGCCAACTTAAATGATTATTTCTAAGTCAATGTCTTGTATAAATAAGGAATTGTGAGGTCATTTCAAAGTGTGTCTTGTGGAGATGAGTGTGTGGTAGCTAGGAGAAGAGCGAAAGGCAGAGAAGAAGTATTGGGCTTAAATGGAACTAAATCAAGCATGGTGAAGATGCTATTCTCCAGTTCATGTATGTGATACTTACTATTCTGTAGACAGTGTGTCTCTTGTAGGTAGTGAGCCTCTTGTGAGCAGTGTGCTCAGGCAGTGAGCCCTAATTGACATGTGCCATTTTTTTCTTTCTATTCTTCTAATAGAGAATACAATCTTGGGTTAATCACCCCATGGGTTTTCCCTTAACTAGGTTTTCCACGTCAAAATCTTGGTGTCTTGTGTGTTAATGTGTTTCTACTCTTGGTTCAATGCATTATGTTTCCATGATTGAATTATTATTATGCTGCTGAATTACAAAGTGGATTTAAGTGTGTAAATTGCAAGAAAGTTTTGGACAACTAATTCACCCCCCTTCTCAGTTGTCTACCCTGAATCTAACATATTTAGTATCAATTATAACCAATGCTAAATAAAGAATCTTACTACTGTGATTTTCTTCCAGTAAGTCTTTTCTCTACAAGTTTCTATTTAACTAAGACTAATTTCTCCTATTAACTGGCAGAGATTTACAAGACTATGCATCAAATCTTAGAGGTTTCCAGCTATAATGAGTGCATGAAATATAGATTGAAAGAATTAATAAAAACTATGAGATTTCAAAGTCATGCGATTGATGTAAAATTGTTTGGATAAGGTAGATTGAATCTATACTCAAGATACAATTGGCCACTACAAAATCTAGCCGATAGGGAAATCGGCCATACTCTAGGAGTCGACACCAATCCAAAAGTTTCAGAAACTAAAATAATGCATAGCAGATAGATATGCGAATCGTCGAATACAATATATGCAAGGGAAAAGCTTTAAAATTCTAGTAAGTTGCACAAGAAAAATGACGGAAGAAGATAATTAAAGCTTAGGATCAATATTGGCTGCAACTATAATTTTGGAAGCATAGTTTGCTAATTGAAACTAGAATGCCTCATTGAGGCCGATCAGCAAGAATCACCCTCTATTCAGGTGAAATAAATATGATTTAAAAAAAGATAATTGTTTCAGAGCTAAAATCGTATAAACTTGATTCAGATTTGAAGATGATGTTTAAGAGTTTGATATCAATTGAAAAGCATTTTGAAGAATTTAAAATTTTCTTGACAAATCACCTCAGATGAGGCTGTATGGCAATTGTGTATGTTAGTTTCAGGAAATGTACAAAAATAGATTTTGTTGCATGGACAACCAATCATAAGGTCAATTCTCAGGCGGTCTCCAGAGTGCCATTAGAAAGCTTGGTTAGACAAAAGGGCAACTTCATTTGGAATGGAGAGAACAACTAAAGTAAGGAAGTCGTTCAATTCTTATGCATATATGAGTTAAGAAATATGAATTCGCATGGTGATTTAAGCGATTATTTCCATCTATTAATTATCCAAGTTCTGTGTAAATTGAACAAATAATAGTTTCCAGCTAACAAAAGATTGTGGAAGGAGAGACGGATTTGAGTATGTGGTCAAGATTTTTAGTCAACATAGAGGTCACATGATGGAATCAAGATATTACAGATGATGGACTTATGAGTAGCCATTTGGAAAAGGCTTCACCCGCTTATAATCTAATATAACACTGCTGCTAACAACGAAGTTTAGAAGATGAATTCTACATGGATCAAAAAAAGGTTAATGGATGATCACCAAATTGCCACATTTGGGACTAGCTTTCTTGGTATAGAAGTTGCAGAGAAAATCATTGAAATCACCTCTCTGGCAAGTCATTTTCCCCAGAAATTATAGTTTGAAATGCTAAATAAACACCCAAATGTCTTGCTAATAGCCTACAAGAAGATCGATTGGTATGAAGATGTTTGTAAGAATGATCAATTATGGTCAGATTAAAATGCTCCGTATAAAAACCCAGATTAAGGATTACAAGAAACTCTCTCAATACGGATGGCGGCAGGAGGATATGCACATTCAACAGGTCATGAAAATGGTAGATTGAAGAAATGCCTAGGCTAACATGCTTGCACATGTGGGTTTTCAGACAAGCAAAACAACAGAAACGATAAGGAGTCAGAGAGAAAGAGATTCATACACAATGACTATAACATTTATTCAATTATACAAAAGGCATACCCAAAAATTTTATTTTATCCTCAAGCTTTAGATTCCTCCTCCTAATCCAATTCTTCTTTTTCCAGAACTTCCCCCAAAATCTTTGCATCCCCCCAATTCTACCAAATTCCCCTTCAAATATCCAACCCCCAAAGAAAATAGCCAAAACCAATAAATTCCCACTCCCTCATTTCTGGTACTGACAATCCCACTATCACAAAAATTAAATACAGTAAATTTTCCATTACCAGGGAGATTCTCCCAGTCTGATAAAAATACAACTCACTAGCATAAAAGAAATTATTAAACTATGAATAATATAATATAAAATAATATCTTATACATAAAAATATAAAGAATATTCATTCACTTGATAAAATATTAACTATCTATTATTTATTTATTATTATTGTTATTATTATTACTTACTAAAATCATTAATTTAATTTTTATTTGAAACAATATTTAATATACCACCAAATTAACATTACTTATTTAATAACATAGATTATTAATTTCTATTAAAAACAATAATTCTTAAACTTAATATCGTTTATTACAAAATAGATTAATAATCTATTTGATGAAACAATAGACCAACAAAATAACTTAAAGACTACATACCAATCATTTACTAATGACAACATACAAAGGAACAACAAAGATTCATAATCATGCTCCATCTGACCAACTGACGAAACCCGAGACTAAGAACCCATCCTCATCGAGGATGATGACAGATTGAGGGAACCTCATGTTATCTCGATTCCACATCTTCCATTGGTATGAAGGCACACTCAGACCTACCAATTCAGGTGGATTCAATGCCTGGTAGCTGCAATCCTGTAGCAAACGAAAGTGTTGAATACAAACATATATATATAATCATCCAACAGGCACACTATTACAGGGTATCGCAGTGATGCAGAGGAAACGCAACAGAAGCTTACAAATGGGAAGGAGGAGTCATTAATACAACCAACATGTTAAAATCCTGGACATGCAGTATGTAATACCAATCGGCTTATCATCATCATCATATTTCTTGCTAACACAGACAGCATCATCATATTTCGAAGAGGCATGAAATATCCTCCTGCTAACTACTGTTCACTTCCTTATCGCCTTTCGCCTTTTGCTTGTCCGCAACATCATCACATTCGGCAAGCGCAAACATCCTCCTGATGTTCACTGTTCATCATACCGCCAAACTCTATCTTCATCATCATGATGTTCGATATCATCTTCATCAGCAGGATATAAAATATCCGGTTGCTCCCATATATCCTGATGACGACAACTTCAAGCACCTTTCCTTCGATGCTTACGTCACCCCGATATCCGACTACTCAAACAACAGCATCAGGATATGACTTATCCGGTCATATTAAAACATCCTGATGATGTTAACCAAACTTTATGCCGATGACTTACGCCGATGCCAAAACACTTAGCGACAGCAGGATAAACTTGCATAGGGTGATATTCGCAATATCCTGATGACGATGACGTCACTTGCACCTGATGATGATGTCAATAGGATAAAAGACACTTATATCCTCCGTGCAACATGATAATGAATATCCGGTGATCTTTCAATATCCTGATGATGACCTTTCCGGTCCTTAGCCAAAAAGTGAACTTTCACTTCTGCATGCGATAGCGACATGCAGACGAAAGATGATCCTGACGATGATATACACACTGAGTATATATCTAATTTATATCATCCTGATGCACTTGAAACATACAGTCTTCGTCAGCTTCATAACCTGATCCGGATAGCAATATACTAGTAGATGACGATACGATTCATTCCGTCTGGAAAAGCACATGCAGATCCCTGTATCTCCGTCAGCTGCATGCAAACTCACAGAACCGCACAATTTTACAAAGAAAATATGATGATCGGGCCGGATCACCTTCAGATCAAAACTTAACAGTTTATCTTCCTAAACCCTAGCACATGAGGATGCTAGGTTGATTCACAGCATGCTACCAATCGATCTCCCACACAATGAAATGCATAAACAGAAAACTAAAATACAACCTAAACTAACATGCATGACCATTCCACCGATTCACAGAATCAACCGGTGGAAGGGTTGAAAGAATCCATTAACCTGTAATCAGAACAGAAATCAAAACATAAATAGCTGGTAAACCAGATAATGCAATTGATGAGATCTTATTTAGATGAAACACAAATGTCCTGTTTCTACAATACTATCGAACAACAATGTTTCACAATGTCTGGACTGATCTCTGGATTTCACTCAATCACCAGTACAACATAACATAACTACTACTCTCTGATATGATCACCAGTACAACATAACATAACTACTACTCTCTTCTCTATTATCTCAAACCCTAACTGATCTGAGTTATTTATAGCAATATCCTACGAGTACTACCAACTCGGTTCCCAGCGACTGGGAGCTTCCAAGCGGCTGGGAGAAGACAGCTCATACTACCTGATCATGAACTCTAACTACCTGCACACTCTCCTAGGCTGATCTAATACATATGCATTGGTCCAATGGACCTTATTACATTATGAAGTCAAACATGCTAAAAATAGACTAATGTCCTGTCATGCGGACAATGAACCTATATCCTGTCTTGTAGGGGTGCTCCTGCACCATACTCCCCAGAAGAAGAAATCTCAAGTCCACTTGAGATGAGAGTATGAAGATCTGCACCATGTTTCTGGTTCTGCTCTTCAGTCATCCAGACTGCTTCAGAATTAGGTTTTCCCTTCCAAGAGACTAGATACTCCAAGTACTGTTTGTTCCGGGTCTGTTTGACCACTCTGGTGTCCAAAACCTTCTGCAACTGTGGAGGATCATGCTTGGGAATGTTATCATGGACTGTATCCTGTAGGAGATCCTGATCTGCATCTGGATAAGACTTGTATGGAGTTAAATCACATACATTGAATATAGGGGACAAACCAAGATCAGGGGGGAGTTGTATCTCATAAGCATTCTGTCCATGCTTGTGCAAGATCTGACATGGTCCAACTTTTCTCTGCATAAGTTTAGTATATTTTCCCTTAGGAAGTCTGTCCTTCTTCAAATGAACCCATACCAAATCTCCAACATCAAACTGAACATCCTTCTTCTTTTTATCAGCATATTCCTTATACTTCAAGGTGGTTTGTTGCAGTTGGGTCTTGACTTGATCATGAACCTCTTTTATGGCTTCTGCAAAAGCTTCTCCTTCTGCACTAATAGGGTCTACTGTAGGTAGATCTCTCAATTCCAAAATTCCTCTTGGATGCATACCATAAACTATCTAAAAAGGTGATTTCCCTGTGCTCCTATTGACAGTATCATTATAGGAAAATTCAGCTTGAGATAGAATATTATCCCACTTTTCTCCATGTTGTTTTGTCAAACATCTAAGCAAATTTCCTAAGGAACGGTTCACTACTTCAGTCTGTCCATCCGTTTGAGGATGATATGCAGAGGAAAAAGACAAATTTGTTCCAAGTTTCTTCCAAAGAGTCCTCCAGAAGTGACCAATAAACTTCACATCCCTATCTGACACTATGCTCAATGGCAATCCATGGATCCTGACAATCTCCCTGAAAAACAAATATGCAATGTATGAAGCATCAGCAGTGGTTTTGCATGGCAAGAAATGTGCCATTTTGCTGAATCTATCCACTACAACAAAAACACTGTCAAACCCTTTCCTTGTCCTTGGTAAACCCAAGACAAAATCCATACTTATGCTTTCCCATGGTCTGGAAGGAATGGGTAAGGGCTGATATAAACCTGCATTAGTCGACCTGCCTTTAGCTTTCTGACATATCACACATGTCTCTACAAACTTTCTGACATTTGATGGTAACTTAGGCCAAAAGTAATGTCTTCGGACAAGATCAAGAGTCTTATCTAGACCAAAATGACCTACCATAGCTCCACAATGTTTCTCCTTAATGATGTTTAACCTCATAGAACACCTTGGAATACATAACTGTCCACCTTTGAACAACAATCCATCCTGAATCAAAAATTCAGAGAATTCAGCATGATATTTCTCTCCAAAAGAAGTACATACATGATATATCTCCCCAAAATCTTCATCAGTCTCATACATGGTCTTTAGTGAATCAATGCCAACACTTTCTAACTGAATCTGGTTGACTGTTAGAACTCTCCTGCTCAAAGCATCTACAACTTTATTCTTGACTCCTTTCTTATGCTTCAATGTAAAAGTAAACGCTTGTAAGGTTTCTACCCATTTCATGTGTCTGTGGTTCAGCTTTTCCTGGCTGTTTATGAAACTCAGAGCCTGGTTATCTGTGAATACTATGAATTCCTTTGGCATCAAGTAATGCCTCCATTTCTTGAGTGACTGGACTAAAGCATACATTTCCAAATCATATGAGGAATACCTCTTTTTAACATCATTGAGCTTCTCATTGAAAAATGCAATAGGTCTACCTTCTTGGCTGAGTACTGCTCCAATGGCCATGTGACTGGCATCACATTCCACCTGAAAGATTTTGTTAAAGTCTGGAAGTGCAAGGACTGGCTGCTGTGCCACCTTCTTCTTCAATGTTTCAAAAGAATCATCTGCTCTGTGAGTCCAAACAAATCTGCACTTCTGTCCTCCTTTGATGGTATCAAGCATGGGTGCACAAATATGACTAAACCCTCTTATAGACTTCCTGTAGAAGGTTGCTAACCCATGGAAACTTCTGACATCATTCATAGTCTTTGGGGTTGGCCAAGACAATATGGCACTTACCTTCTCCTTATCCATTTGTAACTTTCCTTGTGAAATGACAAAACCCAAATATGTGATCTCCTCTTGCATGAACAAACACTTGTCTAAATTTATCATCAGCTGCTCTTCATGTAACCTCTTAAGAACCAAATCTATGTGTCTGAGATGTTCTTCTTTTGTGTTGCTGAAAATCAGAATGTCATCTAGATATACTATGACAAACTTACCAATGAACTCTTTCAAAACCTCATTCATCAACCTCATAAAAGTACTAGGTGCATTAGATAAACCAAAAGGCATAACCTTCCACTCATATAACCCTTCATTAGTTTTGAATGCTGTTTTCCATTCATCTCCTGGCCTAATCCTGATCTGATGATATCCACTCTTTAGATCTATTTTTGTAAAATACTTAGCACCTCCCAAACAATCAAGTAAATCCTCTATCCTAGGGATTGGAAACCTATACCTGATTGTGATCTTGTTAATAGCTCTGGAATCTGTGCAAAGCCTCCAAGTACCTTCCTTCTTTGGTGCTAGTACAGCTGGTACTGCACATGGACTTAAACTCTTCCCAATCAGACCTAAATCCAATAATTCTCCAATTTGTCTGGCTACTTCTGCATTCTGTTCTGGAGTTAGCTTATAGGCTGCTTTGTTTGGAAGTGTTGACCCTGGAATTAAGTCTATGCAGTGACTAATATCTCTGACAGGTGGTAGGGATCTTGGCATTCCTTCTGAGATGATACCTTTGTACTTATCCAATAGCTCTTGGATAGCTGGGTCTATGAACCTTGGCTTCTTCTCTTCCTTGACTTCTTGTTGCTGTTCTGTATTCACCCTCATACATGGGATTAGGGCATATGCAACTGCACCTTCTGCTGCTACTTCTTTCATGAACTGTTTACCTTCCATCAGCATTACCTTCACCTCTTTCCTTTAGATTTCTCCTCCTTCTCTGTCAATGGTAGTAACTTTATAACCTTACCATCTTTAGTGATTGTATAGATGTTTCTAACACCATCATGTTGTGCCTTCAAATCATATTGCCATGGTCTACCAAATAAAAGATTGCAAGCATCCATCGTGGTAATGTCAAACAACAACTTATCCTTATATGCTCCAATCTGAAATTCTACCCAAGCCTGCTCTTCTATAGTTGTCTGCTGACCTTGGGTAAGCCATGAGACTTTATATGGGGACGGGTGAGGCAATCTCCTAAGCTTAAGCTTTGTCACCATTTCTTCAGACACAAAATTTTCAGTAGAACCAGAATCAATCAAAACTTTACATGCCTTACCTCCTGCTTTGCAAATGGTCCTGAAAAGAGACTTTCTTTGAGGGGATTCTTTGTCAGGTACCTTCATGGTAGTCACTGTTCTTCTCATCATTAGAGACTCTCCACTTTCTGGGTATCCAAAATTATCAGGAGCATTCACACTCTGAAAAGCATTAGAGCCTGTCATACTTTGATTATCAGGTTCTTGGATCAGATTTGTTCTCCTTTCTCCTATTGAGCTTGTGGCCTTTTCTGGACATCTGCTGGCTATATGGCCTTCTTTGTTACAGTTATAACATCTGATGGATCCTCTGCCCTGGGATCTTCCTCTGAAAGGTCTTCTACCTCTGAAGTTTCCTTGCTGACTATAATTTTCCGCCTGGTTCTGACTATTGTTTCCCTTACTATTGTCATGACTGGATTCTCCTTGATATCCATGTCCATGTCCTCTACCTCTAAAAGGACCTCTTCCACCCCTTTGTTGTCTTCCTCTTCCTCTATTGTGTTGTTCTTGTTTTCTCTTTAACTTCTCTTCCACTTTCAATGCCAACTGAAAGCATTTCTGAACTGTATCTGGATTATGCAGACTTAAATCTTCCTGAATGTTGAACCTCAATCCATTAAGGTATCTGGCTACCTTCTCTTCTTCACTTTCCTTTACCTTTGTTTTCATACAAAGTTTCATGAATTCTTCTGTATATGAGCTGACATCTAGCTCCTTCTGCTTCAGGTTTTGCTTC
The DNA here is from genome assembly GCA_027924645.1 of Cunninghamia lanceolata. NCBI lineage: Eukaryota > Viridiplantae > Streptophyta > Pinopsida > Cupressales > Cupressaceae > Cunninghamia > Cunninghamia lanceolata. The sequence goes on along the minus strand of BSBN01000429.1, from coordinate 4,598,368 downwards.
CTCTTGTGTAATTGGATACTGTAATCCAATGGGACATAAGCTTCCTTTACTAATGCCATCATCTTCTTCCATGTAGTGACTCTACGCTTTCCTTCCTGTACTCTATCATCTTGGACGAAATTCCACCATGTCAAGGCAGCTTCTTTCATTTTTGACTGGGCTATTTTCACCCTCTGTTGTTCTGGTATCTCCTCTGTTTCAAAGAAATTGTTCAAGGAGTCTATCCACTCCATCACTGAATCAGGTTCCATTTTTCCTGTAAACACTGGCAAATCCAGTTTCACATCCATGGTTCTCCTCTCCATGGCCTTGAGGGCGTTCAATAGTGGTCTCTAGTCTGCAGGAACGACCTCCTCGTTCCAACTAGGGATCTCTTCTTCTTCCCTATCTTCTTCTCTACCAGAACCTACTCTGCTCCTCAACTTCGCTAACTCATCCTTCAATTCCTGATTCTGAGCCTTCACGGCCTTGCTCTCTGCAATCTGTTTCTTCACCAGAACTGCCAACTCAACGTTGGTCATCCTTGCCGGAATCTCAGATGTTCCTTCGTCACCTGACATCCTGCTATATCCTGATCTTTTCCAGAAGATCCTTCCTTTGCTCTGATACCACTATGATGCAGAGGAAACGCAACAGAAGCTTACAAATGGGAAGGAGGAGTCATTAATACAACCAACATGTTAAAATCCTGGACATGCAGTATGTAATACCAATCGGCTTATCATCATCATCATATTTCTTGCTAACACAGACAGCATCATCATATTTCGAAGAGGCATGAAATATCCTCCTGCTAACTACTGTTCACTTCCTTATCGCCTTTCGCCTTTTGCTTGTCCGCAGCATCATCACATTCGGCAAGTGCAAACATCCTCCTGATGTTCACTGTTCATCATACCACCAAACTCTATCTTCATCATCATGATGTTCGATATCATCTTCATCAGCAGGATATAAAATATCCGGTTGCTCCCATATATCCTGATGACGACAACTTCAAGCACCTTTCCTTTGATGCTTACGTCACCCCGATATCCGACTACTCAAACAACAGCATCAGGATATGACTTATCCGGTCATATTAAAACATCCTGATGATGTTAACCAAACTTTATGCCGATGACTTACGCCGATGCCAAAACACTTAGCGACAGCAGGATAAACTTGCATAGGGTGATATTCGCAATATCCTGATGACGATGACGTCACTTGCACCCGATGATGATGTCAACAGGATAAAAGACACTTATATCCTCCGCGCAACATGATAATGAATATCCGGTGATCTTTCAATATCCTGATGATGACCTTTCCGGTCCTTAGCCAAAAAGTGAACTTTCACTTCTGCATGCAATAGCGACATGCGGACGAAAGATGATCCTGACGATGATATACACACTGAGTATATATCTGATTTATATCATCCTGATGCACTTGAAACATACAGTCTTCGTCAGCTTCATAACCTGATCCGGATAGCGATATACTCGTAGATGACGATACGATTCACTCCGTCTGGAAAAGCACATGCAGATCCTTGTATCTCTGTCAGCTACATGCAAACTCACAGAACCGCACAATTTTACAAAGAAAATATGATGATCGGGCCGGATCACCTTCAGATCAAAACTTAACAATTTATCTTCCTAAACCCTAGCACATGAGGATGCTAGGTTGATTCACAGCATGCTACCAATCGATCTCCCACACAATGAAATGCATAAACAGAAAACTAAAATACAACCTAAACTAACATGCATGACCATTCCACCGATTCACAGAATCAACCGGTGGAAGGGTTGAAAGAATCCATTAACCTGTAATCAGAACAGAAATCAAAACATAAACAGCTGGTAAACCAGATAATGCAATTGATGAGATCTTATTTAGATGAAACACAAATGTCCTGTTTCTACAATACTATCAAACAACAATGTTTCACAATGTCTGGACTGATCTCTGGATTTCACTCAATCACCAGTACAACATAACATAACTACTACTCTCTGATATGATCACCAGTACAACATAACATAACTACTACTCTCTTCTCTATTATCTCAAACCCTAACTGATCTGAGTTATTTATAGCAATATCCTACGAGTACTACCAACTCGGTTCCCAGCGGTTGGGAGCTTCCAAGTGGCTGGGAGAAGACAGCTCATACTACCTGATCATGAACTCTAACTACCTGCACACTCTCCTAGGCTGATCTAATACATATGCATTGGTCCAATGGACCTTATTACATTATGAAGTCAAACATGCTAAAAATAGACTAATGTCCTGTCATGCGGACAATGAACCTATATCCTGTCTTGTAGGGGTGCTCCTGCACCACGCAGCATAGTAGGGTACTCAACATGAGTAATACTACACTATCCCTTTACAAAACACATCACAAATATCCACATTAAATAAGTTCATCATTAACTAATCAACTAAATAACACATCGTCAGATAGTCACATAAATCACATAGTAGAGCTAATCTATATAATCAATTAACACATAACTGATCACAACATAAGTATAATGTACTAATCATAAGCATAAAAAACATCACTGAGTGTCATCAAAACAATAAATGCACCATCAATAATATGTCATAATCTCTAGATATAAAGGAACAACTAATAGTCTATCAAAAAGCCAAAATGAGGGGCACTACAGGATGGATAATTAGGGATGAAGTTGTAGGCTTAGGATTTTGATTAGGTGCAAGGGAAAGTTCCCATGGTGGAGGAATAAAAGAAATGGAGGGTATTGTAGGATTAGGATTTGGACTTTTATTAGATGGAAGGTCAAAGGGGTTGGATGAATTAGTGGATTTGGGTTTTCTTTTGTAATGTTTGAACTTATGATGTGGATTTGATGGAGGATTAAATGGTAGAAGGTACTTATAGGGTGGATGATTTAGACTAGTGTTTCCCTTGTCAAAGGTGGCATTAGGACTTAAAGGCATTTTATCTCATTGCAAAGGTGGACTTGGGTAATCTTGTGGATAGGCTTGGGGTGCTAGAACCTTGTTCTCTATTGTTGGCAGCGAATGACACATGTCTTCACATCGTTGTATTTCATGTTGTTTCTCAAGGTATGCAACATGAGTCTTGTCATCATTGGAAGTTGGAGGAGGGGCCCCTCAAAGTATAAGTTTTGGTCTTGGATTGGGCATAGGATTACTAAGGACTAAGACCATTTTGATAAGTGCTTGATTTGGATTAGGATGATGGTTTGGAATTATTAGGATAGATGGAATATGATTAGGGATGATATGATTGGATGAGGTGATTAGGATGAAGGTGATTAGGATGGAAATGACAAGGATGATAGTGTAAGAATGATTAGGATAGGCTGAAAGTTGAATGATGAATATATGATAAGAATGTGATTAGGATACTACAAGTAGGATGATTAAGATGTGGATGATTGGATGATGTGATTAGGAAAGGTGATTAGGATATGAAGGTTGAATGATGAAGATATGATAAGAATGTAATTAAGATATGATGACTTGGAATGAATGTACGGACAAGAATGTTTAGGGTGATGACTAAGCAAGCACTTGAAGAAGACACATCAAACATAGAAGACACTTGGCAATCAATTTGGCTATTTTTGGTGATTCTTGATTTGGTAAGCATATGTGTATGTTTAGGGGCTATCCAACCCCAAATTTCTACAGGTCTTATCACAATCCAAGAACAATTCACACACATAAGACAATTCCTATCCTAAAGTCAAATGATGATGGAAGCTTGTTCAAGCCCACAACTTGGAATCTCTAACTCAAATGCAAACACACTAATTTATGAGTGTGTCCATTATATTGTCTATGTGAGAGAGGATGGATAGGAGCCACCTGCACTAGAAGGATGATGCAATCACCCTTTCCCCAAAAATCTATGTATAGATTATATGCTAAGCCGAGGATTCCCATCTCATCTCTAGGGAGCCATATGGTGAGAATCTAGAGAGGATTTTGTGTCCTCTTGCCTTTCACAAACTGCCACAAGGTCAAAGGTGGTGGCCTCTAATCTAAAGATGTCTAGTAATTGTTCAGGGGAATGACAGGTTATGAGCATCCAACAAGCTACTTAAAGCTTTAACCAATCCTACTAGGAGTCTCATATACACAAGGTACGCCTCCTTTCAAACTAGCACTATATGGTAAGTGCTAATACTAGTTAGGACTTGGCTTTTACCTTATCCTTATAGCGGATCGAATGAAAGTACCGCTTGAGTTCATTCCCTTGGGGTAAGTACCTCTTTTCCCACTAAGGTAGGCCTCTCTAAAGGGTTAAAAAAGTGACACAAGTGCAAATACTTTTGATCTCCAAGTTCATATGATGATGTAAGGAGAGAGCATACACATTTGACTTGGCCACACTAGACAAAGTTCATTGACCTTTCAAATTTTAAATGTGGTATGATAATGAAAGTGTTGAGAAGTGTTTTTGATTCCCAAGATCATATAACATGCGAGGGAAGAGCATACACACCTCAAAACATAAATAAGATCACTAAACAAAGAAGACAGTGATTCCTTTTAAGCCCCAAAATAAGTGTGAAAACAATAAGCTATTGTCCTTTTTAATGCACCAAATCAAAATGTGCCTATGATAGCAAATAACACACACATGAAAGGATGGAATCTTGCACCAAATGTGTTAGTAGTTTCAACTTGAATTCTTTTCCCAGGGAATACCACAAGGCTGTAAATCCAAAATCAGTAGCATATAACTTTGCAAGCCACGAAGATGAAAAGGCCAAGAAAGTGAATCTAGAAAATATCTAAAAATTTTGATTAGTCACACAAAAACCAACTATAGCATCAGAAAGTAGACAAAATTCTGAGCAATTTTTAAAAAAATCGTTGAAATCTGATAAAAAATGCAAAAGATATTCGCATTTGAAGTTTAAATGTAGTGTTGACTTTGACCAAAAATTTACCTAATAAAATGATGTCATTACCTAATAAAACCTATACCGTTAAGAAGTTCGCTAAATCACCTTTCTGATGAGTCCTTGTTTTCCAATTTTTGACTTCGTATTCCTGAGTTATGATCAAAAGAAAAAAATTCCCCTATTAGGGCATGTAGAAGGCAAGGGGTCAAGGTTGGTAGTTAATGTTAAATGCTAGAAGTTTGCACTGTGTCTAGTCACATGTTGCGGTTACACCTAGAAGTTATCTTGGCGGTTAGGTTTTAAGTAGCCCCCTAGTAACCCATGTGACTGGGGGCTAGGTTAAAATTAAAAAAAGAAAAGAAAATGGAGCGCTAGCCCCTGGGTCACTAATGTGACCACAAGCCAACAGATAACTGCAGATCAAGATAACCCTAATGTGATAACCGTAGAGAGAACTAGCGGTGGCAGCTTGTTTTAGAGGGGACTGTGAATGACAAATAGATCATAGGCTGTGACCTAAGAAAATGGCAGTTGACTATGTGTATGATGGGCAGAGAGGATTAGGTGTTGCCTAAGTGGCAACATAGTCATTGACCAACTGCTCATAGACTGTGATTGGCAGAGGAATGAAAGGGGAGGCAGCGGTGATAGAAGATGTGAGTGATGGCTTTAGGTCGGCAGGAGGTCTCAAGTTAGTAGAGGGTCGAGCAGTAAAAAGATTGTCGACTAGGGTTTTAGTGTCGATGGTGACGGAGGGGTACTCTAGCGGCAACAGTTATTTCAAAGGTAACAACCGAGGGATGTATGGAGGGTGGAGGGATGCGGGTCGCCACTAATGGTGGTGACAAAGTCAAGCAAGGGGTGGTGATAGGAAATCAAGAAGTTAGGGTTTTAGGTCACGGTGGAGAAATATGTAGAAGAGGGAGATTTTAAAGATGACGACAAGGTTTTTTTTTACCCTGCAACAAATAAATTCCAACCTGCCAACAAAGAAATCAAACTTGCAAGAAAAAACAAATACCATGAATTTAGAACATGCAATCAAATGAAGATTATCCCCCTAACAACAAGCAGAGAGAACCAAGACTTCAACTAGGGCCCCTGCGTAGTGGCCGTACGGGTCTGTACAGATCTGTATGGTACGACCTTGTGATAGGGGCTAAACCAAAAAAAATCAAAAAAAAATTGGTAGCAAAAAATGACAAATTTTATATGGTTCCTAGGGTTTTTGGGCCTCCCAGATTCAATGGTGAGGTCTGATTTGACCTAGGAAGCCACTTGCAAGAGTCAATCACCAAAGCTCAATAGAAATGGAAAATTAGTAAGCGTTTCACGTCAAGTTCACCAAAATGAGATAGGGAAAATGCTTATCAAACTTGCAAAAAATAATGACAACAAACCCTAGCTCCCAATGGAGTGAAAATTAGTTACAAGATCAATCAAATAAACATGAAATAAAATATGATTCTAAGCTAGCTATTGACTAATCTCCATTGTCCTCCTCAATCTCACCATTGTGTTCTTAGATTTTGCAAATTTTGCAACAATCTAGAGAAGCTCAAATGAGTGGTTAGCAAGATTTTGGAGAGTGTACATCAGATTAGGGTTAGGTTATGAGCTTAGAGAGATGAAAAATGGTTGTAGGAATTATTTTATAGAAGAACCTGTTTGAATGAAGGGCTAGGATCTAATGTTGACTTTGGAGCAAAATGAAGGGTGGAGATCGACTAGGGTTTCCCTCCACTACAAGACAAGGGTGAATTTAAAATTCAAAAATATGATGAGGTGTGAGGGGTTTAAATTAAATAAATTTATCCAATTTATTTAATTTATTTAAAGTGGGACATGTGAACCCTTAATTAAACAAATGAGATTTATTTAATTAAGTGAGGGGTATTTAAACAAATGTTTATTTGTTTAAATCAGTTGAGTGAAAGTGGATATTAGAGTGTAAATAATTAAATAATCAATTAATTAAAATTAATTATTTAATTAATAATTGAAATTGACATGAATGTGATGCTTGCGAGTGAAGGGGACATTTTTAAGTGTCTACATTCATATCATGCATTGATCCCCCATTAGGGAAATTTATAAATACCTCATCCCCCTAGCATAGTTCACATATAAGTTGAATGCAAAGGCATGTTGCAGGACCATAAAGAAACCAACATCCTTCCACACAATCACAAATCCATTGATCACATCCATTAGATCAAGGGTTTGTGTTGGTGAGAACTTGTTTGTTTTCATTGACATTTACTTTCCCTTTGCTCAATCCAAAGTGTTTAATTTAGTGTAGGTTATAATAGGCTCTACATTCTTTGTCTATTTATGTTTTCATATTAAATTTTATCACTCACAATTTGACATGCCTAGTGGGACCCATGTACCTAACTAACCATATTTTGTTAGCTATTTTTGAGCTTTTTCTCATAGATCTTCTCAATTTAGTGTAAGTATTCTATGTTTTGGTGCATTCATATACAAGTCAACATCTCTATTTTAAAGTTTGGCATGTGCATTCATTCATTTTGAAAAAGTTTGTCCCTCTAATGCAACATGATTTCCATCACTATTCTTATTGTTTTGTAGGTTTTTGTTCTCTATATTACAGGTTTAGGAGTTAATAACATTTTATAGATCTAACCTTGTTGTTTGCATGCAGATTTATCACATTTTTGTAGGTTCATTATTACTTTTCACACTTCCTAGACATTTTGGTTCATGTATTTATATATTGGCTCCTACATAAAACCCTAGGTGCACATCCATTTTGTGATTCGGTGTGGGTATTTCTAGTAGTAGCATAACTTGTTTGCTATTTTTGGCTAATTTGTTTTGCCTCATTGTAGTTTTGTTGCCTTGTTTACATTTAACCTATTGTGCTTTGTACCTTTTAGGTAACCCTAATATTATAGGTTTAACACTTTATTGTTGTTTGTAGATTTTTCTCATTTGTTGTGTAGGTAAGGACAATTTGGTGTGAGTGTTTGTAGGTCAGTGTCTTTGTTTCACATTTTGGTGTATTTGTTTCATCCCTAAACACAACCATGGTAAGTGCAGGTAATAGTTTACTTACTTTGTTTCAACATTTCTATTATTTCTATTCAATGCACATTTTCTATTTGAGTGCATGCATAGCCTATTACAACACATGCATTCTGTCATTTATCATTTCAAAATTTTCTTGGGTTCTATGCATTTCCAACCTTTTGACTAATATTGGATTGCTATTTTTTGTTGTGCTAACTCCTTTTGTGCAATAAATTTGTTGGTCCAAGTCCTTTTTATGCAAAACTACTAACATTTGTGGGTTTAGCTTACAATTGTCAAAGACTTATTTGCAAACCCACTAGTTGTTAGTTAATCTTTTCTAACTTCATATTTACATGCTTAAAGGTTAATAAACTTTGTATAATGTGTTTGGGTGATTGAGTGGTGTGCATGCTCTTCCCTCAAACCAAAAGGTGATCTTGGGAATAAAAAACTCTTTATTCAATTTTTTGTTTTCATCCCAAAAGGCTAGGCGTGAATGCTCTTTCTTCTTGCCACAAGGTGAACTTGGAAATTACAAACATCTATTCATTTTTTTAGTTTCTTTTTAGCAGTCTTGGCTTAGATTTTGTTGGTTTACAGATTTTTCCACCTAACTCTATATTCTCACACCCACATAAGTGACAAATGTACCTACAGTTGAACCAATTGTAATGATATTTTACAATGATTCTCTGCTTGTTTTACAAGGTGCAGCTACCTTCTACATATATACAAAGAATGGAAATTTGGTATGCTTTCAAGAAGAAAGAAAAAAGGTGGTTCTTTTAACTAGAAAGAATAAAGGCAATAAGTCTCATCACAAACTAAATTTAAAGAAATACAAAGACATTGATAGCAGTATTCTCAATCACACCAGTAAAGAATCATATCAAGTAATATACAATCACTACTGTAAACCATTCATCGAAAGATAAATATCCACAACAATGAGAAATAATAGAATCATCCAATTAGTTCAACATAGAACCAATAATCATCAAACTAGTAGTACATTTAACATAGGAAGAATAAACATTCAGATAACCATAACACAAAGTCTATGATCATTCAATTCTCACTGTACTAATTTCAATTCATATATCAAAGTAACTAAAAGTAATAACACATCAAAACTGATCTCCAACCAAAACAAAGTTTGCCAAAGATCCTTAATATCAACATGATTCTAGTTTATATTGCCTTGTCACCATAACTATTTTCAAAAATAATAATGTCTTCTTGGGGACAGCTAATTTAAAGATGTCTTCAAAATAAACATAATTTAGAGAAACAACTCTCCAGAGCCAATAGTTTTCTTGCAAGAATAAAAATACTAAAGCATATGAGAAATCAATCAATTAACAATCGTCACATCATCATCAAGGTGAGCCTCCCTTTGTGCCACTTCCTTCTCCTTGCCTTGTCCATCTTTAGAAACTGAATCTACCTGTGCCACTTGGTTTTCTTGTAAATTCACTTTATGCATTCGATACATGCCAATGATTGGTGATAATGCTTGGCCACTTGGACTGCCAGTCATACTAGCTCAAAATTTCCTCTTGCTTGTCATTTGATCAGCATCTGTCACACTTTTATGAACCTCATCTATTTCACTTTTGAAATTTCTAGTGTAAGTTGATAATCTTCCAAGTTTCCCAAGTGATTCACCAGTGATTACATCAATGGTCACCATTTCTTCACTGACCATCTTCTTGAAATTTAGATTTATCTCCTTTATCTTGAGCAATTTATTTTCATCCTCATCAAAAGCTTCTATATCAAGAATTGCAAAGTTACCCTTGAGGTACCTTTGATATGTGAAATAATGAGTTAAGGTATTTCTCATTTCCTCCTCTACTGCTCCTATTACAGACATTTTCCATTCAAGTGTGTCCAATCACATACTAGTTTTCATTTCTATAGGATCATTCAAATTTTTCTCAGCCACAAGAATATTGATGTCCATGTCGGCCATTTCCTGTACTTCTTTGGAAACCATAAAAGGCTACTATTATCTTTTCTTACAATCCACAACTCAGTGGCCAATGCTTCTCTTTTTCTAGAATAGAATTATATAGTTCTGCAGACTCCTTGATATAAATTAGATCATCAAGAGTTACCTTTTCAACCCACTTCTCGATGGCATTACTCAAAGCTTGGGACCGTTTAATTTGTTATAACAGATTAGGATCTAAGCCTTCCATGTTTATACTTGGCAACTCATCTATAGGTTGGGCAGTAATTTTAAAGATAGACTGAATAAACAAAGTCAAGGACTTTACCTGCACCTGTAATTTGGCATTCTCTTGTTGTTCTTTCTTAATCCTCTTTGAAAAATTACTAATAGAGAACTTGGCGTGGTAAATTTCTGCTTCCACATTTGACGGTCCCATATCAACTCGACTTAAATTAAAGTTGGCTTCAGTCACTTCATCTTTGTTCTCATCACCCATGAGATCTACAATTTCCAAAATGTGGTGCCTTGTGGAAGGGTCTGCTACCATCCTTGACATCCATTTAGCCCTATTTAGCTTAGGTGTATCTTGCAATAGTTTAGCCATGGTACCCATATTGGTGACAATCATGGGGGTGTATCTTTTCTTTTTCTTGAAAACCTTCCTTAACCAAGAAGGATATGAGGAAGAGGAAACACCAGCATTAACAACAGCATTCACAACCACACCATCCAAATGCACAGGAGGGGTATTATGCTCTGGAGGATCATTCAAAGAAAGAGAAACTAGATTACCAAATAATGACTGAAGCATATTATCTTCACTGAGTTGATTGAAAATCAAAGAATCACCATCTGTTGCAAGGGGGTTAGAAAGGGGCACATGGACTGCTTGCAATTGTGAAGCAGCCAATCTCTTGTCAACTATTACAGGCTAGCTATCTTGTTCACAGGTAGTCTTCAATCTCCTTATATCTTCCAATTACTCACTGTTTCTGCCCAATTATGAGCCAACTCTATGAAGAAATGGATCCAAACTCTATGTACTTTTGAGGGTATGAGTAGCTTGAGATTTATTTTGTTTTCTAGTAGCTGATTCCTTTGGGGCTAAAGAGCTTGCTTGTTCCCTGAATTTTGTGTCCAGCCATTTTTCAGTTCTCCTCAACACATGAAAAGAGCGAAGCATTATGTCTGTGACTTCCTTTTCTGACCATCGCACTGGAGGCAGGGGTTGCAAAGAGGCACCATGATAACCTTCATCCAGGATATCTGAATTATCATCTACCATCTCTGAGACTTGTAATGGAAATTCAAAAGCACGGACTTGGTTGAAGGTTAACCTCATCTAGCTTCTTCTCTGTACCTCTCTTTCATCCATGAAATCCTCCCAAAAGTCCTCAATTTGAGGCTTATGTAAATATAAACCACCTTCGTGCATATTCCTTTTCACAAAATTTTTACTATCAAAAGCTAACCTTGAAGGTAACGGGTGAAAACTGTACTCCACCAACAATTTCTCCACATTTCAGGCACTATCATTACTTTTACAAGAAAAGAAAGATATGGACACAGGAAAGGGGTACCCTTTCTTCTTCATGGCATGATATTTGACATTTACAACTACCATCTAGCGGTAAACTTCTAAAAGCACTATAAAATCTGAAGGGTACCTTGGTAATTGTAACGGGGCATTTTCATAACCTCTAATACTTAAATATGAAAAGTGATCAAATTGATCATAAAAACTTCCAAAATTCATTACCACAACAACCACTTTAGGGGAGAACCTCTTTTCCAAAGAACCTTCAATTCTTTTCATAGATATCATGAGGAATGTATCGTTCACTCTACAAAATTCCTTTATTCCAATGTTCTTCTATAATTGTGGGAAAAGATGATACACAAGCGTGTCTAGGGTAGGAGATCCTTGAGCTCTTAAACCAAACCAGCCAACCTCTCTACTGGCTAGGATATATATATCAAAAGTGTGTTGAATGCACAAGACAACTGAGAGGGGGGGTGAATTAGTTGTAACTTATAATTCCAAAACCCTCAAACACATTTAGATCCACATCAATTTAATTAACCCTTAAACTGTTATGATGATTAAGCATGAAACAAAATAATAGAAACTAAATCAAATCAGCATCAAACACAAGAGAACACCAGATTTACATGGAAAACCCAAGAAGGGAAAAACTATTGTGAGGATTAGTTCACAATATAAAGTAATATCAACACCAAAAAATAATAGACTCACTGCCAGAATAGAGAAGAAGATAGAGAAGATTGTTACAAGGAGAAAACTATCTCAATACAACAGAGAAGTCCACCACAATGCCATCATCACCTCCACAGTCTCACTAAGGAATTGTAGACACCTTCTGCTCACTACATCTAGTAATCTAACATATGAAAGTTTGCACTACGCTACACAAATTCGCACTCTATAACTCTGTAATTTGCATCACATACATCATACTCATCTATCCTATTATCCTTCAATAGCTTAACACTTATTTATACCATCTTCAATCTTAAGAACATTCTCCAATGTCAACAAGACACCTTGATCATGCAAATTCAAATTAGGTCAGAACCAAAACATTCCCGTTGTGGAAGGGAATGAAGGAGGACCAAAACACACCTTAGCTTGGACCTAAATCCATTCATACACGTTACACCATGCTTCTAAAATCATTGAAGAAACTCCACAATTAGTGTAAACACCCAAGGTCGGTTGAACCGGTGTTAACACCATAAACAATTATGTATAGATTTCCTCAAACTCAAAGATGACCCATTGACCACACACCATGCTTGAGCACAATCTAGAATATCTCACAAACATCCTGAAAACTAGCAAATTCCTCCACAACAACTTTCACCTATTGTACAACCTTATCCTATTTACCCAGCATACTCAAATGTCTCTGACATGCACTGCAACTCAAGAAATTATTTTCTGGAGCACCAAACCACGAACAACTTTGACTAAAGATAGATATTAACCTTACAAGCACACTTCCAGAACCACAAGACCTAAAACCACTTTACAAAGATATGTGGAGAAAAAACATTTCTCCCTAACACCTCTGCAATACATAGTTGCTACACTCTATACATCGATCCAACATGCCAAATTCTGAATGTAGCAATTCTAAACACTTCTAAACAACATATCCAAATTGTATAAATAGATCTTCAATATAAAAGGAAGATGGACCAAAACCAAAACACTAATCTGCAATACAGAATACCACTGCCACACACTGTTTACTTATTTTATTCAAATTTTCTCAAAAGCACTTGGCAACCAAGCACCAGAAGCATGTTATCACCATCTTCAACACTTCCTCATCATCAAAGATAGCATCCACTCAACACCAACTGCTAATACTCTTGCAACATTTCTTACGACACCAATGACAACATCGACTGCACATGCTTGCAACAATCTCCCCCTTTGTCGTTAATGGCAACACATAATGTGAAAAACCATCAAGACAATAACATCCTCAATACTATGCTTCATACCAACTCTTTTATTTTCTCTTTCTCTCCCCCTAAGCCTACTACTCTCTTCTTGACAATTGACTCTTTCCTTTTTCACATTGCTCTCTCTCCCCCTTTGACATCAATGGCAAAGGGCTACACATTTATCTCTTTCATTCTCATACTTGTACCTTCTCACCACTGTTTTTAACATCTTTTCTTTTACTGCTCTTCATACTCCCCCTTATTGCAACAACCAACATGACCACTACCTACTCCCTTGAGAGGTAGCCTCCAACATCAGTCTAGAATAAGGAATAAATTTTGAAATCCATTGGACTAATACATCTCCTTATGCATCTAGTTCAAAGGAGGGGAAATAACCCCTAACTTCTCCTAGAGATACTCAAATGTATCATTAGGAAGAGCCTTAGTGAATATATCAACAACCTAATCCTTTGTAGGCACATACTCAAGTTTCACTTCATTCTCTGCAACCTTCTCTCTCAAAAAGTGATACCAGATTGAGATATGTTTTGTCCTTGAGCTCATCATCAGATTCTTTAAAATGTTAATAGCACTTGTATTATCACAAAAGATAGGAATAGGTTCATCATATACAACTCTGATATCCTTCAAGGTTTGCCTCATCCATAATACTTGTTCGCAGTAAGATGCTGCTGCAATGTATTCTACCTCTGCAATAGATAAAGATACTAAATCATGCTTCTTACTTAGCCATGACACAACTCTGTCTCCAAGAAAGAATGCACCACCACTTGTACTTTTCCTATCATCTACACAACCAACCCAATCTGCATCTCTATAAGCACTTAGAGCAAAGTCATTATCCTTTGGATACCACAAGCCATGATCTAGAGTGCCCTTTAAATATCTAAATATCCTCTTCACTGCTGCAACATGTGACTCTAGGATCTTCTTGAAATCTAGCCACAAGACAAACTACATGCATAATTTATTCAGTCTAGTAGTAGTTAAATATAGAAATCCTCCAATCATTGATCTATACCTGCTCTGATTAGCCTTAGGAGATTCATCATTCTTTCTCAGCTTGCAACCAGTAGCCATAGGTGTACATACTAGTTTAGAATCTTCCATTCCAAACTTCTTTAACATCTCCTTGGCATACTTTGATTGTGAAATGAAAATACCTTTATCTATCTGATTGATATGTAACCAAAGGAAGTTCATTTCCCCTAACATTGATATTTCAAATTCTTTTTGCATTTCATCTACAAACTCTTACACATACCTTCATTTCCACCAAAGATTATATCATCCACATATACTTCCACAATTAGAATTTGATCTTCTCCTAATTTTATGTACAGATTGTTGTTTGCAGTACCTTTATTGAATCCTTTCTATAATAAATACTTGTCTAACCTTGTATACCAATCCTTGGGGGCTTGCTTCAATCCATATAGTGCCTTCCTCAATCTACAAACCATATCAGGTTTATCTGATAACTGAAATCCATCTGGTTGTTCTATGTATACTTGTTTCAACTCACCATTCAAGAAAGTAGACTTCACATCCATTTGATATACTTTGAAATCCTTATGTGTTGTAAAATCCAAAAACATCCTGATGGCCTCCATTCTTTCCACCAAAGCATAAGTTTCCTCACAGTCTATTCCTTCTACTTGAGAGTAACCTTTACACACAAGCCTTGCCTTGTTTCTTACCACTTCTCCATTTTCATTCAGTTTGTTCTAGAATACCCACTTAGTTCCAATCACATTGTTGTTTTCTAGTCTTGGAACAAGTTCCCAAGTTTGATTCTTTTCAATTTGCATTAGTTCTTCTTCCATAGCCTTGATCCAATACTTATCCTTGCATGCTTCAATTATTGTTTTAGATTCAACTTCAGAAAGTAAACATAGATTTACCTGTTCTTCAACAACTTTCCTTCTTGTTAGCACACCTTTGTTCTTATCACCAATAATTTGATCTTCAGAATGATGCTTCTACACTTACTTGGGAGTTTTTGGAGTCTTTTCCAGAACTTCTTCCTCTTCAATCTGCACTCCCTTTTCCTTAGCATTTTCTTCTTCTCTTCAAGAAGACTCATCTGATTCATATCCATTTACTTTTGAATTCTTCTGTAGATCTTCATCAACTTTGACATTTGCACTCTCAAAAATCTTTCTTAGCCTCTTGTTGTAGCACTGGTAAGCTTTGCTTTTAGTGGAATACCCAAGGAAGATACCTTCATCAGACCTTGCATCAAACTTTCCTAGGTTTTTTTCATCCCTTCTGATATAACATTTGCTTCCAAACACTCTGAAATATTTGGCAGTAGGAATCCTTCCATACCATAACTCATAAGGAGTCTTTGTACTATTTGCTCTTGCCTATACTATGTTTAGTATATAAACAACAATATGAATTGCTTCTCTCTAGTATACCTCTGGTAGATTTTCTTCTTTTATCATTTTTCTTGTAGCTTCTTGAGTAGTCCTATTCTTCCTTTCAACCACTCCATTCTGTTGAGGAGTCCTAGGTTAAACTCATTGGAGGTAAACTCTCCACCTTTGTCAAACCTCAAACATTTGATTCTCATATCCATTTCATTCTCAACCATGACTTTGAATGCTTTGAACTTATCTAGGGCTTCTGATTTTTCTTTGAGAAAAGTAACCCATGTCATTCTAGAATAATTATCAATCAGTAGCATGAAATACCTATCACCTTGAAAACTCCTTACCTTGGTAGGACCACAAAGATTTGTATGCACCAATTTGGACAACAATCTAGTGGAAGATTGATCCTTGACTTTGAAACTTCTTCTTGCTTGCTTTCCAACTTGACATTCCTTACAGATAACATTGATAGGATTTGTAATCTTTGGCAAATCTATCATAGCTTGAATTGAACTTATTCTTACCAGGCCATCAAAATTGATGTGACATGATCTTCTATGTCATAGCTAACTCTCACTGATCTGAGTCATGAAACAATAACCATCACCACCTTTGAGATGATAAACATTTCCATCTATCCTCTTTCCAACAACTATCATAGTTCTAGAATCTTTTATGATCTCACAGCCACCATCCTGAAACACAAGATTGTACCCTTTGCTACACATTTGTCCAACATGCAAGAGGTTATGTTTTAAACCCTTAACATAAAAAATATCATCAGTATTATGCTTTCCATCAAAACTAATTGAACCTCTTCCACATATCTTAGTAGATGTATCATCACCAAATCTAACTAGTCCTCCATCATATTTTTCAAGTTTAACAAACTTACTCTTATCACCGGTCATATGATTTCAACATCTACTGTCAATGACCCAATAGTTCTTTTCCTGTCTGGTATGAAAAGAAGACATCAAAGTGCCTTCAACATTAATACTTACTTCTAGAGTCCTTCCCTTCACACATTCCTCAAGGTTAGCAGCAATTGTATCATCTTTTAAAGATATGAACATACATTCATTATCCTCATCATTTTCATAATCAGATTCATCATCAAATATACTTGCATCTTCTCTAAAATAATAGATTTTCTTAAACACTTTACTTTTTCTCTCCCTATTTTTTCTTCTCAAAATTCTTTCTGGACTCTTGAAGCATAATGACCTATCTTTCCACAACTAAAACACTTGAAAGGCAACTTACCATTGTACTTACCAGTACCCAATTTCATTTTTCTCACAAAGTTAGCTTCTATATCATCAGAATCCCCCTAATCTGAATCCATAGTCTTCTCTAATTTACCACCCTTAAAGGTAGTCTCATCTTTTGCAAGTTACTTATACCAAATTCTCTCATTTCAAAAGCAGTCAAAGTACCATACAACTGATCTCTAGTAAATTGATCTAAGTTTTTTAATTCTTGAATAGCAGAAAATTTATGACTGTAAGCTTTGGGAAGAGTTCTAAGTACCTTCATTAGCACTTCCTTTTCTTCCAATTCACCACCAAGACCTCTGATGCTATTGACAACTTCATCCACCTTCTGCAAGTAGCTTGTGATGTTTTCATCTTCTGACATTCACATGGTCTTGAACATGATCTTTAGATTCTACATTTTAGCTTGCTTGACCTTATCATCTCCTTCATAAATTCTTTTTAACTTTTTCTAGATTTCATTAGAATTTATTAGATTCATAACTTTCACCAATTTAGAATTAGTAAGACGAATTAAAAGAGCATACCTTGCTTTACCATTGGTTTCATGGGCCTTGATCTCATTTGCAATACTTGAACCATTTTTTAGTATAGTGTATTTAGTCTCAACAGACTTCCAGATCTCATATCCAAGAGAAATCAGATAACCTTCCATCCTTATTTTCTAGAATGCATAATTTATTCCATCAAATAGGGGAACATCCTTCTTGTGCACCATCCCAGATCTACCTCAAGTGGTTAAGATTACTTCCAAGGAACTTGGCTCTGATACAAAATGTTGAATGCACAAGACAACTGAGAGGGGGGTGAATTGGTTGTAACTTATAATTCCAAAACAATCAAACACATTTAGATCCACATCAATTTAATTAATCCTTAAACTATTATGATGATTAAGCATTAAAGAAAATAATAGAAACTGAATCAAATCAACATCAAACACAAGACAACACCAAATTTACGTGGAAAACCCAAGAAGGGAAAAACCACAGTGAGGATTAGCTCACAATATAAAGTAATATCAACACCGAAAAACAATAGGCTCTCTGCTGGAAGGCTCACTACTAGAATAGAGAAGAAGATAGAGAAGATTGTTACAAGGAGAAAATTTTCTCAATGCAATAGAGAAGTCCACCATAATGCCATCATCAGCTCCACAATCTCACTAAGGAATTGTAGACACCTTCTAATCATTGCATCCAATAATCTAACACATGAAAGTTTGCACTGTACTACACAAATTCACTCTATAACTCTTTAATTCACATCACAAACATCATACTCATCTATCTTATTATCCTTCAATAGATTAACACTTATTTATACCATCTTCAATCTTAAGAACACTCTCCAATGTTGGCAAGGCACCTTGATCATGCAAATTAAAATTAGGTCAGAACCAAAACATTCCTACAGTGGAGGGGAATGAAGGTAGACCACAACACACTTTATCCTGGACCTAAATCTGTTCATACATGTTACACCACGCTTCCACAATCATCGAAGCAACTCCATAATTAGTGTAAACACCCAAGGTCATCTGAACCAGTGTTAACACCATAAACAATTATGTACACACTTCCTCAAACCTAAAGACAACCCGTGGACCACACGCCATGCTTGATTACAATCTAGAATATCCCACAAACATTATGAAAACTAACAAATTCCTTCGCAACAACTTTCACCTATCGCACAACCTTATCCTGTTTACCCAGCATACTCAAATGTCTCTATCATGCACTTCAACTCAAGAAATCATCTTTCGGAGTACCAAACCATGAACAACTTCAACTAAAGATAGATATTAACCTTATAAGCACACTTCCAAAACTGCAAGGCCTTAAACCACTTTACGGAGAAATGTGGAGCAAAAACATTTCTCTCAAGCACCTCTGCAATACACAGTTCATACACTGGTGAATACATCTTCCTCTATACATCAATCTAGTACGTCAAATTCTAAATGTAGAAACTCTAAACACTTCTAAACAACATAGCCAAACTGCATGAATAGATCTTCAATATAAAAGGAATGCAGAGCAAAACCAGAACACTACTCTGCAATACAGAATACCACTCCCACACATTGTTGACTTATTTTATTCAAATTTTCTCAAAAGCACTTGGAAACCAAGCACCAGAAGCATGTTATCACCATCTTCAACACTTCCTCATCATTAGAGATAGGATCCACTCAACACCAATTGCTCATACTCTTGCAACATCTCTTACTCATATAGTTGACACCAATGACAGCACAAGCTTGTTGACATCAATGACAACATTATCTGCACATACTTGCAACAAAGAGAACACATGTGAAACGTCACCTTTTGTGGAAAACTCACCAGGTGCTCATGCATTTGTTAACTTATCAATTTATCCCAATCTATGTGTTGAGATTCACCATAGATGAGAAAAATAAACTAGCACATCCAATATTTGAAAGAATCAGATTCAACACTCCCGATGACATGATGTAATAGAGTGATCATGTCTGAGATTTCCTCCTTAAAGTGTCCTCTTTTTAGATTGGTAGAGTCTAGAATTCCTTTTCTTCTCATCTTTCAGCCAACTTTTGGCGATATAACTTTGGCATCAATCTTTCTTATCCCTCTAGAAACCCCAACCAGTAGTAACAGAAGCATCAACAAACTCCTCATAATCCACCAATTTTAGAGTGTGTGACATTGTATCTAAAATGATTCTCACTATCATAGAGCCATCAAAAGCTTGAATCTCTTGTGAATCAAGGAAGTAATTATTCGCACATGCAACCACCAAATCCAAGCAAGGCACAATAGGCAGGAAACCTCCAGCTCAGTCTAACCTGCTGCTTACAAATTTCTCCTTAAGGGAGGACTTGGTTTCTCACTGCGTCCTTTCCCATAAATTCTCTAAATCCACAAGACCAAGGTCTATATCCCTCACATCCGACAAACCACTTTCCACAATAGAAGCAACAGGGGGACCTTGGAATTTGTATTTCATTTTGACTAGTTTGAGAAACCAAAAAGAAAATAACTTGAAACCAGTCAAGGATACAAAAGAGGTCCACAATACATTTGAGGAAAAAGAACTATCAAGATTCATGAAAAAGAAATTGTTTTTCTCAACCATTGAATCACAATTACACTATCACAGCAAGGGAGAGAGAGAGATGAGGAGAAAAGCCAATTATCCTGAACTGTATGTGAAGAGTTCTGCAAATTCTCCATTAATGGCTGGATTGGAAGCTCTTTCAGCATATCTCCTTTGTGATATAATGAGGCTTTTCCATACAAGGTGATAAATTTATCCAAGACTCATATCAAATCTTATTAATTCCTCCATAAATTTCATTAAATTTTGGTGGTGAATCATTCTTTGAAATTCATAAATATTCCCCTTTGTTTCCCTCCAAAAAGAGTGCCCACACCTTTTCCAACATTCCAAATTTATTGTGGATTGATAGGTGTCACTTCTTAGTATGTAACATTAACTTCAACAGGCAGTGCTATAAAAGTGATGGATGTGTTGAGTTGAAGCCACGTAGATTTTGAGAACTCTTGAACCAAAAGAATGAAGGTTTGGAAGTTCAAAGTGAAAGGAAGCTAGGTGTGCGGAAATCGCTTCCTACACTAATCTAAAGAGGAGAGAAGAGTGCAAATTTATTTTATCCTTTGCAATTATAGAATGTTAACAACAACAATGGAGATATTGTAGCAATTAACATACACATAGAAATGAGACAGAAGAGAGAGACACAAGATATACGTGGGGAAAACCCTTATTGGGTGAAAAACCCCACACTCTAAAACCTGCACAATGTATTATCAAAACTAAAATGGTTTACAATACACTTGCAATGCAAGCTCTTAGGAGTCTTTGACATTCATATTTGGAGACAAACCTGTAGCATAACAATACTTGTCAATCACATAATACATCTCCTCTCCAAAGTACCTATTTATATATAAAATACAAGGCAAAAATAGCTCTATCTTGGGATGGGCATCCAACATGGCCTCATAGCCCAAAACCCATGCCTATGGACACTTGTCCAATACTATAAAATGTTCCTGACACTTGTCAAGTCACCCCATCCCAAAGAGGTCACCTATTCCCAAGTTGGGCAATGACAGTTGCTCTTACGACTCTTACGACCGTTATAGAATCTGTCATACTAACATATCATACAACTGTAAGAGAATCTGTCATAAACAGGCTATAAATAGCATATTCTTTTACAACTTGTCATAACCCTCCTTGGAGCACCCAAATATGCCATTTTCAAAGATGCTTCTTGACACATGTCTTCACCTGTCATAGAATCTTCCATTTACGACTTTATGGATCATAGAACTGTCATAGGAATCTGTCAAGACTGTTTCAGTCAATATTCCCTTAAATACTATCCAAGATGCCGACACATGGAAAAATATTCCTACCACTAAGTAGGACATGTTAGGACTGGAAAAATTCACATTTCTCATTAACCACCACTCACTTGTCCTCCACATACCATAGAAATTTGCCACATTTTGATCTTATGATTAATACAGATTGTCAAAATTTGTGTAACAAGATCCATGTTATAGCCCATGATTACTAATGATTCCATGAATATAGTCTTTGATATAAGCATTTCCCTAACCATAGTTGAGAAAAATGAACAATTGATCCTTATTGGCAAGATCAGTTGCATGTCTTTCTGATAAAAAAACTATAGCTTTCTATTTGAACATTTAATACATATCGGGAAGACATGAAGGAAGTCTTAGTGATCGAAGGTTTTAATTGGGTAACAAGTGCACATAATCAAGAAGACATTACATAATGTTTTGCCGATAAAAACTCATCGGTAAGAGAAAGGAAGTCAGAATGAAAATATTAAACTATGTTGATCTCAGAAGTCATACCAATGGACAAAAGTTTGGCAAGAGATATATGTACTCTCACCGATAAGTCCAGACACTAGTTGTATCGGCGTGACATATACCATTGGAATAGATTTTTTATATCTTCTTGACTATGCAAGTCACTCTAATGAGAAAGAATTGAAAAGTTTGGCAAGAGTCCCACTAATGTGCCCCAATAAACAAAAAATATAAAAGAAACATATTGGGGAGACTTAATACATCGGAAGATCATCTTATTTTCTTTCTGATGGTATTTGTCAGCCTGATGACTACAAAGTGATTACTATTCATTGGGAAAATACTCGCCGATGTTCAAAAGGAGTTCTAATGGTCCAGACCATCCCAATATCGGGGTGAAATTCATAATGTCTCCCCGAAATATAAAAAATTGAAATGCAAGAAAAAGGGGATTTGTGCAAGGTCGTTGAAAGTATTAAGAAGTCTTCCCAATTGAATCAAAGAACTAAAGGGACACTTTGCATTAGAAAGACATTAGCCTAGTCTTGGCGATCAGTTATGAACATATAAACAAAGATGGCACCAAATTGAGCATACAAATTGACATGAGATTAGATGAGTCTCACCAATATGATCATATAATGTTGCTCTGACATTTCAAAATCCAAGAAATTTGCTGCATTCAATTCTAGTAGCCGGCATTAATAGCTACCTGAACAAACCTTATTTGAACATTTGTGATCATAGATTTAACCAAAAGAAATCTTCAAGGGTTGCAGTGGAGAAAGCAAGGAATTGATAAAAGGTTGAGAAATTTAGGACGTCGAAGAGCTAGCATATACAAGTAAGCATTCCTGCACTTATTAGATTGTAGTCTAGTTTTGATACCTAGCATAGATAAAAAATGGAAAACCCTACAAAAATCAAAACTAAAAAACAACCAGGGGATAGTGGCCAATCTAAGAGTAAAAAGTAGAAAACAAAGTTGGGACAGGAAGAGAAACCAAAAGAAAAAAATTGAACCAAGGCCTCATAGATCAATTGCTTGGTTCAAGACCAAAGGCTAGGAGAACTGCACAGTTAAGGGCTGCTATCGAGAGGTTAGAGGATAAATACAAACACATAGGAAATGTGTGGACCCCTATCAAGGGATATGAACTGTTTATGTTCCATTACTATCAAAGACATAGGTTCGAACCCGTCTACAACCCTTGGATCTTTAATGTGGGGAAATTAGTTGTCACTGACATCTTTTTGAATATTGATCTTGTAAAACTCTTGGCCTATCACTATAATTTAGACCTTAAAGCTATATGCGACCTGCAAGGAAAACCTTTCATACATGTGTCTAAAAATGCATTATGTGAAGTTTTCAACCTGGATAACACATGCGATATGCCTATAGTACATGAAGATTTGGAAAAGGAATGCTCAAGAATGGACACTACTTATAAAGGCTAGAGATTGCCATTGCACAGGCCTAGACAGGATGGAAGTTTAGTGTCACTTGAGGATAATGACGGGCCTCCCTTTCATGTCAACTTATTTGAACCATATCTGAAGTATACCTACTATTCAGTAGGTCAGGTATTGGGAACAGAGGTCCTAAGTTTATGTCTATAGGGCCTATGGTAATTGTTACAGACCTCCAATGCCATAATGCTAGAGCCTTTGACTATACTGCACATGTTTCTAGAGGAATTGATTCAGGATTGATGGCTATCAAAAATGGTTCTCCTACAATATCTTTCAAACATTATTCATCTCTTATGCATGTGATACTATATTATGGACAGGAGTTAGAGATGTGGCCAGATGAATTGAAAATTACACAATCGGATAAAGATGGTCAATCACTGCCCATCCAACTATGGACTTCTATCTGGGATAGTAGATTTGTTAATTCTAGTTATGTACATTTTGAAGAATTCTTTGTCAAAACATTGTACAGACTTTATGGTTATCCATGTAATTATTCTTTATTTGATGAGATCAAAAGATTTTGATGGGCCGCCAACTGTGAATCATAATTGGGGAGATTGGTATTGTTTCCTCAACTCCACCATGGTCAGAGTTTACAGTTTTGAAGATACACCTTTTCTATTGCCAAAAACTGTGCCAGATAGAGTTGCATACCTGGAAATTGTCAGGCAGCTAGACTACTATAATGTTATGAACTTGAGTGCATACGAGAAGCAATCATTTATGCCAAGTACATTATGTTTCAGAGATTTTACTGTATTATCCAAAGAAGGATATGATCTTATTTTGGACAAATTCTCCCATTTCAACATGAGGAAGGCAACACCAAGAAAAGGATTTGATCCTGAAGAATTTATTGATTATGCAAGAAGGAAACAAAATTTGAGTGGATATGTTCATGTGCCATTTCCTCATGATGATGTCATCAGGAACCTAGAAGAAGCAGAGGCTGATTTGGCCATTGATGAATATAATCAAAAAGTTGAAAAGAAAATGAGGGAGACATAAGAGATTGAAGTGTTATCTTCTGACAGTGAAGGATCTTCTAATGAAAGACCCCAAGGCCCACCTAATAAAATCTCCAAACTAAGAATTGAGGAATACAGACCTCCAAACAAAGAACAAGAAGTTGAGGAAATATCTGATACTGATGCTAGGCAGTTGGGTTATAAATCTTTTATCTCAGATGATCATTTCATTCAGTCTCCTGAGTTTAGATCTTTCTTGTATAAGCACAGGGGCAAAGCAATCATGGAATCAGTTTTAGATATTACACCAAGTAATGAAAAATTATTGTTGGATGCCTTGAAAATAGATGTTGAAAATGAAATGAAAAATATGACTCCAAAAAGAGGAAGAAAGTTATTAGAGGAGTTCGGTGTAATGATCTTTCCTAGTTTGGATTTAAAGTCTTCTTTAGTTTTTGATAACTTTTTACATAATGATGATGCTAAACATAAACTCAGTCCAGAAGGTGTGACAGAGGTGTATACTGGATCGAGATACAATCTAGATGAGAATTCTCTCATGATCTGGGCCTTATACCCTCCACACAAAAAGCCTGCAATCATTGATACAAAAAGAGCATTTGGTCATGTAATGACATTGAAAGTAGGTGAGACTGCTCCTATGATTACAGTAGATATTGGCATTAATGTGGAAATATTGAATAAATTACAGATTCAAATGTTGATCAAAGAAAGGGATATGTAGAAATTGAACTGTGAGAGAATCCATAAAGAAAATGAGTTTCTAAGAGATTCGATTCCTATTAGAAAGTTAACTCAAGGGGAAAGCTCTTAGGCAAAGGACATGGGTGAAGCATCATAGGTGAATGCTCAAATAGCCTAGGCCAAGTTTGATGCACTTTCCACACTATTCAAAAAAAGGCATGCTAACATGATGATATGGATGAACAAGTTTTCGATTACGTATTCCAAAAATCAATCTACTATCCAAGAACATGAAAAGTTGACTAACAAACTTTAGGATAAGCTCCAAGAAATATAGAACAGAGACACTCCTGATGCTGGAGCCATTGCCAATGCCAAGGATTTGATCAACAAACACACATATTTTCATGAGGAACTTCCTACAGAGGCTAAGGAATTCATTGAAGCTTCCAAAGAAGGAGTGCCTACATTGTTCAGTGGTAACAAAAGTCTAAAAGGTCAGCAATAATGGATGAAGGAATGCCAACTGGTCCTCCAGAAAGCCCTAGAAGCAACTCAAAGTGAAGATCTAGCATTGGAAGAGGCCTATGAATGCATGGAGAGGATGATTACCATGGAGTTTGTGGCAAAGAATGTTGTGGAGTGTACCGATACCCATCTTAGTCAAAAATACTTGGATCATGTTACTCAAGTCCATTTATGGCTCATTAGAGCTTAATGATAATTTGCATATTGTTGTTAAATTCCAAAAGACACTTATGAAGGGGTACATCCTCTTCAAAATACTACTATATAAGTCAAAAAAGTAGGAACAAGATGATCATCATTACCATTTTCATACATTAGGTAAGGTATTAGTAAGAAGATAAATTGCATCCATCTCACTCATCTACTTTCATATTTCAAAAGACTTATGCAATTACTATATATTATCTGAAGAAATATAATGGAGCAGATTGATCTTACATAGTGATCTATTTCAGTGTTCAACTATTGTGTTAATTTACATGCTTATATGTTGTTGTGTTGTCTCCATAGTGGTTCTTTTAAATTATTCAAATTCATATAATTTGTCACAACACATTTACTGTTGGTGTGTGATCAATTTGGCTGGTTTCTGCAAGAAGTTGATTTAAGTCCTCCCAAGTAGTTCATGTTCATTGGTCTCTGCTAGGAGTTAAAATCCTTTAAACAAATAATCTTGGTTAGGTTTCCTTCTTACTAGAATTAAAATTCCTTTCAAGTGTTCACAGTAGTTTAGGATAATATCACTAGGATTTGATAAGAAGAGCACAGTAACTTACAAATCTGCACGTTTGCACAAGGTGCAAACATTCCAAGTGCCCAACAAGTTAGAGTTAAGCTAGAAAGTAGACCTACCAATCCTACACATCTATCTCCATAATCATCATTTATCCACTGACTCTATCCACCCAATAGATTAGGCACTGATCAATTTTAGAACACTTTATACAAATCTAATCCACATTCTTAATACTTCAAGCTTTCATTAGGAACTAGTTAGTAAGCTCTACAATTATCTCACACCCATGTGCCATAGTGAGTAGAATTTCTTAAATTAGGATCCATTTATATTTCCAAATCTTCTATATCATTAGGGTACACCCACCTAGACCTAGTAGAACCTAAAGAGTAGGGGGTTTCTAGTTGTACAAACCCTGTTTTGTTGACCAAAAAACATATCAAGAAATTTGCACCCTCTTGTGGTCTAAAACCAACGTTTTTGAGATCTAATAGGATGCCTATCTCCTCATGTGAGGACAAAATTACATGTGGTCATCTTCCATGTAGGATGACACATCACCATGTCAACTCCCACAAGATGACAACATAGGATTTGCATCCTAATTACACAATAGGCAATAAATAAATAAATACAATGAAATAATACAAGGAATTTATCAAGGTTGAGACACCTTAATTCCCAACACAAAGAACTTTCAACCCTCCAATGACAAAGGATTTCATTTAACAAGATGACACAAGACCATGAAGAAAAACTTTTAAGATGCAAGTTTTATGAGGAGTCAGGGAATTGGGAGGTTCAGGAACTGTTAAACTTACCGACGGAGGTTCAAAAAGTTAGTGGATCACTAACTATGAATAAAAATGACTAAGGAGGCACATCTTAGAACGAAAGCATGAATAATGATGAATAAAGGATGGGAATGACCTAACATATGAATGCTTTAGAAAATTTTGACAATGATGTAATAGATTTCATCACCAAGTGGCAACCCAAACCCACACATTCTAGCAATTTATTGGGGGGGAATTGAAAGAATCACCTCAAATGAGGAGATGTCATTCTTCGCATAGCCTTGTTTTCCACTTGAGAGGACAAGGTGAAGTGGGAAGGGATTTGACCTAAATCACATGCCCTAGATAGCACTCTCATTCATGGAAGTCATCCTCATGTGCCTCTGGGTATATCAAGGATATCCCCTAGCAAAACTTGTTAAAACCTACATAGGAACAATTTGGTTGTTCCTCACTTATGAGACACCGATAAGTGGTTAGCCTTGGAAGGTTACTCACCATGTGTCTCTAAAAAATAGATTGTAGGCCATGTATTCTCTCCTCTCACATCTTAGTGTGATCTTGAAGATCAAAAGTGGTTAGTGCCTCCTCATGGGCCCTACTTTCCACACATAGATCAAGGAATTATCAATGAGATCATAAGTCAAACATTCCTACTTGAAAAAATTAGGCTTTTCATGTATTTGTTGTGTTTTCAATTGTGTGAAACCCATGAAATATCCTAAAAATTCAAAAACACCCAAAAACTTCAAAATCCACCAAAAATAAAATAGTCTTGAAAAGTCAAAAAACCTCAAACACCAAAGGTTAAAACATCCTGCAAAATCCAAATCTTGATGCAAAGGAAAACCAACACCTTCAAATCATGTGAAATCCATATCCTAAACCAAACTCTCACAAAATCTACCTCCAATCCCAAATTCCCAACATCAAACAAATCAAGCATCCTTCCTAAATCAACCCCCATCCATAAACCCCAAATAAACCTCAAATCCCAAATCCTAAGTCACATATCATCCCAAATCAAGAAAATCACCCATCCTAAATCCACTTTGTTTAAGGACCTAGATCCCTTAAGTATAATCAAATCAATCAAGTTATCTTTAAGGTCTTGCACCTTTCCCAAACCTAAATAAAAATCAATCACCCATCAAGTCATCATTGAAATCAAAATCAAATTCAATTATCATCCAAGGTCTTAGACCTTAACCTAATATAATCAAATCAATCAGTAAAATCAAATCCTAGTCCAATCAAATCAATCATCAAAATCAAATCAAAATCTTATCAAACCAATCATCAAAACCAAACCAAACATCAAATCATCAATATCATTTGGTTGAGTCAAACCATCATCAAGTTACCTAAAATCTCACACCACAATCCACCATGAAAATCAAAACTCCATCCAAATATCAAAGCATGAATCTAAATCAAATCACCTCACTCAAATCAAAATTAATTTTATGTCTCCTATCACTAGATCACAAGCCAAAGATAAAATGAGCTCTAATGATAAAAAACCTTTTGGGTAGATCTCTGACCATGGCTCTCATGTGGGGGCTACATCTCATCATGGTTTTCTTGATAACACTAGTGAATTTGGAAGCCTTCATAACCAAAGTAAATACTTGTCTAGGTTCAAATATTTCCTCAATGCTGAACAAACCAAATTTTAGATGGATCAATTTGTGCATGACCATATAGATGTATTGCTCCAACATCTCATCAAAGTGTGAGCTAATCTTCCTCCTAGATATAACTTGGATAATCTTAATAACATCATCAACATTGAGCCATCCACAAATAATTTTAATAATCCTTGAGGTCACCAACCTGCTCAACTAAACCATGATTGCACAAATTATCACCTCGATCAAAAAATAGGTGATAGTGTTCTTCCTCTAAGGAATTTAATGAGTTCTATAAGCATGTAAGTATCATAAGACAAAAGATAACTCCATATACACCACAACAAAATGTTGTTGCAGAAAGGATGAACCAAACAATAATGGAAAGAGCTAGAAGTATGTTAAGTGATGCATAGTTGGATAAATGCTTTTGGGAAGAAGTTGTATGTACCGTTTGTTACTTGTCAAACAGATGCTAAAAATAATCTGTGGACCAAGGAAGCCCTACTAAGCGCATTGAATGATTCAGATCTCTCAAATGTTATTGACCTACCAATTGCATATGAGATCCTAACTAAACTGGAACTTCTGTATGAAGGAGATGAGTTTGTCAAAAGTGCAAGGTTGCAAAGTCTGAAAGGGAAATTTGAAAGATTGAAGATGAGAGATGATGAAAACATCACTACCTTTATGCCAAGAGTGAGTGAGCTGGTATGTAGAATTAGAAATGCTGGTGGAACTCTAGATGAAAATGAGATTGTCTGCAAAATCCTAAGATCCCTTCCTGCTGCCTACAAAATCAATGTTGCTGCCATTGATGAATTCAGAGCCCACACAACTGTCACAAGAGAACAACTGGCTGGCAAACTAGCTGCATTTGAAATGACCGAGTTTGGAGATGATCCTCCCAAGACTGAATCTGCTTTCAAAGCCAGTGCCTATGTGAAAGGCAAACAGAGATTTGATCCAGGAGAAAACTCATCAAGGAAGATGTCATGGTATGATCAAGCAAGAAGAGACATGGAAGAAGAAGAAGCAGAAACAGCTCAACTTGAAGCCCTCATTGCAAAGAGACTACCAAGAGGATCCGGTAAGTATGAAGGAAAACTACCCTTTAAGTGTTTCAACTGCAATAAGATTGGTCATTTTGCTTCAAGATGTCCGGAAAGATCTGCAAGGTCTAATACTAACAGACAAAGGTTTCAAAAGAACTGCTATTATGTTCATGAAGAAGATGACAATGAAGGAGTAACAGATGATGAATCAGAACTAGAAAGCAAATCCGAAAATGAATGGGTGTTTATTGCCATCAAGGAAGAAGATTCAATATCCTCTGAATCTGTCAATCACAAGGTTGTGGAAAGAGCTTTGGCTGCTCAAGTGGAAGAAAAGGATGATTGGGTTATTGATAGTGGATGTTCTCACCATATGACTGGTGACAAGAATAAGTTCTTAGATTTGGAAAGGTATGAAGGAGGAATGGTAAAGTTTGGTGACAATTCTGCTGGCAGAATCAGAGGTAGGGGAACTATTTCCTTTGATGGAAAGAGCAAAACAGGTAATGTACTATATGTTGAAGGATTGAAGCACAATCTTCTCAGTGTTGGTCAGTTAGTGGACAAAGGCTATGATCTCCGGTTCAAGAATAGAAAATGCAGAATCTTTACAAGCTCCGGAACTGAAATTGCATCCGGTGCTCAAACAAAAGGTAATATCTTTCATCTGGTTGGTTCAAACAAAAGTTGTCTATTTGCTCAAGTTGATCAGAGTTGGTTATGGCATAGAAGAATGTGTCATGTGAATTTTGATAACATCATCAAGATAAGCAATATTCAGGCTGTAAGAGACCTTCCAAAATTGGTGAAACCTACAAATAGTTTGTGCAAAGAATGTCAGCTAGGTAAACAGAGCAGAGTCTCTTTCAAAAGCAAAGATCAGTCTTCTACC
Organism: Cunninghamia lanceolata; assembly: GCA_027924645.1. NCBI lineage: Eukaryota > Viridiplantae > Streptophyta > Pinopsida > Cupressales > Cupressaceae > Cunninghamia > Cunninghamia lanceolata. The sequence continues at coordinate 4,567,652 of BSBN01000429.1, read as the reverse complement.
GGATTGTTGGAATTAGTACATACTGATCTCTGTGGTCCGACAAGAATCAAGAGTCTGCAAGGTGATAGATATTTCATATTGTTAATTGATGATCATTCCCGGATGATGTGGGTTACCTTTCTAAAAGAAAAATCAGAAGCATTTGAGAAGTTCAAAATCTTCAAAGCTATGGTAGAGAATCAAACCGGATTGAAACTAAAGTGTCTAAGGTCTGATAGAGGTGGTGAATTTACATCTGGTGAGTTCATTGACTTTTGTGAGAAGCAGGGTATAAGGAGACAATTGTCTGCTCCTAGGACTCCACAGCAGAATGGAGTAGTTGAAAGAAAGAACCGGACCATCCAGGAAGCTGCCAGGACAATGATGTTGGAAGAAAATGTTCCTCAGATGTTTTGGAAAGAAGCTATCAGCACTGCAGTCTACACTCTCAATCGAGTTCAAATCAGAGACAACACCGGTAAGACCCCCTATGAACTCTGGTTTGGCATCACTCCTACTGTGAAATATTTCAGAGTATTTGGTAGCAAGTGTTATATTAAAAGAGATGAAGATCTAGGAAAGTTTGATGCTAGAAGTGATGAAGGAATTTTCTTGGGCTACTCCACTCAAAGCAAAGCATACCGGTGTTACAATAAGAGATTGAGGAAGATGATAGAAAGCACCAATGTGAAAGTTGATGAAGGAATTGAGAAGCCTTCAAGATTTTATGAGTTTGATGAAGATGATCAAGATGGTGTTCAGGTTCAAGGGACTCAATCCCCTCCGGTAAGTCAGAATCAACTTGATCCAGTAAATCAGGAAGAAGAAATAGGTCAGAATGAACCTGATCAAGGAGCAACAATGCAGGATATTCCCAAAATTCCAAGGTATGTAAGACTAAACCACTCTGAAGATCAGATCATAGGTGACAGAAGCAAAGGTGTGCAAACTAGAAGGAATGTTGCTCAAAATCAGGATGAATGTTGTCTGATTTCAAAGATTGAACCTAAAACAGTAAATGAAGCCTGCAATGATGAAAACTGGACTAAAGCAATGAAAGATGAATTAACGCAAATTGAGAAAAATCATACTTGGGATCTTGTTCCCAGACCTAGAGACAGGAATGTGATTGGAACCAAATGGGTCTTCCGAAACAAACTGAATGAAGCTGGTGAAGTTATCAGAAACAAAGCTAGATTAGTCTGCAAAGGCTACTCTCAAATAGAAGGAATTAACTTTGAAGAGACCTTTGCTCCGGTAGCAAGAATTGAAGCAGTTAGATTATTTCTTGCATTTGCTACCTTCAAAGACTTCAAGGTATATCAGATGGATGTCAAGTCTGCTTTCCTAAATGGTGATCTGGAAGAAGAAGTTTACATTGAACAACCGGATGGATTTCAATTGTCTGATAATGATGATATGGTCTGCAAGTTGAAGAAAGCATTGTATGGACTAAAGCAAGCCCCAAGAGCATGGTATGAAAGGTTGGATAAGCATCTTGTGTAGATTGGATTCAACAAAGGTACTGCTGACAGTAACTTATATTTCAAAATTGTTCATGAAAATATTTTGATTGTTGAAGTGTTTGTGGATGATATCATTTTTGGAGGAAGAGATAGTATGTGCAAAACTTTTGCAAATCAGATGAAAAGTGAGTTTGAAATGTCTATGCTTGGTGAAATGAATTTCTTCTTGGGTCTGCAAATTACTCAAACAAAGAAAGGAATCTTCATTTCTCAGACCAAATATGTGAAAGAATTGTTAAGGAAATATGGTATGGAAGATTCAAAACCAATGAACACTCCCATGGCAACCGGATGTAAGTTGAGCAAAGATGATGACTCCCCAAAGGCAGATCAGACAAAGTATAGATCAATGATTGGTGGATTGTTGTATCTCACTCAGACTAGACCAGATATAATGCAGGCTGTTGGTCTTGTGGCAAGATTCCAGGTTGATCCTAGAGAATCTCATGTTATGGCAATCAAAAGAATTTTTAGGTACCTGAAAGGAACAGTTGAGTATGGTCTATGGTACCCTAGAGATCCGGATTTCTCTCTTCATGTTTACACAAATGCAGATTGGGTAGGAGATGTGGATGACCGGAAGAGCACTAGTGGTGGAGCATTCTTTTTGGGGAAGAGATTGGTTTCTTGGCTAAGCAAGAAACAAGATGCAATATCTCTGTCTACAACTGAAGCAGAATACATTGCAGCAGCAGGTAGTTGCACTCAAATCTTATGGATGAAGCAAATGCTAAGAGACATTAAAGTTGAATATGAGGAGCCTATCACAATTTTCTGTGATAATTCAAGTGCAATTAATATTTCTAAGAATCCGGTATTGCATTCTAAGACTAAGCACATATCTATCAAGTTTCACTTTTTGAGAGAACAAGTGAACAAGGAAGAAGTCAGATTGGAGTATGTTCCCTCAAAGGATCAGATTGCAGATATCTTTACTAAACCTCTTCCCAAGGACTCTTTTGAATATCTCCAGGAGAAGTTAGGGGTCATGGCCCCTCCGGTGATGAACTAGGATGCACTGATGTGCATCAGTCCGGTGGATATCACAGTCATATCTTGTGATCCGGATTGATGATGGGGAGCTGCAACTAAGGGGGAGCAACTGGTATGATTCTGATGTATGAGAATTGCAAGTATGAGCCCTTTGCCATTGATGTCAAAGGGGGAGAGAAGACATGTGAAAAATAAGTGGTTGATGATCAAAGGGGGAGCAGTAAAGGAAGAGAAGACATGTGAAAAGTTGTTGTTGATAGGGGGAGCTGTGACACAAAGGAGAAGTTCTTGTCTTGATGGTTTTTCACATCATATGTTGCCATCAATGACAAAGGGGGAGATTGTTGCAAGTATGAGGTGAGCCAGTGTTGTCATTGATGTCAACATACTCATATTGCATTGACAAGAAGGATTGGATGAGCTGTGTGCTGAGGATATTGAGAAAATTAGCCTCAGTCAGGAACAGTGAAGAACCGTGATGAGAAGAAGGCAAATGTATTGTATAGGTTGAGAATCGGAGGATGCGGATTAAAGGGTTTATAGATATGAGTCTTGAGATGCTTCAGTTAAGATTTCAGAGGTCCACATGAAGATCTGAAGGAGTTGTGGCTGTCGGTGTAGAACTGGTTTCGGTAAGTATTCAAAGGTGACAGAGGATCACAAAAAGGTCCGGTGAGGTCCGGAACTGTATAATCCCAATCTGCAGATTGGAAGGAGTCTTTGGGATGTCCTTGTGATGTGCCATCTCAAGTTGTGTATGATTTGGAGGTCCAGAAGTACCTCTTGCATTATGATAGTGGCGACAGACAGTGTTCTTGAAGTTCCGGATAAGGAAGAGAAGAGACTCCAGTAAGTAAAGAAAGTGCGGATGTACCTGGTCATTTAGGTAGGCTTGTGAAGGTTCTTGGATCATGTTGAGGTTGTGTTGTTGGTCCGCATTGATAGTAGAGCCCGGAATTGAAGTTATTCTTCCGGATGAAGTTCTTGCTCTATTTAGCTGACCGGATGAGTTGTTCATCCTGCGAATGTTCTTGTGGTGGCCGACCGGATGTGTTATTCATCTTGCGGATACTCTTATGGTTGTTTGCCAACTTAGATGTTTCTTCCTAAGTCGATGTCTTGTATAAATAACGGTTTGTGAGTTCATTTCATAGTGTGGATTGTGTGGATGAGTGTGGCATAGTGAAGAGAAGTGTGAAAGGCAGAGCAGAGGTTTTTGGGCTTAAATGGAACTGATCCGGACATGGTAGAGATGTCATTCTCTAGTTCAAGATTGTGATTCTTATCACTTTGTAGACAGTGTGTCTCCTTGTAGGCAGTGGGCCTCTTTGTGAGCAGTGTGCTCGGGCAGTGAGCCCTAATTGGCAAGTGCCATTCTTTTTCTTATTCTTCTAACAGAGAATAATCCTTGGGTTAATCACCCCGTGGTTTTTCCCTTAACTGGGTTTTCCACGTCAAAATCTTGGTTTTCAATGTGTTGATGTTATCTGCTCTTGTGTTTATGTATTATGCTTTCATGGATGATTAATTGATATGCTGTTAACTAACAACGAAGAATCAAGTGTTTGAAAGAACAAGAAGTGTTATACAACTGATTCACCCCCCCCTCTCAGTTGTATGCCTTAAATCCAACAGATCATTACCCCTACTTCTTTGAGCAACTATCTACCTTTTCTAGCCATCATATCTTGTAGCTCATTATCCACTATTGCTTTCAACATATCAAGTAATTGTCTCTCATTGTTGGCAGAGACATCATCAACTGACTCTCTGATTTCTTTCCCTTTGCATTTATATAAAAATGATTTGAATTCTTTAGAATGAATGAATTCATCATCAGAAATAAAAGAATCATATGCTATTTGTTCTGGGTCTTCATCAACAGACCCCTCCTCATCATGTGCTATGATAGGAGGCTGATATTGTTGCATCTTTCTTTTGTACATTTTTATTGTTTTTTCCTGTGGTTCCTCTTGCCCTACCGGTTCTTCATCTCCAGAGGATAATACCTCAATCTTTGCCAGCTGTTTCATTTTCTCATCTAGGTCCCTGTTATATTGTTCCACCACCAATTCCAACTCAGCCTCTTCTAGGTTTCTGATGACATCATCATCTGGATAGGGGATATGTGTGTACCCGCTGAGGTTTTTCTTCCTCTAAGCAAGGTCAATAAAGCCTTCAGGATCAAATCCTTTTCTCACCTCTGCATAGCTCATATTGTAGTGCATCAATTTATCCAAAATGAGATTATAACCTTCCTTGGAAACCAGAGCGAAATCTCCAAAACACAAAGTACTAGGCATAAAAGACTGTTTGTCATGGGAGCTCAGATGCATTACATTTGAACAATGCATTTGTCTAACTATTTCTAGGTAGGCAATTCTGTCAGGGACAGTCTTAGGTAAGATAAAGGGAGTGTCCTCAAAACCATACACTCTAACCATGGTGGCATCTTCAAAATAGTACCAATCTCCCCAATTGTGAATAACAGTAGGAGGATCACCAAAATATTTTGGTCTAAGGAACCTTTTTATCTCATTTGAGATTGAATACTCACAGGGGTGACTGAAATATCTATATAGCACTTTTACACAATATTCTTCAAACTGTACATAGCTAGAATGGGCATATCTACTATCCCATATCCTAGTCCACATATGTACTGGTAACTTCTATCCCTTCTGGTCTACTGGAACAACCTTAAATTCATTTGGTCATAACCCCACTTCTTGGCCATAATAGAGTACCATGTGCATAAGAAGTGAGTAATGCTCAAAAGAAACTGTTGGGGCATTGTTCCTTATTGCCGCAAGACCAGAGTCAATTCTATTAAAAATATAAACAACATAATCAAACTATCTTGCATAGTGGCATTGAATATCAGTAGATATGACCATCAGAGGAATTGTCATAAATTCAGGGACCTCTGATCCTAGGACCTGGCCCATAGAATAATAGGTATATTGTATATAGGGTTCAAATATTGATACATGAAAAGGAGGACCATCATCCTCACTGAAAGGCACCAATTCTCCCTCAGCTCTGGGCCTATGAATAGGCAACCTCCATCCATTGTAAGTAGTATCCATTCTCCAATATTCCTTTTCTAAATCATCATAAACAATGGGGATAGTGCATAAATCATCCAAGTTGAATACTTCACAGATGGCATTCTTTGACAAGTGTATAACAGGCTCCCCTTGTGAGTTGCATATAGCCTTAAGACTGGGGTTATACTATTTAGCAAGAAGTTGGAGGAGTTCAACATTCAGGAACACATCAGGCACAACTAATTTACCCAAATTCAAATGCCATGGGTTTGATACTGGAGAATTCCTAAATCTTCTGTTGTGATGAAATTTGAAAAGTTCATACCCTCTAATAGGAGTCCAAATGTTCCCTAGGTATTTACATTTGTCCTCTAACTTCTCCACTTCCACCCTAAGTTGAGCAGATCTTTGAGCTTTGGGAGTTGATCCTGGTAATTGATCAATCAAATCTTGATTGAGTTTTCTATCCTTTATTTTCTCCTCAAGGGTTTTATCAATTTTCTATTTCTTAGGTTTACTCGTATCCCCTTGTGATTTTCTGCCCTTTCCTTTTCCCAAAATCTCCATTTTCAATCCTTGACAGAAAAATCAAATTACAGGCTACATCATAGAGGTTTGTATGTATGTACCTGTTGTCGGTAGCTTTGATCGAATTCCCCTGTTTGTGCTTCAAGTCTTCCCCTGTAGGTTCTTCTTAAACAATTTTGTCAAGTTTTATTGTAATGATCTTAGAGGATCTCTTCGCCGTTTGCATTTAATTGTTCGAGCAGTTCAATTTCCTTGATCATTGTGAAATGTCACATCGTCATAACTCCTTTCATCAGTATGATTTTCATAATGTCTAGGCAATTTTAATATCTCCTTATGGCGCAAATGATCAATCGCTGTAACCCTTCAATTGTCTCCTCGACGTTACATTAAATCGTATCGGCAAGAGATGTCCATGCCTTATCCAATGTGAAAATGGGCACAGTTGCCATCAGCATAACTTCTTTCATCGCTATGTGATTAATATTCTTCTTCGATATGTTAAGTGTTACTGATATGACTATTAGTAAGACTCTTATCGGTGAGTGTAATCCTCATTGCTATCAGAGTGAGATATGTTATCAGGATAATCTTCTTCAAGTCACCTGATCATGGTTATCTCCCCGATAGCCACTTTATACTCCTTATCGAAGAGACCTTCACAACATGTCACCAATATTTTTATCACTGTGACCTGTTAGTGCTTAAATCTGCAGGCACCTTCCTAAAGATTAAAGCATTCAAATATGCAAGCCCCTTCCCAAAAAATCCAAAAATTCTATGTCTTTTGGCCTCTTCAGTGCTAAAAAAATGCAAAAAATTAGTTAAAATGCATGTCTTTGTATATACATGCAGGTAAAATGTGCATTGGCGAGTCAGAAAACTCTATCGCCCTTTGAAAAATTGAGTTTAGATGCATTTCTGAATGTATATCGGGCTCTAAAAGGTGCATATACAAAGGGGGAATCTTTCGCAGATTTCTGGGAATGTTCCCTCTTTGTATATCAGGTCATATACAAAGCAATATATACAAGGAAGTGAAATATACATTTGCTACAATGGTGAGGCAGAGATGCATGTGGTGGTGCCCATGGATATACAAGGTGGAATGTATATGCAATATACATTCGGGCGCACATACAATGGTTAGATACATTACAGGAATATTCTGGAGAAGATTCCTTGTTTGTATGTGCATGGGAATGTACATTGAAAATTATACAAAGGCTCATGACATGCAAAGTGAACAGTGCAAAGGAGAGAGAAAATGGTCAGGCCCACCAGTTGTATGCAAAGGCAGTTGTATGTATGCCGATGTACATTCAAAGCATACAAGTGAAATATGCATTCCAGAACAAAAGGAGAAGTCAGATGCGGCGGATAAAAGTGTGAAATCCGCCTTGTATGTATGAGGCGAGGGATGCAAGCAAAGGGACATACAACCTGGACGCGATGGAGGAATAAAATGCAGTGAATAATTATTTCAGGTCCGTGGGTTGTATAAAGTGCTTGTATATGCCAATATACAAGCCGATGTGCAATAAAAGAGATACAAGCCGGACTTCAAAAGGTGATACGTTATGATGCATAGTGATTTGAAGTCTGCGGCTTGTATGTATGTATGTGTTGTATATTGCGGATATACAAAGGATGGAGATGCAAGCCGGACCGGATTTGAACTTCAATTTGCTCTATAATGGTTTGGGGTCCGCCTTGTATAACGAACAGTTGTATATGCATTTGCTCTTGCATATACAAGGGTTTTTGACAGGGTGAATAGTAGTGATTGTATATGCATTCAAACATGCATATACAATGGGCGAAAATGGGAAAATAGTGAATGGAAAGGCCAGTGATAGAAACACGAGGTGCCTGTGTGGCATGACCTGACTAGTTGGTGACTTTTCAATGTTTTTGGGTGCTGTTGATCCTGGCGATGGGAGGTGATCGACGACCATGTTTTGAACCTACAGCGAAGGGTTTTTCCTGTGCGTGTGCAGCTATTTTTGGGTGGGAAACTTTAGAGGCACACCATTGCTGCATTCCAGAGGTTGCGGATAGTTGAGGCTTTAATGGCATATTGTGGAGGGAAGTATGGGTTGTGTTGACAGGTCAAACACCTGAATTGATAAAGAGAATCTTGGAGCAGTGGCTCAAATCCCGAACATACCTGCTCCTTCCTCTTTGTCCCTCTACCGCATTCAATTTTGAGAGCCATTTCTCATGCATTGTATCTAGCAAATTTTTGATGTGCCATGTAATTAATGCGGAGTACACTTTCTTGCTATATTAAGCAAACTGTGTTACTCATTGTGGTGGTTGAAGACTTGGGCAATTTTTTTGTGCAAATAACGAAAAATAGAGCATTTTCCTGTTTGTTTGATCTCTGTGGAGTTTATGTGTTGCATCTGAGTTGTATCTTGCACATATATTCAGTTTCTTGTCATTGTCTATGAAAAATCCGTTATTGCATGTGTTTATCTGTCTGTCTCCACTTGTTGTATGCATTTTCTTCTTTTGAATCTGGCTGCTAAGGGTTTCTCAGATTCTAGGGTATAGTCTTGTTGTATCACATACTTGATCTCTAACTTCCATTCAAGGAGTGGATTAAATTGTTTTAGGTTAAGGTATGGAGAAGAATGTATGTCAACTGGGATGTCCATAAGTATAGGCAGCTAAATACCCATTCTTGGGTGGTATTTGTAAGGTAGATACTAGTTCCAACCCGTTGAAACTTGAATACTAGTTGCAGGACACTCTCTTGTATACATCTAGTTGACTCCTTGCCCTGGGATAGGCACTGGTCTGCCCTTGTGAAGTAGTTATGATCCAAAAACCCCTGTCTTGCATCCAAACCATCAAACCAACCATTCCATAATTTCAACCTGTTAGTTGTAGGAGTAGGATTAGAACCCCCTGCATACTCTCACACCTGACCAGACAAATATGTCTAAGAACATTGCCAACCTTGTGATTTATCACACAAATCTTGGTCCACACATGAGAGTATTCTGCCTGTTATTACAAAGTTAAATCTTCCTGTCATAAGGCAAGTCAATGTTACATCTTTAGCAAATAGGGACACCCCCCTTGGTGTGGCAGAACCAGAAGTGAAGGGGAGGCCGCTTAGGCAACCTCCCGTATCTATTGACCGAATTTGCCCGTGCATTGGAATTGGAAAACCCTTTGTCGATTCGGGAGGTAACAGAATTGGTGACTCTACTGGGGAGAGAGAGAGTCAAGTGATCGGAAGGCTGGAAAATCTAGTTTCTAGTGAAGTTGTTGCAGCAAGATCCAAAAATGACCATGTGGTGCTCTGCTGGTGAGATGAATGAATCTAGAAAATACAAGTGCCTTGTTGATATTCTGTCCTCTCTGTGAGAGGTGGCAACTCTGTTGATTGAACCTATCCAATGCTGCAACATATTTCCAGGTATTCCATCTTTTCAAAAATGATGAGTTTAGAACATCAAACCTGGTTGTGCTCTCAAAGAAGACCATTTTTTATTGAAAGGTATAAAGCCCTAAATTTTAAAAGAATATGTGGTTACCCAAATGCTATTCCAAAAGAAATTAGAAAATGTTTGCCAAAATATCATGGATCAGATTCTGAATCGGCAAACAAACATCTGCAAAAATTTTGTAATTTGATAGAAGATTATGAGGTAGAGGATGAAGATGTAGTAATGAGACTCTTTGTTCAGTCATTAGAGGATGATGCTAGGGTTTGGTTTTCAGACCTACCTGTATGTTCAGTTTCTTCATGGATAGATTTAGAAATTTTATTCCTAGAACAATTTGGTGAAAGGTTTGATGTGGCCTCATTGATCATACATTTTATGAATATCTAAAAGGAAGATGGGGAACTGGTTCCAACTTTTAATCTTAGATTTATTAAGTTGCTCAAGCAAATCCCTGAGTATATGAGACCCAATAATGCATTGTTCTTAGCAATTTATTTGGCTGCATTTGATGGAGAAATAAGTTATTTATTGAGAGATAAAGAACTAGCCACACTTCACCAGGCTTACCAATTTGCTATGGATATTGAAAACAATGAGAAATATGGAATGCTAGTGGGTTTCATGGCTGCAAGTTGTCAAAATAGTTATCAAAGTGAATATATTTTTGTTGTTCCAGTGTGTTCATTGATAAATGATTGTGTAGAGGAAAATATATTTCAGAATAGTATGTGCAGCCATGATATGATGACACATGAAGAAAATGTTATAGAAAATGTAGGCACATCTTGTAATGGTGAAGACAAAGACTATTATCAGCCTCTAGATGGGGAGCTTGTAGACACAAAATGCCTTTTAAGTGATGAAATGAAAGACATACATGAGGTTGTGTCTTGCAGCAGTATGCATATCCCAGCTATTCCTAATTATTTGTATAAGGTGGATATGCAAAGCTTCACTCTGAATATAGAAGATGCTGCTTCAAGGGATAGTGAATATGTTAGTGATTGTCAGCATTCAGATGCATATATGAGCCTTTCAGATGATGAAATATACATGGATGTTGAATATGAGTGTTTCCTTGAAGATTCTGACTACCTTCACAATGCAGAGTTTGAGACTTTTGATGTTGATTATCGGTGCATTGATGAGGAGGAGAAACAGGGTCACTATTCAGAGGTGGATGGATGAGTTACAGATGTATGTGCTTGTACAGTTGGGGATAGTGCTGGTTGCAGGGGTAACTATGAAGCTTTCAGTATAGGGCTGCATTCTGAGTTATTTATGCTTTCTTTTGAGACATTCTAGGTGGACATTGATGATGAGATTGCTGAGCACAGTAATGATGAATATCTGAATGACTATAAAAGTAAATTTGATTATGAGATGTTGCTTGTGCTTGAATACTATTTATTTAATTCAGAAGAGCTTTTATTTTTTGAAGAAGGGCAAAATTCTGACATGGATTCATTTGTTTCATATGAGTCTGTTAGTTTTCCAAGCAACATCAGTGACTCATATGATGATGATAGTCTACTGCTGAAAATGGTACATGCTTATGAATTTTGCTGTAGACTTGTTGAAGGAGAAACGAGCAGTAGCACAAACAATTACAATGCTAGGTGCTGCAAGTGGTTAAATGCTTTCAGGCTTCATTCGAAGAAATCAAAAGAAAATCAAGTGTTTGACAAAGGAAAATTCTGGTTTTTCCTTTTTGGTGGCCCTGGGCCGCCAAGTAAATTTTAATAAATGTGTTTTGTGATGCAGGTTGGTGCAGTTTTGACTCTATTGCCCAATGGATAAGGACTAGTCTGCATCCCAGAGATTCTGAGGTTCTCGCCATGCCTACAAGAGGCATGTGTCCCCAGAAGGAGCCTATGTTAGTGCTTAAATCTGCAGGCACCTTCCTAAAGATTCAAGCATTCAAATATGCAAGCCCCTTCCCAAAAAATCCAAAAATTCTATGTCTTTAGGCCTCTTCAGTGCTAAAAAATGCAAAAAATCAGTTAAAATGCATGTCTTTGTATATACAACGGTGTTTGTATATACATGCAGGTAAAATGTGCATTGGCGGGTTAGAAAACTCTATTGCCCTTTGAAAAATTGAGTATATATGCATTTCTGAATGTATATCGGGCTCTAAAAGGTGCATATACAAAGGGGAATCTTTCGCAGATTCCAGGGAATGTTCCCGCTTTGTATATTAGGTCATATACAAAGCAAGATATACAATGAAGTGAAATATACATTTGCTATAGTGGCGAGGCAGAGATGCATGTGGTGGGGCCCATGGATATACAAGGTGGAATGTATATGCAATATACATTCGAGCGCACATACAATGGTTAGATACATTAAAGGAATATTCTGGAGAAGATTCCTTGTTTGTATGTGCATGGGAATGTACATTGAAAATTATACAAAGGCTCGCAACATGCAAAGTGAATAGTGCAAAGGAGAGAGAAAATGGTCAGGCCCACCAGTTGTATGCAAAAGCAATTGTATGTATGTCGATGTACACTCAAAGCATACAAGTGAAATATGCATTTTGGAACAGAAGGAGAAGTCAGATGCAGCGGATAAAAGTGTGAAATCTGCCTTATATGTATGAGGCCATGGATGCAAGCAAGGGGACATACAACCCAGACGCGATGGAGGAATAAAATGCAGTGAATAAATATTTTAGGTCCATAGGTTGTATAAAGTGCTTGTATATGCCGATATACAAGCCGATGTGCAATAAAAGAGATACAAGCCGGACTTCAAAAGGGGATACGTTATGATGCATAGTGATTTGAAGTCTGCGGCCTATATGTATGTGTTGTATATCGTGGATATACAAAGGATGGAGATGCAAGACAGACCCGATTTGAACTTCAATTTGCTCTATAATGGTTTGGGGTCTGCCTTGTATAACGAACAGTTGTATATGCATTTGCTCTTGCATATACAAGGGTTTTTGATAGGGTGAATAGTAGTGATTGTATATGCATTCAAACATGCATATACAATGGGCGAAAATGGCAAAATAGTGAATGGAAAGGCCAACGATAGAAACATGAGGTGCCTGCATGGCACGACCTGACTGGTTGGCAAATTTTCAATGTTTTCAGGTGCCATTGATCCTAGCGACGGGAGGTGATCGACGGCCATGTTTTGAACCTGCAGCGAATGGTTTTTCCTATGCATGTGCGGTTGTTTTTGGGTGGGAAACTTCAGAGGCGCGTCATTGCTGCATTCCAAAGGCTGCGGGTAGTTGAGGCTTTAATGGCAGATTGTGCAGGGAAGTATGGGTCGTGTTGACAGGTCAAACGCCCGAATTGATGAAGAGAATCTTGGAGCAGCAGCTCAAATCCTGAACATACCTGCTCCTTCCTCTTTGTCCCTCTACTGCATTCAATTTTGAGCACCATTTCTCATGCATTGTATCTGGCAGATTTTTGATGTGCCATGTAATTAATGCGGAGTACACTTTCTTGCTGTATTAAGCAAACTATGTTACTCATTGTGGCGGTTGAAGACTTGGGCAATTTTTTTGTGCGAATAACAAGAAATAGAGCATTTTCCTATTCGTTTGATCTCTGTGGAGTTTATGTGTTGCATCTGAGTTGTATCTTGCACATATATTCAGTTTCTTGTCATTGTATATGAAAAATGCATTATTGCATGTGTTTATCTGTCTGTCTCCACTTATTGTATGTATTTTCTTCTTTCGAATCTGGCTACTAAGGGTTTCTCAGATTCTAGGGTATAGTCTTGTTGTATCACAGACTTGATCTCTAACTTCCATTCAAGGAGTGGATTAAATTGTTTTAGGTTAAGGTATGGAGAAGAATGTATGTCAACTGGGATGTCCGTAAGTATGGGCAGCTAAATACCCATTCCTGGGTGGTATTTGTAAGGTAGATACCAGTTCCAACCCCTTGAAACTTGAATGCTAGTTGCAAGCCACTCTCTTGTATACGTCTAGTTGACTCCTTGCCCTAGGATAGGCACCGGTCTGCCCTTGTGAAGTAGTTATGATCCAAAAACCCTTGTCTTGCATCCAAACCATCAAACCAACCATTCCATAATTTCAACCTGTTAGTCGTAGGAGTAGGATTAGGACCCCCTGCATACTCTCACACTTGACCAGACAAATATGTCCAAGAACGTTGCCAACCTTGTGATTTATCACACAAATCTTGGTCCACACATGAGAGTATTATGCCTGTTATTACAAAGTTAAATCTTCCTGTCATAGGGCAAGTCAATGTTACATCTTTGGCAAATAGGGACACCCCCCTTGGTGCGGCAGAACCAGAAGTGAAGCGGAGGCCGCTCACGCAACCTCCCGAATCTGTTGACCGAATCTGCCTGTGCATTGGAACTGGCAAACCCTTTGCCGATTCGGGAGGTAACATGACCATTGGTTCGGTAAGACATAAATTTCGTTCCAATTTGTTCAGATTCGTCGATGGTTCTTTTTTCATCACACAAATTAGTGTGAGCTATGCTGAAACACCTTTTGTTATTCACTGAAACATTGGAGTATCGGAGACTTATAAATCTTTCACTCTGATGTTCATCTCTTGCCGATGACCATTATTTATTTTGATTCCATGAGATGCTCGGTGAGAGTTTTGCTGAAAATACTCCATTGGCATGATCTACACCGTCGGGAGAGTTTTCAAAGTACTGCCTGATAGTCTTTAATTATACCAATTGGCATAACTGGTAGATTTCTCCCTGACGAAAGGTCATCGGTATCATTTTCTCCATCGGTGACTTTTGAAATCTTCTCTTCAATCTCTGTTTTCAGGCTGATAGTCATTTCAACTGGTTTCTCATTGATCAGCATAAACAATATAAAGTCTTGCCGATATTAAGAATTTTAAGCCCTCAATATTTTGGTATAATTTTCAGTCATAGGATATATCAATTTTAATTATGATTTTGGACGAAATGTTTTATGATTTGGTCAAATATGGATGAGTGAGAATACAAGAAAGTTTAAAATTTTCCTGTCCCAACATGTCCAATATCTTATCCACATTGTTAGTACCAGAATAAACCAAATAGTAATCAGAAGTACCACACAAATATCTTAACACCCTCTTTTCATAATTCTAAGTAATGACATAAACCTACTCAAAACTCCCACTGCTTGGACAATATCTGGTCTAGTGCAAACCATTGCATACATAAAACTTCCTATAACACTAGCATATGGCACATCAGACATATCCTCTAAATCGTCTTCATTCTTAGGACACATATCTAATGAAAGCTTAGTACCAACCGGTAAAGGAATTCTAACTGGATTGCAATCCTACATGCTAAATATGTACTAAATAGTATTCACATACTTACTTTGTAAGATTTCTATTTACTCGATCCTTTTTTTATCTCCATTCCTAGAATATACTTGGCTACCCCTAGATCTTTCATATAAAATGCACTTGAAAGTTGAGCTTTCAATTTACTGATCATAACCTTGGTGTTACTAAAAAATAACATATTATCCACATACAAGGCAATAATCAAAATATGATCATTAATTCATTGAATGCAGACACAGTAATCCTATTCACTTCTAACAAAGCCCAATTTCAAAACAAATGAATCATACTTCATAAGGAGATCTTTTTAACTTGCATATCCAGTATTCTTTCTCTTTTACCTCAAAACCTTTAGATTGTTGCATATAAATTTCTTCTTCCAGATCTCCATGCAAAAATGCAGTCTTAACATCCATTTGCTCAATTTCAAAATCATAAGCGACAACAATGGATAAAAGAAATCTAATAGAAGATAATTTAGCAATAGAAGAGAAAATTTCATTGAAATCGACTCCCTCTCTAGGAGTAGCCCTTGGCTACTAGTCTAACCTTGTACTTCTGTAATGAACCGTCTGCTCCAAACTTCTTCTTGAAGACCCACTTACATCCTATGGCCTTTCTTCCTTTGGGTAAATGTATAAGATCCCAGGTGTCACATGAGTCTAAAGCCATCATCTCCTCCTGCATGGCTAGCTGCCAAGACTCACTATCATCTAAATAAATATATTCCCTATAGTATCTAGGTTCATCGTCAATACTTAATAAAGAAAATACACAACATAAATTTGGTGGGCTATACCTATCAACTGGGTTCCATTGTCTTGTGGATCTTCTCATGGGTGGAGTAAGAGATTCTTCCTCATGTTCTTCTCTATGCTCAACTTCTGTAACAACAAAGTCTTCCTCATTTGAACTTTCACTTGAATCTTCTTCTTCTCCATCCTCTAATCCATCATTTTTTTCTTCCTTATGTGCATTTTTTTTATTGTAAATCAAAATAGACTATCCTCTTCCTTTCTTTTTCTTCTAGCTGTACAAGATTAGAAATAACTCTAAGTTCCCTGAAAATCACATCTCTAGAAAAAAACAACTTTTATGGTTAGAGGATTCCAAAGATTATAACCTTTTACATTCTCACCATAACCAATGAAGATGCATTTATGTGCTTTTTCATCCAACTTAGATCACTTTTCCTTAAGCATATGAACAAAAGCGTCACATCCAAAAACCCTTAAATTTGAAACATAAGGTTTCTAACAAACTTTAGGATAAGCTCCAAGAAATATAGAACAGAGAGACTCCTGATGCTGGAGCCATTGCCAATGCCAAGGATTTGATCAACAAACACACATATTTTCATGAGGAACTTCCTACAGAGGCTAAGGAATTCATTGAAGCTTCCAAAGAAGGAGTGCCTACATTGTTCAGTGGTAACAAAAGTCTAAAAGGTCAGCAATAATGGATGAAGGAATGCCAACTGGTCCTCCAGAAAGCCCTAGAAGCAACTCAAAGTGAAGATCTAGCATTGGAAGAGGCCTATGAATGCATGGAGAGGATGATTACCATGGAGTTTGTGGCAAAGAATGTTGTGGAGTGTACCGATACCCATCTTAGTAAAAAATACTTGGATCATGTTACTCAAGTCCATTTATGGCTCATTAGAGCTTAATGATAATTTGCATATTGTTGTTAAATTCCAAAAGACACTTATGAAGGGGTACATCCTCTTCAAAATACTACTATATAAGTCAAAAAAGTAGGAACAAGATGATCATCATTACCATTTTCATACATTAGGTAAGGTATTAGTAAGAAGATAAATTGCATCCATCTCACTCATCTACTTTCATATTTCAAAAGACTTATGCAATTACTATATATTATCTGAAGAAATATAATGGAGCAAATTGATCTTACATAGTGATCTATTTTAGTGTTCAACTATTGTGTTAATTTACATGCTTATATGTTGTTGTGTTGTCTCCATAGTGGTTCTTTTAAATTATTCAAATTCATATAATTTGTCACAACACATTTAATGTTGGTGTGTGATCAATTTGGCTGGTTTCTGCAAGAAGTTGATTTAAGTCCTCCCAAGTAGTTCATGTTCATTGGTCTCTGCTAGGAGTTAAAATCCTTTAAACAAATAATCTTGGTTAGGTTTCCTTCTTACTAGAATTAAAATTCCTTTCAAGTGTTCACAGTAGTTTAGGATAATATCACTAGGATTTGATAAGAAGAGCACAGTAACTTACAAATCTGCACGTTTGCACAAGGTGCAAACATTCCAAGTGCCCAACAAGTTAGAGTTAAGCTAGAAAGTAGACCTACCAATCCTACACATCTATCTCCATAATCATCATTTATCCACTGACTCTATCCACCCAATAGATTAGGCACTGATCAATTTTAGAACACTTTATACAAATCTAATCCACATTCTTAATACTTCAAGCTTTCATTAGGAACTAGTTAGTAAGCTCTGCAATTATCTCACACCCATGTGCCATAGTGAGTAGAATTTCTTAAATTAGGATCCATTTATATTTCCAAATCTTCTATATCATTAGGGTACACCCACCTAGACCTAGTAGAACCTAAAGAGTAGGGGGTTTCTAGTTGTACAAACCCTGTTTTGTTGACCAAAAAACATATCAAGAAATTTACACCCTCTTGTGGTCTAAAACCAGCGTTTTTGAGATCTAATAGGATGCCTATCTCCTCATGTGAGGACAAAATTACATGTGGTCATCTTCCATGTAGGATGACACATCACCATGTCAACTCCCACAAGATGACAACATAGGATTTGCATCCTAATTACACAATAGGCAATAAATAAATAAATACAATGAAATAATACAAGGAATTTATCAAGGTTGAGACACCTTAATTCCCAACACAAAGAACTTTCAACCCTCCAATGACAAAGGATTTCATTTAACAAGATGACACAAGACCATGAAGAAAAACTTTTAAGATGCAAGTTTTATGAGGAGTCAGGGAATTGGGAGGTTCAGGAACTGTTAAACTTACCGACGGAGGTTCAAAAAGTTAGTGGATCGCTGACTATGAATAAAAATGACTAAGGAGGCACATCTTAGAAAGAAAGCATGAATAATGACGAATAAAGGATGGGAATGACCTAACATATGAATGCTTTAGAAAATTTTGACAATGATGTAATAGATTTCATCACCAAGTGGCAACCCAAACCCACACATTCTAGCAATTTATTGGGGGGGAATTGAAAGAATCACCTCAAATGAGGAGATGTCATTCTTCGCATAGCCTTGTTTTCCACTTGAGAGGACAAGGTGAAGTGGGAAGGGATTTGACCTAAATCACATGCCCTAGATAGCACTCTCATTCATGGAAGTCATCCTCATGTGCCTCTGGGTATATCAAGGATATCCCCTAGCAAAACTTGTTAAAACCTACATAGGAACAATTTGGTTGTTCCTCACTTATGAGACACCGATAAGTGGTCAGCCTTGGAAGGTTACTCACCATGTGTCTCTAAAAAATAGATTGTAGGCCATGTATTCTCTCCTCTCACATCTTAGTGTGATCTTGAAGATCAAAAGTGGTTAGTGCCTCCTCATGGGCCCTACTTTCCACACATAGATCAAGGAATTATCAATGAGATCATAAGTCAAACATTCCTACTTGAAAAAATTAGGCTTTTCATGTATTTGTTGTGTTTTCAATTGTGTGAAACCCATGAAATATCCTAAAAATTCAAAAACACCCAAAAACTTCAAAATCCACCAAAAATAAAATAGTCTTGAAAAGTCAAAAAACCTCAAACACCAAAGGTTAAAACATCCTGCAAAATCCAAATCTTGATGCAAAGGAAAACCAACACCTTCAAATCATGTGAAATCCATATCCTAAACCAAACTCTCACAAAATCTACCTCCAATCCCAAATTCCCAACATCAAACAAATCAAGCATCCTTCCTAAATCAACCCCCATCCATAAACCCCAAATAAACCTCAAATCCCAAATCCTAAGTCACATATCATCCCAAATCAAGAAAATCACCCATCCTAAATCCACTTTGTTTAAGGACCTAGATCCCTTAAGTATAATCAAATCAATCAAGTTTGTTAGAAACCTTATGTTTCAAATTTAAGGGTTTTTGGATGTGAGGATTTTGTTCATATGCCTAAGGAAAAGTGATCTAAGTTGGATGAAAAAGCACATAAATGCATCTTCATTGGTTATGGTGAGAATGTAAAAGGTTATAATCTTTTGAATCCTCTAACCATAAAAGTTGTTTTTTTCTAGAGATGTGATTTTCAAGGAACTTAGAGTTATTTCTAATCTTGTATAGCTAGAAGAAAAAGAAAGGAAGAGGATAGTCTATTTTGATTTACAATAAAAAAAATGCACATAAGGAAGAAAAAAATGATGGATTAGAGGACGGAGAAGAAGAAGATTCAAGTGAAAGTTCAAATGAGGAAGACTTTGTTGTTACAGAAGAAGTTGAGCATAGAGAAGAACATGAGGAAGAATCTCTTACTCCACCCATGAGAAGATCCACAAGACAATGGAACCCAGTTGATAGGTATAGCCCACCAAATTTATGTTGTGTATTTTCTTTATTAAGTATTGACGATGAACCTAGATACTATAGGGAATATATTTATTTAGATGATAGTGAGTCTTGGCAGCTAGCCATGCAGGAGGAGATGATGGCTTTAGACTCATGTGACACCTGGGATCTTATACATTTACCCAAAGGAAGAAAGGCCATAGGATGTAAGTGGGTCTTCAAGAAGAAGTTTGGAGCAGACGGTTCATTACAGAAGTACAAGGTTAGACTAGTAGCCAAGGGCTACTCCTAGAGAGGGAGTCGATTTCAATGAAATTTTCTCTTCTATTGCTAAATTATCTTCTATTAGATTTCTTTTATCCATTGTTGTCGCTTATGATTTTGAAATTGAGCAAATGGATGTTAAGACTGCATTTTTGCATGGAGATCTGGAAGAAGAAATTTATATGCAACAATCTAAAGGTTTTGAGGTAAAAGAGAAAGAATACTGGATATGCAAGTTAAAAAGATCTCCTTATGAAGTATGATTCATTTGTTTTGAAATTGGGCTTTGTTAGAAGTGAATAGGATTACTGTGTCTGCATTCAATGAATTAATGATCATTTTTTGATTATTGCCTTGTATGTGGATAATATGTTATTTTTCAGTAACACCAAGGTTATGATCAGTAAATTGAAAGCTCAACTTTCAAGTGCATTTTATATGAAAGATCTAGGGGTAGCCAAGTATATTCTAGGAATGGAGATAAAAAAAGGATCGAGTAAATAGAAATCTTACAAAGTAAGTATGTGAATACTATTTAGTACATATTTAGCATGTAGGATTGCAATCCAGTTAGAATTCCTTTACCGGTTGGTACTAAGCTTTCATTAGATATGTGTCCTAAGAATGAAGATGATTTAGAGGATATGTCTGATGTGCCATATGCTAGTGTTATAGGAAGTTTTATGTATGCAATGGTTTGCACTAGACCAGATATTGTCCAAGCAGTGGGAGTTTTGAGTAGGTTTATGTCATTACTTAGAATTATGAAAAGAGGGTGTTAAGATATTTGTGTGGTACTTCTGATTACTATTTGGTTTATTCTGGTACTAACAATGTGGATAAGATATTGGACATGTTGGGACAGGAAAATTTTAAACTTTCTTGTATTCTCACTCATCCATATTTGACCAAATCATAAAACATTTCGTCCAAAATCATAATTAAAATTGATATATCCTATGACTGAAAATTATACCAAAATATTAAGGGCTTAAAATTCTTAATATCGGCAAGACTTTATATTGTTTATGCTGATCAATGAGAAACCAGTTGAAATGACTATCAGCGTGAAAACAGAGATTGAAGAGAAGATTTCAAAAGTCACCGATGGAGAAAATGATACCGATGACCTTTCGTCAGGGAGAAATCTACCAGTTATGCCAATTGGTATAATTAAAGACTATCAGGCAGTACTTTGAAAACTCTCCCGACGGTGTAGATCATGCCGATGGAGTATTTTCAGCAAAACTCTCACCGAGCATCTCATGGAATCAAAATAAATAATGGTCATCGGCAAGAGATGAACATCAGAGTGAAAGATTTATAAGTCTCCGATACTCCAATGTTTCAGTGAATAACAAAAGGTGTTTCAGCATAGCTCGCACTGATTTGTGTGATGAAAAAAGAACCATCGACGAATCTGAACAAATTGGAACGAAATTTATGTCTTACCGAACCAATGGTCATGTTACCTCCCGAATCGGCAGAGGGTTTGCCAGTTCCAATGCACAGGCAGATTCGGTCAACAGATTCGGGAGGTTGCGTGAGCAGCCTCCCCTTCACTTCTGGTTCTGCCGCACCAAGGGGGGTGTCCCTATTTGCCAAAGATGTAACATTGACTTGCCCTATGACAGGAAGATTTAACTTTGTAATAACAGGCATAATACTCTCATGTGTGGACCAAGATTTGTGTGATAAATCACAAGGTTGGCAACGTTCTTGGACATATTTGTCTGGTCAAGTGTGAGAGTATGCAGGGGGTCCTAATCCTACTCCTACGTGTAATGAAACAACTTGCACAATATCTGAATATAATAGTAAATATGCTGAAAATACTTGATAATAATATGCCACTTCGAGGGGGCAACCTCCTAATCCACTTCGAGGGGGATACCTCCAATAGTCTCCAATGAGAACACAATACACAATATGATGATCTAATAAGACTCACTACCCCTATATATACCTATTTATGCCTAGGATATCA
Organism: Cunninghamia lanceolata; assembly: GCA_027924645.1. Lineage (NCBI taxonomy): Eukaryota > Viridiplantae > Streptophyta > Pinopsida > Cupressales > Cupressaceae > Cunninghamia > Cunninghamia lanceolata. The sequence goes on along the minus strand of BSBN01000429.1, from coordinate 4,545,981 downwards.
CCCAAGCCGACTTAGATAGCCCTATAGAAGCCTTAGGCTGACCTAAACAACTAAATAACAATATAATAATGATAATATGACTTAATTAAGAGTTAAGATAGCCACAAGCCGACTATTCATAACCATATACACTATAGAAGTAAGGGCATAACATGCCCCCCACCTTTACAAAAGCGTTGTCCTCAACGCTGATCAATTCTGGTAGTTTCTTCATATAATCTTCATCATCCCATGTGGCAACTTCAACTAGAAGATATGTCCTTGATGTCCTCAGCTTGTTCATGTGTGTCTGGAAAATTAACTTCAGCTCCAAGATGTGTCTTCCCTTTGCATCTAGCTCTTGATGGTGATGAACGTGTTCTTCCTTTACTTGAACCTTTTGATGTGCCATAGAGGAAGAGGTGAGGAATAGTACATGGTACCCTTGCATTGGTTGAACTTCTTCTTCTTTCACTTCTTCTTCATCATCTTTTTCTTTTTCTTTTGTTTCTTCTTCTTCTTCTTCTTCTTCTTCTTCTTCTTCTTCTTCTTCTGTCTCTTCTTCTGCTTCATCATCATCATCATCTTCTTCTTCTTCTTCTTCTTCTTCTTCTTCTTCTTCTTCTTCTTCAGCTTCTTCTGTTTCTTCTTCCGCTGCTTCTGCCGCTTCTTCCGCTTCTTCTGCTTCTTCTTTCGCTTCTTCCGCTGCGTCTTCCGCTTCTTCTTCTACTTCTTTTGCTTCTTTTGCTTCTTCCACTTCTTCTGCTTCTTCCACTTCTTCTTCCACTTCTTCCTCTTCTTTCGCTTCTTCCTCTTCTTCCGCTTCTTCTTCCGCTTCTTCCACTGCTTCTTCTGCTTCTTCTTCCGCTTCTTCTTCCACTTCTTCCTCTTCTTTCGCTTCTTCTTCCACTTCTTCTTCTTCTTCTTCTTCTGGTTCTTCTTCTTCTTCTTCTTCTTCTTCGGGTTCTTCTTTTTCTTCTTCTTCTGGTTCTTCTTCTTTTTCTTCTTCTTCTGGTTCTTCTTCTTCTTTGTCTACTGCTACTGCTTCTTCTTCTTCTTCTTTGTTGCTTGAGACCTCCTTTCTTGGTTCCTTCATTAAGGCACTTAACATGCTTTGTATATATGATATATCTTCTCTTAGCTCACACATAGCCCTCTTGTACTTACTTATTTCCTCATCCTTATCAGAGGGTTTCCCCAGTGTGACAGCATTCTTTTTGCTTCTTGTCGCAAGGCTCGTCATGATGGAAACCAATATTTTTGAAATAAATCACACAAATGAAATGTAAATTCTCCAAACTTTTTACTATAACTTACTAAGGCCAAGATACCACTTACCCAGAAAAAAATCCAAAAAATTAGCAAATTTGCTGCCTTGAGAGTGAATTTGTTGGAAACCCTAATTTTGCAATAACTCGCTTATTTTTGCTTCAATTCCTCTGAAATCTGGACTGTATCTTCTTTAATATTGTCTTCAAAAACCCTTTAAAAATCTTTAAAAAATTTGCTAAAATCTGAAAGTTATGCTCTTCCCAAAATCGCCTCCAATGTTGAGAAAAAATCTTGCCTCTACGGTGCCAAGATCATGCTCTGATACCACTTGTAATGAAACAACTTGCACAATATCTGAATATAATAGTAAATATGCTGAAAATACTTGATAATAATATGCCACTTCGAGGGGGCAACCTCCTAATCCACTTCGAGGGGGATACCTCCAACAGTCTTCACTGAGAACACAATACTGAATATGATGATCTAATAAGACTCACTGCCCCTATATATACCTATTTATGCCTAGGATATCACCCAGGCCGACTTAGATAGCCCTATAGAAGCCTTAGGCCGACCTAAACAACTAAATAACAATATAATAATGATAATATGACTTAATTAAGGGTTAAGATAGCCACAAGCCGACTATTCATAACCATATACACTATAGAAGTAAGGGCATAACATGCCCCCCACCTTTAGACGTATACAAGAGAGTGGCTTGCAACTAGCATTCGAGTTTCAAGGGGTTGGAACTGGTATCTACCTTACAAATACCACCCAGGAATGGGTATTTAGCTGCCCATACTTACGGACATCCCAGTTGACATACATTCTTCTCCATACCTTAACCTAAAACAATTTAATCCACTCCTTGAATGGAAGTTAGAGATCAAGTCTGTGATACAACAAGACTATACCCTAGAATCTGAGAAACCCTTAGCAGCCAGATTCGAAAGAAGAAAATACATACAACAAGTGGAGACAGACAGATAAACACATGCAATAATGCATTTTTCATATACAATGACAAGAAACTGAATATATGTGCAAGATACAACTCAGATGCAACACATAAACTCCACAGAGATCAAACGAATAGGAAAATGCTCTATTTCTTGTTATTCGCACAAAAAAATTGCCCAAGTCTTCAACCACCACAATGAGTAACACAGTTTGCTTAATATAGCAAGAAAGTGTACTCCGCATTAATTACATGGCACATCAAAAATCTGCCAGATACAATGCATGAGAAATGGTGCTCAAAATTGAATGCAGTAGAGGGACAAAGAGGAAGGAGCAGGTATGTTCAGGATTTGAGCTGCCGCTCCAAGATTCTCTTCATCAATTCGGGCGTTTGACCTGTCAACACGACCCATACTTCCCTGCACAATCTGCCATTAAAGCCTCAACTACCCGCAGCCTTTGGAATGCAGCAATGACGCGCCTCTGAAGTTTCCCACCCAAAAACAACCGCACATGCATAGGAAAAACCATTCGCTGCAGGTTCAAAACATGGCCGTCGATCACCTCCCGTCGCTAGGATCAATGGCACCTGAAAACATTGAAAATTTGCCAACCAGTCAGGTCGTGCCATGCAGGCACCTCATGTTTCTATCGTTGGCCTTTCCATTCACTATTTTGCCATTTTTGCCCATTGTATATGCATGTTTGAATGCATATACAATCACTACTATTCACCCTATCAAAAACCCTTGTATATGCAAGAGCAAATGCATATACAACTGTTCGTTATACAAGGCAGACCCCAAACCATTATAGAGCAAATTGAAGTTCAAATCGGGTCTGTCTTGCATCTCCATCCTTTGTATATCCACGATATACAACACATACATATAGGCCACAGACTTCAAATCACTATGCATCATAACGTATCCCCTTTTGAAGTCTGGCTTGTATCTCTTTTATTGCACATCGGCTTGTATATCGGCATATACAAGCACTTTATACAACCTATGGACCTGAAATATTTATTCACTGCATTTTATTCCTCCATCGCGTCTGGGTTGTATGTCCCCTTGCTTGCATCCATGGCCTCATACATACAAGGCAGATTTCACACTTTTATCCGCTGCATCTGACTTCTCCTTCTGTTCCAAAATGCATATTTCACTTGTATGCTTTGAATGTACATCGGCATACATACAATTGCTTTTGCATACAACTGGTGGGCCTGACCATTTTCTCTCTCCTTTGCACTATTCACTTTGCATGTTGCGAGCCTTTGTATAATTTTCAATGTACATTCCCATGCACATACAAACAAGGAATCTTCTCCAGAATATTCCTTTAATGTATCTAACCATTGTATGTGCGCCCGAATGTATATTGCATATACATTCCACCTTGTATATCCACGGGCCCCACCACATGCATCTCTGCCTCGCCACTATAGCAAATGTATATTTCACTTCATTGTATATCTTGCTTTGTATATGACCTAATATACAAAGCGGGAACATTCCCGCGAATCTGCGAAAGATTCCCCTTTGTATATGCACCTTTTAGAGCCCGATATACATTCAGAAATGCATATATACTCAATTTTTCAAAGGGCGATAGAGTTTTCTAACCCGCCAATGCACATTTTACCTGCATGTATATACAAACACCGTTGTATATACAAAGACATGCATTTTAACTAATTTTTTGCATTTTTTAGCACTGAAGAGGCCTAAAGACATAGAATTTTTGGATTTTTTGGGAAGGGGCTTGCATATTTGAATGCTTGAATCTTTAGGAAGGTGCCTGTAGATTTAAGCACTAACATAGGCTCCTTCTGGGGACACATGCCTCTTGTAGGCATGGCGAGAACCTCAGAATCTCTGGGATGCAGACCGGTCCTTATCCATTGGGCAATAGAGTCAAAACTGCACCAAGCTGCATCACAAAACACATTTATTAAAATTTACTTGGCGGCCCAGGGCCACCAAAAAGGAAAAACCAGAATTTTCCTTTGTCAAACACTTGATTTTCTTTTGATTTCTTCGAATGAAGCCTGAAAGCGTTTAACCACTTGCAGCACCTAGCATTGTAATTGTTTGTGCTACTGCTCCTTTCTCCTTCAACAAGTCTACAGCAAAATTCATAAGCATGTACCATTTTCAGCAGTAGACTATCATCATCATATGAGTCACTGATGTTGCTTGGAAAACTAACAGACTCATATGAAACAAATGAATCCATGTCAGAATTTTGCCCTTCTTCAAAAAATAAAAGCTCCTCTAAATTAAATAAATAGTATTCAAGCACAAGCAACATCTCATAATCAAATTTACTTTTATAGTCATTCAGATATTCATCATTACTGTGCTCAGCAATCTCATCATCAATGTCCACCTAGAATGTCTCAAAAGAAAGCATAAATAACTCAGAATGCAGCCCTATACTGAAAGCTTCATAGTTACCCCTGCAACCAGCACTATCCCCAACTGTACAAGCACATACATCTGTAACTCATCCATCCACCTCTGAATAGTGACCCTGTTTCTCCTCCTCATCAATGCACCGATAATCAACATCAAAAGTCTCAAACTCTGCATTGTGAAGGTAGTCAGAATCTTCAAGGAAACACTCATATTCAACATCCATGTATATTTCATCATCTGAAAGGCTCATATATGCATCTGAATGCTGACAATCACTAACATATTCACTATCCCTTGAAGCAGCATCTTCTATATTCAGAGTGAAGCTTTGCATATCCACCTTATACAAATAATTAGGAATAGCTGGGATATGCATACTGCTGCAAGACACAACCTCATGTATGTCTTTCATTTCATCACTTAAAAGGCATTTTGTGTCTACAAGCTCCCCATCTAGAGGCTGATAATAGTCTTTGTCTTCACCATTACAAGATGTGCCTACATTTTCTATAACATTTTCTTCATGTGTCATCATATCATGGCTGCACATACTATTCTGAAATATATTTTCCTCTACACAATCATTTATCAATGAACACACTGGAACAACAAAAATATATTCACTTTGATAACTATTTTGACAACTTGTAGCCATGAAACCCACTAGCATTCCATATTTCTCATTGTTTTCAATATCCATAGCAAATTGGTAAGCCTGGTGAAGTGTGGCTAGTTCTTTATCTCTCAATAAATAACTTATTTCTCCATCAAATGCAGCCAAATAAATTGCTAAGAACAATGCATTATTGGGTCTCATATACTCAGGGATTTGCTTGAGCAACTTAATAAATCTAAGATTAAAAGTTGGAACCAGTTCCTCATCTTCCTTTTAGATATTCATAAAATGTATGATCAATGAGGCCACATCAAACCTTTCACCAAATTGTTCTAGGAATAAAATTTCTAAATCTATCCATGAAGAAACTGAACATACAGGTAGGTCTGAAAACCAAACCCTAGCATCATCCTCTAATGACTGAACAAAGAGTCTCATTACTACATCTTCATCCTCTACCTCATAATCTTCTATCAAATTACAAAATTTTTGCAGATGTTTGTTTGCCGATTCAGAATCTGATCCACTATATTTTGGCAAACATTTTCTAATTTCTTTTGGAATAGCATTTGGGTAACCAAATATTCTTTTAAAATTTAGGGCTTTATACCTTTCAATAAAAAATGGTCTTCTTTGAGAGCACAACCAGGTTTGATGTTCTAAACTCATCATTTTTGAAAAGATGGAATACCTGGAAATATGTTGCAGCATTGGATAGGTTCAATCAACAGAGTTGCCACCTCTCACAGAGAGGATAGAATATCAACAAGGCACTTGTATTTTCTAGATTCATTCATCTCACCAGCAGAGCACCACATGGTCATTTTTGGATCTTGCTGCAACAACTTCACTAGAAACTAGATTTTCTAGCCTTCCGATCACTTGACTCTCTCTCTCCCCAGTAGAGTCACCAATTCTGTTACCTCCCGAATCGACAAAGGGTTTTCCAATTCCAATGCACGGGCAAATTCGGTCAATAGATACGGGAGGTTGCCTAAGCGGCCTCCCCTTCACTTCTGGTTCTGCCACACCAAGGGGGGTGTCCCTATTTGCTAAAGATGTAACATTGACTTGCCTTATGACAGGAAGATTTAACTTTGTAATAACAGGCAGAATACTCTCATGTGTGGACCAAGATTTGTGTGATAAATCACAAGGTTGGCAACGTTCTTAGACATATTTGTCTGGTCAGGTGTGAGAGTATGCAGGGGGTTCTAATCCTACTCCTACAACTAACAGGTTGAAATTATGGAATGGTTGGTTTGATGGTTTGGATGCAAGACAGGGGTTTTTGGATCATAACTACTTCACAAGGGCAGACCAGTGCCTATCCCAGGGCAAGGAGTCAACTAGACGTATACAAGAGAGTGTCCTGCAACTAGTATTCAAGTTTCAACGGGTTGGAACTAGTATCTACCTTACAAATACCACCCAAGAATGGGTATTTAGCTACCTATACTTATGGACATCCCAGTTGACATACATTCTTCTCCATACCTTAACCTAAAACAATTTAATCCACTCCTTGAATGGAAGTTAGAGATCAAGTATGTGATACAACAAGACTATACCCTAGAATCTGAGAAACCCTTAGCAGCCAGATTCAAAAGAAGAAAATGCATACAACAAGTGGAGACAGACAGATAAACACATGCAATAACGGATTTTTCATAGACAATGACAAGAAACTGAATATATGTGCAAGATACAACTCAGATGCAACACATAAACTCCACAGAGATCAAACAAACAGGAAAATGCTCTATTTTTCGTTATTTGCACAAAAAAATTGCCCAAGTCTTCAACCACCACAATGAGTAACACAGTTTGCTTAATACAGCAAGAAAGTGTACTCCGCATTAATTACATGGCACATCAAAAATTTGCTAGATACAATGCATGAGAAATGGCTCTCAAAATTGAATGCGGTAGAGGGACAAAGAGGAAGGAGCAGGTATGTTCGGGATTTGAGCCACTGCTCCAAGATTCTCTTTATCAATTCAGGTGTTTGACCTGTCAACACAACCCATACTTCCCTCCACAATATGCCATTAAAGCCTCAACTATCCGCAGCCTCTGGAATGCAGCAATGGTGTGCCTCTAAAGTTTCCCACCCAAAAATAGCCGCACACGCACAGGAAAAACCCTTCGCTGTAGGTTCAAAACATGGTCGTCCATCACCTCCCATCGCCAGGATCAACAGCACCCAAAAACATTGAAAAGTCACCAACTAGTCAGGTCATGCCACACAGGCACCTCGTGTTTCTATCACTGGCCTTTCCATTCACTATTTTCCCATTTTCGCCCATTGTATATGCATGTTTGAATGCATATACAATCACTACTATTCACCCTGTCAAAAACCCTTGTATATGCAAGAGCAAATGCATATACAACTGTTCGTTATACAAGGCGGACCCCAAACCATTATAGAGCAAATTGAAGTTCAAATCCGGTCCGGCTTGCATCTCCATCCTTTGTATATCCGCAATATACAACACATACATACATACAAGCCGCAGACTTCAAATCACTATGCATCATAACGTATCACCTTTTGAAGTCCGGCTTGTATCTCTTTTATTGCACATCGGCTTGTATATTGGCATATACAAGCACTTTATACAACCCACGGACCTGAAATAATTATTCACTGCATTTTATTCCTCCATCGCGTCCAGGTTGTATGTCCCTTTGCTTGCATCCCTCGCCTCATACATACAAGGCAGATTTCACACTTTTATCCGCCGCATCTGACTTCTCATTTTGTTCTGGAATGCATATTTCACTTGTATGCTTTGAATGTACATCGGCATACATACAACTGCCTTTGCATACAACTGGTGGGCCTGACCATTTTCTCTCTCCTTTGCACTGTTCACTTTGCATGTCATGAGCCTTTGTATAATTTTCAATGTACATTCCCATGCACATACAAACAAGGAATCTTCTCCAGAATATTCCTGCAATGTATCTAACCATTGTATGTGCGCCCGAATGTATATTGCATATACATTCCACCTTGTATATCCATGGGCACCACCACATGCATCTCTGCCTCACCATTGTAGCAAATGTATATTTCACTTCCTTGTATATATTGCTTTGTATATGACCTGATATACAAAGAGGGAACATTCCCAGGAATCTGCAAAAGATTCCCCCTTTGTATATGCACCTTTTAGAGCCCGATATACATTCAGAAATGCATCTAAACTCAATTTTTCAAAGGGCGATAGAGTTTTCTGACTCGCCAATGCACATTTTACCTGCATGTATATACAAAGACATGCATTTTAACTAATTTTTTGCATTTTTTTAGCACTGAAGAGGCCAAAAGACATAGAATTTTTGGATTTTTTGGGAAGGGGCTTGCATATTTGAATGCTTTAATCTTTAGGAAGGTGCCTGCAGATTTAAGCACTAACAGGTCACAGTGATAAAAATATTGGTGACATGTTGTGAAGGTCTCTTCGATAAGGAGTATAAAGTGGCTATCGGGGAGATAACCATGATCAGGTGACTTGAAGAAGATTATCCTGATAACATATCTCACTCTGATAGCAATGAGGATTACACTCACCGATAAGAGTCTTACTAATAGTCATATCAGTAACACTTAACATATCGAAGAAGAATATTAATCACACAGCGATGAAAGAAGTTATGCTGATGGCAACTGTGCCCACTTTCACATTGGATAAGGCATGGACATCTCTTGCCGATACGATTTAATGTAACGTCGAGGAGACAATTGAAGGGTTACAGCGATTGATCATTTGCGCCATAAGGAGATATTAAAATTGCCTAGACATTATGAAAATCATACTGATGAAAGGAGTTATGACGATGTGACATTTCACAATGATCAAGGAAATTGAACTGCTCGAACAATTAAATGCAAACGGCGAAGAGATCCTCTAAGATCATTACAATAAAACTTGACAAAATTGTTTAAGAAGAACCTACAGGGGAAGACTTGAAGCACAAACAGGGGAATTTGATCAAAGCTACCGACAACAGGTACATACATACAAACCTCTATGATGTAGCCTGTAATTTGATTTTTCTGTCAAGGATTGAAAATGGAGATTTTGGGAAAAGGAAAGGGCAGAAAATCACAAGGGGATACGAGTAAACCTAAGAAATAGAAAATTGATAAAACCCCTGAGGAGAAAATAAAGGACAGAAAACTCAATCAAGATTTGATTGATCAATTACCAGGATCAACTCCCAAAGCTCAAAGATCTGCTCAACTTAGGGTGGAAGTGGAGAAGTTAGAGGACAAATGTAAATACCTAGGGAACATTTGGACTCCTATTAGAGGGTATGAACTTTTGAAATTTCATCACAACAGAAGATTTAGGAATTCTCCAGTATCAAACCCATGGCATTTGAATTTGGGTAAATTAGTTGTGCCTGATGTGTTCCTGAATGTTGAACTCCTCCAACTTCTTGCTAAATAGTATAACCCAAGTCTTAAGGCTATATGCAACTCACAAGGGGAGCCTGTTATACACTTGTCAAAGAATGCCATCTGTGAAGTATTCAACTTGGATGATTTATGCACTATCCCCATTGTTTATGATGATTTAGAAAAGGAATATTGGACAATGGATACTACTTACAATGGATGGAGGTTGCCTATTCATAGGCCCAAAGCTGAGGGAGAATTGGTGCCTTTCAGTGAGGATGATGGTCCTCCTTTTCATGTATCAATATTTGAACCCTACATACAATATACCTATTATTCTATGGGCCAGGTCCTAGGATCAGAGGTCCCTGAATTTATGACAATTCCTCTGATGGTCATATCTACTGATATTCAATGCCACTATGCAAGATAGTTTGATTATGTTGTTTATATTTTTAACAGAATTGACTCTAGTCTTGCGGCAATAAGGAACAATGCCCCAACAGTTTCTTTTGAGCATTACTCACTTCTTATGCACATGGTACTCTATTATGGCCAAGAAGTGGGGTTATGACCAAATGAATTTAAGGTTGTTCTAGTAGACCAGAAGGGATAGAAGTTACCAGTACATATGTGGACCAGGATATGGGATAATAGATATGCCTATTCTAGCTATGTACAGTTTGAAGAATATTGTGTAAAAGTGCTATATAGATATTTCAGTCACCCCTGTGAGTATTCAATCTCAAATGAGATAAAAAGTTTCCTTAGACCAAAATATTTTGGTGATCCTCCTACTGTTATTCACAATTGGGGAGATTGGTACTATTTTGAAGATGCCACCATGGTTAGAGTGTATGGTTTTGAGGACACTCCCTTTATCTTACCTAAGACTGTCCCTGACAGAATTGCCTACCTAGAAATAGTTAGACAAATGCATTGTTCAAATGTAATGCATCTGAGCTTCCATGACAAACAGTCTTTTATGCCTAGTACTTTGTGTTTTGGAGATTTCGCTCTGGTTTCCAAGGAAGGTTATAATCTCATTTTGGATAAATTGATGCACTACAATATGAGCTATGCTGAGGTGAGAAAAGGATTTGATCCTGAAGGCTTTATTGACCTTGCTTAGAGGAAGAAAAACCTCAGCGGGTACACACATATCCCCTATCCACATGATGATGTCATCAGAAACCTAGAAGAGGCTGAGTTGGAATTGGTGGTGGAACAATATAACAGGGACCTAGATGAGAAAATGAAACAGCTGGCAAAGATTGAGGTATTATCCTCTGGAGATGAAGAACCGGTAGGGCAAGAGGAACCACAGGAAAAAACAATAAAAATGTACAAAAGAAAGATGCAACAATATCAGCCTCCTATCATAGCACATGATGAGGAGGGGTCTGTTGATGAAGACCCAAAACAAATAGCATATGATTCTTTTATTTCTGATGATGAATTCATTCATTCTAAAGAATTCAAATCATTTTTATATAAATGCAAAGGGAAAGAAATCAGAGAGTCAGTTGATGATGTCTCTGCCAACAATGAGAGACAATTACTTGATATGTTGAAAGCAATAGTGGATAATGAACTACAAGATATGACGGCTAGAAAAGGTAGACAGTTGCTCAAAGAAGTAGGGGTAATGATCTGTTGGATTTAAGGCATACAACTGAGAGGGGGGGGTGAATCAGTTGTATAACACTTCTTGTTCTTTCAAACACTTGATTCTTCGTTGTTAGTTAACAGCATATCAATTAATCATCCATGAAAGCATAATACATAAACACAAGAGCAGATAACATCAACACATTGAACACCAAGATTTTGACGTGGAAAACCCGGTTAAGGGAAAAACCACGGGGTGATTAACCCAAGGATTATTCTCTGTTAGAAGAATAAGAAAAAGAATGGCACTTGCCAATTAGGGCTCACTGCCCGAGCACACTGCTCACAAAGAGGCCCACTGCCTACAAGGAGACACACTATCTACAAAGTGATAAGAATCACAATCTTGAACTGGAGAATGACATCTCTACCATGTCCGGATCAGTTCCATTTAAGCCCAAAAACCTCTACTCTGCCTTTCGCACTTCTCTTCGCTATGCCACACTCATCCACACAATCCACACTACGAAATGAACTCACAAACCATTATTTATACAAGACATCGACTTAGGAACAAACATCTAAGTCAGCAAACAACCATAAGAGTATCCGCAAGATGAATAGCACATCCAGTCGGCCACCACAAGAACATTCGCAGGATGAACAACTCATCCGGTCGGCTAAACAGAGCAAGAACTTCATCCGGAAGAGTAACTTCAATTCTGGGCTCTACTATCAATGCGGACCAACAACACAACCTCAACATGATCCAAGAACCTTCACAAGCCTGCCTAAATGACCAGGTACATCCGCACTTTCTTTACTTACTGGAGTCTCTTCTCTTCCTTATCCGGAACTTCAAGAACACTGTCTGTCGCCACTGTCGTAATGCAAGAGGTACTTCCGGACCTCCAAATCATACACAACTTGAGATGGCACATCACAAGGACATCCCAAAGACTCCTTCCAATCCACAGATTGGGATTATACAGTTCCGGACCTCACCGGACCTTTTTGTGATCCTCTGTCACCTCTGAATACTTGCCGAAACCGGTTCTACACCGACAGCCACAACTCCTTCAGATCTTCATGCGGACCTCTGAAATCTTAACTGAAGCATCTCAAGACTCATATCTACAAACCCTTTAATCCGCATCCTCCGGTTCTCAACCTATACAATACATTTGCCTTCTTCTCATCACGGTTCTTCACTGTTCCTGACTGAGGCTAATTTTCTCAATATCCTCAGCACACAGCTCATCCAATCCTTCTTGTCAATGCAATATGAGTATGTTGACATCAATGACAACACTGGCTCACCTCATACTTGCAACAATCTCCCCCTTTGTCATTGATGGCAACATATGATGTGAAAAACCATCAAGACAAGAACTTCTCCTTTCTGTCACAGCTCCCCCTATCAACAACAACTTTTCACATGTCTTCTCTTCCTTTACTACTCCCCCTTTGATCATCAACCACTTGTTTTTCACATGTCTTCTCTCCCCCTTTGACATCAATGGCAAAGGGCTCATACTTGCAATTCTCATACATCAGAATCATACCAGCTGCTCCCCCTTAGTTGCAGCTCCCCATCATCAATCCGGATCACAAGATATGACTGTGATATCCACCGGACTGATGCACATCAGTGCATCCTAGTTCATCACCGGAGGGGCCATGACCCCTAAATTCTCCCGGAGATATTCAAAAGAGTCCTTGGGAAGAGGTTTAGTAAAGATATCTGCAATCTGATCCTTTGAGGGAACATACTCCAATCTGACTTCTTCCTTGTTCACTTGTTCTCTCAAAAAGTGAAACTTGATAGATATGTGCTTAGTCTTAGAATGCAATACCAGATTCTTAGAAATATTAATTGCACTTGAATTATCACAGAAAATTGTGATAGGCTCCTCATATTCAACTTTAATGTCTCTTAGCATCTGCTTCATCCATAAGATTTGAGTGCAACTACCTGCTGCTGCAATGTATTCTGCTTCAGTTGTAGACAGAGATATTGCATCTTGTTTCTTGCTTAGCCAAGAAACCAATCTCTTCCCCAAAAAGAATGCTCCACCACTAGTGCTCTTCCGGTCATCCACATCTCCTGCCCAATCTGCATCTGTGTAAGCATGAAGAGAGAAATCCAGATCTCTAGGGTACCATAGACCATACTCAACTGTTCCTTTCAGGTACCTAAAAATTCTTTTGATTGCCATAACATGAGATTCTCTAGGATCAGCCTAGAATCTTGCCACAAGACCAACAGCCTGCATTATATCTGGTCTAGTCTAAGTGAGATACAACAATCCACTAATCATTGATCTATACTTTGTCTGATCTGCCTTTGGGGAGTCATCATCTTTGCTCAACTTACATCCGGTTGCCATGGGAGTGTTCATTGGTTTTGAATCTTCCATACCATATTTCCTTAACAATTCTTTCACATATTTGGTCTGAGAAATGAAGATTCCTTTCTTTGTTTGAGTAATTTGCAGACCCAAGAAGAAATTCATTTCACCAAGCATAGACATTTCAAACTCACTTTTCATCTGATTTGCAAAAGTTTTGCACATACTATCTCTTCCTCCAAAAATGATATCATCCACAAACACTTCAACAATCAAAATGTTTTCATGAACAATTTTGAAATATAAGTTACTGTTAGCAGTACCTTTGTTGAATCCAATCTGCACAAGATGCTTATCCAACCTTTCATACCATGCTCTTGGGGCTTGCTTTAGTCCATACAATGCTTTCTTCAACTTGCAGACCATATCATCATTATTAGACAATTGAAATCCATCCGGTTGTTCAATGTAAACTTCTTCTTCCAGATCACCATTTAGGAAAGCAGACTTGACATCCATCTGATATACCTTGAAGTCTTTGAAGGTAGCAAATGCAAGAAATAATCTGACTGCTTCAATTCTTGCCACCGGAGCAAAGGTCTCTTCAAAGTCAATTCCTTCTATTTGAGAGTAGCCTTTGCAGACTAATCTAGATTTGTTTCTGATAACTTCACCAGCTTCATTCAGTTTGTTCCGGAAGACCCATTTGGTTCCAATCACATTCCTGTCTCTAGGTCTGGGAACAAGATCCCAAGTAGGATTTTTCTCAATTTGCGTTAATTCATCTTTCATTGCTTTAGTCCAGTTTTCATCATTGCAGGCTTCATTTACTGTTTTAGGTTCAATCTTTGAAATCAGACAACATTCATCCTGATTTTGAGCAACATTCCTTCTAGTTTGCACACCTTTGCTTCTGTCACCTATGATCTGATCTTCAGAGTGGTTTAGTCTTACATACCTTGGAATTTTGGGAATATCCTGCACTGTTGCTCCTTGATCAGGTTCATTCTGACCTATTTCTTCTTCCTGATTTACTGGATCAAGTTGATTCTGACTTACCAGAGGGGTTTGAGTCCCTTGAACCTGAACACCATCTTGATCATCTTCATCAAACTCATAAAATCTTGAAGGCTTCTCAATTCCTTCATCAACTTTCACATTGGTGCTTTCTATCATCTTCCTCAATCTCTTATTGTAACACCGGTATGCTTTGCTTTGAGTGGAGTAGCCCAAGAAAATTCCTTCATCACTTCTAGCATCAAACTTTCCTAGATCTTCATCTCTTTTAATATAACACTTGCTACCAAATACTCTGAAATATTTCACAGTAGGAGTGATGCCAAACCAGAGTTCATAGGGGGTCTTACCGGTGTTGTCTCTGATTTGAACTCGATTGAGAGTGTAGACTACAGTGCTGATAGCTTCTTTCCAAAACATCTGAGGAACATTTTCTTCCAACATCATTGTCCTGGCAGCTTCCTGGATGGTCCAGTTCTTTCTTTCAACTACTCCATTCTGCTGTGGAGTCCTAGGAGCAGACAATTGTCTCCTTATACCCTGCTTCTCACAAAAGTCAATGAACTCACCAGATGTAAATTCACCACCTCTATCAGACCTTAGACACTTTAGTTTCAATCCGGTTTGATTCTCTACCATAGCTTTAAAGATTTTGAACTTCTCAAATGCTTCTGATTTTTCTTTTAGAAAGGTAACCCACATCATCCGGGAATGATCATCAATTAACAACATGAAATATCTATCACCTTGCAGACTCTTGATTCTTGTCGGACCACAGAGATCAATATGTACTAATTCCAACAATCCGGTAGAAGACTGATCTTTGCTTTTGAAAGAGACTCTGCTCTGTTTACCTAGCTGACATTCTTTGCACAAACTATTTGTAGGTTTCACCAATTTTGGAAGGTCTCTTACAGCCTGAATATTGCTTATCTTGATGATGTTATCAAAATTCACATGACACATTCTTCTATGCCATAACCAACTCTGATCAACTTGAGCAAACAGACAACTTTTGTTTGAACCAACCAGATGAAAGATATTACCTTTTGTTTGAGCACCGGATGCAATTTCAGTTCCGGAGCTTGTAAAGATTCTGCATTTTCCATTCTTGAACCAGAGATCATAGCCTTTGTCCACTAACTAACCAACACTGAGAAGATTGTGCTTCAATCCTTCAACATATAGTACATTACCTGTTTTGCTCTTTCCATCAAAGGAAAAAGTTCCCCTACCTCTGATTCTGCCAGCAAAATTGTCACCAAACTTTACCATTCCTCCTTCATACCTTTCCAAATCTAAGAACTTATTCTTGTCACCAGTCATATGGTGAGAACATCCACTATCAATAACCCAATCATCCTTTTCTTCCACTTGAGCAGCCAAAGCTCTTTCCACAACCTTGTGATTGACAGATTCAGAGGATATTGAATCTTCTTCCTTGATGGCAATAAACACCCATTCATTTCCGGATTTACTTTCTAGTTCTGATTCATCATCTGTTACTCCTTCATTGTCATCTTCTTCATGAACATAATAGCAGTTCTTTTGAAACCTTTGTCTATTAGTATTAGACCTTACAGATCTTTCCGGACATCTTGAAGCAAAATGACCAATCTTATTGCAGTTGAAACACTTAAAGGGTAGTTTTCCTTCATACTTACCGAATCCTCTTGGCAGTCCCTTTGCAATGAGGGCTTCAAGTTGAGCTGTTTCTGCTTCTTCTTCTTCCATGTCTCTTCTTGCTTGATCATACCATGACATCTTCCTTGATGAGTTTTCTCCCGGATCAAATCTCTGTTTGCCTTTCACATAGGCACTGGCTTTGAAAGCAGATTCAGTCTTGGGAGGATCATCTCCAAACTCGGTCATTTCAAATGCAACTAGTTTGCCAGCCAGTTGTTCTCTTGTGACAGTTGTGTGGGCTCTGAATTCATCAATGGCAGCAACCTTGATTTTGTAGGCAGCAGGAAGGGATCTTAGGATTTTGCAGACAATCTCATTTTCATCTAGAGTTCCACCAGCATTTCTAATTCCACATACCAGCTCATTCACTCTTGGCATAAAGGTAGTGATGTTTTCATCATCTCTCATCTTCAATCTTTCAAATTTCCCTTTCAGACTTTGCAACCTTGCACTTTTGACAAACTCATCTCCTTCATACAGAAGTTCCAGTTTAGTCAGGATCTCATATGCAGTTGGTAGGTCAATAACATTTGAGAGATCTGAATCATTCAATGTGCTTAGTAGGGCTTCCTTGGTCCGCAGATTATTTTCAGCATCTGTGATTTCATTCAGAGTTGTCGAACCACCTTGTGGAGGTACATATGGTTTTGAGACCATAGCCAAGTATGCTTTTCCCATACATTCCAAGTGACACTTCATGCGACCTTTCCAGAGAGTGAAGTTGGTTCCATCGAACTTCGGACTATCCTTCTTGTATGACGACATCCTGGATCTCCTCAAGCGGTTAAGCTCCTTTCAGAGGAACCTGGCTCTGATACCAATTGTTGGATTTAAGGCATACAACTGAGAGGGGGGGTGAATCAGTTGTATAACACTTCTTGTTCTTTCAAACACTTGATTCTGCATTGTTAGTTAACAACATATCAATTAATCATCCATGAAAGCATAATACATAAACACAAGAGCAGATAACATCAACACATTGAACACCAAGATTTTGACGTGGAAAACCCGGTTAAGGGAAAAACCATGGGGTGATTAACCCAAGGATTATTCTCTATTAGAAGAATAAGAAAAAGAATGGCACTTGCCAATTAGGGCTCACTGCCCGAGCACACTGCTCACAAAGAGGCCCACTGCCTACAAGGAGACACACTGTCTACAAAGTGATAAGAATCACAATCTTGAACTGGAGAATGACATCTCTACCATGTCCGGATCAGTTCCATTTAAGCCCAAAAACCTCTGCTCTGCCTTTCGCACTTCTCTTCGCTATGCCACACTCATCCACACAATCCACACTACGAAATGAACTCACAAACCGTTATTTATACAAGACATCGACTTAGGAACAATCATCTAAGTCGGCAAACAACCATAAGAGTATCCGCAAGATGAATAACACATCCAGTCGGCCACCACAAGAACATTCGCAGGATGAACAACTCATCCGGTCGGCTAAACAAAGCAAGAACTTCATCCGGAAGAATAACTTCAATTCTGGGCTCTACTATCAATGCGGACCAACAACACAACCTCAACATGATCCAAGAACCTTCACAAGCCTGCCTGAATGACCAGGTACATCCGCACTTTCTTTACTTACTGGAGTCTCTTCTCTTCCTTATCCAGAACTTCAAGAACACTGTCTGTCGCCACTGTCATAATGCAAGAGGTACTTCCGGACCTCCAAATCATACACAACTTGAGATGGCACATCACAAGGACATCCCAAAGACTCCTTCCAATCTGCAGATTGGGATTATACAGTTCCGGACCTCACCGGACCTTTTTGTGATCCTCTGTCACCTCTGAATACTTACCGGAACCGGTTCTACACTGACAGCCACAACTCCTTCAGATCTTCATGCGGACCTCTGAAATCTTAACTGAAGCATCTCAAGACTCATATCTACAAACCCTTTAATCCGTATCCTCCAGTTCTCAACCTATACAATACATTTGCCTTCTTCTCATCACGGTTCTTCACTGTTCCTGACTGAGGCTAATTTTCTCAATATCCTCAGCACATAGCTCATCCAATCCTTCTTGTCAATGCAATATGAGTATGTTGACATCAATGACAACACTGGCTCACCTCATCCTTGCAACATGATCTTTACTGGCTTTGATTTGAATTCTGCTCTAGTCTTTGATAGTTTTATGAATAATATAGATGATAGATATAAGCTCACTCCAGAAGGTGTCAATGAAGTATATATGGGCACCAAATATAATAATGATGAAAATTCATTAATGATATGGGCCCTATATCCTCCCCACAAGAAGATAGCTATTATAGACACTGAGAAGACTTTTGGCCATATCATGACTTTGAAGGCAGGGGAGACTGACCCCTTGATCACTACAGATATTGGCATCAATGTTGTAAAACTGAATAACGCACAGGCTCATGTTAATTAAGGAAAGAGATGCGTACAAACTGGGCTATGAGAGGTTGACAAAAGAGAATGATTATTTGAAAGATGTTGTTAAGAGCACCTTCAGGGGATCAGTAAAGAGGTTAACCTAGGGTGAAAGTTCATAGAGTGCCCAAGCACTAACCATAGATCAAGTAGCACAAATTCATATGGATACACTTGTCATAGTACTCCAGAACATGAATGCCAACATGATGCATTGGTTAAACCAATTTTGGCATAATTATTCTCAAAATTATAAAGCAATCCAAGAACATGACAGGATTGAAAAAAGATTGCAGGAGAAATTAAATGAGACACAAGGTAAAGATACTTCCGACATTGCAGGTGCCTCCAATGCAAAAGAGTTGATCGAGCAACATCAAAAGTATTATGATCAACTTAAGACTGATGCCAAAGAATGTGCTGAGGCTTCAAAAGCAGAAGTTCCCACATTATTCAAAAGTGATAAAGAATTAAAGAGCAAAGAAGAATGGACCAGAGACTGTCAAGCAATATTACATGAAGCTTTGGGAGCTCTTAAGGATAAAGACTCTGCATCTGGGGAAGCCTACAAACATTTGGAGAAGATGGTTATGATGGATGTGATTACAAGGAATGCCATTGAATTCACTGATTCCCATCACAGCTAGGAGTACTTAGATCACATTGCTAAACTTTACTTGTGGTTGAATAGAGCATAATCGTGGTTATTTTGTTAATCTTGTTAATTCCCAAAAGACTTCTTGAAGAGTTATGTCTCTTCACAAGAGTTTCTATATAAGTCCAAACATTTGATGCTGAAATATCATCAGCAGTAGAATATAATATATACAGTTTACAATGTTTTCAAAAGACCATGTTCCAAGTATATTATTGAAGAAGTAAATTGGAGTTCTCTGATCTTGTGGTTTTATTCTGGCATCAATTGTTTGTTAAAATTACTCAACTGTGTGGTTGTCTCCAGTTCTGTATTTCCTTGTTATTCAGATTAATATATCAAGTATATATTTAATTTTTCAATACCCATTTGCTGTAGTTGTGTGGTTTGATTAATTGGTTTCCATAAAAGGAATTAAATTCCTTCTGATCAGTCACAATAACTTGAAAGTGTTAGTTTGGATTACTAAGAAGAGCCATATAATTAGGATTGACATTCTGTCTCCAAATTAATATTATCTGTTTTCTCTTGCATATTTCATTCAATTGGTTCCTTCAAGAAAGGATTAAATTGCCTTTTGGTGAATTACAAGATATATGATTATATTGGTTGGATCATTAAGAAGAGTTTGTCAATCATCTCCCTGCACGTTTATACAAGTTATAAACTAAAATTGTGCCAAACAGTTAGAATTACTATCCACTATAAGCCACTAGTCTTAGTCCTTCATTTGACTCTGTTTACCCAACAAGGCACTGGTCTTATTTCAATTCATCATTTAAATCCCTTTATTTATACAGTCATAAAATTCACCTTGATATTGCTTATACATTTTCTACCAACCATTCATTAGATATTAGATATAGAATTAGCTAGCAAGCTTTCATCTATCCTACACCATTTGCCACTGTAGGAAGACTCATTTACTTACTCAAGACATTTACATTCATTCTGCTTAAATTTCCAAGGTTCACCCACCTAGGTGTAGCAGGACCTAAATTGCAGGAAATCATCAAACCTTGAAGGTTGATTTCATCAAGTTAGTTCAAAAATGTTGCAAATCTAAGCATAGAGCCTGGCATCCTCTTAGGATTAGCAACCTACATTTTTGAGACCTAACAGGACATACATGGTTTTGTTGATGCAGATTGGGCAGGTGACTTGGATAGTCGAAGGTCCACTAGTGGCTATGTGTTTTCTTTGTTTGGAGGAGTTGTGAGTTGGATGAGTAAAACGAAGCCCACCATTTCTTTATCCACCATCGAAGTAGAGTATATGGCTACTACTCATGTCTCTAAGGAGGTAGTTTGGTTACAGAGATTATGTATAGGTATTAGTTTTGATTGTAGGATTATTCAGATTGGTTGTGATATCTAGAGTGTAATATGTTCGGCCAAGAACCCCATGTATCATGCATAGACTAAGCATGTGGATGTTCAATACCATTTTGTTCATGAAATGATTGCTAATGGTTAGGTTGAGCTAAAGAAGGTTGACACTCAGGAGAATGTTGTAGATTCACTTACTAAACCTATGAGAACAAAAAAAATTACGTGGTGTAGGAAGGCCATGGGCCTTGTTCCTAGTGATTAGTTGTTTTATGTTTTCTATGGATGTATTTACAATGTATGATGTCAAGTGGGAGAATGTTAGGATTAAGGTGCCATCAACCTTGTAAATCCTATGTAATTAATTACTCCTATTTTTTTGTAAATCATTCATAAGGGATGAAGTATTCACCAAGTAGTGATCTTGTTTCAGCCGCATGTTTGATCCTGGTACCTGATGGATGTAGGTTATTTGGGGGGTTGCAGGAGGGTACCCCCCTGTGGGGTCCAGGGGGATGGTCCCCTTGACGAGGGGTCTAGGGGCCATGCCCTCTAGTGGGGGTCCAAGGGAAATGCCCTCGGAAGCCACATTTTATATATAATTACAATTGTAAATTTGGACCGTTCATCATTAGGTCATAGATCTAATGGTGAAGATTTTGTTTGCTTGTCTTGCCCTAGAAGGCAACCCCTTTTATAAGGATATTGTATTATGACTGTGTATGAGACTATTACAGCCACTGTTGGATTGAAGACTAGAGAAGAGATTGATAGTATCATATTGTAAACTCTATTTAATCACTTAACAAGTATTATTATTTGTAATTAACATGCCATGTTGATTATATTATTACTTAATCAAAATTAATAATAATTTATTGATTAATCTTCCCACCACTTAAAATATCTAGGTCACATATTAGGGAAGGGAAAGCAAATAATTTTTTTAAATGATGTATTTTACATGGTATCCATCTTTGTGATACAAGGCCATTTTTGAAAATTTCCTGCCACCGAATGATGTTAAACATTTGGGAATCCTTAAAAAATATTGCTATCTTGGAATAATAATTTATGTAAACATAATAATGTTTTGATTTTTTTTAGTTTCTACAATTAACATATAATTTAGAATAATATTGTTTCAACTTTAGAATTCTATTGTTTTTATTATATTGTTGTTTCAACAATGTAACTATATTTGATTTTAAAGTTTCTATAATTAATAAAATCCTTTAATTTTATAATCAACAATATAATAAAACTATACCAAAACATTTCTATTAAAATAATATATAGAAAGGTTAAAATAACATATAATAAAGCCTCTAAAGTTGAGATAATATAAAGAAACTTTAAAATATAAAATTTTAAAAAGCCCTTATTATTTGAACTTTAGAATTACCTGAAGTGGCTAAAATTTCAATTCTATAAAAGTGAAAAAAGTGAATTTTTTCTTGAATTGTAGGATTGTATTCAATAACATGATGGTTAAGGTTTGTAGGAAGATGGAGTTAAAAGGATTTTTGTATTGTAGGTTGTGTTGTTTGCATTAATTGGACCGTGGAAATTTTAGATTCCCTTGGAAGCCTTTTCAAAGACATCACATAAATATATTTTCTGCTCTTTTTTTGCATTTCAATGAATGGCATTTAAGTTTTATTTTCAATATGATTCAAATTGTCTTGTTACTTTGCCTACACTTTTTTATTAATGAACCAAGATTTGGAGAGAGATTGACATAAAGAGACAATTTTGGATTTCAATCAAAAGAAAACATTTGGATCTAAGTATGGATTGTGGGCATTTGATATCTATGGTTTTCACTTTTTATGTATTTTTTATAGAAGTGTTTGAGCAAAATGTAATACTATTAGGAATAACTATGCCTTCCATCCTCTTGTAAGGAGTACAATCATTCATGTTAAGGGAAAATTGAATCTAAATGAATAATCAATATATCAATATCAAAATACCCAAAACTCAATGAAATACAGAAACAAAGAGATCAATCAAACAAAAGAGCTTCAAAAACCTTTTCAAACCTCAAAGCTTCATAGCTTCCATTGGTTGCCTATCTCAATCGATCTTGCATGTATGAATAAGGCCCTCTGAAGGTGTACTTCCTTGCTATTCCAAGATTGTCAATGGAGAATGGCTATGATAATGCTTTGTAATGAAGATGAGCTTCACAACAATGGTAGTAGCGTGTAGTAATGAGTGTGATCACAAGAAATGAAGGAATTGGTGCCAAAGGCATGCTGTAATTCCTACAGAGTAACAATACTAAAAGCTTGGATGAATGAAATGGAAGAACAGGGTTCAATTTATAGACTTGGGAAAGAGAAGATCAATGGTATAGAAAGAATGAGAAGATCAACGGTTGAGAATAGTTGAGGAACGTGCGCGAATA
This sequence comes from Cunninghamia lanceolata, assembly GCA_027924645.1. Taxonomy (NCBI): domain Eukaryota; kingdom Viridiplantae; phylum Streptophyta; class Pinopsida; order Cupressales; family Cupressaceae; genus Cunninghamia; species Cunninghamia lanceolata. Next base: position 4,522,821 of record BSBN01000429.1, on the reverse strand, counting down.
AGAAGAAGACATGTGTCTTGCTATATTTTGCATGAGAAGAATTAATAAAATAGAAGAATGAGTTAACTGAAGAGATTAATCAATTAAAAGAATAGATCAATCGGTTAAGAGAATAGAACTAGAGAATGGGAATTGCATGAGGATGAGAAGATATTTTAGCTCAATTAAATATTTAGAATATTCAATTGCATGTGCACAAGGATTGAATTATATTTAGAGATAACTCAATTTAGAAGAAATATACAACTTAAATAAATATTTGATTTATTTAAATTTGGAGAAGATATTATTGGAGGAAAACAATTAAATAATTGATATTATTTAATTTAGAATGAATTTGGGAGAATTAGAAGATAACAAAGCAAATTAAATAAATAAATTTATTTAATTGTGTGTGTAAGATTTGGAAGAATAAATAAGATATTTGATTATATTTTATTTTTAGAGATTGAGAGTATTTAAATAAATTTGATTTGATTTATTTAAATTTGGAAGAAGAATTCATTTAAATAAAATAATTAAGAATTATTTAATTGTTTGGAAGAATTTAATTAAATAAAGGATTTTATTTAATTTTGACTTTAGAAGAGGTAATTAAATATTTTAATATTTAATTAACTTAGAGGAATATGAATCGAATAAATAAATTTATTTATTTATTTATTGATAGAAGAATTAGAAGGGGATAAATAATAAGAATATTTATTTAGACTGAATCATGTCATTTTTAGGTGTATATATTTTAGCCCTCTTTGATGCAATGTAGTTTATGGTGTTGCCTCAAAGAAATCGATTGTTGAATAATAATACATGCCCCAGTTTGCCCCTGGTACAAGTTATGATGATAGGATGCCTCCTTAGGAGATTGGATGGGAAGAAGACATAAGGCGTGAGATAGACAATCTCACGAAGATGAAGAGAAAGCTTGGTTAGGATTCGAAGAAAACAGGATACATTTCTGAGACACGGGAAGAAAACAGGAAGAAACAGGTGCGGGAAGTAGTCATAATCACCACATAGCCAGTTTAGGATTTGCATGCTATATATAGGAGCTGGGTCCACAAGATATTTCATTTGCACACTTGGCTTTGTTTGATTTGCATTTGAGAGCTTAGAGGGCATAGAGCATAGAGCAGTCAGCATGAGGAGCACCGCTTTGAGAGAGTCCAATGATTTGACCAACCAGCAAAGGCAGGAGTATTTATCTCAAAAAATTTCTCCTAGGCTCAATTTTTTATGCAATAAATACTAGGCAAAATTAGGCTAGACAAATGTGCCAAATCGCAGTTTGGCACATATGACATGCGAAACTACACATATGTCAAACTTTGGTGCATTTACGATATAGAATAGCACATGCATGAAAGATACGCATGCATGAGTAAGGTCGGCGCATGCATAATTTGATAGTTCTTTTACGGTATGAGACGACGCATGCAACTGGGCGGCGCATTTATGGTATGGGACGGCGCATGTATGAAATCTTGTGGTGCATGCATCAGAAGTGGCGAGTTTGATAAGAAATGGTGCATGTACCTTCTATTACGGTGCATATGATATAGGATAGTTAGTTTACTTAACAAAATTGATTCGATTGGCATCTTATTTGATGCGTCAATCGATAAGCAATCTCCGAGATTATAGGAATCTAGTCAAGAGATGTAGTATGTTGTTTTGATCAATTTGATATGTTAAGTTAGTTGATATGTTTCTTTAGATATGTTGAGCATGGTACTTGTAGCTTTAGGTTGATGCCTTGCTTTGCGTGTTTGTAGGAGGATATATGAGATACATTGATGTCGAGGGAGTAGTTTCCCATGCCAATGTTGCAATGACATATGTTGACAGAGATGGATTGAGAGGTACTCGCCGCGATGAGATTGGACTATATATGCTTTATGCCCGAGGTTTGAGCAAACCACGGCTTACTGACTACAGTAGTAGAGAGGCTTCACAGTGAGGATGGGACCTTTCACTTCCCGACTAGCTAGATGACGGTGACCTTAGAAGATGTATATAGGATACTCCACTTGCTGATTTGGGGAGAGCTTGTGGAGTATCATCCACAGCGGGTCACTGGGCTTGCAGAGTGCAGGCGGGTATTTGATGACCCTGAGCTGGTAGGATAGGTCATCTCCTGGCAGGACATTCATGACTACTATGACTATTTCCCTAGGATAGTTACAGGATTGATCAGAGGCATTGTATGCCCCAATAGGAGATCACATGGGTTCTTGATTGGATGGGGATGGATCATGGAGAGGATGGTCATAGAGGGTACCCGTTATTCTTGGGGTGTCTATGTTTTGGCACACCTATAGCATGACATGCATCAAGTGGTATACCATAGGGGTGTGAGTTTATCAGCAGGTGTCTCACTATTGCAATTTTGGCTATGGGAGCACATTGCCATCACTAGGCTGACATGTGTTTTTGAGAGACACAGAGGAGAGCCTTACAGCTATGGCTACGCTGGAGTGATTTCCCATCATAGGCTGGGGAAGCTTGAGTATTGGAGGCATGTATTGGATGGGGTAGATGTGGTCGTCTAGTGACCATATCTAGACTACGAGCCTTGGGAGAACGAGGTGGATGAGCTACCGTATTGTTATCAGAATCAGTGGTTGATAGGCCATACATGGTTCATCCTAGAGAGACAGATTGTCAGTCAAGTTCAAATGCAGTTTGGGAGGAGATAGGGCATGCCACAAGGGCAGGCTCCATTTACATGGACTCATGTAGAGAGATTCAGATGGGGGCCAGTGGTGTCCTATGAGGAGGCAATGGCAGAGTTTTGGCAGACTCCTTATGTTTCCTGGGAGATGAGGAGAGAGATTGCAGATGTTGGGATGACTCAGGACTATGAGGAGTGGTTCACAGAGCACCCATTTCTGAGGTACTCAAGGTCTGGAGAGATGGTTCCTTGTATAGACGAGGAAGATTCAGACAACAAGGACCAGGTTGGCAAGAGGAGGAAGAGGAGGAGAGGAGGACAGGGAGGTGGTTGAGAGGGAGGTGGCGGAGATGATGGAGGAGGGGGAGGTGGTGGAGATGGAGCCAGACCTAGGCAGAGGAGGAGAGCTGGGAAGGGACCTTCCCATGCTCAGCAGGTGGTGCAGTCATAGGTTGCACAGCAGGCATAGATTCCGCCACCTCAGCAGGTGGCACAGTAGCAGGCACCCCAACCACAGGGACAGGGACAGGGATAGGGACAGGCACCTCAGGGTCCAGCATAGCCGGATGTCCAGGAGAGAGCCATTATGATGCTGAGAGGAGAGGTTAGGCAGCTTTGGGCACAACTTAGGATGGTTGAGGCTCAGTGGGAGATAGACGCAGAGGTTATCTCAGGGTTCATTAGAGAGTGAGATATGGCCGAGGCATAGATACGAGTTATCTGAGTAGAGCGGGATACAATAGTGGAAGCCCTTGGGACAGATGCCACTAGAAGCTTTTTGGTTGGATAGGTGCATTAGGCACATGTACAGCTAGCTCAGGCACAAACATAGCTAGCACAGGCACAGACCCAGTTGGCACAAGTGTAGGGGCAGTTGGCACAGGTGCAGGGTGAGCTTGCCAGAGCACAAGCGCAGACACGATACTATTAGGGTTTATACCATGGTATTGTTCCAGTTAGTCAGAGGGCTCTAAGCTATAGGAGCCAATCCATGGCCTCTTAAAGAGCAGGTGGATTGAGGTCAGGAGCCCCTGTGATGGGCCCACATCAGTTTGGGGCCAATGAAGAGGGGATTCAGGAGACACTGCTGGGAGCAGTGGTTCACAGCAGTAGGGTTAGTAGACACTTGCATAGATTTTGGCTCCTACGTACACTTCTTGATGGCCCAGATAACCGGATATGTATATGTACCATTTTTGTATTTTGAGACATGTATCACTGTCTTTGAGATGTATTCATTGTATATGACACTGACTCAGAGATGGACTATTTGATATTGTACATTTGGACATGTTTATGATATTTATATGATGATGCAACTATTTGATGCTCTCTATATGCAGTTTGTTCATTCTATGTTATGGATGCATTTCTATTTGTATGATGGTATTCATGTGATGCATATTTTTACTATGTCTATATGATGCTTATCTAATGCAGGCTTTTATATGATGCTATGTGACCTACTGTAGACTTATATGTTTTACCTGATATGCCTCTAATGTGCCAATGCAAATGGTATCTATATGATTATGCAGTTTATGTGATGCACTTATCTATGTTTTGGATTTTTTCTATTGACACTATGTGATGATTGCCAAATGTAGATGGATGACCTGATGCACTTTATTATGTATGCAACTGATTTAATCATGTAAATGACTATCTCATGTGGTATGATATGCAACTATATGCTATGTTTTTGTGATGTCCAAATGTACTCTATCGACATAGAGATGACATAATGATAGATAGAAGATTTATTGAAAGAATGACTTGATAAAAAAGACTCACAAGCTTCAATTTGTACTGTTACTCTACATTGTTTGGATCTTTTATTGCATGGGATACGAATGTATGGATGTATAATGGATATATGATGGATGTGAATGTTTTTTTGACATCTTGATGGTGCAAGTATTTTGAAGTACTTATTTCATCATTGGGCAATTTTTTTTTTTTTGGTGCTTTTTCTAAATGTTGTAAGTTAATACAAGCATCTAGGTATAATTGAATCGAGATGACCTGAGTACTGCTTACATGGATTTTTGATTTAGCAAGATAATACAAGCATCGAGGTATAATTGAACCAAGATGACCTAAGTATTTCTTGCTTATCAATAGACAAGGATTGCCCTCGTTCATGTTAGACCTTTTATGTCCTCGATGATCTTTTGCCGATCATGTCGTTAGACAAGGCATCACATTACTAAAGTTTAATCCACAAACAACAAACAAAGAAAACAATCATGCCCCCATCATAGCATCTCTATCTTTTGGCATTCCTCAAGTAGCATAGAAAGAAATGATAGCAGAAATCAAGACTCAGTAACTTAACCATGATTCCAATCCACAAAACATGTTTGCATTTAGATGTGTTTGTTTCTTGCCATAATTTAGGTAAAATAATTTAGAATGCCTTAGGTGTTTCCTTGCTTTGCTTTGGATAGGTTGATGCCTTGTGTTAGGGTTTCTGCTTGAAAAGAGTGGGTTTTGTTTGCACTTGCTTGCCTAGTGAAAGATTCCACAATCTTTATTGGTGAGACGGACCCTAAGGGACTGACCTAGTGCCTCAGGGGCTCATTGCTAAATGGCCTTGCCTATGTGACGACACAGAGGCAACGTAGTTCAGGGTAAACCCTAACGGACCTAAGACTTAGGTGATAGAAAGTGGTACGGACTTAGATCGATAGAAGGACTAGACATGCGACGGATGGGATAGTGGAGCCTTGGGGGCACATTTGAGAAATGGCATTGCCTACGTGACAATGCAGAGACAACATAGTTCATGGACTTGGACCATGGATGAAATAGAGGATAGACAACAAGCTATGGGATGGACAAGGAAGCCTCGGGGGCGCATTGAAAAATGGCCTTGCCTACATGATGACGCAGAGGCAGCGTAGTTCATGGACCTAGACCATGTGGATACTGACAAGAGACACTACGCTAGGCTGACACTATGGATAGGATATGGGATAAAACCTTGGTTGACAAGGCAACAAAGAGAGATAGAGTATCAAGCCATGATAGATTGTCATTAGGATTTTATTATGGAATAGATATGGATCGAATGGGACATGAATGAAGGAAGAATGGACACAAGGTGATTGGTTTCCCAAAGATGGAGGAAGCGGTTTATCACAAGTAATGCCTATTTACTAGGTTTTCACCACTTGCTTTTATTTGCACAAAAGCTTGAAAGTACGCATGACACTTGTTTGCCAGGTTTTCATCATGATACCTATCCAAGGCGCCTATTTGCTAGGTTTTTACCAAAGGATGATTTTTTTGTACTTTTCTAATTTTTTTAATTTTTTTGTATTTTTCTAGTTTTTTTTAATTTTTTTGTATTTTTCTAATTTTTTGATTTTTTTGTATTTTATGCCCCCCTTACATTGGGGTTCTGTTAAGTATAGAACTGGTGAAGATGCATGCTATTGATTGGGTCATTGAACAACTCACCCTCTGATGTTGCTAACTAATATGCCCCCGATCCATTAGCAGCTATGATCACGTAAGGCCCAAGCCAGCTGGGTTCAAACTTACCTTTCTTTTCCCAGTCCTATTGATTGCGAGGGTTCTCCTTAAGTACTAGATCTCCCACCTTACAGACTCTTGGGTGGACTCTGTGGTTGTAACTTCGTGACATCATTTGTTGATATTCTTTGAGATGATCAAAGGCTTTATGTCTCCTTTCCTCTAGCAACTCTAGTTCTTGCAATCTGGAAACTCTGTACTCTTCATCTATTATGAGACCTTTTAACGACACCTTGAGAGATGGTAACTCGACCTCAATGGGGAGGATAGCTTCTGAGCCATAGACAAGGGTGTAGGGGGTAGCACCTGTGGGAGTGCATATACTAGTTCTGTAGGCCCACAGAGTAAGATTGAGTTGGATGTGCCAATCACGGCCAGCATCGTTGACTATCTTCTTAAGGAGTTTCAAGATGGTCTTATTGGATGCTTCTGCTTGGCTGTTGCCTTGGGGGTAATAGGGTGTGGAGAAATGGTGTTGGATTTTGAATTGGTCACAGAGTTCTTGGACATCCTAGTTTTTGAAAGGTCTTCCGTTATTCGTGATAATGGATGAGGGAACTATGTATCTGTAGATGAGGTAATTAAGGATGAATGAGGAGATTTGTTTACCTGTGATGGTGGTGAGGAGAATGGCTTCAATCCACTTGGTAAAGTACTCAGTGGCAGTTATTATGAATTTGTGGTCTTTGGATGAGGGTGGATGGATTTTACCCACAAGGTCAAGTCCTCAATGACAAAAGGGCCAAGGTGTCATTAAAGGTCCCAACTCTTGAGTTGGTGCATGTATCAGGTTTCCGTGTATCTTGTACTACTTGCACTTCTTCACAAACTGATATGAATATGTTTCCATGTTCGGCCAGTAATAACCCAAATGCATGAGTTTCTTAGCTAAGGAAGGGCCACTAGAGTGTGTTCCGCAAATCCCTTCATGTACATCTTCTAAGGTGGTTTGGGATTCTTCTTATTCTAAACAATAGAGTAAAGTACCATCTAGACCACATCAGTATAGGGTGTCGGCAATAATGGTATAGCGAGAGATTTGGCATATAAAGGTTCGTCATTGGTTTGAAGATAAGTTAGGTGGGAGGGTATTGTCCTTGAGGTAAGTGTAAACCTTACCATACCAAGGTGAATCAGATCCAACTAATAGGCATATGGAATGGGTTTCAGGAAGATCATAAGCTAGTTACTGAATTGATTCCACTAAGAACTCGTACCGTGACTCATTCTCTGGGATTTTGAGAAGAGAGTCAATGGTTGCCATGGCATTTGCTGCTTTGTTTTCGATGCAAGGTATCTACTCAAAAGAGATGATCACAAAGTATTCCTTAAAGTCCTCGACCATCCATTTGTATGGGACAAGCTTCTCATCCGTGGTTTGGTAATCGTCATTGACCTAATTGATCACCAGTTGAAAATCACCATAGGCATGTAGATCTTTGATTTTCCACTCTGTTACCATTTTGAGACCAATGACTAAGGCTTCATATTCTACTATGTTGTTGGTGCATGGGAATAATAGACGATAGGTCTTCAGTATGGTGTCGCCATGAGGAGTTATAAACAAGATTCCTACCCCTGATCCATGGTTTGTGTAGAACCCATCAAAGTAAAGTTTCAAGGAATGTGTTGATATATTGAATAAGGATTCATCTAGAAACTCAAATTGCATTGGTGTGGTGTCCTATAGTGGTGCATCTGCTAACTGATCAGCAATGACTTGCCCTTTGATAGATTTTCTGTCTACATACTCAATGTCATATTCACTTAGGAGCATTACCCATTTGGCTAGGTGACCTGTTAGAGCTGCTTTACTTAGTAGGTACTTCAGTGGATCTATTTTTGCAATAAGTATGACTGGATGTGCAAGCATATAATGTCAGAGTTTTTGGGATGCAAAAACTACCACAAGACATGATCTTTCTATCTGGGAGTATTGCAACTCATAGCCCACCAATGTGCGACTGATGTAGTAGACGACTCTTTCTTTATTTTCATAATCTTGTTGTGCTAGAAGTGCCCCAAGGGCTGTTGGTGTAGCAGATATGTATAATAACAATGGCTTCCCTTGGATAGGGGGCATGAGAATAGGTGGATTCATAAGATACTCTTTTATTTTGCCAAATGACTCTTCGCATTTCTCATCCCATCTAACTGGAATGTTCTTATGTAGGAGATGACTGAAGGGTTAACACTTGTCTGCCAGTTGTGATATAAACCTACAGATTTCTTGTAGCTTGCCCTATAGAGATCTTAGTTAAGTAAGATTCTTGGGTGGTGGCATGTCCATAATAGCCTTGACTTTGGCGGGCTCCACCTCTATTCCATTTGTCTATACAATAAAACCTAAGAGCTTGCCTGAGGTGACTCCAAACACACACTTCCTTGGGTTTAGCCTGACTTTGAATTGTTCTAGTCTCTAAAAGAATTTCTCTAACACATCCAAGTGTGATTCTCTTGTGAGTGATTTTGCAAGGATATCATCTACATAATCTTCCATTGTTACGTGGATCATATCATGGAATATAGTGGTCATGGCACGTTGATATGTGGCTCTTGTGTTCTTTAGCCCAAATGGCATGACATTCCAGCATAAAGTACCCCATGGACAAGTAAAAGTTGTCTTATGTTGGTCTTCTAGTGCTATCCTGATCTAATTATATCCTAAGAAGCCATCCATGATAGATAACATGGTATGCCCTGCTGTTAAGTCGACTATGATATCTATATTTGGCAACAGAAAATCATCCTTGTGGCAAGATTTGTTTAGATCTCTAAAATCATTGCATAGTCTGACTTGGCCATCAGGTTTGGACACTGATACTATGTTGGAGACCCATTCCGGATAGTCTATAGCTCTGATGAACCCTACATCCAGTAGTTTCTTGAGTTCTTCTTTTACAAATAGTGCAACGTGTGGATGCATCTTTCTAAGCTTTTGTTTCATTGGTTTCATTCCTGGATCTAATGGAAGATGATGTAGAATTAAATTTGGATCTAACCCTGGCATATCTGTGTATGACCAAGCAAAGTTGACCTACTTTTTCTTAAAGAATGGTACAAACTTAGTCTTTTCTGGTGGGGTTAGAAACTTAGCAAAGTGAATGATCTTAGGATGTTCCTTTGTTTCGATGTTAACATGCTCTGTAGGTTCCACAACAATATGAGATTTCTCCTAGTGCATGTCATCGGGGAGAGTGTCAAGCCTTCCATCATTAGGTGCCACAGTTGGGTTTTCACCATCAGATGCATCCTTTCTTTTTACTATTTTGGGATCAGACACTACCGCGGAGTAGTTTTCACCATCAAATCTAGTTTTTATTTTGATATTTTTGTGACTAGAAGGCTTGGCACCCTCTCCAAAATAAGCCATGGTATTAAGTTCAATGGAGAACCTGGCTTTATGATCTCCTTTAGGTAGGTGGTCCTTAAGTTCCATATAGTCAATATAGGCATCAACGTTTTCGAACATATCTAGTTGTAGGGTTCCTTGTAGATTCCAGTCAATAAGCTCAGGATGCACAAGGGGTTGGGAGTCAGAGGATAGGCCTGATTCGTTGATAGTTTGAATGGATATACTAGGAGTATTGGTAGGGAGAGTGTTCGGGATGGTACTTTCTTCCAAATTGTTTATTGTGATAGAAATCGAACCTTCCTCAAAAGTCATGTTCTCAGGGATAGGCAAATCACACTCTAACGACCTATTCGGTAGAGTTTGTCCCTCACGGTAAGGGCTATAAGTTTGAATGGTGTCAACCTCTTTGTCATCATAGGAATGCTCTGTCAGCTCATCCCACTCATATTTATTGGAATCTATGTCACTATCCTCTTGAAGGGTATGGATCATTTCCACAAGACAAACATTTCCTTTAGCTTTACCCTTATCTTTATATCCTAGACCTTTTGTAGTTCTAGCCAATGACAATGAAGAAGGTTGAATGGATTATATGATTCCTTCTTTTCTTAGGCCGATGGGGCCTTGTCCTTTGTAACCCATTCTATGTAGGATAGATTCACCTCGCCCATAGATTTTTGTTGGGAGCTTAGGTGGTTCTTATTGTATGTTCTCTTCTTCTTCAGTGTAAAGCCATTGTAGGATATCTCTTTCCTTTGTTTCATTTGATAGGGTTCCCCATTTAACAAAGGGAGCTGTGGGAGGTGTAGGAGGAGCAGATGGCTTTGGAAAATGCTTGGGTCGCCCAAAGGATCTAGGAGATAAAGGCATCTTGGCTAGATTGTGGTTGTGCTCAATGGAGTATTCCCCTACTCCTATTTTGGATGAGGAAGCTTCAGAGGTAAAATCATGTTGTGGGGTAGGGGATGTAGATGCTCTATTGTTTGGTATGATGCAATCATGTTTTGAAAGGACAGAGTTGCAATGCTGAAAGGGGTCAGGGTCACCTTGGATGGTAACTTGCTTGCTATTATAAGGGAATTTTATGCATTGTTGATAGGTAGAAGGCACAACTTTCATGGCATGAATCCATGGTCTACCTAGGAGAATATTGTAGGCTAGCTCCCTATCTAGGACTTGGCACACAACATCTTTTATCATTGGTCCCACTTGTATGGGTAATACCACTGTTCCCTTGGTAGTTCTCACCTCTTCATCATAGGCTTTGATGGTAATCTTCTTCCTTGGATCAACTACATTTTTAGAGAACCCCAATGTAAGGACTAGCTTTCATGTGCAAATATTTAAACCGGGTCCCCCATCAATGAGAACCCTCTTGATGCGGTGCTTATGGATGAAGGCGACAATATACATAAAGGGGTGTTATGAGGCTGAGACACTAAGAGGTCATCTTGTTCGATAAATGATATGGTATTTGAGGAGGTCAGATTACCTACCATGGCCTAAAACTTCTCTTGGGCCAAGTTAGTGGGTACTATCATTTCCACTAAGCCTTTATTGAGAATCTCCTTGTGAGAAGGAGATAGATGTAACAACTCTAAGATAGAAATGTGGGCAGGAGTTTTTCAAAGTTGGTCTATGACACTATACTGATGGAAGTTGGACTGATAAGGTGATGACCTTGGAGGAATGGTATTCAACATGACCTTACCACTGTGGGTGATGATACTACAATCAGTTCTGTTGGGCCCTAATTGTTGGTTGGGCATGACCACATTGATTTGTGGGACATGCTCTATTATGCAATTGATGGTGTAGTCGAATGGTACACTTGCATAGTTGGCATTACTATTCCCATTATTCTGATTTTACTTGTTGTGGTTGTTGTTGTTTCCATTGTTGTTGTTTTTGCCATTTTTGTTGTTGTTGTTGTACGGCCTGTCACGATTGAGAAGTGGATCTTTGTAAGCCACATGTGTCTCATTAGAAGTATGTTGTTGAGTTCCTCCTTGATTTTGATCAAGCACGTCTTGAATAACATGCTTGAGATGGATACAATTGTTGGTTGTATGTCCTCTTCCTCTATGGTACTCATAATAGTCGGTGTCTTTCCAATAGTGAGGTTTTATTTGAGGTTCGTAATCGCTTGTTGGTGGTAGAGAGATTTTATTGTTGGCCAATAGCTTCCTTAATGTGGACTCTTGGGACTCACCCAGCGGTGTGAACTTTCACCTTGGATTTGAGTTGAACCATGGTCTTGGCTCCCGAGAGAATGTTTTGTTGGGTGTAACATTGCTTGCCTCTCCTTTGAGAGTGAATATTGGTTGTTGTTTGGGAGCCGCCACCTTGGCATCAACTACTCCATCGTTGATGACATTTTTATTCTTAGTCCAAAACTTTGATTTGTTAGTTGTGTAGTTGGAGGTAGGAGTGTCCTTGTATAACTTGATTTGTCCCTTGGCGATCATAGCTTTCTCAATGAACAATCCCATTTCAATGACCTTTGAAAATGAGGTGGGGCATTGAATTTATATTTGGTAGCTAAGATCGGAGTTGAGGTTGTGGACAAACATCTCCATTAATTGTTTCTCTAGTACATCATATGAGCACTTGTTTGCTAGTTGTCTCCACCTTTGTAGGAAGGAGGCGAATGATTCACCACTCTATTGTTTGGTGTTGCATAGGTCAAGCATGGAGACTATGTGTTCAATATTGTACGAGAAGTGTGTGATGAATTTGTTGACTAACTCATCAAAAGTTTTGATGCCCGGTGGAAGCCTTGAGAACCACTCCATGGCTTGACTACCTAGAGATCTAGGGAATAGTCTCATTAATAAAGTCTCGTTGTGAGCTACTTCCATGCATGCGGTGTTAAATTCCCTAATGTGATCTCTAGGGTCCCTTTTCCCTTTGTACTTGTCAAATTTAGGAACTTTGAATTGAAAGGGGAATGGTATCATGTTCAAAATTTTATCAAAGGGGTATGGTGCAATATCTTCCAAGGAGTAGGTTTTAGTGTTTGTACCCATCTTGAGATCCATCATTTGTTGCGTTAGACCCTCTATTTGTTTCGTCATTTCTTCCATAGGAGTGTTTGGGTCTATGGATTTATTTCCTTTGTCTTCACCATTGTGGTGTTCATGATTATCCTCTACGGTCTCTTTGAGTTTGCTTAGATCGAAATCAGTGGGGAGCTTAATTCCAAGACTTGCAAGATGAAAAAAATACTTGTGAGGGTCCTCATGGAGCACTTTCTCTAGTAAGTGTTGGAATTTCTAATCTTGGAGGTGTCCTTGATAATCTTCGTGAGAGATTTCCTCATCACTATCATGAGAGGTGACAATACGGTCAGATGATCTGACCATTTCAAGTTGCTTTTGGTATTGAGATCTAGTAAGAACCATGCAAGGTGACATGGGATGCGGTGGGATGAAACTAGAGATTTTGGCAAGATGCCGGTGGAGATTGCTGAGAATAGGATACTTATGACAAGATTTGGACAAGGGACTCTTTCGATCAATGATTCCAAGTAAGACGACCAATACAAGATGATAGCCACTAGTAAGGGTACTCGATACCTGTCTTACTGTGTAGGGACTAGTCGTGCACCAAGACCACTAGGGAAGTTCTGTGACTTACTAGGGTTACTTGAATCCAAAATGATATGAAAAAGGGGCTTATGTTGATTTGATATGGGATACATTTGACTTTGGACTAGGGAGACCTGATAGAAGGTGGATGAGATGACCAACGAAAGAGAGATTTTGACACAAAATGGGTGGAAAAGTGACTACAAGGTAAGACCTAATCTCAGAATTTGGAACTACGCTGAAATGGGTACCCAAAAATGATAAAATTTTTCTCTCAAAGACTGTGGAAGTGCTCACTGTCATGCATACGCTGGAATAGATGTGCTGCAAAAATTGGTAAATGTGTAGAAAGTCTGTGTATAAGCGCAACACTGGTAAATATCAAATGCACTGTAACAGGTAGTAAAAGAGCTACAAGTCAATACAGATGCACCGCAAGTCAGCACAAATGCGCAACAAAAGAGGATGAATGCGCCGCTCTGGTTTTTCAGTGATTTTTGCAATTTTTTGGCAATTTTTTTATGTTTTTGGTTTTTTTTGTTGCAAGAAGGTTTTTTTTATTTGATTTTCTAAAATTATGGCAAGAAGACACAGAAAACACAAAGAATGTTCTATGGTTTTTTACTTTTTTTGTGATTTTTTTACTCTTTTTGGACTAAAAGAAAGCAAGTACAATCCTAGGTTTCAAAGGACAGTATAAAACCGAATTCTCACTATCTCTAGTGAAGCATCTTTGGGAGGTGATAATCATCCTTCCCTGCACTGAATTATAGGGGTTTTTGGCCTACTAAAACAAAGGATGAGTAATCAAGGCAACCGTTCAAGTGGTTATACATGTGGCAGCACTACTCTTTGTTATGGAGTCTCCCAACCTGCAAGGGTTGCGCCTTGGAGGGTTTTGGGGGTGGTTGGTTGTTAGTATAACACAACTGCACTCGTTGTTTGAAGCTTTCGCTTCAAACACAATTTATTTATAGTGGCTTGGAAGGGCTTGGCATTTCACCTATTACCACTTAGGGTCGTTCCTACTTGGATGAACGATATCCAAGAGCAGGCCCCTCTAAAGGAAAAACACATGCAAAAATGATATGTCTAGCATTTTGGTCACCCAAGATAGGGGAGAGCATAGGCCTGGTATCATTCCCAAAACACATAATACAGTGGTTCTTTTCCCCTAGTTAAAATGAGAAAAACTAGATGAGCTATCTACTTGGGCAAGCATAGAAATTTGTTAACTTTGAAGTGATAACAAGATAGCAATGGTCCAGTTTTACCATGATAGCAATGATGTGTTCAATTTTAGCCCAGATAGCACAAATTTGTTAACTTTAAAGTGATAATCGAGATAGCAATGGTTCAGTTTTACCCAGATAGCAATGATGTGTTCAATTTTTACCTAGATAGCATGAATTTGTTAACTTTGAAAGATAGCAATATAGCAATGGTTCAATTACTGCCTTCCTAGTTAAAACTATGTGACATTTGTATGAGCATCCATTTACTTTCCCATTAGAAATTGAAGTGTGAGTTAACAAGTGCAACTATATGATTCTAAACTAGTACCTAGCCTATAAAACAGATCAAGAGCGTTCCTGCAAAGAGACTTCAGCGTTAGCAAAAACTTCAAGGAAACCCTAAAAATCACTGCCTAGATTAGATGCATAACTTCAGAGACTGAATGCGTAGAAACAGAGCTCAGAAGCACTGTAATACACATGCGCTAAGATAGAGGTCAAAAGCGCTGGAAAATAATGTATATGCATCAAACTGACAGATATGCCGAAACAAAGTCTGTATGCACTGAAATAATGTATGTGCTGGAACAGACAGTAGATGCGTGTTAGGATATGTTAGATGTGTTGTTTCCTCCTATGTACGGCTTTCTAAATTACAAAAACTTAGTTTTTGGGTTAAATTTGGGGCTAGGCCCCACTGTGGGTGCCAAAAATGTTAAGAGAAAATTGGATCTAAATGAATAATCAATATATCAATATCAAAATACCCAAAACTCAACAAAATATAGAAATAAAGAGATCAATCAAACAAAAGAGCTTCAAAAACCTTTGTAAACCTCAAAGCTTCATAGCTTTCATTGGTTGCCTATCTCAATCGATCTTGCATGTATGAATAAGGCCCTCAGAAGGTGCACTTCCTTGCTATTCCAAGATTGTCAATGGAGAATGGCTATGATAATGCTTTGTAATGAAGATGAGCTTCACAACAATGGTAGTAGTGTGTAGTAACGAGTGTGATCACAAGAAATGAAGGAATTGGTGCCAAAGGCGCGCTGTAATTCCTGTAGAGTAACAATACTAAAAGCTTGGATGAATAAAATGGAAGAATAGGTTCAATTTATAGACTTGGGAAAGAGAAGATCAATGGTATAGAAAGAATGAGAAGATCAACAGTTGAGAATAGTTGAGGAACATGCACGAATAAGAAGAAGACATGTGTCTTGCTATATTTTACATGAGAGGAATTAATAAAATAGAAGAATGAGTTAACTGAAGAGATTAATTAATTAAAAGAATAGATCAATTAGTTAAGAGAGTAGAACTAAAGAATGGGAATTGCATGAGGATGAGAAGATATTTTAACTCAATTAAATATTTAGAATATTCAATTACATGTGCATAAGGATTGAATTATATTTAGAGATAACTCAATTTAGAAGAAATAGACAACTTAAATAAATATTTGATTTATTTAAATTTAGAGAAGATATTATTGGAGGAAAACAATTAAATAATTGATATTATTTAATTTAGAATGAATTTGGGAGAATTAGAAGATAAGAAAGTAAATTAAATAAATAAATTTATTTAATTGTGTGTGAAAGATTTGGAAGAATAAATAAAATATTTGATTATATTTTATTTTTAGAGATTGAGATTATTTAAATAAATTTGATTTGATTTATTTAAATTTGGAAGAAGAATTCATTTAAATCAAATAATTAAGAATTATTTAATTGTTTGGAAGAATTTAATTAAATAAAGGATTTTATTTAATTTTGACTTTAGAAGAGGTAATTAAATATTTTAATATTTAATTAACTTAGAGGAATATGAATCGAATAAATAAATTTATTTATTTATTTATTGATAGAAGAATTAGAAGGGAATAAATATTAAGAATATTTATTTAGACTGAGTTGTGTCATTTTTAGGTGTATACAGTTCACAACCATAAATATATGGACTCCATCTATTTATGTTGAACATAATAATAGGAATAATAGTTAACAAATATCATACTATAGATCCCAAGAAATGATGCAAAAAAAACCTAACTTGTTATGCTTACCAACTACTTTATAAATGCCACATCCCTCACTTCCCTCTCTTGGCATCTCATTTGTTTTTCTCTTTTCACACTCAAGCTATGCAAAGAGAAGGCTATATGAATGTGTCTAATATTAATTGCATTGGAATAAACATAGATCCTTACATCATTATTTGTCATATTTGCATTCATAGTGAACATTTCTTATACATTCTAAATATTAAAAGGCAATTAGCTTTTGTTAAGGTGTGAAAAAGGAGAATGATGGCAACTAGCATGCACACTAGATCAAACCCTCTTTCACAATAACATTTAAGGACAAGACCAAGCCAAATCACTACCAAATGAAGGTGGACTCAGCTACAAATCTTGTTCTCTTATTTTCTATAGAAAGATCAGATTTAATCAAGTCTCTTTATCAAACCCTAGGTCAATAATGCACTAAACCCTAGCTCTATGATGGTCTGATTATAAAAGAAGATGCATAATAGATATCCATAAATCAATTATACAGGGATGATTAGGAAGATGATAGAACCCGTGTCCTAGAAGTAGAGGTCTCAGAGGACTATTTTGAGACCGCCCAAGTCCTGAAAGATAGAATCTGCATAAACTGTAAACTGGAGAAATGTCATAGAAACTACCCTGATGCCAGATCTAAAGTCAGTAGAGGTAGAAAGACTAGGGTGCCACTACCCAAGTCTTTTACAAAGGTATATTCTGTAACTATTGTCGAATCCCAAAACCCTTATCCTTTCTCAATCTTCCTATATCTTCATATTTCCCAGATATTGCTTCTATAACCTGCACACAAGAAGAAGAGAAGGGGTGTGGGATTATGGTGTTTAGAGACTTGCCTCAGTCAAATCCTAAGATAGCATTCAAGCTTCCCAACACTGTTGATTGATAAAGAGAGCATTCCCTTGCAAGGCAAAGGCTAAACACAATAACAATATGATGAATCAAATGATGATAAACAACAATGATATTACCTATGTGATGAAATCCTTAAGAGGATGAAGATCCTTCAACTCATAAGGGGAGATGATAAATTTAAACCTACAAAAAAAACACAATAACAATACAAATCTACTCTAGAATCACAATGAATGCTTTGAATGCTCTTTGCTCCAAGACTTCAAGTTGGCTATCTCTGTCTAGGTTCATAATGAATTCAAAAACACACTTATATATGCTTTCTTGCTAAGATTCGTGAAATTAAACCAAAAGTGCCAACAAAGAGAAACTTTTTTAAAGGTCCCAAGATGACATAACTTTGATTTTGTCCCAACCAATCAGGTAAGACTTGGGTGGTGGCACCCAAGTCTTTGAGCCCCTTTTAGGTCTGGGATAAGGTAAAACATGGGCCCCTTATTCCCAATTTACATTGGTTTCAGGCAATTTTGCATCAAGATTAATATTTAGAATGTATAATACAATCACAGGGACCTAGAAGCTAAACAAGGAGGTAAAAAGACATGTGGCTACTTTTTACTCCATAATAGCTTTAATGGACAACAATGAAATTTCATAACATTTAAGGCAAAGTGGGTGGTATTGTTGGTAAGAGACACTACTATGATGGATAATGTATGTTGTCATTGATGGAAACAAAGCATGGTAAAGAGATTTCAATCATGACACCAGGGATTGACAAAGGTGCGAAAGACTAACTTAGTCAAAATGGCTAAGTATGGACAAACTACAGAGTGACAAAGATTGAGTTAGTATGTCTCTGCAGTAGAAGATCATTCTATGCAATTCAAGTATGTTGTTCATAGCTATTTGGTGATCATATGTTCCAGTGTTCAAGTTATGACTTCCTTCAGAAGTCATGGTGAAATATCTAAGTCTGGGTGAATAGAGTTAAGTCAGGAACAATGCACAGTACTAGAGTAAAAGGGTCTACATTCCTCTGATGTGGCATATTTTGTCTTACGGTTATGAGGTAACAAAGATACATATCATGACTACCTAAATCCAAAGTTATAGCTTCTGAAGTTCTTTTGATCACATTCTACAAATTGTTCCTTATCAGCTTCTAGATTGACAATATTTCACGGTGACAGAGCAACAGTTCCAAGATCTGTATTTTGCTATAAAGGACTATTATGTCCTGCGATTCTGAAGGTATGTTAAGAGGTCCATAATGAATGTTATCCATGATTTTGAAAGTCTCATATGGTCCGTAGTGGAAGCTGTGATGTGACAGTTCAATTCATTAAGTGTGTACTCAAGGGATAAGTTGACAGACTTGTTAGATCTATATGCGGTGAAGACATATTGTTTGAACAATCAATATAAGTGAATGAATGATTGGTGCCGACCTATATGAAGACTATTGTATTTTTATTTTGGTCCACATTTCTATTTGTGCACAAGATCAAGTCGACAATGTATAACACTTGTATACACGTTTCTTGTTTGACTTGCCGACCTGATTGTGAGATGAATCTTGTTGCGGATATACATACTCAATAGATTTTGGTGTTGAAAGTGTGCAAGTATGGATAGAATGCAAATTCCATGATTGTGTGACCTAAGGCAGTTCCATGATTAGCAAAAGGAAAATAAAGGCAGAAGGACAGAAGTATATGTGAAGTAGAGCATAAAAGTAGGGCAGACAATATGAAGTCCTTTGAATCTGTATACTGAAAAATTGGTATTGCACCACATCATTCTGTAGATGCATTTATAGCAGTCATCTCTTGGCAGTGAGCCCTAAGGTAGTGAGCTTTCATGTAATTCAGTATTATTATCATAATATATTGTGAGCTAACACTCACCATGGTTTTTCCCTTTTTGGGTTTTCCACCTAAAATCTTGGTGTCTATGTGTTATGAATTTGTGGCCACTCTTCTTGTGTTTACTTTGATTTCACATTATTGAATTTAGTAAATGGATTAATAAATGTGTGAATGAAAAGTTTTTAATAATATTGATTCACCCCCCCAACCCCCGTCTTAGTATTCTTTGTAGTCAACAATTGGTATCAAAGCAAGGTTCCTTGGAAGAAGTCTAATAGCTTGAGGAAGATCTGGGAAAGAATACTCATGATAGCCAGAAGGTACCCTGCTCCAGGCAGTGTCACAATTGATCAAGAACTAGAAGTTGCTCTTGAAGATCTTGAAAAGTCTGAAGCAGAAGTTAGTGATCTAAAGGCAAATGTCCAAGAAGCTGATGAATGCATTCTAAAGTTAAGGGAACAAATCAAAAAATTCAAAGAAAAGAACACAGAATTAAGTGAACAATTGAATGGAGCAAATGAAACCCTAAACAACTTAACATTGGAAATTGAAGAGAAAGAGGAAATTGAAAAGCATCTGAATCAGGTTATAAAAGATAAGTTTGAGGAATGTGAAAAATTGGCTAAGGATGTTTTACTTCTGAAATATGATTTGGAAACAGCAAATAGCTATAAAGAAAAGTTCAAAATAAGCTCTACAAAGATTGAGGAGTTGCTTGAAAGTCAAAAAAGTTCAGATGACAAGAAGGGCTTGGGATTTGAAAAAGGAGAAAGTTCTAAATTAGGTCAAGAAAATATTGAAATGAAGAAAAATAAAGGCAACCAGTTCAGGAATCAAAGAAGAAGACTTAGAAGACCTCCGGTCAGGTAGCCAAATGCTCAAAGGTACCCATATTTTAATGGCCATTGTTTAATTGCAACAAGTTTGGCCATAAGGCTACTCAGTGTAGGAGTAGAATGAATTAGAATATTCCATCATTCTCTGGTCAATGTTTTAATTGCAAGAAAATTGGTCATAAATCAAATGAATGTAGAAGTCTGGTAAGGAGTGGTTTTAACAATGTAAGGAATACTCAATTCTTCAATGGAAAATGCTTTGCATGTAATAGATTTGGGCATATGGCTAACCAATGCAGATCAAGGATGAATCCATTCAATGAAAGGAGTCAAGGACAGAGGAATATTATGTGTTATAATTGCAATAGACATGGACATATTACAAAATTTTGCAGAAGCAAAAATATGAAAAGGAACAACTCTCCAAAAGGGAAAAATATAGAATAGAGGAATGATAAAGGAAAGGAAAAGGTTGATCCGGTTGAAACTAAGAAAGAGATGGGAAAAATCTGGATAAAGAAAGATGTGATTGAAGTCAAGGATGAATCCATACCAGCCTTTGATACTTCCTCCAGGAAGTAAATTGGGAGCTCTGGCTCAGGGGGAGCTACATTAAAAATCCTAATCCCCTTACCATATAGTTAGTGCTAGGATTCAGCACGAAGATATGATGTGAAGATTCATATGACAGATCTTTTGAAAGTAATTCTGGAAGAAAAGAATCAGATGCGAAACATTACAAAGCAATCTAGATTAGCTGTGCTCAACAGAAAAGGGTTTGAAAGCTTTTTGAAAGACTACATTTATGGTGATTAGGTCAAGACAAATAAAGGGTTAAAAAGGAGGTCATTCGACAGACAATTCACTTTGCATTCGAGCTATCAAGTTGAAAAAGAATCCTAAGTGACATCAAAGATTTCTAGAGATTCAAAACAGCTCAAAGCAATTTCATGAGAAGGAAACCCTAATTCAGAAAAAGAGGTATTTACAACTTGAAAACCCTATTGTGAAGTTTGAATTATTCTGCAAAAATGTTTACTCCTCAAGTAATTGAGATAACTGAAAAGTCTCACCCTAAGTTCAAGAAAGATTTCTTCAAATCACTGGAAAATAATCCTGTAGGGGCATTCTCAATTACTCCACATGGAGTTATGCATATGGAAGATGTTAGGGCATATATTCATACCAATCTAGAGGAATATGATCACATGAATCTAGGAAAATTGTACTTGGATAAACTGACTACTGTTGATATTGTGTTGAAAAAATACAAAGTTCTAGGAGAAAAGAAATCAGACACCTGGTTGGATTTTCCCATGATCTCTAATGATACATGGGCTAAGTTTATTATAAGAAGGATTCATGATGAGTTTCTATGGCTTGATGAACCATATATGATAACCAAAGAAGCTATCAAAGTTGCAACTAGTATGAGTTCCTCCGGGAGGGTTCTAGGTGTAAAGAAAATAAAGAACAATGTGGTAATGCAGCTAAGAGAAGCCAAATTTGATAAGAAAGCCCTCACGGTAAATAATATTAAGGATATGGCCGTTAGATTTGCATCAATGATTATTGGATACAAAATATACTTTTCCAATAGGGAAAATTTTGTGTCTGCACCAGCTATATACATAGAATATGACTTGATAAAAAACAATACAGATTATGACCTATGTGAATTGCTCTGGAGTGAACTAATAGGGAACTTGAAAAGAACAAAAGACACCAATCATCCTTTCAAATATAGAACATTGATCACTTGTCTACTCTTCTATTTCCTGAGAGAGCTACCTGGCTTGGGAAACATTGTCTGGCTCGATCACACACCAATAGCCACTCAAATAAGAAATCACTTGCAGAGTTTGGGAAATGTAGACAAGCAGAATGAAATGTTATGGGGATACTTCAAGAACTTTCAAAGGAAAAGGTTATGTAGAGTCTGGATACCTAAAAATGTAGTGATGAAGTATGAAAAGGACATTGTATTCATGGTAGACAAAGACAAATGCTTCATGGAAGCTGTGGAATCAAGAACTGTATGGGTCCCTGCATTAGGGTATGAGGTTGCAAAAGATGTTTTGAATGAATTAGCTGATGTACTACTGAGAAAACTAAATGATCTCAAAGAAGACAGATTTGGGACATTCATAGAATTATCCTCCAGAATGTCTATGGAACATGAGCAATCAGAGGAAACATCAGATGAACAAATAAGTGAGGTAAAAACCAAAGCAGGAGGATCAAATTCATAAGTGCTCAGGTAGAATGGACATCAAATACTCCAGAAAGGAAAGATGAGAGATCTGAAATAGAAAAACCTACATCTAGCCCTAGAAAAAGAACAAGGACCTCACCCATTGCAGGAGCCACAACTGAAGTAGAGAAACCAGTAGAAGAGAAGAAAAGAAAGAAAGTTACACTTGTGAAGAACAAGTGACAAGAGATACTGCTGCAAATCAAGTTCTGATTGACTATGCTAGAAAACTTTTGGAAAAGCAACAAAGAACACAGATCTTAGATTTACCTGAGTTTCTATAAGGACCAATAAATCTAGATTCTATGTCTCCTATGCAAAAATTCAAATTGGTATCAATTGTGCAAGCTGAGGCTCAAGAAGAAATGTTGAAAACACATATACAGGACAATGAACTTATTGATGAAGCATCCTATATTCTGGAGAAGTTGATGCCCTCATACCTGAAAGATACATCAGTGTCATCAACTGATCAGCTCAAAGGTCTAATAAATTCTATAAGTACTCATTTTGAATCCTTTGAAAAGTCTGCTAACATCAAGGTTAGAAAGGAATTTGAAGATAAAAGATTAGTAGAGTTAAAAACCAAGCTAGACAATGACAAAATTTTGTTAGAAAGTAGTATCAAGAATATGGAGAATGCAATCAAGGAAGCTTGGGATATATACAAATTTTGTTTGTCATGGCCTGAGACCACTATGGAAATAGAAGAGAAGGTCAAAAGCATGGAGCTTCAACTAGCAAATATTTCCAAGACCTTTGATCCAGTAGTTGACTCTATCAACAACATGGAAATACAAGTTGTAAATACTCAAAACAACATAAGTAATCTACTCACCAGACAAGAACAAATGAAAAATAGAATGTGCCAATTGAGAAGGATGATGAGTTCTAAAATTGAGTTCATGACAAGTCTAGCTGCAGAAGCCTTAAAGGTTCAGGAAATAACTGACATGCTTATCAATGTACAGAAGGCAGAAGATCTGGTATTCCAAGTAAATGAGAACATCCAAATTTTGAATAGTGCTAAGAATAGGTGGGTTGAAGAATTAACTCAATTAAAGATTGTGTATAATGATATCCTTTCTCATGCAACTAACTAATTTGACAAATTGTACCTGTACATATGCAAAAGAATTTGACAATCTTGAAACTTTGGTTCAATTTTGACTATTGTACATACACTTTTGCCATTGATGTCAAAGGGGGAGAAGAGAACCAATGAAAAATGGGCAAACACCTAAGAGGGAGAAGAAAAACAAAGTGTATATAGTAAGGGGGAGTAGACAAGTATTTTTCACTAAGTGTTGCCATCAATGCCAAAGGGGGAGATTGTTGGCAAGAGACACTACTATGATGAATGTTGTATGTTGTCATTGATGGCAACAAAGCATGGTAAAGAGATTTTAGTCATGACACCAAGGATTGACAAAGGTCCAGAAGACTAACTTAGTGATACATATCATGACTACCTAAATCCAGAGTTATAGCTTCTAAAGTTCCTTTGATCACATTCTACAAGTTGTTCCTTATCGGCTTCAGATTGACAGTATTTCACTGTGACAAAGCATCAGTTCCAAAATCTGCATTTTGCTATAAAGGAATATTATGTCCTATGGTTATAAAGGCATGTTAAGAGGTCCATAATGAATGTTATCCATGATTTTGAAAGTCTCATATGGTCCACAGTGGAAGCTATGGTGTGGCAGTTCAATTGATCAAGTGTGTACTTAAGGGATAAGCTGACAGACTTGTTAGATCTATATGCAGTGAAGACATATTGTTTGAACAATCAATATAAGTGAATGAATGATTGGTGCTGACCTATATGAAGACTATTGTAAGTTTATTTTGGTCTGCATTTTTGTTTGTGCACAAGATCAAGCCGTCAAGGTATAACACTTCTATATACGTTTCTTGTCTGGCTTGTTGACTTGATTGTGAGATGAATCTTGTTGTGGATATATATACTCGATGGATTTCGATGTTGAAAGTGTGGAAGTATGGATAGAATGTGAATTCCATGATTGTGTGACCTAAGACAATCCTGTGATTAGCAAAAGGATAGTAAAGGCAGAAGGACAAGAGTATATGTGAAGTAGAGTAGAAAAGCAGGGCAGACAATATGAAGTCCTTTGAATCTGTATATTGAGCAAATTGGTACTGCACCACATCAGTCTATAGATGCATTTATAGCAGTCATCTCTTGGTAGTGAGCCAATCATTCTTCTATATTCTTTTCTATCTTATTGGCAGTGAGCCCTTTTGCAGTGAGCACTTCTTGGATAGTGAGTCCTCAGGTAGAGAGCCCTAAGACAGTGAGCCTTCATGTAATTCGGTATTATTATCATAATATATTGTGAGATAACACTCATCGTGGTTTTTCCCTTTTTTGGTTTTCCACGTAAAATCCTGGTGTCTATGTTATGAATTTGTGGCTATTCTTCTTGTGTTTACTTTGCTTTCACATTGCTGAATTTGGTAAATGGATTAATAAATGTGTGAATGAAAATTTTTTAAGAATAATGATTCATTCCCCCTCTCATTATTCTTTGTATTCAACAGGTATTTTATGATAAGGCCAAAGTTTATATTTCTAGATTCTAGTTGGATAGTCCAAGAAAAAAATAATGCCTACGAAGCCCTCCAAATGCCACCAACTAGTGTTGATGCAGACAAGCCTTTGATCCTACAAGTTAATCTCTAAAACAATACTCTATTCCTACATATTACTACTTGAAACTATGAATTGTATCATCCAAGGTAACAAAATATTGTCAGGAATAATCACATCAAACTTATGCCAAAAGAACTTATAGTGAATGTTTTAAGTCATTAACTCAAATCTAACAACTAAACAAAATGAATGCAACATATAGAGATATTTACAACAAAATAATAATAAACATGCAACATATATAATATTTTGTTTATAACTTGATATTAGTAAATCTTATGACCGGGTTAAGTGGCTTTTCCTTTTTAAAGTGCTAGCTAAATTTAGATTTCACGGAAACTCTTATCTCTTATACAAGCATGCATTACTACTTCAATGTTCTTGTGCTCATCAATGGATATCTTTATGGCTTGTTTACTAGTAAATATGGTCATCAAGGTGACCCTCTATCCCCCTACATTTTCATCTTATTGGATGAAGATTTGGCTAGAAGTATTAGATAGGATATCTCTGAGGATATCTCAAGGGTTTCATCCCTCTTCTTCTTCTAGGCTTTCCTCTCTCCATCAATTTGTTGATGACGTGATTCTCCTTGGGATGACCTCCATAGAAAATGCTAAAAAATGGAACAATATCCTCAATAAGTATCCTACTATATCTAGGAAAAAAAATAAACTTTAACAAGACAACTCTCTTATTCTTTAACATGAAATAAGATTGTCAAACCAGATTGCTCAAATTCTAAACTAATATATTAGGAAACTTCTTTTAGTGTATCTAGGAATGCCTCTTTTTTTCATAAGATTTCAAAGGAAGCTTGTGGGTTGGAAAGAGTGTCTCTTAAGCCAAGTGAGGAAGCTCTAACTCCTCAAAAGCTCTCTTTAGAGAATTATGATATATCTCTTGTCGCTATTCAAAATCCCTTCTTACATGGCAAACAAACTTAAAAACATTTAAAGAAAATTCTTATGAACTAGAACAGAGGATAAATGTGTTCAAAGAATCTCCCTTATGTCTTGGGAAAAAGGTTTGTATCCCTAAACCTCAAGAAGGTTTGGGTTTAAGAAGAATCAAACTCATTAATAAAGCTCTTCTTGCTAAAATTGGACGGAGACTTATGAAAGAAGATAATGACTAGACCAACATTACGAATGCTAAAAACTTTAGTAGGTCACCTACCTCTAAATTCCTTAAATTGGAAGCTTCTCCTCAATGATCAAGTATTTGGAACAATGTATGTGAATGTAGACAGATGCTCAAAAAAGGAATCAAGGGGAAAGTGGCAAATGACAAAGAAGTTAATTTTTGGGATGACATTTAGCTGGGAAAGACCCCAATTAATGAATGTGAGAATTTATCCTCAATCAAGCCAAATTTCATTAACTATTTTGGTCTCAAAGTGGCTAACTATTGAGAAGAAGATAGGAGTGGAAAAAAATATTTCAAAGGATTTTTCTTCTTCCACTATATCTATTTAGATCAGCTAGTTGTTCAAGACCTTATCAAGAGAACCAAAGCATTCCACATTAGCCAATTTGAAAGGGAGGATGAGATGGGTTGGATGGCCTCTTCTTCTAGAGATTATAGTGTTACTTTAGGGTATAATTCACTTCTTGACCTAGCCTTGGATGGATTTAAATATAACTTGATTTGGAATCACTCTTTACTCTTGAAGGTAAATTTCTTTTGGTGGGTAGCTTGCCAAAACAAAATCCTAACCCTAAATAATTTGATGAAGAGATGCTTTATGATTCCCAACAAGTGTTTCCTTTGTGACAAGGATGCCAAATTGGTGCCCTAACTCTTCATTCATTGTTCATATACCACACAAATCTTTAATAAGCTTATTGGAATGTTTAAACTAAGTTGGTATATGCCTAGTTCAATTATTGATCTTGCTCTTTATTGGTTAGCTCCCTTTCACCCTCCTCTTGTTAAATAAATTTGGACTCAATCTCTATCACATTGTTTTTGGGGAATCTAGTTGGAAAAAATGCCAAAATACTCAAAAAATTTATCATTCCATTATGGAAAATGTTTAAGTCACCAAACTAAAGGAGGCTAAAGTCCAACAATATGATATCAAACTCAAAATTTCCATCAATTGGGGTTCCTCTATCACTACCATAGTCAAAAACTCTAAGAGGGAGAAGAGGAAAGGTTTCAAATGTAAATGTTTGGACATCAGATGGATAAAGCTAAACTACAATGGAGTTGCAAAGGGTAATCTTGGACTTACTAGTTGTGTTGGAATATTAAGGGACATCAATAGACACTTTGTTGTAGCTTATGCTAGGGGTCTTGGCTTTCAATCCTATCAAGTTATTGAGGCTATGGCTACTTTTTAGGGAATCAAATTGCTCAAGAACTTGACATACCTTAGTTGGTCACTGAAGGAGATTCTCTCCTTGTCACCAATTGCTTAATGATAATATCCCCCCACCGTGGAATATTAGCAATATTATCAAGGACTCCTTAGAACTCCTAAAATTGTTTAGGAAGGTCATTATTACTCATACCTATAGAGAAGGGAATGACATTACAAACATGTGTGCTAACATTGGTGTAAAGATGGAAAGATTAAAATTGGAAGGAATGGATTCCCTTCCACTAGAAACAAGGAAGGCATTAATAAAAAAAGAATTAAAGTCACTAATCTCATGACTACTCCTCATTATGGAGCCTTAATTGTTCCCACAAGGAAAAGATTGAAGTGGTACTTTGCTAGATTTGTAATGATAAGCAGGCACTTGGATAGCTCCTTCTTCCATAGTTGGATGTTCAAATTATCTTATTCACTACATCCTTTCATAATCACCAAAAGCCTCCATTGTACCAATGGAGTTCTGGAGAAATTTCTTGTCTCATTCTAGTGGAATTCTTCTTCTACTCTCTTCCTCTACATCCAAGAATGAAAAGATAAATTTATTAGGTTGTTCACCATGGGAGGATATTGGCTCTGTATTGGGTCTTCATCATGTGAAGAGGTTAGGAGGAAATCCACCATTTGAAACATCTTAAGGGTGGATTAAATCCCTTGAATGTATCAATGATTATGATCTTGTTATTTCTAATGAGTTCACCACATCATGGAAGGATAGGTTGGTCTCAGTGAGAGGGATTAGTTTCAAAGTAATTGAAGAAGGCATTGCAGTGGCCATTGGAAAATCTATGTAGAGTTTGAAAATCCACAGAGTCAACAAATTCAAAAACAAAGAACACATAGATGCATTTCTCAAAGGCAAGGAGAAACTTGCAAAATTCTAGGTTGGCTACCTTTGTGAGGCCCTTCCCAAGTTCTATGGGATGAGGTATATATCAACTTGATAAAGTACTTTACCCTTGAACATCAACACAAATGCATTTTTCCATAGCATTCCCCCTACTTAACCATTCAAGACACATAAGGTTTATTAGCTTCCCTTTTTACCTCATCATGTTTGTTGAATAGTTTGTGCATGATGTCTTTCTTGGTAAAGTCAACCTACCCCTTCATCAAAGCCTTATTTTCATGATTTTTAAAGTTGAGAAAGCTAAAATCACCCCACTAGACCCATGAAGTGGGCCCAATTAATTGAGAAAGAAAGGCGTAATAGGGTTAATTTCATCCCTAGCCTGACCTTGACCAATCCTTCCCTGAGAGTTATTCACATGCATAAAGTTGTGAAAATCAAAATCTCTACTAGCAATCCCTTGAAATCTAGCCTTGTGAAGATTTCCACTTTCTGGTGGCCTCCTTGCTTCTATCCTTGAACTCTCTAACCCTAATCCTGTGGATTTCTCCACTCAATGTATCAATGAGGCCTATAACAAGCTTAAGGGCATGTCATCGATGGGAGGGGTGCACCCTAATGAGTGCTTTGTCTTCTTCAAAGCTGAACTAGAGAATACAACATTGGAGGAAGATAAACATGACAACATAGACTAGGAAAGGAAGGATAAGATTGCATGTAGCATCAAATTCTTAGAGAAGGGATAGAAAAACATCAAAAACTTCAACCTCATGCTTGTGAATATTATAAACCTTATTAAAAAGAGAATGGAGTAGGTGGAGAGGAAGCATGAGAAATTGTTGTCTTCCCTAATCAAGAGCTCTGTAGCAAGCATCACCATGCTGCATGATTGCATTCTCAAGAGGAAAAATAAGATGGCTAATGAGGGTCCAAGTAAAATCCATTCCAAAAACATTACACTAAAAAAGAGGTGATCAATGTGGATAGT
The DNA here is from genome assembly GCA_027924645.1 of Cunninghamia lanceolata. Taxonomy (NCBI): domain Eukaryota; kingdom Viridiplantae; phylum Streptophyta; class Pinopsida; order Cupressales; family Cupressaceae; genus Cunninghamia; species Cunninghamia lanceolata. The sequence continues at coordinate 4,493,642 of BSBN01000429.1, read as the reverse complement.
GAGTTTATGGAGGAACACTTAGGATTCCTCGGGGACGAATGGAATGTAATAAAAAACTTAAAATTTATGTCTTCTAGTTAATTTTCTCTATTGTCTCAATGTTGTAATTGTGATGTCAAGTTTGATTTTTGTTATTGGATACTTTTGTGGTAGTCCACTTCTCATGGAATCCTATTTCTTGTTATCTTTGTCTTTGGAACCCATTGTGCTTTTGATGTAGAGGCCAATGGAGATCAACACAACTTCAATAGGTTGACAAAGCATTCCACTAGGGAGGACTGTTTTACCAAGGTGAGATACAATGTTTACAAGTCTACACCAAAGGGTTCATATGAAACATAACACCAAACCTCTAATCCTCTCAAGGAAGACATCTAGAGGGTCATTTGACATCTTGGATAACACTCCCCAAACCAACCAACAAGTCTTACCCTCACACAAACACTACTTCCCTCACAATGTTGTCCTAATCCTTGTAGCCCTGTTTTAGGGTCTGACAGAGGATTTCTTGCAGACTAGACACTTTTATGACTAGATCAACTTTGTTTGAGATACCCTTTATGAAGCTTAACAACATGCTAAAAACTTGTCATGGGTTGTTTAAGAGCATGTGTCATTTTCAGTAGGACTGTCCTAGTGTCATGAGCCCTAATTAGCCCTAAAATACAAAGCAAGCACTCTTAAATGGAAACACCAAACTTTTTGAACCATCTAGACACTTCACATGGGTGACAAAACTATGGATTTCAAGTTTTTTATGGCCTCATAGTCGACTGTGTGTGGATTGCACTATGTTGTTCTCTCTAAGATGTACCTAGCACATGGTTTTGCTAGGTTTCCTCATGCAATCTTCACATAACCCAGTTCTCTGCCCCAAAACTTCTCATGACACATTAAAAAAAACATAAAAAAGCCCATTCCACCTATGAAGAAGGATTCAAATGAGTGGAATGGTGAGAAAACCATGATTTCTGTTAGAAACCCTAGAGGAGGGTTTATAAGCCAAATTTTAGAAAAAGGCAGAGAACTTTGTTATACAATAGTTTAAAGAACTCAAACAAATTGTAGTATAATCTACACTCACCCCCCTTTTAGACAAGTATCATTTGACTCTACAACACGTCTGTACAGGAAAGCAGTATGGCCTAGAACAACATTTCACACAGAAAAATAAGTAAAAATTGTAGTTTTTTATTGTTTTTTCCTCCAAGTCACTTCATACACCACACCTTACATGTTCATGGCCTTCTTCTACACATTATAGACCATTACAACTAAATGGAGAGGTGGGTTGAATTGATCGGAGGCTAGTAAACTGTCCTGCAACCACTGAACTGCCTGGTTTTGTCTTTATTTGTAACTGTTTCATGTTTACATGATTAGAGAGTGTTCACAAAGTATTCAAACTCCTTTTACAATGTTGGTGAGCCTTTGACAAGGCATTCAAACTCCTTGATGTGTTTCCTACATGCCATGATTGGCTATCAAGTCATAAGACTCCTATGACTATCCCTATGTTTACAATTATTGGCATCAACATGAAATGAACATGACATCAACTTGGAATGGTCTTCAACCTTATTACAATACATCAAGATGGTCTTCAAGACCTTATTGAACAACAACATGAAAAGAGCATGAAACAACAAAAACAAGTATGGATCCTTATGATCCTCTTGGTGCTCATGCACCATACTCCCGAGGGTGGAAAAGAACTCAAGTCCCTTGATGGAGTAGATCAGCAACTGTGGTCCCATGCTTTAAGATGTCTTCTTCACTCATCCAAGTGGCATCTTCAGTAGGTAGGCCACTCCATTTGACAAGGTACTCCTTGTAAGTCCTCCTTCTAGTCTTTTTCAAGACTTTGGTGTCCAAGATGCATTCCAATTTCAAGCGTTGATTGGGTGGAAGACCCTTAACCCATTCCTCATTTCTTGTTGTTGTCACATCTGCCTTTGAATTTGCATCATTACCACCCCTGTAAGGAAACAAATCTAAGACATTAAAGATAGGAGATATGGCCAAGCCTTGAGGAAGCTCAATCTCATAGGCATTGGGTCCAAACTTGTGCACAATCCAGCAAGGCCCTATCTTCTTCATGAGGAGTTTGGTTGGCTGCCCCTTTGGAAGTCTTTCCTTCTTCAAATATGCCATGACCAAATCCCCAACCTTGAATTGCACATATCTCCTTCTCTCATTAGCTTTCTCCTTGTACTTCTCATTGGTCTTTTAAAGAGTCTCTTACATTATCATGGATGTCCTTCATGGCCAATGCAAAGTCTTCACCTTGAGCACTCTTCCTCTCTAATCCATGTAGATCCCTCAATTCAAGAATGCCTCTTGGATGAATCCCATAGACAATCTCAAATGGACTCCTTCTTGTGCTTCTATTGGTGGAGTCATTGTAAGCAAATTCAGCTTGAGGGATGATCATATCCCATGCTTCTCCATGCTATTTTGTAAGACATCTAAGAAGATTTCCCAAAGACCTATTCACCACCTCAGTTTGGCCATCAATCTGAGGGTGATAGACTAAAGTGAATGAAAATTGAGTGCCCAACTTCTTCCACAAAGTACGCCAAAAGTGGCCCACAAACTTTAGATCCCTTTCAGTCACAATGTTAAGAGGCAAACCATGGATTCTAATAATTTCTTTGAAGAATAAACCAGCAATGTGTGAAGCATCATTAGTGCATTTGCATGGCAAGAAATGAGCCATCTTACTGAACCTATCCACCACAACAAATATGCTATCAAAACCATTTTGAGTCCTAGGAAGACCCAAGACAAAATCCATGCTAATACTCTCCCATGGCCTATTAGGAATAGGAAGTGGCTGATATAGACCAGCATTAGATGAAGTACCTTTTGCCTTTTGACATATACTACAACTCTCAACAAATTTTCTGATGTCTGATTGCATTTTTGGCCAAAAATAAAATCTTTTCACTAGATCCAATGTTTTATGCAGCCCAAAGTGACCTCCTAGACCACCACAATGCTTTTCCTTTATGATGTTCTCCCTCATGGAACACATAATTGGCTTCCTTTGAACAACAACCCTTGCTGTAACAAAAACTCAGAAAAATTAGAATGATAAGAGTCTGAAAACTATGAACAAACTTCATATACCTCCTTGAAATCCTCATCATCCTTGTACATATGTTGGAGGGAATCAATTCCCACACTTTGCAACTGAATCTCTTGCACCATACACACCCTTCTACTCAATGCATCTGCCACTTTATTGGCCTGCCCTTTCTTGTGCTTGATGGAAAATATGTAGGCTTGGAGTTGTTCAACCCATTTCATGTGTTTATGACTGAGTTTTTCCTATGAATTCAGAAAACTAAGTGCATGATTGTCAGTGTAAATAATGAACTCTTTAGGCAAGAGATAGTGCCTCCATTTCTTCAAGGCTTGCACCATGGCATACAACTCCAAGCCATAAATAGAATACTTCCTTTTGGTATCATTCAATTTTTCACTAAAGAAAGCAACTGGTCTGACTTCTTGACTCAAGACAACCCCTATAGCAAGGTTACTAGCATCACATTCCACTGTAAACAACTTATTGAAATTAGGAAAAAGGAGAATAGGTTGTTGTGCTACCTTCTTTTTCAGAATTTCAAAAGATTCATTAGCTGCTTTGGTCCAAGAAAACTTACATTTTTGTCCTCCTTTGATGGTATCCAAGATTGGTGCACATAGATGGCTGAAACCTCTTATGAACTTCCTGTAAAAGGTTGCCAATCCATGAAAACGTTTTACATCACCTGTTGTTTTAGGAGTTGGCCATGACAAAATAGCCTCTACCTTTGCTGGATCCATCTTCAAATTGCCTTGGGAAATGACAAAACCAAGATAGGTGAGTTCTTCCTTCATGAAGACAATCTTCTCCATGTTAATCATCAATTTCTCATCATGCAACTTCTCCAAAACCTGATCCAAATGCTACAAATGCTCTTCCTTTGTCCTGCTGAAAACAAGAATATCATCAAGATACACCACAACAAATTTTCCATTGAAATCCTTCAACACTTCATTCATGAGACGTATGAAAGTACTTGGGGAATTGGATAGACCAAATGGCATCACCAACCACTCATAAAGTCCCTCATTGGTCTTAAAGGCAGTCTTCCATTCATCTCCTTGCTTTATCCTAATTTGATGATACCCACTCTTAAGATCAATCTTGGAAAAGTATCTAGCCCTCCCAAATAGTCCATTAGGTCCTCAATCCTTGGCATAGGGAATGTATATCTTATGGTGATCTTATTAATAGCCCTAGAATCTATACATAGTCTCCATTTACCATCCTTTTTAGGGGCTAGGACTGTTGGGACAGCACATGGGCTAAGGCTCTTTCTCACTAAACCCGTATCCAACAACTCTTGTACTTGCTTGGCAATCTCTTCATTTTGTGATGGTGTCATATTGTAGGCTACTTTGTTTGGCAATGTAGACCCAGGAATGAAATCAATTTGGTGACTTGTGTCCCTCATAGGCGGTAATGCATTAGGCATATCCTGTACCATGATACCCTTATACTTCTCTAACAATTGTTGCACCCCTTTGGGAATCTCTTCCTCACTAGGACCATACAAATTAGGACTGTTTTTAGGCTTCAAAATTATAGCATACCCTTGGGTTCCTTCCTCCTTAAGGGTGTTAAGAAACTCTCTTCCACCCAACATGACACTTGACCCTACATTCTTCTCCACACTCTCATTAGACAAAGGATCCATTTTATACTTCCTACCATTTTTGGTTATGACAAAAGAGTTTGACTTCCCATCATGTTGGGCTTGCACATCATACTACCAAGGATGTCCTAACAACAAATGAAAAGCATCCATGGGAATTATATTACACAAAATCTTATCCTTATACTCCCCTATCTCAAACTCTACCCTTGATTGTTCATCAACTAAGACTTGCTACCCCTTATTCAACCATGACACTTTATAGGGACTAGCATGAGGAAGTCTTTTCAATTTCAACTTGTCTACCATCTCAATAGAAACTAAATTTTTGGTTGAACCTGAATCAACAATTACCTTGCATAGCTTACCATAGGCCTTACATGTTGTCCTGAACAATGTCTTCCTCTAAGGGGGTTCTTGTGTTTGAGGCACCTTCAACATGGTTCTACTCATCATCAAGCTTTATCCATCATGGACTGGGGCTGTACTTCCAATTGGAGAGTTAACACTTTGAAAATCTTCCTCTTAGATCAATTGGTTCCTTCTCTCTCCTCCATGAGAGCTTGAGGCTTTCTCATGACACTTTTTCATGGTGTGCCCTACTTGGTACTTCTTGGGAAGACATTAGGACCTCTACCTGGTCCACCAAATATACCCCTTCCATTGGGTCTCCTTCCTCTAAAGCCTCGTCTTGAACCTGATTCTCCACTTTGCTCTTGGGAACTAAACTCCCCTTGACTTTTTTGAAACTGATTTCTGCCCCAAAACTACCCCTACCTTTAAAATTTCTACCTCCTCTACCTCTGTTTTGTTGATCACCTTTTCTCTTCAACTTCTCTTCTGCCCTCAAGGCAACTTGGAAACATTCATCCATTGTGTTAGGGGCAAGAAGACTGATTTCATCTTGGGTATTGTACCTTAATCCTTTAAGGTACCTGGCTACCTGCTTCTTTTCACTTTCCTCTTGTCTGGCTCTCAAGTTGAGTTTGTGAAACTCCTCGGTATATGCAGCTACATCCATATCTTTTTGGTTGAGTTTTTGCATCTTCTTATAGATCTGCACCTCATAATCTAACGGTAGGAATTGAGACTTGATCCTCTCCACCATTCTACTCCAAGAAGTGATCATACTCTTTCCACTCTTCACCCTCTCACCTTGGGTGTAATTCCACCATGTAACGGCAACACCCTTGAGTTTTGTTTTGGCAAACTTTACCCTCTTGTTCTCCAGTACTTCCTTGTACTCAAAATAGTTATTCAAGGCCTCAATCCACTCCGTAACCTCCTTAGCATCCATCTTCACACTAAAGATTGGGATCTCCATCCGAGCCTCTGATGAATCCTTGCTAAGTGTCTTGATGGCTTCAAGAAAATATCTCTGATCAATAGGTATTTCTGCCTAGCCTTAGGCTTCTTCTTCTTCCTCCCCTTCTTCTTCTCCATCAAACTCCTCATCTGACCTCTTTCCAATACTCAAGGCTTTCAATTCTACCTTGAGTGCATCCTTGACTCCCACTTTGATCATCTCTTAGATATTTCTTGAAACTTCTTGGCCACCCCAGTGGTCATCCCCTTTGGAGGCATGATGCTAGCCTCTCCTTCACTCTCCTCTGTTGACATACACAAGGAACCTTCTCACAACCAAAAATAGAACCTTTTATGGCTCTAATACCACTATGATGTAGAGGCCAATGGAGATCAACACAACTTCAATAGGTTGACAAAGCATTCCACTAGGGAGGACTATTTTACCAAGGTGAGATACATGTTTACAAGTCTACACAAAAGGGTTCATATGAAGCATAACACCAAAACTCTAATCCTCTCAAGGCAGACATCTAGAGGGTCATTTGACATCTTGGATAACACCCCCCAAACCAACCAACAAGTCTTACACTCACACAAACACTACTTCCCTCACAATGTTGTCCTAATCCTTATAGCCCTGTTTTAGGGTCTAATAGAGGATTTCTTGCAGACCAGACACTTTTATGACTAGATCAACTTTGTTTGAGATACCCTTTATGAAGCTTAATAACATGCTAAAAACTTGCCATGGTTTGTTTAAGAGCATGTGTCACTTTCAGTAGGACTATCCTAGTGCCATGAGCCCTAATTAGCCCTAAAATACAAAGAAAGTACTCTTAAATGGAATCACCAAACTTTCTGAACCATTTGGACACTTCACATGGGTGAGAAAACTATGGATTTCAAGGTTTTTATGGTCTCACAGTCGACTGTGTGTGGATTGCACTATGTTGTTCTCTCTAAGATGTACCTAGCACATGGTTTTGCTAGGTTTCCTCATGCAATCTTCACATAACCCAGTCCTCTACCCCAAAACTTCTCATGACACATTAAAACAAACATAAAAAATCCCATTCCACTGATCAAGAAGGATTCAAATCAGTGGAATGGTGAGAAAACCATGATTTATGTCAAAAACCCTAGAGGAGGGTTTATCAGCCAAATTTCAGAAAAAGGAAGAGAACTTTGTTATACAATAGTTTCAAGAACTCAAACAAATTGCAGTATAATCTACACTCACCCCCCTTTCAAAAAAGTATCATTTGACTCTGCAACATGTCCGTACAGGAAAGCAGTATGGCCTAGAACAGCATTTCACACAGAAAAATAAGCAGAAACTGTAGTTTTTTATTGTTTTTCTCCTCCAAGTCACTTCATACACCATGGCCTTCTTCTACATATGATCGACCATTACAACTGAATGGAGAGGCAGTTTGAATCGGTGGGAGGCTAGTAAACTATCCTGCAACCACCAAACCGACTGCTTTTGTCTTTATTTGCAATTGTTTCATGTTTACATGATTAAGGAGTGTTCACAAAGTATTCAAACTCCTTTTACAATGTTGGTGAGCCTTTGACAAGGCATTCAAGCTCCTTGATGTGTTTCCTACATGCCATGATTGGCTATCAAGTCATAAGACTCCTATGACTGTCCCTATGTTTACAATTATTGGCATCAACATGAAATGAACATGACATCAACTTGGAATGGTCTTCAACCTTATTACAATGCATCAAGATGGTCTTCAAGACCTTATTGAACAACATGACAAGAGCATGAAACAACAAAAACAAGTATGGATCCTTATGATCCTCTTGGTTCTCCTACACCAACTTTTGTGTCTAATTTGTGAAAGGGTTTGGGTCCTTTCAAAAACCTGCTTTCACTGCTAATATCAAAAAAAATTGTTTATTTCAAAAGAAGGAATATTTGCAAACTATCTAATTGCATCGAAATCTATCTAAGTGTGTTCCTATATATAACTAGAAAAGGCTAGTAAATAAAATAATCCTCATTTGACTTTCTACCTAATTAAATAACATATGTTTTCCTAAAAACTAAGCAATTATGAACAACTTATAAAATTAGTAAAATAAACTCTGAAATAACCCACTACAATATTTAGGAATCCACAAATGATAATCACAATAAATTTTACTAATAAAATTGACCACAAAACTGATGGAAGTGGAAGGATTTGCATTGAAGGTGCTCCACATCATCCTCCCCATCTTTTCAAAATTTTGAACCCCTTAGTTCAAAGAACTCAAGAACCTAATTGCTTATATATATATATATATATATATATATATATTTCCTTGGTGATGTAGAATTGCTTTTACCCCAAGATGTTGCTATATCAAACATCCCAAGTAAGAGTTTGTGAGCATAGTGCTCACAAATTTGGGCTAGATGGGAGAACCATCCTTTTGGCCTAAAGAACCAAGCCATGATGTTCCCTTTCACGAAATTAGATACCTCTACAATTTTTCACATTTTTTTCCTCTGCTTCAAACACTTGTTGGACCATAAATCATCCTCCTTTGTCAAATTACTCCTTTTCATATTTTCCCAACTTCTTATGGGCTTGGACCCACCTCTACTTGTGCTCCTCCACTAAAAGCCATTCTTACTTTTCTCATTGCTTGTTTTGCCTTTTAAAAGGAAAATTTTTATACATCTATTGCTTTTGCCATCATTTTCTTTAGCTATATCCTCTTTTTTGAGGATGACTTACTTTCCTAGCTCTACATGGTGTCTATAAAGATTTCATTTCTAACAAGACAACTCTTTCTTTGCACCATCCTCTTTTGTTGCACACTCCTTTACACTTGCAATAATACTAGACAATAAGCTATTGGAAAGGAAGCTTCCTTTAACTATTCTCATTTCTTCTCCAAGGTAGAGATGGTCTTCTTCTCTCTTTTCATCAATTATGAGATTTTCAAGACATCCCTCTTGTTGCTCCTTCTCTACTATGTTCTCTAAAGTCAATATGACTTCATTAAATATGGGACTCTCAAAGGTCTCCATCTTAGCTATAGCTTCATCTCTAATGTGGATTTCTTCCACAACTACAACATAATGGGTACCCTCTAGTGACACATTGTATTCTTCATCATTACAGTCTTCTAAATCTTCTCATTTTCCATGGTAATCATCAATATTTTCCCCTTCTATAGGGTAACACAATTATACATCTTCATCCCATTCATCCTCTTCATCTTCATTCCAGTCATCTATCTCCTCTCTCTCAAACTCTTTCTAGAGCACATTTAAGAGCCTTCCATCCACTAGTAATTCTACCAACCCTTCAAGGGATTCAATCTTTCCCTATTCTAGTAGTTTTATTCATTGGCTAATCCTAAACTCCATGGCTTTCCTCTCTAAAAATAACTCTTGTTTACAAGGTGAGTATATATTCCCACCAATCTTTTTCACCTTCTCACAACCCTTGAATGCCTTTTCTCTAGCTTTCTTTTTCTTTGCTTTCATATTATTGCTTGTCTCATACTACTCTAACATCCATCATAATTCTTCCAACTCATACTCCAAATTTTGTAGCTTCCTTTCCGGGCCGCAAAATTTGTTTTGGGCCACATGATTAAACTTAATCATGTGGCTCAAAACATTTAAAAGGCTTGCTGGTCTGTGGAATTTGTTTTGGGCCACATGATTAAACTTAATTGTGTGACCCAAAATAAATTTCGTGGCCCAACAAGTCTTTTAAAAGGCACATGCTAATAGTGTTACAGAATTCAACCTCAACCATTCGATCAAAATGATAATCAATGGTAATAATTCACTTGTCTTTTAGTCTTGTTTTAAAGTGGAATATTTAAAAATATTTGATCCAAGTAGATGTTTAAGAAAAAGTTTGGAGTGGATGGTAAGTTGAAACAATACAAGGCAAGACTAGTGGAAAAAGAGTACTCCCAAAGAGAGGGAGTTGATTTTGGTGAATTTTTTCTCCTGTTGAAAAACTTACTTCTATTAGATTCCTACTTTTTGTTGCTACTACTTATGATTTAGAAGTATAGTAAATAGATGTTAAAACCATTTTTTTGCATGGGATATTGAAGAGGAGATTTATATGAAATAACCTAATGGTTTTGTGGTGAAAGAAAAACAAAATCTAGTTTGTAAGTTGAAGTGGTCTTTGTATGGTTTGAATTAGTCACCTCAAATGTCGTATTAGAAGCTTGATGCTTTCATATTGTATCTTAGGTTTGTAAGGAGTGAGGATGATCATTTTTTATTTAAAATTAATTTATGATTAGTTGCTAATCATTATCTTGTATATTGATATGCTTTTTGGAAATAAGGGGATTATTAGGGAGCTCAAAATTGAGATTTTTAGTGCATTTGATATGAAAGATTTAGGGAATTCCAAATATATCTTGGGGATAGAAATTAATAGAGATTGGGTTCATAGACAACTTTGGCTCAATTAGTGTAAGTATGTGGAAACTATTTTATAATGCTTTGCTATGTAGGACTATAAATCAATGAGTATTCATTTACTTGGATGATGATTAAATTAAGGATATGTATAATGTTCCTTATGCTAGTGTCATAGGTCATTTGATGTTTGCAATGGTATGTATTATACTATATATTACATAAGTAATGAGAAATCTTAGTAGGTTTATATCTAACCCTAGTAGAAAACACTAGAGTTATATTAAGAGGGAGTTCAAATATTTGAGAGGAACTTCAAATGAGTATTTATATTTTCTTGAGACTAATGATGTGGGCAAGATGTTGAATATACAAGGTTTTGTTGATTTGAATTGGGTTGGTGATTTGGACAATGGGAGGTCCACAAGAAGTTATGTGTTCATGTTGGTTGCAGATGTAGTTAGCTAAATGGATATTTTAGCAACCTATGGTTGCATTGTCCAATATAGAAGTAGAGTACATGGATGCTACGCATGCCTATAAGGAGGTAGTTCAGTTACAAAGATTATGTTTAGGTATTAGTTTTGGTTTTAGGAAGGTGAGGATCAATTGTGATAATCAAAGTGCTATTTGTTTGACAGAGGCTCCCATGTACCATGCTTGTATTAAGTTTATAAATGTTCAATATCACTTTTGTTTCTAAGGTGGTTGAGGATGGTAAGATAATGATTCAAAAGGTGGAACTTTGGATATTATCTTAGCTTTTCTTCTAAAACTAGTGACCACGGATAAATTTTGTTGGTGTGGGGAGGATATGGGCCTTACCTATTCTCATACTTAGTTCATTTTATGTTTCCTATTATGTCATTGCAATATAAATATCAAGTGGGAGAATCTTATGATTTAGTATGCTATTTACTTGCAATCTAGTATAATGTATGTGTCTCTAATATTATTGGAATGAGATACTTGAATGCCCATGAGGTGTTGAGAGATATTATTTTTCTATTATTATTCTTTGGAATACTTGGGATGTTTTTTTTAATGGCATTAATTAAGGAAGGTTACACAAAAATATCAATATTGAGAGTTACAATTGTCATCATTATAAGAGTAATTGATCATCTCCTCATGGATCACTTGGGAGTTACTTTTGTGATAGTGGAGCATCTTTTCATAATGTTGGAGTCTACATGAGTTAACATATTCATCATGGATCATTTGACATGGTAATGTATGCTTACTGAGAGTTTTGGGTCAAATATGTTGTCTTAATTGATGTATATCTTGTGTGCTTGAGTAATTGCATAATGGGGCATAGGTTTTTTCTTGTAGACCATGGTTTTCATGGCCACTAGATTTTGAAACCACTTGTGGTTTCTTATTTTCCTTTACTTTATAAAATAGAGGCATGAGATATAGTGTTATGTAGGTGAAGTACTATTATGCTAGCAAAATGTTGTCATTCTAAATAGTTAGAGTGGATTATAGTGATGCAATTAATTTTTTTAGATTAATATCAGCTCAATGTCTCTTTGGTGGTGGAGTTTTTTCCTAAAAGTGTTTCTCCATGTACATCTAGTGTTTTGTGTTATTACTGATTTTAATTTATTGCTGTATATTTTTCTCTATATTATATTTTAGAATTGATAGTTCATCACATATTAACTAATTGGTTAATTCAAGTTGTACACTTTATGTTTATACTTTCAATGTATTTGTTTACCCTAGATTATCAACAAGTTCCCCTAGTAAACCTTTATTTTTCTCAAATGCACTATGACTAACTTGTTAGGATTAGGTGTGCCATTCACCTTGCAAATTGTCTTGTAAATTGTATTTAATTGCATAGATGATAAATAATGTATGATCTCAAAACATCATGGAGTGCAAAAATGGGATGCCCATGTGAGGGTGGGGACATTATTCATTCTCTAGGATACTTGGGATATTGTGTAATTAAACATTTAATAGGGAGGTTATGTTTAAAATGTCAAAATTGAGAGTTATAGAGCATCTTCTCAATTTGGAGGTTATGACAAATGTATTGAATACCCTCATGGAGTGCCTAGATTTGGGAAAGTGGTTAGTTTGACTGTTGTGACAAAATCTATGATGCATAAGAGAGATGTAAGATGTGTAAGAGGTGTAAGAGGAGTTGCTTTCTATTCTAGGTTGCTTGACCATGATTATGCGGGTGTTGGAATTTTCCTATGGCTCATGGTTTCAATCTAGTTTTGGACTACTACTTGGTGGTTTCTTATTTCTAAGTTTTCTATACATTAGAGGCATGTAATAGAGGTTTGCAAGTTTATTTTGTAGGTACTCTTATGCTACCAAATCAATGTGAAAGGGATGTGATTGTATTGTTGTACACATTTGATTGTGATTAATACAAGCTTGGATCTCTTTGGTGGTGGAGTTTTTTTCCACAAGGGCTTCTCTTGACGTATATTTGGTGTTCATATGGTTTGCATTTTTATGTTTGCTTCTCCATTGTTATATTAGTCTTAATAACTTAATCACATGCTTAATTATGTTGAATCATTATTTTGTTAATGCTCTCATTATGTTATTTACCTATATTCAACTTTTGGTATTAGAGCTACAACTTGATTTTAAAGGACACCTTTCTTGTAGTGTTGCGGGTTTTTTGCAGTTCTAGTAGGAGTATTTTGTTTAGTGGTTTTTTAGATTTGATTATGGTTACAGAGAAACCATAACAAGAACATCTCTTTCAAAATATGAGAAGTCCAATGGCTTTGGGTCTGAGTTGTGTAAACTAAAAATAGAAGATCTCTTGGAGGAAAGAGATCAATGGATAGGTTTGACAAATAAATTTTAAAAGCCTACTAGTGTACTAAATGAAGACTAGTAGAAGTTTAACAAGAAGGCTTGAGGAACAATATAGTTGTATCAAGCTTTGATTTTGTCTTTTTGAATAGGTATGAGGAGACTTCTATATACAACTTGTGGAGAAGGATAGGTGAAATCTATCAAATGGAGAGTTTGGTAAACATGTTATATTTAAAAAGAAAATTGCATTCCTTGAAAATGAAGGAAGGAGACTCTATAGCTAAAAATTTAAGTTCTTTTAATCTTATTTTGAGTTAGCTAAGAAGTACAACTATTAAGATTGATGATGAGGATAGATACATTATCTTGTTGCTTTACTCTTTACCCAAGTCTTGAGAGAAACTAATAGTTGTAATCAATGGTAGTATTATAGATCCCAAGATTTATGCCCTTGTTATTGTTAGAGTGAATAATTTATTTATTCACTATAGCTTAAGTGTACTTAGGTTAATGAGGTTAGACAACACCTTGTCTAATTGAATGTGCAACCTTTTAGAGGTTAGAGCTTACCAAGTTGTTTGGTAAACCTCATGTGCATACCTTTTGAGGTTGGAAGATTTTCCATATCACCTCAAAAGGCACTTTGTAGTCATCCAACACTTGTCACACAAGGTTGTTAGTTTGCACATTCCAAGTGATCCAAAGGTTGACACCTTATAGGATACTTGTCTACTTGTTTGTACCACATCATGGGGCACTTGTCAATCCACATGCAAGGTGGATTGCCTCTTGGACATGCCTATATATGAGGCATTCTCAAGTAAATTTGTAAGCGAGATCAATATAAGTTTATGCTCTTAATAGGCTCATCAATATCATTGATTTCTAACCCTAAGGTGTAGACTGGTTGGTCGAGCCGTTGCAAGATACGAACGATCAGTGCAGGTTCAAACCCCGACTAACCCAACCACATGTAGTGTGGGTCCGCTGCTGGGATATCGTGCGGCCCAGAGGATTAGTTTCGGCTCACCTGGACTAACTCGGCAATAGGGTTGTGGTCACTGAGCCGGAGACACCTCTAAGATATCTCTGAGATATCAAATATATATATATATCATTGATTTCTCAATCCCTATTTATCAATTTCCATATTGTGAGAGTGTTGATCAAGTTGCAGAGCATCCTTGGCAATTCCAACATGGTATCAGAGCCATGCTACAAACAACTCTTTGTTTTGAGGGGATTCAAAGGTGAGATGAAAATTGGTGCATCCTAGAGAGAAATCTATCTCATGAGCAAAATTGAAAAAGCACAATTTTTTTTAGAAAAATTGATTTTGCTGTGTAATTTTGTGAAATTTTGTTTCAAAATGCAATTATTTTTGCAAATTAAAGATTTGTAGGAGTTTGTCTCTGTGATTGGGCGAATTTTGGTGAAGTTTGCATGTCTTTTCGCCTTTCGACCCTCTATCGAAGGTTTTGTATGGAATTATTTGCAGAAAATACAATTTTCTTTTTTTGCAAAATAACATTTTTTGCAGGCCAACATTCAACATTGAGGTTGACAGCATCATTCTCCTCTCAGTGGGTGAAATTTTTCTGCTTGTTTGGCAAATTTTTGGTGAAATATTGAAGTTCTTGGCCCTCATTTTGTGGCCTCTCGGCCTCGTCTGGTTTGTTTGGCTGCTATTTGTTAGGGTCCCATGCTAGAGAATCATGGAATCTTCGACGTCCATCGACGTCGAGTTTCTTTCTTTGTACGCACTTCTCTGCTAGGTCGCCTTCACACAGTCACAAGATTGCCTCATGGTCACCATTCTCTATCAAAAAACAGTGTTATCTCTATTGTGGCTTTAATAGCCCTCGGTCACCGTTTGAGCACTTGGTAAAGGCGTTTGCAGGCCTATTCTGGGTGTTCAACTTAATTCCATTCACTGCCTGGTTTCAAGGGGTTGAAGGCGGCTTTGGGTATTTTATTTTGTGTCATCTCTGGCTTTCTTCAGCAGTTTGGTTGACGATTTTTCTTCTTGTTTGGTGTTTCTTGCAGGTTGAGCTCTCAAACTCATCATTGCACATCTGCGGTCTTCAAACATTACTTGTGATCTCCAACAGACCTTGAAGGCTGACGCTTCCATAGTCTTTGGTCACAATATTGGAGCTCCTATGGTTGTCATTCCAGTTTGAGTTTGCAGTTTACATAGCCATCACATTTTCCACTACATCCATGTGGTCTTTTGTTGTGGACATCGCAATTAGTGGCTACTTGGCGTCCATTTTGCCTTCAGTTGTTTCAACAGCTCCTTTGTGTTAATGTGTTAATCCTCACGGGTTAACTTATTTGTAATATTATTTTACTATATTCAGTTTAGATAGTTATCCGGCAGTTCAACTGCCGAAGTAGTTTTTGGAAGAGAAATGAAATATGTTTTTCTATTTCTACCCCGCCTGGGCCTAACAGTGCTATCAGAGCGGTTATGAGATAAATATCAAGCACAAACCTGTCATATGCCTGTGACGTATGAGTAATGAGAGAATAAAATCCTTTGGCCGATATGAATTTGCTGTTGCGCGGAAAGGTGTTTGAAACGTCTTTTGTTTGGACAGAAGTTTGGAGACTCCGTCACACAGGTCAATATTGTTGCTGACTGGCATTTCAAAAATTTTAATGGTAGCAAAGTATTTATGTCACATACTGTTATTTGAAGATTATTCAAGGATTCTGATAGAGCCGTTAGTTTTCCAAAAATTGTATATTGTTGTTCGTTAAGCAAAGTCGATTTCAAGATTGCAGTATAATTGCTTATTTTATGAGAAACATTAAGAGACGGGCTATAATGGGGAGCATGTTGAATTTGAATGTTTAGTCATGAAATGTCTTGCATTATTTGTTGGCTATAAAAGGGAAATAGTGTAAGTAAAAGAATAATAGAATTCTCTAACATGAGAATAGATAGAATCAATTTGTGGATGAATTGGAAACAGATTTCTATAAGACTGCAGTGCAGATTGTTGATGTGAATTTGATGCCAGAAACCTGTGTGGAGGTTAACACCCAGATTAGGCTGGATGTACTTGGACCAAATAATATAATTGCATGGCAACTCCAGTAGTGCATTAATTTCACGATAATCTGAACAGAAAGAGCCTTCAATGAAAATGGGCTAAAAGAGGTTGAATCCAATAACTGTGGAGGAGTATTTAAAGGTATTTTTTTCTGGTTTATTTTCAAGAATTGATTACATTGTTTGGTGTTGCAAATTCAAGAACGAGGCATTTGAATTACTGATTTTTGGTGTTGGGAACTGAATCTGCATCAATGCCATTGAATTGGAATAGGTGTTATTTATAAAATTTGCATATAAAGAATTTTGTCATTGACATTTTTGTGCAAAATTGGTAAATTATGGAGTAATAAGGTTTTTGAGAGTAATTAAAAATACAAAGAAATAGGGGTATACATTGATGTTATAAGGTGTGTTAAATCATGTCCACATTGATGGTATATCATCTCTCCAAATTCATGCCAGTACAAAAGATGAGGCAGAATTAATATCTGAATGTTGGAGACAATACTCTGTTCATGCTACTTTGTAACCAATACACATTATTGAGAAAATAACTTAATAAGTTACAAGATCAGTTAGGAAAGAACAAGCAGAAAGATGTTAAGAATGGTGTACCTTCTTCTAGCATTTCAGCAAAGCAAGAAAGTAAAACCAATGTGTTAGAAAAGAAACATGTTGCATCTAAATCTGTGACACAAAAAAAAAAATGCTACCAATCAAAGCCACAAAAACATAAAACCATTGTGAGAGTTTGGGAATCTCAGAAAACAAATAGGGAAAAATGTGGTCTTGATTACAAGGGTTTTGTTAGCTCTTATATCCCAAAATATTCTAAGCCCATCAAATTTGTAGTAGGGGGACATATGAATGAATCTCATGTTGAGTCTACATGTGTTAATGATTCTTGTGAAGTTCAAAAATCTAAGCAACCAAAAGCAATATGTGTTGAGTCAAATAATGTCCAAATTTGTTTTCATTGTGGACGTCAAGGTTATCTTTCTAGTAATTGCTTTGATCTACACCCTTGTACATCATGTGGTTTGCATACTCATTCTACCAAGCATTGTTATCTACCAAATCCATCTTCAAAATCTATGAGGCATATAAATTTTGGTTGGATAGATCATTCAATTTGGAGATCCAAGGTTGCTTTGTTAATCAAATCATATAAGAGAGTTCAATCTATTGTTGATGGTGAAAATGTGCTCACTCAAAGTGGTGGTGATGTTATTCCTCATAATTCTTCTAATGATGATGTAGATCTTATTGAGCCTATATTTCTGAGGTACCAGTCAATATATTTGATAAGAATTTAGTTGTTGAGAAGTGAATCTGCTTCCCATGAATGATTTTGCTAATATTGGAGATGCTTGATGATAATTTTATTGGTGATGATAAGAATGATTTTGCTAAGAAATGTTACTATGTCGCATATGTTGGATATGCAGTTTATGATGATTATGATGATGTTGGTCCTTACTAATTATTTGAGGCTATGGAGATAAAGATGTTGCCTCTTGTTCAGTCACTCCATTAGGGAGATCATGTTGTTAGCATTTTCCTCTCTCATCTACCAAAGGGGGGAATATTAGTATATGTCAAATTCAAGTGGAGATTTCATAGATTGTTGACACCTTGTGATTGGTGTGGTAATTACACTTCAATTTCAATATTTAATTGCACTCAATATGTGTCATTTTAGATATTATTTTCAATGACTACACCCAATGTGTGTTATTTCAGATATTATTTTCAAGATCTATCATAGTGACAATTGCTTCAGATCAGCCGGCAAATCTTCACCAAAGTGCTTGGCCGAGAGAGAAGTTTGAGCAGTTCAAAATACTGCATAGTTTAATGATAACCCCTTCATATTAAGGGGGGATGTTAATGTTTTAATCCTCATGGGTTAACTTATTTGTAATAATATTTTACTATATTTAGTTTAGATAGTTATCCGGCAGTTCAACTGCTTTCTGCCTATAAATAATGATGTAAACATTTCTTCGAAGTAGTTTTTGGAAGAGAAATAAAATATGTTTTTCTATTTTTACCCTACCTGGGCCTAACACTTTGGACTCAGCCTCAAGCCATTCCAAATCAGCCTCCAAGATAGGGATTCACCCTCACTAATGGAGACTCTAGTTCATGGTTTTTTGGTTCGTTGTCCTCTACAGATTGCCCTCCACCTCCTTTGGTGGCTTTGTCCCTGAACTCACACATTAGGTGCCAAATCAGGGCCCTACATATCTCTACGCCTCTTCAATCAACTAGCTTGCAGTTTTGTCTAAGGCCATGAATCCATCCTCCCTTTTCGAGCCATGCATGCTTGTCTGTTGGCTTTCATAAAGTTCTGCAAAGTTTTCAAAGCAATTCTTTCTTTGCATTAGTGGTGGTTTTTTCATTTAGTGTTATGGTATTAACATTTATTGTTATTTTCTATGTTAAAGTTTATTTAAGCATTTTATGTAACATTTATGCTACCTAGCATTGTATGTAGTTAGATTATTATTAGTGTGCTTTTAGGAAAAAGAAATTTTTTTTGTAATTGGCAGCTCCTTGAGTGCCAAAATATCATTGTACACCATTTTGGGATCAATCTCACTATTCTTATTAAATGTCACCAAAATTGGATTCACTTTTTCTCACGCACTCATTATAAAGAGCATAATTAGGGGGGAAAATCTCATAGTTTTGAGGGGGTTGTCTTCTTTATCTTATTTCTTGCAATGGCTAACCTATTAACTCCCTTTAATTACCATTCATGGAAACATGCAATGGATTTACAACTTAACCAAAAGGGTTTACATAGAGTAGCTATAGGATTGGAACCTGAACCTACCACGGCTTTTGAAAAGAGGAAGTAGTTTAATTGACTTGATGAATCCTATGGTACTATTTGTATGGCCATTTCTCCAGACCTATTATTTCTTGTCAATTATGCAAAAACACCTAATGAAGTCTTAATAACATTAGAAACATTGTTTGGCAAGCAAGATATAATAAGGGGTCATCATTTGGAGAATGAATTAATAAGTCTCAATCCTCGAGATTTTGTAACAATTCAAATTTCTTCACCAAGTTAAACTCATTAAGGTCACAATTGAAAGCGTGTAAGATTGACAAAGATGATGATCCATTGATTCTAAGTGTCTTATCTAAGCTAGGTCCAGATTATTCAGTGTTTGTTTCAACTTTTTATGCCACATAACACTCATTAGGAAGTCATTTCACTATGCCTTGTTTCAACTTTTTATGCCACACAACGCTCATTAGGAAGTCATTTCAATTGCCTTCTCTAGCTGAGTTTGTTGTTTCTCTAACACAAGAGCAAGATAAATTAATTCAAATGGGCACACTCAAGTCTTCATCAAATCATTCTAAGTTGCTAGTGGTGAAAAGAATTCAACTCCTAAGGTGAAGAAAGCAAACAAGGACCTATCTAGGGGATCAAAATCAAAACCTCAAATTGAAGAAACTACTCCATCCAAAGAGAAAGTCTAAGGAAATGCCCACTTTTAGTTACTGTAACAAACTTGGGCATAAAGAGTGATAAGCCAACATTGGGTACAAGGAATAAATAGGTTTCAGCTTGGTCTAAATGTCAAGTCGGGGATCATAATCTTGCGAAAGGTGTCGAGGCTATGGCAATAGGAACTGTCACTTCCTGATGACAGGAATCACATAGAAATTGCTACAAGAAAAGTAATAGTAACAACATTAATTTATTAACATGAATAAAACACACATCATCAAACTGCAAATATTGAAATCAAATTTTAATTTAAATCACAAAATACTTTACCAAATTGAACTGTAATAAAAGTGCTAGAATTTAAATCACATGGCTATTAAATTTTGAAATCTATCATAATTGAATCAAATTGAAAGGAAATAACACAAACATATTAATAGTAGAAAGCAATAACTGTAACTATGTGTCACCAAAGAGTGGGTCCTTGCTCCATGGTTTGCAGATGAGAATAGAGGATGTGAAGATTGGCAGATTTATCCTCTAGCAATTTATCCACCATGGGTTGATTTCTGCAACACCAGAATGGCACACGTCGAATCTTGGCCAAGTCTATTCTACTTCATTTTCTACTGACCATGAATTAAATATTGTCTTGTTATGATAGACAATGAAAGTAGAAGGTTTCGGGTTTCCTCTACACAGCTTGCAAATGCATTTCTATTGTAGTTTCTTCTTTACAACTAGCGGTGCATTCTTTATTGCAGATTCTCCCCTTCAATCAAATCATGAATAAATTCATTGTTGATGTGGAAGAGCATAAGAAGTTCTAACCATTGACACCTTGCAATCTAACATCATCTTTTAAAAAGATGATAGAAATAAATTGCTAGTCAAATATTGATAAACAGAAGTTCCTAACCAAAATGTGACAAAAAGTTCCTGTGGAATAGGTGACATGAAGCATGCTGCAAAATATATTGACAAAGGCTTGAAATAACAATGCTTATTAATGAAAATAATCAATAATTATTTTCCATATTTTAATCTTAAAACTATATTAAATATGGCTTATATACATTTAATCATATGCAGCATGAAATGGTAAAATGGTATGGAATGACATGAAAATGGAATGTTAGAATGAGACTTAAGGCATATGAAATACCCTGATAGGTGGCATAAAAAAAGACATGAATAGATCTCATCAAAGAGCACCATTGTTTTGAAAAGGAAAGAGATAATCTCAACCACCGAATAGCTGAGTTAGAATTTCTTACTAAGAAGAATCAAATCGACTCTTTAGGTGGCTCTTCTTCTCCATCATCTTCAAATGTGAACAAAAACAAAGGAATGGTATTGGTTTCCTCTACTAATAATGCATCATCTTAGTGGCTTCTAGATTCAAGGACTTTGCATCACATGGAAAAGTCAAAAGATATGTTTTACACCTATGAACCAGGTTCATATCCTTGGCATCAATTATTATGGAGTAGGTTTTAGAGGATTCTAGTACTATCATAGAGGCCCATCATCACTTTGTGAAGGCTTCATACTTATCTTTGGATTTTTTACAACATTCAAAGACTTGTCATCTACTTCTTCCATGGGAAGATTCATTGCACATATTTGTAGTTATTTTTCTTCCTAAGGGGAGAAACATTGTTCGACATTCACAGATTAGCTTCAACATACTTCATTGAGCATCTACGAGCAATGCATCATATATTATGTGGGGCTTCCAAGTCTCTCTTTGTATCTCCTATTTTGGAGAAATTTATTGTACACATGTGAAAGAAGTTGTCCTAGGGGGATCATGATATAAGTCCTTCACTTGTTTCTTTTTCATGCATTTTGTTTCTCCTTTTGGAGAGGAGTTTTGTTCCCACTGGGTTTTCTCCTTTACTCCACCTTATTAGAAACTTTGTACATGGGTACCTTGTTGCAAGGTGTGCGCCCTTGGTCTTCTTGTACATTATACAGTACAATGCTTGGGTTCGTGGCAAGGCTTACCTACCTCCCATGGATTCATTAACTCTGGCAGTTGTATCAGACATTAATAGGTCGATCTTTTGGTGCAACGGCAACCGTCTTTCCAACAATTGGTATCAGAGCCTGGGTCACGGGTTTGAACCCCTCACTTGTGTTGGGGGGATTGTTGCAAGGTGTACACCCTTGGTCTCCTTGTTTTGTGTAGCACAACACTTGGGTTCGTGACAAGGCTTAACCACCTCCCATGGATTCATTAACTCTGGCAGTTGTATCAGGCATTAATAGGTCGATCTTTTGGTGCAACAGCAACCGTCTTTCCAACATACTTAACATGGCCTAGTAGCCAGGACCCATATCTTTGTATCTATTACACTTTTGTGATCTCCCCAAGTATCACTTAAGGGGCGTGTTAGAGTGAATAATTTATCTAGTGACTCTAGCTTAAGTGTACTTAGGTTGATGAGGTTAGACAACATCTTGTCTAATTGAATGTGTAACCTTTTAGAGGTTAGAGGTTACCAAGTTGTTTGGTAAACCTCATGTGCATACCTTTTGAGCTTGGAAGACTTTCCATCTCACGTCAAAAGGCACTTTGTAGTCATCCAACACTTGTCACACAAGGTTGTTAGTTTGCACATTCCAAGTGATCCAAAGGTTGACACCTTATAAGACACTTGTCTACTTGTTTGTGCCACATTACGGGGTACTTGTCAATCCACATGCAAGGTAGATTGCCTCTTCCATGCCTATATAATGAGGCATTCTCATGTAAATTTGTAAGTGAGATCGATATAAGTTTATGCTCTTAATAGGTCCATCAATATCATCGATTTCTTAATCTCTATTTATCAATTTCTATATTGTGAGAGTGTTGATCAAGTTGCAGAGCATCCTTGGTAATTCCAATAGTTACTAGTTACTTTTCTTAATAGATAAATGTGGAGGAAATCCATGGATGAGGGTTCTAAGGATACATTACATGTTTAGGGTGGACCCAAGGAAAAAGGTGCTAAGAAAAAGGAGGATAAAAAGAGATCCAAGTCAAAAGGATGGTCTACAACTCCTAGTAAGAGTAGAGTGAAATGTTCAAATTGTGGGAAGTATGGCCATGTGAAGAAATGATGTAGAGAAAGGGAAAAGACTTCCAAATATTCCTCTAATGAAAAATTCTTTGATGGTGAAAATAATGCTTTATTCATTTATGCTAACATTGCTAGTGTTGACCTATAGTTGATTGATTTAGGTACCTCATATCATGACTCTTGACAAGGAGTGGTTCTCTTCTTATAGAGCATATGATGGTGGTGACGTGTTCCTTGGAGATAATAGTTCACATCAAATTATTGGCAAAGGGAAGCTAAAACTTGTGTTCAATGATGAGAGAGTAAAATCTCTATAGATGTGTTGCACATTCTGGGATTTACACAAATTTACCTTTAATTTCTAAGATGAATGATGTTGGAGTGCATGTCACATTTTATAGGAGTGGTTATAGGTTTGTAGAGGAAATGTTGTGCTAGCTATGGTACTTTGTTAAAGCTGGAGGCATTTACATATTGTAACTTTACCTATGTAATTGAGAACTTTGATTCATGTATGTTGTGGCACTACAAATTGGGCCACATTAGTAGAGAAGGGATTATGACCCTAGTTAATAAAAATATGGTGGATGATTTATCTAGCTATTCTATAGATTTTGATTTTGTAAGTATTGCGTGTTTATAAAATAAATAGAGTTAATGTATTATAATTCTTCTAGTAGAAAACTATGTTGAATTTGTTATCAACATTTCAGATCATACTCTATGATCCATTATTAGGATAGTAGAGTAAAGAATAATTCTAGTACCACTATAGAAAAGGGATTATGAGAGGTTATTCATAGTGATCTTTTTGGATGTTACTTCAATTGAGAAATATTGTTATTATGTTTTCTTTATCTGTGACTACTCACATTATATTTGGATTTATTTTCTGAGGCATAAGTTTGAAGCTTTTAGGAAGTTTAAATATTTTAAATTCCTTCTTGAAAATCAAATGGATTGGAAAATACAAGTATTAATGTTAGATAATTGAGGAGAATATTATTCTAGAGAATTTGATGATTTCTATAGACATAAGGATTGTGAGATAAAAAACAACTCCATATATGCCATAGAAAAATGGCACCACAAAGAGCATGAAGAAGACATTAATGGATAAGACCATGAGTATGTTGAGTAGTGCTAAGTTGGAATAGTGTTTTTGGGTTGAGGCTATAATTATTTATTGTTATTTTATTAATAGATCTTCATGTTTTACTCTAGTTAATAAAACACCATATGAAGTATGGACAGGTAAGAAACTCTCTATTTTGCACATTAGATTTTTTGGCTATGGGGATTTCATTCTTTTGCCTAAATGAAAATGCTCTAAGTTAAATTTTAAGGCTAGAAAATGTATTTTTATTGGTTATGGTGATAAATTTTTAAGGAATAAAAGCTTTGGAATCATCTAACCTTTTAAATGGTATATTCTCGAGATGTGATTTTTAGGGAACTTAGAGTTAAGTTTGATTAGGTACAACTTTAAAGGAAAATAGAAAAATGACCATACATTTTGAAAACAAAATAAATAAGTAGTAAGATGCACATGTGGAAGAGTAACAAGTTGGGCACTTGAGGATGTAGGGGAAGAAGAAAATTTGGGGGAAAAATAGGAGTCTCTTATGAGACCCTTGAGAAGGTCCACAAGGTAATGAACACTAGTTGACAAGTATAGTCCACTAGATTTCCATTGTGTATTTTCTTTATCTTTTACTAATGATAAACCTTGATCTATGAATGAAACTCTTTCTTCAAAGGATCATGAATATTTGATGGAGGCTATAAAAGATGAGATGATGAATTTAGATAGATGTGATATTTGAGATCTAGTTGAGCTACCTAAGGGAAGAAAGTCCATTAGTTGTAAGGGGGTGTTCAATAATAAATTTAGAGAAAATGGATAGTTGAAAAGGTACAAGGTAACCATAGTAGAAAAAGGTTACTCACATGTTGAGGGAGTTTATTTTTGTAAAAAAATCTCTCCTGTTTCAAAACTAATTTCTATTAGATCTCTACTTTCTATTACTTATGCTCGTGATTTAGAAGTAGAGCAAATGGATACTAAAACCATTTTTTTTATGGGGATCTTAAGGAAGAAATTTATATGAACCTAATGTTGGAATACAATGGATCACTAAGAGGGGGGTGAATCAATGATTGGATAAAACTAATTCATTCATCATCCCAATATGAATACAATTAACATCAACATGCCAAAGACATAGAGAGCAACAGAATCATGAAACCATAACACAAATGATTAAAGTGGAAAACTCTATCCATGGAAAAACCACTGTCCAACCTCACAAAAACTTTATTAGGTCTCACTGACCAAAATCTCACTGATTACATACATGCCTCACTTGCAAAGATCTCATTGATCACATTCATGCCTCACTGGCAACGATCTCACTGATCACATCAACTCTAGTCACAAAACAAGAAGATAAACATAGAGTATTACTCTATTTACATTGATACCATTGGTTATTGATGAGTTCTATAACTCTCTTAATCAAACACCTTATATCTACTAAATTGACACAGAAGTATAACTCTTTAGGATCTTCATACATCCAATTGACATTATAAGACAATGTACTATCCTAATTGTAATGACATCATAGACTACATAGAAACACTTGAATTCAAGGCACATTCACATCCTTATTGAACACCTTCTTTGCATACAAGATTCTTCACATAATCAATTATACATTCACATCAAATCTCTATGACCTGAGAACACCTCAAAGACCAAGAGGACAAGTAATCAGATTACCACTCTACCTATGAAAACATCAAGATATCTGCAACCATACTCACTCTGCCCCCTAGACACATACATCTCCCTTTTTCGTTTTGTACAAGGTATTCATTAGACCTTATATAACAAAAAGAGATACAACATACTTGCATGACTATTCAATTACCTTCAAAACAAAAATATTCTGCAAATGTTGACATTACAACAAGTAGCCATCTCAAACAAATCTCTCAGCAAATCCTCACCTTATACTTATTGTCTTCAATCATCGGATTCTTCTACATTCAATGCTCCTCTATCATATTGTTCCAAGATGTCTGACCTTCTTCACAAAACATATCCTCCTCACAACATTAAGAATGCTTTCAATCAAACTTCAAAAGCATCAAGATTACCATATGCATTACCTGTTGTCATACCTCTGTATTAAACTTTGACTCTACAACAACAATAATGTCATTGAACTTTGCTGCCATCTCTTTGTCTGTCATTATTTGCACTTGCAAAGCATTATCATACACTGTCCAATCTGACTTCAAATCCTTTTACCATGCCAGTTCTCAGATAGACATCACTGACTATCATCAATGATTATATTAAATATCATATTCAACAGTTCAAAGTAAACATGCTCTCTGTATACATAGCATTGTCATACAGATCTTTCTCTCTGCATATCCTTATGAGTATGCTTGATTCATTCTCCCAAAATCTTCAACTCTTGTTTCTTTATAATTCATAACATACTACAAAAAAAAGGAACCACTCTTTGAACACTACACAAGTTTATTTCAATCCAATCCATCGTTGTTTGTAGACAGTTAGAAAACTATTCATAACTGAAAGCCCTCAATGACTTCCATTAACCTGTCAAAGAATGGACTTGGAAACTTACCGTTGTCAGTTTCAAATTATAATCATTGATCTTTGAAGCCTGCCAAAGAATGAATTGAATGAGATCCATTGATTTAATAATAGGTGGTATAAAAAGAGTCATTAACCTGCTAAGGCAGTTTAGGCTAAGAGAGGGGACCGGTTAATACATGAACTTAAACCCTTAAATAGTCACTTAAGTGACTAGACAACCTGTCATTATAAGTCAATATCAAATTAGACATAAAGTGCAACTCATCACCAAAAGGTACCTTAAAGCTTATAGTCTAGGGTTTACATTATTAGGTCTTAGGATTTTAGAAATGAAGATCACAATTAGTGTTTTAGATCAATCATCAAGATTTAAGAAACTTCTACTGAAAACTACAACCCACAATGAGAACCTTTGATGTAGAAGAACATTGAGCAGTATGGTGTATAACATTTGAAGGAATGTGACTCCACTTCTTGTGCATTTGCATCAATGACCTTTAATGACTTCATTACCTCCATGAAGTGACCAATGACCTTTGACATTATCACCATGAAGTGAACAATGACCTTTGACATTACCATCATGAAGTGAACCATAAACATCATAAACCAACTGACAAACTTTAATTCTTTGAAATAGATGAACAAGGGAATGCAACTCTTATCATGGAACAAATCTTGTCCTATTATGTGACCTTTGTCTTTCATCACATTACCTTGTCTTAACACCACATATCTTTGAAATCTTTGACATCGATGGGTGATAGTCTTCAATACCAATGTGACAATCCTTATTACCAATGTGACAATCCTTAATACCAATGATAAACCATGAAGACATGAAGCATGATTATCAACATGAATATGAACTCTTGAAGCCATGAACACCATCAACATGATTAAGGATGATCAACACCACTGTGATGATCAACCGCACTATGATCTCTCAACATTGTGCCACCAAAATAGGGTGATCCTACAATAGTGGGTTACACTTTTTGGCCAAAGTTGACATTGAAATGATGTAAAAGAGTGATTTGTCACAT
Source organism: Cunninghamia lanceolata (assembly GCA_027924645.1). Lineage (NCBI taxonomy): Eukaryota > Viridiplantae > Streptophyta > Pinopsida > Cupressales > Cupressaceae > Cunninghamia > Cunninghamia lanceolata. The sequence continues at coordinate 4,466,137 of BSBN01000429.1, read as the reverse complement.
TTTGTCTGTAGATTCTAAGTATATATTTTTTAATTTTTTTTGAATCAAATTACATTTCTTTTCCATCTCGTTCAATAACTAGTTTTTAACAGTAAACACCATTTTTAAAGAGTGATGTGTACTATGTAAAACATAACTTGTTTTCTATGAAGGATAAAATTCTAATTTTTTCAAATTTAGATTTTTAACTATGATATCTAGAGGATGCATTTGGTTTCATAATGTTTTATTGAATATTTTTCTTTTAATTAACTTTTGAAGTCAAACCAATTACAATTTAGACATAGGTGTACTGTGTAAAGCATAACATTTTTTGTATGTATTGGAATTCATTTTTTTTTTTGTTGGATCAAGGACATGAATACCAAGAGGATAGATATTTTTCATAAATTTTTTTGGTAATATACTATTTTTCCACATGTGCAGAACAGAGAGATTAATTTTCGGTGAAAAACATATGTTTAATTAAACTAAAAAAAACAATTATAATAAAACCACAATATATTAAAATTATACTTGATAGAAATCTCATTTTGAGGACTATAATCCTCCAAATGGGTTTGTCATGTTGCTTCCATTTTGATCCTGAACTTGAGCTTCGAAACCCAAAAATCTACATTAAATTGTAGCTAGAGGAGGGGCAAGGGAAAAATAAGGGGGTTCAATTGAATGGAGGTTCAAACAAACCCCCCATGACCCGTTCGACTAAACTAGGGTTTCATTGAACCCCCATTTGATCGAACCCCCTTATTTAAAAATAAAAAAACATACCAAGAGGGGTTCGATCGAAACCAGTCGGTTAAAAAAAATTAACCACTAACGTTCGTTCGAACCCCTAGCCGACCAAATTGATGTTGTTTTTTAAAATAATGTTATATCCATACAAATATGAACTCTTTTTTTTTATTTTTTCATATATCATTGCAAGATTAATTCGCATTACTATTCAAGAAGCTAGATTTTGGAGAAGAAAACTTTGGGTAGAGGATTTCAGAGAAGAAAACTTGAAGAAGAAAATGTGAGACAAAAAAAAGAGACAAAATAAGACTCAAAGAAAGTATTCAAAAGAAAGAGAACAAGAGATGCGTGAAACAAATTTGGCAAGATACCATAGAAAGAAATAAGGTATGTATGCATATTTTCTTTCCTATTTAATTGATGAGTTTTTAGCATGTAGTAGGATGTTATTTGTAGTTTTGAACATAAATATACTAAGTGAATTTATATTTTTTTCAATTGAATGTGTATTGGGGTCCTTCATAGGTTTGCACACTAGAAGTAAATTATACTTGTATTATTTAGTCATAAGTCTCTCTCTCTCTCTCTCCAAGTACAAGTAGATTTTGAAAGCTCTCTCTCTCTTGACTTAAGTCTTTTTAAAGCCCCTTCATTTCTCTCTTTACTAGGAATTCTCTAGATAGGTCTTCTATATCTATTTTGACTTAAGTTTTTTTAAAGATCTTTCTTTAGATCTCTCTTGACTTAAGTAATTTGTGTGTAGAACGGGCTCAACAAGAAGAAAGTTCTCAAGCAGGAGTCGAGCCAAATTTAGATTTGGGGCAAATGAGGCTAAAGAGCACATAGTTAAAGATAGGAAGGAGGCCCAAGTTCAAACAATGCATGTTGGAGAGGGGTCAGGATCACTTCCTTCTATTGGTATGGATGAGCATATGAATGTAGATAAAGAGGTGAAGTAAAAAATTTCAAGTTATACAAATTTAGATCATTTACTTGAAATGGATGTGGATAAGTTGAAATCATATGCCAAACAACCTATAAATACTAGTAAGAGGTCAATGAATAAATTTGTAAAGGAAATAATCAGTGCTCATTTCAATCATCTTGGTACACTTGAAAAAACCTAGTTGTTATCACTTTTACTTCTTCGTGATGAGTTGAAAGGGCCATTACAATTGTTGGGTGTAGATTCGACATTGAATAAGAGGAAAGCTTCATATGACCTAGGAAAAGATATTGTTGAAAATGTAAAAAAAGGTTTAGATTATGTTGGGAAAAAAACTCAATCAATGGATAAGGCCACTACAAGAAGAGTGATGTTGACAGGTATTGTAAATACAAATATATCAAGAAAAAGAAAACTCTCTTCACTTTCGACTAAAATTGGTATCAGTAGAAAGACACTAACAAAATATGTGAAAATGAGAAAGGTTTTGGATGATAGTCCAGAAGGCAATTGGGCAATTATGTGTAGATCTCCACATTCTGACAGGATTGAAGATGTTGTTAGGAACTTGGTCTCAAATTTTTGGAAAGATAATACGCATACATCATCAAATAGTAGAGATGTTATCAAACACAGTATTGGGCTCAATGATTATGAACATCATACAAAACATTGGCTAGACATAACACAACATGAGATGTATGTGAAATTTTGTAATTCGAATCCTGATATAAAGATTGGGCAAATAATGTTTGAAAGGTTAAAGCCATATTATGTGAAGATAAACAAGGATTTTTAAACTTGTTGTTGTCATTATCATATTGAATTTGATCTCTACTATCAGGTGTTTCGAAAGATGAGAGAAGAAAGCGATGGTTTTTAAAATGCACCTCCTAAATGAGTAAATCTTTTCATAGAATCCATCTTATGTGATAATGCAATTGATCAAATAAATTGCATAAAAGGACTTTGTGAAACATGTGGAAATTTGGCTAAATTACCTTTAAGAAATGAAGATACCGACCCAATAAAGAGTAAATTGTAAGAGTTACAAGTATGTAAAGTTTCAAACAAATTTTGGGAAAGAATCCACAAGGTTAAACTATGTAGAAGAGGAGATACCTATTGGAACATTTATGGAAAATTTTCAAAAATTGATACAACCATACATATAACATGCTTTTTTTGCTAGGTGGCAAGCACAACAATTTCAAACATTAAGAGATACTTTCCCACTTGGAACAGTTCTATTAGTAGTCAACTTTGCAGAAAATTACTCTTTTGTACATCAAAAAGAGATTCAATCAGATTATTACTTTTCAAAGTAGATCACTATTGTGGTGCATGTGTGTTATCGACATACATAATTAGATTTGGATGGTGTTGAGAGTATAAATGATGAATGAGTCATTAAGAAAGAATGTCACTTTTATATTAGTGATGATAAAGAGCATGACACATTTTTTGTACAACATTGCTTTACAAATTTTTTTGAGAATTTGGCAAGCAAGCGTGTAAAAATTGAAAAGCATTTTGTATGGTCAGATGGATGTGTGGCACAATTCAAATCATCATGACCATTTTATGCACTATGTAGATATCATCGAAATTACAAAATAAATGTTTGGAGTTTCTTTGAGAGTGGGCATGAAAAGGGTAAACATGATGGCGCAGGAGCTTGCATCAAATGTGCTCTAAGAAAACATCAAATGAGTTATTCGAGAGATTGTATAGACAATGTACATGATGTTGTTGAATGGTGTAAGAAACACTTTGCATCAAATAAGGTTGCCACATCTTCAGGAATGAATCGATACATCCCACATAGAGTGTTTTGGGAGATATCAGGTATGTATATATAAATTTTACATAAATAAAAATTTCAAACTTTAAATTATTTAATATATATATGTGTGTGTGTGTGTGTATGTTTGAATTTGTATTTAAGTTTAATTTTTAAATCTAGTAAATTCAATTATTTTAAATGAATTTCTATTAAATTTATATATATGTAATGTTTTTATAATTTTTATGTACATCTAGGTGTGGATAGAAGATCGAAGCATGGATGCAAGAGGGTAGACAAAACAAGATCTTTGCATTGTGTTGTGAGTACAGATGATTACCCTAGATGGAAATTGTACACAAGGGATTACTCTTGTTTCTGTGATGAGTGCATTTTGGAAAACTTTGAGGCATACAACAACCAACAATGTGGATATGTTAGTAAATGGAATGCAGTGCCATTAGTCGTTTCTGACACATATGATAAAGATGAGGATGAAGGCTTTGAAGACATTCCTTTGATTTTAATTGATTATGACCATATTTCAGGATTGATTAGAAAAGGTATGTATGTATGTATGTATGTGTATAGTTTGATAAATTTAATGTAAATTTACAACACATGTACATAGAATAGTACTTTGATGAGTTAAATTTAATGATTATAAAGTCTAGACAATTCTAATTTTTTTACAAATTTTGAACCATGTAAATTTGGTGTGTACTCTAGGATATGTTTTTGCAGTCATAGCAGAGCCTAGAAACATATAAGGTGTTAGTTATTATTTAATGCGTTGCATAGAAGAGAGGAAGAAGCTAACACAACCTGAGACAAGCGATGAAATGGTGTTTCCCACAGGTGGGTCACATTTAAATTTATATATACATGTACACATGTACATAAAATAGTTTTACATTATATTATAATACCTAGGTTGAGTGAAAATGTTACGTGAACATGTCTTACCAAGTTGGTTCATGTTGTTTATGATGTAGGTTCAGTTGTAGTGCAAGGGACATATCTCAAACAAGTCAAAATTGTTCAACATGGGATTCATTTTATTGACTATCAACCTGAGAACAAGGTATATCAGTATAGTCACCTAGTAATTGCTACCACCCTACATCTTCATCTAGTTCCACATGCACGTGGACAAAAGAAATGAAGACTAGATAGTGAGGATCATAATGAAATATTACATGTTATTAAAGAGTGGGTTGAACCAAATGTTTAAATGAGAACTTATATCTAACTTAACTTGTTTGAACTCCATTGTTTTAGTTACAGTTTATAAAATTAGTGAGATCTTGAAGTTACACATTGGTGTAAGTTAATTTCTAGATGTTCTTAGGAGATCCAAACTTAGAAACTTAGTATTTAATTCAAAGTACTTTTATATTTAGTGTTCAACACTTTTTTAGTTTGGGCATTTATATGTTCTGTGTATCTTCCCCGTCTCACTTGATTCAAGTTATAATGGGATTTATTTTGTTGATCTACCTATGAAATTATCACTTGATCCAAATCGATGTCAATTAGATAGACCCATGTATTATAAATAAAGTAGTTTAATCTGTGTACATATTTGAGCATTAAATGTGTTTATTATATCTCCTAGTTTGCATTTGCATTTATTTCTAGTTTATACATTTTCTTAATGAGGAGTTTTTGTGATTTACCTGTACATGCTTCTAGACATGTGTGAAAGAATATTTATATTTAATTGTTATCTTACATTTAACAAATTGTGATATTTTATCTCAAATTATGAATTGATTTATATTATTTGAGCTTCATTCCTTAGCCAAATTGATTAAATCGTGTGTGTTAATTTATTGGGAAAAGAATTGCTTTAATTGCAGCTATTTGTAAATTTGTGATTATATAACAATAGTGATTATTGATGAGTACAAAAATTGCATTTTTTTATGGATTGCAACACTAGTGCACTAGTGTCTAAATTAAACTTCTTTAAAATTTATGAGCTCCAAGTTGTAAAGTTCTAGCTCGATTCTTATTTTTGTAAAGTCTAGTTTTCATATTATGTTTCTTTGAACTTTCAATTTTTCCTATTTTCAGGTGGATATCAACTCATTAATTTTTTCTTAAAAGGTAAAAACATGTAGTTTAATTAAAAAGACAAATGTACATAATTATGTGCATGATGTGCATTTATAATTCTCTCCAAGTTTTGAATAAAGATTTATTTTTAGAACAATTATACATCATAGTAATTAATTATTTTGGAAAGTGCAACAAATAAATTATTTTAAAAAATGAAGTGGTTTGATGTTGCGACAAAATACAACAAAATAATGAGGTCTTGTATAGAAGACCTTTGCGTTCACAGCAGAGTTTGTTTTTTGAAGCAGTTAGGGCAAGAAGGCAATTTTCCTCTCAGGATTTTAGAGGGGAAGGGTTTCAAAGATCTTTTCGAAATAATGGGCAATATCATTTCTAGTCTCGATATGGTTCATTTGGTTTTCACAACAATGGCTCTTTTGGTCTCCGTAATAATAGAAGGTTCAATACATAGAAGCCATTTTTTTCCAAATAATCAAACTTTGGTTTCAGGAAAGGTAGAATCTAGTTTTGGTATTCGTCAAGTATGGAGGGAAAAACAAGTTCCTCTTAAAGAGAATACTCTTGAAGAAGCTTCTAAAACTGATGCAAGGGTTTCCGCATAAATTGTTAATGTCCAAATCCCTGATGATATGGTGAATCCCTATATTCAAGATCTTGCTACAAGGGCAATTATTGGTAAGGTTTGGAACCCTAATTTTAATTTTGATATCTTTCTTAATTGGGTTAGGGTTTATTGGAAAGGGGTTTAAGATGTTTTTTTATTGCAAAAGGATATATGTGTTTTTGCGGTAATTTTTTAGAACGGTTGTTTTCGTGATGAAACCCTAAAACAAAAATTATGGTTTTACCAAGGTAAAGGGATTTGTATTCAGAAATGGGAGCCTAATTTTGATCCAATTAAAGATAACATGAATTTTGTCCCTTTTTGGATTACATTGCCGAATTTACCTCTTGAATACAGAGATCTCAACATTATTGAATTTTGTGCTAAGAAAATGGGTTTCTTTATTAAGCATGATATGTCTAATTTTCAAAAACCAAAATTGCCAGTAAGGTTTTCATTAATTCTAAATACTTTGTTTCCTTTTCCTAAATTTATGGAATTCCATTCTAAATTTGGGTCCTGGAAGCAATCAGTTGTTTTTGAAAATCCTATGTCTATGGAAAAGCCAGAGCTTTTTGAACCATCATGGGTTTGTGAGGATTCGAATAAAGAAAAAATTTCAAGGGAAGATCTTGATTCTGGTAATTTAGGGGAAGCATCTTTAAACCATTTAATTGTTTCCCCTATTTTGGATGAGGGGCAATGATGCAGAGGCATCCACACTATAACCTTCGCATATAGCATGGATGTCTGTAGACCAACCTCATCATCATCATCTTCGTCATCATCATCATATTTCCTAGAACCACCAACAGCATCATCATATTTCGCGTTACACAGTCAGCATCATCATATTTCAGACGATCACAATCATCCTCCTGCCGACTACTGTTCACCTCCTCCGCCAGTCGCCTATCATCATCATGATATTCAGCGGGCGCAAACACCCTCCGGTTACACTGTTCATCGGGCGCCGAACTCCATCGGCATCATCATGACCTTCAACACTCTCTTCGTCAGCAGGATATCAAATATCCGGTTGTTCAAATATCCTGATGACGATCTCCTTCAGCACCTTCCCTTCGATGCTCCGTTAGCCGACGACACAAGCAACAGCATCATGATCTACTTTATCCGGTTCTCTCGAAACCTCCTGATGATGCTAATACAACCTTCTGCCGATACTCAAGCACTTAACAACGGCAGGATAAACTCGCATAGGGGTGATATCTCAATATCCTGATGACGATGACGTCATATCCTGATGACGATGATGTCACCCAATATCCTGATGACCTCTTCAACACTTAGTCAAAAACACAAACTTTCACTTTCGCATCTGTTAGCGATATGCGGATGATTGGCACTCCCGATAGATGATCCTGATGCCGATACGCTCCTCCTCGGCTCCTCCAGATGATGATCACCCCGACGCACTCACACTTCATGCACGCGAAAGCATCATGCTCTCCTCTACTTATCCGGATGACGATATCCGAACTGTCTGCAGGATATTCACCAAGATATCCTGATGATGCCGTTTTGACGAACTTCTTCACTTAGCGAAATCTCACTTCGCCGATCCTCCAGGGATGACCCGATCCAACCTCAGGGTGATCTTCCAACTCAAACTTATCAACTCGACCTAGCACATGCCCATGCTAGGGTCTTCAACATCTGTCGACCGCGATCCTGCACACCTGCATGCGAACAGAAAACAAACTACTACCTACCCTACTGTACATTACCATTCCACTGATCAGATGAGTCAACCGGTGGAATGGATCAGTGAATCCATGAAACCACCCAAACCAACAGATCGATTACACAAAGGAGATCAAACAGAAAACGAACAGGATCTTTATTAATTTCAAAGATGCAATACAATATACTGCTTCTCACACAGCACACTCGAACTTCTCTGCTTAATGCAATACTATACTGCCGGTCGATGATCTACCATCAACCGATCCTCATGCTTATAAAGATTTCCCTACGAGTACTACTGACCCGACTCCAAGCGGCTGGGAACTCTCCAGGCGGCTGGGAGATCCAACCGATCATACATCATGATAGCTGTTATAACCAACTAACTAAAAATAGCAAAAGCCCGGTCAGCATGATCTTATCATGATCAGCTTGACCTTATTACATGCATTTGGTCTAACAGACCTTCTTGGAAACATAAACAAGACCTAAACTACTAACTGCCTCATGAAGGCCAGCTGTTAGGTAGGTGCCTCTGCACCATACTCCCCAAAAGAAAAGAACTCATGTCCCATGAGTTTAGTATGTGGAAGTCCTCCACCTTTACACTTTGCTTTGTCAATAGTCTGACCTGCTCCAGCTTTGTCTGCTGCTGTCTCTTGGCTGCTCCAAGACTTCTGAACTGTAACTTGCTTTCTGGCAAGTGAATCCTCATGCCTGTTGATGTAGGCCGTTCTCTCACATACCCTGGGTTTGTCAGGTTGCCTGACCAGAACTTCTGTCTGAACTGTATCTTGAACTTCTGAAATGTTCAACTCCATCTTCCTGTCAATCTTTATAGGACAAGCAATGGTCCCAACTATGACAACATCCTTGTCATTCCTCCCAACTGATGGTTGGTTGCACCCCTGTTTCTGAACCTGCTGCTGACCTCTGTCAGTCACAACTGAAACTTTCTTCAGCTTGTTGTCTGGAACAACTACTTTCCCTGCAGTGTCCTTATCTGCCTTCATGCCTGTTCCTCTAGGCATCTGCACATATTCCTTCTTTCCCATTAAAATGATTTGGGCTGCCTTCTGTACTGCAGCTTTTGCCTGCAATGGCATCAACTTAATAGTCTTCCCATCCTTCTTGATGGTGTAGGTATTAGCATACCCATCATACAGTACTCTTCTGTCAAATTGCCATGGTCTACCCAACAGTAGGTGACAACATTCCATAGGCAAAATATCACACAAAATTCTATCATGATATGGTCCAATCTGGAAATCCACATATGCCTGTTCAGAGACAAAAAGTGATTGACTATCACTCACCCAAGATGCCTTGTAAGGGTGTGGATGTGGAATCCTTTCCAACTTCAGTTTATCCACCATTTCCTGGGATACCATGTTGTCTGTTGAACCAGTATCAATGACAACCTTACATACCTTACCTTTGCTCTTGCATGTGGTCTTGAAAAGAGCTCTTCTTTGCATCATATCCTTTGATGCCTGCAAACTAATTCTCCTTAGCATCAAGGATTCTCCACTCTCTGGATATCCATAATTCTCAGGACCTCTGTTTGAACTCTGTGCACTTTCTTCTACTTTCTCTTCTTGTACAAGTTGTACTCTCTTGTCACTAGTTCTATCATTTCTGGATGATGAACCTTTGTTTTCTGGACATTTGAAAGATGGATGACCAAACTCTCCACAGGTGTAACACTTTCCTGAAAATGTAGTAGAACCTCTACCACCTCCAAATCTTCCTCTATTACCTTTCCATCCACCTCTGAAATCAGACTGTCCCTGTCCTTTACCAGTGTCTTCTTGACCCTCATTTGTTTGCTTTTGTGCAGGGGCTGTTCCTCTTCCCCTATGGTTTCCTCTTCCTCTCATGGACTTATCATGTCCTCTATTCATCTTTTCTTCAATCCTGATTTCCATTTGATAACAATCCTCCACATTCTTAGGGTTAGCTAAAACTAACTCATCCTGTATGTTAAACCTCAAACCAGCCAAGTACCTAGCCACCTTTTCTACCTCATTCTCATGATGACCAGATCTCATACTTAACAGATAAAATTCCTCAGTATATGCTTTCACATCCCTGTCTTTCTGCTTTAAAAATTGCAGCTTCTTAAACATCTGGATTTCATAATCCCTTGGCAAGAATTTACCCTTGATCCTTGCTACCATCTTATCCCATGAAGTGATCTTAGACTTCCCTTGTTTCCTTCTCTCGGATTGTACATAATCCCACCATACCAAAGCATGACCTCCTAACTTGGTCTTTGCAATCTTTACCTTCTGATCCTCAGCAACATCTTCACATTCAAAGTGATTATCCAGTGCAGCAATCCAATCCAACAACTCATCTTCATTCAAGCTTCCAGTATACTTGGTAACATCAACCTTTACCTTAGGTTTTTCACTCTGCACTGCCTTTAACAGTTTTGCCAATCTCTGGTCTTCAGCATCCAGATCTTCAGCTACCTCTTCATACTCTTCAACAGTATTTTCATCTTCTTCAGACTCACTGTCTTCCACTTCCCTCTTTTTGTTCTTTTCCAGGGCTGTCAGCCTGGCTTGAAGTGCTTCAGCAAGCTCCTTCATCTTCCTCATCTCTGGATATCCATAATTATCAGGATCTCTGTTTGAACTCTGTGCACTTTCTTCTACTTTCTCTTCTTGTACCAGTTGTACTCTCTTGTCACTAGTTCTATCATTTCTGGATGATGAACCTTTGTTAGGTAGGTGCCTCTGCACCAGGCAACATTCTGTTAATGATCTTTTAGAGGACTGTTCTTTTGAGTTTGATATTGGTAATCACGAAGAATTAGATACCCCTAATTTTTCTCACAAAAATATAGTAAAAAAGAATTTACTCTCTTCTTTTAATAAAGAGGAAGATAATTACATTCCAAATGGTGATCAGCAGGATGTTTCAAATTTGGTCAACTTCTCTTTTTCTGAGGAGGTTTTCTGAGGAGGAAGCAAAAGCTTTTGTTGATAAGACCATTCATAAAGTTGTTTCTAGTCTCATTGATGAGCTTGCGGATGAGGTAATTGTAGAAGAAGACTCTCATACAATTGAAGATATTTATATTGTTAATAACATTTCTGATTCAAATTTGGTAAGTGATAAGCAATTAAATTTGGGGAAGTCAGACTGGAAGATTATGTTAGGTGATGGGATAGGCAGTGACATTTTTTATTTTGCTACTAAAATGTCTATTTCCCAATCTTTAAGTCAGGATTCTCCCTCAACATCTACATCTATTTCTCCTTCTAAGAGAGGTCATAAACCAAAGTCTTTCAAAACTCAAGAAGAAATTAAGGCCGAGGTGCAGGCTACCCTAGAAACCTATCTAAGATCGAGGAGAGTGAGAAACTCTCCTCGAGAGAAATGAAGATCCTATCTTGGAATGTTAGGGGCATTAATGCCCCTAACAAGAGACGCTTGGTAAAGCATCAGATAGATTCTTCAGGTATTGATATTGTTTTTCTACAGAAGTCAAAGTTATCCCAAACTCAAGCTGATATTATCTTTCCAAATTGTTACAAATGGAAGTTTCATCATTTTCCTTCTCAGGGGGCTTCAGGAGGTCTAGTTATTCTTTGGGATAGTAAAAGCTATGATGTAGAACTTATTTGTTCTACTCAAAACTTTTTATTGGTTAAGATAATTTCCCCATCGCTAAATTTTTGGTTATTCAATATTTATGGACCAGTTTTGACTAGTGAAAAAAAAAGGTGTTGGGATATTTTAAATGCACTTTTGGAAAATTTATCTGGAGAAAAAGTTATCTTAGGAGGAGACATTAATGCTATCACTTGTTTATCAGAGAAATCGAGAGGGATTTAGCCCCCCCAAAGGGTAATTAAAGATTTTAATGATTTTATTTCAGACAATGCATTGGTTGACAGTCCTTTTTTGAACAAGAGTTTCACTTGGTCTAACAAGAGAAAGGATTTTTTAAATATTGCAGAAAGGTTGGATAGATTTTTGTTCTCTTCTGAATGGTGTGTTGATTTTAAAATTTCTGGTACTTCTGTTCTTCCATTCTCTGCATCAGATCACTTTCCCATTTCTCTTCACCTGGATTTGGATATGATTAGAAAGAAATTTAGATCTTCTTTTAAGTTTCAAGCTATGTGGTTTAGAGATAATAACTTCTTGCCCCTGCTGGAATCTTGGTGGAAGAGTGCCCCTTTTGTGAAAGGATCTCGCATGTTTTGGCTTAATGAGAAGTTAAAATTTATAAGGGGCAAAATTAAGGAATGGAATAAATTTTTGTTTGGTAACATTTTTTCCCAAAAAGTAGCATTACAATCACAACTAGAAAAAATGAATGAATTCATTATAAGAAAGGGCATGGATATTGCATCCTTTGAGTGTGTAAAAGCTCTTCAATCTAATTTAGAGGAGGTTTTAGCTCGTGAAGAAATCTTTTGGAGATAGAAATCAAGGGAAACTTGGTTGAGAGAAGGAGATCGAAACACAAAATTTTTCCATGTATCGGCTTTGGTAAGAAGACATAAGAATTCTATTTATGCAATTAAAGACTCTATGGGGAATATTTTACAAGAAGATGATCTTATTCAAAAAGGAGTTAATTTTTTTCAGAAGTTCCTTTCTAAAGAAAATATTAATGTCCCCATTTCGACTATGCGAGAAGTCATAAATCATATTCCATCTTTGATTTCGCAAGAAGAAAATTTGGAATTGATGAAACAATTTTCCTTAGAAGAAATTAAGGCAGTGGTTGTTTCTTTAGACCCAGACAAATCTCCTAGTCCGGATGGCTTTACCCCACTTTTCTTTCAAAAATGTTGGGACTTTGTAGGTAAGGACATTTGGTTGGCAGTAGAAGAAGCCCGCAGAAATTGCACTATCCTAAAAGAGATTAATTCTACCTTCATTGCTTTGATTCCTAAAGTTGCTACTCCTTCCTCCTTTGCTGATTTCAGACCCATTTCGCTTTGTAATACTTTATATAAAATCATTTCTAAAGCAATTACTTTAAGACTTTCTATTCTCATTCCTAAAATTGTATTTGATGAACAAGGAGGTTTTGTTCCAGGCAAGGAAACTTTTGAAGGTGCTTTGGTGGCTCATGAGGTTTTTCATTCAATTCATGAACATAAACTTCCTGCTATGTTGGTTAAATTAGATATGTTAAAAGCATATGATAGAGTCTCTTGGGAGATTTTGTTCCAAGTTCTCCTTAAGTTTGGATTCTCTCCAAAATGGTGTAAGTGGATTTTATCATGTATTTTTGGTGTAAGCTTTTCAATTCTGATTAATGGTTCTCAATCTAAATTCTTCAAGACTTCCTGAGGGATAAGGAAAGGTGATCCTTTGTCCCCTTTTATTTTCATAATAATGGCTGAAGGTCTGAGCAGATTGATTATGAGGTAAAACTCGTTGGGTAATTGGAAGGGGATTAAAATTCCTACAGTTCCTTTTGTTATTACTCATGCTTTGTTTGCAGATGATACTTTGTTGTTTGGGCACCCTGTGATGCTAGAAGCTAAATTTATGAAGGATGTAATTTCTAAGTACTATTTAGTTTCAATTCAAAAAGTGAATCAAGACAAATCTAAATTTTTTTTCTTTTTTTCATCTCCTTTAGTGCAAGAAAAGGTTGCAAAATTCTTGGGTTTTCAAGTGGATGTCCTTCCTTCAAGATATTTGGGAATTCCTCTAATCTCAGGGTCAATTAAAAATATGTTTTGGGATAAGCTTATTACAAGTATCAAAGCTAAAATTTCTTCCTATAAAGGTAAATGGCTAACTTTGGCTGAAAAAATTATTATAATTAAAATAGTTTTATCAGCAGTGCCTGTATATATGCTTTCAGTGCTTATGGTTCCCAAGTCTATCCTTTCTTGCCTTGTGAGTATTTTGAGAAAATTCTTATGGAATGGTTCTAATCTAAACTGGAGAAAGGTCCCTTTAATTTCTTGGGACAAAATTTGCATCCTGAAGCAGAAAGGAGGAACTGGGATTCATAACATTGAAGCACATAATATGGCTCTTGGAGCTAAACTGGTTTGGCATTTATATGAAAAGGCAGAGTCAAAATGGGGAAAAATTATGTTTGCTAAATATTTAGATTCATTTTCTCCTAAAATATTTTTTACTATTCTTAATCCAAAGGTGGGTTCTCATATTTGGAATTTTTTGTTAAAATGTAGAGAAGTGGTTTCCCCTTTTCTATCTTGGGTTATTCATGATGGAAATTCTGCTCTCTTTTGGGATGATTCTTGGAATAGTCATCAACCTCTATCTAAAACAGAAGGCCTTCAAGACATTAAGCTCTTTCTGTGTCAAGCTTGGGGAATCAAAGTTAAAGATTATTTTGAAATTGATTATAATTTGGATATTAATAAAGTTAAGTAGAGAAATTTTGATGATTTTTTGATTCCCCAAGAGAAGAAGGTCCTGCTTAAAAATATTTTGAAGGAAAGAAGAATTTTTATTTTAGGAGGAAAATGTTAGACTTAGGGCACACAACTGAGAGGGGGGGTGAATCAGTTGTTCAAAAATTTCTCCAAATTAAACACTTAAGTCTTCTTAGTGATTAGCTGTATATTAATCATAAACCATAATGCATTCAAATCAAGAGCAGAAACATATCAACACATAAGACACCAAGATTTTGACATGGAAAACCTGGTTAAGGGAAAAACCACGGGGTGATTAACCTAAGATTGTATTCTCTATTAGAAGAATAGAAAGAACAAAATGGCACATGCTAATTAGGGCTCACTACCCGAGCACACTGCTCACAAGAGGCTCACTGCCTACAAGAGACACATTGTCTACAAAGAAATAAGTATTACATACATGAACTGGAGAATAGCATCTTCACCATGCTTGAATCAAATCCATTAAGCTCAATACTTCTACTCTGCCTTTCACTCTCCTCTTCGCTACCACACCCTCATCTCGACACAAAAAGGTAAGTTCAAACTGACTTCGTAATCCCTTATTTATACAAGTCATCAACTTAGGAATGATCATCTAAGTCGACAAACATTCATAAGATCATCTGACAGATGCATAATTCATTCGGTCAGCCTATCTCAAGAACACCATCATACAGAAGTTACTCTTCAATTACGAGCTCCAACTTCAATGCAGACCACCAACACAAACTGGACACGATCCAAAGACCTCCACAAGCTTGCCTAAAACATCAAGAACATCCACATTTCTTCTGATTACTGAAATCCTTCCCTCCTTCATCCAGAACCTCAAGAACACAGTCTGTCATAACTGTCACAAAGGAATAGATGCTTGTGGACCTTCAAACCATGAACCAATAGAGTTGATACACCACAAAGACTTCCTCAGCACTCCCTTGAATCCGTAGAATAGGAAACTTCATTTCTGGATCTCACTGGACCTTTCTTGTTACACTCTGTCACCTCTGAATACCTACCAGAACCAGTTTTACTTGAGCGGCCACAATTTCTTCATATCTTCATGCGAACCTCTAGAATCTCTACTAGATCACCTACAGACACATATATACAAACCCTTTAATCTGCATCCTCTGATCATCAACCTATCTTGGACTTTTTCCTTACAGTCATCACTGTTCTTCATTGTTCCTGATTGAGACTAATTTTCTCAATATCCTCAGCTCACAGTTCATCCAAACCTTATCATTAATGCAACAGGAGTATGTTGACATCAATAACAATACCATTTAAGCCCATACTTGCAACAATCTCCCCCTTTGTCATTGATGGCAACATAAAATGTGAAAAACTATTTTAACCATCAAGTCAAGAACTTCTTCTTACTATCACAGCTCCCCCTATCAGCATCAACCATTCACATGTCTTCTCTTCCTTTACTGCTCCCCCTTTGATCAGCAACCACTTGTTTTTCACATGTCTTCTCTCCCCCTTTGACATCAATGGCAAAGGGCACATACTTGCAATTTCATGACTTCAGAGTCATACCTGCTGCTCCCCCTGAGTAGCAGCTCCCCAACATCAATCTGGATCACAAGATATGACTGTGATACCCATCGGACTGATGCACATCAATGCACCTTAGTTCATCACCGAAGGGGCAATAACCCCTAACTTCTCCCTAAGATACTCAAAAGAGTCCTTAGGTAGAGGTTTAGTAAAGTTATCTACAATCTAATTCTTGGATGACACAAACTCTAATTTGACTTCATTATTGTTCACTTGCTCTCTTAGAAAGTGAAACTTGATAGATATATGCTTAATCTTTGAATGCAACACCAGATTCTTAGATATACTTATAGCACTTGAATTATCACAGAAGATTGTGATAGGTTTCTCATACTCCACTTTGATATCTCTTAGCATCTGCTTCATCCACAAAACTTGAGTGCAACTACCTACTGCTGCAATATATTATGCTTCAGTTGTAGACAGAGATATTGCCTCTTGTTTCTTGCTTAGCCAAGAAACTAATCTTTTCCCCAAAAAGAATGCTCCACCACTAGTACTCTTCCGGTCATCCACATCTCCTGCCCAATCAGCATCTGTATATGCATGAAGAGAGAAATCATGATCTCTAGGATACCACAGACCATACTCAACCATCCCTTTTAGATATCTTAAAATCCTCTTGATTGCCATGACATGGGATTCTCTAGGATCAGCTTGGAATCTAGCAACAATACCAACAGCTTGCATAATATCTGGTCTAGTTTGAGTGAGATACAACAATCCTCCAATCATTGATCTGTACTTTGTCTGGTCTACCTTAGGAGAGTCATCATCTTTTCTCAACTTACATCTGGTTGCCATGGGAGTATTCATTGGCTTTGAATCTTCCATCCCAAATTTTTTCAACAATTCTTTCACATATTTGGTTTGAGAAATGAAGATTCCTTTCTTTGTTTGAGTAATTTGTAGACCCAAAAAGAAATTCATTTCACCAAGCATAGACATCTCAAACTCACTTTTCATTTGATTTGCAAAAGCTTTACACATACTATCTCTTCCTCCAAAGATGATATCATCAACAAATACTTCAACAATCAAGATGTTTTCATGATTAATTTTGAAATATAAGTTACTATCAGTAGTACCTTTGTTGAAACCAATCTTCAAAAGATGCTTATCCAATCTTTCATACCAGGCTCTTGGGGCTTTCTTTAATCCATACATTGCCTTCTTCAACTTGCAGACCATATCATCATGATCAGACAACTAAAATCCATCTGGTTTCTCTATATACACTTCTTCTTCCAAGTCACCATTTAGAAAGGTAGACTTGACATCCATCTAATATACCTTGAAATCCTTGAAGGCAGCAAAGGCAAGAAATAATCTGACTACTTCAATTCTTGCCACCAGAGCAAAAGTTTCTTCAAAATCAATTCCTTGTATTTGAGAGTAGCCCTTGTGGACCAATATGGCTTTATTTTTGATTACTTCACCAACTTCATTTAGTTTGTTCCGGAAGACCAATTTGGTTGCAATCACATTCTTGTTTCTAGATCTGGGAACAAGATCCCAAGTGGGATTTTTCTCTATTTGCACCAGCTCTTCCTCCATTGCTTTAGACCAGTTTTCATCATTGCAAGCTTCATTCACTGTCTTAGGTTCAATCTTTGAAATCAAACAATACTCTTCTGAATCTTGAGCAATTCTCCTTCTTGTTAGTACTCCTTTGCTTTTATCACCTATGATCTAATCTTTAGAGTGGTCTAGTCTTACATACCTGGGAACTTTAGGAATTTCTTACACTTCTAATTCTTGATCAGGCTCATTGAGACTCATTTCTTCTTCCTGGTTTACCAGATTAGCTTGAGTCAGACTGATAGATGAGGCTTGGGCTCCTTGAGTCAGAACACCATTCTGATTATCTTAATCATATTCGTAAAACCTTGAGGGTTTCTCAATTCCCTCACCAACCTTCACATTTGTACTTTCTATCATCTTTCTCAGTCTTTTGTTACAGCACCGATAAGCTTTGCTTTGAGTAGAGTAACCCAAGAACATTCCTTCATCACTTCTAGCATCAAACTTTCCTAGATCTTCATCTCTTTTAATGTAACATTTGTTACCAAAAACTCTGAAATATCTTATAGTAGGAGTGATGTCAAACCAAAGTTCATAAGGAGTCTTACCAGTATTGCTTTTGATTTGAACTCGATTGAGAGTATAGACTGCAGTGCTGACAACTTCTCTCCAAAAGATATGAGGAACATTAGCTTCCATCATCATGGTCCTAGAAGCTTCCTGTATGGTCCGGTTCTTTCTTTCCACTACTCCATTCTGCTGTGGAGTGCTAGGAGCAGACAACTGTCTCTTTATTCCATGTTTCTCACAGAACTCTATGAACTCACCAGATGTGAATTCTCCACCTCTATCAGACCTCAGACATTTCAACTTTAATCCAGTTTCATTCTCTACCATAGCCTTGAATATTTTGAATTTCTCAAAAGCTTCTAATTTATTTTTCAGAAAAGATACCCACATCATTTGGGAATAGTCATCAATTAGTAACATGAAGTATCTATTACCTTGCATACTCCTGATTCTTGATGGGCCACAAAGGTCAGTATGAACTAAGTCCAATAATCCAGTAGAAGACAATTCCTTACTCTTGAAAGTGATTTTGCTCAGCTTACCCAACTGACATTCTTTACACAAGCTATTAGTAGGTTTCACCAATTTTGGAAGATCTCTTACAGCCTGAGTATTGCTTATCTTGATGATATTATCAAAATTCACATGACACATTCTCCTATGCCATAACCAACTCTGATCAACTTGAACAAATAAGCAACTTTTACCAGTGCCAACCAAGTGGAAGATATTACCTTTAGTTTGGGTACCGGATGCAATCATTATTTTGGAGCTTTCAAAGATCTTGCATTTTCCATTCTTGAACTGGAGATCATAGCCTTTGTCCACCAACTGTCCAACACTGAGAAGATTGTGCTTCAAGCCTTCAACATATAGAACATTACCAATTTTGTTCCTTCCATCAAAAGAAATAGTTCCTCTTCCTTTGATTCTACTAGCAGAATTATCTCCAAACTTCACCACTCCTCCTTCATACCTTTCCAAATCTATGAACTTATTTTTGTCACCTGCCATATGGTGAGAGCAACCACTATCAATGACCCAATCATCCTTTTCTTCAACTTGGGCAGCCAAGGCTCTTTCTACAACTTTATGATTGACAGATATAGAGGATATTGGTTCTTCTTCCTTGATGGCAATAAACACCCATTGATTTTGTAAGAGGCAGGAAGGGATCTGAGAATTTTGCCAATAATCTCATTTTCATCCAAGACTCCACCAGCATTTCTTATTCCACAAATAAGCTCATTTACTCTTGGCATAAAAGCAGTAATATTTTCATCATCTCTCATCTTCAGTTTTTCAAATTTCCCTTTCAGACTCTGTAACCTTGCACATTTAACATACTGGTCTCCATGCAAAAGTTCTAGTTTATTCCAAATCTCAAAGGTAGTTGGTAGGTCAATAACATTTGAGAGCTCTAAGTCAAATAATGTGCTTAGAAGAGCCTCTTTGGTCTGCAAATTATTTTCAGCACCTGTGATTTCATTTAGGGTTATCGGACCACCCTGTGGAGGTACATACTGTTTTGTAACCATGGACCAGTACGCCATTCCCATACACTGCAAGTGACATTTCATGCGACCCTTCCAAAGAGTAAAGTTGGTTCCATCAAACTTCAGACTATCTTTCTTGTAAGACAACATCTTGGATCTCCTCAAGCGGTTAAGTTTCTTTTAGAGAAACTTCGCTCTGATACCAATTGTTAGACTTAGGGCACACAACTGAGAGGGGGGGTGAATCAGTTGTTCAAAAATTTCTCTAAATTAAACACTTAAGTCTTCTTAGTGATTAGCTGTATATTAATCATAAACCATAATGCATTCAAATCAAGAGCAGAAACATATCAACACATAAGACACCAAGATTTTGACGTGGAAAACCCGGTTAAGGGAAAAACCACAGTGTGATTAACCCAAGATTGTATTCTCTGTTAGAAGAATAGAAAGAACAAAATGGCACATGCCAATTAGGGCTTACTACCTGAGCACACTGCTCACAAGAGGCTCACTGCCTACAAGAGACACACTGTCTACAAAGAAATAAGTATCACATACATGAACTGGAGAATAGCATCTTCACCATGCTTGAATCAGTTCCATTAAGCTCAATACTTCTACTCTGCCTTTCGCTCTCCTCTTCGCTACCACACCCTCATCTCGACACAAAAAGGTAAGCTCAAACTAACTTGGCAATCCCTTATTTATACAAGGCATCAACTTAGGAATGATCATCTAAGTCGGCAAACATTCATAAGATCATCCGACAGATGCATAATTCATCCGGTCAGCCTGTCTCAAGAAGAACACCATCATACAGAAGTTACTCTTCAATTGTGAGCTCCAACTTCAATGCAGACCACCAACATGAACTGGACACTATCTAAAGACCTCCACAAGCTTGCCTAAAACATCAAGAACATCAACACTTCTTCTGATCACTGAAATCCTCTCTCCTTCATCTGGAACCTCAAGAACACAGTCTGTCATAACTATCACAAAGGAATAGATGCTTGCGGACCTTCAAACCATGAACCAATAGAGTTGATACACCACAAAGACTTCCTCAACACTCTCTTGAATCCGCAGAACAAGAAACTTCATTTTCGAATCTCACCGAACCTTTCTTGTTACACTCTGTCACCTCTAAATACCTACTGGAACCAGTTTTACTTGAGCAGCCACAATTTCTTCATATCTTCATGCGGACCTTTGAAATCTCTACTGGATCACCTACAGACACATATATACAAACTCTTTAATCCACATCCTCTGATCATCAACCTATCTTGGACTTTTCCTTACAGTCATCACTGTTCTTCACTGTTCCTAATTGAGACTAATTTTCTCAATATCCTCAACTCACGGTTCATCCAAACCTTATCATTAATGCAACAGGAGTATGTTGACATCAATGACAATACCAGTTAAGCCCATACTTGCAATAGAAAGGATAAGCTTATTTGGGTTCCCTCAAAGTCTGGGCGTTATACGGTTAAACAAGGATATCTAAGTATCATTAGTAAGGATTCTAATTCACTTTTTAATGGGCCTTATAAGCTTTGCTGGAGAGGTCCTTGCCTACCTAAAGCAGGAGCTTTTGCCTGGTTAGCTCTGAATTATAGAATCCTTACTAGTGATAGGTTAGTCAGGCTTGGGGTTGCTAACCCTTTCTTATGTCCTTTTTGTTCTGAACTTGAGGAAACAGTGGATCATTTGCTGCTGAGCTGTAATCTTTCTTCAAAAGTTTGGTATTGGCTCCTTTCAAAATTGTTTTGGCATGGCCCCCTTCCTCTCTCTCTTCTTCAAGTGTTTCAAAGCTAGCCCATCTTATTCTCAAATTCTACCTTTTCTGCACTATGGGTGGTCTCGCCAAGTATTGCTATTTGGTCTTTGTGGCTAGAAATAAATAGTAGAATTTTAAAAAATTAGTAATCCTTTTGATGTAATTATTGGAAAAATTGAGAATTCCATCTCAGAAGTAGTTTCAGCCTTGTTATTTTCTAGAAAGGTAGGTTCTTTAGTTTTTACGTCTTGGGATGATTTGATGTTAAAAAGTTGGAAGTTATTAAAATTGCCTAATTCAAACTATTTTAGTGCTGATATCAAGATAGATAGATCCTCTATCAAATGGATTCCACCACCTATATCTTTTATAAAACTAAACTTTGATGGTGCGAGTAGAGGTAATCTTGGTAATTCTAGTGCTAGTTGTGTTTTGAGAGATCATAAAGGTTTAGTTTTAAGAGCTTTGTCAATTAAGCTTGGTTTGTGTACAAACAATGAGGCAGAAGCATTAGAATTAATAGCTGGTTTAAACTTAGCTTTAAAATGTGGCATTACAAATCTTATAGTGGAAGGGGATTCATTGAATATTATTAGAGCTTTTTCAATTAAATCTTCTCCTAACTGGAAAATTGATTACATTTTAAAATTTGGAAGGAATGTACTTGACCTCTTCCAATCTTTTAAAATAATCCATACATACAAGGAAGGCAACTTATTAGCAGATTTCTTGGCTAACTTTGCTTTTGGCATTACTGACTCTTCTAAGGAATGGGACTCTAATTCTTTTTTACTGATCCCTGGAGTAAGTAACATCTTGGCTAAGGAAAGTATTAAATAACTTGGTTGGTTTTTGTTGCAATTTTTTTAGGGGAATTTTTGCTTGTTATAACCTTGATCCATCTCTATAGTGCTAGATTATTTTCTATTCTATACAATTTAGTTGTTTCTGTATGATCTGTTCGGTTATAAGAGTCGCAGAGGATTATATCAAGGTTGTCTGAGAAAAGGGTTGTTGTCACTGTGAATTTT
Organism: Cunninghamia lanceolata; assembly: GCA_027924645.1. Taxonomy (NCBI): domain Eukaryota; kingdom Viridiplantae; phylum Streptophyta; class Pinopsida; order Cupressales; family Cupressaceae; genus Cunninghamia; species Cunninghamia lanceolata. Next base: position 4,443,876 of record BSBN01000429.1, on the reverse strand, counting down.
GTGTTGTCTCACTGAATATTCAATTTGTGTATATATCGCTAATGTATGCTGAGGACATTTCATGAGTATATCACAAATGCATGTGAGTATCATTTCGTGTGTATCCTACAATTGTTTGTCGAGGTTGTATGTTGTCAACGTGATTTTTGTGTTGTTTCACCGAATATGCAATTTGTGTATATATCGTTAATGTATGCTGAGGACATTTCATGAGTATATCACAAATGCATGTGAGTATCATTTCGTGTGTATCCTGTAATTATTTGTCGAGGTTGTATGTTGTCAACGTGATTTTTGTGTTGTTTCACTGAATATGCAATTTGTGTATATATCACTAATGTATGCTGAGAACATTTCATGAGTATATCGCAATTGCATGTGAGTATCATTTCGTGTGTATCCTGCAATTATATGTCAAGGTTGTATGTTGTCACCGTGATTTTTGTGTTGTTTCACCGAATATACAATTTGTGTATATATCGCTAATGCATGCTGAGAACATTTCATGAGTATATCGCAAATGCCTGTGAGTATCACTTCGTGTGTATCCTACAATTGTATAGCGAGGTTGTATGTTGTCAGCGTGATTTTTGTGTTGTTTCACCGAATATACAGTTTGTGTATATATCACTAATGTATGTTGAGAACATTTCATGAGTATATCGCAAATGCCTATTAGGTTGATGTTACAAATGTTACACCGAAGAGCAAGATACATACAAATTCTTTTGTATGTGCTTCGGACTTATCGCTCCTTTTAAACCACAACTTATTCACTTTCAATTTCGGGACATGTTTAAATCGCAATGTATCTTTCAATATACATTCAGATGTGAAGTATGCTTTTTACCATATATTAATCCCCTTTGAATTCCAGTCTGTCCGTATAAAGCAATGTATGTGTTGAAACATACATGCAAGGTGCAGAATATACGAGCATTTAACTACTTTTCATAACGACTTCAAATCTGCAGCTTGTATGTTATTAATGCACATCGCAATATATGTAATTAATATACATTGCGCAAATCATGCAATGCCTTATCCATCTTTAAATAACTTTTCAGGTCTGCGCAAAGTATAAAGCCTTTGTATCTCACGGCGAAGGAAGTCTTTGGGTGGCCGATAGTGTTAGTTTTTTGTGCTATGGTTTTTTTGCAAAACTTTGATATGGTAAGAAATTTGAATCTTATATTTCTTCAAAATGCTCTTTTTCTTGTAGATGCTTTTATTAATGTTTTAGAGGATTTTGTTTTGTATTCGGGTACTACTCTTGTGGGAGGTTTGTTTGAGTGCAGGGATCTTTCCAGTTAATAGGCGATAGTTGGGGAGACAATTGGCAGGAGAAGAGGCTCTTGATCTGTAGGGTCTTGTTGATGAAAATTGTAGGAGGACATTTAAAACCTTTGTGTTTTGTAGATAGTTTTGTTATCTGTTGACTTTATTAGTTGGTTAGTTTGTAAGAGTGTTGTTTGCACAAAGTTTTATTCTTGTAGGGTTTTAAGCCACAGACCTTTTTTTGGGTTGACACATCCTTCTGAGTCAATTTTGTATTGTATTTGTTTTAAAGGTCTACAACTGGAGGTTTGCTTTGCCATTTTTTTCCTGTCGGTATGCCTTTTTGAATCTGGCATTTTGTAAATTTCATTTTATAATTAATATAATTTTAGTGGCTTTGCTGCTTTTTCTCAAAAAAAAAAAGATTTATTTTTCAGCTCCAATATCAACTCTCATGTTGTGAAATGGTTTAAAGAACAACTCACTCATCAAATTCCCTCATATTCAAGTGAGTCACCATTTGGAATTGAAACACATTTGGGCCAAACTCTAACAATTGCCTCTATATTGATAGTAGATGCATAATACAAGTGCAAGCATTGAATGAAGTACTATGTGGTTGTGAGAGATTCTAGATCACCTATGCGTGCCAATGTTTATAATTCATTGTGTTTAAAATGTCAAATGGTTTAAAAGTAGAACATAGAATGTATCCAAGTGGACAATTATATCCTCATGATGTACCTTTTCACAAGTGGTCTTTTATTTCTATGGATTTTGTTATAGGTCTACCAAAGACTAAATGTCACCATGATTCTATCTTGGTAGTTGTGGACAAGTTGACTAAAGTTGCACATTTCATCCTAGGAAATGTGAAGGATGGTGCATAGAATATAGCGAGAAGGTTTATCAAAGAGGTTGTATGATTGCATGTGGTTCTATAGGTGATTATCTTTGATAAAGATAAGTTGTTTACTTCTATATTTTGGGGAACTCTCATGGCAAATTTTTGTTCAAAGTTGAATTTTAGTTCTTTCTAGATCATCCAGAGATAGATGGTAAAACTAAAAGAGTTAATCAGGTGATGGAATACATGCTAAGAATGTATTGTATGGATCAACAAAGGAAGTGGGAAGACTACCTTCCTTTAGTTGAATTTGTGTAGAATAATTTTTACCATGCATCGCTTAAATTGACACCATTTGAAGCTTTATATAGAAGAAAGTGTAGGATGCTATTGGATCAGGATAACTTAGAGAATCATGATGTGTTTGAGTCCAATATGCTCTAGGATTATGATAGACAAATTTATATCATCACAGAGAGGTTGAAGGAAGCATTAAATCAAAAAAAGAGTTATGTAAATCTTAAGAGGGTTGCTAGGGAGTTTGTGGTGGGATATAAGGTGTTTCTTAGAGTTAAGCCACATAAATTTTTTGATAAAATTTGGAAAGGCTTCCAAATTGGCATTGCGGTTTGTGGGTCCATTCAAGATTTTAGCTTGAAGATTAGTCTAGTGGCATATCATCTTTCTTCACCACCATCTCTCTATAGGGTACATGATGTATTTCATATTTCTTTGCTAAAGAAGTATATTTATGATTCCTCTCATATGACTAATTGGCAGGTTGTTCAAGTGGATTGCAAGGGGTAATTCCATGTTGATCCCATTAGTATTCTTGGCCATAGAGATGTCCATCTTCACAATAGAATAATCATGCAAGTGAAGGTTCTATGGGAGGAGTTTGAAATAAATAATTAATCTAGGAAGTAAATAATTATTTGAGTTTAATTATTTATTTGATTTTTGAAAATTATAGAATTCATAATATAATAAATAATTATGGTGGTGAATTTTTTATTAATACATAGATTTTTATTTATTTTAATTATTTAGTTAGAACCTGATAATTATACTTATTTCATGATGGGAAAAGGAAAATAATGTAAAGATTTCTATCTTTAGTTGTAAATAGGAAATGATTATTCAATTATTTTTTTATTTACTTGAAATAAAATTGTTATCTTTAAATATTATATTCTTATTTTGGAGAATTCATGAGATAGGATTGAGAAAAGGAAAGCAAGAAAAAGAAGAGAACTCTGATTTGAAATGTATTTTTTGTTTTCTTTATTATTTTTATTTCTTTAGGCATTAATTCTTTTATTAGGTACTACACAATTATTGATTATTTAAAATAAGAGAAAAAAATAGAATGAACTTATAGAAATAAGAAATAAGCACGTGGCTATTTTTCTTTGGACATTCAAATTTCAAGATCTTTGCCAAACTTAAAATTTATGCAAGAGTATTAAAGGTAATAATCTAATCATGAAAAGTTGTAGATAATATTTAGTTTGCCTAGTAATTAATAAACTTAGGTTTTTTTTAAGAAAGAATTGAATTTTGATCACATTGTGTATGAATCACAAACTAGTTGTCTTGAAAAGAAAACAACAACCTATGTTAGATTGGTCATATTTCATAAAAGGTGAGTTGGGTACCATTGAATTTTGCATATGTTGTTTCCAACTATAGATTAAACTTTTCCTATATAATAATTTTTATAATTTCATTTTACATAGTTTTTGTTTTGTGGATTAAGTAAATTGACTATTTTTTGTAAAAATTGATAAAAATGTCTTGAGAAAAACCAGCTCATTCCATCTTCAAGAAGATTTATTTTAGAAACTATGTTTTCCTAATAATTTTAAGAACAACACGTGCAAATAAGTTTACTAAATTATATAGAAAAATCAGCCATACCTAGATTATAGATTTTGAGATATAAAAGCATTTGTGATTGTATGTATGTGTTGTTATGGGTTGAGAGGACTTGGGTGTTTCTTGGATGATTCCAACTAACATCACCTCCTTTAATTCCTTAACCATCATACATAAGAGATTATCATATGCTCTACTAACATTAGACACTTCACATTCATTTTAGTGCTTTCAATGGGCAAAGGGTCTCATAGGGTGTAGATGTGCACAACTAATTATGATTTCTATTTTGTCACTAAACCTAGGATATTTGTGACTAAGAGAGCTATGATCTAACTTCGCATATTATATCACTAGATGGTGGAGTGCTTTGTGTGTAATAAATAGTCTAATTTCGTATTGGTATGATATTTGGTATGGATGTACTTTACCAATGGGAGATGCATGCCTTTAATACTTCTCTTAATAGTCTTTTAGACCATAGATCTCTCAATGAAGCAGATTAATCAACAAATTATGGTATAAATTGTTAAGGTTAGGGCAGATCAGAGCAATAAACACTAACAATTATATGCAGATTAAATAACCCAAATATAGCAATGAAGAACACAAAAGAGATCAACACAAAAATTTAACATGGTTCACCCAAAATGGGCTACAACCACAAAAACTCAGCCACCCAATGATTTTATTATCCAATGCAAAACATATTGCAATTTCACGAATACTTTTTTGTAACATACATCCCATCTGCTTATAAAAAGCTTTTTGGAAGCTTCTAGAATTAGGGTTTTACAATGTTGTTTTTCTTTTTGTCGGTTAACAAAATTAACAACTGACTCCAAATGGGCAAAAAGAAGGGAAAAACAAGTTGCGCCCCCAAACCCTAGCGAGGATACGTTACGAGTGTACAGTACTTGCATGATCAATTTCCACATACCAACAATATCCCACTTGGAGACTGGTCCTAGACGACATCATTGCACTTGCAACTCCCACTGGATTACAGGCCTAGCTAGTTTCTTATGTCCACCATTATCAGTCGTGAAGGCCAACAGAAACTGATGAGGAAATCAGTTTCTCATGTGTAACTTCCTTTGTGAACATATCCGCAGGATTCTCACTTGCATGAATTATCTCTAGCTTCAACTGCCCATCCTCCAAAACTGACTGGATGAAGTGGTATTTGAGTTGTATATGCTTGGTTTTTGAATGCAAAGATGAATTCTTAGCAAGATGAATGGCACTCTGGCTATTCGTGTACAAAGGGCTATAATCTTGTTGTTGCCCCAATTCCTCTAGAAAATGTTGTAACCAAATCATCTCCTTGCTAGCTTCCATAGCAACAACATACTCAGCTTCAGTGGTTGAAAGTGCCACAACCTTTTGCAGCCTTGAAATCCAACTGATTACAGTACCTCCTATAGTAAAAACATACCCTATAGTACTCCTTCTGCTATCAATATCACCTACCAGATCAGAGTCAACATATCCTTTTAGAGTAGAATTTGTTCCTCCAAAACATAGTTTCTTTGAAGTAGTACCTCTCAAATATTAGAAAATCCATTTTACCACATTCCAATGTTCCATTCCTGAATTCCTCATATACCTACTCACAACTCCCACTGCATGTGCAATATCTAGCCTTGTGCATACCATTGCATACATCAAGATGCCAACTGCTGATGCATATGGTATCTTAGACATTTTGTCTTTCTCCTCTTGTGTCTTTGGACACATCTCCTTTGTCAACTTAAAATGACTAGGCAAAGGTGTACTAACTAATTTTGCATTTTGCATGTTAAACCTTTTCAACACCTTCTCTACATATTCACTTTGGGACAAAAATAATTTTCTGTTCGTCCTGTCCTGTGTGATCCTCATACCAAAGATTTGTTTTGCTACACCCAAATCCTTCATATAAAATAAATTTGCTAATTTCTGCTTAAGTTCATTAATATGCTGCATGTTAGACCTGGCAAAAATAATGTCATCAACATAAAGCAATAGGATAATATAGCTGCCATTACCTAATTTCTTGAAATAAACACAATAATCAAAATGACATCTTTTGTAACCTTGTTCAGCCATAAAACTATCAAATTTCAAATATCATTGCCTAGGTTCTTGCTTCAAGCTATACAAACTCTTCTTTAACCTGCACACAAAATCCTCCTTACCCTTGACCTCATGTCCTTATGGTGCTGCATGTATATTTCCTCTTCTAAATCCCCATAGAGAAAAGTTGTTTTCACATCTAATTGTTCAAGATGAAAGTCTTCCGTAGCCACAGGACTTGAATAGTTCTAATAGAAGTCATCTTTACAACCGGAGAAAATATTTCATCAAAATCTATACCTTTTTTATGTGCAAAACCTTTTACCATGAGTCTAGCCTTATATCTTTTCTTGCCTCCATCTTCTTCCTTCAACCTATAAACCCATTTATTTGGCAATGCTCTTTTACCTGCAGGCAATTTGACTAAGTCCCAAGTCTGATTCTGTAGCAAGGAATCCATTTCATCTTTCATGCCTAGCTCCCACTACTTTTTGGTATCTACCTGCATTGCTTCTTCATAACCTTCAAGTTCACCAAAATCAATTAATAATATAGAATAGAATGATGGAGAAAATCTTTCTGGAGGTCTAGTTATCCTTCTAGAACGTCTAACACTTGCAAGAGTCTATGGGATAACTTCTTGTTGTTGAGCATCAGGTACCACTGGCATTTTATTTTCTAGAATCTCATCCAGTACCACATATTCCTTTTTGGCCTATTCATGCTTCTTTTCTTGCATCTAATCCTTATACATGACCTTCGAGCATTGAATATAACATCTCTGCTCCTAATGATTTTATGATTTTCATAATCCCATAACCGATAACCAAATTCATCTACTCCATATCCAATGAAGGTACATTTTTTAGACTTAGCCTCAAGCTTGGTTCTATTTTCAATATCAACATGGACAAAAGCTTCACAACCAAAGGTTTTTAGAAATGAATAATTTACCTTTCTGCCCATCCATGCCTTCTCTGGAATGCCACCATCCAAAGGATTTGAAGGTCCCCTATTTATTAAATAAACAATAGTATGTACAACATCTACCCAAAAGTGTAAGGGTAGTCCAACATGCAATCTCATGCTCCTTGCACACTCCATAATGGTCCTATTCATCCTCTAAGACACACCATTTTTTTGTGGGGTTCTAAGAACCATTTTTTGCCTCCGGATTCCATTATATGAATAGTAATTCTCAAATTCTCTACTGCAATACTCACCTCCATTATCAAATCTGAGACACTTCAACTTTTTCACTATCTCATTCTCAACCAAAATTTTCCACCTTTTAAAAGCTTCAAATACTTCTTATTTTTATTTTAGGAAATACACCCATGTTTTCCTAGTTGCATCATCAATAAAAGTAACATAATAGCAAGAGCCTCCAAGAGACAATACCTGAGCTGGTCCCCATACATCTAAATGCACAAGCTTTAATTTCTCACTCTTCTTCTCTTTCCCAACTTCGAGAAATCAAACTCTTTTCTATTTTCTATAAACATAATTTTTGCAGAACTCTAAGTCAATCTTCTTCAGACATGGTAGAAACTTTCTAGAGTGAAGGATCTTCATCCCTTTCTCACTCATGTGCTCAAGTCTATGGTGCCACAATTCTATTTTTGTCTCTATAGCAAGTGCTATAACTGTTTCAGTTGCAACTATTTCTGTAGCAGCTAAGGTAGAATAAGTATTACCAGTACACAAATACAATGTGCCTACATTTTCACCTTTAGCTACTACTAATGCACCTTTAGTGACCTTCAAGACTTTGTCTGAAAAGGTGACTATACAGCCTTCACTACCCAGCTGTCCTGCAGAGATTAAATTCCTTCTCAAATTTGGAACATGCCTTACCTTCTGTAGCAACCATTCATTTCCATTATGTAGCTTAATTTTTATTTTTCCTTTTCCAACAATCTGATAGGGTTCATCATCACCCAAATATACCTGTCCAAAATCACCTTAAACATAATCTACAAAATATTTCCTATGGGGTGGCATGAAATGAAGCCCCTAAATCTATTACCCAAGAATCATTAGCATTATCTAAACACAAAATCAAAGCATCCTGTAATTTATTATTTGTAACATTAGCTTCCTTACTGTCATCATGTTGTCCATCTCATTGTTTGCCCTTTCGAGACCAGCAATCCTTCTTCAAGTGTTATGGCTTTCCATAGTGCCAACAATCCATTCTTCCTCTAGATTTAGGTCTACCTTTCTTTGACTTCCCTTGTGACTTTCCATGATTTGTGGGGCATTTTCCTCTTTCCTTTGTTCTTCCCTTGTTCTCTACAGTCAAAGCATTACCAAATGTTGAAGTCTCACCTGTGCTTTTCCATTGCATTTCCTTGCTAAGGATAACACCAACAACATCATCAAATTTCAAAGTATTTAAACCAAAGACAGAGTTACTTACTGCCATTACCAAGCTATTCCAGCATTCTAGCAAAGAACATAAAACTAAGAGAGCCCTTACCTCTTCATCAAATTTTACTTTTACAGAAGTTAGTTGACTGGTAATCATATTAAACGCATTTAAATGATCTGACATAGATCCACCTTCAATCATTTTCAGATTAAACAAACGCTTCATGAGAAATACCTTATTTGAGGCTGAGGGTTTTTCATACAATTTTTTCAAAGCTTTTATCAGTTCATCTGTTGTCTTTGCTTCTATTATATTGAACACCACAGATGGTGCCAGGCACAACTGAATGGTTCCTAGTGCCTTTCTATCTAAAAGAGTCCAATCTTCATCAGTCATTGTTGCCAGTTTCTTGGCTATTCCTTCCAATAGCCTCCATAAATCCTTTTGATAGAGATAATCCTCCATCTGCATCTTCCATAACTGATAGTTCTACCCATTAAATTTATCTACCTTCAATTTACCCTCGTTTGCCATTGCTCCCACTCAACCATGAGACCTTCCTGTAGACGATAATCGACAACATGCTCTGATACCAGTTGTTAGGGTTAGGGCAGATTAGAGCAATAAACACTAACAATTATATGCAAATTAAATAACCCAAATATAACAATGAAGAACAACACAAAAGAGATCAACACATAAATTTAATGTGGTTCACCCAAAATGGCCTGCATCCACAGAAACTTAGCCACCCAATGATTTTATTATCCAGTGCAAAATAGATTACAATCTTGCGAATGCTTTTCCATAACATACATCCCAATTGCTTATAACAAGCTTTTTGGAAGCTTCTAGAATTAGGGTTTAACAATGTTATTTTTCTCTTTGTCAGTTAACAAAATTAACAATCGACTCCAAATGGGCAAAAAGAATGGAAAAACAAGTTGCACCCCCGAACCCCTGCTTCTCAGGGGCTGCCACCCCCGAACCCCCGCTTCTTGGGAGCTGCTGCCCTCGAACCCCCGCTCGAGGCTCGGCCTGGTCCTGAACCCCGGCGAGAATACGTTACAAGTGTACAGTACTTGCATGATCAGTCGCCACATACCAACACAAATTAGATGTAAAAATAAATTCATATCCTCAAATATAAAACTCTTATGATTACTTACCTCACTTATAACTTGTAACCTAGAAACATTCATAACTCTCTAAAATGACTCAAAAATTCTATCTCTCAAAGGATGGCAAAATCATGTAGTGTTGAGTTTATGCATACTAGTAAAACATTATTATGAATAATTTGTTAGAACATTGAAAATTATATATGATTTATTACTTAAAGATTGATCGAATGGCTAAGAATATGACTGATGTCTTGATTCATGGCCAATAGAGTGAAACCATAAAGTAGTGAGAAAACATTTATGTAAATCTAAGACATAGAACCAAAAATGCATGTGATATCCTACCAGTATTGATGTACTTTCACTCAAATACAACTCAAAGACTCAAAATATTCACATGAGAAAATATTCAAGTACTAATCTAAAAATGAATAGATAGCCCATATGATATTGGTGGAAAGCTTTTACAAGTTCTACTACAATAGTAGACTAACCAAAAATATCAACGAGCTAGCAAATGTAGGCCCTAAGATTTGTTAAATCCCTAGTAAACTTTCATTTTCTTGTATAAACACCAAGAGTAGTGAAAGGAGCAAAGACTAACTATCAGTTCACATCAAGTGAATACATACATTTTTAAAACATTTTTAACATAACATTTTTAAATCATCAAATGTATGTAATCAAGCCCTAGTGTAAATGTGCACATGTCAATTTATATCAAATGTATAAATCATCAAACATGTATGTAATCAAGTCCTGGAAATGTCAATTTATATCAAACATAAATCATCAAACATGTGTATGTAACCAAGTCCTAGAAATGTCAATATAATGCAAACATAAATCATCAAACACATGTACATGTAATCAAGTCCTAGAAATGTCAACATATCAAACATATATAAATGGAAATGTCTAGATGCAACATCAAATGGAGGTCTCTAGGTGGCTGCAGCCTGATCATCATGTCAACTCCTAGTCGAGTGACCCTTTGAATGAGAATCATGTTCCGATGGATGTGTTGAGTCCTGGAGATAAAATCAAGTATAATGTGTTAAATACATTTTATCTAGGTATATAGAACTATTTTAAAATGTATATGTAATATTATATATATATATATATTTATAAAACTCACATGTCCACTGACAACAACATCATCAACAGAATCTCACCGACATACGGTCTGACCTTAGGCTAGGAGTAACATGAGGTATCTATATATATAATTTAGTTAAAACTAAAATCTAAATAATTTTAAAAAAAATTGAATTGAACATGCACATGCACACATGTACATATATCTTATAGATACACTTACATACCTGCACATCACCTGGTAGCACAAGATCTGAGCCCTCTACAATGTCTGCCTCCACTAAATCATCCAAATGATCTAATGTATTTGTCTGAGCCCTATCATGTCATAGTAATGACAAGTGAAGGGGACTAACCAACTGAGATGGCATCAACATAGAATCTGAGTGCATCAACATCTCCATAAAAACTGTAGACTGCATCCTCTCAAGGTCATGATCTAAAGGATCACTAGCCTGTGTAGCAACTGAATGATCTGTAGGTGGATCTTGATGTGCACTGGTGCTGGGAGGCCTAGCAGGGTGATCAGAATGACGAGTTCCTAAATGTGAATGAATAGACGTAGCCAAACGATCTCTAACCTGATCTATCGAGATCCCTAGCTTTGATGCAATGAATGCATATGCCTCCAAGAGATCCTCTGCAAAACAATGGAAAGTGCTACGTGCCATCTCCCCTGTGAGACCATCCAATTGTGCAGGTGTAGGGATGCCTACCATAGCATAAGGATCACAGTGAGTGCTGGTACACTGTGATGTAAATGAAGCTCTAGATCGTGGATATTGTGCCATCAAAAACTGACCCACACGATTAGTAGCTATTGTAGTGGTGGCAACTGCAATATCGCCAACACTATCAATTGCTTCCCTTTGGGAAGCAATGACAACATGATTTTTTGAGGGGGCTATAGCTGGGGAGATAGCACGATTCCTCTCACCAACCAATGCCCTATATGTTGGGGCCGCTCGATCAAGTTGATGATAAGCGTCCCTATCAGCAAACCTACCACGACCCTAACCACAATATGGAGGAATGTCACAGTAGTTGACTTTGAGGCCCAAATGAACCTTAGCATACAACTACTGTGCAAAATATAAGGGAATTTGGTCGTTATTTGGATAACAACCAAAGATAGCAAGAAATCAAGGGTAGATAAATTTGGTCATATCACCATCGACACATCTAGTTACCTGGTATCCCTTCACCTTTACCTTATCCTAATAGAATGGAAAACACTAGGATTTAATGGTTTCTTTGGTCACCACAATCTAAACATGAGAAAGGGGAACATCACCAAAAACTTCTTCCCGCATGTGGGAAAGAATAGCAGTTATAGCATCAGGGGAATAAGCACTTGTGTCTCAAATTTTATCTCTAATTTTTTCTAGGCTTTCCATTATGGACTTACAAGTGTCCTTATATATTCCCGTGTTCGTACCATCATTTATGGAAACTCTCAATCTATCGATCTCATTATTAGTTCATGCAAATAGTTCCTGAGGTGGAACTGGTGCATAATTTGCCATGTGTGATGTAGTCAAAGATCTCTAGAACTGGATAAAACATGTGCAAAATTAGACATCTAGAGATACATCATGTGCATGTAGAAATTCATAGTTCTCACATGTATAAATATATTATATATAAATAAGAAAACAAGAAAGAGAATAAATAGTACATAATACACACAATATACAATACAAGAACATTTTATATGTAATAACATTTTATAAATTTTATATGCCTTAAGAAAAGCAAGGAAAGTACATATTGTATGCCTTTGTTTGAGTATGTTATTTATGAATCAATTTATTTACTATATACTACATTTGAAATACATGCTCAATATTTTAACATGTTATCAAAGCCATAAATCTCATTTTTTATCAACTAGAATTCATGTAAGATTTTGAAACTTTATAAAGAAAAAGAGATGGTAGTAGAAGGCATTGGAGAATCATAAAAGCTTATAGATCAATTCAATGACTAAGGTTTATATATATATATATATATATATATATATATATATATATATATATATATATATATATATATATATATATATATATATATATATATATATATATATATATATATATATATATATATAGGAAAGCTTATAATGAAGGTGTTTTTGCTAAAATATAAGGACTCGTTTTAGTTGATAAAAAAAAGTCAAGCCTCCACAAAATTTATCAACAAGTGGGAGGTAATATGGATATATGGTAAAGATTTTCTTTTGCATATTATATAATTTAATTAATAATGTGATTCCACATGTTAGTGACTCAAATATAGCAAAGGATGCTTTGGATTAATTGACTTAAATGTGTGAATTAAGAGATGACTTAAATTAGTAGATGATACGTACAGTCTGTACACATAAAATTAAATTGTTTTCAAAATAGATACATATGTCAAATTATACTTGTAACAAAACCTTATTTATACCTCTATAGTTGCATTAGGATGGCCATGTTGAACCAATTCTCTACACTTGATGACTGATATGTCTCAGCAACATCAGTGATAGTGTCTACTTTGGAAGTTGTGGAACAAATGTATCAACATACACACCTACATCAAAGTAGATAGGGATGTTGTGTTGCTCTCACGTATCAACATACAATTTCTTTCTTCTAATTTGTTGATCTCACTTATCCTTGGTGATTTAAGCTCGCAACACAACATCCCTCTCTCTAATGTAGGTGTGTATGTTGATGTTGTTCCACAACTTCTAAAACTTAGACACTATTTATCATTGATGTTGGTGAGACATATTAGTCATCTTGTAGAGAATTGGTTCAACATGGTCATCCTAATACAATTACAACTCAGTAAAAATAAGGTTTTGTAAGTATAATTCAACACATAATTGTCTATTTTAAAAAATTTAATTTTACGTACACATAGACTGTGTCATCTACTATTTTTTTTTGAAATTATATGTACTTACAAAACCTTATATTTATACCTCTATAGTTGCATTAGGATGGCCATGTTGAACCAATTCTCTACACTTGATGACTGATATGTCTCACCAACATCATTGATAGTTTCTACTTTGGACTGTGGAACAAATGTATCAACATACACACCTACATCATAGTAGATAGGGATGTTATGTTGCACTTGCCTATCAACATACAATTTCTTCTCTGATGTAGGTGTGTATGTTGATGTTATTCCACAACTGAACCAAAGTAGACACTAGTTATCGTGCTGATGTTTGTGAGACATATCAGTCATCTTGTAGAGATTTGGTTCAACATGGCCATCCTAATGCAACTATAGCTCAGTATAAATAAGGTTTTGTAAGTATAATTCAACACATAATTGTCTATTTCAAACAATTTAATTTGGTACGTGTAGACTGGATCTACTAATTTTTTTGAAAATATGTACATTTTTATTTGAGCAGATATATCATCAAGTCACATGTCCTCTCAAAATTTGGCACATATTATTAACACATATATGTTTTAATAGAAGTTATATTTACCTATGTTAACCTTTCAATAACACATATATCTGTAATAGAAGTTATAATTAAATAAACATGAAGTACATTTCCAATAGCATTATCATATTCCAACATGTTAAATAGTTTCAAGAAGGAAGATTTCATTTCTAATTTATGTGCATGGATGATTCTTTTCCTTTTCAACGTAGAGAGAGAGAGAGAGAGAGATTTTAACTTTTCCAAAGACATGTCATAAAAATGAATACCATGTGTGCAATTATAAAACATTTAAGTCATTCCTACTCCATACACTTTCTTTCTTTGTGAACACACTTACCAAGGGAGAGAGAGATAAAGAGATTTCTTTCAATCATTATAGCACATAGGTTCAACAATTAAAGATATAAAATAATGTTACACACTAAGAACATGGATACAACCAATGACTATATATGCTTGGTCAAGGGGGTATTTCCTAAGGTTTTCTTAAATAGGGAAATTAAAGAGAAATGAATAGACACAACCTATCCTGATAGTAAATCATACCCTATGCACAAGAGAGCTTCAATATTTGACACTAAGCTTTAGTACATTAGTAAATACCATAGGAAAGACTTGAATCCTATTTTTTAAGTAGAAAGGAAAGTCATGTATGAGACCAGAGATATATTAGTTGTTATCCCTTATGATGTATTTTAGTCTGAAGACTACACTTCATACATGAATACAAACCAAACAATAATGTATGTCCCTTTAAATATTTTACCCTGATTCAAAGCTACAACACAAAAATAACCTTTTGATTTTAAATTTTAAATTTTATCCTAGGCCTAAGCTAACTTTGTTCCAATTAGTTGTTATTTGTTAACTTGAGAGTTAAATTTTTAAACTTGCACGCTAGGGTATTGTATAAAATGACAAATGTTAATTCATTGCGCAACTATCGAGGAATCACTTAGCAAGAGGAAAAACACACATTGCATTAGCACATAGCATCATCATAGTATTAGCATGACATCAACATCAACATTCTAAGTATTTTGCATGATTACTTGATGTGTACATTTGATCATTGTTTAACTTTAGGTAAATTAAATCATATATAAGGGTTTAACCATGTAGAAGATCCTTGTGTAAAAAGATCCTAAGGGTATTTGTTGACACTGCTAGTCTTCAAATACAAGTCCATTTATACTAAGGTGAGCATGAATTTTAAGTCCAACGATAATTAGGTCGATTCTATGGAAGAGGGTCAAATCCATGTGTTAGAGATCAAACCCATGTGCAACATAGAAATGACCTAGATCTATAGAAATTGAGTTTAGTATATATATATACTAGCTATCTAACCAAGTTTTGAGCATGAGTTACAAGGAAAAATCAATGTCATCTATCACAATGTATTAAGAATTAGATTTAGAGCTAAGTACATTTATTTTATTATTAATTTCCATGCACATTTTTATGAACGTTTAATTAGCATAATAGTCTCAACTATGATATCTAGGTGTATTTATTTATTATTACTTGATTTCTTTGATTTAACCAAGATAACTTATGTGAGGGTGTTTTGTTTCCTTACATAAATTGGTGAACCTAACTTATCTTACACCCCCTAGGATTTATCCTTATGTTTTATTCTTCTTAGGGATTTCATATCTAATATTTCTAATTGTTCATCTTTCATTTCATATTTGATTATCTAGTTTGGGATTTAATTATTTGTTATTTCTTTGAACCCCATCCACTCACGCTTGTTTGCCTTAATTTTTGTAGGGTTTAGAGTTGGTGTATCACTTCCTTCATCCATTCTTCCTTGATTATATTATATCCTGGAATGAATTCTTATAAGGGCCCTTACCTTGGGATTACTTTCATACATATCTCAAGGATTATAAGGTGTTCTCATGCTTCATTGATTCTTACACTTCGATCCTTGATGATATCAGCATCTTTTTTCTACGGGAGTTGTTTTCATGTCTATCTAGCTTATCCTTCTCAATGGACTTTGTTAATGCTTTTCCATCTATCCTAAAGGACTTTATTTTATTTTCATGATTCAGAACATGTGTATCAATTTATCCATAGAAGATGTAGAAGAATGTACTCCATGATCACTTAAGAATACATAATAAAAAACATAAAAGAATCCAAAGAAGGGTCTCCATCAAAAAGTTGTATATATCATCATGATGCATAGAAAAATCAATGCAATCCACTAAGGAAGGGCCAATAGAGTACATATGTGATACAAAGAGTCATAAACTTCATTGTGGGAAGATAAAAAATTCATGTCATGTTCATCACAATACATATCAACAATAAGCCATGATCCAAAAGATATCTAAGATGTACTAGTAACCTCATGTGAAGGTGGAACATGTGTATCAATTTATCATTAGGATCCTCAAGGCAAGATGAAGCAAGAGAGACACAAGTAGGAAAATCCATAAGTGAACAAGGAAATCTATCATGAGATGCATGAAGGATATGTTCACTAGTTATACCGTCATCACATGAAGGATCATCATCATCACAAGGCATATAACAATGTCATGAATGATTAAGGAAGGTGTAGCTTCACCGCATAAAGTAACATTCATAATTTTATCACTAGAGGGTAAGGGTATATCATATGTATCCTTCTAAAACCATGTATCATGAATCAAATCATTTGAAAGAAAAGTGCTCAAAGGTAAATTATCACCATGCTCAAGCACATTACAAGATTTATCCATGTAGGAGAAATAGAAACAACATGAGGTTTCAAGCAAATGCAACTGGAAGGTGTATGAAGAGGTATGAAAAAAAAATTAAGAAGTGTGTAGAGGAGGTATGAAGCACAAGATTCTAAGAGAAAGGTATAGCTTAATTGCAAGGGTTGTGTTGTGATGTAGGTTGAGGGTTTTTGGAGCCTTGTTTGAGTGAGGTGTTTTGAGTTATAGTTGTGTTTTGTTGCAAGTATGAGGTGAACCAGTGTTGTCATTGATGTCAACATACTCATATTGCATTGACAAGAAGGATTGGATGAGTTGTGTGCTGAGGATATTGAGAAAATTAGTCTCAGTCAGGAACAGTAAAGAACAGTGATGAGAAGAAGGCAAATGTACTGTATAGGATGCGAACCGGAGGATGCGGATTAAAGGGTTTGTATATATGAGTCTTGAGATGCTTCAGTTAAGATTTCAGAGGTCCGCATGAAGATCTGAAGGAGTTGTGGCTGTCGGTGTAGAACCGGTTCCGGCAAGTATTCAGAGGTGACAGATGATCACAAAAAGGTCCGGTGAGGTCCGGAACTGTATAATCCTAATCTGCGGATTGGAAGGAGTCTTTGAGATGTCCTTGTGATGTACCATCTCGAGTTGTGTATAATTTGGAGGTCCAGAAGTTCCTCCTGCATTATGACAGTGGTGACAGACAGTGTTCTTGAAGTTCCGGATAAGAAGGATAAGAGATTTCAGTAAAGGAAATGCGGACGTACCTGGTCATTCAGGCAGGCTTGTGAAGGTTCTTGGATCATGTTGAGGTTGTGTTGTTGGTCCGCATTGATAGTAGAGCCCAGAATTGAAGATATTCTTCCGGATGAAGTTCTTGCTCTGTTTAGCCGACCGGATGAGTTGTTCATCCTGCGAATGTTCTTGTGGTGGCCGACTGGATGTGTTATTCATCTTGCGGATACTCTTATGGTTGTTTGCCGACTTAGATGTTTGTTCCTAAGTCGATGTCATGTATAAATAACGGTTTGTGAGTTTATTTCGAAGTGTGGATTGTGTGGATGAGTGTGGCATAGCGAAGTGAAGTGCGAAAGGCAGAGCAGAGGTTTTTGGGCTTAAATGGAACTAATCCGGACATGGTAGAGATGTCATTCTCCAGTTCAAGATTGTGATTCTTATCACTTTGTAGACAGTGTGTCTCCTTGTAGGCAGTGGGCCTCTTTGTGAGCAGTGTGCTCGAGCAGTGAGCCCTAATTGGCAAGTGCCATTCTTTTTCTTATTCTTCTAATAGAGAATAATCCTTGGGTTAATCACCCCATGGTTTTTCCCTTAACCGGGTTTTCCACGTCAAAATCTTGGTGTTCAATGTGTTGATGTTTATCTGCTCTTGTGTTTATGTATTATGCTTTCATGGATGATTAATTGATATGATGTTAACTAACAACGAAGAATCAAGTGTTTGAAAGAACAAGAAGTTTTATACAACTGATTCACCCCCCCCCTCTCAGTTGTATGCCTTAAATCCAACAATTGGTATCAGAGCCAAGTTCCTCTGAAAGGAGCTTAACCACTTGAGGAGATCCAGGATGTCGTCATACAAGAAGGATAGTCCGAAGTTCGATGGAACCAACTTCACTCTCTGGAAAGGTCGCATGAAGTGTCACTTGGAATGTATGGGAAAAGCATACTTGGCTATGGTCTCAAAACCATATGTACCTCCACAAGGTGGTCCGACAACTCTGAATGAAATCACAGATGCTGAAAATAATCTACGGACCAAGGAAGCCCTACTAAGCGCATTGAATGATTCAGATCTCTCAAATGTTATTGACCTACCAACTGCATATGAGATCCTGACTAAACTGGAACTTCTGTATGAAGGAGATGAGTTTGTCAAAAGTGCAAGGTTGCAAAGTCTGAAAGGGAAATTTGAAAGATTGAAGATGAGAGATGATGAAAACATCACTACCTTTATGCCACGAGTGAATGAGCTAGTATGTGGAATTAGAAATGCTGGTGGAACTCTAGATGAAAATGAGATTGTCTGCAAAATCCTAAGATCCCTTCCTGTTGCCTTCAAAATCAAGGTTGCTGCCATTGATGAATTCAGAGCCCACACAACTGTCACAAGAGAACAACTGGCTGGCAAACTAGCTGCATTTGAAATGACTGAGTTTGGAGATGATCCTCCCAAGACTGAATCTGCTTTCAAAGCCAGTACCTATGTGAAAGGCAAACAGAGATTTGATCCAGGAGAAAACTCATCAAGGAAGATGTCATGGTATGATCAAGCAAGAAGAGACATGGAAGAAGAAGAAGCAGAAACAGCTCAACTTGAAGCCCTCATTGCAAAGAGACTGCCTAGAGGATCCGGTAAGTATGAAGGAAACTACCCTTTAAGTGTTTCAACTGCAATAAGATTGGTCATTTTGCTTCAAGATGTCCAGAAAGATCTGCAAGGTCTAATACTAACAGACAAAGGTTTCAAAAGAACTGCTATTATGTTCATGAAGAAGATGACAATGAAGGAGTAACAGATGATGAATCTGAACTAGGAAGCAAATCCGGAAATGAATGGGTGTTTATTGCCATCAAGGAAGAAGATTCAATATCCTCTGAATCTGTCAATCACAAGGTTGTGGAAAGAGCTTTGGCTGCTCAAGTGGAAGAAAAGGATGATTGGGTTATTGATAGTGGGTGTTCTCACCATATGACTGGTGACAAGAATAAGTTCTTAGATTTGGAAAGGTATGAAGGAGGAATGGTAAAGTTTGGTGACAATTCTGCTGGTAGAATCAGAGGTAGGGGAACTATTTCCTTTGATGGAAAGAGCAAAACAGGTAATGTACTATATGTTGAAGGATTGAAGCACAATCTTCTCAGTGTTGGTCAGTTAGTGGACAAAGGCTATGATCTCCGGTTCAAGAATAGAAAATGCAGAATCTTTACAAGCTCCGGAACTGAAATTGCATCTGGTGCTCAAACAAAAGGTAATATCTTTCATCTGGTTGGTTCAAACAGAAGTTGTCTGTTTGCTCAAGTTGATCAGAGTTGGTTATGGCATAGAAGAATGTGTCATGTGAATTTTGATAACATCGTCAAGATAAGCAATATTCAGGTTGTAAGAGACCTTCCAAAATTGGTGAAACCTACAAATAGTTTGTGCAAAGAATGTCAGCTAGGTAAACAGAGCAGAGTCTCTTTCAAAAGCAAAGATCAGTCCTCTACCGGATTGTTGGAATTAGTACATACTAATCTCTGTGGTCCGACAAGAATCAAGAGTCTGCAAGGTGATAGATATTTCATGTTGTTAATTGATGACCATTCCCGGATGATGTGGGTTACCTTCCTAAAAGAGAAATCAGAAGCCCTTGAAAAGTTCAAAATCTTCAAAGCTATGGTAGAGAATCAAACCGGATTGAAACTTAAATGTCTAAGGTCTGATAGAGGTGGTGAATTTACATCTGGTGAGTTCATTGACTTTTGTGAGAAGCAAGGTATAAGGAGACAATTGTCTGCTCCTAGGACTCCATAGCAGAATGGAGTAGTTGAAAGAAAGAACCGGACCATCCAGGAAGCTGCCAAGACAATGATGTTGGAAGCAAATGTTCCTCAGATGTTCTGGAAAGAAGCTATCAGCACTGCAGTCTACACTCTAAATCGAGTTCAAATCAGAAACAATACCGGTAAGACCCCCTACGAACTCTGGTTTGGCATCACTCCTACTGTGAAATATTTCAGAGTATTTGGTAGCAAGTGTTATATCAAAAGAGATGAAGATCTAGGAAAGTTTGATGCTAGAAGTGATGAAGGAATTTTCTTGGGTTACTCCACTCAAAGCAAAGCATACCAGTGTTACAATAAGAGACTGAGGAAGATGATAGAAAGCACTAATGTGAAAGTTGATGAAGGAATTGAGAAGCCCTCAAGATTTTATGAATTTGATGAAGATGACCAAGACGGTGTTCAGATTCAAGGAACTCAATCCTCTCCGGTAAGACAGAGTCAGCCTGATCCGGTAAATCAGGAAGAAGAGATAGGTTTGAATGAGCCTGATCAAGAAGCAGCAGTGCAGGATACTCCCAAAATTCCTAGGTATGTAACACTAAACCACTCTCAAGATCAGATCATAGGTGACAGAAGCAAAGGTGTGCAAACTAGAAGGAATGTTGCTCAAAATCAGGATGAATGTTGTCTGATTTCAAAGATTGAACCTAAAACAGTAAATGAAGCCTGCAATGATGAAAACTGGACTAAAGCAATGAAAGATGAATTAATGCAAATTGAGAAAAATCATACTTGGGATCTTGTTCCCAGACCTAGAGACAGGAATGTGATTGGAACCAAATGGGTCTTCCAGAACAAACTGAATGAAGCTGGTGAAGTTATCAGAAACAAAGCTAGATTGGTCTGCAAAGGCTACTCTCAAATAGAAGGAATTGATTTTGAAGAGACCTTTGCTCCGGTGGCAAGAATTGAAGCAGTCAGATTATTTCTTGCATTTGCTGCCTTCAAAGACTTAAAAGTATATCAGATGGATGTCAAGTCTGCTTTCCTAAATGGTGATCTGGAAGAAGAAGTTTACATTGAACAACCGGATGGATTTCAATTGTCTAATAATAATGATATGGTCTGCAAGTTGAAGAAAGCATTGTATGGACTAAAGCAAGCCCCAAGAGCATGGTATGAAAGGTTGGATAAGCATCTTGTGCAGATTGGATTCAGCAAAGGTACTGCTGACAGTAACTTATATTTCAAAATTGATCATGAAAACATTTTGACTGTTGAAGTGTTTGTAGATGATATCATTTTTGGAGGAAGAGATAGTATGTGCAAAACTTTTGCAAATCAGATGAAATGTGAGTTTGAAATGTCTATGCTTGGTGAAATGAATTTCTTCTTGGGTCTGCAAATTACTCAAACAAAGAAAGGAATCTTCATTTCTCAGACCAAATATGTGAAAGAATTGTTAAGGAAATATGGTATGGAAGATTCAAAACCAATGAACACTCCCATGGCAACCGGATGTAAGTTGAGCAAAGATGATGACTCCCCAAAGGCAGATCAGACAAAGTATAGATCAATGATTGGTGGATTGTTGTATCTCACTCAGACTAGACCAGATATAATGCAGGCTATTGGTCTTGTGGCAAGATTCCAGGCTGATCCTAGAAAATCTCATGTTATGGCAATCAAAAGAATTTTTAGGTACCTGAAAGGAACAGTTGAGTATGGTCTATGGTACCCTAGAGATCCAGATTTCTCTCTTCATGCTTACACAGATGCAGATTGGGCAGGAGATGTGGATGACCGGAAGAGCACTAGTGGCGGAGCATTCTTTTTGGGGAAGAGATTGGTTTCTTGGCTAAGCAAGAAACAAGATGCAATATCTCTGTCTACAATTGAAGCAGAATACATTGCAGCAGCAGGTAGTTGCACTCAAATCTTATGGATGAAGCAGATGCTAAGAGATATTAAAGTTGAATATGAGGAGCCTATCACAATTTTCTGTGATAATTCAAGTGCAATTAATATTTCTAAGAATCCGGTATTGCATTCTAAGACTAAGCACATATCTATCAAGTTTCACTTTTTGAGAGAACAAGTGAACAAGGAAGAAGTCAGATTGGAGTATGTTCCCTCAAAGGATCAGATTGCAGATATCTTTACTAAACCTCTTCCCAAGGACTCTTTTGAATATCTCTAGGAGAAGTTAGGGGTCATGGCCCCTCTGGTGATGAACTAGGATGCACTGATGTGCATCAGTCCGGTGGATATCACATTCATATCTTGTGATCCGAATTGATGATGGGGAGCTGCTACTAAGGGGGAGCAGCTGGTATGATTCTGATGTATTAGAATTGCAAGTATGAGCCCTTTGCCATTGATGTCAAAGGGGGAGAGAAGACATGTGAAAAACAAGTGGTTGATGATCAAAGGGGGAGCAGTAAAGGAAGAGAAGACATGTGAAAAGTTGTTGTTGATAGGGGGAGCTGTGACAGAAAGGAGAAGTTCTTGTCTTGATGGTTTTTCACATCATATGTTGCCATCAATGACAAAGGGGGAGATTGTTGCAAGTATGAGGTGAACCAGTGTTGTCATTGATGTCAACATACTCATATTGCATTGACAAGAAGGATTGGATGAGCTGTGTGCTGAGGATATTGAGAAAATTAGTCTCAGTCAGGAACAGTAAAGAACAGTGATGAGAAGAAGGCAAATGTACTGTATAGGATGCGAACTGGAGGATGCAGATTAAAGGGTTTGTATATATGAGTCTTGAGATGCTTCAGTTAAGATTTCAGAGGTCCGCATGAAGATCTGAAGGAGTTGTGGCTGTCGGTGTAGAACCGGTTCCGGCAAGTATTCAGAGGTGACAGAGGATCACAAAAAGGTCCGGTGAGGTCCGGAACTGTATAATCCTAATCTGCGGATTGGAAGGAGTCTTTGAGATGACCTTGTGATGTGCCATCTCGAGTTGTGTATAATTTGGAGGTCCGGAAGTTCCTCCTGCATTATGACAGTGGCGACAGACAGTGTTCTTGAAGTTCCGGATAAGGAGGATAAGAGATTTCAGTAAGTAAAGGAAATACGGATGTACCTGGTCATTCAGGCAGGCTTGTGAAGGTTCTTGGATCATGTTGAGGTTGTGTTGTTGGTCCGCATTGATAGTAGAGCCCAGAATTGAAGATATTCTTCCGGGTGAAGTTCTTGCTCTGTTTAGCCGACCGGATGAGTTGTTCATCCTGCGAATGTTCTTGTGGTGGCCGACCGGATGTGTTATTCATCTTGCGGATACTCTTATGGTTGTTTGCCAACTTAGATGTTTGTTCCTAAGTCGATGTCATGTATAAATAACGGTTTGTGAGTTCATTTCAAAGTGTGGATTGTGTGGATGAGTGTGGCATAGCGAAGTGAAGTGCGAAAGGCAGAGCAGAGGTTTTTGGGCTTAAATGGAACTGATTCGGACATGGTAGAGATGTCATTCTCCAGTTCAAGATTGTGATTCTTATCACTTTGTAGACAGTGTGTCTCCTTGTAGGCAGTGGGCCTCTTTGTGAGCAGTGTGCTCGGGTAGTGAACCCTAATTGGCAAATGCCATTCTTTTTCTTATTCTTCTAACAGAGAATAATCCTTGGGTTAATCACCCCGTGGTTTTTCCCTTAACCGGGTTTTCCACGTCAAAATCTTGGTGTTCAATGTGTTGATGTTTATCTGCTCTTGTGTTTATGTATTATGCTTTCATGGATGATTAATTGATATGTTGTTAACTAACAATGAAGAATCAAGTGTTTGAAAGAACAAGAAGTTTTATACAACTGATTCACCCCCCCCCCCTCTCAGTTGTATGCCTTAAATCTAACAGTGTTTGTCATTAAGTTTAGGGTTGAGCATTTGTTGATCTTTCTAGTTTTGCGTTTATTTTTGTATTACATGTGAAAAGGATAGATTAAGGAGGTTAGAATGAATTTTTAAGGTACATTACAATGTAACAAAAAAAATACTAATATGTATATTTTACTTTTAATTATTAAGTATGAGAAATAGAAACAACATGAGGTTTCAAGCAAATGTAATTGGAAGGTGTAAAGCCAAATTCAACAACCTTTTCCAGCATCCTCCCTGCCTATGACAAAATGGGAGCTTTGGAACATGGTATGGACATCCATCATAGCATAATGGAAGGGGGATTTTTGGTAGATATTATAGTTGGAAATGCTCTGGTAGACATGTACAGGCAAAATGTGGAAGCGTGGACAAGGCACATCGACTATTGACATAATGCCTCAAAGAAATATGGTCTCGTGGACTGCATTGATCACATGATATGCACAAAATGGATTTGTTGAAAAGGCTTTAGAAACTTTCAAACAAATGCAATTGGAAGGTGTAAAGCCAGACACCACAACCTTCGCCAGCATCCTCCCACATAGGCCTATGACAAAATGGAAGCTTTGGAATGGGTATGGACATCCATCATGAGCATAATCGAAGGGGGTTTTTGGTAGATATTATAGTTGGAAATGCTTTGGTAGACATGTATGCAAAAT
Organism: Cunninghamia lanceolata; assembly: GCA_027924645.1. Lineage (NCBI taxonomy): Eukaryota > Viridiplantae > Streptophyta > Pinopsida > Cupressales > Cupressaceae > Cunninghamia > Cunninghamia lanceolata. The sequence continues at coordinate 4,418,988 of BSBN01000429.1, read as the reverse complement.
GTGGAAGCGTAGACAAGGCACATCAACTATTGACAAAATGCCTCAAAGAAATATGGTCTCGTGGACGACAATGATCGCAGGGTATGCACAAAATGGATTTGTTGAAAAGGCTTAAGAAACTTTCAAGCAAATGCAATTGGAAGGTGTAAAGTCAGACATCACAACCTTCACCAACATCCTCCCACACAGGACTGTAAAAAAATGGGAACTTTGGAATGGGTATGGACATCCATCATAGCATAATCGAAGGGGGGTTTTTGGTAGATAATATAGTTGGAAATGCTTTGGTAGACATGTATGCAAAATGTGGAAGCACAGACAAGGCATAATAAACGAGAAAGGGAGAAAATGATCTACATACCTGGAGGGTGGCTGGCTAGAAGGTGGCGACATTTAGGTGGGGAGCTCCTGGGGTACTTTTGGGGTTCGAGTCACTCTCCTCCGGGTACACATGTTTGATTGAACCCCCCATTTTATTAATAAAAAATAGGCCCCCTGGTGGTTCGATCAAACCCTCCAATGACCTGGGCTTATGTTCGATCGAACCTGGTCATTTTTTTTAGGCATGGGCAATTTTCCTTCCTCAAGGAAATTGTAACCCACTATTGTGAGATCACCCTGCTAATAGTGTTGTGGAATTCAACCTCAACCATTCGATCAAAATGATAATCAACAGTGATGAAGTAATGTCATATTCAAAGTGAATTATCCCTAAAAGTATAGGACAACTTATTAATAATGGTGATATTACCCCATAATTAATGACATGAATATAATATTACTGGTGAATCTAAATAAGATATATATATATTATAAACTACTTGCAAATTAGCTCTAATGACGCATTGTTAACTTGGCGAAATATTTTAATTTATTGGTTTAAAAAATAATACTTAGGTGATTTAACCAAGATTAAGTTAAATTTTCATAAAAATTAGGCGATTTAGCCCTTCGCTAGTTGCAATATATTTGTCAATTTTGAATTCACAAATCCGAACTATTCGCCAATTGGTGAAGATTCGCCACTAAAAAATCCTTGCCCCCATCCATGGATTTCCTCCCCATTTATTTGCTAGGCAAAGTAGCAATAAGGGAATCTATCATAGACTTTGCAATACCACCATTGATAGCAACAATTAAATTTTCCCATGATTTGGGCAACGAACAAAGTAATAAAATACATATATCCTCTTCATCAAACTTAACATCAATTCTTCTTAGATAACTCAAAATTAAAATTAAAAGCATTAAGATGCTATGCAATCAAGTCTTCTTCCTTCATTTTCAAGAAATATAACTTTTTTTTTAATATAACTTGTTTACCAAACTATTGGTTTGATAAATTTCACCTATCCTCTTCAATGTAAGTTAAATGAAGTAGTTTCCTTAGAAACATTCAAGAGGATGGAGTTGGATCTAGACATGACCTTATGACTCATGTCAAGGCTTTATCAATATTTTCCTAATCTTTAACTAACATTCCCTCATGCCTTTTCTTCTCTGTCACAAATATCCATTAATCTGTTTCCTCCAAGAGATCTTACATTTTGAATTTCTACAAATCATATCCAAAGTAATTAAATTTCTCAGTCTCTGAACAAGATGTGCTAGCCATGGCTTCAACTACTCATGGATTTGTAAAACTACTTAATCAAATACTCCTAGCGCAATTAGGAAAACCCACAACACTCTAAGAAAGGCATCCCTCTCTAATCAACCCATTGTTATGATACTAAATGTTGAGAATAATTTAAATAAATACAATGAAAATGTAAACATTGTGTACAAGTTTAATTAACTAATTGGATTAACATGTGATTAACCGTCAAATCTGAAATATAACATGGAGAAACACATATAACAAAAAAAAAATCAATAATAACATATAACATTAAATATACATGGAGAAACACTTTTGGGAAAAACTCTACCACCAAAGAGACATTGAACTTATATTGATTTGAAAGGATCAATTACATCAATACAATCCACTCCAACTCTTTAATCTGACAATGTTCTAGCAGCATAACAATGCTTCACTTGCATAACATTATAAAATTTTTATCTTATGCTTCCAAATTATAGAGCAAAGGAAAATAGGAAACCACAAGTGGTTTTAGAAAATAGTGGCCACCAAAACCATGATCCATAAGAAAAAAACCTATGCCTCATTATGCAATCACTCAAGTACTCAAGATAGACATTAATTAGTACAACTTTGACCCTTAGCTTTCGATAGGCACACATTCCTAAGTCTAGCACTCCATGATGAAGATGACAACTCACGTGGACCCCACTATTATGACAAGATGATCCACTAGATCACAAAAGTAACTCCCAAGTGCTCCATGAGAGAGATGTTCAATTACTTTTATGATGATGACAACTATAACCCCCATTGATGATCTTTTTGTGTAACCTCTTTAATGTCATTACACCAATGTTCCAAGTATCTTGAAAAATAATAATAAGAATAATAATTTCTCTCAATACCTCATGGGTGTCCATGTACCCCATTCCAAGAATGTTGAAGACACATAAATTATACATAGGATTGCAAGTAAATAACTTCATATTAATTGTTGAAGCCCAAAAAAATTGGCCCTTATAGCGTATTGAGTAGATTTTCTAAGAATGCTTATAAGATTAAGTTGTCAAAAGATTTGGATATATCATTGATATTCAATGTTGTTGATCTATATGATTTTCATGAAGCTAAAGACATTGGTAGTAGCACATCATTGCCACAATAGCTTGATTACTAGTAGCAAGTGTGTGAGAAGAAACAAAATGAGATATAGTACGTTTTACATGCATAATAAAGAAAACCAAAAGAAAGGAGTACAAGGAATATCTTGTCAAATGGAGAGGAAAGCAGTTGGAGGAGGATACATGGATTTTTAGGAAGAGGTATCCCAACTTGAATGGTTGAAGAAACCTTCGTCATTTCCTTAATTTTGAGTAGTCATCTTGAAATTATGTTACTTGGGATGTCTAATGTAGGAGCATCTTAGGGGTCGAGCAATCTTGCATCACTAAAAAATGTTTCTTTCTTATTTGTTTCTTTTTACAAGTACATTAGAGTGTCACAATCATCCTATTTCTACCATAGAGGCCAATTCTCACCATAGGGTTCATTTTGGTTACTATCACAATTCAATGTCACAGTGTCATAGATAGTCTTTCTATTATGTGGGACCACATATTGCTTATAAAGCCTCCAAATTGTAATCACAACATTGTATTGGGACTTTGAATATGCCAATGTGGACCAAATATTGTATATGATTATCTTATTTTAATTTATAACATGTTATAAGCCAACGAGACCTACTTTAATCCTTTATGCCAAGATATGAATTGTGTGCTAAATGTAACATTCTACTTCCAAGGCATTGGTTATAGGGAGGTTCATAAATGCAGGGACAACCCACAATACTATGTCCCAATTTTTGGCCAAAATGGGACATTGAAATAAGCATTTTAAACCAAATTTTCACTTTCAGACACCTATAATAACTAATCTGTTAAGAATTTGAAGATGATGTGAACTAGTGATTTTTGAGATTTTGTTTGTATATTCTAAATGCATTTTAAAAATAAAATTAAGAAATAATTTGTGATTTTTTTAACGTAACTTTTAATAACTTATTTTTTATAGTTAACAAGATTTTTAAAAAGTGACGTTTATACCATACAACATAACTTTTTTTATAGAAAGGAAAAAAATATAAAATTTTAAACATATATTTGTAACACCAATATCTAGTGCACAGATATTTTTTCGTTATTTTTTGTTGCATATATATTTTTAATTAATTTTTGACTTGTGAGATTAATTATAATTTGACATAGGTTTATACCATACAACATAACTTTTTATGTCTGTATCCAAATTAATTTCTTTTTTTTGTTGAAACAAGGAAATCAATACCTAGTGTGTGGATATTTTTCATAAGTTTTTTTCTCTATTTCTTTATTTTTCTGTGTGTGTAGAATAGAGACCTTGATGTTCGGTGAAAAACCTATGTTCACTAGAAAATAGAAAATAAATATAATAATCAAATGAAATATATTCAATATCATACTTTTTGGAAAGCTTATACTAAGTGCTACATACTTACAAAATAGAATTTTTGAATGACTTCATCTGATCCCCCAAAAGGTGAAGCAAAATTGGTTTTTTGTTAGCATTTTGATAGGCATGGACGAGACTACATTGAGGGTTTGATTTAAGACAAGGGGGTTATTTCCAAGGGGGTTTGATCTAAAGGGTTTTATCTAACCCCCTTAAATTAAACCCCTCTAGTTGGAACCCCTTAAGGATTAAATCATTAATTTTTCTAAAAATATGTGATTTTAGACATAAATCAGGATGTCCCATAAGTGGGACACACTATTGTGGCAGCACTCTGCATTGTTAAGTTTCAAAACTTATATCTTACAACACATAACATAATGATATGTCTTGGTTGGTGTTGCCTTACAAAACCAAAGATTTTATATTAAACGTTGGATAACTCATTGAAGAGGGTAGAGCACAAAGGAGGGAGATGAAATAGATAAGAAGATATAAGCTTTGAATATAGTAATATTGGCCTACATTTTGTTGGCATGTAATGTTGTGGCATTTACTCGTGTTCTTGGTTTTTTGTGGACTTATGTCATCTTAGAGCATTATATTAAATACTAGTTTTATGTCATCCTTGTCTTATATCTTCTTTCAAAGAATTATTTTTTGTTGTGTACTCTTGCATTGAGTTTCTTGTTAAATTGTGTTTGGGTTACATTAATAGACCATCTTTAATTATACCCTGTAACCATGTTTGCATAAATTTACATGATTCACATGCTTGAATGCTTATCTCTAGATTACATTTACTTTCATGTATAATTTTCTCTCTCCTTCAATTCCTTGCATCCTATGGATACAACCAATTGAAGGGAGCATATATTATCACTAATATGTTTCTATGATTGAGTTTTCAAGTAGTAATAGTGTTATAGAGACTCACCATCACAATTGAGCATAAATTGTATCACATTATAGCAATCAAGTAGATCACATTTTCCACAATCGGATGGAGCCACATGGTCACAATCAAGTAGAGCATTTTTGTATCTTTTTGAACAAACAGAATCTTTCTAACTTCACTTATTTCTTATTGTTTTGGTCTTTTAGACAATTTAAAAATTCTTATTTTGTATCAAATTTATATTTGTGAGACAAAATCTACTCATTTTACACTTTTTTTTTTCAAGATTCATAGAGAGTGCATACTAAAGGACATACTTACACAATTGACAAGGTGTTGTTGTACCTCATCATTTAATCTATTTTCAGATGTCAAAGAACCAAGGTTGTGTCCACGACTGTCTGTAACTAGGGATTCTATAGTTACCAGTTTATAGCTAATCCTAATTTTTAAAAGAAAGATTAATCTATCTGCTTGTTGAATAAATGTAATGAGTGCTGGAAAATAGAATAAAACAAGGAATTTACTTAAAGCAAAGAATCAATAACATGCATCTATCTATTAAAACAGGAAACACCTTTATAAGAGAAAACTGAAACAATAGAACAATGATACTAGCCCCCTGCCTGAGTGGTGAGAGTGGGCCCTTGCTCTACACCCTTGAGGCTGAAGGCTATAGCAGGAAATCAGCACAAAAGATGATCAAAACTAATTTCAATCCAATTCATTCATTTTTGCATTCATAAAAATATGGCTAACACAGAACTGAGATCTCCGAGAGTCAGAATAATTTTATCATTGTTGTCTTTCCTACTATTTCTGAGAGTATATATAAAAATGAGTGATGATATATCACTGAACTTATCTACTAGTCTTTCTATGAGATGACACCATCTCTTATTTGTACTTAACTGTCTAACTTATGAAAAATCACCATGCGAGAAAGGTAGACTTGAGTGGAACAGAAGTCCACTCAGAAGTCTAAGTTTAAGTCTTAATACACTTGGGCATCAAAGCCCTGAAAATAAGGATATTGGATTAGTTCAATTCGTAACTCATGCAAAATCTTTGAAAAGATAAAACTTCAGCAGTTTAACTAATAGTTGACCCTTCACCACTTAGGTGATGATTTGAGTGAAGTCAGGGGTATTAAGATCGCTGTTGAAAGTGTCTGGTCGGCAGCTCTGCATGGAAACATGCCCTGTTCTTAGGAGGCACCGGAGATAGTTGTTCCTGTCTGCAGCTTCAGAGATATTCCAGACTCTCGCAGAGCTCCAGAGAGGCATTCCCCATATCTTCAAAACTTTAGGTGTCACTGTTATTTGTTATTGTCTCCGGAGATCACTGAAGATGATCTCTGGAGATGCACAAAATCGCTGTTCCTAGCACCTACACCTGTTGATTCAAAAAAGAGAGAGAAGTTCTGTATTTTTCCATCAATTCCACGCACATTAGTCACTTAATCAGAAATTCTAATCTTAAGTAATCTATCTTAATTAATCACAAAATAGAACAATCTTGCTAACTTATTTGGGTGTAGACACAAGGAAGATGAACTGAGAGAGGGGAAAAAGAGAGGCAAAAAGATGTATTTCATGAGTGCAATTTGGCACTCATCATCCCTGTTGGTTTTTTCCCAGACTGGATGCTTATTCCCAGATTTCCCTACAAGGTAGCCATCAGTGATCAACAGGATCTCTGGGCCAGGGGCCAATAGTGTAGGAGATAGACTCTATATTTTATCTCCTCTTCTTCTTCAGGCTCTACAAGACCTAGGGGGGTATTCCCTACTCAACATCCATGAGATACGCATACAAGGATTGGGATGCTGTCAGAAAGCAGATAAGTCCTCCTGTAAGTAGACCAAAACTGAAAGATAAGAGCAAAGGGGCTAGCTTTGGGCCTATTTGCAGTTGTAGACAGAGGACTGAGGATCCTAAAACAAATTCTAATGTCCTAAAGGTTGTTTTAGAGTTTGATTATGAGTTTAAGTTTGGATGCAAAGCTGGACATGGTTGTAACACAAACACAAAGCAAGATTGGTGCCTATCTAGGGCCTGGAGTCAATAGACATACACCTGTGAATGATTAGCATGAACAGCTAAAACTGGATTTCAAGGGGATATATATGATACCTGCCTTACAGATATCTCCCAATACAGAGTGTTAAGTTATCTCTACTTATGGCATCCCTACTGCAGTATACCCTTCCCAATGTTCAACCTAAAAATAGTTTAATCTACCCCTTGAGCAGAAGTTAAAAGATCAGACATGCAACATAGGAATTCTATGTTCTAGAGTCTCAAATATTGCTTAAATATCTAGACTCAGAAGAAAGATACATGCAATACTGGAGACAGAATTAACAAAACACATGCAAACATAGCATTATTCATACAAGATTAACCATGAAATCAGTGGGTTCATGCCAAAACGTACAACAAGAGATACATAAACTCACAGGTTTAGCTATACAGAGCAACCAGATCAGCTTGTTTTGAATTATAGAGCCAAAAATCTTCAACTTTCAACAACCTAAAAAATGGTAACACAGTCTGCTTATAACAGCCAGAAAGTGTACCACAGTAAATAATTACATGGTTATTACAAAAAATCCACCAGATACAGTCCTCAGAAGGAATGGCGCTCAGAAAATAGTAATGTAGCAGACAAAAGGGAGCCTCAAGCCATGTGCCACTATCTGAAAGTCTTTATCCACGATCAGGCAGCTTCACCGTTTGTATTCATCGCCCATACCCCTGCACAATCGTCATTGATGGCTCAACCACCCGCATTTCACTTGGAGACTGTCGCTGTAGTCAACATGAGGCTTCCTGCCAAAACGCCTCCTTCGCAGGTTCAAAACATACAGGAGAATAATCCCACATGCACGGTGAGGAGAACACACTAGCGCTTTATAAACATAGCCGCATGCTCAATAGATGTCGAGCGCCTTTTGCTGCGCTCGACACATGACCATCCGCCAAATACCCATCACCAAGACTTAGGCCATTGGCCAACCCCAAAAATCTCCCGCCGATCTCAAAAGTCTGGCCGATCACAAACTCCACACTCCCTTCATCGGCCAGAGATTAACCATCGGGCTAGCCAGAAAATCCTTCGCTGACACCACTAATCTCACCGAAGCCAAGATACTCTGATGAAAGCTCAAACAACACTGCCATCGACCAGACCAACACCATCGGCCTGGCAAAAAGTTCCATCACCGACACAGCCAGTCATGCCGATGAACATCCTCAAGCCATCCACCATCAAGCCATCGGCCAGAGGAGAACCATCAGCCAGCTCCATAAAACTTACCCCGACCTCACTAGTTATGCCGATACAACACCATCGGCCAGACACCACTCCATCGGTGAACCCCACACCGGCTCGCCCGATAGCCAAAGTCATGGCGATAGCACTTCCCAATGTATCGAACGCCAACTCCACCGTCGGCCAGACCATCCATATCAGCCAAAAACAAACGAAGCATGCCGATAACAATGATCACCCCGATACACATATCCCTCGGTGAGACACATGCCGATGACACTTCATCAGCCAAACATCCATTGTCGGTCGAATAGGAAAATGCTTCGCCGATAGTATAAATCACACCGATGGCACCATCGGTAAGAACAATCCCATCGGGGAACCAGAAAAAAGACATGCCGATGGTGAACGTCACGCCGACGGCATAGCACTACCACCAACCTGATCGCCAAAACACCTGCGAGGTCACGCCGATGGGAAAGAATACATAGGGTTTAAGTGAAGAAACCCTCCAACATGCAAGCTCAACCTCTAGGCCAAAATGGGCACCAACACTGGCTCCGAATGGGGACATGCAGGTGAAAACCTGCAACGAGAACCAGATCCCCGGGCAGACCAGGCACAAAACCAAAAGAAGGCACGAACTGTACAAGGCACCTACAATATATACATAATTTTACACATGTACACAGAGATAAGTCATCATGCAAAGTAGAACTTGAGGAATTGGCCATGCACAGGCAATTCCAGAACTTCGCCATCTAGGGCCTGGAGGAAATAAGAGTCCTCCCCATGGGTACTATAAATCTGATATGGGCCCATCCATAAGGGTTTGAATTTACCATGTTTACCCTTGTCCTGATCTTTTGCATTCCATATGAGCACCAGATCATTGACCTGAAATTTCCTTTTAGTAGCTCTCCTGTCAAACTGATATTTCACCTCTTGTTGTCTCTTGAGATTGATCTGGTGGGCTTTCCTTCTGTCTTCATCCAGTGCAACCAGCTGATTCACTCTTTCTGTCATGGAATCTTCAATCTCCTCATCATTTTCCTGAATGAATCCATAAACTGGTAGTAGATTGTTTATGGGCAATCTGGCTGATGCACCATAGACTAGCTCAAAGGGTGACATTCCAATAGCCTTTTTTACTGTCACTCTGTCAGCCCATATTGCTAATTTTAATTTTGAGTCCCAAGCTCTCTTGTTCTTGTCTAGTATCCTCTTGATAATTTTCATGATGCTTTTATTGCTTGATTCTGCTTGACCGTTTCCTTGTGGGTGGTATGGTGATGCATATGATAGATTTATTCCATACCTGTTGCAAAAATCAACAAATTCACCTGATCTAAAGCACATAGCATTATCAGTGACTATCTTGAATGGTACTCCAAACCTGATGATAACATTTTCCAGTATGAAATCTGTCACCACCTTACTTGTAGCTCTCTTAGTTGGAATGGCCTCAATCCATTTGGTAAAGTAATCTGTTGCCACCAAAATCCAACTGTGTCCCCCACTTGATTTGTCTGCAATTTCCCCTATGAAGTCAATTCCCCATTGCTGAAATGGAGCATCCACAGTTACAGTCCTAAGGGGTAAAGCACCATCATATTTCAACTTTCCTGAAAATCTTTGGCAAGGGTCACACTTCCTCACTAACCTTTGTGCATCTGAAAAGAGAGTGGGCCACCAATATCCTACTCTGAGAATTTTATGAGCTGTTGTTTGGGCAGTATAATGTCCACCACACAATCCTTTATGCATATCAATCAAAACATTGTTAGCCATATCCTCATCCACACATCTTAGCAGCACACCATCAGGGTTTTTCCAGTATAGCTCACCTTGAACAATAACATACCTGATTGCATGTAACTTTAAAGTCCTCTTTTGACTGTCACTAAAATGGGAAGGACAATTCAGATTTTGCAAGTAGTAGATAATATCCTTGTACCATTCAGATCCTGATACATTTACACTCTCATTTTGGACTGCATTAACTTGGCATGCTTCCAAGTTTGACTGTGCCATCATCTTGGCTAATCCTTGTCCTCTTACCAACTTGGTAACTTGTATTTCTATGTTGAACTCCTGCAGTTTGTTTATCCTTCCAGTCACCTCCTGCTGAGTGAATATGTCTTTGACTGCTGCATGGGGTACATATGCAATTATATGTGATCCTACCAGGTATGGTCTGAAACTTTTAATGGCTCGGACTAGTGCATATGCCTGTTTTTCCATATTATCATATTTCAACTCAGAAGCCTGCAAGGACATACTGAAGAAAGCTATGGGCTGTTCAAAACCATCTTCATTTTTCTGTAGCAAACATGCAGCAACAGTGTGAAAGGAAGCAAATGAAAACAATTGGAATGGCTTAGAAAAATCAGGAGATTTAAGAACAGGGGCCATTTTGATTGCCTCTTTGATACTCTGAAATGATTCTATTGCTTCACTTTCCCAGTGGACAGTTGCATCCTTCTTCATCATCTTGGAAATGTTCCTTGTGGTTTCTGCAAAGTTGGGAACGAATCTCCTAACAAAATTTATCTGTCCAAAGAAGGACTGAACTCCTTTTACAGTTTTTGGCATTTGAATTATGTCAATAGCAGCCACTCTCTCTGGATCTATCCTGACTCCATCCTTGGAAACAATATGTCCCAGGAGCTTTCCTTCAACTACCCCAAAGGCACATTTCTTTGGATTTAAAGAAATACCATACTCTAGTGCTCTTATGAAAATCTGCTCCAGATGCAAACAATGTTGCTCTTCTTTCTTTGAGTAAGCAGTCAAGTCATCCTGATATACAGCCAGGACTGAATCAATCAACCCTGCAAAAGCAACATCCATTGCTCTTTGAAATGTAGCACCTGCATTGGTTAGTCCGAAGGGCATTCTAACATACACATAAGTTCCCCATGGAGTGGTGAAGGCAGTCTTATACTGTTCTGATTTCTTTACCTTCACCTGATTATAACCTGAAAATCCGTCCATCATGGACAAGAGTTCACAACCAGTCACTCTCTGCAACATAGCTTCCATATTAGGCAATGGATAGTTATCCTTTAAAGAGGATACATTCAAGTTCCTGAAGTCAACACAAAGCCTAATATCACCATTCTTTTTTCTGACTGGGACAAGGTTAGACACCCAAGTTGAATGTCTGATTGGCACAATTATTCCAGCTTCCCTAAGCTTTTTGAGTTCTTCCTACATCTTTGGAGCTAAGGTAGGATTAATAGGTCTTTGCATTTGTCTGAATGGCTTAGCTCCCGGCTTCAATGGGATCTCATGCTGGAATAAATCTTCCCTGTAGGCTTTTAGGTCCTCATACGACCAAGCAAAAACATGTTTGTACCTTTTCAGTAATGCAATCAGCATACTCCTAATGTGTGGTTTGAGCTGCTTACCAATATATACCTTCTGAGGGGCCTGAGATGTCCCCAAATTTATCTCTTCTAAATCCTCCTTGTTTGTGGGAGATGTCTTTGTGACCAACTGGTCTCTACTGTCAAAAGCTCTTTCCAAAGCTACCAACCCTCTAGGGATTTTATTAGTCTTCAACTGAATAATTTCCTTTCCCACAAGAGTTTCTTTTCCATCTATAGTCTCTACAAAAGCTTGGAAATCAATTTCTTGATTCTCATATTCATCTATGCAGTGCAAAAATTTTAACAAGTCCTTATCATCATTAAACACTTGCCAACTGCATATATTTTCTGGTACTGCAGGCCTAATTTTAACTTCTACATTTGTAACATCTGACAGAGTGATGTCATCTGGCCTTATTGCAACATTGGCTAAGAAATCAGCCATAACATTCTTTGACCTCTCTACCCAGCTTATTGAAAATGCATCAAATAGTTCAATGGTATCCCAAACAGCATGCTTGTATTGTTTCAACCTTTTATTTTTTGAAGCATACCTATCTCTAATTTGGGATACAATCAGCTCAGAATCCCCAAATACCCTTAGCATTTTGATTCCATGTTTGAGAGCAATATTTAGGCCTAAGAGTAAAGCCTCATATTCTGCAATGTTGTTTGTGCAAACAAACCTCAGCAAGAAAGAGAATTTGAGGAGCTTACCAGTTGGAGACAGGAAAACAACTCCAGCTCGAGAGCCTTCTTTTGCACAAGCTCCATCAAAAAACATGGTCCACAAACCTTGCTGATCCAATTCTTCAATGCAGACATTTTTCTCTCTATCTTCTCTCTCATCTGAGACAACCTTGAAGTTATCACAGTCAGTGTTTACAAAGCATATCTGTTCCTCTGCTTCTTAGTCTTCCACTGTCTCTGATGATCTTTGTTCTCTGATTAACTTAACATCCCTGCCATTCATTGGAATCATGGCATATGACAGGTCCAGCTGCATACTTCCACCAATTAGTGCTGCCCATCTTCTTGACAACAACATACCATACTGTGGCTTGATGTCAACCACTGTTATATTCATTTTATATCTCTTTTCAGGAAATGCTGCCAGTTTGAAATCTACATCCTTCATGATTCCAATAACTGGTACCTCTCTGGCATCCATAGCATAACATTTTCCACATGCCTTGTCAATTTTCAATCCAGCTTGTTGCATGATGGCCAAAGGCATGACATTTGTAGATGCTCCAGAATCAAGCATACAATTTCTGATTATTTTTCCATTTATAACCAGGGAAACATAAATGGTTCCACTTGTGAAGGACACTTTGTCATAGTCACTCCTAAATAGACTTCAGGAGCCTCATCTTCTTCATTACATATGACATGTTTCTCACCCTGGGTCTGAGCATTTTGTTTAGCTTGAAAAGGTACCCCTGAAATTAGGGATATTGTCCTATTCTTAATTTCTTCCACTTTCATCAGTTCCATAAGTGGAACAGAGACTTTTACCTGGGAGAGGACTTGAGCTATATCAAATGGAGCATAATTTTGTATAATAGTTGTAGCTTGCTCCACAATCTTACTCTTATCCTGCACTGATTTAGCTTTTACTTTCATAGTTCCCTGATCATCATTCTTGTCTTGGGAACCTTTACTTTGATCTTCAGCCTGAGGGATTCTATTTTCTGGTCCTTGGGATTCATGACCTGTTCTATGTCTAAAATTCTGTTTATTATTAACCCACTGCCTTTTTTGTGATTCAATTCCCTTATGACCATGCAGCGGCTGACCTGCAGAAATACCTTCTGGCTGATATGGGCTGCTTACTTGATTTTTACCTCTGAGATTGTAGTTGCTCTTGACCTGAGCAACTGCTGCAGCTGTGAAGGCCCTAATTTCCTCATCAGAAGGTCGTTGTAAGTTACTCAGAAAATTGTGTGAGTTCTGAGCATAGGCATAGTTAACTTCATCATCTTCATCATATGGGAACTGTTGGCAGCCCTAAGTTTCATCATCTACATTTGCATCAGCATCACAAAAAGTATATCCATTACTTGTGGACATCATATTTACATCATCATCTTGCACATAATGTGGCTCATTGCATTCATTACAAGATGTAGTATTATCACACAAGGACTGAGCAATCATACACTGTAACTGTGAATGTGGCATCTGGCAAATCATACACCATGGAGCATCATCAACAATATTTACAGCTTTCTTTAGAGGATCAGGAGTTTCTTTGACATGTTGAGCTCTTTGATTTGTGTTGTTGCGCGGGAATATAGGTTTACCATCATGCCAATTGGTATTATAAGGCATATCATGCAATGATGGCCTCTTTTCCTGCCTTTGATAGACTTGCCTATCAGGACCTATCCCTTTTTCACTTCTAGCTAATCTATAGCTTAGGTCCTTAACAACATTTGCCAATTTGTCTATCTTATCTTCAAGGGCAGATGTATTACCTTGAGTGTTCTGAGGCTTGTTTGGATTCTACAGAATTTTCACATCATCCCTTCTGTTAGTCTTGCCTGATGCTTTCCTATTGTTTTCAATATTCACTGCAATTCTGAAAGCATCCCTGAGAGTAGCAGGACTTTTATCTCTTAATCCATATGCAATTTTTGCATCAAAGGCATTGATATACAATATTATGCACATTGGTTCATTTGGCCTCATGTGATGTGGCAATTTGTTTAACACTTTAGTAAATCTTGCATTAAAATCTGCAACCTGCTCATTTGACCCTTTAGTGATACTGGTAAACTCATTTACAAAAAAGCTAGGGTCAGTTTTGTCACCATATTGCTCCTTGAACATCCTTTTAAAATCATCCCATGATGAAATACTCCGGTCAGGCAGATTCTTGTACCATTCTCTTGCCTCATCTATTAAGGATTGCATGAATGACTTCATGAAAACATCCTCATGTTCAACCTCAAAATTATCCATGACATTTTGAAAGGCTTTTAAATGATCTTCTCCTGACACAGTGTTGTTTCCTGAAAATTTAGGCACTTGCAGCCTCAGATGCTTATCAATGGGGTTAGGATACCCAGGAATACCATCAAATACCAGCTGTCTGAATCTATCTAGCTGCATTGGCTGTCTATTTAACTGATTAACATTAATATTTCTGTTTGCATTCTGGTTTCTTACATTGTTCAGTGGTATCCTAGCATCATTCACATTTTGTCTCTCATCATTATGCTGATGTTGCACTTCATTTCTCTGTTGATGTCTCTGCACATTTGCATTCTCAAGGGTAGGAATTGAATTATTCTGGGCAGTCCTCAAAGCTTGCATTTTCTTCCTCAAGTCATCTCTGATTGATATTGCATGCTGATATTCAAACTCGGCCCTTAAGCTCCTAATTTCATCAGCTAGTTCTTCCTCACTGGGCCTAGAGGAGGATGGTTTTACCATATTCTGATCATCGTCTTCATCATCCCTCAGAGACTTTGCCTCTTCAAACCTTTCACTAGGGTCTAGAAATGGGCGTTCTTGGAACACCTCTGACCTCATTCTCACGCTACCACCCTGTTGCCTCTCATATGCACCCTGAATATCAGCTTCTGCATTTGAAAAGTAAGGTACTGTCTTGTCTGAAGACCTTGGGTTGTCTTGCATATCATCATTTTTTCTGGGGGAACCCTCACGACTGACTGAGACAGCTCCCTTTCTTCTGTACATCATTCTTCTTGTTACTGGTAACTCTTCAAATAAAGGATTTTGTTGGGATCTTCTCTCCTGCATATAAATTTTACTTTGACCGGTTGGGAGATTACTTCGGAGTCGCCACCTATTACTAGGAACTGTTTTCTTTTGAAAACCAGGGTTCTTTCAAAAATAACAATTTTCAAATCACCATCCCCAGCGGAGTCGCCAATTTCTATTGGCTTTTTCCCAGACAGGATGCTTATTCCTAGATTTCCCTACAAGGTAGCCATCAGTGATCAATAGGATCTCTGGGCCAGGGGCCAACAGTGTAGGAGATAGACTCTATATTTTATCTCCTCTTCTTCTTCAGGCTCTGCAAGACCTAGGGGCGTATTCCCTACTCAACATCCATGAGATACGCATACAAGGATTGGGATGCTGTCAGAAAGCAGATAAGTCCTCCTGTAAGTAGACCAAAACTGAAAGATAAGAGCAAAGGGGCTAGCTTTGGGCCTATTTGCAGTTGTAGACAGAGGACTGAGGATCCTAAAACTAATTCTAATGTCCTAAAGGTTGTTTTAGAGTTTGATTATGAGTTTAAGTTTGGATGCAAAGCTGGACATGGTTGTAACACAAACACAAAGCAAGATTGGTGCCTATCCAAGGCCTGGAGTCAATAGACATACACCTGTGAATGATCAGCATGAACAGCTAAAATTGGATTTCAGGGGGATATATATGATACCTGCCTTACAGATATCTCCCAATACAGAGTGTTAAGTTATCTCTACTTATGGCATCCCTACTGCAGTATACCCTTCCCAATGTTCAACCTAAAAACAGTTTAATCTACCCCTTGAGCAGAAGTTAAAAGATCAGACATGCAACATAGGAATTCTATGTTCTAGAGTCTCAAATATTGCTTAAATATCCAGACTCAGAAGAAAGATACATGCAATACTGGAGACAGAATTAACAAAACACATGCAAACATAGCATTATTCATACAAGATTAACCATGAAATCAGTGGGTTCATGCCAAAACGTACAACAAGAGATACATAAACTCACAGGTTTAGCTATACAGAGCAACCAGATCAGCTTGTTTTGAATTACAGAGCCAAAAATCTTCAACTTTCAACAACCTAAAAAATGGTAACACAGTCTGCTTATAACAGCCAGAAAGTGTACCATAGCAAATAATTACATGGTTATTACAAAAAATCCGCCAGATACAGTCCTCAGAAGGAATGGCACTCAGAAAATAGTAATGTAGCAGACAAAGGGGAGCCTCGAGCCATGTGCCACTATCTGAAAGTCTTTATCCACGATCAGGCAGCTTCACCATTTGTATTCATCGCCCATACCCCTGCACGACCGTCATTGATGGCTCAACCACCCGCATTTCACTTGGAGACTGTCGCTGTAGTCAACATGAGGCTTCCCGCCAAAACGCCTCCTTCGCAGGTTCAAAACATACAGGGGAATAATCCCACATGCACGGTGAGGAGAACACACTAGCGCTTTATAAACATAGCCGCATGCTCAATAGATGTCGAGCGCCTTTTGCTATGCTCGACACACGACCATCCGCCAAATACCCATCGCCAAGACTTAGGCCATCAGCCAACCCCAAAAATCTCCCGCCGATCTCAAAAGTCTGGCCGATCACAAACTCCACACTCCCTTCATCGGCCAGAGATTAACCATCGGGCTAGCCAGAAAATCCTTCGTTGACACCACTAATCTCACCGAAGCCAAGATACTCCGATGAAAGCTCAAACAACACTGCCATCGGCCAGACCAACACCGTCGGCCTGGCAAAAAGTTCCATCGCTGACACAGCCAATCATGCCGATGAACATCCTCAAGCCATCCACCATCAAGCCATCGGCCAGAGGAGAACCATCGGCCAGCTCCACAAAACTTACCCCGACCTCACTAGTTATGCCGATACAACACCATCGGCCAGACACCACTCCATCGGTGAACCCCACGCCGGCTTGCCCGATAGCCAAAGTCATGGCAATAGCACTTCCCAATGTATCGAACGCCAACTCCACCGTCGGCCAGACCATCCATATTAGCCAAAAACAAATGAAGCATGCCGATAACAACGATCACCCCGATACACATATCCCTCGGCAAGACACATGCCGATGACACTTCATCGGCCAAACATCCATTGTCGGTCGAACAGGAAAATGCTTCGCCGATAGTATAAATCACACTGATGGCACCATTGGTAAGAACAATCCCGTCGGGGAACCAGAAAAAAGACATGCCGATGGTGAACGTCACGCCGACGACACAGCACTACCACCAACCTGATCGCCAAAACACCTGCGAGGTCACGCCGATGGGAAAGAATACATAGGGTTTAAGTGAAGAAACCCTCCAACATGCAAGCTCAACCTCTAGGCCAAAATGGGCACCAACAATCCCCCCCATACCTAAGGTTTGGCAGGTCCTCCTGCTTTTCACATTCTAGATTTATTTTGGTGAAGCAGCCTGTCAGTCAGGCTATAATCTTGGAGATAGGTGGTCCAAGTGGTTCTGTTGGTGTCACCATTTCCTCTATACTTGTCAACTTGCTTCAACCGGTCTTGCAATTTTTCATCTTCCAGCTGTTCTGTCCAGACAAGGAGTGGTTCAATTATTAGAGGGGGCCTGAACTGTCCACCTATCCATTCTTGTTTATGTGTATCCATCAGTTTGGATATCAACTTTACCTTTCTCATGAATAATCTCAGGTTTGCAAGAGTAACCACCTCTCTAAGCTTCTGCTCTGGGGTCAAAATATTCCATCTCCTCTTTGCTACAGCAAGTACAGAATTTGCTGAATTAACCATAAAAAGACCAAAGTCAATGGAGCATTCCTGCAAACTTTTCAGGTATAATGGCAACATTCTGGTTGCATTTTTAGGATGATAGATAAGGGACCTGAATTGGGTCCGAAGAGCAAAAGGATTGGGACATTCTTTCCTAATGAAGAGATCTATTTTTAAATCCTTTTGAAGATGATCTGCCATCCTTTCGTTCCAGATCTGGTGGTTTCTCATTAGGGACATGAATGCCTTAAGCTGGCATTCTCCCACAAAGTGATTAATGATGAAGGTTATATCATTAATACAGAACCCATGCAAGTATAATTCACATAGGAAGTTTTTGTCCTCATCATTACTCCTGGTGTAAGCTGCCATGAATCCTTCTGCTGTTTTGGTATCCTCAGTTATGTCAGACAGGACTAAGGAGAGTTTCCTTTCTAGTACCCTTTCCTGTAAGAACATTGAATAGCTGGCACTTGGAGGCTTGCAGGATAGAATTTCTGAGGAAAGGGAGGCCATTTGAATGATTTTGCCTTCCAAAGTTGCTATTCTTTCTGCTTTAGCAGTGACTGCCCTTTGTAATTGCAACATTGGCTTGGAGGCCTCAAATTCTCTACACCTTTTCTCCCAATGAAACAGGGCTTTGGGAATGTCAATGGGGATTGGACCCACATAGGCATCTGTTTAAATTTCCTACTCATTGGTTGCCCTTGGGCAAAACAATTCTTGAATATATTCTTCTTGGTCATCCAGTCTATTATTGGCCCAAGTTAACTGTTTATCCTGGCTTTGTACCTTTTCAATCAGTGCTGCCATTATTGTGAGGCCGTTGTCTCTGGCCATAGTGAGGTTAGAAACCTTTTGTGTTGTTTCTTTCTCTTTTTCTTCCATCCATTTGGCTGCCTCACATTTCTGTGCTTCCAACTTTGCCTCTTTCTCCTGGATGATTTTATCCTTGTTTTGGAGGTCTGTTTGGATATTTGCAATAGTTTGTTTCAGCTCTATCTCCATCTCTACTCTAACCTTCTTAAGGTCAGTAATAATCAAATTCTTTCCCCAGAGCATTCTTTTTAAGTTTTCAATTTCTTCCATTAATTGTTGTTCTATTGAAATTTCTATATCCTCTTGGTCAGAGGGATGAGATAGAGTTTCTACCTCTATTTATGTGGCTGTTGGCTGATCATTAATGTTATCCATGGCCATCTGCCCTGCTCTTCCTAATGTATCCATTTGCCCTGTTCCTCCTTCAGTCTTCTTGTCCTGAGCATCCTCTGTTGTTGCTGGCACTGATGAAGGCCCAACTTTATCCTCACATGTTCTCAATTCCAGGAGTGCCTCAGCAAGCAGGGCAATATCCTTCTCAACTTGTGAGAGTTGTCTCTTCCTTTTGCCTCTCCGGAGCAAAGGTGTGGCTGGTGCCTCCGGAGCAGGTCTCCCTTCCTCAAAATCTGAGGAGATAGTAAAAGTTTGTAAGTTTCCTGTCTCTGGAGCGCATGGTGGTATTGAAACTGGACTTGACTCCACATGAACAAATGGTGCTGGAGAATTTTCACTTTGCTTCCTCTTCCTGACCAGAGCGATCTCATCTGAAACATGGGATGGTTCTTCAACCCACCACTTTCTTCAATTCCCTGTCCTGACTTTTCCTCTGTTAATTCCTTAGGCTAAGATTCCTCAGGTAGAGTCATCTTTCACCTGACTGACCGAGTCATGTATAGGGATCGTGTAGGAGCAGGTTCTGCAATTTGTTTGCCTTTCCTCTTTTTGTCGGGAACAGGGGCTACAGATGACGTAGCCTCTTGTGAGGGTGACTTCCCTTTGTGAACAACTATGGAGGAGGTTGAAGGCTCAGCTTCCTCATCTTGGTGAGAGGGAGAACTCTCACCTTCTGGTTGTGTTATCTCTGGTTCTCTGACCTAGGGGTTGTGCTCAAGAAAGTTTTGCAATAGTTCTTCTCCATTGGCCTGAGATAGGAAGTGGTACTTGACTACTAGAAAGATGAGGCCATGATGTTTCATGGGTCCCTTACCCTGCTGATATTTCTCTGCAGTTGCCCTGATGGCAGAATATAGGAAATTGGGGATATTGATGCTATACTTAGGGTGCCTATTTCCATGTCTGAGAAAAATCAGCATTTTCATTATTGGCCCTAAAACTATGGAGAATTGGCCATCACAAGTAAAGTACTTCATTAACCAGGTAGCAACAGATGCCCAAGGGTTTGGGAGTGTGGACCTCAAAATTCCTTTGACTTCATTCTTATTCGTATGCAATTGAATAACAGGTTCACCATGAACAAAAAAATTTCTAATTAAATTAGTATATAAGGTTTTTAGGTGGTAGAACCTCTCACCTTGTTCGGGAAGTCCAGAAATGTGGCTGATAATTGCTAAAGAGAGACTGATTTGGTTTCCTCTCACAATTGTCTGGTTGTCTCTTAAATTCCTAAGGAATTCATCTACAATATCCTCCTGAAACCCTTCGAACTTGTCTAGGAAATCTAACCATCTAGTAGCCCTTAAAATGTTTGTTGCAGGTGCATCCTTCAGAAGACCCACAGTATTTTCTAGCTTAGACTTTTTTTTGACTCCCATTGCTAAATTGATGCCACCTTCTGTGTTTATTCTTTTACCTCCCCAATCTGCAGTCTATCTTTCCCTCTTATCTTTGTGGGCTCCGGAGTATTGTTCAAATTGCTCTGTAGACTCCGGAGAATTGTTTGATTTACCTTATGCTTCAGTTTGTTCTAGAGGTTTTGGATGAGGGATGCTATTATTTTTTTTTCTTCAGGCTGGGCTTATGCAGATGGGTTAAGGGACCAAGGCAGCCATAAATGTAGCAGACTGACAAGGCACTCCGGAGGTAAGGTGGCATTAAGGCACAGATGGCGGCATGCTTGGATGTGAAGAAGGAAATGACGGTGGAAGGACGTGTCATCTTGGCAGCACCCAAAATAGAAAGACAGGACAGTTACTAATTAATGATTAATTAAAAACAGATTTACCTAGATCAGTTTTAATGATGAGGTGATGTACATGGAAGAAATGCTGCGTCATTTTGGAAACTGCACGCATCGTGGCAATTGAGCAACGGCCTAAAATGATGTCCACTTCTCACTTGTACGCGACCTACAATCATTGCGCTGAGTGATTCAGAAATCTACGCCCTTAGGTGATGTCAGCGCTGGCTCATGGACACTCCTACAAAATGATTATTATTCTAATTTAATTACTCGTTGTGATGAAGTAAAGGATGAGTCATGATGACCTCATCATATGATTTGTCTACTTTACCACCTGGAGAGGTGGGTCCCTCCCTTATTATGGAGACTGATGGTGTTATTAACAGAGTGCCAGAGGTGCTCCTAATTAGAAAGCGCCAGAGGTGCTCCCGTTTGAGAAGCATCAGAGATGCTCCTTATTGGAAAGCGCCAGAGGTGCTCCTGTTTGAGAAGCACCGGAGATGCATTGGGCCAATTTCTGGCAACTGATCATATCCAGAGCTTAATTATTTCAACTGTCCTGAAGAAGGAAACTGCCATTTTACTGGTTTTCAACTCCCTTGGTCGAGAAAGACAGCCATTTGCTGGTTTTCCATCTTTCTCTCTCTCTCTATATATATATATATATATTTTAAGAAGGCAACCATTGTTGGTTTTCAACCTCTCTTTTTTTTTTCAGAAGGCAGCCATTGCTGGTTTTCAACCTCCTTTTTTTTTTTAGGGTTAGAATCCTTCAATCCAACACCGTAACAGAGGAGGTATCCCCTATGTCAAAACACAGATTATTCAGAAACTCTTCTTTAGTAGATGGTCTTTTGTAGAGCCTGATTCGGTGACCATTTACTAGAAATGTGTCTATGCTCCCATCAATTGAATGCAATAATACAGTTCCATTTTCAAACACGTCCTTTATTTAATAAGGACCCAGCCAGTGAGTCTGTAATTTCCCTTTGAATTCTTTGAATTTAGAATCATAAAGGAGAACCCAATCTCCTTGTTGAAATGTCCTCCTCTTAATGTGTTGGTCATGCCATTGCTTCCTTTGGTATTGAACCAATTCTGTTTACTGAATGGCTTCTGTCCGAATCTCATCCAACTTGTTGAGCTGAACAATTCTATTCTGCTGAATTACAGACAATGGCAAACCAACATCCAATACAGTTTTAAGTGTCTGGAGTTTAAATTCTATAGATAATATAGGCTTTTTCCCATAAACCAATTCATATAGTGAAAACTTTGTTGTGGACTTCCAAGTGGTGTTGTAATCCCAAACTGCTTCAGGTAGTCTACTAGCCCAATCTTTTCTGTTCATTGCCACTGTCCTTATTAGAATATTCTCAAGTTCTCTATTAGTTACTTCTACCTACCCATTTG
This sequence comes from Cunninghamia lanceolata, assembly GCA_027924645.1. NCBI lineage: Eukaryota > Viridiplantae > Streptophyta > Pinopsida > Cupressales > Cupressaceae > Cunninghamia > Cunninghamia lanceolata. The sequence continues at coordinate 4,396,484 of BSBN01000429.1, read as the reverse complement.
CTTGAGGATGGTAAGGTGAAGATTTTCTATGCTTAACTTGGTATAAATCTGTGAATGCCTTGATTACCTGTGAAGTAAACTGAGGTCCTCTGTCTAAAACTATTGATCTTGGGGCTCCAAATCTCAAGAAAATTTTATTGTAGAGGAAATCAGCAACTTTTTCTTCTCTTGCAAACTGTAATGCTTGAACCTCAGCCCACTTAGTAACATAATATGTGCACACTAGAATATACTCCTTGCCTGATGATGGTGGTGAAATTGGTCCCACAAAGTCTAAACCCCATTGCTCAAACGGTTCCATCATGACTTGAGGATGTAGCAGCATTTCCTAGGTAAAAGTTGGCTGCCCCATCCTTTGGCACTGGTCACAGTGCTGTACATACTTCTTTGTGTCTTTATGAAGAGAAGGCCAGTAGTAACCAGCTCCAAGGATCTTGTGGACTGTCCTGTGGAAAGAGTAGTGGCCACTAGATGATTCATCATGACATGCTCTCAACACATCAAAAGTCTCATCAGCCTTCAAGCACCTGCGTAGAATGAAATCAGGACCACATTTAAATAGTAAACCATTCAACCATTTGTAGGATAAACTTTCTTTAACTAAACGTTTTCTTTGTTTTGAAGTAAAATGGGATGGATACAAGCCTGTAGCTAAAAGATTAGCTATGTCAGCAAACCAAGGTGCAGTAGTGGATATGGCAAAAAGATGTTCATATGGGAATTTGTCCTCCACTGGTTGGTCTTCTCCTCCTGTATGTAATCTTGACAGAAAATCAGCAACCAAATTAAACTTCCATGGATTATCAACTATAGTAATATCAAATTCCTGCAATAGCAATAACCACCTGATGATCCTTGCACCTACTACTGGTTTATTCATTAGGTACTTGATGGTTGCATGATCAGTGTGCACAAATATTTTATATCCAGTGATATAATGCCTGAATTTGTTTATAGCATAGATAACTACTAAGAATTCTTTTTCAGTTGTTGTATAATTTCTTTCTGCAGGGGTAAGGTTTTTGCTGATGTAATAAATGGCATGCATACTTTCTCCTTCCTCCTTTTGTCCTAAAACTGCCCCAATGGATTCATTTGAAGCATCAGTTTGTATGTGAAATGGTAAAGTCCAATTAGGTCCCCTTAAAACTGGTGTGACAGTAAGCTTCTCCTTCAAAGTTTCAAATGCTGATTGACAGTCTTCTGTCCACAGAAATTATGTTTCCTTGTTAAGCAGGGTAAACAGGGGGGCAGCTATTCTGCTAAAATTTTATATGAACCTCCTATAGTAGCTTGCATGACCCAGAAAACTTCTTACGTCAGTCTGATTTTTGGGTGAAGGCAACTATGTGATTACTTCTATCTTGTTCTGATCCACTTTGATCCCTTTTTCTGAAATATGGTGTCCCAAAACAATTCCTTCCTCCACCATCATAAAACATTTCTCACGGCTAAGGGACAGTCAATTTTTATCACAGCATTTTAGTACTTTTCCAAGGTTTGTGAGAGCTTCCTCAAAGTTATCCCCATACACAGTAAAGTCATCCATGTAGACCTCCATGCATTCATTAGCCAATTCAGCAAAAATAACTAGAACCAGTCTCTGAAATGTAGTTGGGGCATTGCATAGCCCAAAGGGAAGAACTTTGTAAGTAAAGGTTCCCCAAGAGCATGTGAAGGTGGTTTTGTCTTGGTCTTCAGGTGCTACTTGAATTTGATTATACCCACTGAATCCATCTAGAAAAGAAAAATACTTTCTCCCAGCAAGGTTTTCCAAAACTTGGTCAATAAATGGTAAGGGAAAGTAGTCCTTTTTTGTGGCCTTGTTGAGTTCTCTATAATCAATACACACCCTCCATTCCCATTCTTTTTAGGCACAATGACAAGGGGTGAGACCCATTGACTGTCTGAGATTGGATATATGAACCCTGCCTGGAGTAATTTTTCTATTTTAGTTTTGACAATGTCCTTTAAAGCAAGATTCAATCTTCTTTGTGGTTGCCTGACAGGTTTAATATCCTCAGTGTAGATATGATGGGTATAGATCTTAGGAGGTATGCCTTTCATATCTTGGTACTCCCAGGCAAAAGATGCTGAGTGGGAGACCAAAAGCTGGATAAGTTTTTCTTCTTGACTTGCTGTTAACTGAGTATTTATATTAAGTGTTTTCCCTGGCAGAATCATGACCTGTTTTGTGATTTGATCCATAGATGTGGTGGGTCCATACATTGGTCTCATGGTATTGAGAGGACAAGAATGTGGGAGTAACATGTGGAAGGTGGCTAAGTCCCTGTAAAAGGTTTCCCTACAAGGAATAATGTTGGCAAGGGTACAATGAGAAGAAACAAGAAGTTCTCTCTGAGGATCTTGGGTGAGTTCCATCACATCTTTATTGATTAGGATGTGAGTGAAGTCGTCCATTGTATCATAGTATACTTCTTCTTCTAAATCTCCCAGATGTTCCCTAATGGTTACCATAGCTAATGAGGCACTGTTGTCCATGTTCTTTGGTTCATCCACCCATACTCTTCCTATGTAATGCACCGATGGTTTAGCTGGAGGATACAAAGATATTTTCTTTAGACAATCAATAGATGCTGCTGCAGTAGCCAGCCATGGTCTTCCTAAAATCAGCGGATAAGCATTTCTCTAGTTTCTAGGTTCTAGTATTAAGAAATCCACTAGGAATTCCCATGAATCTATCACAACATGTACATCAGTGATTACTCCTTTTGGAACAGCTACTGACTGATCAACAAGTTGAAGAATTGTAGTTGTGGATTGGATACCTGATAGAGCTAACCTGTCCATTGTATGAACTGTCATCACATTAATTGCTGCTCCTAAATCAACCAGAACATTTGAAATTTCTACCCCCGAGATGAAAACAGTTATGACAGGATTTCCAGGGTCTCCATATTTTGGGAGGAGAATTCCTCCCATCAATAGATCCACTACTTTTCTTTCCACCTGTATTGTGGAGGGGAAGCTTTTCTTTCTGCCCTGTGTTTTGATACAATACTGTTTAATGAACTGATTTAGTTCTGGTACATCTCTGATTGCCTGGAGAAGAGGAATTTCAATGTTTAGCTGCTTGATTTCTTGTAAAAGTTTTGATTCCTAATTGGTTTGGATTTATTTTTGTAGAATCTTTCTCTGGGGAGCATTCTGTTTAAGTCATTTTGGGTATGGTGCTAGCTTTTACATCTTCGGAGCTCTTATCAGAATTGTGTTCAAGACTGTTCTCCAGAGCTGGCCTTTTAGGAGTAACTCTGGAGTTGTCTGTGGATGATTTTTCTAGCACTTTTTTATTAGTAATCTCCTATGGAGGTTGATTGGATGGATTTTTAGGTTCCTCGTCATTGGTTATTTCAACTATAGTTGGAGGAGAAGGTCTTGGGAATGCTTTCCCAAAACGCAGCTGGAGATTATTTGAATATATAGCATTAATTCTAGCTAGATTTTCTTGCTCTGTCATGTAGACAGCTGCTCCCTGTTTATTTCATGGGTTTGGTATAGGCTGAGCTGGTAAAGGTGGTTGACTAACTGGTTTATTTTGTGTTTGACCCTATGTGTTGGAGGATCTAGTTAGTAAAGCCTGCTGTTGAGGTTGGAAACATCTAGGTTGTCCTTGGTATTGTTGATGATATCTCTGTTGAGGACCCCATTGAGGTTGCATGTTTTGTGATCCAAACTGTGGTGGTCACTGTTGATTTTTCCAAGGCTGATTTTGCTAGTTTTGGTTTTGCCAATGTTGACTTGGCCAATCATGTTGTCCCCAAGGAGGATTATTTTGAGGGCCATGCCAAGTTGGATTCCACTGATTATTTCCCCAATTAGAAGGACCCCTATAAGAAGACTGGTTTGGATACTGATTATAAGGGAAATTTCCGGTTTGTTTTTGTCCCACATAGTTCAACTCCTCTTCTATCACATCATTCTTTTTACTCAATCTTTTCAAGGCTAGAAGTTGATTACACTGACTGGTAGGATGTTCCCTATCACAGATCTAACAAATCTCTAATTTGTCCAAGGGGCATTCTCTCAACAGGTGTTTGTTTCTACACCTAGGACAATAGATGGAGAGCGGTTCAGTTGCTCTATTTTGATCAGTTGTTTTAGTTTTTGCTTGAATCCCATCCAATGTGGTATTTAGTTGGACCAGAATGTCTGTTTTTAGATTTGCAATTTCCTCCATCAACTGTCCTATTTCATTTTTCCCTTTAAAAGTTTTGGATGACCTTACGCCATCTTGGGTTCTGGAATAGTTCCTGCAGAGTTCCTCTATATCAGGTATTTCCATTTTGTTAATGTTCCCTTTTCTCATTAGGTCCAGTGCCTATTTTGATTCTTTATCCAATCCTTTTATAAACAGGGTTCTGGCCAAGGAGTGATCCACTAGATTGCCATACCTTCTTAAGGCAAAATTAAACCTATCCACATAGTCTTCTAAGGATTCTTCCTCCCCCTGCCTAATTTTAAACAATTCTTCATTTTTATTACTGGATCTACAATAATCTTGGTATTTTTCCAAAAACTCTGTTTCCATTTGATCCCAAGAATGGATAGAACCCTGGGGTAAACCCATAAACCATCTCATCGCAGAATCTTTCAGGGTTGAAGGGAACAGTTTGAGTTTCTGGTTATCTAATCCATAATCATAAGTTTGGTAGACTACTTTGAATTCAAACAAGAACTGATCTGGATCCTCAGAAGAAAGTCCTCTGAAATTTGGCAGATGTGCTGGTGAGATATTTTCCATAGGAGCATTGTCTCCAACAGCCAAAACAATAGGATAAGAGAAAGTTCTTGGAGCCTGATTTTCCTCTTCCCTATGATTATCATTTTCCATGTTTAGTATTGGTTCTTCTTCCTGAGGCTCTAGGAAATTAGGTTCTACCAAAGGATCTGCCTCAACTTTTTGTTGTAATTCCTGGATGTAATTGGCAAGTGGAATGTCTGGAGGATCTAAGGGATTGTTGTTTTGAAGTGCAGGTTCCAAATTAAGATCTAGGTTTCCTTCTTCAACAAGATTTTGTACCACCTCACTACTTTCCCCTATGGTGTGTTGTTGGGGTGTCTGCTTAATATATCTTCCTTTTAGATCTCTAGCTCTAACCATACAGATCTATTCTAAAAATTGTTTTAACTCAGTGTCCCTAATTAACACAAACTTGTCCCTGGAAACGGTGCCAAAAATGACAAGGTATCGTTGTACCTCATCATTTAATCAGTTTTCAGATGTCAAAGAACCAAGGCTGTGTCCACGGCTGTTTGCAACTAGGGATTCTATAGTTACCAATTTATAGCTAATCCTAATTTTTAAAAGAAAGATTAATCTATCTGCTTGTTGAATAAATGTAATGAGTGCTGGAAAATAGAATAAAATAAGGAATTTACTTAAAGCAAAGAATCAATAACATGCATCTATCTATTAAAACAAGAAACACCTTTATAAGAGAAAACTGAAACAATAGAACAGTGATACTAGCCTCCTGAGTGGTGAGAGTGGGCCCTTGCTCCACACCCTTGAGGCTGAAGGCTATAGCAGGAAATCAACACAAAAGATGATCAAAACTAAATTCAGTCCAATTCATTCATTTCTGCATTCATGAAAATATGGCTAACACAGAACTGAGATCTCCGAGAGTTAGAATAATTTTATCATTGTTGTCTTTCCTACTATTTCTGAGAGTATATATAAAAATGAGTGATGATATATCACTAAACTTATCTACCAGTCTTTCTATGAGATGACACCATCTCTTATTTGTACTTAACTGTCTAACTTATAAAAAATCACCATGCGAGAAAGGTAGACTTGAGTGGAATAGAAGTCCACTCAGAAGTCTAAGTTTAAGTCTTAATACACTTGGGCATCAAAGCCCTGAAAATAAGGATATTGGATTAGTTCAATTCGTAACTCATGCAAAATATTTGAAAAGATAAAACTTCAGCAGTTTAACTAATAGTTGACCCTTCACCACTTAGGTGATGATTTGAGTAAAGTCAGGGGTATTAAGATCGTTGCTGAAAGTGTCTGGTCGGCAGCTCTGCTTGGAAACATGCCTTGTTCTTAGGAGGCACCGGAGATAGTTGTTCCTGTCTGCAGCTCCGGAGATACTCCAAACTCTCGTAGAGCTCTGGAGAGGCATTCCCCATATCTTCAAAACTTCAAGTGTCACTGTTCTTTGTTATTGTCTCCGGAGATGCACAAAATCGTTGTTCCTGGCACCTACACCTGTTGATTCAAAAAAGAGAGAGAAGTTCTACATTTTTCCATCAATTCCACGCACATTAGTCACTTAATCAGAAATTCTAATCTTAAGTAATCTATCTTAGTTAATCACAAAATAGAACAATCTTGCTAACTTATTTGGGTGCAGACACAAGGAAGATGAACCGAGAGGGGAAAAAGAGAGGCAAAAAGATGTATTTTATGAGTGCAATTTGGCACTCATCAACAATCACACCTTGCATGATCCATTACTTTATATGGACCTCATAGCGATATCCTTTAAGTGTCTGAATATTTACTTTGCATGCATGTTTGAGTGCTACATACTTTGAGATACATGATCATTTTAGGATGGAAAAATGTAATGGTGGCATTTGCATACCCTTGCCATTTTCCCATTTAGTTTTGTGCCTATTTTGAGGAAATATCTTGATACATGTATATAGTGACAAATGACATGCTCTTATGTGAAGTTGGGCTTATTCCTAGAGACTTTAGTGCATCCATATACACACATATCCCTCTACACAACCCTATCCTATCCTTATACACACACACATCTATACATTCATCTTATCAACTCATTTATCACATTCACCTATGCACCTACCCTCATTTATCTATTAGCCATTTGGATTTGATCATTTGCCCACATATGGAAACTTCTATGGTTGTGGGGGCAACCCCATGGTTACAAACTTATCCCCTTTCATTTTAAAATTTTAAAATTTAAATTTGGTTGATTGGTTGTATTCATCCTCCCGCCATGAGTTGACTAAACACACGTTTGACACATTTTGATGTTATGTGCTAGTATTTAAAGACATTTATTACATTCAATCTAATCATCCATACATCATTTAGAAACATTCATTCTAGAGCATTAGAGCAATTAATAGCAACACATTTCAATTTGGTGCAATAAAGGAGTAAAAAATCTACATACTAGGGCCCTTGCTTGTTTTAGATCCTTGTTCACTTTATGGGGGTTGATCTATGAGAACTTGTCTCCTTGTGATAAACTAACGACCCTTTAGGTATTTCAAAATACTAAAGTCCCCAGATTTTCAAGAAGAGAATAATAGAGCAAACACTTGTTCCTTAGGCAAACAAAGGAAACAAAACATTATTGTGTGTAGGGACAAGTTTGAACTTGGAGTATAGATTTGTGACTCCAACTTCGTCTGTGATCTGCAAACTTGTCTTTTGACAAAGTACAAATCCAATGCAAACGTAGAGGCATTTCACTCACAAAGAGGCATCATTTTTTGAGTAGTCATAAGATCTTCTTCATTTAACACTCATTCTTCAGTCATCAAACTAAATACCCCTCACCCTACCTTCTTATTTACTTTCCTAAAATGACAAATACATTTATCAAATTTTTATATACAAACAAATCTATTAACCTAAGCTAATTTACACTTATTTACATACATTTCACTAAATTAACCTAAATTACACTTAAAAGAAAATCTAAAAAAAATTATTGTTTTTTAATATAAATTTACTATAAAAAAGCATAGATGGAAAAGAATTTGCAACTCAAACACAGTTTCACATGCAAATTATGGCAATAATAATAAGGCCACCAAAGCATGAGTTTAGATCAGTTGGCAAATAGTATTGTTTTTTAATATAAATTTACTCATAGATGGAAAAGAATTTGCAACTCAAACAGAGTTTCACATGCCAATTATGGCAATAATAATAAGGCCAGCAAAGCATTAGTTTAGATCAGTTGGCAAATAGGGTGGGCTCCCTTGGATGCTATTTCACTCCAAGTTTAGCACACCTTTCTTAAAAAGCCGACCCCTCCTTGGAAGTTGTAAAGATACCCACTCGAAGTTCCCGAGAACATGAGTTGAAAAAAACAAAACATCAACTAAAAAAGAAGACATCTCTACTTCTAGGAATGATAGACAATTCCAGAGTAGCAAAATGCTGTGCACCCAGTCAAAATTGTGGACTTCCAGTCAAATTATGTTTTCCAAAAACTAAGTTCTCCTTGATCACAACGTTAGTTTTTGTCAGTTTCTACACTTTTTAGTTGACCGTTTAGAGGGATAGTTAACTTTTATGTGACACAAAATAATTTACAGGAACATGTCCTTCCAATGAAAGGCTTGTCTAGTACACGTAGGGTAATCATGGGACCAGCTTCCTGTAAGGGGAAAAGCGTGGTATGAATTTTATTGAATCTTGTAAACCAGGTACAACATGGCTTTAAGTCTGTGCACGCCCTGCCTCAAATGGACACCTTCCAAGAAACCTCATTCACCACTAAACAAACTCATTATTTATTAGTTTCTTGCTGTGTATAATTATTGATGAGAGCTTATGGGTTGTCTCTAACATGGTGTTATGATTACATGAGAATTTGGGTACTGGATAATTTAATGGGTGAATTAGGTGCTTGCTATTTTATGTGATGTAGGGCGGGTCTAGAGGCAATCTTGTGTTTAAGCTTGAATTGTGGTTAGTTTCATGGATGGGATATAGGGTAAATTTAGTTAATAATATGTTGGGTATTAAAGGCTTTTGGGGATTAATTAAAGGGTTTTATGTGTGTTGGGGATTAATTATGTGTGTTTAATTAGAGTATGGACCTCTTGACTTGGGGGAGGGGGGTAAACTGTTGTCTAGGACCCTCAATCCTGTGTAGGTACCCTCTTAACCTCTGGGGGTGCCCTCACTAACAACTTAGGCTTTTGGTGTAGTGGCAGCTGTTCTATGTTAACATTTACTATAGATTTTTTTTTTAAAATTTATGTTAGTAATAATTATAGGATATTTATTCTTTATTGGTGGAGATCCAAGTTCGAATCCTCCAAGTAACATGTATAGTTGGAACTCCGAGCTATTTTGAATATGTAAATCTATGTGGAATATGTGGATGGGGAGGAGGTCCCCCTTGTGACCTCGGCTTGAATAGGCCAGCTTAAATATCCTCAAAATTTAGTGATAAAAAAATAGGGTATTTATGTTTTTGTTTTAAATATAATAAGAGTTAATAAAATAAATTGTTTGTGGTTTGATAAGTGAAGTTATAAGTACATGTTTTAGCTCAATATAATATTATAGGTGTCCAAATAAGAATTTATCACTTCATATATTTATACACTAACTTTATATCATAACATGGTATATAGTCAATAACCTTGTATTAAATGATGTATTAAATTAAATATTCTTCTTATTTGAGAATACAAAGTTTAAACAATTTAGGTGAATGAAGTGGGCTTTAACTCATTTTCCAATCTTTTGAAGATTACATATAACACCATTTAAGAATTATGTTTTATAACTACAAATAACACCATTTAACAATTAAAATAATCATTGAAATTAGGACATGTCTTTACTATTTTCATAAAAATATTATATATTAAAACCAAAAAATGTACAGCTAAATTCTTAAAAGATCAGATTAGTGATTCTCAAAAAATCAGATGGGAGATTATTTCCCTTGGAAAACACTACTTTCATTATATTGTGGCTATTTCCCTTGTGAAATAGTACTCTCATTATATTGTGTTTGTTTCCATTTTTGGGGACATGTCTTTAACATTTTTGCTAAGAACTTAGGGAAAACAATGTGGGGTAGCAACATTTTTCAAATTTGGGAAAAGGCCGTATGCAATATTTGAGTTTTGTTGGTGCGTGAATGGTGCTGTGAATTGGGAATATTTTAATTTTTTATTGGGAAAGGCTTGTGTGATTGTTTGTCTTTTTGTAACTGAAAGTATTAAGTTGTGTTAAGTGGTCGAAGGAAATAAGAATGCATGGAAGTCCAAAAGCAGTGATTTTGGGAAGAAGGAAGATGGATGGATGGAGCTACTTCAGCAGGAGAGCTCCAGGTTTGGAGCACCAACAACAACAAGGAATCTATCCTCATCCTCATCTGCATTTGTTTCTGCCTGTCAATCTCCTTTTTTCTCCCCAAGATCTCCAAGAGAAGATTCCCAATTATCTGAATCCATCAAATCTGATAACAATCACGATAGCTCAAGTGTATCTCAATCTCAGCCTCTCATTATCAGAAATGCCTATGCACATAGACCGCCTATACCTATCTCATATTCTTTATCAAACCACAACACCCACAACAACGATGACATACCCAGTTCATCCCATGGCCTTTCATCCATTAGTGCAAGCCAGTTAAAGCATTACCAAAGGTCAGCATTGAGCAAGGAATCTTCTTTCAGCAATTCAGGATCCAACAGTACATTAGCACACAGATACCCATTGAATCATAGGACTGTTTTAACATCAAGACCAAACAATGCAGGGCAGAATACTAGTAAGATCTCCTTTGCAAGGACTTCAGCATCTCTGTCATCCTCTGCTAGACTAAGGAGTTGTGATGTGTACATTGGAACCCACGGGCAGAATCCATCTTTGCTCAGATTCACCAAGTGGCTCCGTGTGGAGCTGGAGCTGCAGGGGATCGCTTGCTTTGCTGCAGATAGGGCAAGGTATACAGACTCCAGAAGCCATGACATTGCAGACAAGGTAATTAGTTCTACAACTTTTGGTGTAGTTATTATTACCAAGAAGTCTTTTGCAAATCCATATAGTATTGAGGAGTTGAGAATTTTTTTAGGTAGGAAGAATTTGGTACCATTGTTTTTTGATCTAGGTCCTGGGGATTGTTTGGCTAGAGATATTATTGAGAAAAGGGGGGAGTTGTGGGAGAAGCAGGGGGGTGATTTGTGGAGGTTGTATGATGGGGATGAGAATGAATGGAAGGAGGCAATGGATGGGCTTAGTAGGGTGACTGATGAATGGAGATTAGAGGCACAGGCAGGCAACTGGAGGAGTTGTATTTTGAGGGCAGTTAGTCTTTTAGGAAGTAGGCTTGGGAGGAGGAGTGTGGCAGAGAGGGAGAGGGTGAGGAAGGTCAGGATCCAAGGTCAGGAGTACCCATTTCCAAGAAATGCAGGGTTTGTGGGCAGGAAGAAAGAGCTCCTGGAATTGGAGGAAATTCTGTTTGGGAAGGCAGATGGTGGTGATGGTGTTGATGATGGGATTCTTGACATTAAAATCAGACCTAGGAGGAAGGATAGGGTTATTGTTCGTAGGAGGAGCAATGGCAGTCGATCTAAAAAGAAGGCAGGTGAAGAAGGGGAAGGGAAAATGGAGAATAGGAGGCTGAGTGAAAGTGACCGGTTGAAAGATATAGAAGAAGGAGGAGGAGAAGAAGAACAGAAAGAGAGGCGAAAGAGTGAGGCAGACAAGTGGGAATTGAAAAGGAAGGGAAAAAATGCAACTTCAGTGCACACGGCAGGAAGCACTAAAGGGAAAGAGCTGGCTATATGGAAGGAAGCAGAAAATGAAATCGAGATACAGAGAGATAGGACTACACAGCGGACAAATGATCGCCGTCAGCGTGCGAGATTACTGCATAAAGCAAGGTATGCAAAAAGAAATAAGGAACTGAATTTGTCATATGGTAGAGGCATTGCATGTGTATCAGGAGAATCAGGGATTGGAAAAACTGAATTGGTGTTGGAATTTGCATACAGATTTGCAGAGAAATATAGATTGGTGTTATGGGTGGGTGGAGAAACCAGGTATCTTAGGCAGAATTTTTTGAATCTATCTTTTTTGCTAGGATTGGATGTGAGTACTGAAACACACATTTCTCCTGAGAAAGGTAGGAATAAGACCTTCGAGGAGCAGGAAATGGAAGCCCTTCAGAGAGTACGAAAGGAACTTGTTAGAGACATTCCTTATTTGCTTGTGATAGATAATTTGGAGAGTGAGAGGGATTGGTGGGATGGTAGAGATATTTTGGAACTTCTTCCACGATTTGGTGGCACAACCCATGTGATAATTTCTACTCGTCTCCCACGTGTGATGAATCTAGATCCTCTGAGGCTCTCATACCTCTCAAGTGTGGAAGCTATGTCTTTGATGAAGGGAAAGAGGAGGGATCTTTCAATTATGGAGCTGGATGCACTAAGGACAATTGAAGAAAGATTAGGTCGGCTAACACTAGGCCTTGGGCTTGTTGGAACCATCTTATCTGAGCTTCCGATTACACCTTCCAGACTGCTTGATACAATAAACAGGGTACCATTAAGAGATCTGTTGTGGGGTGTCCGAGATGATTCAACTCTGAGGAATCATCCCTTTCTTATGCAACTTCTGGATGTATGCTTCTCCATTCTTGATCATGCTGATGGACCGAAGAATCTGGCTAGCAGGATGGCTTTGGTTGGTGCCTGGTTTGCTCCTTATCCTACCCCCATCTCTCTTCTGGCTGTTGCGGCTAGTAAGCTTCCTGAAAGAACAAATAGTTTGTGTTTATGGAAGAGATATCTGTATCAAGTGGGTTCCTGTTTTTTGGGGTCTCAGACAAAAAGATCAGAAGTTGAAGCATCAGCTATTCTGGTCAAATTCAGGATTGCGAGAAGCAGTACTAGGCATGGATGGATTCATATGCATGAGATGATTCAGTTATATGCAAGGAAAAAGGGCGGCAGTTTGGCTGCCAGAGCTATGTTCCAAGGAGTTGGTAGCAGAGGAAACATCACACTCCATCCAGAGCACTTATGGGCAGCTTGTTTCCATGTATTTGGGTTTGGGAACAATCCAGTGATTATTGAACCAAAAGTGTCTGAATTACTCTCCTTCATCAAAAGAGGAGTAGTTCCTTTAGCACTGCACTCTTTTACTACTTTCTCAAGGTGCTTTGCATCTTTAGATCTTCTACGTCTCTGTACTACTGCTCTGGAGGCTGCTGAGGAATCATTTGTTTCTCAAGTACCTAACTGGATAGACAAATCCCTGTGCTGGAAAATTCCTAGGCGAGCAGATACTCAAGTGGATGAGTATCTCTGGCAGGATGTAACACTCCTCAAGGCTTCACTTTTGGAATTACGGGGGAAATTGATGCTCAGGGGTGGACTATATGATGCCGGGGAGGAGCTCTGCAGGACTTGTATTAGTATAAGAACAGTGTTGTTGGGTACACAACATCCAGACACCATAGCTGCCCAGGAGACTCTGGCCAAACTTGTTAGATATCAAACTAACACTAGAGTCGGATAAATTGTAAGCTTATTTGATGTTGCCATCTAAATATGCCATCTGACTAGAAGATATGATGTTACTCCCCAGATAAGCACCACATGAGATGTTTGCCAGTTAAATGAATAGTTCCAAATATTTGTGTATGTATTTTTGTTCTGTTGTAAATCATTCATTTTTAAAACCACTGTCTTCCATAGTGGGTAACCGTATAAGTAGAGATATCCTGGCTTACCAGGAACAAGAGGATATTGGATCCTCTATCCTTTTTATTAATTCAGAAAATTCTTCTCAGTTTGTTATGCCAAAGAAAAGACCATTAGTAACTTGTTGGATAAATGCAAAATACCTATATTGTTTTGTTTTTTAAAAATCTTCTGCTTAAATTATTATTGGGCATACAAATAAGTTATGCTGAAGCCCAAGAAAAGAACAGAAGATGGTAACTGCAATTTTCTGGCAATTTGTTCTTTACTCTTTGATAGAAATTTTTCCTCGGTGTTGCTTGTTGCTTGCAAGTCTACTGTTTGGGTGTCTGCTTTTGGCATGGTTCTTGACTCTTTTCAGTCTGTTGTTTGAATTTGTTTTACAAAGTGAAAATCACCAAACATGACACTTTTAGTTGCTACTCTGCAACAGCTCGATTCGGGATAGACCCCAATTCAACAGACTGTTGGCAGCTTTGTCACTTCATTGCTCAATAGCTTTATTTCATGGGCGGCATTTTCTTGAAACAACTACATTTTCACAAGGACAAGATCAATGTGTCTCTAATACCACATTATTGAGAAGCAAGAGCTCAAAGATGAAGATAGAAATGACAATATTATATGCTTGTATTTCAACAAGATCTTATTTATTACATCAAAAGTTTGTAGGATCTGTTTAATAAGCAACAGGAACCGTAAGGAAAAGAAAATTGATCTCCAAATAACCACTACTAACTATATTTTCCTATATAATTCTAACAATTAACACAACTTGGCAGAACATTGGAGTTTCATGAATATAAAAAAACAAGAACATAGAGTTGTAAGAGATGGTGATCAAAGATGGATCTCAAAATCAAGACATGATAACATCAAGAATTGAATGAACTAGAAGAAAAAGAAAAATAACAAATAACAAATAAAAACAAATTAAAATTTGGAATTACTTAAGAGAAACATAATACCATCTTATGTCGTTTTTCGAAAAATACAAACAGTTCAAATATTCTAACAAAAATTGAAAACAGAGATAGTTTTCCTGCTCTAACTGAATTACGGTTTTCAACAATAATTGCTCTATGCATGACATGGAAAATTCAAATAGCCCATAAGGAAAACCTATCAGGCGATATAAGGCACCTGTTCCAACAATTAATACTAGTGTTTTGCAGAATTGAAGTGTTGAGTCCTAAGAAGCTAGTTTGAACCAGCAGAAAAGTAGAAGTACAAGACTACATATATAAACAAAGATCATTTTGGGCATACCCTCTCACAACAATCTCATGCATGAATAAATTGTATATACCGAGGAAAAAACCAACTTTCCCCACTCTCCCATTTCTTGTCATTCCTTTGCATGTCCAGGGTGAGCAGGGGTCCTCCTTTCATACCTATAGACAACCATGGGCCTGCTACTTAAATTTAACTTTTCAAGAAGGGGTTGCTGTTAAACCTAACATGCAGGTTGTAAATGGTTTCCCTTGTGTGAGGGCCCTTGGTGCACATGCCATAGAGACATATGTTTCATTGTAGTAGTAGTCACCACATCAACCTTGAGATCAACAAAGTCAGGTCCTTCCTTCAGAAGGACTACCGTGGTAGAATTGGTGGGAGGGTTACCTTCTGTAGCAGGTTTAGAAGCAGTTGGCTTAGTAGCTCCATTGTCATCAGCTTTAAAAGCTTTTATTTTCTTTTTTTCTTCTTAAACCTTCTCAAGAATCTTAGAACGAATGTTCCAATAAGCTAACTTGATGAAGCGAGGGTGGCACTCTCATTAAAAATCATCCAGTTCAATGGTCAAACAGTCAATCTAGCAAATCTACGGCTATTCTTAAATATCATCCATTTTAAAAGTTGTAGGGTAATTTTGGCCAATAAACATAAGACAAATATTTATCACTTTTTGTTGTGAATGAAGTGTAAAATTGCTATTGATTGTTTGACCATTGAAATGGATGATATTTAAGTAGAGTGCAAGTCTACACCTCATCTACACCAAAAAATGGTAAATATTTGTCCTAATTTCATTGGCCAAAATTGATTTTTGACTGTTGAAGTGGATGATGTTTAAGTATAACCACGAAATTACTTCTACATCAGACATGAGGGAGTTTACAAGTGACATTCTCATTATTGTGAGCCAAAGGAACCCAAGGGTGGCATTGCAAGCAAAGCTGAAGGCCAAGAGAAGAGTGGCAGAGAAAAAACGAGAGCTAAGAATGAATTAAAGCTGAAAATGAAGGATAATGCATTGCGTAATGGATGAGAACTGACTTAAAATCCTTGGTGTGCTGAGCCGTTAATGATGAGATACTTGTGCCTCCATCACTCGAAATTATGATGGACAGAGACGTAACGTTCGACAGTAAATACATCCACGACCTCTCGATTGTTGAACTTATTAGAAAATCAAGCGGCCAAATTAAAATGTTTTCAGAAAGAGTTAAAGAAAGTGAAGAAAACATACCGTTGAAATAGGTTAAATTTGATTATACCTTTATTCAATTTTTTTATTTTCTTTAATAGAAACAAAGCACATTAATATAAGCTACACTAAAGTAACGAGGAGAGTGTTGATGCAAGTGTATTTTGCTTAATTAATAGTTACATTTATCTCTTAATTAATAGATGGAATACTATTATTTTTGTTAATAGATTAAGGAAATCTAGAATAATCGAAGATACAATATGATATTCTGGAAAATGAAAATAGAAACGTGAACATGAAAAAATATAGAATATGAAGAAAGTTTTAGGGAGATGACATAGTATTATAGTCCTCCATACACAGGAACAAACTTTCATAGCAAGTAGTAAACATGTTCTAATAGTAGTGAAACACACACAACAATACCAAAAGGTAGCAATAAAGTTACTAAATTGTAACTAGAGTGATATAAATATGTGTTAAATGAAAGAAATGATTTTAAGAACTAAAAAATAAAAAAATAGATAGAGGAGAGTTAGGGACATGACACCTCCATGTGATTGATTCACCAATGGTCCCTATAGTTGGACAGAAAGAGTGGGAGTGACTGTTAGGGAGCTTACCAAATGGTCAAGCCCCTATTTGGTGTTTCAATCTCCACGGATAGTCCAATAGAACTATGAATTGAAGTTGGATAATGTGTGTGAGTTATGATTCCTAAGTGTGTCTAGAACTAGAGAACAATAATAATGCCTATAAAATGAACACTTAATAGCTCAAGTCTACAAAGATGCTAAATGCCCTATGTGTATGGAGGAGAAATGTGAAGAGTGAAGAATCCAAAAGTGCCAACAATGGGCTTTATAGACTCTAAAGTAAAATAGGCAAAGATCCAAACACTAGTCTTTGAGAAGATAGAGAATATAATAGCAACCTTATGAAAATCCAAATAAACTTAGAAATGAAAGAGTAAAAGAGAGCTAGAAAAGAGATGAGAGTTAAGTACAAACAACAAAAATACCACCAACTCAAGGAAATTAAGAAGATAAGTCTTCCCTAAATGGTGAGGAGAGGTTGCTATTGTCTTGAAACTATCTCCCTCAAGAAGTATCCAGCTATAGAGAATAGATGGTGTCTTTAGAAACTTGCATTTTCAAAAGAAAGAATATAGGAAGCCATGAACAACAACATAATTCAAAACAATATTGTTGGTCATGATGTTAGTCATAAACAAACATAGATAAAGAAATGCAAATCAAACCTTTATCATCTTGAAAGATACAATGAATTCAAAGAATTCATGATCCCAAGTCTCCATGGATTAGTTCATAATCTACTGATGTTGCTCAGTGGTTTGATATGCCTTGTTTTCCATTCAGGGGCCTTATGTTTCTGTTCTCAAGAACTTCATGTTTGGATGAACTTTAATTCACCTGCTTCTTGTAAATTTGTCAAAGAACAAGGTTAATCCTACTATATCTAACCAGATGATGCAGATATTTTCTAAGTTTGATCAATTCTTCTGTTCATCAACTGATATAAGCTAAATTTCACCTCTGCCCTGTAAATTTATCTAAATGATGTGCCTATAGGCAGATATTTACATGATTATTGTCATTATTTATCCTTACTTGCATGATATTTACCATTTTGACATGCTATTTGCTCAAATATGCTTTGAATATTTAATTACCTATATAATATTAGCATATTTTATTGTATTTGCTCGAGATTTTATGTGAATTTGCAATTGTGATAATGATTTTAAATGGAATCAAACAAATTTGAATGAATGCTTGCTAAATTTTACTAAAATGAGTGAATCTTTAGCTATTGATCCATATATGTTCCTGATACTGTCATGAAGAGAAGGAAATCAAACCATATGTTCACTAGGGTGTTCCACAGCTAGATATGATTGATGCTAACTTAGATGGAAAGGAATGAAAATAACATGCACAACATGAAATGCACTCCAAGGGACATAGCAAATCAAAGCACATATCCATAATCCATTCACAAATTACTCAAAGTTTACGATTGTATGTAATCTAGAGCTTCTTCTTCACTAAGTATACAAAAGACATGTACATTTACAATTAGCCTTGAGAATTAGTCCTGAAGCTTCAACAATCTAATCCCAATTAAGTTTCGAATGGTTACAAAGTACACTCCATCTCCTTTTATAGGACAAGGATAGGAGGCGGTTACAAAAGACCCTGTGATCAGGATTTGTCAATTAAGATCAACGGTCCATATCATTCCTTGACCAAGTCAACAAAAAGACATGTGGTACAGGTCACCAGCTGGCAACCATTTGGTAGCATATTATGATCAGGATCATGTCCCGTTGCATCATGCTTGTTCTTTATCTTCTTCATCAGTGGATAAGTCTTCTTCTGTATGCACACTGATGACTCCCCTAATGGGCTCATATGCCTGCGCTATTCGTTCAACTTCTCCCCCATCTTGGACCTTGGCCTTTGCTATTGCATGCTCTTGTGAATTGAACTGTGCTTGTAATGTTGACCATTTGTTCTTCCTGCTATTTAACATTTCATTATATATCTCTACTTTTGATTTCATCATCATGGCCTTATTGATTATATCCTCTGATAAATGATTGAGGGGGTCATCTACTGCAGGCTTGAAGTTGTCTTGAAAAGCTTTAACTACAAAATCGACATCCTAATTTTCTATCTTTCCTTCCACCTTTTCCTCGAGGGACTCCAGGATTTCTACTTCTTCAGACAAAAGCTTGTGCAATCTAACACTGATATTCCTGAGTTTAGCATTGCAATTCTTCAGGATGTCACCTTCAAATTTGGTATCCTCATACCATATACTCAATAGCTGTGATGTCTGGTTATTTAGTATTTTGTTGTATATCGGGACATTCACATCTATGTGTTTCATCTCAAACAGGGCAGTCATATTCCTCTCTACTTTGATTGACCTATGCCCAACCTCTTTCTGTAATTTGTCTACCTTGCCCTTCAATGTACTGAACAAATTCCAATTAGTGAGAGAGGTTTTTAATACTTTTTCTGCCTCAGTAATGAATTGAATAAACCATTTATCCATCGTATGTGCTTTGTGTTTCATGATGTCCAATCCTATCACCTCATCCTGTGATATGATGGTCAGTGGGGTGGATGTGCTGACAGGGACATTAGTAGGGTCTACCAATCCCTTTATGAATGGTGCAACTGAGCAATGTGCTCTTTATGCACCTTGTTTTTACTCTTCTCTTTCTCTAATCTATTTAATAAAGAATCAATTATATCTTTGGCCTCTTGGACTCAAGGATTTTTTTAGTGGCGAATCTTTGCCAATTGGCAAATAGTTTATATTTTCCAATTGCGATTTGGCGAATACATTCCAACCGGTGCGGGGCCAATTCGCCCTGATTTTTCAAATTTTTAGTCAAACGCATTTAAATTCACCACCAATTTATTTATGAGGAATTTATAATTATTATTTTCGCCACAGTATTCTATGTGGTTCGAATGGTGACTTGCCTGGACTTTGGGAGGCATATTTTAATTCACCCACATATTCGCCAATGGCATTAAACAATTCAGCATGTATGAGGACCAATTTCACCATTAGTGTATTGAATTCCTGCTTATATTATGGAATAGGGTCCATATTTTATTTATATCCATTGATTTCCATTTTAATCGAATGGTTGTAACTAAATTCCACTGGTCATTTAGGCATGTGCCTTTTTAAAGGCATGCTGAGCCCAGAATTACTTTTGGGCTGTGGGATTAGGATCTAATCCCATGGCCCAAAAGCAATTCCGGGCTCAGCATGCCTTTAAAAAGGCACATGCCTAAAGGAGCCCAAAAGCAATTCCGGGCTCAGCATGCCTTTAAAAAGGCACATGTCTAAAGGAGCTCGAAATTGCTTTTGGGCTGTGAGATTAGATCCATGGAATTTATTTTCATTTTTAAAGTTTGATTTTTTAAAATTTTTTATTTTTATGTGTTCCAATGCCTTCTCAATAATGCCGCTATCCCCAGACCCCACGAAGGGGCTCTGCCCCCTCGACCCCCGCAAGGGGCGCTGCCCCTTGACCCTGTCAATGGTTGTCGCCCCCAAGCCCTTGCTTTAGAATTATAAAAAATAAAAGAATACATGGGGAGATTGCGCCAACCCACTATATAAAATTTTAAAGGAAGGAATCACCATTGTAATTAATTTTTTTCTATCTTTCACTATGATTCGCCATGATTTTTTAAAAATATCTGATAATGTGCATAGATTCGCTAGTAAAATTAATATTTTTTTCAAAAAAAAGGAAAGATTCGCCAGGAAAATTATAACACTTAGCTAGGATTCGCCGGGATTTTATAAGTTTTTTAGGGGGGGTTCCTTAAAGTTATCTCTGCTTGGCCCTGTTGTTGTTCTGTGGTAAAGCCCAAGTCAACAGTGGTTATTTGGAACTCACTGGCACTTATCTCTCCCTTGGCTTTGTCCACCACAGGTATAGCTACTTCAGTTGTTCTCCTACCTGTTACCGAATCTCTTTTTATGGCTGATGTGGTCCTAGCCCTTCTCTTTGGCTTGGCTAGATTGGCTGAACATAATGAAGCAATATCAAAATTTGATGCAACACTAGGTGGATGTGAATTTACCTCATGTTGCAGCCAATATGGCACCTCATATGCAAACCCTTGTTGGCCTATGTGTTGAATGTGAACATCTTGTGATCCTATATTCTGTTCCACTCTTGGTGGTAACTTCTCTTTTTCTTGTTCATCAGGTACCTCCTCATCATGCTCCTCCTCATGTGCAGGGACATCTTGTGTTACCTTTTCATTTTTGTCTTGCTCATCTTGTGATGGTGGTGGATTCGCATGAGGGTTTGGATTGCTTTTATCCGACATATCCTGATGATCTTTTGGACTATCTTTATTCACATTTTCTTTCTTTTCTTGATCATCACCTACTTGAGGGCCTTGTTCCCCACCTTTTGGTATATCTATTCTTTCAAAACCTTAGGGTTCAATTATCTTTACTTTCTCTGTCCCCCTCTCAACTATTTGTTCATTATCAGGACTGTCATCACAATCAAGTACCTCTATATCCTCCTCCATGGCTACATTAACTTCTAGTTTAGTTTGTTCCAGAGGCAAGTCCTCACCTTTACTTTTGTCATCCTCACCTTGATATGCCAAGTCTATTGCTACTGGGCTGGTAACCTGATCTACTAATCATGCTAAACGAATTTGCTGTGCTACAATTTCAAGATTACCCTCTTCTATTTCTTCTTCTTCTACCTCCTTTTGTACTATGGGAGTACCTTGAGGAGTCATCTTTGTATTCTTTACCAGTGTCTCCATGGAACTAGTAGACACTTCATTCACGACTTCATCGAGAGTTCAACTGTTTCATCCAAGGGAAGGGGCTTATCACCTCCCTTATTCTTCTTTTCCTTTCTCAGCTCTTCTGCCAATTTAGTTTTGAAATGCACTATGGTGGGAATGGGCACATCATGCTGCAAATTTCTCTTGATACCTTCACCACCCTTTCCTTTCAATACAACGGAGTGCACATCAACAGACCCTCTCATTGCTTGTGTTGAATCCTTCTTCTTTTGAGGCATCTCCTAGGTTTTCTTTTTCTTCCTACTTATGAGGAGATCATCTTCATCTGTGCTTTTCTCTACATCCTCATAAGTGACAGTGGGTTTTGTAATAGGCTTCTGGTGCTTTGCAGGTGCCTGAGATGTTGTGGTGGTAGAGGTTGAAGTTGAATCCTTCTTAGGTGGAGGATGACGAATGATTCTCACACCTAAAGCTTGGTTCCCCTTCTTGGATCTTTCCTGCTACCTTTCTCCTTTAGATGCCCTCTTTTCTTTGAGGAAATCATCATATTCCTCATCTGTCAACTCTTGTCTTTTTCTCTTTTTGTCAATGGTGAGAGCTACTCCTTTATTCTTTAGTTTTGTAACCTCTCCATCTGCCCATTCTTTGGTTAATTGCATGACCTTTTGTGTTATCTTGTCTAATGAGGTCTCTTCTGGTTGATTCTAGTCAGGGGATGATATTGTCTCATTATATATTTTCTTGTTTTCATATTCTTGTGACATGACCACTCCATCATCCTCATGCAATTGCACTGGCACTGGTATGCAATCCAATGTGCAGATTTGTTTCAGAGTAAGCCTTTGATAGCTTCTCTTTCTCACTTCCATTTCATCGTCACAATCAGCCCAATAGTCCTCAAGATGCACCTGATGCATCGATTTATTATACAATGTCTGCATCCTATCATATGGGTCATATTGTCTAGATACAGAGAAAGGTTGTAAGGACATCAATTGCAATCCTCTTGTTGCTTCTTTGGCACTTTCCTTATTAGGACATGTATATACCACCCAATCATGAGTGGGAACATGACGTTGGGTATTTTGTTTCTCTCAATAAAGGCTTCAAATGAAGACAATATCCGCCTGGCCATCTCCATTAGTATGACCCTATCTGTTGGGTATCTTAGCAACATAACAGGTTGCCCAGTGAAACCTTCTATTCTTATATATGTGACTGTGGAGAATTGGATGAACCAAGCCCCATGCTTGTATATCATGGCTTGAGCTTCCATGCTTAGCCTCTTTGCTATGTCTTCTTCCACGGTTCTTACTAGATGCATAACAAATGAATCATTCACTCTCTGATAGTGTTGGAGAGACTCTCTTTGTTTCAATTGTGGGTAATGATCCCATATGTTCACATCCCCAAGGTTACTACCAACCTTGCCTACTATTTGTAGACCATTGAATGTCCCTCTGAATGCACATGCATAAACCACATACAAGGTCATATGAAACATATTGGTTTTTCCTCCCAGATTCCTCATGCCTTCATCTAGATTGTCACTTATAATATTTGCCCACTGGGGTTTTTCATCAGTAGCCTCTACCATTCTTATGAGACCATACATCCAATCTTCAAAATATCCAACATAAATGGTCTTCCCCTCATTTGGCTAAGCATCACCATCATGTACTGATATTCAGGAGAAAAGTCAAACTTATATAAATGTATAGGCAGCTTTGCTAAAGCCTTGTAAGTGCTATCACTAGCCCTCCATGAGAACATGATTTTTCTACAATCCTTGTGGGTGCTGTTGTACTTCTTTTCTAACTTCTCCAAGTTTATTTTGCACACATGAGGTCCTCTTGGTAAATTGAAAGCTGAAGTGATACCCTCAATCGAGAAGTCTGCATATACTTGGCCATGCTCTTCTACCTTCCTGTTGTTGACATTGTAATTACGAGCACATTCAACTACCAGCTCGGTGGCCTCTGCTGCATAAGGCAATCCTCTGGCATGCCACATGCCTGAGTTATATATGTTAATGAGCATGGGTTTTTCGCTCCCCTGTTCTGACAATGTCGTCCATGCATCCAGATCAGTGTTCCTAAAATGAGTGTCATTTATCTGACCATATTTGAATACTGTCCCCTCAATTTGTATGCCCATGGGCTTTAAGAATTTGGTGTCTGACCTATTTTTATGAACAAACATTGTATCCTGCGATAAAAACATATGTATGTCTTACCCTAACATGTCATATGCACATGCAAATTCAACAATTACATGAATATCATGATGTTTTGATTCTTATGCAATATCATTCACGCATCATCATATCAATTTACTATGGTAAAAACAACATTTACCTATTCGTTTTATCCATAAATGACAAAAGAGGGTTTCATCGTTACATACCTGATATTCACTACCTTTAAACCATTCAATCTATATCTAGATGTGCATGTTCACCTTGTGGTCACCCTTCTTCATTTGCCATTTGAATGTGCACCCTGTTTCGTTACGTTCACAGGTTGCTGTAGTGTCGCCTTAATTGCACAGGGGCTCTGTAATTTCTTATCTCGAATGCATAATAAGATTAAAATGAACTCAAATCCTTGTTTTTCGTCAGAAGCACTGGTGAATTAGGGTGTAATTAATGTTAAATTGTTCACATCCGTTGATCGACACCTAAGCTTTTGAGATGTTAATAGGTGGCGTGATATTATTTAAAATTTCAAATGTTCACCTATAGTTAGAATAGCATTTAATGCGGGGTCATCACATTCGTAAATATCAGGGATATTAGGAAATATGCACCCTCTTTTGAATATGCCTATGACGTCAGCATAAAGATGGTCAACTGTTGACCAACAGTCGAAAGACCATGTCACTTTACTTTTGCTTATTATCATGATATTGGGATATGCTAACATGGATCGGTCAGTATGCCACGTGGCAACACCTTATTGGTTCGTAGAAATCTACATGTTATAGGTCCCAAGAGTGGATAAGAGGATATTGAGAAATATATGGATGTTTGGTTATGTGGGATATCCCCCCCCTTACAAAGATGAGGGTGACATCATCAGTTATACTAATATTCTAAATTGTTTGAGGATATGACGTCATCATGAGATTGGCGAAGATCAGGGATCTTATCTAATATGACAGATATTAAGATTTGCCTTTGTATTACATTGGGTAAGGATATTAACAAATATTCAGGATATTGAGAGTGAGATGACCCTTTCGATGTCGGGGAATATGATGACATCATCGTCATATCAGGTCTTCTTTAGAATAAGACAAGATGACATCATCATCATATTAACAAAAATTAGGGATATTTGTTAATATGACGGATATTGGAAAATATGCTGATGCAAGGTATTTATGTTATATTTGAGGTGCTCCCTCACATTAGTGAATATCAGGCATACTAAGAAATGTGCACCCTCAGGTAATGTGCATGGGTATTGATGGGTAAACGTTTCTTGAACGTAAATTTGACATTTGCATATTAGCAAATATGCGGATATTGAGATTTTCTTTGTTAAATCTATGTCTAGGATATTGGTGAATATCAGGGTCCTTAGGAAATGTGATGACCATCCCATATGACTGGTTTGACCAAACTTTGACTGACCATAACTTCCTATCCTTAAGGAATTTTGTAGTGATCCAAAAAGCAAACTCGCTTAGAATTTTGCACTCTTTCACTTGATGGGGTTTGTTATGACAAAATATGACTTTGAAACTCAACCTTTTTTATGAGATCCATGCATGCACAGGGTGATATCCTATCACTGCATCTGACACTTAACTTTTACCATACCGCCCAAAGCAAGAAAAGCTAGGAAAAAGATAGAAAAGTTGGGTCCCTGTTTTGCTAAGGCAAAATGGGGCGTGTTGTGTAACCACACAACAAATACAAACTTACAATGATGGTGAATTATAGTAGTGTTGTAGCTCTAGATTCACACAAAAACATTGTAGTAAAATAAAAATTTTAAAGAGTTCCAATAGATTCTCACACTAGCCAACATAGAATTGAAGGTCAAAAATTCTCTAATAGTTCAATGCATGCATGTAATGAAAGAGAATCCCAATAGTCACTAAGGTGGCTATTTTTAGTCAAGAGATCAAGGAATATTTGTTACAAATTCAACACAACCTGGTAGAATGGTTGTTACAAAACTAACAAAGTTGAAACATTACCAATTTAGCCATTATATTGAATCTATATGACCATACTGTCACAGGACAACAATGTGATTGCATGGACGTCCATACAACTGTGTTGTTGTCTAAGTGAAAATTCTTAATCAACATTATAATACAAAAGGTATAGACTAAGATGATCATAAGAAACATGTTTAAACATATATAGTAGATCTAAACATGCAAAGACATAGGACTATTGGCCCCTGATCTGGGAAAAAGGTTGAGGACAAGCTTGATTCAAGCCCTAAGAACATGCTACAAGAATTAACACTAAAATGAGGATAATTTGTAATGGTTTTAATGCCCCTGCTTTAGTAGGCTTGTGCCACTAGATGATAAAGCCTAACTAAAGTATAGAAAATGAAATGTAGAAAATATCAAGTGTGCTATAAAAAAGATACATTATAAAAGGATACATTACAATCTTTGAGAGAAG
Source organism: Cunninghamia lanceolata (assembly GCA_027924645.1). NCBI lineage: Eukaryota > Viridiplantae > Streptophyta > Pinopsida > Cupressales > Cupressaceae > Cunninghamia > Cunninghamia lanceolata. The sequence continues at coordinate 4,370,581 of BSBN01000429.1, read as the reverse complement.
CGCTCATGCCCCCAGACAAAGATCTGCAAAATCACATGCTAAAAAAGTAAAACCTACAACACAAATACATTAGCAAAACATAAAACCTACATCACAAAAAGATGTTAGAAATACATAAAACTTGCGATATATAAATATTAACAAATCCTACATAATCCAACATACACACAAGATATGCTAAAGAGACTACATAACACATACAAAAATATACAGGACTACACAAACAAAAGAAGTATACTGGACAGTTCAAAAACAAACATGAAAAACTATATGCACCAAAAAGAAAAATATAAAATTTTCGAGCATGCTCTATTGCTAGAAAATATAATAACATAATCCCAATGTACTCTATTGTTAGGAAAATGCAAATATGGTTCAAGGTCTAGCATGCTCTATTGAAAGGAGCCATATAATATCTCTATAAATCACATGCACTAGTGTACTTTGTTGCTAGGTGATTCACAATATAATATCAGAGATTGCATGTAGTTGCATACTCTATTGCTAGGAAATCCTAATAAGGCTATCCATGTCTAGGTGTTGTCTCTACTTGGGACCACAAATGTGTGATGCTCTTAAAGCATGCCAAGTGTGTGGTTGGTGGATATATGCCCTCCCTTAAAATAATTATTGAAAAGTAGTGTAGGCAAGTATTTTAAGGTATATGAAAGGGGAATATGCAACCAAGAAGAGAGTCATAAACTAGATTGTATGCCCCCAAGATTAGTGATTTTGCTCCTATAAATAGACAAAATATGGTGATGTTGTTGAGTTTCAATAGATGGGTACACTAGAAACTATGTCCATGGAATGACATAAAGAAGGAGAATGCAATGTCACATACAAACCAATAACATTATACTCTAACACACAAAGGGATCTATATGCATTAGGGTCGGTATAGGTTTATGGACATATATCAAATTTGTATCAAGAATTGTCATCATCCCATGAGACATATAGAATTATGAATATAATGGAAGATTGTATACAACATAATGGACCATTGAAAACATAGGTTGTTTTTGTTTGGGTCAACATGATTTTGTATGAAGAACAATAGAATACTTTGCATCATCCCCAAAGAAAACATGCTAATGTGAAAAAGATGTCCAACACAGACATTGTTCTAAGAAATTTTGGGTCAGCATGAAGGGGACCTAAATGTTACTATGTTGTGTGTCATCCCCAAAATTTGATTAAGACAGCACAAGCAACTATGTACAAAGGGATAAGATGAGGCACAAATAGAAGAAAATCACTACATAGCAATCTCCTTGTATCCATGTTCTTACAAGAGTAGCATGGGTCCTCTAGGGGAGAATTATAGGCATAAACATGTACACATAGGAGGGAACATGGACATACATAAAAAATAAAGAAAAACAAAAGCTAAATCCTAAATGGTCACACACACACATGAAAAAGATACACGAAGAGACTAGTCATCATATTCATCATCTAACAAGTTGTCACCATCCCAATCACGGTCATATGGTATCAAATAAAGTGTAGATATTTTATGGATGTGAGAGGATCTATGTCACCTAGAATATGAGCAGGATGTGAAATGCTCAATAGTTAAGTGAATATGATAGAAAATGTGGGAACATTCACAACAAATATAAAGAGACACCTCACCTGTAGGGGCTAGTAGCTTAGGTGGTGGTGAATCCACATGCCTAGAGTCCACAAGAATGTTAATAATAATTATAGGGCTTGACTCAAGGGATTGTGTAAGAGGATCCACTACATCTTGAAGAAGAAGGGATGTTAGGGATGTTGAAGTATCAAAAGAAATCGTGAGCTTTTAGTGGGGTAGCATTTGAACTTACATTTTATTGGAAAGGGAGATAATTGTAGTGCTTCTGGAAAAACTGTGTTTCTTTTTTTGCCTCAACGTTTTGGATCACACTCCATGATCCTTCATCAGGAGGAAAAGAAGAGAATGTAATAGAGTTAAAATTGAAAAGGTAATCCCTTAAAAAGAGAGAGAGGGGGTTCGGATTACAAGAAAAGATACAGGATTACAAGAAAATACAAAACTAGAACTAACCACAATAGAAGAAAAGAAGGTAAAACAAAATGAAATAATATAAGTATAAAGAGAGTGAAATAAATATGTAAATAGAAAAAAGTAAGAGTATGAACCAAGAAAAGGTAAGTGCAAAAAATAGAGGTTGGTAGCTTTAAGATTAGGGAGGTTGTGAAAAAATATGTAAAGGGATAATACAAGAAAGGGGAATATCACTGGTTCTATAAATAAGTACACAAATAAGTAGGAGCAAATTGTGTAAAATGAGACAAAAAGTATATATATATAACAGAATAAGTATCAAATGTAAAAAGCGTGTAAAGGGATATATATAAATGTGTATCTCTAGATCTATGAATATGTTCATACATATATGTAAGAGAAAAAATGTCGAATGAGAAGGAATAAATAAAAATACACCTAAAATTATGAATGTTTATATATATATATATATATATATATATATATATATATATATATATATATATATAGAGAGAGAGAGAGAGAGAGAGAGAGAGAGAGAGAGAGAGAGAGTGAGTAAAAATATGCAACTAAGTGTAAGAAACTATGTGAAAAAGTTTTATATATATATATATATAACCACTACAATAAAGAAGACAAAACATAAAAAAGGAGAAAAGCAAAAGATAAATATGCACCTATATATCCTAACAAATAAGTAAAAGCAGAGAGAAAGATATGGAGGAAAACACCAAAAAAGTAAAATAAATAAAAAAGAAAACAAAAATATGAAAGAGAACCAAGAATAGGTTAATGTGAAATAAAAAGAAGAGGACAAAAGTAAGGGCTAAAAGGGAAGATAAAAGAGAAAAGAAAAGAGAGAATACAACAACACGCAAGGAAGAGATGAGACCAACAGCAAAGCCCAAGACATAAATGCACCCACATACATCAAACAAATAAATAAATGTAGAGAAAGGGATAAAGAGGAAAATGCCAAAAAAGAAGAAACCAATAAAAAGTAAACAAAAATATGAAAGAGAACCAAGAATACGTTAATGTAAAATAAGAAGAAGAGGTCGAGAGTAAGGGCACAGAAGGGAAGACAAAAGAGAGAAGAAAAGAGAGAATAAATCAACATGAAAGAAAGGAAGGAGACCAACGGTGAAAGGAGAAAAAAGGCCAAGGAACAAGAAGACGAACAGGTCAGAAGGAGCTAGGGAAGAAAATAGGATAGAGACAAGGACGAGCCGCTAGGTTAAGGGATGAGGGGGGAGGGGGTGAGAGGAGGGTTAGGCAAGACTGAGGAAGAGGGAGAAAAGGGGCAAGAGTGAGGTCTCAAGGAAAGGTGGAAGACGTGGTTGGGATGGGAAGAAGGAAAGAGACAGGAAAAGCGGGGATGAAGAGAGAGGGGGGAGACCTGGCTAAACTGGAGCTAAAGGGAGGCCGGAAGGATTAGTGAAAGATCAAGGAGGAGGATGGTGATGAAGAAGGGAATTTAATAGAGGATTCCAGGTGTGACTTAGGTTCCACGCATCATCTCTATTAAGGTTGGCGGGGTTGTTTCTAATGAAGATAGCTTCTTTAAGTTTTCTCTTAAAGAAATTATCTTCTTTGGCTAGGATGTGGGTATCCTCAAGGTGAATGTGGTGCTCAGTGCTAGAAGAGTGGTCAGCTAGGGTTGATTTAGTGACCCTTTCATGTCTAATATTAGCACATTGCTCTTTGATTCTCATGCAGATAGATCTACCTGTCTCACCAATGTAAGGAGTACCACACGAGCAATCTATTTTATAGACGCCTAAGTTTAAAAGAATGTTAGTGGGGTCTTTGGTGGAAGGGATAAGGTTTCATATGGTGGAAAGAGGTTTGAAGGCATGCTTGAGACCTTTCTTGTGGAGGATTTTGGCCATATTATTGGAGATGCCTTCGATGAAAGGAAGGGTGGCACTGCAAACAACATCGAGGTCTTTATTACGAGGTTTGGTGTAAAGGTGGGTTTGGGCTTGCTTAAAGGCTCTTTTGATGTACTTGTTGTGGTATCCATTGAGTTTAAAAACTTTGGTGAGGTGGGACAACTCTTGGTTTATGTGATCGTTATCACAAATGCGGAAGGCTCTAGTTGCTAAAGTTTTGAGGACACTAGCCTTATGATTAGGGTGGTGGTGCTCGGAAGCAAGAAGATAGAGGTCAGTGTAGGTGGATTTTCTAAAGGGGAGATGCTAGGATGATATCTAAATTGAAAGTCTTAGGAGTATTAGGGAAGGAAAAATGGCGAGAGTGGGTGAAGGGAAAAATAGTGGCTAGAACATATTTAGGAATAATGCTATTATTTGGGAGATTTATGTGCACTAGGAAAGGAGGCATGTTAGGAAGTTATGGAATTAGAGGGGGAAGGTTTGATGGGACAAGAAAAACCTCAATCCATTTGAATTTATTTTCTTTAGTTTACATTAGAGGTTTTTTGGTAGGCAAAGATGGGATATGGGTTTTGGAGGGTAGCTATGGGGTAAGCTAGGGTAGAGGTGGAGGACCCAGTTTGTTATAATTAGATGGAGGTTTGGGCAATAGGAATTGCTTAGTTGTAATTCGGGGAATGGGTCAAAAGATTTTTTTTTGTTTGTCTTTTGGCTGCAAAGGTTGAGAGAAATAACTATTAGTGGGTGGAGGTGTCGAGGTAGCAAGAAGAGGGTGTGGGGAAGGAGGTGTTGAAATGCACTAGACAATTGAGAGGGGGGGGGTGAATCAGTTGTCTTTAAAACTTTAATCACTTATCAACACATTAAATGCTCAATTACTATTATTAAGATTTAACCATAAAAACATGAAACAAGAAGCTCAACACAAGAACACATTCAACACACGAGACACCAGATTTTTTACATGGAAAACCCTATAAGGGAAAAACTATGGTGGGTGTTAGCCCACAGATATAAATACCAAAAAATAGAGGCTCACTGCCCAATATGCTCACTGCAAATGTTAGGGCTCACTTCCAAGAGGTGGCTCACTGCCAAGGGTTGGTGAACTGATTTGATAGCATCTACTCCATGCCTGGGTTTAGTTCCATTGAAGCATAGTATAACTCCTCTGCTTTGCTCTTCTTACACCTTCGCACAAGTATCTTTTAATTTCCACTCAAGGGCATCTTTTTCACAACTACATTACATGTTTTTATACACTTCCTCAACCTTGGAATGTACATCAAGGTCGGTATTACATTCCTCAACCATTGGAATAATCTCCAAGGTCGGCATTGCAAACATACATAGAAATAGGTCTGGACCTAAACAAATTTACTAAGGTAAAGATGTATGTAAATCATGTTATGCCTTAGCTGGGACTCAAGTGCAATCTTCTAGGCCATGACATCCTTCCACAATCTTTGATGTATCTTTGCAAGTAGTGAAATCAAACAAGTCGGCCAAGACTGGTGTTAACATTAAGTCTTCTAAGAACAATCTTCGTCCATGATCCAAATTTCTCTTTACAGACCAATCCAAAGGTAGGAACATGATTAGAAGACATCCATAAGCACATTATAATCACCAGGAACAATCACACAATCTCCAACCACTCTGCCAAGAAGATTCTTCAAACCAGAGCACATAAACAACACTGTCAGCTATTGTCATAAAGAAAAGATCGCTTGCGGACCACCAAATCATGAACCATTAGAGTTGAAGGCACGTATCATCATTACAAACTTGATTCCAAAACCACAGACTAAAATACTTAAATGTAGAGGAATGCATAGCATAATACATTCTCCTTATCACCACCAAATATACAGAAAAAATAGTTTTCACTCTAGTGAACATAACTCACTTGAATCTTCATATCGGAGGCTCAAACTTAGAACATAGCATCTTCAGACATGTCTCTAACTAACTTCCAATCCACAAACAAAGATATTCATTCTACAAGAAATGTGGAGCAATCTACTTGACTGTTCTGTTGTATCAGGAATGCTTATTATCTTCAACACTTAACTCATTACAAGCAAGCATCAAAATAAGAGCACGGTTGACACCAATGACAACACTAATTAGGCACATACTTGTAAAAATCTTCCCCTTTTTCATTGATGGATACATATGATGTGAAAAACTGTAAAGACCATCAAGACAAGATACTCCCCCTTTCTTTTTATGCATCTGCACTCTTTCTCCTTCTGAGTTTTTCACATGATTTCTCTCCTCCTTTGACATCAATGGTAAAGGGCACATACTTGCATTATGCTACTCTGATCAAATCACCAATACTATAACACTTACTGCTCTTTGTCAAGAACACATATCAGAAATACTTGCTACTCCCCTTGAGAGGTAGCTCTCAAAACATCAATCCAGATCAAAGAATGAAGATTTGGACACCACTGGACTAATGCATTCTTATGCATCTTAGTTCAGAGCAAGAGGGGTAATAACCCCTAATTTTTCTCTGAGATACTCAAAGGTATCCTTAGGTAGAGGCTTAGTGAAAATATTTGCAATATGATCCTTTGTGGACACATATTCCATCTTTACTTCATTCTCTATCACCTTTTCTCTCAAAAAGTGATACCTTATTGATATATGCTTTGTTCTTGAGTGCATCACTAGATTCTTTGAAATTTTTATGGCACTTGTATTGTCACAAAAGATTGCAATTGGATCTTCATACACAACTCTTATGTCCTTCAAAGTCTACTTCATCCATAACACTTGAGTGCAACAACATGCTAGTGCAATATACTCTGCTTCTGCAGTAGACAAGGAGATTGAATCTTGCTTCTTGCTCAGCCATGAAACCAATCCATTTCTTAGGAAGAAAGCACCTCCACTTGTACTTTTTCTATCATCAACATCTCTGGCCCAATCTGCATCTATATAAGCATTAAGAGTGAAATCATTATCATTTGGATACCATAATCCATGATCTGATGTGCCTTTCAAATATGTCAAGATTCTCTTAACTGCCATCACATGTGACTCTCTAGGATCTTCTTGAATTATTGCCACAAGACATACTGCATGCATTATATTAGGTCTAGTTTGAGTTAGATAAAGTAATCCTCTAATCATAGATCTGTACCTTTTCTGATCAGTCTTAGGTGATTCATCAATTTTGCTCAACTTGCAGCCAGTCACCATGGGAGTGCATGTACTAGTTTGGAGTCCTCCATCCCAAAATTCTTCAATAACTCTTTCACATACTTAGATTGAGAAATGAAGATTCCTTTATCTGATTGAGTAATTTGTATACTTAGAAAGAAATTTATTTCACCAAACATAGACATCTCAAATTCATTTTGCATTTCTCCTGCAAACTTCATGCACATACCTTCATTTCCTCTAAAGATAATGTCATCAACAAAGACTACGACAATCAGGATTTGATTATCATTGAATTTGAAATAGAGATTGCTGTCAGTAGTGCCTTTACTGAATCCTAATTGTAACAAATACTTGTCTAACCTTGCATACTAGGCTCTGGGTGCCTGCTTCAGTCCATACAATGCCTTCTTTAATCTGCACACCATATCATCTTGATTTGATAACTGAAATCCTTCCAGTTGCTCAATGTAAACTACCTCTTCCAACTCACCATTTAAGAATGCAAACTTCACATCCCTCTAATACACTTTGAAATCTTTGTGAGTTGCAAATGCCAGAAATAATTTCATTTCTTCAATCCTAGCCATTGGAGAAAAAGTCTCTTCAAAATCTATTCTTTCAATTTGAGAATATCCTTTACACACAAGCCTTGCTTTGTTTCTTACAACTTCTCCATTTTCATTCAGCTTGTTCCTGAAAACCCATTTAGTTCCAATGACATTTTTATCAGCAGGTCTAGGAACCAATTCCCAAGTTTGATTCTTCTCTATCTGCATTAGCTCTTCTTCCATGGATTTTACCCAATTTTCATCATTGCAAGCTTCATTTACATTTTTTGGTTCAACCTTTGAAAGCAGACAGTAATTCACTTGTTCTTCTGCAACTCTTTTCCTTGTCAGTACACCCTTACTTAAATTGTCACCTATAATCTGATCTTTAGAATGATTAATCCTTACATACCTAGGAGTCTTAACAACATTTTCTAGAGCCTCTTCTTCATCTTGACTATCTTCTTGTTCAACTTTTTATTCATTCACTATAGCCACATGTACATATAATTCATAGCCACTTAGATTTGATATTCTCTCCTTGTCTTTATCTACCTTCACATTAGCACTTTCAATGATCTTTTTCAATCTCTTGTTGTAGCACCGATAGGCCTTACTCTTGGTAGAGTAACCAAGAAAAATCCCTTCATCACATCTAGCATCAAACTTGCCTAGTTCTTCTCTTCTGATATAACATTTTCTACTGAAAACTTTGAAATACTTCACTGTAGGAACTCTTCCATACCATAATTCAAAAAGATTTTTAGAGTTGTTACCTTTGATTCAAACTCTATTTAGGATGTACACAACAGTATGTATGGCTTCTCTCCAGTACACTTCCGGTATGTCAGCTTCCTTTAACATAGTCCTAGTAGCCTCTTGAACTGTCCTGTTCTTTTTTTCGACAACTCCATTCTGCTGAGGAGTCCTAGGTGCAGACAAGTGTCTCTTTATCCCTTGTTCTTCACAGAAAATATTGAATTCATTTGATGTGAACTCACCTCCTCTATCAGACCTTAATCATTTGATCCTCAACTCTAACTCATTCTCAACCATTGCCTTTAAAACTTTGAACTTCTCTAGGGTTTCATATTTTTCTTTTAGAAAGTGACCCAAGTCATTGTAGAGTAATCATCAATAAGCAACATAAAATACCTATAACCTTGCAAACTTCTTGTTCTTGTGGGACCACACAAATCTATATGTATTAGCTCCAACAATCTAGTAGAGAATTGTTCTTTTCTTTTGAAACTTGTTCTTGATTGTTTCCCAAATTGACACTCCTTGCAAATGGTGTTGGCAGGCTTCACAAGCTTAGCCAGATCTCTTACAGCATGTGCAAAACTTATCTTCACCAAATTTTCAAAATTGATATGACACATCCTTCTATGCCACAACCAACTCTCATCTGTCTAATCCAATAAACAATAATTATTAGTTCCTCTCAATTGGTAAATGTTACCTCTAGTCTTCTTACCAGTAGAAATCGCTATTCTAGAGCTTTCCATGATCTTGCACCCATTATCTTTGAATTTCAGATCATAACCTTTGTCACACATCTAACCAACACTCAAAAGATTATGCTTTAAACGCTTCACATATAGGACATTATCAGTGTTGTGCTTTCCATCAAAAGAAATAGATCCTTTTCCACAAATCTTACTAGTTGCATTATCTCCAAACCTAACTAGTCCTCCATCATACTTTTCTAAACTCACAAACTTACTTTTGTCACCGGTCATGTGATGTGAGCATCCACTGTCAATAATCCATTCATCCTTATCTTTCTCAACCTGAATAGCCAAAGCACTCTCTTCCACTGGTTTTTCTTCCTTCACACAGCTAGTAGGATTAGTAGACACAAGCTCTTCTTTAATTGCAATAAACAAGATTTCATTAGCACTAGTACTAGTATCATCATATTCATCATATGTCACTCCTTCATCATCAAGATCACTGACATAGTAGCATTTCTTTGGAACCCTAGGTCTATTCTCAAATTTTTTTCTATTCCATTTAATTCTCTTAGGACACCTAGAAGCATAGTGACCAACCTTACCACATGTAAAACATTTGAAAGGTAATTTGCCTTTGAACTTACCAGAACCTCTTTGCAGTCTGTTAACAAAGTTGGCTTCAATTTCATCAAGTTCATCATCAGGTTCCACCTTGTACTTCTCAGCTCTAGAGATCTTCTCTGAAGTACTGGCTTTGAAAGTAGTCTAAACCTTCAGTAGTGCATCACCAAACTCTCTCATCTCAAAGGTTGTAAGCTTTCCAAGCAACTGATCCTTATCGACATCTTTTACAGTCATTACTTCTTCAATTGTAGCTACCTTGTGACTGTAGGACTTAGGTAATGACCTAAGAATTTTCATCACAACTTCCTTCTCATCAATAGTTCCTCCCATACCTTTTATTCTATTGACAAGTTCATCAACCTTTTGCATGTAGGTTGTTATGTTTTCATCTTCGCTCATCTTTAAACCCTCATATTTTGCTTTTAGGCCCTGCAATTTGGCTCTTTTTATAAAATCATCTCCTTCATATGAATTTTTTAGCTTTTCCCAGACTTCATTAGCAGATTCTAGATCCATGACCTTTACCAGCTTAGTGTCAAACAAGGCACTTAACAGAGCATCTCTAGCTTTTATATTTAACTTATATTCTTTGATATCATCTTCAGTTGTTAAACCATTCTGAGGCATGGTATATTTCATCTCTATCACTTTCCATACTCTATAACCAAGATAAATAAGATGGATTTTCATCTGTACCTTTCATAAAGTATAATTTGTCCCATCAAACTATGGAGCTTCCTTTTTAAAAGACATCCTGGATTGACCTCAAGCTGTTATGCTTACTTCTGAGGAACCCGCTCTGATACCAATTGTTGAAATGCACCAGATAACTGAGAGGGGGGGTGAATCAGTTGTCTTTAAAACTTTAATCACTTATCAACACATCAAATGCTCAATTATTATTATTAAGATTTAACCATAAAAACATGAAACAAGAAGCTCAACACAATAACACATTCAACGCATAAGACACCAGATTTTTGATGTGGAAAAACCTATAAGGGAAAAACCATGGTGGGTGTTAACCGACAAATATAAATATGCTATAGCAATACCGAAAAACAAAGGCTCACTGCCTTAGGGATCACTGCCCAATATGCTCACTGCAAATGTTAGGGCTCACTACCAAGATCGGCTCACTGCCAAGGGTTGGTGAACTAATTTGATAGCATCTAATCCATGCCTGGGTTTAGTTCCATTGAAGCACAATATAACTCCTCTGCTATGCTCTTCTTACACCTTCGCACTTATCTTTTCATTTATGCTCAAGGACATCTTTTTTGCAACTACATTACATGTTTTTATACACCTCATCAACCTTGGAATGTACATCAAGGTTGGCATTACATTCCTCAACCATTGGAACAATATCCAAGGTTAACATTACAAACATACATAGAAATAGGTCTGGACCTAAACAAAATTTGCTAAGGTAAAGATGTATGTGGATCATGTTATGCCTTAGCTGGGACTCAAGTGAAATCTTCCACACCATGACACGCTTTCACAATCTTTGATGTATCTCCACAAGTAGTGAAATCAACAAAGTCAACCAAGACTGGTGTTAACATTAAGTCTTCTAAGAATAGTCTTCATCCACGATCCAAATTTCTCTTTGTGGACCAATCCAAAGGTAGGAACATGATCAGGAGACATCCACAAGCACATTATAATCACCAAGAACAACCGCACAATCTCTAACCACTCTTCCAAGAAGATTCTTCAAACCGGAGCACATAAACAACACTGTCAACTACTGTCATAAAGAAAAGATCACTCACAGACCACCAAATCATGAGCCATTGGAGTTGAATGCACTTATCATCATTACAAACTTAATTCCAGCACCATAGACTGAAATACTTAAATGCGGAGGAATGCGGAGCATAATACATTCTCCTTGTCACCACCAAATATACAGAAAAAGTAGTTTTTCACTCTAGTGAACATAACTCACTCAAATCTTCATACCAGAGGCTCAAACTTGGAACATAGCATCTTCAGACATGTCTCTAACTAACTTCCAATCCACAGATAAAGATATTCACTCTATAAGAAATGTGGAGCAATCTGCTAGACTATTCTGCTTTATTAGGAATGCTTATTATCTTCAACACTTAACTCATTACAAGCAAGCATCAAAATAAGAGCACGGTTAACATCAATGGAAACACTGATATGTTGACATCAATGACAACACTAGTTAGGCACATACTTGCAACAAGAGGGTTGTTTGCTGGGTTACATATGACTAGTAGAGTCTAAATAAGGTATTCCTACAAGGTTTAGATGGAGTAGGAGTCAATCAAAAGTAGTCAAAAAGGGAGAAATTACCTGAGGTAGAGACTAGCTGATAGTAGCTACAACAAATGGTGAAAATATTTCCATCATGGGGGGATTTAGGCATTGGTGAATGATGAATGGGATTTCTTGCATCGCCTCAAGCCAAGGATAAATCAAGAGAAAGTTATACTAGTTGAAAGTGGGAATGATATGGTAGGGAACATCTAGACACTTTGGTCACACTTGAATAGAAAGAGTGACCGGACCAAGAGTAGGGATCAAACTTAGGGATTGTTTATTTATGAAAGGGGATTAGTTTGTGGGTCCCCAAAATGAATGAAATATCTCATTTAAAATAGTGAAAAATTCTAAACAATGATGATGAAAAATTTAGAAAAAAGGTAAAATAGGGTTTGAGGTGAGTTACAATGTCTATGACCTCTCCATTGCATGATCAATGATCACACTCAATCACCCTTGGTAGGCACACTACTTTGTCAAACAACCATCATCATAGAATGTAAGATAACTCTAGTCTTAGAATGTATCAATTTTGTGAGTGTGAATGAACAAATGAAAGTTACATTTTACTATTCACCCTCCCTTAATGCTGAGTAAATACCTACAATTTACAAATTGTGCATTCTATGACATCCATTTTCAACCCAATGTAATAATATTCATGATAACATTCATTATTCATATTGTTAAGAAAAGTATCTCAACCTTGCAACTTAGAAAGATTAATATTCTTCCTAGTTTTGGTCTTTTTGGATACCCTTTATCTTGGATAATGGTCTGGAACTTTCAAAGTTTCCAAAAGTTTCCAAGAGAGCTAAAACTAGTAAGAGTTACTATTTTTAGTAAGTTATTCTATTGAGCTTGAATTGACTTGAAATTTTTTCTAGAAGATGCAAAACAACTAAGTGAACATCTTGGGTGAGTTTCGTCTCAAGATCATATCTGGATCGTGAGATATTAAAGTTTCTATTTTTTGAAACTGCTGGAAAAAGTCTTTGAACTCAACTACCATAATTGAAACTTCTCTAAACATCCTAAAAATTGGAATAACTAACATAGCCAGTTATAGGGTGATAGATCTCTTCACGAGCTTTCCGACGCATTAAACAGTTCGTCAATCGGACACTCGGATCAAAAGTTATGGCCTCCGGAAGTTGGACCTTCTATTTTGGGAAATGTAAGAACATGTTGGACACATAAAAGAGCTGTAAAGGGGAGAGTTACACGTATTGGTGTGTGGTTTGGCACATCACAAGGCATCTTTGATTGGAGATAATTTGGGTGCCAGTTTTTGGGTGGTTTTAGCTCATGGTTTTGTAATTACCGTTGGCGGTGTACTGTATTATATCTCCTATATATCAGGAACTTGAGATGGAGGTTGTATGTAAGAATCTTATAGATGTCGAGTTACCTCTTGGATCTCTAGTTGGATATACTCCTGTAAATGCTTGCTCTGCAAGTATATTGTAATCTTTGTGATTTCTGAATAATATATTGGGCGGCTTTGGAGTGTGGGGTTTTTTACCTGAAAGGGTTTTCCCCATGTATATCTTGTGTTGTGAGTTTTGTGTTTGCATCTGGAAGTTGTTATTATCTTTTTGTTAATGTCCATCTTAATTTGTAATTGTAAAAGTAAAAATTTGCATAAGTCTTTCCTCATTAGATCAGTGTAGGAAGAGTTTCTGCATACCTTGCTTCCTTTCAGTTGGTATCAGACCCTGATCACCTTTGGTTCTAGTTGTTGGTTAGAGGGTTTTTTTGAGTTGATCTTCGTTTGAGTGGGAGCTTGTGCAGAGGATTTTGAAATCTTTGTTGCAATTAAGAGATGATGAGCACATCTGGGAGGTTTGAGATAGAGAAGTTTAACGGCAGTAATTTTGAGTTGTGGAAACTCAAAATGGAGGACATGCTTGTAGATTAGGATTTATGGGAAGCCGTATATGGTACAAAACCAGCAACAATGTCTCAAGAAGATTGGGATCTCAAAGATCAAAAAGCTAAGGGTTTGATAAGACTCTATTTGGCCGATTCAGTGCTCCCAAATATCCATGAAGAGAATACTACAAAGGAACTTTGGAAGAAGCTTGGAGATGTTTATCAGGCTAAATCCTTAGTGAACAAGTTATTCTTGCAAAATAAATTATATTCTCTGTGGATGGAAGATGGAGGATCTGTCGCTGATCACCTGAATACATTCAATATGCTTATTTCCCAGTTGACTTATGTTGGTGTGAAGATGGAGGAGGAGGATAGATGTATGACATTACTATGTTCCTTACCATATTCGTGGGACCATCTTGTTATGGCCATTGGGAGTACCACTACCACCTTTAAGATGGATGAAGTGGTTTCTTTGTTGTTGTCTGAAGGGATGCAGAGAAAGTCTTCTGAATCGGCTAAGGAGGCTCTTGTGGTTCGTGGTAAATCTAAAGAGAAGGGAAAGAAAAAGGATAAGAAGAAGGAAGAACAAGGAAGATCTAAATCCCATGGGAGATCTAAGTCTCCCACAAAGTCCAAGGCCCTGTGTTGGAACTACGGCAAACCTGGTCACTTCCACAAGGAGTGCAGGGAGGAGAAAAAGAAAAAAGAAGAAGAATTATGATTCAGATTCTGACAAGTCCTCTCAAGAAGAAGGAGAAGCATTTGTCGCTGCCTTGGCAACGCATGCATCTGAGGATGTGTGGCTTATTGACTTTGGTGCATCTTTTCACATGACCTCGCATCGGGGTTGGTTTTTGAAGTATGAAGAATACGATGGTGGAAGGGTGTACTTAGGTGATGATTCTCACTTGGATATTGTTGGTCGTGGAAGAGTGTTGATTCGATTCCCTGATGGACGAGTAAAGCGAATCAATGGTGTTCTGCATATCCCTGGTTTGACACGAAACCTTCTTTCTGTAAGTAAATTGAATGATGTGGGTGTACAAGTTGTTTTCTTGAATGGAGGATGCAAGATGACTAGAGAATCTATGGTGTTGGCTAAGGGTTTTTAGATTGGCACTTTGTTTTAGCTTGATGCATGCACAGTTCAGTGTAATAGTGCCTCTGTTTCAAAGAAGAGATCTTCGGAGTCTTCATCCTCACCATTGGAACCAGCAACGAAAAAGACTGTTGCATCTACTTCCGATGGTTGTGCTTTCTGGGTACCTAAGAGTGCTCATTCTATGGAGATGAAACTTCCAATTGAGAAGACAATGTTATGGCACCAAAGGCTTGGTCAAATTGGTGAAAAGGGTTTGAGGTCCCTAAGAATAAAAATCTTGTTGAGGGTATGAATGATTGTAACCTTGAGTTTGATTTCTGTGAACATTGCATTTATAGAAAACAAAACCATGTTCAGTTTTATTCGAGTTCTCACAAATCTTCTGAGGTGTTGGCCTTGATTCATTTTGATGTGTTTGGTCTTGTTAATGTTTCTTCGATTTCAAAATCTATTTACTTTGTTTCATTTATTGACGATTATAGTAGATGGACATGGGTGTATTTCCTTAGAAGTAAATATGAAGTCTTTAATAGATTCAAAGAGTTTAAAGCTCTTGTAGAGAATCAGAAGGATAGAAAGATTAAGTGTTTGAGGACTGACAATGGTGGCAAGTTCTGTTCAGTAGATTTCGACAAGTTCTGTAAAGATTAGGGGATTGAGAGGCACAAGACAACTCTATATACCCCTTAGCAGAATGGAGTTACAGAGAGGATGAATAGAATGTTGATGGAGAGGGCAAGGAGTATGCTAAGTGGAGCTGGTCTTGAACAAAAATTCTGGGCCGAAGCTGTTGCTACTACTTGTTACCTAGTTAACAGGTCTCCTACATCATCGCTCATTGATAAGACACCTATGGAGGTATGGTCTGGTAAAAAGCCTTCATTAAGACACATTCGAGTATTTGGTTGTGAGGCATATGCACATGTGCCTAAGGAGAAGAGGTCTAAGTTGGAGAACAAGGCTGTAAAGTGTATCTTCATTGGTTATGGCATCGGTGTGAAAGGGTACAAGCTTTGGGATCCAGTAGCTGAGAGAGTTCTGTATAGCAGAAGTGTGATCTTCAGAGAGCTCAATCCTTCTTTTGTTGTCTTGTAGCCAGAGAAAGAAGAGAAGAAAGATGATGTGGTTCAGCTTCCTTCCACCCTTGAGAAAGTTGAACCAAAAACAACTACTGGACCTGATAATGAGGAGAGCTCTAGTAGCTCTGAAAGTTTAGAAGAAGATGAAGAACCTCAACCTCAACCTTTGAGGAGGTCCACACGGATAAGGCAGCAACTTGATAGGTTTGGTTATTCATTGCATGATTCCAATTGTATTTTTGCTTTAATTTCTAACACTGATGAGCCTAGAACTGTGAAAGAGGCTATGGGTATGAAAGATGTAGGTTCCTGGTAGGAGGCCATGGAAGAGGAGATGACTTCTTTGGAAAGAATAATACTTGGGACTTGGTACCCTTGCCTGAAGGACGAAAACCTCTTGGATGCAAATGGGTGTTCAAAAAGAAATTCAGTGTAGATGGAAGTGTTGAGAAATATAAGGCTAGATTGGTTGTGAAGGGGTATTCTCAGGTGGAGGGAATTGACTATGGTGAGATTTTCTCTCCCATTGCATAGCTGACATCTATTCGGTTCCTGTTATCTCTTGCAGCAGCGTATGATCTAGAAGTGGAACAGATGGATGTGAAGACAACATTTCTTCATGGTGACTTGGAGGAGGAAATCTATATGTCACAACCTGAGCACTACATGGTGAAAGATAAAGAAAATCTGGTTTGCAAGTTGAAAAAGTCTTTGTATGGTTTGAAATAGTCTCCTAGGATGTGGTACTAGAAGTTTGATGCCTTTGTGTTGAGTATTGGATTTCAGAGATCAAAATCAGATCATTGCATTTACTACAAGTTTGACAATGATCACATTCTCATTATTGCATTGTATGTTGATGATATGTTACTCATTAGGAATGGTAAAATTTTGATTTCTGATTTGAAGTCTCAGTTGTCAGCACAGTTTGAGATGAAAAATCTAGGGGTAGCTCAGTACATTCTAGGAATGGAAATCAGAAGAGACAGAGCAAATAAAAAACTTTGGTTAGGCTAGAGTAAGTATGTTAACATTGTGTTGGAGAGATTCGACATGATGGATTGCAGACCTTTGACTATTCCTGTTACAATGGGGACAAAGTTATCTGTTGAAGATTGTCCAAAGTCTCCTTCTGAGATAGAGGATATGAGTAGAGTTCCTTATGCTAGTGTGGTTGGCAGTTTGATGTATGTGATGGTCTGCACAAGACCAGACATTACCCAAGCAGTGGGAGTCCTTAGTCAATTTATGGCTAATCTTGGATGGGTACATTGGGATGCAGTGAAGAGTGTTCAGATATTTGCGGGGTACTTCTGAGTATTCCTTATGTTGTCATGGCCTACATGACCTTGGCATTCACTTTGTATTCGTAGATTCAGATTGGGCAGGTGACATTGACAGTAGGAGATCCACTAGTGCTTATGTGTTCACTATGTTTGGTGGTGCTATTAGTTGGATGAGTAAGCGGCAACCTGTGGTCGCTTTGTCCACTACTAAAGCTGAGTACATGGCAGCAACTCATGCTTGTAAAGAAGCCATTTGGCTTAAGAGATTGTGTTCTGATGTTGGGTTTGATGTAGGGAAGATTCTATTTGTTGTGACAGTCAGAGTGCCATATGTTTGGCGAAGAATCCTACTTTCCACATAAGGACTAAACATATTGATGTCCAGTACCACTTTGTTCGTGACATGGTAGAGGATGGGAAGGTAAACTTAGAAAAAGTTGAAACTTTGATTAATGTTGCAGATTCCTTGATAAAACCTGTGAGCACAGAGAAGTTCAGATGGTGTTCAGAGTCTATGGGCCTCACGGCCCCTAGCAATTAAATCATGGTGTTGATACTCCCTTTGCTCTTGCAAGGTGTTTGACAAGTGGGAGAATGTTAAGAAAAGTGTCTTAACCTTGCAACTTCGAAAGATTACTATTCTTCCCAGTTTTGGTCTTTTTGGATACCATTTATCTTGGATAATGGTCTGGAACTTTCAAAGTTTCCAAACGTTTCCAAGAGAGCTAAAAATAATGAGACTTACTATTTTTAGTAAGTTCTTTGATTGAGCTCGGATTGACCTGAAATTTTTCCTAGAAGGTGCAAAACAACTAAGTGAACATCTCAAATGAGTTTCATCTCAAGATCATATCTGGATCGCGAGATATTAAAGTTTCTATTTTTTGAAACTGCCAGAAAAAGTCTTTGAACTCAACTACAGTAATTGAAACTTCTCTAAACATCCTAAAAATTGGGATAACCGGCATAGCCGATTATAGGGTGATAGATCTCTTCACGAGCTTTCTGATGCATTAAATGGTTTGTCAATCGGACACTCGAATCAAAAGTTATGGCCTCCGGAAGTTGGACCTTATGTTTTGGGAAAAGTAAAAATGTGTTGGACACATAAAAGAGCTATAAAGGGGAGATTTTTTCACTCTGATGAACATAAATCACTCAAATCTTCATACCGGAGGCTCAAACTTGGAACATAACATCTTCAGACATGTCTCTAACTAACTTCCAAATCGCAGATAAAGATATTCATTCTATAAGAAATGCAGAGCAATCTACTGGACTGTTCTGCTTTATCAGGAATGCTTATTATCTTCAACACTTCACTCATTACAAGCAAGCATCAAAATAAGAGCACAGTTGACACCAATGGCAACACTGATATGTTGACATCAATGACAACATCGGTTAGGCACATACTTACAACAAGAGGGTTGTTTGCTGGGCTACATATGACTAGTAGAGTCTAAATAAGGTATTCCTACAAGGTTTAGATGGAGTAGAAGGAGTCAGTCAAACGTAGTCAAAAAGGGAGAAATTACCTGAGGTAGAGACTAGCTGATAGTAGCTATAACAAATAGTGAAAATATTTCCATCATGGGGGGATTCAGGCATTGGTGAATGACGAATGGAATTGCATGCATCACCTCAAGCCAAGGATAAATCAAGAGAAGGTTATACTAGTTGAAAGTGGGAATGATATGGCAGGGAACATCTAGACACTTTGGTCGCACCTGAATAGAAAGAGTGACTGAACCAAGAGTAGGGATCAAACTTAGGGATTGTTTATTTATGAAAGGGGATTAGTTTGTGGGTCCACAAAATGAATGAAATATGTCATTTAAAACAGTGAAAAATTCTAAACAATGATATTGAAAAATTAAAAAAAAAGGTAAAATAGGGTTTGAGACGAGTTACAATGTCTATGACCTCTCCATTGCTTGATCAATGATCACACTCGGTCACCCTTGGTAGGCACACTACTTTGTCAAACAACCATCATTATAGAATGTAAGATAACTCTAGTCTTAGAATGTATTGATTTTGTGAGTGTGAATGAACAAATGAAAGTTACATTTTACTATTTACCCTCCCTTAATGTTGAGTAAATACCTACAATTTACAAATTGTGCATTCTATGGCATTCATTTTCAAGCCAATGTGATAATATTCATGATGACATTTAGTATTCATATTGTTAAGAAAAGTGTCTCAACCTTGCAACTTCGAAAGATTACTATTCTTCCCAGTTTTGGTCTTTTTGGATACCCTTTATCTTGGATAATGGTCTGGAACTTTCAAAGTTTCCAAGAGAGCTAAAAATAGTGAGACTTACTATTTTTAGTAAGTTCTTTGATTGAGCTCGGATTGACCTGAAATTTTTCCCAGAAGGTGCGGAACAGCTAAGTGAACATCTCGGGTGAGTTTCATCTCAAGATCATAACTGGATCGTGAGATATTAAAGTTTCTATTTTTTGAAACTGCTGGAAAAAGTCTTTTAACTCAACTACTGGAATCGAAACTTCTCTAAACATCCCAAAAATTGGGATAACTGGCATAGCTGGTTATAGGGTATAGATCTCTTCACAAGCTTTCTGACACATTAAACGGTTCGTCAATCGGACACCCAGATCAAAAGTTATGGCCTCCAGAAGTTGGACCTTCTATTTTGGAAAATGTAAAAACATGTTGGACACATAAAAGAGCTGTAAAGGGGAGAGTTACACGTGTTGGTGTGTGTTTGGCACATCACAAGGCATCTTTGATTGGAGATAATTTGAGCACCACTTTTTGGGTGGTTTTAGCTCATAGTTTTGTAATTACCATTGGCAGTGTACTGTATTGTATCTCCTATATATCAGGAACTTGAGATGGAGGTTGTATGTAAGAATCTTATAGATGTTGAGTTACCTCTTGGATCTTTGGTTGGATATACTCCTGTAAAAGCTTGCTCTGCAAGTATAGTGTAATCTTTGTGATTTCTGAATAATATATTGGGTGGCTTTGGAGTGTGGGGTTTTTTACCTGAAAGGGTTTTCCCCACGTATATCTTGTGTTGTGAGTTTTATGTTTCCATCTGGAAGTTGTTATTATCTTTCTGTTAATGTGCATCTTAATTTATAATTGTAAAAGTAAAAATTTGCATAAGTCTTTCCTCATTAGATCAGTGTAGGAAGCGTTTCTGTGTACCTTGCTTCCTTTCACATATTGACATTTGACTTGCATGTGCTTGGGATCATTTTTCATGCATAGTGCATTTATTGCAACCCTTTTTCTTACATTAATGACAATTTTGACATATGATACATTTGGAGGACCACATTGATCTTTTCTACCTATCTACACATATTAACACATCTTCAAACCACATATGAGCCAAATTTTAACTGATTTCATCATTCATGCCATGTGCCATGCACATTTATTGCACTATATTTCTTGAACCTTGAGATAGATTCTTGATTGACAAAGATATACTTTCATATGTGTCTTCACGAATATTTTTTTACACATGCTTTAATACTTATCTATCAGTATGATTCACATTATTGTTTATCACTTGATGTTTATCAAGCCATTTAGGGCTATCTTGTTACATCATTACACTTTGACTATGAGATTACATTGTACATCTTTTGAGTTACACTAGGAGACACCATGCATCCCCCCTTTATATTTGAACTATAATTTCCATATCTTTAAACATTGGGGACATCAAGACTACCAATTTTTACACACATTCAATGAATGCCTTATCACAATATCTTTCCCTTGTAAGGCCTCTTATTCAATATTAGCTTTCTAACTTACATCTTACATTGTTGATCTCACATGATTCACTCACGTCATGAGTAGATGATTTATTGCATTGGGATTATCACACCTTCCCTTTTATCACATTGTGGGACATCAAGCAATCCCATTGGGGGTATCACACCTTCCCTCTTTTATCACATTAAGCAATTCCTCCCATTCAAAAGCATTGTGCTTCCTCTTGACATATTGCACCTTCACAAGTACACATATTTATATATGGAAGTATTGAGCTTCCCCTTTTGTCATGACTTCATGCTATTATACTTACACAAGTGTTCCTACTCACTAAGGGCCACATTATAATCCTCTACCCATTTTGGGGGCAACATCATAATTCACCAATCCTATCTATAGGTCATGTGCTTATCCTTATCTTTCAAGACATTTATATGATTGTTACATGATGCCTTCTTTTACATTCATTTATATACACAATTACATGATTATATTCTTACATGCTTGTATTACATTTTTAAAATTTTATGCATTATTTTTCAGGCTCTTCATACAATTCCTTCTATCCTATAGATACAACCAATATCTTGTCACTAAACATTTTCATGTTTAGATATGTAGATAATTACATGTGCTTATAGAGACTCATCTTCAGTTCTTATGGAGAGTACATAGAAGATTGACACACGTGATAATATCCTTGTAGGGTCCATTACTTTATATTGACCCTATAGAAATATCCTTTAATATTTGAATATTTACTTCACATGCATTTTTGTGATTGCTACATACTTTTAGATGCATGATCATCCTAGGATTCTCATGCACCTCAAAATGGGGGTAAAATCTAATGGTAAAATTTGTATACCCATGCCCTTTCCCATTTAGTTTTGTGCCTATTTTGAATAGAATGCTTTAATACATAGACATATTGACAAATGACACATTTTTTGTGAAGTTGGGTCCCTTACCCTATGTTATTCATCTATCCATTACATGTATTCCTACACTTACCTCTTATCCCCACATATTCATCCTATTTTCTCATTCATCACACCTATGTAGCACATACTTCCATGTACACATTATCCATTGTGATCTAGCCCCTTTTATGTTTTGGGACTAGTTCATAGTTGTGATGTCCTTGTGGTCATGGATTCACCCTACCCAAATTTAAAAAATTAAATTCAAATTTAACCAACATCACCTAGGGCTAGATGTGCTACTATGTCCTTGTATTTGAAGGCATGAATTCAATACATTCATTTTCATCATAAAGAAATCTCCTAATCATCAGATAACATCAAGGAATAATTCACTTTACACACTTCAATTGGTGCACTAAAATGAATCTAGTTTTGTACAGACATTTTATGAGCATATGCATGCCTGCAGATTATTATTTTTGATCAATTTTACACATTTTCATAGGTTGACCTAGAAGAACATGTCCCTTGTGACATATTGACAACCCTACCAAGGTATTTATGAGTATAATCACTAACCCATAGATATCAAAAGAAGCAAAATATATAGAGATATATTAGACAAAGTGAAGAAATCAAGTCTATTGATACTATAGTATGAGTTTGTGGGAACAAGATATATTCACGGTTATGGACTTTTCCTTAAGCTTTAGATTTGTTTTGCATAGTCAACAAAGAATATTATGACTTTGAGGTGAATACTTTTCTATGATACTTTGTTCCAAATCCTGAGGCATATCAGGTTATGTCTACATCAACTTTTTGGCATTCTTTAGTTATTGAGCTAAGTACATTGTTTTCTATTATAACTATTACAATTATCATAATATCATTACCATCTCTTAATTATTATGTTTAAGTTAATGGTGCTTATATGTATACATTTCATTGGATTAGCCTAGACTAAACTTAGAGATTGTTTATTTCCCTTTACACTTTTATAAGAATTGAAAGAAGAAAAGACAAACCAACCAACCATTTAGAAAGAATTTGAGACACATATGTAAACATTTTGTTCTTAATGTCCATCACATGATTTCCACACTTTAGGTTTTAATCAAAAGTAAAAGAAAATGCTTCTATGGTTTGGTTGGTTCTCAATGGTTACAAGGGATCTTTGATAAAAGTGGAACTTTCATTTTTATTCTATCCCATCTTATTTTTAGCACTAATTTATAGTTGAAAGAGGAAGTGCTAATATTCTTTGATTCTATCAATGACCTAAGAAATTCTATTTTTTGATTGTGAATGTTGAAGGCTACATCTCAAGGGTAATAGATATATCGATATTTATTGTTTTTATTTAAATATTTTTAAAACTTTGTTCACTAATGTTTTTATTTTTGAGAAGTTTAAAGTGTTATTTTTATTTAAATATTTTTAAAACTTTGTTCACTAATATTTTTATTTTTGAGAAGTTTAAAGTGTTATTTTTATTTAAATATTTTTAAAACTTTGTTCAATAATATTTTTATTTTTGAGAAGTTTAAAGTGTTATTTTGAGAGTAATCGATAGAATTTTATCACAATTTTTTTATATTAAAGTTTAACTCAACATTAATTGATGGGGTCAAAACATTTTTACTTGTAGAGGAGATATTATTGAGATTCATTAACAACATTAGAAGGTAATTGAATAACAACAATTATAGCGATTTGCTATTCATATCTAAATTTGAACTAATATCCATTTGAGTTGGATATATACTCTTGTGGAATAAGTAAAAGCAGGATTATTTAATTTAATGTAATTCCAAATATTCAAATTATTTGAAAGTAATCTGTCTATTCACCTATTCAAAAATTAAAAATTGTCCAAAAAATAATATCTAATACATGTCTCTATAATCTTTCTTTAAATTTAAGACATAATATTTATATAACCAACCATAAAATTTATTTATTTGAAAAAATAAATAATATATATTTTATATATAATTATAAGTAAATAAAAGATTGCCAAAATAATTTATCTCTCACAATTATTATAATACTCTAAAATACAAATTTAAATAAGTATGATATTTTAAATCACCAAAATTATTTAAATTTTATAATTAATCTATACTAAAAATTCTCTAAAATTGAGCTTTCAACTCAAAAATCTCAATATTCTTTGGAAAGTACTTCTTCCTTACTAACTTATAAAAGAAAAAAATAATATTACATAAACAATTGATAATGTCTTCCTTCCCATTTCTTTCAGCTTGAATGAACATTCTAAAGGACAATAATCACATATAGTGGTGTGCTTTGACATGAAGAGCCTTGGCCACATCAATAGCCCCATGAATCCCAAGAGGTTATGCACAAAGGATGTTTCATAAAATTCTTGAAGAATTCATAATTAATACCCTGAACCCTAATCACCTTTCACTCCCATAGAAACAATATCAAACAAGCACACACACACACCCTAGTCACTTTTCATTCCTATATGTGTGTCCTTCACTTTTTATATGAGGAACTTATAAAGCACAGTAGCTATTCTCCATATAAAATAGCATGCCTAAGGCATCATGTCATGATTCTAACATACAATACCATGCTATGATGAACCCCCAACAATGGTGATGGGACCCACAATAGTCGTTAACTTGACATTTTGCTCCGTGCCACTTTCCATCATGATGAATTACCAACTATAGTGATGATGGGACCCACATTTCGCTAGCACTTTCAAATATGTGTAGTTTTTAAGCATTGTTGTCAATTGATTTAATTCAAAATAAAAATAACTCTTCTGGGTAAGTTTATCTACTTGTTAATGTGCATTGTTTAAATATTTTGTTAAAATTGTGTAGAAATAAAGTTTGGTAATTTATCATGATGAAAAATGATAAGATAAAAATGTTAAAGTTAACAGCTATTGTGAGTCCCATCACCTAACCTATACATACAATTTTGTATGGAAAAAATGGTGATGACATGATGTTGTATGTTAAGAATCGTGGCATGATGCCTGAGACATGCTCCTTTGTATGGAGAAGAGCCGCTGCCGACGTCAACTAGGATCAGATTTATAAAGCTTAAAAAAGACCACAGTAATAAGTAAAAGCAGCCCCACATACCCACCTGCAATGCACGCTGAAAAAGCACTGGATAAGGCCAGTGGATTCATTGTGCATCCAACAATAAATAAAGTTCAGAGTGCCCACTAATTCAAATCCACCAATAAGAATAGCCATATTCCAAACTTCAAAATTGGAAGCACCCACACAAGCAGAAGTAATTCTAAAGGGCGCAGAAGGTGAGAATTGAATTCTGTTCCTTGTTCTTCCTTCCATGCATTCCAATTTGGGAAGAAAAGGTAGAATTGAATATGCTTCCTTCTTTTACTGATTAGAGTCACTGTGGGAACTCTCCTTTTGGTGCTTGAATTTGTAGTGTTCTAGGTTTTTTTAGGTATTGGGCCCTTCCAGCTGGGCAATGTTTTTAAATCAATCATGATCACTGGGGGATTTATTCATTTGGATTGTTGAATGTACACATCAGCACTGCCACTTCTCATGAGATCATTAATGTCAGTAATAGGCTTAGTATACTTAGTATGTACTACTACAGCTTTAGTCTAGGACTCCGAGTACTTTTGTTCAAGGGTGGGTTCTAGATTGAAGTATGTTGTATTCAAAGGTTGCTAATTCGATTAATGGTGTTATAGTTTTATGACTTCTGAATTTAAGGGCTATCTGTAATTATATATCAAATTGGGTTTGTGTCAGCCCTGTTTTGAAGTGCCCTCAAGTCGGGAAGTCCCTCAATTTGATGATAGTTCTGGTTGGAGGAGGGTCTGATGGCTTTTTTGACATCCTTAGTGTGATTTAAGGAGTTGGATCTGAGGGTATCATCGTTCTTTGAGCAGATTAATGAGGACAAGCATGTTTTTTTTTTTTTAATTTTTAGTGTTGCTACCTGTAGTGAAATTTTTGGGTTTCTAATTCTTTCCGGGTTAAGACTTGATATTTGTTTTTAACAAGACATCTTATCCCTCTGAGATGGTGATCTTTAGACAGGTGACCATTTCAACAGTCAAACCATATATTTTTCTTTTTCAAGTTTCAGTACTTTTATTTTATATCCAGAGGCCCTTAAAAGTTCTTTTTCTTTTGTCTTTGCCAGTCTCAATTCTCAGCTTCATGTATCTTTGGTAAAGTTTGATGCAGAATTTTGGTTTCGAATTTTGGGTATGTTTTTCTGTTTTTCGTAGAATTGGGCAATCTATCATATCTCTTCTATTTCATTTTTGGGCTTAAGAAGTGGTTCAACTCTGATCGTCAATCATTTTTAATTTTATTCTCTCTTTTATACTTGGATCTTCGATTCCCTCTATAGTTGAATTTTCTCTAAAATTTGTAGTTTGATAGCTTTCAGAAACATGTGTTGACAGATTTGATCACCATATTACTATATATAAACGATGGTTAATCCATTTTTACTTGCAAATGGTTTACCAATTTTCACACTTTATACAGGGCTTGAATATTTGTGCCATGGGGAATATTGATTTGCCCTCCCAGGGGCCAACTTTGTTTTCTTCAGGATCAGTCTGGAGTCTGCAGGAGGAAAAAGCTTTCGAAAATGCTCTAGCTACATATGATAAGTACATAGAAGGGAGTTTGTGGCAACAATAAACATCATCCATTTCAACAGTCAAATGTTAATTTTAGCCAATAAAAATAGAACAAATATTTACCACTTTTTTATATGGATGAGATGTAAAATTGTTATTGAATGTTTGACCATTAAACCGCATGATGTTTTAAGTAGAGTGAACAATAAGATGCCCAGAAAAGTGCCATGGATGTCAGAAAGCACTATGAGGATCTGGAAGATGAAGCGAGAGCCAATGAAGCTGGCCTGGTTGAAGCGGTGAGTGTCCTGGTTTGAAGCAATCGTTTGGAAGTAATGGGAAAGGGCGGCCACTTCTGAACAAGAGTGAAAGATGGACATTTGCTGGACTGTAGAAGAGCACAGGTATACTTCCCCACATTTTTTATGAGAAAGAGTCTATTCTTCTGAGTTATTTCACCTCCAATTTGTATATATTTTTCAGCTGCATGAAAGAATTACAGAGAGTTTGTCGAACATAAATGCATGTTAGAGTTCCCCATTGATTAACACAATATAACACAGTTTGGAGGTAGCCCTTGTTCAATATATATTTTGTTTAAATGGATCAAACCAAGCAGACAGTTAAACCGGCTAATTGTGGAAAATTAAATTTCTGTAAAGATATATGAATAATGTAAACTTATGGACTGTAGGAATTAACCTTTAGCTAGAATAATTTTGCGCATGGATATAAAGGCAGTCTTCTTGTATATTGCAACTCGAATAGAGTGGTTTTGGTCTAATTGTTAGGATATAAAGGCAGTCTTCTCGTATATTGCAAGTCGAATAGAGTGGTTTTAGTCTTATTGTTATGATATAAAGGCAGTCTTCTCGTATATTGCAAGTCGAATAGAGTGGTTTTGGTCTAATTGTTAGCTTCTAGGCTTTTCCATCTGATGGTTATAGGTTCAATCTTCTGTCATCCGATGCATATATAACTGTAAAACGAAGATACTTTCCCTAATGACAACATAGGTTAATTAAATGAATCTACATAAATATACAGTAAGGAATGATAAATGTGTAATAAATGAATATTAAATTTGGAGGATTGGGTGTTTACTTTTTGGAATAATAATGAAGAATAATTTGATGTTATGTAAAACCCAGTCATCTTAGTGTAGAAGATAGATGTTTTCAACCTGCTCACTATCTTAGGACTATAGTAGTCATGGGGTTCCATGTAGGTCAGATCTGCATCGTGCATGATCCATCCCGTGCTCCATAGAAGTGTCTTCATGTGCAGAACTATTCTTTATACATGGGATTGATTTGGAAGACTATACCAACACAACCTAATTTGCCTCTATCTCTGAGGTTCGTTGGTGTGTAAGGATTGATGATGTTGAAGAATACCTTGGGGAGATTGCTAGATCACAAGGGTCATGTTGTACTAGGTTAACCCCCTTGATTAGACTGGCTTCATGTAGTTGTGGAAATATATCAAAGAGAACGATCTCAAGCATGTAGATTTTGGTTCCTTTTAGTGCTCCAAAATAAAATGTTCCTAGAATGATTCTTCTTTTCAATCCATAGAATTTTTAGATGTTCCTCTCATATGGTTAAATGCACAAATGAATATCTTTAAATACCAAGATATAATGAAGTCACATAAACATGCACCAAGTTGGCTCCCAATGACTAGTGAAAAAGGACAATTTTAATTTTTTTTGTTGTGTGGGATTGCTTCTATGTTGTGAGATTAAACCACCAAAGGAGAATGCTAGGTCTCAAGATCAAGAATGGTTATATGGAAGTATGAACTAATAATGAGGTGAATGTGTGGAAACATGTGCAAATAGTGCAAAGATAAAGTCGAATATATGGAAGTATGTATAAATGGGGATGGGATGAAAGATTGAAGAAGGAGCCAAACTTAACACAAGATTGTGTCACATGTCATTATGTAATTGTATTAAGACATTCCATCAAAATGGGCCTAAAACTAAATGGGAATGGGCATGAGCATCCAAATTTCACCATTACATTTTGCCCTCATTTTGAGGTGCATGTGAATCCTAGAATGAACATGTATTTCAAAGTATATGAGCACTCACAACCATGCATACAAAATATATATTCAAACATAAAAGGATATGGGGTCCATGTAAAGTAATGGACCCGAGTTGATCTCTTTGTTTGTTCTTCCTCCTTGGCATGTGTGCTCCATAGGAACTTGCAAAATAGGTTAAATATGTGCAATGAGTAGCTTCTATCACACAAGGAAAAATAAGCACAATTGCAAGTTGATTTTATTGTCTATGAAAATTTGTGTGAGAAAGGGAGTAGCATAAAGAAATTCTACATGTACAAAAAATGGTATGGTTATACTCTACCCATTGCAACAATAGAGTGATATGGTGCTTTGGGCATGGCCATGTCATGTGATCAAAATCCATCTAGACATGGTGATGGGTCTTTGTATAGGCACTTATAACTCCTGCAATCTCAACATAGGAGTGTTAGCCACATAATGTGCACCCCCTTTGAAATTTGTTGCATCTATTGAATGCAAGGAATTGGAGGAAATGGAAAATAATACATGAAATGTAATCTAAGCATGTAACCACATGGATTATGTAAAGTGATGTGTCATAAATGCATCATGAAACAAATAATACATCTCAAATGAGGAGCACAAAAAGCATATGGAATGGAGATAATTTTGAAGCTACATAAGTTTTCCCCTAATATAGGCAAATGAGAAAGATGAGGTAGCCCTAAAAGGTAAGATAAAATCATGTAAGCACATGTATCACAAGGAAGTCATATGCCCACAATGTGGCTCCAAGCATAAGAACCCAATTGTATAGGTAAGACACGAGGTTCTTAGTGATAAGATAGCTCTAGGCACATGGAAAAGGACACAAGAAATCAATAGTGTGGGGGAAAACATGGTGTCCCTAATGTGGCTCTTAGAACATGATAAGGCATGGGAGAAAATGATAGGATAGGGATGGTATGATGCCTCCTAATATGATAAGATATCTCTTAGGTACATGATAAGGCATGTGAGCTCAACTATGTAAGATATGATCATGAGAGAACACATAAAAGTGGTTTCCCCCATATACAAAAGATAGTAAGAGGATGCTATGCATGATCATATGTGATGTATAGCCACCTAAATGATAAGGTAAAGATGGCCCCCTAAGGCTAGATAAATAGCATGTGATAGTTGTAAATAGGTAATCATACATGATCAATGGATAAATATGTAGGTAGACATAAGTAATATGTGATTGTGAAAATGCTTGTAAAGTAGGTTTCCCCTAAATGGGCAAGATAGAAAACTAAGGGTTATAAAATGGTATGGGCATAGGAAAGATATAATGACTGAATAATAGCCCACCACGTGTAGTGGTCAACAATAGCATCATCACAAGTGCATAATGTTAATAGGGTCCTTCCCTAGTTTTTTATTAGGTGTAGATAGACCAAAAATACTAGTACCAAATTGAGAAGTAATAATGAATGGTCCTACCCAATTAGATCAAAATTTGCTGCAAGGTTCTTTCTTATAGTTTGGATTATTAACCTATTCACACGAAGAATCAAATCTCTTAATTTAAAGTCTCATTTAATGATTCATTTGTCATAAATTTTCTTTAGTTTCCTTTGGTATGTTCATAGTTTGTACAATGCATTAACTCTTCATTCATCGAGTCTCAAGTTCTTGCAAGCGACATTCCTAGTATGCATAACCATTAACATGAGATATTGCAGTAAAACACAAGAGCCAAAAAGTAGACAGAAGAAGAGAGACAAAGATTTATGGTGGGGAAAACCCTTATCGGGTAAAAAACCCCACACTTAGAAACCTGCACAATGTATTAACAAATCTGAAAGAATGTTTACAATAAACTTGCAATGCAATCTTCAATGTTCTTCAACACTTGTGTCTGGAGTCAATCCGGCAGCATAACAGTACCTGTAAACCTATGATACAAACTCCATCTCCAAGCACCTGTTTAAATAGGAAGTACAAGGCAATATTGGATCTTTCTTGGAATGGGCATCCAACATGGCTTCATGGACCAAAACCCATGCCCAAGGACACTTGGTCAACATTGTAGAATGTGCCTGACACTTGTCCATAGCTCCCATCAAAAAGAGGTCACCTATTTCCAAAATGGGCTATGATAGATGCTCTTACGACACTTACGACCGTCATAGAATTTTTCATAGCGGTTACAACTTACAGCTGTAAGAGAATCTGTCATACACATGCTATAAAAAGCATATTCTCTTACAACATGTCATATTCCACCTTGGGGCACCCAAATATGCCTTATTCAAAGATGCTTTATGACACATGTCATCACCTATCTTACAACCTTCTATTTTTGACTCTTACATGTCATAGATTCGTCATAGGAATCTGTCATAACCATTTTGGTCAAATATTCCTTACACAACATGGAAGATGCCGACACATGGTGGAATATTCCTACCACTAAGTGGGACGCCTATCTCCTCATGTGAGGACAAAATAACAAGTTGTCATATTCCATGTAGGATTGACACATCACCGTGCCACATCCCACAACATGACAATATAGAATTTCCAAATATTTACAACATAGGCAATTAAATAATAAATACAAACATTACAAATGTAGAGAATTACCAAGGTTGAGACACCTTAATTCCCAACATTCTCCCACTTGTCAAACACCTTGTAAGAGCTAATAGAAAAACATGATTTAACTGCTATAGGCCGAGAGGCCCATAGACTCTGAACACCATCTGAACTTCTCAGTGCTCACTAGTTTCGTTAATGCATCTGTAGAATTCTTCAAAGTATCAACCTTCTCCAAATTTACCTTTCCATCCTTAACCATGTCTCTCACAAAGTGAAACTAAACATCAATGTGATTGGTTCTAGCATGGAAAGTTGGATTCTTTGCAAGGCAAATTGCACTCTGACTGTCACAACTGATCGTGATCTAGCCTGCATCAACACCAATATCGGAACACAATCTCTTAAGCCAAATGGCTTCCTTACAAGCATGAGTTGCTGCCATGTACTCAGCTTCTGTCATGGACAAAGCAACAACAAGTTGTTGCTTACTCATCCAACTAATAGCACCACCAAACAATGTAAAAACATAAGCACTGGTGGATCTCCTACTGTCAATGTCACCTACCCAATCTAAATCTACAAATCCATGAATATCAACAGAATGCATAGATCCTAAAACATTACCATGATAGCAAATGGAATACTTGGAAGTACCCCTCAAATATTTGAACACTCGCTTAACTGCATCCCAATGAACCCGTCCAGGATTAGCCATAAATCGACTAAGGACTCCCACTGCTTGGGCAATGTCTGGTCTCATGTAGACCATAGCATACATCAAACTGCCAACAACACTGGCATAAGGTACTCTGCTCATGTCCTCCACCTCACTAGGAGATTTTGGACAATCCTCAATAGACAACTTTGTCCCCAAAGAAATGGGAACACACAATGGTCTACAATCTGCCATGCTGAATTTGTCCAACACAGTCTTTACATACTTACTCTGGCTTAACCAAAGTTTTTTGTTGATTCTGTCTCTTCTAATTTCCATTCCTAGAATATATCTGGCTGCCCCTAAATATTTCATTTCAAACTATGATGACAACTGAGATTTAAAATTAGAAATCATATTTTTACCCTTCTCGATGAGCAACATATCATCAACATACAGTGCAACAATGAGAATACGATCACTATCAAATTTATAATACACACAGTGATCTGATTTTGATCTCACAAATCCAATTGACAACACAAAGGCATCAAACTTCAAGTACCATCTCCTAGGGGATTGCTTCAAACCATACAAAGACTTCTTAAGTTTGCAAACCAAATTTTCTTTACCTTTCACCATGTAATGCTCTAGCTGTGACATGTAGATTTCTTCCTCCAAGTCACCATTAAGGAAAGTTGTCTTCACATCCATCTATTCTACCTCCAAGTCATAAGCTGCTACAAGAGACAACAAGAATTTAATGGATGTCAACTTTGCAACGGGAGAGAAGATCTCACCATAATCTATACCCTCCACTTGTGAATACCCCTTCGCAACCAATCTGGCCTTATACTTCTCAACACTGCCATCTACACCAATTTTCTTCTTGAACACCCATTTGCATCTAACGGGTTTCTGTCCAAGAGGCAAAGGCACCAAGTCCCAAGTTTGATTCTTTTCCAAAGAAGCCATTTCTTCCTCCATGGCCTCCTTCCAAGAACCTGCATCCTTCATAACCAAAGCCTTTGATACAATTCTAGGTTCATCACTGTTAGTAAGCAAAGCATAAGCACAACTAGAATCAAGCAATGTAAAACCAAACCTTTTAGGTTACTTTCTTATTTGTGTAGACCTCCTCAAGAGCTAAGGTTGAGGTTCAGCTTCTTCATCTAAGCTTTCAAAGCTGCTAGAGCTCTCCTCATCATTAGGTCCAACATTGTCTTTCTGATCAATCTTCTCAAGGGTGAGAGGAAACTGAACAACATCTCTTTCTTTTTTTTTCTTCTAGCTGTAAAATAGTGGAAGAAGGTGTAAGCTCTCTGAAGATGACACTTTTGCTATACAACACTTTTTCAGCTACGGGGTCCCAAAGCTTGTATCCTTTCACACCAACACCATAGATGATGAAGATACACTTAACAAATTTGTTCTCCAACTTTGACCGCTTCTCCCTAGGCACATGTGCATATGCCTCACAACCAAAAAACACAAAGATGCCTTACTGAAGGCTTTCTAGTAGACCACACCTCCATGGTTGTCTTTCCAACAAAAGCTGATGTAGGAGATCTGTTTACTAGATAGCACATAATGGCAATAGCTTCAACCCAAAACTTTTGTTCTAGGCCAGCTCCACTAAGCATACTCCTAGCCTTCTCCATCAGTGTCCTGTTCATCCTTTCTATAACTCCATTTTGCTGCAGAGTGTATGGAGTTGTCTTATGCCTTTCAATCCCAAGTTCCTTGCAATACTTATCAAATTCTGTAGAACAGAACTCACCACCGTTGTTAGTTCTCAAACATTTAATCTTTTTACCAGTTTGATTTTCAGCAAAGTCTTTAAACTCCTTAAACTTGCTATAGACTTCAGATTTGCTTCTAAGAAAATAAATCCATGTCCTTCTACTGTAATCATCTATAAAAGATACAAAAAATATAGATTTTGATAATGAAGGAACATTAACAGGACCAAACAGATTAGAATGAATGAGGTCCAACACACCAGAAGACTTATGAGAACTCGAGTAAAACTGAACACGGTTTTATTTTCCATAAATGCAATGTTCACAAAATTCAAACTCAAGATTACAATCATCTAACCCCTCTACGATGTTCTTATTTTTCAGGGTACATAGACCCTTCTCACCAATGTGGCCTAACATTGTCTTTTCTGTAGGAAGTTTAACTTCCAATGCACGATTACAACCATCAAGATTAGAAACAACAAATTTCTTCACTGCTCATTCAGATGGTGGGGATGAAGTGATTTCTGCCCTCTTCCTTGAGTCAGAAGAACTATTGCATTGTGAAATGTATGCTTCCAGCTAAAATAGAGTACCTCTCTGAGTACCCTTAGCAAGCACCATAGATCCTCTAGTCATCTTGCATCCTTCTTTCGAAAAGGCAACCTGTACACCTACATCATTCAAACTACTTATAGAAAGTAGGTTCCGTGCTAAGCCTGAGATGTGCATAACCCCAGAGATCCCCTTCACTCGACCATTAGGGAATCAGATAGAGACTCTTCCATGACCAACGATCTTCAGATGAGAGTCATCACCCAGATACACCTTTCCACCATCAAACTCTTCATACTTCGTGAACTAGTCTCGATGCGAGGTCATGTGGAATGATGCACTAGAGTTGATTAGCCACACATCATTAGATGCATGGGTTGCCAAGGCTACGATGAAAGAATCACCGTCATCTTGTGATTTGTCAGAATCTAAATTAGGAGCTTTCTTCTTTTTCTTCTTCTCCTCTTTACATTCCTTTCGGAAGTGTCCAGTCTTGCCATAGTTCCAACAAAGAGCCTTGGACTTTCCAAGAGATTTGGATCTCCCACAGGGTTTGGATCTACCCTTCTCAATTTTCTTGTCCTTCTTCTTCCCTTTCTCCTTGGGTCTTCCACGAACTTCAAGGGCCTCTTTGGCTACCTCAAAAGACTTTCTCCGCATCTCTTTAGACAACATCAAAGAAACCACCTCTTCCATTTTGAATGTGGATGTGGTGCTTCTGATTGCCATGACAAGATGATCCCATGATTCCAGTAGAGAACAAAGCAGGGTCATACACCGATCCTCCTCCTCCATCTTTACACCAATAGATGTCAATTGTGCAACCAACATGTTGAAAGCATTCATATGTTCAGCAATGGATCCTTCATCCTCCATTCGAAGAGAATACAACTTCTTCCTCAGAAAAAGTTTATTAACTAGGGATTTGGCTTGATACACATCCCCCAACTTCTTCCAAAGGAGTTTTATAGTAGTCTCCTCATGGACATTTAATAACACAGAATTGACAAGACTAAGTCTTATGAGACCCTTAGCCTTCTGATCCTTGAGATCCTAGTCAGCTTGTGACATTGCAGCTGGTTTAGTTCTGTTCACACTATCCCAAAGGTCTCGGTCAACTAACATGTCTTCCATCTTGAGCTTCCACAGCTTGAAATTACTGCCATTGAACTTCTCTACTTCAAACCTTCTTGATGTGCCTGTCATCTCCTTGCTGCAATAAGATATAAAATGCTCTGCACAGACTCCCACTCAACCTAAGATTAGCTCAAAAAACCCCTACCCAACAACTAGGACCAAAGGTGATCAAGCTTTGATACCAACTGAAAGGAAAGTAGGTGTGCAGAAATCGCTTCCTACACTAATCTAGTGAGGAGAGGGCTATGCAAATTCAAATTTATCCTAACTATTACAACAATGTTAAACCATTAACATGAGATATTGCAGCAAAACACAAGAGCCAGAAAGTAGACAGAAGAAGAGAGACAAAGATTTACGGTGGGGAAAACCCTTATCGGGTAAAAAACCACACACTCAGAAACCTACACAATGTATTAACAAATCTAAAAGAATGTTTACAATACACTTACAATGCAAGCTTCAATGGTCTTTGACACTTGTGTCTGGAGTCAATCTGGTAGCATAACAGTACCTGTAAACCTATGATACAAACTCCATCTCCAAGCACTTGTTTAAATAGGAAATACAAGGCAATATTGGACCTTTCTTGGAATGAGCCTCCAACATGGCTTCATGGACCAAAACCCATGCCCAAGGACACTTGGTCAACATTGTAGAATGTTTCTGACACTTGTCCATAGCTCCCACCCCAAAGGGGTCACCTATTTCCAAAATGGGTTATGATAGATGCTCTTACGACACTTACGACCGTCATAGAATCTGTCATAGTGGTTACAACTTACAACTGTAAGAGAATCTCTCATACACATTTTATAAATAGCATATTCTCTTACAACATGTCATATTCCACCTTGGGGTGCCCAAATATGCCTTATTCAAAGATGCTTCATGACACATGTCATCACCTATCTTACAACCTTCTATTTTTGACTCTTACATGTTATAGATTCGTCATTCCTTACACAACATGGAAGATGCTGACACATGGCAGAATATTCCTATCACTAAGTGGGATGCCTATCTCCTAATGTGAGGACAAAATAACAAGTTGTCATATTCCATGTAGGATTGACACATCACTGTGCCACATCCCACAACATAACAATATGGAATTTCCAAATATTTACAACATAGGCAATTAAATAATAAATACAAACATTACAAATGCAGAGAATTACCAAGGTTGAGACACCTTAATTCCCAACAGGAATCATAGTAATAAACCATTGAAACCATACTAATAAAGTATGCCCACAATGAGTAATCAATTTACAAATGTACATGTGGGTCTTTGTATAGCAATGTGGTGGGAATGCCCCTAAATCTAGGTAAGTATAAATATAATGAAACCAATCCTCACTTGTAAGTGTAACACAAACCAAAAAATGTGTCTTGTACTTCCAACTTTGTTTTAATCTATGAATGACCAATGCAAAGTGAGGATTATCATCTTCCATAATCATTCGAGAGGTGACACTGTCCATAGCATCCACATGTCAATTATCCTTTTGTGGAATGCCATTGATAGAGAATGAATCACAGTAATCAAGCAATTGTAATGTCAACTTATGATATTGTGTCAAGTTTGCTTCTTTTGTCTTATAGTCACTAGTTATTTGTCTAGCTACAAACTATGAATTGCCATGGATATCAATACATTTAACTTTTAAAGACAAAAGAAGCTTGTTATGGGTAGGTGCATGTTTTAAACTTTAGTATATTTTTGACATGTTGCACACTTTTGGACAAAGGCAAAGGAATATTTTTCCATTTTACACCAATAGTAGCCCATATGCAATATATTTGGTACTAATAATTTTTCATTAGCATGACCTCCACATATACCCCCATAGGTCCCTTGGAGTGTGGTGCAGGAGCACATTCTCTGTAGTGCAGGGTCATCTTTTCTTTTGTTGTCTCATAAGGCTCTTAAGCCATTTCATTTTGTAATAAGGGTCAATTTGGTCCCATGAATGTAATTGTGCAAGGCACACATGTAGTTTTGCTTGTATGAAGGGTAAACCAACGGCTAACTGATTTGAAAATCAGTTTGCACGGTTGGAGGGGATAACTGCTGTCTCTACATCTTCTTTAGAGGCAGGTTGTATGTCACACGGAGCAGAGAGAGAAGTGTGTATTACAACAAGTTCTTTTTGATAACTGAATAAAGAGAGTTCTGGGTATGATCTATGTTGATTTTCTTGGTTGTTCTTAGTGATTTGATATCTTTATCCTGATTTTGTAAATGGAACCCTAACCGGATGCTATCTGTCAATCCATAGTGACTCTGTAGTGTGCAGACGGTGTAAAACCCATGGTTCCACAGTGGCTGGTTCGTAACCTAGGAGTAGGGTTTTGATTCATACATGGAGGCCCTTTCCTCTGTCCACTGAAGCCCTGTATAGTATCAGTGTGATGGGGGAAAGACTTTTCACGTTTGTTGTTGTTGAATTCTTACCCAGGAAGCCAGCGAACTCAGTCAAGTTCGACTAGACATCGTCATGTGGCTAGTCGGGAAATCGGAGTGAAATTGGATAGTTTTGATGTGGGATTAGATTGCTACAAGTGATCGAGGGTTTGATATATGAAACGGCCAAATTCCATTGTTCGGTCGAAAGGAATTCTAGTTCGGCTCCTCAGAATAGTTGGAGATCCATCGGCGTGAAAGGCTCTCCGTCTTGTCGAAGATTGGTATAGTGTCGGAGACACATACCATTGTTATTCGCATCGGTGAGAGAAACGATATCGGGCTAAGGAAAATACACTTAGCCGATGGTATACAGTTTCACCGATCGGTGAGACATCCTTGGAGTATCGCCGATAAAGAGTATCGGCGTGAGGAACCTTGTCGGGGGGAAGCCGAAGAAGTCACGGCGACCGTTAGAGTCCCGCCGATAGAAACTCATCGGAATGAGATGAACCATCGGGGCCGCTAACCGGAGTCTTACCGAAGCGGAGGATCTGGCCGATGTGCCTGACGATATCGGCGAGAGACAAGGTGTCAGTGTAGGTGAAAGAAGCTTCGCCGAAGGAGGAAGTCTGGCCGACGAAGATTGGTCATCGGAGTAACAGAGTCTATCGGCCTGAGATATTTCTTGTTGCCCGATAGTCTGGGTGTTGCCGAAGGCAACCAATGTCAAACTTTTCATCGGCGTGAGGGAAGCTTCAGGGAGACTTTTGGTGGACTGGCCGATGTATGAGGTGTTGCCGATAGGCAACTAACCGCTATGGGGATATCGGTGAGAACTTGGGAGACCTCTTGCCGATAATGAAGATATAGTCAAATCTTCATTTGCTTCTTCTGGCACTCTGCATCAAATTGGTATCAGAGCCAATATTCTAAATCACAGCCGTGTATGTCAGACGAAGAATTGGAGATAGAAACAGAGGCTAGCACAATGCCTCCCAAGACGATGAGTAAAGCAGCCATCCAGAAGATGGTGGAAGAAATGCTCGAAGAGAGACTGAAGGAAGAAAGATCCAAAGAGAAGGATGGAAGCACTTCTGAGTTAGAGGAGGATGAAGAAGGAGAAACTGGGGAGAATCCTCAAGGAGAAGGTATGACTGCTGATCAAAAGGCATTTCTGAACGCACTCAAGGGTCATGGAGATAGTGGTGATCCGAAAATGGATGTTCCCACGTTCAATGGGAAACTGGATGGAGATACTCTTGTGGACTGGATTCAAGCCATAAGTAATTACTTTGACTTCAAAGAGTATAGTGACAGTAAGAAAGTAAAGTTTGCAAAGACCAGATTGAGAGGTTCTGCATTGGTTTGGTGGAACTACACTCAATGTGAAAGGGAGAAGGTTGGAAAGAGTCCAATCACCAAGTGGAGCAGAATGGTGGCCATGCTGAGAGCCAAATTTCTACCATGTGATTATGATCTGCAGACTATCAGAAAGTTTAATCATCTTAGGCAGAAAGATATGGACGTGCCTACATACACTGAAGAATTCCACAGATTGAGCATGAGAGCCAATCACAGAGAAGAAGAAAAAGAGATGGTGGCCAGATACCTGGATGGACTGAGGTACAATATACAGGATGAGTTCAGTATGGTGGTTCCCAAGATTGTGGATGAATGTTTTCAGTTAGCCTCTAGGGCAGAGGATAAACTGAAAAGGAGAGGTGATCAAAATAACAGAGGAAGAGGTGGCAGGAACAATAGAGGAAGAGGTAATTTTGGCAGAGGACAGCCAAACAAAGGTGAAAGTTCAAGTCAACAAGAATCATGTTCTGATACAGAACAAAAAGGTGGTGGTTTCGGAGGTTGGAGAAGACCTAATGGCAGAGGAAGAGGTGGTGGTGCAGGCAGAGGACGTGGAGTCTTCACTGGAAGATGTTACAACTGCAATCAAGTAGGCCACACTGCAAGTAAGTGCCCTGAGAAGGCATCTAGCTCTCATGATGGTGGGAGAAGGAACCAACTATTGTAGGAGGATGATTGTCAAAGTGTAAACTCACCAATTGGTAGTGCTGCACCAGTGCTTGAAGGAGAGAATATGATGATTAAGAGGACCCTCGTGAAGATGCCATTGAAGCAGGAGCCCCCACAAAGGAAGAATCTCTTCAAAACCCAAGGAAAAGCATATGGTAAGCTCTGCAAAATCATTGTTGATTCAGGTTCTCCTGAAAATGTAGTGTCTACTGAAATGGTAGAAAAGTGTAGACTGAAAAGATTACCCCATCTTAATCCTCACAAAATATCTTGGTTGAATAAGAATCAGAACTATTTGGTGGAAGAACAAACTTGGGTAGAGTTTGAACTAGGTGATTATAGGGATAAGGTGCTATGTGAAATTATTCCTATGGATGCTTGTCACCTTCTTCTTGGACGACCTTGGCAGTATGATGTGAAGGCACAGCATGATGGTGAAAAGAATACATATATGATCACCAAGAATGGTAAGAAGTTTCAGATGGATCCCTTACCAGAGCAGGTTGGAGAGAAGAGCAATGACAACAGTGTCATGTTAGTGAGTGGCAAAGAGTTCCTACAACTCATGAAGGAGAAGGATACCCAAGGGTATGCACTGATGATGAAGCCTGTATCCAATCAGCAAAGCAAACAGCAGAAGGAGATTCCATTGGAAGTGCAACAATTACTGGATAAGTACCAAGATCTTGTGGTAGAGGATACTCCTAACTCCTTACCACCTATGAGGGACATAAGTCATCAGATTGACTTGATTCCTGGAGCCACATTACCCAACAAAGCTGCCTACAAGTTGACACCACAACAGAATGAAGAAGTAGGTAGACAGATTCAAGAACTTTTGGAGAAAGGTTTGATTAGGAAAAGTCTTAGTCCATGTGCAGTCCCTAGTGTACTTGCTCCTAAGAAAGATGGCAAATGGAGATTATGCACAGATTCAAGGGCTATCAATAAGATCACCATAAGGTATAGATTTCCTATGCCAAGAATTGAGGATCTGTTGGACTATCTTGGTGGTTCATGTTACTATTCCAAGATTGATTTGAAATCTGGTTATCACCAGATCAGAATAAGGCAGGGAGATGAATGGAAGACTGCTTTCAAAACAAATGAAGGTCTCTATGAGTGGCTTGTCATGCCATTTGGTCTCAGTAATGCTCCAAGCACCTTCATGCGGTTGATGAATGAGGTACTTGTAGAATTTATTGGAAAATTTGTTATTGTTTATCTTGATGACATATTGATTTTCAGCAGGACCAAAGAAGAGCATGTGAAGCATCTTGGACAGGTGTTAAAGAAATTGCATGAGAGTAAGTTGATGATCAACTTGGATAAATGTGATTTTATGAAAACTGAACTAGTGTATCTTGGATTTGTGATTTCCAATGGCTGTTTGAAAATGGATCCTACAAAAGTTGAGGCTATTCTCAATTGGCCTACTCCTAAGACAGTAGGAAATGTAAGAAGTTTTCATGGTTTGGCAACTTTTTACAGGAAGTTCATTAAAGGGTTCAGTCACATAAGTGCTCCTATTCTCAATACCATCAAGGGTGGAGTGAAGTGTAAATTTCAATGGACAAAACAAGCAGATGATAGTTTTGAACTATTGAAACAGAAAGTGGCCGAGTTACCTACGTTGGTACTCCCTGATTTTGACAAAGTATTTGTTGTGGAATGTGATGCAAGCCAACATGCTATAGGTGCTATTCTTAGTCAGGAAGGACATCCAGTAGCATTCTTTTCAGAGAAGTTGAATGAGGCCAAACAGAGGTATTCTACCTATGACCTAGAGTTGTATGCAATGGTGCAAGCTCTGAAAAAATGGAGACATTATTTACTGCCAAAAGAGTTCATTGTTTTTACTGACAACCATGCTCTTAGCTTCCTAAATAGTCAAGAAAAGTTGAATCATAGGCACGTCAAGTGGATGGAACAGTTGCAGGCCTATACCTTCACTATTAAGCATAAGAAAGGTGTTGCCAACAAAGTGGCAGATGCTTTGAGTAGAAGGATACTGGTCATATAGGAAGTACAAATGGAACATATGGGTCTAGAATGTTTGAAGGAGTTGTACAAGGATGATGCAGATTTCAAGGCTGCCTATGAAGTGTGTGCAAGTTTGGCTAACACTTTTCATGGTGAGTATTCTGATTTTGTGCTGCAAGAAGGGCTCCTATTTAAAGGTAGTTTGTTGTGTGTTCCTAAAAGTTCAATGAGGGACAATATCATCAAGGAGAAGCACAATGGAGCCTTAGGAGGACATTTTGGGTTGGACAAGACTTTGGAACAAGTCACCAGGTTCTATTATTGGCCCAAGGTACAGACAGATGTAAGGAGATATGTTGCAAGCTGTACCATATGTCAAAAAGCCAAGGGTATGTCTTCTAATGCTGGTTTGTACCAACCACTGCCCATTCCCACCAGACCTTGGGAAAGCATTAGTATGGACTTTGTGCTTGGTCTTCCTAGGACAGCAAGGGGTGTAGACAGTGTTTTTGTCATTGTGGATAGATTCAGTAAGATGGCTCATTTTGTGCCATGCAAATGCACAAATGATGCATCTCATATTGCTGGTCTCTTTTTCGGAGAGGTGGTTAGAATTCATGGTTTACCCCTATCAATTGTTACTGATAGAGACTCCAAATTTGTTGGTCATTTTTGGAGGACCCTATGGAGAAAATTGGGCACTCAGTTGTCTTTTTCATCAGCCTACCATCCCCAGACTGATGGTCAGACTGAGGTTGTTAATAGGTCCTTGGGAAACCTTTTGAGATGCCTTACCAAACAGCATGGATTGGCATGGGATTTAGTGATCAGTCAAGCTGAATATGCTTATAATGATTCAAGAAACAGAAGTACTGGGAAAAGCCCTTTTGAAATAGTTTATGGTTTCCACCCAAGAGGACCACTTGAACTCAAAGACCTCCAAGGATGGGATAAAAGGAGTGCTCTAGGAGAAGACTTTGCTGCTACCATGAAAATAGTACATGATCAGGTCAAGCTTCAGTTGGAGAAAACTGTCTCCAAGTACAAGGATTGGGCAGATCTGAAGCGAAGGGAGGTACAGTTCAAGGTAGGAGATTTGGTGATGGCCTACCTCAGAAAGGAAAGATTACCTAAGGGGCAACCAACCAAATTGTTGATGAAGAAGATAGGACCTTGTAAGGTAGTGCATAAATTTGGTCCAAATGCATATGAGATAGAATTACCATCTGGCCTTGGTATCTCTCCCATTTTCAATGTTGCAGACCTGTTCCCTTTTAGACCTCCATTACATGCTGAAGATGGCTCAGATGCTGTGATTGAAGATGAAGACTGGATCAGAGATTTACCTCCAAGTAAGCCTTTGCAATTGGAATGCATTTTGCATTCCAAAATTGTCAAGAAGACAAGAAAAGGGGTATACAAAGACTACTTGGTCAAGTGGCAGGATCTACCTGATTCAAAGGCAACCTGGATGAGTGAAGCAGATATTCTAAAGCATGGGAAGACACTTCAACAGTTAGCAACTCAAGGGACTTGAGTTTTTCCTGCAGGGGGAGTATGGTGCAGGAGCACATTCTCTGTAGTGCAGGGTCATCTTTTCTTTTGTTGTCTCATAAGGCTCTTAAGCCATTTCATTTTGTAATAAGGGTCAATTTGGTCCCATGAATGTAATTGTGGAAGGCACACATGTAGTTTTGCTTGTATGAAGGGTAAACCAATGGCTAACTGATTTGAAAATCAGTTTGTACGGTTGGAGGGGATAACTACTGTCTCTACATCTTCTTTAGAGGCAGGTTGTATGTCACATGGAGCAGAGAGAGAAGTGTGTATTACAACAAGTTCTTTTTGATAACTGAATAAAGAGAGTTCTGGGTATGATCTGTGTTGATTTTCTTGGTTGTTCTTAGTGATTTGATATCTTTATCCTGATTTTGTAAATGGAACCCTAACCGGATGCTATCTGTCAATCCATAGTGACTCTGTAGTGTGCAGATAGTGTAAAACCCACGGTTCCACAGTGGCTGGTTCGTAACCTAGGAGTAGGGTTTTGATTCATACATGGAGGCCCTTTCCTCTGTCCACTAAAGCCCTATATAGTATCAGTGTGATGGGGGAAAGACTTTTCACGTTTGTTGTTGTTGAATTCTTACCCAGGAAGCCAGCGAACTCAGTCAAGTTCGACTAGACATCGTCATGTGGCTAGTCGGGAAATCGGAGTGAAATTGGATAGTTTTGATGTGGGATTAGATTGCTACAAGTGATCGGGGGTTTGATATATGAAACGGCCAAATTCCATTGTTTGGTCGAAAGGAATTCTAGTTTGGCACCTCAGAACAGTTGGAGATCCATCGGCGTGAAAGGCTCTCCGTCTTGTCGAAGATTGGTATAGTGTCGGAGACACATACCATTGTTATTCGCATCGGTGAGAGAAACGATATCAGGCTAAGGAAAATACACTTGGCCGACGGTATACAGTTTCACTGATCGGTGAGACATCCTCGGAGTATCACCGATAAAGAGTATCGGTGTGAGGAACCTTGTCGGGGGGAAGCCGAAGAAG
This sequence comes from Cunninghamia lanceolata, assembly GCA_027924645.1. Taxonomy (NCBI): domain Eukaryota; kingdom Viridiplantae; phylum Streptophyta; class Pinopsida; order Cupressales; family Cupressaceae; genus Cunninghamia; species Cunninghamia lanceolata. The sequence continues at coordinate 4,326,179 of BSBN01000429.1, read as the reverse complement.
TCACGGCGACCATTAGAGTCCCGCCGATAGAAACTCATCGGAATGAGATGAACCATCGGGGCCGCGAACCGGAGTCTTACCGAAGCGGAGGATCTGGCCGATGTGCCTGACGATATCGGCGAGAGACAAGGTGTCGGTGTAGGTGAAAGAAGCTTCGCCAAAGGAGGAAGTCTGGCCGACAAAGATTGGTCATCGGAGTAACGGAGTCTATCGGCCTGAGATATTTCTTGTCGCTCGATAGTCTGGGTGTTGCCGAAGGCAACCAATGTCAAACTTTTCATCGGCGTGAGGGAAGCTTCGGGGAGACTTCTGGTGGACCGGCCAATGTATGAGGTGTTGCCGATAGGCAACTAACCGCTACGCGGATATCGGTGAGAACTTGGGAGACCTCTTGCCGATAATGAAGATATAGTCAAATCTTCATTCGCTTCTTCTGGCACTCTGCATCAGAGTGCAATAGACTTTCCTTAATAATTAAGGAATCATAGTAATAAACCATTGAAACCATACTAATAAAGTATGCCCACAATGAGTAATCAATTTACAAATGTACATGTGGGTCTTAGTATAACAATGTGGTGGGAATGCCCCTAAATCTAGGTAAGTATAATCATCATGAAACTAATCCTCACTTGTAAGTGTAACACAAACCAAAAAATGTGTCTTGTACTTCCAACTTTGTTTGAATCTATGAATGACCAATGCAAAGTGAGGATTATCATCTTCCATAATCATTCGAGAGGTGACACTGGCCATAGCATCCACATGTCAATTATCCTTTTGTGGAATGCTATTGATAGCGAATGAATCAAATTAATCAAGCAATTGTAATGTCAACTTATGATATTGTGTCAAGTTTACTTCTTTTGTCTTATAGTCACTAGTTATTTGCCTAGCTACAAACTATGAATTGCCATGGATATCAATGCATTTAACTTTTAAAGAGATGGTTGCATGTAACCTCATAATTAATACCTCATATTTGGCCACATTGTTAGTGAAAAGAAAATCAAGCCAAAAAGAGGGGAATCAAGTCTCTTGAGAGAGGTATCAATACTACTCCTTCCCAATAACCAATCATGCTTCTAGATCCATAGAAAAACATGATCCAAGGGGATGAAGATTCAAAATGTAATATATGTTCCTCAAGAAAAGATGTAACCAAAGGTGCAAGGACACAATGTTGTGGCCAATTGGTCAACAATTACTTGCCTTTAATAGATTTTTAGGAAACAAATTTAAGATCAAAATTTGAAAATAACATCACCCATAAAGAAATCTAGCTCGAAAGATATTTAAAAAGGGATTTAATTGATTATTAATAATACTAGTACCTTCCAACCATGTAGAAGTAAGTATTTTAAAAATCAATGTCAATATTTGTTTTCTAAATGTCAACATGTGTATATTTTATAATGAAGAATAACAAAAATGTCATTTATATGAATTCTTGTCAACAACGTTCATTTATTATAAATAATATCACTATTATACTAATAACTATTATCAAGTATTTCTATATTTCATAAATACTTATAATATATATTAAAAATATTAGAGTATTTCTATTTTTATTAGGATAAAAGCAATGATTTTGAAAGGACCCCATAACCTTTTACAAAGAGAAAAATTAGAAGTATCAATAAATAGATGTATCAAACTCAAATATCAAATTCAAGTTATTATAGACAAAGGGGTGATAAAAGTTGATAATAATCATGATCATACACATAATGAGGCTAGTCACATGAAATCAAATGATGAAAATCATTCTAGCGCTAGTGATGATAAGTAGATTGGTTTTGATGAACAGATTACACCATGTGTTGAGGTTACACATGAGGCTATCAAAGAATATAAGGGAAAAACAACACCTGATATAGTATCTAAAATGATCCTTTGAAATTATGCATTGTACTTGGTATCTCTACATCACATATTAATTCATATAGACACACTTTATAATGATAAGGATAGTCCCATGGGGTAAATTTATTATAATTATACATTTTTAGAGCATATTAAGATATACCCACCTGATGGGGATGACTTAATTGGTTAAATGTTATTACTTGCCTCTCTTCCTACATGCTACATATTGAGCTTTTGTTTCCTTTTATGTTTGTGTTGTGTTCATGTTATTAATTAGTACGTCAATTTTGTGAAGACGCTGTTAGTGGTGTATATTGATACAAGTGACTTTGAACATGTATAGTGCAGTTTGTGTCACTTCCTTCTTATGCTAAATAGATATGAGTTATATTTTTATGTTTTCCCTATGGGTTTGGGATGATGTAAAACATTGGGTGATTGGAAACCACTCTCATCATGTTGATGAAAAATATAGCTTGTTGCTTAATGTTTATGCTTTTGGCCTTTTGATTATGCTATGATTATTGTGCTACTCCTTCACCATGTCTTCTTTTGTGTTGACCTTTTTTTTAATCCTCACCTATTATAAATCAACTTTTCTCATTCTAATTTTACTTCTTTGTTATGTTTATGTCTTCTTTCATGTCATTCATGTGTTTTGTCTTCCCACTTGGAGGGCACCTCCTTCAATGTCACTTGTCTTTGCTTATTTTGATGATATTACATGCTTATATACTTACATGCTCTTATTTTATGATACTTACATGTTGATGTGGGAGCATCTCAAGGTTCATGAAATCTTGCATCACACAAAAAGATATGCTTTATTTTCTTGTGAATTTTGTATTCTTTGCATGTATATTTTTGGAGTTCTAGTTAAATTTTGGCTTTATGGTTCTAACAATAGTCTACTTCAAGTTTGAGAACATATATAGTGGTGATGCATGGTCATTAGTTGATTTTTATAAAGATAGAAGTTGATTTGATAGTATTGGCATGTGTAGTAATTCTTGAGGAATAATTCATCATCTAGAAGCAATATAATAACACGATTAAGCTTTATTTTCTCATATTTCATGATTTGAGGTGGCTTGAAGTTTAATTATTAAAATTCAAACTATTTTCCTTACTTGGAGGATAAAAGGGATACATCCCTTGATTTGTGATAAAGAAAAGGGATGACTGGAAACATTCTTGAGGTACAGGTGTACACGTTTGGTAGTTTGGGGCTATATTGATCCTTAGTGAAGACTTATTTCTTGACACTAAATAGTTAAGACTTTCTTCTAACTAAGCAATGATGGAGATGATACAAATAATAAATGCTTGATAAGGTTGCACTTAATTAACATTTGATTAATGTGATAGTAAGTTTTCTTCCTTGGAAAGATGCAACAAGTTTCTTTTGGGAATCATCTATATAAACCAAAGGTTTATGTTAGCACATTATTTTATTTTTGTAGTTAATTAATTGCTTTATTATATTATATGCACCTAGGATAGGATAAGCTTTCTTAGGCATGTATCTACTTGGGTGGGTTGTACTTGCATCATGTGACTTATACTTTCCTTGTTTGGTGGAGTTGTACTACACACATGCGACTACATCTCTTTTATCCCACATTGGTTATACATTCCAATCTCTTGATGGTGTATCTTATATATACCTACTTGTAGCTCTCATAAAGCAATCTCTCATATCTCATTATAATCTATCCTTTGTTTAGAATATAGTTAATTCCATTGTATTGTCTTCTTTGTGCTTTCTTTTAGGCCTTCTTGATCTTGGGTGGTTATATCCATAGCCAAATGTTACATGGTATTAGAGTGGAATGTTGGTGCGAATGGGATATATTACCTAACTGGTTCCACATTAGGACCTATTCACACCTAGTTAGTTAAATTTACTTAGGGCATACTTGGGATAGTTATCTATTTGTGTCTCAAGTCATAGGATTAAGACACTTGTTATGATTCTATGTTGTCTTATGTCTCAACCTTGCCTATATAAGTAAGGGCTCTCATTATACATATCATATCTTAAATCTTATCATATATCTTGTATGCATCATTATCATTCTTTGGCAATATAACATTTGTGTTGCTTCCCTTTTGAGTGGAAGGTTGTTTTGGTTGTAGGTGACCTTAGGCCCCCTTGAATCTATTGTGTGAATCTTACATAGTATCAAAGCTTCAATTTTGCAATTCACTTCTCTTATTTGGAGAGTTTTTCCCAAGAAGTTTCATACAGTGCATTCTAGTGCAAAATAGAACTCGCCATTAAGTCCAAAAGGCCCCAAAACCTATAAATTAATAGGGTTTGGGCATAATTTTCCATTTTCAACTATTTTGGGGGTTTTTAGATTTTTGGTCACAAAAAATATCATACGATCTATACTGATCCAATCTGCAGTCATCGTTAGATCCATGTAGGTTGCAGGTTAGCATCAATGTGTAGTCAGTAGAATATTTTTAGCATATTCACAAGGTATATTCACCGACATAGGCTTCCACATCATCATTTAGCATCAATATACATTTTTTTGGTCTTTATGATCTTAGCGTATGGTTTTTGTGTGGGGGTTTTTGTTTAGGCTTTGGTCACATCACTAAATTAGGGGTTACAAATTTCAATGGGTGGTCATCAATGGGCTTGGCCTTAGGGTCTACCCAGTTTGTAGGGTCCACACACTAGTGTGTGACACTTCCCATGCTGCCACCTCCACTTTGTTGTAGTTGGACATCACATAGATTCACTACCTCTTCTAAGCTTGCCTAAGTGACACAGCCACTTCAAGCCTAAAGGAGGTGTTTTTCTTCTGGTGGGCATATAGGTGTTAGAAAGTTGGTTTGGAGCACTTCACAATGATTTATGTATTTTTTCTAGATTTTTTTGTATGTGCTTGTTTTCAATTTGAATCCTATGTTTTCTTACATTTTTTGACAAGCCATATATTACACCCACGGTGTCTGATTTTGGAATTCTTTCAGACATTGGAAAGGTATTTCTAAGAACTATAGATCCATCCATGTGATTTTTCTAGATTTTTCCTTAGATTTTAAATTTTTAGTTTAAGGTCATTTTGCATACTTTAGCTCATTTCTTGGAAAATTTCTTGAAATTGGTGGTTGTTTTGCTTTGGAGGGCTTCAACTTTACTATTGATATATTGGGGAGGTTTTAATTTCTGTTGAGAGTTTCATGTCTATGTAATTTGGAGAGCTATCTTAGTACATCATGAGTTTTTCATTTCATCATTTTGTAATCATCTTGCAAAGGGGGAACTATAAGCAATGGAGAGATGGTATTTTTAAACACTTGCAAACAAACGTGTAAACATGCAAACACCTAAACTTCATAGGCTCCATTCTCAACCATATTGGCTTCTTTTTTCAATCATTCTTTTGATTTGGATTAATTTTTTGAGATCTTCACAATGTTGTAGATAGTTTCTAATTTTACTGTTTATATTTTCTAAAAATTATAAATTCTCATAGGTAATACTAAGTAGTTCTTATTTTGAGAACTTTTGGGGCTCCATTCAAGCTCATATAGTAACCTTTTTGGGTGCAATTTTTTAAAAGTGCATAATTTTTGTATACTTCTCATTGGTGTAGTTTATGTTGATTCCCTATAATGTTCTTGGCCATAAAAATTTTGTGCATGATGCTTTCCCTTTTAAATGTGGCTTTGTGATCATATTATGTGGCTATGCCTTAGAAAATTTTGCTCTTGGTGGTCTCCTTTGGAATCGAAATGCCTTTTGTTCTTTCACATTGGTGACTTGTTGTAGCTAGTCATTTCCCTTTTAAGTTGTGCCTTCATGTCTTCTGCGTCATTGTTGATTAGTCGTGTCACACTCCTTCATATTGGTGACTCTCCTTAATCGGTTCCCCTTCACTCACTAATGGTGCACTATTGGTTGTTTGCTCCCAACTTCTTGGCCTGCTTTGCTAACATGCTGCTGATTTATTGATTTGTTGGTACTTTCATGACATCCATGTTTTCATTATCTAATCCTTATGCTCATGAATGTCCATTTGGCAATTCTTCATTTTCCCATAAGTCTAGCTTGGTAGTCACATCATTCCCTAAGCACTTACCAAAGTGATGCATGGCATAAGGCAGCTTCATCAAGCCTTTTCTTTGCATTAGTAGGTGCATGCAATGAGATGTCATTAAACCTTATAATTTAATAGATAATTATCTTGTCAAACTGGTGGTGTCTAAAGCCTATCTACAAAAGGGTAGTTTGGAGTCCTTTCCTAGGAGTTGTTCCATTCTATTTGAAAGGAAATGCACACACACACACACACACACTAATGTAATTAGATAAATTTAAAGAGCTTACTAGGTCTAGCTACATAATTAAAATGCATATGCTTTTATAATAAGAAATGCTAGAAATTAAACTTCTCTAATAATCCAAATGCTTGTTGAAAATGAAACTACAACTATCTAAGAATCTCTTTTTGATATTTTTATGGAGAACAATTAACAAATGAAATTTTCAACTCTTTTTCTTGTTTTTCTTGTTTTCCTTATAAATTTGAAAATGTAAGAAACTTCACATGAAAACACAATGGTGGCTAACATAACAAATCTACAGGCAATACAATATGAAACAACAATGTTTACTTGAACATATTCATGCAATAAACATTAAAATAATTATCTATAGTAATAAAGGTTCTTCCTCTCCAATGAGTGGCTAGCTCTCTAAAGATTAGAACATCTTTTAAACCATCACATTCAAATCAAAAATTGTAGAAACTAAAATAACACTATCTTCATTATGATCTCATAACATATGCTACTTGATTTACTTTTGTCTGAACTATATTGAACTAAAAAGATAATAATCTATCTTTTTGTAGGACAATGATAAAAAACTGCATCAACTAACACTACTATCTAATTAACTACCACTACTCAACTAAATATTTATGAAGAATGTCTATAATACAGTGATGTGTTGAACATGCAAGCACTATTCAAATCTTATCAGGAGTCTTAACTAAAAGGAAATACACAAGTTTGTTATCAAATTAATACAAATTCTATTCTTAAACATAAAATAAAGGAAGTGTCTTCAAAGATGACTTCTAATAGGAATCTATTGTTTTTAGAGGTTAATTCTATAGTCAATAAATTGGGTTCACTAATAATACTACCATACACAAGGAATCCAACATGAGAAAACTAGAAATCTATCATTGAATGGAGGTTTGTACTGGCATCATTTTCCCCAAAGTCTATAGCCTGCATAGTAAGTGAGTCCACCTCCACCTTCTCTAGAGCCTAATGCCTCCAGAGCAGGTGAAATTTCCTTTGATTCTTAAGACTTTGAGAGATCATAGTACAACTAGATAAACATTTCTGGAGTTGATCACAATCCTCCCAAAAATTACCAAGATACCCTATCAAAACAAAAACACATCTTTTGTACAAGATTTTATCAACATTTTGACCTAATTAATCAACAATGAATAAACCAAAAATATGCAATTTATTCTACTTCAAGCAACTAATAACTTCTTAATCAAACATTAATTTAGCATGAATATAGAGGTAGACAAGGAAGAAAAGGGTGCTTTGGCCATTAAATTGATGAGGGTAGAATTATCCTCATCACCCTCCTTTGTGTGTAGGACCTCATAGGTCCTCCTGTAGGTTGGGAAGAGGTGGAAGCCTATCTTCAATCCTCTTCCATCTTTTGTTGTATTCCTCCCATTTAAGGCTACAATAATACTCTTTGAACTATTCAGAACCATCCTCCTTATGATCATCTATAAATTCCATTGTTCTTTCTACTTCCTTTTGCCAATTTTCAAATTCCTAGTCAAATTGTTTTGAGGTTACATTGAAGGGTGTCAGGGGATAAAGGAGAAGTGATGGCCTAAACCACATGATGACCAATCAATTCTTGTGTATTTATATCAATTCTTCCATGGATTGGCTCTCCATAGTGACCACATCTGATTGTGCATAGAGATAATCTCCCTCCTCTTCAAATGTTGAGGTAGAGGATGATATCTCTCATCACAAGAATTAAAGGTTGGTGTGACTAACTTCTAAATAGTGATTTGGAGAGCCTCGTATGAAAAGTTAAGACTCTTAGCATTCTTGTTGAGTGTTGTTAAGTATTGATGCATGTTGTGATGTCGTGTAATTGTCTTGTATCATGATATGATGTATTGTTGAGTCTTGTGAGTGTTTTAAGAATTAGAAAACTCTAATGATTTGTGAATGTGATATTGTACTTAAGAAATATAATCAATACTCTACATAAGTACTTATTTCTTCATGGACTTGTTTAGTGGAAAATTGGATTTGTCAATGTTTTAATGTTTAGATGTTTAAATCCGCCCCTCCATTATACATTGAAGGATCCAGGGTCAAGTGGCTAGCACTATCATACCCTAGGTCACTTGCAGATGTAGGGAAACTTGGATTAGGGAATTAATTATCAATTTTTCCTTCTCTTATGTCTAATTAACCATTAAAACCCTATTTATGCAAATACGATGACAAATTGATGAAAGATGAAAAAAGCTCTTGTAGATGGGAGAAAAATAATAAATCACAGAATACCTATTTTCAAGGTTCCAAGGCAGAATAGTTGGGGACTATGGTGCGGGCACCCAAGTACAAGGTACCTACTTTTTTGGGGAATCTAGACCTCCTTCTAACACTGATCAACCCTGTAACTTCTGTTTCTCGAAATCTATCTGCAGAGGACACTGTTGCGGGTGCCCTAGTCCTGGAAGTGCTCCTTTGTTTGACTTTTCTTCAAATCCTGAATCCCTAATGCCTACCAATCCTTCTTGCAACTCCACTTTTTCCAAATGCGATACCTGTAACCTGCAATCACAAGACTTGGTTTGGGGGTTGTGGTGTTTAGAGGCTTGCCTCAGTCAAGCCCCGGAGGACACTTAAGTCTTTGAACACCGTTGTGAGATAAAGAGGGTGTGCCCTTGTGAGGTAGAGGCCAAAAATTAAAGGAATCAATGATAAAAACATAATGATATGTTACCTTGTAGTGAATCTCTCATGGAGGAAGATGCTCTTCATACCATGAGGAAATTGATGCTCAAATCTACAAATATCAACACACAAAACATACAAGTCTGCTCTTGCAACACAATAGAAAGCCTTGAATCACCTTGAGAATGCCTAGAGTTCACAATAATCATCTAATTGAAAATTTAGCTTACAAATGAATGGCTAAAGATGCTTATATATGCACCTACAAGCATTCCCGCCAAGATTTTAAAAATCAAACTTTACCATGTCGGCAAAAGAACCAACTAACGGTTATAAACCAACACCCACAAATTGGGGCTACCCTAAAATAGGGTAGGACTAGGGCGCGGGCACCTAAGTCCCCCCTATTTTAGGCAGGGTAGAGCTCAAGGGGTCCTCCTAGGTCCCATTTGCCATGGAACCTAGGTCTCATTCCATCGGGATGCCAATGTATGAACTAAAATGTCCTAAATGCATTCTAAAGACCTGGGAGCTAAACCTTATGAGGGAAAAGCCCCCAAGGGGACATTTTCTGACGTTACATTTAGCCCCCACTTTAATGTATGTACAATGCGAGGCCAATACATGCATTAAAGTAAGGTCACAAACACAGAAAACACGTCAATCATGGAGAAGACATGCTAATCACATAGAAGACAGTAACAGGCACACAAAACATAGAGAAGACAATCAATGCATAGAAGACACATTAATACATGGAAGATAGAAATGATATCTTTTCTTTTTCTCATATATATGAAATGCAAATGCAAGTACTGGAAAGTAAACAAACCTCCCATAATACTGAACGGGTCAAGTTTGCAAAGACAAAGTTGAAGGGCCACGCCAGTATTTGGTGGAAGGAGGTCCAATTAGAGAGAAATAGAAGAGGAAAAGCAAAGATTACCAGATGGGATCGGATGGTGGAGAAATTGAAGAAGCAGTTCATTCCTGTGGACTATGAGATGGAGTTGCTGAAGAAGCTACAAGGATTGAAGCAAGGTAACAAGTCTGTTAAGGAGTATACAAAAGATTTTTATAAGATCACTATCAGGACAGGCCATGGAGAGGCCAACAAGGAGAAGGTGGCCCGTTACATTAATGGGTTGAGGCCAAGTATTCAAGAAGAGTTGAGCTTGGTTAGAATGACCACCATAGAAGATGCGTACCAGTTTTCCCTGAAGGTGGAAGAGAAGTTGAATAAGAGATTTGAAAGCAAGCAAAGGGGAAGAGGTCAAGGCAGAAGGACTGGCAGAAGACCCTATGGAGGCCGAAATGAAGAACCAAAGAAAAGTGAAGAAGCTGGAACTGATCTAATTTAGAGAGGAGATAATACCTACCGCCCTCGTGACCAAAATAATGGTGAGCAAAGAGGAAGAGGAAGAGGAAGAGGTAGACTTGGGCAAGGACCTGGAAGAGGAGGTTTCAGAGGAACATGTTACCAATGTGGAGAAGAAGGGCATTAAGCATACGAGTGCCCGCAACATCAAGGAAGGATGAATAGAAGACCTGAAGGTAATGCACGAGTTGCACATGTGGATGAAGATGCATAGTCTGAGTGCTCTGAAGATGCAGAAAGAGGAGAAACCCTAGTTGTCAGAAGAACTTTGTTGAATGAGGAGAAAGAACCCAATCAGAAGAAGAGTTTATTCCGCACAAGGTGCAAATGTGAAGGTGAGTGTTGTGATATTATTATTGACAGTGGAAGCACTAATAATCTTGTTTTAGAGGAGATGGTTGACAAGTTGAAGTTGACAAGAAGAAAGCATCCACATCCATACCGGATTGCATGGTTGTAGAAGGACCATAGAGCTTTGGACAATGAACAGTTTTTAGTGAAGTTCAAGATTGGTGACTACCATAATGAGGTGTTGTGTGACATCATACCGATGGATGCATGTCATATGTTATTGGGGAGGCCATGGCAGTATGATAGGAGCACTGTCCATGATGACCGTGCAAACACATACTCCCTAACAAGGGATGGAGTCTGTCATAAGTTGAAGCCCTTGAAGGAGGTGGAAGAAAAGGTATGTAGTACTACTAGAATTTGCTTGGTAGATGGTAGAAAGTTTTTGGAAGGTATGAAGCATGAGCGTCATTGCTTTGCATTGATTCCTAAGATTAGTCAAGAGAAATGTGAAGATGTACCAGCAGAAGTCTCAGAAATGTTGGAAGAATTTCAAGATATTGTCTCTGATAATGTACCTGAAGGTTTACCACCAGTGAGGAAGATAAGTCATCAAATGGATTTGATACCAGGAGCTAGTTTGCCAAATAAGGCAGCCCACAGAATGACTCCAGCAGAGAATGAAGAGTTGAACAGACAAGTTCACGAGCTGTTAAGGAAGGGACTAATAAGGGAGAGCCTAAGTCCATGTGCGGTACCTGCAGTACTAGCACCAAAGAAAGATGGAGAGTGGAGGATGTGTACAGATTCCTAAGTCATCAACAAGATCACAATCAAGTACAGATTTCTATTTCTAAGAATGGATGACATAATGGATTGTTTGAGTGGAGCCAAGTACTTCACGAAGATTGATCTAAAGAGTGGGTATCACTAGATTTGAATCAGAGAAGGAGATGAATGGAAGACAACCTTCAAGACAAAGGAGGGTTTGTATGAGTGGTTAGTCATGCCATTTGGGCTAACCAATGCATCGAGTACATTCATGTGGCTCATGAACAAGGTACTGAAGGAATTTTTGGGAAGTTTTGTTATTGTTTATTTAGATGACATTTTTATTTTCACTAAGACTTGGGATGAGCATTTGATGCATATCAGAAGAGTTTTAGAGAAGCTGAGGGAGGAGAAGTTGTTGACCAATATGAAGAAATGTAGTTTTGCAAAGAAGGAGTTGGTATACTTGGGATTTGTTATCTCAGAGGAAGGTCTTAAGATGGACTCAGAGAAGGTGAGGGCTATCATTGAATGGCCTACGCCAAGGAGTGCTTTTGAGGTAAGATCTTTTCATGGTTTGACAAGTTTTTACAAAAGTTTATCAGGAATTTCAGTAGCATTTGTGCACACCTAACTGAGACAATGAGAGGGAATAGAAAAGAGTTTAGATGGACTAAAGGAGTAGACAAGAGCTTTAATACATTGAAATAGAAAGTCATAGAACAACCTGTGTTGGCACTTCCAGATTTCAATAAGGTATTTCAAGTAGATTGTGATGCTAGTGGTAGTGTTATAGGAGCTGTTCTAAGTCAAGAAGGTAAGCCCATTGCCTATTTTAGTGAGAAGCTTAATGATGCCAAGAAAAAGTATTCTGTTTATGATCAAGAGTTTTATGCAATAGTCCAGGCTTTGAAGAAATGGAGACATTATTTGTTGCCAAAAGAGTTTGTTTTATATACTGATCATCAGGCTTTGTAGTATCTTAATAGTCAAGGAAAGTTACATCAAAGGCACTTAAAATGGGTTGAGTTTTTGCAGAGTTATACTTTTGTTTTGAAGCACAAGAGTGGGAAGTCCAACAGGGTTGCAGATGCCTTGAGCAGAAGGCAAAATTTGTTGACAGAAATGAAGATAGAGGTTGTTGGGTTTGATGAACTCAAAAGTTTGTATCCTGAAGATCTAGATTTTGCAGAGGCTTGGAAAGCTTTTTTGGAACCTGTTACTTTGGACAGGACAAAATGGTTGGATTACATAATCCAAGATGGCATGTTGTTTAGAGGAAGCCAGTTGTGCATTCTGAGGAGTTCCATGAGAGAGAATCTAATTAAGGAGAAGCATAGTGGAGGATTAGCTAGACACTTTGGATGAGATAAGACCATTGCTATTGTTGGTGAACATTATTACTGGCCACAATTGTAGCAAGATGTGAGGAAATTTGTGCAGAGTTACAGAGTGTGTCAGATGGCAAAAGGAACAAGTCAGAACGCAGGGCTATATCAGCCATTACCTATACCAGAGAAGCCATGGGATGATATTAGTATGGATTTTGTTCTTGGTTTACTAAGGACACAGAGAGGGCATGATTCCATTTTTGTGGTGGTGGATAGATTCTCAAAGATGGCCCATTTTATTCCTTGCAAGAAGACTAATGATGCTATTCACATTGCAGAGTTATTTTTCAAGGAGGTGGTGAGACTACATGGTCTACCTAAGAGCATAGTTTCAGATCGAGATACCAAATTTGTTGGTTATTTCTGGAGGACATAGTGGAAGAAGTTGAAGACAGATTTGAAGTTTAATTCAATACACCATCCACAGACTGATGGACAGACAGAAGTGGTGAATAGGAGTTTGGGTAACCTGCTATGATGCTTAGTAGGAGATCAGCCCAAGGGATGGGATTTGATTTTACCACAGGCAGAATTTGCTTACAACAATTTTGTCAATAGGAGCATAGGTAAATCTCCATTCCAAGTTGTGTATGGGAGTAGCCCAAGAACTGCTTCTGAATTGAGGAGGATGGATAAGGGGGAGCAGAGTAGTGCCGAAGCTAAAAATTTTGCTAAGCACATGAAGAATTTTCATGAAGAGGTAAGAAAGCATATCCATAAGATGAATTCTCAGTACAAGGCTAAGGCAGATCAAAAGAGGAAGCATAAGGAGTTTCAGGAGGGTGATGAAATCATGGTTCACTTGAGAAAAGAAAGATTTCCGGTTGGTACATATAATAAGTTGAAGATGAGGAAATTTGGACCATGTAGAATCCTGAAGAAGCACAATTCAGGAAATGCATTTGAGGTAGAGTTGCCTGATGACATCAATATTTCACCAGTGTTCAACATTTCAGATCTAACAGAGTATCATGATGATGGACTTGGATAAAGGAACACAGTGGGACATTCCAGCATCTACTTCAGAGAAGGAGGAGATAGAGGGCATTCTGAAGAGCCGTGTGGGTAAGAGTACAAGAAACAGGTAGTATACAGAATACTTGGTGAAATGGAAAGGAAGGCCTGTTGAAGATTCATCATGGTTATCTGAGACCGAGGTTAATCATTTTGGTTTCCCTCTAACACATGAGAAGTGACAGGGTCACTTTTCAAATTACCTCGGGTGTCTGATGCAGGAGCATCCAGGGTGTAAGAACAATCTTGCATCAACCAAAAAATAAATAAATAATAATAATAATAATAAAATGTGTTGTTTCTTTTCAATAAGGGTTAAATTTGGCAGGGTTACTATTTTTAGTAAGTTTGCATTTATGCACAGTTGGATACAAAATCTTACACGGACCTCCAGAATGGTGAATTGAAGCTAATGGTGAAGAAATCACTTCAATATCATTTGTCATTTGTGAGATATTAAAATTTCAAATTCCAAAAATCCTATTGAAATATTCAAAGTCAAATTTGAAGCACTTAGAGGCTCCGGATGGGCCCGAAATTTGGTGGGAACCCCAAGTAGTCTACCTATCGGTACTACTTCACGCACCATCATTTTTTCGAGAGCTTTCCGGAAAGGTATTATAATTGAAAATCCAACGGTCGGATCGAAAGTTATGGCCCCGCAAAGTTGACCTATTTTTGGAGGGAGATGCAAATTTTAAAATTAAGCTGGTGGTCGCCAAAAGAGCTATATATAACCATTTTTGGGAACCCTTAGGGTGGTAGAGTTAAGGGGGAAGGTGTAGAGTCAAGAAAGGCAGGAAATTAGAAACCCTAGTTGATTTGAGGATTATAGAAGGCTGAAGATTCTAGAGTTTTGGGAGAGGGAGCTGTAATGTGTTGCAGCCTGTAGGGGATTCATCCTCTGATTGTATTTGAGTTTTTGTGCTATAATGTTTTTCCCATATTAATAAAATATCATTCTATTTTCTGTGTGCAATTTCTGTTATTGTGTGTTTTATGATTTACCCCCTTCATCTTACTTACCTGTAGGGTCTTCATATTATATCTTGGAGCTCTCGAACCTCTTGGAGAGGTACTCGATCATGTTTAAAGTAAAATTTGAGTGGTTCTTATGAAAGTCTTGTTTGTTATCATATGATGTTTGTTCCTTAAATCCTTGTTTAAATGAGACTTTTTGTTGCTTATGTGGGGGAGAACCACTATTATTTCTAACTATTGATTTTTGTCTTGCTCTTTTCTGATTTTTAGCAAGTTTTCATTGTTGAATCTTTCTAGAATAATAACAGGAATAATCCTGTACCATCTTACTAATCTGTATCGGTTGTTGTTCTTTCTTTTTTGATGGATTTTGATTATCTCTTGATCCATATAGGGATAATGTAGGAGGAACCTCAACATATATTCTGTTTCTTCATGGACGAGGTGGATTATCCACTTGTTTCTTATCAACTTCGATCATACCCATGATAATATCATAATCCAAGTAATCATCCTCATCTACTTCCATTAAACCTCGTTCTGCCATATTATTTTTGGTATGCTTAGGAAAAGGATTAGTGAAGATTTGTAAATTCTGATTCGGTAGAGCAACTGACTTATTCCATTATCATTCACACCTGATACTTGGATGACATTTGAATCAATAAGGTCCTGCATCTCATGTTTAAGACGCATACATCATTTAGTGTCATGCCCTTGCATTATATGATAATGACAAAAGGCATTAGCAGTTTACTAGGATCAATAGGCTTGATCAGGGGAAGCTTCAGAATATTGTTACTCACAACTTGATTCATGATAGAATGATATGACTCAGATATCGGAGTAAACTTTCTTGGTTGATACGATGCTTTCTTTGGATTATTTATAGTAGACACATTCATATTTGGTCTGTTGATCTTGATGAAACTCCTATCATTGTTCCTCTTAAAATTGTTTTGTGATAATCAACCCATGGATTGACCAACTTGAGCCGATGGATTTTGGTTTTCATACTGACTAAATGAAAGTTGATAATCATGAAGGGCAGTGCATAAATGTTGAAAGGAGTTATATTTCATCAAGAGAATCTTGTCACAACTATTAGATTGTAGATTTGTAATAAATATCTTTTGAACATCCTCATCTTTCATTTGATACTGAATTTACGCATAAAGTCCTTGTTATCGACCAATGAATTTAGTCAACTTTTCTTTGGGACCTTGTTTGCATTGAACCAAGTCAATAAGAGTGACTTAGGGTCTGATATTTTCTTGAAAATGTTGTAAAAAATGATCAATAAACTACAAAAAGGAGTGTATTGAATTTGGAGGCAACAAGCAAAACCATTCTAAAGCAATATCTTTGAGAGATCACAGTAAAAGTTTTACCAACAAATCCTGTTCAAAATAAAAATCACTACACATAGCTGTGAATGATGCCACATGGATATTAGGATCACCTTTTCCACCATATTTTTCAAAGCGAGGAGTCTCAAACCTCTCAGGCATAGGAGTTCTCAAAATTACATAGGATAACGGATTACAGGCATGATATGTTAGTAGACTAGGCTACAAAGAATTTGTCAAATTTGTTACCTTTTGTTGTAAAGCAGTCATGCCCTGTAAAAGTTGGTTTAGGATGGAATCATTGGGAGATGCAGTTCGTTGTGAGGAATTGGAATGAAGGTGAGGAGGTGATTGAGCTTGAGATACAATATGCGGAGGCTGAGAATATGTTAACGGTGGTTGGCCATACTAATAGGTAGAAGTTGATTGCAAATATGTAATAGGTAGCAGGAAATGAGTGGAATAGATAGGAGGTTGAGAATAATTATTCATAGGAGATGTCCCTTTAGGAATCAAATTTTGATAATTAAAACCCATAAGTTTGTAATTAGTGCCATTAGATACTCCAATACTAGTGGTAGCATTAGTACAAGCATTCGCATTAGTTGTTAAGATTGTTGATGTAAAAGTGGATATTCCTGTATTTGGTTTAGGTATGAAAACTTGAGTGTGAGATGGTGATAAAGTGTTATTTATCATTTGCGCACATTCAGTTATGAGCATGATATTGGTTTGTACAATATGTACTAGACCACGAAGTGTATTAATGCCATCTTGTCCTTCCTTTATCAATTCTCTTATATTATGAATTGTAGGAATGACTTCTTTAGCTATTCTCTCATTTTCCATAAATGTTTGAAATTCAGCTAGGTATTTATCCAACTTTTCTATTTGCTCATCAGATACATATCTTGTTGCCTCAATAGTGTTATCAACATCATGAAAATTTTGTTCTTCCATTGAGGTTGGAGGATGTATAATATCTTGCACAATTTAAGTTTCTCCCTTTGTAAAGAAGGTGTCCAAAGTACCAACTTCTTCAAGAGCACTAGATCCCATTAATCTTTTACTTCTTCTCAAATGGATTTTTTTTTAGGACAACATGTCATAAATCTTGTAAAAAAGCATACAATACACACTTCCCAAACCAAGAGAACAAATCCTAGGAGAAGGATATGATTGATGGCCAAAATACTTGATTTTTTGTACTTTCTTTAATGCAAATAAATGAACCAAACGGTGTTTGTAAGGATTTAAGTCAAGGGAAGCAATTTATATGTTTGATATCAGTCCAAAACATGAATATAATCACTCTCAATACACTCTTTATGCAAATCCAAGATAATGCGAAGTCAAAATATAGTGAAAATATGTCAAAATAGGCACTTTTTTCACCAAGATTCAATGCAAAAGAGCATAACAAAGGGTGTTGTGAGGAAAATTATGATGGAAAGAAACTAATATCAGTAATAACAGCCACTTGGTGCCAAAATACCCAACACAACATGATTTTAGTGTCACTTAAGGTCAAACCCTAGTGAAAATATAGCAAAATATGCAATTTTTCATGGTTTTTCAACTCCAAGACCTAGAAAAAGGGGTGTTGTGAAAAATTTTAGGAGATAAAGAAAATAATATAAATAATATCAATCACCTCAATCCATAAAATTGATCACGACACAATTGGAATGCAAACTAGGTCAAACCCTAGGGCCAAAATAGCTAAAATGTGTAGGTTTTTGCAAAATTTTCACTACAAGAGCCTGATAAAAGGGTGTTGTGAAGATTTTTATGAGGGGTAGAAAATTATTACCATGATAAAAGAAAATTAATGCAAAAATATCCTTCACAACACACCTATAGTGCAAGTTTATAGAGTCGATAAGGCCAAATTTAGCGAAAATCATTGTTTTTGAAGCCCTAGGTTTGAGATCTTGGGACAAAATTATATTTGAATGTTTTGAGGTCTGATTTATGATGGAAATAAAATACTCTCAGATTTGAAAATAATTTTAAAGCCTAACAAGCAAAATGCCTATGCAAATTTAATGAAAATGCATCAAAATTGCTAGTTTTTTGTTAAAATTTTCTATGTTAAAATGCAAATATTTTAAATCTAAATGCAAATTCACACTAAAATGTAAGACTATAGACAAATGAAAATTTTAATGAGCCTCTAAAATTAGTAGGAAAATATGATAAAAGATTTTTCCTACAAACCCTAGATTTTGGAATTACTAGGTTATATAAAATTGTCAAAATTTCCACAAAACCCTAGTAATTAAATGATGAAAATGCAATGTAAATTTATAATTTTTTGAATTTTTTATAGTTTATATCAGATATGATGCAAAAATCATGAATTGGGAAAATTTAGGAAGAATTAATGCAATTTAGTAAGCCAAACAATGAAATTTTTTTGTATTTTTCAAAATTTTCAATTTTTTTGAATTTTTCTCAATGCAATAAAATGAATGACCAAATGAATGAATGAAATCACACCAAATATAAAGACAAAAACTCAACAAGTTGTAATTTAATTCCAAAACATAGGTTCACCAAAATATTTAGTGGAAAATTGGATTTGTCAATGTTTTAATGTTTAGATGTTTAAATCTGCCTCTCCACTATACATTGAAGGATCTAGGGTCGAGTGGCAAGCACTATCATACCCTAGGTCACTTGCAGATGTAGGGAAACTTGGATTAGGGAATTAATTATTAATTTTTCCTTCTCTTATGTCCAATTAACCATTAAAGCCCTAATTGTGCAAATACGATGACAAATTGATGAAAGACAGAAAAAGCTCTTGTAGACGGGAGCAAAATAACAACTCACAAAATACCTATTTTTGGGGTTTCGAGGTGAAACAGTCGGGGACTATGGTGCGGGTACCCAAGTCCAAGGTACCTAATTTTTCAAGGAATTTGGACCTCCTTCCGACACTGATCAGCGCTGTAACTTCTGTTTCTCAAAATCTGTCTGCAGAGGACACTGTTGTGGGCACCCTAGTCCTGGAAGTGCTCCTTTGTCTAAATTTTCTTCAGATCTTGAATCCTTGATGCTTGCCAATCCTTCCTACAACTCCACTTTTTTTCAAATGCGACACCTGTAACCTACAATCACAAGACTTGGTTTGGGGATTGTGGTGTTTAGAGGCTTGCCTCAGTTAAGCCCCAGAGGACACTTAAGTCTCTGAACATTGTTGTTAGATAAAGAGGGTGTGCCCTTGTGAGGTAGAAGCCAAAAACCAAAGGAATCAATGATAAAAACACAATGATATGTCACCTTGTAGTGAAGCTCTCATGGAGGAATATGCTCTTCATGCCATGAGGAAATTGATGCTCAAATATGAAAATATCAACATGCAAAACATACAAGTTTGCTCTTGCAACACAATAGAAAGCCTTGAATCACCTTGAGAATGCCTAGAGTTCACAATGATCATCTAATTGAAAATCTAGTTTACAAATGAATGCCTAAACATACTTATATATGTACCTACAAGCATTCCTGCCAAGATTTTAAAAATCAAACTTTACCATGTCAACAAAAAAACCAACTAACAGTCATAAACTGACACCCAGAAATTGGGGCTGCCCTAAAATAGGGTAGGACTAGGGCATGGGTGGCCAAGTCCTCCCCCCCTATTTTAGGTAGGGTAGAGCTCAAGGGGTCCTCCTAGGTCCCATTTGCCATGGAACCTAGGTCTCATTCCATCGGGATGCCAAAGTATGAACTAAATGTCCTAAATGCATGCTAAAGACCTGGGAGCTAAACCTTATGAGGGAAAAGCCCCCAAGGGGACATTTTCTGATGTTATAGGACTATAAATTATCTAATTGATCATTTTAGGCTAGGTTGATGGTTGGGGAGGATTCTGTTTCCTTGAATGTATAGGTTCATTCTACCTTGTCCATACATAGCTATTTGATGGAGAAATTGATTCTAACTAAATTACTTATAATTAGAATAACCTTCTATCTAAACATTAGGATACTAGCTAAGGAAGACATATATCTCACTATTATCCTATTTTGAAGAGTGAGAAGGTCTAGGCTAAATCCCTTTGTTGATACTAGAATGAAAAATAACTATGACTAACTAAAACTAACAATGATGGAAGAAAACTGGGAAAACATAGAAACAGATGAAAAAACTTGCAAAAAGGAATACATAAATGGAAATGCAAAATCACAGAGTACTTGGCACTAGGAAAACGACCTCACTATCTAGGATGATAGCACACCACAAGGACATCTGTACGTCACACTGTAGTCTGTACGACACATAAAACTAGAATCTCATATCTATACAAACTTGCACAAGTTTCAAGAATTACCTATTGACATATAATCCAATAATTATTACACAAAATATCAATGATGATAGAAATAACTAGAAATGATAATACAAAAGTGAAACAAAGGAAATGATAAGAAAGGAGGAAGAAGAAAGCAAGTGCTTGTGCACTCAAAATCCTTTGTCACACAACCTGCAATCACAACAATGAAAGAGAGGGTTGGGCTGTATAGGAGCTTGCCTATGTCAAGCCCTATTTTTAGTGTTTCCACCTCAATGACAACCAAAGATATTTATTGATTAAAAAATAAAGCGTGTGCTCTAATTCTAAGTGTATCTAGAATTGTTATGAGCAATGACAAGAAAGATTGATGGGATATATAAATGAAATATAATTAATTTAACACATGTAATGTTCCCAAGAAAATAATGAGCACAATAAAGCAATGGATTAAGAAAAAATAAAGAGTATGATAATGGTGAATATTAATTTTGATAGAGCTTCACTAACATGTGAATTCCATATATCTTTGAATAGCAAATTGAGGGGGTTTTATAGAAAAGGCAAGAGGGAAAAATCTGGGAAAGGAGTCATTTGGGCATGCATAAGCATCAAGAAAAGCTCAGAGTGCTACACAAGTTAAAACACAACTTATAAAAATGGTTGATGAAAAACAATATGCTTGCAGGACGTCAACATGCCATGTAGAGATCCATGCCAAGCTCTAGCATCCAAGCAACTTCAGTTCTTGAAAAGTCCAAATAACTTAGGGCACTACCAGGGTTAATGCACTTTTATGGTTTTTGTCTAGGACAAGCAAAAAAGGTGAAAGCAACATTAAGAAGCACCTTTGTGGGTTGAGGGTAATGTTAAGGCTAGAAAATTATCCTACAAACATGCTAGGGGAGTTGACACTAAAGTGGACTCCAAACATAGCATGAAATTGTGAGAGTATACAATTTACAACGCTACATTTAGCCCCCACTTTAGCAGGCGTATGACACTACGTGCATATGCAAGATAAAGTAATAAGAAAATAACATGAAAGCAAACTTTTTACCCAAGGAAACTATAGAGGATGCAGAATGTTGCTAAGTGAGAGATATGAAGCCCCCAGCTTGGGATTTTGCAAAAATCACAATGTTAGGCCAAAAATCTACACATGAAACAAATGTTAGACACACACACATGCATGCACACACACACACATATATATAAAGCTAATGAAAAGGAGGATTAGACCAAATATGACTTGTTGAAACCCTTGCGGTTAGAAAATAATATAGTCTAATACAGATTAATCTAATGATTAAGAAAACACATACAAACATATAGAAAATTAAACAAAAGGCATTTCTAACATCTGTTCGCTAGGAAAATTCTAGGTATAGTTCTAGGGCTAGCACACTACAAGAGCTAGGAACCATACTAAAAGAATTCTATAAGTCACTAGAGCTAGCAGATCGCATTACTAGGTGGCTTATGAAAAGTACTGACAGGGTAGCAAATGAAGCACCATTGACTAGCATTGCCTTGCTAGGTAAGTTGCATGTCAAACAGTATCAAAAATTACATGGCTAGCATGGCTAGGTAATTTTGATAAAGGTGGTAAGAACCAAAAATGCTACAAAAATGTTGCAGGGAGCATACCATCAATGTGGTGTGTGAATAAGTGTGAAAGATAGCAAATATATGCCCCCATCTTAAAATAATTACATACTTAAGAGTAATTAATTTTAAGGTAAAAAGAGGGGAAAAGGAACAAGAGCTTTAGGAAGAATATGCCTAGAGGATATGTTCCAGAGAGCTATTTCATGAAAGAGTTGCCCCCAAGAAGGACAACCAAGGTGATGCTACATGCATGATACACAATGGCTTGTGTAAGCATGGCATGATGCTGAGCAATGCAACAAGGTGTTGCATAAAAACAAGAAACATCACAATAAAGCACAAAGAGATCTACATGATTCAGAGTCAGTATAATATATAGGAGAGGAATAATGAGGGAAGTATGATTTGGAATTGTCATCCTCCCCCTAGGCATGTAGAACTATGAATACAAAGGAAGGTCACATGAAGACAAAGTAAAAACTTTGGGTCAACATGGAAGGATTCTAAATCATCTGACACTTTGTATCATCCCCAAAATGTGGAAAATTCAAGTACGACATATAGAAGAATATAGAAACATATAGAGGAATGCCACAAAAATTTCATTCCCCGTGTGTCCATGTGCCTAAAAGGGCATCAAGGGTCCTTTAGGGAGAGTTAACAAACATACATACCATGCAACAAGAATGGGGATTACAAAACATACAAGCACACTGTTGGTGCTCATTTTGGCCTGGAGATTGAGCTTGCAGGTGGAGGGTTTCTTTTTCAAACCCTAGGTTTCCCTCTTCATCGGCGTGAGTTTGTGTTGTGTCTTAGCGATCATGTTGATAGCACGGTGTCTTCTTCCATCGCTGAGACTTTGTGCTATCGGTGAATGAGATTGTTGTTCTACCGATGGTGTTGGTCTTGCCGACAGGGGTAAGTCATGTATTCATCGGCAGGAGTGGGAGCTATCGGGTGAGCGGTCAGATGTTGGGCCGATAGTGTAGTGTCTGGCCGATAAGATTCATCGGCGTGTGTCTTACCGAGGAAAGTGGGGTTGACATTTGGCATCGGTAAGACTACTGTGATCGGCCAATGTGTTTTGTGGTTCGCCGATAGAAGGAAGTCACCCCGATGGGGAATGCCATCGGGATGACTTTGTGTTCGGTTTGACCGACGGTGGAGTATGTAGGATTTGGCGATCGGCGAGACTTTTGAGATCGGGCTAGCACTTGGAGGGCCCGCCGATGGGTAATGTTTGGCCGATGAGGTTTCATCGGCATGTGTTTGGTCGACGGAGGGATGAGGCCATAGTTCATCGGCGAGATTTGGCTTATCGGCAGAGGTTTTTTGCAGTTTGCCGATGGAGGGATGTCACCCTGATCAGGAGTGCCATCGGGGTGACTTGGTGCATCGGCATAGGTTTGAAGTGCTGCTCCGACGGTGTTGGTCATACCGACGGAGGTGGGAAGCCAGGGTGCTGTCGGAGTGACTTTGTTCATCGGCAGAGATGTTTCTTGTTGGGCCGACAGTTGGTGGTCTGGCCAATAGGTGGTATTTGGCTTCTGGGTGTCAGCGAGACAACTGGAGTCAGCGGGAGATTTTTGAGGAAGGCCAATGGTATATGTTTGGCCAATGGGCTGTGGACGAAGGGTCGTATGTCAAACGCGGCAAAACGCTCGACACTTGGTATGTATGCGACTATGCTTTTAAAGTGCCGAAGTTGTCTCCACACCGTGCATGTGGGATTATTCCCCTGTGTATTTTCAAACTTTGAGCGAAGCACTTTTGGCGGGAACTTCTGTTTGAAGTGTTGCGACAGTTTCCATGTGGCAACGGGTGGTTGAGACCCTTAATGGAGACTATGCTGGGGCATGGGCGAATTGTTGCACAGTCAGGTACCGAATTTTTGACATGAAGACTTCTAGATAGTGGCGCGTGGCTCGAGGTTCCTCTGTCTGTTATTGTAATAAATTTTGAGCGCCATTCCTTTGAAGGGTATGTATCTAGCTGATTTTGATTTTTTGTCATGTAATTAATTGCTGTGGTACACTCTCTGGCTATTATAAGCAGACTGTGTTACCATTTTTCAGGTTGTTGAAAGTTGAACATTTTGGCTCTGTAACACAATACAGTTCGTTTTGGTTGCTCTGTACAGCTAAACCTGTGAGTTTATGTATCTCTTGTTGTACATTTTGGCTTAAATCCACTGATTTCATGGTTAATCTTGTATGAATAATGCTATGTTTGCATGTGTTTTGTTAATTCTGTCTCCAGTATTGCATGTATCTTTCTTCTGAGTCTGGATATTTAAGAAATATTTGAGACTCTAGAACATAGAATTCCTATGTTGAATGTCTGATCTTTTAACTTCTGCTCAAGGGGTAGATTAAACTATTTTTAGGTTGAACATTGGGAAGGGTATACTGCAGTAGGGATGCCATAAGTAGAGATAACTTAACACTCTGTATTGGGAGATATCTGTAAGGCAGGTATCATATATATCCCCTTGAAATCCAGTTTTAGCTGTTCATGCTGATCATTCACATGTGTATGTCTACTGACTCCAGGCCCTGGATAGGAACCAATCTTGCTTTGTGTTTGTGTTACAACCATGTCCAGCTTTGCATCCAAACTTAAAATCATAATCAAAATCTAAAACAACCATTAGGACATTAGAATTAGTTTTAGGATCCTTAGTCCTCTGTCTACAACTGCAAATAGGCCCAAAGCTAGCCCCTTTGCTCTTATCTTTCAGTTTTGGTCTACTTACAGGAGGACTTATTTGCTTTCAGACAGCATCCCAATCCTTGTATGCGTATCTCATGGATGTTGAGTAGGGAATACCCCCCTAGGTTTTGCAGAGCCTGAAGAAGAAGAGAAGATAAAATATAGAATCTATCTCCTACACTGTTGGCCCCTGGCCCAGAGATCCTGTTGATCATTGATGGCTACCTTGTAGGGAAATCTGGGAATAAGCATCCAGTCTGGGAAAAACCAACAGAAATTGGCGACTCCGCTGGGGATTGAGAAGTAAAAGTACTATCTAATCATCTCCAGTAATATATCTGTGACCCATCCGAGTCACCAACAGAAATTGGTGACTCTGCTGGGGAATTGTGAAAGAACCCTGATTTACAAAAAGAAAACAGTTCCTAGTAATAGGTGGCGACTCCGAAGTAATCTCCCAACCGGTCAAAGTAAAATTTATATGCAGGGGAGAAGATCCCGACAAAATCCTTTATTTAAAGAGTTACCAGTAACAAGAAGAATGATGTATAGAAGAAAGGGAGCTGTCTCAGTTAGTCATGAGGGTTCCCCCAGAAAAAATGATGATATACAAGATAACCCTAGGCCATCAGGACAGCATGCGCCCTACTTTTCAAATGCAGAAGCTGATATTCAGGGTGCATATGAGAGGCAACAGGGTGGTAACATGAGAATGAGGTCAGAGGTGTTCCAAGAACGCCCATTTCTAGACCCTAGTGAAAGGTTTGAAGAGGCTGAGTCTCTGAGGGATGATGAAGATGATGATCAGAATATGGTAAAACCATCCTCCTCTAGGCCCAGTGAGGAAGAACTAGCTGATGAAATTAGGAGCTTAAGGGCCGAGTTTGAATATCAGCAGGCAATATCAATCAGAGATGACTTGAGGAAGAAAGTGCAAGCTTTGAGGACTGCCCAGAATAATTCAATTCCTACCCTTGAGAATGCAAATGTGCAGAAACATCAACAGAGAAATGAAGTGCAACATCAACATAATGATGAGAGACAAAATGTGAATGATGCTAGGATACCACTGAACAATGTGAGAAACCAGAATGCAAACAGAAATATTAATGTTAATCAGTTAAACAGACAGCCAATGCAGCTAGATAGATTCAGACAGCTGGTATTTGATGGTATTCCTGGGTATCCTAACCCCATTGACAAGCATCTGAGGCTGCAAGTGCCTAAATTTTCAGGAAACAACACTGTGTCAGGAGAAGATCATCTAAAAGCCTTTCAAAATGTCATGGATAACTTTGAGGTTGAACATGAGGATGTTTTCATGAAGTCATTCATGCAATCCTTAATAGATGAGGCAAGAGAATGGTACAAGAATATGCCTGACCGGAGTATTTCATCATGGGATGATTTTAAAAGGATGTTCAAGGAGCAATATGGTGACAAAACTGACCCTAGCTTTTTTGTAAATGAGTTCACCAGTATCACTAAAGGGTCAAATGAGCAGGTTGCAGATTTTAATGCAAGATTTACTAAAGTGTTAAACAAATTGCCACATCACATGAGGCCAAATGAACCAATGTGCATAATATTGTATATCAATGCCTTTGATGCAAAAACTGCATATGGATTAAGAGATAAAGGTCCTGCTACTCTCAGGGATGCTTTCAGAATTGCAGTGAATATTGAAAACAACAGGAAAGCATCGGGCAAGACAAATAGAAGGGATGATATAAAAATTCTGCAGAATCCAAACAAGCCTCAGAACACTCAAGGTAATACATCTGCCCCTGAAGATAAGATAGACAAATTGGCAAATGTTGTTAAGGACCTAAGCTATAGATTAGCTAGAAGTGAAAAAGGGATAGGTCCTGATAGGCAAGTCTATCAAAGGCAGGAAAAGAGGCCATCATTACATGATATGCCTTATAATACCAATTGGCATAATGGTAAGCCTATATTCCTGCACAACAACACAAATCAGAGAGCTCAACATGTCAAAGAAACTCCTGATCCTCTAAAGAAAGCTATAAATATTGTTGATGATACTCCATGGTGTATAATTTGTCAGATGCCACATTCACAGTCACAGTGTATGATTGCTTAGTCCTTGTGTGATAATACTACATCTTGTAATGAATGCAATGAGCCACATTATGTGCAAGATGATGATGTAAATATGATGTCCATAAGCAATGGATACACTCTTTATGATGCTGATGAGAGTACAAATGATGGAACTCAGGGCTGCCAACAGTTCCCATATGATGAAGATGATGAAGTTAACTATGCCTATGCTCAGAACTCACACAATTTTCTGAGTAACTTACAACGACCTTCTGATGAGGAAATTAGGGCCTTCACAGCTGCAGCAGTTGCTCAAGTCAAGAGCAACTACAATCTCAGGGGTAAAAATCAGGTAAGCAGCCCACATCAGCCAAAAGATGTTACTATAGGACAGCCAGTGCATGGTAATAAGGGGATGGAATTACAAAAAAGGCAGTGGGTTAATAATAAATAGAATTTCAGACATAGAACAGGTCATGAATCCCAAGGACCAGAAAATAGAATCCCTCAGGCTGAAGATCAAGGTAAAGGTTCCCAAGACAAGAATGATGATCAGGGAACTATGAAAGTAAAAGCTAAATCAGTTCAGGATAAAAACAAGATTGTGGAGCAAGCTACAACTGTTATACAAAATTATGTTCCATTTGATATAGCTCAAGTCCTCTCCCAGGTAAAAGTCTCTGTTCCACTTATGGAACTGATGAAAGTG
This sequence comes from Cunninghamia lanceolata, assembly GCA_027924645.1. NCBI lineage: Eukaryota > Viridiplantae > Streptophyta > Pinopsida > Cupressales > Cupressaceae > Cunninghamia > Cunninghamia lanceolata. The sequence continues at coordinate 4,298,743 of BSBN01000429.1, read as the reverse complement.
GAAGAAATTAAGAATAGGACAATATCCCTAATTTCAGGGGTACCTTTTCAAGCTAAACAAAATGCTCAGACCCAGGGTGAGAAACATGTCATATGTAATGAAGAAGATGAGGCTCCTGAAGTCTATTTAGGAGTGACTATGACAAAGTGTCCTTCACAAGTGGAACCATTTTATGTTTCCCTGGTTATAAATGGAAAAATAATCAGAAATTGTATGCTTGACTCTGGAGCATCTACAAATGTCATGCCTTTGGCCATCATGCAACAAGCTGGATTAAAAATTGACAAGGCATGTGGAAAATGTTATGCTATGGATGCCAGAGAGGTACCAGTTATTGGAATCATGAAGGATGTAGATTTCAAACTGGCAGCATTTCCTGAGAAAAGATATAAAATGAATATAACAGTGGTTGACATCAAGCCACAGTATGGTATGTTGTTGTCAAGAAGATGGGCAGCACTAATTGGTGGAAGTATGCAGCTAGACCTGTCATATGCCATGATTCCAATGAATGGCAGGGATGTTAAGCTAATCAGAGAACAAAGATCATTAGAGACAGTGGAAGACCAAGAAGCAGAGGAATAGATATGCTTTGTAAACACTGACTGTGATAACTTCAAGGTTGTCTCAGATGATAGAGAAGATAAAAAGAAAAATGTCTGCATTGAAGAATTGGATCAGCAAGGTTTGTGGACCATGTATTTTGATGGATCTTGTGCAAAAGAAGGCTCTGGAGCTGGAGTTGTTTTCCTATCTCCAACTGGTAAGCTCCTCAAATTCTCTTTCTTGCTGAGGTTTGTTTGCACAAACAACATTGCAGAATATGAGGCTTTACTCTTAGGCCTAAATATTGCTCTCAAACATGGAATGAAAATGTTAAGAGTATTTGGGGATTCTGAGCTGATTGTATCCCAAATTAGAGATAGGTATGCTTCAAAAAATAAAAGGTTGAAACAATACAAGCATGCTGTTTGGGATACCATTGAACTATTTGATGCATTTTCAATAGACTGGGTAGAGAGGTCAAAGAATGTTATGGCTGATTTCTTAGCCAATGTTGCAATAAGGCCAGATGACATCACTCTGTCAGATGTTACAAATGTAGAAGTTAAAATTAGGCCTGCAGTACCAGAAAATATATGCAGTTGGCAAGTGTTTAATGATGATAGGGACTTGTTAAAATTTTTGCACTGCATAGATGAATATGAGAATCAAGAAATTGATTTCCAAGCTTTTGTAGAGACTATAGATGGAAAAGAAACTCTTGTGGGAAAAGAGATAATTCAATTGAAGACTAATAAAATCCCCAGAGGATTAGTAGCTTTGGAAAGAGCTTTTGACAGTAGAGATAAATTGGTCACAAGGACATCTCCCACAAATAAGGAAGATTTAGAAGAGATAAATTTGGGGACATCTCAGGCCCCTCAGAAGGTATACATTGGTAAACAGCTCAAACCACACATTAGGAGTATGCTGATTGCATTACTAAAAAAGTATAAACATGTTTTTGCTTGGTCATATGAAGACCTAAAAGCCTATAGGGAAGATTTATTCCAGCATGAGATCCCATTGAAGCCTGGAGCTAAGCCATTTAGACAAAGGCAAAGACCTATTAATCCTACCTTAGCTCCAAAGATGCAAGAAGAACTCAAAAGGCTGAGAGAAGCTGGAATAATTGTGCCAATCAGGCATTCAACTTGGGTGTCTAACCTTGTCCCAGTCAGAAAAAAGAATGGTGATATTAGGTTGTGTGTTGACTTCAGGAACTTAAATGTATCCTCTTTAAAGGATAACTATCCACTGCCTAATATGGAAGCTATGTTGCAGAGAGTGACTGGTTGTGAACTCTTATCCATGATGGATGGATTTTCAGGTTATAATTAGGTGAAGGTAAAGGAATCAGAACAGTATAAGACTGCCTTCACCACTCCATGGGGAACTTATGTGTATGTTAGAATGCCCTTCGGACTAACCAATGCAGGTGCTACATTTCAAAGAGCAATGGATGTTGCTTTTGCAGGGTTGATTGATTCAATCCTGGCTGTATATCAGGATGACTTGACTGCTTACTCAAAGAAAGAAGAGCAGCATTGTTTGCATCTGGAGCAGATTTTCATAAGAGCACTAGAATATGGTATTTCTTTAAATCCAAAGAAATGTGCCTTTGGGGTAGTTGAAGGAAAGCTCCTGGGACATATTGTTTCCAAGGATGGAGTTAGGATAGATCCAGAGAGAGTGGCTGCTATTGACAGAATTCAAATGCCAAAAACTGTAAAAGGAGTTCAGTCCTTCTTTGGACAGATAAATTTTGTTAGGAGATTTGTTCCCAACTTTGCAGAAACCACAAGGAACATTTCCAAGATGATGAAGAAGGATGCAACTGTCCACTGGGAAAGTGAAGCAATAGAATCATTTCAGAGTATCAAAGAGGCAATCAAGATGGCCCCTGTTCTTAAATCTCCTGATTTTTCTAGGCCATTCCAAGTATTTTCATTTGCTTCCTTTCATACTGTTGCTGCATGTTTGCTACAGAAAAATGAAGATGGTTTTGAACAGCCCATAGCTTTCTTCAGTATGTCCTTGCAGGCCTCTGAGTTGAAGTATGATATTATGGAAAAACAGACATATGCACTAGTCAGAGCCATCAAAAGTTTCAGACCATACTTGGTAGGATCATATATAATTGCATATGTACCCCATGCAGCAGTCAAAGACATATTCACTCAACAGGAGGTGACTGGAAGAAGGTGCAGATGGATAAACAAACTGCAAGAGTTTAACATAGACATACAAGTTACCAAGTTGGTAAGAGGACAAGGATTAGCCAAGATGATGGCACAGTCAAACTTCTAAGCATGCCAAGTTAATGTAGTCCAAAATGAGAGTGTAGATGTATCAAGATCTGAATGGTGTAAGGATATTATCTACTACTTGCAAAATGTGAATTGTCCTTCCCATTTCAGTGACAGTCAAAAGAGGACTTTGAAGTTACATGCAATCAGGTATGTTATTGTTCAAGGTGAGCTATACTAGAAAAACCCTGATGGTGTGCTGCTGAGATGTGTGGATGAAGATGTAGCTAACAATGTTTTGAATGATATGCATAAAGGATTGTGTGGTGGACATTATACTGCCCAAACAACAGCTCATAAGATTCTCAGGGCAGGATATTGGTGGCCCACTCTCTTTTCAGATGCACAAAGGTTAGTGAGGAAATGTGACCCTTGCCAAAGATTTTCAGGAAAGTTGAAATATGATGGTGCTTTACCCCTCAGGACTGTAACTGTGGATGCTCCATTTCAGCAATGGGGAATTGACTTCATAGGGGAAATTGCAGACAAATCAAGTGGGGGACACAGTTGGATTTTGGTGGCAACTGATTATTTTACCAAATGGATTGAGGCCATTCCAACTAAGAGAGCTACAAGTAAGGTGGTGACAGATTTCATGCTAGAAAATATTATCATCAGGTTTGGAGTACCATTCAAGATAGTTACTGATAATGCTATGTGCTTCAGATCAGGTGAATTTGTTGATTTTTGCAACAGGTATGGGATAAATTTATCATATACATCGCCATACCACCCACAAGGGAATGGTCAAGCAGAATCAAGCAATAAAAGTATCATGAAAATTATCAAGAGGATACTGGACAAGAACAAGAGAGCTTGGGACTCAAAATTAAAATTAGCAATATGGGCTGACAGAGTGACAGTAAAAAAGGCTATTGGAATGTCACCCTTTGAGCTAGTCTATGGTGCATCAGCCAGATTGCCCATAAACAATCTACTGCCAGTTTACAAATTCATCCAAGAAAATGATGAGGAGATTGAAGATTCCATGACAGAAAGGGTGAACCAGCTGGTTGCACTGGATGAAAACAGAAGGAAAGCCCACCAGATTAACCTCAAGAGACAACAAGATGTGAAATATCAGTTTGACAGGAGAGCTATAAAACGGAAGTTTCAAGTCAATGATCTGGTGCTTGTATGGAATGCAAAAGATTAGGACAAGGGTAAACATGGTAAATTCAAACCCTTATGGATGGGCCCATATCAGATTTACAGTACCCATGGGGAGGACTCTTATTTCCTCCAGGCCCTAGATGGTGAAGTTCTGGAATTGCCTGTGCATGGCCAATTCCTCAAGTTCTACTTTGCATGATGACTTATCTCTGTGCACATGTGTAAAATTATGTATATATTGTAGGTGCCTTGTACGGTTCGTGCCTTTTTTTGGTTTTGTGCCTGGTCTGCCCGGAGATCTGGTTCTCGCTGCAAGTTTTCACCTGCACGTCCCCATTCGGAGCCAGTGTTGGTGCTCATTTTGGCCTGGAGATTGAGCTTGCAGGTGGAGGGTTTCTTTTTCAAACCCTAGGTTTCCCTCTTCATCGGCGTGAGTTTGTGTTGTGTCTTAGCGATCATGTTGATAGCATGGTGTCTTCTTCCATCGCTGAGACTTTGTGCTATCGGTGAATGAGATTGTTGTTCTACCGATGGTGTTGGTCTTGCCGACAGGGGTAAGTCATGTATTCATCGGCAGGAGTGGGAGCTATCGGGTGAGCGGTCAGATGTTGGGCCGACAGTGTAGTGTCTGGCCGATAAGATTCATCGGCGTGTGTCTTACCGAGGAAAGTGGGGTTGACGTTTGGCATCGGTAAGACTACTGTGATCGGCCAATGTGTTTTGTGGTTCGCCGATAGAAGGAAGTCACCCCGATGGGGAATGCCATCGAGATGACTTTGTGTTCGGTTTGACCGACGGTGGAGTATGTAGGATTTGGCGATCGACGAGACTTTTGAGATCGGGCTAGCACTTGGAGGGCCCGCCGATGGGTAATGTTTGGCCGATGAGGTTTCATCGGCATGTGTTTGGCCGACGGAGGGATGAGGCCATAGTTCATCGGCGAGATTTGGCTTATCGGCAGAGGTTTTTTGCAGTTTGCCGATGGAGGGATGTCACCCCAATCAGGAGTGCCATCGGGGTGACTTGGTGCATCGGCGTAGGTTTGAAGTGCTGCTCCGACAGTGTTGGTCATACTGACGGAGGTGGGAAGCCAGGGTGCTGTCGGAGTGACTTTGTTCATCGGCAGAGATGTTTCTTGTTGGGCCGACAGTTGGTGGTCTGGCTGATAGGTGGTATTTGGCTTCTGGGCGTCGGTGAGACAACTGGAGTCGGTGGGAGATTTTTGAGGAAGGCCGATGGTATATGTTTGGCCGATGGGCTGTGGACGAAGGGTCGTATGTCGAACGCGGCAAAACGCTCGACACTTGGTATGTATGCAACTATGCTTTTAAAGCACCGAAGTTGTCTCCACATCGTGCATGTGGGATTATTCCCCTGTGTATTTTCAAACTTTGAGCGAAGCACTTTTGGCGGGAACTTCTGTTTGAAGTGTTGCGACAGTTTCCATGTGGCAACGGGTGGTTGAGACCCTTAATGGCGACTGTGCTGGGGCATGGGCGAATTGTTGCACAGTCAGGTACCGGATTTTTGACATGAAGACTTCCAGATAGTGGCGCGTGGCTCGAGGTTCCTCTGTCTGTTGCTGTAATAAATTTTGAGCGCCATTCCTTTGAAGGGTCTGTATCTAGCTGATTTTGATTTTTTGTCATGTAATTAATTGCTGTGGTACACTCTCTGGCTATTATAAGCAGACTGTGTTACCATTTTTCAGGTTGTTGAAAGTTGAACATTTTGGCTCTGTAACACAATACAATTTGTTTTGGTTGCTCTGTACAGCTAAACCTGTGAGTTTATGTATCTCTTGTTGTATGTTTTGGCTTGAATCCACTGATTTCATGGTTAATCTCGTATGAATAATGCTATGTTTGCATGTGTTTTGTTAATTCTGTCTCCAGTATTGCATGTATCTTTCTTCTGAGTCTGGATATTTAAGAAATATTTGAGACTCTAGAACATAGAATTCCTATGTTGAATGTTTGATCTTTTAACTTCTACTCAAGGGGTAGATTAAACTGTTTTCAGGTTGAACATTGGGAAGGGTATACTGCAGTAGGGATGCCATAAGTAGAGATAACTTAACACTCTGTATTGGGAGATATCTGTAAGGCAGGTATCATATATATCCCCTTGAAATCCAGTTTTAGCTGTTCATGCTGATCATTCACAGGTGTATGTCTACTGACTCCAGGCCCTGGATAGGCACCAATCTTGCTTTGTGTTTGTGTTACAACCATGTCCAGCTTTGCATCCAAACTTAAAATCATAATCAAAATCTAAAACAACCATTAGGACATTAGAATTAGTTTTAGGATCCTCAGTCCTCTGTCTACAACTGCAAATAGGCCCAAAGCTAGCCCCTTTGCTCTTATCTTTCAGTTTTGGTCTACTTACAGGAGGACTTATCTGCTTTCAGACAGCATCCCAATCCTTGTATGCGTATCTCATGGATGTTGAGTAGGGAATACCCCCCTAGGTTTTGCAGAGCCTGAAGAAGAAGAGGAGATAAAATATAGAGTCTATCTCCTACACTGTTGGCCCCTGGCCCAGAGATCCTGTTGATCATTGATGGCTACCTTGTAGGGAAATCTGGGAATAAGCATCCAGTCTGGGAAAAAGCCAACACACACTATGAACAATAATAGATGAAACAAAGATATTGCTCTCAAGGGTCAAGCTCTATTAAGTCATCTACCTCCCAATATTGCTCATCCTATAGGGATGGTGGACAGGCTGCTAGAGGGACCACTTTGAGGGTAGTACTTGGTACTGCACCTGGTTCGAAATGTAGAGGATCAACAACTAATGGAGGATCCTCATGTACCTCACCAAAGGAGAGGTCCATTGATCTTGTGAAGATCAAGGATAAAGATTGTATCTCTTCCAAAGATGCAAATACATATTCCTTGAGGGAAGAGTGATCTGGATTGCTATCAAAATATATAACTATAGAGGGTTAATCAATGCTAACAATGAGAATACAATAATTGGTGACCAATGGTGGAGAAGAGGTCCCCACAGCTAGAATAGATGATATAGAAGGACTCAGGGGAGGTGAAGAAGGCATGAACTTTATCTTGGAGTAGGGTGGAGTGGGATAGTGTTTGTGCTTTCATTTTGGTAGTAACCATGGAATGTCTATAACACTGGTGGCAGGATGCAAGATATTAGAGAACACTTGATGTCAGGTACGCTAGATTGGAACTAACTTTGATAAAGTGGCACTGGAGATAACACTAACATTGGGTATATTCAAGGGTTTCATTGAAGGGTGGCATGTCAGGGTTGGATCAAAGGATGGAACTCTCTATAGAGGGAGCGAGGACTACTTGAACCTAATTAGCGTTGTGTTCATCACGTTCAATTGGTGGAGAGATGGGTGTGCGTGGTGGAAAGGAATCACATGGAGAAGGAGTGGAAAACCAAGAAGGTGGAGCCAAATCTAGGGTTGGCCATATAGGAGAAGGATGTGTGGGAAGGGGTTCATCTCTTGCTGCATGCTCATGAGCTGCAACATGTTCGTGACACTTGCAATATCTCACAAGTTGATTGTTTCGAGTATGAGTCAAAGTGTCAGTAGGAAGAACCATGGAGTCTCCCAACATGGGCTTCTTTTCTTCCATCACTCTAGGAGTGAGAGGAGGAATTAGAGGAGCCACGTAAGGTTGGGGTACTATCAGGGAGGGTCTCTCAATCCAGGCTTCCTTCCTTGAGCCATCAGAGGGGTTGGAGGAATAGAGGCTACCACTGAAGATTAAGAGACTGAAGGGGAGGGGTCCTTCAACATGGGTTTCTTTCCTTGAGTTCATGGAGAGGCAAGAGGAATAACAACAACCATTGAAGGCTAGGGAGGTCTAGGTTATATCGGTTGCATACCTCTAGGTCTTGGGTAAAATACTAAAGGTGGGACTTATGCGTATATCCTATATGCTTGGGGAAAGGGAATGTTACTCATTCAAGTTGTATTCCCTTCTCTACCTGTGGGGCAAGAGGAGGAACAAAAATAACCATCAGACATTGAGGGACCATAGGGGTAGCAACTGGTAGGGTCGAGGAGGAGGAACTAGTGGACAACTAAGCTATGTGATTTTATTTGAACTTTTGATATGAAAAGATAAGAAACCATTACATGGTCACAATGGCTAAGTTGAGATCGACCAAAATTAATCCAAGGAGAAATTATCTTGTAATGCGAGAGGTTTAAACCCACTATGATATATAGCATGAACCTGACCATCGTGAGGGAATTTCAAGCACTTGTGGATCATAGAGGGGACCTCTCTCATGGAAGAGAGCCATGGATGGACCAACTTCATATGAAATTGGTCTGAGGGAGGAATGACAAAAAAAGGAATGTACAAGGTTTTTGGTCCAACTCAGATAGAAAGGGTAAGAAAACCCATGGTTTGGGGTAAGACCCGTCACACAACTATATCTGGACTCCTGATTTCTCGTACTTGTCTTGATGGAGGTTGTGCATATATAGAAATTCCTTCGTACTTACATTCACCATACACACAAGGTTAATTAATATGCCCTTGGTGGGATTTTCATTGACCAAGGTGGTGATGTAAAGAGGTCCTTCGTAGGTGTGCATGGGTGCATATATGGGTGTAAAGGAGATGACTGATTTCAAAACAAAGTACACTCAACTAGGGTGAGGGTGATCATCCACCATTGCAATCATCTTGGCTAAAGAGGCTGAAGGCTTGTTAGCAGTCATGTGGTAGTTGCCACATGATCAATAAGAAGTTTGACCAGATTTGTAGAATGATGCAACAATGGGTTTGCATAAATTTGCAAGTTTTGGTTAGGTGGAGCAACAAATTTGTTACCTCTATCATTTACACTAGTGACTTGGATGATGTTCTAGTTGATGAGGTCTTGAACGTGATGTTTAAGATGCATACATCTCTTTGTGTCATGGCTAGGCACTCTATTCAGGTCAGAAGAAGGCAATAAGGTTTTGGTTGTATGATTAGGATGGATTGGTAGAAACTGGATGAGATTATTATTAAGAAGTTGTTGCATTATGGTATAGAGAGATTCAGATAAGGGAGTGCACTATTGAGTCCTAGGTTTGTTTTGAGAAGAGAGGGCCATAACACTTTGGGTTGGTGTAGTGGCTACTGCTTATTAGATATTATTTGAAGAATTTAGTTTGATGGAATTTTTATTTTTCTTGTAACTTTTAAATGATGATGAGGCATCAAACTACCTAGTAGGAGCCTGTGAGGAAGATTCTTCATACTAGTTGACTGATTGCTTGTAGTCATGGAGTACCATGCACAGATGCGTAAATGAAGGGTAACACATCAACATAATATTATCTTGGATTTGAGACTATAGGTTTCCAATGAAAACCTGTTGCACATCGAAATCTGGAAGTACATAAGGAATCTATGAGAATAAACCCAGATAACAGCTGATAAAATTAGTAACTTTCTCCTGCACTCCCTACCTATAGTGGATGAGGTTAGTAAATGTGACTTGTGGTCTAATGTTTTCCTAGAAGTGCTGGAGAAACTGATTTACAAGTTGTTGAAAAGAATTAATAGAATGATCAGAAAGAGAGAAAAACCAATCCAATATGGTATCTTTGAGACCGTGGGAAAATCTTTTCTAGAAGAAAGTCCTAAAAGATAAAATTGTTGTATAATGTAGTGAATGTCTAGATGTGATTCTTTGGATCTCTTTTACCATTATATTTTTCAAAACATGAAGCCTAAAAGTTTTGGGGAAGAGGGGAAGCAAGAATGGCTAAAGACAAAGGACTTTTGGTGTAGTATGAGGGGATTGTAGTTTGGTATGTGGATGTGGACATATTGGTTAATTGTTGTTGAAGGGAGTTTATGTTCTGGAGAAGTTGGGTAATGACAAGATCAATGGTATGAGTAGATTGTGCTTGTGTGGTAGATGGAATATAGTTAATAGGTTGCTGGGAAACTTTGAGGTTGGAACTAGGAAAAGTAAATGATAAAGAAGATGTGGGGGGATAAACTTGTATTGATTTAGGGGGTTTCCACCCATTCCAATGGAATTTGTGTTGACATTCACTAACTGTGCAGCTCTTGTAGAAATGTGAGAAGAAGTGAATTTAGATGTAGCAGAAGTCGGCATAGGCATCAATAGCTAAGCTCTTGATGTATTGGAATGTGACTCGTTGAATATTTTTGTGCAACCAAATAACATTGGGATATTGTTGTTCTCAATGTGAGCTAGACCGTGAAGAAGATCCACATGGTACAGATCATTGGTCAACAATTTTTAGAGGGCCTCAAAGAGAGAGACAACCTCACTAGCTATGTTCTTCACACCTAGATGATCCTCATAGTAAGCCAAATGATTGTCCAACATTTGGATTTGGGCTTAGGAAACACAAGCCATGGATGTGTCTAGGTTGAAAGTCTCTCCAAAATATTGTAGGTCAAGGTTTGCAGTTGTGTTGGAAAAAGAAAAGATAGGTGATTGCATTCATGAATTACCCATCGAGAAATTGAAGATATCATTTTTTGGCTGAGTGGAGCTAGAGCTACCAATAACATGGGAAGCCATGAATAACCTTAAATTTTTGTGGATGGTAAAGTTAGAGTCGAAGCACAGGGTCATGCATCTCATAAACTAGTAAGAGCTCCACAACGCATGAGTACTTGAAAATTCAAAGATTGAAAGAAAGAGACTTGTTCGTAGGAATGAAAGAGAGAAGTTTGTGTTAAAGAGAAATGAAAATGTTTTGATTTTGTAGTTTATAAGTGTTTAAGACACGTTAGGTTCACCAAAATGTTTGATGGAAAAATTGATTCTAACTAAATTACTTATAAATAGAATAGCCTTCTATCTAAATATTAGGATACTAGCCAACGAAGATGCATATCTCAGTATTATCCAATCTAGAAGAGTGAGAAGGTCCAAGATAAATCCCTTTGCTGCTATTGGAATGAAAAATAACTATGACTAACTAAAACTAACTAAAACTAACAATGATGGAAGAAAACTAGAAAAATGTAGAAATTAATGAAATAACTTGTAGAAGGAATACACAAATGGAAATACAAAATCACATAGAACCTGGAACCATGCAGACAATCTCACTGTTTAGGATGGTAACACACCACAGGGATGTCTATGCACTGCATTGTAGTTCATACAACATAGAAAACTAGAATCTCAAATTTGTACGGACTTGCACGAGTTTCAAGAATTACCTAGTGACATAGAATCCAATAATTATTACATAGACTATCAAAGATGATAGAAATAACTAGAGATGATAATAACAAAGTGAAACAAAGGAAATGATGAGAAAGGGGGAAGAAGAAAGCAAATACTTGTGTGCTCAAAATCCTTCCTCTCTCAACCTGCAATTGCAATGACAAAAGAGAGGGTTGGGCTATATAGGAGCTTGCCTAAGTCAAGCCCCATTTTCAGTGTTTCCTTCTCAACGAAAACCAAAGATATTGATTTATTGAAAAATAAAGTGTGTTCTCTAATTCTAAGTGTATCTATAAGAATTGTTATGAGCAATGACAAGAAATATTGATGAGATATATAAATGAAATATAATTAATCTAACACATGTAATGATCCCAAGAAAATAATGAACACAATAGAGCAATGGAGTAAGAAAAAAGCAAGAGTATGATAATGGTGAGTATTGATTTTAATAGAGTTTCACTAGCATGTGAATTTCATATATCTTTGAATGGAAAATCGAGGGGGTTTTATAGAAAAGGCAAGAGGGAAAAATCTAGGAAAGGAGTCATTTTGGGCACAGATAAGCATGAAGAAAAGCTTGGAGTGCCACGCAAGTTAAAAAACAACTTCTAAAAATGGTTGATGAACAAACAGATTCTCACGGAACGTCAATGCAATGCATAGATGTTCATGCCAAGTATAGGCATCCAAGCAACTTCAGTTTGTGAAAAGTCTAGATAACTTAGGGCACTGCTAGGGTTAATGCACTTTTATGATTTTTGGCTAGGATAAACAAAAAGGTTAAATCAACATTAAGAAGCACCTTTTTGGGTTGAGGGTAAGATTAAGGATGGAAAATAATCCTAAAAGCATTCTAGGGGAATGGACACTAAAGTGGACTCCAAACATAGTGTGAAATTGTGAGAGTACACAATTTACGACACTACAATAGCTAGTGTATAGAATGGAGTAGGAGATACTTGGATACTTTGGACAACTAAGTATGTTATCACTATTGTACTTGTGGATATACTTGACATGTTTCCCATATTATTTCTATTAGATTCATTAGATGTATGATTTAATGTTGTAATATAGATCTTATTGTATTTCATGGATTATATGTATATAATGTTGTAAGAGACTTATTGATGTATGTAATGATTATAAATTGTAATAAAAATAATTATATTCTCTATATACATTGGACTTGTACTTCCTTTATGATGTACATGCTTTATTTATTAGTTAATTTAGTAAGAAAATTTTGGAGTTGCATTTTTTGGTTGTTAGACTTTTGAAGCTAGTACAATGTAAGAAAATTAGTAATGAGTGAGTTAGTGATAATGAATTATTTCAAACTTTACTTTCCAAAGTGAAATATCAACTCCCTAACATTGAACTACAAGGATTGTTTATCAATAGCTTACTACTGACCATAAAACACAAGGTAAAATTTAATATCTATGTGTTATTTTCATATTGATGTGTTAGTGCAAGGGGCTAGAGATCAAGTTATTAGATGCCAATATTTTAAAATATTGTTCTTTATTTTTTCCACACCTTTTAGCTTATTATCATTTCAAAATTTGATCAAAAACTACCTTTATGAAGGGCAATGCAAGATCATTTCAAAACAAATATTCTAAGACTAATGTTTGTCATATCAACCATAATCAAGAGGCTTTGATTGTAATGACTATCAAACCTCAAATGAAAATACTTTTTACTAGACTCAATGATTCCCTTGATGTAATATTGCAAAATCTCTCAAGGGATAATATGATAACTTTACCATCTTAAACCATTAGATACATCCAAATATGTTCCTAAAAGATTTGATACAAATGTTTTTTTGAGTATCATAGGTTAATTATCATAGTACTATACAATTCTTATCTTTGAAAATAAATGCATAAGATATGATAAATAATATCATGATTCATGTGGAAGGGATTAATGATGGTTTGAGAAATGAATTCATTTCCCACCCAATCAAAATCTTCAAATATATACTAATCCCTTTCAACAACAAAATCAATCTAATAACATAGAGACCATTATGGAAGAAGAACAAAAAAATGAACAAGTAGAATCTCCATTAGGTTCTTATTAAGAATGTGTTTTCTTTATTGATGATCATTCTCATATTGGATTTATTAATGATAAATCTTGTATATGAAGAATATGGTCATAATCATACTCATTCTCCCACAACTACTATGTTTTAACATGATTAGATTCCAAATAATTATTGTTATCCCATTTTGCCTTCCAGACAAATAGCCTAAGGATCCATGAAATCCTAGTGTTTTCACCTTTTGGAATGCAAGAGAAAACCACCCAAATTGACTAAGTCTCAAAAATCCTAAGTTTTTCTTGTGTTTTCAGAGTTTTAGAGTTTGGGTTTCCCCTCTTCGTCATGCCATATTTGTCAGCTCCAAACTCCACCTTGTTCCTTGTATTCAGCTAGGTGTTTCGATCTTCAGAGGTCGGGGGTTCACTCTTCTTCATTCTTCTATTGGAAGGAGAGAAGGCCATAACAAAGGCAAAAGGTAAGTAAAGAGAAATTTGCCAATAGTGAAGAAAATGCAAAGGTGGAAAGCAGAAGGCCCAGCGGCCAATCTCTGATGAATTTTAATGATTAAGGCAAGCACATCACATGAGGGAAGTTAAAGCGAAAGAGAAACGAAATGTATTGATGTGTGGTGTTGCTTCATGTCCCAAGCTCTTGAAAGCACATTGCAAAACGATGATAAATTAAAATGTAAAGTGGGATGCGTAGATGTGAAATGCTACCACGTGCCCTAGGATTCTCCTTTGTGCAGCGAGGCTATATAAAAGTAAAATATGAGGGAAGTGCACTGGTGCGTGGTGCTGCCAAGTGGCAGGGGTCTGCAAGTTCACAAAATTTCTCTGTCTTTTGGGAAGCAGGGAACAAGAATTCCTTCTTCCCTTTTCTTCTTCCCCAAAAGAGACAAGTGAAAGACTCGAGGCCTGATCTTCTTCTCAAATTGGCTAAGTGTTGCAGAGGTGGAGGTCGAGTTCTTCTTCTGTCCAAAGAACATTGTAACGGTGAAGGCCTAACCCCCGAAGCCCAATGATTTCTCTTCTCTTAGACTTCAGAGGACAGGGTTTCCTCCTTCACCTTTCCAAAGCCTAATCGGTGGAAGACCAATCAGAGGAAGCCCAAAAAGTCAGGGCCCGACCATTTTTCTTTCCTAGCTCTTTTCTATTGTTCTAGACATGACGGGACTACTCAGTGACTTTCTTGGGCACCATTAATGCTTCTTTAGAGTCTGATTACTTGTAGAAGATGGATTTCTCACCTTCCCATGCCACTGTAGCCTCTCTTATATTAAATCTTTGTACCCAAGGTGTGGGTAGACCCCTTGTTTCAGTGGATTTCATGGGTAGGGCCATGTGGGTGTGCTCCAAGGACACTAAATGGAGTTATTGCAATATGGGCAACATTCTTCCCTTGTTGACTTCTCTTTACATGTCCATGACTACTACATCATGATATAAAAAGCTATATATGCATGTAAAATAGATTTTTGTTGTTGTTTAGCTGTTCTTCTGGGCTATTATACTAGGCTAATAGATTGTTATCACAGACCTTGTAACACATGCAAGAACTAGTCAAATCTGATGCATTATGCTCGAAGCTAAGCCTTTGATGTCTCTGATAATGGCTCACCAATGAATGTAGATGGTTATTTTATGTCTACTCCTCTATAACAAGTTATCTTTCTTTTGTAATGGCTATTTAGCCTTCATGATCAATATAATCACTAATATTTTGCCTCTCTTATGCTTTCTTCTTTGTATTTATTTTAAGTCTATAACTCATGCTGTGGATAAAACGGTCCCTCTGTTAGTTACAATTTTCTATTCGAGTCTTTGCTAATGCTGTAAGTCTATGTAAGTCTTTGTCAGTATTTGAGATCATTGTTGTGTTATGTCAATTCTAGCTAACACCCTAAATCTTAGTGTATCACCTACCTTTCCCTTTTTGTATTCCTTCTTCCCCTTTTCCTTGGTGATCATTAGTATAGGTTTAGTTAGTTACTTTGGACCTTAAGTTTAGAAAGAGGAACCAACCTTTTCTGGAGGTTTGATCTCATCTACAATGTCCCACACCTTGAGATTAGTCCCATTGTGTCATTGGAATGCTTGAACAGGCTTCAAGCAAGGTGCATTTTCATGTGACAACAGTTATTATGGGCCATTTTATAATCAAAGGTGATATCTAATATAACCCCATAAATGGAATCATGGTAGATCCAAGGTCTCATTTCAATGTACTTATGAAAGATTTCCTATTTAATGACCATTTACATAAAGATCTACATATGGTTACTCGGTAGTTGCACTTAAATATTATAATGGTCACATACAAGATATAATTAGTTGCATTATCTTAAAATTGAATATTGGCTAAAAGAGGAACCTAAATTATTTCACAACATTCCCACATCTGATTGATTTAGCATGATACTTGATCAATCTTAGATAGATCAATATTATTCCATTCCTTTCACATCAATACATAAAATTCATTTGTAAAGGGAAAGTTGTTACTATTCTAATGATCCATACCAACCAATTTCAAAAAATTCCAATTTATTATGATATATTCATTATAAAGTGAAAGAGGCAACACATGAATGACATGATATCCTCTATAATGTATACTTTTTAGAAGAAGTGAAAGAAAAAAAATATTAAACTATGTTGTACCAAATAATATGAGAAAACTTAAACCAAATTTGAATACTCATCAATCCCTTAACTGATTGGAAATATATGACCAAGGAAATGTTGTTAAATTAAACTCAAATAATGTGACAATTAAAGAGGTATCTACTCAAAATGTGGCTACCAATTGAATGAAACATGAAGCCAACAATGTTATAAATAAGGGACACACAAAAGAGACAAATATGGTTTCACAAGCCAAAATTAGATATCATTCCATTAGAGAACATATTACTTTAAATACCCACTTTAAAGGAAAACATAGAGTCTTTCCAAGGGCATAATCATATAGCCAATCTAAACAACAATTTAAAAGTAATTATAAATATAAAATATTAGCAATTTAAATTCATCATATAAATATTAAATATAGGGTCTTTCCAAGGGCATAATCATATGGCTAATTTAAATAATTAATTTATTTAGTTAAAATGAAATTTAAAAAATATATAATAATAAAATAAAGGAATTAGGCAACCTCTTTTTTCCAAAATTATCTTCCTTTTTTTAAAGCTCCGAGCTCTTTTCTATTCTCATCTACAACTCCTCCTTTACATACCTTGATTATCAATTCCACCTCCTCTAATTGCCAACTTCTTTTTAATATTCTCTCCTAACCTCTTCCATGCATCAATAAATATAGTCAAATGTGCATCCAAAATGTTGGATAAACATTGTCCTTAATTTCTCACTTTTGTCTATCTAGTATTCTAGATGCACATTTGACTATATTTATTATTTAATTGAAATTCAAATTATGTTATATTCTGAATTTCAATTACTTAATAAATACGGTCATAGTGCATCTAAAATGCTGGATAGACAAAAGTTAGAGGAGGTGGAATTGATAATCAAGCATGTAAAGAGGAGTTGTAGATAAGAATAGAAAAGAGCTTGGAGATTCAAAGAAAAAAAGGAAGAAGATGATTTTGGGAAAAAGACTGGCAGTTTGTGAAGGAAAAGGATTTAGGTATTCAATTGTTATTTGATTTTTCTTTTCTTGGAATTTTATTATGTCAAAATAATATGTTACATAGTGCATTTACAATAGAATGTTTATTGCTTCCAAAAACTTCTCTTTAAGGCATTATGGACTGAATAAAATGTGTGTTTATTTAAATTCTTTTATTTGTTTTGTATCTACAATCATTACATAAAAATTAAGTTACTCTATTAAACAAGTCATACAAAACAAAATCTTTGCAATGTTTAGTATTAACGGTGCCTCTAGTTCATGTTTATGGGTCAAGTCATCATGACTAGACTACTACATCTAATGTCTAACATAGCTGCAAAAACAACATATGTGGCTCCATCCCTATAAATCACTAAAGAGAAATAAGGACACTTTATTATTTTAATTAATTTTCAGTAAACGGAAAATTCTCTTGAAACTAAAATCAACAATTATTAAGAATCAAGTGAGTTGTCACCATAGGATTCCAAGAAATTTTTCTTTAATCAGTTAGGAATATTTGTTTAAGAGAAATAGTTAACAATTTTTTTGATAAAATGACAAGAATTTATTAAGCCAATGCTTCCCTTAGTGGGTGGCAGTTGAAGAGGAACTATTTAGGGAAAAGGATCCCTAGAAAGGATTGAGTACCCACTTTTTATAGTTCACATGAAACATAGATTGAACTAGAACTACAAACATTACACCTTGATCCTATGGATACTAGTATGTAGGTAGTTAGGGTAAATCAAGGTTCCCAAATTTAGCTTTTCATGTGTGTTATTAGTAGTCTTCTTAAAACTAGACTGACCAATATGTGTTAACCAATTTATGAGAAATTAAGAATCAAAAGAATTAACTCATAAATTCTCTAGTACCCAGAAGATTTCTAAATGAACTGTTCACATTCTCAAGCCATTAAGGCAAATCCTAAGGCAAGTTGTGATACTTATATATATATCACAAAGTTTTTGATAAAATGACAAGAATTTATTAATTCAATGCTTCCCTTAGTGGGTGACAATCGAAGAGGGGCATACTCACTTTTTACAATTCACATCAAACATAGAACTAAACCAAAACTACATACATTACACCTTGATTCTATGGATAAATGTATGTAGGAAGTCTGGGTAAACAAAGGAGGTTTCTAGGTTTAGGTTTTCATGTGTAATATTGATAGTCTTCTTAAAACTAGACTGACCAATTTATGTTAACCAATTTATAAAAATTTAAGAATCAAAAGAATTAACTCATATTCTCTTGTACTTATAAGAGCTTCAAGGCTTTAAGCCAAATTTTAAGGTAGGTAGGGGAGTGTAGTCTCTCAAGAAGGCTCAAGACACTAATTGTCCTAATGAGTCAAGTCTTTGGCTAGTAATATTTTTACCTATCCCATTTGGATAGAAGAAATTACCTATCCTATTTCGATAGAAGAATTTGTTTGTCTTGTTTGGATATAATATTTACCTATCCCATTTAGATAGAAGAGTTTGGCTATCTTGTATGGATAAAAGAGTCATATGATTATATTTTCTTGAGTATTCTAATACTAATATTAATGTAAACTAAACTTATTTTAGAACAAATATAGTGAATTTCTTTGTCAAATTATGTGTTTAAACCCTAACAATCTAGTGGTTGCTACAAGTTAGTTCTCTCTTGTGCATGCAATCAAACCTCATTCATGAATGGTAAATGTTTGACGTAGGGGTGACTCAACTTACTTTACCTAAACATGTATTTGTGCATAGAACTCCCTCAATCAACATCTATGGTTGGTATCTTTTAGATATGCACAAATAATTCACTTCCATCTAGGGGCCATAAATAGATAAACACAAACACATTCATATAGGTAAACTAAGGGGCATTCTTTGAGAAGAGTTATGACAAACAAAATCCAAAAGTAGTATTTCTATTCAATAAGACCCGAAAGATACTTACAAAGGGACTATGCCCATTATTATACAACCATGGGTTCAATCCTTATGTAGTAGAAACTAAAGGGATCTAGACATAATTTATAAAAAGAATAAAGAATGAGAGGAGTGAAAAGGATAAATGTTGAAAGGTTACACCATATTCTTGATGATCTTCATGAGATACCAAATTAGTAGTAAAGAAGGAGCATGCATAGGTATATTTTTGGTGTAATTAAATATTTAATTACACTTTATTAAGTTGACTTAGGGCTTCTTTAAGTCATATTAGGTTTTCTTATCTTGCAAATATAAAAGCAAGATATCACATGTAATTCATTAATCCAATTTCATTATTGCATCTAATATTGTGCAAATTCATCATCTTTGCTTCCTTCTCTTGTAGAAGGTTAATCGTAGGTTTTGCAAGTGATCCTAGTCTCTTGAGTCCATTAGGGACTCTCACATGGTATCAGAGCTCTAGATCTACAAGCACCTTCTTAGATCTGGGAAACTTTTGGGTAAAATCTTTTGCAAGGTGTATTTTTGAGAAAAACAGACCTCACCATCGAGTCAAGAAGGCCCAAAAACCCTTATTTTCATATAAGGCACTCTATATTTTGGTGATAGAGAATTTTTGTGTATTTTTTTAGGGTTTCAAGAAATTTAGTTCTGTGAAATCTATACATCCTGTACAAAATTTGTACAGCCATACAACACCTCAATTTTTGTGCTGCCTTGATTTTCATGCCATTCTTTTCAGGTTTATTTTAATTTTAGAGTGGCCTCGATTTACGTGTCATCTCAATTTTTATGTCACCTTGCTTTTCGTGCCATCTTGATTTCTGTGCATAGGTACAACTGAGCTTTTTTTATTAATTTCTTAGAATTTTTTTAATTTGAGAGCTAGCCCTCGAGGTTTAACCCCTAGTCACATGGGTGACTAGCACCTAGCTTCCAGGCACCAATCCCCAGGCTCTTAGATCCTGGTCATGTGAGTGACCAAAGCCCTAGCCACCACTCCCCAGAGACTCAAACCTTGGTCACATGGGCATCCAAGAGCTTCAATAATGCTTCTTTATTGTCTAAAAAGAGCATTTTTGGTAAATCAGACATAAGTTGGGCATATTGTATCCAATTTTTGAAAATGAATAGGCGTCGGAAAGCTGTTTTTGAGCTCTACACATTGGACCACTTATTTTTATAGAAAACTTCATCAAGAACCTAATTTGTTTGTTTGAAATTAGATCTATTTTATACACCTATTTTTTTTGGAAAAAGTGCATGTAAGTGGCCAATTTTTTTGAAAAGGGGGGAACTGTTGTGTGGTTACACAACACGCCCCATTTTGCCTTAGCAAATCATGGACCCAACCTTTTTTTGCTTTTGCTTGTTGTGCTTTCTGGGTTTGGGCGGTTTGGTAAAATCTAGTCATGTATGTTATCCTTACTTATGCATGTGCATCACAAAGAGTGGTTGGTTGCCAAAGTTAGAATTTGCTAACACAAACCTTATAATTGGAAAGAGTACAAAATTCTAATTAGGTTTACCTTTTGGATCACCCTGATATTGTTTAAGGGTAGAAAGTTATGCTAAGTCAAAGATCAGTCAACCCAGATATTTCCCATAGGGTCATATTTCCAAATATCAGTCACATTCACAAACATGACCCCAATTTCAAAAGATCACCTAATGTCATTTTGTTCCCCAATATGAGAATGTCAAACATAAGTGAGATGAATGATTTACCCGTCATAACTTTAGTGCATGTTTCAGGGGGTCATATTTTCAAATATCCGTCATCTTACAAAATATCACCCTTTGTGAATATCACCCTTTGCAAATATGACAATGACATCATTAAGTTCAACGAATAGAAAAGATCACCATGATGATGATGTAATCGAATGTGCTCGACCAACGGAGGGTCATATTTCCAAACATTCATCATATTTCTTAATATGACAATGACGTCGCCATAACCTAATAACAAAGAAAACATGATAACATGATGATGTCATCATGATCTAAACTTGAAGAGGTCACATTTTGAAATATCCCTAACCTTAGAAAATATGGCAATGATGTCATCTTTCACAAATCCCTCATTTTGAACTTTATGACCCGATATGCTTAGCTTCACAATAACCAATCCAATCATGCCACGTGGTCAAATCCTCGTTGTCATATGGATACAATATTATCACAATTTATTGTCAAAGGTAATGTGACCTGATCTTGTTTGTTAGTCAAAAGTTGACCATATGGATGGTCACATCACCTGATCATTAGTTAACGATTATCTTGGAGAATCATATTCTCAAGTATCCCTAATCTTCTAAGACATTACTCTCCAACATTAAATGCTAAGTCTAATGGTAGGTTGCGCCCTATCTATTTCAAATGTAAACCCAACACTTGGCAGCATCTACGAACATCTTGTGAATGATCAATGGATTTAAACATAATGGTACATGCGCCCTAATTTGTTGTATTGACATGTTAAAAGGTGAATTTTAGGGATTATTCACAATTACCCTATGATAATTGAAATTTACAAAGCTCTGAAAGTCAGCACCTCGGACTCATCTACAAATGGAATGGGATCATAAACGGAATGGAACAGACAATACAATGTATTCACATCTATCCTATTATTAGTCATATAGTTAGAGAGGAGGGTGATTATCAGGTAAGTAAAGTTAAAACCCTCTCTTTTGTCATTTATTGCAAATCTTAAGGTAAAATGGTTTTTGTTAAATTAGTCAGTATGGTGATGTATGAAATGAATTAAAATGTTGAATTGTTACTAAGAAGTGCATGACATCCTTAAATCCCCCTCCATACAAACATGTTAAGGTAAGAAATGCATGTCTTTATTGTAGGATTTAATGGGTATCAGAAGGAATAGATTCGACTCAGAGTTCCTAAAGCCCATGTTCTTACAACCTGAGGGGGTAGGATTCAGATATGAAGTGATAGATGACACGCATTAGGGGAAGACAAATTTAGATGACTAGACAATGGAAGTGGGAACCACATACTACAAAGAGTATATTCCACAGGAATGTGACACACCAGGGGATTTCCCTATGCTATGGAAGCTACTGAGTGAGTGGTAGAATGTGTAAGAAATTACAACCTTGAGACTAGAAGGGTGGAGAAGCATGGCAGAGTGTATGTTGACTTCTCAATCAAGGGCATCATTGTTGCATTCAATTTGCTTGTAGGGAATAATGTTGTCAGATTGAGCCTAAGTAGGCTAGAAAAAGAGTATCATGGTAATGAAAAGGAAGCTAGGAGAATCATGTATTAGTGGAGCAATAAGAGTAGCACTTACAAAGCTTCTCCTAAGCTGCCCAAGTACTTGTTTAAGTTTGATTTTGCTAAAGAGTATCAGTATATGATGACCATGTTGAGCAGGATGACTGGGAGACAACATGCCAGGAATTTTGAGAATTGGATGTATGGGATTATCCAAATGGTACAATATTCAGATAACAAGCCTCTTTGGGCCAAGATCATCAGTGATAGATTAGATGAAGGGATGAGAAGGTTCGGTGGAAAAATTTGTGTTTTCCATATGACCTCTTATGTAGTTTATGCTTGTGCTTTCAGGGGCATATTTAATGCTTTACAAATGGTAGGTAGGGTTGGAAACAATCTTGGTGAGGTGAACATATGGGAACATTACCCACAGCTAAAAAGGAGGAAATACCTTGAAAATTACAAGTTAGTGAATGACTCTTTTTCTATGCATTTAGTCAGGACAATGTAAGAGGATAGAACAAAAAGGTTGAGTATGGAAGCTCAAGTAGATATCTACAAATATGGGGCTTGGTTTATCCAGTTCCCCACCTTTTCATACATGAGAATAGAAGGATTTGAGGGATAGCCCCTCATGTTACCTAGATACCCCACTAATAAGGTAATTTTAATGGAGTTTGTTAGACATGTATCAACCTCAGTTGAAACCCACTTGGAGAAAGGGAAGATCCCACTTATTTTGTTTCCAGTATTCATTGGTTGGTATTTGTGTCTTGACATACAAAGTATTAAAGATGCCATTGGAGGATTGAAGCTAATGCATCTGTAGCCACTTTCTATAGCTAGGTCATATGACCCATATGGCAGAATGCAGAAGTTATTGGGAAAAAAAATACATCAAAGACACCTTGAAGATTATTGGACTGATTGTGATGATGAAGCAGAGGTTAGGAAGAGGACTTATCAGAGGCTCACTCTCAATCAGATCTGGACTTTTGACTGCATTCTAGTGCCTATACAGTTGCACAATGATGATGGAAGGATTATGTATAATGAATATGGAGATAGTAAGGTGTATAATGGCACCATTTCAGCTCCTAATTTGACTCAGCCTAAGGAGACTTCACTAGACTAAATAATGCAAAAGGTTATCCAACTGACCCAGAACTGGGTTAATATTGAGGTCACTAAGTTGAAGAAAAAAGGTGTAGCCCTTACTGTTGATAATAAGAAGATAAGACAAGAGTTATCTGAAGAGGAATATGATGACTTCCTCATTGAAAAGAGAAAATCTAATGGAGAAAGGTTACCTATTGAAAAACAAAAGCAACCAGGCAAGAACAAGAAGGTCATTCCTGTACAGCAAGGGGTAATTGTTAAAAGGCTTCAATCAAAGGGTGATGTGGCATCAACATCTACATTTATAGATACATCACAACAAACCCCTTCTAAACAAAAGGATAAGAGAGTCGTAAAGCCTATTCCTATGATTTTAGAAGAACCTAGAGATGATGACTTATTGATAACAATGAAGAAAAGAAAGAGAGTACAACAAACACTACCTCAGAAGGAGCAGAGGACAGCAATGAGGGGAAATGTTAACATTGATCCTATCATGTTAAGAGGTGTGGGTGGTTTGAATTTCATGAAGGAATTACAATATGAGGTCCCAATTCTAAACATTATTCAATTCAAAACTGAGAAGGAAGAAGAGATAAGAGAAGAGAGACATCAGGCTAGAAAAGAGCCACCCCTTCCACTGGATGACACAGTGTACTTATCAAATGATGAGGTAGTTACTGATGTTGCTGTAGAAAGGATGGAGGCTCTAGTAGACAATACTAAAATGACTCCTCATGGGACCCCTATGGCTCAGAAGGTGACTAGCACAAAAGAGGTTGAAATAGATGAAATGGAGCAAGATAATCCCAAGGAGGTAGCCCAACAGATAGGGTTGATTAATTTGGTAGAGTAGATTACTAGTCCTGTAGTAATAGACTTGGCCTATTAGGGTGACATGAATCAAAATAGAGATAATGATCCATCTTCAGAGTCTGAAAAGGTAGAAATTAAAATATATAAAGAGGTTGATGAGAGGATACCTGATCTAGATAAAGATCAAGGCAATGCACCTCAAGAGCAAGAACATATAGAAAATTAGCTATAGAGAGGTGGTGATCAAGAAATACCTAACAAGAATATTGGTCATGGTGAAGGTATGCATGATAATAATGATAATTGAGATAGTGATCCTACACATGAGGAAAATGATAAGGAAATCCCCGATTGGGTGGAGGATCAAAATGTTTCTTCATTGCATAGAGAAGAAAGTAATCAAGGTAATAACCAATGATTAGAAAAGAAATCAGATCAGAAAGAATTGAGCCTTGGAGAAATAAACACATCTAAGAATGAGGAACAAAATTTGGCACAAGATAGAGGTCAGGAGAAGGAGACATAAAATGTGATTGGGGGTGACGGGCTAATCCCCAAGGTCAAAATTCACAAGCTTCTCAAGAGAACCAGGTGCCACAGAACACACAAGATCAAAATATTCAAGGAACACATGAAGATAAGTTATAGGAGGAGAGGAATGATCAAAATGTGAACACATCACAAGAACCTCCACCTCAAAAAGAAATCCCTCAACATGAGGTACCTCAACAAGATCCCCCTCATGAGAATGTGCATGAGGAAGAACCAAAGAAAGGGAATTCACCACTGAGGGCAGGACATAATACTGAGTCTCATGATACTCGAAAAGAGCAAGGTGACCAGCAGGAGCCCAAGGGTGATGTCCTGTATTAGTTGTAATAAGAAATATATTTGTAATAAGTAGATGAGGTCCCTAATTTTGATGTTTCCACATTGTTTACTACAAGTATGTTGAAACCTAAAAGAAAGTAAAGACCTACATCAGCCATAAAAAGAGACCCTACTACAGGTAGGAGAACAACCCAAATAGATTTACCAATGGTTGAGATAGAGAAAGGAAAAATATGCTTTGATGAGTTTCAAATAACAAACATTTATTTAGGTTTTTCCAACAAAGACCAAGAAGGTCAGGAAGGTAAGGATATTATTAATTCTTTGACATAGAGGGTGAAAAGAGAGAAGGATAAGAACAAGAAACATAAAGAACACATTTCTCAATTGCATTCTTTCATTAAAGGGTTGATTGACCCCAAGCACACATTGATTAGTCTAGCTACCACGTTAACAATCATATCTCAAGAAGAGATGACATGATTGGATCTTATGAAGCATAAGGCACAATTAATGGACAATTGGTTCATTTCTTTTGTCTTTGAAGTAGAAAATGTGGTGAAAACCTCCCTGGAAAATTAGAATTCTCTTGATACTTTGAAAAGTAAAGTAGATAAATTACAGAATGAAGTAGGCAGGAGGTCTTTCAAACTAAAAAACACCTAGATGATTTGGGAGAAATGAAAAGGATTGACATGAAAATATTTATGGATAACAAAATTCTAGATAATAACACATCCTATTTGTTGAACATTTGGTATGAGGATGTTGGATTTGAATGTGATATCTTGAGAAGATGTAGTGGCAAGCTTAGAGCCATAAGTGTCAAAATACATGATCTCATGGCACAAGAAATATAAACCCTGGAGGCTTTAGAAGACAAGGTAGAAGGAAAAATAGAAAATCAAGACATTGATTTTGCTCTCCAGTATTTTCATAACAATTTTAAGCAGGCAACATAAGATCCCCTTCACCACTTGACATAAAAGGTAATAAACAAGGTCATGAGAATGAAAGCCAAGGTGGAGGCATACAATGAAACATTGAACATCAGGAAGAATAAATGGGATGATCTTCAAGCAAAGTTTCATTCCCATAGGCATGTAGTAACAAAGGCCAAGCTCTAGGATGGAGGGGAAGCTGAGAAAATAGTACAACCATATGAATCCATTAGGGAAGTGATAAAGGTACACTTAAGGGGTGATCTGCATGAAGATGACAGTGATGATGATGATGAAGAAGATGAAAGTGAAGAAGACGAAGGAGATGAAGAATAAATAAAGATGCATGATAATAGAATTGTATGTATGAGAAACTTATAAATGATTGAGCTTTGCTAGATTGTTGCTAGCTGGCAACTTGTACCTCATATACAGATGTTGACTTGGTCAAAGAAGGAATGTTGATCATTGATCTAGATAGACAAATCTTGACCATTGGTCACTTGTAACTACCTCCTCTCCTTATTCTATAAAAGGGGGATGGAGTGCACTTTTGTAAGCATTAGAAACTTAATTAAAGTTAGATTGCTAAAATGATCAGGACTAATTTCAAGGGTTTTGTGAATGTACATGTCTTTTGAGTACTTAATGAAAAAGAAGTTGTTTTGATTACAAATAATTGTAAATCTTGAGTAATCAGTGGATGAAATCTGGATATATGTATTGATTAGCTACATCCCTTGGAGTGCTTGTCAGTCTACATGTGTTGTTTCCATTCCTTGTTCCTTTGAAGTTAGCATCAACCATACCTAGTTGTGGAACAACCTGGTGAAATTATGGTTTGATTCCTTCTCTTCATGAATGTATTTGGAATGTATGTGACTCAATAGCTAAAGGTTCACCAAATTTAGAAGTATTCTTTAATTTTTTTTTGAATTTCATTACAAATCACCTTCATAATTGCAAATAATATACAATCTAAAGTAAACAAACATGAAATATGCCTATAACTCGTAAGTAATTGAACACACAGAGCATATTTTGAGTGAAAACATGTCAAAATGACAAATATCATGCAAATACATGCAAATATCAATGATACACATGTAAATATCTACTTATAGGCACATTATTTGACTAAATACATAGTGCAGAAGCATGAAACAAGTTCAAGTTAGTAAATGCTCAGAAGAATTGATCAAACTTATAAATATAATCATTATCTATGGAGCATAGTGGAAATAACCTTGTTTGTGAAGTAAGTTTACATGAAACAGATGCAAAATTATACATACAGGCAACAATTCACAATACAAACAGTGTAAGACCCCTTGGGATGGAAAACAACTTGTCACATCAACCTTTGAGTAATGTTAGAAGATCATGATCTAATCAATGGAGACTTGGATTCATCAATTTGTTCTAAATTGATCATACTTTTCAAGATAATAAAGGTTTGTTGTCTAAATTTTTATGTATGTTGTTATGACTAACAATCATCAACATAAATTGGTGCTAGAAGGAGGGCCTTCTTTCTTGTTTGGAAGGTGAATCAGTTCCATATGCATATCCCTATGTTTGAAACAAGGTAATCTTCTCAAACTATATCATAATTGCTCATACTTTGAGTGTTTATGCACATATTTGTTGATTATGTATTGTTTCATATCTGTTCATCATAAATATTTTAGAATTGAGCTTAGATAATTTGAAATTTGGAGTTAGTTCCTAAAATCCTTGAAGATCAAGTTGTTGTTTAAGTTCTCTTGCTAGATCCTAGTTGTAACCTGCTTATGTTTTTGGATATCTTGATATCCATGTCCAGAAGTCTGGTATTTGCTCATATTTGCATGTTTCATGCAAATATTACATAAATATTTAGTCAGTTTTGGATTTTGGTCATAAATATCTCCTTTACTAGGTTAGTTCTATCGATCTTTCTAAAAAATCAAGTCAAATTTTCATAAATTGTCAAAACCCTGGTTCACAAGCCAAATACCAGGTCCAAATCTGGTGGACTTTTTGAGGAACTACCTATCTGTGGATTTAGACCTAGGACTGTAAACATTCATCACATTCTTGGTTCTAGTACATCAAAATCTTCACCAAGAAATACTCTAACAGCTCCAATATCCCCTATTGTACTGCAAACACCTACAAGACTGCCTATTACACCTCAAGTTGAACAACCACCGGTCATAATGTCATTCTTTGCTATTGACTCACCTTTGACCTTCACTACTTATCATCCTTTACCTAAAAATCTTGATAAGATTTTTCCTAAATATCATCCATACCAAGATGCTGATGATCACATCAGAACATTTAAGGAAGCTTGCTGTAAAGCAAGGATTGAGCATTAGGATGTAGTATGTAGATTATTTCCATACTCCTTAGGAGAAGAAGCATACAATTGGTATATCAGTCTTGGTCAAGCCTCAATTGGTTCATGGGCTGCCTTAGAGAAAGATTTCAAAGATAGGTTTAAGATACCTATAGATCCTTCAATGAATTATCATCTCTTTGCCACAATCAAAAGGTTTGAAGGAGAACCTATTGCCAACTTTAATGCTAGATTCCAAAAGTGCTTTCAAAGCTGGTAGCTCCATATACTATAGAAGATAAAGCTATTAGGAGTATATATTACTCATCCTTAGATCCCTTAACTTCTATGTTTGTAAGGAGGACACCTCCTAATGTCACAACTCTGACAGGAGTTTTTGAGGAAGTGATAAAAGTCAATCAGCAACTGATTCCTACTCCAACATAAAACATAGCCTTTCCTGCATACCCTGCATATCTTGCTCAACAATAGACCAATGGAGCTATGATGCCTCCAGCTGCAATGCCAGGTCCACTACAGGTACCTCCACTTAGTATCATGCCACCTTCAAATGGGAATGGTAAGATAGTGCAATATCCAGGACATGTACAAGTGCCTCAAGATGTGGGACAAAATAACAACAATGGTTCTTCTTTTTTCAAACCTCAAATAGAAAATGTAGTAGCCAAAGTTCAGGAAGAAAAAGAAGAAATTAAAGAGATATCAGCACAGTTAAGAAAGTTGACAACTGAAATCACTCATTTGAGAGGTCAGAATTTCTATTCCCAACCAAATCAAAATAGAGGATATAATAATGATAGATCTGGATATCCTGATAGGGGATACAATAATACTAGGAATTATAATAACAACAATAGTGGTAACAATAATGTACCTAGATAGCCTAGAGTGTGGAACATGAGGCCAAATAATGGTTCCCTGCCATCACCCTTAGATAACTAGCATCCTAGTGAACCCAAGCAAACCACTAGGGTGAACTTGGCAGAAGCAACTCTTACAAATTGGTGTAGGATACATAACACCAATGCTCATGCTGAGTTGGATTGTCCTTAGTTTAGGATAGCAAGTAGTATCTTTCAGGCTAAAGTATCAAACACTACAGGTACCCCTCCTTTTGTTGAAGGAAATGAAATTATCCCTTGTGGATATGTCTTTGCCCTTGTATTGGAAAGTTTTGTCAATCATCCTCCCCATCAAGCAACCTCAGTGCATGAGAATTATACTTTAGCATGTGAAGAGTCAGCCATGGATTTTGAAATGAATTATGTTTTTCCTTTCAAAGATGAGAATGAGCCATCAGTTGAACATGAAGAGGTACATGCTTATCAGCAGCAGTATCAGGGTAGACACAATTATAACCTCTGGAATAATTCAAATAGACCTTCTGGCCCCTTGACCACATCTTTGCCTCCTAATAATTTTAACACTCCTCCTGATCCAAAGGCAAGCAATAGCCCTAGTTTTCCTAAGGTTAATGCTCAATATTTAGCACCACAAAAGGCAGTGTCAAAAGCTAGTAACCAACTTCCTGAATCGATAAATTGGTTACTTACTTAGCAAATGAAATGAAGAAGGTTAAAATAAGCTTGTCATTGTCAAAATTGCTTAAAAGCCTAGCTATTAAGAAGTGGTGCAGGAGCACCTCGAGACCTAAGAATCAAGAGGATTCCATGCATTTTCTATTCTGTCCAAAGTTGTCTTTTCATGTTTGTAAGGCCTTAGCACCATATTGAATCATAGTTGGCCGAGTAGCGACATAAATTAAGTCTGTATATGTGTCATGAAAGATTGTAACTGAACTGAATGGGTGTAACTAAATGGCAGAGGTGGTTGTAGGGTGGTTCACCTTCCATCGTATGTAACTGCCAACATGATTCTATATAGTCAGTCTGTGTTCGTTAAGAAATCAAAGTGAAATGAATGGACACAGAGAGGGGGAGAATCAATTTGTATATATATTTTCTAAGAAGAAGAAATAAAAGTTCTGTTTGGGTTAATTGCAGAGATGTGATCGGAAGCATTCCACTGGTTGAGATTTCTTTGAAATTAGTGGAATGACTTCCTTAGGGGTAGATCATTTTCTATTCTGTTGAGATTTTGTTATTTCTATGTAAGTTGTTCAGTTGCAAAGTTACAAAGGTTGTCATCGGTGAAAGTTTCATATTGATTCACCGAATGTACATTGCGAATGTATATTGCAAAAGAATATTGAGAATGTATCCTGAGAATGCATATCATTAATGTATGTTGAGATTGTATATTGTGAATGTATCTTTCGTCAGATACAAAAGATGACCAGCCATAACGGTGGAATAGAATGTATCCTTCGTCGGATA
The DNA here is from genome assembly GCA_027924645.1 of Cunninghamia lanceolata. NCBI lineage: Eukaryota > Viridiplantae > Streptophyta > Pinopsida > Cupressales > Cupressaceae > Cunninghamia > Cunninghamia lanceolata. The sequence continues at coordinate 4,268,295 of BSBN01000429.1, read as the reverse complement.
CAAAAGGTGACTAGTTGTAACATCTAAGGATACTTTAGTCCACCGGTAATAGCAAGTCACGTAAACCATATAAAATTTGGTATATCGGCGTATTAGGAAGACATACAAAGTGCTCACCGATGAGGAAGGTCACATCAAAGATATATGTCTCGGGAAGAGTTGCGACATCGGTGGACAAGTTAAAAGTTTCACCGACGATCTAAGTCTGGCCGATAAGGTCACAACTGATCGGCGTTGAAATAGCCACGGTTAGGGTAAGTGGGAATGTAACTGCCATTGGAGTGATCAGAATGTATTGGTGAAAAAGTCTTTGGGTTGGCTGATGGTATGTAGTCTTGCCGAAGACAAAGCATTGTGTGGAGCTGTTGGGGGGAGATGTGAGATCGGTGGAAGAGTTTTTGAGTATGCCGACAGTATTCAGTCTCACCGACAGTGAAGAGTGTGAATGTGTTCTGACCTAGCGAAGGGTATTTAAAGCTGATTAAACAATAATCCCTCTATATTGTGGGTTTGATGGGTATTCACCCCTATTTTTAAGTGTTTTCACTGGGCACTCTGCATCAAATTGGTATCAGAGCTAGAGAAAGCTCTGGGCGGAGATGTTTTGTATTTGATTTTTGTCACTAAGATGAAGAGTTGAAACAAAATGTTTGGTTGGTGACCATTTTGACAACAGAGATCATAGAAGGTATTTTTGAAGGCTGACAGTAGTTGCTAAACTGTTACAAATGCTCATGCCATCTAGTTGCGAGGAGGAACATAATTCCTGTAGTATGTGGGTAGACGATGTTGAGGTCTATCAAGACTATTCACCAATAGAGATTTTGCTAAAAGAGGGTGTAGAGTGAGGCCACTGCGAGAGAGAGTGGTAGTGCATCTCCAGGATCTACTGTTGGATGAGAGGAATGGGTCTGTAGCACCGTGAAGGATGGACATCTGAATGAGCATTGTGTTGTAGTTGTTGCAGTTTTGATTAGTCTGAGAGTACTCCATTACTAGGAGTAGAAGGAGCCTAAAGATACTCTAAAATGTTGATGGTGGTTTGCCATTGTTGGTTGGTTGGTCACTATTCCATTGATGTGAAGATTTGAAGCTTGAAGCTGAAGAGACAGAGTGAAAGATGAAGCCAGACAGAGATGCAGGAAAAGGTAGTTTTGTTTTGCAGGTACATTTCCAAGGGACTTGGAAATCTTTATTGGTTGGTTGTGTGGTGCAGGAGCACCTTGAGACCTAAGAATCAAGAGGATTCCATGCATTTTCTGTTCTGTCCAAAGTTGTCTTTTCATGTTTGTAAGGCCTTAGCGCCATATTGAATCATAGTTGGCTGAGTAGCGGCATAAATTAAGTCTGTATACGTGTCATGAAAGATTGTAACCAAACTAAATGGGTGAAACTAAATGGCAGAGGTGGTTGTAGGGCAGTTCGCCTTCCATCGTATGTAACTACCAACATGATTCTATATAGTTGGTCTATGTTTGTTAAGAAATCAGAGTGAAATGAACAGACATAGAGAGGGGGAGAATCGATTTGTATATATATTTTTTGAGAAGAAGAAATAAAAGTTCTGTTTGGGTTAATTGTAGAGATGTAGATCAAAAGTATTCCACTAGTTGAGATTTCTTCGAAATCAGTGGAATGACTTCCTTAGGAGTAGATCATTTTTTGTTCTGTTGAGATTTTGTTATTTATGTGTAAGTTGTTCAGTTGCAATGTTACAGAGGTTGTCATTGGTGCAAGTTTCGTATCAGTTCACCGAATGTACATTGCAAATGTATATCACAAAAGCATATTGAGAATGTATCTTGAGAATGCATATCACAAATATATGTTGAGATTGTATATAGTAAATGTATCTTTCATCGGATACAAAAGGTGACTGGCTGTAACGGTGGAATAGAATGTATGTTGAGAATGTATCCTTTGTCGGATACAAAAGGTGACTGGTTGTAACGGGTAAGGATACTTTAGCCCACCAGTAATAGCAAGTCACACAAAGCATATACAAGTTGGTATATCAGCATATCGGGAAGACATACAAAATGCTCACCGATGAGGAAGGTCACACCAAAGATATATGTCATCAGGAAGAGTTGCGACATCGGTGGACAAGTTAAAAGTTTCACTGATGATCTGAGTCTGGCCAATAAGGTCACGATTGACCAGCATCGAAACAACCACGGTTAAGGTAAGTGGGAACATAACTTCCATTAGAGTGATCAGAATGTATCAGCAAAAAAGTCTTTGGGTTGGCTGATGGTATGTAGTCTCGACGAAGACAAAGCATTATGTGGAGCTGTTGGGGGGGAGATGTGAGATTGGTGGAAGAGTTTTTGAGTATGCTGACAGTATTCAGTCTCACCGACAGTGAAGAGTGTGAATGTGTTCTGACCTAGCGAAGAGTATTTAAAGATGATTAAGTAATAATCCCTCTATCCTATGGGTTTGATGGGTATTCACCCTTGTTTTTAAGAATTTTCACTGGGCACTCTGCATCAAGAAGGCATTCATGAAATCCCTAGATGAACCTACACCAAAGAAGATAATCATTCCCCTAATCCAAACCAGATTTTGAGTAAAGATCATGTAGCTAAAGAGAATAACATTAAGCATAAAGTTCCAGCTACTGTTCAGGCTGATGAAATTTCACACATGACCCTTTATAGGGATAAGACCGAGTCACCTCTGTTCCTCCTTTCCATAAAGATATTTGGTAAGAACCTACATAATTGCTTAGTAGATTCAGGTGCGTCTACCAATGTAATGCCATTGACCATATGTAATGCCTTGGGGTTACATCCTGCTAAATCACTGAAGAAGGTGACATAGTTATACAAAACTGAGGTGAGTGTTGTAGGGGAATTAAATCACATTCATATGCAATTAGCATTAGATCCAAGGATTCATATTACATCAACATCTAGGTGGTGGATATTCTTGATACATATGGAATGTTGCTCAGCAGGGATTGGTCAAAGACACTTAATGGATATATGTCCACAGATTTCAGTCACATGTGGCTACCTTGGAAAGGGATCCCCAATCAAATTAGGATAGATGCTGAACCTCGGATGAAGCATATGATCACTGAGTACAATAACACCAATGAAATAATGTATGTGGATGTTGAACTTGGAGTTTACACCATTAGACCTCAATCGGTCAAGATAGAGGAGATCCTTATGTATGATATTCATGTTCATAGGGATGATCATTAGGATGACATAGTGATTATAGAGTCTAACCATAGTTTAGATGATGGTGATGAACTAGATCACTTTAGAAACTTTGAATTGTATCTATCCAAAGAAATGCAACGTTGTAGAATGTTAAATATATCTAATGAAGATATCTTGATTGAAGGATGGTGGAGGTTGCATGATGAGGCACATTTTGAAAAACCTGTGATGCTTGTTTAGACATGATGGAGTTGAAACAAGCATGTAGTGAAGAAGGATTGTCATCACCCAAGGTAAGTCATATAGATAGTTATAGTGACACTAATTCTTTTTTATCATCTGCAGGTATAGAGGAAGATACATATTAGGATGAAAGCTACATTCATAATTTACAGGAGATCCTGATGAATATTGAGAGCATTTCTAAGGATGAAAGTGATATCACCCCAGGGACTGATTGTTTAGTTGAATCAAATTATGAAGTATCTGATGAAGATAAAGGGAGTAATTTGACCAAGTTTGAAGAGTTTTTGTCAAATTAGATCCTGAAGATGTTGTTGCAGAATACTTCTCCACATAACTCTCTAATTGAGGGATGGTGTAGATTACATAAGGCACCACATTCAGAGACTACTTGTTCATTATGCTTGCACATTTTGAACAAACAAAAGATGCTTCATTCAAAAGATCATTTTCCTAATAGTAAAGAAAGCAAGTATCAGTTTCACATCAGTCAGAAAATAAAAGTAGAAAAGAATGAGTCACCAAAACTAAAGTGGCTATTAAGTGGTGCAGCTGCTAGAGCCAAAAGGAAGAGAAAAGGCCCTAACAAACCTTTAACTAAAGATAAGCCATGGATCCTTAGGTTTGATGGATCTAAGTCAAAACAAGGAGCAGGAGTAGGGATAGATATTATTGATCCAACTAGAAGATCCTATTTAGTAGCATATAGATTACAATTCCCATGTACAAACAATGTGACAGAGTATGAAGCTTTAATTCATGGGTTATTGTTTGCACTCAAGAAAAAAGTAAAGATTTTGCATGTTTATGGAGATTCAAAATTGGTAGTAAGACAAGTAAGAGGAATATACTCTTGCAATTACAAAAAGTTGTCTAATTACATGCACAGGGTATGGGATTTAATAGAAGACTTTGATGCGTTCACTATCACACATGTGCCTAGAGAACAGAATCACAGAGAAGATGCCTTGGCTCAGGATGCAAGCACTTTGGAACCATTATCTATTTCTAATTTGAAGAGCTATTTAGTTGAATTAATATCAGTACCCTGAGTACCAGATAATGTCACCAATCTCTAAGTGTTTGATGATGACCATCACATTTTAGATTTTATATCAAACAGAGATGTGTTTGATGCATAGATTATAGATGAAAGAAATGTAGAAGACCATACTTGGGTGGAAGAAGAGATTCTAGAGTTGCCAAGTAATAAAATTCCTAAGGAGATGATAGAATTAGAAAGAGCATTTGATCTACACAATATGTTGAAATAGAAAGATGTCCCAAAGACTGATGGAGGAGAATACTCACCAGTCAATATAGGACAAAATGAAGAAAAAAGGAATGTCTTAATTGGAAAAGTTTGTACAGAAGAAGAAATGATAGGGATAACCCAAGCACTTAAGGATTACATTCATGTTATCGCTTGGACTGATGATGAGTTGAAAACTTAGGATACTTCAATCATCACCCATACTATACCATTAAAACTAGATGCCAAGCCTTTTAGACAAAAGCAATTACCTATCAATGCCTTGTTGGAGCCCATCGTATTTGAAGAAGTCAAGAAATTTCTCAAAGCAATAATTATATTTCCAGTAAGACATTCCACATGGGTAGCCAATTTGGTCCATGTGAGAAAGAAAAATGGTGATATCAGGTTATGTGTAGACTTCAAAAATTTGAACAAAGCTTCTAAAAAGGATAACTATCCTTTACCTTCACTAGATGAAGTCTTACAAATAGTTAATGGTGCAAAGATGATGTCATTTTTGGATGGTTTCTTGGGATATAACCAAGTGATGGTAGATAAAATAGATAGATTGAAAACTGCATTCACTACCAAGTGGGGTATATTTTCCTATAGACATATGCCATTTGGATTGATAAACGTTGGTGCCACCTTTCAAAGTGCAATGGATATAGCTTTCAGAGGATTGATTGGTAAGTGCATAGTCATTTACATGGATGACTTGATGGTCTTTTCCAAGCAGAGAGGTGATCATATAGAAGATCTCAGGAAGGTGCTTAAGAAGTGTGAACAATATGGTATATCCCTGAATCCCAAGAAGTGCATATTTGGAGTAACCACAGGTAAATTGCTAGGTCATTTAATAACAGAGAATGGGATCATCATTGATCCTACAAGAGTAGAATCAATCATGAAATTGCAACTTCTTGGAAGCAAGAAAGAGCTCATGTATTATTTTGGTAAAATAAATTTTGTTAGAAAGTTTATCACTGGCTTTGCAAAGATTGTCAGGCCACTAAATGTAATTCTCAAGAAAGATGCTAAAATTGAATGGAATCCTGAAGCAAGAGCAGCATTTGAAGATATTAAGAAAGCCATATTTGATGCTCATGTTCTAGTCAGTCCTAATTATACAAGAGATTTCTACATTTATTCATTTGCTTCAGAGCATACATCAGGATCCGTATTAACACAATGGAATGAGGTTAAAGAGGAAAATCCTATAGCTTTTATGAGGTGCCCATTCAAGGATGTAGAGCTTAGATACATGGATGTTGAGAGATAGACTCTTTCTCTAGTCCGAGTAGTCAAAAAATTCATACATTACTTTTTGAGAACTAAAATAATTGTTGTATTACCAGATGTAGCAGTAAAAATGCTTCTAATGCAGAGTGAGCCTGGTTAGAAGAGAGCTAAGTGGATAACAATTCTCCAAGAATATGATATGGATATAACACCTATGAAGTTAGTAAAGGGAAAAGATTTGAGCTAAATGATATCAGAGTCTGATCCTCAAATTATGAATCAACAATATGTGGTAAACACTAGAGAAACTGAAGAATGGTATTTAGATATCAAGCATGTCCTGATTACTAGAAGATGCCCATCAAAATTACAAGTCTCATAGAGGAGACCCTTGAAAATAAGATCACAAAAGTACATGATAAAAGGAGGAGTCCTTTTTAAAAGGAACTATGAAGGAATATATCTCAGATGCCTAGAGAGGCAAGAAGCAGATAAAGTGATAGCAGAACTACATGATAAGTTTGGAACTGCACATGGGTCACATCGAGCTACTACTCATGCTATCCTAAGAGCAGGATACCACTAGCCCACTATTTTTAAAGACACTGCTAAACATATTAAATGTTGTCATAAATGTCAGGTTGTGGCTAATAGAGAAAGATATGCTACTCAACCCCTACAACTAGTGATGGAGATGTGCCCATTTGCTCAATGGGGCATGGATTTCATAGGGCCCATCAATCCTCCATCATCTTCAAGCCAAGAATCAAAGAAAAATCCATCTCAAAAGTTGCATACACCCATACACCTCAATGCCAAACTGAAAAAGGTGTGGGTCCCCAAGCATCACGCAATTACCTTCAAAGCTGCACACAAGCTACATACACCCAAACTCATACCTTCACACGAAAAGTCTAAAAGCAAAATAGTTTGGGTACCTAAGCAAAAAGTCCTCAAGTCAAATGAGGCATCCACCTCTCATGAATCCCAACCATCCACTTTCTCCAATTCCATCCAAAAGTATCAAATCCTTCCATCCCACATGACAAACAAAAATCAAAACAATGCAAAGTCTATGTGGGTCCCTAAAGGCCTATATCATTCATCCACCAAGAAAAACTCTCCATTGCTTCCTACACCACCTTCCCATCATCAGCTTCAATGTTTATCACAGTATGTGCAACCGTTGGTCATGGTTCCCTTCCATTCCACAACACTTCCGTATAACTCCATCTCCCCTCCCCTCCACTACTATCCTACATATCTCCCTCATCCTATGGTCCAATGCTTTTGCATAAACCTTCCTTCCATCCTTGCATAAGTCCTTTTGTATTTTGCATCATCATCCACTATCTCACCTTCCATAATCTGCTATCTACATACTCATATCTCACTTTCATACACTCCCTTACCAACATCTTTGAGCACACTTGACATAGTCCATGCGACAACATCCATCTAGCGGGACTCTCACCTTTCAGCGAGCTAGATGCTTGAGTCTCTCCCTTCCATATCCGCGTTTTCCTACCCAAATGTTTCAAAAAAAAAAAAAAAAGGAAAAAAAGAAAAAAAGTAAAGAAAAATCCCTTCATCCAATGGTGAAAACCTGGCAAACAGGCGCCTTGGATAAGTACCATGATGAAAACCTGGCAAATAGGCGTCATGTGTAAGTTGATCTTCTATGTCCCCTACACTTGGGGGCACCTTGTCTCATCGGCATATCACTTTTCTCCTACCAGTTTCCTTCCATACCATTTCCTATCCTATCTCTCTATCCATTACATACCTATACGGTCCAGTCCATCCATCCTAATCTTCCATTCCTCTATTTTTCTTGATCTTGATTAAGATTGGGGGCACAATGTTGACAAATGTTCTAGATGTCTCTTGACATACCTTATCCCTCCAAAACCACACAAATCCTTCATTATCCTCTCATCCTCCTCCTTCGTCTTAAGCATTGTCACGAAAAATCCTCTGTGTTCTACCTACAATGGGGCATGTTTTTCTTATGTGACATAGTCCTTGGAGATCGCATCCTTGTTTCCTTCTACCAACCTTGCCATTTCATTCCTTATCACCCATGCATCTACCTATCCGTGGTGTTTCCTTGTCATCAGTATTATTTGATCCATATCTGTTCCATATCGTGTCTTATCTGTTCCATATCCTTTTATCCAGCGGTCTGAAGAGTGCTTCTGCAGGGTGCATCCTTTTATCCAGCGGTCCAAAGGGTGCGTCCATAGGGTGCATCACTTTATCCAGCGGTCCAAAGGGTGCTCCTGCATCCTTTTATCCAACTATCCTAGTAGCTTTTTCGCAGGGTGCATCCTTTTATCCAGCGGTCCGAAGGGTGCTCCCACAAGGTGCATCGTTTTATCCAGTGGTCTGAAAGGTGCTTCCACATCCTTTTATCCAGTGGTCCGAAAGGTGCTTCTGTAGGGTGCATTGTTTTATCCAACAATTCTCCATCCTACCTTCTTCTACATGCCATAAGGGTGGTATCTTTTTCTTTTTGCCATAACAAGAGCATACGAACTCGTAATCGCGCAAATAAACACTTGTTGGAAAGGTAATTCCATGAACTTCACAATGGAGCAGGTTTGATCAAGTGATTTTATCATTTTGTCAGCTATTTTTATAGTCAAAGTTTAGCTATCGTTCCAAGCTTAAATCCAGCATTTTTTCTTGAAAACTAATGATTTATCTGTGCAGCTTGATTTAAACACTTGTCAAAGAAAGGAGAAAAGAAAATTTTGATATATCTTCTACAGGGTTGAGAGATGGATAGTTTTTTTTTTCCTTAACACACACATCATAGATTAACTAGGGGAAAAGTAAAACAACTTGCATACAACTTTCATCTAGTTCTAATTAGGAAGGAGTAACTCATTGTTCATGCAACTTGCATACAACTTTCATCTAGTTCTAATTAGGAAGGAGTAACTCATTGTTCATGCAACTTGCATACAACTTTCATCTAGTTCTAATTAGGAAGGAGTAACTCATTGTTCATGCAACTTGCATACAATTTTCATCTAGTTCTAATTAGGAAGGAGTAACCCATTGTTCATGCAACTTGCATACAACTTTCATTTAGTTCTAATTAGGAAGGAGTAACTCATTGTTCATGCAACTTGCCTACAATTTTAATCCAACTCTAATTAGAAAAGAAACAACATGCATGGCAATCTCACATAGTTTCTAATTAGGAGGGTGATAACTGAATTATTGCAATCTTGGTTTCATTGATCATTGCTATATGGCTATCTCTTTCAGTTAAGAATATTGCTATCTTGCAAAGGAAAGAATCATTGCTATCTCCTAATCATTTCAAAGTTAACAACTGTGTGAGTGCACAAGTAGAGTAGCCCATTTAGTTTTTCCAATTTTAACTAGGTTGGATTAACTAGTGTATTCTGTGCTTGCGAATGACAATAGGCTTATGCTCTCCCTTCTTCTGGGTGATCAGAGTGCCAGACTTGTCATTCTATTTGTTTAACCTTTAGGAGGGGCCTGCCCTTGGATGCATGCTTGTCCAAGTGGGAATGACCCTGAGTGGTAACAGGCTAAAGCCAAGCCCTACCAAGCCACTTAAAATAAATTGTGCTTGAGGTGAAAACTTCCTGCAACAAGTGCTGTTATGTTACACCGACGGCCAACCTCCCCCAAAACCCTCTAAGGCGCAACCCTTTGAGGCTGGGAGACTCCATAACGGAGAGTAGTGCTGCCGCATGTGTAACCACTTGAACGGTTGCCTACATTAAATACCTCTTGTTCTAGTGGCCCAAATCCCTTATAATCCATTTCTCACCTAAGATTTTTGTGCTTGCTTTTGTTCAGTATAGTCCAAAATAGAGTCGAAAAAACCACAAAAACAATGAAAAACTATAAAATATTCTTTGTGCTTGCTGTGTTTTCTTGTTGTTAATTCATAAAATCAGACCAAGAAGGCCTTTTTCCAGCCAAAAATACCACAAACAACTGAAAAATCCAAAAAATTTGCCAAAAAATAGAGCTGCGCTTATACCCATTTGCACTATTTTTGAGGAAAAATTTTCCACCTTTCTGAGTACCCCTTTCCATCTTGTGTCAGTTTCTATGGAGATGAAAACTGAATTAGAAGAGCTTGCTCAAGAACTCAAATACCTGAAATTGCAATTAACCCTAGACACTTCACCCCAAGGTCGTATAGCAATTTCTCAAGAACTCCGAGTCAGACAACAAGAAATGGCAATCTTGCAAGCTGAACATGCCAGTACTAGCTATGCCTCGCCCCAAACTCATACATCTATTTCCCATCTTAATGATGCTCATGACAAGGCAAGCACCACCTTAAGTTGGAAATCCTATACCACTCCATCTACTAGTCCTCCTTCACCACTTTCTAAGACACATATTCCAAAACGTACCAATCCTACACCAACACCGCCATCGAGTTCCCCAAACTCTAAACCGACAACCAAGGAATCCTTGGATGATTTCTGGAAAAGAGTTTTTCCAAACTTATACAACCAGAGAAAAGTTAGGGAGAAAACAAAATCCCCTCATTCACCTATCCATACACCTACGAAGGATGTGATCCAAGGGCTACTAGCAGAGAATCAACCATGTCCCCAAATTTCGGTACTTGACCTTACAAAAGATGCTTCCAATAACATGTCAAATCCTACAACCCCTTCATGCGATCCTCAATTCCTTGAGCTTATCAAAGAGCCTTCTACCATGTGCCAAAGTCAAGGTCCATCAAACATCTATGTTGTCAACCAAGAAGCTATCCAAGAGCTATCCACTTCCATTCAAGCAACCCAAGAGGTATGTCAAGAGTCTAATCCTAAGCATGAGGAAACATTAATCCCTAGTCTCAGTCAAGATCAAATCACTTTCTTGCAACCTATCCATAACATGTATCTTTTCCATGATCAAGATGATATCCATAATAATGAACCTCTCCATGAGCCACTTGATCCTATCCATCTCCCACCACCTATACATGAGAAGGAAATCCAATTCCGTCCCATGCATAACCTATACCTTCTCTATGATCAAGATATTCCCTATGAGGAAGATGTCCTTGAACAACTTGATCCCATACCCATTCATGAGCAAGAAGCCTCCATTTCTTCTATCCCTCTTCCATCTAATCCCATCCATGATCCAACAACTTTCACTCCCTCTGATGAGACACTTGCCTCCCAAGTGCACATGAATGATCAACCCAATAACTTAGATCCTAAAGAGCATAATGATGATCAAGATTCTAACGATCCTTCACCATCCATTATTGACCAAGCTACAAATCCATCGTCTTATATCCTTGGGCTTACTACCTTCATGCATGAATGTTCTTCCTTAGAACACCAACAACCATTATCTGCTATCTCGCCTTCCTCATCCAATAAGGAACTCGCTGCTAGTGCACCTATACATAATCCCATGGTCCACCGCATACTCCAGAATATGAACTATCAAGGTAAAGGCTTAGGCCTTCATGAACAAGCTATTTTGGAACCTATCCATGTCATTGTTCCTCCACCTTCATATGGCCTTGGCTACATACCCCAAGGTGAGCAATCTCAAGATGTTGGTACTTCCTCCACTCCTCCTAAGTCTACTACTTTCCATCGCAAACCCTATCATATCCCCAAAACATATGTCGCCATTCCACCTCCATCATCCTACATTTGTCAAAAGCATGTGACCATACACCTTCCACCATCCAATCTACCTCCGCTACTTCCAACTCCTAATAGCCCCCTATGCATCCTACCACCACTTCTTCCAACACCTTATCCATCCATCTATGCATCCTCTAAATATCCCAATCATGGCCGACAAATGCACATATTGTCTAAACAAGGAGCTTTCACCAACCTCACTTCCACCATCCCAAGTGAATTCAACGTCAAAAATGTGGATGCCTCTACCTATAAAATAAAAAATCCTATGAGTCCTCATGACCTAGGATACAAAAGCCAAGAATCAAAAAAAAATCTATCTCAAAAGTTGCATACACCCATACACCTCAATGCCAAACTGAAAAAGGTGTGGGTCCCCAAGCATCACGCAATTACCTTCAAAGCTGCACACAAGCTACATACACCCAAACTCATACCTTCACACGAAAAGTCTAAAAGCAAAATAGTTTGGGTACCTAAGCAAAAAGTCCTCAAGTCAAATGAGGCATCCACCTCTCATGAATCCCAACCATCCACTTTCTCCAATTCCATCCAAAAGTATCAAATCCTTCCATCCCACATGACAAACAAAAATCAAAACAATGCAAAGTCTATGTGGGTCCCTAAAGGCCTATATCATTCATCCACCAAGAAAAACTCTCCATTGCTTCCTACACCACCTTCCCATCATCAGCTTCAATGTTTATCACAGTATGTGCAACCGTTGGTCATGGTTCCCTTCCATTCCACAACACTTCCGTATAACTCCATCTCCCCTCCCCTCCACTACTATCCTACATATCTCCCTCATCCTATGGTCCAATGCTTTTGCATAAACCTTCCTTCCATCCTTGCATAAGTCCTTTTGTATTCTGCATCATCATCCACTATCTCACCTTCCATAATCCGCTATCTACATACTCATATCTCACTTTCATGCACTCCCTTACCAACATCTATGAGCACACTTGACATAGTCCATGCGACAACATCCATCTAGCGGGACTCTCACCTTTCAGCGAGCTAGATGCTTGAGTCTCTCCCTTCCATATCCGCGTTTTCCTACCCAAATGTTTCAAAAAAAAAAAAAAAGGAAAAAAAGAAAAAAAGTAAAGAAAAATCCCTTCATCCAATGGTGAAAACCTGGCAAACAGGCGCCTTGGATAAGTACCATGATGAAAAACTGGCAAATAGGCGTCATGTGTAAGTTGATCTTCTATGTCCCCTACACTTGGGGGCACCTTGTCTCATCGGCATATCACTTTTCTCCTACCAGTTTCCTTCCATACCATTTCCTATCCTATCTCTCTATCCATTACATACCTATACGGTCCAGTCCATCCATCCTAATCTTCCATTCCTCTATTTTTCTTGATCTTGATTAAGATTGGGGGCACAATGTTGACAAATGTTCTAGATGTCTCTTGACATACCTTATCCCTCCAAAACCACACAAATCCTTCATTATCCTCTCATCCTCCTCCTTCGTCTTAAGCATTGTCATGAAAAATCCTCTGTATTCTACCTACAATGGGGCATGTTTTTCTTATGTGACATAGTCCTTGGAGATCGCATCCTTGTTTCCTTCTATCAACCCTGCCATTTCATTCCTTATCACCCATGCATCTACCTATCCGTGGTGTTTCCTTGTCATCAGTATTATTTGATCCATATCTGTTCCATATCGTGTCTTGTCTGATCCATATCTGTTCCATATCATATCTTGTCTGATCCATATCTATTCCATATCTGATCCATGTCTATTCCATATCGTGTCTCATCTGCTCCATATCTTAGGTCCATTAGGGTTTACCCCGAACTACGTTGCCTCTGTGTCATCACGTAGGCAAGGCCATTTAGCAATGAGCCCCCGAGGCACTAGGTCAGTCCCTTAGGGTCCGTCTCGCTAATAAAGATTGTGGAATCTTCTCACCAGGCAAGCAAGCACAAGAAAGTCCACTTTCAAGGAGAAATTTTGACACAAGACTTTAACCTATCCAAAGGAAAGCAAACAAACTCCTAAGGCCTTCTAAATGATTTTACCCAAATTATGGCAAGAAACAAACACATCTAAATGCAAGAATGTTTTGTGGATTGGAACCATGGTTAAGTTACAGAGTCTTGATTTTTGTTATCATGTCTTTCTATGCTACTCAAGGATGCCAAAAGCTAGAGATGCTATGATGGGGGCATGATTATTTTCTTTGTTTGCTATCTGTGGATTAAGCTTTAGTAGTGTGACACCTTGTCTAAGGACATGATCAGCAAAAGATCATCGAGGACATCAAAGGTCTAACATGAACGGGGGCAATCCTTGTCTGTTGATATGCAAGAAGTACTCAGGTCATCTAGATTCAATTATACCTAGATTCTTGTATTAACTTGCTAAATCCAAATCCATGTAAGCGATACTCAGGTCATCTCGGTTCAATTATACCTAGATGCTTGTATTCACTTACAACATTTCAGAAAATGTACCAAAAACACAATGCCCAATGATGAAATAAAGCACTCCAATAGCAAAGCATCCATCCTATATCCATTTATACATCCATACCATACCCCATGCAATAAAGATCCAACAATGCAAACTATCAATGTTTACAAAAGCTTGCGAGTCCTTCTATCGAGTCTTTCTCCTATCAATCAGATTTCTATCTATCATCAGATCTTTCATCCTTGTCCAGTCAGTCTGAGTAATGATCCAAATGCAGGTCCATCCTTAATCCATATCAATCATGTCAAGTCAATCTTGCACAAATGATCCAATCACAATCAGTGGTCTTGATCCTTGTTTGGTCGTAAACCAACTCGATCAGTTAATCAATCAATTGTCTTATACAGGATGTTGCATTATCGAAATCAGACCAATACACGCGTCTTACACGACATGCTTCATTTCCTGGAACTAGACACTATCCTTCATGTTGCTCTAGGGATCCATCATTCCCCGCCATGACAACACGCCTGCCGTGTTGGTCTAGGGATACATTGTTCCCCACCATGACAACATTGTTGTATATCATTATTAGTATATCATTGGTTTACCGCTTGACAGGGGCAATACCTTGTTTGTTCTTGTGTCATTTGTGCATACTTACTTGCCTGCTTGTGTGTGTCATCATTCCATCTTGCATCGCGTATCATTCGACTCTTTCTTCAACTGATTTCTTCATTCTAACCTAACCCCTTCGTCTTCGTGAGATTGTCCATCTCACGCCTTTTGCCTTCTTCCCGTCCAATCTCCCGAGGGGGCATCCTATCATCATAACTTGTACCAAGGGCAAACTGGGGCATGTATCACTATCAGACTATCGACTTCTTTGAAGCAACGCTGTAAACTGCATTGCATCAAAGAGGGGCAAAATGTATACGCCTAAAAATGACAAATCATCCTAAATAAATATTCTAAATATTTATTCTATTCTTCTACCAATTAAATAAATATTCTAAATTTATTTAATCGATTCACTGTTCCATAATTAAATAAATTCAATTTATTTAATTAAAATTCTTCTAAATGTCCTACACAATTAAATAATCATAAATTATTTAATTAATCCAAATTCCTCTATCCTAAGTTCTAAATTCAAAAATCCACCTCACCTTTACACCTCACCTTTTCCACCTCACCTTGTCCACATCATCAAGTTGCACATGTAATTAAATATATTTAATATTTAATTACCTATTTTTCTCTCACCCACATGGCCTATTTCTTCTCAAATCAGAAGTTAGTTAACTAATCAATCAAATCTGTTAACTGATTGGTTATTTGAGTTCACTGGTCAATCTATTCTGTTGACTCCTCAATCAATCCAGTTCACTGGTCAATCAATTCAGTCAATCCCATAATTCATTCTTCTAACTGATCAATCAAGTTTGTTAACTAATCAGTCAATGGAGTTAACTCTCCAATCAATTTTGTCACATCCCCTCTTTCATGATGGAGCTGGGACACTTGTCACATTTCTACTGGTTGCACATTCCTCAACCATCCTCAGCCATTGATCTTCATATCTCCTCTCAACCATTGATTCCCATTCTTCCAAGTCTATAAATGAAACTTCATTCTTCCATTCTAATCATCCAGGCTTTTGACATCGTTACTTTGCAGAAATATCACCAGCGCACCTTTGGCACCCTTTTGTCATCCACAAGCTTGAGATCACATACTTGCATTGGAGCTCATCTTCATTGCATATCACCATAGCCATTCACCATCAACTTCCTAAAAACAACTAAAAAGATTGCACTCTCTGAGGGCTCATCTCAACTACAAAAGGACGATTTGTGATAGGCGAACAACAGAAGTTTCAAAACAGGAGAGGTTTGCACTATGTTTGTTCATTGCTTTGTTTATTGAATCCTTCTTGTTTCACTATTCTGTTGATGTTTGGGTCTTATTTAATTCATTTGATTGATCACCATTTTACCCTTACAATAAGTTTTAGTAATGTGTTTCTTTATGGATAGTTGTAGGAGCTTGTTTCATGGATAATGAAGTAGTCAACATAATTTTGAGATTGAATAATATGAGGAGTCATATTAGCAAGAATGAACATGATACAATTGTTGCTCTTGAATAGGAAAAAGGTATAAGAAGGAACATGCATTAAGAAATACAGTTACATGACTATATATATAGATAAGAATAGTCATATTACTATAGATAGACAAACCTATGGAGCCAACACAAGAAGGTTTATGAGTTCATGAGGGTATGACAGATATTGTTAGACATGGGAGAATGATGAAAGAGAAGTCCAATATAGAGAAGAAGTCTTCAACAACAACTTGACATTGATGAGCAGCCAGAAGGTGATAAGACTGTCAAACAAATGACAATGTAGACAGTAGACTATATAGTGACATGCAGTGATTGACGAGAATCAAAGGTTGAACGGAAGCAGTATGAGATATGAAGAACATATAAGGTCTCTATATGATCACTAGTACATCAACAAAGAGGTAGAATAGTGGCATACATCAAAAGTTGAAGAAGATACAGTCACTTATGTGGACTAGGGTGGAGACCTCATGAACACATCATCTTGAGTAATGACTATGCTCCCCAATGTCTCGTAGTGATATACCCTATTGACTAGTAACTATGGGGCCCATTCATCATGGTAAGTTGTTGTCTAATGTCTAAAGTACATATCCTCAATGTCAATTTGTCAAATGGAAATAGTATATTGTCCAAATTCATATGAAAGTATTAGGAATCTTTAGTGTTATTATGAAACTTATCATAAGTATGAAACAAGAGTAAGGTGATCAGTCATGACATCAAAATATACAATGAAAACAAGCTTAGAAGCTCAAGGAAATAGTCCATTAGCAACAGTCATGTACGGAGATCATAAGGGGAGCTTGCAAATGAAATAAAAAAAGGAACAACCTAAAGAACATGATAGTGCCTTCTAGACTATCAAGTAAGGGTAGCATGACACATTGCCCATTTATATGGAAGAGAATCTTCTGTCACCAAGAGTATAAGAAGATGTCTGTCAACAAAAATTCAAGCATGGACATTCATCACTGTAAAAAGAGGACAGTTAGCAACCAAAATAGACAGTGAAAGATAGTTTTGATAGTGGTTTTCTATCCAATTTCTCCCACAAGTGTTTACTGCCCATCTACAAGGGGAGAGAATATAGGAGTGTACCAAGTGTTGAAAGAGGACAACAAACAGTCATATTGGTGTAGCAGGTCTGGAGATAGAAGGACAATCCATACATAGCAGGATAGTCATAGTCATGGATGCCACAAAGATACAATTCCTATGATAAGTTATAGTCAGATGAATAGAACAGTACCCCTGCTAACACATTGAGATCTAAAATTCATATTAGAATCATTAGAGATTTTCAAACTATATGGAAGTGTCTTTAGTGTCTAGATTAATTATAGACAGGTCAAAGGAAGGTGTTTAGCCCAATAGCATGATAGAATAAAACTGTCAAAAGTAGTCTATGAAATAGAAGAACAAATCATCAGATAGAGTCAAGACAAACATCATAGAGCATTGTGGAAAAAGAATGCCAAACAATGTAAAGAGAGTCAAATAACAAGTATTATAGTCATCTCTATCATGGAAGCATGAAGACAGTTCAACATTAAAAATAGTGACTTGCAGATATCTGATGTCACATCTATGGAAGTTGATACAGTAGTAAGCATGGTATACAGAAAATGATAAGACTGTCAAACATCTCGAGAACACTATCAAATTCCTAAGAGATTGCACACTGACTTAGTAGTCATGTATAGAAGGACAACAATTAGTGAAGAAATGGAATAACTACATGGTTTTCAAGTATTTGCCAGTAGTCTTGATAGTCAACAATCATAAGAAGAACCATGAAAGCTCAAAGGTCTCTAAGCCCATCATCAGAAGGCAGTCTAAGAAATAGCAGAGTATTCGATACCATGAGAAGGCTAGGTGAAAAGTCTTAATGACTATGAGATCTAGATAGTCACAATGTAGAGTCATAGAAGAGTTCCTCAAAGGTTTCAAGACAGAAGTAAGAGGACCGCCATAGAAGTTATTCAAACATGACTTTAATAATCATATTACAATAAAGGATCAGTGTATATGCATTGTGAAGTATTGAAAGAACCCAAACTATTGGACAACCTAAGTAGGAGTCTTGGTTGTGTTGATGAAGAGTATCATCTATATATTGATGTTATTATATGTTGGTCAAGACAGCTTTTGGTTATGGAGAACATCATTAAGGATGTAGGGTTAGCAACAAAGGCACCAAGATCTACATTTAAGGCATACCTACATTAAAAACAAGTTATGGGAAAACAAACAGCAGCCAACAAGATGGAACTACAGTCATGGAGTAGTCAAGAACATCTGTATCAATGTAAAGAGTGGCTACAATAGTCAAGCAATGTTTCAAGATAAATAAGAGTTGTAATGAGCTAGAACCCATTATGGGACATCAAATATTCAAAAATCAATAGCTATAGGAATAGTGCAACAACTACAGGAGCATATGCCAGAAATAATACTAAGTGTACTGAGATAGCTATAGGAGTCCTTTCATGAATGCTATAGGAGGAAATGTCAATTTATTACCTTCGCAAATGAGCCATCTCATCAAGATTTCTGATAGATGGAGTTCAAATGATTGCAATTTCATCTTAGAATCCATAGCTATGAATGCCCAAACTCATATTTTCATAGAGAACATCAAGAAAGGAGGCAAATAAGGTTTAGGGCCGTGGCCAAAAGCTCATATAGAACCATAAAATTCAAATAAAATGCAAGCAATGGAAACAAAAGATACATTTTAGCTTCTCAAAAGGACATGAAGGAATACACATAAGCATGTATATACAACATATACAGTGACTAAAAAGAAAACTACAGGAAAATCATGGGTTTTTTGCATTTCTTTTCCCAAAAAATTGAAAAATAGTCAACTCACCTGTAGCATTAGAGCAGAAATGTCAAAATGCCAGTGGAAATGCCTCAAAAGATCACATACTGGAGCCTCAACATCAAACCCTTGTTGGCGACCAGTTGAATGTAGAGCAAGTGTTTCAAAATTGCAAGATGCAAAAATGAATGTAAAAGTTGCTTTTTTGTTCATAGGGTTTCAAAAACCTTAAGATGCCTGATGAACCTTTTCCTTTACGTTTTTGTATTTCTTTTGTATATCCAACAAATAAAGTCATGGTCAAAACTCAATAACTTGTGAGGCCTAGGGATGACGCCATGAAGTGTCCATCAATGTTACGACTTAATTAAATCTTTTTCTCTCCTTTTACTTCGTGTGTTGTGATTCACATTTATTTTTCTTGCATATAATATACAATGTAAAACAATAGCCTCAAGGCGATGACTTTATAAATCTCTTAAAGGATATTGTTGTCTTTTATTGCAAGAGAGAAGATAGGGGAGTGTGTTGAGAGTTCTTTGTGTCTTTGAGAAGATATAGTTGGGTTTGTGGAGATGTGGCAAGCACATTCGTTTGTTATAGCATCTTTTTCTACCTTGGAGGAGTGAGTGTTTGACTAGGTCATGTTGACAATTAGTAGTTGTCTTGACTACTTGGAGAGTATCTAGGAGGGTTTTATTGCCTTTTAGAGTCCTTTTTAGACTTTTTCTCATGAGCCATAATGTTTGGTTAAGTCCTTATGGACCTTTTCTTGTAGTTTGGGCATGTTTGGAGAGGTTTTAGGTCCTAGATTTGAGGCTTTTTCTGGGCATCCGACCCAAATCAGTTTGGTTTTCTTGCTTTGGCAGAAAACACTTAGATGGATATAGTCACTATTGGTTGACTCACTGGAGTTAGTTCTGATTATGCTACTTACAGAGACTTGTGATTTTTGATCCTTGCTCTAGATTTTGGCAAGATTTGTAACTCATGTTACCAATTTACTTGATATGATATATAGAGAGAACCTTGGAGATCGTTGATTGGAAGTTGTGCCTATCTATCTTATGCATTTTCTGTTCATTATCTGATGTGATGGAGTTAACTGTGAAGTAAGTTTATTTCCTCTTAATTGTGTCTTGCAAAAGAGCCTTTTTTCAGAAAGTACTTATGCAGGTTACAAGTTGTGTCTAGTTATGCATTGAGATTAAGTGTGAAGTTACTATTCCTCTTAAAATTTATGCAACTATAGACCTGTTTGTGGAATATTTATGCAGAGATATAAGTAATACTTTGTGAAAAAGTCATTTCAATCAGATTAGCAAGTGTTTGTGCTGTTATTTTCATGTTCCTCATTTAAGATAGGTGTATCACCCTTAGAGTTAAAATTCAATTGTAGAATAGAGTTTTCTTTCCCTTTTCCTTGTCAAAGTCATAAGAATAGTAAAGTTTTAGGGGATATAAATTTAGGAAGCTGGCCTTCTCTGGAGGTTGACCTCTGCCATAAAGTGAGCCATAACTTTAGAGGTCTTCCCATGTTTCACCAAATAGACTAATTTTTGCAAATTAGTTAGGGTGCACATTTAGGTGATAACAGTTTTTGGCACGCCAGGTGGGACTGTGAACTAATTCTCAGTCCATTTTTATACTTTTCACTATTGTTTGGTGTGTACAACAGTTGATTTCAACCTTTTGAGGTGTTTTAAATACACACCTGGTGAGTTCAAGGCTTTGGTTTACTGAAAACTAGTGTAGAACAATTTATACATTGCTGATATTGGTGTGTATGTCAACAAAACCTATCTTGGGAGGCAAGGAAAACACACACCTGGTGACTCTGGAAGGAAATATCTACTGGTTTCAAGAAGACAAGTGCTGGTATGTACTTATTTTACTAAAAAATTAGACTTGATTTTTATTGTGAAATATTTCAATGAGTTTTCAGCATATAGAAATGTTGCATTATGTCTTCTTTTCAAATAAATATGTCTTACTTTCCACCATTTCATGAAAGTCTTGTTCATACATCATTTTATGAGTCATATCATAACGGTCATATAGTTGGTTTTAGTCCAAATAACCCATTGACAATTGATAACCAACCAGTCTATCATGCTTACCACCCTCCCACCCATGCACAGACTCCATGGTAGCCACTGTATGCATATGACCAGCCTTAAGAATATCATTTTATGCCAAGCTAGCAATACTACTTTCCCAATCAGTTTCAAAATGATGAGAGAATGGAGATTGCAAATACTGAGAACATATGGTTTGATTGGAACAAGCAGCTAGATGACTTAAAGAGGCAACAAGGATATTCTTTACCATAGGAGCCCATAAATGAGCAAAATTAGTCAAACCAATCCGTTAATCCTTAGTTTCAATCATGTCAGGAATCTAAACCAAATCATCAAATTATTGAACAACCATGGCAGCCTTCTTGGACTAGGTATCCTAGTTATAAAATGCCAAACCTCAGCAAAGTTATTCCTTCCATACCAGTCCAAGATCAGGAAGATGGGAAATCAAATCTTATACCAAGGGGAAAATATGAACATGAAGATCAAAAACAAGAGGAGCAGTCAGTTGCTACTATTTGTACTATGTCCCCAGTTAAATATGAGCATAATACATGTGGAGAGGATGTAGGCTCATGATTGTCTCTAAATCCCTTACATTTTCATTCATTGATGAATTTTCTAGTGTTGTTTATAAAATGAATGAAGGCAGCATTCAGAGGTTGCGAGGTAGAGGTCTTCAGTTACAAAGATAGGATGCTCAAGTGTCATTGGAAAAGGCACCACATGAAGAGGAAGATTTGGTTTTCTTGTTTGATCAATTACTTGCTTTTGTTGAACAAGATGAAGAAAGCTTTCATCTACCCAGTTTGCTAGCAATTTCAGACCAGCAAGAATAGGTTCAACAATATGAGGAGTTGCTGATTAGAACTAAGCAATCTGACAATGCGGTCTTGGATCAAGTAAAAAAAAGTGAAAGTAAGCCTTTCTTGGAACTTGCATAGCTGGCTGAGAGTTGTTATGAAGCAGAAAACAACTCTCCTACATCTGAATTTTATGAAGAGTGTGAGGAAGAGTCATTTTGGGATGACCTTGAAGAGATGACAAAGGATTAAACCTGCTGGAAGAAGTTACAAATCATGCTAAATCAGGACAACAAGTTCACAGGTTTGAACAAGAGTAGGAACAGTTTGTAGAAGAGATAAATGAACAAAAGAAACTTGGTGGAAATGAGGCTGATATGTTTTGGTATGACGGGCTACCTTTAGTTACTGAACAAAATGGGGAAGATATGACTGTGATAACCCAAGATGAGGGACAGCTATTGGTTGTTGAACAGTGTGATGAGTTGTTGGTTCATGAAAGTCAATATGGGAATGAAGCTTTGGCTCATGAGCTATTTTCATTTTGGGATGATCTAAAGTCTGTTTTGACTCAGGAGGAAGCATCTTTTTGCCTAGTTTTGGACATTGAGCTAGTACTATTTGAAACAGAAGATAAAAGATTGGAAGAGGAACAGCTACATGTTTTGGAACAACAAGGAACTAGCATGGAGAGTTCTGAAAAACACACTTTCCAAAGGATGCCCAATTAGACATCTAGCCAGAAGGGAGGCCAACAAGGAAATTCATATCCTGCTTTCACTCAAGTATGAAGATACAACTAGGAAAGAGTAGACTCAAGTCACTTTTCTACCTCATAACAGGAATTTTTACATTCTATGTGAAAAGGTTAGTGAACTTGTGTATGTTCTTCAAGAGGTTTTGCAGCTCTTTGTTGAATTTTTGTTCATGTTTCCTCCCTTTCTAGCTATCCTTAAGCAAGGAAAAAATTGTATATTATGCAGAAAAGGCAGCTACTTCACCCAAACAGTAAATGGTTTTGTTTGAGTTAGTATCTTTCTTGGTTAGAATATAGTAGGTGCAGTAGTTTTCAATTCCCTAAGTGCTGCTAGCACAGTTAGATAGGTTGCTTTCTACATTTTGCTTTTTGGTGAGGTTTCCAAGTATCTTTCACTACTGGTCTGCTGAGTTATAGAAGTTAGAAATGGTTTGTAAAAAGTGTTTTGAAAAGTCTCAGAGTGACCCTATGCCCAATGGAGTGTTTTGAAAAGTCTCAGAGTGAACCTATGCCCAATGGATATGCTTCCAGCTACTGGTCTGATGTTTAGCAGGCAAACATATAGTAGATGTCGCCAAAAATGTTACCTAAATTTAACTGTAGCTCATTCAGGTAGAGCTTGGATTCAAAGCCTATAAGGTATATCTTATCTAATCCTTATTACATTACTTTCAAGTGCATAAATGAAATAATCTAAAAATGATTATGTTTATTAAATTACTGCATTTATCCAAGTGCATGTAACATAAGAAAGATTCATACAAATCTTTTTTGAATAATAATCTTTATTGAATGTAAAATGTACATTATCTCACACAAGCCGTGAGATTAACTTTCTTATTGAATGCAATTGAAGAAAAAATTTATACATGAATAAGTAAAAGTAAAAAACATGTGCATATAAGGGTAAAGGCCAGCCATTGCCTGAGAATGACTAGTTCTGGTTCTGTTGTGTAGTCTTGTTGCCCAGAGTTGTCTGTGTCTTTCCAAATCTATGTCATCTCCGTTTCCTGCATCTGTCAAAGAAATGATGTTAAAGTAATATTTTAAGTAATGAGTGGTGCCTAACCTGACATGAACATGTACTTATACATGCATAAACTGCTCTCAAAATGCATTAAATAAGAAATGTATGCCTTGGATATCCTAGAGAACAATCAAGTCATCAAACACATCCAAGGTATACAATTATTCTCTAACAAGTTTGCTTCATGTGCAAATACAGGTGTAATTATGTCTCTGTTTGGTTCATCAGTTTATATTATGAGTGGAGAAAATGCAGCTCCCACAAGGGTTGAGCCCAGCTCATAAGTGCTACAAAAGTATTTCATGTGTGTTCATCAGATGTAGAGTACATTCATTTCATAATTAGAAAAGTCAGTTGATAGACAATGTGTAGGCATCATCAGTCAAAGCATACTGAAATGCCAAGGATAGCCAATTCATGATCTGGAGGATAGTCATTAATGACTATTGTTGTCTCTCAAATTCGTACCCTTGCTACAGTTATCAAACTTCAGCAATATGGAGAGTCATGGGAATGATCTCGAAGTGTGGGACCTTGCGAAATGAGATCAGACCTCTAGAGAAGGCCAGCTTCCTTAACTGGTTATCACCTAAAATCTACTAGATCTTCAGAGGAAAAGGGAGAAGGAATGCTTTTAAATGAAAGATAAACAAAAAACTTTAAAAATAAATGGGTGATTCACCAAGTTGAATAGAAGAACCCTCACAGTACTAAGAAAATGCACAACATAACCAGATATAGCAAGTAAACATACACAGATTCAAATGATTTTTTGGCAGAGGTGAGAAACAAGATGGTTGAGAGGAACAAAATGTTCACAGACAACCATATGCAAGTTCACACTAAACTAGAAAATCAGTAAAAGAGGTAAAATAACTTGCATATATTCAATAAGAAAGCATAGTTACAGTAGTAGAAATCTCTATTTGGAAACAAAAAACCTAAATGCTAAAAATTTTGCAATCTTATTTACATCTCATCCTTATGCTTACATAACATTTCAATCTGACCTAAGTTGGTTACAAAAATTTGCCCCATGGGCGCTGCCAGAAAATATCTGCTTGAAGGGACACCTACTTGCAGAAGTTATGACATGAAAGATCAGGAACAAGGTAGATGGAAGATATTTTGAGTCTTTAATGCAAGCTGTTGCATCGTCTATCTTCAACAATGAATCAGTGGAAGATATTTTGGGCATTGAATGCGAGCATCTTCATCGTCTATCTTCAACCATGAATTAATGAAGTATCTGAAACAAGGCAGTGGAGAGATATTTCTAGTCATTGAATGCGAACAACTTCATCTACCTACAACAATGAATGCAACAAATATTTGTATCTTGCTAAAAAATGGTCTCTGAAACATCCCATAGCCAAAACATGCAAATCCAGATCCAAAATTGAAAGTGAGAATCTGTCCCTCAAAAGCCTGCTAAATGAAAGAGGAGGCAAAAATAGGCATATTTGCCTTTTGAATCATGTCAAAATTTGCTAGGACGCGGAAGATACAGGCGGTCAAAGTTGCGGTCAAACTGTACTTGTATATTGCTATATTTTGCAATTGCATATACAAGCTCTCTTGCATTTAATTGCTGTATTCACCTAGGCATTTATGCAATTTCCCTCCCTTTGCATATTCAAATTGTATTAAATATGCGATTGCATGTGCCCCTTTGTATGTGCTTTGAATCTTCTTTCACATATGCATTTGCCTTTGTATCACTTTTTGCATGTATGCCCCACTGCGACGTGTCATCACTTGATTGGCTGCCGAGCTAAACTGAGAAGCATCGCTGATCAATCACATCCTCCTTATCGGCTGTTAGAAAGATCACAAACAAGACGACTGATACATAGTGTCTTGCCGACAGTCCTTGTACATTCTCCTTGTATATCCAATTGTATATGCCAACATACAATCACTTCAACAAACTGCGGACTCAACGCTCAATATGCCAAATTTGATTTTCAAGTCGGTTTCGGCTTGCATATTACCATTGTATCTAACCTTTGTATACCACATATACAATGCGACTTACACATACAACTCACGGACCCCAAAATGACCATCCGCTGCATTTGATTCCCCAGTCGGATCCGCCTTGTATGTTTTCCCTTTGTATCTTTCCTTTGTATATTGCAATATACAATGCACTCAATATACAAGCCGCGGACCCCACTTTTGAATTTGCCAAAATTAACTTCTGGGTCAGGTCCAGCTTGCATATTGCCTTTGTACCATTGCCTTGTATATCGCATATACAAGGTGAATATACAAGCAAAACATGCAAGCCGAGCATGTATACATTGCAAACACTTCACTTTAGCATATGCATGTAACCTTTGTATATCACTTTGTATATGACCCTTTGTATGTGCGAACATACAACACAAAATATAAAAAAGAAAACATGCATACAAACCTTGCATACAAACATACTTTTGAACTTGTACCTACCCCTTGTATGTTGCGCTTGCATATTCGCCTTGTATATTCCCTTTGCATATTGCAAATGTACATTCAACTTTGTATCCTGCCGATGTATCTTTACATTACATATGACCCTTGTATCTGTGAATGTATACTTCCCTTTGTATGTTGGCACATACATGCATCTTTACTTTATATCTCGGATTTGCCTTTGCATGTGAGCTTGTATGTCCCCCTTGTATGTCGGCCTTGTATATGCATCAGGTATTGTATCTTTCGCCCTTGTATCTTTTCCTTTGTATGTACGATTTTATGTTTGAACATACAATGCGAACGTACATTCATACCTGCATTCCACCCCTTGCATATGCCCCTTTGTATATGGTACCTTGTATCTTGCCGATGTACATTTCCTTTGCATATGTGAACATACAATGGTGAATGTACATGCAAACATACATTCGAAAATGCATATACAAATACTAAGTATAAAATTGAGATTTATCTACGATGGAAAGCACTTGAAGACAAAGGGTTTCTGGGTTTTTCTAGGTTTTCAGCAAAGTTCTCAAGGTGAGATCTTCTAGGATTTTTGACAAGGCAAAGCATAAATATTTGAAGGATTTAAGCCTTGTAGGGTCATTTCTAAAGGATTTTCAAGGAAAATACAAAGTGAACTATTTAACTCTGCACAGAGGAAAATAGGTCAACAATTTGGTGACTTCTATGGGATGTTTGCCTGCTAAACAATTAGATCAGTAGCCTTAAACATCCATTGGGCATGGAGTCATAAAGAGACTAAAAATATATCTTGACAAAGAATCCTGACTTTAGCAACTCAACATATTAGTAGTGAAGAACATTGGAAAGACCAAAAATAGAACCAAAGCCTGAAAGCAACCCAACTAACTGTGCTAGCAACACTTAGGGAAAACAAAAAGGGATCTACACTATTGTGCAACAACACTTATTGAAAGCAAGAAACCTAATTTACTGATTTACAAGGTAAGTCATACCTCAAAGCACCTCTTTAGGTGTATTCCATTAACTAGGATAGGCAAATTTTCTCCATCCATGTTTGATAACTGAAATGCATTGTGCTCCTTGCATTCAGTAATGATATATGGGCCACTCTAGAAGCTATCAAACTTGGAGTGCTTCCCAGGTTTGCTTTTCAACACATCCCACTTCAGCACTATGTCACCCTCCTGGAATGTTCTTGGAGATGCCCTTTTATTGAATGACCTTTTCATTTGGGCTTGATGATGCTCTATGTTTCTCATAGCATCATTTCTGGTTTCCTCAAGATCAACCAGTTGAGCTAGCCTGATTGTCATAGGGCCTTCCTCTAGCATGTCTAGCTGATTTACCAAATCAAGTGCTGGTAACTCAAGTGTGATAGGAAGCCCTTTCCATACACTAACATGAAAGGTGAATGCCCTGTTGATCATTTTGTAGTAATTCTATCAGCCCATAGTGCTGACTTTTACTATGTATGCTAGGATCTCTGATTGCCCTCCATGGTCTTCTTGATAATTCTGATCAAGTTTTTATTAGTGGATTTTGCTTCTCCGTTGCCTTGTAGATAGTAATTAGAGGACATACTGAGATAAATGCCATTTTTTACAGCCCACTCAGAGATTCCATAACCAACAAAAGCAAGAACGTTGTCTAAAATGATGGACTCAAGCACTCCAAATATGATAACCAGCTCTTCATAAAAATTCAAAACAGTAGACTCATTAGCTTCCTTAAGTGCGACTACTTCAGTCCACTTAGTGAAATAATCAGTGGTTGTTAGAACCCACTTATGGCCAACACTAGATGAAGGGTTTATAACTCCAATAAAGTCTAATCCCCACCTTATAAAGGGTTGTTCCACCTGAACTGGCTGCAAAGGTAAGGCTGTCAACTTCTCTTTTCCGGCAAACAAAACACATTCCTTACATTTTCTAACCCACAAGTGTGCATCTTTAAACAAACTGGCCCAATAATAGCCACCTTTCATCACCTTCAGAGCTATTACTCTAGGTGAAAAATGGCCTCCAGCTAACCCCTCATGAAATTCATGCAACAATTTGTCAACTTGGTTAGGTCCAATGCATCTCAGCAATACTCCATTAAAATCCTTCCTAAAACACAAGTCATTAATGAGCACATAAGGTATGGACTGCAATCTAAAATACCTTCACTTGGCTCTATCTAAGCCCCAAGGACACTCACCGGTCTACAAGAAATGAACCATTTTTTGCACCCAATCAACAATAGGATCTGAAACAGTTGTTTGTTCTTGATCTTGCATTGTTAGAATAGCTTCTTGATCACGTTCTTCTTTGCTTATAACACCATCAGCAAGCTGTTCGCACAACCTTTCTCCTCTGACCAACTTGGTAACTTTAATGTCCACATCATACTCCATGACTTTAGTCACCCAACCAGCCCTCTTATCACTGAGATCTTTACTTAGCAGAAATTCTTTCATGCACGGATGAGCAACCATTAGATTAATCTTGTTGCTTGACAACATGTGTCTAAACTTTTTCAAACTCCTTATAACAGCAAGTACATGCTTCTCAACAAAAGTGTACCTTAGCTCATAATCTTTCAATGTTTGACTGAAAAAAGATAAAGGCTGCTCCATTTCTAGCTCATTTTTCTATACCAACATAGCTGAAACAGAATCAACATTACCATATGCATACAATGTAAAATCCTTAGAAAAAATAGTGTAGGTGCAGCAGCCAAAGCCTCTTTAATAAGTTCAAAGCTTCACTTTCCCTCTTTAGTCCAGTTGAAAGACATGTTCTTCCTCAACATAGCAGTTAGTGGATTTAACAAATCAGTAATATCAGGGATAAACCTCCTGACAAAGTTGATCCTACCAATGAAACTTTGTAGACCCTTCTTATGTGCTGGTAAAGGCAGAGCCAAAATTGCACTTATTCTCTCAGGATCAATGGTGATGCCTTGTTTTTACACCACATAACTAAGCAATCTGCCCTCATGGATAGCAAACACACATTTTTTGGGATTAAGTGATATCCCAAACTCCCTACACCTCTCAAAAATCTGCCTTAGGTGATTTAGATGATCTTTGGCTTCTTTAGAGAAAACAATAATGTCGTTAAGGTAGACTAGGATGATCTTGTACTTAGCCCCTAAAAAGTCATAGCCATAGCCTTTTGAAAGGCCGCTCTAGCATTGGACAAACTAAAAGGCATCTTTTTGTAAGCCATAGTCCACCATTTTGTCGTGAAGGCTGTTTTGTACTGGTCTTCCTCTCTTACTAAAATCTGATTGTAACCTAAATAGTCGTCTAGCAAGGAAAACCTTTATGATCTTGACACTACTTGGAGTATCTACTCCATGGAAGGCAAAGGATGACAGTCTTTCAAAGAAGCTCTATTCAAGTCATGGAAGTCTACACACAGCCTTATCTCCTTGTTTTTCTTCCTAACTAGTACAAGATTGGAAACCCATGAGGTGTGCTTGATAGGAAATATTATGCAACTCTCAATCAGCTTATTCAGTTCCATTTTCATGAGAGGCTCTAATTTAGAATTCAAAGGCCTCTGTTTCTGCCTGACAGGCTTGGAATTAGGTTAAAGCTCAATAGTATGTTGAGCAAGCTGGGGATCAAACCCCTTTAAATCACCATATTCCCATGCAAAAATGTCACTAAATTCTTGAAATAGTTGAATAAATGTATGCCTTTCCTTTGTTGTACCTACCTTGCTTAGTTTAAGGAGTTTACCTTTAAAGATCTCAAATTCTTCATAGTGATCTTGCTGAACCTATAAGCTAGACCTGGGCTTTGTATCTTCATCATCAATGTTAAAAATGGACTCTAAGGTGACCAAGCCCCTTGGCATCTTGTTATTTTTTAGCTGAATGATTTGGTCAGCATACTGGTGATGTAGCTTCCCCTGGTTGGCATGACAGAATTTAGCTTCCTCCCTCAAGAAGTTTACATTATGCTAATCACTATCAAACACCTGCCAATGTATGTTATTATCTGTCATAGTAGGCCTAACAACAATCTTAATATGTTGATTTGTCTTATTGCTACTAATTTCCTTAGGGATGTCAAATTGTTCCCCTATAGTAGCCAGCCTATCAGTGTGTTTATTTTAGTTTCTGGGTATGGAGATCAAATTGAATGCATCAAAACCTTATAAAAGGTCCCATACTCTATGCTTGTAAGACTTAAGTAGATCATTTTTTGTGACATTAAGCTTTCTTACTTGATTTACAACTAGTTCACTGTCTCCATAAACTTTCAGAAAGCCAATACCTCTTTTTCTTGCCCATTCTAAGCCTTGAATTAGCTCTTCATATTCAGCCACGTTATTAGTATAGCTGAAACAGAATTTGAAAGCTGAATAGTACTTTTCAGCCTTTGGGGAAACAAGCATACATCCACCTCCGACACCCATTCTACTCCTTGAGCCATCAAAAAATAGCTCCTAGACCTCATTTTTTGGCTGCCCATTCTATTGTTTTACATTTTTTTCAATATTAAATAGAAATAAATCAGGCTTGTGCATCATATATACACCCAAACCAACCTTGTTTAGGTGCTCACATGGCTCAACCACTTGAGTTTGGTCTGACCATTCATCAAGAAGGATTTATGGTATGCCTTCAATCAACGTACTGCCTTCTTGAACAACGGGTTGTTCCATTTCTGATTCACTTGCAACCAAGTTGGCATTGATGAGGCATGTAGTGTAAGACTCAATATGGTCTTTGGCAATGGGCTCTGACTTAATAGTCACCTTAGTCCATACCTAGTTCTGAACAACATATGAGACCAATCCGAGGATAGGTAACCTCCTATCTTTGCAGTGAAATCCCTTGACAAGCAACTGGCAAAATAAGGAGGTAATTCAATGACATATATATCATGCGGGATAGAAAAACTTGGACAAGCATGCAGAGTTAAACTTAGTCCTATAATGACACCCACTGTATTAACAGTAGTTCCATCCTGCTGAACAATTCCCTTCTCTAATGGTTCATATTCAATGCCTAACCTGTCAACAATTTGTTTGGGCATGACGAAACTGCTAGCACCTGAGTCTATCATGCAGTTATGAACTAAATGATCCCCTATGATCAAAGATACGTAAAATGGTGGGGGTTTGAGCTCCAAAACTTGTTGTTCTACATTTTTTTCAAGGCTACTTGTCAAAATAGCTTTGGACTTACCTAAATCAAACTTGAGATAGTTTTAAATTTGACAAGGTTGATTGAAGCAAGTCTTTTTAGCTAGGGATACTCAGGGAATCCCACATAGACATGGGTACATTTACTTTTTTCATATGCTCAAGGATATTGAAATCAGATGTACCTAATTTAGCTTGGCTTTTGGGGGCAGCCACGTCACCTTAAGCACAAGTTGGCTAAACTGGTGGATTAGGCTCTTCCTTGCCTATCAAAGGCTAATCCTTTCATAGAACTTGAATTTTTTTAGCTTTTGATGGGTTGGAAACACCTTGACCCACGTTTGGCACTTGATGCCCATGAGTTTAAACTTTACCAGTGTTAGCACTCATTTTGACCTAGGGTTGATTTTTCATGATCAGGGGGTTTCTTCATTTGAACCCTTTATCTTCTTGCCCATTTTTCCTAAGTATTGGACCTCCTCAGCATTTTTCAGCTGCAGCATCATATTTTCCTGGGGAGGAGGTCATCATCATCATCTTGTCTTCGATGATGGTATGCATCGTCATGTTCTTCGTCAACTGGTTTTTCATCATCATCATCATATTTCATATTCGGGTGATGTTTGGTTATTATCCTGATGATGCTGATGAGCTACAGTGCGCCCTGATTTGCTTGCGGGGGAGATTTTTCAAGTATCCGGTGATCTCCCATTTATCACCTTGCGCAAACATGATGATGATGTTGCCCTGTTATTTTGAAGGGGTTATTCTCTAAGTTGTTCGACCTGACTTGTTTTTTCCTAAGGGTCGTCGTCATCATCATCATATTTCCAGTTATCACCGTGTTGCTTGCGAGGGTCATCATGTTTTTTGCCTTCATGATATTTCGCCGAGATGATATTTTATCATCGGGTGATCTTGGTTATGATCATCCTGATGATGTTGTTGAAGAGTTCTAAGTGCGACCCGATATTCACTGGGGTCATCATATTTTGAACGTCAGGATGATCTTAGTCAATATCATCCTGATGATGTTGTATCGCTTCTTGTTCGATTGTTTTGTCATCCGGATGATGCTGACGTCATCCTTATATCAGGGTGATATCTATTTCTCTGCCTATCTGCATCATGATATTTCCGAAGGAGGGGGTGATATTTTTATTTTTGAATATCATCCGGATGTATGTTTGTTCCAGCGTCATGATGATGCTGATATCAAGGAGATATCCGCCTGCCGGCTTCGTGCATTATCTAGTGGGGGTGATCTTTTCAAGCATCATCATATTCATCAATCGCCCCGATCTTATAGTGGAGCTACAGTGCAACCTGATATTTGTG
The DNA here is from genome assembly GCA_027924645.1 of Cunninghamia lanceolata. NCBI lineage: Eukaryota > Viridiplantae > Streptophyta > Pinopsida > Cupressales > Cupressaceae > Cunninghamia > Cunninghamia lanceolata. The sequence goes on along the minus strand of BSBN01000429.1, from coordinate 4,235,697 downwards.
CATCAGGATGATATTTCCAAATATCTGGTTGTCTTCCGAATATCATCCTGATGTTAATATGATGATGACGTCATCGAGGTCCCGGGGGGGTCATATTTCTAACACTGATCATCTTGAGGAGATCTCCCGATATTTGCAAACATGATGATGACGTCAGCAGGATATGATGATGATGTCATCAGGATGTTAATCGGCCAGATTTTTGGTGTAAGCTCAGCAAGAGGATGTTCCTCCGATGGATCAGGTTGTGCCGATTATCATGCAGGTTATATTGCAATATGATGCTGACGTCAGGGTGATATTTCGGGCAACAGGATATCATGCTGTTGGAGGATGATGATGATGAAGTCTTATACTAGTGTCGTCAGGAGCAAAAGCACCGACATGATATATGCTCATGACCTAGTATATAAAGTGTTAAAGAGGTCATCGCGGGGTGCATGTGGGATAATGTTATCCTGCATTTTGAAATATCATGATGATGAATCTCAGCGGGAAATGGTTGCGATGCAGAATTAATGTTCTTCCTGAGGCCGCGGGTTGGTGCGCCATCAATGGCGATTGTTGCAGAGGTATGGGCGATGGCGTGGGCGGATCTGGTACCCGATTGAAGGTGTACATCAGCGGACAGTGGCGCAGGGCTCGAGATATCTTCCTGTCTCCTCCCCTACCTGTTGCATTCATGTTTGGGCGCCAATCTGGTAGTGTTTGAGCGCCATTTTTATGGTACTGTGTATCTGGTGGGATTTTGGTCAACCTGGTAGTTAATGCTGAATACACCCTCCTGCTATATAATGCAGACGGTGTTATTCATTCAAGGTTGTTGAAAGTTGAAGATTTTTGGCTCTGTAATGCATAACAAGCTGATCTGGTTGCTCTGTACAGCTTACCTGTGAGTTTATGTATCTCTTGTTGTATGTTTTTAGCATGAACCCACTGATTTCATGATTAAACTTATATGAGAAATGCTATGTTAGCATGTGTTGTGTTAATTCTGTCTCCAGTATTGCATGTATTCTTCTTCTGAATCTGGATATTTGAGTAATGTTTAGATTCTAGAGCATAGAATTCCTATGTTGAATGTCTGATCTTTTAACTTCTGCTCAAGGGGTAGATTAAACTGTTTTCAGGTTGAACATTGGGAAGGGTATACTGCAGTAGGGATACCATAAGTAGAGATAACCTAACACTTTGTATTGGGAGATACCTGTAAGGCAGGTATCACATATATCCCCTTGAAATCCAGTTTTAGCTGTTTATGCTGATCATTCACAGGTGTATGTCTACTGACTCCAGGCCCTGGATAGGCACCAATCATGCTTTGTTCTTGTGTTATAACCATGTCCAGCTTTGCATCCACACTTAAACTCCAAATCAAAATCTAAAACAACCATTAGGACATTAGAATTAGTTTAGGATCCTCAGTCCTCTGTCTACAACTGCTAATAGGCCCAAAGCTAGCCCCTTTGCTCTTATCTTTCAGTTTTGGTCTACTTACAAGAGGACTATCTGCTTTCTGTCAGCATCCCAGCCTTGTATGCATATCCTCATGGATGTTGAGTAGGGAATACCCCCCTAGGTCTTGCAGAGCCTGAAGAAGAAGAGGAGATAAAATATAGAGTCTATCTCCTACACTGTTGGCCCCCTGGCCCAGAGATCCTGTTGATCACTGATGGCTACCTTGTAGGGAAATCTGGGAATAAGCATCCAGTCTGGGAAAAAGTCAACAGAAATTGGTGACTCTGCTGGGGAACCTTGTGAAAGAACCCTGGTTTTCAGAAGAAAACAGTTCCTAATAATAGGTGGCGACTCCGAAGTAATCTCCCAACCGGTCAAAGTAAAATTTATATGCAGGGGAGAAGATCCCAACAAAATCCTTTATTTGAAGAGTTACCATTAACAAAAAGAATGATGTATAGAAGAAAGGGAACTGTCTCAGTTAGTCATGAGAGCTCCCCCAGAAAAGGTGATGATATACAAGATAACCCTAGGCCATCAGGACAGCATGCGCCTTATTTTTCAAATGCAGAAGCTGATATTCAAGGTGCATATGAGAGGTAACAGGGTGGTAGCGTGAGAATGAGGTCAGAGGTGTTCCAAGAACGCCCTTTTCTAGACCCAAGTGAAAGGTTTGAGGAGGCAGAGTCTCTGAGGGATGATGAAGATGATGACCAGAATGGCATGAGACCATCTACCTCCAGACCTAAGGATGAACAATTAGCTGAAGAAATCAGAAGTCTAAGAGCAGAACTAGAATACCTACAAGCCATGAAAATCAGAGATGATATGAAGCAGAAAGTGCAAGCCTTAAGAACTGCCCAAAATGATTCAGTTCCTACCCTAGAGAATGCAAATGTGCAAAGACATCAGCAAAGATATGAAATGCAACATCAGCATCATGATGAGAGACAAAATGTGAATGATGCTAGGATACCACTGAACAATGCAGGGAACCAAAATGCAAATAGAAATGTTAATGTTAATCAGCTAAACAGATAGCCCATGCAGTTGGATAGATTCAGGCAGCTGGTGTTTGATGGTATTCCTAGGTATCCTAACCCCATTGACAAGCATCTGAGGCTGCAAGTGCCTAAATTTTCAGGAAATAACACAGTGTCAGGAGAAGATCATCTAAAGGCCTTTCAAAATGTCATGGATAATTTTGAGGTTGAGCATGAGGATGTTTTCATGAAGTCATTCATGCAATCCTTAATAGATGAGGCAAGAGAATGGTATAGGAATCTGCCTGACCGGAGTATTTCATCATGGGATGATTTTAAAAGGATATTCATAGAGCAATATGGTGATAAAACTGACCCTAGCTTTTTTGTAAATGAGTTCACCAGTATCACCAAAGGGTCAAATGAGCAGGTTGCTGACTTTAATGCAAGATTTACTAAAGTGTTGAACAAATTGCCACATCACATGAGGCCAAATGAACCAATGTGCATAATTTTGTATATCAATGCCTTTGATGCAAAGACTGCATATGGACTAAGAGATAAAGGTCCTGCCACTCTCAGGGATGCTTTCAGAATTGCAGTGAATATTGAAAACAATAGGAAAGCATCGGGCAAGACAAATAGAAGGGATGATATAAAAATTCTGCAGAATCCAAATAAGCCTCAGAACACTCAAGGTAGTACATCTGCTCCTGAAGATAAGATAGACAAACTGGCAAATGTTGTTAAGGACCTAAGCTATAGATTAGCTAGAAATGAAAAAGGGATGGGTCCTGATAGGCAAGTCTATCAAAGGCAGGAAAAGAGGCCATCATTACATGATATGCCTTATAACACCAATTGGCATGATGGTAAGCCTGTATTTCCATGTAACAACACAAATCAGAGGGCCCAACATGTCAAAGAAACTCCTGATCCCCTAAAGAAAACTATAAATATTGCTGATGATGCTCCATGGTGTATAATTTGTCAGATGCCACATTCACAGTCACAGTGTATGATTGCTCAATCCTTGTATGATAATGCTACATCTTGTAATGAATGCAATGAGCCACATCATGTGCAGGATGATGATGTTAATATGATGTCCGTAGGCAATGGATACACTCTTTATGATGCTGATGACAATACAGATCATCAAGTTCAGGCCTACCAACAGTCCCCATATGATGAAGATAATGAAGATAATTATGTGTATGCTCAAAACTCACACAATTTTCTGAGTAACTTACAACGACCTTCTGATGAGGAAATTAGAGCCTTCACAGCTGCAGCAGTTGCTCAAGTCAAAAGCAACTACAATCTCAGAGGTAAAAATCAAGTAGGCAGCCCACATCAGCCAGAAGATATTTCTGCAGGCCAGCTGGTGCATGGTCATAAAGGAACTGAACCACAAAAAAGGCAGTGGGTAAATAATAAACAGAATTTTAGACACAGAACAGGTCATGAATCTCAAGGACCAGAAAACAAAATCCCTCAGGCTGAAGATCAAAGTAGAGGTTCCCAAGACAAGAATGATGATCAGGGAACTATGAAAGTGAAAACTAAATCAGCTCAGGATAAAAGCAAGATTGTGGAGCAAGCTACAACTGTTGTACAAAACTGTGCTCCATTTGATATAGCCCAGATCCTCTCTCAGGTAAAGGTCTCTGTTCCACTTATGGAACTCATGAAAGTGGAAGAGATCAAGAATAGGACAATATCCCTAATCTCAGGGGTACCTTTTCAAGCTAAACAAAATGATCAGACCCAGGGTGAGAAACATGTCATGTGTAATGAAGAAGATGAGACTCCTGAAGTCTATTTAGGAATGACCATGACAAAGTGTCCTTCACAAGTGGAACCATTTTATGTTTCCCTGGTTATAAATGGAAAAATAATTAGAAATTGTATGCTTGACTCTGGAGCATCCACAAATGTCATGCCTTTGACTATCATGCAACAAACTGGATTAAAAATTGACAAGGCATGTGGAAAATGTTATGCAATGGATGCCAGAGAGGTACCAGTTATTGGAATCATGAAGGATGTAGATTTCAAACTGGCAACATTTCCTGAAAAGAAATATAAAATGAATATAACAGTGGTTGACATCAAGCCACAGTATGGTATGTTGCTGTCAAGAAGATGGGCAGCACTAATTGGTGGAAGTATGCAGCTGGACCTGTCATATGCCATGATTCCAATGAATGGCAGGGATGTCAAGCTAATCAGAGAGCAAAGATCATCAGAGACAGTGGAAGACCAAGAAGCAAATGAACAAGTATGCTTTGTAGACACTGACTGTGATAACTTCAAGGTTGTCTCAGATGATACAGAAGATAAAAAGAAAAATGTCTACATTGAAGAGCTGGATCAGCAAGGCTTATGGACCATGTTTTTTGATGGAGCTTGTGCAAAAGAAGGCTCTGGAGCTGGAGTTGTTTTCCTGTCTCCAACTGGTAAGCTCCTCAAATTCTCATTCTTGCTGAGGTTTGATTGCACAAACAATATTGCAGAATATGAGGCTTTACTCTTAGGCCTAAATATTGCTCTCAAACATGGAATTAAGATGTTAAGAGTATTTGGGGATTCTGAGCTGATTGTATCCCAAATTAGAAATAAGTATGCTGCAAAAAATAAAAGACTGAAACAATACAAGCATGCTGTTTGGGATACTATTGAATTATTTGATGCATTTTCAATTGGCTGGGTAGAAAGGTCAAAAAATGTTATGGCTGATTTCTTAGCCAATGTTGCAATAAGGCCAGATGACATCACTCTGTCAGGTGTTACAAATCTAGAAGTTAAAATTAGGCTTGCCATACCAGAAAATATATGCAGTTGGCAAGTGTTTAATGATGATAGGGATTTGTTGAAATTTTTGCACTGCATAGATGAATATGAGAATCAACAGATTGATTTCCAAGCTTTTGTAGAGACTGTAGATGGAAAAGAAACTCTTGTGGGAAAAGAGATCATTCAGTTGAGGACTAATAAAATCCCTAGAGGGTTGGTAGCTTTGGAAAGAGCCTTTGACAGTAGAGACAAATTGGTCACAAGGACATCCCCCACAAATAAGGAGGATTTAGAAGAAATAAATTTGGGGACATCTCAGGCCCCTCAGAAGGTATATATTGGTAAACAGCTCAAACCACACATTAGAAGTATGCTGATTGCATTACTGAGAAAGTATAAACATGTTTTTGCTTGGTCATATGAGGACCTAAAAGCTTATAGGGAAGACTTATTCCAGCATGAGATCCCATTGAAGCCTGAAGCTAAGCCATTTAGACAAAGGCAAAGACCTATTAATCCTACCTTAGCTCCCAAGATGCAAGAAGAACTCAAAAGGCTCAGGGAAGCTGGAATAATTGTGCCAATCAGACATTCAACTTGGGTGTCTAACCTTGTCCCAGTCAGAAAAAAGAATGGTGATATTAGGCTTTGTGTTGATTTCAGGAACTTGAATGTATCCTCTTTGAAGGATAACTATCCACTGCCTAATATGGAAGCTATGTTGCAGAGAGTGACTGGTTGTGAACTCCTATCCATGATGGATGGATTTTTAGGATATAATCAGGTAAAGGTAAAGGAATCAGAACAGTATAAAACTGCCTTTACCACTCCATGGGGAACGTATGTGTATGTTAGAATGCCATTTGGACTAACAAATGCAGGTGCTACATTTCAAAGAGCAATGGATGTTGCTTTTGCAGGGTTGATTGATTCAATCCTGGCTGTATATCAGGATGACCTGACTGCTTACTCGAAGAAAGAAGAGCAGCATTGTTTGCATCTGGAGCAGATTTTCATAAGAGCACTAGAATATGGTATTTCTTTAAACCCAAAGAAGTGTGCCTTTGGAGTAGTTGAAGGAAAGCTTCTGGGACATATTGTTTCCAAGGATGGAGTCAGGATAGATCCAGAGAGAGTGGCTGCTATTGACAGGATTCAAATGCCAAAAACTGTGAAAGGAGTTCAGTCCTTCTTTGGACAGATAAACTTTGTTAGAAGATTTGTTCCCAACTTTGCAGAAACCACAAGGAACATTTCCAAGATGATGAAGAAGGATGCAACTGTCAACTGGGAAAGGGAAGCAATAGAATCATTTCAGAATATCAAAGAGGCAATTAAGATGGCCCCTGTTCTTAAATCTCCTGATTTTTCTAGGCCATTCCAAGTATTTTCATTTGCTTCCTTTCATACTGTTGCTGCATGTTTGTTACAGAAAAATGAAGATGGTTTTGAACAGCCCATCACTTTTTTCAGTATGTCCCTGTAGGCCTCTGAGTTGAAGTATGATATTATGGAAAAACAGGCATATGCACTAGTTAGAGCCATCAAAAGTTTCAGACCATACTTGGTAGGGTCATATATAATTGCATATGTACCTCATGCAGCAGTCAAAGACATATTCACTCAGTAGGAGGTGACTGGAAGAAGGTGCAGATGGATAAACAAACTGCAGGAGTTCAACATAGACATACAAGTTACTAAGTTGATAAGAGGACAAGGATTAGCCAATATGATGGCACAGTCAAACTTGGAAGCATGCCAAGTTAATGCAGTCCAAGATGAGAGTGTAAATGTATCAGGATCTGAATGGTACAAGGATATTATCTATTACTTGCAAAATCTGAATTGTCCTTCCCATTTCAGTGACAATCAAAAGAGGACTTTAAAGTTACATGCAATCAGGTATGTTATTGTTCAAGGTGAGCTATACTGGAAAAACCCTGATGGTGTGCTGCTGAGATGTGTGGATGAGGATATGGCTAACAATGTTTTGATTGATATGCATAAAGGATTGTGTGGTGGACATTAAACTACCCAAACAATAGCTCATAAAATTCTCAGGGCAGGATATTAGTGGCCTACTCTCTTTTCAGATGCACAAAGGTTAGTGAGAAAGTGTGACCCTTGCCAAAGATTCTCAGGAAAGCTGAAATATGATGGTGCTTTACCCCTCAGAACTATACTTGTGGATGCTCCATTCCAGCAATGGGGAATTGACTTCATAGGGGAAATTGCAGACAAATCAAGTGGGGGACACAGTTGGATTTTGGTGGCAACTGATTACTTTACCAAATGGATTGAGGCCATTCCAACTAAGAGAGCTACAAGTAAGGTGGTGACAGATTTCATACTAGAAAACATTATCATCAGGTTTGGAGTACCATTTAAGATAATCACTGATAATGCTATGTGCTTCAGATCAGGTGAATTTGTTGATTTTTGCAACAGGTATGGGATAAATCTGTCATATACATCACCATATCACCCACAAGGAAATGGTCAAGCAGAATCAAGCAATAAGAGCATCATGAAAATTATCAAGAGGATACTGGACAAGAACAAGAGAGCTTGGGACTCAAAGTTGAACTTAGCAGTATGGGCTGACAGAGTGACAGTGAAAAGGGCTATTGGGAAGTCACCTTTTGAGCTAGTATATGGTGCATCAGCTAGACTGCCCATAAACAATCTCCTACCAGTTTACAGATTCATTCAGGAAAATGATGAGGAGATTGAAGATTCTATGACAGAAAGAGTGAATCAGCTGGTTGCATTGGATGAAGACAGAAGGAAAGCCCACCAGATCAATCTCAAAAGACAACAAGATGTGAAATATCAGTTTGACAGGAGAACTACAAAAAGGAAGTTTCAAGTCAATGATCTGGTGCTCATTTGGAATGCTAAAGGTCAGGAAAAGGGTAAACATGGTAAATTTCAACCCTTATGGATGGGCCCATATCAGGTTTGCAATACTCATGGGGAGGATTCTTATTTCCTCCAGGCCCTAGATGGTGAAATTCTGGAATTGCCTGTGCATGGCCAATTCCTTAAGTTCTATTTTGCATGAATAACTGGTTGCTGTGCACATTTGTAAAAAATATGTATGTAGTGTAAATGCCTTGTATAGCTCGCGTTTTTTGGCTTTTTGTCTGGTCTGCCCGGAGATCTGGTTCTCGCTGCAGGTTTTCACCTGCACGTCCCCATTCGGAGCCACTGTTAGCACTCATTTTGACCTAGGGTTGATTTTTCATGATCAGGGGGTTTCTTCATTTGAACCCTTTATCTTCTTGCCCATTTTTCCTAAGTATTGGACCTCCTCAGCATTTTTCAACTGCAACATCATATTTTCCTGGGGAGGAGGTCATCATCATCATCTTGTCTTCGATGATGGTATGCATCGTCATGTTCTTCGTCGACTGGTTTTTCATCGTCATCATCATATTTCATATTCGGGTGATGTTTGGTTATTATCCTGATGATGCTGATGAGCTACAGTGCGCCCTGATTTGCTTGCGGGGGAGATTTTTCAAGTATCCGGTGATCTCCCATTTATCACCTTGCGCAAACATGATGATGATGTTGCCCCATTATTTTGAAGGGGTTATTCTCTAAGTTGTTCGACCTGACTTGTTTTTTCCTAAGGGTCGTCGTCATCATCATCATATTTCCAGTTATCACCGTGTTGCTTGCGAGGGTCATCATGTTTTCTGCCTTCATGATATTTCGCCGGGGTGATATTTTATCATCGGGTGATCTTGGTTATGATCATCCTGATGATGTTGTTGAAGAGTTCTAAGTGCGACCCGATATTCACTGGGGTCATCATATTTTGAACGTCAGGATGATCTTAGTCAATATCATCCTGATGATGTTGTATCGCTTCTTGTTCGATTGTTTTGTCATCCGGATGATGCTGACGTCATCCTTATATCAGGGTGATATCTATTTCTCTGCCTATCTGCATCATGATATTTCCGAAGGAGGGGGTGATATTTTCATTTTTGAATATCATCCGGATGTATGTTTGTTCCAGCGTCATGATGATGCTGATATCAAGGAGATATCCGCCTGCCGGCTTCGTGCATTATCTAGTGGGGGTGATCTTTTCAAGCATCATCATATTCATCAATCGCCCCGATCTTATAGTGGAGCTACAGTGCAACCTGATATTTGTGCATCAGGATGATATTTCCAAATATCCGGTTGTCTTCCGAATATCATCCTGATGTTAATATGATGATGACGTCATCGAGGTCCCGGGGGGGTCATATTTCTAACACTGATCATCTTGAGGAGATCTCCTGATATTTGCAAACATGATGATGACGTCAGCAGGATATGATGATGATGTCATCAGGATGTTCATCGGCCAGATTTTTGGTGTAAGCTCAGCAGGAGGATGTTCCTCCGATGGATCAGGTTGTGCCGATTATCATGCAGGTTATATTGCAATATGATGCTGACGTCAGGGTGATATTTCGGGCAACAGGATATCATGCTACTGGAGGATGATGATGATGAAGTCTTATACTAGTGTCGTCAGGAGCAAAAGCACCGACATGATATATGCTCATGACCTAGTATATAAAGTGTTAAAGAGGTCATCGCGGGGTGCATGTGGGATAATGTTATCCTGCATTTCGAAATATCATGATGATGAATCTCGGCGGGAAATGGTTGCGATGCAGAATTAATGTTCTTCCTGAGGCCGCGGGTTGGTGCGCCATCAATGGCGATTGTTGCAGAGGTATGGGCGATGGCGTGGGCGGATCTGGTACCCAATTGAAGGTGTACATCAGCGGACAGTGGCGCAGGGCTCGAGATATCTTCCTGTCTCCTCCCCTACCTGCTGCATTCATGTTTGGGCGCCAATCTGGTAGTGTTTGAGCGCCATTTTTATGGTACTGTGTATCTGGCGGGATTTTGGTCAACCTGGTAGTTAATGCTGAATACACCCTCCTGCTATATAATGCAGACGGTGTTATTCATTCAAGGTTGTTGAAAGTTGAAGATTTTTGGCTCTGTAATGCATAACAAGCTGATCTGGTTGCTCTGTACAGCTTACCTGTGAGTTTATGTATCTCTTGTTGTATGTTTTTGGCATGAACCCACTGATTTCATGATTAAACTTATATGAGAAATGCTATGTTAGCATGTGTTGTGGTAATTCTGTCTCCAGTATTGCATGTATTCTTCTTCTGAATCTGGATATTTGAGTAATGTTTAGATTCTAGAGCATAGAATTCCTATGTTGAATGTCTGATCTTTTAACTTCTGCTCAAGGGGTAGATTAAACTGTTTTCAGGTTGAACATTGGGAAGGGTATACTGCAGTAGGGATACCATAAGTAGAGATAACCTAACACTTTGTATTGGGAGATACCTGTAAGGCAGGTATCACATATATCCCCTTGAAATCCAGTTTTAGCTGTTTATGCTGATCATTCACAGGTGTATGTCTACTGACTCCAGGCCCTGGATAGGCACCAATCATGCTTTGTTCTTGTGTTATAACCATGTCCAGCTTTGCATCCACACTTAAACTCCAAATCAAAATCTAAAACAACCATTAGGACATTAGAATTAGTTTAGGATCCTCAGTCCTCTGTCTACAACTGCTAATAGGCCCAAAGCTAGCCCCTTTGCTCTTATCTTTCAGTTTTGGTCTACTTACAAGAGGACTATCTGCTTTCTGTCAGCATCCCAGCCTTGTATGCATATCCTCATGGATGTTGAGTAGGGAATACCCCCCTAGGTCTTGCAGACCTGAAGAAGAAGAGGAGATAAAATATAGAGTCTATCTCCTACACTGTTGGCCCCCTGGCCCAGAGATCCTGTTGATCACTGATGGCTACCTTGTAGGGAAATCTGGGAATAAGCATCCAGTCTGGGAAAAAGTCAACAACCAGCTTGCTACCCTTCATTAATAGCCCTTTTCTTGCTGCGTGTATTGTCTGCAACTGAAGAACCAACTTGGTTAATACTGCAGAATTCTTCCCCTTGCTAGTTTAGGAGTGTCATCTCATATACCTACTCTTCTTGCTACTAAACAGGAGGTTCTATAGGCACATTAGACTACACTCTTGGACTATTCTGAACCATCAGAGCTTGGTTAATCACCCCATTGGCACAAGTATTTTGGTTATGGGGTAGGTTATAAGGAAAGCCCCAGTCATATTCTTAAGCCAAGTTGTTTTGCACGGGCACAACCTCCTTCGAGGAACTAGCAACGTTTGGATTGCAGGCCTGGTAAGGTTTAGAGTTAAAGGCTTGCCTTGGACCTTGATTATTAGGATGATAAGGTGGCCTATTTGGCTGATTTTGCTGGTAATTAGACTAGAATGAGGGCTGATAAGGTCTGAAATTTTGGCCTTGCTGCCTCTTGAGGTTCACAATCTCATTACCAAAAGATTGTAACAGTCCTTTGATTTCTTGTAACTCAAAAGACTGAGTTTGAACAACATTTTCTGATTTATTTGGCTGCGTATTAGGTGCCGGTAACACTGGTGTAGCAGGTATGATGGCTGTAGGAGGCACATACATTGGCATTGGTGGCTAAATAATAGGAAATATAGGTAAGGGAGGCCTTGGGGTAATTTTACCAGCCTATATGAGGCTGTTTTCAGCTCTTATGGCTATGGTATAAGCCCGTGGTAAGGAATTTCCTCCCATAGATTGAATCATGATGGGAATTGTAGAGTAAAATACTCTACGTTTTGTTTTGAGTTTCAGTTGTGCATTCAATAGCGTGAGAGTTTTGACACAGAGCATGGGCGCGGGTTTCATTTTTTGCCTAAGTCCCAAACTAGCACGGAGGGCACCAAGTGTCACCAGCTGAGACACATTATAAAGTTTCTTTAAGTAATGCAGATGGAGCCACGTGTCCTGTTATATATCCGCGGAGCATGACAAGTGTCGGCATCCATGTTCAATTTCTCATAAGCTTCAAAAGCCCTTTCAAAGTCTCAGTGAGCGCGGAAGTCGCCAAGTGGCAGCTGCGGAAGGTTTTAATATGTTTCATTTAAGTTGTGCGGAAAGTGTCATGTGTCTCTTATAAAGTCAGTGGAGAGTGACAAGTGTTGACATCCACAGGTTTTACTTTTTGTTTCATTGTTAAGTAAAGACTGCGGTGGCCCATGGAGCGTAATGTAAAGTTAAGCGGAGCATGCCAAGTGTCATCGTCCGCGTGAATCTAAATGAGTCCCAAATGTTTCTATAGTGTTTCTCAAGTAAGGCGGAGTTTGCCAAGTGTCATCTTCCACAGGACTCTCAAAAGGTATCTAAAGCTTCTATAAGACAAGCGGAAGCTACCATGTATCACTTGGTAATTGTAGCGGAAGGCGCCACCTGTCCCTATCCCCTTTTGAAGCTACTCAGGCAAGAAGTGTTGTGGGTCCCATTTTCTGAAAGTGATAAAGTTTCAAGGCAGCGGACTGTGATAGATGTCAAAGGTGGAACTCTCCCGACTACGAGGCACAGTAAAGTATAAGTAAGCGGAAGCCGCCACGTATATTTTTCAATTGCAGCAGAGGTTGCCACATGTTAAGTTCCTATTTTTTCTAGAAAGATGAAGGAGTTTCAAGTAAGGAGTGTGGGTTATGTTATTTGTCTTAGGGTTTATAGTCGCAAAGACAAGCGGAAGCTGCCAGGTGTCTCCACCTAATTCAAAGGAAGGAGCGTTACATGTATCTATTTCAGCCAATGGACTTACAGGGAAGCTAACCATTTCAGATCTGAAAGATATCTTCTGTCAGACACTTCCAGTTATCTTCAGTTTGGTTAGGCCATTTGAGATCTGGTTGTTGCGGGCAATTTAGGAATGTTCTAGACTATAAATATGTAATATCTGTGAAAAATGAAGGACCGGATTTTTGAGATTTGAGGTTTTTCCATCAAAGGGTTCAAAAAACTATGTTGTGGCCAGTAGTATCATTTGCCTTTGTTCTATTTTCTTGAATCAGAAAGTTTGTGTAACTGTGCATGTATCAGTGCCTTTTATGTGATTGGAAAATTAATAAGAAGACTGAGTTCTGTGTCTTTGCTGATATTTTCTATGTCATTGCAAAATGGTCTAGTAGTGAGCCTTTGATTCTATTTGTTTCATCTTTTACATTGATCATGCATCATTTGCTCTTTAATGTAACCGAATCCTAAAGATAGCTTCACTGTGCTTAGTATTAAGGAATGAATCATATTCAGGCGCATCACCATAGTTAAATTTTCTTTCATCACATTTGTGATTCCATTTAATTTTTATCCCTTTTCCCAAAATACATTTGAGATAAAGAAGAGCCAGCTTCTTTAAAATCTGGAGGTCGTTTCAGGTCGCAAGTCCCACATTCCTGAAACTTCCCATGTTGGTGTTGGAAACAGTGCAATTTTAAGCATCAACAGTTTTTGGCACGCCCGGTGGGACCATTCTTGAAGTTTCTGTCAAGATTGTATGAACCAGAGAGCTACAAGGAGTCAGAGCTGTGGACCAGTAACCAGAGCCCAATCTGCTGCTAACCCAGGTATTCTTTCACCACCATTAGTAGCTAATCCAAGAAGAAGAGTGAATCAGTTTGTAGCAGCACCAAGAGCAAACATGGGAGCACCTGTAGCCCCAAGGAATTATGCAAATGGGAATATTGGTAGTCCTTTGATCCTCCCAGTACCACCAGCCACTTGGGACCCAATTCCAGCCAATGCCCTAAAGGCCCTGCCCAAGTTTAGTGGGGAAGATTTCAAGACACTTGAAGAACATCTGCAAGACGTTTCTGATGTTTGTGCAGTGCACGTGATCACTCAACAAAATGTGGCTATAAGGGTGTTAGCCGCCTCTTTCAAAGGAAAGGCCCTTGACTGGTATAGATCCTTGACCCCCAACACAATATCTACATGGGACCAGCTTGGTGATGCTTTCTTTGATAAATTCAAAGAAAAAGGTGATAAATCTTCTTTGCTGCAACAGTTAATTACCATCAAAAGGGCACCACAAGAAGCAATGACTGATTTCAATTCAAGGTTTCAAAAAACTTGGGACAAAATTCCTGCCATAGCAAGACCACTACTAGGTATGGCTATAGTATTTTATGTTAAGGCTCTAAATTTGGATATATCAGTAATGATTCAGTCACTTGGAGGTTAGAACCTACCACAAGCTTATGAGTTGGCAGTCAGGGTTGAGAATAACTTGATAGATGCTGGAAAGTTGCCCCCAAGATCTCATATGCCTATGTTCCTAGAGATTAGCTTACCTTTGCCTCAAGAAGTTCCTAATTCCATTACCCCACCAGTGTCTATGTATACATTCCCTCAACAACCTGCTAAAACAATTACCCCTGTCCAGTCCAATGAAATGGATGATGTCAAGAACATCTTAAGGACATTCTCTAATGAGATTATTAACCTAAAGAGACAGCAAAATCCCTATCCAAAGCCCCAATACCAAGGCTATCAAGGGAATAGACCTTCTTTTTAGCCAAATCAATACCAAGGCCCTCAGAGACAGGCTAATCCTTAGCCATCAAATCAATTAGTCACAGTCCCTACACCTCTACATAATGTTCCTCCTAATCCCAACAGAGAAATTGTTCCAAGACAGAATAATTATGTAGATGGCACCAATGCTTGATGTTTCCCTTGCAATAATTCGCATATGCCCAAAGACTGCCCTAGAGGGAATCTGCAGCAAAAAATAGCAGAATAGAGAGGACTAGAAGGGCAATTTACAACTTCTGACACATCAGCATACTAGTCTCCTGGTGTGCAAAATGTAGTTTTGGTGGCCCAGATGTAAGGTATGTCTTTCTAGCAAGAAGAAGAAATAGCCCCTGAGCATGCATTGTTTTCATGGATTGAAGATGAAGAGTCAGTGTTCTTGAATGAAGCATCTACTTCCAAGAAGCCACTGGTGCAATCAGATTATTATACCAGAGCAAAGAGGAGGATGATGGAATAGCCTAAGATCACAAATAATGAGATTATGAGTCATCAGAATATAGCTTCTAGACAAGAAGTACCACAACCATCATAGAATCAAATGACTTCAGGACAAGTTCTTGACAAATCAAGATACCCTTATTATCCAAGAACCCAAACACTAGGACCTGTGAATGTGGTGGATCAGCTGAAGAAGACCCCAGCACATGTGTCAATATGGGACATGCTGGCTATCCTTGAGTAGAGGACACTGTTGCAGGAGGCTCTGCAAGGTCAAGAGGCCCCTAAACATACTGAAGTTAAGTGAGGATCTGCTGATAAAGAGAAGCAATAGCTCAAGGGTACTACCTCTCTACAGACAACAGCTCTGTTGAATAGCGCACCTGAGGTAGGTAGATCTAAGCTAGATCCTTTTTATTTAACTTTAATAGTTGGGAAGAAACTGTTGCATAATACAATGATAGACTCTGGGGCTAGTACCACAGTGATGCCAAAGTAAATAGCAGATGCTTTGAAGATAAAATATGAGCCACTTACAAGAGGAGTTATGTAGTTAGATGGAAAGTATGTACAAACAATAGGGAAAATTAAACAACTACCATTGCAACTGTATACCTACCCTAATATAATTGTGAATCAAGATGTGGTAGTCATAGATATACCCCCTGTATTTGGCCTATGTTTATCCAGAGATTTCACAACCAAGATAGGAGGTTACATGTCACTTGATTGGTCTCATCTCATCTTAAGAACCAAATATGGGACTAAAATGAAGGTACTCTCTGAACCATTATCAAAAGATCATATCACAAATGAACCAACCCCAAAATTAGAAGCAGCTCATGCTATGCTAAATAAAGATGAAAGAATCTTTGTTGAAGAGATAGGGGATTGGACTGAACATGACCAACAGGAGGAAGAGAATAGCCAGTTGTTAACCATGATGCAAAGTGATCCCTATGGGAATTATGACTCTACTGGTTTAGGCACTTACGTCATATTTGAGGAGGACCAAGAGATCCCAAATGTTCTAAGGAAAGAAACATCACAGACACAAGAATCTGTAAAAGATTCAGGAATCTGGACCCTAAATTTTGATGGAGCTAAAAGTAAAAATGGAGCTGGAGCAGGAATTTGTCTTACTACCCCTATTGGTAAGAAGATCTTAAGAGCCATTTGCTTTCATTTCACTTGTACCAATAATGATGCAAAATATGAATCTTTAGTGCATGGACTCATATTGGCAAAGAGGAAAGGAGTAAAGAGCCTAGTAGTGGAAGGAGATTCTAAACTAGTAGTGAAACAAATAAGAGAAAAGGCAGTGGCCAAGAATGTAAGAATGAGATCCTAGAGGCACAAAATTTGGGACTTGATAGATGGTTTTGAAGCTTTCAATATTAAAGTAGTCCCTAGAGCCCAAAATTCTGAGGCAGATAGGATGGCACAGATTGGTTCACAGTTTAATCCAACAACTAATTTGCTGGTCAATAATGAGTCAGTCAAAGTTATTGTGAGGCCAACTATCCCAGACAATGATGAAAATTGGCAAGTCTGAAAATGATTTTCAAGTACTTTCTTTTTTGCAACAGTTAGGAGAATTCGCTGATCAGTTACAACCTAAAATTGAGGAGGCATATGGGGATCAGATTATTCAACTAAAATTGAACAAGCTTCCTAAAGGATTGATTACCCTGGAAAACTTGTTTGACCTAGAAGATGCCAGCCTAGAGAAGAAGAGATTTCAGGCAAATAAGGAGGACTACTCTAAGATTTAGGTTAGTGAGGGGAGAAAATTGAAGGTTGGGAATTCTACTACTCAACAAGAAAGAAAAAAGTTAATTGATTTATGTGAGAAATATGATAGGGTCATTGCCTAGACCTATGAAGATCTCCATGGTTATGATAGGAACACCATTCAACACACTATAGAGCTGACTGAAGGATCTAAACCAGTTAGACAGAAGCAGAGGCCAGTGAACCCTAGGATTGAACCTTTGATGGTGGATGAGTTGTAGAAACTTTTAGAATCAAGGATCTTTTTTCCAATCAAGCACTCAACATGGGTATCAAATTTAGTGCCAGTCAGAAAAAAGAATGGTGACATAAGGCTCTGTGTGGATTTCAGAGACCTAAATAGGGCATCCCTGAATGATCACTATCCCCTACCTTCTATGGAACCGATTTTGCAAACTGTGGCTAGATCAGAGAGATTCTCCTTGTTGGACGGTTTCTCTGGATACAAGCAAATTTGGTTGGCTGATGAAGATCAACATAAGATTGCTTTCACCACAAAATGGGGAACATATGCCTATGCAAAGATGCCTTTTGGTCTTTCAAATGCTGGAGCTACATTTCAGAGGGCAATGGATGTAGTATTTGGAGAGCTCATAAATAAAATCATTCTAATTTACCTAGATGACCTTACTGTTTTCTCTAAAAGTGCTGCAGATCATTTTGATCATCTAGAAGTTGTTTTTAAGAAATGCCAAGAGTTTGGAATATCCCTAAATCCTAAGAAATGCATCTTTGTAGTACCTCAAGGTAAACTATTAGGGCATATAGTGTCTAAAGAAGGAGTCTCTATAGATCCAGAGAGAGTCACTGCCATAATGAATCTATCTTTGCTAGTCAATAAGAAGGCAATTCAGTCCTTTTTGGGAAAGATAAATTTTTTCAATCGTTTCATATCAGACTTTGCAGGCCTGATAACACCAGTGACACTTTTGTTGAAGAAATACCTAGTATTCAAGTGGACTACAGAAGGAAGACAAGCTTTTGAGGAGGTCAAGAAAGCAATTTCAACAACCCTAGAACTTAGGAACCCAGACTTCTCTAAGTCTTTTATAATGTATGTCTATGGAGGAGAGTTCAGTGTTGCTGCTGTCCTAACACAGAAAGATGATCAACAAGAAGGAGAGCATTCAATAGCCTTTTTCTCAAGGACTGTTAGAGAGTATGAAGCCAGATACAATTTTGTCAAAAAATAGCCATATGCTATGGTAAAATCCCTCAAAAGGTTCAGGTATATGGTGATAGGCAATAAGATTCTGATTCTTGTGGCTCATCCTAGTGTCAGAGAATACACTATGGAAGGTGAGATCATTGAAAGCAAATTGGATAATAAAGATCCTTGAGTATGATGTAGAAGTCAGACCCACTAAACTGGTCAGAGGTAGGGGGTTGTGCCAATACATGGCTCAAGATATGGAAAAGATGATAACTGAAGAAACAAAAAAAGAAAATGTATTGAGGATACAAGAAATTGATCAGAACTCCTGGGTCACAAACAGAATCCAGGTTATGAAACATGGGATTTTCCCAAAAGAGCTCTCTCATGAGAAGAGGAGATACTATTGGCAGCAAGGGGTCCATTTTGTTTTAATTGACCAAGTTCTTTTCAGAAGAAATACTGATGGTATACTCCTAAGATGTATAGAGAAAGATGAGGCTCAAAGAATACTACACGAAATGCACCATGGAGTCTTAGGTGAACATTTTTTTGCAAGAACCACAACTATAAAGATAAGTCGGGCAGGTTACTTCTGGCCCACTTTATTTACAGACTATTATCGACTAGTCAAAGAGTGCCAATCTTGTCAGTTTTATGTGGGGAAGAGAAGGAATGCATCAATGCCCCTTAGTCCTATAATTGTTGATGAACCCTTTGCTCAATGGGGTCTAGACTTCATTGGAATGATCAACCCGGTGTCAAGTATGGGACACAAATAGATTTTAACTGCCACAGATTACTTTACTAGATGGAGTGAAGTAGTGCCACTAAAGGAAGCAATGGAAAAGGTGATCCTAGATTTTCTGGAAGGTATCATTGCTCGCTTTGGGCCCCCTCGTACCATAATTTTAGATAATACTAAGGCATTTTTGGGGGCAAAAATATCTGACTTTGCACTAAAATATGGAATCTATCTGAAAACTTCCTCAAATTATTACCCTCAGGGTAATGGTTTGGCAGAATCAACCAACAAGAATCTGATTAGACTTATTAAGAGAATAGGGGCTGATCATCACAAAGAGTGGCATAAAGTGCTTAATATAGCACTATAGGATAATAGAATTACACCTAAACAAGTGACAAAAATGTCCCCATATGAATTAGTCTATGGTAAGCCTGCTATAATGCCCTTGAGCTTGGAGATTCCTGCTCTCCAGTTATTAAAATAGATTGAGATTGAAGAGAATGGCCCCATGCAGGTCAGACTTGCTGAGCTCCTGGAGGTTCAAGAAAAAAGGGAAAGAGCACATGAATCATTAATGAAACATCAGAAAATAATCAAGGACTGCTTCGATAAGAAGACTTCAAATCCTTATTTTGAAGTAGGCTCAGTTGTTTTGAAATGGGATGAGAAAGCTGCCAAGTCGGGTCGACACAGTAAATTTGAGTCATTGTGGACTAGCCCTTACAAGATCCATTCCTGTAAGTAGAAAAATTCATTTGATCTTGAAACAATGGAGGGTGAACCTATGGGGATTTCGGTGAATGGGATCCACTTGGAACATTTCAATTAAGCAGTGTCTCCTATGTATTATAGTTAGTTAGTTTCCCTTTCCTTGTCGCTTTGTTTTCTAGCTTTGTTTTCCCGCTCTTTCTTTTAATAAGTGTTCTATGAACACGTAGCCACGGCTCAAAGTCTCTTCAATTTTCAAAACTTTCACATTCACTAAATCTCTCCAATCCCCAAAATTACCCAAGGTACCACTGTATACAGCAACTTTTATGACGTGTCTGACACTCTGTCCCATACAAATTTCATAAGATTTACTAATGGTTTTCTGGCTTTAATGCAATTTATGAGACTTGATGTGTCATTAAATACCCCAGTATTAAGAGTTAAAGCTTAACTGTGTCTCATTTGTTTCTACATCTGCTGAGAAAATCCTTGTTGCTCGTGAATTCCTAGCAAACCTTCTTAGTAAAAGTGTCTTCCTTGTTGCAAAGCTTCCATCCTTGTTATAATAAGTCCACTAGTTCCCAGAATAGACACAGATATGGAAGAGGCACAGTCTTCACAATAGGGGCTTGGGATTTATAGATCCATTGATAAGCTTCTTTCTAGCAAATCATATGCTTCGGCCCCTGCACAACCCTTAAGGACCTATCCAAGGATTAGGGTCCCCGAGGTTGTTTATGCGATTGACCCAGCAAAGGTAAAGGATTTCGCAGACGGTATCGCAGACCCAACCCTTCAAAAGCCTAGCAAAGCTCTGCGAGAAGGAGCACACCAAAGATGTATCCAGAAGGCCAAGGCTGGACAATCTGAAACATTCCAAATGAGGATATGGACCTCTCAATTAGCACAATTTATTATCCCAAGTGTTCATCTGTGCCCCGACTTAGTTGATACGTGTGCAAAATTGTTTCATGCGCCCTCGAACACCATACAAAAGGGTCCCTTCAAGGTGCAATCTACACCAAAGGCTATCAGGGACATGTTGGCCCTATATCACGACAAAATAGCCACATTTCCCACCATTGCCAAAATGCAGAAAACGTGGGCAAATGTTAATAATCAAGTGAGGTTTCTCAAATCAAAATTGCAATTAGGGGATGATGATACCCTTGTGCCAGTGCTGCCAACAGGAAGGGCACAATTCGCATAGGCTAGTCAGGAGGCACTATCCATGATGGCATTCATTTTTGGAATGAAGGAGGACATAACTATCTATGATTAGCAAATGGCCATCCTCTTCAGATTAAAAACTGGGGACAAGTCTCAGGTGTTTCGGCTGGACTTCTCAGAGCAGATTGCATATTCAATGGTCGACCAACTCATCCATTTCAAATCTAAAGGGGTTTTTAGGTATTCTTCTTATCTATTTCACCTCATGTTATATCAAAACCCTGGCATCTTTTCACAATATATGCATCTGAATATGTATGACCCAAGTTTTGGTCATAATAGGACCATTCCTGTGTCTGCATGGACGCATGTCTTATCCGAAGCATCTGACCCTTATGAATTTTGGGAACTTTTTGTTGCCCCTGTCTTTTGTCATCTAAGCCCAGAGCCTGTTGAAAATAGATTAACACTAAGTGTTAGAGGCCTCATGGCAAATTCCTCCATTCCCTATGATTACTTCTTTGGATCTCACCATACTATCATTAGGGTCCATGGTTTTAATTATGAACCAGTGTTGCTACCCAAGATTTTGATTCCTAGGTTAGCATTCTTAGAGGTCACTCGATAGGTGTCTGTGGTGGACAATGAATATGGCACTAAAAAGAAGAAAAAGAAAATGTATGATATCCCATGGGTAAAGAAAAACATGGCCCTAGAGGTCAAAGATGCTGAGCACTTGTTGCTGAGGAAGCTAGTTGTCTTGGGTTTCTTTCTTATTAAAGATAAATGGAAATATGACCCAAGCAGTTTCATAACCTTATGGGTTAAGAACAACAAGGTTGGTGCTGATATTGTGCATGAGGGTCATCCCTTTTGGGAAGATAGAAAAAATCCTAAGGAAGATACTCCTGATAAATATGTAGAATTGACAGATTTGCCCTTTGAGGGGCCCAGACCATGGGAGACTTTTTATGTTAAGGAAAAGGTTTTTGACCCTAAAATTAGAATGACTTCTGGCTTAAAAAGGGCATTGAAGAACAAAGAGTGGAAGCCTGAGAAAATAGAAGCCTATTGGAAATATAGGCAGGAAATTTCTGAAACTACACACTCTTTTGGTAATGTAGATTCAGATGAGAAATGGGAGTCTATTTGGGACGAATGGCATCCCTCCCTAGTCTCTAGCCCTGACACAAGAAAGATTCGTAAGAAGGGTGAAGAGTCAGGAGAAGAGGCAGAATCAACTCATGCAGTACAAGCAATAGGACAAGCCTCAACAACAGCCCCTATTTCTCCTTGGCCCCAATCTCTCAGTACTTTCAAGAAACAAAAGAGTGTGGTATCATCACTGGTGCAGGGCACCTAGGAGCAGTCTGACACCTCAAGCATTTTTTATGCATTTTGATAAGCTATGTTTTGTTTTGATTGTATGTGTGATAATAAGGCTTTAGCCATGTTTGTATGGTCCCTTTTGTGTGGTCAAGATGATTGAGGTGACCCTATAAACCTCAATCATGCTTAGTCCACTTGGATCCTTATTGTGCCAATTAGGCCTAGAAGGTCTAAGGATTGGTTTTCGAGTTTTTTTGGTTGTTTTAATGTTTTAGTATGTTGGAAGGAGTTTGTTGATCATTTGGACTCCATTGGATGAGCCAAACAAATCAACCTCCTTGTGTTAATGCAAAACACCATAGTTGTCAAAGGTGTTATGTGTTGGGTCGGTTCAAAAACCACTTTGGGCAGTTAAATGCTGTTGTAGAAGTTGGAAACCAACTTGGATGGGTTAATATGGTGGATATCTGACTCCAGTACGGGGGAGGAAGTTTTTGTACGGAATTTGGGCACAAAATTCAAGAAAACTGACTATTTTTCGCTGTTTTTCTTGCTGTGTATAGACTGTACGGACTTTTCATGTGTGCAAATGATATTTTTCTGAAAGCTCTTGGAGTCAAGGTTCCAATGCAACTAGTTTGAGGTCTTGAAGTGGTTGGAGTCAAAAGTTATTGAATTTTCTTTCAAAACTAGTCTAGAAACCCTGTTTTCTAGGGCAGTCCCACAAATTTGGCCCTAGAATGCATTTCCACCGATGAAATTTCATGCCACTCAGTGAAATGAAGGCTAGGGGTGTATACTACTTGATTCCAAAAGCATTTTCTGAGAAAATACAGTTTACTATTTTTAATGTGATGCCCTAGGTCAAATATCTCTATGTATTTGACTGAATTTATGCAATTTATTGTTGTATTTGACAAAACCCTAAGAGAATGAGTGAATGAATGGTGGATTTGTGTTGTTTGGGGATGGTAGAGTCATTCCAAGTTCCTACCCTTGACCTATGCACCCAATTTTGAGCACTTGCTTTGTAACCTAGCCTAAATTGATCAATTAGGCCTAGAGACCTAGTAGGCGTTCTGGATTGCTGGAGTAGAGTTGGAGCAGGAGATTTGGAGGTTTGTTAGGGTCCCCTGAAAGGTGTTCAATTCCATCATTTGTTTGCCTAGACCTTTGGGATTTTGTCAAGTTTTGTTGAGAAAACCTAGTTTGGAGGGCTAGTAACCTTACTAGTCAAGGTATAGGTTGAAGAGTTTTGGGAAGTTGGAGATCAAACCAACTGCATAGAAGGTGTTTGTTGATCTGTATTAAGGTGTTGGAGAAGCCTTAGGGGTTGGACAATAGTCTGGACATCAAATCCTTCATATGCCTTGTATGTGCCTTTGGTTGGTTGGTTGGTTGAAGGCTAGTTGAAGTGGGTGAGTGGGCAAAGGACAATAGAGTAAACCTTTGTGTGTTGCTTCCCTTGTGCCACTCTGCATCAATCACCACCTAGGGGGATTCCATCCATTTCAAGCACTGGAGTTTCTAGTTTTGAATCATTGCCGCATGTAGAGGAGAAGGGAACAGATGAAATAGAAGAGAGGACAATGAAGCATAGGAAGCTAAACCTGCCTCTAGATTCAAATGAGGAGGTAGAGCCTTCACAGCAACAACCACTGAGTACATCTGTTGCTCCTCAGGTACATGCTACTTCTTCTTCTTCTATAGGGGTGGCAATCCCAAAATGTCCAAACATCATTAGCCCCTGCCACCTCTACTGTGCCAATTTCTCAATTTGCCCCACCTATTACTACTCAGGCCATGTCATCACAGGCCACATCATTGCCTCCCTTTTCCCCCTCTATTCCAAAGAGAATACCTCCCCAGATTCCCCCTAGCCAACAATTGGCTATTCCCTATGGCTTGCCACAGGGTCATCCTTTTGTGGGCGGGTATATTGCCTCTCCCCCTACCTTCCAAGCTCAAGCAGACACTGCTAAGAAGGCTAGGGAAGTCCAGATGGATAAAAAGAGGAAGAAAGATAATAAAGCTCTGGTTGTACCACACATGAGATCACTCTTTAACCCAATCCAGTAGTAACTAACTGTGACTCATTTGTCACCTAATGTAGTCAGGCCAAACGAGTAGATGCAGCCTCAGGATTACACAATGAGTGCAATGGCTATGGATATGTCACTTTTCAGACCACAGGACAGGGTCGAGCTGCTGAATGAAACCACTTCTGCTGTAGCCACTGATTGTTTGAAAATATCAAAGAAGCTGCAGAAGGTGGAGGCTGATCTAGCTCAGGAGAAAGCAAATTGTAGCAATCTGGCTACAGAAATCAAAACAAACAATGATGAAATAGAGAATCTCAACAAATAGTTGCAAGATACTATTTCTTGATAGATTCACCAGGCCATTCAAGCCTAGAATGCTTCTTTGAAAGAAGAGCTGGCACAACAAAAGTTTGCAGTGATAGCCCTAAGGCAGGAAAAGGCCACACTATAGAAAAGATGTCAGGAAAACTTGCAACAAGTCACACAGTTCCAGCAAAAGCTGTTGAATGAACAAAACAATACTACTGCCATATAGGCCCAACTTCAAGCTGAGCAACAAACAACAAAATAATTGACACTTGAGTTGGCTAATAGGCCAAAGAATGTAGGAGTTCTAAAATTGGTCAAGGAGCTATATGTATCAGTGTGGAAAAGAATCTCTGAGGAGATTACTCAGCTCAGACCCTCTCTAACTTTCCTGCTAAATGCATAGAAATTGTGTGAAAAGGTAGAGACTTCAGTTCAGGCCACTCTGTCCACTGTCTCTTTGAGAGTTTCTAATTCTTAACTACTGCTAAAGAAGCTATATGACACAACTGATGAAACATTATCAACACCAGGGATCAGTGACATAATGATTGGTGCAAAAAGGGTGAACAAAGTTCTCAGTTGCAACTCCGCTGCAATTAATTGCAAAGAGCTCCTAGATGTGGTCAAAGAGGGAGTGAAAGACATGAAAAAGCATATTGAAGATCTGGTGCAATTGGGACTTCCCTCTCCTTTTCTTGATAGCAACACTGTGCTGATGATTGATGAAATCAAGCCTTTGTTGTTAGCCAGACAAAATGATCAGTTAGTTTTCCAGGGTTTAACAGATTCTTCATCAGTGCAAGAAGTGGAAGCTGTCTTGATCTCAATGGCCCAGCTTGATTTCCAATTGAAGGTTGTAGTTCATGTTTTGCAGAGTTTTTCACACAAGGATATCATCAACCTTGATTTAGCCTTCTAGGATTTACAAAATAAACAGGGATTCTCTGCTGCTAAACGGTCTGTTTATCAGACGGCCTTACAGAATCTGTGAATTTTGCTATATTTTATATGTACATTTTTGGGTTCTTTTTGAGTAGGCTCAAAAGTCCTCGGGGTCGCCAAGAACTGTAGAGTAAAATACTCTACATTTTGTTTTGAGTTTCAGTTGTGCATTCAACAGTGTGAGAGTTTTGACACAGAGCGTGGGTGCGGGTTTCATTTTTTGCCTAAGTCCCAAACTAGCATGGAGGGCGCCAAGTGTCACTAGCTGAGACACATTATAAAGTTTCTTTAAGTAATGCAGATGGAGCCATGTGTCCTGTTATATATCCGCAGAGCATGACAAGTGTCGGCATCCGTGTTCAGTTTCTCATAAGCTTCAAAAGCCCTTTCAAAGTCTCAGTGAGTGCAGAAGTTGCCAAGTGGCAGCTGCAGAAGGTTTTAATATGTTTCATTTAAGTTGTGCAGAAAGTGCCATGTGTCTCTTGTAAGGTCAGCAGAGAGTGACAAGTGTCGACATCCACATGTTTTGCTTTTTGTTTCATTGTTAAGTAAAGACTGGGGTGGGCCCTGGAGAGTAAAGTAAAGTTAAGCGGAAAATGCCAACTGTCATCATCCACGTGAATCTAAATGAGTCCCAAATGTTTCTATAGTGTTTCTCAAGTAAGGCGGAGTCTGCCAAGTGTCATCTTCCACAGGACTCTCAAAAGGTATCTAAAGCTTCTATAAGACAAGCGAAAGCCACCATGTATCACTTGGTAATTGCAGCAGAAGGCACCACCTGTCCTTGTCCCCTTTTGAAGCTACTTGGGTAAGAAGTGTTGTGGGTCCCATTTTTTGAAAGTGATAAAGTTTTGAGGCAGCGGACTGTGACAGATGTCAAAGGCAGAACTCTCCCGACTATGAGGCACAGTAAAGTATAAGTAAGCAGAAGCCGCCACGTATATGTTTCAATTGCAGTGGAGGCTACCACGTGCTAAGTTCCTTTTTTTTTTGAAAAGATGAAGGAGTTTCAAGTAAGGAGTGCGGGTTATGTTATTTGTCTTAGGGTTTATAGTCTCAAAGACAAGCGGAAGCTGCCAGGTGTCTCCACCTGATTCAAAGGAAGGAGCGTTACATGTATCTGTTTCAGCCAATCGACTTGCAGGGAAGCTAACTGTTTCAGATCAGAAAGATATCTTTTGTCAAACACTTCTAGTTATCTTTAGTTTGGTTAGGCCATTTGAGATCCGGTTGTTGTGGGCAATTTAGGAATGTTCTAGACTATAAATATGTAATATCTATAAAAAATGAAGGACTGCTTCTGGTTTGTATTCTTCTCATAAGCAGAAATCTACTGATTTGCTAAACCAAAGCTCAAAGTCACCAAATATGTAGGTTTTAACCTCTTATAGGTTTGAAAATCACTGGCTGCACATCAAAACCAGCAATAAAAGGTAGTATTTGAACTATTTCTAGTTCCATAGTCCCACCGGGCATGCCAAAAACTGTTGTCTCTCAAATTCACACCCTTGCTACAGTTGTCAAACTTCAGCAATCTAGAGAAACATGGGAATGATCACGAAGTGTGGGAACTTGCGAAATGAGATTAGACCTCCAGAAAAGGTTAGCTTCCTTAACTGGTTATCACCTAAAATCTACTAGATCTTCAGAGGAAAAGGGAGAAGGAATGCTTTTAAATGAAAGATAAACAAAAAACTTTGAAAATAAAGGGGTGATTCACCAAGTTGAATTGAAGAACCCTCGTAGTATTGAGAAAATGCACAACATAACCAGATACAACAAGTAAACATACATAGATTCAAATGATTTTTTGGTAGAGGTGAGAAACAAGATGGTTGAGAGGAACATAATGTTCACAGACAACCATATGCAAGTTCACACTAAACTAGAAAATTAGTAAAAGAGGTAAAAGAACTTGCATATATTTAATAAGAAAGCATAGTTATAGTAGTGGAAAGCTCTATTTGGAAATAGATAAGCCTAAATGCTAAAAAATTTCTAACCTTATTTACATCTCATCCTTATGCTTAAATAGCATTTCAATATGACCTAAGTCAGTTACAAAAATTTGTCCCATGGGCGTTGTCAAAAAATATCTGCCTGAAGGGACGCCTACTTTCAAAAGTTATGGCATGAAAGATCAAGAAGAAGGCAGATGGAAGATATTTTGAGTCTTTAATGAAGCTGCTCGCATTCAATGCCCAAAATATCTTCCACTGATTCATTGTTGAAGATAGACGATGCAACAGCTTGCATTAAAGACTCAAAAATATCTTCCATCTGCCTTGTTCCTAATCTTTCACGCCATAACTTCTACAAGTAGGCATCCCTTCAGGCAAATATTTTTTGACAATGCCCATGGGGCAAATTTTTAGTATTTAGTCTTTTTTGTTTCCAAACAGAGCTTTCTGCTACTGTAACTATGCTTTCTTATTGAATATATGGAAGTTATTTTACCTCTTTTACTAATTTTCCAGTTTAGTGTGAACTTGCATATGGTTGTCTGTGAACATTCTGTTCCTCTCAACCATCTTGTTTCTCACCTCTGCCAAAAAATCATTTGAATCTGTGTATGTTTACTTGTTGTATCTAGTTATGTTGTGCATTTTCTCAGTACTGTGAGGGTTCTTCTATTCAACTTGGTGAATCACCCCTTTATTTTCAAAGTTTTCTATTTATCTTTCATTTAAAAGCATTCTTTCTCCCTTTTCCTCTGAAGATCTAGTAGATTTTAGGTGATAACCAATTAAGGAAGCTAGCCTTCTCCGAAGGTCTGATCTCATTTTGCAAGGTCCCACACTTCGAGATCATTCCCATGTTTCTCTAGATTGCTAAAGTTTGACAACTGCAGCAAGGGTGCGAATTTGAGAGACAACAACTGTCACATGAGAAAGGAGAAACCTCTTTCATAAGCATCTTCAAGAATAGTTATGCATATTGATGTAGAAGTACTCAAGGGACAACAAATGACAAAGCAATAACCTGACACTTGAAGATAGTCAGCAACATGTAATCTTGATAGAGGACACAAAGATGTTTAGACATATACATTTTTAGAATGTAGTAATTTTAGTAGATGGCATTCATAAAGTTCTGTAAGATGAAGGTAACAAGGACAGTTTACAAGGGATGATAAGTTTTAGTAATGTGTTTCTTTATGGCCACTTGTGGGAGCTTGTTTCATGGATAATGAGGCAGTCAACACAATTTTGAGCTTGGATAATATGAGGAGTCATATTAGCAAGAAGGAACATGATACAATTGTTGTTCTTGAATAGGAAAAGGGTACAAGAAGGAACATGCATTAAGAAATACAGTTACATGACTATATATACAGACAAGAATAGTCATATGACTGTAGACAGACAAACCTATGGAGCCAACACAAGAAGGTTTATGAGGTCATAAGGGTATGACAGATATTGTTGGACATGGGAGAATGAAGAAAGAGTAGTCCTATATAGAGAAGAAATCTTCAACAGTAGCTTGACATTGATGAGCGGTCAGAAGGTGATAAGACTATCAAACAAATGACAATGTAGACAGTAGACTATAAAGTGACATACAGTGATTGATGAGAATCAAGGGTTGAAAGGAAGTAGTATGAGATATGAAGACCATACAAGGTCTCTATACCATCACTAGTACATCAACAAAGAGGTAGGATAGTGGTATACATCAAAAGTTGAAGAAGATATAGTCACTTATGTGGACTAGGGTGGAGACCTCATGAACACATCATCTTGAGTAATGACTATGCTCCCCACTGTCTTGTAGTGATATACCCTATTGACCAGTAACTATGGGGCCCATTCATCATGGTAAGTTGTTGTCTAATGTCTAAAGTACATATCCTCATTATCAATTTGTCAAATGAAAATAGTATATTGTCCAAATTCATATGAAAGTATTAGGAATCTTTGGTGCTGTTATGAAACTTATCATAAGTATGAAACAAGAGTAAGGTGATCAGTCATGACATCAAAATATACAATGAAAACAAGCTTAGAAGCTCAAGGAAATAGTCCATTAGCAACAATCATGTACGAAGATCATAAGGGGAGCTTGCAAATGAAATAAAAAAGGCACATCCTAAAGAACATGACAGTGCCTTCTAGGCTATCAAGTAAGGGTAGCATGACACATTGCCCATTGATATGGCAGAGAATCTTCTATCACCTAGAGTATAAGAAGATGTCTGTCAACAAAAATTCAAGCATGGATAGTCATCACTACAAAAAGAGGATAGTTAGCTACCAAAATAGACAGTGAAAGATAGTTTTGATAGTGGTTTTCTATGCAATTTCTCCCACAAGTGTTTACTACCCATCTACAGGGGGGGAGAGTATAGGAGTGTACCAAGTGTTGATTGAGGACAACAAATAGTCATATTGGTGCAGTAGGTCTGGAGAGAGAAGGACAGTCCATACATAGCAGGATAGTCATAATCATGGATGCCACAAAGATACAATTCCTTTGAGAAGTTATAGTCAGATGAATAGAATAGTACCCCTGCTAACACATTGAGATCTAAAATTCATGTTAGAATCATTAGAGATTTTCAGACTATATGGAAGTGTCTTTTGTATGCAGATAACAGACAAGCCAAAGGAAGATGTTTAACCCAATAGTATGATAGGATAAAACTGTCAAGAGTAGTCTATGAAACAAAAGAACAAATCATCACACAGAGCCAAGACAAACATCATAGAGCATTGTGGAAGAAGACTGTCAAACAATGTAAAGAGATAGTCAAATAACAAGTATTATAGTCATCTCTATCATGGAAGCATGAAGACAGTTCAACATTAAAAATAGTGACTTGCAGATATCGATGTCACATCTATGGAAGCTGATACAACAATAAGCATGGTATACAAAAAATGATAAGACTATCAAAGATCTCAAGAACACTATCAAATGCCTGAGAGATTGCACACTGACTTAGCAGTCATGTACAGAAGGACGACAATAAGTGAAGAAATGGGATAGCTACATGGTTTTCAAGTATTTGCCAGCAGTCCTGACAGTCAACAATCATAAGAAGCACCATGAAAGCTCAAAGGTCTCTAAGACCATCATCAGATGGCAGTCTAAGAAATAGTAGAGCATTCGATACCATGAGAAGGCTAGGTGAAAAGTCTTAATAACTATGAGATCTAGATAGTCACTATGTAGAGTCAAAGAAGAGTTCCTCAAAGGTTTCAAGACAGAAGTAAGAGGACCACCATAGAAGTTATTCAAACATGAGTATAATAATCATATTACAATAAAGGATCAGTGTATATGCATTGTGAAGTATTGAAAGAACCCAAACTATTGGACAACCTAAGTAGGAGTCTTGGTTGTGTAGATGAAGAATATCATCTATATATTGATGTTGTTATGTGTTGGTCAAGACAGCTTTTGGTTATGGACAACATCATTAAGGATGTAGGGTCAGTAACAAAGGCACCAAGATCTACATTTAAGGCATACCTACATTAAAAGTAAGTTATGGGGAAACAAACAACAGCCAACATGATGGAACTATAGTCATGGAGTAGTCAAGAACATTTGTATCAATGTGAAGAGTGGCTACAATATTCAAGCAATGTTTCAAGATAAATAAGAGCTGTAATGGGCTAGAACCCATTATGGGACATCAAATATTCAAAAATCAACAGCTACAGGGATAGTGCAACAACTACAGGAACATATGCTAGAAATAATACTAAGTGTCTTGAGATAGCTACAGGAGTCCTTTCATTAATGCTATAGGAGGAAATGTCAAGTTATTACCTTCGCAAATGAGCCATCTAGTTAGGATTTTTGATAGATGGAGTTCAAATGACTACAATTTGATCATAGAATCTATGGCTATGAATGCCCAAGCTCATATTTTCATAGAGAACATCAAGAAAGGAGGCAAATAAGGTTTAGGGTTGTGGCCAAAAGCTCATACAGAATCATAAAATTCAAAGAAAATGCAAGCAATGGAAATAAAAGATACATTTTACCTTCTCAGAAAGACATGAAGGAATACATAGAAGCATGTATATACAACATATATAGTGACTAAAAAGAAAACTACAGGAAAATCATGGGTTTTTTGCATTTCTTTTCCCAGAAAATTGAAAAATAGTCAACTCACCTGCAGCATTAGAGCAGAAATGTCAAAATGCCAGTGGAAATGCCTTAAAAGATCACATACTGGAGCCTCAACATCAAACCCTTGTCAGCGGCTAGTTGAATGTAGAGAAAGTGTTTCAAAAGTGCAAGATGCAAAAATGAATGTAAAAGTTGCTTTTTTGTTCATAGGGTTTCAAACATGCTAAGATGCCCGATGAACCTTTTCCTTTACATTTTTGTATTTCTTGTGCATATCCAACAAATAAAGCTGTGGTCAAAACTAAATAACTTGTGAGGCCTAGGGAATATGCCATGAAGTGTTCATCAATGTTAAGACTTAATTAAGTCTTTTGCTCTGCTTTTACTTCGTGTGTTGTGATTCACATTTATTTTCCTTGCATATAATATACAATGTAAAACAATAGCCTCAAGGTGATGACTTTATAAATATCTTAAAGGTTATTGTTGTCTTTTATTGCAAGAGAGAAGATAGGGGAGTGTGTTGAGAGTTCTTTGTGTCTTTGAGAAGATATAGTTGGGTTTGTGGAGATGTGGTAAGCACATGCCTTTGTTATAGCATCTTTTTCTGCCTTGGAGGAGTGAGTGTTTGACTAAGTCATGTTGATAGTTACTAGTTATCTTGACTACTTGGACAGTATCTAGGAGGGCTTTGTTGCCTTTTAGTGTCCTTTTTAGACTTTTTCTCTTGAGCCATAATGTTTAGTTAAGTCCTAATGGACTTTTTCTTGTAGTTTGGGCATGTTTGGAGAGGTTTTAGGTCCTAGATTTGAGGCTTTTTCTAGGCATCTGACCCAAATCAGTTTGGTTTTCCTGCTTTGGTGGAAAACACTTAGATGGATATATTCATTGTTGATTGACTCATTGGAGTTAATTTTGATTATGTTACTTATAGAGACTTGTGATTTTTTATCCTTACTCTAGATTTTGGCAAGATTTGTAACTCATGTTACTTGTTTACTTGATAAGATATATAGAGAGAACCTTGGAGATCGTTGATTGGAAGTTGTGCCTATCTATCTTATGCATTTTGTGTTCATTATCTGATGTGATGGAGTAAACTATGAATTAAGTTTATTTCCTCTTAATTGTGTCTTGGAAAAGAGCCTTTTTGCAGAAAGTACTTATGCAGGTTACAAGTTGTGTCTAGTTATGCATTGAGATTAAGTGTGAAGTTACTATTCCTCTTAAAATTTCTACAACTATAGACCTATTTGTGGAATTTTTATGCAAAGGCATAACTAATAGGTTGTGCAAAATTCATTTCAATCACATTGGCAAGTGTTTGTGCTGTTATTTTCATGTTCCTCATTTAAGATAGGTGTATCAACCTTAGAGTTAAATTTCAGTTGTAGAACATAGTTTTCTTTCCCTTTTCCTTGTCAAAGTCATAAGAATAGTAAAGTTTTAGGGGATACAAAGTTAGGATGTCAGCCTTCTTCATAGGTTGACCTCTACCACAAAGTGACCCACAGCTTTAGAGGTCTTCCCATGTTTCACCAAATAGACTAATTTCTAAAAATTAGTCAAGGTGCACATTTAGGTGATAATAATAGTAACCAAGTATGGAGTTCCATATGCCCTAGCATGTGATAATGGACCTTCCTTTGCATCATTAAAACTGTCTAGTTGGGCTTTTGATCATGGAATTATTTTAATGTTTTCTTCAAATTATTATCCTCAAGGGAATGGCTTAGTAGAGTCAACAAACAAAAACTTATTGAACATCATAAAGAAACTAATAGAGAAAAACCCTAGGGAGTGGAATACCCTATTGAAGTATGCTTTCTGGGTGGATATAACAAGGATGAAGGCTGCATTAGGAAATTCTCCTTATCAATTAGTGTATGGGGTGGATCCTATCCTCCCTGTTAACCTAAAGATCCCCACATTGTAATTCGCACAAGAATATCTAGGCATAGATAACAAACAAGAAGTTAGGTTACTTCAGCTCATACATTTAAAAGGAAAAAATAAATAGAGCAATTGATTAGTTTGCTAAACATTAGGCTATTGTCAAATGCTGGTTTGATAAGAGAGCTAGAGTTAAAGCCTTTAGGATTTTAGATCTAGTCCTTATGTGGGATAAAGCACATGAAAGAAAAGGTGACCATGGTAAATTTGACAAACTTTGGATAGATCCTTTTCAAATTTTAGATATCCTAGGAGACAGTACCTATAGACTTAAGACTCTAATCGGTGAGGATGTCCCATTACCAGTTAAAGGACAATTCCTTAAAAATTATTTTCAAGCCTAAATAGGGTCATGTAAGTCATCTGTACCATAATGTACATGTTGTATAGCTGTTTGTATACTTTTGTTTTGTGTGCTTGCTTGTTTGTTTGTTTTGTTGAGTTTTTATTTTGGTTAGTCAAGATGATGCACCTTATCACCTAAAGAAACTAACCAAATTGTTGGGATTCAAGTAATGAGAACAAATTTTTACATAGGTTGTGATTCACCTTGAAAGTATCCTTGATCAGGTCTGTGATGTCTTTTTCATTAGTAATGCCTTTTCTTGATCAAGGAGATTTTCACAATGACTCGCCTAACAACCTTGGGTTTGTTGAACACATTAGTATAGGTTTTAAGTGAAAAATCTAAAGGGTCATCCTTGCTACCATTACAATCCCCAACCTAAAGGAGCAAATGACCACACCTTGCATATTGAGCTTACATGATGATATCATATGATATATATATATATATATATATATATATATATATATATATATATATATATATATATATATATTGAAAATCCAAAAGGGATTAAATTAAGCCATCTAAGTAACTCTACCAAGGCTATGGATGCTTGCTGGCAATGGGGCTCTACTTAGGGGGATTGTAAAGATAACCTTATCGGGGCTATGAATGCCTGCTAGCAGCAAGGCTCTATCTAGTTGGCTATGAGAGATGAACTCAAAATATGTATCTTAACACTGGTTACTTTTGTTTTCAATTTACTTTCAAGATGAGGATAATTAATAATATGCACACACTTGATCCCTTATCAGCGTTGTTGTACTAATGAACTTGACATCATCCAGAAAGGTCATGATACTTATGCTTAGGGAGAGTTATGATGTTATGTCTAGATGTGATCTCATCACTTGAATCATTTGAATATAGTTGTTTTCTTTGGTGGCAAGTTGTGTGGTTACACAACACACCCCATTTTGCCTTAGAAAATCAGGGACCCAACCTTTTTTTTGCCTTTACTTGTGATTTCTAGTTTTGGGTGGTTTGGTAAAATCCAGTCATGTATGTTATCCTTACTTATGCATGTGCATCACAAAGAGTGGTCTATTGCCAAAGTTAGAATTTGCTAACACAAACCTTATAATTGGATAGAGTACAAAATTTTGATCAGGTTTGCCTTTTAGATCACCCTGATATTGTTTAAGGGTAGAAAGTTATGCTAAGTCAAAAATTGGTCAACCTGGATATTTCCCATTGGGTCATATTTCCAAATATCAGTCACATTCGCAAACATGACCCCGATTTCAAAAGATCACCTAATGTCTTTTCGTTCCTTGATATGCGAACATAAAACTTAAGTGAGATGAATGATTTTCCCTTCATAACTTTAGTGCATGTTTCGGGGGGTCATATTTTCAAATATCTATCATCTTACAAAATATCACCCTTTGTGAATATCACCCTTCACAAATATGACAATGACGTCATTCAGTTTAATGAATAGAAAAGATCACCATGATGATGACGTAATCAAATGCGCCCAACCCATGGAGGGTCGTATGTCCAAACATCCGTCATATTTCTTAATATGACAATGACATCACCATAATGCAATAACAAAGAAAACATGATAACATGATGATGTCATCATGATCTAAACTTGAAGAGGTCACATTTTTAAATATCCCTAACCTTAGCAAATATGACAATGACATCATCTTTCTCAAATCCTTCATTTTGAACTTTATGACCTGATATGCCTGGCTTCACAATAACCAATCCAATCACGCCATGTGGCAGAATCCTTGATGTCATATGAATATAGTATTATCACAATTTATTGACAAAGGTAATGTGACCTGATCTTGCTTGTTAGCCGAAAGTTGACCATATGGATGGTCAAATAACCTGATCATTAGTTAACGATTATCTTAGAGGGTCATATTATCAAGTGTCCCTGCTCTTCTAAGAGATCACCTTCCAGCATTAAATGCTAATTCTAATGGTAGGTCACGCCCTATCTATTTCGAATGTAAATTTGACACTTGGCAGTATCTACGAACGTCTTGTGAATGATCAGTGGATTTAAATATAATGGTACACGTGCCCTAATTTGTCATATTGATAGGTTAAAAGGTAAATTTTAGGGATTATTCACAATTACCCTACGATAATTGAAATTTACAGAGCTCTAAAAGTCAGCACCTCATAGTCATCTGCAAATTAAACGAGATCATAAATGGAATGGAACGGATGATACAATGTATTCACGTCTATCCCATTATCAATCATATAGTTAGAGAGGAGGGCGATTATCAAGTAAGTAAAGTTAAAACCCTCTCTTTTGTCATTTACTGCAAATCTTAAGGTAAAATGGTTTTTGTTAAATCAGTCAGTATGGTGATGCATGAAATGAATTAAAATGTTGAATTGTTACTAAGAAGCTCATGACATCCTCAAATCCCCCTCCATACAAACATGTTAGGGTAAGAAATGCATGTCTTTATCGTAGGATTTAATAGATATCCGAAGGAATAGATCCAACTCAGAGTTCCTAAAGCCCATGTTCTTACAACCTGAGGGGGTAGGATTCAGATATGGAGTGATAGATGACACACATAAGGGGAAGATAGATTTAGATGACTAGACAAGAAGTTTAGGCAATGGAAGTGGGAACCCCATACTGCAAAGAGTATATTCCACATGAATGTGGCATGCCGGGGGATTTCCCTATGCTATGGAAGCTACTAAGTTAGTGGTAGAATTTGTAAGAAATTACAACCCTGAGACTAGAAGAGTGGAGAAGCATGGTAGAGTGTATGCCGACTTCTCAATCAAGGGCATCACTACTGCATTCAGTTTGCTTGTAGGGAATAATGTTGTCAGATTGAGCCTAAGTAGGCTGGAAAAAGAGTATCATGGTAATGAAAAGGAAGCTAGGAGAATCATGTATTAGTGGAGGAATAAGAGTAGCACTTACAAAGCTTCTGCTAAGCTACCCAAGTACTTGTTTAAGTTTGATTTTACTAAAGAGTATTAGTATATGATGACCATGTTGAGCAGGATGACTGGGAGACAACATGCTGGGAATTTTGGGAATTGGATGTATGGAATTATCTAGATGGTACAATATTCATATAACAAGCCTCTCTAGGCCAAGATCATCAGTGATAGCTTAGATGGAGGGATGAGAAGGCTCGGTGGCAAAATATGTGTTTTCCATATGACCTCTTATGTAGTTTATGCTTATGCTTTCAGGGGCACATTTAATGCTTTACAAACGGTAGGCAGGGTTGGAAATAATCCTGGTGGGGTGAACATATGGGAACATTACCCACAGCTGAAAAAGAGGAAATACCTTGAAAATTACAAGTTAGTGAATGACTCTTTTTCTATGCATTTAGTCAGGACAATTAAAGAGGATAGAACGAAAAGGTTGAGTATGGAAGCTCAAGCAATTATCTACAAATATGGGGCTTGGTTTATCCAATTCCCCACCTTTTCATACATGAGAATAGAAGGATTTGAGGGATAGCCCCTCATGTTACCTAGATACCACACTGATAAGGTCATTTTAATGGAGTTTGTTAGACAGGTATCAACATCAGTTGAAGCCCACTTGGAGAAAGGGAAGATCCTGCTTGTTTTGTGTCCAATATTCATTGGTTGGTATTTGTGTCCTAACAAACAAAGTATTAAAGATACCATCGGAGGATTGAAGCTAATGCATCTACAGCCATTTTCTATAGCTAGTCATATGACCCATATGGAAGAATACAGAAGTTATTGGGAAAACAAATACATCAAAGACACCTTGAAGATTATTGGACTGATTGTGATGATGAAGCAGAGGTCAGGAAGAGGACTTAACAAAGGCTCACTCTCAATCAAAACTAGACTTTTGACTGCATTCCAGTGCCTACACAGTTGCACAATGATGATGGAAATATTTTATCTAATGAATATGAGGATAATAAGGTGTATAATGACACCATTTTAGCTACTGATTTGACTCAACTTGAGGAGACTTCGCTGGACCAAATAATGCAAAAGGTTATCCAACTGACCTAGAATTGGGTTAATACTGAGGTCACTAAGTTGAAGAAAAAGGGTGTAGCCCTTATTGTTGATAATAAGAAGAAAAGACAAGAGTTTTCTGAAGAGGAATATGATGACTTCCTCATTGAAAAGAGAAAATCTAATGGAGAAAGGTTACCTGCTAAAGAACAAAAGCAACCAGGCAAGAACAAGAAGGTCATTCCTGTACAACAAGGGGTAATTGTTAAA
Organism: Cunninghamia lanceolata; assembly: GCA_027924645.1. Lineage (NCBI taxonomy): Eukaryota > Viridiplantae > Streptophyta > Pinopsida > Cupressales > Cupressaceae > Cunninghamia > Cunninghamia lanceolata. The sequence goes on along the minus strand of BSBN01000429.1, from coordinate 4,197,720 downwards.
AGGCTTCAATCAAAGGGTGATGTGGCATCAACATCTACATCTGTAGATACATCACAACAAACCCCTACTAAACAAAAGGGCATGAGAGTCATAAAGTCTATTCCTAATATTGTAGAAGAACCTAGAGATGATGACTTATTGATAACAAAGAAGAAAAGAAAGAGAGTACAACAAACACCGCCTCACAAGAAGTAGAGGACAACAATGAGGGGTAATGTTAACATTGATCCTATCATGTTAAGAGGTGTGGGTGGTTTGACTTTAATGAAGGAATTATAGCATGAGGTCCCAATTCCAAACATTATTCAATTCAAAACTGAGAAGGCAAAAGAGATAAGAGAAGAGAGACATCAGGCTAGAAAAGAGCCACCTCTTCCACTAGATGACACTGTGTACTTATCAGATGATGCGATAGTTACTAATGTTGCTACACAAAGGATGGAGGCTCTAGTAGCCAATACTAAAATGATTCCTCATGGGACCCCTATGGCTCAAAAGGTGACTAGTCCAAAAGAGGTTGAAATAGATGAATTGGAGCAAGATAATCCCAAGGAGGTAGCCCAACAGATAGGGTTGACTAATTTGGTAGAGCAGGTTACTAGTCCTACAGTAATAGACTTGGCCTATCAAGGTGACATGAATTAAAATAGAGATAATGATCCATCTTCAGAGTCTAAAAAGGTAGAAATTAGAATACATAAAGACGCTGATGAGAGGATACCTGTTCTAGATAAAGATCAAGGCAATACACCTCTAGAGAAAGAATAGATAGAAAATTAGCTGTAGAGAGGTGGTGATTAAGAAATACCTGACAAGAATATTGGTCATGGTGAAGGTATGCATGATAATAAGGATAATCGAGATAGTGATCCTACACATGAGGAAAATGATAAGGAAATCCCTGATGGGGTGAAGGATCAAAATGTTTCTTCATTGCATATAGAAGGAAGTCAACAAGGTAATAACCAACAATTAGAAAAAGAAATCAGATGAGAAAGAATTGAGCCTTGGAGAAATAAACTCATCTAAGAATGAGGAACAAAATTTGGCACAAGATAGAGGTTAGGAGAAGGAGACAAAAAATGTGACTGGGGGTAATCAGGCTAATCCCCAAGGTCAAAATTCATAAGCTTCTCAAGAGGACCAGGTGCCACAGAACACCCAAGATCAAAATATTCAAGGAACACCTAAGGATAAGTTACAGGAGGAGAGGAATGATCAGAATGTGAACACAGCACAAGAACCTCAACCTCGGGAAGAAATCCCTCAATAGGAGATACCTCAACAAGATCCCCCTCATGAGAATGTGCATGATGAAGAACCAAAGAAAAGGAATTCACCACTGAGGGCAAGACATAATACTAAGTCTCATGATACTTGAAAAGAGCAAGGTGACCAGCAAGAGCCTAGGGATGATGTCCCGTATTGGTTGCAACAAGAAATAAATCTGTAACAAGTAGATGAGGTCCCTGATTTTGATGTTTCCACATTGTTTACTGCATGTATGTTGAAACCTAAAAGAAAGTCAAGACCTACATCGGCCATAAAAAGAGACCCTACTATAGGTAGGAGAATAGCCCAAATAGCTTTAGCATTGGTTGAGATGGAGAAAGGAAAAATATGCTTTGATGAGTTTCAAATAACAAACATTGATTTAGGTTTTGCCAATGAAGACCAAGAAGGTCAGGAAGGTAAGGATATTATTGATTCTTTGGCACAAACGGTGAAAAGAGAAAAGGATAAGAATAAGAAACATAAAGAACACATTGCTCAATTGCATTCTTTCATTAAAGGGTTGATTGACCCCAAGCACACACCGATCAGTCTAGCTACCCCGTTAACAATCATATCTCAAGAAGAGATGACAGGATTGGATCTTATGAAGCATAAGGCACAATTAATGGACAACTGGTTCATTTCTTTTGTCTTTGAAGTAGAAAATGTGGTGAAAACCTCCCCGGAAAATTGGAATTCTCTTGGTGCTTTGAAAAGTAAAGTAGATAAATTACAGAATGAAGTAGGTAGGAGGTCTTTCAAGCTAGAAAAACACCTAGATGCTTTGGGAGAAATGAAAAGGATTGACATGAAAATACTTATGGATAACAAAATTATGGATAATAACACATCCCATTTGTTAAGCATTCGATATGAGGATGTTGGATTTGAATGTGATATCTTGAGAAGATGCAGTGGCAAGCTTAGAGATATAAGTGTCAAAATACATGATCTCATGGCACAAGAAATAGAAACCTTGGATGCTTTAGAAGACAAGGGAGAAGGAAAAATAGAAAATCAAGACATTGACTTTGCTGTCTAGGCTTTTCATAACAATTTTAAGCAGGCAGCAGAAGATCCCCTCCACCACTTGAAAGAAGAGGTAATAAACAAGGCCTTGAGAATGAAATCCAAGGTGAAGGCATACAATGAAACATTGAACACCTAGAAGAATAAATCTGATGATCTTCAGGCAAAGTTTCATTCCCACAGGCATGCAGTAATAAAGGCCAAGCTCTAGGATGGAGGGGAAGTTGAGGAAATATTACAGCTATATGAATCTATTAGGGCAGTGATAAAGGTAAACATAAGGGGTGATCTGCATGAAGATGACAATGATGATGAAGAGGACAGTGATGATGATGAACAAGAAGATGAAAGTGAAGAAGAGGAAAGAAATGAAGAATAAATAAAGATGCATGATAATAGAATTATATGCATGAGCAACTTACAAATGATCAAGCTTTGCTAGATAGTTGCCAGCTGGCAACTTGTACCTCATATATAGATGTTGACTTGGTCAAAGAAGGAATGTTGATCGTTGATCTAGATAGACAAATCTTGAATGTTGGTCATTTGTAACCGCGTCCTCTCCTTATTCTATAAAAGGGGGATGGAGTGCAATTTTGTAAGCATTAGAAACTTAATTGAAGTTAGATTGTTGAAACGATCAGGACTAATATCAAGGCTTTTGTGAATGTACATGTCTTTTGAGTACTTAATGAAAAAGAAGTTTTGATTACAAATAATTGTAAATCTTGAGGAATCAGTGGATGAAATCTAGATATATGTATTAATTAGTTGCATCCCTTGGAGTGCTTGTCAGTCTACATGTGTTGTTTTCATTCCTTGTTCCTTTGAAGTTAGCATCAAACATACCTAGCTGTGGAAAAACCTGGTGAAATTATGGTTTGATTCCTTCTCTTCATGAATGTATCTAGAATGTATGTGACTCAATAGCTAAAGGTTCACCAAATTTAGATGTATTAATTAAATTTTCTTTGAATTTCATTACAAATCACCTTCATAATTGCAAATAACATACAATCTAAAGCAAACAAACATGAAATATGCCTATAACTCATAAATAATTGAACACACAGAGCATATTTTGAGTGAAATCATGTCAAAATGACAAATATCATGCAAATACATGCAAATACATGCAAATATCAATGATACATATGTAAATATCTGCTTATAGGCACATTATTTGACTAATTACATAGTGCAGAAGCATGAAACAAGTTCAAGACAGTAAATTCTCAGAAGAATTGATCAAACTTATAAATATAATCATTATTTGTGGAGCATAGTGGAAATAACCTTGTTTGTGAAGTAAGTTTACATGAAATAGATGTAGAATTATAGATACAGGCAATAATTCACAATACAAACAGTGTAAGACCCCTTGGGATGGAAAACAACATGTCACATCAACCTCTGAGTAATGTCAGAAGATCATGATCTGATCAACAAAGACTTGGACTCATCAATTTGTTCCAAATTGATCATACTTTTCAAGATAATAAAGGTTTGTTGTGAAAAAATTTATGCATGTTGTTATGACTAACAATCATCATCAATAGGAACATTCTTGCATTGTGAGGAGATATCATGGGTTTTTCTATTCACCATTCTATGGTAACATTGGGTAAGGATAATTATGAGTCTTGGTGAAAGGGCATCTTGACATGTATCTTAGGTGGCTTAATCATTTGCCTTATCTTTATGGACTCATACTTGAACCAAAAACACCTGGGAGGAAATTTGCATGGGGAAGTATATTGATCATGTTGTAGGATTGGTTGGTTCTAGTGTTGATTTTGACACTATGTGTTCTATCATGGGTGATCCCTCAATACGGTGTCCCACTTTTTGGCCAAAGTAGGACATTGGAATCAACATTTTAACCAAATTTTCACTTTTTGACACCTATAGCAACTAAATCATTAAGAATTTGAAGATAATATGAACTAGTGATTTTTGAGATTTTGTGTGTAGATTCTAAATGTATTTTTTAAAAAATTTTAAGAAATTATTTGTAAATTTTTTATGTAACTTTTAACAACTTATTTTTTATAATTAACAACATTTTTTAAAAGTGGTTCTTATACCATACATCATAAATTTTTTTATAGAAAGGATCAAATTATTAAATTTTAAACCTAGATATATAACACCAATATCTAGTGTACAGATATTTTTTCATAATTTTTTGTGACATATATATTTTTATTAATTTTTGAAGAATTTAGACATAGGTTTATACCATACAACATAACTTTTTCTTTATGTATCCAAATTAAATTATTTTTTTCGTTGAAACAAGGACATCAATACCTAGTGTGCAGATATTTTTCATAAGTTTTTTCTCTATTTTTGTATTTTTCCACGTGTGTGGAATAGAGACCTTGATGTTCGGTGAAAAAACCTATGTTCATTAGAAAATAGAAAATAAATATAATAATAAAATGAAATATTTTCAAAACAATACTTTTTGGAAAGCTTATAATAAGGGCTATATGCTTACAAAATACAATTTATAAATGGCTTCATTTGATCCCTCAAAAGGTGAAGCAAATTTGGTTTTTTTGTCAACATTTTAATAGGTGTAGAGTAGACTCCATTGAGGTTTGGATTTAAGACTAGGGGGGTTCTTTCCAAGGGGGTTTTATCTAACCTCCAATTAAATACCTTTAGATGGAACCCCTCAAGGCTTAAATCATTAATTTTTCTAAAAAATATGTGATTTTAGACAAAAATCAGGATGTCCCATGTTTGGGACTTAGTATTGTGGAATCACCCTCTCACATATTGAGTGCCCACGTGCTCTTTGGACTAGCATTTGGGAGATCTATGGAGACCCAAATATCTCTCCATTCCCATATGATCCTGCTATGGATTGCTACATACCCCTTGATGATGCAGATTACATACCATTTGATGATGATACACTTGAGGAGCTTGCATATTTGATAGGTCTTGCTAGTTTAGATGACACAGAGACTCCACTTTCTTCTCCTTCTCCTCTTATCAAGATCACATCTTTTTTATCTATTGCTACATCAGATTCTTTGCAGCAAGACATTATTAGTCTTCCAGAGATAGCTCATTGGGACACATATCTACTAGATATATCATTGTTGTTTGTAGAGTCCCACCTTGTAGATTTGGAGGAGCACATTGAGGATATTTGTCTTCTATTTGATGATACCTTTGATGGAGTTGCATCACCATTATATTCTTTAGAGATTGTTCTTCATCCCTCTCTTCTTCAGTCACAATTTGGTAGTGGACTGGAGACTTTTGAGTAGTTTTTAGGCAATTCATCATTGTTGTCTTTGGATCATGTGCAAAGTTCAGAGACATTCATCCTTCTTCCTAAATTTTCCTATCTGAAATAGGAAGACATTATACACACATCTGTAGTTTTATTTCTTCCCAAGAAGAGAAATGTTGTTTGACATTCATGGGTCTTCCTTTTTTGTCAAGCATCTACCAACACTGCAGGCATCATTTTGAGGACTGTATACATGGTCTCTCTTCTCATCTTTATTTTTGGAGGGAGTATTTCCTCGCATGGGGTTCCATCCTTCTCACTTTTGGGGTGTCACCAAACCTTCTCTCTACTTCCTCTCTTATGGGGGGCATTCATGATTATATTTTTGTGATGGATTCGGTTCTTGGGGGCTCTTAGTGTTAGTTCTTCTTCCATCACATATTCATGTACTTGTTTTCTTTTCTCTCTTTTGGAGAGGAGTTTTCTCCCACTAGGTTTTTCTCCTTTTCTCCACTTTATGAGAGATTCTTGTTTGTACATGGGTATCTAACATGACCTTATAGTCGAGACCCATCTTTGTATCATTTGCATGTTTCTCATTCTCCCTAAGTTGCACTTAGGGGGGGTGTTGACGTAATTAAATATTTAATTACACTTTATTAAGTTGACTTAGGGCTTCTTTAAGTCATTTTAGGTTTTCTTATCTTGCTAATATAAAAGCAAGATATCATATGTAATTCATTAATCAGATTTCATTATTGCATCCAATATTGTGCAAATTCATTCCCTTTGCTTTTTTCTCTTGTAGAAGGTTAATCCTAGGTTTTACAGGTGATCCTAGTCTCTTGAGTCCATTAGGGACTCACATAAACAAGAACTTGGTTGCTAGACTTAGATCCAAGATGGTCTATGTTACAAGCATTCACCATCTATAGAACTTTCATGAGAGGATCCTGTTGGCCCATGATTCCCATTAAACCAAAAGGTCAACCTATTAATTGTTTATACAAGTGCTAGAGTTAATCCATGGGAGGCAATTATTCCATGTCACAAAGCCCATGGGGAGTGCTAACCATTTGCCAACAAACTACACCCCAGAGTTACATAGGGGGATTCAAACCCATGACCTTTCACTCTGATACCAATTGTTAGCCCACGAGTGCTGTTAAACCAAAATGTTGACCTATCAATTTCTGATACAAGTGCTAGAGTTAATGAATCCATGGGAGGCAGTTAGTCCATGCCACGAATCCCATAGGGAGAATTGACTATTTTCCAACATATCCCATATAATCTAGTTATAAAAGAGATCTCAACTACCCAAAGCATATATTTGATAGCAATTATAGAGATGGGCCATTGGAATGGTGGAGGCTGTTACACATATGGTTCCTAGGGTTGTCATTGATTTCAACACTATCACTAGGTTGTCATTGATGTCAACACTATCATGGTGGTTTGATGGTGTTCATGGTTGGATGTCATGTCCCATCCAACAAGAGAAGGGAGAAGATATAGTTCATATTAATATGGGAATTAGAAGCATGAATATGAACATATGTATTGTTGATGTCAATGATGGCTTGAAGTATGTATGTTCCAAGTTTTATGATGATTGGAGTACTAAAAAAGTGTTTTACTATTGATAGGTTGAAGATAGTATTGTCTCTGTGTAGGTGTTTTGTGTAGGACAATGGAATGCTCTGCATTCCTCTACATTTCTAGATATGGCCATGTGGTTCTAGAACTACATTTAGGATGAAGTGAAGGTGATAATTCCAATTTTTTAGTTCATTTGTCCTTTCACTATGAAAGTTGTGCATAATAGAGTACCGACATGTGTTATGACAGAGTAAGCTAGTGTTGAAGGCAAGTTGAAATGCTTCGCATTCCTATGGAAATGAATGATTGTCCTTGCAGTATTGAGGACATGTTTATGGATGTGTATTACATGCTTCCTTGCAGTTTCAAGGTCCTTGGTGGTCCGTAGCTCAATTTTTCAAATGATAACATGTTGCAGTGTGTTTCAGATAGACTATTCTCAGAGTTCATGATTGAAGTTGTGTGGCATAATTCTTTGATGTGCAGTGGAAAATGAGTGTTTGGAGATGTTGTATGTGTCACGTGGACTCATCTGGAAGAGTTTTCATGAAGATCTTCCTTATTTCTAGTACCGCACAAGGTTTTCAAGTTGATGTGGCGATTATGCTTCAAGGTTCATGTGTTTTTTCTTAAAGCTATCCTATTTTCAAATGAGTGGAGTGTATGGATGTAATTCCTTGGTGTTTGAAGTTGTGAAGGATGTTTTGGACCTGGTTAAGAAAGTGTTGGTGTTCGCAAGGCATGGGTCTTCTGCTGCTATAATGTGTGGTTTAAGTTAGGACCTATCTTATACACATTTCATGTTGTGTGTTGTCTGGCTAACTTGCAAATGCATGTTTAATGTTAATATGGCTGACAAGTAATGTAATCAATGTAAAATCTTGTATAAATTATAAATAAAATTGAGTGTGATGCAGAGGTAAACGCAACGGGAGCTTGCAAATGGGAAGGAGGAGTCATTAACACAACCAGCATGTTAAAATCCTATCGGCTTATCATCATCATCATATTTCTTGCTAACACAGACAGCATCATCATATTTCGAAGGGGCATGAAATATCCTCCTGCTAACTACTGTTCACTTCCTTATCACCTTTCGCCTTTCGCCTGTCAGCATCATCATGATACTCGACGAACACAATTATCCTCCTGATGATCACTGTTCACTTAACGCCAAACTCTATCGGCAGCATCATGATGTTTAGCATCATCATCACCCTTCGTCAGCAGGATATGAAATATCCGGTTCCTCTCATATATCCTGATGACGACAACTTCGAGCACCTTTCCTTCGATGCTTACGTCACCCCGATATCCGACTACACAAACAACAGCGTCAGGATATGACTTATCTGGTCATATTGAAACATCCTGATGATGTTAACCAAACTTTATGCCGATGACTTACGCCGATGCCAAAACACTTAGCGACAGCAGGATAAACTTGCATAGGGTGATATTCGCAATATCTTGATGACGAAGACGTCACATGCACCTGATGATGATGTCAATGCACCTGATGATGATGTCAATAGGATATAAGACACTTATATCCTCCGCAACATGATAATGAATATCCTGTGATCTTTTCAATATCCTGATGATGACCTTTCCGGTCCTTAGCCAAAAAGTGAACTTTCACTCCTGCATGCGATAGCGACATGCGAACAATGGATACACACGAAAGATGATCCTGACGATGATATACACACTGAGTATATATCCAACCTATATCATCCTGATGCACTTGAAACATACAGTCTTTGTCAACTTCATAACCTGATCTGGATAGCGATATACTCATAGATGATGATGCGATTCACTCCGTCTGGAAAAGCACATGCAGATCCCTATATATCCGTCAGCTGCATGCAAACTCACAGAACTGCACAATTTCACAAAGAAAATATGATGATCGGGCCGGATCACCTTCAGATCAAAACTTAACAGTTTAACTTCCTAAATCCTAGCACATGAGGATGCTAGGTTGATTCATAGCATGCTACCAATCGATCTCCCACACAATGAAATGCATAAACAGAAAACTAAAATACAACCTAAACTAACATGCATGACCATTCCACCGATTCACAGAATCAACCGGTGGAAGGGTTGAAAGAATCCATCAACTTGTAATTAGAACGGAAATCAAAACATAAACAGCTGATAAACCAGATAATGCAAATGATGAGATCTTATTTAGATGAAACACAAATGTCCTGTTTCTACAACAATGTTTCACAATGTCTGGACTGATCCCTGGATCTCACACAATCACCAGTACAACATAACACAACTACTACTCTCTGATATGATATTCTCTGATATGATATCAAACCCTACTGATCTGAGTTATTTATAGCAATATCCTACGAGTACTACCAACTCGATTCCCAGCGGCTGGGAGCTTCCAAGCGGCTGGGAGAAGACAGCTCATACTACCTGATAACGAACTCTAACTGCCTACACACTCTCCTAGGCTAATCTAATACATATGCATTGGTCCAATGGACCTTATTACATTATGAAGTCAAACATGCTAAAAATAGACTAATGTCCTGTCATGCAGACAATATCCTATATCCTGTCTTGTAGGGGTGCTCCTGCACCATACTCCCCAGAAGAAGAAATCTCAAGTCCACTTGAGATGAGAGTATGAAGATCTGCACCATGTTTCTAGATCTGCTCTTCAGTCATCCAGACTGCTTCAGAATTAGGTTTTCCCTTCCAAGAGACTAGATACTCCAAGTACTGTTTGTTCCGGGTCTGTTTGACCACTCTGGTGTCCAAAACCTTCTGCAACTGTGGAGGATCATGCTTGGGAATGTTATCATGGACTGTATCCTGTAGGAGTTCCTGATCTGCATCTGGATAAGACTTGTATGGAGTTAAATCACATACATTGAATATAGGAGACAAACCAAGATCAGGGGGGAGTTGTATCTCATAAGCATTCTGTCCATGCTTGTGCAAAATCTGACAAGGTCCAACTTTTCTCTACATAAGTTTAGTATATTTTCCCTTAGGAAGTCTGTCCTTCGTCAAATGAACCCATACCAAATCTCCAACATCAAACTGTACATCCTTCTTCTTTTTATTAGCATATTCCTTATACTTCAAGGTGGTTTGTTGCAGTTGGGTCTTGACTTGATCATGAACCTCTTTTATGGCTTCTGCAAAAGCTTCTCCTTCTGCACTAACAGGGTCTACTGTAGATAGATCTCTCAATTCCAAAATTCCTCTTGGATGCATACCATAAACTATCTGAAAAGGTGATTTCCCTGTGCTCCTATTGACAGTATCATTATAGGAAAATTCAGCTTGAGATAGAATAGTATCCCACTTTTCTCCATGTTGTTTTGTCAAACATCTAAGCAAATTTCCTAAGGAACGGTTCACTACTTCAGTCTGTCCATCCGTTTGAGGATGATATGCAGAGGAAAAAGACAAATTTGTGCCAAGTTTCCTCCAAAGAGTTCTCCAGAAGTGACCAATAAACTTCACATCCCTATCTGACACTAGACTCAATGGCAATCCATGGATTCTGACAATCTCCCTGAAAAACAAATCTGCAATGTATGAAGCATCAGCAGTGGTTTTGCATGGCAAGAAATGTGCCATTTTGCTGAATCTATCCACTACAACAAAAACACTGTCAAACCCTTTCCTTGTCCTTGGTAAACCCAAGACAAAATCCATACTTATGCTTTCCCATGGTCTGGAAGGAATGGGTAAGGGCTGATATAAACCTGCATTAGTCGACCTGCCTTTAGCTTTTTGACATATCACACATGTCTCTACAAACTTTCTGACATCTGATGGTAACTTAGGCCAAAAGTAATGTCTTCGGACAAGATCAAGAGTCTTATCTAGACCAAAATGACCTGCCATAGCTCCACAATGTTTCTCCTTAATGATGTTTAACCTCATAGAACACCTTGGAATACATAACTGTCCAACTTTAAATAACAATCCATCCTGAATCAAAAATTCAGAGAATTCAGCATGATATTTCTCTCCAAAAGAATTACATACATGATATATCTCCCCAAAATCTTCATCAGTCTCATACATGGTCTTTAGTGAATCAATGCCAACACTTTCTAACTAAATCTGGTGGACTGTTAGAACTCTCCTACTCAAAGCATCTGCAACTTTATTCTTGACTCCTTTCTTATGCTTCAATGTAAAAGTAAAAGCTTGTAAGGTTTCTACACATTTCATGTGTCTGTGGTTCAGCTTTTCCTGGATGTTTATGAAACTCAGAGCCTGGTTATCTGTGAATACTATGAATTCCTTTGGCATCAAGTAATGCCTCCATTTCTTGAGTGACTGGACTAATGCATACATTTCCAAATCATATGAGGAATACCTCTTTTTAGCATCATTGAGCTTCTCACTGAAAAATGCAATAGGTCTACCTTCTTGGCTGAGTACTGCTCCAATGGCCATGTGACTGGCATCACATTCCACCTGAAAGATTTTGTTAAATTCTGGAAGTGCAAGGACTGGCTGCTATGCCACCTTCTTCTTCAATGTTTCAAAAGAATCATCTGCTCTTTAAGTCCAAACAAATCTGCACTTCTGTCCTCCTTTGATGGTATCAAGCATGGGTGCACAAATATGACTAAACCCTCTTATAAACTTCCTGTAGAAGGTTGCTAACCCATGGAAACTTCTGACATCATTCATAGTCTTTGGGGTTGGCCAAGACAATATGGCACTTACCTTCTGCTTATCCATTTGTAACTTTCCTTGTGAAATGACAAAACCCAAATATGTGATCTCCTCTTGCATGAACAAACACTTGTCCAAATTTATCATCAGCTGCTCTTCATGTAACCTCTTAAGAACCAAATCTATGTGTCTGAGATGTTCTTCTTTTGTGTTGCTGATTGTGATCTTGTTAATAGCTCTGGAATCTGTGCAAAGCCTCCAAGTACCTTCCTTCTTTGGTGCTAGTACAGCTGGTACTGCACATGGACTTAAACTTTTCCCAATCAGACCTGAATCCAATAATTCTTCAATTTGTCTGGCTACTTCTGCATTCTGTTATGGAGTTAGCTTATAGGCTGCTTTGTTTGGAAGTGTTGACCCTAGAATTAAGTCTATGCAGTGACTGATATCCCTGACAGGTGGTAGGGATCTTGGCATTCCTGCTGAGATGATACCTTTGTACTTATCCAATAGCTCTTGGATAGCTGGGTCTATGAACCTTTGCTTCTTCTCTTCCTTGACTTCTTGCTGCTGTTCTTTATTCATCCTCATACATGGGATTAGGGCATATGCAACTGCACCTTCTGCTGCTACTCCTTTCATGAACTGTTTACCTTCCATCAGCATTACCTTCACCTCTTTTCCTTTAGATTTCTCCTCCTTTTCCGTCAATGGTAGTAACTTTATATCCGTACCATCTTTATTGATTGTATAGGTATTTCTAATACCATCATGTTGTGCCTTCAAATCATACTGCCATGGTCTACCAAATAAAAGATTGCAAGCATCCATCGTGGTAATGTCAAACAACAACTTATCCTTATATGCTCCAATCTGAAATTCTACCCAAGCCTGCTCTTCCACAATTGTCTGCTGACCTTGGGTAAGCCATGAGACTTTATATGGGGATGGGTGAGGCAATCTCCTAAGCTTAAGCTTTGTCACCATTTCTTCAGACACAAAATTTTCAGTAGAACCAGAATCAATCAAAACTTTACATGCCTTACCTCCTGCTTTGCAAATAGTCCTGAAAAGAGACTTTCTTTGAGGGGATTCTTTGTCAGGTACCTTCCTGGTAGTCATTGTTCTTCTCATCATTAGAGACTCTCCACTTTCTGGGTATCCAAAATTATCAGGAGCGTTCACACTCTGAAAAGAAGTAGAGCCTGTCATACTTTGATTATCAGGTTCTTGGATCAGATTTGTTCTCCTTTCTCCTGTTGAGCTTGTGGCCTTTTCTAGACATCTGCTGGCTATATGGCCTTCTTTGTTACAGTTATAACATCTGATGGATCCTCTGCCCTGGGATCTTCCTCTGAAAGGTCTTCTACCTCTGAAGTTTCCTTGCTGACTATAATTTTCCCCCTGGTTCTGACTATTGTTTCCCTTACTATTGTCATGACTGGATTCTCCTTGATATCCATGTCCATGTCCTCTACCTCTAAAAGGACCTCTTCCACCCCTTTGTTGTCTTCCTCTTCCTCTATTGTGTTGTTCTTGTTTTCTCTTTAACTTCTCTTCCACTTTCAATGCCAACTGAAAGCATTTCTGAACTGTATCTGGATTATGCAGACTTAAATCTTCCTGAATGTTGAACCTCAATCCATTAAGGTATCTGGCTACCTTCTCTTCTTCACTTTCCTTTACCTTTGTTTTCATACAAAGTTTCATGAATTCTTCTGTATATGAGCTAACATCTAGCTCCTTCTGCTTTAGGTTTTGCTTCCTCTTGTGTAATTGGATACTGTAATCCAATGGGACATAAGCTTCCTTTACTAATGCCATCATCTTCTTCCATGTAGCGACTCTACGCTTTCCTTCCTGTACCCTATCATCTTGGACGAAATTCCACCATGTCAAGGCAGCTTCTTTCATTTTTGATTGGGCTATTTTCACCCTCTGTTGTTCTGGTATCTCCTCTGTTTCAAAGAAATTGTTCAAGGAGTCTATCCACTCCATCACTGAATCAGGTTCCATCTTTCCTGTAAACACTGGCAAATCCAGTTTCACATCCATGGTTCTCCTCTCCATGGCCTTGAGGGCGTTCAACAGTGGTCTCTGGTCTGCAGGAACGACCTCCTCGTTCCAACTAGGGATCTCTTCTTCTTCCCTATCTTCTTCTCTACTAGAACCTACTCTGCTCCTCAACTTCGCTAACTCATCCTTCAATTCCTGATTCTGAGCCTTCACGGCCTTGCTCTCTGCAATCTATTTCTTCACCAGAACTACCAACTCAACGCTGGTCATCCTTGCCGGAATCTCAGATGTTCCTTCGTCACCTGACATCCTGCTATATCCTGATCTTTTCCAGAAGATCCTTCCTTTGCTCTGATACCACTATGATGCAGAGGTAAACGCAACGGGAGCTTGCAAATGGGAAGGAGGAGTCATTAACACAACCAGCATGTTAAAATCCTATCGGCTTATCATCATCATCATATTTCTTGCTAACACAGACAGCATCATCATATTTCGAAGGGGCATGAAATATCCTCCTGCTAACTACTGTTCACTTCCTTATCACCTTTCGCCTTTCGCCTGTCAGCATCATCATGATACTCGACGAACACAATTATCCTCCTGATGATCACTGTTCACTTAACGCCAAACTCTATCGGCAGCATCATGATGTTGAGCATCATCATCACCCTTCGTCAGCAGGATATGAAATATCCGGTTCCTCTCATATATCCTGATGACGACAACTTTGAGCACCTTTCCTTCGATGCTTACGTCACCCCGATATCCGACTACACAAACAACAGCATCAGTATATGACTTATCCGGTCATATTGAAACATCCTGATGATGTTAACCAAACTTTATGCCGATGACTTACGCCGATGCCAAAACACTTAGCGACAGCAGGATAAACTTGCATAGGGTGATATTCGCAATATCCTGATGATGAAGACGTCACATGCACCTGATGATGATGTCAATGCACCTGATGATGATGTCAATAGGATATAAGACACTTATATCCTCCGCAACATGATAATGAATATCCTGTGATCTTTTCAATATCCTGATGATGACCTTTCCGATCCTTAGCCAAAAAGTGAACTTTCACTCCTGCATGCGATAGCGACATGCGGACGATGGATACACACGAAAGATGATCCTGACGATGATATACACACTGAGTATATATCCAACCTATATCATCCTGATGCACTTGAAACATACAGTCTTCGTCAACTTCATAACCTGATCCGAATAGCGATATACTCACAGATGACGATGCGATTCACTCCATCTGGAAAAGCACATGCAGATCCCTGTATATCCATCAGCTGCATGCAAACTCACAGAACCGCACAATTTCACAAAGAAAATATGATGATCGGGCCGGATCACCTTCAGATCAAAACTTAACAGTTTAACTTCCTAAATCCTAGCACATGAGGATGCTAGGTTGATTCACAACATGCTACCAATCGATCTCCCACACAATGAAATGCATAAACAGAAAACTAAAATACAACCTAAACTAACATGCATGACCATTCCACCGATTCACAGAATCAACCGGTGGAAGGGTTGAAAGAATCCATCAACTTGTAATCAGAATGGAAATCAAAACATAAACAGCTGATAAACCAGATAATGCAATTGATGAGATCTTATTTAGATGAAACACAAATGTCCTGTTTCTACAACAATGTTTCACAATGTCTGGACTGATCCCTGGATCTCACACAATCACCAGTACAACATAACACAACTACTACTCTCTGATATGATATTCTCTGATATGATATCAAACCCTACTAATCTGAGTTATTTATAGCAATATCCTACGAGTACTACCAACTCGATTCCCAGCGGCTGGGAGCTTCCAAGCGGCTGGGAGAAGACAGCTCATACTACCTGATAACGAACTCTAACTGCCTGCACACTCTCCTAGGCTAATCTAATACATATGCATTGGTCCAATGGACCTTATTACATTATGAAGTCAAACATGCTAAAAATAGACTAATGTCCTGTCATGCGGACAATATCCTATATCCTGTCTTGTAGGGGTGCTCCTGCACCAGAGTGAGGTGAGGTGTGATTGCAAGTTGATTGAAAAGTTTGCAAGCAGATAAGGAGCAGAATGAGTACATTTTTGAGGTACGACTAAAGGAGAAAGAGCAAAAGTTATTGATGCTATACTAATCCATTTTGAAAACATATTTGTGATAGTGATCAAGTGTAGTGTGTGCCTAAATCATTAGATCATTAGAAGAAAGTGTGAAGAGGCAGAATTGTAATAATCAAAGGTGTGAATTTCAATATTAGTTTTTAGATAGTAGAAAGACTGTCATACTGTAATCTTTTGTAAGCGTGTTCTCATTTTAGGGAGTAGTAGCTTCCTTGGGAGTGGCCCTAAAACAAAGTCTTCAGGGAGTAGTAGCTTCCTTGGGAGTGAACCTAAATCAAAGTTTTCAAGAGTAATAGCTTCCTTGGGTTGTAGCCCTAAAACAAAGTTGTTATTTAAGCTTCATATATTGTGAGTTAATCCTCACCATGGTCTTTCCCTTCTAGGTCTTTCCACATATATCTAGTGTTATGTGTTGATGTGCATATTGTTAATCTTTCATTCTTATGTTAATATTATGATGCTAAAGTTCTAATCTACTCCATCTGAGTTGAAGTTGTTAAAATTGAAGATTGTTTAGAGACTGATTCGCCCCCCTCTGAGTATCTTGGTGTGTTCAACAATTGGTATCTTAACCACTTGAGGAAGGTCCTCTGAGGAAATCTTAACTAGTTGAGGAAGTTTCAGGATGGTAGAAAATGGATCCAACAAGATACCTAGGCTTGAAGGGACAAATTATGCTTTTTGGAAGCTGAGGATGGAATCCTATAACAACTCCCTTAAGTGTGGTGTTTGGGAATCTATCAAGACTAGTTACGAAGTTCCTGCTACTATTCCTATAGATCCATATGAAGTTAAGGAATATGATAACAATGCCAAGGCAAAGTTTTCTATCATGAGTAGGTTAGCTGATTCAAAACATTCAAAGGTAATGAGTTATAGTTCTACTAAAGATGTTTGGGTTAAACTTGAAACCATTTATGAGGGAGATAAGAAAGTAAAGAAAACAAAGATGCAAATCTTCAAGAGCAAATTTGAGACCCTAAAAATGTCAGAGGATGAAGACATTGTTGGATATATGCTCTGGGTGAATGAAGTGGTGAATGTCATCATAGGTCTTGGTGGAAAAGTGGAAGAGGATGAAATTGTGAAGAAGGTTCTGAGACCTCTTTTCAAATATTATAGTCACAAGGTATCTACTATTGTGGAGAATATAGACTTGGATACATACACTATAGAAAAACTATTTGGTTCCCTTACCGCCTTTGAAATGAGAGAGTTTGACAGTGATTCTCCAAAGAAAGAAGATGCTTTCAAAGCCAATGCGAAGACAAACGAACAAGTTGCTGATGAAGATGAGAGATCTGATGAAGTTGAAACAAATTTTGTGAGAAGATTGAAGAAAGGCACTAGGAAATACAAAGGTAAGTTACCCTTCAAATGTTTCAATTGTGGAAAGGTTTCACTTTGCTTCTGAATGTCCTTTTAAGGATTCAAGAGGAAGTTACAAGAGAGACAAATTTAAAAGAAGTCTATATTCCATAGAGAGCAATTATTCTTTAGAAGATGAGGATCATGATGAAACACTTTTCATGGTTTTAAATGTTGGTGAAAAAAAGGATGATGTTGAAAAATTAGAGAAGACTGATGCCTTGCAAACAAACCAGAACAATGAAAGACAAATGGTTGTCTAGACTACCTTTCATGCAAGAGAAGAAGCCAAGGCTTGGGTAATTGACAGTGGATGCTCAAATCACATGATTGGTGACAAGGAGAAGTTTATCAGCCTTGAAAAGTGGGATGGTGGTGCTGTCAAGTTTGGTGGTGATGAGTTAGTACAGATCTATGGAAAAGGTGCTATAACTACTGAGGATGTTCTCTATGTCAAAGGGATAAAACACAATCTTCTTAGTGTCAATCAAATGTGTAGCAAGGGGTATAATCTCACCTTTCATGCCAAGGGCTGTGAAATCAGGAAGGCAGGGTCCAAAAATTTAGTTGTATAAGGTATCAAGACATATGGTGGCATCTAACATCTGAAGGAGGTGAATGGAAGAACATGTTTGATGTCTCAATCCAGTGAATGTTGGTTGTGGCATAAGATAATGGGACACAACAATTTTGATAATATGGTAAAGATCAATTCTACTCATGCAGTGAGAGATATGAGTAAGATAAACAAGCCTACAAATGCAGCATGCAGGGAATGTCAAATGGGAAGGTATACAAAGACAAACTTCAAAAGCAAGGAGTATTCTTATTCAAAGACATCGGAGCTTATTCACATTGATCTATGTGGCCCTACAAGAGTAAAGAGTCAACAAGGTGAGAGGTATTTCACATGTTGCTTATTAATGATTATTGTAGAATGACTTGGGTTACTTTCTTAAGAGAAAAATTAGATGCCCTTGATAAGTTTAAAGTGTTCAAAGATATGGTTGAGAATGAAGTAGATGCTAAGATCAAATGTTTGAGGTTTGATAGAGGAGGCGAGTTTACTTTAAATAAATTTGAAAAGTTTTGTGAAGATAATGGTATTAGGAGACATCTGTTAGCTCCTAGGACCCCTTAGCAAAATGGGGTAGTGGAAAGGAAGAATAGGACTATGCAAGAGATGCCTAGGGAAATGCTGAAAGATATAGATCTGCCTGATATGTACTAGAAGGATGCTATTCATATTGATGTCTATCTAATTAACAGAGTACAACTAAGGGTCAACAACACTAAGGTCCCTTATGAGCTATGGTATAGAAGACCACCCACAGTCAGATACTTCAGGATCTTTGGCAACAAATGCTATATCAAAAGAGATGAATGTAACATCCATTTTCTAAAAACATAGTAAAACCAAAAAAAATACCATGAAGTAATTTAACAAGGTAAAAATGAGATAGAGAAATTTTTTCTTTTTATTCAACATATAATCAAGTAACTACAATTACAAGATTTCTCTTTACAAAATAGAATACCACCATATTGTCTTTCTCAATTACAATGTTTACAAATGTAAATCAAATACTTATACAAATTTTGGAATAAATACTTCTTCTAAATATCATACATCTTTATCACAAGTCTTGGCATGTTTTCTACTTGAAGAGAGAGTATCTTTCTAGTGATTTACCTCCATCCACAGACCGGTGGTCTCCCACACATCTTCCACATAGGAAGTGGCCCTACCCTTCACGAGGAATGTAGACCTTAGGTGACTAGTGGTAATTTTCCTTTCCTAAGTATATAGTGTTGTATCCTACTCAACTCTATCAACCATACAACCCTAGATATCCTCTAGCTAAGTATGATTTCTGATAGGATGAGCAATCCAAATATAGTGAATTGACAATGCATGAAGAAAACAAATGCATTACTTTGGCCAAAGTTTTTAATATCAATAACATTCATAATGAATGTGGTCGTAGTGTTCACCCACCCCTACTTGACTTGGATATAGTCATATTCTCACAGTTATTCACACCGACTATATTTACATAAATGGTTTAATCATCTTGTCATGATAATAGTTTTCTTGACTTAGATAAGTCTAAATGACATAACCATTCAGTTGGTTCATAATTGACTCTAGGGTTTTAAAACAATCCTTAAATATTATGATATTTCAATATATATTAGATCTCATTTTTGTAAGGCTAAGGTTCATAATAGACCTTTGGTTTAGCTCAACCATGGTTAGGAATATGATAATTCTTGTGAAGATATTAACTTCTATTCAAAAGGAATATGAATACCTTTCAATTTACGTCTACATGATGTCATTAACCATCACTACATATATACTCATATATGATTTTATACAAGGTTGTTTCTATATAGACATAGTCTATTTTTACATAATGGTTTACTATAAGCTATACTCATCAAGATTACTAGTATAGACATTAAGAAGATCTTTTGACATTTATCTCATTTATCAAACTATCCCTAGTTCTTCTACCACTCAATAGGTTATACCATAGTTACCATAGACCACCAAGAATCTAAGTTCTTTGGATAAGATATTGTTTTGACAATGTATACAAATTAAAACAAGAATGGTTTCAAAATGACGATGACACCACTTCATACTTTATCTCGTATTACTCTTGGCTAGTAAGTTTTCTATAACAAGTACCATTTACACTAATCTTGACAAGAGTTTAATACATAACTATCCTATGATAAAGTAATCAACTTATTTCAAAAAGATTGCTCATTCAATAGAGCGATTGGTTTTCTAAACACTAGAAAACTATAATAATCTCCATCTAAAGAGTTTTTTAATTTCCCCAAACAATAAATGGGTCTGTATATTGATTTAACGATAGAAGTATTATCGACCTAAAATGATAATGAAACTGATATCATTGCAAAAGCTTGCATCAACCTTTTCAGGCTAAGTCGACGCTTCTCTGGTTATACTATGATATACACATACATAGTTGACTCAATCAATCAAGTTAATTCGATAGTATTCAAGGTGACATAGTCAGCTTATCTCCTTTGCATAGTTTACACAATATACTAAAAGGATAACCAAACTGAATTAAATGATTGTCCAAGACAAGCAATCATTTGAATTATCATTGTCTTATAAAGCATATCTTACAGGAGTATTTACCTGACAATGATGGTTTACAGAGATGTATGGGCAAGTAGAAAACTTCTATGTTCATCCTAGATGGCCACGTTCTCCACTTTTCTATAACTTCTTCCCTTACTACCCATCGCAAGTTCTTTTTCTTCTAATCACCTAGACTCAGCAAACAAAACATGTCCGACAAAGATATGCCATCGACTAGCTAAGTTGTGGCTTTAAGAGCTCAAATAGACTCATAATGAGTCATCATCTCTATTCGCTCCCACTCTTAGCAGTTGAAAAATCATTTAATTCCAACAGTTTTTGCTTTATGGTTCGACTCCAAACACCAGCTAGAAATATGCAAACATTGACATATGTTGATGATGAAAGCATCATTTGAGGAGATTAGCGATGGCAGCTGGGTTATCTGCCACTCCTCTTCTAAGAGGCCACCAACTCATTAAACTAACTTTGAGAAATTAATGATCACAAGAGGTGATTCGATCCAATAATAGTTATAATGAAGGCACTCTGTAATATATTCCTACAGTTGCTCAAGAGTAAATATTAATAATTATCATGAGGTATTATCCTCATTCGATTCATATATATGTACTTATTTGATTATATCAAATATAGTTTACATAACATTATCTCTATTTGATAGTTATGATTTAATCAATGAAAATGATAATATTAAACAAAGGTTTATGGATAATGTGATTGGGTTGAGCTTGTCTCCCTTCACAATCCATTGATAAAATCACGTCAATTTGATGAGATCAACATTTGACATTAAACGTCGACAATAAAGACACTAAGAGACTTATTAACATTAAGACAACCATTTTATGACAATGATGTCATAACTTTTACGTTAAACATAAATGGTCATAGTTCACACACAAATGACATCATTTATGTTACTAACGACTATGTTGACACACTACGACTTGAAAAGATTCGTGAGATATCAACTATCTGTTGATTTGGGTTCAAAAGTAAACTAACAAGACAAGACTTACCTCTTATGACACATTGGTTAACATTTTTTTTAAACACTTATACTCAATTTGGTAAATAAACCACTCGTAACCTAAGGTCTATATCTCTCACCTCAAAAGATACTCTCTTTTCTTTGAGAGTCATTTGAAAACCTATATTCCTGTATCAAACTTGTAACCAAACAAATTATGATCAGTGCATCATTATTCAAATAATAAATCAAATCTCATAATGCAAATATTAAATTGATAAAAACATAATCATTTCCATAATTTTGTAAATGACAGAACAATATAATCCATGTCTTTCCTTATCATTAATCTAAACATCATAATAGATTTACTTATGTCCAAGTAAAAGTAAAAAGCATAGCAAGACAAAAATTGGGGATGTAACAATGAAGAAGACCTAGGAAAGTTTTATTCAAGAAGCAATGAAAGAATCATTCTTGGATACTCAACTAGAAGCAAGGCTTGTAAATGCTATAACAAGAGGTTAGGAAAGATGATTAAAAGTACAAATGTCAAGGTAGATGAAGACCTATATCAGATCTCACTTGAATTAGAGGACTCTTAATTTGATATCTTTCCATGCATTATAGATGATGAAGAAGAAGTGAAATAAGAAAAGGAAGAAGAACCAGAGCAGATGCCTATGACTCCAGCAAAGTATGTTCAAAAGAACCACTAAGCATATTAGATCATTGGAGCTAAGGATGAAGTGTGTAGACAAGGAGAAGGCTTTCAAGGACATATGAGCAAGTAAACTTGTGTTTGTTATCAAAAGTAGAACCCAAAAATTTTGTTGATGCCAACAAAGATGATGGATGGATAAAATCCATGGAAGAAGAATTGGATCAGATTGAGAAAATCAAACATGGGAATTGGTTCCCAAACCAAAAAATAAGAATGTTATTGGAACATAATGGGTTTTTTAGAACAAACTGAATGAGGAAGGTGAAGTTGTAAGGAACAAGACAAGACTGGTATGCAAAGGATGCACACAAGTTGAAGGTATTGGTTTTGAGGAGACTTTTTCTCTGGTAGAAAGGATGTAGGCTATTATGTCATAAAATACCCCCTACAACTTTTACCTCCTATGTTTAGCTCCCAAGTCCTTTAGATCTAATCATGCATGTTAAAAATGAATACTAGAGAAAAATACCCTGAAACCCATGATAAATGGGACTTACGGGATATCTTTAACCTTAATCTAACCCTAAAAAAGGTGCCTGGACAAGGACACCCATGCCCTTGTCCTGCCTTATTTTGTCTGGGTCCCAATTTCAAATGTCCACAAAGTGACCATTAAAAGGTTTCCCTTTGTCAGCCTATTCAATTTGAATTATGAAAGTTTGGTAGGAATGCATATATAAGCATGTTTAGGACTTCATTTTACAACTAGATGGATAATACAAACTTGTGATCTTGCATTAAGGATACTTAAGGCTTTCATTGTGTTGTGTTTGTACTTGTCTGTGGTAGATTTATCTCCATCAATCCATCTCCTCATGGCGTAAAAGATCTTCATCTCCCCGTGAGAGATTCACCTCTGAGGTGACATCTATTTTGTGTTTCAATCAATTTATCATATCATTTTCTTTTGCCTCTATCCACCAAGGACACACACTCTATCTAACAACAATGTTGGAAGGCTTGAATGCTATTTCAGGGGCTTGACTGAGGCAAGCTCCTAAGCACCACAACCCCCATTCCCTCTCTTGTGATTGCAGGTTATAGGTG
The DNA here is from genome assembly GCA_027924645.1 of Cunninghamia lanceolata. Taxonomy (NCBI): domain Eukaryota; kingdom Viridiplantae; phylum Streptophyta; class Pinopsida; order Cupressales; family Cupressaceae; genus Cunninghamia; species Cunninghamia lanceolata. The sequence continues at coordinate 4,174,435 of BSBN01000429.1, read as the reverse complement.
TTAGATCTTGTGGAGAGGAGTTGCAAGAGATCGTAGTAGAGAAATATAATTCTAGATCTAAAGAAAATGATAGAAAAATATCCCTAATTAGACAAGGGCACCTGCTCTGTTGTCCCTTAATTTAGCACTGTCAGGAATCTTTGAAGTGGTTGCAGTCTATAGCAGAAAATATCCATAATCCCTAAAAAAAAGCATTGCACTGGACAAGGTTACCCACTCTTTTGTCCCCAAAGTTTTTACCTTCTAAAATTAGAAATCTGGTATGTCTCTAATCTACATTTAGTGTCTTCATGTGTGAGCATTTGTCAGGTTTCATCCATTTGTTTACAATTTTGCACAATCAGGGTTTTAAGCTTAATCAGATTAGGGTTTAACAAATTAATCAACAAATTTCAAATTTCCTTATCATTCCAAGTGACACCAAGCCTATAGCTGGGTCCTCTTGCAAAAGTTATGATTCAACTCGGTTTAATGTCCTTGAATGTATGTAGTAAAAGGAGGATCTAATTAAACTATCAACCTAATCAACAAACCCTCTTTTTCTACATAACATTTTGGTGAGCCCATGTTTTTATTAAATTTTGCACCTTGTTGAGTGTTGTACATCAGATTTGCATTCATTCATTTCATTTTCATCATCATACATTTGAAAAACTTGCATAAAAATTGAAAAACCTATTTTCTTACATATTATTGAAAACATTTAATTTTTTGATAGTTATATCAAATCTGAGATAAATTGCAGCATTTCATATTTTCATGATCATTTACCTTGCATTTGCATCTCTCATTTGCTAGGGTTTACTTAAAATTTTGCATTTTTCATATAATCTAGTAATTTCAAAAGCTAGGGTTTGTAATTAAAATCTTGTTTCAGATTTTATTACTCATTTTCACACTCATTAAAATCTAATTTTGGACTATAGTGTTTCATCATAGTGTGTTTTTGCATTTACATCTCAAATTTTGCATTTACACATTGTGCATTTCAACAAAAAGAGGCATATTCATTCATACTTCCTTAAAATTTTACTTGCATTGAGAATTGGAGGATTTTTGCATCATTTTCAAATCTGATCTGAGTTATTTTACATATTAAGTCTAATTAGATTCCATTCATTCATCATTTTGCATGCTTTCATGCCTTAATTTCACTACTAGGGTTTCAAAAATCCTTGCATTGTTACTACATTTTGGCGAATCTCTTATTTAGCATTGCAAGATTGGTGTGTTGTGACAAATTTTGCTACATTATTGGACTAATTAAAAGGTTTTAATTTGCTTCCCCTCATCATTCTCATAATCTCATTACACATCTTGTGCATATGCATTGAAAAAAGTGAAAAATTTGAGCATTTTGGATACATAGGCAAGCATAGATTGGTGTTGTATCATTTCATTCATTTTAGATACATTGTATTTCACATCTTACACTCATATTCAAGCATACATCCATTGGCCATTTGAAAATTTTGCATCAATTCATAGAATTTTGTGAAAATTGGCATATTTGTTAAATTACACAGTGTGTATTTCAACACTACTTGTTTACACACCTTTTCACATCTTTTGATGAAAAAAATTTAAAATCATCAATTGAGCCTCATTGTGTTGTACTCTTTCCTCCTATCTATTTTGTTTGTTATGGAATTTGTGTGTATTCTTACCCGTTTCCCTCAAACAAGTGTTTTAGGTGTGAAATAGTCTCTCATCTATGGCTTTTCATCAAAGAAACAATGCTATGATCCCTCCTTGCCCTAATAGGAAAAGGAAGACCCCTGCACTTGAAATAACATTTGCACCAAACATTAGAACATGAAAAGACATTGAAGGTCCTCTCTACATTATCGTTAACATTATGGGGACCCCGATAAGAGGAGCCCTTGTTGATCTAAATTGCATGACTAACATTGCTACAGAAGAGTTCCTTTACTCACACAAACTTATAAAAGACACTTATGAACCTACCAACATGATGATAAAAACACATAATGGAACCTTCATCCCACCATAGGGAAGATTTATTTAATGATTCAAGTACTTGATAAATCCTTGGAACAAACATTTGATATCATCCTAGCATTCGAACTCTTCTGTGTAAAAGTAGGCCACCCATGGCTCAAGGCTATGAAAGCTGTCCCTTCAAGACTTCACCAATGCTTAAAATTTACTCACCATGGGTCCATACAAATTGTTTCCCATAGTCTATGGCAACCTAAGGTGACTCAGAAAAACATCATCCTTGATTACTTTTGGCTAGAACCTATAGAAGAACCTGAGCCTAGAATAGACCACACCTTCTTGGGATATTGGTGTTACAAAGCACAATTACTCTCTAGATTGATCAGCCCTCTTATTCATCAAGTAGTACCTAAAGAGAAACCTATATTACAAGAGCCCTCTAGACCAAAAGGAAAAGGGATATATGTTGAGGTTCCTCTTCCATCATCCCTACAAGGATTGGGAGAAAACCGTAGAAAATAATACCATGCATCACCACAAGTTAATCACACAACTGCTTCTTCTTTTGAGATACAAAAACCTATGGAAAAACATGATATTCCTTTTGGAGATATAAGCAATAAAACAAGAAGAAATAGATAAGCAAGAGAAAGAAGAAAGAAGAAAGAGAAGACAAGCCTTGGCTTGGAACAATGCATCACCTCAGCAAGAAAACATTGAACCACCTAACACTGAAACAAACAAAGAAGAGCCTAAGGCTGATAAGGTAAAGGATAAAGAATCTAAATGGGCACTTGTCCCTTATGTACCTCTTTCCTTCGGCATTAGGGATTGGGAGGAGGATGATCTGCTCGATGACAACCACTAGTTTGATTATGTGCACATGTAAGTATTTCTAACCCTATTGGTCACCTTTGTCGTAGAATATCTATGCTCACTTACATGACCTTCTCTTATGTGTTTTGATCCCCTGTGATGTGTTATTGTTGTTTATGCTTCCTTGGATGCCCCTTGATATTCTTGTAAGGTCAAGGATACTGGGAGACTACCTCTATTGTGACCATTCTTTTATTTGTTTCATCACTCTTCTATCTTTCCTCTCCTCTATTTTATTGTTGTGTGTCGTGCCTTAGGGGCATAGCATTGTAGTTGATGACTTGGGGACATCCTCCTATGTGGTGTTCCTAAGGAACTTGTTCTCCTCTCTCATTTTAATTGTTTACCTTCTTCAATGATTCTACCTAGTTGGCGAATGACAAAAACAAATAAATACTGATACGGACCATGTGTCCCTTCAACAAGCAAAGAAAAAATGGACCTAGTCCATATATGAAGATGGGGTTGATCTATATATATGTCTGATGCTTGACTAGTAGAATCACTCTATGTGATGTATCATCTTGTGGCATTTATTGTAAATAACATTTTACAATCCACTCAATCTTCTCTTGTACACTTTGATTGGTATATCACCTTGTTTCTACACTTAGTTCCAAGGTACCTGTAGTATAGCCCAATGGTTATACTCAGCTCCGAACCCATAGTATAGCCTTTGTCCTTGATGTGATTGTTTCCATGCATAACTTTTATGATATGGTTGTTATCTTAGAGTAAGATTTTCTAACCATCTTGTTGTTTACATATCTTATCAGTGTGTTTGTGGGACCATTCGATGATCGAAAGAACATGTCACCTTGGGGACATGGGCTTTGTGAAAGCTCTTGTTTCCTTGTGTGTCTTCTCTCTACCTTAATGTGCTTGATATCAATACATGACATCAACCACCTTAAGGTGGGGGCATATATAATGATATCTATCTGATGATTTTGGTACTAACAAAGTGTGTTTGTAAGCCCTCTCTATGAGGTGGCATGGTGTATCTCTGACGTGAGTACACATGTTTATTTATATTGTAAGCAAATATCCCTCTCTGTGAGGCAGGATAGCATATCCTTTATCAAAGAAACCCTTTGTGTGAGGTGGGATAATGTATCTCTTGAGCTAGTGCATATCCTTTTATTCAAAAGTCCTTTTGCGGAAGGTGGGATGGTGTATCTCTTGAGCTAGTGCACATCCTTTTATTACAAAAATTCCTCCATGGAGGTGGTGTCAGATCTTGAGACTATCCTCCTTTAAGCGTGCCTTTGGTGGTTGTTGTGGCATAAGTGCAACCATCAGGTACGTCTGTAACATGTTTGAGATGGTGGGACTTAGCAATAAGCTCCTTCCATCACCCATGTTTGCCATGTTTAAGACGTATAGTATATCTATGGTATGCTATATGGTGCTCATGTATTCCATGCATCTTTCATGTGTATTCCTCCATGTGTAGTTTAAAGGGTGTGGTGATGTGTCCCCCCTACACTCAGGTTTTGTATGGTATGTTTTTCCCCTTGTGTACTGTAAAGGGTGTGGCAATGAGTCCCCCCTACACTCAAGATTTGTATGGTGTGTTTTCTCCCTTGTGTAGTGTAAATGGTGTGGTGATGAGTCCCCCATACGCTTGGGTTTTGTATGGTGTGTTTTCCCCCCTAGTGTAGTGTAAAGGGTATGGCGATGAGTCCCCCCTACATTTTGGGGTTTTGTGTTACAATTTTATTTCCATTGTGTTTTGTGTGACTGTTCTCATGTCTTCATCATGTTTTGCACATCTTCAATACTATCTTCTCTATGTCTTGCATGCCTATTACTATCTCCATTGTGTTTAGTGTGTCTGTGATGTGTCTTCTAGTGCTTACCTAAGAATGGGGGCTAGAAATAGTTCCTCAATCTTTGTGTATGCCTTAGCTTCAAGTGTCTAGCATATCTGATGTTTTTTTTATTGTACTTTAATGCATGTATGGGTCATAAGATCATGCATACATTAAAGTGGGGGTAAATGTTATGTCATAAAATGTCTCGCTAGGACTTTTACCTCCTAAGTTTAACTCTTGGGTCCTTTAGATTTAATCATGCATGTTAAAAATGAATCCCAAAGAAAAATCCCCTAAAACCCATGACAAATGGGACTTAGGGGACATCTTTGAGCTTAATCTAGCCCTAAAATAGGTGCCTGGACAAGGCACCTGCACCTGTGTCCTACCCTATTTTGATGGGGTCCCAATTTCAAATGTCCGCAAAGTGACCAATAAAAGGTTTCCCTTTATCAGCCTATTCAATTTGAATTACGAATGTTTGGTAGGAATGCATATATAAACATGTTTAGGACTTTATTTTACAACTAGATGGATAATGCAAACTTGTGATCTTGCACTAAGGATACTCAAGGCTTTCATTGTGTTGCAGAGCAATATTGTGTTGTGTTTGTACTTGTTTGTTGCAGATTTGTATTCATCAATCCATCTCCTCATGGCACGAAAGATCTTCATCTCCCCATGAGAGCTTCATCCCTGAGGTGACATCTATTTTGTGTTTCAATCAATTTATCATATCATTTTCTTTTTCCTCTGTCCACCAAGAACATGCAATTTATCTAATAATGGTGTTGGAAGGCTTGAATGCTATTTCTGGGGCTTGACTAAGGCAAGCTCTGTTGGATCTAGGGCATACAATTGAGAGGGGGGGTGAATCAGTTGTATAAAAACTTGCTCTTACTTCTAACACTTGATTCTTCTTTGTTAGTTAACAGCATATGAATTAACCATCCATGAAACCATAATGCATAAACACAAGAGCAGATAAACATTAACACATTGAACACCAAGATTTTGACGTGGAAAACCCAGTTAAGGGAAAAACCACGGGGTGATTAACCCAAGGATTATTCTCTGTTAGAAGAATAAGAAAAATGAATGGCACATGCCAATTAGGGCTCACTACCTGAGCACACTGCTCACAAAGAGGCACACTATGTACAAAGTGATAAGAATCACAGTCTTGAACTAGAGAATGACATCTCTACCATGTCCGAATCAGTTCCATTTAAGCCCCAAAACCCTTGCTCTGCCTTTCGCACTTCTCTTCGCTATACCACACTCATCCCCACAATCCACACTTCAAAATGAATTATCAAACACTTATTTATACAAGACATCGACTTAGGAAAAAACATCTAAGTCGGCAAACATCACAATAACATTCGCAAGGCATGTAGAACATCTGGTCGACATCCGGTTGGCCTGTTACAGGAAGAACACCAACAACTGGTAGCCATAACATCAAATCCAACTCTAACTTTAATGCGGACTGCCAACACGAACTAGATATGATCCAATGATCATCATAACCTTCCCTGAATCATCAAAAACATCCGCACTTCATCAGCTTACCGAAATTCTTCTCTTCATCATCCGGTACTTCAAGAACATAGTCTGTCACCACTGTCACAATGCAAAAGGTACTTCCAGACCTCCAAATCATACATAACTCGAGATGACACATCACAAGGACATCCCAAACACTCCTTCCAATCCACAGATTAGGATAATACAATTCCGGACCTCATCGGACCTTTCTGTGATCCTCTGTCACTTCTGAACACTTGCCGGAACCAGTTTCACACAGACAACCACAACTTTTTCAGATCTTTATGCGGACCTCTGAAATCTTAGCTGAAGCAACTAAAGACTCATATCTACAAACCCTTTGATCCGCATCCTCTGGTTCTCAACCTATATAGTACATTTTCCTTCTTCTCATCACTGTTCTTCACTGTTCCGGATTGAGACTGATTTCCTCAATAACAACAACACACAACTCATCCAAACCTTCTTACTAATGCAATATGAGTAAGTTGACATCAATGACAACACTAGTTCACCTCATACTTGCAACAATCTCCCCCTTTGTCATTGATGGCAACATATGATGTAAAAAACCATCAAGACAAGAACTTCTCCTTTCTGTCACAGCTCCCCCTATCAACAACAACTTTTCACATGTCTTCTCTTCCTTTACTGCTTCCCCTTTGATTATCAACCACTTGTTTTTCACATGTCTTCTCTCCCCCTTTGACATCAATGGCAAAGGGCTCATACTTGCAATTCTAATACATCAGAATCATACCAGCTGCTCCCCCTTAGTAGCAACTCCCCATCATTAATCCAGATCACAAGATATGACTGTGACATCCACCAGACTGATGCACATCAGTGCATCCTAGTTCATCACTGGAGGGGCCATGACCCCTAACTTCTCCCAGAGATATTTGAAAGAGTCCTTGGGAAGAGGTTTAGTAAAGATATCTGCAATCTAATCCTTGGAGGGAACATACTCCAATCTGACTTCTTCCTTGTTCACTTGTTCTCTCAAAAAGTGAAACTTGATAGATATGTGCTTAGTCTTAAAATGCAATACCGGATTCTTAGAAATATTAATTGCACTTGAATTATCATAGAAAATTGTGATAGGCTCCTCATATTCAACTTTAATGTCTCTTAGCATCTGCTTCATCCATAAGATTTGAGTGCAACTACTTGCTGCTGCAATGTATTCTACTTCAGTTGTAGACAAAGATATTGCATCTTGTTTCTTGCTTAGCCAAGAAACCAATCTTTTCCCCAAAAAGAATGCTCCACCACTGGTGATCTTCCTATCATCCACATCTCCTACCCAATATGCATCTATGTATGCATGAAGAGAGAAATCTGGATCTCTAGGGTACCATAGACCATACTCAACTATTCCTTTCAAGTACCTAAAAATTCTTTTGATTGCCATAACATGAGATTCTCTAGGATCAACCTGGAATCTTGCCACAAGACCAACAGCTTGCATAATATCTGGTCTAGTCTGAGTGAGATACAACAATCCACCAATCATTGATCTATACTTTGTCTGATCTGCCTTTGGAGAGTCATCATCTTTGCTCAACTTACATCCGGTTGCCATAGGAGTGTTCATTGGCTTTGAATCTTCCATAATGAATTTCCTCAACAATTCTTTCACATATTTGGTCTGAGAAATGAAGATCCCTTTCTTTGTTTGAGTAATTTGTAGACCCAAGAAGAAATTCATTTCACCAAGCATAGACATTTCAAACTCACTTTTCATCTGATTTGCAAAAGTTTTGCACATACTATCTCTTCCTCCAAAAATGATATCATCCACAAACACTTCAACAATCAAAATGTTTTCATGATCAATTTTGAAATATAAGTTACTGTCAGCAGTACCTTTGTTGAATCCAATCTGCACAAGATGCTTATCCAACCTTTCATACCATGCTCTTGGGGCTTGCTTCAATCCATACAATGCTTTCTTCAACTTGCAGACCATATCATCATTATCAAACAATTGAAATCCATCCAGTTGTTCAATGTAAACTTCTTCTTCCAGATCACCATTTAGGAAGGCAGACTTGACATCCATCTGATATACCTTGAAGTCTTTGAAGGCAACAAATGCAAGAAATAATCTGACTGCTTCAATTCTTGCCACAGGAGCAAAGGTCTCTTCAAAATCAATTCCTTCTATTTGAGAGTAGCCTTTGCAGACCAATCTAGCTTTGTTTCTGATTACTTCACCAGCTTCATTCAGTTTGTTCTGGAAGACCCATTTGGTTCCAATCACATTCCTGTCTCTAGGTTTGGGAACAAGATCCCAAGTACGATTTTTCTCAATTTGCATCAATTCTTCCTCCATTGCTTTGGTCCAGTTTTCATCATTGCAAGCTTCATTTACTGTCTTAGGTTCAATCTTTGAAATCAGACAGTATTTATTTGAGTCTTGAGTAATTCTTCTTTTTGTTTGTACCCCTTTACTTTTGTCACCTATGATCTGATCTTCAGAGTGATTCAGAGTTACATACCTTGGAACTTTGGGAGTTTCTTGCACTACTAATTCTTGATCAGGCTCATTCAGACAAACTTCTTCTACTTGATTTACCGAATCAGTCTGGATCTGAATTTCAGAGGAGGAAGGAGCTCCTTGCACCAGAGAATCATTCTGATCATCTTCATCACATTCATAGAACCTTGAGGGCTTCTCAATTCCTTCATCAACTTTTACATTAGTACTTTCTATCATCTTCCTCGGTCTCTTATTGTAACACCGGTATGCTTTGCTTTGAGTGGAGTAACCCAAGAAAATTCCTTCATCACTTCTAGCATCAAACTTTCCTAGATCTTCATCTCTTTTAATATAACACTTGCTGCCAAATACTCTAAAATATCTCACAGTAGGAGTGATTCCAAACCAAAGTTCATAGGGGGTCTTACTGGTATTATTTCTGATTTGAACTCGGTTGAGAGTGTAGACTGCAGTGCTGATAGCTTCTTTCCAAAACATCTGAGGAACATTTTCTTCCAACATCATTATCCTGGCAGCTTCCTGGATGGTCCGGTTCTTTCTCTCAACTACTCCATTCTGCTGTGGAGTCCTAGGAGCAGACAACTGTCTCCTTATACCCTGTTTCTCACAAAAGTCAGTGAACTCACCAGATGTAAATTCACCACCTCTATCAGACCTTAGACACTTCAGTTTTAATCCAGTTTTGTTGTGATGTTCACAACACGTCCCATTATGCTCCTTAGCAAAATGGGGACCCCTGCTGTTGCTTTGCTTTTTGCTTCTGCTTGTGTTGTTTTGCTTGGTGGTAAAGGGAAAAAAGAGTCAAATTTGCAAACTTTGTTAAAAATATGGAAAAATGCATTTTCAGTACCCTTGCATGATATGGTTGGATTCCTTGCGAAAAATGAGCCAGGGTTGCTTTTTGAACCATCTTAAAATTTGCCATATTTTGCAAGTTATGATCATTTTAGTAAAATGTACATTCAGGTTTGTCTATCGCTTGGCATATACAAAGTCCTTTGTATGTGCAAAGTCATTTTTTATGCTTGGTCACTTTTGTACATTCGGGCTTGTATATTCTAACATACAAGCAAAATATACATTGCAGAATATACATAGCGGACCCGAAATTATTATCAAAAACTCAAAGGTCGTTGTATATTTGGGTTTGTATATTTTCATATACAAGCGGAATATACAAGCGGACATACATAGCACTGTTCACATACATAGCACTGTTCACATACAATGCACTGTTCACATGCAAGCGCAATATACAAGCGCCGGACCCGAAGGGTAATTATCAAACAAGGTTAAATCCTTGTATATTTGCGGGCATGTATATTGGCGATATACAATCAAAATATACAACGCTGGAATTGAAAGGGTTATCAAATGGAGTGAATGGCTTGTACATCGCGATATACATAGGTTTTGAAAGGAGAAAGACTTGGTCGAATGCATTACAAAATAGACATCGGTAAGAGTCATACCGATAAAGGGACATCGGTAAGAAGAGAATGGTCGGCGGAAAGAATATAGAGTTCACCGATGGCGAATCTCTCGCCGATGAAGGGAAATACAAGCCGATAGAGGATGAACGAAGCAAAAAGGCCATCGGCCAAACCATAGTGATCGGCAGAGAGGTTTTTTGTCACGCCGATAATGTAAGACATGCCGATGGAAGAAAACAAAGGAATAAACAATAGAAAAAGGCCGTCGGCCAAATAGCGAGCATCGGCCAATGTATTTTTGGACTCGCCGATAGTATTTGTCATGCCAATGGGCAGGAAGGAACAAGGCGGTGGAATTTTTTAAACAATATTTTTGGCACCTGTGGTATTTTTCGGTCAGCGATAGTTGACCTGATGATTTTTGAGCAGTCTGCGTGCGTTTTTGAACGCATTTTGAGAGTTTTTTGGACCTGATTTCCACATTTTTTTGCAGTGTCACCCGGATTTAAATAGATATTTTAATCTCCTACTGTTTATTTGATAAATTGATACTTATTGCTTGTCTTGTCTTGCAGGCTTGCAGTTGAGGAAGCAGCTGGAACTTCAACACAGTGACATCATGGAGGAAGGAAATCTGATCTCAGGAGCAGGAGGCTAAAGATGAAGTGCGAGGAAGTCAAGGCCATTCAAGTGAAGGACAAAGTTGCAGTTGAGAGCATTATTGCAATAGACAAACAGAAGTTATTGCCAAGCTGCCGGAACTTCTCAGAAGGGGCAATATTTTGCCCAGATTTGACACTGCTCAGAGATATTTTGGAGGACTGGTTCATCTGTATTTATTGCTGTAACCAGGGGTTTGAACCAGAGGTAGTTAGGTTTTTTGCTGTAGTGAGGACAACCAGAAAGTCTATATATTGTGCCTCTCTACACTGTAAATACTTTACAACAGGGGCTACAACAAGGATTTTAGGAAAACACAGCAAGTTAGCTTAGTTTAGATTAGAAGTAGAAGAAGGAGGTCGCCTGTTTGTCTGCAGTAAGGTGCACGTGGAATGTCTGGCTGTCTTACTGTATCTGTAAAGCTTGTAAGTTCTCTGTAGTATGATCAATGAAACTAAGAGTCATTCCTACATTGTAAATCATGTATGACTATTCATTTCTAATACAATAGAATCTGGAGTTCTGCATCTATCTTCTGAGTGTTCTCCTGCTCTTCTTTGTGTTTTGAAATATTTTCTTTGAGAGCTTGCAATTTTAAATGTATGTTTGTGAAAATGCTCAGAACTTGCATTTAAGGTTTTTACTGTGGATTTGATCAAATTATTGTAGTATTTACATAGTGCATAACAAAAACAATTAGATCCTTCGGTAGATTAAATGAGGTATAGATTAGATCTTTCTAACTTTTCCCAACCCATCTGAAATATTTAGCTGAAAACGTAGAAATCTAAAGGAAATTGTCTCAAATTTGAAGAAGCATGCATAACAGAGTTAAGAGTAGACAGTTTTCATAAATGTATAAAGGAGAAGGCTGCAATAATTCAAGAAAACCATCTGAATTCGCAGCACAGTAACACTTGTATGCAAATGAACAAATACTTGTTGAAATCTATGATTCTTTTGCATATTTTTAGTCCATTAAACCACCAAACAACCCTAAACTACGTAAGGTCCCTTGAACATTACAGCTTCACATTGACCAACTGAACTTGACCAACCGAACCATTGTAGACTTGGGATTAGTTGAATCTCAAATGATTCCTTCTTATCTTTCAAGTATAGTTTCAGTTCATTATATGTGAATTTTAACTTATTGTTATGATTGCATCAAAACAATCACCAACAAATCCTGATTCTCTACCATAGCTTTGAAGATTTTGAACTTCTCAAGGGCTTCTAATTTCTCTTTTAGGAAGGTAACCCACATCATCCGAGAATGGTCATCGATTAGCAACATGAAATATCTATCACCTTGTAGACTCTTGATTCTTGTTGGACCACAGAGATCAGTATGTACTAATTCCAACAATCCAGTAGAGGACTGATCTTTGCTTTTGAAAGAGACTCTGCTCTGTTTACCTAGCTGACATTCTTTGCACAAACTATTTGTAGGTTTCACCAATTTTGGAAGATCTCTTACAGCCTGAATATTGCTTATCTTGATGATGTTATCAAAATTTACATGACACATTCTTCTATGCCATAACCAACTCTGATCATCTTGAACAAATAGACAACTTTTATTTGAACCAACTAGATGAAAGATATTACCTTTTGTTTGAGCATCAGATGCAATTTCAGTTCCGGAGCTTGTAAAGATTCTGTATTTTCCATTCTTGAACCGGAGATCATAGCCTTTGTCCACTAACTAACCAACACTGAGAAGATTGTGCTTCAACCCTTCAACATATAGTACATTACCTGTTTTGCTCTTTCCATCAAAGGAAATAGTTCCCCTACCTCTGATTTTGCCAGCAGAATTGTCACCAAACTTTACCATTCCTCCTTCATACTTTTCCAAATCTAAGAACTTATTCTTGTCACCAGTCATATGGTGAGAGCATCCACTATCAATAACCCAATCATCCTTTTCTTTTACTTGAGCAGCCAAAGCTCTTTCCACAACCTTGTGATTGACATATTCAGAGGATATTGAATCTTCTTCCTTGATAGCAATAAACACCCATTCATTTCTGGATTTGCTTCCTAGTTCTGATTCATCATCTGTTACTCCTTCATTGTCATCTTCTTCATGAACATAATAGCAGTGCTTTTGAAACCTTTGTCTGTCAGTATTAGACCTTGCAGATCTTTCCAGACATCTTGAAGCAAAATGACCAATCTTATTGCAGTTGAAACACTTAAAGGGTAGTTTTCCTTCATACTTACCGGATCCTCTTGGCAGTCTCTTTGCAATGAGGGCTTCAAGTTGAGCTGTTTCTGCTTCCTCTTCTTCCATGTCTCTTCTTGCTTGATCATACCATGACATCTTCCTTGAAGAGTTTTCTCCTGGATCAAATCTTTGTTTGCCTTTCACATAGGTACTGGCTTTGAAAGTAGATTCAGTCTTGGGTGGATCATCTCCAAACTCAGTCATTTCAAATGCAACTAGTTTGCCAGCCAATTGTTCTCTTGTGACAGTTGTGTGGGCTCTGAATTCATCAATGGCAGCAACCTTGATTTTGTAGGCAGCAGGAAGGGATCTGAGAATTTTGCAAACAATCTCATTTTCATCTAGAGTTCCACCAGCATTTCTAATTCCACATACCAGCTCATTCACTCTTGGCATAAAGGTAGTGATGTTTTCATCTTCTCTCATCTTCAATCTTTCAAATTTTCCTTTCAGACTTTGCAACCTTGCACTTTTGACAAACTCATCTCCTTCATACAGAAGTTCCAGTTTAGTCAAGATCTCATATGCAGTTGGTAGGTCGATAACATTTGAGAGATCTGAGTCATTCAATGCGCTTAGAAGAGCTTCCTTGGTCCGCAGATTATTTTTAGCATCTGTGATTTCATTCAGAGTTGTCGGACCACCCTGTGGAGGTACATATGGTTTTGAGACCATGGCCAAGTATGCTTTTCCCATACACTCCAAGTGACATTTCATGCGACCTTTCCAGAGAGTGAAGTTGGTTCCATCGAACTTCGAACTATCCTTCTTGTATGACGACATCCTGGATCTCCTCAAGCGGTTAAGCTCCTTTCAAAGGAACTTGGCTCTGATACCAATTGTTGGATCTAGGGCATACAACTGAGAAGGGGGGTGAATCAGTTGTATAAAAACTTGCTCTTACTTCTAACACTTGATTCTTCTTTGTTAGTTAACAGTATATCAATTAACCATCCATGAAAGCATAATGCATAAACACAAGAGCAGATAAACATTAACACATTGAACACCAAGATTTTGACGTGGAAAACCCGGTTAAGGGAAAAACCACGGGGTGATTAACCCAAGGATTATTCTCTGTTAGAAGAATAAGAAAAATGAATGGCACATGCCAATTAGGGCTCACTACCCGAGCACACTGCTCACAAAGAGGCACACTACCTACAAGGAGACACACTGTCTACAAAGTGATAAGAATCATAGTCTTGAACTAGAGAATGACATCTCTACCATGTCCGAATCAGTTCCATTTAAGCCCAAAAACCCTTGCTCTGCCTTTCGCACTTCTCTTCACTATACCACACTCATCCCCACAATCCACACTTCAAAATGAATTCTCAAACACTTATTTATACAAGACATCAACTTAGGAACAAACATCTAAGTCAGCAAACATCACAATAACATTCGCAAGGCATGTAGAACATCCGGTCGACATCCGGTCGGCCTGTTACAGGAAGAACACCAACAACTGGTAGCCATAAAATCAAATCCAACTCTAACTTCAATGCAGACCACCAACACGAACTAGATATGATCCAATGATCATCATAACCTTCCCTGAATCATCAAAAACATCCGCACTTCATCAGCTTACTGGAATTCTTCTCTTCATCATCCGATACTTCAAGAACACAGTCTGTCGCCACTGTCACAATGCAAAAGGTACTTCCAGACCTCCAAATCATACATAACTCAAGATGACACATCACAAGGACATCCCAAACACTCCTTCCAATCCGTAGATTAGGATAATACAATTTTGGACCTCACCAGACCTTTCTGTGATCCTCTGTCACTTTTGAACACTTGCCGGAACCGGTTTCACATAGACAGCCACAACTTCTTCAGATCTTCATGCGGACCTCTGAAATCTTAGCTGAAGCAACTAAAGACTCATATCTACAAACCCTTTGATCCACATCCTCTGGTTCTCAACCTATATAGTACATTTGCCTTCTTCTCATCACTGTTCTTCACTGTTCCGAATGGAGACTGATTTCCTCAATAACAACAGCACACAACTCATCCAAACCTTCTTACTAATGCAATATGAGTAAGTTGACATCAATGACAACACTGGTTCACCTCATACTTGCAACAAGCTCCTAAACACTACAACCCCCAACCCCTCTCTCGTGATTGTAGGTTATAGGTGTAAGATCTTGTGGTGATGAGTTATTGGAGATTAGAGCAGAGCAGGACAATTCCAGATCTGAAGAAAACAATAGAAAATATCCCTAATTGGACAAGGGCTCCCACTCTTTTGTCCCTCAATTTAACACTATCGAGAATCTTTGAAGTGGTTGTAGTCTATAGCGAAAAATATTCAGAAGCCCTAAGAAAAAGCACTACATTGGACAAGGGTGCTCACTCTTTTGTTCCCAAAGTTTTTGCCTTCCAAAATCTGGTATGTCTCTAATATACATTTACTATCTTCTTGTGTGATCATTTGTTTGGTTTCTTCTGTTTGTTTATGATTTTACATAATTAGGGTTTTAGGCTTAATCGGATTAGGGTTTAACAAATTAATCAACAAATTCCAAATTTTCTTATCATTCCAAGTGACACCAAATTTGTAGCTGAGTCCTCTTGCAAAAGTTGTGATTCAACTCAGTTTAATGTCCTTGAATGTATGCAGTGAAAGGAGGATCTCCTTATACTATCAACCTAATCAACAAACCCTCTTTTTCTACATAATAGAGGCAATCATAATGTTCCTTTCTTTTGCTTCTCATAAGAACTTCAAGGTATATCAGATGGATGTTAAGTCATCATTTTTGAATGGTGAGCTAGAGGAAGAGGTTTATATTGAACAACCAGATGGATTCCAGATATCAGAAAATTCAGACATGCTGTGCAAAATAAAGAAGGCTCTATATGGTCTTAAGCAAGCACCTAGAGGTTGGTATGCTAGGTTGGACAAGTACTTAGTTTAACAGGGCTTCAAGAAAGGTACTATAGATAGCAATCTTTACATAAAGGAAGGAGACATGATAGTGATAGTTGCAGTATATGTTGATGACATCATCTTTGGTGGAGAAGATGATATGTGTAAGAGGTTTTCAAAGGAGATGCAAAAGGAGTTTGAGATGTCTATGATTGGTGAGATGTCTTTCTTCCTTGGACTTCAAATTACTTAGCTAGATGGTGGTATCTTTATTTCTCAAGCTAAGTATGTCAAAGAGTTATTGAAGAAGTTGCTATGGAGGATTCAAAACTAGTGAGTACTCCCATGGTCACTGGATGTACTTGAGCAAAGATGACGAGTCTCTGGAGGTAGATCTGACTATTTATAGACCTATGATTGGAGCTTGACCCATGTCATTATTTAGGCATTTATCATATTTTCGCATATCTATTGCATTTCCGCATTGCATTCGTCGTGTCCCCCAACACACTTATATATGAAGATCACATTTTCTACTACATCTTCCTAATTAATTAAATAAATTTTTATTTATTTAATTAATCATTTTTATTCCTCTATTTTCTATTCATAATTAAATAATTTTTAACTATTTAATTATCATTTTCTTCTTCTAAAAAAATGAATAAAATCTATATTTTATTCATTTCTATCATTAAGTATATGAATTAAATAAATTTATTTTATTTAATTTATATTATTTCCTCTAATCCAAAGTGTTCTCATATATTAAATTAAATAAACTTATTTATTTAATTTATTATTCACTTCCTCTATGCATATTCCTTCCAAAAATCCCCCCATTGTCAATCTTCCTCTTTCGTCTCCCACCATTGATCACTTACCTTGTGAGGTTTAAATACCTCTTTTTCCCTCATTTCAAACCCTAATGCATTTTTATTTTTACTCTAGTTAGCTTTTCATCTCTTTGCATTTTGCACTCTCATATTAATGGCATTTTGTAATAAAAAATAATAATCTCATCCATTCTCTCATTTTTTATCTTTGCATGTATGTTAGTTTTTCATCAATCTCTTGCATAATCATGGTAGCTCTCTTCCATTTGGTTACATGGAGAAGCAACCCACAAAACAAAGCAAGGAATCTAACAACCCAGGTGAAACTGTTTTGATTTGCATGTCTTTATTTTGTTTTGGGTTTTGATTTGTTGAGTTTTGGGTTGAATCTGATCTCTCTTATTAGATCTATTTATTTTCCACCCATCACAAAATGGCATGCTCAGTGGGACCAATCGTCTGGTTGGCTTTTTATTGCTAAAAATTATGTTTTTTGAGTTCAGGTATAGGTAAAATCGTATTTGGATCAAAAAGTCACAATCGCACGATAGAAATTCACATTTGCAGCTTGCAGGGTCGCATTTGAGTGGGCCGCAATTGCATTTGGTCAATCTGAGGTCGCATTTGTTTAACAGATAGTTGCTTCTGGTTGCATGCATCAACATCTAGTTTAAATATGGGTTTTATGACTAATCTAATTGTCTTTGCAGGTTTTGCATCATTTGGAACATTAGATTTAAGTTGCATGTCACTCTAGATGACAACCCTAGGTCTTCTAAGTCATTTCTAAGTTTTCCTTATTTGGAGATCTTTAACTGGCACTATCACAACCTAAAATCTTTCCTTTTTTCACAAAATATAAGCATAAAATGGTAAAATCTTCCTTCCTAGGCTCCTTAGGGTTTTATCACTTGTGAAAGGAAGCTAGGTATGTAGAAATTGCTTCCTATAGTAATCTAATGAGGGGTGGAGACTGCAAACTCATTTTAGTCCTTACAATTACAGATTATGCTAACCCACTAACAGAGATATTGCAGCGAACACATACACAAGAATGTAAGATAGAAGAAGAGAGACACACGATATACGTGGGGAATACCCTTATGGGTAAAAAACCCCACACTCAAAAACACAACTCAAATGTATTTTGTAAACAATGAAGGTTACAATATAGTCATAGAGCCAATGCTCTTGCAGGAGTCTTCAACACTCATATCTAGAGATGATCTAGTAGCATAATAGTACATGTTAATCACATAATGCATCACCTCTCCAAAGCACCTATTTATAAAGAAAATACAAGGCAAAAAATGGTTCCACATTGAGATGGGCATCCAACATGGCCTCATGGCCCAAAACCCACGCCTATGGACACTTGTCCAACACTGTAGGATGTTCCTGACACTTGTCAAGTCACCCCATCCCAAAGAGGCTGCCTATTCCCAAAATGGGCTATGACAGATGCTTTTACAACTCTTACAATAGTCATAGACTGTGTCATAGCTTTCGTAACTTATAGCTGTAAGAGAATCTATCATACACAGGCTATAAATAGAATATTCTCTTACAACATGTCATTACCCACCTTGGGGCACCCAAAGATACCTTTTTCAAAGATGCTTCTCAACACATGTCCATACCTGTCATAGGATCTTCTATTTCTGACTCTTACATGTCATAGAATTGTCATAAGAATCTATCATGACCATTTCAGTCAATATTCTCTTACACACAAGTTAAGATGCCGACACATGGCAATATATTCCTACCACTAAGTGGGACCCCTATCTCCTCATGTGAGGACAAATTTACATGTGGTCATATGCCATGTAGGATGACACATCACCGTGCCAACTCCCACAAGATGACAACATAGGATTTGCATCCTAATTATATAATAGGCAATAAATAAACAAATACAATGAAATAATACAAGGAATTACCAAGGTTGAGACACCTTAATTCCCAACATTCTCCCACTTGTCAAACACCTTGTAAGAGCTAATAGAAATAACATGATTTAACTGCTATAGGCCGAGAGGCCGATAGACTCCAAACACCATCTAAACTTCTCTGTGCCCACTGGCTTCATCAATGCATCTACAACATTCTTCAAAGTATCTACCTTCTCCAAATTTACCTTCCCATCCTCTATGGTGCAGGAGCACCTTGGCAAATTAATGTTGCCCTAGACAAATCTTTGGAGTTTGATTAAATTTTTAGTGATTCAACATTGAAATAAGGTTTATCAAGTCATTGTTATGTGTCTAGGAGATTAGGAGTTTCAAATATGCAAAATATTGCAAACCATGTAAAGGTTGCCAATGTAAAATTGAAAAAAAACAATCAAGTTATTAGGCAGATTGGTGGAATGCCAATAGTCAAGTTATTCAAAAGATAGTTTTGGGCAGTTGAAAGGTCATTAGAATTTGTAGAGACAAGTCGGAATGCCTTTATTAAGGCCTTGTAACCATTCTATACGTGTGGGTGATTGTATATCTGATTCTGAATGAATAAAGACATTGTTTTCTGTATATTCTCTTTGAAAATCACTGTATTCCTACTGTGTATAGCTCTGTACAGGCAAGGATCCATACCAAATTGATTTTAAGTGAATGTAGGAGAAATCACCCTCCATTTCCTTTTTGTTTCATGTAGATTGGTAAAGATTTGATTAAGATATTACATTTTTAGTAGAAAACAGTCAAAACCCTAGTCTAGGGTAATAGTGAGTGCATGAGTTCAGTTTCCTTTGATTTCCAAGGAGATGGTGGATCCTGAGGATGGTGGAGGCACTCATATTTACATATTCTAATATTCCTTGAAGGTGCAGACCAAGGAAAGGTATTTGTTATTAGTTTTTGGGCAATAAAGGTCTATCTTTTCTATGAACAGTTAGAGTTAGGACAGTCAAGATTCTTGGTCCAGATGATGTAAAATGCATTCCTTTTGGATGACAGTGACTTAAATGGTTGTATGGGCATTCTTGGAACTCTTTCCTACCAAAGTTTGGTGGATTTAAAGTCTTTGTGTACTTTTGTTTATTGATCTTGCATAATAGTCTTTGACAGTCGCCTCTTGGTGGTCTAAAATGGAAGGTTCAGTATAGGGGTTGAAAGAAAATAGTCTTGAAAGGCATTTCTTGTGGATTAATAAGTTTATGTAGACCTCACAAGGCATGTTCCAAGTGTTGGTTATGAGAGTTAGGGTTTGGAGATAGAAGAACCAATAAGCCCTTGTGGTGACAAGGCCTAATAGGCCTAATTTGCACGCTGTCAGTCCATTTTTGGATAGTTCTTTACAAAACATCATATATTGAGTTTGGGATATGTTTGAGAACTCTCAACTGGGTATCCAATTATGTTCTCATAGTTTTATTTGGTGAACTACCTCGAAAGATGTGAATGATTGTTCCTCATTGAAAGGCTACAAGGATTTGAGACAGTTGCAAAGGAATATGTAGTAAATGGTGTGAAGGGGTTTGATTGAGAGTTTGAGTAGGTTTGTCTTGGAACCCTGAAGTGGAAAATAAACTTGGAAATAGTAGATGGTTTAAAGAAGTTGGAAATCCAAAATCATGCTTGAGTAGAGGACATTGTATGGTGAAGTTTTCTTATGGATTGAAAGCTAAGTGTTGTGAAATATGGTATCAATGATTTGTTTTTCTCTTTCCTCTACATCAGATTGGTATCAGAGTTGGCAAAAGATTTGGGTGTTGTATTTGTTCCTATCACTAAAAAGGCATGTGAAGAACTGAAGGAAAGATTGTGTTGGTGACCATTATTTTGTTTGCTAAGTTGTTTGGTTGCAGGTGCTTGTTCCATCTAGCTGTAGAAGGATGTTTTCTGAGGTTGTGTGTGTGGGCAGACAAGATGAGGTCTGTCATGACCATTCTCCAATGGAGATTAGGCTGGATAAGGGTGTAGAGAGAAACCACTGAGGAGAGAGTGGTAGGTGCATCACCAGGATCTGTTATTAGGTGAGATGAATGGTTTGGTGAGTTGGTGTTGTGAAGTAGTAGAGAGATGGATACCTGACTGAAGAAGCACTTGATGTTGCAGCCTGAAGAGTACTCCACTGATGGGAGTAGAGGGAGCCTGAAGATGCTCTAAGATGATGGTAGTTTAGATTTTGTTGGTTGGTTGGTCACCTTTCTATTGATTTGAAGATTTGAAGATTGAAGCTAAAGATGAAGAGACAGACAGAGGAAATGCAGAAAAAGATTTTTGTTGCAGGTACATTTCCAAGGGACTTGGAAATTTTGTTGGTTGGTTGTATGGTGCAGGAGCACCTTAGAAAATTAATGTTGCCCTAGATGAATCTTTGGAGTTTGATTAAATTTTTAGTGATTCAACATTGAAATGAGGTTTATCAAGTCATTGTTATGTGTATAGGAGATTAGGAGTTTCAAATATGCAAAATATTGCAAACCATGTAAAGGTTGCCAATGTAAAATTGAAAAAAACAGTCAAGTTATTATAGGCAGATTGGTGGAATGCAATAGTCAAGTTATTCAAAAGATAGTTTTGGGTAGTTGAAAGGTCGTTCAAATTTGTAGAGACAAGTTGGAATGCCTTTATTAAGGCCTTGTAACCATTCTATATGTGTGGGTGATTGTATATCTGATTCTGAATGAATAAAGACATTGTTTTCTGTATATTCTCTTTGAAAATCATTGTATTCCTACTATGTACAGCTCTATACAAGAAAGGATCCATACCAAATTGATTTTAAGTGAATGTAGGAGCAATCACCCTCCATTTACTTTTTGTTTCATGCAGATTGGTGAAGATTTGATTAAGATATTGCATTTTTAGTAGAAAACAGTCAAAGCCCTGGTTTAGGGTAATAGTGAGTGCATGAGTTTGACTTCCTTTGATTTCCAAGGAGATGGTGGATCTCGAGGATGGTGGAGGCACTCATATTTACATATTCTAATATTCATCGAAGGTGTAGACCAAGGAAGGTATTTATTATTAGTTTTTGGGCAATAAAGGTCTGTCTTTTCTGTGAATAGTTAGAGTTAGGACAATCAAGATTCTTGGTCCAAATGATGTAAAATGCATTCATTTTGGGTGACAGTGACTTAAATGGTTGTATGGGCATGCTTGGAACTCTTTTCTACCAAAGTTTGGTGGATTTAATGTCTTTTTGTACTTTTATTTATTGATCTTGCATAACAGTCTTTGATAGACGCCTCTTGGTGGTCTAAAATGGAAGGTCCAGTATAGGGGTTGAAAGAAAATAGTCTTGAAAGGCATTTCTTGTGGATTAATAAGTTTATGCAGACCTCACAAGGCATGTTCCAAGTGTTGGTTATGAGAGTTAGGGTTTGGAGATAGAAGAACCAATAAGCCCTTGTGGTGACAAGGCCTAATAGGACTAATTTGCACGCTGTCAGTCCATTTTTGGACAGTTCTTTACAAAACAACATATATTGAGTTTGGGAAAATAAACTTGGAAATAGTAGATGGTTTAAATAAGTTGGAAATCCAAAATCATGCTTGAGTAGAGAACATTGTATGGTGAAGTTTTCTTATGGATTGAAAGCCAAGTGTTGTGAAATATGGTATCAATGATTTGTTTCTCTCTTTCCTCTGCATCACTCTACCATGTCTTGTATGAAGTGAAACTGTACATCAATATGCTTTGTTCTGGCATGTAAAGTTGGATTCTTCACAAGGCACATCGCACTGATTGTCACAACAAATCGTAATCTGTCCTATATCAAAACCAATATCTGAACACAATCTCTTAAGCCAAATGGCTTCCTTGCAAGCATGAGTTTCTACCATGTATTTAGCTTTTGTTGTGGACAAAGCAACCACAGGTTGTCACTTACTCATCCAACTAATTTTACCACCAAACATAGTGAACACATAGGCATTGGTGGATCTCCTACAGTCAATGTCACCTACCCAATTAAAATCTACAAATCCATGAATATAAATTGAATGCGAAGGTCCTGTAACATTACAAATCCATGAACACTCTCTTAACTACATCCTAATGTACCCATCCAAGATTAGCCATAAATCGACTAAGGACTTCCACTGCTTGGGCAATATCTGGTCTTGTGCAGACCATAGCATACATCAAACTCCCAACAACACTAGCATAAAGTACTTTGCTCATGTCCTCCACCTCACCAGGAGATTTTGAACAATTATTAACAGACAACTTTGTCCCCAAAGAAATAGGAACACACAATGGTCTACAATCTGCAATGCTGAACCTATCCAACACGGTCTTCACATACTTACTCTAGCTTAACCAAAGTTTTTTGTTAGCTCTATCTCTTGTAATTTCCATTCCCATAATGTACCTAGCCGCCCTTAGATTTGTCATCTCAAATTGTGCTGACAACTAAGACTTCAAATCAGAAATCATATTCTTACCATTCCCAATCAACATCATATCGTCAACATACAATACAATAATGAGAATGCGATCATTGTCAAATTTGTAATACACACAATGATCTGATTTCTATCTCAGATATCCAATTGACAACAGAAAGGCATCAAACTTCAAGTACCTCATCCGAGGAGATTGCTTCAAACCATACAAAGACTTCTTTAACTTGTAAACCAAATTTTCTTTACTTGTCTCTATGTAATGCTCTAGCTGTGACATGTAAATCTCTTCCTCCAAATTACCATGAAAGAAAGTTGTCTTCACATCCATCTGTTCTACCTCTAAGTTATAAGCAGCTGCAAGAGATAACAAGAACCGAATGGATGTCAGCTTTGCAATGGGAGAGAAAATTTCACCATAATCAATTCCCTCACTTGTGAGTACCCCTTCGCAACCAATCTAGCCTTGTACTTTTCAACACTACCATTTGCACCGAATTTCTTCATGAACACCCATTTGCATCCAATGGGTTTCCATCCTTCAGGCAAAGGCACCAAGTCCCATGTTTTATTCTTCTCCAAAGAAGCCATCTCATCTTCCATAGCCTCCTTCCAAGAACCTACATCTTTCATGCCAATAGCCTTTTTCACAGTTCCAAGCTCATTAGTGTTAGTATGTAAAGAAAAAGCACAACTAGAATCAAGTAATGAATAACCAAACCTGTCAGGTTGCTTTCTCATTCGTGTAGACCTCCTTAATGGCTGAGGTTGAGGTTCTGCTTCTTCTTCTTCACTTTCAGAGCTGCTAGAGCTCTCCTCATCATCAGGTCTCATAGGGTCTATCTGTTCAGTCTTCTCAGGGGTAGAAGGAAACTGAACTACATCCTCTTTCTTTTCTATCTATTTTGGCTATAAAATAATGGAAGAAGGTGTTAGATCTCTAAAGACAACACTTCTTCTATACAACACTTTTTCATCCACAGGATCCCAAAGCTTGTATCCTTTCACACTGACACCATAGCCAATGAAAATACACTTAACAACCTTGTTCTTCAATTTAGACCATTTCTCCCTAGGTAGGCACATGTGCATATGCCTCAAAACCAAAAATATGAAGATGTCTAACTGAAGGCTTCTTACTAGACCACACCTCCATGGATGTCTTACCAACAAGAGCTAATGTAGGAGACATGTTTACCAGGTAGAAAGTAGTGGCAATAGCTTCAGCCCAAAACTTTTGTTCGAGGCTTGCTCTACTAAGCATACTCCTAGCCTTCTCCATCAGTGTCCTATTCATCCTCTCTACAACTTCATTTTGCTGCGGGGTGTATGGAGTTGTCTGATGTCTTTCAATCCCTTGCTCTTTACAAAACTTATCAAACTCTACCAAACAAAACTCACCACCATTGTCAGTTCTCAAAGACTTAATCTTTTTACTAGTCTGATTTTTAGCAAAGGCTTTAAACTCTTTAAACCAACTAAAGACTTCAGTCTTGCTTCTGATAAAATAAACCCATGTCCTTCTACTGTAATCATCTTTGAAAGATACAAAATATACAGATTTGGAAATTAAAGGAATATTAATAGGACCAAACACATCATCATGAATAAGATCCAATACACTAGAAGACTTGTGAGAACTAGAGTAAACATGAACATGGTTTTGGTTTCCATATACACAATGTTCACAAAAGTCAAACTCAAGATTACAATCATTCAATCCCTCAATGAGGTTTTTATTTTTTAGGGTTCTAAGACCCTTCTCACCAATGTGGCCATATCTCAAATGCCATAACATAGTCTTTTCAGTAGGAAGCTTAGCTTCCATAACATGTGCACTACCATCAGAACTAGTTACAATAGATTTCTTCATTGCTCGTTTAGATGGTGGGGATGAAGTGACTGTAGCTCTTTTCTTTAAGTTAGAAGAACTATTGCGCTGTGAAGTGCATGTCTCTAGCTGAAATAGAGTACCTCTCTGAGTACCCTTCACAAGCACCATAGATCCTCTAGTCATCTTGTATCCATCCTTCAAAAAGACAACCTGCACACCTGCATCATTCAACATACTTACAGAAAGCAAGTTTCGTGCTAGGCCTGGGATGTACATAACCCCAGTCATCTCCTTCACTCATCCATCAGGGAATTAGATTGAGACTCTTCCATGACCAACAATCTTTAGATGAGAGTTGTCACCTAGGTACACTCTTCCACCATCGAACTCTTCATACTTCATGAATCCACTTCGATGCAAGGTCATGTGGAATGATGCACCAAAATCAATCAACCACACATCATTAGATGCATGGGTGGCCAGGGCTACGATGAAGGCATCACCATCATCTTGTGACTTGTCAAAATCTGAATCAAGGGCATTCTCTTTCTTTTTCTTTTCTTCTTTGCATTCCTTTTGGAAATGCCTCATTTTCCCACAATTCCAACAAAGAGCCTTGGATGTTCTAGGAGATTTGGATCTCCCACGAGATTTGGATCTGTCCTTTTCACCTTTCTTATCCTTCTTCTTCCCTTTCTCTTTAGGTCTTCCATGAACTGCAAGAGCCTCTTTGGCCAACTCATCTGTCTTTCTCCACATTTCTTTAGATAACAATGAAGACACCACATCTTCCATCTTGAAGGTGGTAGTGGTGCTTCTGATGTCCATGACAAGATGATCCCATGAATCTGACAAAGAACAAAGAAGGGTCATACACCAATCCTCCTCCTTCATTTTCACACCCACAGATGTCAACTGTGCAACAATCATGTTGAAAGCATTCATGTGGTCCGCAACAGATCCTCCATCTTCCATCTTTAGATAAAACAACTTCTTTTTTAGAAAGAGCTTGTTCACAAAGGACTTGGCCTGATAAACATCACCCAGCTTCTTCCAAAGGTCTTTTGTGCTCTTCTCCTCATGGACATTCACCAAGACAAGGTCTTATGAGACTCTTAGCCTTCCAATCTTTGAGGTCCCAATTAGCTTGTGACATTGTTGTAGGTTTTACACCAGATACGATTTCCCATAGGTCACAATCAACAAGTAGATCTTCCATCTTGAGTTTCCCTAACTCCAAATTAGTGCCATTGAATTTCTCTGCCTCTAATCTTCTAGATGTGGTTGTCATCTCCTTCCTACAACAAGATACAAAATACTCTACACAAACTCTCTCTCAACCTAAGATTAGCTCAAAAAACCCCTACCAGCAACTAGAACCAAAATTGGCCAGGCTCTAATACCAACTGGAAGGAAGCTAGGTGTGCAGAAATCGCTTCCTACACTAATCTAATGAGGGGAGGAGAGTGTAAATTCCTTTTAATCCTTATAATTACAGATTATATTAACCCACTAATAGAGATATTGTAGAAAACACATAAACAAGAATGTAAGAGAGAAGAAGAGAGACACAAGATATACGTGGGGAAAACCCTTATGGGTGAAAAATCCCACACTCTAGAACATAGATCAAATGTATTCCCTAAACAATGAATGTTACAATATAGTCACAGAGCCAATGCTCTTGCAAGAGTCTTCGACACTCATATCTGGAGATGATCCAGTAGCATAAGAGTACCTGTCAATCACATAATGTATCACCTCTCCAAAGCACCTATTTATAAAGAAAATACAAGGCAAAAAATGGCTCCACATTGAGATGGGCATTCAACATGGCCTCATGGCCCAAAACCCATGCCTATGGACACTTGTCCAACACTGTAGGATGTTCCTGACATTTGTCAAGTCACCCCATCCCAAAGAGGTCACCTATTGTCAGAGCAGTCATAACTTACAGTTGTAAGAGAATCTATCACACACAGGCTATAAATAGCACATTCTCTTACAACATGTCATAACCCACCTTGGGGCACCCAAAGATGCCTTTTTCAATGATGCTTCTTGACACATGTCCATACCTGTCATAGGATCTTCTATTTCTGACTCTTACATGTCATAGAACTGTCATAGGAGTCTGTCATGACCATTTCGGTCAATATTCCCTTCCACACAAGTCAAGATACCGACACATGGAAAAATATTCCTCCCACTAAGTGGGACACCTATCTACTCATGTGAGGACAAATTTACATGTGGTCATATGTCATGTAGGATGGCACATCACTGTGCCAACTCCCACAAGATGACAACATAGGATTTGCATCCTAATTATACAATAGGCAATAAATAAACAAATACAAGGAATTACCAAGGTTGAGACACCTTAATTCCCAACAACTTGCATGCAGAAATATGCATGAGTTTTTTATGTTAGGGTTTTTTGATTTTATAGGCTTCAGATGCATTTGATGAATAGTTGATTGCATCTGCACCATAGAAGCTCACTTATGAACAATGGTACATTGCCTTTGCACAATAGGTAATCACATCCAGTAAGATTTTATGTGCATTTGAATTACAACTGATCACTTTTGGTTATTTCCATGCGCATTTAGTTTTATGCTTTGTAAACTTAGGATTTTCTAGGAAACTGATGGTTTATCAGTATAGCTTATCCAAACCATTTGTCCAAGAATGGAGGAAAAGAAACTATTGACTTGTGTTTTACAAGATCAATCAGTCAAAGGATTCATTTTTATCACTAGAGTAGGTACATTTGGATTTGGTATTTAAAATTAATTCTACTTTCTCTGTGTTTGCTTTCACTCTTTGTTTTCTTGTCTTGAGTCTATGTGTAACCTAACTTAGCAACGAGAGTATCCTCTCCCCCCACCTAATGAATGGATCTGGGGTGCAAGAGAAATCATTGCTAACTCTAGAGGGCCTATCTTCCCATTGTGAGAAGGGTACGACCCAAGCAGCAACAAGCTAAAGCCAAGCCCTTCCAAGCTGTTATACAAAATAATGTGTTTGTGCCAAAAGTCGCAAACAACGGGTGCTGTTATGTCATACCAATGAATGTTCACCACAGTACCTTATGGTGGATGAAACCTTGCAAAGCATAACCTCTGTAGGTTGGAGGGCCTCCTTATCTAAGTGAATCACTGAACGTATGGCCACCCGAATGGAAGCCCTTACTAAAAACCTTGTTTAGTAGCCAAAAACCCTCTATCTACTAGCATAGGAGGTCGACAGATAGACCTCTGGAGCCATCCCACAATCTCGCAGTTTATAGTAGAGATGGCAAATTTTTGGAGGTCTTTGGATCTTTAGAAATTCAATGTTTAGTATGCCTAAGAAGTGAGTGCCGAGCAAGGGGGAGCCAGTGCTCTTAGAATTCTAGGCCATCCACTATAAATAGGTGCGGCTAAAGAAATCTAAGTGGGAATCTAGTAGATATAGTCCTTGCCTAGCCATACGTTGTAATGTTTGCACATGTTTTGAGTGTGGGTATTTGTCATCATGTTTTCTTGTCACAAAAATGCCAAAAACCAAGCCAATGACACCAAAAAAATCAAAACTCACTCATAGCTAATCACATATGAACAACAGCCTATCGCATTTGAATAGTAACCTATCACCTTTGGAAAATAGTCTTTCATTTGACCATCATCCAGTCGCATATGAACAACAGCTCCTTGCATTTGTCTCTTAGCTAGTCACATCTGAACCACAGTAGCTCGATTCTAGTTATGCTGCCATTTTCCTTCTGTCACACCTCACAATCACATTTGAGCCATTCTCTATCACATCTAAACAACAAGTCACCTTTGGTCATTATGCAATTGCCTCTTGATTATCCTTGGTTGCTAATGGATTATTTCTAGTCATATTTAGTCCTTTCTCTGTTGCCTTTGGTTAGTTTTAGATTTCCATCAATTTGTTGAGCATCAAATGCTATTTTCTGATCATTTCCCTGGCTTCTAGACATCAATCAATTAGTATACCATCCTACTTGACCCTGGTCATATCAACCTTGGACAATTTATGCCCTATATCATTTCGAGACCCCAAAACCAATCATCCAAACAATCAAACCAAAGCAGACCTTTTATCCTTTGGCTTTGGTCATCCTAACATTATCAACCATCCTTGCCTATTAGCCCATCAATCAGACAATCAATCAAATCCTTGACTGAGCCAAAATTAAATCACAAACCATACCCAATCAATCTATTCAAGTCAATGAGCCAACAAATCATCCTATCCAAACATCAATCTGTGAGGGGGAAAACAGATTAATCTATTAAGAATAATAAACCCAATACATCTATGAAATTTGAAGGAGAAAAGGAGATTAAATAAACAATGATACTTACAACCTCTTTCACCTTGCGTTTTCCATAGTTTGCCTATCTGTTCTTGATCTTGATGATGAAGCCCTCAGAAGCATATGCTCCCTTGCTTGTTGAAGATGACAAGGACAAAATGGCTATGATACTTTGTGTGATTGAAGATGAGCTTCAACACACTATTGATGGATGATAATGAAGTGCTATGGAAATGGGGGTGCCAAAGACGTGCTTGTGTTTCTGCAGCATAAGTTTGCTTAAACGATGGATATCAAATGAAGAAGAAGAGGGTTGCATTTATATAAATACGTGAGAGAAGATTAATGGTTGAGAAGAAATACAAAGATCAAAGGTTGAGAATGGTTGAGGAATGTGCGCGAATAGAAAGAGGACAAGTGTCCAAGCTCCATCATGCAACAGGGGAGTTAACACAATTGATTGAAGAGTTAACAGAATTGACCAATCAGTTAAGTGAATTGATTGGGGAGTTGACTGAATTGATTGATCAGTTAACTGGGTTGATTGAGGAGTTGACTGAATTGATTGATTAGTTAACTGGGTTGATTGAGGAGTCAATAGAATAGATTGACCAGTGAGCTCAAATGACTAATTAGTTAACAGGTTTGATTGATGAGTTAACTAATTTTGACTAGAGGATAAAAAGGACATGTGGGTGAGGGAATATTAGCTAATTAAATATTTAAAATATTTAATTACATGTGCAACATGGTGAGGTGGGAAAGGTGAGGTGGAAAGATGAGGTGGATTGGTGAGGTGGATTTATGGAATTAGGACTTAGGATAGAGGAATTTAGGATTAATTAAATAATGTAGGATTATTTAATTATGTGAGACATTAGAAGAATTTAGGGAATTTAATTAAATAAATTGATTTTATTTAATTATGGGATAATGAACCAATCAAATAAACTTAGAGTATTTATTTAATTGATAGAATAAAATAAGAATTAAGATAAATATAAAATATTTATTTAATTCAAGATGAGCCAATTTTAGGTGTATACATTTTGCTCCTCTTTGAAGCAATGTGTCTTATCACGTTGTTTCAAAGAATAAGAATTTTTCTGACAATGATACATGCCCCAATTTGCCCCTGGTACAAGTTTGACGATAGGATGCACCCTTGAGAGATTGGATGGGGAGACAACAGAAGGCGTGAGATGGACAATCTCATGATGAAGAAGGTTAGATGTGAAGAAAAATGGGTGAAGAAAGAGCCAAATGATATGTGAGGCAAGATGGAGTGATAACACACACAAGCAAGCAAGAAAGTATGCACAAATGATACAAGAACAAACAAGGTATTGCCCCCTGTCGAGCGGTAAACCAAGGATATAGATCGATGATGTCTGGTTCTAGGAATGAAATATGTCATATAAGACTCTGGGTCTGGTTTTGACAATGCAACATCCTGTCTAAGACATTTGATATGATAACCAAATATGACAGTGTTGTCATGGCAGGGAACGATATATCCCTAGAGCAACACGAAGGATAGTTATGACTGATTGATATGGTTTACGACAAGATTAGGATCAAGACCATTGATTGCGATTGGATAATTCGACAAGATTGGCTTGACTCGATTGGTATGGATTAAGGATAAATTTGTATTTTGATAACTGCTTAGATTGACAGCTAGAACTGTTGATGAGAGACATGAAGACAAATAGAAATTTGATCAATAGAAGAATGACTTGATAGAAGAAATTACAAGCTTTTGTAAACATTGATTTGCTGCATTTTAGATCTTTATTGGATGGGATATGGAGAAATGCAATTGGATACGAATATGGATATGAGACGCAATTGGATACGTTATAGATATGGATATGGATATGAACTGCAATTGGATACGGTATGGATATGGATATGGATATTTGTCATCTTGATATAACAAGTAGTTTGAAGTGCTTATTTCATCAATGGGCTTTATTATGTTGTAAGAAAATACAAGCATCTAGGTATAATTAAAGCAAGATGACCTGAGTATTACTTACATGGATTTTGATTATAGCAAGTTGATACAAGCATCTAGTTAAAGTTGAATCTAGATGACCTGAGAATTTCTTGCATTTCAACAGACAAGGATTGCCCTTTTTCATGTTTTAGACCTCGGAGTCCTCGATGATCTTTTTGCTGATCACGTCGTTAGACAAAGGTCGTCACATTACTAAAGTTTAAGCCACAAGCAGTAGACAAAGAAAAGATTATGCCCCCATCATATCATCTCTAGCTTTTGGCATCCTTGAGTAGCATAGGAAGACATAATGACAAAAATTCAAGACCTTGTAAGTTAACCTGTTGACAAAACATTCTTGCATTAGGTGTGTCTTTTGCCATAATTGATATAGAATTAGTTTAGGTGCATCAGTATGGTGTTCTGCTTTGGACAGGTTGATGTTATGCTTCAAGAACTTTGCTTTTGGGTGGCCTGCTTTTGCTGCGCTTGTTTGTCTAGTGAAAGTATCGCAATCCTTTATTGGTATCCTCTTAGAAAATGCGGCATTCAAGAATCCAAATCTATAACCAGGTCAAGGAGTTGCCCCCAGTTTAGACAAGGAGTGACTTATTATGTGTAATAGGATGAACAAATATGGAGAGATGGACCCTAAAAGACTGACCTAGTGCCTCGGGGGCTCATTGCTAAATGGCCTTGCCTACGTGACGACACAGAGGCAACATAGTTTGGGGTGAACCCTGATGGACCTAAGACCTAGGTGATAGGAAGCGGTGTGGACTCAGAGAGACAGATGGACCAGATATGGGATAGTGGAGCCTTAGGGGCACATTAAGAATGGCCTTGCCTACGTGATAACTCAGAGGCGACGTAGTTCGACAACGGTTGAAAGGACTGGTTAAAGATGAATGATATGATGGATACAAGAGATATGAAGTTGAAATAGATGGAAGAGGTGGTTTGTCGCAGATAGCACCTGTTTACCAGGTTTTCACCACTACTTTTATTTGCATGAAAGCTAAAAGTACACATGATGCCTGTTTCCCAGGTTTTCACCATGGTACATATCCTAGGCACCTGTTTGCCAGGTTTTCACAGTAGGACAATTTTTTTTGTTATTTTTCTATTTTCTTAATTTTTTTGTTCTATTTTTTTATCACTTTTTCAAAAAAAAAATTGGATTTTTTTCAGGACTCCTTTACATTGGGGTTTTTAGGTATAGAACTTGTGAAGATGCATGCTGTTGATAGGATCATCGAACAGTTCACCTTCAGATGTAGCCAATTGATATGCCCCCAATCCATAAGCTGCAATGACGACATAGGGCCTTAACCAGTTGGGTTTAAATTTTTCTTTCTTTTCTCTATCTTGCTGATTTCTGGGATTTGCTCTTAGAACTAGATCACCAACCTGGAAGAGCTGGGGCTTTACCCTATGATTGTAACTTCTGGACATGCACTATTGATATGCTTTTAGATGGTTAAAGTGTTAGATCTAGGGC
The DNA here is from genome assembly GCA_027924645.1 of Cunninghamia lanceolata. Classification (NCBI taxonomy): domain Eukaryota; kingdom Viridiplantae; phylum Streptophyta; class Pinopsida; order Cupressales; family Cupressaceae; genus Cunninghamia; species Cunninghamia lanceolata. The sequence continues at coordinate 4,141,648 of BSBN01000429.1, read as the reverse complement.
TCACAACTGAGAGGGGGGGTGAATCAGTTGTGCAAAAACTTGCTTCTACTTCAAACACTTGATTCTTCTTTGTTAGTTAACAACATATAAATTAACCATTCATGAAAGCAGAAAGCATAAACACTGGAGCAGATAAACATCAACACATTTGACACCAAGATTTTTGACATGGAAAACCCAGTTAAGGGAAAAACCACGGGGTGATTAACCCAAGGATTATTCTCTGTTAGAAGAATAAGAAAAATAAATGGCACATGCCAGTCAGGGCTCACTACCTGAGCACACTACTCACAAAGAGGCACACTGCCTACAAAAGAGACACACTATCTACAAGATCATAAGTATCACAACCTTGAACTGGAGAATGACATCTTCACCATGTTTGGATCAGTTCCATTTAAGCTCACAACGCACCTGCTCTGCCTTTCACTTTTTTGCTATACCGCACTCATCCGCTTCACACCACACTTCAAAATGGATTCACAAACCTTCATTTATACAAGACATCGACTTAGGAATAAGCATCTAAGTCGGCACTCAACCATAAGAACATTCACAAGATGAATAACACATCAGGTTGGCCACCACAAGAACATTTCTAAGATGAACAACTCATCCGGTCGGCTAGTCTGAACAAGAACTTCATCTGGAAGAATATCTTCATTTCCAGGCTCTACCACCAATGCGGATCAATAACACAACCTCAACACGATCCAAGAACCTTCACAAGCTAGCCTGAATGACCAAGAACATCCGCACTTCCTCTACTCACCGGAATCTTTTCTCTTCCTCATCCGAAACTTCAAGAACACAGTCTACCGCCACTGTCATACTAAAACATGTGCTTCCGGACCTCCAAATCATAAACAAATTGATGACACATCACAAGGACATCCCAAACATGACATCCAATCTGCAAGATAGGATAATACACTTCTGGATCTCACCGGACCTCTTTGTAGCACTCTGTCACTCCAGAGCACCTCCCGGAACTGGTTCTACTTGATCAATCATAACTTCTTCAAATCTACATGTGGACCTCTGAAAACATAATTGGATCATCTCAAGACTCATAACTACAAACCCTTTAATCCACATCCTTTGATCATCAACTTATTGAGTACTTTTGCCTTCTTCTCATCACTGTTCTTCACTGTACCTGACTGAGACTAATTTTCTCAATATCCTCAGCACACAGCTCATCCAATCCTTCTTGTCAATGCAATATGAGTATGTTAACATCAATGACAACACTGATTAACCTCATACTTGTAACAATCTCCCCCTTTCTCATTGATGGCAACATATGATGTGAAAAACCATCAAGACAAGATCTCCTTTCTGTCACAACTCCCCCTATCAGCAACAACTCTTCACATGTCTTCTCTTCCTTTATTGCTCCCCCTTTGATCATCAACCACTTGTTTTTCACATGTCTTCTCTCCCCCTTTGATATCAATGGCAAAGGGCTCATACTTGCAACTCTAACACACTAGAATCATACCAACTGCTCCCCCTTAGTAGCAGCTCCCCATCATCAATCTGGATCACAAGATATGACTGTGAATCCACTGGACTGATGCACATTAGTGCATCCTAGTTCATCACCGGAGGGGCCATGACCCCTAGCTTCTCCCAGAGATACTCAAAAGAGTATTTGGGAAGAGGTTTAGTAAAGATATTTGCAATCTGATCCTTTGAGGGTACATACTCTAATCTGATTTCTCCCTTGTTCACTTGCTCTCTCAGAAAGTGAAATTTGATAGATATGTGTTTGGTCTTAGAATGCAACACTGGATTCTCAGAAATATTTATTACACTTGAGTTATCACAAAAAATTATGATAGGCTCCTTATATTCTACTTCCAAATCTCTTAGCATCTGCTTCATCCATAAGATCTGAGTGCAACTGCTTGCTGCTGTAATGTATTCTGCTTCAGTTGTAGACAAAGATATTGCCTCTTGTTTCTTACTTCGCCAAGAAACCAACCTTTTTCCCAAAAAGAATGCTCCTCCACTTGTACTCTTCCGGTCATCCACATCTCCTGCCCAATCAACATCTGTGTAAGCATGAAGAGAGAAATCGTGATATCTAGGATACCATAGACCATACTCAATTGTTCCTTTCAAGTACCTAAAAATTCTTTTGATTGCTATGACATGAGATTCTCTAGGATCAGCCTGAAATCTTGCCACAAGACCAACAGTCTGCATTATATTTGGTCTAGTCTGAGTGAGATACAATAGTCCTCCAATCATTGATCTATACTTGGTTTGATTTGTCTTAGGAGATTCATCATCTTTGCTCAACTTACATCTGGTTGCCATAGGGGTGTTCATTGGCTTTGAATCTTCCATTCCAAATTTCCTCAACAATTCTTTTGCATATTTGGTTCGACAGATAAAGATGCCTTTCTTTGTCTGAGTAATTTGCAGACCCAAGAAGAAATTCGTTTCATCAAGCATTGACATTTCAAACTCACTTTTCATTTGATTTGCAAAAGTTTTACACATGCTGTCCTTTCCTCCAAAGATGATATCATCAACAAATACTTCAATAATCAAGATGTTTTCCTTATCTATTTTGAAGTATAGGTTACTATCAGTAGTACCTTTGTTGAAGCCAATCTATACAAGATGCTTATCCAACCTTTCATACCATGCTCTTGGGGCTTGCTTCAAACCATACAGTGCTTTCTTCAACTTGCAGACCATATCATCATGATCAGACAATTGAAATCCATCCGGTTGTTCAATGTACACTTCTTCTTCCAAGTCACCATTTAGGAAGGCAGACTTGACATCCATTTGATATAACTTGAAGTCTTTGAAGGCAGCAAATGCAAGAAATAATCTGACTGCTTCAATTCTTGCCACCGGAGCAAAGGTTTCTTCAAAATCAATTCCTTCTATTTGAGAGTAGCCTTTGCAGACCAATCTAGCTTTGTTTCTGATTACTTCACCAACTTCATTTAGTTTGTTCCGGAAGACCCATTTGGTTCCAATCACATTCTTGTTTCTAGGTCTGGGAACAAGATCCCAAGTATGATTTTTCTCAATTTGCATCAATTCTTCCTCCATTGCTTTGGTCCAATTTCCATCATTGCAAGCTTCATTAACTGTCCTAGGCTCAATCTTTGAAATCAGACAGTATTCATTTGAATCTTAAGCAATTCTTCTCCTTGTTTGTACCCCTTTACTTTTATCACCTATGATCTGTTCTTCAGAATGATTTAGAGTTACATACCTTGGAACTTTGGGAGTTTCTTGCACAACTAATTCTTGATCAAGCTCATTCAGACAAACTTCTTCTTCCTGATTTACCGGATCGGTCTAGATCTAAATTTTAGAGGAGGATGGAGCTCCTTGCACTAGAGAATCATTATGATCATCTTCTTCACATTCATAGAATCTTGAGGGCTTCTCAACTCCTTCATCAACCTCCACATTTGTACTTTATATCATCTTTCTCAATCTCTTAATGTAATACCAGTATGCTTTGCTTTGAGCTCCTTGCACCAAGAAAATTCCTTCATCACTTCTAGCATCAAACTTTCCTAAATTTTCATCTCTTTTGATGTAACACTTGCTACCAAATACTCTGAAATATCTCATAGTGGGAGTTATGCCAAACCAAAGTTCATAAGGAGTCTTACCGGTATTGCTTCTGATTTGAACTCAATTAAGAGTATAGACTGTAGTGCTGACAGTTTCTCTCCAAAACATCTGAGGAACACTTGCTTCCATCATCATTGTCCTTGCTGCTTCCTGGATGGTCCGGTTCTTTCTCTCAACTACTCCATTCTGCTGTGGAGTCCTAGGAGTAGACAACTATCTCTTTATACCATGCTTCTCACAGAAATCTATGAATTCACCAGATGTGAATTCACCACCTCTAACAGACCTTAAACGTTTCAGTTTCAATCCAGTTTGATTCTCTACCATAGCTTTGAAGACTTTGAACTTCTCAAGGGCTTCTGATTTCTCTTTTAAGAAGGTAACCCACATCATCTGGGAATGATCATCAATCAGTAACATAAAATACCTGTCACCTTGTATACTCTTGATTCTTGTCAAACCACAAAGATCAGTATGAACTAATTCCAACAATCTGGTAGAGGATTGATCCTTGCTTTTGAAAGAGACTCTGCTCTATTTACCTAGCTGACATTCTTTGCACAAACTATTTGTAGGTTTCACCAATTTTGGAAGATCTCTTACAGCCTGAGTATTGCTTATCTTGATGATGTTATCAAAATTCACATGACACATCCTTCTATGCCATAACCTACTCTGATCAACTTGAGCAAACAAACAACTTTTATTAGAACCAACTAGATGGAAGATATTACCTTTTGTTTGAGTACCAGATGCAATCTCAGTTCCAGAGCTTCCAAAGATCCTACACCTTCCATTCTTGAACCAAAGATCATAGCCTTTGTCCACCAACTGACCAACACTGAGAAGATTGTGCTTCAATCCTTCAACATATAGTACATTACCAGTTTTGCTCTTTTCATCAAAAGAAATAGTTCCCCTGCCTCTGATTCTGCCAGCAAAATTATCACCAAACTTTACCATTCCTCCTTCATACCTTTCCAAATCTAAGAACTTGTTCTTGTCACATGTCATGTGGTGAGAACATCCACTGTCAATAACCCAATCATCCTTTTCTTCAATTTGGGCAGCTAAGGCTCTTTCCACAACCTTATGATTGACAGATTTAGAGGATATTGAATTTTCTTCCTTGATGGCAATAAACACCCATTCATTTCCGGATTTGCTTCCCATTTCTTATTCATCATCTGTTACTCCTTCATTATCATCTTCTTCATAAACATAATAATAGTTCTTTTGGAACCTTTGTCTGTTAGCATTTGACCTTGCAGATCTTTCTGAACATCTTGAAGCAAAATGACCAATCTTATTGCAATTGAAGCACTTAAAGGGTAATTTTCCTTCATACTTACCGGATCCTCTTGGTAGTCTCTTAGCAATGAGGGCTTCAAGATGGGCTGTTTCTACTTCTTCCTCTTCCATGTCTTTTCTTGCTTGATCATACCATGACATCTTCCTTGAAGAGTTTTCTCCCAGATCAAATCTTTATTTGCCTTTCACATAGGCACTGGCTTTGAATGCAGATTCAGTCTTGGGGAGATCATCTCCAAACATAGTCATTTCAAATGCAGCTAGTTTGCCAGCCAATTGCTCTCTTGTCATAGTTGCATGGGCTCTGAATTCATCAATGGCAGCAACCTTGATCTTGTAGGCAGCAGGAAGGGATCTGAGAATTTTGTAAACAATTTCATTTTCATCAAGAACTCCACCGGCATTCCTGATTCCACACACCAGCTCATTCACTCTCGGCATAAAGGTAGTGATGTTTTCATCATCTTTCATCTTCAATCTTTCAAACTTACCTTTCAGACTTTGCAACCTTGCACTCTTGACAAACTCATCTCCTTCATATAGAAGTTCCAGTTTAGTCCAGATCTCATATGCAGTTGGTAGGTCAATAACATTTGAGAGATCTGAGTCATTTAATGCGCTTAGAAGAGCTTCTTTGGTCCGCAAATTATTTTCAGCATCTATGATTTCATTCAGTGTTGTCGGACCACCCTGTGGAGGTACATAAGCCTTCGTGATCATGGACAGATATGCTTTTCCCATACACTCCAAGTGACATCTCATGCGACCTTTCCAGAGTGAGAAATTGGTTCCATCAAACTTCAGACTATCCTTCTTATATGACATCCTGGATCTCCTCAAGCGATTAAGCTCCTTTCAGAGGAACTTGGCTTTGATACCAATTGTTAGATCTAGGGCTCACAACTGAGAGGGGGTGAATCAGTTGTGCAAAAACTTGCTTCTACTTCAAACACTTGATTCTTCTTTGTTAGTTAACAGTATATAAATTAACCATTCATGAAAGCAGAAAGCATAAACACTGGAGTAGATAAACATCAACACATTTGACACCAAGATTTTTGACGTGGAAAACCTGGTTAAGGGAAAAACCATGGGGTGATTAACCCAAGGATTATTCTCTGTTAGAAGAATAAGAAAAACAAATGGTACATGCCAGTCAGGGCTCACTGCCCGAGCACACTGCTCACAAAGAGGCACACTGCCTACAAAAGAGACACACTATCTACAAGATCATAAGTATCACAACCTTGAACTGGAGAATGACATCTTCACCATATCTGGATCAGTTCCATTTAAGCTCACAACGAGCCTGCTCTACCTTTCATTTTTTCACTATACCACACTCATCCGCTTCACACCACACTTCAAAATGGATTCACAAACCTTCATTTATACAAGACATTGACTTAGGAATAAGCATCTAAGTCAGCACTCAACATAAGAACATTCGCAAGATGAATAACACATCTGGTCGGCCACCACAAGAACATTTCTAATATGAACAACTCATCTGGTCGGCTAGTCTGAACAAGAACTTCATCCAGAAGAATATCTTCATTTCCAGGCTCTACCACCAATGCGGATCAATAACACAACCTCAACACGATCCAAGAACTTTCACAAGCTAGCCTGAATGACCAAGAACATCTGCACTTCCTCTGCTCACCGGAATCTTTTCTCTTCCTCATCCGAAACTTCAAGAACACAGTCTACCGCTACTATCATACTGAAACATGTGCTTCTGGACCTCCAAATCATAAACAAATTGATATGACACATCACAAGGACATCCCAAACATGACATCCAATCCGCAAGATAGGATAATGCACTTCCGGATCTCACCGGACCTCTTTGTAGCACTCTGTCACTCCGGAGCACCTCCCAAAACTGTTTCTACTTGATCAATCATAACTTCTTCAAATTTGCATGCGGACCTTTGAAAACATAACTAGATCATCTCAAGACTCATAACTACAAACCCTTTAATCGACATCCTTTGATCATCAACTTATTGAGTACTTTTGCCTTCTTCTCATCACTGCTCTCCACTGTACCTAACTAAGACTAATTTTCTCAATATCCTCAGCACACAACTCATCCAATCCTTCTTGTCAATGCAATATGAGTATGTTGACATCAATGAAAACACTGATTAACCTCATACTTGCAACATAAAGGCCTGTTGCCTTCTCTCTTCAAGCAGTTCTAGCTCTTGGAGTCTTGTTACTCTGTATTCTTCATCTGATATGAGGCCTTTTAATGAAACTCGCAGGGATGGGATCTCGACTTCAATGGGCAAGATAGCTTTAGATCCATAAACTAGGGAGTATGGTGTTGCACCTGTGGGTGTGCGGATGCTTGTGCAGTAGGTCCACAACGCGGGATTTAGCTGGACATGCCAATCACAGCCAGCATCATTGATAATCTTCTTTAGGATTTTTAGAATGGTTTATTTGATGCCTCAGCTTGGCCGTTACCTTGTGGATAGTATGGAGTTGAAAAGTGGTGCTGGATATGGAATTTGTCACATAGTTCCATGACATCTTAATTTTTGAAGGGTCATCCATTATCCGTGATAATGGACGAAGGGACGTCGTAGTGAGAAATGATATAGTTCAGGATAAATGAGGCAATTTGCTTTCTGTGATATTGGCTAAGGGTACGGCTTCAATCCACTTGGTGAAGTACTCTGTGGTATTGATTATGAATTTATGGTCGCTGGATGAGGGAGGATGGATCTTGCCCACTAAGTTGAGTCCCCATTGACAAAAAGGCCAAGGAGTTGTTAATTGCTATAGCTCCTATGCTGATGCATGTATCAGGTTCCCATGGACTTGGCACTTCTTGCACTTTATCACAAAATGATAGGAATCTTGTTCCATAGTTGGCCAATAGTACCCCATGCGTATGAGTTTCTTGGCTAGGGTAGGGCCACTAGAGTGAGTCCCGCATATACAGTCATGTATTTCACTCCGGACAGTTTGATATTACTCACTATTGAGACACCTAAGGAGAGTACCATCAAGACCTCGACGATATAAGGTATTGGCGATGATGGCATACTGGGATGCCAGATGGATAAAGGTTCTTTTTTGGTTACTAGAGAGATCAGGCGGGAGGGTATTGTCTTTAAGATAGGAAAATATTTTTCCGTAGAGAGGGGAATCGGCTCCAACAATGTGGCAAATGATATGGGATTCTGGGGTGTCATATGTAGGACAGGATACTAGCTCTACCAAGAACTCATAGCATGATTGATTGTCTGAAATATCAAGGAGAGATGCGATCGTTGCCATTGCGTTTGTAGCTTTGTTTTCGATCCTTGGTATCTGCTCAAAAGAGATTTTGATGAAATATTCTTTGAAGTCATCTACCATCTATTTATAAGGGATCAATTTCTGATCTTTCATTTGGTAGTCGTCATTTACTTGGTTGATGACCAGCTGTGAGTCGCCATATACCTGAAGTTCTTTGATGTTCCATTTCACTGCCAGCTTGATACCAATGACCAGGGCTTCGTGCTCTACCACATTGTTAGTGCAGGGAAAGAGTAGTCTGTATGATTTAGGTCTAGTGTCACCATTAGGTGTGATCAATAAGATACCTGCCCCCAATCCATGCTGAGTGTATGAGCCGTCAAAGTACATTTTCTAGGTTGTTGTATTGATGTGGAAGATAGATTCATCTAGAAATTCGAAGCTCAAGGGACTATCATCAGTTAGAGGTGCCTCGGCCACTTGATCTGCAAGCACTTATCCTTTTATCATTTTCTTATCTATATATTCAATGTCGAACTCACTGAGAAGCATGAACCATTTTGATAATCTACCAGTTAAGGCAGCTTTGTTGAGCAAGTATTTCAGTGGATCAATCTTTGCTATCAGTTTGACAGAGTGTGATAGCATGTAATGTCTCCATTTTTGTGAGGCAAAGACTATAGCTAGACATGCTCTTTTGATGGGTGTGTATTGCAGTTCATACCCAACAAGTGTTTGGCTGATATAATAGATTGCATGTTCTTTCCCATCATAGAGCCCCCAAAGCTGTTGGTGTAGTTGAGACATACAATAGCAGAGGCTTGCCCTAAATTGGTAGCATTAATACCGGTGGCTTCATAAGGTATTCTTTGAGCTATTGGAATGCCTATTCACATGACTCGTTCCATTTGAAGGGGACATTCTTATGTAGAAGGTGAGAGAATGGGTGACACTTGTCTGCCAATTGAGAAATGAACCTTCTAATGGATTGTAATTTTCCTTGTAGGGATCTTAACTGAGTCAGATTCTTAGGAGGTGGCATCTCCATGATGGCTTTCACCTTAGTTGGATCAACTTCAATACCATTTGCAGACACTATGTAGCCCAGTAATTTACCTGATGTAACCCTGAATACACACTTCTTTGGATTAAGGTGCACATTGAACTGTTCCAACCTATTGAAGATCTTGTCTAATACTGCTAGATGTCTTTCTCTTGTAAGTGATTTTGCTAGAATGTCATTGACGTAGTCTTCCATTATGGTGTGCATCATGTCATGGAAGATTGTCGTCATGGCTCTCTGATATGTTGCCCCCGCATTTTTTAGACTAAATGGTATAACACATCAATAGTAGGTGCCCCAAGGACATATGAATGTAGTTTTGTGTTGGTCTTCGGGTGCAATCTTTATTTGGTTATAGCCCGAGAAACCATCCATGAGTGAAAGCATAGTGTGTCCTGCTATGAGATCGACAATCATGTCTATGTTGGGCAAGGGGAAGTCATCTTTTAGACAAGCTTTGTTTAAGTCCCTGAAATCATTGCATATTCTGACCCTACCATCCAGTTTAGCCACTGGTACTATATTTGAAATCCATTCAGGATAGTCTATAGGCTTGATAAAACCGATGTCTAACAGCTTCTTTAGTTCCTCTTTTACCATGAGGGCTACATGTTGATGCATCTTTCTGAGTTTTTATTTGACTGGTTTAGCTCCTGGAGCTAGAGATAAATGATGCATGATAAGATTTGGATCTAGCTCTGGCATGTCGGCATACGTCCATGCAAAGTTGATTTGTTTTCTCTTGAAGAAATCTGTAAATGCTGGTTTTTTGTGTTCTATTAGAGCTTTTGCCATGTGGATCATTCTGGGCTCATCACCTATGCTGATGTTGATTGGTTCTGTCGGTTCTATCAAGATCGACGATCTCTCCTGATGTGTAAGATTGGGGAGAGGGTCAAGCCCTCCATCCTTTGGCACCTCAGAGAGGTTTTCACCGGTGGATGCATCTTTATTTTTACTATTTTGAGGATCTAACACTGTCGCAGAGCGGTTTTCACCGTTAGATCATTCTTTTATTTTGATATTTTTATGACTAAAAGGCTGGGCACTCTCTCCAAAATAGGCCTTCTCATTGAGTTCAATAGCATAGCCAGCTCTGTGGTCTCCTGCAAGTATGTGATCTCTAAGCTCAAGGTAATCGATGATGGCTTCGTCATTTTCAAAGGTGTCTAGTTCAGGGGTGGTGCCGTCGAGGTCCCAGTCTATGAGTTCAGGGTTGACCAAAGGTAAGGGATCATCATGTAGGTCTGGTTCACTAGTGTTGATGGTTAGGATAGAATTATTAAAGGCTCGAACAAAGTCTGCGATGGTACTCTCTATTAGTGGGTTTGTCAAGGGGGGTATCATTCTGTCCTCACGACTTTCACTATCATTAATATGCGGGTCAAACTCTAGCAGTCTAGCCCTTGGGCCTTGTTCCTCATTTGCATGGGTTAGGTTGTACTTGTGGACAACATTAATATCCTTTTCATCACAAGATATCTTAGAGAGACTATCCCATTCATACTCATTAGAATCAGTTTCACTCCCCATTTGCATTCTCTGAAGTTGCTCCACCAAATTGCTAGTAGATGCTTCTGGTTGTTTACCTTTGTTCTTGTTGGTTTTGTTGTTTCTTGATGCTCCAGTGTACCCTAGCCCTGTAGTGTCTCGGGCTGTTAAGGTATGAGGTTGGATGGGTTCAGTGATGCCATTGTTTCTTGAACCAAGTGGACTATGTCCTTCATACCCCATTATCTGTAGCATTTGAAAGCCTTGACCATATTGTGTCATTTGTATAATGGGATGGTCATGTTGTGTTGAGGAACTACCTTCATCTTTGTATAGCCACTGTAGGATATCTTTTGCATCACTTTCATCTTCTAGGCTTCCCCATTTCACAAATGGTCCTTTGGTGGTTCTCTCTGCTTTGGGTGTTTTTAAGATGGGTCTCCCATAGGATCTAGGAGATATAGGTAGTTGAGCTAAACAAAGGGACTGAGATACCGTGTATTCACCCAAGACTTTATCTTTGAGTTGGAGTTTAGGTTGAGACACCCCTGAAGAGGAAGCTAGTGTAGTTGGATCTATATGAGATGAAGAGGCAGCAGAAGCACGGTTGGTGGGGATTACAACTTCTGGTTTTGGTTGAATAGAGTTGCAGTATTGAAAGGGGTTAGGGTCACCTTGGATGGTGATCTCTTGACCTTTGTCAGGGAATTTGAGACATTGATGGTATGTAGAAGGTACTACTTTCAAAGCATGTATCCATGGTCGCCCAAGAAGAATGTTGTATGCTAGCTCCATGTTAAGGACTTGACAAGCTACATCTTTTACTATGGGGCCCACTTTGATTGGTAGGGTAACAATTCCTTTGGACGTTCTTTCCTCCTCATCTTAGGCTTTAATGGTGATTTTTCTTTTCGGATCTATAGCCTTCTCTGAAAACCCCAATGTAAGGATTAGCTTCAATGTGCAGATATTCAAACCAGCTCCTCCATTGATTAGGACTCTTTTGATCTTGTGTTTGTGTATGAAAGCTTCAATATGAAGGGAGGTGTTATGGGGTTGAGTGATAGACATATCATCCTTCTCAGTGAATGATAGGGTGTGTGGTGAGGTGATGTGACTGACCATAGTTTAGAATTGCTCTTCAGCTAGGTTCGTGGGAACGAAGGCTTCTGCTAAGGCTTTGTCAAGTATGGACCTATGAGAAGGAGACAGACGCAGAAGTTCCAACATGGAGATGTGTGCAGGTGTTTTGTGGAGTTGATCCATGATATTGTATTGACTAGACGGAGGAGCAAAAGCTCCTCTAAGGGTGACCCTATTACTACAGGTAGTAACATTGCAATCCAGATCTTTGTTGATAGTGATCACATTGATGTGTGAGTCACCTTCTGAGATATGGTTAACAACATAGTTGAAGTTGACATTTGTGTAGTTTGCATTGTTAGAGCCACCGTTGTTTCTGTTGGAAGGTCCTCCCTGTTCGTAGTTAAGAAGAGGATCCTTGAATGCCTGATGATTGTTGTTGGAGGTATGTTCGTGAGATTGTCTGTTAACAGATATTTTTTTTTCTTTATTAAGTCTTGGATTATATGCTTGAGTGCAATACAATCATTTATCTTGTGCCCCTATTTCAGTGATATTCACAGAAGTCGTTGTCGTTCCACCAATGGGGTTTGACCTTTGGTTCATACTCTTGTGCTGAGGGAAGCATTATGAGATTGTTGGCAATTAGCTTCCATAGGGCAGTTTCTAGTGACTCATCCAAGGGTGTGAACTTTCTCCTAGGCCAAAAGTCGGTAAACCTAGATTCGGTATTTCTTGGTTTGTTTTGTGGGGGGGTATTTTGAGGTGTTGATAGGTTGAAAATTGGTTGCTTAGGTGCCACATTTTTGGCATCCACCACCCCGTCATTCACAACGTTCTTATTTTTAGTCCAGAATCTAGGTTTGTCATTGTTGGTGTTGGTATTGGGAGAGTCTTTATAGAGCTTGATTTGACCTTTTGTGATTAGGGCTTTTTCTATGATGAGGCCCATCTCAATGACCTTGCTAAAAGAAGTAGGACATTGGATTTGGATTTGGTAGCTTAGGTCCGTTTGTAAATTGTGGACGAACATTTCTAGCATCTATTTCTCTGGCATTTGGTGTGGGCACTTGCTTGCCAATTGTCTCCATCTCTGTAAGAAGGCGGCCAAAGATTCTCCACCTTTCTATTTGGTGTTACAAAGATCCAATAGTGAGGTGTCGTGCTCAATATTGTAAGAGAAGTGGGTGACAAATTTGTCTACAAGCTCATTGAAAGTTTTAATACCGGGTGGCTGTCTAGAGAACCATTCCATGGCTTGCCCACCTAAGCTTCATGGGAAGAGTTGCATAAGGTAGGTGTCATTATGTGCGACCTCGAGACAAGCAACATTGAATTCTCTGATGTGATCCCTTGGGTCCCCCTTTCCTCGATATTTGTCAAACTTAGGCACCTCAAATTTTGAGGGGAAAGGTATCATGACCAAGGCCCTATCAAAAGGATATGGTGAAATATCCTCTAGGGTGTAATGTTTAGTTGATGCTCCCATTTTCATGTCTAAAATTTATTGTTGGAGATCTTCATAGGGCATCTAAGGAGTCAATTGTTGCTTTGCTTTTATCCGTGGGTATTTCATCATGTCTACTTCCTTCAGGGATTCTTTCTTTGTTAGTTTCTTTGAGAACCTCCATGTCATAATCCTTAGGGAGTTTGGCTCCTAGACTTGCTAGATGTAAAAAGAATTTTGTTGGGTCTTGGGTAAGCACCCCTTCTAATAGGCGTTGAAATTTTGGGTCATGCTGCGTGTGAAGGATCTGATCCATAGAAATTTCTTCTTCATTTTCATGAGCATTTGGAATCATTTTCTTAGCCATTTCTAACTATTTTTGTTTTTGTAACCTAGTTAAGACCATGCAAGGGTGGTAAAGAAATGGGGTGGAGTAAGATTGGAAAATTTGAGCAAGGTGCTAGAATGAGACAAGTTTTTAGCAAGGTTCTTCTTAGATCTAATTGGTGTCAAACAAAGTGGGGTATACAAAAGTGATAGTCTAAGTAAGGATGTTAGAAATCTGTATACTTGATATTGACTAGTCTTGCACAACCCCCTAGTGGAGTTCTGAAAGGATAAGTAACCCTTGGTAATGAAGCCTCACTAGGTTTTGTTTGAGGTTTTGAATTTGATCAAGAATAACTTGGCTATGACCTTGTTAGAAATTTGGAAGAAGATTTTGGCGAGATTTTGGATGAGCAAGCAGCTATGGTGTAGAAAAGGAGGAGAAATGGTTGATTTGCAAGGTCTTAATCAGATTTTTGGAAACTGAAATAGATTTGAAAAGGTTTTGAAAAATGTTGAAAATTTTTGCTCTTGGAAGATACTTGTTTACTATCTGGTTTAGTTTTTCAAGAATTTCCTTTTTTTTTTTAGTTTGAAAACTTGGTGTTTTTGAGAATTCTAATTTTCAATTATGGCAAAGACACAGCAAACACATAGAAGTTTTCATGATTTTATCTTTTGTTATTTTTTTGTATTTTTGGACTATTTTGACTCAAAGACAAGTACAACCTAGGCTAGATAGAACATTATTTGTTGAATCCTCTAGCTATGCCACTCAAAGCGTGTAGCTCCAAGATTCGATAGCACCAGCTCCCCTCCACGGCACTCACTTCTCATGCTTACCAGATCTAGGTTTCCTTAGGCTTGTACCCCCACTAAACCTTAGGATTGTCCCTGCTACCTCTACTAAGAGTCACTTGAATCGAGGCCGCTTCAAGGGCTCCGCCCTTTGCATCAACAAATAGGTGTTTTTGGCTTACTACACAATTGGTTCTTAGTCAGGGCAACCGTTCGAGTGGTTACACATGCGATGACACTACTCTCCATTATGGAGTCTTAGAACCTCAAAGGGTTACGCCCATGAGGGTTTTGGGGGAGGTTGGTCGTCGGTGTAACACAGAAGCATTCATTGCAGGAGGTTTTCACTTCAAGCACAATTTATTTTAAGTGGCTTGGTAGGGCTTGGCTTTAGCCTGTTACCACTCAGGTTCATTCCCACTTGGACAGGCGTGCATCCAAGGGTAGGCCCCCCTAAAGGTTAAACAAATAGAATAACAAGTCTGGCACTTTGGTCACCCAGTTAAGGGGAGAGCATAAGCCTATTGTCATTCGCAAGCATAGAATACACTGGTTAATCCAACCTAGTTAAAATTAGAAAAACTAAATGGGCTACTCTACTTGTGCACTCACACAGTTGTTAACTTTGAAGTGATTAGGAGATATCAATGATTCTTTCCTTTGCAAGATAGCAATATGCTTAACTGAAAGAGATAGCCATATAGCAATGATCAATGAAACCAAGATAACAATAATTCAGTTATCACCCTCCTAATTAGAAACTATGTGAGATTGGCATGCATGTTTTTACTTTCCTAATTAGAGTTAGATTAAAATTGTATGCAGGTTACATGAACAATGGGTTACTCCTTCCTAATTAGAACTAGATGAAAATTGTATGCAAGTTGCATGAACAATGAGTTACTCCTTCCTAATTAGAACTAGATGAGAATTGTATGCAAGTTGCATGAACAATGAGTTACTCCTTTCTAATTAGAATTAGATGAAAATTGTATGCAAGTTGCATGAACAATGAGTTCCTTCCTAATTAAAACTAGATAAGAATTGTATGCAAGTTGCATGAGAATGCCTAGATCAGTCCTATTCAACACTTAGTGAAAAATGATTGTCTTTAGTGGACATTTTGCACCAAAGTGGATTAGTAGTCTCTTGATATCCACCTGTAGTCCACAAAAACAAAAAGTGAATCAAGAAGTTTGTAAATCAAATGATTGGGTGAAAAACACATAATCTGGAAAATTTCATGAAAATATGATTTTTGACAATAAAATAAATATAAAAATCAGAATCTACACGAAATTCTATGCTGTTTCAAAAAAAATTTCATGAAAATTCGATAAGAAATGCCAAAGTTATGATCGTTTGAAGTTTTCAAATAAATGGGAGGTTTGACTGATTATACCTAATGAAATTGATCAAATAGGCTAAAAATACCTTCACCACTACGAATTTTGTCGAATCACCTTTGCAACGACTATAATTTTGCAAAAATCCAATACTCCTGCAAAAAGTTAGGCCAAAAAGAAAAAAAATATCCCTATTTGCCAACATTACCACTTTAAAAAAATAAAAATAAAATAAAATAAAATAAAAAGTAAAGTTGTTTTTTTTTTAAAAAAAAAAACAAATCATTTTTTTTTAATTTTTAATTTTTTTTATTTTGAGGGTAAAATGACCTAACCCTAAAAGTTTTTGTTTTTGTTTTTGTATTTGTTTATAGTGTGTTTGACTGTGTTTTTTTTTTTGGGTTTTATATTTTTGTTTTTTTGCGTGCGTGTGTGCAAGTGGTGGAGGAGGAGCGGTGGCTGAGAGAAGGGAAGGCGGCGGTAGGGCTATAGGTGGAGGTAGGGTGGAGGAAGGTAGGCGGGTGGACGGAGCTAGGCGGGTGGCGGGTGGACGGAGGTAGGCAGGAGGCGGGGGAAGCGGCGGCAGGGGGTTCTGGGTTAGGCGGTTAGGGGTTTGCAGGGAGGGCTGAGGGGGAGGAAGGGGGAACGGGGACAGGAGGGGAGGGGACGGTCAAGCAGGGTAGGTAGGGGGTCAGGAGGGGAGGGTAAAGGGTTTAGGGGGGGCACGAGGGATGTTGGGGTCGGGGAAGCGCAGGGAGTGGGGGACGGGGGGGGCTGCGGGGGGTAGAGGGAGGCCGTGTGGCCTGTGTGTAGGGGCTTCGGCCCCTGCAACAGAATTTTTTCTTTGTTTTTTTTTTTTTTTTGTTTTTTTAAAATAAAAAAACAATTGTGGTTTTTTTTTTAAAATTTTCTATGTAGTTTTTTTTTAAATTTTCTGTGTAATAATTTTTTTAAAAAAATTTTCTATGTAATTTTTTTTTTTAATTTTCTATTTTAATTTTCGCCTAAAAAAATAGAAATTAAACTTAATGTAAAACGCTGTCGAAAAAATTAATTATTTTTTTTAAAAGAATAGAAAAATAAATTTAAATCTAAATGCTGTCTATAGAATTTTTTTTTTTTGGATTGTTTATATTTTTTGCAAAAATACGTTGAAAAGTAAAAAACAAATCAAAAAATTTCAAGTAGCAAAAACTAGACAAATTATATGTTATTTCTTACCTTCGAGGCCTTCTGAACTCAATGGTGAGCTTAGTTTGTGCGTAGAAGGTTGTTTGTGAAAGCTGATTCCCAAAGTTTACTTGAAACACACTTGAATCTGCAACAAAAAAAACTTCTAAAACAAACACTCACAAATAAGATGGGTTAGATCATGATGGGCACCAAAATGTGAGGGGGAAAACAGATTAATCTATTAAGAATAATAAACCCAACACATCTATGAAATTTGAAGGAGAAAAGGAGATTAAATAAACAATGATACTTACAACCTCTTTCACCTTGCATCTTCCATAGTTTGCCTATCTGTTCTTGATCTTGATGATGAAGCCCTCAGAAGTGTATGCTCCCTTGCTTGTTGAAGATGACAAGGACAAAATGGCTATGATACTTTGTGTGATTGAAGATGAGCTTCAACACACTATTGATGGATGATAATGAAGTGCTATAGAAATGGGGGTGCCAAAGGTGCACTTGTGTTTCTGTAGCATAAGTTTGCTTAAACGATGGATATCAAATGAAGAAGAAGAGGGTTGCACTTATAGAAATATGTGAGAGAAGATCAACAGTTGAGAAGAAATACAAAGATCAAAGGTTGAGAATGGTTGAGGAATGTGCGCAAATAGAAAGAGGACAAGTGTCCAAGCTCCATCATGCAACAGGGGAGTTAACACAATTGATTGAAGAGTTAATAGAATTGACCAATCAGTTAAGTGAATTGATTGGGGAGTTGACTGAATTGATTGATCAGTTAACTGGGTTGATTGAGGAGTTGACTGAATTGATTGATCAGTTAATTGGGTTGATTGAGGAGTCAACATAATAGATTGACCAATGAACTCAAATGACTAATTAGTTAACAGATTTGATTGATGAGTTAATTAATTTTGACTGGAGGATAAATAGGACATGTGGGTGAGGGAATATTAGCTAATTAAATATTTAAAATATTTAATTACATGTGCAACATGGTGAGGTGGGAAAGGTGAGGTGGAAAGATGAGGTGGATTTATGGAATTAGGACTTAGGATAGAGGAATTTAGGATTAATTAAATAATGTAGGATTATTTAATTATGTGAGACATTAGAAGAATTTAGGGAATTTAATTAAATAAATTGATTTTATTTAATTATGGGATAATGAACCAATCAAATAAACTTAGAGTATTTATTTAATTGATAGAAGAAAATAAGAATTAAGATAAATATAAATTATTTATTTAATTCAAGATGAGCCAATTTTAGGTGTAAACACAATCCATCTAGGAGTCTCAACTTTATTGCATAAGTCCAAATATCATGCCTCAAACCAGAAGCAAGTATAAAGCAGCCATGGAAGCTAACATTAAACAGTTTCAATCCACTCCCCTCAAAGATGCTTTGCAATTTACAACTGACATGCCTCCTAGTGTCTTTGTACCTGAGGGTTATACTATTGGACCGTCATCATCCTCAATCTCAACACAACAACATTTTGAGCCCTCATCTTTTGCAGTGATACCACAATCTCCACATGTCTATGATGATTCATCTAATGATCAAGAAGATCTTCAAGATCCCAAAGTCTTGTGACATGCCAATAAAATTATACAAGCCAATCAAGAACAAATCCTCTTACAATTAATCCAAGCTAGAGTTAAACTACCTAGCGACTTTGATGTGTCCACAATTTGTAAAGAGGACCCTACCAATGTTACTATAGAGAGCCCTGCTGCTATTGTTACTATGTCTACCAAGTCCACCATACCTTCCACACCATCCTTGTCCAACCAACCCACTCATACACCCCAAGCATCATCTGCACCTAGGAGACTGAGTGTGTCACATGTCATTACATCCATGAGCCATTGATGACACCATCTTATACCCTTACTTCAACGATCTCTAATATGAGTGGGCCCTTTGTTTGGGTGTCATCTCCCATTCCATCTACCTCTATGAATGCCATTTCCACTCAAGTCACTCAAGCCCCACCTATGTCTAACCGGCCACCTAATAATTTAGACCCCACATATCACTATACCACCTAGTCAACCAATTCAGACCCCACATGTCACATCTCATCCAAACATGTCCCTTATAGATCAGCCTATCATATCAAATGTGCACTCTAACATCTCATATGTTGATCAACTACTCTCCCTTGGACAACAACTGCCTTATGTCACTCCGCCACCCATCTCCCAAGTTCTATTGATTTCCACACAACCCCCATCCTATACCAACACCACCTTTGGCTCACATGCAATACCTACCTATACTATCAACCCAATGCCAAATTCATACACACCCCCTCCACTTGGTAATTATACACAAAAAACTTTTAGCCAACCTCAAAACACATATGGTCCATCATATGATCCATCACAACAATATCCCTAAAATCAACAATCGACCTACCATATCCCTCCACCAAGCCACCAAAATCCTATACAACAACAAGAATCACTTCTATCTGATTATGAACAACGATTCCATCAAATGGAACAAAGAATGATAGACATGAGCATGGGCCAAAATAAGAAAACATTTTCCTTTGAGGAGGTATGTCTGCATCCCTTCGACAAATCGTTACAAATGATACCATTTCCCCCACACTTTGAAATACCACAATTTGATAAATACAAGGGGAAAGGGGACCCAAATGATCACCTTCTAACATTCTATGTCACTTGTCTTGATGTGGCCTACAATGACACATATCTTTTATGACTCTTCCCTCGAAGTCTAGGGGGGCAAGCCATGGAATGGTTTTCTCACTTGCCTCCAGGCATCAAAACTTTTAAAGAATTGGCACACAAATTTGTGTCTCATTTTGTGTTTAACATAAAACATTAAATCACCATGAACGATCTTGTTAATAATAAAAAATAAAATAGTGAAACCTTTTCATCCTTTATTCAACGATGGAGAAACATGGCCAGTAAACTCTCTTCACATATGCCTGAAAAACAACAAGTGGACATTTTTGTCTGAAACCTCCATCCTGAGTTGTCATTCCAACTACAAATGCATAGTGCAACTTCCTTTGATGAGATTATATCCAAAGGAAGCAACTTTGAAAAAGCATTAATCATAAAGGGCCTTATCAAAATCTTTAAAGAAAATAAGGATAATCCACAATCCTCTAACGACAAATCTCATTTATCGAATAAGAATAAAAAAGTGATAAATGATGGAGTTGTAGATGCAAATAATGTATAAATTGTGCAAGCACTTGTCCATCTCCAACCACCACCTAGTGCACCACCTTTTGTTCCTTGTGACCAAATGAAAGCAAACCTGCCACCAAGATGCAAATTCACCCCCTTGGGAGAACCAATCAAAGTTGTTCTTAGGAAGTTAGTGCAATCAAGAACCATCACTTTACCTAAAGTTAGACCAAACGAAGAGCCACTATTCAAGCCAAACTGGTATAAGGACAATGAGCATTGTGAATATCATAGGGTAAAGGGGCATAGTACCACTAGCTGCATGAAACTTAAACATCTGGTCCAAAACCTCATTGAGCAAGGACTTGTTAAAGTTACAACACCACAACCAACATCCAACTATGACCTAGATGCTTATAAGAATCCCCTCTATTCACATGATAAAGCAAGTACTTCCAATACTAGGAAGAATATCAATTATACATATGAGTCCACCATCAGCTGTATTGAGCAATCCCAAATCTCCACCATTACCATAAGAGGAAGAGCACCTGATTATGCTATCACTACTTGTCGGAGCTGTGTAACCATCTAAGGAGCACCCCCACCTGCCATTTGTCCTAATCCTGGCTATAATATTCTTGAGCATCTTGTCAAAAGCCCTACCCATATTTCTATTCTAGAGCTGTTGTGTATTTCACTTGCTCATAAAGCCATCCTGGATAAAGCTCTCCAAGAGTCATCGGTACCAAATGATATAGATACGATGCAATTCCAAGCCATGATGGAAATTATTGCATCTCCCCATCACTTGAATTTCTCCAATCGGGATCTTACATCCTCCAATCCATCCCACCATGATGCCCTCCATATTGAAGTATTTATGAACCAATGTCGTGTCAAACGGGTTCTAATAGATGGTGGAGCTAGACTAAACATATGTTCTTTGAAGTTAGTAAAACTATTGGGATACTCTGAGGATAGTATTCACGACACTACCAAAAGCATAACCATCACGGCTTATGATGATGGAGAGAGATTGAGAAGGGATCATCTTGCTGCCTATAAGGGTTGGTCTTGTCACTACTGCTTCTAAATGCCAAGTCCTAGATGTTGAGTTGCTATATAATATTATCCTCGGCCATCCTTGGATACATGCTCTAAAGGCAGTTCCATCTACATACCATCAATTCTTAAATTTCCCATATAATGGTGTGGAAATCATGATCCTTGTAGATCCCAATGCCTTTGAATATTATCGAGCCTTCCAATCCACCTCTCAAAATCCTAATCGTGTCCCTAGCAATACTGAGGCTCACCCATCCACATCCTATGTTTACCTGTCTGATTTAAACAAGCCCTCCACCAGTAAATCCTTTTCCAACATTGAGTTTAAGTATGATGAAAAGGGACTTGATGAGTACAACCTACATGAATCTTGTTGTGTGGGAACCTTACCTCTATCATCCAAATCTTATGGGAGACTATTGGTAGCTAAAGCTGCTTCATCCAAAGCTACTATCACTATGCCTCCAACTATGTTCATCCAATCAGGACTACTTGATGATGAAGATGTTGATAGTGAGTTTTCATCCTAGGTTTTCTATGATGAAAATGATCAAGTTTCCCTAGAACATGGGCTACAAAGGAAAAGGAGGACTAGGATCACATGAACAAGGCCCCTTGGAACCTATCATTGTCACTAAGAGGTTTAACAAGCAAGGTCTAGGATACTGGAAGGAGGGTCCACCTTCCTCAGACACTAAGTCTACCCTCAATAAAGTAGCTGAGGCCTCTTTTGTGGAAGAGGCCACTAGTGAGGATACCTTTGATGACTCTTCCTTCCATATCATAGAACTATTCCAAGAAGCCTCTATTTTCATGTCGTCATCTGCCTCATCCTCCACACCCTCTAATCTTTAACTTGTCTACCCTAGCCTAATTGATTGGGACCAACAGGGGGCACCGGTCTTATACGTATTTCAAAATGATGAGGTCATAGAAGAATTCATGGGACTAAGGAAAGGTTTACCTTTGGGAGACTACAAAGCAGGATTCACAATAGATCTCCCTCAAATGATATATTTTGGTGGAAGTGTCAAATCTTCTAGTCGCAAAAGTGAAATAAATAAAATAAAAAAGGAAATCTCACTAGGTGAAAATGCAAGGCACCTCTTGACCAGGAAAAAGTAAAAATAAAGGATGTATCCAAGGGTGAAAACCTCTCTGAGGCACCTGAAGATGGAGGATTTGACCTTTGTTTGACCACAACACATCAAGAGCGATCATCTCTGTTGATAGAAGATTCTAAGGAAATCAATTTGGGCACAATACAGAATCCAAAACCCATATTCTTAGTAGCGTCATTATCATATGAATAAAATGTTAGTTTCATGGCATTTTTCATGAAAAGAGAAATCAATTTTGCTTGGACCTATGTAGACATGTCGGGCCTAGATCCTTCACTTGTGGGGCATCATCTGGCAGTATCTCCTAATGCCAAACCAGTCAAACAAAAGATGAGAAAAATGCATCCCCAAATAGCATTATTAGTCAAAGTAGAAATTTAGAAGCTACTGGATGCCAAGTTCATTAAGCCCATTGATTATCCTGAGTGGGTTTGCAACCTGGTGCCCATCGCAAAGCCTAATGGGTAGATCCATTGCTACAATGATTTTAGAGATTTAAATAGAGCTTGTCCCAAAGATGACTTTCCATTACCAAGCATTGACAAAATTGTTGACCTTACAGCGGGTCATGAAATGCTCTCACTAATGGATGGGTTCTCTAGATATAATCAAATGAGGATTGTAGAAGAGGATCAACATAAAACTTCTTTCATCTATCCATGGGGCACCTACTGTTGGGTTGTAATGCTCTTTGGTCTCAAGAATGCAGGTGCAACTTATCAGCGATCCATGACCGTTATTTTCCATGATCTCGTCCATACCATTAGAAGACTATGTGGATGACATCTTGGGAAAGTCTAAAACAAGAGAAGGCCATCTACAAGTATTGGAACAAATTTTTGATAGGTTGGAAAA
Source organism: Cunninghamia lanceolata (assembly GCA_027924645.1). Classification (NCBI taxonomy): domain Eukaryota; kingdom Viridiplantae; phylum Streptophyta; class Pinopsida; order Cupressales; family Cupressaceae; genus Cunninghamia; species Cunninghamia lanceolata. The sequence continues at coordinate 4,118,492 of BSBN01000429.1, read as the reverse complement.
ATATCAAGTAAGAATGAATCCCAAGAAATGCATATTTGGTGTAACTTTTGGGAAATTATTGGGTTACATAGTCTCCTAAAGAGGCATTGAAGTTGATCCTACCAAGGTAAAAGCTATAGTCACCATGCCTCCTCCATCAAATCTAAAGCAAATTCATAGCCTTCAAGGTTGCTTACAATCCATGTATAGATTCATTGCATAACTTGCAAACAAATGTCATCCTTTCCAGCACTTGCTTCGGAAGGGAGAGACCTTTAAGTGGGATGATAAATGTTAGCAAGCCTTTAATTAGATAAAAAAATATCTTGCAACACCACCCGTATTGGTACCACCTATTTCTAATTGACCTTTTCTCTTGTATACTTCCTCAACGACAGTTGCCCTAGGTACTCTCTTGGCTCAGAATGATGACACAGGAAAAGAACATGCCATTTATTACATCAGCAAGACTCTTGTGGGTTATGACCATAACTATACAATAGTGGAAAAAGCATGCTTGGTTGTGGTGTTTGTCTCTCAAAAATTGTGACACTACATGCTGAACTAGTCAACAAAGCTCATATCTAGATTTGACCCACTTAAATATCTCCTTTCTAAAGCAGCACTTATAGGAAGGATAGCAAAATGGATGATGATCCTCAATGAGTTTGATATTCAATATGTTGATTAGAAATATATCAAAGGACATGTCATAGCTGATCAACTAGCAGAAGCACCGATAACAAACACCCAACCTATCCATTCTACATTCCATGATGAAGAAATATTTAGTGTCTCTTCTTCTGAAATGTGGCAGTTATACTTTGATGGTTCCTACACTCAACATGGATCCAGAGCTGGAATCCTTTTTATCACACCTCAAGGTGATTGTATTAAAAAATCTTACAAAATCACCTTTCCTTGCACAAATAACATAGTAGAGTATGAAGCCTTGATCACAGGCTTACGTATGGCTATCCAATGGGATATCAAAGAGCTACAGGTATTTGGAGATTCTCATCTAGTAATCAAGCAGGTCTAAGAAGATTACCAAACAAAATATGAAAAGCTTCTCCCTTACAAGCTAATGGTTGATGACTTTAGGAAATACTTCTTCAAGATCACATTTGAGCAAATTCCCAAGATCAACAATAAGGTAGCTAATGTTATGGCAACCATTGGTTCTCTTCTAGACATGCCCACCAATGTACAAAGGTGTGAATTCTTGGTTGAGCAGCTCCTAATCCCAGCCTTTGAAGTACCGCAATTGAATCTCATCTGTGAGATTGTTGGTCCCAATTCCCCCTTGTACAGAGACATTTATGAGTATCTAAGCAATGGTATTTTTCCCATACAACTATCCAATACTCAACAAAAAACTTTCATTCGCCAAGCCTCCAACTACACTATACTTGGTAAAACCCTATACCGCAAGAGTATCGATGGTATCCTCCTTACGTGTCTCACCTTGGGAGAGGTTGACGTTGCTTTATGAGAGGTACATGAGGGGGTCTGTGGATCACATTCTGCCAGTCCTAGTCTTGTCAAAAAACTTCTAAGAGAAAGATACTATTGGCCTACCATGGAGCAGGATGCTCAACAATTTTCCAAAAGATGTATTCAATGTCAGAAGCATAGAGACCTGATACATGCCCTAGCACATGAACTTCAACCTCTTACAACTCCTTGGCCATTTTTGCAATGGGGACTCAACCTCATATGGAAGATCCATCCATCCTCCTCTAATGGCCAAAAGTTTATTATTACTGCTACAGGGTATTTTACCAAATGGGTTGAAGCCATACCCATGACCTACATCATTGACAAACAGATCTCCAACTTTATTCTTCATTATATCATTTTCTGATATGGCATCCCACAAACCATCATTACCAACAATGGGCACCCATTTAAGAATCATGAGGTCCATGATTTGTGTAAAAAATTTCATATCCAACACAGATTTTCCACACCTTATTATCCTCAGAGTAACGGCCAAGCTGAGGCCTCTAATAAGACCATCATAAAAATCCTCAAGAAGACAGTCAATGAGGCTAGCCACGATTGGCACCTCCAACTGAATCCCACATTGTGGGATTACCACACAAGTGTTTGAACTCCTACTAGTACTACCCCCTATGCCCTTGTCTATGGTACTGATGCCATCCTTCCTATCAAGGTCGAAATCCCCTCATTGCGAGTCTCATTCTAGCACATTATCTCTGATGAAGAGTACAAAGCAATTTGACTCAATGAGTTAGAGCTATTGGATGAAAGATGAATCACAACACTTAATCATCTACCGGTTTACTAGAATCATCTTTTCCATAGCTATAACTAGAAGATAAAATAAAGAATGTTCTAGGTGAGCGACCTAGTCCTAAAAGAGAATAAGATAAATCAGAAACAATAAGAGATACATCAATATTTGGATCTGGAGCTTACACTCTTGCCACACCTAAAGGCATCCCTCTAGATGAACCACTCAACAATGTTCATCTTAAAAAGTTTTATCCGTAATCTTTGTAGCCCCTATCTATAAAAATACAAAACAATTATTAAAAAAAAATCAATCCAATGGTGAAAACCACCTTGGTGGCACTTTGGGTTATCATCCAATGGTGAAAACTTAGCAAACAAGCACCTTGGATAAATACCATAGTGAAAATTGTTGCAAGTATGGGCCTAACCAGTGTTGTCATTGATGTCAACATACTCCTATTGCATTGATGTCAAGGATTGGATAAGTTGTGTGCCGAGTGATGAGTGCCAAGTTGCACCCATGAAATACATCTTTTTACCTCTCTTTTTCTCCTTCATGAGTTCATCTTTCCTAAGGTCTGCACCCAAATAAGCTAGGAAGATCGTTCTAGTTAATGATTAATTGAGATAGATTACTTAAGATTATAATTTCTGATTGAGTGACTAATGTGCATGGAATTGATGGAAAAATGCAGAAACTTCTCTCTTTTTGAATCAATAGGTGTAGATGCTAGGAACAACAATTTGGTGCATCTCCGGAGATAGTCTTCAATGGTCTCTAGAGACAATACCAAAGTACCATGACACCTAAAGTTTTGAAGAAATGGGGAATGCCTCTCCGGAGATCTGCGGGAGTCTAGAGCATCTCCGGAGCTAAACAGAGAAAGATATAGTATCTCCGGAGCTACAAACATATCTCTGGAGCTACATACATATCTTAAGAGCTGCAAACATGAACAGTTATCTCTGGCACATCCTGAGAGTAGGGCATATTTCCAGCATAAGCTGCAAATTAGACACTCTTAGCAATGATCTTAATACCCCTCATTTCACTCAAATCATCACCTGAGTGGTGAAGGGTCATCTTTAGTTAAACTACTGGAGTTTTATCTTTTCAAAGTTTTTGAATGAGTTATAGATGGAACTAATTCAATATCCACATTTTCAGGGCCTCGTTGCCCAAATGTATTAAGACTCAAACTTAGATTTTGATTGGACTTCTGTTCCACTCAAGTCTACTTTTATTGCATGATTTTCTTTCATAGTTAAACAACTAGTGTAATAAAGAGATGGATGTCATCTCATACAAGAACTGATAGATAAGATAAGTGATATGTCATAACTCTTTTGATATATACTTGTAGAAATAGCAGAAGAAATATACAATGATTGAATTATTCTAATTCTCGGTAATCTTAGTTCTATGTTAGTAATATTTTTCATGAATGCAGAGTGAATGAATTGATTGGATCTAGTTGTGATCTTCTTTTGTGTTGATTCCCTACTGTAGCCTTCAGCCCCAAGGGTGTGGAGCAAGGGCCCACTCTCACAACTAAGGCAGGAGGCTAGTACCACTATTTTATTACTTCAACTTTTTATTATGAAAGTATTTATTGATTTTGATAGGTAGATGTATGATACTATTTTTTTCAAATTGCTTTGAGTAAATTTCCTATTTTATTCTATTTCAACATTACTTAAATTTGTTTAGTAGGTAGATAGATTAATCTTTTCAAATTAGTAGAAGCTGTTAAGATTAGCTAGGAACTGGTAACTATAGAGTCCCTAGTTGCAAACAGGTGAGGACATAGCCCCTTGATTATTGATATCTAAAAGTAGATTAAATGATGAGGTACAATGACACCTTGTCACTGAGGATATTGAGAAAATTAGCCCTATCAGAAATAGAGAAGAATAGTAAAGTTAGTTAAGTTCCATGAAGTGAAGATTCTAGACAGTTGAAGATTAAAGTATGCACATCAAAGGGTTTGTAGATATATGTCTGAAGGTGCTTCTATAAAGATTTTAGAGATCCGCATAAAGATTTGGAGAAGTTATAGCCATATGAGTAAAACTAGCTCTGGTAGCTGTTCAGAAGTGACAGAGTGACACAAATTGGTCCGGTGAGATCTGGAAATACAATATCTTGTTCTATGCATCTGGTGGCATGTTTGGGACACCAACATGAATTGACAACTCAATTGGTTCATGGTCTAGAGGTCTGCAAGAAATTATTCTTATGTGATAGTGATGACCGATTGTGTTCTTAAGGTTTTAGATGAAGATGCGAATGATTTCAACAAGCAGAAGTGGTGTGGATGTTCTTGGTGTTTCAAGCAAGCTTGTGGGGGTCTCTAGATAGCTTCTAGTTCGTGTTAGCAGTCTACATTGAAGATAGAACTCGTAACTAAAGATTTACCTTTGGGTGATGATGTTCTTCCCAGTCCTAGCTGACTAGATGTTTTACATATGTTCAGGATGATCTTGAAGCTATTTTACGAAGTGTGGCATGTTCGTCTAAGAAGATTGAAGTCCCATTTATGCATGGCCAATAGGGTAGTGACATGCATGAAGTTTTTGTAATAAAGTTGTATTTGTGTAATTGCTCTATAATAAAATAAAGTATGTGTTCTACTGAAATTGATGATCATCCCAAAGTTGATGCCTTGTACAAATAAGATTTGTGAAGTCAGTTCAAAATATGTGTGGTTGTGATGAGAAAGTGATAGAGAGGAAAGGAGCGAAAAGCAAAGAAAAAGTGTTGAGCCTAAATGGAACTGTCTCAAGCATGGTGAAGATGCTAATCTCCAGCTTAAGTATGTAATATTTATATTATTCTATAGACAATGTGTCTCCTGTAGGCAGTGGACCTCTTGTGAGAAGTGTGCTCGAGCAGTGAGCCCTAATTGGCAAGTGCCATTTTTGTTCTTCTTATTCTTTTAACAGAGAATACAATCTTGGGTTAGTCACCCCGTGGTTTTTCCCTTAACCGGGTTTTCCATGTTAAAATCTTGGTGTCATATGTGTTGAATGTGTTTCTACTCTTGAGTTATTACATTTTACTTTCATGATTAAATAATATTTATATAAGAAGGATTTAAGGATTTAAAGATCAAAAGGTTTGGTGACAACTAATTCACCCCCCCTCTCAGTTGTCTTTTCTAAAACCAACAATTGGTATCAGAGCTAAGTTCCTCTAAAAGAGCTTAATTGCTTGAGGAGATCTAGGATGTCTTCCTACAAGAAGGATAGTCTGAGGTTTGATGGAATGAACTACACTCTTTGGAGAAACTGCATGGAATGTTACTTGCAATGTATGGGATTTCAATATTGGAACATGACTATAAAAAAGTATATTCCTCCAAAGAATGGTCTGACAACTCTAGATGAAATCAAAGATGCTAAAGATAATATTTAAGCTAAAGAAGCCTTACTAAGTTCCTTATCTAATACAGAGCTGACAAATGTTATGGATTTAAAAACTGCATATGAAATTTGGTCAAAGCTAGAAATTCTACATGAAGAAGACAAATATGTTAAATGTGCCAAGCTTCAAATTCTGAAAGGAATATTTGAAAACCTGAAGATGAATGAAGATGAGAATATCACTACATTTATGCCAAAAGTAAATGAGCTTGTTTGTGGCATTAGATGTGCTGGTGGAACTTTGGATGAACATGAGATTGTTGCCAACATTCTCAGATCCTTACCTCCTACAAACACAAGGTTGTTGCTATTGAAGAATTCAGATTTTTTTCAAATATTTCAAGGAATCAATTGGTTGGGAAGTTAGCTACATTTGAATTGGCTAAGTTTGGAGATGCTCCTCCCAAGACTAAATCTGCATTCAAATCTAGTGCCTCTACAAAAGCTAAACAAAGGTATGATCTAGGAGAGAGTTCCTCAAAGAAATTGTCATGGTATGAAAAAACAAGAAAAGATCTAGAAGAAGATGAGGTAGAAGCTGCTCAAATTGAAACCCTTATTGCAAAAATATTGCCAAGAGGATCCGGTAAGTATGAAGGAAAATTACCATTCAAATGTTTCAATTGCAACAAGATTGGTCATTTTGCCTTAAGATGTCCTAAAAGATTTTCAAGGCCTAACCCTAATAGATCAATATTTCAAAATAAGTGTTACTATGTTCAAGAAGATGATGAATCTAAGATAGGAATCAAATCCAGAAGTGACTGGGTGTTTATTGCAATCAAGGAAGAAGATCCAATGCCTATTGAATCTACCAATCTTAAGATAGAAAGGGCTCTAGCTGCTCAGGTTGAAGAAAAGGATGAAGGAGTCATTGACATTGGATGCTCCCATCATATGACTGGTGATGAGAACAAGTTCATAAATCTAGAAAGATATGAAGGAGGAGTTGTAAATTTTGGTGATAATTCTGCTAGAAGAATCAGAGGCAGAGGAACTATTTCTTTTGATGGAAAGAACAAAACCAATGACATTCTATATGTTGAAGGACTAAAACATAATCTTCTTAGTGTTGGAAAGTTGGTGGGTAAAGACTATGATCTCAGATTCAAAAATGGAAAATGTAAGATCTTTGAAAGCTCTAGAACTGAGATTGCATCCGGTACTCAAACAAAAGGTAACATCTTCCACTTGGTTGGTACTGGCAAAAGTTGTTTATTTGTTCAAATTGATCAGAGCTGATTGTGACATAGGAGAATGTGTCATGTGAATTTTGATAATATCATCAAGATAAGCAACACTCAGGCTGTAAGAGATCATCCAAGATTGGTGAAACCTATTAACAGTTTGTGCAAAGAATGTTAATTGGGTAAGCAGAATAGAGTCTCATTTAAAAGTAAAGGAACAATCTTCTACTTTATTGTTGGACTTGGTACACACTGATCTATGTGGACCAGCAAGAATCAGGAGTCTGCAAGGTGATAGATATTTCATGTTACTAATTGATGACCACTCCTAGATGATGTGGGTGACTTTCCTGAAAGAGAAATCTGAAGCACTTGAGAAGTTCAAAATATTCAAGGCTATGGTAGAAAATGAAATTGGGCTAAACATAAAATGTCTCAGGTCTGATAGAGGTGGTGAATTCACATCCAGATAGTTCATAGAATTCTATGAGAAACATGGGATAAAGAGATAGTTATCTGCTCCAAGGACTCCACAGCAGAATGGAGTAGTGGAGAGAAAGAACCGGACCATTCAGGAAGCATCTAGAACCATGATGATGGAAGCAAATGTCCCTCAAATCTACTGGAGAGAAGTTGTAAGCACTGCTGTCTATACTCTTAATCGAGTACAAATCAGAAGCAATACTGGTAAGAATCCTTATGAATTTTGGTTTGGCATCACTCCTACTGTGAATTATTTTAGAGTCTTTGGTAGTAAATGTTATATCAAAAGAGATGAAGACCTTGGAAAATTTGATGCTAGAAGTGATGAAGAAATATTCTTGGGTTATTCTACTCAAAGAAAAGCATACTAGTGTTATAACAAGAGATTGAGAAAGATTGTAGAAAGTACAAATGTGAAGGTTGATGAAGGCATTTGAAATCCCTCAAAGTTTTATGAGTATGAAGTAGGTGATCAAAATGATGTTTCTGTCCAAGAAGAACAAGCCCCAACTACAGTTTAGATTCAGACTGATCTGGAGAATCTTGAAATACAGGAAGAAGAAGAGACAAGTTTGAATGAACCTGTCCAAGAAATAGAAGTGCAAGAAATTCCCAAAACTCCTAGGTATGTAAGACTAAATCATTCTAAAGACCAGATCATAGGAGATAGAAGCAAAGGTGTTCAAACAAGATGAAAAATTTCTCAAGATTTAGTGAAGTATTTTCTGATTTCAAAGGTTGAACCAAAAATAGTAAGTGAAGCATGCAATGATGAAAGTTGGGCTAAAGCAATGGAGGAAGAGTTGATGTAGATTGAAAAAAATCACACTTGGGATCATGTTCCCAGACTTAAATTCAAAAATGTGATTGGTACTAAGTGGGTCTTCTAGAATAAACTGAATGAAGCTGGTGAAGTAGTCAGAAATAAAGCCAGATTCGTCTATAAGGGTTATTCTCAAGTAGAAGGAGTTGACTTTGAAGAAACTTTTGCTCCAATGGAAAGAATTAAAGCAATCAGATTATTTCTTTCTTTTGTTGCCTTCAAGGATTTCAAAGTATATCAGATGGATGTCAAGTCTACCTTCCTGAATGATGATTTGGAAGAAGAGATATACATTGAGAAACCGGATGGATTCCAATTGTCTGATCATGGTGATATGGTCTACAAGTTGAAGAAATCATTGTATGGATTCAAACAAGCCCCAAGAGCTTGGTATGAAAGATTGGACAAACATCTTTTGAAGATTGGTTTCAACAAAGGTACTACTAACAGTAACTTGTACTTCAAGATTGATCATGAAAATATCTTGATTGTTGAAGTATTTTTTGATGATATTATTTTTGGAGGAAAAGATAGTATGTGCAAGACTTTTGCAAATCAAATGAAAAGTGAATTTGAGATGTCTATGTTTGGGGAAATGAATTTTTTCTTGGGTCTGTAAGTCACTCAAACAAAGAAAGGAATTTTCATATCACAGACCAAATATGTGAAAGAATTGTTGAAGAAATTTAGGATGGAAGATTCAAAGCCAATGAATACTCCCATGGCAACCAGATGTAACTGAGCAAAGATGATGAATCTTCTAAGTCTGATTAGAAAAAGTACAAGTCAATGATTGGAGGACTACTATACCTTACTCAAACTAGACCTGATATTATGAATGTTATTGGTCTTGTTGCCAGATTCCAAGCTAATCCTTGAGAGTCTCATGTCATGGCAATCAAGAGAATTCTTAGATATTTGAAGGGGATAGTTGAGTATGGCTTATGCTATCCTAGGGATCATGGTTTCTCTCTTCATGCATATACAAGATGCTGATTGGGCAGGAGATGTGGATGATAGGAAGAGCACTAGTGGTGGTGCATTCTCTTTGAGGAAAAGATTGGTGTCTTGGCTGAGCAAGAAACAAGAGGCAATATCTTTGTCCACTGCAGAAGCAGAGTATATTGCAGTAGCAGGTAGTTGCACTCAAGTCTTGTGGATGAAGCAAATTCTAAGAGACATTAGAGTGGAGTATGGAGAACCTATCACAATCTTCTGTGATAACTCAAGTGTAATAAATATATCAAAAAATCTGGTGTTGCATTTAAAGACAAAACATATATCCATCAAGTTTCACTTTTTGAGAGAGCAGGTGAACAAGAATGAAGTCAGATTGGAGTTTGTGCCCTTAAAGGATCAAATTGTAGACATTTTTACTAAACCTCTACCTAAGGACTCTTTTGAGTATCTCAGGGAGAAGTTAGGGGTTATTACCACTCTGATTCCGAATTAAGGTGCACTAATGTGCATTAGTTCAGTGGATCTCACAGTCATATCTTGTGGTCTAGATTGATGATAGGAATCTGCTACTCAGGGGGAGCAGTCTATTTGATTCTAAAGTATGACGCAAGTATGTGCCCTTTGCCATTGATGTCAAAGGGGGAGAGAAGACATGTGAAAAACAAAAGTGATTTCTAATCAAAGGGGGAGAAATGAAGAAAGAAAAGATATGTGAATGGTTGATGTTGTTAGGGGGAGCTAGTGAGGAGAAATTCTTGTCTTGATGGTCAAAACAATTTTTCACATCATATGTTGCCATGAATGACAAATGGGGAGATTGTTGCAAGTATGGGCCTAACCGGTGTTGTCATTGATGTCAACATACTCTTGTTGCATTGATGTCAAGGATTGGATGAGTTGTGTGCTAAGGATATTGAGAAAATTAGCCCTATTAGAAATAGAGAAGAATAGTAAAGTCAATCAAGTTCCATGAAGTGAAGATTCTGGATAGTTGAAGATTAGAGTATGCACATCAAAGGGTTTATAGATATATGTCTGAAGGTACTTCTGTAAATATTTTAGAGATACGCATAAAGATTTGGAGAAGTTATATCCATATGAGTAAAAATGGTTCTAGCAGCTATTCAGAAGTGACAGAGTGACACAAATTGGTCTGGTGAGATCTAGAAATGCAATATCTTATTTTACAGATTTGGTGGCATGTTTGGGAAGCTAATGTGAATTGACAACTCAATTGGTTCATGGTCTGGAGGTCCTCAAGCAATTATTCTTATGTGACAGTGATGACCAACTATGTTCTTAAGGTTCCAGATGAAAATGTGAATGATTTCAACAAATAGAAGTGGTGTGGATGTTCTTGGTGTTTTAGGCAAGCTTGTGGGGGTCTTTATATAGTGTCCAATTCATGTTGGTGGTCTGCATTGAAGATAGAACTAAAGATTTACCTTTGGGTGATGATGTTCTTCCCAGTCCTAGCCGACCGGATGTCTTACATATGTTGAGGATGATCTTGAAGATGTTTTACAAAGCGTGGCATGTTCGTCTAAGCAGATTGATGTCCCAGTTATGTGTGGCTGATAGGGTAGTGACGCACATGAAGTTTTTGTAATAAAGTTGTATTTGTGTAATTGCTCTATAATAAAATAAAGTATGTGTTGTGCTAACTTCGATGATCATCCCAAAGTCAATGTCTTGTACAAATACAATTTGTGAAGTCATTTCAAAATATGTGTGGTTGTGATGAGAAAGTGATAGAGAGGAAAGTAGTGAAAAGTAGAGCAGAAGTGTTGAGCCTAAATGGAATTGTCTCAAGCATGGTGAAGATTCTAATCTCTAGTTCAAGTATGTAATATTTATATTATTCTATAGATAGTGTGTCTCCTATAGGCAGTGGGCCTCTTGTGAGAAGTGTGCTTGGGTAGTGAGCCCTAATTGGCAAGTGCCATTTTTGTTCTTCTTATTCTTTTAATAGAGAATACAATCTTGGGTTAGTCACCCCGTGGTTTTTCCCTTAACTGGGTTTTCCATGTTAAAATCTTGGTGTCATATGTGTTGAATGTGTTTCTGCTCTTGAATTATTGCATTTTTCTTTCATGAATAAATAATTATTATATAAGAAGGATTTAAGGATTTAAAGATCAGAAGGTTTGGTGACAACTAATTCACCCCGCCTCTTAGTTGTCTATTCTAAAACTAACAAAAACCTTACTAAAAATTTGCTATGTGTAGAGATAGCTCTCATCATCTACTTAGTTATCTGTTTAGCACCCATCGCACCATATCACTCCATCCATCCCCTGACAACCGCATCCATCCATGGACAAATTGTTCCATCTAAGAGCACCATTGTAGTGCTTTACTACCATCTTGGTCAAGAAATTGTTGGAGTTGATGTATCATTTACTACCACTAGCTAACATGCACTGAGTTAGCTATGACCATCCCTTTCCACAATTAAGTTTCTATCCCCTTTCTCGTAGTCAAATTCTTCCCATACTGGAGGCACTTGCTTGTGCAACGACTTTTGGGGTAGATACTTTAAGCATCATCCTCTACGCAACATCACAGTGATAGCATATCAAAAAAATACTAAAAAAAATTAGAAAAAGTCTTTAAAAATCCAAAAAAATTAGAAAAAGTCCTAAAAAAATTTAAAAAAATTTAGAAAAAGTCCTAAAAAATCCAAACAAATTAGAAAAAGTCCTGAAAAAATCCAAAAAAAAATTAGAAAAATGTCTTGAAAAAATCCAAAAACATTAAAAAAAAGAAATCCAAAAAAATCCAAACATTCCATAAACACAAAAGGTCAAATAGCCAACAACAAGCCAAACCCCATTGTCACCACATCCAAATCACATTAACCAACCCCATCACCATCCCATAATAAATTAGAACTATATCGCATCTCTATCGTTAAGTACCTTGATCCTGTGGACACGAGTATGTAGGCAATCTGGTGTATGAAGGAGGTACCTAGATTCAGGCACAAGGTGATACCCCTCTTTCATCTTCCATCCTTCTTCTGATCATGCTCATCTTCTTTCATCTTACTTTCTTCTCCCATCATCTGTCTCCCACATCATCAATAAACACCCAGAACTACATATCATCATGTCTCATCATCGTCGTGCGGTGCTTTGATCCTATGGATATAGTGTATGTAGGTAGTCTAGAATATGAAGGAAGTATCTAGTATGCAAGTACCAGCGATTCTTTCTTCCATTCCCCATTCATCTCCCCTATCTTCTGCATTCTTCTCTTTGACTAACTCAAGTAGGAAGAAAACTCTGCAACTTGCGATAGCTCCAACACTTATCAAATCAAGGATTAATCGAAGACATTTGTCTGCATGCCTTAAACCAACATCTTCTATATCACCCCAGCATCTTAGCCTTCAACAGGATATATCTTAACTTTTAACAAGGCACTATCCAATCCATCAAAAAGCACCCTAAATTTGGCAAGAGAACATGATGGCAAGGTCCTTTGTTTTTCTTTTGATTTATCTTTTGTCCCTTTCTAATACCTAGTCAAGACTACCTTGATCTGTCATATCTTGGTATGTTGTGATGAAGTATAGACTGGGGCATAGTCATTTGCTTTCTTATGCTGTATTTGTGGGATGATTGTATTCTCTACTATGCCTAATGGTATCTTATACGCGTTGGGATTAGTATCTTGTATATCAATATCTTTTGCATCTGAGAAGCTAGACAGTCTCTTATGCACTAACACTATTCTATGCTAAGACTGTTTCCCATACATATAACCAACAAGGTTTCATTATGTTTAGTGGAAATAAGCTCAAACCTTTTGCTTGTAGAGTCAAAGTCCATCTCCAAGCCGGATAATATTCATATCTTGAATCTGCACAAGGTTGTATTAGTCTGTACCACATTGGATACTCGGCACCTTAGTCTTTATACCCTACTACATAATATCTGGTGCTATATCAAAAATAAGGATTGTGACTCTCCAATGTCATCCACAACCATTCAAAGCTGCCTTTCACCATCCATTCTACATTTTGACATGATCAACAGCTTCATCGTCCTCTCTTTGATCATCATCCTCTTTATGTTCATCACTGTTCTTTTCTTTCTACAAAACAAGTGTGTTAGGCATATCTATATCCATCTCATTATAAGCATTTACCATATAACCATCATTAGTACATCTATGCATATCATTTTATAAGAATTTACCACATAACCATCATTAGTACATCTAGGCATATAATTTTATAAGCATTTACCACGTAACCATCATTTATACATACATCCATCTTCTAAATCCATTATAAGCATTGCATAACACATTATTATAGCATCAACTCATAATCATATGAATCCATACATGTAACTAAAGTGCATATCATAATCCATAGCATAACATATAAAAGCATGATCAATATCCATAACATGTGTACATCCATAGCAAATAAGAACCATAAATGAGCATCATCCAAGTTAGTCATCATAAATAAGCATCATAGGTCAATATATACAAGTGTCTATCATGTACAAGATATATACAAATCCGGCTACCTAAGAGTCATCAAACAATAGGTACATCTAGCTTGTAGGCCTCAAAATGGTACAAATGATAAAAAAATGATACAATATATAAAATGTAGGCTAGCCTTGGTGTCAAGTGGCACTGCTTGACGAGGCCCCACCCTGATCTCTACCTTTGTCCCCTCTTGGCCTCCTATGTCGAGGAGGCCCCATAACTAAACCCACTGATTGGGATCCCACTGTCTGCCTAGAGGCTGAAGCACCTAACCTACTATGATAGCTAGGCTATCTCTGATCTACCAAAACTACTCCACGGTATAGTCCATGATAGTACTCAGCCTCGCCATGCACCCTCCCAAGCTCTTCTTGTAACCTGGTCAACTTTGTCACCATGAAAAGTGTCGCCTAATCTATCCCCATGGTAGCTATAGCTGCATCTCTCTCAGACATCACCTGTTGTGTCTTATGCATGGTTGTGTCCCTCTCAGTAGTGATGGCCTGCACTCTCTACATTGCCGCATCTCTCTCAGCTGTGACCCTGGCTAGGGCCCCATCATCTGGCGCGCCCTGCACTGCCTACTATGTCTATGCCTGCATCTAAGCTCTCTGCATCTAATAGGCCTGTACCTAGCCCTGGGTCTATCTCATTGCCACTATGGCCCTATCTCTGTCTACCTTTGTGAGCCTTAGTCTGGCCTGTATCCATGCCCACCTAGCCATCTCTCTATGCAGCTGACGTCTGTATCTCGCTGCTATCTCGCCATCTCCTCCACCTCCCATGACCTGCTGGGGCTGTGGTGGAACCTGTACATGTCAAGGGACTTGCCTAGGTATTTGTATCTATCCATGAGCCCCTCCAGCTGCTACTACTAGTACTATGGGTGCTACTATGGCTCCCACCCACGAAGCCCATCTCTACCCTCTGACTCCTGCCTACCTAGGTGCATGCACAACCACCTCTCCCATCTCTCCTAGTATAGTCAATCTCATAGGTCTGTGTAATAGCCAGTATGAATCATACTTAGGTGTAGTCCCTGCATTGGCTGGCCATGTGATCCAGTCCCATACGACTGGCTGCAATCCCTCCAACTCGGCCAGAGCTACATCTACTATGATCCACAGCCCCCAATCTGGAATCTCTCGCCATGTCTAACCAAAAATAGCATCCCCAACTGGCTCGGTCTAGGGTAAACCAAACTTCCACAACACTCTCTCAGACAAGTACCTCTCAATAACATATATGCTACATCCAAATAGATACCTAGCCTGCTGTGCAAACAATAACTTTGGAACATCATCATCCCAGCTCTCGCAATCTCGCCATGGCTGCCAAGTGAACCGATCTAGCTCATCTAATGTCCACTGCCAATATACAAGTACAGGAAGTTGTCTGAATGTGGTGACCCCTTCATAAATATGAGCATATGGTTGTCTAGGCACCTGCTGCATCAACCCCATAGGCCTCATCACTGCAATGTGCTCGAAAGCCTAGACATGCAAAAGTGTAACTCCCACTGACATGTTGGACCAAGACAAATAAGCATAGTCATGTAGGTAATGGTAGAGCTGTCCTAGCATTCAAGGGGCCCATGCATATCTGACCCCATACTCAAACATGCTCTCCATGACGGTCCCCCATCCAACTAGAAATCTGTGACCACGGTGATCTGGAACCAAAAATCTGATAATGGCAACAACAACTCTCTATAGATGATTGCATAAATCTCTCATTGTCTGCATCAGAACCTTGTGATCATCATCCTCTATATCTGTCATCTCAAATAATCGATGAAAAGCTACAAGCCCATGATCAAGATCATATTCAACTAGATCACCCTCAATTAGGATCTGCAAAATGTGCCTCACATCCTCCAATGTGATCATGGCCTCACCTATTAAAAATAAAGAGCTATGCTCACTGTACCAATGCTCCACCAATGCAGTCATCAATGATTTATGGGCTTGAACCAGCGTGATAAATGCCACGTGCTCTAGGCCAACAATCTCTAGGAACAAACGCTCCTCCACGTCCAGCTGTCGTACTAATGTCAGGGCTGATCGGTGCACCTCTCATGATCGCAAAGGTCATAACATAGACTACAATCATAAATTTGACTTAGTATTTATGATATTTTAAGCAAAAAAACCTAAAAAGATACTAAGTTTGACCAAAAGCGACACCTTTTTACCATAAGCGACTTATCCCCTACCATATGCGACCTATTTTGCCATATGCGGCTTGCTATCGCTCAAAAGCAATCAGTTTTACCATATACGATTTTCTATCATCCAACTGTGACTTTTTAAACCAAATGCGCATGTTCACATTAGTAAACCCTAATTTGCACCAAATGCAACTCAATTTTCCATATGTGATTTTATGTCGCTAATATGTGACTTGATTTTTCATATGCGACATTTTTAATCAAATGTGCATACCCATGACCTAAAACCTAAATTTTGACCATATGCACATCTAATTGACCAAATGCGACTGAACCACATTCAAATGCGATGTGTTTTGCCAAATGCGATCCATTGTCGGTCAAATGCACTTTTCCTAGCCCTATGTGCCTTTGGTGGCACAAACCTATTTATGACACTTTTGACCAAAAATAAATGTGTAAATGGTAAAGTTTTTGATACATACTAGTAGGATAGCTCCTACTGGTCATCTGTATGTCCTCACCTTCTCAGCTTGGTGATCTGCACATGGAATCAGCATCTCAGAAGCTCTATATGACTGTAAAATACTCAAGAAGCTTAAAGCACAAGATCTCTAGAAGCAAATGGCACCAATGACTTAGAATTAACCATTGGAGCATACTTATAGGGTCCTAACCCTAATTAGTTCTTTTGAGCCAAGGACCCTAATTTTTTTGCTACATTCCCATGGTTGACCATCTAATCCCTAATTATCCATGCCAATTTAACCTAGCCTATCCTTCTGCTATTTTCTCATTGTGAGTCAACCTAGCCTTTGTCCTGTAGGCTAGTTTTCCTCTTAAGGGGGCATCATCCATCGGTTTCACTGGGGCATAGCCTGTTATCCAATGTATCATATCTTCTTTGAAAAAACACCCTAACGGACATTGTCTCAAAGAGTGGCAAAATGTAGACACCCAAAATTGACCCATGTCATTATTTAGGCATTTATCATATTTTTGCATATCTATTGCATTTCTGCATTGCATTCGTCGTGTCCCCTAACACACTTGTATTTGAAGATCACATTTTCTACTACATCTTCCTAATTAATTAAATAAATTTTTATTTATTTAATTAATCATTTTTATTCCTCTATTTTCCATTCATAATTAAATAATTTTTAATTATTTAATTATCATCTTCTTCTTCTAAAAAATGAATAAAATCTATATTTTATTCATTTCTATCATTAAGTATATGAATTAAATAAATTCATTTTATTTAATTTATATTATTTCCTCGAATCCAAAGTGTTCTCATATAATAAATTAAATAAACTTATTTATTTAATTTATTATTCACTTCCTCTATTCATATTCCTTCCAAAAATCCCTGCACCGTCGATCTTCCTCTTTCGTCTTCCACCGTTGATCACTTACCTTGTGAGGTTTAAATATCTTTTTTTCCCTCATTTCAAACCCTAAAACATTTTTATTTTCACTCTAGTTAGCTTTTTCATTTGTCTACATTTTGCACTCTCACGTTAATGGCATTTTGCAATAAAAAATAATAATCTCATCCATTCTCTCATTTTTTATCTTTGCATGTATGTTAGTATTTCATCAATTTCTTGCATAATCATGGCATCTCTCTTCTATTTGGTTGCATGGAGAAGAAACCCACAAAATAAAGCAAGGAATCTAACAACCCAGGTGAAATTGTTTTGATTTGCATGTCTTTATTTTGTTTTGGGTTTTGATTTCTTGAGTTTTGGGTTGAATCTGATCTCTCTTGTTGGATCTGGTTATTTTCCACCCATCACAGGAGGACTGTTGTACTTGACTTCTTTTAGACCTGATATTATGCATGCAGTATGTGTGGTTGCTAGATATCAATCCAATCCCAAGAAAACACATGAGAAGGTAATGAAAAGGATATTTAGATACTTGAAAGGAACTCCAAACTATGGCCTATGGTATCCAAGAGGTAATGAATTTGATTTGAGTGCTCCCACTGATGCTAATTAGGTTGGTTGTGTTGATGATAGAAGTACAAGTGGTGGTGCTTTTTTTAGGAAGTAGATTGGTTTCATGGCAGAGCAAGAAACAAGATTCAATGTCCTTATCTACTATAGAGGCAGAGTACATTGCAACATCTTGTTGTACACAAGTGTTGTGGATGAAGCAAACCTTGAAGAATATCAAGGTATTGTATGATGAGCCTATTCCTATCTTGTGTGAAAATACAAGTGCTATCAACATTTCCAAGAATCCAATGATGCATTCTAGAACCAAGCATATAGCAATCAGGTATCATTTTTTTAGAGAGAAGATTGCAAATAAGGAATTGAAGTTGGAATATGTTCCAACAAAGGATCAAATAACAGATATTTTCACAAAGGCTCTTGTAAATGATACTTTTGAGGATCTCCAATAGAAGTTAGGGGTAATTGCCCCTCCTTATTGCTAGATGCATAATGGTGCATCTGTGTAGGGGGAGTTCATGCTATATCTTGTTCTTAGACTAATGGTGGCTACCTCTCAAGGGAAGCATGTAGTGGTTGCTAGTGATAGGGGGAGTTTGTTTGCTGCAAGAAGAATTCATGCCCTAAGAAAGAATGTAAAAGGTATGTGGTCTCTGATGAGAAAGAAGTGGTTGCCCTTTGTTTTTGATGTCAAAGGGGGAGAGAAGCAGAGGATCTATTGCCAACAATGCGAAAGGAGGAGATTGTTAAACATATAGTTCCTAGGGTTGTCATTGATGTCAACACTATCATGGTGGTGTTCATGGTTGGATGTTATGTCCCATCCAACAAGAGAAGGGATTAGAAGAATGAAGATGATCAAATGTATTGATGATGTCACTGATGGCCTGAAGTATGTATTTTCCAAGTTCTATGAGAATTGGATTACCGAAAGAGTGTTTTGCTATTGACTGGTTGAAGACAGTATTGTCTCTGTGAAGGTGTTCTATGTAGGACAATGGAATGATCCACATTCCTCTGCATTTGCAAATATGGCCATGTGGTTTTGGATTTGTGTTTAGGATGTAGCGAAGGTGATAATTCCAAGTTTTTAAATCATTTGTTCTTCTACTATGAAAGTTAAGCATAATAAAGTACTGACATGTGTTCTGGCAGAGTAAGCTAGTGTTGAAGGCCTATTGGAATGCTCCACATTCCTATGAAAATGAATGACTATCCTTGCAGTTTTGAGGACATGTTTATGGATGTGTATTACATGCTTCCTTATAGTTTCAAGGTCCTTGGTGGTCTGCAGCTCAATTTTTCAAATGACATGTTGTAGTGTGTTTCAAATGATAGATTGTTCTCAAAGTTCATGATTGAAGTTGTACGGCATAATTCTTTGATGTGTGATGGTAAAAGAGTGTTTGGAGATGTTATATGAGTCATGTGGACTCATATGGAAGATTTTTCATGAAGATCTTTCTTGTTTCCAGTACCATACAAGGTTTTCAAGTTGATGTGGCCATTATGCTTCAATGTTCATGTGTTTTTGCTTAAATCTGTCCTATTTTCAAATGAGTAGAGTGTGCAAATGTATTTCCTTGGTATTTGAAGCTATGAAGGATGTTTTGGACCTGTTAAGCAAGTTTTGGTGTCTACAAGACATGGGTCTTCTACTGGTGTAATGTGTGGTTTCACTTAGGACCTATCTTCTACATGTTTCATGTTGTGTGTTGTCTAGCTGACTTCCAAATGCATTTTTCATGTTATATCTGGCCGACAAGAAATGTAAGAAATGTAATATCTTTTATAAATTGTAAATCAAATTGAGTGAGGTGAGGTGTGATTGCAAGTTGATTGAAAAGTTCACAAGTAGATAAGGAGTAGAATGAGGTGTGACTGAAGGAGAAAAAGTAGAAGTTATTGATGCTATCCTAATTCATCTTGAAGATATATTTGTGACAATAATCAAGTGTAGAGTGTGCCTAACTAATCGGATCATTAGAAGAAAGTATGAAGAGGCAAAATTGCAATCATTAAAGGTGTGAATTTCAATGTCAATTTTTAGACAATAGAAAGAGTGTCATACTATAATCTTTTGTAAGTGTGTTCTCATTTCAAGGAGTAGTAGCTTCCTTGGGAGTGACCCTAAAACAAAGTCTTCAAGGAGTAGTAGCTTCCTTAGGAGTGACTCTAAATCAAAGTTTTCAAGAAGTAGTAGCTTCCTTGGGTTGTAGCCCTAAAACAAAGTTGTTATTTGAGCTTCATATATTTTGAGTTAATCCTCACTGTGGCTTTTCCCTTCTATAGTTTTCCATGTATATCTAGTGTTATGTGTTGATGTGAATTGTGTTAAAATTTCATGCTTATATTAATACTATGATGCTAAATTTTTAATCTACTCCAGATAAGTTGAAGTTGTTAAAATTGAAGATTGTTTAGATACTGATTCACCCCCTACTTCTCAGTATCTTGGTGTGTTGAATAGAGGCATGTGTTGGATGTGGGTCTGAAGGAGCCACCTTAACTTGATAATGTTTGACCTAGAGGGAAAATTTAGTGAGAAGAAAATGTGTTGGCATTATTGTAAGGAGAAGCAACTTCTTGCATGAAGATCTTTGAAAGAAGCTACAACTAAATTTATAAAGGAGAGCCTAAGAAGATCAACTATGAGATCATTTTCTACATAATGGTTGGCACAATCAAAAGGGTGCCACCATTGTAGGGACTATAACATGTCCCAAGGAGGACACAAGGATAAAAGAGAGAAATACCCACAATGGTGTTGATCTTTATAGCATATAGTAGAACAAGGTTGAGATCCACACTATTGGATGCTACCTTAGATCTATAATTGGTGTAACCCAAAGGGTGCTAGCATGACAAAGGCTTGGATAAGATTCAAAAAGAGAGATGGAACTGTTGTCACTTGGATTTGCACCTTGTGTTGAATCCCATTTGTTGTAACAATCCAATGAAACATGGGAGTGATCTTAAGGTGTGGGACCTTGCAGATGAGATCAAACCTCTAGAGATGGTTGGTTCCTCTTTCTGAATATAAGATTCAGAGAAAAATATGAATTAAACCTAATCTAACACCACTAGGAAAAGAGGAGAAGGAGAAAAATGAAAAGGGAAAGGTGATACACTAGTTTTAATGAACACTCACAAAGCTAAAATGCACAAAATAATTTCACACAGCTGAGAGAATCACACAAATCCTGCAGATCCTACAAAAAGGTAAAGAACATAATATAAATGCAAGGAATAAACATTCACAAGCAATAACCAGTTCTAGATTTACACAAAGCTAAAAACAACATGAAAAAGCAAAAAAATAACTAGTATGTATTGATTGAAAGGAAAGGTTATAACAAATGAGGGTTTTGTTTGGAGCACAAAACAAGACTATGCATCCAACTCTTGTTACATTGTTTTTATCCATATATAGCATTCTATTACATTAACCCATGTCACCCATTGCAATAAATTCACCCATGGGCCTATTAGAAAATATTTTTTGCAAGGGGAATCGACCTAGATTTGTTTTGCAAAACGTAAATGTAGAAAATATCCTCATTTGATTTGCAACAATAAATATGAAAACATCTAGAGGATGAAGTAGCTGAAGAAAAATATCTGCATTGAAAACCAACATCTGACTCATCCACCTGCACAACAAATGTACAACAACTACTTCTAGCTAGGGGTCCTACAATAATAGTGATTGGAGAAGATGGACATTTCAAAATATAATGCTCGCCAAAATTTCTTGTATAAAGATTTTATAACACTTTAAAAATATTTTAAACTTTCTATAAAATATTTTAAAGCATTATATTATATTACATGCTTTATATTTTCATTTTATTTTTACTTTACTTCTAACTTTTATTTTTCTTTATCGGCAAAACCTATCCATCACAAACTTTGCTACCTTTCTATCTTCTCTCTTCTTTGGTCGGCGAAAACCCTCTTTCACGAACCATTCTTTTGTTGATCTCTTTTTCTTTGTTTTTTCCTTCACTTTCTACCTTGTCAAAAATTCCTCTCTTCTGTAACTAACTATGTGTTCTCTTTCTCTTCCTTTGTCACTTTTCTCTTTTAATCATTGAAATCTCTTTTTCGCGAACTTTACCTTAGCCGATTCTCTCTTTTCTTCTCTATCGGTGAAATTTCCATTTCATGAACCATCCTTGTGTTCTCCTTTCCTTCCTTCCCTTTGTCACTTTATCCTCTTTTCTTCTTCTTTAGTAGGCAAGTTCACCAATCAGTAAACTTACTGATCAATGAACCAATCAGTTCACCAACCTTCCCCTTTACTGGTGACTCTTTCTCTCTTTGCCTTCTTTATTTTGCTTCTCTAGTTGGTGATTTCACTCATCGACGAACTTGTCGATCAGTGAAACTAAAGTTTTCCAACTCAAAAATTTCCCAACTAAGGCTTTCTTTCTTTAGAAGAAGACCTTCCTTCTTGCCTCTTTAGTTGGTGATTCATCAATCGGCAAGCTTTATGTTTACAAAACTCAAATTTTGTCGATAAAGGCAACAGACTAAGGAAAAAGACCTAGAATTTTTTTGGGATTTTTAGGGGTTTAACCTTAGGGATTTTAGGGATTTTTACAAGAAAAACACTTCAAACCTAAAGAACATTATAGGAATTTAACTAATTTTGACAAGATTTTCAACATTTTTATAACTAGACTATTTGACTCTGGGAAGGTGGAAAATAGGTCAACATTTTGGTGACTTCTTAGGGATGCTTGCTTGCTAAACAATCTAATGGCCTTCTCCAATGGCCTTATACAATCCATTGGGCATGGAGTCAAAAGGGACTGCAGTATGCTAGGAACAACTGAAACCTTGCCTTGACAAAAACAACACCAAAAAAGAGAAATGAGGCCTACATTCTCCTAATGAGAGTGCAGCCTATGCAACAACACTTAGGGAAAAGGAAAACTAAGACACCAACAAAAAAAAATAGTATATACAAAAACTCAAACAAACCTTAGAAGTAAGGTTTGAAATGGATCCCATTGACTTGGATTGGTAGAACTTCACCATCTAGCATTGAAACATTGAAAGCGTTGACTTTCTTGCAGTTGGTGATGATATATGGGCCACTCCAGATTGCATCAAACTTAGTGTGGCCTCCAAGATTGGATCTATTAGCATCCCACTTCAAAACAAGATCCCCTTAAATTTGATCTTTATCCCTCTTGTCAAAGTATTCATTGGTCTATTTTTGGTGTTCTTCCAATGTAGCCATGGCTAACTGTCTTAGTTCTTCTAATTCAATTAACTCAACCATCCTTATAAACCTAGCATCTTCACCTTCTAATTCCAAATGCTGGGCCAACTCCAATGAAGGAAGCTCCAAAGATAAGGGCAACCTAGCCTCTTTTCCATACACAAAAATAAAAGGAGAATTACCAATAGCTCTTTTATAGGTGATCCTATTAGCCCAAAGAGCAAATATGATTTTATTATGCCATTGCCTCTGATTTGTTTCCATGGTTCTCTTCAAGATTCTGATCAGGTTCTTATTGGTAGATTCACCTAAACCATTACCTTGGGGGTAATAGTTAGAATAAGTCTTCAAAAACACATTATATTTCAAACCCTAATCAGTTATCCTAAAACTAATGAAAGCCCTTGCATTATCAAAGATTATAGTGTGGGGAGCTCCAAACCCTGTCATCATTTCTTCCAAGAAATCCATGATTGTTGATTCTATAGCCTCTTGGTGCAGGAGCACCTAGATGTCTAGGTTTTGGTTAGATTTTCAAGTTGTTTTGTTTGTTAATATGGTCCTCGAGACCATCTTCAATGTGGTAATAAGGCTCAATGCCATGTCAGTAATAGGACTTAGTCCAAATGTCTAAATGAATCTAGTTTTCATGTAGTAGTCCTCAAGAGGACAGTCTTGTGGAAAAAGACAGTCATAGGAGTCATTTGAGTTTTAATGTTTGTAAGAAGAGTCATTTAAATGTTTGTAGCCTATAAAGGCATGTCTTAGGTGAAGATGGGTTAACACCTTGTTATAGGTTAAACCTCTTGTTAAAGGTAGTTTTGAAACCATAAAAAAAGACAGTTTCTAAAAACAAAACAGTTTTATTGCTGCAGTTAACAAGAAAAGCATGATGGAGGGGTAGTTATCTGGAAGCCCAAACGTTTTCAAGCATGGTTGAGGCTTATTTTAAGCCAAGGGAGGTTGTATTGTATGGGAACATTGAATATATTTGAGAGAAATAACAAGAACTATTTTTTCCTACCTTTTTGTGTTTTTTTCTATTTTTTCATTATTTTCAGGCCATACCCACGCCTGTATGGAGTTTTCATAGTACATAGGCATGTTGGATGGGAAGTAGATCAAAATATCTTTGTGTTGACTCTTATTTGGAGTCTTAACATTGATCTAGAAGGGAGAAACCACTGATTTACTTTGGTCTATCTAAAAACTACTATTACAATCCAATAATTCTGTTGTTTTCTGCTTTAATCTGTACTTGTACGGTTGAGTTGTGGTTGATGCCTTAGATGGTTGGTTATGGTGGAGAGTTACCTTACATTTATGATTTATTTGGGCTCTTGACATTCCTCTAGACCTCTGTATTCCTCCTTGATCTGAAAACAGGTTGAAACCCTGAATTAGGGTATTACTGAATAGCTGATGGATATTTCTTCACTCCACTGATCTTTTCCATTTATGATCAGTGAAGTGGAATGTAAAATGGTTAGGTTAAAGGTTTAATAAGGTTGTAGGGGTAGGAAAATGTGTTGGGACTGAGTTTGCCATGTTAAGAGACCCTGCAGAACCATGTGAAGGACATCAGTCATATCAAGAGGTAATAGTTTTGTTCATCATGTTTTGTTTTGCCAATGAAGGCATTAGATGTGAGTGCCATGTTGTTGGTTTGGCTGATTGAATGAGTTTGGGTTTGTCCCAATAGAGATCATCCTAGAAGGATATTGTGACTATCTCTCTAATGGAGCAGTGAGATTATGACTGTCTATGAAGAACATAGTGAAGATTGCTATCCTGCAGGTATTGTATAGTGATTGAATGGAATGTTAGTTGGTGTTAGGCATCCTGGAAGGTATACCCTGGAGTCCTTCATTGTGTATGTCAAGATAAAGTTGTTATGGTGTTGAAACTGATCTCAGTTAGAGACAGTGAACAATGAGAGTTATGGCCTTGGAGATTTGAAGTGTCCCCTATAGTGATAGGTTGTTTGACATTGGTTGAAGTGCTCTGCATCATTTGTGGTATTAGAGCCACTAGTAGATCCTTGAGGAAGTTGTGGATCTTAAGGGTTTGAGAGAGTTGTAAAGATGCCTCCAAAGAACCAGATGGCAAGAGAGAATTTTGAGTTGAGAGAAGCCTTAGAGGCTAGAGAGAAGGAGTTGAGGGACAGAAGAGAACAGGATGCTGCCAGAGAAAGGGAGTTGAGGCAAGTGAGAAGAGAAAATGCAACAATCTTGGCTAGATTGGAAGCATTGGAGAAGAATCCTAGAAAGGATGAACAAAATGAGTCAGAAGGAGATGAGGATGTAGATGAGAATCCTCCTGAGGATGAGTTAGATGCTAAGGAAAAGAAGTTTGTAAGATTGCTGAAGGTAGTCCAAGGAAGTGGAACAAAGGCAAACATAGAGTTACCTATCTATCAGTGGAAGATGGATAGTGAAGAGGTATTAGGGTGGATAGATGCCCTGGAAAATTTTTTTGAGTATGAGGAGATGAGTGATGAGAAGAAGATCAAATTTGCAAAGATAAAACTAAGAGGTACATCACTTACCTGGTGGAGTAGTGTGCAGACAGAAAGAGTGGCTAGAGGTGCATCAAAAATCACTTCTTGGGGTAGGATGAAGGACATGATGAAGGATCAATTCCTTCCATCTACTTACTCTATTCAGACAAAGAGAATGAGATAGAATCTGAAGCAGAAGGACATGGATGTTATGTCCTATACTGAGCAATTTCATAAGCTTAGTATTAGAGGTGGATTGGAAGATGTAGAAGAGAAAGTGGCAAGATACCTTAATGGGCTTAGGTATAACTTGCAAGATGAGATTGGATTGTCAGTACCAAAAACACTTGGAGAGTGTTTTCAGTTAGCCATTAGGGCTGAAGAGGAAGCAAGAAAGGCAAGGAGGTTATGGAAGAGGAAACAGAGGTAGGGGCAGACCTACTAATGAAGTTCAGAACAACAATGAGAAGGGTAAGGAGATGTCTACAGAACAGAGAGGTGGATATAGAGGTGAAGGTAGATTTGGATTAGGAAGAGGAGTGTTCATAGGCAGATGTTATCACTGCAATGAGGTGGGACACACATCTTTCAACTGTCCTAAGAAGGATGGTGTTGACAAGACCAAGGATAGAAGAGTTCACTTGGCACAAGAGGAGGAGAAGCCAGAAGAACCATAAATGTCGTCAGCCTCTCCAATGATGGATGGAGAGATGCTCATGGTGGAAAGAGGCAAGATGCAGCAACAACCACAGGTATCTATTTTCAGAACTAATTGTTTAAGTCATGGAAAGATATGCAAGTTGATTGTAGATTCAGGTTCTCATGATAATCTAGTTTCTTGGGAAATGGTGAACAAGTTGGGGTTGAAAACTTTTGATCATCCTAGTCCTTACAATGTCACTTGGGTGAGTCAAGAGCAGCAGGTAATGGTTACTAAGAAGGCATATGTTGATTTTACTATTGGTCCATATCAGGACTATGTTTTGTGTGATGTTATTCCAATGACATGTGGGCATATAATCTTAGGTAGACCATGGCAACACTTGAGGAGGACAATTCATGATGGGTATACTAATACGTATGTGGTGCACAAAGATGGTAAGAAGTTAAAACTGATTCCTTTACCTTGTGAGGAGAAGAAGGAACATGTCACTATTTGCTTTGGAGAGAAGTTACAGTTGAATGTGCAAGTTAAGGATGATGGGAAACAACAAGAATAGTTGTAATAGCAGAAGAAGGTGGATGACAGTCCTAGAGAACAGCAGGTTCAGGACTTGAGTTATGTCAAGGTTGGAGACCTTGAGTGCCCTATAAAGAGGTAGAAGAAGGAAGACAAACAGTAGATAGTCCAGGGAGGAATGAATCAGAACCTCCAGTTGAGAAGCGCTGAAGCATTGCAGTAGCAAGGTCCTAGGCAAGGACATCAAAATAGGTTTTATGGTCCTAGCACTATTTACAGGAGCCATGCAGGTTGGAGGAGGAAGATTACTCTTGGAGGGTTCATTTTTCCTAGTCAGAGGAACATTCCAACAAGATGGAAGAATGGATGGAGCAGATCCCCTAACTCTTGGGACAAGAGTTTTCCTTATGCAGGGGAGTATGGTGCAGAAGCACCTAGATGTCTAGGTTTTGGTTAGATTTTCAAGTCATTTTGTTTGTTAATACGGTCCTTGAGACCATCTTCAATATGTGGTAATAAGGCTCAATGCCATGTTAGTAATAGGACTTAGTCCAAATGTCTAAATGAATCTAGTTTTCATGTAGTAGTCCTCAAGAGGACAGTCTTGTGGCAAAAAGACAGTCATAGGAGTCATTTGAGTTTTAATGTTTGTAAGGGGAGTCATTTAAATGTTTGTAGCCTATAGAGACATGTCTTAGGTGAAGATGGGTTAACACCTTGTTATAGGTTAAACCTCTTGTTAAAGGTAGTTTTGAAACCATAAAAAAGGACAGTTTCTAAAAACAAAATAGTTTTATTGTTGTAGTTAACAAGAAAAGCACGATGGAGGGGCAGTTATCTGGAAGCCCAAACGTTTTCAAGCATGGTTGAGGCTTGTTTTAAGCCAAGGGAGGTTGTATTGTATGGGGACATTGAATAGATTTGAGAGAAATAACAAGAAGAACTATTTTTTCTTGCCTTTCTGTGTTTTTTTCTATTTTTTCACTGTTTCCAGGCCGTACCCGCACCTGTACGAAATTTCCATAGTACATGGGCATGTTGGATGGGAAGTAGATCAAAATACCTTTGTGTTGAATCTTGTTTGGAGTCTTAACATTGATCTAGAAGGGAGAAACCACTGATTTACTTTGGTCTATCTAAAAACTATTGTTACAGTCCAATAATTCTGTTGTTTTCTGCTTTAATCCATACATGTACGGTTGAGTTGTGGTTGGTGCATTAGATGGTTGGTTAGGGTGGAGAGTTACCTTGCATTTGTGAGTTATTTGGGCTCTTGACATTCCCTTAGACCTCTATATTCCTCCTTGATCTGAAAATAGGTTGAAACCCTGAATTAGGGTATTACTGAATAGCCATTGGATATTTCTTCACTCCACTGATCTTTTCCATTTGTGATTAGTGAAGTAGAATGTAAAATGGTTAGGTTAAAGGTTTAAGAAGGTTGCAGGGGCAGGAAAATGTGTTGGGACTAAGTTTTCCATGTTAAGAGACCCTACAGAACCATGTGAAGGACAACAGTAATATCAAGAGGTAATAGTTTTGTTCATCATGTTTTGTTTTGCCAATGAAGGCATTAGATGTGAGTGCCATGTTGTTGGTTTGGCTAATTGAATGAGTTTGGGTTTGTCCCAATAGAGATCATCCTAGAAGGATATTGTGACTGTTTCTCTAATGGAGCAGTGAGATTATGACTATCTATGAAGAACATAGTGAAGATTTCTGTCCTGCAGGTATTGTATAGTGATTGAATGGAATGGTAGTTGGTGTTAGGCATCCTAGAAGGTATACCCTGGAGTCCTTCATGTTGATAACTAAGAGGGGGGGTGAATCATTTATCCTAGTTATTTCTGCTTTCTGAACTTTCTTATTAATCAATGCAGCATTAATTCAAACAAGCAAACATAACCATGAAATGGAAATGCACATGACACAATATTTTTGACATGGAAACCCTGTTAAGGGAGAAAACCACAGGGTGATTAACCCAAGGATTATTCTCTATTAGAAGAATAAGGAAAAACAAAATGGCACTTGCTAATTAGGGCTCACTGCCCGAGCACACTACTCACAAGAGGCGCACTGCCTACAAGAGACTCACTGTCTACAAAAAGAATGTAATACAATACTTGAACTAATTGGGAGCATCTACATATGCTGGAGTTCAGTTCCGGTTAGGCTCAATACACTGATCTTCTGCACTT
The DNA here is from genome assembly GCA_027924645.1 of Cunninghamia lanceolata. Taxonomy (NCBI): domain Eukaryota; kingdom Viridiplantae; phylum Streptophyta; class Pinopsida; order Cupressales; family Cupressaceae; genus Cunninghamia; species Cunninghamia lanceolata. Next base: position 4,089,609 of record BSBN01000429.1, on the reverse strand, counting down.
CATCTTTCCTCTTCTTTTATGCTACTTCTCTTTCACATACCGGACCTTCCTTACTGCTTTTGCTCTACTCTTCTGCTTTTATTCACACATCACAATCAATCACAACCCCTCTCACAACTAAATCCATCTTGTATATATATCCGCACAAGTGATTTCATCACCTTTCTAGTCGGCACCCAGAATAGTCAATCTTTTCACAAACTCTGATCTGTCAGCTAAATCCTTGCACATCAAGTAATGCGGATCAAGCATATACTTGTAAAAGTCATAAATCATGTTGGCCAAATATAACTTATGCCTTAAGAACCTTTTCCATCATCAGTAACTCATCTGGAATAATGTCTAATGTTCTGCCAGTCAGTTCTTCCTCTGTTCATACTATCACTTAGGAACCCGATACTCAAGTATTCATATCTTTTTCGTCATCTATCATCGGAGGGCTAAATCCTTGGAATCTATCACTTAAGGTAGTCCTCTTGACTTCCCCAAATCTGCACTTCACCAAGATACTTCCTTTGAGAGATCTGGACTGTCTGTTGGACCTCGCCATATGCTCTGTTCTTGTTTACTGGACCACAACATTCTTCACTCTGACTTCCAGTAGAGACATACCATGTCCTGCGGATGTGTGGGATGAACTTTGTTGCCATCAATGACAACAATCATGAATCCATAAAGTGTCTCTTACCAACAATCTCCCCCTTTGGCATTGATGGCAACACTTAGTGAAAAATGACTAAGTGTTTACACTATGCTCCCCCTTGGCTGATGCTCTATTTTTATATACATTTTTCAGAGCTCCCCCTTAGTTGGATTCCTCATTTTTCGCTGCTTCTCACTCCCGCTTTGACATCAATGGCAAAGGGTAGGGTCCACACATCAAAATTTTCAAAATTTAACTATACTTAGCTGCATAAGTATATACATATGGAATACTTACATATACTGCAGTATGTCTACAAAAGTTGTTTTCAGTTGAATGAATTCTATAGCCCAACTTTGCTTCATTCTGTCCAAAATTGATATATGACTGCTCAATAGAAATGCAAACGCATCTGCCCTTTTTAGATCTGTTGGATCATTTATCTGGGCTGTGATTTTAGCTTCTTTTATGGCCTCATGCATGGCCTCTAATTTAGGGACAATTATCCCTCTAAGTTCACCCATCTAGCTAATTATGTTCTTCCTTTCCTTCTCAAAATTTTTTATTGCATTTGTGATTGCAATAGTCTGACATTCTTGATTTACTATGGAGGATGAGAAAGGATCAAAACTTTGAGACAAACTTAGTAGTTTATCCTCTTGCTCTTTTACTTTCTTCTCAATATCTTTGGTCACTGTGGGCCAAGATAAGCAAAATTTGTACATATTTCCGCCATCTTTAAGAGCATTTTCCAAGCTCTTTATCCCAATATTCATATTTCTCCTATAATTATCAAACTCTGTACTTCAGAGAATCTTTTGTCCAAAAACTCCTTCCAGACCTTTTCTTTAGCTGACTTCTCTAGAGAATCAAAATGTGTACTAACACTGCTGACTAGAGTTTTGAGATTACCGGAAGAGGAGGCTGTGGGATCCTTTTGAAAAGATGGCATGATCTTTTCCAAAATTCTGGATGCTACCTTTATAAGCTCACAATCTTCCATGTGAGATTTCAGTAGTTTCTCTTTGGCCTTTGCATTGGCAAATGAGGCTATCTTCATTGTTTGCACCGGAGATAGAGAGTCAAAGTCTAGTGGCCCTTTTAATAGATCCAGTTCATCAATCTCCATAGTTGCTTTTGTCAAAAAGTCCTTGACTGATTCTGCAGTGTCTCTTGCCAGAGATAGATTTTTCTTTTCTTCTGCAGTCACAGAACTATCTTTGGGAGCTTTCTCCTCTTCCACAACTTTCGCACTGATATCTTCTTTTCCCTTCACCTCTGCTTCTTTCTCCTTTACTCTTTCTTCTCCTTTGGATTCAGAGTCAGCAGGGGAAACCGGAGGAGAGATGTTAGTCTATTCATGGGCCACCTCTTCTGGAGTAGAGGATTCCAAGTCCTTAGCTGTTTCTACACCAGTATCCATAACTTCTTTTGTTATTTTCTCAAAAGACTCTCCTGCAACACTTGTGGTTGAGGGGTCAGTACCTAAGTCCTCTATAATAGGAAGATTAAATCTTTTGAAGGCTTTCCAGAGAATCTCTTCTATGTCCTTGGCTACCTTGTCAGTCTCACCAAGCATAAGTTGATTCATCCTTGCTTTGCTCTTGAACTCATCCTTGCAATCTTTGAATACCATATTCATTGTCTTGGGATCGATTGAAGGATATAGCTGAATAACTATCTGTTCCCAGATCTCAAGGTCTTTTGCCATGGCATTAGCCTTTCTCATTTCTAACTCCTTTTCTAGGCTCTTGGGAATAAGAGATATAATTTCAATAAAAGCCTTATTATATATGTTCAAATACTTAACTGTAGCTTCCTGCAAGATCTTTTGGTCAGCCTCATTATAATCATCATATAATTCAGCCATTGGTTGGAGGTTTCCATCCACAGTGACTAATTTGATTACACTTTCTAAAGACAGGGTGGGTTTTTCAACAAATTCCTCTGCCGTTTCTTCCTTGTCTTGACCTGTGGAAGGTTTACCGGATCCTTTCTTCTTCTACTTCTTTATTTCCTTTATCTCCTCATCATATTCAGTCTCTTCTTCATCCTTTTGACTTGCATAAGACCTTGTGGCCTTAGTCTTGGTTATTTTCTCTATTTTACCAGATGTTCTTGCTTCCGGTTTAGATGCCCTTGAGCTTTTGGTAGTGGCAGGTGCAAATCTCTTTGATGATCTAGTCCGGGTGGAGGTTTCTACCAGAGCACTTTCCTTGCTTTCCTTTTCTGCCTCTTTCTTTTCTTCCTCAGCCCTTTGCCTCTTTTCCCTGTTGGCATCAAGTGCCTCCTTTGAGATGCCTAAGCCTTTCGCAATTTCTTCAACTTCTTTTCTTACTTTCCTCTTCATTTTTGGTTGTCTAAGTTCCACATGAACTTTTACACTTAGCTCTTCAAAGGCTCCAAACCTTTCTGCCTTTGGATCCTTTGGCTGACTTAGCATGTGTTGAACAAGTAGCTCCACAATTTGTTCATCATCTTCATACCCCATATGCATGATCCACATAGTTCTTGGTTCTACTGCCTCCAGTAGGCACTGATCAGTCTCTACCATAAAGCATACTGTTTCTTTGTATTTCTCAACAAGAGACTGGGGAATTCTCTCTCTTGCTTGCTTCATGTTCTAAAAATTCTTGAAATATCCCCACAAGGCTGTATTTCTTGCTTTAGCATCCCCAAGCCCATGCAAATAGTCTCTGATTTGGATGGCAACCGGTTTGTCATTCTGCCATACCCATCCATTGGATCCGGGAAGCTCATTCATGTAATAAAAGAATAGGCAATGTATCAAGCCACCATACTTGAAGGAGTTCTTCTTATCCTTCTTAATATTTTGCAGATTTTCCAACAGTTGGCTTAGAAGAAGTTCACACAGATCATAGTCAGCATTTTCTTTTAGTATTTGATAGGCTATGTAAACTACAGTTCCCGGTATAGAATTTTCCCTACTGGAGTGATAAATTTTGTAACCAATTATCATGGATGCAAATTTGACATCTAGTTCAGTGATGTCTTCAATTGTCATAGCTCTCTTGTCAAATTTTGATCTGGTTGCATCACTTACTGTCTGATTCTTGACAGACTTGAGAATAGGTATTCCACCAGATGAGTGTAGATTGGTTACTGCCCTAATTGCATCTTTGATGATCTTAAATGGTTTATTCAACCATAGGAAATTGTCATGCACTCTACTCAACACATACCAGACCCATTTATCTTCCTTAAAATAGGGGAAATGAATGCACTATGCAAAATGCTTATCCCTGATGACTTTATACTGAGGTTTAATCTCAAAAGAATCATCTATCAACTATTTGTGATAGATATCTACTAACTTTGATTCCCCAAATTCTTGAATACTCACATGTATGTAAACCCTAATGTCTTCTGTATGCAATACACCATGCAAAACACTAGAAAATGCTCCTAGGGGATCTACCTCCAAGGATTTGTATGGATGTTTCTTAAATGTGGGGCGAGGTCTATCAGAAATCTTTACTATATTTGGAGTAGCCATCAGCAAAGAATATTACTGAAGGATATCAAGAATGAAGAATACCTTTTGCACAGTTTAGGGCACACGATGAAATCTAGATTGAGTTGTATAAAGAATCATCTTGATCTTTTGGGAGAAGTTGTTTGCAGAGCTCCTTTTCTTTTCTTCTTGAATGCAAAATGAACAAATGCTTAATGAGAAAACCCTTATATTTCTCTACAAACCCTAATGTCAGGTTGTAATAAATGCTTGACCTAAGTTATTCCAGTTTGCCTTATTCGGATGACTTGAAGAACCAAATCAATCCTGATCTTTAAACATCTTGCAGATCTTCCAAATCTTAACCATAGTTTGTTTGGATGTTTCCCTTATGAACCCTTAAATCCACAACTCTTCTTGTGCCAGTTCCAACACCAATTGACTGGCTGGGGGAACAAGGTTTTCTTTGTGTCTCCCCTTGAGCCAGAGCTCACTTTTTAAATTCTGGAAGGAATATCAGCACCAGAGTCTGGTGCGGATCCAACCTCTACATTCTTTGTACTTTTCTTTACCCAAATATTATTCATCTCACTTTTAACTTCATCTGCATTCACTTTTTGTTTTCCCTTTTCTTGATTCTGATTATGATATATCGGACCTCTTTTGTCCTGATTCTTGCTTCTACAAAATTTTGCAATATGACCAGATCTATTGCAAATTTGGCAAACAACATTTCTTTGCATATTTGATTGATATCCTCTTGATCTACATTGATTAGCCATATGACCTATTCTATTGCATGCAAAGCATCTACCATTAAATGATTTGTTCATTTGCGTGTTTCTACATTCATGAGATTTGTGACCATACCTTTTACAGTTAAAACACTGTCTGAAGAAGGATGAATTAGTCTGATTCATTCTCTTTCTACATTGATTAGATTTATGACCAAAGTTATTGCAGTTGTGGCAGTATCCATTGAAGGATGGATATCTTTGAGCATTAGGCTATCTTACCAAAGTTCTTCTAGGCCTGTTCCTTAGATTTTCTGATCCAAAATTCTTCTGATAGGATCCGAAGCTTTCTCCTTTCTCATATCCCAAACCACACTTGTCATCTACCCTCTTTTGACTTCCAAGAAGAACTTCAAGTTGAGCAGAACTTATCTTGAATTTCTCTTTATATTCATTTGTTATTTGAAGATCCCTTTTGAGAGAGACAATTTGATCCTCAAGTTTTTCTTCATTTTCTTTAGCATCTTCAAGATCAGATTCAAGATGTCTGATAATTCTATCCATTTGGTGGCAATCTTCTAATTTCTCTTTGAGAGATTGTCTTAGATTATCTTCAATTTTTCTTTTCTCTTCAACTTCTTGGGTAAACTTCATAACTCCTGATTCCATTTCATGTCTTACCATAATGACTTCTTGTTGGCAAGAGACACTATATGGATTCATGGTTGTTGTCATTGATGGCAACAAAGGTCATCCCACATATCCGCAAGTCATGGTGTGTCTCTACCGGAAGTCAGAATAAAGACTGTTGTGGTCCGGTGAACAAGAACAGAGCATGTGGCAAGGTCTGACAGATTGGTCCGGATCTCTTAGAGGAAGTGTCTTGGTGCAGTGTGGATTTGGGGAAGTCAAGAGGACTACCTTGAGTGGTATATTCCAAGGATTTAGCCTCCGGTGATGGACAAAGAAAAAGATATGAATAGTTGAGTACTGGATTCCTGAGAGACAGTGAAAACAGAGGAAGAACTGACTGACAGAGTATCAGACTACTTTCTGGATGTGTTACTGTTGATGATAAAGGTTGTGAAGGCATGAATCATGTTTGGCCGACATGATTAATGATATCTACAAGTATATGCTTGATCCGCATTGCTTGGTGAGCAAGGATTCAGCCGACAGAACAGAGTTTGTAAGAAACTAGACTGTTCTGGATGCCGACTAGAAAGGTGATGAAATTACTTATGCGGATATATATAGAGGATGGATTTAGTTGTGAAGAGTGTGATTGAGTGAAGGTATATGCGAATAAGTGCAGAACAGAGCAGAAGTAGCAAGAAAGATCCTGTATGTGAAAGGATAGCAGAATAAAGAATAGAGGAGAGATGAAGTGCAGCAGATCAGTGTACTGAGCCTAACCGGAACTGAACTCCAGCATATGTAGATGCTTCAAATCAGTTCAAGACTATGATTCTTATCACTTTGTAGACAGTGTGTCTCCTTGTAGGCAGTGGGCCTCTTTGTGAGCAGTGTGCTCGGGCAGTGAGCCCTAATTGGCAAGTGCCATTTTTGTAATTTCCTATTCTTCTAACAGAGAATAATTTTTGGGTTAATCACCCCGTGGTTTTCTCCCTTAACAGGGTTTCCACGTCAAAAATATTGTGTCATGTGTTTCTTATTTCATGGCAATGTTTTTGTGTTTGATTCAATACTGCATTAATCAACAATAAAGTTCAAAAACGGAAATAATTAGGATAACTGATTCACCCCCCCCCTCTCAGTTATCAACAATTGGTATCAGAGCCAGGTTCCTCCTAATAGAGCCTAACAGCTTGAGGAAGATCTGGGAGTTCAAATGGATGCATATGGTTTAAGGGAGCAACTCAAGACTGCCCTTGAGGATCTTGAACAGTCAAATTCTGAAGTCAATGAATTAAAGGAAAGACTCAAACAGGCTGATGAATTCATGAGAGAATTAAAAGACAAATTAAGTCTCTCTATGAAAAAGAGAAAGGAGCTGCTCCAACAATTGGCAAGACAAAGTGAAGAAAGCAATACAAATGAAGAATTGACTGAGCAAACCAAGTTATGTGAAAAGTTATCAAAAGAAGTCATTATGTTAAGACATGAAATGGAATCAGGAACTATAAAATTTACTCAAGAGATTGAAGAAAAAAGAAAAGCTGAAGACAATCTAAGACAATCTCTTAAAGAAAAATCAGAAGAATGCCACCAGATGGACAGGATTATCAGACATCTTGAATCTGATCTTGAAGATGCCAAAGATAATGAAGAAAAACTTGAGGATCAAATTGCCTCTCTCAAAAGAGACCTTCAAACAGCACATGAATATAAAGAGAAATTCAAGATAAGTTCTGCTCAACTTGAAGTTCTTCTTGGAAGTCAAAAGAGGATAGATGACAAGTATGGTTTGGGATATGAGAAAGGAGAAAGCTCTGGATCCGGTCAAAAGAATTTTGGATTAGAAAATCCAAGGAATAGACCTAGAAGACCTCCGGTAAGACAGCCCAATGCTCAAAGATATCCATCTTTCAATGGATACTGCCACAGCTGCAACCACTTTGGTCACAAAGCTAATCAGTGCAAAAAGAGAATGAATCAGATTAATTCATCCTTCTCCGGACAGTGCTTTAACTGCAAAAGGCATGGACACAAATCCCATGAATGCAGAAATATGCAAGTAAACAATTCATTCAAAGGTAGATGCTTTACATGCAATAGAGTAGGTCATATGGCTAATCAATGCAAATCAAGAGGTTATCAGTCAAATATGCAAAGAAATGTTATTTGCCAAATCTGTAATAGGTCCGGTCATAATGCTAAAGTCTGCAGAAGCAAGAATCAGGACAAAAGAGGTCCGGTGTATAATCAGAATCAAGACAAGGGTAAACAAAAGATGAATGCGGATGAAGTTAGGAATCAGATGAGCAAGATTTGGGTGAAGAAAAGTTTAGAGAATGTAGAGGTTGGATCCGCACCAGACTCTGGTGCTGATATTTCTTCCAGAAATTAAAAAGTGAGCTCTGGCTCAGGGGGAGACTCAAAGAAAATCCTGTTCCCCCAGCCAATCAAGTGGTGCCGGATGTGGCACAAGATGCGGAGTAAAGGGTTTAAAGATATAAGTCTTGAGATGATCCAGATAAGATTTCAGAGGTCCGCATGGAGATATGAAGAAGCTGTGATCGATCAAGTAAGACCTGTTCCAGGAGATGCTCCGGTATGACAGAGGATTACAAAAAGATCCGGAGAGATCCGGAAGTGCATTGTCTTATTCTGTGGATTGGACAGAGTGTTTGGGATGTTCTTGTAATGTGTCACCTTGATTTATTCATGATTGAAAGATCCAGATGATGTTCACAGATCAGGACTGATCCGGGATACTCCAAGCTATCCGGATAAGGCAAACCGGAATAATATAGGTCAAGCATTTATTGCCATCAGATATTAGGGTTTGCGGAGCAATATAAGGGATTTCTCAAAAAGCATTTGCTCATTCTGCACTCAAGAAGAAGTGAAAAGTGGAGCTCTGCAACAAGATTCATCAAGCACACCAAAGATCTCCTGCCGAAGTCATTGCATAAAGAAATCAATCCAACCACTCCGTGCAAACCGAAAGCGCATAAGGTATTCTCCGTTTTCATTATCTCACTGCAAATCTTTGAAGAAATGGCTACTCCAAATATAGTGAAAATCTTAGATAGGCCCCGACCTAAATTTAAGAAACATCCTTACAAATCCTTGGAGGTAGATCCACTAGGAGCCTTCTCTAGTGTTCCTCATGGTGTATTGCACACGGAAGATATTAGGGTTTACATCCATGTGAATCTTGAAGACTTTGGAGAATCAAAACTGATGGATATCTATCACAAACAATTGATAGATGACTCCTTTGAGATCAAACCTCAGTACAAAGCCATCCGGGACAAACACTTTGCACAGTGCATTCATTTCCCCTGTTTTGAAGAAGATGAATGGGTCCGGTATGTACTAAGTAGAGTACATGACAACTTCCTATGGTTGAACAAGCCCTTCAAGATCACCAAAGATGCAATTAGGGCTGTAACCGGTCTGCACTCATCCAGTGGATTACCTGTTCTCAAATCTGTCAAAAATCAGACAGTTAGTGATGCAACCGGATCCAAGTTTGACAAGAGAGCTATGACAGTTGATGACATCACTGAACCGGATGTCAAATTTACATCTATGATAATTGGTTACAAAATCTATCACTCCAGTAGGGAAAATTCAGTACCGGGAACTGCAATCTACACAGCCTATCAAATGTTAAAGGAGAATGCAGACTATGACTTGTGTGAGCTTCTTGTAAACCAACTCTTTGAAAATCTGCAGAAGATTCAGAAGGACAAGAAAAACTCCTTCAAGTATGGCAATCTGATCCTTTGTCTCTTCTTTTACTACATGAACGAGCTTCCCGGATCCAGTGGATGGATATGGTAGAATGACAGACCGGTTGCCATCCAAATCAGAGACTATTTGCATGGACTTGGGGATGCTAAAGCAAGAAACACAGCTCTATGGGGATACTTCAAGAACTTCCAAAGCATGATGCATGCAAGAGAAAGAATACCCCTATCCCTCGTTGAAAAGTACAAAGACACAGTATGCTTCATGGTAGAAACAGATCAGTGTCTAATGGAGGCAGTAGAACCAAGAACTGTATGGATCATGCCCATGGGGTATGAAGTGGATGAACAAATAGTGGAGCTGCATGCTCAACACATGCTAAGTCAGCCCAAAGATCCAAAGGCAGAAAGGTTTGGAACCTTTGAGGAGTTGAGTGTAAAGATCCATGTAGAACTCAGGGAACCTGAGATAAAGAGAAAGGTGAGAAAAGAAGTAGAGCATATTGCTCAAGGCCTAAGCATCTCAAAAGAGGCACTTGATGCCAGCCGGGAAAAGAGGAGGAAGGCTGAGGAAGAAAAGAAAAGTAAAGAAAGTGTTCCGGTTGAAACTTCCACCCGGACCAGATCATCAAAAAGATCTGCACCTCCCACAACCAAAAGCTCAAAACCGGAAGTCCAGGCATCCGGTAAAATATCTAAGACAAAAGCCACAAGGGCTTATGAAAGCCAAAAGGATGAAGAGGAAACAGAGTCAGATGAGGGAGTAAAAGAAATAAAGAAGCAGAAGAAGAAAGGATCCGGTAAACCCTCCACAGGCCAAGACAAGGATGAAATGGCAGAGGTATCTGTTGAAAAGCCCACTCTGTCTCTAGAGAGTGTAATCAAGTCGGTTACGGTGGATGGAAACCTTCAACCAATGACTGAATTTTATGACTACAATGAGGCTGACCAAAAGACTCTGCAGGAAGCCACAGTCAAATATCTGAACATATACAATAAGGCTTTCATTGAGATCATATCTCTTATTCCTAAAAGCCTAGAAAAGGAATTAGAAATAAGAAAGAATAATGCTCATGCAAAAGATCTTGAGATCCGGGAGCAGATAGCTATTCAGCTATATCCTCAAATTGATCCCAAGACAATGAACATAATCTTCAAAGACTGCAAAGATGAGTTCAGAAGTAAAGCCAGGATGAATCAACTCATGCTTGGTGAGACTGACAAAGTGGCCAAAGAGATAGAAGAGATCCTCCGGAAGGCCTTCAAAAGGTTCAATCTTCCTGTTGTAGAGGACTTAGGTGCAGAAATAGCTGCGGATTTGGAATCATCTGCTCCGGAAGAAGTGGGCCCTGAACAGACTAACATCTCTCCTCCAGTTTCCCCTACAGTCTCTGGATCCCAAGAAGAAGAGAAACTACAGGAGAAAGAAGCAGCAGTTAAAGAAAAAGAGGTTGACAGCACCCCAACAGAGAAAACCACGACTGAAAGTGGTAAGAGTAAGGAAGGAGAAAAGATTCAAAAGGACAAAACTGCAGAAGAGAAGAAACATCTGTCTCCGGCAAGAGACACTGCACAAACTGTTCAAGAATTCCTGACAAAAGCCACTATAGAAATTGATGAACTAGACCTGCTAAAAGGACCATTAGATTTTGACTCTTTGTCACCAGTGCAAACAATGAAAATAGCCTCATTTGCAAATGAGAAAGTCAAAGAGAAACTACTGAAATCTCACATGGAAGACTGTGAGCTTATGGAGGTAGCATCTGGAGTGCTAGAAAAGATCATGCCATCTTTTCAAAAGGATCCCACAGCCTCCTCTTCTGGTAATCTCAAAACCTTAGTCAGCAGTGTTAGTACACATTTTGAATCTCTAGAAAAATCTACTGAAGAAAAGGTCCGGAAGGAATTTTTGGATAAAAGATTTTCAGAAGTATTAGGATTAATCTCTAACGATAGGAGAAATATGAGTATTGGAATAAAGAGATTAGAAAATGCTCTTAAGGATGGCGGTGACATTTACAAATTTTGTATATCCTGGTCAAAGGCAACAGCAGCAATTGATAAGAAAATAAAAGAGGAACATGACAAGCTACAAAGTTTATCTCAAAGTTTTGATCCTCTCTCTTCCTCCATAATAAATCAAGAATGTCAGACTATTGCAGTCTTGAATGAAATAAAGAATCTTGAGAAGGAAAGGAAGAATATCACTAACCGGATGGGAGAACTTAGAAGGATTATAATCCCTAAGTTAGAAACTATGCATGAGGCCATTAGTGATGCTCAGACCACCGCCCAAACAAATGATCTGATAGATCTCAAGAGGGCAGAAGCTTTTGCATTTTTGTTGAGTGGTCACATCTCAATTTTGGATAGAATGAAGCAAAGTTGGGCTACAGAACTGATCCAATTGAAGACATCCTTTGCAGACATTCTTCAGTATATGTGAGTATGTAAATATGCGGCTATGTATAGAAAATTTTTGAAAATTTTGGTGTGCGGACGCTACCCTTTGCCATTGATGTCAAAGGGGGAGTGAGGAGCTATGAAAAATGAGGAATCCAACTAAGGGGGAGTTCCAGAAATTGTATATAAAGACAGAGCATCAGCAAAGGGGGAGCATAGTGTAAACACTTAGTCATTTTTCACTAAGTGTTGCCATCAATGCCAAAGGGGGAGATTGTTGGCAAGAGACACTATATGGATTCATGGTTGTTGTCATTGATGGCAACAAAGGTCATCCCACATATCCACAAGTCATGGTGTGTCTCTACCGGAAGTCAGAATAAAGACTGTTGTGGTCTGGTGAACAAGAACAGAGCATGTGGCAAGGTCCGACAGATTGGTCCGGATCTCTCAGAGGAAGTGTTTTGGTGCAGTGCAGATTTGGGGAAGTCAAGAGGACTACCTTGAGTGGTATATTCCAAGGATTTAGCCTCCGGTGATGGACAAAGAAAAAGATATGAATAGTTGAGTACCGGATTCCTGAGAGACAGTGAAAATAGAGGAAGAACTGACTGACAGAGTATCAGACTACTTTCCGGATGTGTTACTGTTGATGATAAAGGTTGTGAAGGCATGAATCATGTTTGGCCGACATGATTAATGATATCTACAAGTATATGCTTGATCCGCATTGCTTGGTGAGCAAGGATTTAGCCGACAGAACAGAGTTTGTAAGAAACTAGACTGTTCCGGATGCCGACTAGAAAGGTGATGAAATTACTTATGCGGATATATATAGAGGATGGATTTAGTTGTGAAGAGTGTGATTGAGTGAAGGTATATGCGAATAAGTGCAGAACAGAGCAGAAGTAGCAAGAAAGATCCGGTATGTGAAAGGATAGCAGAATAAAGAACAGAGGAGAGATGAAGTGCAGCAGATCAGTGTACTGAGCCTAACCGGAACTGAACTCCAGCATATGCAGATGCTTCAAATCAGTTCAAGACTGTGATTCTTATCACTTTGTAGACAGTGTGTCTCCTTGTAGGCAGTGGGCCTCTTTGTGAGCAGTGTGCTCGGGCAGTGAGCCCTAATTGGCAAGTGCCATTTTTGTAATTTCCTATTCTTCTAACAGAGAATAATTTTTGGGTTAATCACCCCGTGGTTTTCTCCCTTAACAGGGTTTCCACGTCAAAAATACTGTGTCATGTGTTTCTTATTTCATGGCAATGTTTTTGTGTTTGATTCAATGCTGCATTAATCAACAATAAAGTTCAAAAACAGAAATAATTAGGATAACTGATTCACCCCCCCCTCTCAGTTATCAACACTTCTTTTGATAACTTTTCACATAACTTGGTTTTCTACTTCAGCTCTTCATTTGCATCATATGCTTCACCTTGACTTGCCAAATGCTAAAGCAACTCCTTTCTCTTTTTCCTAGAGACTTAATTTGTCTTTTAGTTCTCTCATGAAATCATCAGCCTATTTGAGTCTTTCCTTTAATTCATTGACTTCAGAGTTTGACTATTCAAGATCATCAAGGGCAGTCTTGAGTTTGTCCCTTAAACCATATGCATCCATTTGAATTCCTAGATCTTCCTCAAGCTGTTAGATTCTGTTAGGAGGAACTTGGCTCTGATACCAATTGTTGATAACTGAGAGGGGGGTGAATCAGTTATCCTAATTATTTCTACTTTCTGAACTTTCTTATTAATCAATGCATCATTAATTCAAACAAGCAAACATAACCATGAAATGGAAATACACATGACACAATATTTTTGACATGGAAACCCTGTTAAGGGAGAAAATCATGGGGTGATTAACCCAAGGATTATTCTCTGTTAGAAGAATAAGGAAAAACAAAATGGCACTTGCCAATTAGGGCTCACTGCCTGAGCACACTGCCTCCAAGAGTCTCACTGTCTACAAAAAAGAATGTAATACAATACTTGAACTAATTGGGAGCATCTACATATGCTGGAGTTCAGTTTCGGTTAGGATCAATACACTGATCTGCTGCACTTCATCTTTCCTCTTCTTTTATGCTGCTTCTCTTTCACATACCGAACCTTCCTTACTATTTTTGTTCTGCTCTTCTACTTTTATTTGCACATCACAAACAATCACAACCCCTCTCACAACTAAATCCATCTTGTATATATATCCGCACAAGTGATTTCATCACCTTTCTAGTCGGCACCCAGAATAGTCAATCTTTTCACAAACTCTAATCTGTCGGCTAAATCCTTGCACATCAAGTAATGTGGATCAATCATATACTTGTAAAAGTCATCAATCATGTCGACCAAACATAACTTATGCCTTAAGAACCTTTTCCATCATCAGTAACTCATCTAGAATAATGTCTGATGTTTTGCCAGTTAGTTCTTCCTCTGTTCATATTGTCACTCAGGAACTTGATACTCAAGTATTCATATCTTTTTCCTCATATATCACCAGAGGCTAAATCCTTGGAATCTATCACTTAAAGTAGTCCTCTTGACTTCCCTAAATCCACACTTCACCAGGATACTTCCTTTGAGAGATCTAGACCTGTCTGTTAGACCTCACGATATGCTCTGTTCTTGTTTACTGGACCACAACATTCTTCACTCTGACTTCCGATAGAGACATATCATGTCCTGCTGATGTGTGGGATGAACTTTGTTGCCATCAATGACAACAATCATGAATCCATAAAGTGTCTCTTGCCAACACTTCATTGTGTATGTCAAGAGCAAGTTGTTATGGTGTTGAAACTAATCTCAGTTAGAGACAGTGAACAGTGAGAGTTATGGCCTTGGAGATTTGAAGTGTCCCCTTCAGTGATAGGTTGTTTGACATTGGTTGAAGTCCTCTGCATCACCTCTTTGAGTGAGACAACTTCAACCCACCTGGTGAAGTAGTCTGTTGCAATTAGAACCCAGTTATGGCCAACACTGGATGTAGGGTTGATCATGCCAATGAAATCTAGGCCCCACTATGAAAAAGGTTGATCTGCCTAGATAGGGGCGAAGTGGAAGGGCTACTAATCTCTTTTTTCTAGAAAAGAGAGCTCACTCTTTGCATTTTCTTACCCATACATCAGAATCATGGAATAATGTGGGCCAAAAATAACCTTCCCTCATTATCTTCATTGTTGTCACTCTCGTAGAAAAGTGACCTCTAGCTGGGCCTACATGAAACTCACTAAGTAATCTATCAATCTGATTCTTCTTAATGCATCTTAGTAAGATTTCATCCCTAGATTATTTTTAAAAAGAATTCCATCCACCAGCACATACAGGATAGACTCCAACCTAAAGCGTCTTCTCTTAGTTCTGTCCAATCCATAAGGATACTCACTATGGATAGGAACGTAACCATGTCTGTTGTCCAAGAACTTACAACTATTGGCTCTGCTATAGGTCCTGCCTCATTTAAGAAATATGATGAGTTCACCTCATCTACTATAGTTTGGGCTAGTTTCTCACATAATCCTCTGCCTCTAATTAACTTAGTAGCTTTGATGGTAACATCATATTCTAGGATCCTTGTAACCCAACTCGCCCTCTTTTTACTAATTTCTATTCCTATTATGTAGTCTCTCACATTGGGATGAGAAACCAATACTATAATATGGTTATTTGCTAGCATATATCTAAAAAAATTTAATACTCTCACAATGGAAAAAAAATGTTTGTCCATGGGACTGTACCTGACATCATAATCTTTCAATGTTTGACTGAAAAAGGCTAGTGGTTGGTCCATACCTTGGTCATTTTGTTGCATTAGAACAACTGCAATGTTGATCTCTATTCCATGAGCATAAAGGACAAAATACTTCTCATAGTTAGGGTTCATGAGGGTAGGATCTTGAGGAATTTCCTCTTTTATTTTCTCAAAACCATCCTTCCTCTTCTTGGTCCACCTAAAAACAACATCCTTTTTTAGCATTAGGGTTAGTGGTTTGACCAAACTGATACAGTAAGGAATGAATTTCCTAACAAAATTAATCTGCCCTAGAAATAATAGTAAAGCTTTCTTATGAGCAGGTAGAGGAAGAGAAAGAAGAACTGAAGTTCTTTCTGGATATATGGAGATCCCTTCCTTGGACACCAAATGGCCCAAAATTTTCCCTGAGAAACATCAAAAATACATTTTTTGGGGTTCAATGACACCCCAAACTCCTTACACCTCTAAGAAACTCTCTCCAAATGCTCCATGTGATCTTCTCCTTTCTTAGAGAAGACTGTAATATCATCCAAATAGATTAGGATGAATTTATTGATGAAGCCCTTAAATGCAATGTCCATTGCTCTCTAAAAAGTGGCACAATAATTAGAGAGCCCAAATGGAATTTTTGCATATGCCATGGTTCTCACTTATTGGTGAAAGTTGTCTTGAATCTATCCTCTTCCCTTACAAAAATCTGGTTATAACCAAAAAAACCATCAAGCAATGAGAATCTTTCTACCTCTGCCACAGTCTACAAGATTTGATCCATGGAAGGAAGATGGTAATGGTCTTTCAAGGAAGCTCAATTTAGATCATAGAAGTCCACACACAGCCTTATCTCACTATTTTTCTTCCTCACTGGCACTAAATTAGCCACCCAAGTGGAATACTTGATGGAAAAAACAATTCTATCCTAAATGAGCTTTGCAAGCTCCTTCCTCATCAAAGGCTCGATTGTTGGGTTTACAAGCAATTGTCTTTGGTGAATAGGTTTAGCATTTGGATCAAGATCTATGGCATGCTAGGCAACATTTGGGTCAAAACCCTTCAAATCCTCATAATTCCATGAAAAACATCGTTGTATTTCTGAGAAAGATGAATAAATTTTTGTTGTTTATCATCACAACATACCTTTCCCAACAATAAATCAAGTTGTTTTGGGTGATAGAAACATTTTGATAGTCCTCCCTTTTGAATGTGATGTTCTTCTTCTTGCCCTTGAATTCATCATCATGGCTAAAAATAGTCTCAAGAGTAACCAAAACTTTTGGCAACTTATTTGTCTTCAATTGTATAATATGATTACCATAAGCTTCTTGTAGTTTAGACTGTACACTTGATGAGAACTCAACTTCATTTTGTATGAAGTTTACAACTTGCTCATTGCTATCAAATACCTTCCAATTCGCACCATTATCGGGGACTGAGGATCTAACCACTATTTTGACATGTTTATTAGGGCCTTGAAAGAGGTCTGTGGGGGGAGAAAATGGAGCACAAATTGTTTCCAATTGGTATGCCTCAACATTTAATTTCCTTGGGATCACCTGTAGGTTGAGAGCATCAAAACTCTCAAACAAACCCCAAACTCTGTCTATAAGCTCTTAAGAGCTGATTTTTCATTGCACATCTCTCCCTGACTTGGTTGACCACCAAATCAGTGTCTCCAAAGACTTCTAGATGCTTTGTTTTCTTCTTTTCAGCCAGTAACAAGTCATGGATCAGTGCCTCATACTCTGTAACATTATTTGTGTAGAAAAAATGCATCCTATGAGCAAAATGTAGCTTCTTACTAGTCAAAGAGATCAATAATACTCCTGTACCAACTCCATTTTTGCTCTTTACACCATCAAAGAACATTTTCCAAGGGCCATTAGAATCATCATCTAGTTTTAGTATAGAAGGGATAGAGGGACTTCCCTCATGAATCATGTAAGTGCCCAACCAAGTCATCTCAGTGGTGTCATAGGGATCAAAATCAAAATGGTCTTTTGCCCACTCATCAAGAAAAAGGTCTAGGATTGGAAGAGGTGAAGAGACTACCCCAAGAGATCCTGAATCATTTTCTTTCTCACCCTAAATCATGCAATTAGGGTTTACCAAGCTATGATCATAATTTTCCACATGATAACTTGAAACTGGTTTAGCCTTAATGGTGAACCTTGTGCCATATCTTGTTATTAGAAGCACGTGAGACCAATTATAAGATAGGTAGCCACCCACCTTAGCCGTTAAATTTGTTGACAAGAAAATAGCAAAGAATGGAGGAAGATCAATAACTAAAATATCTTGACTAATAGTCAAGTTTGGGCAAGCATGCAAGGTCAAATCCAGTCCTTTGATCACTCAAATAGTATTAACAGAGGTACCGTCCAGCTACAACACACCTGATGAAATTGGGGTATATTTAATGCCTAATGCCTCTACTATCTTCTTAGGCATGACTGAAATGTTGGCTGCTTAGTCTATCATGCAGTTATGTACCAAGAACTTTCTAATAATTAGAGATAAGTAGAAAAGGGATGGCTTCTTTGTTGGACCTACATGTTCTTCACTTGGTTGTACAAGATTCATTGGGGCCTTTTCTTTTTGAATTGCTGATTCAACTGTTGGAAATTGCCTTAAAGCATCTTGCAATAAATCTCTTTGAGAAGGAATTAACAATACATCCTACATGGACACATTCAGGTTTGCCCTTTTCATATGTTCTACAATATTCAGAGAAAATGTTATTTTTCAGTCCATGGAAGGGATCCACGTCCCTTTCTTTGACTATGCTATGGCTTGTTTAGGTAATTTTGGGCATGATGGAACCTCATTTGTAGTGGTAGGCTTGTTGTTCTGAGTTAAATTTGTAGCGCCAACACCTTTTACTTTTGATACAGGTTCCTTTTGTAATACAATAGGCATAGGGTTATCTTCTAATTGCCTCTTCTTGGATCTTGTGTTGTCTGCAACACTATTTATAGGCATGATCATGATACCCATAGGTTGGTTAATATCACAAAGATCTTTAGGAGTCCAAAGCATTAAATTGGAATCAGAAGCATCCTTATTTGGTACCTCAGGGTTATTGATTGCTTCCACTAATGATGCTTGATGAGTGTGAAAATTTTACACCATTAGGACTTGTTCTTGCACTTCAAATGCGCAAGTGGATTGATTATGAGGCTAATTGCAAGGATAACACCAACCCACCTCATGGGCCAAACTATTTTGGATAGGAACTAGGGTCCTAACTAGGTTAACAACTAGTATTTATTGAATGGGTCTAACTATTTGTAAAGGCTAAATAGGGTTATTATTTTGATATCTATTTGGCTGGTAACCTTTATTCTAGTTTTGGTTTCTATTGGAATTATAACCTCATCCCTAGGTCTAATTTGAAGACTATTGGGTTGGTTATATTTTTGATGAGGTTTAGGAGTAGTTTGGATTACTTTGGTATTGACTTTGTTAGCCATGTTGGCCATTAGGGTTTTAAGGTTGTCTTCTTCTTATGGAAGAGTAGATGTAGAGACTTTAGGCTCTAGGATGGGAACAATAGTGGGTTGTTCAACTTGTGAAGGTAGTTCTAGGAAATAGGTATAGGAGGTCTCGGGGCTATTTTCCCATCTTGTATTAAACAATTTTCATCTCTCAAAGCTACCTCATATGCACCTGTTAAAGTATAATCACCCATGGATTGTATCATAGTAGCTATATCAAAATTTAAAGCTCTTAGAAAATACAAGAAAGCACCTTGTGGAGATGGTCTAAGGAGAGATAAAATTCTTTCCCATGTTCTTTGTAATTTGAAGTTGAAATCAACCATCAGCTCATTGGGATCCCTTTTTATAGTTTTACATTATATGCTCTTTCTCTAAATTATTTACAGACTACTTCTCCTAGCTCATCCCAATTATGTATTGAAGCAAGGGGTAAACTCCTAAAGCATTGAAGAGCTCTTCCTTTGAAGGATAAAACTAGGAGCCTAAAAACTACATCTTCATCTTGAATATGGTGGACTAGGCATACATTTGATATGTCTTTGATTTGTTCAACAAGCGTAGTGAAACCCTCACCCAGAAAGAGTGGAATACTCCTTAGGGCAGAGATAGGTATGTCATTATGTACATTTAGGGCTAAAGGGATACCTCCATTGAAGGTTACAAAAGGTAGATTTCTTGGCTGAACCATATTTAGGATATTCAAATTTATTCCGGTATATGCAAGCCCCTTCTTGAAAAGTAAAAGCTAACATGAGGAGGTGTAGATTCAGATCTTGGATGGGATGAAACAACATCATTATTGCCTCTCACAGGAGACCTAGATAACCCAGTTCTTCTCCTTGAAGAAGCTAAAGGTAGTTCAACAAATTGATAATTCTTACCTCTTGAAGAAGCCCTAGTTTACACTCTAGGCATGTAACGTTGGACTGATGTGAAACCAGGAGCTTATAGAGTAGCTAGGTGCATGAAAACTTGTCTACAAAACTAGAAAATACTAAGAACAACACCAATTTCTCAACTCAACTCTTAACTTAGAGTAAGTGGTCCCATTAAGCATTCTAGAAACTATTGTTACTTGGATTTGCACCTTATGTTAAAGCCCATTTGCTGCAACAATCCAGTGAAACATGGGAGTGATCTCAAGGTGTGGGACCTTGTAGATGAGATCAAACCTCCAAAGAAGGCTAGTTCCTCTTCTGAATCTAATATTTAGAGAAAACTATGAATTAAACCTAATCTAGTACTACTGGGAAAAGGGGAGAAGGAGAAAATTGAGAAGGGAAAGGCGATACACCAAGTTTAATGAAGAACACTCACAAAGCTAAAATGTATAGAATAATTTCACATAGCTAATAGAATCACACAAATCATGCAAATCCTAACAAAGGTAAAGTATAGAATATAATTGCAAGGAATAAGCATTCACAAGCAATAACCAGTTCCAGATTTATAAGAGCTAAAAACAACATGAAAAGTAAAAAAAATAACTAGTATGTATTGAAAAGGCAAGGTTACAGCAAAAGAGGGTTCTGTTTGGAGCACAAAACAAGACTCTATGTCTGACCCTTGTTACATTGATTTTTATCCATATATAGCATTCTATTACACTAATCCAAGTCACCCATTGCAATAAAATCACCCATGGGCCTGTCAGAAGATATTTCTGCAAGGGGAATGTCCACCTACATTTGTTTCACAAAACATAAATGCATAAAATATCTTGATTTGATCTGTAGTAATAAATATGAAAATATCTAGAGGATGAAGTAGATGAAGAAAAATATTTGCATTGAAGAGCAGCATCTAACTCATCCACCTACACAACAACTACTTCCATCTAGGGGTTGACCTGATCCTACAATAATGACAACTGGAGAAGTTGGAAATTTAAAAATATAATGCTCGCCAAAATTTCTTGTATAAAGCTTTTACAACACTTTTAAAATATTTTAAACTTACTTTAAAATATTTTAAATCATTACATTATATTACATGCTTTTTATTTTCATTTTATTTTTACTTTACTTTACTTCTGACTTTTATTTTGCCTTGTTGGCAAAACCTATCCATCACAAACTTTGCTACCTTTTTTTCTTCTATCTTCTTTGGTTGGTGAACACCCTCTTTCGTGAACCATTCTTGTGTTAATCTCTTTTTCTTTATTCTTTCCTTCACTTTCTACCTTGTCAGAAATTCCTCTCTTCTGTGAACTAATCATGTTTTCTCTTTTTCTTCCTTTGTCACTTTTCTCTTTTAGTCGATGAAATCTCCTTTTTGTGAACTTTGTCTTAGCCGATTCTCTCTTTTCTTCTCTATCGGAAAAATTTTCATTTTGTGAACCATCCTTGTGTTCTCCTTTCCTTCCTTCCCTTTATCAGTTTATCCTCTTTTCTTCTTCTTTAGTCAACAAGTTTGCCAACCTTGCCCTTTGTCAACAACTCTTTCTCTCTTTGCCTTCTTTCTTTTGCTTCTCTAGTTGGTGATTTGGTCAATCGCTGAACTTGCCGATTAGTGAAACTAAAGTTTGCCAACTCAAAAATTTGCAGACTAAGGCTTATTTTCTTTAAAAGAAGACCTTCCCGCTTGTCTCTTTAGTCGATGATTTCACTGATCAGCAAACTTTACATTCACCAAACTCAAATTTTGCCAATAAAGGCAATAGGCTAAGGAAAAAGACATGGAAAATTTTGGGGATTTTCAGGGGTTTAGCCTTAGGGATTTTGGTGATTTTACAAGGAAAAACACTCCAAACCTAAAGAACACTATATGCATTTAACCATTTTTGACAAGATTTTTAACATTTTTAAAACTGGGCTATTTGACTTTGGGAAGGGGTAAAATAAGTCAATAGGAACTAAAGAGGCAATGACCATTATGATTCTACTATTACAAAAGAAACCACTCATAGAATTATATTTAATGATGAATGACTCACAAGGGGTGTTAGCTATTGAGTCATCAAAAGGATACCAAATATTGTGAAATCTAATTTGAGAGAAGAGGATAACTCATGTGAGTAGAAGGCTCATTACATGAAAGCTTTTGGACTTGTTGGATTTAATAATTAATGCTTAATAGAAGAGGTTGTTACCAACTTATCAAAAGTAACAAAAATGGGTTGTGTATGAAACCATGGAATTATATGATAGAATGACTTCACTTATACCATGTTGCCTACAACTTGAACATAAAGTTGCCCAAATCACTGAGAAGATCCTAGGCTTGAAGAAGGGAACCCCATAGATTATTGAATACAATTTAGGGATTAAATGATTGCATCACCTAAAGAAAATTAAAGGAATCCATCTATAGAGGCATGGATTACTCAAAGGGAGCATGCAAAAAGTACACTACAAATCCACTCTTAAGTTTACATGGTTTTATGCTTGCATATATCATGGGGTCTAACTTAGTCATAACTAAATGATTATCTTATGGATATTAATTTTATTTTTATCTTAGCTATACATTTCTTCATGCTTGTATTTTTCATGGGGGCCAACTAGGTCACAACTCCATGATTGCTTCATACATCACATTATTCCATTTTATATATGTAACATCAAAAAATGTCCCCTTGGGGGCTTTTCCCTCATAAGGTTTAGCTCCCGTGTCTTTAGTATGCATTTAGGACATTTTAGTTCATATTTTGCATCCCAATGGAATGAGACCTAGGTTCCATGGAAAATAGGACCTAGGTCAACCCATTGAGCTGTACCCTACCCAAAATAGTGGGGGAGGACTTGGGTGCCTGTGCCTTAGTCCTTCCCTATTTTGGGGTAGCCCTAATTTCTGGGAGTTCGTTTATGACCGTTAATTGGTTATATTGCTGACACGATAAAGTTTAATTTTTAAAATCTTGGTAGGAGTAGTTGTAGTTGCATATATAAGCATGTGTATGTATTCATTTGAAAACTAGATAGATTTCAATTAGAGGATCATTGTGAACTCTAGGCATTCTCAAGGTGATTCAAGGATTCTATTGTGTTGCAAGAGCAGACTTGTATGTTTTGTGTATTGATATTTGCAGATTTGAGCATCAATCTCCTCATGGCATGAAGAGCATCTTCCTCCATGAGAGCTTCACTACAAGGTGACATAATATTGTGTTTTCATCATTAATTCCTTTGGTTTTTTCCTCTTCCTCACAAGGGCACACACTCTTTGTTTGATAACGGTGTTCAAAGACTTAAGTGTCCTCTAGGGCTTGACTGAGGCAAGCCTCTAAACACCACAACCCTTAAACCAAGTCTTGTGATTGCAGGTTACAGGTGTCACATCCAAAAAAGGTGGAGTTTTAGGAAGGCTTGGCAGGCATTAGGGATTCAGGATCTAGAGAAAAGTTAGACACAAGAGCACTTCCAAGACTTGGGTGCTTGCTCGAGTGTCCTCTATAGATAGATCTCGAGAAACAGAAATTATAGGGCTGATCAGTGTTGGAAGGAGGTCTAGATTCCCTAAAAAAGTAGGTACCTTGGACTTGGGTGCTCGCTCTAGTGCCCCTGACTATTCCTCTTTAGAACCCTGAAAACAAGTATTCTGTGATTTGGCATTTTATTCTTATTTGCAAGAGCTTTTTCTGTCTTTTGTCAATTTGTTGTTGTATTTGCATAATTAGGGTTTTAATGGTTAATTGGACATAAGAGAAGGAAAATTAATAATTAAATTCCCTAATCCAAGTTTCCCTACATGTGCAAGTGACCTAGGGTATGATAGTGCTCACCACTCAACCCTAGATCCTTCAATGTATAGTGGAGAGGCAGATTTAAACATCTAAAATATAAAGATTAACAAATTTAATTTTCCCCTAAACAATATAGATCTTTAATAAGGAACCATGCTTTCATGTCTTGTGGGGACCAACTCAGTCATAAATCCACAATTATCTCATGCATCATTATTCATTTTTTGTACCTAATGCCATGTGTATACTTTGTGAGGTCAAACATATAAGTTCTAACTTCACAATGTCCCATACACATTAGAATACACTATACATCACTACTACATATTAACCATATTCACACTCATAGAGATACAATGTTTAATGGTTGTATATGTAATGTCAGAAATTGTCCTCCTGTATGGAATGGTATAGTTTCCCTTGTTTTAGCTCCTCACTTTTGGTGACCTCTCAACCTTTTCTTTTCTGGCCTTCCTGAAACCCTGATTGACTAGGTATAGAAGCAAATCATTCACTTTTTGAGGTAACTTGTTGATGGAACCCAGAAAGGGGATTTGAAATTTGGGTCCTTGGGACCCCCAAAAGTAGGTCTAAGTGGAAATAGGGGACTTGGAATTGGGCATCCATGCCATAGTCCTCCCCTCTTTCCTAGGATTTTGAATTTTGGTAGGATGTTGGCTCTAGTCGAGTGCCTCAGGATTCCATTTTAAAATTCTTGGTTTTCGTGTGACATCAAGAAGTTATTTCAAAATTTGAATTTCCCTAAAGCTAGAAATAAAAATATATTTGATAATCATTTTATTACACACAATTCTTATGCAATCTTGATACCAAAACTCTACTACAATTGCTATTGAAGATCAGTGACTTGTTGAAGCTCTTGAAAGTGTTTTGTATTTTCTATCATGGAGACAATGGATGGAGATTAGGAATCAAGATCTTGAGTCCATCTTGCTCTTCCTAGGGTTTGTACACCCTTTGCATGATCGGGAGAAGGGTTGAAGCCTCTAATAGTGAGCTTGGAGATCCTCTGCGGACATTGCTGATTCACCTTCTTGTTCATGCAAGTCTTCATTTGTTTAGATCTCCTTGAGGTGAAGTTGTATGTGTTTATTGATGCAAATCAAGTCGTTGATCTTCCCTTGATTGAAACATCTAGGGTTTGATATTTTTGCATACACATTGTTAGGTTTGCATACACTTCTACAAATCTTTATCTCTGGCTATTGTTGAGGTAGAAATACCAAAGACAGGGCTTGACTAAGGCAAGCTCCTATATAGTCACAACATTTTCTTTCTTTTGTAGGTGCAGACCATGTTTTGTAGGTTTCGATGGAAAGAAGCTACATAAAGGAGGATGTTGCGGGTACACTCACAACAAACTTTTGAATTTTTGGATCTCAACACTTGCAAGACTAAGGAGAGGGCGCTCTAGTCCAACTAGGGATTATTTCCAAGATCTGGAAGCCATTTAGGAGTCTCAGACACCTGGTGTAGAAGATTTTCTAGTGCAAAAACTTTCAGGACAAAGGAGCAGGTGCCCTAGTCCAAGTGGTCCTCAAAATTTGGGTGCACAGTCATTGAAACCCTCTCTATACACTTATGTGATCAGTTTTATCAATTGCTTTATCAATTTCTAAATACTTCTGATTTAAGGCATAATTAGGGTTTTACTTGGTTAAAAGAAAAATGCTTGATAAAACCTTAGTTAAAGCCTTAGGTTTCATAACCACGTGAGCATAAGGGATAGACAAAGTGATTAGAAGCTTGTTTGTGAGCTTAGTCCTTGTCCTCCTAATGCTTAGTGGTGAAATTGTGGTATTTGACCTAGTTTAGACAAGTCTACAATTTTACACTAAACATTTTGGTGAACCCGACCTTTAAAGAATTGAAGCAAAAATACACACAATTTAATCCAAAAGCATTTCATCTATTCTATGGACTGTGGAAAACTCATGCCTACTATCCTTTTAAACTTCAAATCTGAAATAATTTGCTATTCTAGAGCATAATTGGATTGAAAAACCTCTTTAATGAAATTGCATATGTTAAATTGTGGATTACACTCTTTATCTTTTCATTAAAAGAGTTGGAAATTATCATTCATTGTTGGATATTGTATTTCATTTTCATAGGCCATCATTGTGCATTTAAATCTTGGTTTAAATAGAGCATGTTAAAATGTCAGATTATTTCTTGCAAGACTTTCATGGTTATGATGAGTTGTTTAGTCGTGATGACTTCGATGTGTTAGATGAAGCCCTTGAGGACTTTATCTAAATTGCACATTCCACTACGGCCTTTAAGCTATAATTATTTCAAAGATTTGTAAATGCAATTTATGTGCCTAAACCTAAAGAAGAGATTGAAAAACCAAAAATTGTGGTCACTCTATGTGCAAATGTGGTTCAACCATCGTCTAAACTTGTGCTTATTGTTAAAGGTCTTTCATCTTCTTCTCGATCTCCTGATCACATTTATGATTATGCTAAACAAATAACAAAAAAAGATTCACAACAAACCAATCATAATGTGGTTTCTCATGCATATAACACTCGAAATAATAAACAAAGTACACAACAATCAAGTATTTCGATATCTTTACCGGCATCTCAACCTATGCTTCCTCAAGCACCTTGTTTAACATATAAAGGTGGTAAAGACTATGATCTTGTAGAGCAGCTTCATGCTACTCCCACAAAGATATCTCTTTGGGAGCTTATACAAAATTTTCCTACTTACCATGGAATACTACAAGAAGCTTTACAAAAGGTGATTGTTCCTCCTTCCATTAAACCAAATGATGTTGTCACTTTACTAGATTGTATGCATGCAACAAAAATAGATATTCTATTTCAAGAAGATGAATTACCATCTCTTGAGGTTCAGAATTAGTATGACCCTTTAGTTATCTTTATTACAATAAACAAAACATTGGTTAAGAGAGTTATGATTGATAATAGATTAGCCCTTAATGTTTGTGGCATTGATTTATTGCATAAGGTTAAAATTGATATATCTACCATTAAACCAAAATCATTAAGTATTCGTGGCTTTGATAATGTTGGACGACAATCCGTGGGAACTATAACTGTACCTATACAAGTGGGACCTATGATTGTGCCTACCCTGATTCATGTAATGCCTTGTTCTCTATCTTATAACATGATTCTTGGTAGACCTTGGATACATGCATTAGGAGTAGTCCCTTCTACCTTACACCATTTGATTAAGTTTATATTTAAAGGTAAACTACATACTATCCATTCAGATCCTAAACATGATAATTGTTTGCAACTGGAAGTGCATAAGTATGTTGTTTGTCCTATGAGTTTAAACAATCTAAAAACTGATTTATCAACTCCTCTTGCCTCTAAAAATGTTATACAAGAGTCCAAGCAATCAATCATTTATCGGTGATGACTGGGTTCATTAGATTTTGCATCTTTTTCCACATGAGAGTATAAACTTAAAAACCCCATCCCCGAAACATCAAATATTTCATTGATCACATCACATACTTTGAATGATAAATATAAGACTTCTTTGGTGAAAACTAAGGATAATACTCTTAGCTATACTACTAACTATGAAACTTATGAAGCTCCACCTTCCTCTAAGGAAATGGTTTCTCTTTATGGTCGAGGATTCTAAATCCTTTACAAAAAATGTGACTATGTAGGTAAAGGCTGCGGCATAAACCAACAAGGAATCAAGGTCCCTATAGAACCTGCTTCATGACATTACTAAAATGGCATTGGATATAATCCTTTTAGGGAATCCAAAGCCCAAAAAATCCCTAATCTAAATGTGAATACAATATCAACATTTAGTTTGATATTTCCTAAGATGATTGACATCAATTGTCCTCACTTGCATTGGATATATTTATGGCTGATGAAGTGATAATGGAGTTCTTGGGTGCTTATGATGGTATTCCTCATTATCACCATAAATGTGGCCTACCTTATTGTTTAAATAATGATGCATATTTTGGAAAGACTACTAGCACAATAATTGCTACAGTAGAGCATAATGAAGAACTTGAAGAACAATTACAATCCTACAATCCACCAGACCACATGTACTTTCCTTAACGGTAAGACTATTGATGTCGTTATGGATAAGGATAACCCTAAAAAAGTTATCCCTATTGGTGATTGTTTAAATGTGGAAGAAAAGGAAGAGATGACTAAGTTATTGCATGAATTCTCAGAATTATTTGCTTGGAATTATTTAGACATGCCTGATATAGATCCTCATATTGTAACACATAATATTGTGTTGAAACCAGATGTTAATCTATTCAAATAAAAGATTTGTAAGATGAATCCAAAAATTGCTTTGCTTGTTATAACTGAAATAGAAAAACTTTTACAAGCTAGTTTTATCCGAGCTATTGATTACTCTCTGTCGATCTCAAATATTTTTGCCATCACTAAACCTGATGGTCATATAAGAATGTGCACATATTTTTGAGACTTAAATTTGGCATCTTTGAAAGATGATTTTCTGCTCCCTAATATCAATATGATTGTCAATTCCATAGCTAGACATGAGTTGCTATCTTTCATGGATGGATTTTTAGGATATAATCAAATCCTTATAAATTCTCTCGATCAGTATAAAACAACCTTTATAACACCTTGGGGTACATTTTGTTGGGTAGTCATGCTGTTCGGACTTAAGAATGCAAGAGCTACTTACAAGAGTGCAATGAATCTTATATTTCATGACTATATGCACAATATTTTAGAAGATTATGTTGACGACATCCTAGTGTAGTCTATCCATTGTAAAGATCATGTTACAAATATTTGAGTGCATACGAAAGTATAATATGCGATTGAATCCCAGTGTGTTTTTGGTGTGGACAGTGGAAAGGTACTTGGGTTCATTGTTTCAAATCAAGGTATAGAATTTGATATGAAAAAGAGAGATGCAATTGTTAATATGCCAATACCTAAGAAGATATCTCAACTTCGTAGTTTGCAGGGAAAGATACAGGCCATCCGTTGATTTGTTTCACAACTCGTGGATAGGACTCACCCCTTTACACAACTACTAAAGAAAGATTCTCACTTTCAATGGAATTCTAAATGTCAAAAATCTTTCAATGACTTAAAGGATTACTTAGCTAATCCACCTATTTTACAACCTGTTGTTTTTGATAAACCATTTTTGTTATATATCTCAGCATCTAATAATGCCCTAGTAGCTTTGTTAGAACAACATAATGCTAAAGGCAAAGAATATGATGTCTATTACATCAGTCATACTTTGCTCGATTATGAGGTACAATACACAGTTATAGAGAAGCATTGTTTAGATTTGGTGTTTTCCACTCAAAAGCTTAGACATTATCTCTTAAATGTTGAAATGCATGTAATGGTAAAATTTGACCCTTTGAAACATCTCTTCACAAGAACAGATTTATTAGGTCATCTTGCTAAATGGTTTGTTATTAACAAAATTTGATCTTAAATTCATTTCACAAAAAGTGATTAAAGGGAAAGTAATAGCTGATCAGTTAGTTGAAGCTCCCTCACCCTTTTCTATACAAAATGTCGATGCATTTCCTGATGATCAAATTTTAACAATCTCTGCAGATGAAAAATGGGAATTATACTTTAACAGATCAAAATGTTAAACTAGCTCCGAGGCTGGTGTTATATTGATAACCCCCATTGGTATACCGATTCCCTTATCTTACCACTTAGATTTCTTATGCACAAACAATATAGCTAAATACGAAGCTCTTATCGCAGGACTTCGTGCAGCCTTAGCTTTTAATATTAAAAACATTACAATATACGACAATTCTCAGTTAATTATCAAACAGATAACAGGATCATATCAAACTAAGTACAAGAAGCTATCTCAGTACCGTGAGTTGGCCTTATTTTTCTTAAAACAATTCACATCATATTCAATCAACACCATTCCTAGGAAAGATAACCAGCATGTAGATGCAATGGTAAGTGCAGCTTCCCTTATATCCCTTGATGGTTCTCTTGCTCGGAATTTACTTTTGTCATTCATAATCTTAAGATATCAATAATCGAAGACCCTATAGTTGCGAACTCAGAACTTTATGGTAATACATACATTGATGAATGGTTCTCCCACATATTCAACTATTTATGTGATGGAACCATTCCTAATTCGACATCTAAGAATGCCTGACTCTGTTTATGCAAACTAGCAGCACAATACATTATATTATCAAATGTCTTGTATCGAAAAAGTTATAATGATGTTTTACTCTGATGTTTAAGTAATTCATAGATTCTGATAGCTTTAGAAGAAGCTCACTTTGGTACCTGTGGAGGGTATTTTGGTGGAAAATCATTGGTACAAAAATTGTTAAGTATGGGATACTATTGGAAGCATATGGAACAAGATTCCTTTACTTACATCAAGAGATGCCCACAATGTCAACAACATAAACACCTAATCCATGCTCCTACTTAAGAACTTCATGCCCAGGTGTCACCATGGCCATTTTCCATCTGGGGTTTGGATCTAATTGGTAAAATTTCCCCGACCTCCTCTCAAGGACATACGTTTATCATTACTGCCACTGATTATTTTACAAAATGGGTCGAAGCGGTCCCCTTGCGATCCATGACCACTGATGTAATCTATCGATTCATACAAGATAACATAATTTCTTAATTTGGAATACCTTCCTCCTTGGTTTTGGACAATGGTACACCATTTAAGAACAAGGATGTGAAAACATTCCTTAAAAAATATCATATACAACATCGCTTCTCTACACTTTATTACCCTCAATCAAATGGCCAAGCAAAAGCTCCAAACAAGGTTATTGGATAGATTTTATGGAAGACTATTAAGAAACATCAAAAAGATTGGCATACACAATTATCCTATGCATTATGGGCTTACAAAACAAGTATTCGAACAGCTACGAGTAACACATTGCATAATCTCATCTATGACATAGATGCGATAATGCCCTTAGAGTTAGAAATTCCTTCCCTTAAAAATATTAGCATCCCACTTCAAAACAAGATACCCTTAAAAATTTTATCTTTATCCCTCTTGTCAAAGTATTCATTGGTCTATTTTGGTGTTCTTCCAATGTAGCCATGGTTGACTATCTTAGTTCTTCCAATTCAATTAACTCAGCCATCCTTATAGATCTAGCATCTTCACCTTCTAATTCCAAATGCTGGGCCAACTCCAATGAAGGAAGCTCCAAAGACAAGGACAACCTAGCCTCTTTTCCATACACAAAAATAAAAGGAGAATTACCAATAGCTCTTTTATAGGTGATCCTATTAGCCCAAAGAGAAAATATGATTTTATTATGCCATTGCCTCTGATTTATTTCCATGGTTCTCTTCAAGATTCTGATCAGGTTCTTGTTGGTAGATTCACCTAAACCATTACCTTGGGGGTAATAGTTAGAAGAAGTCTTCAAAAACACATTATATTTCAAACCCTAATCAGCTATTCTAAAACCAATGAAAGCCCTTGCATTATCAAAGATTATAGTGTGGGGAGCTCCAAACCCTATCATCATTTCTTCCAAGAAATCCATGATCGTTGATTTTGTAGCCTCTTTGAGTGGGACAACTTCAATCCACCTGGTGAAGTAGTCTATTGCATTTAGAACCCACTTATGGCCAACACTAGATGTAGGGTTGATCATGCCAATGAAATCTAGGCCCCACTATGAAAAAGGTTGATCTGCCTAGATAGGGGTGAAGTGGAAGGGTTGCCAATCTCTTTTTTCTAGCAAAGAGAGCTCACTCTTTGCATTTTCTTACCCATACATGGGAATCATGGAATAATGTGGGCCAAAAATTACCTTCCCTCATTATCTTCATTGTTGTCACTCTCATAGAAAAGTATTCCCTAAGAGATATCATGGATGATGACATAGAATGAGAGAAAAGATTATAGGAACTTGAGATGCTTGATGAAAGATGAATTAATGCACTTGAACATCTCAAGGCTTATCAAAAAGGAATACAACAAGCTTATAATGCAGAAGTCATACAACGGTCATTCAACATTGGGTACTTGGTTCTTTATTAAAATCAATGTAATGTAAATGCATCGCTTGGCAAAAAAAGTAAATTCAGCCCTAATTGGCTTGGACCGTATATAATTACTGAAGCCTTTGGATCTGGAGCATATAAATTAGCTGATGAGCAAGGTACGCCGCTTAAGGAACCTATTAATGTAGTGCACCTTAAAAGGTTTTATGCTTAAAGATCTAATGTTAAATGTTCCTAAGCTAATTTAGTACATAGATTAGCTTCAATTTCAACAAGATAGTACTGTTTTGTCTTAATTCATTTGGTATTACGTCTTTGTTCAATTGATCATTGTTGTATCCTATTTTAGTAGTAATTGCCTAGATCACTTTTGTATTAACTAAATATAGCATGGAAATTAAAGTTATGTGTAAAATAATTAATCATTGTTCTTATTACGGCATTTTCTTTTTAGGATTGTTAGTATATCACAATAGTATTAATTATAGCATTTAGACATCATCACTAGTTGCATTTTTACAAAAAATCACATGTGATAGATCAAAAGCCACTACACATAGATAAAAAGAAATAAACATCATATATATATATATATTAGTTTCATGTGTACATCCAAATCAACTATCCCTCAAGATAAAATGGGATGTCATAGTGCATAAAGTATATACATCATATAGCTGAGCCTCGATTGCCAGTACCCTCAGGCCCTTGTAGTGTGCGAGTGACAAAAGCCTGACCATTTGTAGCTACAGATCGCAAATGACTCCTAGAGATGCTTCACAATCGTAACTCCCTGATCTCACCTCTCATCTCTATCATCTGCTCATGTGCCTCCTGGCACATCCTCTAGTACCAGTCTCTCTCAGCCTGAACCCTGTCTCTGTTAGCTCTTGCCTGCTGGACCTCCCACAGTAGGAACTCACTGACAGCTGGCTCTCCCTCCGATGTAGGAACTATTACTGTCTTCTCTCATTGTGCCCTAAGCTTAGCCTTGACGCACTCAGCTCTCTATTGAAACTCCTCTCTCTTGTATAGATTGCTCTTGCATAGCCTCTGTAGCAGTCCTATATATGACACATGGCATAAATATCTCAGCATGCCACCTAGTGGATGATTGTGGTAAATAATTTGCCCACACTTGCTGCTCTGAGGCATCTGTAGGTACTATGTCTACTATGACATGACTCACAAAGTCTCACCAAGCATCTATCGCAACTGCAAAATAGAGGATGAGATAGATGTTAGACTCCCATATAAGTATCACAAATAATAAACTATACAAAACATCAAGTAATAAATCAAACCTCACCTAGATCTCCATCTCGCTAGGATGGATCTTGGATCACTAAAGGTGTGATGAGCTCTATAGTCTTGTAGCTGGGGGCACAAACCTACTACTCTCCCCCTGCTCTCTCTAACTAGGCCTCACATCGTCTGCAGGAGTAGGACCATGGGCCTTAGATTGCACTCTGGACTTGGTCTCCTTATCAGTGTCTGCCTCTTGCTGGCTCTATCTCAGTCTTGCTCTGAAGATGTACTGTGATGGGACATCCTTAGACTCATCCTTGCCATCCTCCTTGAGATCATAGCATCCCACAAAATCATTAACATTGTCCTCCACCCCTGTGTCACCAGCGTGACCGGCCCAAGGACGAGCATCCCCTGTAGGGTGCCTAGGTGGAAAGATAGGTGCAGGCTGTGCTGTGTACCACCAAGTCCAATATGCTTAGGTACATCTGACATCATCTATGTCTGATACTAGCCCTGCATCCTCAAGACCTTCATCATCACTAAGTGGCATGTCTACTACTGTTAGCCGTCAAATGATATTTTCCCTAACTACGCTACGAGCAGCTCGTGCATAGCTCAGACGAACCATGGGAACATCCTATATCTATTTGAACTATCGCGCCACCCTGTCAAAGTAAAACCAAGCTACGAAATGATCAAGGTGACCAGCCATCAGCTAATCCCTCTACATCCTCACTAACTACCTCTACTAGCTAGGCCATCTGATGTAGCCATGATATGGTCTCTAGATGATGTCACTAGGTTGTAATCTATCAAATACTACTCTCTAGTATAACAGAATCCCATGCCTCCAACACCTGACCAATGGATAGGCATAGACATGCAAATGGGTGAATGCTACCTCTATAGGATAACCCACTGGACATGTGCACCTGATGTGCTCAAAGGCCCAAACCTATAGTAATGTGCAGATCATCACACTTGCATCTCATAATGGACATATCACCCCAAGTCGCGGTAAAGGTGCACAAGCATACTGCACTCCCATGCATAGACAGTCTAATGCTCCTCCATCACTCTAATGGTGTGAATGAGACCCTCGTGTAGGTGAGTGCCTCATCCATTTGGTGTGATGGCTAGTGTGACTATGACAATCATGAACCTCTGTAGTAAGGGAACGTCTCTGCATCCCTGCTCTAGCAAACAAAGCTAAATATGTTGTCACTCTGCCTATGAAATAGTGCAACCCAAGAAGTATAGCTAACTCTCGTGAGTGTACCCCACTAAGCGATGTCCTACAATCCTCACTGTCTCTCCTCAAATCAGTAGTTGAAAGATCCTAAATACATCCTCTAATGTGATGTTAATCTAGCTTGTCCGTAACTGGAATGTGGATGTATCTGCATCCCACCTCTCCATTAGTGCTATCAACATAGCGTAGTGGAATTTGATTATGGGCATATCAAACACCCACCATAGGCCCACCATCTGTAAATGCTCTCTTTTTGCGATAGTCAAGGTGCTAGTGCACTCTCGTAGAAGTGCCATCAGAGGACCACTTGTGTGTTCATGCATCTCAGGGACATCCTGCAAATCAGAAAGGAAGCAAGAGTATTAGAATCCCCTCTAGAAACTGAAATGAGCTATCAAAAATTGAATAGAAAACCTATGCCTAGGGCCTATGTCCCTTGTGGACCAGGGTGCCCTAGGAAGATGAGGGTGCCCCAGAGGGACACTAAGGCTCTTGTGGGACTAGGACATCCCAGAGAGACTTTGGCACCCTAGGTGGACTTGGGCACTCCTGTCAGGGGCCCCTGTCAACCTTCCCCTCTTGGCATAGAAATTGGTAAATGTAAAAGAAAAAGCACAATGAAATATGATAGAAGTGTTGGATCAGGACCCTACCTTGGCCTCGAAACATATCTCTGCTACTCGAGCTCAAAGCATCCCTAGTCATGGTGGATGATATGGACATTGGCTTAGCATGGTCATTCTTCTATTCTCCTTCTCTCTCTCCTCTAATTTTCTACAATGACAAGAAACAAGAATGAGTAAGTGATAAGTGACAACTCCCTTTACATAAAGTAAATGAATGAGAATCCCCATCCCTAACTAGGTGTAAGATTGATTGCTTTTACTCTTGAGCCTCTACCTTGAACTATCAAACTCTGTTTTCCATGTCGTTTGTTGCGTTGGAATCTTGGTTCCGCTTTCTTTCTTCCCCAATGTGTTATGTTTGAGCATTGCTTCTTCAAGTGACCCTCATAACACATTTCTCATCAAGTCTCCTTGAAATCGAC
This sequence comes from Cunninghamia lanceolata, assembly GCA_027924645.1. Classification (NCBI taxonomy): domain Eukaryota; kingdom Viridiplantae; phylum Streptophyta; class Pinopsida; order Cupressales; family Cupressaceae; genus Cunninghamia; species Cunninghamia lanceolata. The sequence continues at coordinate 4,054,453 of BSBN01000429.1, read as the reverse complement.
GCATGTGGATATCTCCTTATTTCTACTCTCAGACTAAGAAAGAAGAAACAAGTGGGGCATATATCTCCCTTGATTTCCTCCCTCATCATGTCTCATCATTCAACCCCCTTAGTGTTTTTGTACTTACTCATTGGTGGTGGTTGCAGGTTGATTTGGTTTTGATTTTCTAACAAGTGTTCCTTTGCAGGTTGTAGTTCCTGACTTTGTGGTCTTGCAGGATTGCGGACTTGGGGGCTCCTTCCTTCCTGGTGACAACACTTTGGCTTCCTCTACAGTATCTTTTTGGGTATCCTTTTCATGATTGATGCATTTACTTTCCTTTAGTTGCATATGCCCGTAGTGTCATATGGCCATTAAAGTGGGGGTTAAATGTAATGTCAAAAATTGTCCTCCTGTATGGAATGGTACAATTTCCCTCAGTTTAGCTCCTCACTTTTGGTGACCTCTTAAACTTTTCTCTTCTGGCCTTCCCAAAACCCTGATTGACTAGGTCTAGAAGCAAATCATTCACTTTTTGAGGTAATTTGTTGATAGAACCTGGAAAGGGGATTTGAAATTTGGGTCCCTAGGACCCCCAAAAAGTAGATCTGAGTGGAAATATGGGGCTTGGACTTGGGCACCTGCGCCCTAGTCCTCCCCTATTTCTAGGGATTTTGAATTTTGGTAGGATGTCAGCTCCAACCAAGTGCCTCAAGATTCCATTTTCAAATTCTCAGTTTTCACATGACATCAAGATGCTATTTTGAAATTTGAATTTCCCTAAAGCTAGATATAAAAAGACATTTGAAAATCATTTTATCACACACAATTCTTATCCAAGATTGATGCCAAAACTCTGCTACAATTTCTATTGAAGATTAGTGACTTGTTGAAGCCCTTGAAAGTGTTTTATATTTTCTATCATAGAGACAATGGATGGAGATTAGGAATCAAGATATTGAGTCTATCTTGCTCTTCCTAGGGTTTGTACACCCTTTGCATGATTGGGAGAAGGGTTGAAGCCTCCAATAGTGAGCTTGGAGATCCTCCACATACATTGTTGATTCACCTTCTTGTTCATGCAAGTCTTCATTTATTTTCATCTCCTTGAGGTGAAATTGTATGTGTTTATTGATGCAAATCAAGTTGTTGATCTTCCCTTGATTAAGACATCTAGGGTTTGATATTTCTGCATACACATTGTTAGTTTTGCACACACTTATGTAAATCTTTATCTCTAGCTATTGTTGAAGTAGAAATACCAAAGACAAGGCTTGACTGAGGTAAGCTCCTATATAGCCACAAAATTTTCTTTCTTTTGCAAGTGTAGACCGTGTTTTGTAGGTTCTGACAGAAAGAAGCTACAGAAAGGAGGATATTGCAGGTATAGTCGCAACAGACTTTTAAATTTTTCGATCCTGACACTTACAGGACTAAGGAACCAGCACACTAGTCCAACCAGGGATTATTTCTAGGATTTGGAAGCCATTTAGGAGTCTCAGACACCCTGTGCAGAAGATTTTCTAGTGCAAAAAATTGTAGGACAAAGGAACGGGTGCCCTAGTCCAAGTGGTCCTCAAAATCTAGGTGCAGTCTTTGAAACCCTCTCTCTGCACATATGTGATCAGTTTTATCAATTACTTTATTAGTTTCTGAATACTTTTGATTTAAGGCATAATTAGGGTTTTACTTGGTTAAAAGGAAAATACTTAATAAAACCTTAGTTAGAGCCTTAGGTTTCATAACCACGTGAGCGTAAGGGATAGACAAAGTGATTAGAAGCTTGTTCATGAGCTCAGTCCTTGTCCTCCAAATGCTTAGTGGTGAAATTATGGTATTTGACCCAGTTTAGACAAGTCTACAATTTTACACTAAACAATATATTTTTTTACTACTAACATGGTTTTGTAGGTACAACTAATGACTTATAAGTGCAAGTATGGAGGATGCTTCTCTTGAGGTACATGAAAATCATGAGGCATAGTCCATAAATTATACCATAGATATATTTTCTATTTTATTTTACTACATATCTTACTTTAGCATGCATGATTCATGTAGTTTCACATGCACACAAAAGTGGGGGCAAAAACCTAAGAGTTAAAAGTGTATTCCCTACACTTATAAAGATATTTACACCATTTTTACTATCATAAATGCATTTTGTAGTACTCAATTTGTCTTTTTTGGAAAATAAATCAACCTTAAACCTAAACATATCACCCAAAATAGTCTTATCCATTACCTTAGGGAGGAACAACCTATATCATAGGAATTTAATCTACTTGGACTAGATTTCATACATGGTCCTATTCCTTAGACTAGGTCATAGTGGGGCCCAGTCTACCCCAATAAAAATCCAAATCTCCCACTTTTGAAGCTAAATTCTCTAATATTTGATTATTACTCCCTCAACCCATGCACAACAAATCTTGATTTGAGAGACTAGGATCATGTATTTATAGGCAATCCTAGGTCATTGTTTTATCATTACAAGATCATTGATTGAATTATAATTGAATTAGAATCTCACATGGAAAAAACATATGCACTAAAGAATTACAATAACATGACATCAATAATTACATCCTAGGTATTACATCATTTGATTGGTATGGCTTTTGATATTGTTTATTGGCAAAGGGGCTTGCTTACCATCAAGAAAGTTGACAATATTCCCTCAAATTTACAACACCATCCTTTTCAACACAACCCCTTGTTTAAAAGTAGCTATTAAAAATAGTAGATACATGTAGAATACTAAATTAGAAGATAAATTCATAGTGTAAGGATTATATCACATAAAATAAAAATTTCCTAAACTAGATTGTTTGTGTTGTATATAGTCTTGCATCAATCTAGACTCATAGTTTAGATTTTTCACAAGATCCATATTTCAAATCTAGTTCTAGATCTCTAATTCCAATAAGGAATCACAACAAACAACAACTTTATACATAAAAATATCAAAATCAATAAATATATAAGAACCTTCAACCCTTTTAAATTTTATGATTACATTGAAGCCTCAACTCTATTAATTTTAAATGGTTCTATAGGGGCCCCACCCAAAAAATGATAAAACAAAGATCATACAAAATAAGAGCTAAAATTTTGAAAACTCTCATATAGAGGAAACAAAGAAGATTCCCACATAAGGGTAGTAGAGAATGGGCCCAATCAAGGATATAATAGAAATAAAAAGTAAAAACTAGAGTCCAAAAAATTAAAAAAGAAAACCCCTAGCAACCAACATCATTGTCCATGGATCACACACCAACTTCCAACACCCAAATCACTATCATTTTTCCATATGAATACAAACTCACAACCAAAACCAACACCCAAGTCACAACTAACACCAACCACCATTAATTTTTCATTGACTAAAGTGATGTCTCCATAATTAGTGAAAGTAGAAAATTAAACACCATGAAAAAATTTACCCCTTTGATGTGACAAAATTAGGTAAAACCCATGAAAGGAAGATAAATTATATGTGGTAGTAACCTCCAACACTCCCTTCTAATGAGCCACAAGAAAATTCTCTATTACATTTTGCAGGTCAGTAGATAAAGCTTGTAGAACCTCAATCTTATGCTAAACCAACATTATAAATAATGGTGGCTAATGAGAATTGTATTTGAAAACCACATTTGTACCTTCACTCAAGATTGATACTAGATTATTCTCTACAAAACCATCCAATCTCATTGAATCCTCCTCTTTAGACTAAACTAGACATAACGTCACCCACCTATGCAAATCAATTAACAAAATTGCCACTTACACCTCTAAAATCTTGCATTATGGAATCATGGGACTAAAGTAATCTATTATCTTCTATCCCTTTGGTTGAGAATGATTTTTACCAAATTTAGGGAGATAGAATTAGGGCAATGGAAGAATAATTGTACCTAAAGAAAAATAATTTCTCAAGGGAATTAATTATCTACGAATAATTAGTTCTTTATCATGTACTAGTTAATTATAAATCATATGATATATCAAAGATTATCCAATGACACCTACATATTTGATCTACAAATAGCTAATAATATAACCAAGGAATTGCAAACACTAAAACTAGAATGCTTTTGAGGAAAGGGAACTAAAATATATATATATATACATATATATACATATATATATACATACATATATATATACATATATATATACATACATATATATATACATATATATATACATACATATATATATACATATATATATATATACATATATACATACATATATATATACATATATATATATATACATATATATATATATGTATATATATATACATATATATGTATATATATACATATATATGTATATATATACATATATATGTATATATATACATATATATGTATATATATACATATATATGTATATATATACATATATATATATATATATATATATATATGCACCTAGAAATTGTCATATCTAAGACTAGAAATAGGCTAGAAATAATTGTAGATGAAATTTAGGGGTTTTGTGATGAGTTATTTGGATATGGGGCATGATAATAGTGCTAGGGAACATAATTGGAGCATTGGGGGCACAAATGTCTAGAAGTGTCTAGCAATCCTAAAACTTTGAGGGAATCTCTATCTTTGATCTAAAACCCTATTTTATCCTACAATCAACCTTCATCCACTCTAAAATGAGAAATAATTATATCTAAGTTAGAGGGATAGGAAAAATTAGTTGTTTTGTTTAGGAGACTAACTTTTAGTCCCTTGTTGAGTATATTTCAACATTTCCAAAAAAAGAACTTTAGGAAAATGGAAAGTGTGTGTAGACCTAGTAGTGGTGAAGGTGGTATGTGCAAAGAGGTTTAAACAATAAACCCTAGGGTGTAGATATAAGACAAAGTGGTGTGTTCTTGTGATGGAGGACAAAAGGGAAATGGAACAAGGGTGATCACAAAGGAAAAACTAGAGGGTGAAAGAATATAGACCTGAAAAAGGTTTCAAGGATGAGGTTTTTCATATTTGGAGGGTTTTACAAGGATTTCTATGGGTTATGGATGAAGACAATGAGAAGAATAGGATATGGAAGTGAAGGAATGGAAGAAAAAATACAAGGATAACACAAGACAATAGATCAAGGGATAATCTATAGCTTTTAGATCTTGAATCCTATATTTACTTCTTTTCTTGATATTGTATCTATAATTCACCTTTTGGAAAATGGAGAGAAGAAACTAAGTTTTCAAAATGATGTCTAATGACTCAAAACCAAGAAAAGTAGGCTTAAATACCAACCTCAAGTAAGATTTTGTATGCATGGACAAAAAAAACATAGTTAGGATTATGCCAACTATTTATGCGGTAATTTGTATGAAGTATTCCACAAGGATAGGGACACCCAAGGGTGTAAATGTTCTAGCATTTACGTTAGGGGCATAGATGTCCCCTTAGGATACAAGACTAATTTTTGGAGGTTGGCTAGGGTAGTTTGTTGATGTATATGGAGATTGCAATATTAGTCTATGATTATTGAGAAGGATAGAAATAGGTGTAAGTGGTCCTAAAATATACTAGGAAAATGGACACCAAGATGTAGACAAAAATGTAATGTGGAAGTTGTAGGGTATGCAATTTTCATCATTACATTTTTTCCCCACTTTAGCAAGATGATGAAACTAAGTGGAAGAATCATGATAAATTAAAAGTATATTAATTTATTATTTCATAATGTAAAGGTGGTGCAGTGCACCTAGAATAATCATTTAGTCATTTTTTTGTAATTTTTGGTTGTTAAAGGTAAAATGGAGTTTTTAAAATGTAATAAAGCCTTCAATAGGCATGCTCATGTGGTTTGGATGCCTAGAATAGGCCATCTCTTTAGTGGAGTCTGCAAATCTACTAAGTCTAGTTAAGTCTATTTTTAGACATTTAGCTTTTTATGAAAAAATCAGTCAGTTTAGGCTATTTTTAGCGTCTTCCCATGATGGGAATCTTTGTAATGGAGGGATAAGGATATAAGTTATGGGAAAATGCATTGAAATAGAGAGAGTGGATGAGGGGAAGAAGTTGGAGAACATTTTCTTAATAGAAACTCTATTTTTATGTGTTTTTCCTGCAATTTTGCTGTTGCAGATCGTACCACAAACTTGTACGGCATAGTTATGACATGAAAACTATTTTATGTGATAGAGGGGTGAGATAAATATCCAATTCCATTAGTTTGAGTTAATATCATTGATTTTTTTGAAAGTTATCACATTTTTGTCAAAACCTATCCAAAACCCTGTCTTTTTTACTATAACAGTCTTGTTCCCGGCCATTACACACCTCTGTACAGATAGATATAGGGGAAAGACATATATTTATGGAAATAGGGTTGAGATACATTTCTAATGGTTCTAGTCTGAGGTCTTGATTCAATTTTGAGAAGGAGATATTTCTTTTTTTCTAAGACTATCTGTGTCATTTCAGCAAACCCTTGATTTGGGGGTTTTAGAGAAGTTTTTGTTTTCCTACTTCATGAAGCTGTGTTAGAACCCAAAAATGGGTGGAGTGAGTGTAATATGGTGTCTTTTCTAATGGGTTTTATGTGCAGGAGCAGAAGACAAGTGAAAGTTGGAGTTTGGGGCTATGGAGACCTCATTATATCATGTTTAAGGCTAACTAGTGTTGGTAAAAGGAAGATTTGATCATAGAATGAGTTGAAATGATCTTAGACCCTAAAAATTGGTGAAATCCATCCATTTATACACTATTGGATCCTCTAGAATAGGAGTGAAAAGTTTGTCTTTGAGCTTGTGGACATTTCCTTTGTAAAAGTGGGCAAATTGCCCTCTAGGACAGTAGGAACAGTCAAAATTAGGGGCTTGTGTTCCAAAAGATCCCAACTTGTATGTTTGGTATGTTTTGTAACTCCATAATGGGTACTTGCAAAGGTATTTTTTTTGTGGGTTTGTCATGTCTTTTGAAAGTTATGCTTCAAAAACCTTGCTGACAGGGCTACAAGGAGTTAGGTTAGCCTATGAAGGAAGTGGTACAAGAAGGTACCTTCTGAGCATTTTGATGGTTTTGTGAGCTTGGGAAAGTCAATCCTAGAAGGTCTATGGTCTCTAGAAAGTTTGGAAAGGTTCCCATGTATATGAACCTATAAATGGTGTTATTGTATTGTGTTGAAACAATGGAGAATGAGTGGACAGTCATGTCTTGTTTGAGGTCAAGTGTTGTAGTTTGGTCCAATAGGACCTAAAAGGAGTTGTTTGCCCTACCATACCCTGTATCCTCTTCCTCCTGAGTAGTTTTATTGTGACCCCTTTGTGGTCTTGTGGGTTAAGCTCTACATCAAAAGGATACACAAAAAGTATAGAAGTCTTCAATTATTTCTTCTTTTATTCTTTCACATGCATATACCTATTCCTACAATGCACCACATCAAGGAAACATTATTACTATACATCAATCAAAGAAATGGCATAGAACATATGCAAAAACATTATTTAAACAAGATATACACTAAGCATGAAACCATACATAAATGGAAACCGAAAGTATAAACTACATGTTTTGCATACTAGAAATGGTAAACATAAACCATATACTAAAAGGAAACAACATAAACACATGATAATACACTTAACAATTCAATGGATGCGAGTGGAAACAAAGAACTAAATACGCACACAATTACCAAAATTTTGTGTGGCTAATGTGGTAACACAAGGGAAGGAAAGGATAGGAAGAAGATCCAAGTGTATTGCACGATGGAATAGCTATGATGGCTCTACATGAAAAAGTGATACCTTAATAAAGGTTTAATTATATCGAGGCCATTGAGATGTGATAATGATGATATACAATAATATTTATGTTCATGACAATAATGGTTTTGAGCTTGCCACCCAATCTAATGGATTTGAGGTTGCCATCAAAATTGGATAAAAAGGGGCCATGCCACCCCAAAAAAGAAAAAATGATGATGTCAAAGGCTTTGACATCAGCATCCAAACTGATAAAGAGGTTAGGGTAGGCCCAAATGATGTTGTTTCTAGTTTCATTATAGGATAATGTGTATAGGTTATGCCCCCCTTTTAATTGATAGGAGAGAGATTAAAGTCAATCAATTTAATGTAAATGGATAAAGAGGAGAAGTGGATAATGCACTAGTACATGTGATAATAGAATAATGTAGGAAATAGGGAATGTATGAGTGATTATTGCAATGATAGGAAAGGATGCCTCTAGATGGATGAGTTTTTGATAAAGTAATGCCAAAATCAAAGTGATAATATTTCCAAGGAAAAAGAGGAGCATGTAATTGAGCTGATACCCCTAATCCTGAATGATAAAGGAAAGATAAGATGAGATTTGCCTAATGAATGGGGAAAGCATAATATAGATAATCAACTATAAGTAAAATTCTCATGATTATTTAAAGGATAATGTCTTGTAAAATCTATAGATAAAAGTATGTGAAGTAGATATATAGAGTAAATAGGGGAACAAAAAAGTAAATGCCAACAAATATAAAAATAATGTGATGTCCCTAAGGAAAGGGGAAAAAAAAGTATACATTAATAATAGAGAAGATCAATAATATAAAAATATGATGTGTATGATAATATATTGATGACATAGACATATGGTTATAGGATAATATGAACGATATATAGGAGTAGGAACCAAGTAGTGGCATATAGATCAAGAAACACCACCCCTCACGTATGCACCTACACTATAGAGAGGTTTAAATTGACCTCAAACCTTTTGAATTATGTGGAGGATGTAATAGCTAATGGCATTATGGATATGAGAGGGAAAAACATGATATGCACAGCTAATAGAAACTCTATATATTAAATATCCCTAAACTTTCAAGATATTGAAAGTCAAGTGACCAAGGAATGGAACATAGAATGGGGATAGAAATGAGGAATAAAAATTCCCATAATAGTACATGCAAGATGTCAAAATTAGGGAATGAATTTCTCACTCATAGGCTCATCCTAGACTTAGATCAAAGATAGCCACTTGGTTGAATTAGGAAAGGGGGAATTCATTCAAGAGGAATTTTCCTAAAGTGATTATGGTTAAAAAAGGAATGCACTTGTATTTCTTCCATCAAGTTTTATTTGTGTTGCTTATTTTTGTTTTTGATGGATTTGGTACCCACTTTCAAGTGATTTTGGTTTTGGTCTTTGATTTCTGGCACTTTTACTTTATGGCACTTGTGCTTTTATTTTTACTTTGTAATTTACACTTTATTTACTCACTTTTTATTTTTTATGGAATTAACCTCTAATCCTAGTACCATGTAACCTAGAAGATGCAAGGACTAATCAATGAAGACTAGACTAGATGAGCAATCTCAATTCTTAGACTTTTGGTGTGAATGAATTTTGATGATGCATATTTATCAACATTTCTTGTAGCTGGATGACTATTTGGGACTTAAAACTTGATTAAGAAGAGACTATGGAGATCTAATTAGAATCATTTTGTATAAACAAGAAAGATTAAATATCAAGGGAATAATTGGAAAGATACAAAAATAGGAAGAATGGGAAGAATGGGAAGGATACAAACATGGACTAATCATGGTATTCCTACTCAACATAGGGTAGTAAATTTGGGTAAGGCTAAAAGTGAATAGTGATAGTAGAAATGTGGAATTTAGAGGGTACAAAGTCTATGAACCAAATCCTTAAAACTACTATGTGGAAGAAATCCTAACTTTGTTATGGTAAAACAATATATAATTATAGTATGGAATGAGAGAGGGAAAGTAGAATATGTTTTAAGGTAAATGCATTATTAAAACAATTTGAGCATAAAAGAGATAGAAATGCAAGGTGATAATGGTTTCAACAAAATGTATTCCTTCTATGATGTATAAATAGGAGGTTTCATGACAAGATCATCTATGGGTATAACTACATATTAAAATGTGATAGCCTAAGCATATAATCCCAAGGAGTGGAAAGGAATATAGGAAGGATGAGGATGATAAATTTTAAAAAATTAAGAATATCAATCTCTATGAATAATATTACAAAAATATGGCTTTAGTTGAATAGGTTCAATAATGCCATCTTGATGGGGACAAAGGCCTTTTCCCTTATAACCATAGTTTACAAAAATATTGAACCCTTTTCCATACACTATTTCAAGTTTAGGATAAGAGAAATGATTGTGAGAAATTTGACTATGAGTATTAGGTTCTTTATGAAAAATAAGAATATCAAATTCCTTGAGATTAATTAAATGTTCACCCACATAGTAGGAAGTGAATATATAGAACCCCAATCATCTCTTAGGAGAGTATTGGAATTGGAAGAGGATGAGTCATTAGAAGAATAAGGAGTAGCCTCCCAAGTAGGGGGGGAAGAAGATGAATGATTTTGAGGATGTTGATCATAAATATAGGTGTCAATATGTAAGACATTAAGAGCCAAGTCATTGGGATTCAATTGATACTTACCATGCTAAGAGGGGATGAAATCTAAAGAACCTTAATCATCTCCAAGTAAGGATTGAGGAGGAAAGTTAGTATCAAGATGCGAATTAGAAGAAGGGTCAACTTGTGGATTAATAAACACATTTCATTCTCTATCATCTAACAATATTAGTAGGCAGCCTCATTACCCAAGGGTAGAAGGGACAATATTCATCATATAAATTCAAGGTTAACCTAGGAGAATATTATAATATAGATTTGTAGGGATTGGGGATAAATGATAGAAATATTTAAAGGATGAATGGTAAGGGTGAGAATATTAGTTGAGGAATGGAGAGGAGGTTTTTTTAATATATGGAGTGGATGCTAGGTCATGCTAGTAGTTTGAACAACCTAGTGTTTGTTGTATCATATGGTATGATGCATTGTGGTATATGCCATATGCATGAGTTATTGACCCAAAAGAAAAAGTCATAGGTGAGCATAGGCCATATGGCACTATTATATGAAATACCATGATGTTGTTGTAGCAATATACAACAAGGACTATTATAGATACAAAATAAAATGATAAAACACACAAGGAAGCAAGAAAGCACAAATGATACAAAGACAAACAAGATTTTTCTCTTGGTCAAGCTAAAAGATAATTTTTTTATGATGATGATGATAGTGTTGATGTGGGAACAATATATCCTAAGAACAACACAAGACTTGGGAAAATATATCCTGATAATGATGGATTGCTTAGAGTTGATCAAGGCTTGCAACAAGGTTGGGGACAAAATTGATATCTATGCTTTTGGATAATGTGATAGATTGCTAGGAAAGATTTGCATGGATTGGGATTTCTTGAGTTTGGATGAACTTCTTTGGGTAAATTGGATTGTATTTGGAGATCCTTTTCTTGCAACCAATGATAAGGAAAAACCAAGTCAAGTGACAAGGATGAAGGGAGGATTAGATGGAATACTTAAGGATTTGCAAATAGTAGATGGAATGGATGTGGGTTTAGGATGTGATCTCTAAGGAGTACATCACATGGGAATAGGATGACCCACTCTAGATATATCACTCATGACACTGTATTGTAATGCTTGTGACCATATATGGTAGGATTTGTTGCAAAATATTAGGTATATCAAGATGTGTCCAAAACATGTGTCAAAGTTGTGTCCCTATCCATATCAAGGTTAGAAGTAGGGAGGGAGGATGGATTGGACCCAACGTGATAGATATGTGGATACAATGGACGGGTATCATAGGATGGATAGATATGATGGATTAATAAGATGGGAGAAGCTTGCCCCCAAGTGTAGGGTTCACATAGATAGCTAAATTATGCATGATGCCCAAGAATGGGTTTTCATCATGGTACTTTTCCAAGGTTCCATGAGAATGGTTTTCACTATTTCATTATTTTTCTTGACTTTTTATATTTTTTAAATTTTTATTTTTAAATTTTTCTTATGTTTTTCTTTTTTTTTTTTTTTTCTTTTTTTTCTGATTTTGGATGTTGCAATAGGATGGATGGATTTGGATTTAGGATTTTTGGACTCAAGCATATATTTCCATGGTGAGTTGATAGTATGCCATTATGGAAAACTGTCATGCCCACATTTTCCATGTGGTCACAACACACATCGCACGTGTCATAGCCACATCTGTCATGTGGTTATGACACGAGATATGAAAAACTTTTCTCACACTATCCTAAAAACCCCTTCGCATGCGTAAGCATGCTCAGCGGTGTTCTCTCATGGCGAAACACTACAATTTTCGGCGGGATATAAGTACAATTGCGTGCAACCAGACGCATACAGATCAACAAGAGGGTCTTTACGACGCCGCTAATGTCATTGCAAGAGTGAGATTACCACAGTTCCTAAATCTAAACCTCGGCAATTTTCGGCAGCACAACGCCTTACAGCGTTAGTGGGAATTACGCTGCACTCATTTACGCACGTGGTTCGCTGATAGATTAACAACTTCCCACGACACCTTGTTCTGACTAAACCGACTAGTGATCTCCCTATTTAGACATTTTTCAGCCAGGCACGGTTGTCTGTCTCCTCTCTTGTTTCCTGAAACATACTCCTCCTACGACTTAGCATTCTCAACAAGGCGGTTTGTTTGCTCTCTCTTCCCTTTTCTCTGGGTCTTAATTTTGATTGTATTTTTATCGTGCTCACCTTAACTATTTCTATGATAATTTAGTTTGTTTATATTTCGGTCTCTCTCTCTTTCATTTTCCTTTCTTTATGTGTATCCGGTCCTTTCTTCATGATTTACGTCAATCAGGGTTATCGCTGCATCTATTGTTGATATTAAACCTAACTACCGGATGGTCTAGGTCACATAGGCTGGTTTACTACTTCGCTGGACTCGGTCTCCTAATCTTCTCCGATCTAGGTTCCTCCTCTTCGTATGTATTATGAATCTTGTTCCGAAGCAAATTTTAGCGGAAGAGTCCGTTGACTTAGTTCTCTTATCCCATGTGGGAAATGTCGCGCATTTTCTCCTCTGTGTTTTCCAATGTTAGTTTTTCTTCTTCTGACTCTCTTACAGGTTTACTTATGAGGACGTTTACTACAGTTGAGATTAAAATGGTCTCACATGAAATGCCTGTGATGTCTCCTTAAGTTTATTTCCAGTGTTCTTTTTAAGCAAGGTGACGTGTAATTTTTCCTCTTCATTTTCCGGGTGATTGAAATTACGTTGATAGTTGAAACTTCTGAGAAACTCTTTCCGGAGTATTACCGAATATTCCTTTACACTCTCTTTACATTATAATTTTATTTTCTCTTGTTTATAATTACTGTTGTTATTATTACTAATAATGACTATTAATACTCTGATTGTGACTCGTATAACATTGTTAATAGATGTAGGAGGCTCTCCTCTTTATAAAACCCTGTTCATGGAAATATAACTTCTTTGGTTGTTGTGTTCAACACTTAATAAAAACTAACTGTGAAAATATAATTTGTTATTTTATTTTTGTATATCCATGTGTCACATTTTATTAAGATTTTAAACGAGGGCCCAATAAAATGGTTCATAGAACTACTCCTATGTGTATATATATATATATATATAGATATAAATATATATATTTTAATGCCTATGTAGAGGACGAAATTTGTTTAACAATATATATATATATATATATATCTATATGTATATATATATATATATTTATATATATATATAGATATATAGTAATTATTTCATTATATATTGCTATATACATAGACATATATAGTATCTATATATGCCTATATATATAGCAATTAAAATGTATTCATTTCAAAATAGACCAATTATATGTTAGGGCCAAAAGCCCTAACATTTTTTTTTTGTTTTTGTTTTCCACAGCCAGCGGCGGACATGGGCGGCGGTGGCCGCAGCGGCAGAGGAAGCAGGGTCGGCCGCACAAAGTGGAGGGCCTGTGTAGGCCGCGGAGGGGAAGGGCCTGTGTAGGCCGCGAGAGTTATAAGGGAAGGGGGATGTGGGGAGGGGCGGAGCCCCACCCACATCCCACGATGTGGGGTGTGGGTGGGGCTCCGCCCCTCCCCACACCTCCATTTATTTGTTAGAGCCTGCGGTGGGGATTTCTCCCCACCGCCCAATATGAAACCGCGACTGTGTTTTTTTTTATACCGCGAGTTTACAATTTTGACAGTCATATCTTTCGTCAGTATTTGGTGCTTTTTGTTGATATCTATCATCAATAATATATTTATATATATATATATGACAATTTAGTTTGTTTATATTTCGGTCTCTCTCTCTTTCATTTTCCTTTCTTTATGTGTATCCGGTCCTTTCTTCATGATTTACGTCAATCAGGGTTATCGCTGCATCTATTGTTGATATTAAACCTAACTACCGGATGGTCTAGGTCACATAGGCTAGTTTACTACTTCGCTGGACTCGGTCTCCTAATCTTCTCCAATCTAGGTTCCTCCTCTTCGTATGTATTATGAATCTTGTTCCGAAGCAAATTTTAGCAGAAGAGTCTGTCAACTTAGTTCTCTTATCCCATGTGGGAAATGTCGCGCATTTTCTCCTCTGTGTTTTCCAATGTTAGTTTTTCTTCTTCTGACTCTCTTACAGGTTTACTTATGAGGACGTTTATTTAAGTTTTAACGTGTATGTTTTACTTTGAGTATTAATAAGATTTGTTTTATTAGAAAGTTTTTCTGAAAATTTATGTGAATGGTCTTTTGTATAAATCCTTAACCCATGTATTTACTTTTTAACTTATCTTTAGTAAGCACCTTTTTATGAGGAATATTACTTTTTAACTTTTTAATAAGTACCTTTTCATGAGGATTATTTAGGGATGTATTATATGTAATTATTAATAAAGAATAATATTACATATATAGGGATTTATTCAAATATTTATGTAATTATTTATTTTATTCAATGATAAATTATCTTGTTATTTAAAAGAAAATATGAATTTTGTTCTTGTGAATAAAGAAAAATATTTACTTGCTATTCATAGAAAGATTTTATTTAGTTTTTATTTATAGAAATGATATAGATGAAGGGTTACCCATGCCAAATGGGCCCCTGGACCCATGGGGTATAACCCAGGGTCAACGTTAACCCATACAAGACACCCCTGGTCAAGGTAAAGCACAAGAAAAGGCCTCATAAATTTAAATTAAATAAGGAAATTCAAATTCAAATCTCTTTACTACACAAATTATAAAATAATGTTACATGAGGGTAACCTAACCCACTCGACCATACGAAAGACCACATTACAACATTACATCAAACACAAAGAGATCTTGGTTCCTTGTGGAACCAGATCGGCTTAACAGGGAATAACAAATAACAAGGTGCGGAATGATCTCCGAATTCTGTGGTTCAATTAGTAATTCCTGCACACTAAAGTACAAGATCAGTAACCACATAAAATCATCATAGCCGAAGCAACTTGAAAACATGCATTATCATGACATAGTACTAATTAACATAAATGAAATCATATTACAATTTTCCATCATCACCTAATTAATGTTTTTCTGAAATGTAAACTTATCCAAACATCACCCAATTAGTTTTTCCGAAATCATAATAAAGTTTAATAGTTTGACAATTCCGGGAACTGCTATCCCACAAACATAAAAAGTAACAATAACAGTCATGTAAATAGTCATAACAACAGAAGTAAAAAAAAAAAGCGGTCCTCACATCCTCTCCCCCGAAAATTGTAGTGTTTCGCCATGAGAGAACACCACCGAGCATGCTTACGCATGCGAAGGGGTTTTTAGGACAGTGTGAGAAAAGTTTTTCATATCTCGTGTCATAACCACATGACAGATGTGGCTATGACACGTGCGATGTGTGTTGTGACCACATGGAAAATGTGGGCATGACAAAAACTGCTTCACATGGACCATGTTTTTGGCATTGCATTATATGGATGTTGTTAGAAACCTTGATGATTTTTAAGTTAGGTTATCCAAATGTAAACATTCTACCACTATATCCCCTATGTTAGAGGATGTTTCCAAGGAAAATGGAGTGGAAATTAGTTTGGATGAAGGATGGATAGTGATTAGGTGTTGAATATTGGATGAAAGGGGTGTGGTTGTTCATGTAGGTTGGATAATGGATTTGGTTATGGAAAAGGGGTGGATGGAAGGGTGGGATTGTGGAGATGTGAGTAAATTGCATGGGACCAAGGGAAATCAAGAACAACAATTGCACACACAATGTTTCATTATACAATTGGATTTGCATTGGATTTTGAAGCTTTGGATTTAAATTTAGGATTTTTAGTGTATGAGTTTCAAGATGTGTGGAAATGCTAGATATTAGATTTTGGGATTGGGATGGTGGATTTTTGGATTGCTAATTTTGGAATTTAAGGACCCAAATGGACTTAGGATTAGGATATTGGGATTTGGATTTAGGCTTTTAGGATTATATTTTTTATAAGGGATGCAAATTTGGATTGGAAGATTGAATTATACTTTGGATATGTAGATTTGGATGCTCCAATTAGATTCATTGATTTTATTTTCTTTGGGACCCACATTTCGTTTGTGATTCCTTTTTATTTGTAATCCCATATTTCCTTTTCAATCCATTATGATTTTTGACTTGATTTTATTTTGATGTTACATTTCAATCCTTTTTCGCATGGTGGTACTAGGATTCTTGTGGGCTCTTTGCTTCATTAGTTGGTGCATCCAAATCACTACCAATGATGATGTTATGATACCATGGGAAAATTTTATCTTATAATCCCATGAATGTGGTGATAGATTCATCATTTTTTTAAAATCCCAATGATGTATGATTTCATTAATATTCATCAGTGATTGTAGGTGATGGATGTTCAAGGTTGGTGATAGGGATAGTGGTGTTGATGAAAGGGTTGCTAGACGAAAACTCTTTGTAGGAGTGATGGGAGGAACTTGTTGGTTCTTTTTCTTGTAATTCCTTAATTCTAAGGTATCTACTTCACTATTAAGACACAGGGACTAAATAACTCTAGATAGAGAGAGAAAACCTATAATTAAATTGAGGTTGAAGAAAAGCCAATGAATAGAAGGATGAATAACCTCCTCTACACTTTGAGCCTTACCATGCAAGGGAGGGTGTTCCCAGAGATCTCTAAAATACAAAGAAAACAAATAGACAACTTTGTTGATCTCTAAGGCAATTAGATTAAATGATGTGTCACTAAGATACACTTATTTATAATCCTTGTAAATGGATTCATGAGTGACCTCTTATAACACCATTAACCTAGAGAATACAATATGCACGAGTCCTCTCAAGATAGGTATCAACTATAAGCTCACATGAGATTTTACAGAATTTAGAATACTGAACCTTATGCATAATGGTAGGACAAATGCCTTACACAACTTATGAGCACTATAAAAATAATTTCCATTTTAAAGAAGTGCGGGGATATATTCAACTGCTTGGACCGATGCCCAATCCTACAACAACAGAGTCATATTTTGATAGTACCCACAATGATATAGAAATCACAACATCGAAATGAATTTAATTAACTTGGTTTCTACCATACAAAAACATGAAATCCTCAAATGCCTTCCTATCCTCAAAACTATACATATTCTTTGTTATCCATAATAAATTTGAAATATCCCACATATATATGTCCTAAAAGTGTCCTTACTTAATTACTTAAATAAAAAACCTATAATGCATTCCTTGAATGCAAACTAACAAAGACTTACTATAGATGGTAGCAAATGTAAACCCAAGAACCCCTTGGATTCCCTAAAATATTTAGATAGTAATGGAGACAGAATATAAAAATGATAACGGAAGCATTGGTCTCATATTGATTTACTGAAAGATCTGTAGTCATTACAAAATACTATCACAAATAGACTTGTTCATACATAAACTAGACATCCAATATAATATAGTCTGAAATAACACCTAGATTGACTCCCATACTTTAGACCTTTTCTAAAAATATGTTTTGGAACCAACCCACACAATGACCTAGAAAATACAATTTATGAGAAGAAGAAAGAAGATGGAAGAGAAAGGTGCCACATGCCACAAGATATACCTTTGATTTACAACTGAATGGGCATAAAGGAATATGCCACAAGATCTTTAAACTTCTTCCCTTTTGCTTTGTCTTCATCTGGCAACTGAAAATTATTCTCCCCAATTTTCACATTCACATTCAAGTTTTTTACCCAACTATAAAAGTGATTTGTAAGCTTCATTTTCACCCGATGAGTGAAAATTTTAACCCTCTAGCTTCCAATATTTCACTAGAAAGTGAAAACTCAAATAATATGACCTATTTTCCCCTCAAAACTTAATTATTTCTTCTGCAATCAACTAAAAATTTTGTCAAATAGTTTGTGTGCACTGCCATTGTTTTGGCATTCACCTCCATTCCTTTAACCAGTCTCATGTCCCCTTGTAGTTTTGCAATATTTTTATAAAAATTACTCTGTAAGATTATCACATTGACCCCATTGATGCTTTGAGCATCCCCTACATTTTTCTCTAGTTTTTTTCTCAAGCTTACATAATATAATAACAATAACCCAAGAGACTCCATTCATGATTGAATCTGCAAGTTCTAAAAAAATATAAAAGGATTCAATAGAGGCTCCCGTCTTCACCCTCCCAACAATAAATTTCAATAGAGATTATCCATGAATATTTAAACTTGGAACTCAGTTTATAATCTGGAGACTTGAAAAAGGCAAAAACTCAAATTATAGCACCCATTTTTTGGTAAAGATTTCAACACATTTTAAATGAATCATGTTGAGATATGGTAGCCTCTGTCAGTGAAGACCTCTACACAATTCCTTTTGAGATTTTTGCTACTCATTCTATGTAAAAATGACATTGATTTTATGTGTTTTGATGGATTGGACGTTTTTGAAGTGTGCAGGGCATTTTTCTCCTTTCCTAGTCATTTGCAATAGATGTTGGAGGCATTTTTAGACATTAATGGGTGTGTAAAATAGTACTAGGGCATTTTTCTTTGTTTGGAGGCATTTTTTATCCACTCCTGGCATTTAAAAAACTTGTAGGGTCATTTTTTATGTTGTCTAGGTGTTTTCAGATGTGAAATAACCCTAAACATGTAGCAAATAACTTTAAAATCGACCACAAAGGCTTCCTCCACTTGGAAGCTTGTTGTTTCATCACAGAGAAACCTCTTATCATGTTTTGGATGTGAATGAATTTTTAAAATGTGTGACAGTATGATGGGAGGCTTTGAAATGTACTCAACTCCATTTCTTGCTGATGTGGGTGCTAATTGGTCTCTTCCCCTAACTTTTGAGCATTAAAAAATGCATTCAACACCTCACATGGAAAAGAAAATATATAAATGAAGTTGAATGCCCTCTCAAAGTCTTAGATGTTACAAAACAAAGTTTCAACCAATAAAAACTCATCGCACAAGTCTAGTCCATCACATGGATGAAAAGAGCAAATGTTTTAAAGTTTACAATGTGCAATAAGAGGTTATTCACTTATCTATCTTGAATTTTGACAAATTAAATGCCCTCCCATGAATATTGAAATGGGATCTTAGAAGAGTGCTTGACTGATGATACTTTGAACCTTTATATCCTTTTAAAACAATATAAATATTGTTTTAATTTCCCATTTGAAAAATAGTGAAACTAACAATTAATTTTTTCAGCGAAAATGATAGAAATTATGCCAAGAGCTGGGATGATGTCCAGAGGCCACAAAATTTTTCAAGGAGTAATTTTATATGCTAGAGACCATTATGCATTCGTCAGAACTAAATAATCATAGAATTTATGGGGATTTCTTTGCAACAGGACGAATCCACGAGCAGTTTAAGAGAATTCTTTCCACGAACACAAAAATTTCCCAATGGACCTAAGATTGGAATTGGAGACTCCTGGTGAATTATCAAAAATTGTGCAATTTCTAGAATTAAGAAATTTTACCATTTTGGCCATGTTCAGCAAACCAACTGCCAAATGCCATAATAATAAATCCAGGCTCAAATCTTGTCCGATCACCTCAAAATCAGAACTAGGAGGATCTAATGTACATTTAAGACCTTCTACCAAGTGGATTTCAAATACAAGAATTGGATTGAAATATTTTAATGTCAAAAGTTTCAGGCTAGTGTGCCACTTCGAGAGCTAAAAAGAGAGTTCACCACCAATCTAAAGGTTATTTTTCTTAGGAAATGAGGCACAAAAACAAGTGCCAATAAAACTTATTTTGAGGTTGGAATAAGTTCTCTTAATCATGGAGGTGTTATGAACATTTTAGATTGTTCATCTTAAGATTTGTAGCCAAGGCCTTGAAATCCTTGATTTGCATAGATATGTATGGGCTCCAAGATTCCTTATGCATAGAGGCCTGATCCTTTTCCTTGATAGTTCATGGTTTAAAATTTTTTATTTTTCAATAGGATACCTGTCACTTTTTGAATAGGATGTGAGTCCATCTTTAGATAGGTAGGAACCAATGGTAGTTGTAATGTGCTCTTTTGTGAGAATACCAACTCAGACAATGGTGGTTGAACCAAGGTGATAGGATTGTGGTTTAGGGATGGCTTCGATATGGGTGTTTTTATCTTAAGATTATAGGGGATCATGAAAGGAATTAGCTTGGGTGTTTGGATCTTAATTTGGTCGGGGAAAAGTTTGGGCATGCTTTGGAACAAGCTCTTAACACATCCTTATTTTCTTGGTCAACATGATGGAGGAGTACCATTTTGCTTTTAAATCATCATTAGAAATTAAGACACATATAGAGTCCTTTATTTTTGCACATGAGTGGGTGAGGAGTCTTTGACACTTATGGATTTTGGATTTGATGGACCTTTAGAAAGGTCATTGTTTATTATCCTACATAAGTAAGCTTGTGGGGATGATAGCTTTGGGACAATCTTAGACATCTATGATAGGCTTTGGGTTGAAGATGGAATTATCCACAACACACTTATTTTTTATAAACATGGATAGAATTAGATTAGTGACATTGCATGACTCTACAAATTTTCTTTTGTGAATTGTGGTAGGATTTGTTGCTAGTAGTCCTTGGAGGAAATCTGTCAAGGCTATGTTGTATGAGATAAGATTAGATTTTGGGTGGTTGGATTGATGGGATGTATTAGATTTCAAATGTTTTGAGGATGAAGGATTTGTATAGGAGATGGAGGCTATAAGTCACTCACATAAGGTTGGGATCTTAGCTATATGGATTGGCTATGAGGGCCTTGGGTTGAAGTGATGTTTCCCTAGTCAATGTACCATAGGGATGACCAATAGATATTTGATTAGGATTTGTAGGATATCTAGTACTATTTGGTTCTTGGTCTAAAGGCTCTTGATTGTTCATGGTTGGATGATTAAAGCCTATGGAAATCTTGCTCAAAATGATGTCATCAAAGGGGTCAATGGTGTATTCATCTTGAACCACAACACCACCATCATCATCATCATTTTAAAATAGATTTTTAGAGTGGTTGTGACAAGGGGACTCATTAAAATAAAATGGATTTGTGATTTCCATGAGATTTGTCAAGATTTTGTATGAATTTTGGATGCCTTAGATTTAGGCAAGGTCGAGGACATTATGTATCTTTAATGATGGGATTGATGAAGACCAAGGACCTTGAGGTGCTTGATGTTGGATTTGAGTAAGGTCAAGGACATTGTGTAACTAGATGAATTTGATTGATTTTTTACTTTGATTTGGAGATATCTTGATGATTGATGGGTTTGATTTTGATTGGAGGGATTAGTTCAAGGACCCTAAATAACTTGATGTTGATTTAATTTTGAATTTTATTTGATGGACAAGATATAGGACCTTAGGGTAGAATAATGATGGTTTGATTTGGATTTCAATTTAGCTTAAGGGATCTAGGTCCCCTAGTTAATTGGATTTTTGATGATTAGTTTTAGATTTAGGATGATGATTGGATTTTGATTTTGGGCTTATGGATTATGGATGATATTTGATTTGGGGGATGATGGGATTTATGATTGAACTTGAAAATATTGGATTTTGGGATGGATGGATCTCACACAAATTAAAGGTGTTGGATCTATTTTAAGATTTAGATTTTGAGGGGTTTCAACATGTTTATTTTTAGGAATTTTGTTCTTTAATTTTTCTAATTTTTTTGGATTGTTTTATGTTTTATACAAGGTGAAAACAAATCAAGGACTTGAACAACCTAATTATGCAAGTGGGATTGTTTAAATTATGAGCCCACCATTATTTTTGATCTTGGTTGTGGATAATATTGGCCCATGATCTTAGAGTGCTAACTATAGACTTGGATTTTATTTGTTTGTGGCCTATTATCTTAGTTCAAAAGGCATGTGATTAGTAACATCATAGAGTTAAAGTCCTACCAATGTATCATAAGTTGCAAATGGCTAAAAGTTCTCTATATAGGTTGAAAAAGGATTTTTAGGGGATGTCTTTAATATACCTTGCAGTATAGGAGGCCTATGTCCATGAAATGAGGTGTATGTCTAATGACTTGGTGCAAGAGGGTAACCCACCCTCCACTATCACTTAGTAAGATATAAATTCTATTGCACGACTATCCTAACAACTAATATACCTTAATGGGAGAGTCTTTGGTTCTCTCCCAAATTTCTATACTATATCAAAACACTTGGATTTAAGTCACCACTTGGTGATGAAATCCAATCTAGGCCCACTAAAAAGAAACTAAAGAAAATTACTAGTTGCTTTTGATTTCCAAGATTATTTGGTAGCATGAGGAAAGATCATACATCTATCTAGCCTTTTAAGGGAAACAATAAGTGATTTAAGGGATGATTTTGATTCCCAAGATCACCATACAATGTGAGGATAGAACATACACACCCTTATATCATGCAAACACAACAAACATGTTTATTGACCTTAGCAAATATCAAATGTGAGAAGTGAAGACCAATAGACACAAGGGATGCTTTTGATTCTTAAGATTACCTTGTGGTGTGAGGGAAGATCATACAACCCTTAGATGCACTTTTCTAACAAACAAATTAATACACATTAAGAAAAATGATGCAAAACATAACAAGGGGGTTTGAAAGTGTATCGTCGTCACACAAACTTACAACCCACATGTTATTAGTTTTTAAAAAGAGTCCTATATTTAATATCTAGCTACACAAACAAGGGTAGTACAACATCACAAGACATTCCAAGGTTATTAAGATGTTAGAAAACTCATAAACTAATAAAATATGAACACCAACACAAAATTAGAATAGAAACACTCAAACAAGTCTCGTATGCACTCACTAGTAACATAGAGACTCTTTAGGATTTACAGATGCACTCCAAAATGAAAACTATTTGTAGGATTGGGTTTGATCTTACAAGTGCACTAAAACATGTAAATAAGACACAAATACTCTTCAAGATTTACAGATGTTCTCTAAGATGAAGCTAGGTCATAATCTTGAGTCTGGTCTTACAAGTGCACTCTAGAATGTCTCATATGTGCATAAGTAGGACATACATACTCTTAAGGATTTATATATGTGCTCTAGGATGAAAAATTATTATAGACTTGGGTATAATCTTATAGGTTCACTCAAAAAGGTCACATATTCACTCAAGTAGGACACAAATACTATTCAAGATTTATAGATGCACTCTAGGATGAAAACTACTTACATGCTTGAGTTTGAGCTTATAGGTGTTGAAATTAGGGTAGACAACTAAGAGGGGGGTGAATCAGTTATCACAAAACTTTTATCTTTTGCTGCATTTAATCTTCTTTACCACTTATTAATAGATTAATGATATAACCACGAAAGCATGAATCAACAACACCTGAGTAGAAACACAATCAACACACATAACACCAGGATTTTTACGTGGAAACCTGGTTAAGGGAAAAACCATGGTATGGGTTAACTCACAATATTTATTCTCTGTTAAAAGAATAGAAAAATGGGAAGGCACTTGCCTTTGAGCGCACTACCCAGAGCTCATTTCTCAAAGGAGGCTCACTGCTTACAAGAACATTCACAATGTTAACATAGAAAGATTAAACTAAGAAACAACATTTTCTTCATGCAAGGTTTAGTTCCATTGAAGAGCACAACACCTCTACTCTGCTCTCACTCACTTCCACGCTACATCTACATCATCATTCACCGTCACACATTTCTACGACTTCACAGCACTTATTTATACATGACATCGACTTTGGAATGAATGTCAAAGTCAGCCTTACAATCATCTATTTGGAACATTCTCCAAGATAGACATTACAAGAAATTACAATCACAAGACTTCAAATGCTACATGTGAACCATTACACTATTGGCCAAACATAAATGGGACTCAAATCTTCCTTGATCAACATGCCACACTTCATAGAACACTTCTTAGATCATCCACAATATGCACCAAGCATCCGGTCAGCCAAGACTAAAAAGAATAGCAACACCCAAGGAGAAATCTTCAAACATGAGCTCAATCCTCAATGTGGACCACCAACATAATAGGTACACGATCTAGAGACCACCACAAGCACAATGAAATCAACAAGAACAACCACACCACCTCAAATCACCAGAAACACTTGCATCTTCATCTAGGAACTTAAGAACACTAACTGTCATGACTGTCACAGTAGAAAGATTGCTTGTGGACCTCCAAACAAAAAACCACTTGAGTTGAGGATACATACCAACATCCCAAACATACCTTTAGATCTGTAGAGCATAATATCCCACTGCAAACCAATCCAGACCAAATTCCTGCCACTCTGTCACCTCTAAACAACTAAAAAACATGGTTCTACTCAGATAGTGATAACTTCACCAATACTTCATGCGGACCTCTCAAATCTGAACTAGAGTAACTTCAATAAATCCTCTACAAAACCCTTTGGTCCAAAGACTCTGATCTTCATCTCACTGGAAATGCGAAGCAATGCACTTTGCTGACCTGCACTATCTTCACTGTCTCTGATAAAGATATATGTTGACATCAATGACAACACATTGTATGCACATATTTGCAACAATCTCCCCCTTTTCATTGATGGAAACATATTATGTGAAAAATTGATTCAACCATCAAGACAAGCACTTCTCCCCCTTTCTCTTATCACACCTATATCTACTTTCTTCACTGTTCCCCCTTTCACCAGCAACTACTCACTTCCATCCAAGTTTTTCACATGACTTATCTCTCCCTTTGACATTAATAGAAAAGGGCTCATATTTGCAATCATCTCTCACCCTTTTTGTTTCTTAGACAAGACCAAATTAAACTCAAAACATACTAACTACTCCCCCTGAGTAGCATCCCCTTACCATCAATCTGGATTACAAGATATGACTGTGAGTTCCACTGGACTGATACACACTAGTGCACCTTAGTTCTGAATAGGAGGGGTAGTCACCCCTAGCTTCCCTCTAAGATACTCAAAAGTGTCCTTAGGTAGAGGCTTAGTGAAGATCTCTGCAATCTGATCTTTTGAAGAAACAAACTCCAATCTGACTTCATTCTCATTTACCTTCTCTCTCAAAAAGTCAAACTTGATGGATATGTGCTTTGTCTTTGAATGCAACACATGATTCTTTGATATGTTTATTGCACTTGATTTATCACAAAAGATTGTAACAAGTTCATCAAACACAATCTTGATATCCTTCAACATTTACTTCATCCACAAAACTTGAATGCAATTAGTTGCTACTGCTATATACTCTGCCTCTATAGTAGACAGGGATATTGCCTCCTATTTTTTTCTCAACCAAGAAACCAATCTCTTTCCCAAGAAAAATGCACCACCACTAGTACTCTTCTTGTCATCCACATCTTCTGCCCAATTAGCATCTATATATGCATGAAGAGTAAAATCATCATCCTTAGGATACCATAAGCCATAATCAAATGTTCCCTTTAGATATTTGAAAATTTTTTTGACTGCTACAACATGAGATTCTCTAGGATTAGCTTGAAATCTAGAAACAAGGCCAACTACATTCATAATATTAGGTTTGGTATGAGTCAGATAAAGTAGTCCTTCAATCATTAATCTATACCTTTTCTAGTCTACCTTAGGGGAATCATCATCTTTACTCAGCTTGCATCTGGTTATCACAGGAGTACTCATTGGTTTTGAATCCTCCATTCCAAACTTTTTCAACAATTCTTTTACATACTTAGACCAAGATATGGAGATGCCCTTATCTGACTAAATGATTTGTAGACCCAAGGAGAAATTCATTTCACCAAGCATGGACACCTCAAATTCACTTTGTATTTGATCAACAAATTTTTACACTTGCTCTCATTTCCACCAAAGATGATATCATCAACAAATACCTCAACAATCAAGATGTGTTCATGATTAATTTTGAAATTAAGATTACTATCAGCTGTGCCTTTGCTAAAACCTAACTTTAGTAGAGACTTATCTAATCTTGCATACCATGCTCTTGGGGATTTTTTAAGTCCATACAATGCTTTCCTCAACCTACAGATCATAACTCCTTGATCAGACAACTGGAATCCTTTCAGTTGCTCAATGTAGACTTCTTCTTCTAATTCTCCATTTAGGAATGTTGACTTGACATCCATCTGGTAAACTTTGAAATCTTTGAAAGCAGAAAGGCCAAGAAATAATCTGATTGCTTCAATTTTTGCCACCAGAGTAAAAGTTTCTTCAAAATCAATTCCCTCTACCTGAGAATATCCTTTGCATGCCAATCTTGCTTTGTTTCTCACAACTTCACCATTTTCATTCAATTTATTCTGGAAGACCCATTTAGTTCCAATTACATTTTTGTTTTTATGTCTAGGAACAAGATCCCAAGTATGATTCTTTTCAATTTGCATTAATTCTTCTTCCATTACTTTTACCCAACTTTCATCATTGCAAGCTTCTTTCACTAATTTTGGTTCAATCTTTGAAATCAAACAATACTCTTCTTGTTCTTCAACAATTTTTCTTCTAGTTTGAACACCTTTATTTCTATCTCCTATAATCTAATCTTCAGAATTAGTCAACCTCACATACCTAGGAGTTTTGGGATTTTCTTGAACTTCTGATTCTTGAACTTGTTCCTCAACATTTACACTAGCTTCTTGACTTACTAGATTCTCCAGATCACTCTGAATCTGAGTTTGAGTTTGAAATTACTTTCCTTTATTTGGACTTTGATTTTGATCATCTAATTCATAACCACAAGACTTGGAAGGTCTCTCCTTGCTTTCATCAACCTTGACATTAGCATTTTCAACCTAGACATATTCTTTCATCACATCTTGCATCAAACTTGCCTAGATCTTCATCTCTTTCGATATAGCATTTACTACCAAAAACTCTAAAGTATTTCATAGTAGGAGCATTACCAAACCATAGTTCATAAGGAGTTTTACTAGTATTACCTTTGATTTGCACCTGGTTAAGAGTGTAGACAGTAGTACTCAGCCTCTCTCCAATAGACATGCGGAACATTTTCTTCCATCATCATGGTTCTGGCAGTCTCTTGAATAGTTTGGTTCTTCCTTTCCACAACTCCATTCTGCTGAGGAGTCCTAGGAGCAAATAAATATCTTCTTATTCCATGCTTTTCACAAAATGTATTAAACTCACCGGAGGTAAATTCTCCACCTCTGTCAGATCTCAAACACTTTATCTTGACACCAATCTCATTCTCTACCCTAGCCTTGAACACCTTGAATCTGTCAAGAGACTCTAATTTCTCTCTCAAGAAAGTGACCCACATCATCCGTGAGTAATTATCAATCAACAACATAAAGTATCTGTCTCCTTGCAAACTCCTAACTTTGGCAAGACCACACAAATTAGTGTGCACAAGTTCCAACAAACCACTTGAAAATTGTTCTTTGCTTTTGAATGTAGTTTTTCTCTATTTGCCCAAATGACATTCCTTACACATGCTATTAGCATGTTTTACAAGCTTTGGAAGATCTCTCACAACCTGAGTAGTACTTATCTTGATAATATTATCAAAGTTTACATGACACATTCTCCTATGCCATAACCAACTTTGATCAATCTAAGCAATCAAACAACTCTTACCAGTACACTTAAATGAAATATATTACCTCCAGTATGTGTACCAGATGCAATCTTAGTTCTGGAGCTTTCCAAGATTCTGCATTTTCCATCCTTGAATCAAAGATCATATCCTTTGTCAACCAATAGTCCAACACTGAGAAAGTTATGCTTCAACCCTTCTACATACAAAACATCATTAGTGTTAGTCTTACCATCAAGAGAGATGGATCCTCTGCCATGGATTCTACCAGCTAAATTGTCTCCAAACATCACAATTTCACCTTCATATCTTTCTATTAAGGGAAAATTGGATTCAAATGAATAATCAATATAATCAATATCAAAATACCCAAAACTCAATGAAATACAAAAACAAAAAGATCAATCAAACAAAAGAACTTTAAAAACCTTTGCAAACCTCAAAGCTTCATAGTGTTCGTTGGTTGCCTATCTCAATTGATCTTACATGTATGAATAAGGCCCTCAAAGAGTGCACTTCCTTGCTATGATTCCAAGATTGTCAATGGATAATGGCAATGATAGTTGCTTTGCAATGAAGAGAAGCTTCAAAACAACGATAGTAGTATGGTAACGAGTGTGATCACAAGCAATGAAGGAATTGGTGCCAAAGGTACACTGTAATTCCTACAGAGTAAGTTTACTTAAAGCTTGGATGATTGAAATGGAAGAATAGGGTTCAATTTATAGACTTGACAGAAAGAAGATCAACGGTATAGAAAGAATGATGAACGTGTGTGAATAAGAAGACAAGTGTCACACAAAAGCTATTTTATTTGAGTTGACTACTTTCTTTTCTAAAGATAAGACATGCTTTTCATAAATTAGAAAGTTTTTTTCTAATTTAAGAGATATTGATAAAAACAAGGTTGATTGAGTCAGTTAACTCAACTTGAGATTTGCTTTTGCATGATTTGAGAGAAATTAAATAATAAATTATTTAATTTTGTGTGCATGGAGAAGAAAACTTATTTTTAGAAGATTTTGAAGATATTTGAAGATAAGAAAGGAAAATAAATAAATAAATTTATTTAATTGTTGTGCATGATTTGGACGAATAAATAAAATATTTGATTGTATTTCATTTTTGGAGATTGAGAGGATTTAAATAAATTTGATTTGATTTATTTAAATTTGGAAGAAGAATTTGATTTTTTTTTTTTCATATGTGCTTGGTAAACTTTTAAACGTGACCGGTGACGTTGGCGCGACATGCCCTTTGGCTCCACACTAACGCTTTTGCCCAAAGAGATGAACCGGTGAGGCCACAACACAGGGGACCTCATCCCCAAGAAGGAACACTTCAAACCCAAGAGCTCATTGGCCCAGCGAAGGTGTAAAGCCTGCGAGCTTATTGGCCCAGCGGGGGTTTGAACTCTGGTAGTCACCACTACAACCAAGCGACTTAACCATCGAACCATGCCATCATCGGCAAGAATTTGATTAAGAATTATTTAATTGTTCAGAAGAATTTAATTAAACAAAGGATTTTATTTAATTTTGACTTTAGAAGAGGTAATTAAATATTTTGATATTTAATTAATTTAGAGGAATGTGAATCAAATAAATAAATTTATTTATTTATTTATTAATAGAAGAATTGGAATGAAATAAATATTAAGAATATTTATTTAGATTGAGTCATGTCATTTTTAGGCGTATACACTTTCCATACTTACAAACTTACTCTTATCACCTGTCATATGATGAGAACATCCACTGTCAATCACCCATTCATCCTTTTCTTCAACCTGAGTAGCCAAGGCACTTTCTACATTCACACAGCTAGTAGATTCAGTAGGCACCGGATCTTGTTCTTTGATAGAAATAAACAGCCATTCATTTCTAGAGGTACTTCCCTTATCAGATTCATCATCTATAACTCCTTCATCAATAGCTTCTTGGACATAGTAGCATTTCTTCTAAAACCTATGTCTATTAGGGTTTGGCTTTGAAACCCTCTTCGGACATCTTGAAGCAAAATGACCAATCTTATTGTAAGAAAAACATTTGAAAGGAAACTTTCCTTCATACTTATCGGATCCTCTTGGTAATCTTTTGGAAATAAGGGCTTCAATTTCTTCAATCTCTATTTCATCTTCTTCAAGTTCCTTCCTTGCCTTCTCATATCTGGTTAGACTTCTTGAAGAGCTTTCACCTGGATCAAATCTTTGCTTCTCGGAACCACTGGCCTTAAAAGTAGATTCTGATTTAGGAAGAGAATCACCAAACTCACTCATTTCAAATGCTAAAAGCTTTCCAACCAACTGATCCCTTGTAATAGTTGTCACTGTCCTGATCTCCTCAATAACAACTTTATGTTTGTATGAAGTAGGTAAGGATCTAAGTACTTTGGCAACAATCTCTGATTTTTCCAGTATTCCACCAGCACTCCTGATACTGCTCACAAGTTCATTCACCTTTTGCATATAGGAAGTGATGTTTTCATCTTCACTCATCCTCAAACATTCATATCTACCCTTCAGGCTTTGCAGCTTAGCACATTTGACATATGCATCACCTTCATACAGAGTTTCCAACTTCTTCTAGATTTCATGAATAGTTTTCAATTCTAGGACATTTCTCATTTCTATATCAGTCAGGGTACTCAACAATGCTTCTTTAGCTCAAATGTTGTATTCAGCATCTTTAAGTTCATCTAGATTTGAAGGGCCTTTCTCCGGAGGCTTATACTCATCCTTAGTTATCAATCAATAACGATCACCCATGCACTGCAAATGACACTCCATCTAATTCTTCCAAAGAGAGTAATTTGTTCCATTAATTCTCAAACTTTCCTTCTTGTATGTCAACATCCTGGATCTCCTCAAGCGGTCAAGCTTCTTTGAGAGGAACTGGCTCTGATACCAATTTTTTGAAATTAGGGTAGACAACTGAGAGGGGGGTGAATCAGTTGTCACAAAACTTTTATCTTTTGCTGCATTTAATCTTCTTTACCACTTATTAACAGATTAATGATATAACCATGAAATCATGAATCAAGAACACTTGAGTAGAAACATAATCAACACACACAACACCAAGATTTTTACGTGGAAACCTGGTTAAGGGAAAAACCATGGTGGGGGTTAACCCACAAGATTTATTCTCTATTAAAAGAATAGAAAAATAGGAAGGCACTTTCCTTCAGGTACACTGCCTAGAGCTCACTACTCAAAGGAGGCTCACTGCCTACAAGAACATTCACAATGTTAACACAGAAAGATTGAACTGAGAAACATCTTCTTCATGCAAGGTTTAGTTCCATTGAAGCGCACAACACCTCTACTCTACCCTCACTCACTTCCTCGCTACATCTGTATCATCACTCACCTTCACACATTTCCATGACTTCACATCACTTATATATACATGACATTGACTTTGGAATGAACGTCAAAGTCAGCATTACAATCATCTATCTGGAACATTCTCCAAGATAGGCATTACAAGCAATTACAATCACAAGACTTCAAATGTTACATGCGAACCATTACACTATCAGCCAAACATAGTTGGGACTCAAATCTTCCTTGATCAACACGCCACGCTCCATAGAACTCTTCTTAGATCATCTGCAACACACACCAAGCATCTGGTCAGCCAAGACTGGAAAGAACAACAACACCTAGGGAGAAATCTTCAACCATGACCTCAATCCTCAATGCAGACCACCAACACAATAGGCACAAGATCCAAAGACCACCACAAGCACAATGAAATCAACAAGAACAACTGCACCACCTCAAATCACTAGAAACACTTGCATCTTCATTTGGGAACTTAAGAACACTAACTGTCATGACTGTCACAGTAGAAAGATTTCTTGCGGACCTCCAAACCATGAACCACTTGAGTTGAGGATACACACCAACATCCCAAACATACCTCTAGATCTGCAAACCATAATATCCCAATGCAAAGCAATTCAGACCAAATTCCTGCCACTCTATCACCTCTGAACAACTGCAAAACCTGATTCTACTTAGATGGTCATAACTTCACAAATACTTCATGTGGACCTCTCAAATCTTAACTGGAGCAACTTCAGGCAATCCTCTACAAAACCCTTTGGTCCATAGACTTTGATCTTCATCTCACTGGAAATGCGAAGAAATCTACTTTGCTAACCTGCACTATCTTCACTGTCTCTAACAAAGAGATATGTTGACATCAATGACAACACATCATATGCACATATTTGCAACAATAGGTGTACTCAAAAAGGTCACATATGTTCTCAAGCAAGGCACAAGTACTCTTTAAGATTTATTGTTGTACTCTAGGATGAAAACTAGTCATAGGCATGTGCAATAAGCTAACAAGTACACTCATTTGGAAAATGTATACATACCTAAATTTTGGATATGATGAAACAAGTGATGAAGATGTTGAACTGTGGAAAATACAATCTGAACACTTCAAAACCTTGAAAAATAATGTCAACAAGAATTGCAAATACAAAAATTAGATAGGAACAAGTTCCCATTGGGTGTCCCTAAATGTGTATGATAAAATGTTGAATAAACAAATAGTCAAATGCATAAACACCTATCTTATTCTACACTAATCTATACCTTTGATTGGATAAAGATTGTATAACAAGAGAGGGAAAACAAATGAGAGATCTCACCATGCAACCTTATTTCCAAGAAGGGGTGTGCTTAAGTTGAATGTTGTTGTTGTTGTGAGATGTGGTTTCTCATTCTAGTAGCATGAGCTTACTTTGCATCTAATTCCTACTCTTGGAAATGGATTGAGAATGATTGCTTTATAGATTTGCATTGGAGAGGATGGATGGATAGAATTCAAACTTGTGTGATGGAGGGATGGGGTTCATCCATTCTTAAAGGAGAATTAGTAACCAATAAGTGGCATCATGTGATTGGTGCACATAATTAGGGCACGGAATAAGAAGAGATGGAGGGTGAGGATTTACTTTATTTTAATGGAGGGATAGGATTGCAAAGGGAATTTTTAGAGCCATGTGCAAGTGTGAAGCCTTGTGCAAGTTTTGAGCCTTGCACAAGGTTGAATTTGTTGATTTGGTGGAGGATTATGAAAATGATTAGTTGGTTGATTAAACTAGGTTATTAATCAATTAGTGATTGAGGGGGATCTTAGGATAAATTAAATAAATATTATGTATTTATTTAACTTTTTGGGCAATGTTGAGGGGATGATTTTTTAAATTAAATAAATGTGCATTTATTCAATTAAAGTTGGAACATTAGAAGGGATGACTTGGTTATTTAATTAACGTCAGAAGAAAAATTAGATTTAATAATTAAATAATGTGGCTGATTTAATTAATTTTGGATGAATGATTGAATTGATTTTATAAGGGATATGTGGGATGAACATGGTGAGATTTTGGTGTTTACAATAGGAACTTAGTCACCTTTTGAGAATATGGTTGAAGAATTGGCAAACAATATCTTATAGTAAGAGTCTTGCTTCTCATACATTGAGTTGTAAATTAACCTCCACATGGTTTGATATGAACATGATTTATAAAAATATCAAGTCTAGTGTAGCAGAAAAGTTCTACCATGAATGTTGGTCACTTCACCCAATAAGCTAAGACACTAATCTATAAGAGAGAAGCACAAAGAAAACTTGCACATCACCATATAATTGGAAAGGAAAGAAAAATGTAGACTCAAATGCTCATCTAAAGAACA
This sequence comes from Cunninghamia lanceolata, assembly GCA_027924645.1. Taxonomy (NCBI): domain Eukaryota; kingdom Viridiplantae; phylum Streptophyta; class Pinopsida; order Cupressales; family Cupressaceae; genus Cunninghamia; species Cunninghamia lanceolata. The sequence continues at coordinate 4,020,763 of BSBN01000429.1, read as the reverse complement.
AGCATCAATTGATATTGGTTCAAAAGTGTTGGGCAACCTAGATAAGAAGCTTATAATTGTACTCGCATGACCAATCTTATCAAGTATAGAAATGTTAAATTTGAATAACAAGATCTTTCTAATATGAATGCAATATCAAACACAAGATCTTACATACACATGCATGCACACCAAACACACTAATCAATATGTACACCCTAGGCTAGGCAAGGACAATATTTGTTGGATCCCTATCAGTGCCTATTCAAAGTGGATAGCTTCAAGATCTTGGTAGCACCAACTCCCTTCCACGGCACTCACTTCTCACACATACCAAGATCCAGGTTTCGCAAGGCTCATCCCCCCACCAAACCTTAGGATTGTCCCTGCTATCTCTACTAAGAACCACGTGAATCAAGGCAGCTTCAAAGGTTTGACCTTCTGTGCCAACAAATAGAGGATTTTTGGCTACTAAGACATGGTTTTTAGTTAGGGTTTCCATTCGGGCGGCTATTCATACAACAGCACTACTCTCCGTTATGGAGTCTCCCAGCCCAAAGAGGTTATGCTCTATGGGGTTTTGGGGGAGGTTGGTTGTCGGTATAACGGAACAACACCTGTCGTTTGTGACTTTTGTCACAAATACATTATTTATATAGTGGATTGGAATGGTCTAGCTTTGACCTATTTCCTCTTGGGTCGTACACCTTCTCACAGTGGGAAGGCATGCCTTCTAGAGTTGACAATGATTTCTTGTGCACCCTGGATCCATTGGTTAGGCAGGGGGAGAGGATACTTTCATTGCCAAATTGGGTAACAATTAGACTCAGACAAGTAGACAAAGAAATAAAAAAGTAGGCACAATGAAGACTAATTGTTAATTTTAATGCCCAAAACCAAATGTGCCTATGCTAGTGATAAAAGATATGTTCCTTTGACTGCTCGAACCTACAGAAAATGTATTAGTAGTTTTTCTTTCTGCCATTCTTTGACATGAAATTTTAGTCAAGTTGCACCAAGAAATGATTAGTTTCCAGAAAAACAAAATCTTTTAAAAAGTTATAATAAATGATCTAATATGGAAAAATAGGGTGCATAAATAGAAAATTTAGGTGATTCCATGCAATTTAAAAAGAAAATTCATTAAATTTTGATGTGTTTGCTCAAAATATGATCAATTGAAGTTTGAAAGAAGGATGAGGTTTACCTAATAAATTACCCATTGAAATGGAGAAATTACTTGATGAGACCTAATCTACTATGAAATTCATCGAATTACCTTTCCTATGAGTGTTCATTTGCAAAAATCCAATGTCGTATGCCCCTGTTATGATGAAAAGAAAAATCTCCCACCCTTGGCTAGTATATGAAAATCAGGTTTGAGTTCTCTGTTTGAAAGTTGACTTTTTTGATTGAAGGTTGACTGTGTTGACCCTTGGATATTTGGCTTGTTATACTTTGTTGTTTGCAAGATTTTTTTTTGATCTTATGGTTACAATTTATACCCCCGTTTTTAAAAAGAAGATTTAGATTCCAAAAGCCTTAAAAAAAACCCTAAAGCTTAGACTATAGTGTGAGTCGAAATACAAAATTAACAACCTTAAAGATGCCATGACAAAAGCTTAGGGTTTTAATGTTGTCTAGGGTTTGGTCAAAGTTTGTTGGCTTTGAATGATGGTCGAAAGGCCTAAGTGGTAGAGGTGAAAAATGAAGTTTGCATGAGGTCGAAGGTAAGATCAACGTTGACGTGGAAGCCACAACAAATTGTCGATGGCGACTAGGGGTACTGAGACAGCGACAGGGTAAGTCAAAAGTCCTTGGGGGCGTCAACAAAGGGGCTCCAACAAGGAAATGGAAGATCTCAACTGGGTTGAGGGAAAATGCGATGGCAATGGTGTAAGATGTGGTGGCAACTACACACATTGAGGACTCTAGTCAACACTAGGGTGGCTGAGGACTCCAGTCGATGCTAGTGTTATGGACTGCGACACACCCTATACATAGTGTCAACCTGCTACAAACACCTTATACATAGTGGGTCAACAAACAATAAAATTGCAGTAGTAAACCTGCACTGCACAATCAAAATAGACTTGCAATATTTGCACTCAAAGCCATGCAATGCAAAAGTCAAACTCTCCAAGGTAGGTCCGTACTGTATGGATCCATGTAGTATGGCTTCCAACTAAAAAAAATTCAAAATTTTCCAAAAATATTCCTGTGACGAAATATATGTGAATTTATAGTCCACAAGCTCAGAATCGGCCTCCTAGACGTGATGGCACAGTCCATTTCTATCTCGGAGGTCATTTCAAATAGATGTTCTACAAAACTCAACAATGGGGATTAAAAGGCACAATTTTTTTTTACCATAAAAACTTGCAAAAACATAAAATTAAATCAGACAAGTGGTCCCACCAGGCGTGCTAGAATGTATACCAGGGAAAAATCCATTATTAGATCACACCATGCAAATCAAGATTAAAAACCTAGATACCTTCAAGAAATCCAACCTAAGTGATTAAACAACATGCAACATAAACGAGATCACCTAGATGCTTCGATTCCTTGGTTCAATTATGATTTGTTGATTGCTCGTGTCTTGTAGCACAACGACAAAGATGAAGATTGATAGATTAGAGAAAGATAGGTAGAGGTTGATGGATGAGGCAAAATTTCGATAGAGTGTCAGTGCTTCAAAGATTCATCCATACCAATGGCATGAAAATGGGTGCATTTATAGGCAAATGTGAGAGAATGGAAAGATAGAGTTTCCATTTTGTAAGTGACAATGAAATTGGAAAGTTACTATGCAACTTGGAAAAAAGAAAGTGGAAGGTAAGAGTGATTTGGGAGATAAGATTAGTGTAAGAGATGAGTTGAGAGATAAATTAGAAAGGGAATCAAGTTAACTAGAGAGATAATTAGAGATGAAATTGGTAAGTAGGTGAGTCATAATTAAATAATTTTAAAAATTATTTAATTTATGAGGTATGTGGGAATTAAAATAAATAAATAAATAAAATTATTATTTATTTTAAGAGGAAAGGGGATAAAGTGATAAATAAAATAAAATAAAATATTTATTTTATTTAATTTAAGAGGAAAGTAAATTAAATAAATAAATAAAATTTATTTATTTAATAATGGTCAAAGGGATGGGATTAAATAAAATAAATGTTATATTTATTTAATTTAATAGAGGAAAATGCTAGTTAGGATGGCGAAGGGGTAGTTTAGGGCAAAAATGTTTCAAGTGGCCTCTATGATGTGACATTGCGACAAGTGGACATTTTTGAGTGTCTACATATACTATTCATAGTAATGATTTTGTATAAAATATAATTCAAATCAATACTTGTGATGTTTTTACTTATGTGATAAATGGCACAAGAACTCATACCTTGATTTTTTTCAAAAGGCAACACCCATGGTTTTATCATAAGCATTAGAGAAACAATTGGTAAAGTATTTGGTGGTAGTCAACCAAAGACATCCAAAAATAAACCCCCCCCCTTAACTTAACTTTAGATTACAAAATTATTGCCTCTCATTAGGATAATCCAAAGAATCAATAAAGACAATACCATCTTGAATAATACCTTAAGCCTTATTTAATGAATGTTGATTGATCTAGATCATGGTTGGTGTAGTCCTCAATTCTTGTAAACTTATCTTGTCTATAGTTTTACTAATCATAATATTTATTGTTGGAACTAGATTAATAAGTGTGTCAAGAATATAAACTTTGTCAATATGTACCTTTACTATTGGACTCGTAGGATCTAGGTACTTGGGGATAAAATATTTTTAAGCATGGGGTCTTGTAGCTTTTTATTCTACATTTCAACAGAAATCTTAAACTACTAATGTGTATATTACAACATGTTTTACTACCTAAGGAATTTTAAAACACATTTTTTGCTTACTAAAAAATTAGACTCATATTTGGGTGTTTCTTTATGTGTTTGAATGTTCTCTAGAGGTTGTGTTGATTTTCTGAGGCAATGAGAAAAACTATGTTGAAGATCTTCTAATTTATCATGTTGTTCTCCTAGTTCAATTATAATAGGAGCACATCACTTAGCTATCTTGATAAATTTTAATTGTTATTCACCGATTCCAAGCACATTAATGGGATATGAATGAAATCTTGAAATCTCATTATTATATGGAGCTTGATCCATAGGTGAAAGTTCAAAGCTATGTCCCACTATTATAAAGGAAATGACCAACACTAATCTAACTTTTTAACTTGAATCACTAGAAAGTGACATATATGTTTTAAATTTTGATATGATGTAAACTAATGAAATTTTTTAAAGTGACATAATTTTTATAATTTTTTTGTAAACTAAGTTTTGAATCACTAGAAAGTGACATATATGTGTTTTAAATTTTGAAATGATGTAAAATAATAAAATATGTAAAGTAATTATGTAAACTAAAGAGGGATGTAGCTTTTTGTAAAATTGACAATAATATAGTTTCTACTAAAATGTTAAAAAATAAGGTTAAGGGGGCCTCCACTTTTGCTACACCCTTAATATTATAGTGTGCATAGGGTTATGAGTAGTTCTCTTGTGGCTATGTTGAATCTTAATTAAGTTTATGATCATTAATATAGTACTATATAGGTAGTTAAGTCATCTTAGGTGACATCCAAGGCATAATTAGGGTATATATAGGAGCTAGTGGTTGGTTTATAATCATCATATTGTGAACTATGTTATTCTTAAAGACTTTGGTAGGTTTGCCCCAGTTGAAGTGGTTTATTCTTCTCATGCAATTATCAAGTATTTGTAGAATAATTCCTATTATATTATCTCTTGTGCAAATTACTCAATTATGAGTGGTATTAGAGCATGATCTTGGAATTTGGAAGGAAAGAAACAAGTCTAAATTTTAGGTCATTTGGATCAAATTTCAAGGAGTTATTGCAAAATTAGACTTTCCACCAAATTGGTCCCCAAGGCAGAAAAAAATGATTTTTTTTAAGATTTTGAAGGTTTGAACAAGGGCACATTGAACCACCTACATTCTTGATTTCAAATCATTTGGATTTTTTTGAGTTTGGTCCAAAATAAATAAATTTTGCATTGTCAAGCCTCAACATGGCAAGCCCACAAATTAGAGGTAAGGGAAAGAATTCCTACACACCAGGAAAGATTCCTAACAAAGTGGATATAAACTTAGAGTTTGGACTAGGTGGGGCATCAATTGTAATTCCATCTCTATTAGATGACAAGGTGAGCCAATTGGTATGTGCAATATGTAGGAGAAATGGTTAGTATCAAGTCTACAATGAATTAATAATGGAAAAGGGTAGTGGAATGTATGTAAGAATAAATACAAAACATATCACTCTCACAACTAAAGGAACAACCCCAAAACCCACTCAATCAAGGTGGATCATTAGGACATGTTGATCATGATCCAAATGATAGTACTTGTTGGCAAGAGAAGTCAAGTTATAGACTAGAGTTTTGAGTCTAGGAGTCTTGCATGTTGTATTTATACCCTAGTGATTACAATAAGAGAATAATTAGAAGGTTTGCAATAGGAAATATCATCATGCGGTAACTTAACAGAACTAAGAATTCATAATACATAATTTAAACATTCATTTTAAGCATCAAAACCATTTATCATTCTTTATATATATCAACTTCATATATTACAACATCAGATGTATAATTTCTTCACTATTATTATTCTTATTCTACTTGTCTACCTTCTACTTCTATTTATAGTTTATTATATACATAGGACTACTATGGGGATGTGTCCATTACAATAAATGACTTTTCCTATTAGGCCTAGTTAGCCTTATGCTTCGTATCCCTTTTGCAACCATGTGTGGTGGATTATGGGTGCTATTTTTCATGTGCTCTTTCCTCTACCAACATCATCCCCCTTTGAAACTATGTCTTGTCCTCAAGACATAAGGATTGGTCAATTTGCAGGTAAAATGTTTTTATAGATCTCCTTTAGCTATTGAAATGTTATGTCCCATTGGCTCTTTTCTTGTTGCAACACTTGAATTTCACTATTAACCTGGGTAAGGATATTTTTTGCCTCTGCTATTGTGGTTGGGATCTGGATTTGTTGGGCTATCTTCTTTGCATCTCTAAGAAATCTAATGGAATGAGAAAGACTCAAGCTAACTACTTCTCAGAGTTGTTTGATATATGCTTTGATTACATATCTCTAATCTTGTAGCTATTGTAGTTGAGTGTGCATGCTCTCTATTTTTTCCCTTGTTGTACCCTCCATATCCTACATTGCATCATATGTACTAGCCACTTGTAATATCTGAATCTCTGTCTGATCCAATTGATTCTTTAGTCCTTTTGTTAATGTGGGCCATTATAGATAGAATTGGTACAATGTAATAATATCATTGGCCATGTTCTATAAGGTATTAATGTGAGTCTCCAATTGTGTATGCGCTGCCACAAATTTCTTTCTTTCCTCATCCATTCTATTCTTTTCAACCTCTAGTAAGATTCTAGTTTGGATTGTTGAAGCCTGATTATTCATCTTTGTTCACACCATCCAGTAGTTGCTTCAAATATTGTCTTAGTGGCCTTGTTGTATCTCTTTGTAGCTAAGGTACCTTACTGTGAATTGTATTTAATGTGTTCTCCAATTGTTCCATATTTCCACATGTTGCTTCAAGATATCTTCCCTTGTGGTACTATGGAATATATCCCCAAGTTGAAACTTTTGAAGGGGTGATATACTTGGGAGATCTACTTGTGTACTAGTAAGTGGTAATTGGAGTAGCTACGGTGTTGCTAGAGGTTGGATTTGCTTTTGTTGTGCTAGAAAATCATTTATGTGTTGCATGGGGGATGTGGAGATTGAACATGTTATAGCCTTGTCTGGTGATGGTGATTTCTCTAGAGTTTCTTGTTCTTTCCCATCATAAGGGCCACTAAAACATTTGTTTACTTCCTCTTGTGCTCTTTTTCTTTCTTTCCTTAGTGCCACATAGGCTTGTTTTGTGACTTGGATATTCTCTTGTTCAATTTTATTTTTGTCCTCCTCACTTAGACTCATTAGTGTGTCCAACCTCTATTTGGATCTCAATTCTTTGTCCTACAATTGTACATGAGATTTTACTTTTCTCATCTATGAGAGTTGGATCAATCTCCTCTATGGATTTCTTCCTTATTTCCTCCTCTATCTCTGCCACTTTTTCTCTTTTATTTCTGATGGCTGAGGCAAGCTGATCTAGAAAATTTTCTATGATATTAACCACACTCTAATATGTCTAATGATCACTTCCTCAATTACCTCTTGGTTTTCTACACCCACCTGGGTGTACATATTTATAGTTTGTTTTACAATTCCTTTATTATTTAGGGCTCTTGTGAGGAGGTCTACATTCATGATGTCCTCCTTCTTTACTTCTTCTTCCTATGTTGGTTGTATTTCTATTGATGGCTATTTTCTTTGCCTTGTCATTCTTCTTTATGTGGTTGTTGTATTTCTTGTTCCTCTTGCTCAATCTCTATACTTGACATTTTAATTATGTTTCTTGTTACCCCTTGTTTTTTTTTGGCTTTTTCTTCTCTAAGCTTAATTGTATTAATATTTTTGAGACCTCCTCAATTGATGGGTCTATTTGTTGTGCTAACGTGCTCTGTTCAGATGTTTCTTGTGACCCTTGAGTTTCCAAATTCAATCTCTTTGATCTCTGCACTTACAATGTAGATGTTCTTTCTTGTGGCATTTTGGGCTTTGGAATACCCCATTTGTGATGCAATTATTCTTTATGTTTCTCCACATGTTCTTCTACACTTTTTTTACTTTGTTTGTCTATGTATTACTTATATGTGCCAAACCTTTCCACATTTGTATTCTTTGGTTGTTTCAACAAACTATTTGCATATGACTCTATCATCCATGAAACCCTAGGTTCTACTGCCTCCATCAATGTATAATCCTTATCTACCAAGAATACAATATCCTACACATACTTTCAAACCATGTCATATGATATGTTGTCTCTATTTTGCATTTGTTATTGAAGGGATTTGAAGAAACCCTAGTATGTGGTAGTGTATGGTGCAATGTCCTTGAATTGGTGAACATGTGTATTTATTTGTTGGACAATAGACTATTTGTTTTGCCATATTTTTCTTAGGAAGGATGGTAAAATATTCATAAAATAAAGAGCTAAGAATATGATTAGGCTACCATACTAGAATTAATAATGTGTATTCTTTGTCCATTAAAGATTTTCAAATAGCTTCTCTCAAAGGAATTCACACAAATCAAAATCTATCCCTTCCATGATAATATAGTATGTTGTGTGGATTACGGTGTCGGTCGCTAAATCTTCTCGATTTGTGTAGTAGTTCTTCTATGCGATACCCATGGTGGCATATATTACATTTGGATTGTGATTTTTGTTACATCCAACCTCCTACCATCATATGTTGTTCCTATTAATTTCGTGACTTTATCATTTTTGATAGCCTTCTTGGAGGGCAGCTCCCTTGTTGCACTCACAATGGCTATTAGGAAAAAGCTAACAAGGTTTAAATTTAAAATTTGAGTTTAAAAGTTTGGGATTTAAATTTGTATATGCAAAATTGACCTAAATCAATTATGCACTTATAAATCTAAATCAAGATGCCAAATAAATGATCTAAGAATGAAAATAATCCTTAAAAATAAATAATAATAACAATGAACTAAGATGAAATCGTGAGCCAAATTTAATACAAGAATATGCCACTTATAAGGTTGCTATTACATTAATCACAATCTAATCCAAGTGACATGTTGATGATGATTGTCAGTCATAACAACATGTATAAAAGTTTACACAACAAACCTTTATTATCTTGAAAAGTATGATCAATTTAAAATGAATTGATGACTCCAAGTCTCCATTGATCAGGTCATGATCTTTTGACATTACTTAGAGGTTCATGTGATACAATGTTTTTCATTCAAGGGTCTTACATTGTTCTAATAACATGAATTGATGTCTAAACATCTAGTTATACTCCTGTTTCCTATAAATTTCTTCACAAACAAGGTTATTTATACTATACTCAACAGATGATGATCATATTTGTAATTTTGATCAATTCTTCTGAACATCAACTATCATGAACTGATTCTACCTCTACACTTATGAATTTATAAATAATGTGCCTCTAAGTTTATTTTTGCATGATTATTGTTATTATTTTGGTGTATTTGCATGAGATTTTCAATTTTACATGCAAATTAACTCAAATATGCTATAGATGTTCAATTTTCTTCGAGATGTCTATCTATTTCAAATATTTGCTTAAGATTGTATGTATTTGCAATTGTGGAGATGATTGTAATGAAATTTAAGAAAATAAACTCAAACATTCTAAATCTACTGAATTTAAATGAGTCTTTGACAATTGATCCATATGCAACATTTAATATTTCACAAAATAGAGATGAAATCAAACCATGTGTTGCTAGGCCATTCCACAACTTCACACATCTTGATGCTAATCTTCAAAGGTAAAAAATGACAACAATATCCACAAATTGACATGCAATCCAAAGGACATAGCACATCATAGTGAAATATCCAGATGACATTCACAAGATTACTTAGAATTTACAATGATATATAATCTGATCTCTATTTCATTAGTATTCAAAAGCATGCACATTTACAATCTGTCTTGAGAAAGTATCATGACATTCAACAATCATATCTCAGTTAAGTCTCTAATAATGATACAAGGTGCACTCTATCTCCTTTTATAGAATAAAGAGAGCAGACGGTTACAATGATCCAATGATCAAGATTTATCTATTTAGATCATTGGTCAATATCTCTTCTTTAGCTGAGCCAACATGTGTATACGTGGCACAAGTTGCCAGCTGGCAACTATCTGGTAGAACTCGATCACTACATTCATCCTATTATGCATATGACTCTGTCATCATGTATCTCTACTTTTCATCCTCTTCTTCTTCATCTTCTTTATCTTCTTCTACATTTGCATCTTCTTCTTCATCTTCGTCATCATCATCATCACCATGACCATCACCATGATCATCATCATGAGGAACACTTCCTATATGTTCTTTGATTACTCCTCTAATGGATTCATATGTTTACAGTATTCTTTCAACTTCCCCTCCATCCTAGACTTTAGCTTTCACCACAACATGCTTTGATGAATGGAATTGTGCCTGCATAGCATTCCATTTTCTCTTTCTAATGTTTAACCTCTCATTATATCTCTCCACCTTGGCCTTCATCCTCATAGCTTTATTAATTACATCCTCTATCAAATGATGAAGAGGGTCATATGTTACCTGCTTGAAATTATTGTGGAAAGCTTGGACTGCAAAATCAACATCTTGATTTTCTATTTTCCCTTCTACATTACCCTCCAAAGCTTCCAAAACACTTATCTCATCTACCATTAGGTGGTGCAGCTTTACACTGATATCCCTGATCTTGCTGTTACATTTCTTTAGGATATCACTCTCAAACTTTGTATCCTAATACAATAGTCTTAACAATTGTACTGCATTGTTATCCAGTACCTTATTGTCCATGAGAACTTTCATGTCTATTCTCCTCATCTCAACTATGGCATCCAAATGTTTCTCCAATTTGAAAGATCTTCTCCCAACCTTATTTTGCATTTTATCCACCTTGCTCTTTAATGTACTAAGCAGTTCCTAATTTGTGAGTGAGGTTTTTATTACTTTTTCAACTTCAGAAATAAAAAGAATAAACCAATTATCCATTATATGGGCCTTGTGTTTCATGACATCCAATCCTATTATCTCATCTTGAGATATGGTAGTCAATGGAGTAGCTTCTTTAGTTGGCATATGATTAGGGTCAATTAACCCTTTTATGAATGCATGTAACTGAGCAATGTGCTCTTTGTGCACCTTGTTCTTATCTTTTTCCTTCTTTACACTCTGTGTCAATGAATCAATGATGTCTTTGGCCTCTTGGCCCTCCTGCTCCTCTGTAGAAAAAACTAGATCAACATTTGTTATCTAAAATTCATCCATATTTATCTTGCCTTTTTCCTAATCTGCCATTGGCAGTGCTACCTGAGCCGTCCTCCTACTTGTAATACGATCTCTCCTTATTGTAGATGTAGGCCTTGCCTTTCTTTTTGGTTTCATCATGCTTACTGAAAATAATGTAGAGACATCAAATTCTAATACCTCTTCAATCTATTGCATGTTTACTTCTTGTTGCAACCAGTATGGAACATCACCCTTGGGTCCTTGTTGATCAGTCTGCTCATTATGAACATCTTGAGACTATGTATTATTCTCTACCATAGGTGGTGAATTCTCTTTCCTTTGTTCTTCCTCTTGCACTTTCTCATGAGGGACCTCTTGCTGAGGTATCTCCTATTGAGGGTTCTCCTATTGAGGGGGAGGTTCTTGTGATGTATGCACATTTTGGTCAAGTACCTCTTCTCGCAATTTATCCTCCTGAGGATTCCACATATCCCAATCTTGTGTGTTTTGTGGCACCTGATCTTCATGTGAAGATTGTGCATTTTAATCTATTCTATCTTGGGGATCACCCTAATCACCCTTAGTCACATTTTCTGGTTCCTTTGGCTGGATACCACATTGTGACAGACTTTTCTCTTCACCTTTTGAGGTATATATTTCTCTTTGGTCTAGAGCTTTATTCAATTCTTTCTCATTTGTTTCTTCCTCTGGTGCTAGGTTACTATCCTACTTATCATCCTTAGCATGAGGTGGTGCATTATTTTGATCCCTATCCTTATTAGGCATTACTTTATCAGTCTCCTCATGTACACTGATTTTGACCTTTTCAGGCTCCAGAGGTGGATCATGATCCCTACCTTGATCTCCATCATCCTGATAAGCTAAGTCAATTACAACAGGATTGGTGACTTGGTCAACAAGATTTGTTAGTCCACTTTTTTTAGCTATCACCTCTGGGCTATCTTCTTCAATTCCTTCTGTTTCAACCTCCTCCTAATGAGTCTCCTTTTGAACTTAAGGCATACCATGAGGGGTCATCTTTGTGTTTGACACCAATGTCTCCATCCTTTGAGCAGAGACATCTTTCACTACCTCATCATTAGACAAATATACTATAGCATCAAGTGGAAGAGGTGATTCTTTCCTCACCCTATGTTGCTCTTCTCTTTGTTCTTCTTCCTTCTCAATTTTGAATTGAATGATATCTAGGATTGGAACCTCATGTTGTAGGTTCCTCATAATACCTAGACCACCTACACACCTCAACAAAATGGGATCAATATCCACATTTCCTCTCATTACAGTCTTCTATTTCTTTTGGGGTGGTGTCTTTTGGACACTCTTCCTTTTCTTTGTTATCAGAGAGTTAACATCCAATGACTCCTCATTCCATGGTTCTTCATCTTCCTCTATAATCATAGGAGCAAGCTTTGCAACCATTTTATTTTGCTTACCAGGGGTGTGTAGTGATGCCTCTACTGATGTGGAGGCCACATCTCCCTTTGGTTGGGGTCTTCTAATTGTCATGCCCACATTTCCCATGTGGTCACGACACAACACACATGTGTCATGTCCACATCTTCCATTTAGTCATGACACGAATTATGAAAAATGTTTCTACATATCACTAGGAACCCCCTCGCACGTGTCTGCATGCTCGGTGGCAATACGTATAAGGCGTAAACATGTCAACATAAATTAGGGAGGTGCGTTGTCCCACGCAGTCCCCTGTGTGATGATAGTCATCTAGGGGGTATGCAACACGAAGTGTGTCACTTTTAGGGTTAGACTGATTTTAAATCTGAACCCTAAGTTTCCTAGGTGTGAAGATGAATCTGCTAGCTCCGAAACCTATCTCTAACACTGGTCAAAATAAAATTGAAAAAGGATTAAGAAAATGATGGAATTGATGGGTGCATGATTAAAGTGGAATGATGGAATAAGCTAATAAATTAACATAGAAATTAAACCCTAGAAATCTAGGAAAAATCTGACAGCATAACGTGTTTTCGATAAACGCAACATAAATCATAAAATAAAACATCAATAAGATATTAAATAAAATTTAAGAATAAATATGTCAACTTAAGAACAAATTTAAAATAATTTAGAATAACAAATTAAATATTCCATCAAGGTCAAATAAATCAACCTTGCATAAAAGATTAAAAATTTGAAATTAAATAGTAAAATAATAACAAGTCGCCAATTAAATCCAAAGGGAAAATTTAGTCCGTTATTAAATATAATTCAGGCATTATATTTAATAACTAACTTGAATAATTAATAGAAAAGGGGGAAGAATTAAATCACTCTTCCCGTAAAATAATAATAAAAATAGATAAATAACTAAAACGATAAAAATCCTGCTAAGGAAAAATAAAAGAATAAAACTCCCAACTAGGATGAATTTAAATCAAGGGAAATACTCTTCCCAATAAAAGCAAAATTTCAATTCCTCCCTTAAAGAAATCTATATCATAATGCAATAAAAACAAATGCAAAAACTCCCAATTAAAAACTCAAGTAAAATTAAATGAGGGCAAGAAAGAATTAAGGTCAAGGCAATTAGAGGATTTAAAAATAACAATAAAACAATTATCCTCTCATACTCCTCACAATAAAATATTGTTTCTCTAATAAAGAAAAGCCCTAATCTTTATTCTATTATTTTCCACTTACATTGTTGCCCTAACTCCATTTTAGAAAATGACATCCCTAAAAGAAGCCCTAATTTCTTATCTCATTTCTTCTTGTTTTGCTTTGTTTTGTTTTCTTCCTCATCCTTGCAGGTTAGGGTTTGAACTAGAAATGGAGGCCATGAAATACCTCTCAGATGTATGCATTCAAATCTCAGGGAGTCTTCATTGTCTATATTTATTATGCATATATTCTTTTTTTTGAAATGGTGACATATATATATAATGTAAATGATATGAGTTAAAAATATTGCGAGGCTGCCTGAAGGAGTCCTAACGCTGCCACCGCTGAAGGAGAACTGAGGGAACTGTTCACAGGGAGATCGGATGAGGAGTGTAGCCGCATGGAGGGATCTGTGGTGTGCTAAGGGAGTTTACCAGTTGGAGGGACCAGAGGTGAAGGGGCCATGGTGGAGGGTTTCGGCGGGGTGAGGGTCAATGGACTGCAGGTGACGTTTGGAGAGCATGAGTGGTAAATGGCTGCGGAGGGGAGCAAAGGGGGGTAACGGGTGTGGGGAGGAGGTTGAGCCCCCACCAACACCCTTGGGTGTGGGTGTGGGCGGCAGCCATGGCCGCCATCCACCTTACTCTCTTCTTCTTTTATTTGCAACAGACTTCGGCGCTAGGGTTTACATTTCACCCTCTATTTTTTTAAAACATATAAACTTCATTCTGTGACATTTCATTGTGTATTTTTCTATATATATATATATATATATATTCATAGTATGTTTACATCTTCTTTACTAATGCATATCTATAAATTTATAAATATATACACTCATATATATATATGAGTGTATATATATTATAATGTAACAGCAATTAAATAACTTCAACATTTCTTCTACTTGCAGCATAAACACAATATCATTTTAAAAAAAAGAATAGCAACTAAATTCCTAAAACAATAGGCAAACCAGTGTATATATATACGCACATTGCACTCATTTTCTCCAACAATGTTTTAAAACAGAATACTAACTTGCAATTTGTAACATAAATAAACCAATAGCACTTCTCTTCTTTCTTTTTGAAGGCATAAATATATATATATATAGAATACATTATATTATTTTTTTTTTAATGCAACAATAAAATAGAAAACTACAATCTCCTATGAAGTTATAACAACTCTTTTCTTTTCTATATCAGCAGCTAATAATATAACCTTCAAAGTAATAAACAGATAACTAATCTCAAATTCCTCTTTCCTATATGCAATAAATTTTAAACAACCATTGATGCATTTTTTTTTTTGTAAAGAACAATGACAGAAAAATATAAAAAATTTCACATGTATTTCACAAACTTCCCAACTCCACAAATAGGAAATAAATAGCATTTTAATAGATTGAAGAGATTGTTTGCATTAGAAAACTTTTGACAGCCAACTCCATGAGTATAAAACTTGGATAAAATTAAAATACAATAAGGCCAAAATGGCCATGGCTCAAACAACCATTAAACTTCTAAAGCCACACAAAAGTGAGCTTCACAACAACTCCATTTCTTCATAGAAAACACCTGCAATAAAACACAACAACAAGAACAACCCAGCCACTTTGAAATGCCCTTCTCCCTACCGTAGACCTGAAAGTGGGTCACCCCAGAGCTAGGGAGGTAGGGATTCACACGAGTACAACAACTCCACAACAAATATTAAACACAACAACACAAAAGCAACCCCGAGGATATCAGATAACTCAACTCATGAAAATGAGTTTGATGGGGGTAGGGAATGGACCCCTCTACTTCAAAGGCCACCCAAAATACTAAAAATACCAATCTCATGGCCTCAAGCCAAAAATCTGCAAAACCCCCAACTCTCCAATATCACAGAATAATCTCCATGGCACTCTTGTCATTCAAATAATCTCCATAACAAGTAAAAGCCCTCAAGGCATGAATAACACAATATGGGAGTGACCTCAAGGAGGTTCCTTTCCCCTACCCCAAACAAGTTGAGCCTTACCTCCAAATAGAGATGCTCTCACCATACTCCCATCCCACACAAAAATAATGGAAACAACAACCAACAAAGCTACAATACATTACAATAAATAAGCAAGAGTAAGAATATAGTCATGGGGCTTACTTTCAAAGCCCTATAATGGAAGCACGTTTGGTGATGAGCTCCAAGCTTTCTCAAACCTTCCAATCTCCAAGAATTTCTCCAACTTCCCCAAAATTACTCCCAAAAATAGAAAGAAACTCCAAAATGCTAAAACCCCACACTCCTCAACAAGAGGATATAATATAGGCCATCAATTTGGCCTTGAGGAATGAGAAGGTGACACTTGTCACCTTCTCCTTCCTCCTCCAATGCCACTTGCAAGGGAGAGGAAGTGTGAGGTTGACAAGTGTCACCCTCCAATTCCATCTCAATCCTCACCTTATCCACTTGTGCTCTCACACATGTGTGAGAGGACAAGTAGTGAGGTGGTATTCCCACTCAAACCTCCAAGAGGATAAGGGATGCCATATGGCACCCTCTTATTCTATCAAAGAGCCATCTCCCTCCAAGATGCTCTCACACGTGTGTGAGAGTCTTGGAGACCTCCCAAGTCCTCCTTGGGAAAGGATTGCCAAACTTTGGTAAGGGAGATGAGTCTTTCCCAAAGCATGACTCATCTCCCACCTTCCCTAATTTCAAATTTCGTCACTTTGACTAAACCATAGTTTAGAGTGACCAAAAGTGAGTTAATCTAAGGGTTAGTTAGTCTAAATTGACCCTAGACCCATGGGTAACCACCTAGGGTAAATTTTGGAACACTAAGGTTCACCAAAGGGGTCATAAATCCACTTAAATGGCCTCAAAATGAAAACAATTACCAAGTGGTGTAAGTCAAGTAAAAATTATACAACACTTAATATTAATTAATTACACAAATGGCACTAGGCCAAAATGATAAAATTAAATCAAGCACTTAAATCAACATTCAATTTCAAACGTGATCCTTATCCCTCTTGGGAATGGATTGGTTTCACAGAGGATAACATAGGTGTGAATTGTACCTCTAATTTTCTGTGGCCTGGGAATGTAAAACCTACACATCTTGATCAAGTGTCAATCATATCATGATAATCATAGTTGAAGCAACTGGAATTAAATTCACACCATTGAATACAACGATAAAAAACTATAACATAAATCTGAATTAAACTGCATTTTTCTATCACATGCCAAATAATCATCATCACATAAATAACTAGGAATCACATCACAAAACATCATCTAATATATCTCTTATGTCAGATCACAAAATAGCATCAAATATGATCAAATCAAATCACATAAGTCTAATCAATGTCCGATCAAAATCAAGAGATATAATCAAGTCTGCATAATGAAACCATAGTCTCTAAAAAGTCTAAAAATGTCATCAACTGAAATGCATAATGATAAAAAAGAAAGGAAGGTAAAATAATCAGCCTCACATCCTCCTTGCCTAAGATTAAACTTCCTTCTAGAAGTCATCAAAAAGGTGAGGATAGATTGCCCTCAAACTAGCTGCATCCTCCCAAGTCACTGTGACCTCATCGTAACGATCCCACTGGACCCTAACCTAGTCCAACTCTTGACCTCAAAGGCCCAA
This sequence comes from Cunninghamia lanceolata, assembly GCA_027924645.1. Taxonomy (NCBI): domain Eukaryota; kingdom Viridiplantae; phylum Streptophyta; class Pinopsida; order Cupressales; family Cupressaceae; genus Cunninghamia; species Cunninghamia lanceolata. Next base: position 4,003,473 of record BSBN01000429.1, on the reverse strand, counting down.
CATCTGACAAGCCAATATGTGAATTGGCTCCAAAGCTAATTGCCCATCCACCTCTACCTGTAGAGCACTCTAGTCTAGTACATGAGATAAATCAGATATATCGTCTCAATACAGAAATATGAAAAATATCGTGGATACGTGACAGGCTAGGTTGCAATGCTAGATGATAGGCAATTGGTCCTATTCCCTCCAAGATCTCAAAGGGCCCTACAAACCATGGTGTGAGCTTAGAGCACTTTCCATAACAGATTGGACTCTTGTGTGGCCGCACTCTCAGGAATACCCTGTCACCCACTAAGAAGCTCCGATCAGTCCTCTTAGCATCGGCATACTTCTTTTGTCTATCCTGTGCCTCCTGTAGTCTCTGCCTAATCAGTGTGACCTGCTACTCCATATCTTGAACTAGCTGTGGACTAATGGTAACTCTGTCCTCTATCTGGTCCCAACTCAATGGTGTCCTGCATGGTCTGCCATATAAAGCTTGAAAGGGAGGCATACCCAAGCAGCTATGATGCCCATTATTGTAGGAAAACTCAACCAGATACAGATACTCCTCCCATCTAGACTGATGGTCCATAACATACATCTGAAGCATGTCCTCCAACACCTAATTCACTTGCTTTGTATGTCCATCTGTCTCAGGATGATAAGCATAGTTAAAGTTGAGTTGTGTGCCCAACGCCTAATGTAAGGCTCTCCAGAATGTGAATGTGAAAACTAGATCTCTATCAGAAATGATATGGTGAGGTACTCCCTGTAATCTCACAATATCATCTAAGAATACTCTCACCACTGTTGGCACATTGTACGTCATGTGTACAGGTGAGAAATACGCTACCTTAGTCAACTTGTCAACTGTCACCATGATGGCATCATGGCGACGCGAAGACATAGGAAGACCAACAATAAAATCCATGGAAATGGTATCCCATTTCCACTCAGGTATATCATGTGGGTATAGAAGACCCGCTGGATGCTGATGCTCAGCCTTGACCCTCTACCACTCAAGGCATTGAACAACAAACTCTGCTATATCTCGTCTCATACCCGCACAATGGTACAACTGTCGTAGGTCAGCATGCATCTTCTTCACCCCCAAATGTGCCACATATGGTGCTCTGTGAGCCTCTGATAACACTATAGTATGTAGGTCACCTACACAGGGTACATAGATGCGCTGTTGATGATGAAGTAACCCATCTGCCTCAAGTGAATACCCTACATACTTACCCACAAGGTCCCTCTGTGAACTGATCTCCTACTGCACCTCAAGAAACCACTCATCCTCTGGCATATGCTAAATAATGCGTCCTCTCAAGTCCACACTTAGAGTCAAGGTCAAGAGCTTGTGGCACCTCTAACTCAATGCATAAGCAACCATGTTCTCTTTCCCTTTGATGTAGTGGACATCAAAGTCATACTCATAGAGAAACTCCATCTAATGCCACTGACGGGCATTCAAATTCAGCTGAGTAAAGATATACTAAAGACTGTGGTGATCTGAATGGAGCTCAAAGCAATGACCCAATAAGAAATGTCTCCAACGAACTAGAGTATGAACCACTAGTGCTAACTCCAAGTCGTGCGTGGGGTAGTTCAACTCATGGGTTTTGATCTTTCGCGACTCATACACGATCACTCTACCACCTTGCATAAGTACAGCTCCCAATCCCTCAAGTGATGCATCCGTGCAAACCATAAAATCTACTACAAGATTAGGAACCACTAAAATGGGAGCACTAGTAAGACACTCCTTGAGGACCCCAAAGGCCCTCTCACACTGCTCAATCCATAGAAAGCTATTCCCTTTCCATTGAAGGGAAGTGATGGGGTGCACTATCTGAAAAAACCCTCAATAAAGTGACGGTAATAACCAGCTAACCCCATAAAACTCTTGACCTTTGTCACACTAGTGGGTGCTGGCCAATCCCTGATAGCCCTAATCTTCGATGGATCTACTGAGATTCCATCTCCAGATAGGATATGCCCTAGATACTGTACCTCTATTCTGAAAAATGCACACTTCTCCAAGTTCCCATTAAGATTCTACTCCCTCAAACACTGTAGAACCTGACGAAGGTGCTCCTCATGCTCCTCCTCGGTCTGTGAATAGATCAAAATGTCATTGAGGAAAATGATCATGAACTGATCCAAATAGCTACGAAACACCCCGTTCATGAGAGTCATGAACACAGCAGGGGTGTTCATCAAGCCAAAGGGAACCACAGTGAACTCATAGTGGCCATATCAAGTCCAGAAGGTGGTCTTATCGATGTCTGCCTCTGTGATACGTAGCTGATGGTAACCAGACTTTAGGTCAATCTTAGAGAACACCCTAACTCCCTACATCTGATCAAAAAGATCATCAATCTTGGGCAGAGGATAACAGTTCTTCACCATTACCTTATTCAACCACCTATATTCCATGCACAATCAAAGAGACCCATCCTTCTTCATGAAGATGATAGGAGTGCCCCAAGCTAAAACACTCAGTCAGATGTGCCCCTTCTCAAGCAAGTCCTCCAACTGTAACTTGAGTTCAGTGAGCTAATGTGTGGTCATCCTGTAGGGTGCACGAGACACTGGCTTAGCACCTGGCACTAAGTTTATGTGAAAGTCTACCTCACGACGGGGTGGCATCCCCGGTAACTCTACTGGAAACACATCGACAAACTCTCTAAGGATGGGCTGATCATCCAAAGACGTCTCAGGCTCGTCATCTGATTTGTCACTCACTATGATGGAGAATATCTGGCATCCCTTCCGTATGTAGCACTTAAGTTGTTGAGCGGATATCATACGCACTGCTGTGGGCTTCTAAATGCCCACTATCTCAATTGATGTACCGTGATAGTCTAAGCAGTTGATTGCCTTTCGATGACAATATAGCTTGGCTCGATGAGCCGCAAGCCAATCTATACCCAACACCACATCGTAGGATCCTAATGTCATAACCCTAAGGTTACATACTATGGTAAAGGGTCCCACAGAAATCTCATAGTTGTGGACTAAGGCATCTACTATCATCTTGGCCCCTGAGGCCAACTCAACCACCCACCTATCACCCTGCCTAGAGGCCACCAGCCTGCAACACTCCACTAACAATGGAGATATGAAAGAGTTAGTAGCACCAGAATCAAAGAGAATAGAAATAGGGATATGTCCAATCATACCTGATGTCTCAATAACTGACACCTAAAAATTAGCTTGGCGGTTATCAACTGCTGCGAACATACGGTGGGATCTACCCACATCACCAATAGTCTGCTCGGATCCTCTTGCATGAGGTTGTCCCCCTACTATAAAACCCTGTGGATACTCTCTGGCTAGGTTTTCAGCTCCACCACAAACATAACAAGGGCCCCTAGCTTGTACCTGTCCAGTCTGAGTCCTACTCGACTGTTGCTATCTTGATCTACCAGTAGATCCCTATGAGCCCCTATAAGACTGCTATGACCTCGTGGGTCCCACAAGTGATTCTTGCTGCCTCTAATCTCTACGCGGGCCCTACTACTACCAACCTCTATTATGTCCCCATGTGCCCTCTACTATGTCCTAGCTCTCTGCTGCTGTTGTGGTTGTTGCTGCTATGGCTGCTGCTATTGTGGGGGGCTAGGAGGTAAGGGTACGGAACTGAATCCTCCCCTATGAGGTGGCTATGATGGTCTACAGAAACTCTGTTGATGTTGCTGCTGTCCACGATCCTGAAACTAAGGGTGTGAACTCTGCCCTCATCCCTGAATCTCCTCAGCAATATATGCCTTCTCGGCAGAATCACTCAAAGTCTGGGGATCTGCCATACGAACAAGCCCTGCTATACTATGGTTCAATCCTCTAATAAACTTATGCACCAAGAGTTTCTCATCATGGAGATACTCCGCATAGCAGGATAACTTGGTAAATCTACCCTCATACTATGCCACTGTAAGTCCTCTCTGCTGGAGGTCATGGAACTCATCTATGTGACGCTATCTATAATAATCTGATAAGTATCACACATTGAAGCACTCAATAAAGGTCTCCCATGTGAGAGTGTCTAAAGAAAGGTGATGCTTGCATTCCTTAGTGTGCCACCAGGTAGTTGCTACATCTCGCAATAGGTGTACTGCTACATGAGCCTTCATGTTACCCTCGTAAGGACTCAACACGAAGCATCTTTCTAAGCTGATGAGCCAGGCCTCTGCCTCAGCTCCCTTTGTGGTCTTGATGAAAGTAGGAGGGTTCAGCCTCAATAAATCCCTAATGGGGTCTCCTCTATCTCTGTGCCTCCTGATAGGCTCATCTGTATAATAATCATAAGGTCTGTGAACAATGTGCTCTACCCGTACTACCTCATCATGCCTATCATGACATGGAGGGCTCCTGCTACAAGCCCTGTTGGCTGAACCAACCTCCTCTGTCGTCGTCTCTGGCACCTCAACATAAGGCTCCACACGTGGTACCCCTCGCAGCTCAACGTGGGTTCCACATGTGGCTCAACATAGGACTCAGCTCGTGGATCCTCTCATGAATCCTCTCGCGGGCCCAACATGTGACTCTATGCGTGGCTCAGCTATGGCTGGTGGAAGTCTATCTAAAACTACCTATAAAGCCTGTAATATCTGTGGCCTAATATCTGGTAGGGCCGGTGGTGCCTGTGGTGCTAGTAGGTCTAGCTGTGCCTGTACCTCGGCTGAAGAATCATTGTGAACCTCAAGGGATGGAGTGCAACGGGACTGCACTCGCCGAACTTGTCGGGGAGGCATCCTACAAAAATGAGGTAACCACAAATTAATCAAAGTTGCAGAAATAATAATGTGCCCAAAACAAGCCCAGTGTTTAAACTTAGTCTCTGATACCAAATGTCATGCCCGCATTTCCCATGTGGTCATGACACAACACACACGTGTCATGTCCACATTTGCCATTTGGTCATGACACAAATTACGAAAAAATTTTCTACCTATCCTTAGGAAACCCCTCGCACGCATCTGCGTACTCAGTGGCAATACGCATAAGGCGTAAACATGTCAACATAAATTAGGGAGGTGCATTGTCCCATGCAGTCCCCTACGTGATGATATCCATCTAGGGGGTATGCGACACGAAGTGTGTTGCTTTTAGGGTTAGACTGATTTTAAATCTAAACCCTAAGTTTTCTAGGTGTGAAGATGAATCCGCCAGCTCTGAAACCTATCTCTAACTCCAGTCAAAATAAAATTAAAAAAAGAGTAAGAAAATGATGGAATTGAAGGGCGCATGATTAAAGTGGAATGATGGAATAAGCTAATAAATTAATAGAAATTAAACCCTAGAAATCTAGGAAAAATTAACAGCATAACACATTTTTGATAAATGCAACATAAATCTTAAAATAAAACATCAATAAGATATTAAATAAAATTTAAGAATAAATATGTCAACTTAAGAACAAATTTAAAATAATTTAGAATAATAAATTAAATATCCTGCCAAGGTCGAATAAATCAACCTTGTGTAAAAGATTAAAAATTTAAAATTAAATAGTAAAATAATAACAAGTTGCCAATTAAATCTGAAGGAAAAATGTAGTCCGTTATTAAATATAATTCCGGCATTATATTTAATAACTAACTCAAATAATTAATAGAGAAGGGGGAAGAGTTTAAATCACTCTTCCCGTAAAATAATAATAAAAATAGATAAATAACTAAAATGATAAAAATCCCGCTAAGGAAAAATAAAAGAATAAAACTCCCAACTAGGATGAATTTAAATCAAGGGAAATACTCTTCCCAATAAAAGCAAAATTTCAATTCCTCCCTTAAAGAAATCTTATCATAATACAATAAAAACAAATGCAAAAACTCCCAATTAAAAACTCAAGTAAAATTAAATGAGGGCAAGAAAGAATTAAGGTCAAGGCAATTAGAGGATTTAAAAATAACAATAAAACAATTATCCTCTCATACTCCTCACAATAAAATGTTGTTTCTCTAATAAAGAAAAGCCCTAATCTCTATTCTATTATTTTCCACTTACATTGTTGCCCTAACTCCACTTTAGAAAATGACATCCCTAAAAGAAGCCCTAATTTCTTATCTCATTTCTTCTTGTTTTCCTTTGTTTTGTTTTCTTCCTCATCCTTGTAGGTTAGGGTTTGAACCAGAAATGGAGGCCATGAAATACCTCTCGGAGGTATGCATTCAAATCTCAGGGAGTCTTCATTGTCTGTATTTATTATGCATATATTCTTTTTTTTGAAATGGTGACATATATATATAATGTAAATGATGAGTTAAACATGTTGTAGGGCTACCTAAAGGAGTCCCAACACCGCCGCCACCGGAGGAGAACTAAGGGAACTATTCGCAGGGAGATTGGATGAGGAGTGTGGCCATGTGGAGGGATTTGTGGTGTGCTGAGGGAGTTTACCAGTTGGAGGGACCGAAGGATGAAGGGGCCATGGTGGAGGGTTTCAGCAGGGTGAGGGTCAACGGACTGCAGGTGGCGTTTGGAGAGCGCGGGTGGTAAACGGCCGCGTAGGGGAGCAAAGGGGGGTAACGGGTGTGGGGAGGGGGCCGAGCCCCCACCCACACCCAAGGGTGTGGGTGGGGCTCGGTCCCCTCCCCACACCCCACTCTGCAATAACCATTCGATGGGCGGCGGCCATGGCCGTCGTCCACCTTACTCTCTTCTTCTTTTATTTGCAATAGACTTCGATGCTGGGATTTACATTTCATCCTCTATTTTTTTAAAACATATAAACTTCATTCTGTGACATTTCATTGTGTATTGTTTTATATATATATATATGTATATTCACAGTATGTTTACATTTTCTTTACTAATGCATATCTATAAATTTATAAATGTATACACTCATATATATATATATAACAACAATTAAATAACTTCAACATTTCTTCTACTTGTAGCATAAACACAGTATCATTTTAAAAAAAGGAACAACAACTAAATTCCTAAAACAATAGGCAAACCAGTGTATTTGTATATATATATATATATATATATATATATATATATATATATATATATATATATATATATATATATATACTCATATACTCACACACACACACACACACACACACACATACACGCACATTACACTCATTTTCTCCAACAATGTTTTAAAACAGAATACTAACTTGCAATTTGTAACATAAATAAACCAATAGCACTTCTCTGCTTTCTTTTTGAAGGCATAAATATATATACAAAATACATTATATATATATATATATATGAATGCAACAATAAAACAGGAAACTACAATCTCCTATGAAGTTATAACAACTCTTTTTTTTCTATATCAGCAGCTAATAATATAACCTTCAAAGTAATAAACAGATAACTAATCTCAAATTCCTCTTTCCTATATGCAATAAATTTTAAAAAACCATTGATCCATTTTTTTTTTGTAAAGAACAATGACAGAAAAATATAAAAAAATTCACATGTATTTCACAAACTTCTCAACTCCACAAATAGGAAATAAACAACATTTTAATAGATTGAAGAGATTGTTTGCATTACAAAACTTTTGACAGCTAACTCTATGAGTATAAAACTTGGACAAAATTAAAATACAATAAGATCATAATGGCCATGGCTTAAATAGCCAATAAACTTCTAAAGCCACACAAAAGTGAGCTTCACATTTCTTCATAGAAAACACCTGCAATAAAACACAACAACAAGAACAACCCAACCACTTTGAAATGCCCTCCTCCCTACTGTAGACCCACAAGTGGGTCACCCTCGAGCTAGGGAGGTAGGGATTCACATGGGTACAAGAACTCTAAAACAAATATCAAACACAACAACACAAAAGCAACCCCGAGGATATCACATAACTCAACTCATGAAAATAAGTTTGATGGGGGTAGGGAATGGACCCCTCTACTTCAAAGGCCACCCAAAATACTAAAAATACCAATCTCATGGCCTCAAGCCAAAAATATCCAAAACCCCCAACTCTCCAATATCACAGAATAATCTCCATGGCATTCTTGCCATTCAAATAATCTCCACAACAAGTAAAAGCCCTCAAGGCATGAATAACACAATATGGGAGTGACCTCAAAGAGGTTCCTTTCCCCTACCCCAAACAAGTTGAGCCTTACCTCCAAATGGAGGTGCTCTCACCATACTCCCATCCCACACAAAAACAATGGAAACAATAACCAACAAAGCTACAATACATCACAATAAATAAGCAAGAGTAAGAATATAGTCATGAGGCTTACCTTCAAAGCCCTATAATGGAAGCACATTTGGTGATGAGCTCCAAGCTTTTCCAAACCTTCCAATCTCTAAGAATTTCTCCAACTTCCCCAAAATTACTCCCAAAAATAGAAAGAAACTCCAAAATGCCAGAACCCCACACTCCTCAACAAGAGGAGATAATATAGGGCATTAATTTGGCCTTGAGGAATGAGAAGGTGATACTTGTCACCTTCTCCTTCCTCCTCCAATGCCACTTGCAAGGGAGAGGAAGTGTGAGGGTGACAAGTGTCACCCTCCAATTCTATCTCAATCCTCACCTTATCCACTTGTTCTCTCACACATGTGTGAGAGGACAAGTGGTGAAGTGGCATTCCCACTCAAACCTCCAAGAGGATAAGGGATGCCATATGGCACCCTCTTATTCTCTCAAAGAGCCATCTCCCTCCAAGATGCTCTCACATGTGTGTGAGAGTCTTGTAGGAAGATCCCACACACTTGGGAGTCTTGGAGACCTCCCAAGTCCTCCTTGGGAAAGGATTCCCAAACTTTGGGAAAGGATTCCCAAACTTTGGGAATGGAGATGAGTCTTCCCCAAAGCATGACTCATCTCCCACCTTCCCTAATTTCAAATTTTGTCACTTTGACTAAACCATAGTTTAGAGTGACCAAAAGTGAGTTAATCCAAGGGTTAGTTAGTCAAAATTAACCCTAGACCCATGGGTAACCACCTAGGGTAAATTTTGGAACACTAAGGTTCACCAAAGGGGTCATAAATCTACTTAAATGGCCTCAAAATGAAAACAATTACCAAGTGGTGTAAGTCAAATAAAAATTATACAACACTTAATATTAATTAATTACACAAAGGGTACTAGGCCAAAATGATAAAATCCAATCAAGCACTTAAATCAACATTCAATTTCAAACGTGATCCTTATCCCTCTTGGGAATAGATCAATTTCATAGGGGATAACATAGGTGTGAATTCTACCGCCAATTTCCCATGGCCTGGGAATGTAAAACCTACACATCTCGATCAAGTGTCAATCATATCATGATAATCATAGCCAAAGCAACTGGAATTAAATTCACACCATTGAATACAATGATAATCAACTATAACATAAATCTGAATTAAACTGCATTTTTCTATCACATGCCAAATAATCATCATCACATAAATAACCAGGAATCACATCACAAAACATCATCTAATATATCCCGTATGTCAGATCACAAAGTAGCATCAAATATGATCAAATCAAATCACATAAGTCTAATCAATGTCCTATCAAAATCATGAGATATAATCAAGTCTGCATAATGAAACCATAGTCTCTTAAAAGTCTGAAAATGTTATCAACTAAAATGCATAACGATAAAAAAAAGGAAGGTAAAATAATAGGCCTCACACTAATAATTACTCCTCCAGCTACACGGGTTGCTTTCTTACCCTTACCATGTTTCTTTTCTTCTACAACTAGATGTCTTTCTCCCTTAGATTTCCTCTTCTCTTCAAGGAAGTCATCATATTCTTCTTTAAACAATTCCTGTCTTTTCTTCTTATTATCCACAATAAGGGCTAACCATTTTTCTTCAATTTAGTGACTTCAGCATTTACCCAACTCTGGGTTAGTTGAATTACCTTCTGCATTATTTGATCCAATGAAGTCACCTTAGGTTGACTCAAATCAGGGGCTGATATAGTTTCATTGTATACTTTCCTATCCTCATATTCACTGGACATGATCTTTCCATCATCCTCGTGTAATTGAATAGGCACTGGTATGCAATCAAAGGTGTGAATTTGATTAAGAGTAAGCCTCTGGTAAGTTCTTCTCCTGACTTCTTCTTCATCGTCATAATCGGTCCAGTAATCCTCAAGGTGCTTTTGATGTATAGGCTTCCCCAGTAATGCCTACATTCTGCCATATGGGTCATATGACCTAGCTATAAAAAATGGTTGTAAGTGCATTAACTTCAATCCTCTCATTGTATCTCTAACACTTTCCTTGACTAGACATATATACCAGCCCATCATGACTGGAAACACATAGGTGGAATCTTCCCCTTCCCAATATGAGCCTCTACTAAAGGCAAAATCTGTCTAGCAAATTCCACTAGAATAACTTTATCATTGGGGTATCTGGGTAGCATGAGGGGGCCCTTCAAAGTCTTCTATCCTCATGTATGAAAATGTAGGGAATTGGATAAACCAAGCTCCATATTTGTAGATGACAGCTTTGGCTTCCATACTTAATCTTTTCATTCTATCTTCCTCCATGGTCCTGACCAAATGCGTGGAAAAGGAGTCATTTACTATTTTATAGTGTTGGAGGGATTCCCTCCTGTTCAACTGTGGGTAATGTTCCCATATGTTCACATCACCAAGGTTATTTCCAACTGTGCCAACTATTTTTAACCCATTGAACATCCCCCTGAAGGCACACACATATACAACATAACAGGTCATATGAAACATGCACATCTTTCCACCCAGCCTTCTCATGTCCTCATCTAAACTATCACTTATGATTTTAGCCCAAAGGGGTTTATCATCTGAATACTCCACCATCTAAATCATCCCATACATCTGATTTTCAAATGCTCTAGCATGTTGTCTTCCTGCCATTCTACTAACCATGACCATCATGTACTAGTATTCTTCAGCAAAATCAAACTTAAAGAGGTATACTGGCAATTTAGTAGAAGCCTTGTATGTACTGCTCTTTGATCTCCACTGATACATGACCCACCTAGCCTCTTTCTAGTTGTTCTTAAATTCTTTCTCTAATATGCTCAGGCTTAGTCTAACCACATTAGGTCTTGTAGGCAAGTTAAAGGTGGAGGTGATGCCTTTTATTGAAAAATCTGCATACACCCTGCCATGCTTCTCCACTCTTCTAGTTTCTGAATTATAATTCCTTGTGCATTCAATTACTAGCTTAGTAGCTTCCATTGCATAGGGAAATCCACCAACGTTCCACATCCTTGAGGTGTATATACTTGAAAGTAGAGGGTTTCTACCTCCTTTATCTAGTCTTCTCGTCCATGCATCGAGATCGGTCTTTCCTTGATGCGTATCATTGATCATCCCGTATCTGAATCCTACCCCTTCTGGTTGTAAGAACATGGGCTTCAAGAACTTTGTATCAGACCTATTCTTTCTAATTGCCATTAGATCATGTGATAAAACCATGCATTTCTTACCCTAACATATTGTATGTAGCAGGGCTTGGGGATTTCATACATTCTATGGCAGTAATTCTATCATTTCAGTTTATTCCATGCATCACCATGCTAATTAACTCAGTAAAAACCCTTTTACCTCATGATTTACTAAAAATGACAAAAGAGAGGGTTTCGAGTAACATACTTGACAATCGCTTTCCCTCCTTTATTGTATGAGTGATAATGGTATGAATGTGACTGCATTGTATTTACCATCCTCCGTTCTGTTCAGATGTGAGTGCTGTGCTATTTGCATGTAGCGGTGATGCTTTGATTTTCAGAGCTTTGTAATTCTTGTTTAAACATAGGTTAAATGTAAAATGAACCCCAAAACTTACTTTTAACATGTTCAATATGATAATTAGGGCACGCATAATGCCTTTCGTTTAAGTCCATCGATCAACATATGACATTCGTGGATGCTGACAAGTGGCAAGCTTACATTTGAAATTCAAAGGTGCGACCTACCATTGGGTTCACATTTAATGCAAAGGGTGATCTCCACGAAGATCAAGCATATTAGAAAATATGACTGATATCAGACATATGATGGTGATGTCAGCATTTTATAAGCCTTTGAAATTGTTCGAAAGAATGACATCATTGTCGCATTTGTTAAGATGAGGGATATTTTGAAATGTGACCCTATCGGGTTCGGATTATGTAATGAAACAACTTGCACAATATCTGAATATAATAGTAAATATGCTACAAACACTTGATAATAATATGCAACTTTGAGGGGGCAACCTCCAAAACCACTTCGAGGGAGATACCTCTAATAGTCTTCAATGAGAACACAATACTGAATATCATGAAATAAGACTCACTACCTCCTATATATATACCTATTTATACCTAGGATATCACCTAGGCCAACTTAGATGGGCCTATATAAGCCTGAGGCTGACCTAAACAACTAAATAAGAATAAAATAATGATAATATGACTTAATTAAGAGTTAAGATAGCCACAAGCTGACTATTCATAACCCTATACACACTATAGGATTAAGGGCGTAGCATGCCCCCCTCTTCAAAGAAGCATTGTCCTCAATGCTGACCAAATGTGGATGCTTTTGTATGAATTCCTCATTCTCCCATGTAGCTTCCTCAACTGGAGAGTTCTTCCATTTAATTAGATATTCTATGATTTCCCTTGTCCTCAGCTTCTTGGTGCGTGTTTGAATAATTCTCTCAGGATCCACAACTATTCTTCCCTCCTCATCAAGCTCGGGTAACTTAGTATGTGCTACCACTTTATTCCCAATAACCTTCTTCAAGTAGGAAACATGAAAAACTAGATGAATTTTTGTTGATATGGGAAGCTCCAATTTATATGCTACATTGCCAATCTTCTGCAACACCTTATAAGGACCATAGTACTTGGGTGCCAGCTTGTTAGCTTTATGTTGTTGTTTTAGAGACATTTGCTTGTATGGTTGTAGCTACAGAAAGACCCAATCTCCCACTTCAAAAGTTCTTTCACTACGGTGTTGATCAGCTTGTTGCTTCATTCTATTTTGTGCCATTGACAAGTTCTCTTGAAGACTAGCCAATACCTCTTGCTGATGATGGATGTGTTCTTTGACTGTGTGAACCTTTGGTTGTGCCCACAATGAAGAGATGATTGATGGTGGGTGGTAACCATATAGAGCTAAAAATGGAGACATCTTGGAAGAAGTATGGAGAGAAGTGTTGTACCACCATTCTACTAGTGGTAGCCATTGCACCCATCTCTCTTGTTTATCTAAAGCAAAACAATGGAGATAGCCTTCCAAGCATTTGTTGACCACTTCTGTCTGTCCATCTGACTGGGGGTGATATGATGAACTATGAGCAAGCTGAGTGCCCAAGCATGAAAACAAGTCAGTCCAAAAATTACTTGTAAATATAGGGTCACGATCACTGACTATAACTTTCAAAGTCCCATGTAGTTTCTGAATAGTATTCATAAAAGCTATTGCTACAATGCTTGCTGCCAATGGTTGTGCCAAAGCACAAAAGTGACCATATTTGGTGAGACGATCCACAACAACCATGATGACATTTTTTCGTTCAGATCTAGGCAAACCTGTGATGAAATCCATAGATACCTCCTCCCACCTTTGACTTGGGATACATAAGGGTTGTAGAAGACCTGGAGTCTTAACTGTCTCCCCTTTATGTTGTTGACATACCATGCATTTAGCTACAAATTTTTGAACATCCCCTTTCAGCCCATCCCAAAAGAAATCTTGCTTGATTCTATGATAAGTTTTGAGGAATCTTGAGTGCCCACCTATTGGAGAAGCATGTATTTCTTCCAACACCTTAAGCTTAAGAGTTGAATTCTTGCAAAGGTATAAGCTCTCCTTGTACCATAAAATATTTCCTTTCCATGAAAATTTGTCAGACACACTTGATTCCTGTTGGAGTTTCTCAATGAGCCTTAGAGTATCTATGTCCTTCTCCCACTCTTCTCTTGCCTCATTTACCCAGTCTTCTTGTAACATGGAAATGGCAAATAAAAATGACTCTGTGGGTTCATCACGCCTTGATAGAGCATCAGCCACAACATTCACCTTGCCTTTCTTATATATGATCTCAAAGTCATATCCCAACATCTTTGTGACCCATTTTTGTTGTTCTTCAGATGATAACCTCTGTTCCAAGAAATATTTGAGACTATCATGATCTATCTTGACCTTAAAGTGTCGTCCCATTAGATAAGGTCTCCATTGTTTGACTACATGCAAGATAGCCAACATTTCCTTCTCATAAACTAGCTTCAACAAATTTTTACCTTTGAGTTGGCGACTTCCAAAAGCTATGGGTTTTCCTTCTTGCATAAGTACTACTCCTATTCCATGTCCTGAAGCATCACATTCAACAACAAATGTTTTAGAAAAATCTGGGGTAGCTAGGACTGGAGTTGTGCACATGGCTTCCTTTAGTTTCTCAAATGCCCTTGTCGCTACTTCATTCCATTGGAAAGCATCCTTCTTTAACAAGGATGTGAGAGGAGATGCTATGCTACCATAATTCTTTACAAATTGACTATAATACCTTGTAAGCCCTAAAAAACCTCGTAAGTTCTTAAGGGTATTAGGAATTTTCCACTTTACAATTGCTTGGATCTTATGAGGGTCCACCTTGACTCCCTCATGTGACACAATGTGACCAAGGTACTCCACTTCTTTAACACCAAAGATACACTTGGATGGTTTAGCATACAACTGATTCTACTTCAAAATGTCCAACACTTGATTTACATGTTGCAAGTGTTCATCCCATGTTTTACTATATATTAAGATGTCATCAAAAAATACCAAAACAAATTTCCTCAAAAATGGCCTGAAGATAGAGTTCATCAAACTTTGAAATGTCGACGGTGCATTAGTGAGACCAAAAGGCATTACCAAAAATTTAGAGTGGCCCTCATTGGTTCTAAAAGCTATCTTATGTACATCCTTATCTCTAATTCTAATTTGATGATAACCAGAATGGAGATCAAGTTTTTTAAAATAAATAGCACCATTAAGCTCATCTAACAAATCATCAATTACTGGAATAGGAAACTTATCTTTTATGGTGAACTTGTTAAGCTCCCTGTAATTTGGACACATCCTCCAAGTTTCATCCTTCTTACGCACCATTACCACAGGAGATGAGTAAGCACTTTGACTATGCCTGATAATGCCTGCTTCTAGCATCTCTTGAACTATCTTCTCAATCTCACTTTTCTAAGCATATGGATATCTGTAGGGCTTGATGTTGGGTGGTTGGCTCCCTAGTACTAGTTGAATGGCATGATCATGATCTCTCCTAGGAGGCAATCCTTTTGGCATCTCCCCAAAAACTATAGAGTGCTTATCTATAATTGCTTGTAGATCCAACGGTGTAGAAGCCTTTGAGTGATATGCTTCTAATGAAAATAATTGGGCTACCATCCCATCTACCCCCTTCTTCAACATCTTTTACATTTGGTAAGAACTTACTATCTGTGGTGACTTTGTATGCATCCCTCATAATTCTATTATTCTTCCCTCTGATTGAAAGTGCATGAATAGTTCTTGGAAGTTCAATTCAATTGTTCCCAAAGTGGTGAGCTACTATACTCCCAAAACAATATCTGTTGCACCCATTGAGATAGCATACATTGGACAATTAAGATGATAATCTCCCATGGATAATTTAATGCTATGGCATTTTCTTGAACAACTAACAGTACCGCCATCTGCAATCAAGACCTAAAATTCTAGAGCTGGATATATAAAACAATTTAGACGAGTGGCCAACTTTTTGTTGATGAAGTTATGAGTGCTACCTGAGTCTATCAACACTGTTACTTTTTCTTTCATTAAGAAACCCACTACCTTGAGAGTTTGTGGGGTACTAAAACCTAAAAGTGCATGGCAAGAAATGATTGGTTGAGTATCTCTTGACTCCTCCTCTATCTCATTGTCACTCTCTACTATTGGTACCTCTTCTTCTTCCTCACTTGGCCCTTCAATATAGAACAATTTCTTTTCAATGCATTTGTGTCCTCTACTATATTTGCTATCACAATTAAAACATAATCCTTTTGCTCTCTTCTCTTCAATTTGTTGTGGTGTTAGCCTAGTAGGTTGTGGAAGTGACTGTGTAGGAGTGATTTTATCTCTTATGTTTATAAAACCTTGCCTTTTATTAACCATAAATTTTTCCTCTACTTGCCTTGCCATAATCATTGCATCTGAGATGGAATTTGGATGGAACATGCGTACCTCATATTTAATGTGATCCTTTAGGCCACCAATGAATATCTCCAACAAATTTTCTGTAGACACATTTTCCACTCTTAAAGACAAAGTATGGAATTGATGAATGTAATCCTTGACCATACTTGTTTGCCTTAATTTGGTAATTTGGCTAGAGTAGCTATCCATAAGATTTTCACCATAATGAGTAATGAGTTCTTCTTGGAAAACCAACCAAGTGGCAATGCATCCTTTTGCTTTCTTTTCTTCACATAGCCAATGGTACCAAATGAATTGATCAGGTTCCAAGTATAAGGAAGCCATGGCCACCTTTTGTTGACATGGAACATGGTGGATAGCAAAGAATTGCTCCATTTGACAAAGCCAATTGGTAGGATCTTGACCATCAAACTTTCACATATCCAACTTTGGTGTGAAATTCCTTGCCATAAAATGAGTGGTGTGATGATCCATCTTGAGATTTGATTCAAACCCAAAAACACCCTTCCCTTTTGTAGAATCCTCTTCCTCCACATCTTGGTGTTGTGACTAGTTATGTTTGGAAAGTATCTCCAGAATTTTCTCAATATCACATGACTTAGCCAACCCTTGTTCACCCATAATGGACAAGATTTCACCTTTCATCTTGCTATTTTCTTTATGAATAAGTTCAAGTTTATTTTCATATTCTTTTTTATCAACATCCTCATTTTCCACCTCCTTGCCTGGAGTTTTTCCGAGTGTGGTAACATTCTTTTTGCCCCTTGTTGAAGGACCCGTCATGATTGGAAAAAATAATTTTGTAATAAATCACACAAAACAAATCAAATCAATCTAAAATTTTTACTGTAACTTACCAAGGCCAAGATCTCACTTCCCTGAAAAAATTGTGAAGAAATTCAAAATTGTACATCCTGGAGAGAGAAATTGGTGGAAACCCTAAATTATAAATAACTCCCTTTATTCTACTCCAATTGTTCTCAAATTTGTATCGTAGTAGCTTCACTATTATATTGAAAACCCCACAAAAAATCTTTTAGAGATTCGACAAAATAAGAGAGATATACATTTTTCAAAAAATAATTGCAGAAACCCTAATTCTGCTATAACTTGCTTAATTTTGCTCCAAATGCTCTAAATTCTGGAATGTAGTAGCTTCAATATGTTCTTCAAAAACCCTTTTAAAATCAGAAAAAAATTCACCAAAATTTGAAAGTTATGTGCTTTCCAAAATGACCTCCAAATCAGAAAAAAAAATCGCCTAGTTTTTGTCTTCATGGTGCCAAGATCATGCTCTGATACCACTTGTAATGAAACAACTTGCACAATATCTGAATATAATAGTAAATATGCTGCAAACACTTGATAATAATATGCCACTTCTAGGGGGCAACCTCCAAAACCACTTTGAAGGGGATACCTCCAATAGTCTTCAATGAGAATACAATACTGAATATCATGAAATAAGACTCACTACCTCCTATATATATACCTATTTCTGCCTAGGATATCACCTAGGCTGACTTAGATGGGCCTATATAAGCCTTAGGCTGACCTAAACAACTAAATAACAATAAAATAATGATAATATGACTTAATTAAGAGTTAAGATAGCCACAAGCTGACTATTCATAACCCTATACACACTATAGGATTAAGGGCGTAGAAGATTATGATGACATCATCATCATATCATGTCTTCTTTGTTATCGGGTTGGGATGACATCATCATCATATTAAGGAATATGATGGATGTTTGGCAATGTGACCCTCTGAGTGTTGGGCAAACTGATGATGTCATCATCAGGATGAGTTCTCTTATATATCAAAACAAGATGATGTCATGGTCATATTTTACGAAGGGTGATGTTTTGTAACATGACGGATATTTATAAATGTGACCCTCCAAAAATATGCATGCAGACTTGACAGGTATCTAGACTTTCGCACTTAAATTTGACGTTCGCATATCAAGGAACATGTAAATATTAGGTGATCTTCCTATATCGAGGTCATCTTAATGAATATGACTGATATTTAGAAATATGACCCTATGGGAAATATTTGGTTTGACCAAACTTTGACTTAGCATAACTTTCTATCCTCGATGAATATTAGGGTGATCTAAAAGGCAAACCTACTTAAAATTTAGCACTCTTCAAGATTATGAGGTTTATGATGACAAATTATGACTTTGACCATTGACCTTCTCTTGTGAAGCACATGCATATGCAAGGGTGATATACCTGACTGACTTTTTCCAAACTGCCCAAAGCAAGAAAGCAAAAACAAGTAGAAGCAAAAAAGTTGGGTCCCTATTTTGCTAAGGTAAAATGGGGCATGTTGTGTAACCACACAACAACTTGCCACCAAAGAAATCAACTAAATTCAAATGATTCAAGTGATGAGGTCACATTAAAACATAGAATCATAACTCTCTCTAAGCATAAGTATCATGACCTTGCTAAATGATATCATGTTCATAAGTACAACAATGCTAATAAGGTATCAAGTGTGTGCATATGATTAATAATCCTCATCCTGAAAGTAAGTTGAAGACACAAGTAACTGATGTTAAGCTACATATTTTGGGTTCATCCCACATAGCCAACTAGGATAGAGCCTTATTTCCAGCAAGCATCCATAGCCTCGACAAGGTTATCTTTACAATCCTCCTAAGTAAAGCCCCACTGCCAGCAAACGTCTATAGCCCCAATAGAGCTACTTAGATGGCCTAATTTTATCCCTTTTGGATTTTCAATATTCATCTTTTTCTCTCTTTTTTTTTATATATTCATATGATATCATCATGTAAGCTCAATATGTAAGGTGTGGTCACTTGTTGTTTTAGGTTGGGGATTGCAATTGTAGCAAGGGGGACCCTTTGGATTTTTCACTTAACACTGATACTGATGTACTCAACAAAACCAAGGTTGTTAGGTGAGTCATCGTGAAAATCTCCTTAGTCAAGAAAAGGTATCACTGATGAAAAGGACATCATAGACCTAATCAAGGATACTTCTCATAATGAATCACAACCTATGCAAAATTTTGTTCTCATCACTTGAATCCTAACAATTTTATTGGTTTCTTAGGGTGATAAGGTGCATCATCTTGACTAATCAAAACAAAACTCAACAACAACAAGCAAACAAGGAAACACACAAAGCAAAACTATACAAACAACTATATAATATATACACTATGATACAAATAACTTACATGACCCTATCTAAGCTTGAAAGTAATGTTTGTGGAACTATCCATTGACTAGTAATGGGACATCCTCACCAATTAGGGTCTTAAGTCTATAGGTACTATCTCGTAGGATCTCTGAGATTTGAAAAGAACCTATCCAAAGTTTGTCGAATTTCCCATGCTCACCTTTCCTTTCATGTGCTTTTTCCCATGTGAGGACTAAATCTGAAATCCTAAAAGCTTTTATTCTGGTTCTTTTATCAAACCAGTGCTTGATAGTAGCCTGATGCTTAGCAAATTGATCAATTGCTCTATCTCTTTTTTCCTCTAGGTGCATAAGCTAAAGTAGTCTAACTTCTTGTTTATTATTTATGCCTAGATACTCTTGTGTAAATTGCAAAGTGAGTTAACAGAGAGGATAGGATCCACCCCATACACTAATTGGTAAGGAGAGTTTCCTAATGTAGCCTTCATTCTAGTTCTATCTACCCGCAAGGCATACTTCAGCAGGGTATTCCACTCCCTAGGATTTTTCTCTATCAGTTTATTTATGATATTCAGTAAATTCTTATTTGTTGACTCTGCTAAGCCATTCCCTTAGGGATAATATTTTGAAGAAAATTTCAAAATAATTCCATGATCAAAAGCTCAAATAGATAACTTTAGTGATGCAAAGGCAAGTCCATTATCACATACTAAACATATGAAACTCCATACCTGGTCACTATGTTGTTTTCCAAGAACTTGATCACATCATCTGCATTGCAAGTTTTGCTACTGATTGCTTCAGTCCATCTAGTGCAATAATCAGTAATTATTAGGACATACCTATGGCCAGAAGATGATGGAGGATTAATGGAACCTATGAAATCCATGCCCCATTGAGAAAATGAGTGCATCTCCATCACTGGCTGCAAGGGTTGAGCAACATATCTTTCTTGGCTAGTAACAACTTGACATGTATGAAAACATTTAATATGTTCTGTAGTATCTTTAAAAATAGTAGGCCAATGATGTAGAGGTAGGGACAGCTCACAAATGCAAGGTTTCATTTACCACTTGATTGTTCACACATTGTCTTGACTATCTTCTTAGAACGCATTGCTTTAAGACTAGGAAAAGATGCCATTTCATGGTTTGAATGCAGAAGCTACCCACCAAACCTCCCAACCACCTTGACCCACACTAAAATGACCAGGGGATACTCACCAAACTCATAAAACAACTTAGTAACCTGTTGTTCCTATTGTCCCTTCACAACTAGGTCAACTTTGCTTGTAGCCCTTGGAATAGAGTTTTTGGGGCATAACTTGCAGAATCTACAACAAACCCATGAAAAAAATTACCTTTTTGAATACTCATTAAGCCCCTCCACAACATATCTAACATTCAAGGTAGGTTTCTTTGGACCAAAAGCCTCAAAAATAGACTGTACCTGCTATTCCTAGGCCTAATCAGGACAACAAATGAAGTATTTTTGGCATAAATTTCATAAAACGACTCAAACCCATGAACTAAAACCTGTTTTAAGTACCCATTATCCCCTTACATAATATATATTTCATGCAGGTATGATTGTTTTGTAACATAAGGTCTTAAAATGACTGGTAATTCTGGTAATAGGCCTAATTAGGTCACTTTTACAAAGGAGGTGCCTCAAAATCACCAAATTTTTACCCAAAATCAATGGAAAGTCTTTAGTTATGTATTAAAATAGAAGAATCCACCATTTTTTTATCAAGACCCTCACTTATCTCATCAAATTCAAACATGCAAACTAGAAACCCTCATTCTTCCTAAAAAATAGGAAATTACAGCAATAAGAACTTTTCAAAACACCAAGAAAACTTATTTATTTTCTCCACAAGTGAATAAATCATTTGAAGGACTTAAAAACCTATCATTCCACTATTTTTGTGTCATTTTGGCATGGTCATGGCACTCAAAAACATAAAATTTCTCTCTAGGACTGTCAAAACCTAGGTTATTGGATTGTTTTTAGTAAAATGAGCATAAAATCCACAAAATATGAGACCAAACCATAAACTTATATGAAAAAGAAATGTAATCCGCTACCCCATCCAACCATGTATGTTTTAGGGTGCTAAAGGCCTGTACAAGGTCGTACAAGTGCAAAGAACAACAAAAAATACATAAAAACTATGAAAAATAGAGCTAGAACAACAAACAAAAAGCATTTTATCTTATTTACTTTATTCCAAAAGATTCATGTCCTTCTTCCATGACCTGTATATCATATAAAAATCATGTTTTACAATATATAACTTCACTCCACTCCTTCTCCATCTAGAAAACTCAAAAAGAAAGGCTAAAAAATAGCCTCTCCACTAAGGCTACCAAAATAGAAAATACTAAACTTAAGCAAAAACTTAAAGACCCTAGTCCTATAATTACCCCTACTACAAAAATGCCTCAAATAGGATTTATTATAATAATAAATGGTCTTTTAAGACCTTATTTTATGCAAAACTCAACACTAAAGCCTAGATTTTAATAATTGTCCATTTTTTTACAAATGGTGCTCTTGTACCAGCCAATAATATCCTGCCCTCAGGATAGCATTAGTAGTAGCTAAGTGAGATCCATGTGCAATTCCAAACTTATCATGTAACTCGGCCAAAACCTTATCAGCTTCTTGTCTATCCAGAGATCTGAAATATATTCCTTCATAATTCCTTTTGAAAAGGACTCCTCCTTTGATCATGTACTTTTGTGATCTTATCTTCAAGGCTCTTCTTTGTGAAGCTTACATCTTTGAAGGGCATCTTCTAGTGATCATGATGTGTCTAATATTAGATTACCATTCTTTATCTTCCTTGAAATTCACTACATATTGCTGACTCATTATGTTAGGGTCAGTCTCAGAAATCATCTAGCTTAAGGCTTGTCCCCTTACTAACTCCATGGGTGTTATATCCATATCATATTCTTGGAGCACAACTATCCATTTGGCTCTTTTCTCACCTGGCTCACTTTGCATCAGGAGCATCTTTACTGCTACATCTAGTACTACAGAAATGATCTTACTTCTTAGAATGTAGTGTCTGAATTTCTTGACTGCTCGGACTAGGGCAAGAGCTTGTCTCTCAACATCCATGTATCTAAGCTCTGCATCCTTAAATGGGCAACTCATGAAAGCTATGGGTTTCTCCTCCTTGGCTTCATTTCTCTGTGTCAATACAGCTGCACATGTATGTTCTGAAGCAAATGAGTAAATGTAGAAATCTCTTGTATAGTCTAGACTGATTAGAACAGGAGCATCTGATATGGCTTTCTTGATGTCTTCAAATGTAGCCTTTGCTTCAGGAGTCCACTCAATCTTGAGCATTGCATTAAGTGGTCTAATTTTTTTTGCAAATTCAGTGATGAACTTCCTAACAAAATTTATCTTACCAAAGTAATATTTAAGTTGTTTCTTACTTCTAGGAAGTTTCAGCTTCATGATTGATTCTACCCTAGCAGGGTCAATGGTGATCCCATTTTCTATTATTAGGTGACCTAGTAACTTTCCTGTGGTCACTCCAAAGATGCACTTCTTTGGATTGAGTGAAATACCATAATGATCACATTTTTTGAGTACCTTCCTAAGGTCCTCTATATGATCTCCCCTTTTCTTTGAGAAGATAGTCAAGTCATCCATGTATATTACTATGCACTTGCCAACCAGGCCTCTAAATGCTATATCCATTCCATGCTGGAATGTGGCTCCAGCATTGATCAAGCAAAAACGCATACGCCTATAAGCAAATATTCCCCACTTTGTGGTGAATGTAGTTTTCAATCTATCTATTTTATCTACCATCACCTGATTATACCCTGAGAAACCATCCAAGAAGGACATAATCTGAGCTCCATTTACTATTTGTAATACCTCATCTAATGAAGGTAAAGGATAGTTGTCCTTTTCAGAAGCTCTGTTCAGATTTCTAAAGTCTACACATAGGCATATATCACCATTTTTATTTCTTATAGGAACCAAATTGGCTACCCATATTGAATGTCTCACTGGAAATATAATTCTAGTATTGAGTAGCTTCTTAACTTCCTCAAAGATGATGGGCTCTAACAAGGCATTGACAAGTCTTTGCTTTTGTCTAAAAGGTTTGGCATCTGGTTTCAAAGGTATGGTATGGGTGATAATTGAGGTTTCATAAGTCTTCAGTTCATCATAGGTCTAGGCAATAACATGGATGTAATCCTTCAGTGCTTGAGTTATCCCTACCTTTTCTTCTTTAGTACAAACTTTACTAATCAAGACATTTCTTACATCTTCATTTTGTCCTATGTTGATTGGTAAGCATTCTCCTCCATCAGTTTTTGGGAGGTCTTTTTGTTTCATCATATTGTGTAAACCAAAAGCCATTTCTAATTCTATCATACCCTTGGGAATCCTATTACTTGGTAGATCCATGATCTCTTCTTCTTCCCATGTATGATCTTTTGCATTCCTTTCATCTATGATCTGAGTGTCAAATACATCTCTATTTGATATGCAGTCTAAAATGTGTTGGTCATCATCAAATACTTGGATATTGGTAACATTATCTGGTATGGAGGGAATTGATACCAATTCAACTGAGAATCTCTTCAAACTAGAAATGGAAAATGGTTCCAAAGTGCTTGCAGCCTGCGCCAAAATGTCTGCTCTATGATTCTATTTTTTAGGCACATGGGTGATATTGAATGCATCAAATTCTTCTATTAAGTCCCACACCCTATGTCTGTAGTTAGACAACTTCTTGTAGTTGCAAGAGTATATACTTCTCACTTGTCTTACCACTAATTCTGAGTCTACATAGACATGCAAAATTTTCACTCTTTTCTTGAGAGCGAACAATAACCCATGAATTAAAGCTTCATACTCTGTCACATTGTTAGTACATGGGAATTGTAGTCTATATTCTGCCAAGTAGGACCTTCCTATTGGATCAATAAGATCTATCCCTACTTCATCTTCTTGTTTTGACTTTGATCCATAAAACCTAAGAATCCATGGTTTATCTTCTATTAGAGGTTTATTAGGACCTTCTCTTTTCTTTTTAGCTCTGGCGGATGCACCACCTAATATCCACTTCAACTTCTGTGGTTCATTCCTTGTCATTTTTTGTGAGTGACCTAAATCTGATACCTTTCCCCCTTTAACATCCATGGTATCATCACTATCAGTGTCTACTTGTACTTCAATCTCTTTCTTCTTATCTTCAAGCATGTCTCTGTTGTTGGATAACTGGTTCTTTGAATAGAGCATCTCTTGTTTATTCAACATATTTAAAAATAATGAGCATGTGGTTTATGAATGTGGTGCTTCATGCAATCTACACCATCCATTAATTAAAGCATGATGTGGAGGAATCTCTTGCAACATGAGCCTCTAAATCTTCTTTGACAAGAATTCTTCAAACTTTGTTAAATTACTCCCTTTATCTTCATTAGATACTTCATAATCTAATTCAATCAAATAGTCAGTCCCCAGGGTGATGTTATCTTCATCTTTAGAAATCTTCTTAGCATACATCAAGATCTCCTCTGAATTGTGAGTGTAGATTTCATCCTGATATGTATCTTCTTCTGTACTTGTAGATGACAAACAAGAATCAACATCACCATAACTAAATGTATCACTTACCTCAATTGAAGATAACCCTGTCTCACTACAAAATTGTTCTAGCTCCATCATATCTAGGCAAGCATCACAAGTTTTCTGTAAATGTGCTTCATCATGCAGCCTGAACCAACCTTCAATCAAAATATCCTCATTGGATATGTTCAATGTCTGACAATGTTGCATTTCTCTAGTTAAGGGTAATTCAAAAATTTTGAAATGATCAACTTCATCACTACCATCTGAACTATAATTAGATTCTATGATGACCCTATTTTCCTTATAGACATCCTCATGGATATGTGTCTCATACATGAGAATTTCTTCTATCTTAACTATTCGGGGCTTGATGGAATAAACCCCTGGTTCTACATCTACATACAATACCTCATTTGTGTTATTATACTAAGTGATCATGTGTTTCATTTGAGGTTCAACCTCTATCCTGATTTGATTAGGAATCCCTTTCCAACATAACCACATGTAACTAAAATCTGTGAACATATAGCCATCAAGTGTCTTTGACCAATCCCTACTAAGCAACATTCCATAAGTATTAGGGATATCCACCACTTGGATATCAATATAATATTGAATCCTTGGATTTGATGCTAACTACATGTGGATATGTGTTAACTTTCCTACTACACATACTTCAGACTTGTCTAGTTGTGTCACCTTCTTGAGTGATTTGGTTGGATGTAACCCTAAGGCATTGCAGATAGACAAAGACATCACATTGGTAGATGCACCTGAATCCACTAAACAATTGTGTAGGTTTTTACTGAACATCCTCAGTGTGAGTAGGAATGGAGGTGACTTAGTTCTATCTCTATAAAGAGTCATATGAGAAGTTTCTACGGCCTAAACAATAGCTAAGGTTTTGTGTTTGACATTGCTATCTTTAGCTGCATTATCTTTGTTCAGAACTTGACTGGGATTATGAGCATGACTATCTTCTTTTGGTATAGGCTCATCTAAAGACCTCATGAAAGCTTTCTTGATAGTTAGGGTTTTTAGCAATTCTGATAATGACAGACTGATTTTATGCTACGCCCTTAATCCTATAGTGTGTATAGGGTTATGAATAGTCAGCTTGTGGCTATCTTAACTCTTAATTAAGTCATATTATCATTATTTTATTGTTATTTAGTTGTTTAGGTTGGCCTAAGGCTTATATAGGCCCATCTAAGTCGGCCTAGGTGATATCCTAGGCATAAATAGGCATATATATAGGAGGTAGTGAGTCTTATTTCATCATATTGTGTATTGTGTTCTCATTGAAGACTGTTGGACGTATCCCCCTCGAAGTGGATTAGGAGGTTGCCCCCTTGAAGTGGCATATTATTATCAAGTATTTGTAGCATGTTTACTATCATATTCAGATATTGTGCAAGTTGTTTCATTACAAGTGGTATCAGAGCATGATCTAGGCACCGTGAAGACAAAAACTAGGTGATTTTTTTTCTAATTTGGAGGTCATTTTGGAAAGCGCATAACTTTCAAATTTTGGCGATTTGTTTCTGATATTAAAAGGGTTTTTGAAGAACATATTGAAGCTGCTACAGTATAGAATGTAGAGCATTTGGAGCAAAATTAAGCTATTTATAGCAGAATTAGGGTTTCTACCCTTATTTTTTGAAAAACGTATATCTCTCTTATTTTGTTGAATCTCTGAAATATTTTTTGTGGGTTTTTCAATATAATAGTGAAGATACTACAGTCTAGATTTGAGATCAATTGGAGTAGAATAAAGGGATTTATTTATAAATTAGGTTTTCCACCAATTTCTCTCTCTAGGATGCACAATTTTGAATTTCTTCACAATTTTTTTAGGGAAGTGAGATCTTGGCCCTGGTAAGTTACAGTAAAAATTTTAGATTGATTTGATTTGTTTTGTGTGATTTATTACAAAATTATTTTTTCCAATCATGACAGGTCCTTCAACAAGGGGCAAAAAGAATGTTACCACACCGAGATAAACTCCAGGCAAGGAGGAGGTGGAAAATGAGGATGTTGATCAAAAAGAATATGAAAATATACTTGAACTTATTCATAAAGAAAATAGCAAGATGAAAGGTGAAATATTGTCCATTATGGGTGAACAAATGAAAGGGTTGGCTAAGTCATGTGATATTGAGAAAATTCTGGAGATACTTTCCAAACATAAGCAGTCACAACACCAAGATGTGGAGGAAGAGGATTCTACAAAAGGGAAGGGTGTTTTGGGGTTTGAATCAAATCTCAAGATGGATCATCACACCACTCATTTTATGGCAAGGAATTTCACACCAAAGTTGGATATGCAAAAGTTTGATGGTCAAGATCCTACCAATTGGCTCTGTCAAATGGAGTAATTCTTTGATATCCACCATGTTCCATGTCAACAAAAGGTGGCCATGGCTTCCTTATACTTGGAACCTGATCAATTCATTTGGTACCGTTGGCTATGTGAAGAAAAGAAAGAAAAAGGATGCATTGTCACTTGGTCAGTTTTCCAAGAAGAACTCATTACTCATTATGGTGAAAATCTTATGGATAGCTACTTTAGCCAAATTACCAAATTAAGGCAAACAGGTATGGTCAAAGATTACATTCATCAATTTCATACTTTGTCTTTAAGAGTGGAAAATGTGTCTACAGAAAATTTGTTGGAGCTATTCATTGGTGGCCTAAAGGATCACATTAAATATGAGGTACACATGTTCTGTTCAAATTCCATCTCAGATGCAATGATTATGGCAAGGTAAGTAGAGGAAAAATTTATGGTTAATAAAAGGCAAGGTTTTATAAACATAAGAGATAAAAGCACTCCTACACAGTAGAGGACACAAATGCACTGAAAAGAAATTGTTCTATATTGAAGGGCCAAGTGAGGAAGAAGAAGAAGTACCAATAGTAGAGAGTGACAATGAGATAAAGGAGGAGTCAAGAGATACTCAACCAATCATTTCTTGCCATGCACTTTCAGATTTTGGTACCCCACAAACTCTCAAGGTAGTGGGTTTCTTAAAGAAAGAAAAAGTAACAGTGTTGATAGACTCGGGTAGCACTCATAACTTCATCAACAAAAAGTTGGCCACTCGTCTAAATTGTTTTATATATCCAGCTTTAGAATTTTAGGTCTTGATTGCAGATGGTGGTACTGTTAGTTGTTCAGGAAAATGCCATAGGATTAAATTATCCATGGGAGATTATCATCTTAATTGTCCAATGTATGCTATCTCAATGGGTGCAACAGAATTGAACTTCAAGGAACTATTCATACGCTTTCAATCAGAGGGAAGAACAATAGAATTACGAGGGATGAATGCAAAGTCACCATAGATAGTAAGTTCTTACCAAATGCAAAAGATGTTGAAGAAGGGGGTAGATGGGATGGTTGCCCAATTATTTTCATTAGAAGCATATCACTCAAAGGCTTCTACACCATTGGATCTACAAGCAATTATAGATAAGCACTCTATAGTTTTTGGGGAGATGCCAAAAGGATTGCCTCCTAGGAGAGATCATGATCATGACATTCAACTAGTACCAGGGAGCCAACCACCCAACATCAGGCCCTACAGATATCCATATGCTCAGAAAAGTGAGATTGAGAAGATAGTTCAAGAGATGCTAGAAGCAGGCATTATCAGGCATACTCAAAGTGCTTACTCATCTCCTATGGTAATGGTGCATAAGAAGGATGAAACTTGGAGGATGTGTCCAGATTACAGGGAGCTTAACAAGTTCACCATAAAAGATAAGTTTCCTATTCCAGTAATTGATGATTTGTTAGATGAGCTTAATGGTGCTATTTATTTTACAAAACTTGATCTCCGTTCTGGTTATCATCAAATTAGAATTAGAGATGAGGATGTACATAAGACAGCTTTTAGAACCCATGAGGGCCACTATGAATTTTTGGGAATGCCTTTTGGTCTCACTAATGTACCATCGACATTTCAAAGTTTGCTGAACTCTATCTTTACGCCATTTTTGAGGAAATTTGTTTTGGTATTTTTTGATGACATCTTAATATATAGTAAAACATGGGAAGAACACTTGCAACATGTAAATCAAGTGTTGGACATTTTGAAGCAGAATTAGTTGTATGCTAAACCATCCAAGTGTATCTTTGGTGTCAAAGAAGTGGAGTACCTTGGTCACATTGTGTCACATGAGGGAGTCAAGGTGGACCCTCATAAGATCCAAGCAATTGTAGAGTGGAAAATTCCTAAGACCCTTAAGAACTTATGAGGTTTTTTAGGGCTTACAGGGTATTATCACCAATTTGTAAAGAATTATGGTAGCATAGCATCTCCTCTCACATCCTTGTTAAAGAAGGATGCTTTCCAATGGAATGAAGTAGCGACAAGGGCATTTGAGAAACTAAAGGAAGCCATGTGCACAACTCCAGTCCTAGCTACCCTAGATTTTTCTAAAACATTTGTTGTTGAATGTGATGCTTCAAGACATGGAATAGGAGCAGTACTTATGCAAGAAGGAAAACCCATAGCATTTGAAAGTCGCCAACTCAAAGGTAAGAATTTGTTGAAGCCAGTTTATGAGAAGGAAATGTTGGCTATCTTGCATGCAGTTAAACAATGGAGACCTTATCTAATGGGATGACACTTTAAGGTCAAGACAGATTATGATAGTCTCAAATATTTCTTGGAACAGAGGTTATCATCTGAAGAACAACAAAAATGGGTCACATAGATGTTGGGCTATGACTTTGAGATCATATATAAGAAAGGCAAGGAGAATGTTGTGGCTGATGCTCTATCAAGGTGTGATGAACCCACAGAGTCATTTTTATTTGCCATTTCCATGTTACAAGTAGATTGGGTAAATGAGGCAAGAGAAGAGTGGGAGAAGGACATAGATACTCTAAGGCTCATTAAGAAACTCCAACAAGAATCAAGTGTGTCTGACAAATTTTCATGGAAAGGAAATATTTTATGGTACAAGGAAAGGTTATACCTTTGCAAGAATTCAACTCTTAAGCTTAAGGTGTTGGAAGAACTACATGCTTCTCCAATAGGTGGGCACTCAGGATTCCTCAAAACTTATCATAGAATCAAGCAAGATTTCTTTTGGGAAGGGCTAAAAGGGGATGTTCAAAAATTTGTAGCTGAATGCATGGTATGTCAACAACATAAAGGGGAGACAGTTAAGACTCCAAGTCTTCTACAACCCTTATGTATCCCAAGTCAAAGGTGGGAGGAGGTATCTATGGATTTCATCACAGGTTTGCCTAGATCTGAATGAAAAAATGTCATCATGGTTGTTGTGGATCATCTCACCAAATATGGTCACTTTTGTGCTTTGGCACAACCATTGGCAGCAAGCACTGTAGCAATAGCTTTTATGAATACTATTCAGAAACTACATGGGACTCCAAAAGTTATAGTCAGTGATCATGACCCTATATTTACAAGTAATTTTTGGACTGACTTGTTTTCATGCTTGGGCACTCAGCTTGCCCGTAGTTCATCATATCACCCCCAATCAGATGGATAGACAGAAGTGGTCAACAAATGCTTGGAAGGCTATCTCCGTTGTTTTGCTTCAGATAAACAAGAGAGATGGGTGCAATGGCTACCACTAGCATAATGGTGGTACAACACTTTTTCCATACTTCTTCCAAGATGTCTCCATTTTTAGCTCTAGATGGTTAACACCCACCATCAATCATCTCTTCATTGCGGGCACAACCAAAGGTTCACACAGTCGAAGAACACATCCATCATCAGCAAGAGGTATTGGCTAGTCTTCGAGAGAACTTGGCAATGGCACAAAACAAAATGAAGCAACAAGCTGATCAACACCGTAGTGAAAGAACTTTTGAAGTGGGAGATTGGGTCTTTGTGCGACTACAACCATACAAGCAAATGTCTCTAAAACAACAACATAAAGCTAACAAGCTGGCACCCAAGTACTATGGTCCTTATAAGGTGTTGCAGAAGATTGGCAATGTAGAATATAAATTGGAGCTTCCCATATCAACAAAAATTCATTCAGTTTTTCATGTTTCCTGCTTGAAGAAGGTTATTGGGAATAAAGTGGTAGCACAGACTAAGTTACCTAAGCTTGATGAGGAGGGAAGAATAGTTGTGGATCCTGAGAGAATTATTCAAACATGCACCAAGAAGCTGAGGACAAGGGAAATCATAGAATATCTAATTAAATGGAAGAACTCTCCAATTGAGGAAGCTACATGGGAGAATGAGGAATTCATGCAAAAGCATCCACATTTGGTCAGCATTGAGGACAATGCTTCTTTGAAGAGGGGGGGCATGCTACGCCCTTAATCCTATAGTGTGTATAGGGTTATGAATAGTTACCTTGTGGCTATCTTAACTCTTAATTAAGTCATAGTATCATTATTTTATTGTTATTTAGTTGTTTAGGTTGGCCTAAGGCTTATATAGGCCCATCTAAGTCAGCCTAGGTGATATTCTAGGCATAAATAGGTATATATATAGGAGGTAGTGAGTCTTATTTCATCATATTGTGTATTGTGTTCTCATTGAAGACTGTTGGAGGTATCCCCCTCGAAGTGGATTAGGAGGTTGCCCCCTCGAAGTGGCATATTATTGTCAAGTATTTGCAGCATATTTACTATTATATTCAGATATTGTGCAAGTTGTTTCATTACATTTTAACTCTTTTCATCTCTTCTACTAAATATGTGACTAACTTATCAAACTCAAAAGATTAATTATTAGCCTTCAACATTGTATTTTGAGGTGCAAACTACTGAGCATTGATTTTGGGAGGACCAGGATTATTACTTGCTTTTGGATCAGGGGGAGTGTTGAAATTGTTAGGAGGTATTGATGTGGTCAAAGGACTAGAAGGTCTATTAGGTTTACTCCTGAGCTTATAATTGTGTCTACCCTGATAATGTTGTTGGTAGGCATGAATTTCTTCATGTTCCACTGCTGGTTCATTTTCATCTTCAAATGGGAACACATAGTTTGTTTCAAACACCAAGGCAAATTCCACACATGCTAGTGTGTAGTTTTCATGAGTTGAGTCTATTTGATGATGAGGCTAATTTACAAAACTTTCTAACACAAAGGCAGAGTCATATCCACAAGGGACGATCTCATTTCCTTCAATGAAAGGAGGATTACCTGCAATGTTTGACACTTCAGGCTAAAAGATATTGGCTACTATTTTGAATTGAGGACAGTCTAGCTCAGCATGTGCATTGGTGTTATGTATTCTACACCAGTTCGTAAGAGCTACCTCTATTAGATTCACTCTAGTAGTCCATTTTGGTTCACTAGGAGGCTGATTATCTAAGGGTGATGGCAAAGAACCATTGTTTGGCCTAGTATACCACACTCTAGGCTGCCTAAGTGCATTATTGTTATTTCCATTATTGCTATTATAGTTCCTATCATTATTATATACTCTGTTAGGATATCCTAATCTATCATTGTTATATCCTCTATTTTGCTTTGATTGAGAATTAAAGTTCTAACCTCTTAGATGTGTAATTTCTGTTGTCAATTTTCTTAGTTGTGTGGATATCTCTTTGATGTCTTCTTTCTCTTCTTGAACTTTGGCTACTACTTTTTCTTGTTGAGGTTTAAAGAAAGAAGAACCATGATTATTATTTTGTCCCACATCTTGAGACATTTGAGCATGTCCTAGATATTGCACTATCTGACCATTTCCATTTGGAGGGGGCATGATGCTAAGTGGAGGTATCTGTAAAGGACCAAGCATTATAACAAGATGCATCATAACTCCATTGGTTTGCTATTGAGTAGGATATGTGGGATATTTAGGGAATGCTATGTTAGGTGTTGGAGTAGGAATCATTTGCTGATTAACTTTTATTGCTTCCTAAAAAGCTCCTGTCAAAGTTGTGACATTACGATGTGTTCTTCTTATGAACATAGAAGTCAGGGGATCTAAGGCTAAGTAGTATATACTCCTAGCTACCTCATCTGCTACATTGTATGGAGATACCAGCTTGGAATACATCTTCTGGAATCTAGCATTGAAGTTTGAAATAGGTTCTCCTTCAAATCTTTTGATTGTGGCAGAAAGATGATAATTCATTGAAGGATCTATAGGTATCTTGAACCTATCCTTGAAGGCTTTCTCTAAGGCATCCCATCAACCAATTGCATGCTTCCTCTCCCAGGGAGTATGGAAATAGTCTACAAACCACATCTTGATGCTCAATCCTTGCTCTGCAACAAACCTCCTTAAATGTCTGAATATGATCCTCAACATCCTAATATGAATGATATTTAGGGAAAATCTTATTAGGGTTCTTAGGTAAAGGATGATATGTAGTGAAAGTCAAGGGTGAGTCAGCAGCAAAAAATGACATTGTGACTAGTGCTTGTTGCACTGGAGGTGTATTTGGTGATCCTAGAGGTGTTACAGTATGTCTTGATGAAGATGCTGATGCACCTGAGTCAGAAGTATGATGAATATATGTTGTATGGGGTCTTAGTCCATGAATGGGCAACTCCTCAAAGAGTCAAAGGGATCTGGACCTGGTATTAGGCCTAAGAGCTAGGGTTTTAACAACTTATGACAAAATATGGATATTTGATCAGATCTTTACAAAGATCAAAAGAAATGACTGAGCAAAGATGGTATTTCTAGTCCAGACTCAACAAGGACAAAATATTTAAGCAATATTTGCATAAAACATGCAAATATGAGAAAAATCAAACTTTTGGACACGGATATCAGGATATCTAACTATACAGGCAAGTCACCACAAAGACTTTGTAGGAAAACTTGAACAATGACTCAATCTTCAAGAATTTCAAAGATTTGACTGCAAAGCCTAAAGTATTTATGCTCAATTCTAAAATATTTATGAAATAGAGCTGAAACAACACAGAACAAGCAAATATTTGCACAAACACTCAAAGCATAAGCAATTCTAGTGAGCTTTGAGAAGATTGCCTTGTACAGATGTAGGAATTGTATGTATGTAAGCAATTCGCTTATCAGAAAAGAGAGAAAGGCCCTTCTTCTAGCACCAATTTATGTTGATAATGATTGTTAGTCATAGCAACATGCATAAAAGTTTACACAACAAACCTTTATTATCTTGAAAAGTACGATCAATTTGAAATGAATTGATGAGTCCAAATCTCTGTTGATCAGGTCATGATTGTCTAACATTACTCAAAGGTTGATGTGATATTCTATTTTTCATTCCAGGGTCTTACGTTGTTTTGATAACATGAATTGATGTCTAAACATCTAGTTATACACTTGTTTTCTATATATTACTTCACAAACAAGGTTATTTATACTATACTCAACAGATGATCATATTTATAAGTTTGATCAATTCTTCTGAACATCAACTGTCATGAACTGATTCTGTGATAGGTAAAAATTAGGTTAATAAGATCAAGCCTATAATTGAAAACCTAATCCTACCACCATCAAAGAATCGAATCCAAGTGAAACCAAAAGCTTGCAATTCAAGAACAAGATCACCTAGATTGTATGATTACTTGTTTATGATGTGGATTGCTTCTAAACAATGTACAATTATGAAGATCAAAGCTACCATGATGGATGGATGATAATGATAATATGCTAGATGGATGCTAAAATGCTCAATATGCTCAAGGTGATAATGTAGATGCTATATGAAAATGATGGATAGATGTAGTAAGGAATGAGAGGGTGTTTATATAGACCTCAACCAAAATCAATCAACGGTAGAGATTTGGTGGCTATGTGAATGGCTAAGATGAATTGATAGTCATAGGTGAATGTGTAAATGACAAGTGGAGGGAAGATAAGGCTCATATGTGACCGTGTACATAACAAGTACTACATGTGAAAGATATTAATTAAAAGATGTAGTACCATACATGTTTTTAAATAAAAGAGGCACAAATGTCAGCTCAGGATAAAAGATAAAGATAAGTGATAAGAGAAATTAATTAAACAAATAAAAATTATTCAATTAATTGGAAAGTGGGATTATGAAGGGAATTGAATTAAATAAATAAGATTTATTTAATTAAAATAGATAGAAATAGAGATAATTAAATAATTAAAGATTATTTAATTATAAAATAGAGAAAATAGAAGAAATAGATAATGAATTAATTAAATAAATATGAATTTATTTAATTAATAGAAGAAATAAGTGATTTAGAGAAAATAGAAAAATGCTCAAGTGTGTTAGACAAATACAGATTTTAGCTAATACAATATTTGATACTAATGATAACTAGGTCAATGTTGGGTGTCTACATTTTGCCCCTCTTTGATACAATGTTTGTTAGAATGTTGTGTCAAAGAAGAGATGATTCGCTCGATAAACAAGGTTATGCCCAGTGTAACTGGTAGGTGATGCCCTCTCAAGAGGTAAGCCAGGCTAATTAGGAAGGGTTGGGTTGGCTCGCGATAAGATGAAAGGCTAGAAACAAGGTTGACACGAAGAAAATGGGGGTTAGGTGGGGTGAATTGGGATGGTACTCTTGCCAGGGTGATAGGAGATAGAGAGAGATGCAATGATTCAATAGGTGTAGGCAGTCATAGTAGAGAGAGATACATCCTTGCAGTAGATGCAAGCTATGAGGGCCAAGAGGGATGTAGCTATACAACAAGTGCAGCCGATGAGGGTTGAGAGAGATATGGCGATGCAGCAAATGCAGGCAATGAGAGTGGAGAGAGATAGAGCAGTAGCTGCCTTGGGGACAAATAGGGCCACTATTTATCTAGCTATGCAATTGACATAGTCACAGGGAGAGCTGAGGAGAGCCCAGGGTGAGGCCGAGTATTACAGAGGCTTATATCATGGAGCAGTGCCAATAGAGCAGAGGCAGCCTAGCTATAGGAGTAGATTGGGGGCTTCAGCTTCACGGAGGACAGGAGGATCATGATCTATAGCTTCAGTGATGGGGCCTCCTAGAGATGGTAGACTAGGTGTAGGACCCAGCGGTGGTGGATAGGGTGAGGGAGCTGCCAGTAGTCACTAGGGCTTCCTTGTATATTGTATATTGTGATGAGGCCTATGAGCTAATTATACATATAGTTTTGATGGCTCGTGGATAACTAATGTTGTATATGTAGACACTTGTATATTGACTTGTTTGATGATATATATAGATGATGGTGATTATTGGTTATCTATGTGATAGTGTAATGATGATGGATGCACTTATGTTATGATGTTATGCATTTTTGTATTTTCATGGTTTATATGGATGTTTGTGCAAATGATATGAATATGCAAATGGTAATAATGGAAATGTGTTATGCTAATGGTATTATGATAATGAAAATGTACATAATGGTAATGGATAATAATGAGGTTATGATAATGAAAATATATATATAGATGGCAAATAATGATAATGGTATGGACCTATATATGCCTAACACACTTATTTTGTAGGGTGAAGAGAGATGAAAGTGGAAAGGATGATGAAGGAAAGATGATTGATCATGGTTAAGGACTATATAAGATGATGATGGAATGGAGAAATGATATGATAGATTTTAAAGTAATTTCTCAAAAGTAAAGAAATGCAATCCTTATGTTTGATATAGCATATGGACGTTATGGACCAAAGTAAGAAGACCAAGGTGTCGAAGTATCCAATGCATAACTAGCGTACTACAATCTTGTCTAAACCCATAAGGTCAAAATGTTGAACCAACATACACATGATATGAATAGTAGATAGTGTTTCGAGATGGACTTTGATGCTATAAGCAAAGGTTTGAGCTTATCTCCACTACACATAATGACACCTTGCCGGTTATATGTATGGAGCTAGTCTTAGCATAGAATAGTCTCAAATGCATAAGAGACTATTTAGCTTCTTAGCTATAAAAGATATTGATATGCAAGATGCTAATCCCAACACGTACAAGATACTAATATGCATAGGAAGAGAATAAGATTATCCCATAGACTCAGCATACAAAAGCAATATGACCATGCCCCATTTTGTACATCACAATGTACCAAGATATAGATAGATCAAGGCAGTCTTGATTAGGCATAAGAAAGGGACAAAAGATAAATCAAAAGATAGAAACAAAAGATATTGTCATCATGTTCTCTTGCCAAATTTAAGTGCTCTTATATAGGTTTTAGCTGGCGCCTTGTTGAGAGGAAATATGCATCTTGTTGAAGGCTAAAGATATTGATAAAATGCTATAGCAAATGTTGGCTTAAGGCATGCAGACAAATGCTTTCAGCTGATCCCTGATTTGTAAAAGTGCTTAAGCTTTTGCTGATACACATAGTCTGCTTCTTGCTTGAGCTAGTCAAAGGGAAGAAGATGGAAGATGAAAGAAGATGAAGATTGGGTGGATCGTATGTGCTTGCGTATTGGATACTTCCTTTGTATTCCAGACTGCCTACATACCCTGTATCCATAGGATCAAAGTACATTTACGATGATGATGAGACATGATTAATATGTAGTTCTAGGTTTATTAATGATGTAAGTGATGAAATATAGAAGAAAGTGATGAAATATTAGAGGATTCTTAGAAGAAAGATAAAAGATGGATGATGAGAAAGGGGCTATCATCTATGCCTAAATCAGTGTGCTTCCTTTGCATCTCAGATTGCCTACGTACCCTGTATCCATGGGATCAAGGCTTTGAATGATAGAGATGGGATGTAGTTCTTGTTTATTGTGTTGGTAGTTGATTTCAAAGGATCAACTTTATTTTTTGGATTTTGTGATGTTTTGATTTTTTTTTTGGATTTTAACATATTTGGTTGTGTTTTGAAAGTTCACTATGTTTTTGGATTGGATGTTTTCTATGTTTTAGTTTGGATGTTTGATAAAATAATATGAGCTAGAGCTGTGAGTATCCACTTCCAAATAAGGCTCAACAAGTGCCTCCAGTGTGGGATGAAGATTTATTAGGAAGATGTTAGGATGAATGTGTTCATGCAAATAGCATACTAAGGTGCCAAATGATATCTTAACCCCTGATAGTTCTTTCTCTTCGAATCGGCAAAGGGTTTGCCAGTTCCAATGCACAGGTAGATTCAGCCAACAAATACAGGAGGTGGCGTGAGCTACCTCCCCTTCACTTCTGGTTCTGCTGCACCAAGGGGGGTATCCCTATAGCTAAAGATTTACCCTTGACTTGCCCAATGACAAAAAGATTTAGCTTTTTAGAACAGGCAGAATACTCTCATGTTTGGACCAAGATGCATGTGATAAATCACAAGGTTGGTAGTGTTCTTGGACATATCTGACTAGTTAGGAATGAGAGTATGCAGGGTCCTACTTCTACTCCTACAAACTAACAGGTTAGGATTTTGAAAGGAGTTGTATTATATTTTGGATGCAAGACAGGGGGTTTTGGATCATAACTACTACACAAGGGCAAACTGGTGCCTATCTCAGGGCAAGGAGTCAACTAGAGGTATACAAGAGAATGATTTGCACTGGCATTCAAGTTTCAAGGGGTTAGCACTGGTATTTGCCTTACAAACACCACCCAAGACTAAGTATTTAGCTACCTCTACTTACACACATCCCATCTGACATACATTCTTCTTCATACTTAACCTAAAACTATTTAATCCATTCCTTGAATGGAAGTTAGAGATCAAGCATGTGATACAGAAACCTATATCCTAGAATCTTAGAAACCCTTAGCAACTAGATTCAAAAGAAGGGATGCATACAACAATGGAGATAGACAACTAAACACATGCAAAAAATATATTTTTCATAGAAAACAACAATGAAACTAAACATATGTGCAAGGTGCATTCAAATGCAACTCATAACCTCACAAAAATAGACATAACAGCCAAGAAATGCTCTATTCTTCGTTATTTCTCCAAAAATTGCCCAAGTCTTCAACAACCAAAAAATGAGTAACATAGTTCTGATATACCCAGAACGTGTACTCAGTAATTAATTACATGGTCTACTCAAAATTTCACTAGATACAACACATCATGAGAATGGCACCCAAAACATTCAATGCTCCATGCAGAAAAGGAAGGAAAAGCAGGTGAAATTGGGAGATGTGTCATCGTCTAAAGATTTTCCTCATGAAGAAAGTAGCTAGCCTGTCAATCAAGACCCATACCCCTGCAAATTTGACATTAATGGCCAACCTACCCATTTCAGGATGCAACAACGGTTTGCGTGTTACTAAAGTTTTTTCCCCTTGAAATGATGTAGATACAAAGAAAATCCTTCCTTCCTTGGGCATTCAAAATAGGGCCATCGATTTCCTTCTTATCGCTGAGATCTGCAGCTCCAAATTGCTTTGAAAAGTTGCCAGCCAATGAAAATGTGCCACGCAAGCAGCTTTTCCCTATTGTAGACTTTTCACAGCACAAACATACATTTTTACCTTTCTGCCCATTTTTGCCTTTGTATATGCAAATGTATATACATAAAATTGCATCACATACAAGGCGCGAACCCTAAATTTTTATGGAACAAACTATAGATCGCTTTGGGGTTTGGCTTGTATCTTCCCTTTTGTATCATCGCTTTGTATATTGCACATACAAAATGTAATATACAACCCATGGACCCCAAATTTTTATGAAATACTTTGAAATCTCAATCAGGTCCAGGCCTTGTATATAACTCCTTGTATGTCACCTTGCATATTGCACATACAATGTGCAATATACAACTCACAGATTTCAGCCACCTATCCTCTATAACACACTCTTCACTCGCATCCAGATTGTATATGTGCTTTGTATCTTGCATTGTATATACACACATACAATCACGAGAAATACAACTGCGCGGGCCCACCAGGTTCTTGAACAGTTTGACTTTGACCATACCCGCTTTGTATATTTTTCTTTGTATCTTCTGTTGTAGGTTTGATTGTATATTGGGAACATACAACCCCAATATACAACCACAGATTTCACCTGTTTCTCAAATGCAACTAACTCCTCAGCCACATCCACCTTTCACACCTGCCTACTTGTATATTTCCTTTGTATGCGGCAAATGTATATCGCATATACAATGCAACTTGTATATAAAGTGGACCCCACCAATTGTATCTCCCCCTTTGTATGTTTGCATGCATCGGCCGTCAGAAAGATAATTGGTTGAGTTGTTGATGCATATTGTTTCGCTGATGATCCTTTTCCATATTCTCCTTGTATACCACTGATTGATCTTTCCTTGCATGTGGTGAATGTATAAGACCCTTGCATCGTTTCCATTGCATATCGACCTTGCACATCTGCCTTGTATATCTCATTGTATATGCCCATTGTATGTCAAGCATACATGCAAAATATACATTCAATCCTTTACATACAAGCGCGGAATATACTAGAAATTTGCAATGGAAACCTTCAATGTACATCCACTTTTCATGCCCGGAATTGCACATACAAGCCCGATATGCATACAACAATTTTTTGCACTTTTTGAAGCTGATTTGACTTATTTTCAGGCCCGCCAATGTACATTCACGCTTGCACATTCAAATGTACATACAAAGAGCAATGCATATACAAAGACATGCATGAAAAAGTGAAGGCCAATAGACTTGGAATTTTTGAAGGTTTTACAATGAAAAATGCCTACAGTTTTTAGCTTGAAACCTTAACTACAAGTGCTGGCACCAACATTGGCTCTGTCTGGGGACGCATGCCTTTTGCAGGCATGAGAAGAACTGTAGATCTCTTGGATGCATACCAGTCCCTTATCCATTGGGCACATAGAGTCAAACATTGCACCAACCTGCATCACAAATGACATTTTTAAAAAAAATTACTTGGTGGCCCAGGGCCACCAAAAAGGAAAAACTAGTATTTTCCTTTGTCAAATATCTAATTTTATTTTGATTTCTTTGAATGAAGCCAAAAAACACTTGGCTGTCTGTAGCACCCTACTTTGTAATTGGTTGTGCTACTGCCCATTTTTATTTCTTTAACAAATCTACAACAAGCTTCATCAACATACATTATCATTAGTTGTAGAATGTCATCATCATATGAGTCATTGATGTTGCTTGGAAAAATAACAGACTCACATGAAACAAATGAATCCACATCATAATGTTTCCCTTCTTCAAAAAATAAGAGCTCCTCTGTATCAAACAAATAATATTTAGGCACAAGCAACATCTCATAATCATATTCATTTTTATAAACATTCAGATATCCATCATCATTGTGCTCAGTAATTTCATCATTAAGGTCCACCTAGAATGCCTCAAGAGAAGGCATAAAAAGATCAGAGTGCAGCCCTTCATCAAAAGATTCATAGTCACCCCTACAACCAGTACTATCCTCATCTGTATCAGCATGAATATCTGCAACTCATCCACTCATATCTGAATAGTGACCCTATTTTTTCTCTTCACCAATGCACTGATGATCAAAAGCAAATTTTTCAACCTCTGCATTGTAGAGGTGGTCATAATCTTCAAGGAAACACTCATACTTAGCATCCATATATATTTCATCATCTGAAAGGCTCACATATGCATCTGAATGCTAACAATCACTAACATATTCACTATCGTCCCTTGAATCTGTATCTTCTGTATTCAGAGTGAAGCTCTGCGTATCCACCTCATATATATATTTAGGAATAACTGGGATATGCCTATTGTTGTAGGACATAGCTTCATGTATATCTTTCATTTCATCATCTGAAATGCATTTTGTAACTGCAGGCTTCTCTTCTAGAGGCTGATAACAATCTTTGTCTTCACCATTATAGGATGTGCCTACATTTTCTACAACATCTTCTTTATGTTCATGCATCACATCATGACTGCACCCATTGTTGTGAGATATATTTCCTTCTACAGAATCATCTCTCAATGAACACACTGGAACAACAGAAATATATTCACCTTGAAAACTATTTTGAAGACTTGCAGTCATGAAACCTACTAGCATTCCATATTTTTGATTATTTTCAATGTCCATCACAAATTTGTAAGCCTAGTGAAGTGTAGCTGTCTCTTTATCTCTCGATAAATAACTCATTTCTTCATCGAATGCAACCAAATAAATTACCAAGCACAATGCATCATTGGGTCTCATGCATTCTAGAATTCACTTGAGCAACTAAATAAATCTAAGATTAAAGGCTAGAACCAGTTCCTCATCTTCCTTTTGAATATTCATGAAATGTATGATCAATGAGACCAAATCAAATCTTTCACCAAACTGCTCTAGGAATGCAATTCCTAAATCTACCCATGAAGAAACTGAACACATAGGCAGGTCTGAAAACCAGACCCTAGCATCATCCTCTAATGATTGAACAAAGAGTCTCATTATGACATCTTCAGCCTCTACCTCATAATATTCTATTAAATTACAAAAATTTTGTAGATGTTTGTTTGTAAACCCAGAATCTAATCCACTATATTTTGGAAAACATTTTCTAATCTTATTCGGAATAACATTTTGGTAACCATATATTCCTTTGAAATTCAGGGCTTTATATCTTTCAATAAAAAATGGTCTTCTTTGAGAGCACAACCAGGACTGTTGCTCTATTTGAAACATTTCAAGTGAAAAGATGGAATACCTAGGAATATGTTGCAGCTTTAGATAAGTTCAATCAATAGAGTTGCCACCTCTCATAGAGAGGACAGAATATCAACAAGGGACTTTTGTTTTCTAGATTCATCACGCTAGAAGAGCACCACATGGTCATTCTTTGGTATTGCTACAACATCTTCACCTGGGTCTTCTAAATCTTCAAATTGCTTGACTCCCTAGTAGAGTCACTACTTTGTTGGTTCTTTCTCTCTGAATTGGCAAAGGGTTTGCTAGTTCCAATGCACAGGCATATTCGGCCAACAAATATAGGAGGTTGCATGAGCTGCCTCCCCTTCACTTCTAGTTTTGTCGTACCAAGGGGGGTATCCCTATAGCTAAACATTTAACCTTGACTCACCCAATGACAAAAAGATTTAGCTTTTCAGAACAGGCAGAATACTCTCATGTTTGGACCAAGATTCATGTGATAAATCACAAGGTTGTA
This sequence comes from Cunninghamia lanceolata, assembly GCA_027924645.1. Lineage (NCBI taxonomy): Eukaryota > Viridiplantae > Streptophyta > Pinopsida > Cupressales > Cupressaceae > Cunninghamia > Cunninghamia lanceolata. Next base: position 3,960,503 of record BSBN01000429.1, on the reverse strand, counting down.
GTGTTCTTGGACATATCTGACTGGTTAGGAATGAGAGTATGCAGGGTCCTACTTCTACTTCTACAAACTAATAGGTTAGGATTTTGAAAGGAGTTCTATTATATTTTAGATGCAAGATAGGGGGTTTTGGATCATAACTACTACACAAGGGCAGACCGGTGCCTGTCTCAAGGCAAGGAGTCAACTAGAGGTATACAAGAGAATGATTTGCACTAGCATTCAAGTTTCAAGGGGTTAGGACTGGTATTTTCCTTACAAACACCACCCAAGATTGAGTATTAAGCTACCTCAACTTACACACATCCCAACTGACATACATTCTTCTTCATACTTAACCTAAAATAGTTTAATCCATTCCTTGAATGGAAGTTAGAGATCAAACATGTGATATAGAAACCTATATCCTAGAATCTTAGAAACCCTTAGCAACCAGATTCAAAAGAAGGGATGCATACAACAATGGAGACAGACAACTAAACACATGCAAAGAATGTATTTTTTATATAAAACAACAATGAAACTAAACATATGTGCAAGGTGCATTCAAATGCAACTCATAAACTCACAAAAAGAGACATAACAACCAAGAAATGCTCTGTTCTTCGTTATTTCTCCAAATTTGCCCAAGTCTTCAATAACCAAAAAATGAGTAACACAGTTCTGATATACCCAGAACATGTACTCAGCAATTAATTACATGGTCTACTCAAACTTTTGCCAAATACAACGCATCATGAGAATGGTGCCCAAAACATTCAATGTTCCATGCAGAAAAGGAAGGAAAAGCAAGTGAAATCAGGAGATGTGCCACCATCTGTGACAAGGTGTCGCTATACCTCATCATTTAATCTGTTTTCAGATGTCAAAAAAACCAGGGCTGTGTCCACGGTTGTCTGCAACTAGGGATCCTATGGTTACCAGTTTATGGCTAATCTTAACTTGAAAAGAAACTAATCTATCTACTTACTAAATAAATTTAAAGAATGTTGGAAAACAAAATGAAACAGGAAATTTACTTAAAGAAAAGAAAACAATAACTTGTATTTATCTATTAAAACAGTAAACACCTTTATATAAAAAAACCTTGAAACAATAAAATAGTAATACTAGCCTCCTGCCTGAGTGGTGAGAGTGGGCCCTTGCTCCACACCCTTGAGGCTGAAGGCTACAGTAGGAAATCAGCACAAAAGATGATCACAACTAAATTCAATTCAATTCATTCACTCTGCATCCATGAAAATATTACTAACACAAAACTCGAATCTCCGAGAGTCAGAGTAATTCAATCATTATATATCTTTTTGTTTCTAAGAGTACATATATATAAAAATGAGTAATGATATATCACTAAACTTATCTACCAGTCTTTCTATGAAATCATACCATCTCTTTATTGTACTTAACTATCTGACTTATGAAAAATAACCATACAATAAAAGGTAGACTTGAGTGGAACAGAAGTCCACTCAGGAGCCTAAGTTTAAGTCTTATTGCACTTGGGCATCGAGGCCCTGAAAATAAGGGTGTTAGATTAGTTCCATCTGTAACTCATGCAAAATCTTTGAAAAGATAAAACTTCAATAGTTTAACTAAAGTTGACCCCTCACCACTCAGGTGATTATTTGAGTGAGGTGAGGGGTATTAAGATCACTGCTGAGAGTGTCTGCTCGGTAGCCTTGCTAGAAATATGCCTTGTTCCCAGGAGGCGCCAGAGATAACTGTTCCTGTCTGCAGCTCCGGAGATACTTTAGACTTTCGCAAAACTCTAGAGAGGCATTCCTCATTCTTCAGAACTTCAGGTGTCATGGTCCTGTGATATTGTCTCTGGAGAACATTGAAGACTATCTCTGGAGATGCACAAAATTGTTGTCTCTGACATCTACACCTGCTGATTCAAAAAGAGAGAAGTTTTTGTATTTTTCAATCAATTCCATGCACATTAGTCACTTCATTCATAAATTATAATCTTAAGTATTCTATCCTAATTAATCATAAAATAGAATGGCCTTGCTATCTTATTTGGGTGCAGACACTAGGAAGATGAACTCAGAAAGGGAAAAAGACAGGCAAAAATAGTGTATTTTATGAGTGCAACTTGACACTCATCATCCCCCCATACCTAAGGTTTGGCAGGTCCTCCTGCTCCTCACATCCTAGATTTATTTTGGGGAAGTAGCTTGTCATTTAGGCTATAATCCTGGATATAGGTGGTCCAGGTTGTCCTATTGGTATTACCATTGCCTCTGTACTTATGAACCTGCTTCAACGAGTCTTCCAATTTTTCATCTTCCATCAGTTCTGTCCAGACAGGGAGTGGCTCTATGATTAGAGGGGGCCTAAACCATCCACCTATCCATTCCTATTTATGTGTATCCATCAGCTTTGATATCAACTTTGTCTTCCTCATGAATAATCTCCAATTTGCAGGAGTGACTACCTCTCTGAGTTTCTACTCCGGGGTCAAAATATTCCATCTCCTCTTTGCTACAACAATTACTGAATTTGTTGAATTGATCATAAAAAGACCAAAGTCAATGGAGCATTCCTGTAAATTTTTCAGGTATAATGGCAACATTCTAGTTGCATTGGCAGGATGATAGATAAGGGACCGGAATTGGGTCCGAAAAGCAAAAGGATTGGGACATTCTTTTCTAATAAAGAGATCAGTTTTTTAATCCTTCTGAAGATGATCTTCCATCCTTTCATTCTAAATCTGGTGGTTTCTCATCAGAGACATGAATGCCTTAAGCTGGCATTCTCCCACAAAGTGATTAAGGATGAAGGCTACATCATTAATGTAGAAGCCATGCAGGTATAATTCACAAAGGAAGTTTTTGTCCTCATCATTGCTTCTTGTGTAAGCTGTCATGAATCCCTCTACTATTTTTGTATCCTCAGTTAGGTCAGACAGTTAAGGAGAGTTTCCTTTGCAGTACCCTTTCCTGTAAGAACATTAAATAACTAGTACTTGGAGGCCTACAGGATAGGATTTCGGAGGAAAGGGAGGACATCTGAATGATTTTGTTTTCCAAAGTTGTTATTCTTTCTGTGCTAGCAGTGACTGCCCTTTGTAACTGCAACATGGGTTTGGATGCCTCAAACTCTCTACACTATTTCTTCCAATGAAACAAGGCTTTAGGAATGTCGATGGGGACTGGACCCACATAGGCATCTATTTGGATTTCCTACTCATTGGTTGCCCTTGGGCTAGACAGTTCTTGTGTATATTCTTCTTGGTCATCCAGCCTGTTATTGGCCCAAGTTAACTATTTGTCTTGGCTTTGTACCTTCTCAATCAATGCTGCCATTATTGTAATGCCATTATCTCTGGCCATGGTGAGCTCAGAAGCCTTCTATGCTACTTTCTCTTTTTCTTCCACTAATTTGGCTGCCTCACTTTTTTGTGCCTCTGAATCTGCTTCTTTCTCCTAGATGATTTTATCCTTACTTTGGAGGTCTTCTTGAAGGTCTGCAATGGTTTGTTTCAGCTCCATCTCCACCTCTACCCTAACCTTCTTGAGGTCAGTAATGATCAAGTTCTTTCCCCAGAGCAATCTTTTTAAATTTTCAATTTCTTCCATCAATTGTTGTTCTCTTGAAATATCTACATCCTCTTGGTCAGAGGGATGAGAGAGTACTTCTGCATCTGGTTCTGTTGGCTGATCATCAGGGTTTTCCATGGCCTTCTACCCTATTTTTTCCCCCTTTAACTATCTCTCTTAAGGATCCTCTTGGGGTTTTTCTACTGCTGCTAGTACTGATGAAGGTCTAGCCTTATCTTCATATGTTCTCAATTCTAGGAGTGCCTTAGTGAGCAAGGCAGTATCTTTTTTAGCCTATGAGAGTTATCTCTTTCTTTTGCTTCTCTAGAGCAAAGGTGGGGCTAGTGCCTCCGGAGCAAGTCTATCCTCCTCAGAATCTGAGGAAATAGTAAAAGTTTCTAAATTTCCTATCTCTAGAGCACAAGGTGGTGTTGAAACTAGACTTGACGCCACATGAACAAATGGTGCTGGAGAATTTCCACTTTGTTTCCTCTTCTTGACCAAAGGGGTCTCATCTGAATCCTGAGATGGTTCTTGAGCCCACCAAGTTTCCTCTGTTCTCTGTCCTGACCTTCCCTCTTTGAATTCTATAGGGCAAGATTCCTCAGTTAGAGTCATCTTTCTTCTAACTGATTGGGTCATATATGGGGTTTGTGTAGGAGCAGGTTCTGTAATTTGTTTGCCCTTCCTCTTTTTGTCAAGAATAGGGGCTGCAGATGAAGTGGCCTCTTGTGAGGGTAACTTCTCTTTATGAACAGCTGTGGAGGAGGCTGAAGGCTCAGTTTCCTCATCTTGGTGAGAAGGAGAACTCTCATTTTCTGGTTGTGTAATCTCTAGTTCTCTGACCTGAGGGCTTTTCTCAAGAAAGTTTTACAATAGTTCTTCCCCATTGGCCTGAGATAGGAAGTGGTGTTTGACTATCAAAAAGATGAGGCCATGATGTTTCATGGGTCCCTTATCCTATTGGTATTTCTCTGCAGTTGCCCTGATGGTGGAATATAGGAAGTTGGGGATATTTAGGTTATGTTCAGGGTGTCTACTTCCATGTCTGAGAAAAAACATCATTTTCATAATTGGCCCTAAAACTATAGAGAATTGGCCATGACAAGTAAAGTATTTCATTAACCAGGTAGCGACTGATGCCCAGGGGTTTGGGAGTGTGGACCTCAAAATGCCTTTGACTTCATTCTTATTCAAAAGTAACTGAATAGCAGGTTCACCATGAACAGAAAAATTTCTAATTAAATCAGTGTACAAGGTTTTTAAGTGGTAAAACCTCTCACCTTGTTCAGGAAGTCTAGAGATATGGCTGATAATTGCTGAGGAGAAATTGATATGAATTCCTCTCATAGTCGTCAGGTTGTCTCTTAAATTTCTGAGGAACTCATCTACAATATCCTCCTGAAACCCTTCAAATTTGTCTAGGAAATCTAACCATCCAACATCCCTTAAAATGTTTGCTATAGCTGCATCCTTCAGAAGACCCGCAGTATTTTCTAGCTCAGACTTTTTCTTGACTCCCATTGCTGAATTGATGCCACCTTCTGTGTTTATTCTTTTACCTCCCCAATCCGCAATCTATCTTTCCCTCTTATCTTTGTGGGCTCCTGAGTATTGTTCAAATTGCTCTGTAGACTCCAGAGAATTGTTTAATTTACCTTCTACTTCAGTCTATTCCAGAGGTTTGAATGAGGGATGCTATTTTTTCTAGTCTAGGTTTATGTAGATGGGTTAAGGGACCAAGGTAACCATAAATGTAGCAGACTGACAAGGCACTCCGAAGGTAAGGTGGCATTAAGGCACAGATGGCAGCATGCTCGGATGTGAAGAAGGAAATGATGGCAGGGAGACATGTCATCGTGGTAGTAGCCAAAACAGAAAGACAAGATAGTTACTAATAATGATTAATTAGAGACAGAGTTACCTGGATCAGTTGTAATGATGAGGTGATGTACAGGGGAGAGATGTTGTGTCATTTTTGGAAACTACGCACATTGTGGCAACTGAGCAGTGGCATGAGATGACGTCCACTTCCCATTTGTACGCGACCTATAATCATTGTGCTGAGTGGTTCAAAAATCCACGCCTTTAGGTGATGTCAGCGCCAGCTTGTGGATACTCCTACAAAATGATTATTATTCCAATTTAATATTCTTTGTGATAAAGTAGAAGATGAGTCATGATGACCTCATCATATGATGTATCTACTTTACCCCCCCTCTAGAGAGGTGGGTCCCCTTTATTATTGAGACTGACGGCATTATTGATAGAGCGCCGGAGGTGCCCCTAGTTGAAAAAGCGTCAGAGATGCATTCAGTTGAAAAAGCACCAAAGATGTAATCAACTACCTCCAAGCAACTGATCATCTCTGGAGTCTACTAATTATTTCATCTGTCCTAGAGAAGGGAATCGCCATTTTACTGGTTTTCAACTCCCTTGGTCGAGAATGACAGCCATTTGCTGGTTTTCCATCTTCTCCCTTTTATATATATATATATATATATATATATATATATATATATATATATATATATATATATATATATATATATATTTAAAATTTTTTAAAATTTTTTTTAGAAGGCAGCCATTGCTGGTTTTCAACCTTCCTTTTTTTTATTTTTTAGAAGGTAGCCATTGCTGGTTTTCAACCTTCCTTTTTTTTTTAATTCAATACAGTGACAGAGGAGGTATCCCCTATATCAAAACACAAATTATTCAGAAACTCTTCTTTAGTAGATGGTCGTTTGTAGAGCCTGATTCGGTGACCATTTACTAGAAAGGTGTTTGTGCTCCCATCAATAGGTTGCAATAAGATAGTTCCATTTTCAAATACTTCCTTTATTTCATAAGGATCCAACTAGTGAGTCTGTAATTTCCCTTTAAATTCCTTGAATTTAGAATCATAAAGAAGAATCCAATCACCTTGTTGAAATGTCCTCCTCTTGATGTGTTGGTCATGCCATTGCTTTCTTTGGTACTGAACCAGTTCTGTTTGTTGAATGGCTTCTGTTTGAATCTCATCCAACTCGTTGAGCTGAAGAATCCTATTCTGCTAAATTATAGACAATGGCAGACCAACATCCAATACAATTTTAAGTGTCTGGAGTTCAAATTCTATAGATAATATAGGCTTTTTCCCATAAACCACTTCATATGGTGAGAACTTTATTTTGGACTTCCAAGTGGTGTTGTAAGCCCAAACTGCTTTAGGTAATCTACTAGCCCAATCTTTTCTATTCATTGTTACTATCCTTGTTAGAATATTCACAAGTTCTCTATTAGTCACTTCTACCTGCCATTTGCTTGAGGATGGTAAGGTGAAGATTTCCTGTGTTTGACTTGGTATAACTCTGTGAATGCCTGGATTACTTGAGAAGTAAACTGAGGTCCTCTGTCTGAAACTATTAATCTTGGGGCTCCAAATCTTAAGAAAATTTTGTTGTAGAGGAAATCAACAACTTTTTCTTCTCTTGCAACTTGTAGTGCTTGAACCTCAGCCCACTTAGTAACATAGTCTGTGCTTACTAGAATGTACTCCTTGTCTGATGGTGGTGGTGAAATAGGTCCCACAATGTCTAGACCCCACTGCTCAAACGGTTCCATCATGACTTGAGGATGTAGCAGCATCTTCTGGGTAAAGGTTGGCTGCCCCATCCTCTGGCACTGGTCACAGTGCTGCACATACTTTTTTGTATCTTTATGAAGAGAGGGCCAATAGTAACTAGCTCCAAGGATCTTGTGGACTATCTGGCGGACAGAGTAATGGCCACTAGATGGTTCATCATGACATGCTCTCAACACATCAAAAATCTCATCAGCCTTTAAGCACCTGCGTAGAATGAAATTAAGACCACATTTAAATAGTAAACCATTCAACCATTTGTAAGATAGACTTTCCTTAACTAAATGTTTCTTTTGTTTTGAAGTAAAATGGGATGGATACAAGCCTGTAGCTAAAAGATTAGCTATGTCTGCAAACCAAGGTGTAGTACAGGATATGGCAAAAAGATGTTCATCTGAGAACTTGTCCTCCACTGGTTGGTGTTCTCCTCCTGTATGTAATCTTGACAGAAAATTAGCAACCAAATTAAACTTTCCTAGGTTATCAACTATGGTAATATCAAATTCCTGCAATAGCAATAACCACCTAATGATCCTTGTACCTACTATTGGTTTATTCATTAGGTACTTAATGGCTACATGATCAGTGTGTACAAATATCTTATATCCAGTGATATAATGCCTGAATTTGTTTATAGCATAGATGACTGCCAAGAATTCTTTCTCAGTTGTAGTGTAATTTCTTTCTATAGAGGTAAGGTTTTTGCTGATGTAATAAATGGCATGCATACTTTCTCCTTCCTCCTTTTGTCCTAAAACAGCCCCAATGGACTCATTTGAAGCATCGGTCTATATGTGAAATGGTAAAGTCCAATTAGGTACTCTCAAGATTGGTGTGAGAGTAAGTTTCTCCTTCAAGGTTTCAAATGTTGTTTGACATTCCTCTGTCCACAAAAAATCTATGTCTTTGTTAAGCAGGGTAAATAGGGGGGCAGCTATTCTGCTAAAATTTTCTATGAACCTCCTATAGTAGCCTGCATGGCCCAGAAAACTTCTGATGTCGGTTTGATTTTTGGGTGAAGGCAACTATGTGATTACTTCTATCTTGTTCTGATCCACTTTGATCCCTTTCTCTAAAATGTGGTGTCCCAAAACAATTCCCTCCTCCACCATCATAAAACACTTTTCATGGCTAAGGGACAATTGATTCTTCTCACAACATTTTAGTACTTTTTCAAGGTTTGTGAGAGCTTCCTCAAAATTATCTCCATACACAGTAAAGTCATCCATGTAGACCTCCATGCATTCATTAGCTAGTTTGGCAAAAATAGCTAGAACCAGTCTCTGAAATGTAGTTGGGGCATTACATAGCCCAAAAGGAAGAACTTTGTAAGTGAAGGTTCCCCAAAAGCATGTGAAGGTGGTTTTGTCTTGGTCTTCAGGTGCTACTTGAATTTGATTATACCCATTGAATCCATCTAGAAAAGAAAAATACGTCCTCCTAGCAAGGTTGTCCAGAACTTGGTTAATGAATGGTAAGGGAAAGTAGTCCTTTTTTGTGGCCTTGTTGAGTTCTCTATAATCAATACATACCCTCCATTTCCCATTCTTTTTAGGCACAATGACAAGGGGTGAGACCCATTGACTGTCTGAGATTGGATATATGAACCCTGCCTGAAGTAATTTTTCTATTTTAGTTTTGACAATGTCCTTTAAAGCAGGATTCAATCTTCTTTATGGTTGCCTGACATGTTTAACATCCTCAGTGTATATATGATGAGTACAGATCTCAGGAGGTATACCTTTCATATCTTGGTATTCCTAGGCAAAAGATGCTGAGTGGGAGACCAAGAGTTGGATAAGTTTTTCTTCCTGATTTGCGGTTAACTAAGTATTGATGTTAAGTGTTTTCCCTGGTAGAACCATGACCTGTTTTGTGATTTGATCCATAGATGTAGTTAATCCATACATTGGAGTCATGGTATTGAGAGGACAAGAATGTGGAAGCAACATGTGGAAAGTGGCTAAGTCCCTGTAAAAGGTTTCCCCACAAGGAATAATGTTGGCAAGGGTACAATGAGAAGAAGTTAGAAGTTCTCTCTGAGGATCTTGGGTGAGTTCCATTACATCCTTATTGGTTAGGATGTGAGTGAAGTCTTCCATTATATCATAGTATACTTCTTCTTCTAATTCTCCCAGATGTTCCTTAATGGTTACCATAGCTAATGAGGCATTGTTGTCCATCTTCTCTGGTTCATCCACCCATACTCTTCCTGTGTAATGCATCAATGGTTTAGCTGGAGGATATAGAGATATTTTCTTTAGATCTATCCCATTAGAAATGACCATATCTCCAATTTGACAATCAATAGATGTTGCTGCAGTAGCCAGCCATGGTCTTCCTAAAATTAGCGGATAAGCATTTCTCTGGTTTCTAGGTTCTAATATTAAGAAGTCCACCGAGAATTCCCATGAATCTATCACAACTGGCACATCGGTGATTACTCCCTTTGGAACAGTTACTGACTGATCAACAAGTTGAAGAATTGTAGTTGTGGATTGGATACCTGATAGAGCTAGCTTGTCCATTGTATGAACTGTCATCACATTAATTGTTGCTCCTAAATCAACCAGAACATTTGAAATTTCTACCCCTGAGATGAAAACAGTTATGATAGGATTTCCAGGGTCTCCGTATTTTGGAAGGAGAATTTCTCCCATCAATAGGTCCACTACTTTTCCTTCCACCTGGATTGTGGAGGGGAAGTTTTTCTTTCTACCTTGCATTTTGATACAATACTATTTAATGAACTGATTTAGTTCCGGTACATCTCTGATAGCCTAGAGAAGAGGAATTTCAATGTTTAGCTATTTGATTTCTTGTAAAAGTTCTGATTCCAGGTTGGTTTGGGTTTGTTTTTGTAAGATTTTTCTTTGGGGAGCATTCTGTTTAAGTCATTCTGGGTATGGTGCTAGCTTTTCCATCTCCGGAGCATCTCCAGAGCTCTTGTCAAAATTGTGTTCAGGACTGTTCTCCAGAGCCAATCTATTAGGAGTAACTCCGGAGTTGTCCACAGATAATTTTTCTAGCACTTTTTCGTTAGTGATCTCCTCTGGGGGTTGATTGGATGGATTTTTAGGTTCCTCATCATTGGTTACTTCAACTATAGTTGGAGGAGATGGTCTCGGGGATGCTTTCCCAGAACACAGCTGGAGATTATTTGAATATATAGCATTAATTCCAACTAGATTTTCTTGCTCTGTCATGTAGACAGCTTCTCCTTGTTTATTTCATGGGTTTGGTATAGGCTGAGCTGGTAAAGGTGGTTGACTAACTGGTTCATTTTGTATTTGACCTTTTATGTTGGATGGTCCAGTTAGTAAAGCCTACTGTTAAGGTTGGAAACATCTAGGTTGTCCTTGGTATTGTTGATTATGTCCTTGTTGAGAACCCCATTGAGGTTGCATGTTTTGTGATCCAAACTATGGTGGCCACTATTGATTTCCCCAAGTCTGATTTTACCAATTTTGGTTTTGCCAGTTTTGGTTTTGCCAATTTTGGTTTTGCCAATGTTGACCTGGCCAATCCTGCTATCCCCAAGGAGGATTTTGAGGGCCATGCCAAGTTGGATTCCACTAATTATTTCCACAATTAGGAGGACCCCTGTAAGAAGACTGGTTTGGATACTGATTATAAGGGAAATTTCTGGTTTGTTTTTGTCCCAGATAGTTCAACTCCTCTTCTATCACAGCATTCTTTTTACTCAATCTTTTCAAGGCTGGAAGTTGACTACACTGACTGGTAGGATGTTCTCTATCATAGATCTAACAAATCTCTGATTTGTCCAAAGGGCATTCCCTCAATAGATGTTTGTTTCTACACCTAGGACAATAGATGGAGAGTAGTTTAGCTGCTCTGTTTTGATCAGTTGTTCTAGTTTTTGCTTGAATCCCATCCAATGTGGTATTTAGTTGGACCAGAATGTCTATTTTTAGATTTGCAATCTCCTCTATCAACTGTCATATTTCATTCTTCCCTTTAAAAGTTTTAGATGACCTTACTCCATTTTGGGTTCTGGAATAGTTCCTGCAGAGTTCCTCTATATCAGGTATTTCCATTTTGTTAATGTTACCTTTTCCCATTAGGTCCAAGGCCTATTTTGATTCTTTATCCAATCCTTTTATGAATAGGGTTCTGGCCAAGGAGTGATCCACAGGAGTGCCATACTTTCTCAAGGCAAAATTAAACCTATCCACGTAGTCCTCTAAGGATTCTTCCTCCCCTTGCCTAATTTTAAACAATTCTTCATTTTTATTGCTAGATCTGTAGTAATCTTGGTATTTTTCCAAAAACTCTATTTCCATTCGATCCCAAGAATGGATAGGATCTTGGGGCAAACCCATAAACCATCTCATCGCAGAATCTTTCAGGGTTGAAGAAAACAATTTGAGTTTCTGGTTATCTAATCCATAATCGTAAGTTTGGCAGACTACTTTGAATTCAAACAAGAACTGATCTGGGTCCTCAAAAGAAAGCCCTCTAAAATTTGGCAGGTGTGCTGGTGAGATATTCTTCATAGGAGCATTATCTCCAGCAGCCAAAACAATCAGGTAAGAGAAGGTTCTTGGAGCCTAATTTTCCTCCTCCCCATGGTTATCATTTTCCATATTTAATACTGGTTCTTCTCCCTGGGGTTCTAGGAAATTAGGTCCTAACAAGGGATTTGCCTGAAACTTTTGTTATAATTCCTAGATATAATCAGCAAGTGGACTATTGGGAGGATCTAAGGGATTGTTGTTTTGAGGTGCAGGTTCCAAATTATGCTCTAGATTTCTTTCCTCAACAAGATTTTGTTCCACCTCACTGCTTTCCCCTATGGTGTGTTGTTGGGGTATGTGCTTAATATATCTTCCTTTTAGATCTCTAGCTCTAACCATATAGATCTATCCTAAAAACTATGTTAACTCAGTTCCCCTAATTAACACAAAGTGATCCCTAGCAACGGTGCCAAAAATGACAAGGTGTCATTGTACCTCATCATTTAATCTATTTTCAGATGTCAAAAAAACTAGGGTTGTGTCCATGGCTGTCTGCAACTAGGGATCCTATGGTTACCAGTTTATGGCTAATCCTAACTTGAAAAGAAACTAATCTATCTGCTTACTAAATAAATTTAAGGAATGTTGGAAAACAAAATGAAACAGGAAACTTACTTAAAGCAAAGAAAACAGTAACTTGTATTTATCTATTAAAACAGTAAACACCTTTATATAAAAAAACCTTGAAACAATAAAATAGTAATACTAGCCTCCTGCCTGAGTGGTGAGAGTGGGCCCTTGCTCCACACCCTTGAGGCTGAAGGCTACAATAGGAAATTAGCACAAAAGATGATCACAACTAAATTCAATTCAATTCATTCACTCTACATCCATTAAAATATTACTAACACAAAACTGGAATCTCCGAGAGTCAAAGTAATTCAATCATTGTATATCTTTTTGTTTCTGAGAGTACATATATATAAAAATGAGTGATGATATATCACTAAACTTATCTACCAGTATTTCTATGAGATGATACCATCTCTTTATTGTACTTAACTGTCTGACTTATGAAAAATAACCATGTGATAAAAGGTAGACTTGAGTGGAACAGAAGTCCACTTAGGAGTCTAAGTTTAAGTCTTATTACACTTGGGCATCGAGGCCCTAAAAATAAGGGTGTTAGATTAGTTCCATCTATAACTCATGCAAAATCTTTGAAAAGATAAAACTTCAGTAGTTTAACTAAAGTTGACCGCTCACCACTCAGGTGATGATTTGAGTGAGGTGAGGGGTATTAAGATCACTGCTGAGAGTGTCTGCTCGGCAGCTCTGCTGGAAATATGCCCTATTCCCAGGAGGCGCTAGAGATAACTATTCCTGTCTGCAGCTTCGGAGATACTTCATACTTTCGCAGAACTCTGAAGAACCATTCCTCATTCTTCAGAACTTCAGGTGTCATGGTCGTGTGATATTGTCTCTGGAGATCATTGAAGACTATCTCTGGAGATGCACAAAATTGCTATCTCTGACATCTACACTTGCTGATTCAAAAAGAGAGAAGTTTCTACATTTTTCCATCAATTCCATGCACATTAGTCACTTCAATCATAAATTCTAATCTTAAGTAATCTATCCTAATTAATCATAAAATAGAATGACCTTGCTATCTTATTTGGGTGCAGACACTAGGAAGATGAACTCAGAAAGGGAAAAAGAGAGGCAAAAATAGTGTATTTTATGAGTGCAACTCGACACTCATCAGTCTAAAGATTTTCCTCATGAAGAAAGTAGCTAGCCTGTCAATCAAGACCCATACCCCTGCAAATTTGACATTAATGGCCAACCTACCCATTTCAAGATGCAACAACGGTTTGCGTGTTACTGAAGTTTTTTCCCCTTGAAATGATGTAGATACAAAGAAAATCCTTCCTTCCTTGGGCATTCAAAATAGGGCCATTGATTTCCTTCTTATCGCTGAGATCTGCAGCTCCAAATTGCTTTGAAAAGTTGCCAGCCAATGAAAATGTGCCACGCAGGCAGCTTTTCCCTATCACAGACTTTTCACAGCACAAACATACATTTTTACCTTTCCACCCATTTTTGCCTTTGTATATGCAAATGCATATACATACAATTGCAACATATACAACCCATGGACCCCAATCTTTTATGAAATACTTTGAAATCTCAATCAGGTCCAGGCCTTGTATATAACTCCTTGTATGTTGCCTTGCATATTGCACATACAATGTACAATATACAACTCGTGGATTTCAGCCACCTATCCGCTATAACACACTCTTCACTCACATCCAAATTGTATATGTGCTTTGTATCTTGCATTGTATATGCACACATGCAATCGTGGGACATACAACTGCGTGGGCTCACCAGGTTCCTGAACACTTCGACTTTGACCATACCCACTTTGTATATTTTTCTTTGTATCTTCTGTTGTATGTCTGATTGTATATTGGGAACATACAACCATGGATTTCACCTATTTCTCAAATGCAACTAACTCGGTCGTGTCCACCTTTCGCACCTGCCTGCTTGTACATTTCCTTTGTATGCGGCGAATGTATATCGCATATACAATGCAACTTGCATATAAAGAGGACCCCACCAATTGTATCTCCTCCTTTGTGTGTTTGCATGCATCAGCCATCGGAAAGACAATTGGTTGAGCTGTCGATGCATATTGTTTCTCCGATGATCCTTTTGCATATTCTCCTTGTATGCCATCGATTGATCTTTCCTTGCATGTGGCGAATGTATAAGACCCTTGCATCTTTTCCATTCCATATCGACCTTGCACATCTACCTTGTATATCTCATTGTATATGCTCATTGTATGTCAAGCATACATGCAAAATATACATTCAATCATTTACATACAAGCGTGGAATATACCAGGAATCTGTAATGGAAACCTTCAATGTACATCCACTTTTCATGCCCGAAATTGAACATACAAGCCTGATATGCATACAAAGATGCATACAACCATTTTTTGCACTTTTTGAAGCCGATTTGACTTATTTTCAGGCCCGCCAATGTACATTCGCACATGCACATTCAAATGTACATACAAACAGCAATGCATATACAAAGACATATGCATGAAAAAGTGAAGGCCATCAGACTTGGAATTTTTGAAGGTTTTACAATGAAAATTCTTGCGGATTTTTAGCTCGAAACCTTAACTACAGGTGCAGGCACCAACAACCCCAATGAAGTCCAAACTACGAGAGCTAGCATGGAAAAGGTAAGGGTGAAAAGGCTTTTAGTATGGATGTATAAGAGATAATGGCTTGAGATGTTTAGATAGGGACAATAGCATATTATGATATGGATTATGAAGGCAAGATAGTAGGTGGATATTACTGAAAGCTATGATCAAACAAACTAAGTAAATGATGGTAGCTAGTCTCTAAACATAGCGCCTATTTGCCAGGTTTTCACTATGGTACTTATCCTAGGTGCCTGTTTACCAGGTTTTCACCAGAGGATGAATTATTTATCTTGTACTATTTTTTTGTTGTCATCCAAAGTGCCACAAGGTGGTTTTCACTATTGGATGGATTTTTTTTCTTTTTTTTCTTCTTTTCTTTCTTTTTTTTGGATGGGATGACAATTACACATGGCACCTATTTGCTAGGTTTTCACCATGGTAATGGATAGGAGGGACTCAAGTGTCTAGTGCTATGAATGTTGATAGTCCCATTGGATATGGATGTCATTGCATGGACCATGTCGTTATGATCATAGATGTTGGTAAAGGATTGCATGAAAGGGTGATGGATTAGGTAGATAGTGGATTAGGATGTGGATATAATGAAAGGTTCATGCAAGGATGTATGAATAAAAGGCTTATGCAAAAGCATGGACCATAGAAAAGTGATAGGAAGATATGTAGGATAATAGATGAAGGATGGGCAGATGGAGGTATGTGGAAATGTTGCAGAATGGAATGGAATCATGACCAACAGTTACACACACCGTGATAAACAATGAAGCTTTGGATGGGAAGGAGGTGTAGGAAGCAATGGAGATGTTTGCTTAGGAGATGGGTGATGGAGTGGTTTAGGTACCCACATAGACTTAGTATTTTTATTATTTTTCTTTTCTTGCAGGATTTGTGGATTTGTGAATGGAATGGGATTTTTGAGAGGTAGAGGAGGAAGCCTCATTCGGCTTGCTTGCTTGTTTGCTTAGGAACCCAAACCTTTTTGGTCGTGGGCTCTTCTTGTAGTGTTATGGGCTCAGATAGAAATTTAGATGTACTTGGCTGTGATTCTTTGCATTGGTGCCCTGAGGCATGAGAATCTTTAGGATTCTTGGTAAGCTTCTTAGCTTTAGAGGTAGAGGCATCCAAATTTTTATTTTTGAATCCCTTGGATTTGATGGAAGCGGAGTTGGCAGAATGACTGAAAGCTTTATGTTTAGACAATGTGTGCATTTGTCAGTAACGATTGGGATTGTAATGGTGATTATTGATATGGGATAATTAGGTGTTGGAAGTAATGGTGGTAAGGAAGATGGAAGAATATTTAGAGTTGGAAGTAGTGGAGGTAAATCAGATGCTGGAAGATGTACAGTCACATGCTTTTATGATTTATAGGTTGGTGGATGTGGAAGTGGAAGATATGGAGGTAAAGTTGATGGTGGGAGTTTAGGAGTTGGAAGAAGTGGAGGTAAATCAGATGGTGGAAGGTGTACTATCACATGCTTTTGGGGTTTAGAGTTCGATGGAGGAAGGATGGTGACAGATGTTTTGGGGACGCGATGTGGCGTTTGATGGGAAATGGTGGACTTAGGAGGGATGGAGGAATTACCAACATCTTTATCTTGTGGGAGCATGTGATTGACAATGGGACTAGGGGTATCTTGAGAACTAGACTCAAGTTCATCATTAGATAGAGAAGAAGGGCTAGAAAAAATCATGAAGATGGAGGTTCCCTAAAAAAGGTTGCTGATATGAAGGGAGGAGTCATCAATGGTATTTGAATTAGAAGTCTCTCCTCCTGAAGAAGGTCTAGCTTCTATATCAAAAATGAATACGGATGAATATTCTTGCAGTGTATATTCACCTAGACCTTGTTCAGTGTACTTGATACAGAGATTTGAAGTGGCTTTGCTAGATGATGGCTTGAGTAAGGTAGATGGGTTCACATAGGATGAAGATGGATAAGCTTCAGTGTTGATACGAATATGGTTAGGACTTTGATATTTGGCTTGAAAGGAACGACAAAACTCAAATGGATTGGCATCAGCATGGATAGTAACTTCAACACTATTATGTGGAAACTTGAGACATTGATGATATGTGGAAGGAACAGCTTTAAGGGCATGGAGCCATGGACAGCCAAGGATAATGTTATAGGGAAGCTTAATATCAAGCACTTGACAATGAGTGTCAGTAGTGATAGGACCAACTTGGATAGGCAAATAGATAATTCCTTCAGTATCTCTCTCAGCATCATCATATGCTTTGATAGTAATGACCTTGGAAGTGTCAACGTCTTTCTCATAATATCCCAATTGTTTTATTAGTTTTAAGGAACATATATTAAGACCAGATCCACCATCCACTAAGATTTGTTTGATACAGCGTTGGTTTACAAACACTTTTATGCAGAGGGCTTCATTATGTAATGGTTTGATGGATGGTCAAAGATCTTTGTAAGAGAAAGTAAGATGGCAATGGGTTGTAATGTTGGCTGCCATAGATTGAAATTGTGTGGTATCGATATTAGTATGCACCAAAGATTCTTGCAATGCTTTATCAAGGGTAGATTTATGGGCAGGGGATATGCAAAGCAATTCTAGGATGGAGATATGTGCGGGTGTTTTACCAAGGTGATCAAGGATATTATAGCTAGAAGATGGTTGAGGAGGATTGACAGGTGCTCCTTCAATGGTAACGTGGCCTCTTCTAGTAGTTACAGCGTAATTGGGTGCTTTACCTTGGATAGTAATAGTAGAAATGTGAGCTTGGTCAATGTGGCCAATCGTGGATGACTCATAGTTGTATTGGATAGCATTCCCAGTACGAGGGTTACTTGTCTTGTCATGAGATGGAAGTGGATTCTTGAAGGCATCTATATCATAGTTTGATGTTGGTTGATGTGTGGGTTGTGATGTTGGCGGTGTGATTTTAATTAGACCTTGATCGATGCAATCTTGAATGACATGTTTGAAGTTCATACAACCATTTGTTTTATGTCCTTTAACTCTATGGTATTCACAATATTTGTTCTCTTTATACCAAGGAGCTTTGAAGACCGGTTCACCGTTGGGTGGTGCTTTAAGTAATGTGGTATCTCCCACTTGGATAAGTTTATGAAAGATTAGCTCCATAGGTTCTGCTAAAGGAGTAAATTGTCATTGAGGTGTATTTTTTCTTGGTCAATTTCATTGAAAAGATTGATTTGTTGTAGATGCAGCTTGGATGTTAATGGGATATTTCACTATTTGTATGTTCTTTGCATCCACAATACCGTCATTAACAACATTCTTGTTCTTGTTCCAAAAGTGGGATTTATCATTTGAATTTTGAGGATTTTCTTTGTTGTCTTTGAAAATATTGATAGTTGCCTTAGCTATTAAAGCGTGCTCAATGGTAGTTACTTTGGAGATAAGTTCGTCAAAGGTGTTAGCACTTTGCAATTGTAGTTGGAATGAAAGCTTGGGATGAAGATTTTGGACAAAGATATCAAGCTGTTGTTTCTCAGGTATTTGCCATGATAGTTTGATAGCCATGTTACACCATCATTGAGTGAATGAGGAGAAAGATTCACCATTGCGTTGTTTTTTGTTGACAAGGTCATTCGTGTTCACCTCATGTTCAATGTTAAAAGCAAAATGGGATCAAAATTTGTTTGCTAATTCTATAAAAGTCTTAATTCTTGGAGGTAAGTGAGAGAACCATTCAAGAGCTTGTCTCACTAAGCTTCAGGGGAATAGTCTCAAAAGATATGTATCAACTTAAGCGACATCAAGACATGCAACATAGAATGTTGTAAGATGGTCATCCGGATTTCCTTTCCCCTTGTATTTGTCAAATTGTGGAATTTTGAAGTGTGGCAGAAAAGGTGTCATATAAAGTGACCTATCAAATGGATAAGCGCATATATCTCCTAAGGAAAATGTCTTCTTGTTTTGTCCTACCTCCTTGTTAATCATTTGCTCAACATCTACTTGAGATAGTTGATGTTGTTACAAAGGGGGTTGATGGCTTGGAGGTGGAATGTAATATGGTGTATATTGTGGCTGTTGTTGTGGAATGTATTAGGGCATGACCATTTGTTGAGGTTCTGTACTCACATTATATGTCAAAGGATTGGTATGTGACACCTATGTGTTTGAGGATTGATGTCCTTGAGACACAAGTGGTGGTTGGGTATATTGTGATGGATTAGCTCCAAGACTTTGCATCACATGGGAAGTAGGGGATGGATTGACATTAGTCAATGGTTGTGGATTCAAAGTTGGATTTGTAATATGGTAAGTGATGGAAGGATTGGTGGATGAGGAAGAAGGATGGACATTTGGGTTTGTGTTTTGGACAACATGAGGATTGGCATGTCATGTGTTGGGTGACGATGGGTAATCCTTGGGTTGCATAAGATGGATTGATGGTTTGTGAAGGATTATATGGAGGTGGAGGAAGTGACGTAAGTTGATCAACATAAGTGATAGCGGTGCTAGGATTGGCTTGTGATACAATAGGCAAGTTAGTCATGTCAATAAGACTAGCATTGGGGTTATATGGTATGTTGGATGTATTCATGGAAATCGTGGAGACCATATTAGAGGTGATAGGAATATGAGTGTGGGGTGTGGTTTCCACATGTGATGCAATAGGAGTAGGGGATATCTTGCAACACTTGCAGAGTTTGTGATATTGGGATAGCTTGTGATATTTGGGAAATTTATGCTTGTACAACATGGACAATTTGTGATACTTGATGTCGAGATATGGTCATGGTAGGAGAAGGAGCATGTTTTGGAACATGAAAAGGTGGAAAACTCATATTTTGTGAAAGGAAAGGAAGTACCTCAGTTGGAGTTATCAAAGGTTTTAGAGTGTACTCTGAGTGTGGTGGGTTTGATGGGGTAGCAATAGGCAATGAAAGAGATGGATTAGAAGGTGGATTTTGTAGCATGGACATGGTATGTGATGGTGTGGCTATGGTGGATGGTCCCTTTACAACAAAAATGTGAGTGTTTGGATCATGTTCTTGAATAGTAGATATGTCAAAGTCACTTGGTAATTTGGCTCCCATACACGCTAATTGCAAGAAGTAGTGATTAGGATCAGATAAAACAAGCTTTTCAACTTGGTCCCATACATGTGTCTTGAAATTCTGATAAGTCATCTTGGGATTTCTCTTCATAGGTCTCTGAAAATGTTTGAGGTTGCATTTGTTGTGATGATGATGGTCCAATAGTGTATCCTTTGGGCACAAACATGTAAGAAGGCATACCAATTGTGAATTGAGTTGAATCTCTAAGGTGCATTGATCAGGATTGTTGCATTTTGGCTTCCATCTCAACTCACAATTTTGCTTCCATTTCAACTCTATATTGGCTCCTAGTTTGAGGCATGATGGTTAATGTTTTGAATTGGACTTATCTTGTCAATGTTGAGACCCAAAAGGTGATGGTTGACTAATTGTTTGGTGTTGGTTTGTTTTGCTAGTTTGCTGGTTGCTTGGTTTGCTAATGGGTTGCTTGGTTGTTGGATAAACTTCCCTAGAGGATAGCTCACACACTCAAGGGAAAGGCTAGTTGCTGATGTTGTTTGCTGGTGTTGCTAAGGCTAAGTAAAGCCAAAAGGATAATATTTGTTTGCTAGTTTTGCTGGTTGGTTGTTGTTTTAGGGTCTCAAAAGGATGGAAAGCTCAAAAAGTCTAATGGTTTGATATGTCCAAGATAGGAGACAATGCTTAGGTTAATGTAGATGATTAGAGGACTATCTAAAAGTTGATGATAGAGCTAAGAAAGTCTAAAAAATGTAACTAATTTAGCTGAGTTGATACTGATTGCTGATATCTAACTAGAAGCAACAGGGAATAGCTCATAAGTGATTTAAAAGATGCCAAAAGTGATTACTAATAGCTCAAAAGTGATCTAGTTTTATTATAGGTGATAGGCTATAGTGTTAACAAGAGGTGACTAGGTTTGTTAGAGGTGATCAGATTCAGGTTAAAAGTGACACAGATTGTACCAAAAGTGAAGGACTGCCATTTAAAAGTGATGCAAATTCTACCAGAAGCAAATAATTGTTGTTTAAAGGTGATCTGATTTGGCTAAAGGTGAGCAATTGTTGTTTAAAAGTGATCTATGTCTGACAGAGGGTGTGTTTGAATGATATTTTTTGACAAGAAAATAGTAATTTTAGTCACTCACACTCACAACAATCACAAACTTGTACAACCTAGGCTAGGAAAGGACTGTATTTGTTGAGTCCCCTTGCCATGCCTATTCAAAGTGGATAGCTTTAGGATCTTGGTAGCACTAGCTCCCCTCCACAGCACTCACTTCTCACACATACCAAGATTTGGGTTTCCCAAGGCTTGTCCCCCCACCAAACCTTAAGATTGTCCCTGCTATATCTACTAAGAACCACGAGAATCAGGGTAGCTTCAAAGGTCCCACCTTTTTCATCAACAAATAGAAGGATTTTGGCTACTACACAAGGTTGCTAGTAAGGGCATGCATTCAGGTGGCTACACGTGCGGTGATTCACTCTGTTAATGGAGGCTTCCTAGCCCAAAGAGGTTATGCTCTAAGGGGTTTTGGGGGAAACATTTATCGGTGTAACACAGTGGCACCTGTTGTTTGTGGCTTTTGACACAAAAACTTTTCTTATATAGTGGCTTGGAAGGACTTGGCTTTATTTCATTACCGCTTGGGTCGTACCCCTTCTCACACCGAGAAGGCAGGCCCTCTAAAGATAATAACAAGTTCTCATGCACCCAAGATCCATTTGATAGGAAAGGCAAGAGGATACTTTTGCTATTAAATTTAGGTTACAAACATGCACAAAAAGCAATCCAAAAAAGATAAATCAAGCATGGAGCAAACAATGATTCTTTGTAAACACCAAGCCCAAATATTCCTAAATTAGTGATAAAATGCAATGTCTTAGACCGATCAAAGCTGTAACAGATATGTTAGTAGTTTCACAACCTCATTTTCTTGGATAATCGATAAGATGTTGCACAAAGAGATGATTAATAACCAAGAAAACCCAACTGTGAATGATAAAACTGAAAGTGACACAGTTACTAGAGGTGACTGACTGCTGCTCAAAAGTGATCTAAATTTTGTTGAAAGTGAACTATTACTGCTAAGAAGTGATGCAGAAACCCTAGATGTGAACTGTTAATGCTCAAAAGTGACCAAACCCCTGCAAAAATTCAAATGTTAATAAAAAATCCTAATTGCAGGAAGTGACCTGAACAACCAAAAGCGAGCAATTTCAGATTCAAAGTGATGTAAATACTGCTAGATGTGACCACTGTTGGATTAAAAGCAATACAAAAAATTCTAAAAATGATGGCCTATAGCTTAAAAGTAATGCAAAAGTTCTGTAGGTGAAAAGTGACTGCAATGTACTGTAAGTGCTCAAAAAATGATGCAGAGCCAAACACTCTAACATGTGTTCCCCTTTGTATGTCTATACTTTACTCACCTATCAGCAAGACCATTCTCATCGGCCACCTTACAAATGATCACTCCGATCTTACTATTCTTCCCAATGTATGTCTTCAACATTTGTATCTACTAAGAGATACATTCTGCAATGTACATTCAGGATATACATTTGCGAGATACAATCGCAATATACATTCGATGTGACCTTCCTCGTCGGTGAGCACTTTGCATGTGCTCCCGATACACCGATAGAAAATAGCTTGTATATACTTCAGTTGACCTGTGATCGTCGATTTCCTTCACCACTGCTGTTGGTCACCTCTTGCATCTGATACAATGTATCTATGCAATGTATATGCTTAATATACATTTGCAAGATGCATTCACAATATACTTTACAAAACATGCATTCGAAAGATGCATTCATAACATGCATTCAGCCAACAACTTAGCACAATGTATGTTCATAACATACGACCGGAAGATACATTACCAACATGCTTTGCAGAATGTGCATTTGACTGTTGACTTCCTTGTATCTGAACTTGATGTACATTCATGATGTACATTCACAACATGCAATTCAGATATGCATTTGATGGGTTTGACTGAACCGTTGACTCCTTTGTATGTCGATACACTTGCACATTCGCAATGTATGTTTGCTACATACAACCTTGACATACAATACACCAATGGTTCCCGATATGCTTTACGACATACACACTCAATAGACCCTTGCAATATACACATAGAATGTATATTTGACATACATTTGTAGTATACACACAAATTCTATATCTAATGGAACAATGTAGAATTTTGCTGATTTGATCTGCTATAAACCCTGCGATTACACAGATCTGTTTCTCCTACAATCATACAGATCTTTGCACCTTGCCAATCTAGCACATGACAATGCTAGGATCTATCAATGCATCCCGTACACGATCTTGCAAGCATGAGATCGAACAAAACAGAGAACAAAATGAAGACACAAATTGATATGTATAGCCATTCCACCGATTTCAAAGAAATCTAACCGATGGAATGGATTAAGAACCCATCTCAGCCTCAGAATAGAAAATTGATTGCATAATGAATTCAAATGCTAGAAAGATGTACAACACAAAATTTTATTATGCCTTTCAGAACATGTACATGCACAGATGCTTTGTTTACAACTACAAACACTCTGATCTGATCTAAACTCAACTACAATTGATTACAACTATCTATCATGATCACAATCGATCTGATCTTGGGGTATTTATCTACTCACCACGAGTAGTACTAAATTGACTCCAAGAGGTTGGGAGACTAATCCAAGCAGTTGAGAGATCACAACCACCTGACAACCTCTAACTATCTAACAACCTTGTGCTTGCAAATTTGCCAAGTGTCCTTAGGACTTACAATTGAACCTAGATACAACCTAAATTAACATGCATTGGTTAAATAGACCTTATTATATTGAATGGTCTACTAGGACCTTATTGGAAACAACAAACATGAGCATAAAACAGTTAAATTCCTTATGGAGGCCACTGTGGATTGGGTGCTCTTGCACCATACACCCCACCGCAAAAAGAACTCATGCCCCATGAGTTAATTCTTGGGTTTATTTCACCTTTACTCTTTGTTGTCTCATGTCTTCCCCATGATCTCTGGATGGCAACATGCTTCCATGGAATCAAAGACTCATGCCTAGCAGTGTAGGCTCTAACACCTGCATTATAAACCCTAGTTAATGCTCCTTGTACTGCTATTATGGTAGAATATGTTTGCCTTTCAACACTTGTTGGTTCTAAAGGACAAACAATTGTCCCTACTATGATAACATCCTTGTCTTTCCAATCAACTTGTGGCTTCTTGTAACCCTGCTCTTTGACCTTCTGCTGATCCATCTGATCTCCATCACCAAAAACTAAAATTACCTTCAAACTTTGATCCTTAGCAACCCCATTCCCTGAGGTATCCTTAACTATCTTTGTGTCTTCTGCATTGAGCTTCACAAACTCTTTCTTTCCTACCAAAATAAGCTTGGTTGCCTTCTTTGCTTTGACATCCTCCTACAATGGTGTCATCACAAAAGTTCTCCCATCCTTCTTGATGGTGTATGTGTTAGCATATCCATCATACAATGCTCTCCTATCAAATTTCCATGGCCTACCTAAAAGTAGGTGACAACATTCCATGGACAAAATGTTACATAAAACCCTATCCTGATATTCTCCAATCTAAAAATCAACATATGCTTGTTCATATACCAAAAGTGATTGACTATCACTTACCCAAGATGCTTTGTAAGGATTTTGATGAGGAATCCTTTCCAGTTTCAATTTATCCACCATTTCCTGAGATACCATATTATCTATAGAACCAGAATCTATTACTACCTTGCATATTTCACCCTTGGTTTTGCATTTGGTCCTAAAAAGTGCTCTCCTTTGTAGCATGTCCTTGGATGTCTTCAAGAGTGTTCTCTGTAGCATCAATGCTTCTCCATCTTGACATGGTGCTACACACCCCATTGGAGAGTGAACACTTGCATCTACCTCCTCTTCTTGCACATATTGAACTCTCTTTTCATTCCTCCTATCACCTCCTGATGATGAACCTTGCCTTTCTGGACATTTGAATGTTAAGTGACCAATTTCATTACAATGATAACATCTCCTAGTGAAAACATTAGAACTTCTACCACCTCCAAATCTGCCTCTTGTGCCTTTCCATCCACCTCTAAAATTAGACTGCTCCTGTCCTTTACCAGTCTCTTCTTGATTCTCATTGACTTGTCTTGTTGTAGGGGCTGATCCTCTCCCCCTTGTATTGCTGCCTCTTCCCCTCATGGACTTATCCTGTCTCCTTTTCATCTTCTCCTCAATCTTGATTACCATTTGATGACAATCTTCTACACTCCTAGGGTTAGCCAAAACTAATTCATCTTGTATGTTCAATCTCAAACCAGCCAAGTATCTAGCAACCTTTTCAACCTCATTCTCATGATAACTAGACCTCATACTCAATTTATAAAATTCCTTAGTATATGCCTTCACATCCATTTCCTTTTGTCTTAAAAATTGAAGATTCTTAAACATTTGAACTTCATAATCCTTGGGTAAAAATTTAACTTTGATTCTTGCTACCATCTTGTCCCATGAAGAAATCTTTGACTTACCCTACTTTCTCCTCTCTTATTATATGTAATCCCACCATACCAAGGCATGACCTCCCAATTTGGTCTTTGCAATCTTTACTTTCTGCTCCTCAGGAACCTCATCATATTCAAACTGATTATCTAATGCAGCAATCCAATCAAGTAACTCTTCCTCATTTAAATTTCTAGTGTACCTTGGAACATCAATCTTTACCTTAGGTTTGTCATTCTGAACTGCACTTAATAGATTTGCAAATCTCTAATCTTTAGGATTCAGATCTTCATCTACATCTTCAAATTCTTCATCATCATCTTCTTTTTCTGATTCACTATCTTCCACTTCTCTTTTTTTGTTCATCTCCAAGGCTGCAAGCCTAGCTTGAAGTGCTTCTGCAAGCTCTTTCATCTTCCTCATCTCTTTAGCATGTTTTTCCTTCATCTCCTACAACTCTCTGGTAGTACCATTACCTTTCAGAGGCATCTTGTCAACCTCTCAATCCTTCTACTTCTTCCTTCTTAGTGACAGAATCAACACACAATAGCCCAGACCTTTTGTTGAGCTCTAATACCACTATGATGCAGAGCCAAACATTCTAACATGCATTCCCCTTTGTATGTCTATACTTTACTCGCCTATCAGCAAGACCATTCTCATCAGCCACCTTACAAATGATCACTCCGATCTTACTATTCTTCCCAATGTATGTCTTCAACATTTGTATCTGCCGAGAGATACATTCTGCAATGTACATTCAGGATATACATTTGCGAGATACAATCGCAATATACATTCGGTGTGACCTTCCTCTTTGGTGAGCACTTTGCATGTGCTCCCGATACACCAATAGAAAATAGCTTGTATATACTTTAGTTGACCTGTGATCGTCAGTTTCCTTCACCACTGCTGCCAGTCGTCTCTTACATCTAATACAATGTATCTGTGCAATGTATATGCTCAATATATATTCGCAAGATGCATTCACAATATACTTTGCAGAACATGCATTCGGCCAACAACTTAGCACAATGTATGTTCATAACATACAACCGGAAGATACATTACCAACATGCTTTGTAGAATGTACATTTGACCATTGACTTCCTTGTATCTAAACCCGATGTACATTCGCGATGTACATTCACAACATGCAATTCAAATATGCATTTGATGGGTTTGACCGAACCGTTGACTCTTTTGTATGCCAATACACTTACACATTCACAATGTATGTTCGCTACATACAACCTTGACATACAATACACCAATGGTTCCCGATATGCTTTGTGACATACACACTCAACAGACCCTTGTGATATACACACAGAATGTATATCTAACATACATTTGTGGTATACACACAAATTGTATATTTGATGGAACAACATAGAATTTTGTTGATTTGATCCGCTGTAAACCTTGTGATTACATAGATCTATTTCTCCTACAATCATACAAATCTTTGCACCCTGCCAATCTAGCACATGACAATGCTAGGATCTGTCAATGCATCCTGTACACGATACTGCAAGCATGAGATCAAACAAAACAAAGAACAAAATGAAGACACAAATCGATATGTACAACCATTCCATCAATTTCAAAAAAATCTAACTGGTGGAATGGGTTAAGAACCCATCTCAGCCTCAGAATAGAAAATTGATTGCATAATGAATTCGAATGCCAGAAAGATGTACAACACAGAATATTACTATGCCTTTTCAGAACATGTACATGCACAAATGCTTTGTTTACAACTGCAAACACTCTGATCAGATTTGAACTCAACTACAACTAATTACAACTATCTATCATGATCACAATCGATCTGATCTTGGGGTATTTATCTACTCACCACGAGTAGTACTTAATTGACTCTGGGTGGCTGGGAGACTAATCCAAGTGGTTGAGAGATCACAACCGTCTAACAACCTCTAACTGTCTAACAACCTTGTGCTTACATATTTGCCAAGTGTCCTTAGGACTTACAATTGAACCTAGATACAACCTAAATTAACATGCATCGGTCAAACAGACCTTAATACATTGAATGGTCTACTAGGACCTTATTGGAAACAACAAACATGAACATAAAATAGTTGAATGCCATATGGAGGCCACTGTGGATTGGGTGCTCCTACACCACCTTAGGATTGTCCCTACTATCTCTACTAAGAACCACGAGAATCAGGACAGCTTCAAAGGTCCCACCTTTTGCATCAACAAATAGAAGGATTTTGTCTACTACACAAGGTTGCTAGTAAGGGCATCCATTCAGGTGGCTACACATGTGGTGATTCACTCTGTTAATGGAGGCTTCCTAGTCCAAATAGGTTACGCTCTAAGGGGTTTTGGGGGAAACATTCGTCGGTGTAACACAGTGGCACCCATTGTTTGTGGCTTTCGACACAAACACTTTTCTTATATAGTGGCTTGGAAGGACTTGGCTTTATTTTATTACCACTTGGGTCGTACCCCTTCTCACACTGGGAAGGCAGGCCCTCTAAAGATAATAACAAGTTCTCATGCACCCAAGATCCATTTGATAGGCAAGGGGAGAGGATACTTTTGCTATTAAATTTGGGTTACAAACATGCACAAAAAGCAATCCAAAAAAGATAAATCAAGCACGGAGCAAACAATGATTCTTTTTAAACACCAAGCCCAAATATTCCTAAATTAGTGATAAAATGCAATGTCTTGGACCAATCGAAGTTGCAACAGATATGTTAGTAGTTTCACAACCTCATTTTCTTGGACAATCGATAAGATGTTGCACAAAGAGATGATTAATAACAAAGAAAACCCAACTGTGAATGATAAAATTGAAAGCGACACACAGTTACTAAAGGTGACTGACTGTTGCTCAAAAGCAATCTAAATTTTACCAAAAGTGAACTGTTACTACTAAGAAGTGATGCATAAACCCTAGATGTGAACTGTTAATGCTCAAAAGTGACCAAACCCTTGTAAAAATTCAAATGTTAACAAAAAACCCTAATTGCAGGAAGCGACTTGAACAACCAGAAGCAAGCAATTTCAGATTGAAAGTGATGTAAATACTGCTAGATGGGACCACTATTGGATTAAAAGCAATCAAAAAAATTCTAAAAATGATGGCCTATAGCTTAAAAGTGATGCAAAAGTTCTGTAGGTGACTGGTTTTCGCTTAAAAGCGACTGTAATGTGCTGTAAGTGCTCAAAATATATGATCTTCAAAAAAAATTTTCAAACAACAAAGTTAATCAAGGACGTGGGTCCCACCGGGCATGCCAAAATATGATAGGTAAAAATTAGGTTAATAAGATCAAGCATATAATTGAAAACCTAATCCTACCACCATTAAAGAATCAAATACAAGTGAAATGAAAAGCATGCAATTCAAGAACAAGATCACCTAGATTGTATGATTCCTTGTTTATGATGTGGATTATTTCTCAACAATGTACAATTATGAAGATCAAAGTTGCCATGATGGATGGATGATAATGATAATATACTAGATGGATGCTAAAATGGTCAATATGCTCAAGATGATAATATAGATGCTATATGAAAATGATGGATAGATGTAGTATGGAATGAGAGGGTGTTTATATGGACCTCAATGAAAATCAATCAACGATAGAGATTTGGTGGCTATGTGAATGGCTGAGATGAATTGATAGTCAAAGGTGAATGTGTAAATGACAAGTGGAGGGAAGATAAGGCTCATATGTGACCATGTACATAAAAAGTACTACATGTGAAAGATATTAAATAAAAGATGTAGTACCACACATATTTTTAAATAAAAGAGACACACATGTCGGCTCATGATAAAAGATAAAGATAAGTGATAAGAGAAATTAAATAAATAAATAAAATTTATTTAATTAATTGGAAAGTGGGATTATGAAGGGAATTTAATTAAATAAATAAGATATATTTAATTAAAATAGATAGAAATAGAGATAATTAAATAATTAAAGATTATTTAATTATAAAATAGACAAAATAGAAGAAATAGATAATGAATTAATTAAATAAATATGAATTTATTTAATTAATAGAAGAAATAAGTGATTTAAAGAAAATAGAAAAATGCTCAAGTGTGTTAGATAAATACAAATGATAGGTAATGCAATATTAGATACTAATGATAACTAGGCCAATTTTGGGTGTCTACAGATTCTACCTCTGCACTTATGAATTTATCTAAATAATGTGCCTCTAAGTTGATATTTGCATGATTATTGTTATCATTTTGATGTATTTGCATGAGATTTTCAATTTTACATGTAGATTAACTCAAATATGCTATAGATGTTCAATTTTCTTTGAGATGTCTACATATTTCAAGTATTTGCTTAAGATTGTATGTATTTGCAATTGTGGAGATGATTGTAATGAAATTTAAGAAAATAAACTCAAACATTCTAAATCTACTAAATTTAAATGAGTCTTTGACAATTGATCCATATGCAACATTTAATATTTCACAAAACATAGATGAAATCAAACCATGTGTTGCCAGGCCATTCCACAACTTCACAAAACTTAATGCTAATCTTCAAAGGTAAAGAATGACAACAATATCCACAAATTGACATACACTTCAAGGGACGCAGTACATCACAATGAAATATCTAGATGACATTCAGAAGATTACTCAGAATTTACGATGATATGTAATCTGATCTCTATTTCATTAGTATTCAAAAGCATGCACATTCACAATCTGTCTTGAGAAAGTATCATGACATTCAACAATCCTATCTCAATTAAGTCTCTAATAATGATACAAGGTGCACTCCATCTCCTTTTATAGAATAAAGAGAGGAGGTGGTTACAATGATCCAATGATCAAGATTTATCTATTTAGATCAACGGTCAATATCTCTTCTTTGATTGAGTCAACATGTGTATACGTGGCACAAGTTTCCAGCTAGAAACTATCTAGTAGAACTTGATCACTGCCTTCATCCTGTTATGCATATGACTCTGTCATCATGCATCTCTACTTACTCTTCTTCATCTTCTTTATCTTCTTCTTCATTTGCATCTTCATCTTCTTCTTCGTCTTCATCATCATCATCATCATCACAATGATCACCATCATGAGGATCACTTCCTATATGTTCTTTGATTACTTCTTTGATGGATTCATATGTTTGAACTATTCTTTCAACTTCCCCTCCATCCTGGACTTTAGCTTTCACCACAACATGCTTTGATGAATGGAATTGTGCTTGCATAGCATTCCATTTGCTCTTTCTACTGTTTAACCTCTCATTATATGTCTCCACCTTGGCCTTCATCCTCATAGCTTTATTAATTACATCCTCTGTCAAATGATGAAGAGGGCACATGTTGCCTGCTTGAAATTATTGTGGAGAGCTTGGACTGCAAAATCAACATCCTGATTTTCCATTTTCCCTTTTACATTACCCTCCAAAGCTTCCAAAATACTTATCTCATCTGCCATTAGGTGGTGTAGCTTTACACTGATATCCCTAAGCTTGCTGTTACATTTCTTTAGGATATCAATCTCAACCTTTGTATCCTCATACCATAGGCTTAACAATTGTACTGTATTATTATCTAGTACCTTATATTTGTCCATGAGCACTTTCATGTCTATTCTCCTCATCTCAGCTATAACATCCAAATGTTTCTCCAATTTGAAAGATCTTCTCCCAACCTCATTTTGCATTTTATCCACCTTTCTCTTTAATGTACTAAGCAGTTCCCAATTTGTGAGGGAGGTTTTTATTACTTTTTCAGCTTCAGAAATAAAAATAATAAACCCAATTATCGATTATATGGGCCTTGTGTTTCATGACATCCAATCCTGATATCTCATCTTGAGATATGATAGTCAATGGAGTAGCTATGTTAGTTGGCATATGATTAGGGTCAATTAACCCTTTTATGAATGCATGTTGTTAGGAACCCATATTTAACCCTTCTCTTTACTTTGTTAGTATATATTTTTTTGGACACATATGCTTTGTAAGTCGTCCCGTGAGTATATTGTATTATCCCACATTCATGGGAAGTAATAGTTGTTTAGATTAGACTTAGTATATAAGTACGTGTTGAGGCCAATGAAGTCATCCATGAATTTATTGTATTAAGCATGCTCAAAGAAGGTTGCCCCCTTGAAGTGGCTTACAATTAATAAATTCCTTCTGTGTTCTGCTATTTATATATTTCTATTATTTCGTGCATTTTTTATTATATTGTTGCAGAAGGTTCCTCTCATATGGTATTAGAGCACTTTCTTGGGCATGCTGGGTGGAATTTTTGATGATTTTTTTCTGCAGTAGCCTCCAGGCGATGTGATTATTATAGTAGTTCTTTCTTTTTCACATATGTATTGTTCATTTCAATTGCAGGTTTGGATCAGAGAATATCCCTATCTGCTTAATTTTGGAAAGTGCCTGGGCATAGCCCTAAAACTCATTGTGAGGAGTACCACAAGAACCCTAAAGTAGCTGGCCCATTGAAAGGACCTGCCAAGGAAAAGGGCAACAACCCCTGCCTGTTTGACTACTTCCCATCCATGAGGTAAGCCAAGAGCTATTGTTTGTGGCAAACTGGTTATTAGTTTTACCTGAGCCTGGAGTGAGGAGTACTACCCCAATACGCAAGTTGTTAGACAACATTGGTGGCTGAGTGACTCCCCTGAACCTTTAGAAAGCCAGACATACTTGGGGCCCAGATCTATTGACAACTGGCAAATCACAGATTGAATCCATCTAGAGTAGTTTACAGATCGTTTCCAGAAAAAAAAATCATTTTTTCGCCATATCTTCTTTTCTTTATTTCTATTTCCTCTCAAAATTCACTAGAACCCCTCAAATTTCATTCTACATATTTCCTTCCTTGAGGACCCTATCCCAAATTCCACTTATTGAAGCCAAAAATCTCACATTTTTCTATTTTCAGGGTTTGCCATAACTTCTTCGATTCTCACCCAATAGCCTCCCAATTTTACCACAGTGTTCATTTCCTATTTTTGTTCCTTTGTCCCTCTTGGACAAATTTTCCCATTCTTTCACCCCGCTTTTGAAATCCCCATTTTCGGCTTCCCTTTCCCTCAGAAAGTGTCCAAAACCTAGTCAAACCCCAATTACCCATCAGATTTTTTCCCAAATCCAAATTTTCCTTTACTAAAAAAGTTTATGTTTTTGTTTTTCTATCCATCCCCCCCCCCCAAAAAAAAAAGAAAAAAAATCCTAGTTATGGTTGTCACCCACGTAGGAGCAAAAAACATGGAGGATGAAGTTGCAACCCTCAAGACCAAACTCCAAGATCTAGATGAAAAAATTCTCGGCCTCAATCTTCAACATTCAGCCATGAACAGTAGACGACAACTAGAGTCTTCTATAGACACTAGGTTCTCTTCTTCTAGCAATTTTCGTGGGCCGAAGCTTGATTTTCCTCACTTCAATGGTGATGATCCGACTGGATGGATATACCGGGCAGAACAATATTTTAGTCTGCATAATACTTTTGATATCAACAAAGTCCCACTTGCATCCTTTTCATTTGGAACATGAAGCCCTTCAATGGTTATGTTGGTACATCAAGGCTCATGAAGAGCCAAAATGGACAGATTTTTGCAAACTCATTTTGCAACGATTTAGCTCTAGTGCTTTTGATGACTTCACAAGAGCACTCACTAAACTTCACCAAATAGGCACTATGAGAGAATATCAGACATAATTTGAAAAACTAGCCAATCACACGAAGGGATTGTTTGATGAATTCTTTAGGAGTTGTTTTGTCAGTGGTCTGAAGGATGCAATCTGATCTGAAGTTAAAATGTTTCATCCTAGTACAATGATGGAAGCCCTAAGGTTGGCTAAGTTGGTGGAGGACAAGATCATAGCTCAACAGCGATCCAAATCCAATTTTGTTCCATTCAGAAATATGATTTTCCAAAGACCTTCAATCACGCCAGCTCGTAGAACAACTCCTATCAAGCATTTGACTGAAGCAGAGATGCGGGCACATAGAGAAAAAGGGCTTTGTTATAATTGTGATGAGAAATTCACTCAGGGACATAGATGTGTTGAGAAAAAGCTCTATCTCTTGGATGTGGATTCTCCACCTGCAACTGAAGTTTATGAAGATGTTCCGGATGCAGTAGATGATCAGGTCAAAACTCAACAGCCACCTGTTGACCCTACTTCTCAGGAAGATCACCCAAAGATCTCTCTCCATGCTTTAGCAGGAGTCACCACCCCACAAACCATGCGGGTCAAGGGTTACTTCAAGAAGCTCCCTCTTACAATACTCATTGATTCTGGTAGCACTCATAACTTCATTGACCCTTGAATTACCAAACAGGCTAATTATTTTGTCCATCCTTGCTCCATCTTTGAAGTCATGATTGCCAATGGGGGCACATTACCTTGCAAAGGGAAGTGTCACAATGTGCATATCTCTATTGGAGATTATAACCTATGCTCTGACATGTTTTTCTTACCCTTAGGTGGATGTGATGTGGTTTTGAGGGCCCAATGGTTATGCACCTTTGGACCCATCTTATGGGATTTTGCTGAACTTTGGATGCAATTTTCAGACAATGGGCAAAAACACACATTGAAGGGGGTCTCTCAGCATCATAAGTTCACATTGCATGGAAAATCTTCTTAAGAAGAATTCACATGGTGTCATCACTCAACTCCATTCCATTCAGATGCAACCATCAGTGGTATCCACTACTCCTTCAGATCTCCAACAAATTTTGGATAGGTATTCATGTGTCTTTGCCAAACCAGTGGCATTGCCACCTTCTCGACCAGAGGACCACCTTATTCAGCTCCTTCCTAGAAGTGTTCCTCCCAACATCAGGCCCTACCACTACCCATTTCACCAAAAGAC
Organism: Cunninghamia lanceolata; assembly: GCA_027924645.1. NCBI lineage: Eukaryota > Viridiplantae > Streptophyta > Pinopsida > Cupressales > Cupressaceae > Cunninghamia > Cunninghamia lanceolata. Next base: position 3,926,149 of record BSBN01000429.1, on the reverse strand, counting down.
AAAGATTGAGATGCTCGTTCGAGACTTACTGAAGCAAGGTATTATTCGCCCTAGTACCAGTTCCTTTTCTTCACCAGTTCTTCTTGTCTAGAAAAAAGACGGGTCATGGTGCCTCTACATTGACTTCCAAGCATTTAATCACATCACAATTAAGGGTAAGTTTTTGATTCTTGTTGTTGATGAGCTTCATGGCGCTTATTTTTTCTCCAAGTTGGATCTTCATTCTAGGTATCACCAAATTCAGGTTCATGAGGATGATATCCCTAAAATGGCTTTCTATACGCATGATGGCCACTATGAGTTTTTGGTCATGCTCTTTGCCCTCACTAATGCTCCTTCCACATTCCAGGCATTGATGAATAAGATATTCTAGCCCTACCTGCGGAAATTCATTCTGGTCTTCTTCAATGATATCCTCATCTATAGTAAAACATGGGCTGAGCATCTCCAACATCTGGATGTTGTACTGCAACTTCTCTCTAATCATCATATCTGTGTAAAATAGTTTAAATGTGTTTTTGGCTAGGAAGAAGTGGAGTATCTCAGGCATATTGTTTCAGCCCAAGGGGTTTGAGTGGATCTTGCAAAAATAGATGCCATGAAAAATTGGCCACATCCTCAAACACTCAAGAGCCTCCGTGGTTTTTTGGGTGTGATTGACTACTATCGCATGTTTGTTAAGGATTATAGGAAGATTGCAGCTACATTAACAACTATGTTGAAAAAGGATGCTTTTACATGGACACATGCTGCTGAGTGTGCATTTGAACAATTGAAACAAGCTATGTGTACTACACCTATTTGATCTATGCCAAAATTTTCAAAGCCCTTCACTATTGAGAGTGATGCTTGTGGCAATGGACTTGGTGATGTTCTCCTTCAAGATGAACATCCCATTGCGTTCACTAACAAAGCCCTTTTTGGCAAGAATTTAGTACTCTCTACATATGAGAAGGAAATGATGGCTATTTTGCATGCAGTATAGAAGTGGGCCATACCTACTAGGGAATCATTTTTGCATCAAGACTGATCACCCAAGTCTGAAATATTTCTTGAAACAATGGGTCTCCTCCCCAGAATAACAGAAATGGGTTAGCAAACTCATGGGTTATGACTATGAGATCACTTACAAGAAGGGTAAGGACAATATTGTGGCAGATGCTCTTTCTCGTACATTTGATGACCAAGGTTATTTTTCAGCTATTTCTATGCCTATTCCAAATTGGTTGGAATTTGTCCAGCAGGACTATGTCAATGACTCTTCATTATCTCAAATCATTCAATAGTTGGCCAATAACCCTTCTATCATACCGCATTACTCTTGGGATGGTGCTTCTCTAAGATACAAGGGTCATCTGGTGCTTCCCCAGAGCACAGATCTTTAGTAGGCTGTGTTCTATGAACTCCATGCTTCTCCATCAGTAGGGTGCCCTAGTTTCCTCAAAACTTATGAGCGGGTATGACGTAACTTTATTTGAAATGGAATGAAAAGGGCAATTCAATAGATGGTGGTTGAATGTGATACTTGCCAACGCAACAAGGGTGAAATGATACTCCTTCCTAGATTACTCGAACCCTTGCCAATCCCTACATGGATTTGGACATATATTTCTATGGATTTCATTGAGGGGCTCCCCAAATCTGGAGGGAAGATAGTGATCTTGGTTGTGGTTGATCGCCTCTCCAAATATAGTCATTTTTGTTCCCTCAGCCATCCCTATACCACCTCCTCAGTCACACAAATTTTCATGGACTAGATCTTTCGTCTTCATGGCATCCCTTCTTCCATTGTCTCAGATCGTGATGCAACTTTCACCAGTCATTTTTCAACATAACTATTTCGACACACTGGCACTAAACTGAATATGAGTTTGGGGTATCACCCACAACTAGATGGTAAGACTAAAATTATCAATAAATGTTTGGAAACTTATCTTTGTTGCTTCACCTCAGAACAACAACATCAGTGGGCAAAGTGGCTCCCTCTCGCTAAATGGTGGTACAATACCTCCTACCACACTACATCTAAAATGACCCCGTATGAAGCAGTCTATGGTCAGGCACCGCTAGTGCTCCTTCCATACACCCCTAGCAGTTCACTAGTTTAGGCAGTTGACATCGTTCTCTGAACTTGGGATTAGATTCTTTGCATCTTGTAGGACAATCTTCACATGGCAAGAAATCAAATGAAACAACAAGCCAGTCAACACCGTTCTAAGCTCATTTTTCAAGTAGGTGATATGGTTTTTCTTCGTCTACAGCCATACAAGAAATCATCCCTAAAACTCAAAGGGCATCATAAGCTGGTTCCAAAGTTCTATGGGCCATATAAGGTTCTTCAGAAGATTGGGTTAGTTGCTTATAAATTAGAGATTCCTCCTTCTTCCTGTGTTCATCCAGTATTTCATGTCTCTTGTCTAAAGAAAGTTCTTGGCACCAACATTAGAGCACAAACTATTTTACCAGAACTGGATAACAAAGGATCCATCATTTTGGAGCTAAAGGCAATCCTCGATAGGCACACTCATTAGCTTCGCTCTTGATCCATCATAGAGGCATTAATTCAGTGGCACATAATGCAACCAGAGGATGCTACATGGGAACCACTCCTTTAGATTTAGCAACAATTTCCACATATTAAGCTTTGAGGACAAAGCTTTTCTAAGAGGGAGGGGATATTAGGAACCTGTGTTTACCCCTTCTCTTTATTTTGTTAGTATATTACTTTTGGATGCATATGCTTTGTAAGTTGTCCCATGAGTATATTATATTATCCCACATTCATGGGAAGTAATAGTTGTTTAGATTAGACTTAGTATATAAGTACATGTTGAGGCCAATGAAGGCATCCATGAATTTATTGTATTGAGCTTGCTCAAAGGAGGTTGCCCCCTCAAAGTGGCCTATGATCAATAAATTCCTTTTGTGTTCTGCTATTTATATATTTCTGTTATTTCATGCATTTTTCATTATATTGTTGCAGGAGGTTCCTCTCACATGTAACTGGGCAATGTGCTCTTTGTGCACCTTATTCTTATCTTTTTCCTTCTTTACACTCTATGTCAATGAATCAATGATGTCTTTGGCCTCTTGGCCCTCCTACTACTTTGGAGCAAAACCTAGATCAACATTTGTTATCTGAAATTCATCCATAATTAACTTGCCTTTTTCTTTATCTACCATTGGCGGTGCTACCTGAGGTGTCCTCCTACCTACAATAGGATCTATCCTTATTGCAGATGTAGGCCTTGCCTTTCTTTTTGGTTTCATCATGCTTTTTGAAAATAATGTAGAGACATCAAATTCTGGTACCTCTTCAATTTGTTGTAGGTTTACTTCTTGTTGTAACAAGTATGGAACATCACCCCTGGGTCCTTATTGATTAGTCCACTCATTATGAGCATCCTGAGACTCTGTATTATGCTCTACCCTAGGTGGTGAATTCTCTCTCCTTTGTTCTTCCTCCTGCACTTTCTCATGAGGGACTTCTTGCTAAGGTATCTCTTATTAAGGGGTCTCCTACTGAGGGGGAGGTTCTTGTGATGTATGCATATTTTGGTCAAGTACCTCTTCTTGCAATTTATCCTCTGAGGATTCTACATATCTTGATCTTGTGTGTTTTGTGGCACCTGATCTTCATGTGAAGATTGTGCATTTTGATTTGCTCTATCTTGGGATCACCTTGAGCATACTTAGTCACATTTTCTAGTTCCTTTAGCTGGCTACCACCTTGTGACAGACTTTGCTCTTCACCTTTTGAGGTATCTATTTCTCTTTGGTCTGGAGTTTTATTCAATTCTTTCTCATTTGTTTCTTCCTCTGGTGTTGGGTTACTATCCTGATTATCATCCTTAGCGGGAGGTGGTGCATTATTCTAATCCCTATCCTTATCGGGCATTCCTTTATCAGTCTCCTCATGTACACTGATTTCCAATTTGTTCAACTATCACCTCTGGGCTATCTTCTTCAATTTCTTCTTTTCAACCTCCTCTTGATGAGTCTCCTTTTGAACTTGAGGCGTACCATAAGGGGTCATCTTTGTGTTTGACACCAATGTCTCCATCCTTTGAGTAGAGACATCTTTCACTACCTCATCATCAGACAAATATATTGTATCATCAAGTGGAAGAGGTGATTCTTTCCTCACCCTATGACTCTCTTCTCTTTGTTCTTTTGCCTTCTTAGTTTTGAATTGAATGATATCTAGGATTGGAACCTCATGTTACAGGTTCCTCATAATACCTAGACCACTTGCACCCCTCAACAAAATGGGATCAATATCCACATTTCCTCTCATTGCAGTCTTCTATTTCTTTTGGGGTGGTGTCTTTTGTACCTTCTACCTTTTCTTTGTTATTAGCAAGTCATCATCCAACAACTCCTCATCCAATGGTTCTTCCTCTTCCTCTATAATCATAGGAGCAGGCTTTGCAATAGTTTTCTTTTGCTTAGAAGGGGTGTGTGGTCATGCTGCTGCTGATGTGGAGGCCACATCTCCCTTTGGTTGGGGTCTTCTAATAATTACTCCTCCTAGCTACATGGGTTGCTTTCTTACCGTTACCTTGCTGCTTTTCTTCTACAGTTGGATGTCTTTCTCCCTTAGATTTCCTCTTCTCTTCAAGGAAGTCGTCATATTCTTCTTCAGACAATTCCTGTCTTTTCTTCTTATTATCCATGGTAAGGGCTAAACCCTTCTTCTTCAATTTAGTGACTTCAACATTTACCCAACTTTGGGTCAGTTGAATTACCTTCTGCATTATTTGATCCAATGAAGTCACTTCAAGCTGACTCAAATCAGGGGCTGATATAGTTTCATTGTATATTTTCTTGTCCTCATATTCACTGGACATGATCTTTCCATCATCCTTGTGTAACTGAACAGGGACTGGTATGCAATCAAAGGTGTGAATTTGATTGAGAGTAAGCCTCTGGTAAGTTCTTCTCTTGACTTCTGCTTCATCATCGCAATCAGTCTCGTAATCCTCAAGGTGCTTTCGATGTAGATGCTTCCCTAGTAATGCCTGCATTCTGCCATATGGGTCATATGACCTAGCTATCGAAAACGGATGCAAGTGTATTAACTTCAATCCTCCAATTGCATCTCTAATACTTTCCTTTTTTGGACATATATACCAGCCCATCATGACTGGAAACACCATAGGTGGAATCTTCCCCTTCCCAATATGAGCCTCTACTGAAGGCAAAATCTGTCTGGCAAATTTCATTAGAATAACTTTATCATTGGGGTATCTGGGAAACATGAGGGGGTGCCCTTCAAAGCCTTCTATCCTCATGTATGAAAACGTAGGAAATTGGATAAACCAAGCCCCATATTTGTAGATGATAGTTTGGGCTTCCATACTTAATCTTTTCATTCTATCTTCCTCCATGGTCCTAACTAGATGGATGGAAAAGGAGTCATTTACTATTTTATAGTGTTGGAGGGATTCCCTCTTGTTCAACTGTGAGTAATGTTCCCATATGTTCACATCCCCAAGGTTATTTCCAACCCTACCAACTATTTGTAACCCATTGAACCTCCCCCTGAAGGCACAGGCATATATGACATAAGAAGTCATATGAAACATGCACATCTTTCCACCCAGCCTTCTCGTGCCCTCATCTAAACTATCACTTATGATTTTAGCCCAGAGGGGTTTATCATCTCAATACTCCACCATCCGGATTATCCCATACATCCAATTTTCAAATGCTCCAACATGTTTTCTTCCTGTCATTCTACTAAGCATGACCATCATGTACTGGTATTCTTTAGCAAAATCAAACTTAAAGAGGTATATTGGCAATTTAGCAGAAGCCTCGTATGTACTGCTCTTTGATCTCCACTAATACATGACCTGCCTGGCCTCTTTCTGGTTGTTCTTATATTCTTTCTCTAATTTGCTCAAGCTTAGTCTAACCACATTAGGTCCTGTAGGCAAGTTAAAGGTGGAGGTGATGCCTTTTATTGAAAAATTTGCATACACCCTGCCATGCTTCTCCAGTCTTCTGGTTTCTGGATTATAATTCCTTACGCATTCAATTACTAGCTCAGTAGCTTCCATGACGTAGGGAAATCCACCAATGTTCCACATCCCTGAGGTGTATATACTCTAAAGTAGAGGGTTTCCACCTCCCTTATCCAGTCTTCTCGTCCGTGCATCGAGATCGGTATTTCCCTGATGTGTATCATTGATCATCCCATATCTGAATCCTACCCCTTCTGGCTGTAAGAACATGGGCTTCAAGAACTCTGTATCGAACCTATTCTTTCTGATTGCCATTAGATCCTGTGATAAAACCATGCATTTCTTACCCTAACATATTGTATGCAGCAGGGCTTGGGGATTTCATACATCCTATGCCAGTAATTCTATCATTTCAGTTTATTCTATGCATCACCATGCTAATTAACTTGGTAAAAACCCCTTTACCTCATGATTTACCAAAACTGACAAAAGAGAGGGTTTCAAGTAACATACCTGACAATCGCTTTCCCTCCTTTGTTGTATGAGTTATAATGGTATGAATGTGATTGCGTTGTATTTACCATCCTCCATTCCGTTCAGATGCGGGTCTCGCTCCGTTTGCAGGTAGCGGTGATGCTTTGATTTCAAAGCTCTGTAATTCTTGTTTAAACGTAGGGTAAATGTAAAATGAACCCCAAAACTTACTTTTAACCCAATCAATACAACAATTAGGGTGCGCATAATGTCTTTCGTTTAAGTCCATCGATCAACATATGACATTCGTGGATGCTGACAAGTGGCAGGCTTACGTTTGAAATTCAAAGGCGCGACCTACTATTGGGTTTGCATTTAATGTAGAGGGTGATCTCCGCAAAGATCAGGGATATTTGAAAATATGACTGATATCGGACATATGAGGGTGACGTCAGCATTTTATAAGCCTTTAAAATTGTTTGAAAGAATGACGTCATCGTCACATTTGTTAAGATGAGGGATATTTCGAAATGTGACCCTATCGGGTTCAAATTATGATGACATCATCATCATATCATGTCTTCTTTGTTATCGGGTTGGGATGACATCATCGTCATATTAAGGAATATGACGGATGTTTGGCAATGTGACCCTCCAAGTGTTGGGCAAATTGATGACATTATCATCAGGATGAGTTCTCTTATATATCGAAACATGATGATGTCATGGTTATATTTTACGAAGGGTGATATTTTGTAACATGATGGATATTTAGAAATGTGACCCTCCGAAAATATGCATGAGGACTTGATAGGTATCTAGACTTTCGCACTTAAATTTGATGTTCGCATATCAGGGAACATGTAAATATCGGGTGATCTTCCTATGTCAGGGTCATCTTAACGAATATGACTGATATTTAGAAATATGACCCTATGGGAAATATCCAGTTTGAACGAACTTTGACTTGGCATAACTTTCTATCCTTGTCTAATATCAAGGTGATCCAAAAGGCAAAACTGCTTAAAATTTAGCACTCTTCAAGATTATGAGGTTTATGATGACAAATTCTAACTTCAACCATTGACCTTCTCTTGTGAAGCACATGCATATGCAAGGGTGATATAGCTGACTGACTTTTGCCAAGCCGCCCAAAGTAAGAAAGTAAAAACAAGCAGAAGCAAAAAAGTTGGGTCCCTGTTTTGCTAAGGCAAAATGGCGCATGTTGTGTAACCACACAACATGACCCAATAGAGAAAAGGACATAGGTATGTTAGTTTCACCATTACACGTATGTAGCATTATCTCATCATTATAAAAGTAGTTTCCTAGAACACCAAGAATCTAGATGCTAGAAAATGTGACTATGAATATAGATACTATGAATTTGTTCTCACACAATTGCTTAGTTGAAGTGGGATTGAAAACTTACGTAAACTTGAAGTGGGCCTTCATTATTATTCTTTCTTGCAATGTGTTGACTGTCTTGTAAATCTCCATTTTTTCAATACCAAAATAAAAAGGATGAATGAGTAGGTGAGAGAAGAGGATAGAAAGTTCAAAAACTATCAAGTAAGATTTTATCTTTTAATATAATACATTACGTGCAGTTTATTATAAAAGATGGATGTGATTCCGTATTGATCTTTCTCCATCAATCCATTAGATCTCATAATAGAAATGGAATTGGCCTATCTTTTTAGGCTTTCCAAGAGCAAGGAATATATTGGGTACACGAACACAAAATAAGAATATGTTTTGATCTTAAATTTTCCCTCTTTTTGACCTCGAAATCATGAGTCAACCATGATAAATATTTTCATGAAAAACTTTAATAAATTTTAAGTGGTCATATCTTAATATTCGTATAAAATGTAGATTGAATACGTGGGATCAACTTAAAAGATATTTATGCTTTTGAGAGAACTTTACATGTGTAAGAGAATAAAATCTCTTTACATAAATCTAGACTAATTAAATAAAAGCAAGCCATGAGAACTCGGTTACCTTAGATTTAATTAGAGTTATAATTAATAATTTGAAAATGTTTTTTTTTGGGAAATTTAAGTGGGAGGATTAGGGTATTTGACTTTTGGAATAATGATAAAAGAATAATGTTGATATGGTGTAGGATTGTGTTATTGATGCTTTTGATAAGCTCTCTTTTTCAAAATTGTAATAAACTCATAATCCTTTATGGGTCAATCCCACACAACACAGAAATGACTTTTGAGGCATAGTTTTGATTTATTCAAAACCAAACTTCCACAACCTAATCCTTAATGATATTTATTGTTTGATGATGCATAAGGACTAGTAATATCTAAAAATACTTAAGGGAATCTATTAGATTGCAAGGGTCAAGTTTTCCTTAATCAACCCCCTTGATAGACTAGCTTTATGACTTTTGGTGAATATCAAAGACAACACTCTTAAACATTAAGGTGTCCTAAATGCATATGCAATCTGATTCCAATGTAGATGTATTTGTTTTAAGCTCCAAATTGAAATCTTCTTAAGATGATCTTTCCTTGTAATTCCTTTGATGAATTAATTACACAAATGAATGTCTTGAAATACCAAGACACAACAAATAGTTGCACAACTGTGAACCAAGTCAACTCCTAACAATCAATGAAAAAGGGCAACAACCAAAAATTTGAAATTTTTATTTTTTAATTTGGGGCTAATCTTAAGCAACTTAGAATAAATCTTGAGTGCCATCAGATTGACGCAAGTTAGGGAAATGTGAAATCTCAAGATGAGGAATGGAATACATGGAAGTGTGGGCTAATATGAGGCAAATGTGTTGAAATAGGTGCAAATAGGGCTAGGATAAGGTCAAAGGTATAGAAATGCAAGAAAATGAGAATAAAAGGGTATGGATAAGGATCAAGGAAGAATCCAAATTTAGTAGAAAAGTGTGACACTTGTTGCTATGTAGTCACATTAAGACAATTTATCAAAATGGGCGCAAAACTAAATAGGAATTTGCATGGGTATGCAAATTTCACCATTACAACATGATTGGAAATAGTTATTACATGTGTGCCCTTCCCCTCATAAGAAAGCTATGTTGAAAGTTGGATAATTCAAAAGTTATATTGTATGATCTAAAGTTGTTGGTGACAATTTATTTTTTAAAACTAAAGTTGAAAAGCCAGTGATATTCTTAATTGACAATTTTAGAGGTGTAAGGGAATAAATCACACCTACATCTATAATCAAGGTTAATTAAATAAATGTAATAATTAAGAACACAATTGTCTTAGATAAATCATAGTTGGGTCAATAATTGTAATAAGAACAAAAATTAAATCAGATGGATAGAAATGCTTAGCTCTAGAATTGATGATGTAGAAATGTTTCGAATATCATGTCAAATCAATTTGTCACAATCTAGAATTATTATCAATTTGACGGATGCATCTAAATCTATATAGTTTAAAAAATTCTTGACATTCAATCCCAAACCCCTTAGGTTCAACTATCTCGATTATTGGTTGACTTGATCAAACATGTGGGATTAAACTATGTCACACAAGAGTAGTTTGATAGAATGTACATCGATAAACATGTTTTCCTTAACCTTCCTAATTTTTGAATGTGTCAATGTGGTGTTTAAGAACACCTTTAAGGAGAATGCCAACTTAATAGTGATCACATTCTCTTATGTCAACCCTCTTTGTGGGTCAAATTAACAACAATGATAAATATTGAAGACAAGATTCACCAACATGTAAATAGTCTATATGCATATGTAATTCCTCATCCCTTTATAAAACTGAAGTGTGTCATAACTATTATTTTTATTCTCCTTGATGTTGCATCATTCTCCATATGAATTAATTGTATATTGAATCTCTTTAAATACCAAAAACATAACAACATATCACACAAATGTGTACCAAGTTATCTCATAACAACTATTAGAAGGGGGTAAAAAAGTTGGAATTTAAATTTGAAAGTTTGAATTTTAAAATGAAACTAAGTTCACAAGAACACTAGTACCAAAAGATTTATAGGTTTGATACCATAGGGAAAACAAATTAAATAATTCCTACATTAACTTAATGCGAGAATCAATGCAAAAGGTTACAGATCTACATAGTAAACAATAGAGAAAACTCATAACACAAGGTATACCTTGGAACAACCCTTTTTGAAACAAAAAACTAGTCTCCAAAGCACACCCAATGTATTATTAGCAACAATGTGTTAAAATACAATATCAAAGTATTAGTACTCTATTAGGAGAAGGAGGAGATCTCCAACCACCAGATTCATGGATTCAATCTAGCAACATAACCCCCTGCAAATACATGTGCATACTAAACCACCAACCCATGCATCTAACATATAATCCAAGACAAAAACTAGAAACCATAAATGGTTTCCAAGACCATGTGTTGAAACCATGGTCAAATTAGGATCCCAAATCAAGGCACAAAATCCAACACTCACAAATCATGGTGATTTAACAATAGAAACATGTCACAATGCCACCAATTTTGGGAACTCCATTTTGGACTTCTCCATTTCTTAGAAAAATGCTTTCATGTGGCTAAAAATAATACAATATTTCATAATCCACACTTAACTCCCTCTCTTCATGCTCTTTCCTACAATAGAAACTCTTACCTTACAAATGTCATATATGTTTTATCAACTTCCATGACACGAAGTGCTTCCTACAATTTGCCAAATACACATTACAAGTAGAATGTCATGTTCTATGTGGGAAAATAGATAACACAAATTAAATAATAAATATAAACATTAGGAATTACAAGGTGTATAATACATAACCCCAATATTCTCCCATTTAATGTATACCTTGCAAGAGTAAAAAGGAAACCAACAAAAATGAACTAAACACTAAGTGTTGAGAAGCCCATAGTCATGCTATATCAAGTAAACTCCTATGTGCTCATTGTCTTCAACAAAGTATCTATAATAGCCACCAAGGTGACTGCCATCTTAACCAAAACCCTTTCATCCTCCATCATGTCATGAATAATGTGATGTTGTACTCTTCCCATGCATGAAAGATAAGATCCCTAGCCAAGATAATGGCACACTAATTGTCCCACAAAATCCATTATATCCTACTTCAAACCCAATATCTAAACACAATAACCAAAGATAAAACTTCCCCAAAATAGTCTTGAGTAACTACCATATACTCTTCCTTTATATCTAGAATAATGACCACAACTAGTTGCTCATTCATCCAACTAAATGCACCATCAAATATGATAAACACATACCCACTGGTAGACATTAGGTTGTCCACATATCTAGCCCAATTTTCATTTGAATGTCCCTATATATATACATATATAGTCCTACACAAAGTCTACTCTAGAACTACTACAAGTGACTAGTAGTACCTCTACAAATTGGTTGCAAGTGACTTGTAGTACAGTACCACCCTAACAATATATAGGATACTCATACCATAGTCTAATGATCCTTATTCAACATGGACACATATACCTCCTTGGGACTCCCACTAGTTGGATAATTTCTAATATGGAAATGACCATATCATACAAAAATCCACCAACATTACTCACATAAAGGACATGGCTCATGTCCTCTATCTCATCTAGTGGAAATGATTACTCAGTAGTCTACAAACCTACAAACTAAACCACTACAAAATAGAGTTGCCATACTTCCTTTGACTAACCCAAAGTTTTTTCTCACTCTCTCTCCCTTAATCTCTGCACCAAGAAAACTTCACTCTTATAGGTTCTTCACATCACATAGAAAGCAGAGATTAAAGAGCCCCAATCCATACTATTATTAAAAAATAATGAAGTGCAATAGAAGTACATGATCACTAACATGTTTGACACAAACATGATGACTTGTTTAGCTCTACATAAATCTCAACTCCAACAACATATGAATTAAGCATCCAAGAAGAAACATCAAACTATTAAGAGATATCCTACAAATAGACCATGTTCTTCTATCAAGACCACCAAGTGCTTTAGTTGTGATAAGTAGATCTCCAAATCCAACGCAAAATCCATCTCAATATCTAACCATTCAACCCTAAGGTCAAATAAAATAGTAGTAGATAAAAGAATCTAAAAATATATAACATTCTAAACATAAAGGAAAATCATACCAAATATTCATTTCCACACCTAAGGAATAAGCCCAAAACCATTAACCATGCCTTGCACTCCTCAAACTTGTACTAATAATTTACCTCACAACTCAAGGACCATACATATAAGGAGACAGAAAAATTAAACCGTGCTATGTACTTCTCAACCTAGTCCTCAAAACCAACATCCATAGCTCAAGACTTATTCATTTAATAAGATGAAGCATAAATTAGAATGTGATGGGTCCTTAAATCACTACTCACACTCCTAAAGGGATCAATTCAATTCAAGGCCAGGGACATGTCATCTTGAAGGGGAATCAATTAGCTCATCAATAGAATGTGAGTGATTAGAGACCAATTGCTGAGAGTGGGCATGCTCTCCTTCACTTAAGGCTTAGCTAGACCTGAGAGGGTGTTCCTAGAGGTACCCTTAATATAAAATCTAAACTATCAAGATAATTCATGACTAAACAACAATAGCTATACCCAAAGTACACTTGACTCCTATAATTGCCAGTAGGCCAAAGACTAACTAGTTACCTATAAAACTTTGATTAAGTTGATAACTACAACCTTGCATATGTACCTATAGATGACAACATTATTATAATTTCCCATAGATGAATCCACTTCTTTTCATACACAAGTGCAAGGTGTAGGCATTCATGACATGATTCTCTAATGATTTACTATATGAGGTTGCATACAATGATCCCTAAGAAATATTGAATCATAAAAGCATGTTAGAACCCTAATCTACTCCCAATCTAAGGAGGATAGAGAAGATATTAAAATGAAAAGTGTTTGATCTCTCACCAATTTATACTGGTGCCTACTCCATTAGGAAATAAGTCACAAATTATAAAGAAGAGGGAGAAACATCTACAAAACATAACTGGAACTAGGCGTGCATATACATACAAACCATAAATAACACTTCATGCAAATGGACATACTTAATAATCCATCTTAGAACTAAAATAACCCATATGAAATAAAGGAAAGAGCATTGTAATGCATTATATGTTGCCACACATACATCAAACCCTTATTACATTCATACCAGCAAATGTGGGAAGAGAGGATGAATAACTATGATTATGCATCCCCCTGAATCATTACAAACTACCATAGAGACACCATTTACAAAAATATATGCATTGAAAACTCTCCCAATGATTTACAAAATGGATTCCATTCTTTATAGACTAGACTGGTGTTGCTTAATGCCCTAGAACTAGATCAAGGAACATGCAATCAAAAGATTGGTTCAACAACCAACCCTTTGAAGGACAAATAGATTTGCATTTATAATGTTCTATTTTCTTGCACTTTGGTTGCTTGCAAAAGTTTGACATACTTCAAGAGGTGGAAACATTGAACGCAATATGAGTATGTCCCCTTGAAATATGTGTCTAAGTTGCATAAATACAATCAATAGTCGAAGATCAACCATCACATTCATGGTGATTTGTGTCTTCCTCATCATCCACCATTAAATCTACAACAAGAATCATACCCTTTGGATGTGTGATGTTGTTTGGGATACTAGAATTCTCCAACAACTTCCTAGACACCATTAATGCTAGTGACATGAGGGCACAAAGACACTGAAAAGTATGGCTATAAAAAACTTAACACTTGTAGGTTAGACCCTACAAAGAAGATTCATGGCACAAGGCCATGGAAAAACTTCTAAAGACTACTTTCCTATGTCAAAAATAAGATGAATGAAGGAGCTAATCTCCCTCAAACCAAAAATTATACTCACCACCTGGCTACAACAAATGATATCTCTTACATACATGCATCAACTTGTGAACACTATTTAGGAAGTGAAGACTAAATCCACCATCAAAGTTACTATTGCAAGGCAACCACAAATAATAGGTGCATGATCCATGCCATCAAATTTATTGCACGTTCATAGTAGTAGGGGTAAAAGGAATAAAATACAAGTCAACGACATCACACGTGGATAAAAATGCACATCCACCATCAAAGGCAATAAAATTATCATACCTGCTAACCTCCTTATTTGAATCAAGGAAAAAAGAGAGTACCTCCAATTCACATGGAAAAGAAAAATATGTCTGATTACCCTAATGATTATTTTAAAAATAAAAAAATCTTCTTGCAAGTCAAACTGAAAAGTCTCAAGCTTAGGCATACCTTCAAGCTAAGCTACAACATGTTGATCATCATGTTCATATATGTGTTGATGCTCAACATCATTTTTATTTGTATGATGGACCCACATAAAGGATTCAATTTTAATCTCATCACTATCATCCATAGCATTAGAAACATGACCTTCATCACAAAGGAAAGATTCATAGTCACAAGTGTTCTCATCAAACTCTTGGACAATAGGTGGCTGACATACATCACTTTCACATGTGCTTATATACTTTTTAATATTAGAATCATAAGCATGATTCAATCTATAATTCAAACCATTAGCACAATGTTCAACATCATGAGACACTTCAATTGAAGAACCAAGTTCTTCAAATTGTCTCCCTATTTCAAGTCCATTCTAACATCTTGTTGTGTGATATTCACTATTGCAATTAGACTAATGACACATTTATTCTTCTTCCTCAATCATTCTAACAAAATTTCCTTGTGGCCTACTTGAAGCGTAATCTATACATGGGGAAGACAACTAATCTTGCACCAAAGAAATAGGCTCTCATATGCATCCACATGATCACCACCTTCAGAATCATCAAGGGTAAAGTATTCAAACTAAAAATCAATGTCTACACTAACATTTGTCTCAACAATATTATCACTAAGTGAAGGCACATCCATGTCATCCTTATGCCATCAAATATCAATATCTTCATCATCATTAATAGGAACAAAGAAATGTAATACATTAAATAAGAAACTAGTTTATTGCTCATCCTTGATATCACATACCTATACACACTCAACATAATCAGTTTCATGAAATAATTCATTTGAGTACTCATTTGTGCACACACTATCTTCTTTTCCCACTTCACTACCACAAGCTATAAGGTCACATATGTTGGAATTCGACTGGACAACTCAGAGGGGGGGTGAATTAGTTGTCCCAAAAATTAACCTTTTCTTCCTTTTAATCTTCTTTCACAATTTGCAAATTGATTAATGATGTAAACATTAAACAATGAAACAACATCACATAAGTAGAAATATAATCAACACATTTAACACCAAGATTTTTGATGTGGAAACCTGATTAAGGGAAAACCACGATGGGTGTTAGCCCACAAGATTCATACCCTGTTAAAAGTACTTAAAAGGAATGGGAAGGAACTTGCCTTCGGGCTCACTGCCCAGAGCTCACCACTCAAAAGAGAGGCTCACTGCCTACAAGAAATTTTAATTTAACACAAAAAGAATTAACTGAGAAATAGCATCTACTTCATGCCTAGTTCAATTTCATTGAATGCTCATAAAAGTTATGTTCTGCTTCCAAACTCTTCTTCACTAAATTTTCACTCTATTCTACTTTTGCTCTTCTGCTCCTCCTCTTCGTTGCTCTGCTCCTGATCCTTTCTTTGGATTTATTATTTTCACTCAAGGATAATTTTCCATGACTCAACTACACTCCTTTATATGCTTCATCAACCTTGGAATAATCATCAAGGTTGGAACATCAAACATCTTACTTAATGTGAATCACTAAGCTGTCATCCAAACATTACTAAGACTTGAATCTTCTTTAAACAACACACCACACTCCAGAGAATTACTTCTGGAACATCTGCAATATGCTTGAATCATCTAGTCAACCAGGACTGGGAAGAACAACAACACCAAGAAGGAAATCTTCACCAACATGCTCAAACTTTATTGTGAACCTCCAAAACAACAGTCACATGATCTAGAGACCTCCACAAGCACAATGAATTCAACAAAAACATCCGCACTCCTCCAAATCATTAGGATCACTTGCATCTTCATTTGGAACCTCAAGAATACTATCTTCCATGACTATCATCTTAGAAAGATTGCTTGCGGACGTCCAAATCATGAACCACTTGAATGGATGATACACACTGACTTCCCAAACATGCCTCTAGATCCGTAGATCATTTTTTGACATATCCAGAAGGATCCAGACCACTTCTCTATCACTATGTCTCTTCTGAGGCCATAGTTTCTTCAAATCTTCATGCGGACCTCTCAAATACTGACTGGAGCTACTTCACACAATCCTCTATACTGCCATATGATACGCATCCATTGATCTTTATTAATTTTCTCAACATCCTCAACATTCCAGTCTTCTAGTTGGGCAACAAGATAGGATACAGTTGACAGCAATGGCAACAAGAATATGTTGACATCAATGACAACACTAATTAGACACATATTTGCAACAATCTCCCCCTTTGTCATTGATGGCAACATATGATGTGAAAAACTGATTCAACCATCAAGACAAGAGCTTCTCCTCCTTTCTCTTATCACTTCTGCAACCATTATCTTCACTACTCCCCCTTTCACCAGCAACTAGTTTTTCACATGACTTCTCTCCCCCTTTGACATCAATGGCAAAGGAAACATATTTGCAGTCTTTTCTCCTTAGTTTTGTTTTAGATCAAACTCAAAAATTGCATGTAGACTACTCCCTCCTGAGTAGTGCTTCCTTAACATCAATCTAGATAACAAGATATGACTATGAATTCCATCGGACCGATGCACTCTAGTGCATCATAATTCTAATCAGGAGGGGTAATAACCCCTAAGTTCTCTTCGAGATACTCAAAAGTATTCTTGGGAAGAGGCTTAGTGAAAATATCTGCAATTTGATCCTTTGAGGACACAAACTCCAACTTGACTTCATTCTCATTTACCTTCTCTCTCATGAAATGAAACTTGATGGATATATGCTTTGTCTTTGAATGCAACACTCGATTCTTTGAGATACTTATTACACTTGAATTATCATAGAAGATTGTGACAGGCTCCTCAAACACAATTTTGATGTCCTTCAACATTTACATCATCCATAGGACTTGAGTACAATTGTTTGCTACTGCTATATACTTAGCCTCTGTTGTAGATAGGGAAATTGCCTCTTGCTTTTTACTTAGCCAAGAAACCAATCTACTTCCCAAGAAGAATGCACCACCACTAGTACTTTTTCTATCATCCACATCTCCTGCCCAATGAACATCTATATATGCATGAAGAGTGAATTCATTATCCTTTGGATACCATAATCCATAATCAATTGTCCCTTGGAGATATCTAAAAATTCTTTTGACTGCTACAACATGAGATTCTTTAGGATTAGCTTGGAATCTAGTGACAAGTCCAACTGCATTCATGATATCAGGTCCGATCTGAGTTAGATAGAGAAGTCCTCTAATCATTGATCTATACCTTTTCTAATTTGCCTTAGGGGAGTCATCATCTTTACTCAACTTACATCTGGTTACCATAGATGTACCTACTGGCTTTGAATCTTCCATTCCAAACTTCTTCAACAATTCTTTCACATTTTTAGACTGAGATATAAATATACCTTTGTCTGACTGATTGATTTGCAGACCTAAGAAGAGGTTCATTTCACAAAACATGGACATCTCAAATTCACTTCGCATTTGATCAGCAAATGTTTTGCACATACTCTCATTTCCACCAAAAATGATATCATCAACAAATACCTCAACAATCAGAATATTCTCATGATCAATCTTGAAATAGAGATTACTGTCAGCAGTGCCTTTGCTGTAACCTAGCTTTAGCAAATACTTATCTAATCTTGCATACCAGGCTCTTGGAGCTTGCTTGAGTCCATACAATGCTTTCCTTAATCTGCAAACCATGTCTCCCTAATCAGACAACTGAAATCCTTCTGGTTGCTCAATGTAGACTTCTTCTTCTAACTCTCCATTTAGAAATGCTGACTTAACATCCATTTGATAGAGTTTAAAATCTTTATAAGTAGCAAAAGTAAGAAACAATATGACTTCCTTTATTCTTGCCACTGGAGCAAACATTTCTTCAAAATCAATTCCTTCTATTTGAGAATATCCTTTGCATACCAACCTTGCTTTATTTCTTACAACTTCACCTTCTTCATTTAGCTTGTTCTAGAAGAGCCATTTAGTTCCAATCACATTTTTGTCCTTAGGTCTAGAAACAAGATCCCAAGTATGATTCTTTTCAATTTGCATTAATTCTTCTTTCATTGCCTTTACCCAATTTTCATCTTTGTAGGATTCACTTACTGTTTTTGGTTCAATCTTTGAGATTAGATAAATCTCTTCTTGATCTTCAGCAATTCTTCTTCTAGTTCAAACACCTTTATTTCTATCTCCTATAATTTGATCTTCAGGATGATTCATCCTTACATACCTAGGAGTTTTGGGAATTGTTTGAGCTTCTGTTTCTTGAGCTTGTTTCTCAACTTCTACACTATCCTCTTGAATTAGTGGGTTTTCTAGATCAATCTGGATCTAGATCTAAGTTTGCACTTGCCTTTCTTGACTTGGATTTTCATCTTGATCATCTAAATCATATCTGCAAGATCTAGAATGTCCTTCTTTGCTTTCAGCAACTCTGACATTAGCACTTTCAACAATCTTTTTCAACCTCTTGTTAAAGCACCTGTATGCTTTGCTTTGAGTAGAGTAACCCAGAAAAATTCCTTCATCACTTCTTGCTTCAAACTTTCTTAGATCCTCATCTCTTTTGATATAGCATTTACTACCAAAAACTCTGAAGTATCTTACAGTAGGAGAATGACCAAACCATAGTTCATAATGTGTCTTACCAGAATTTCCTTTGATCTGTACCTAGTTAAGAGTGTAGACAGCAGTACTCATAGCTTCTCTCCAATAAACTTGAGGAACATTTGTTTCCATCATCATGGTCCTGGCAGCTTCTTGAATGGTCTGATTCTTTCTTTCCACAACTCCATTTTGTTGAGGAGTCCTAGGATAGATATCTATCTTTTAATTCCATGATTTTCACAAAATGAATCAAACTCACTGGAGGTAAATTCTCCACCTCTATCAGATCTCAGACACTTTTTCACACCAATCTCAGTTTCCACCATAACTTTGAATACCTTGAATTTGTCAAGAGCTTCTAATTTTTCTTTTAAGAAGGTTACACACATCATCCGGGAGTAATCATCAATCTTCAACATAAAATATCTATCTCCTTGCACACTCCTAATTCTAGCAGGACCACATAGATCAGTATGCACAAGTTCCAATAGTTCACTTGAAAATTGTTCTTTACTTTTGAATGAAATTTTGTTCTATTTGCCCAATTGACATTCTCTACATATGTTATTAGGTTTCATAAGTTTTGGAAGATCTCTTACAGGTTGAGTAGAACTTATCTTGACAATGTTATTAAAATTTACATGACACATCCTCCTATGCCAGAACCAACTTTGATCTATATGAGAAATCAAATAACTTTTTCCAGACCTACTTAAATGAAAGATATTACCTCTAGTTTGAGTACCAGATGCAATTTCAGTTCCAGAGTTTTCCAAGATCCTACATTTTCCATCCTTGAATCAGAGATCATAACCCTTATCAACCAACTATCCAACACTGAGAAGATTATGCTTCGGTCCCTCCACATATAGAACATCATTAGTGTTATTCTTACCATCAAAAGAGATGGATCCTTTGCCACAAATTCTACCAGTTGAGTTGTCTGCAAATTTTAGAATTCCACCTTCATATTTTTCAAAGCTTACAAACTTATTTTTATCACCAGTCATATGATGAGAACATCCACTATCAATCACCCATTCATCCTTTTCAACAACATGAGTAGCCAAGGCACTTTCCACATTTGTACAGCTAGTAGATTTAGTAGACACTGGATCTTCTTCCTTGAGGGAAATGATCACCCAATCATCTTTAGTGGAACCTCCATGATCAGATTCATCATCTGTGACTCCTTCTTCTCTAGCTTCTTGGACATAGTAACATTTTTTCTGACCTTTATATCTGTTAGGGTTTGGTTTTGAGAACCTCTCTAGACATCTTGAGGCAAAGTGACCAATCTTATTACAAGCAAAAGATTTGAGTGGAAACTTTCCTTCATATTTACCGAATCCTCTTGGTATTCTTTTGGCAATAAGAGCTTCAAGATCTGCAGTCTCAATTTCGTCATTTTCAAGCTCCTTCCTTGTCTTCACAAATCAATTTGATCTTCCTAAAGAAATTTCACCTGGATTTAAATATAGATTCAGACTTAGGGAGAGAATCACTAAACTCACTCATTTCAAATGCTAAAATCTTACCAACTAACTAATCTCTTGTGATAGCTGTTACTATCTTGATTTATTCAATGGTTGTAACTTTATGCTTGTATGTTGCAGGTAAGGCTCTGAGCACTTTGGCAACAATTTCTGATTCTTCCAATACTCCACCTACATTTTTTATACCGGTCACAAGTTCATTTACTTTTTGCATGTAGGAAGTAATGTTTTCATCTTCCCTCATCACCAATCTTTCATATTTACCCTTCAGGTTTTGTAGCTTGGCACATTTAACATATTTGTCATCTTCATACAGATTTTCCATCTTTTTCTAGATTTCATGGGCAATTTTCAAATCAAGACATTTTCTAATTTTGTATCAGATAGGGCACTCAATAAGATTCTTTGGCTTGAATATTGCATTCATCTTCCCTGAGTTCGTCTAGAGTAGCAGGGCCATTCTTCGAAATCTTATACTCATTCTTTGTTATCATCCAAAAGTCATTACCAATACATTCCAAATGACATTGCATGCATACCTTCCAAAGGGAGTAATTTGTTCTAGCAAATCTCAGACTTTCCTTCTTATAAGTCAATATCTTGGATCTCCTCAAGCGGTCAAGCTTCTTTTAGAGGAACTGGCTTTGATACCAATTGTTGGAATTAGACTGGACAATTGAGAGGGGGGGTGAATCAGTTGTCCCAAAAATTAACCTTTTCTTCCTTTTAATCTTCTTTGACAATTTGTAAATTGATTAATGATGTAAACATTAAAGCATGAAACAACATCACATAAGAAAAAACATAATCAACACATTTAACACCAAGATTTTTGACATGGAAACCTGGTTAAGGGAAAAACCATGGTGGGTGTTAGTCCACAAGATTCATACCCTATTAAAAGTACTTAAAAGAAATGGGAAGGCACTTGCCTATGGGCTCACTACCTAGAGCTAACTGCTCAAAAGAGAGGCTCACTACCTGTTGGTAATTTTTTTGAATCAGCAGAGGGTTTGCCAATTCCTATGCATGAGCAGATCTGACCAACAGAAATGGGAGGTTGCGTGAGCTACCTCCCCTTCACTTCTGGTTCTACCACACCAAGGGGGGTGTCCCTATTTGCTAAAGATGTAACCTTGACTAGTTCAATGACAGAAAGATTTAGCTTTACATAGCTCAATGACTGATAGATTTAGCTTGACAGCAACAGGTAGAATACTCTCATGTGTGGACCAAGATCTGCATGATAGATCACAAGGTTGGAAACATTCTTGGACACATTTATCTAGTCAGGGATGAGAGTATGTAGGGGGTTCCTAATCCTACTCCTACAACTAACAGGTGGAAGTTATGAAAATGGTGGATATGATGTTTTGGATGCAAGACAAGGGGTTTTGGATCATAACTACTAACCCAGGCACAGACCAGTGTCTATCTCAAGGCAATGGAGTCAACTAGACGTATACATAAGAATGGCTTGCAACTGTCATTCAAGTTTCAAGGGGTTGGAACTGATGCTTGCCTTACAAACATCACCCAAGAATGAGTATCTAACTGCCTCTACTTACAGATATCCCTACTGACATACAACCTTCTCCATGCTCAACCTAAAATAGTTTAATCCACTCCTTGAATGGAAGTTAGAGATGAAGCATGTAATACAGCAAAACTATACCCTAGAATCTGGGAAACCCTTAGCAACCAGATTCAAAAGAAGAAAATGCATGCAACAAATGAAGAGTGACAACTAAATACATGCAATAAGCATTTTTCATATACAATGAAAAGAAACTGAATATATGTGCAAGATACACTACAGATGCAACTTATAAACTCCAGAGAGATAGAACAACTAGGATCATGCCCTGTTCTTCGTTATTCACACAAAAATGCCTAGGTCTTCAACAACCTTACAAATGAGCAGCACAACCTTCTATATACAACAAGAAGGTACTTAGCATTAATCACTGGGTGATTCAAAATTTTCTAGATACAATGCATCATGAGAAATTGGTGCTCAATCATTGAATGCAACAGGTGGAGGAAGAGACAGGAAGTGGTTCTCAAGTCCTGCGCCGCTGCCTGGGGATTCACATCTTTAGTTGGGTACTTGATCCGTCCACATCTTCGACCATACCCTGTAACATCCGCCATTAATGGCATACCAACTTGTGGCCTTGGGAAATATAGTAGATCGTGCCTTTTGAAACTTTCCTGCCAAGAAATATGACCCTGATATTTCAAATATATGTGGGAACTAATTATCCCACATGCACCCCGCGGTGACCTCTTCAATACTTTATATACTAGGCCATGAGCATATATGATGTCGGTGATTTTGCTCCCAACGGTACCAGTATAAACCTCATCATCATCCTCCCACATGATACCTCGTCGACCAGACCACTGATATCGGCAAACCACGAGCATGTTCGCTTGATATGAAATATCACCCTAATATTTCACATCACCCTGATGTGAAATATCACCCTGCAGGAAGTATCACCCCATGGGAAAATATAACCTGATAAAAAATATCACCCTAATGTTTGAATATTAGCCTGATGACCAACCTTACCTTCATGTGAAATATCACCCGATATTCACCCTCATCGACACAACCTGATGCATCGGAGGAAGATTCTCCTGCTTTGCTGATACCATATGTCTTGCCAATGATCCACTTGATCATGTCCACTAATATCCTGATGACGTCACCATCACATTGCAATATCAGGGTGATCTTCGTAAGATGACTGATGTTAAAAATATGACCCCCCTCAGACCTAGATGACGTCATCGTCATGTCTATATAGGGTGACATTCGGCGGGGTGATATTCGTAAGATCACTTGATATTTGGAATATCACCCCTCGCAAGAATATCAGGCTACACTGTAGCACTGTTGTAACATTGGGGTGATGTTTGAATATGACTGATATTAGAAATATCACCCCCGCTTTGGAAAATTAGGTTGGTATGAAAAATGACCCTCGCAAGGAATATCAGGATGATGCTTCGAAATATGGTGATGATGATGACCTCCTCTCCTTAAGAAATATCAGGTTACCTTTGAAATATGATGAGGAGGCCCAAATACTCAGAACTTTTTTTTGGATTTTTTGGGAAGGTGCCTGCAAAATAAATGCTTGAAACCTGACTGCTCATGCAGGTACCAACACTACCTACAAGAAATTTTAGTTTAACACAAAAAGAACTAACTGAGAAATAGCATCTACTTCATGCTCGGTTCAGTTTCATTAAATGCTCATAAAACTTCTGTTCTACTTCCAAACTCTTCTTCACTAACTTTTCACTATATTATGCTTTTTCTCTTCTGCTCCTCCTCTTCTTTTCTTTGCTCCTAATCCTTTCTTTGGATTTATTATTTTAACTCAAGGATAATTTTCCACGACTCAGCTACACTCCTTTATATGCTTCATCAACCTTGGAATAATCATCAAGGTTGGCACACCAAAGATCTTACTTAATGTGAATCACTAAGTTGTCAGCCAAACATTGCTAAGACTTGAATCTTCTTTGAACAACACACCATGCTCTAGAGAATTTCTTCTGGAACATCTGCAATATGCTTGAATCATTTGGTCGGCCATGACTGGGAAGAACATCAACACCAAGAAGGAAATCTTCACCAAGAAGCTCAAACTTTAATGTGAACCTCCAACATAGCAGTCACATGATCTAGAGACCTCCACAAGCACAATGAATTCAACAAAAACATCTGCACTCCTCCAAATCATCAAGATCACTTGTATCTTTATTTGGAACCTCAAGAATATTATCTGCCATGACTGTCATCTCAGAAAGATTTCTTGCAGACCTCCAAACCATGAACCACTTGAATGGATGATACACACTAACTTCCCAAACATGCCTCTAGATCTGCATATCATTATTTGACATATCTGGAAGGATTCGGACCACTTCTCTGTCACTTTGTCTCTTCTAAATACTGCAAAACTGGTTCTACTCAGATGGCCATAGTTTCTTCAAATCTTCATGCGGACCTCTCAAATCTTGACTGGAGATACTTCACACAATCCTCTATACTGTCGTTTGATCCACATCCATTGATCTTTATTAATTTTCTCAATATCCTCAACAATCCAATCTTCTAGTCAGGCAACAAGATAGGATATAGTTGACACCAATGGCAACAAGAATATGTTGACATCAATGACAACACCAATTAGATACATATTTGCAACAACATACCTCAACCTCAAGTTGAGAGTCAACTTGCATATCAACACTATCATCTCCAAAAAGTGACTGATCTAATTGAAGGTAAGTGCATACTATATCTTCATCATCTACATTACTATCATATGATGCACTATTGAAAATCTCTACCTTCCTTACTACACTCTCCTACTGATCCAATGTTGCATTCACTTCAAATGTCCCATCCACAACAACTAGTTCACTTCTTATATCACTTTCATTTTAGGACAATTTTTTTTCAATGTAATCATTCCTCATTCTTTCAAGGGATTCTAAGCATCCATTATCCTAATATAGGCTTGTAAGCTTTAAATCCTCTTACACTAAACTCAAACCAACCTCATAGGCTTCAAATAAAATATCAATGCAAGTAGGGATGTTAGGTGTATAAACATTAGGAATTCTAGAAAGAGCAATATAAAACATATGGATAAAGTTCTTACTAGATTCTTCCTCTTACCTTCTGATATTTACAAACTCCTAGACAAGAGTAGCAAGGTCTAGTCTATTTGCAAATTCTTCGTCAAAGGAAACCACAAGATCCTTCCAAGAAGAAAAATAATGTTCTAGAAAACTATCAAATTATTTATGTGCATTTCCATATAAATACCTAACAAAAAATCTCATCAACATTTCTTCATCCTTAAAATGAAATGTGTGCATGAATTTTGAAAATACATCAACATGTGTGTCCCCTTCCTGAATATCATGCCCATCAAATCTAGGCATCTGGTTAAAGACCTTGGATGTCATGGTTTTCATTTCTAATAAACCTAAGATAGGTCTAGCTATTTGTAAGTGGTACATAAGGGAATGATATGGGGTTGAACAACTTGGATTTTAAGGCAATAGGGTGAGCAATGGATTGCAACGTAGACTCAAGCATCTTAATTTGATTATCAATATCTTTTTGCTGTAACTTGGACTCAAGTATCCTAATTTGTTTGTCAATTTTATTACGCTACCTAACAAGTTCATTTTGATTATGCATGGATTCTTTTAAACTTGTTCATGGGCTCACATAGGGTGCATGGCTATTTGAATAGCAAGAATAAGCATCACTAGAATGTTCTAGGCCATCTTCTTTATCATAATATCTATGGATTGAAATATAGGAATATGCATATGAATGGCCTACCCTACGATGATCTTTATCATACCTATAAGTCATGGCTAGAACATACTACCATGTAGGGTAGAAAATAGAGGTCTTAAAACCATGTGTTTCTTTACCAAGAAAGAAACTATGTTTCAAAGGGGAGGAAGAAAAACATGTGTACCTTTTCATCAACTATTGTAAACTTGAGATGTGTTCTTGAAAAACCAATAACAAATAGATTGTAGCAACAACAAACTTATTTTATTATAGAAAATTCACCACCTCTTTCAAAAGTGGAATACCTTAAAGCACATTGGATCTCCATGGAAATAAACTAATTTTGGGTTCATCTCACCAATAGAGTCTTCAATTAATTTCAACCCATCAATGTCTTCCTTGGTGCCATTTTGTTGGCATAAGTTGATGGGATGCCAAATTAAAACACCAACCAACTAACAATGTTACAAATTTATTTCAAGTTACAAGGGTGTGAAGGATGGAAACCAAAGTAAAACTATCCCTAACAACAATTCCATTATGTTGACATAAGTTGATAGGATGCCAACAATTTAAAACACTAACCACCTGATAATGTTGCAAAAACTCTTTTAGGTTACCAGGGTCCTCAAGATGAGAACCAAATCAAACTTCACACTCCTAGAGGGATTAATTCACTTCAAAGTCAAGGAATTGTCATCTTGAAAGGGAATCAATCAGCTCATCAATAGAATGTGAGTGATTAGAGGCTCATTGTTGAGAGTGACCATGCTCTCATTCACTTCAGGCTAAACTAGACCTAGAAGGGTGTTCTTAGAGGTATCCTTAACAAGACATCTAACCTATCAAGATGATTCATGACTAAACAATAGAAGCTATACCCAATGTACACTTGTTGTCACTAGGAAAAAGATTAACTAGATGCATGTAAAACTTATGATTAAGTTCATAAATACAACCTTGAAAATGCACCTATAAATGAAAAAATTATTATAATTCCCCATAGATGAATCCCCTTTAATTTCCATACATGAGTACAAGGTGTATGCATGTAATAAAATAACTTGCACAATGGAAGAAGATAATATGAAATATTCTGCAAATACTTGATAATAACTGAGAATAATAGGCCACTTCAAGGGGGCAACCTCCAAATATCTCCAATGAGAACACACTTCACAATATGATGATGAAATACGACTTACATCCTCCTATATATACCTAATTATGCTTAGGATGAATAGACACACCCCTATATAACACCTAGGCCGACCTATCTAGCTAAATAATAATATAATAATGATAACATGACTTAATTAGGAGTTAAGATAACCACAAGCTGACTATTCATAACCCTATGTACACCAATATTAAGGGCATAGCATGCCCCCCCTCTTCAAAGAAGCATTGTCCTCAATGCTAACCAAGTGTGGATTCTTTTGAATGAACTCCTCATCCTCCCATGTGGCCTCTTCAACTAGTAAATTCTTCCATTGGATGAGATACTGGGTGAGGGTTCTATTCCTTAGCTTCTTCATGCGTGTTTGAAGAATTCACTTTGGTTCCAAAATTATTCTTCCTTCTTCATCAAGCTCTGGTAGTACTGTTTGAGTAGGAATATTCTACCTAATTACCTTCTTCAAACAAGAAACATGAAAAAATGGATGTATCTTTGTTGTTGGTGGCAACTCTAGCTTGTAGGCAACACTACCAATCTTTTGCATGATTTGGTATGGCCCATAATATCTTGGAGACAACTTATTATTCTTTTTTTGTTACTTCATTGAGATTTGTTTATAAGGCTACAATCTCAAGAAGACCCAATCCCCAACTTCAAAATTTCTTTCACTACGATGTTGGTCTACCTGTTGTTTCATTCAATTTTGTGCCATAGATAAATTCTCCTTGAGTCCTAAAAGTACCTGTTGTTGATGAAGCAAGTGGTCCTCTACTACTTGAACTCTTGGTGACACCTTTAATGATGATGTGATGGAAGGAGGATGATATCCATAAAGTGCCAAAAATGGAGACATTTTTGATGAGCTATGAAAAGAAGTGTTATACCACCATTTTGCAAGTGGTAGCCAATCTACCCATTGAGACTATTTCTCTGAAGTGAAACAATGTAGATATCCTTCCAAACATTTATTAACAACCTCAGTTTGACCATCTGATTGAGGATGGTATGAAGAACTATGAGCTAATTGAGTACCCAAACATGAGAATAAATCTTTCCAAAGGTGACTAGTAAAGATAGGATCATGATCACTGACAATAACCTTAGGTGTACCATGTAGCTTTTGGATATTCTCCAAGAAAACTTTTGCCACTGCACTTGTTGTAAAAGGATGTGATAATGCAATGAAATGTGCATATTTAGTGAGGCGATCAACTACTACCATGATGACATTATGACCTTTAGATTTGGGAAGCCTTGTGATGAAGTCCATGGATACCTCTTCCCAATGCTAGCTAGGAATAGATAAGGGCTTCAAGAGACCTAGTGTCTTAATTGTCTCCCCCTTATTTCTTTGACAAACCAAACATTTAGCCACAAATTTTTGAACATCACCTTTTAGCCCTTCCCAAAAAAATCTTGCTTGACCCAATGATATGTCTTCAAAAATCCTGAATGACCACCAACTGGGGAGTCATGTAGCTCTGTGAGAATCTTGTGTTTAAGAGTGGAATTCTTGCAGAGATACAAGCGCTCTTTATACCAAAGAATATCCCCCTTCAAACAAAACTTATCTGAACTACTACGATCACTTTTTAATTGTTGGATGAGATTACTTGTTGCAACATAATTTTGCCACTTTGCTTTGGCTTCTTCCACCCAATTTGCTTGTAATATTGAAAGGGCACACAATAAGGCTTCATCTTTTTCATCCTTCCTAAAAAGTGCATTGGCCACAATATTTTCCTTCCCTTTCTTATATACAATCTCAAAGTCATATCCCAACATCTTAGTGACCCATTTTTTTTGCTCTTCAAAGGATAGTCTTTGTTCCAAAAAATATTTTAGGCTATCATGATTTGTCTTAACCTTGAAGTGTTGACCCATTAAATAAGGCCTCCATTGTTTAACTACGTGAAGGATTGCTAGCATTTCCTTCTCATAAATAGGTTTGAGCTGATTTTTACCCTTTAATTGACGACTCTCAAAAGCAATTGGTCGGCCTTCTTGCATGAGAACTGCTCCTATCCCATTTCTAGAAGCATCACATTCCACAATGAATTCCTTGGTGAAGTCCGTAGTGGCAAGCACTGGAGTTGTACACATAGCCTCCTTCAATTGCTCAAATGCTACATTAGCGGATTCATTCCAATGAAAAGAATCCTTCTTCAATAGAGTGGTGAGGGGTGCTGCTATATGACCATAATTCTTCACAAATCTTCTATAGTACCCTGTCAATCCCATGAAACCCCTCAATTTCTTAATGGTTTTTGGAATAGGCCATTCCATGATAGCCTTAATTTTGTTAGGGTCCACTTTTACTCCTTCATGTGAAACTATGTGTCCCAAATACTCCACATCCTTAAGACGAAAAGCACACTTGGATGACTTAGCATAGAGTTGATGATCTTCAAGTAATTGTAATGCTTGATCTACATGCTGCAAATGTTCTTCCCAAGTCTTTCTATAAATCAATATATCATCAAAGAACACTAACACAAACTTTCTCAAGAACTTCTTAAAAATGAAATTCATCAAACTTTGGAATGTAGATGGTGCATTGGTAAGATTGAATTTCATCACCAAAAATTCATAATGACCCTCATGAGTTTGAAATGCTTTCTTACAAATATCTTCCTCCTTAATCTGAATTTGGTGATAACCAGATCTAAGATCTAACTTGGTAAAATACATAGCTCCATTTAATTCATCTAGCAAATCATCAATGACTAGAATAGGAAACTTATCTTTAATGGTGTACATGTTGAGCACTCTATAATCTGGACACATGCGCCAAGTTTCATCCTTCTTACACACCATCACCACAGGGAGGAGTAAGCACTTTGGCTATGCCTAATAATTCTTGCCTCTAGCATCTCCTCAACAATTTTTTCTATCTCACTTTTTTGTATGTGTGGGTACCTATAAGGCGCGATGTTTGGTGGTTGGCTCCCTGGAACTAGTTCTATGGCATGGTCATCATTCCTCTTAGGAGGAAGTCCTTTAGGCATATCTCCAAGAACCACTGAGTGACGATCAATTATTGCTTGTAAATCTGGATGAGTAGGAGCATTAGATTGAGAGACTTCTAATGAACATAGCTAGGCCACAAATCCATCCGCTCCTTTCTTAAGCAACTTTTGCATTTGATGAGAGCTTACCATCTGTGGGGATTTTGCCTTCAACCCCCTTAAGCTCCACTACCTTTCCTTCTAATTGAAATCTTATGAATAGTTCTTGGAAGTTCATCTTAATTGTTCCCAATGTAGTAAGCCATTGTACTCCCAAAACAATATCTGCTGCACCCATGGATATCGCATACATTGGGGTATCAAGTTGATAATCTCCCATGGATAATTTAATGCTATGACACTTCCCTGAACAACTAACTGTACCCCCATCTGTAATCAAAACTTGAAACTCTGGGGCTGGATATATAAAACAATTTAGATGAATTGCCAACTTTTTGTTGATGAAATTATGAGTACTACCTGAGTCGATCAACACTGTTACTTTCTGCTTCTTTAAGAAACCCACTACCTTGAGAGTTTGTGGTGCACTGAAACCTGAAAGTGCATGACAAGAAATGATTGGTTGAGAATCATGTGATTCCTCACTTGACTCCCTATCCTCCTCTAATATGGGTTCCTCCTCTTCTTCCTCAATTGGACCTTTAATATAGAACAATTTATTTTCACTACATTTATGTCCTCGACTGTATTTGCTATCACAATTGAAACACAACCCTTTTGCTCTTTTCTCCTCAATTTGTTGTGGAGTCAACCTAGTAGGTTGAGGAAGAGAAGGTGTTGAATATCCTTTCTCTCTTGTCACATTAGCCCCTTGCTTTCTAGGAATCAAATACTTCTCCTCTACCTTGTGTGCCAATATAAAAGACTCATTTACTGAGCTAGGACTAAACATGCGTACCTCATGTTGAATGTGATCCTTGAGACCACCTAAGAATAAATCATTCAAGTTCTCCTCTGTAATTGTATCCACTCTTAAGGATAGATTTTGGAATTTTTGAATATAATCCTTAACTGATCTTGTTTGTTGAAGTTTAGCAAGCTGGCTGAAGAAGTTGTCTGTCACACTATTGCTATAATGTTCTTGTGTAAAAATTGACCATGAGATGGTGAGACCCTTTTTCTTCTGATGAGTACAAAGCCAATGATACCAAATGAATTGATCTGGTTCTAGACATAGGGAAGCCATCGTGACGTTTTGTCCATATGGGATTTGATGTACTTCAAAAAAATTCTCCATTTGGTTTATCCATGTTAGAGGATCCTTACCATAGAACTTGCACATATCCACCTTTGGAAAAAAATTCCTAGATCCCATAGCAGTATTAAAATTTGTGTCATTATTAGCCGACTTGAAGGTTTCACCTTGGTTGCTTGAGAACTCCTTTCTTGGTTCATTCATATAGGCACTTAACATGCTTTGTATATTTGATATATCTCCTCTTAGGTCACACATATCCCTCTTAACCTCTTCCTTGAACTTACTTATTTCCTCATTGGGATTACTATCCTCTATTGTTTCCCCATCCTTATCAGATGATTTCCCCGGTGTGGCATCCTTCTTTTTGCGTCTTATTGCAAGCCCCATCATGATGGAAACCAATATTTTTGAAATAAATCACACAAATGAAATGTAAATTCTCTTAAATTCTTACTGTAACTTACTAGGGCCAAGATACCTTCTACCTAGAAAAAAATCCAAAAAATTAGCAAATTTGCTGCCTTGAGAGTGAATTAATTGGAAACCCTAATTTTGCAATAACTCACTTATTTTTAATTAAATTTCTCCAAACTTTGGACTATAGCCTCCTCTACTATGTATTCAAAACCCCAATACAAATTATACTCCAATTCGACAGGATGTGAGAGATATGTAGATCTCAAATAAATTGTGTAGAAATCATAATTATGCAATAATTTGCTCAAATCTACTCCAATTCCTCTGAAATCTATATTGTATCTTCTTTAATATGGTCTTCAAAAACCCTTTAAAAATATTTAAAAAATTCACTAAAATTTGAAAGTTATGCTCTTCCCAAAATCGCCTCCAATGTTGAGAAAAAATCTTACCTCTACGATGCCAAGATCATGCTCTGATACCACTTGTAATGAAATAACTTGCACAATGGAAGAAGATAATATGAAATATTCTGCAAATACTTGATAATAACTGAGAATAATAGGCCACTTCGAGGTGGTAACCTCCAAATATCTCCAATGAGAACACACTTCACAATATGATGATGAAATAAGACTCACATCCTCCTATATATACGTAATTATGCTTAGAATGAATAGACACACCCCTATATAACACCTAGGCTGACCTATCTAACTAAATAATAATATAATAATGATAACATGACTTAATTAGGAGTTAATATAGCCACACGCTGACTATTCATAACCCTATGTACACCAATATTAAGGGCGTAGCAATGCATGCATGACATGATTCTCTAATGATTTACCATTTGAGGTCACATAGGATGTTCCCTAGTTTGCAATACTAAATCATGAAAGCATGTTGGAACCCTAATCTACTCCTAATCTAAATACAACAAAGAGGATACTAAAATGGAAAGTGTTAGATCTCTCTCTAATTTAGACTGGTGCCTACTCCATTGGGCAACTGAGTTATGAAATGTAATGAAGAGGGAGAAATGTCTGCAAAACATAACTGGAACTAGACATGCATAAACATACAAACTAGAAATAACACTTCACGCAAATGAATATACTTAATAAACCATCTCAAAACTACAATAACCCACATGAAATAAAGGAATACCATTACAAAAGCATTACAATATATTAGATGTTGTCACACATACATCAAATCCTTATTACATGCATAGTAGCAAATGTGACAAGAGAGGATGAACAACTATGATTATGCATTCCCCTAAATCATTATTAACTATCATGGATACATAAAAAAAATATGTGCATTGAAAACCCTTCCAATGATTTAAAAATGAATCCATTCTTTATGCACTAGACTGGTGTTGCTTGTTGCCCTAGAACTAGCTTGGGGTACTTGCAGTCAAAAATCAACAACCAATAACTTCGAATGAAAAATAGATTTGTATTTATAAGGTTCTAGTTTCTTACCCTTTGGTTTCTTGTCAAAATCCACATATGAGTTGCGTGAAGACAATTGATAGTTGAAGATCAACCACTACATTCATGGTGATCCACATTTTCCTCATCATACACTATTAAATCTACAACTAGAATCATATCCTTGGGATGCATGACATTGTTTGGGCAATAAAATTACATTTGATAATTTTCAAGAGTCAAATCCAACAATAATGGCATCCTAGGAAGTTGTTGGAGCATTCTGGAGTATTTTAGAAGAAATGCAAAAATTCAATGTAGAAGAGGATATGGGAAGTGGAGGTTGGAACTGGATGAAGATGAAATACCAACAAATAAATAATGTGAAATTTAAGGTAGGAAGTGGATGGAATGAAATCTAGAAGTCTATCACACTTCTACAAAGTGAAATGAGTGATTTTGAATGTGAAGGAACAACATGATTTGTATGTGGAATAGGACAACAAGAGGAGATGTGGGAAAATGATGGGAGAATTAGATGAAGGTTAGGAGGTGAACATATTTGGTCTAGAAGGGAAATTCCACGAAAGAGAAGGAAGCAAAACTAAAGAATGCAAAAAAGGAACAAAGTTCAGTATGAATGTAGGAAAGGAAGGGTGAACTAGAAGTGGATATTGAAACTTGAAATATGAAGTTTGGTAGCCTATCAAAAACTTGCAAAATGAATGAAATGGGTAGAATGAAAAAATACCAAGGACTCAATGAAATTTATAGAGATTTTAGGTATAAATGGAAATAGATATAGGATATGGAATTAAGGGATGAATGTTTGGTAGCATGTTACGATTCTACAAAAGGAAAAATTAAGGGAAATGAAAAGGAATGAAGAGCTTGATGAAATCTGTGGGGAATTCATGCAGAATGGGAGGTTGATACCAAATGTGGGAAGAACATAATACATTTGATAGGTGAGGGAACTTCCACAAACATGAAGAAACACTGGAAAATGAATTAGAACTTCCAAAAATTTAGAATTTTCATTGGCTTTTTTCATCTTCAACACATGATGGGAACATGGGGGATGACAAGGAAAAAAACTTAGGCAATAATGACCAAGGGAAGACTCACTTAAAATTTCTCAGATTAGTTATATGTGATGGGAAAATAGGGCAAGTGCACAAAGGCGAACCACACCTAGGACTTTTTGTATTATAAAGTTGGGTCATAATAGAATGCATCTAGAACTAGGTGGGCAATACCTATTAGATCATTCTCCACCAAGTGGACCTTCTCAAGAGTGAGGTATAAGATTGTTCCTACTATAATTCTCCAAGTTATTATGACTCTCTATGAACAATCTCCTCATCATGTCCACATTAAACTCACATCTAGCTCTAGGTGTAGGCTCCTTGTTCTTTCTAGTAAAACCATGTCATGAGACTCACTATTTTGACACTTTGGTGCAGGAGCACCTACCTGACAGCTGGCCTTCATGAGGCAGTTAGTAGTTTAGGTCTTGTTTGTGTTTCCAAGAAGGTCTGTTAGACCAAATGCATGTAATAAGGTCATGCTGATCAGGATAAGATCATGCTGACCAGGCTTTTGCTATTTTTAGCTAGTTAGTTATAACAGCTGTCATGATGTATGTTCGGTGGGATCTCCCAGCCGCCTGGAGAGTTCCCAGCCGCTTGGAGTTGGGTCAGTAGTACTCATAGGGAAATCTTTATAAGCATGAGATCGGTTGATTGTAGAGATCATCGATCGGCAGTGTAGTGTTGCATCAAGTAGAGGAGTTGAGTGTTCTGTGTGAGGAACATCATATTGTATTGCATCTTTGAGTCAATAAAGATCCTGTTTCATTTTCTGTTTGATCTCCTTCCTGTAATCGATTGCTGGTTTGAGAGGTTTTCATGGATTTCCTGATCCATTCCACCGGTTGACTCATCTGATCGGTGGAATGGTAATGTACAGTAGGTTAGATTGTAGTTTGTTTTTTGTTTACATGCAGGTGTGCAGGATCGCGGTTGACAGATGCTGAGAAGCCTAGCATCCTCATGTGCTAGGTCAAGTTGATAAACTGGAGTTGGAAGATCACCCTGAGGTTGGATCGGGTCGTCCCTGGAGGATCGGCGAAGTGAGATTTCGCTAAGTGAAGAAGTCTGTTAAAACGGCATCATTAGGATATTTCTGCAAATATCCTGCAGACAGTTCGGATATCGTCATCCGGATAAGTGGAGAAGATCGGCATGATGTTGTCGATTGCATGAAGTGTGAGTTCGTCGGGGTGATCATCAGCAGGAGGAGCCGAGGAGTGTATCGGCATCAGGATCATCATATCGGAAGTGCCAAACATCCGCATATCGCGTGTAGATGCGGGAGTGGAAGTTGAGTTTTTTTGACTAAGTGTTGAGAAGGTCATCAGGATATTGGGTGACGTCATCGTCATCAGGATATGACGTCATCGTCATCAGGATATTGAGATATCCCCTTGTGCGAGTTCATCCTACTGTCGTTAAGTGCTTGGGTATCGGCGGAAGTCCATGGCAGGAAGTTGTGTTAACATCGTCATCAGGAGGTTTCGAAGAGAACCGGATAAAGTAGATCATGATGCTGTTGCTTGTGTCGTCGGGTAGCGGAGCGTCGAAGGTAAGCTGCTGAAGGTGAACGTCATCAGGATATTTGGGACAACCAGATGTTGAATATCCTGCTGACGAAGGAAGTGTTGCATATGATGATGACGATGGAGTTCGGAGCCCGATGAACAGTGCAACTGGAGGATGTGTGCGCCCGCTGAACATCATGATGATGATGTTAGAAGGAAAGCGGAGGTGAACAGTAGTCGGCAGGCGGATGTTTGCGATCGTCCGAAATATGATGATGCTGACTGTGTAACGTGAAATATGATGATGATGTTGGTAGTTTTAGGGAATATGATGATGATGGCGAAGATGATGATGATGAGGTTGGTCTGCAAACATTCATGCTATATGCGAAGGTTATAGTGTGGATGCCTCTGCATCATAGTGGTATCAGAGCTCAGCAAAAGGTCTGGGCTGTTGTGTGTTGATTCTGTCACCGAAAGGGCAGAGGTAAGAGATAGAGTTGATTGTGTTGTGATTGAGAGGTTGACAAAATGCCTCCTAAAGGTAATGGTACTGCAAGGGAATTGCAGGAACTGAAGGAGAAACATGCTAGAGAGATGAGGAAGATGAAGGAGCTTGCTGAAGCACTTCAAGCCAGGTTGACAGCCCTGGAAAAGAACAAAAAGAGGGAAGTGGAAGACAGTGAGTCTGAAGAAGATGCAGATACTGTTGAAGAGTATGAAGAGGTAGCTGAAGATCTGGATGCTGAAGACCAGAGATTGGCAAAACTGTTAAAGGCAGTGCAGAGTGAAAAACCTAAGGTAAAGGTTGATGTTACCAAGTATACTGGAAGCTTGAATGAAGATGAATTGTTGGACTGGATTGCTGCACTGGATAATCACTTTGAATGTGAAGATGTTGCTGAGGATCAGAAGGTAAAGATTGCAAAGACCAAGTTAGGAGGTCATGCTTTGGTTTGGTGGGATTATGTACAATCTGAGAGAAGGAAACAAGGGAAGTCTAAGATCACTTCATGGGATAAGATGGTAGCAAGGATCAAAGGGAAATTCTTGCCAAGGGATTATGAAATCCAGATGTTTAAGAAGCTGCAATTTTTAAAGCAGAAAGACAGGGATGTGAAAGCATATACTGAGGAATTTTATCTGTTGAGTATGAGATCTGGTCATCATGAGAATGAGGTAGAAAAGGTGGCTAGGTACTTGGCTGGTTTGAGGTTTAACATACAGGATGAGTTAGTTTTAGCTAACCCTAAGAATGTGGAGGATTGTTATCAAATGGCAATCAGGATTGAAGAAAAGATGAATAGAGGACATGAGAAGTCCATGAGAGGAAGAGGAAACAATAGGGGAAGAGGAACAGCCCCTGCACAAAAGCAAACGTATGAGGGTCAAGAAGACACTGGTAAAGGACAAGGACAGTCTGATTTCAGAGGTGGATGGAAAGGTAATAGAGGAAGATTTGGAGGTGGTAGAGGTTCTACTACATTTTCAGGAAAATGTTACACCTGTGGAGAGTTTGGTCATCCATCCTTCAAATGTCCAGAAAACAAGGGTTCATCATCTAGAAATGATAGAACTAGTGACAAGAGAGTACAACTTGTACAAGAAGAGAAAGTAGAAGAAAGTGCACAGAGTTCAAACAGAGAACCTGATAATGTTGGATATCCAGAGAGTGGAGAATCATTGATGTTAAGGAGAATTGGTTTGCAGGCATCACAGGATATGATGCAAAGAAGAGCTCTTTTCAAAACCACATGTAAGAGCAAAGGTAAGGTATGTAAAGTTGTCATTGACATTGGTTCAACAGACAACATGGTATCCCAGGAAATGGTGGATAAACTGAAGCTGGAAAGGATTCCACATCCACACCCTTACAAAGCATCTTGGGTGAGTGATAGTCAATCACTTTTTGTCTCTGAACAGGCATATGTGGATTTCCAGATTGGACCATATCAGGATAGAATCTTGTGTGATATATTGCCTATGGAATGTTGTCACCTACTGTTAGGTAGACCATGGCAATTTGACAGAAGGGTACTGTATGATGGGTATGCTAATACCTACACCATCCAGAAAGATGGGAAGATCATTAAGTTGATGCCATTGCAGGCAAAAGCTGCAGTACAGAAGGCAGCTCAAATCATTTTGATGGGAAAGAAGGAGTTTGTGCAGATGCCTAGAGGAACATGCATAAAGGCAGTTCAGGATACTGCAGAGAAAGGAGTTGTTACAGATAGAGGTCAGCAGCAGGTTCAGAAACAGGGGTGCAACCAACCATCAGTTGAAAGGAATGACAAGGATGTTGTCATAGTTGGGACTATTGCTTGTCCTATCAAGGTTGACAGGAAGATAGAGTTGAACATTTCAGCAGTTCAAGAGGTAGTTCAGACAGAGGTTCTGGTCAGGCAACCTGACAAACACAAGGTATGTGAGAGAAAGGCCTACATCAACAGGCATGCAGATTTACTTGCCAGAAAGCAAGTTACAGTTCAGAAGTCTTGGAGCAGCCAAGAGACAGCAGCAGACAAAGCTGGAGCAGGTCAGACTATTGACAAGGCAAAGTGTAGAGGTGGAGGACTTCCACATACTAAACTCATGGGACATGAGTTCTTTTCTGTTGGGGAGTATGGTGCAGGAGCACCTACCTGACAGCTGGCCTTCATGAGGCAGTTAGTAGTTTAGGTCTTGTTTGTGTTTCCAAGAAGGTCTGTTAGACCAAATGCATGTAATAAGGTCATGCTGATCAGGATAAGATCATGCTGACCAGGCTTTTGCTATTTTTAGCTAGTTAGTTATAACAGCTGTCATGATGTATGTTCGGTGGGATCTCCCAGCCGCCTGGAGAGTTCCCAGCCGCTTGGAGTTGGGTCAGTAGTACTCATAGGGAAATCTTTATAAGCATGAGATCGGTTGATTGTAGAGATCATCGATCGGCAGTGTAGTGTTGCATCAAGCAGAGGAGTTGAGTGTTCTGTGTGAGGAACATCATATTGTATTGCATCTTTGAGTCAATAAAGATCCTGTTTCATTTTCTGTTTGATCTCCTTCCTGTAATCGATTGCTGGTTTGAGAGGTTTTCATGGATTTCCTGATCCATTCCACCGGTTGACTCATCTGATCGGTGGAATGGTAATGTACAGTAGGTTAGATTGTAGTTTGTTTTCTGTTTACATGCAGGTGTGCAGGATCGCGGTTGACAGATGCTGAGAAGCCTAGCATCCTCATGTGCTAGGTCAAGTTGATAAACTGGAGTTGGAAGATCACCCTGAGGTTGGATCGGGTCGTCCCTGGAGGATCGGCGAAGTGAGATTTCGCTAAGTGAAGAAGTCTGTTAAAACGGCATCATCAGGATATTTCTGCAAATATCCTGCAGACAGTTCGGATATCGTCATCCGGATAAGTGGAGAAGATCGGCATGATGTTGTCGATTGCATGAAGTGTGAGTTCGTCGGGGTGATCATCAGCAGGAGGAGCCGAGGAGTGTATCGGCATCAGGATCATCATATCGGAAGTGCCAAACATCCGCATATCGCGTGTAGATGCGGGAGTGGAAGTTGAGTTTTTTTGACTAAGTGTTGAGAAGGTCATCAGGATATTGGGTGACGTCATCGTCATCAGGATATGACGTCATCATCATCAGGATATTGAGATATCCCCTTGTGCGAGTTCATCCTGCTGTCGTTAAGTGCTTGGGTATCGGCGGAAGTCCGTGGCAGGAAGTTGTGTTAACATCGTCATCAGGAGGTTTCGAAGAGAACCGGATAAAGTAGATCATGATGCTGTTGCTTGTGTCGTCGGGTAGCGGAGCGTCGAAGGTAAGCTGCTGAAGGTGAACGTCATCAGGATATTTGGGACAACCGGATGTTGAATATCCTGCTGACGAAGGAAGTGTTGCATATGATGATGACGATGGAGTTCGGAGCCCGATGAACAGTGCAACCGGAGGATGTGTGCGCCCGCTGAACATCATGATGATGATGTTAGAAGGAAAGCGGAGGTGAACAGTAGTCGGCAGGCGGATGTTTGCGATCGTCTGAAATATGATGATGATGTTGGTAGTTTTAGGGAATATGATGATGATGGCGAAGATGATGATGATGAGGTTGGTCTGCAGACATTCATGCTATATGCGAAGGTTATAGTGTGGATGCCTCTGCATCACACTTGATCTCTAATATTTAAGAGATCTATAGCCTCATCCAAATCTAACATCAACAAGTACCTAATCGATCATCTCATGCCAACCAAAATATAAATACAACACTACAATATCTAGAAGCTTCCCAAGGTAAAATGAACACTATACTCAACACTAGAAGACTACCTCAAATCATATCCAAAGCTCCCACTACATGATCATTACAGAATTTAAGAATTCCTCATGGCATTGTGATTTACATCTTCTCAATAGATCAATTGTCTCCAACCAATAGATTCACATCACTGCTAAAGCTCCCACTAAAAGTGATCTAGATTATCCCATGGCTTTGTGATAAATATCTCTTAAAATCTAATGATCATGTATGTCCTTAACATAATTAAAGAACTCAATTGTTTCTTACTAGGAGCTCTCAAAAGGAAAATTAAAACCACCCTCTCCAAACCAAGAATAAAATATTTTGAATCACCATGTTTCTACACAAAGATCCCACAAAACCATGATTTGGAGCCTCTCATGTTACCATGGTCCACTATTATAAGCTCCCTATAGAATTGATGAAAGTGACCCAAAGTACTATTACATACATGTGTTGTAGACATCCTAATGTACTACTATAGGTGCCATAAAGTATTATTATAAGTGACCTAAAGTATTGTTGTAAGTGTGTCACAAAAATCATAAAGTACCACTCTCTTGGTGTCAAATTACCAATTACCAGTAACCCAATGTACTACTATAGGTGCACTATAAACATCTTAAAGTACCATTTCAGTTGTCATAAATTTCTACTATATGTTGCACATATGATACCTAAGGTTGTGATGTGGTTGTCATTGATGTCAACACTCAGTTTGGACTGTCTAATACATTGTCGATGTTGGATGTGATGTCGTTGCTGAAGTTCATGGTTGGATGTCATGTGGTTACTAAAGTTCATGGTTAGATGTGATGTTGAATGTAATATGGTTATTGAAGTTCATGGTTGGATGTCATGCCTCAGTCAATGTAGAATTGAGTATGAAGTTATATTAAGATGGGAATTAGAAGCATCAAGAAGACACATTAAGATGGGAATTAGAAGCATCAAGAAGACACATTAAGATTAGAATTAGAAGCATCAAGAAGACATATTAAGATAGGAATTAGAAGCATCAAGAATACATATTAAGATGGGAATTAGAAGCATCAAGAAGACACATTAAGATGGGAATTAGAAACATCAAGAAGATGCATTAAGATGAGAATTAGAAGCATCAAGAAGACATATTAAGATAGGAATTAGAAGCATCAAGAATACATATTAAGATGGGAATTAGAAGCATCAAGAAGATATATTAATATAAGAATTAGAAGCACTAAAATGTGTGTTTCTATGTCTGCATGAGCTATCACAAGAACACAAGTAGGTTTTGATCTCTAGAAAGTGATGAAGACTTATGCCATGGAAAGATGCCTAGGAGACTGCTTGGGAAATTGTTCCACATTCCTCTGCATTTGTAGATATGATCATGCGGTTCAGAATCTAAGTTCAGTATGCTGTGAAGATGTTATATCCAAAAAATAAAGTTTGTATACTTTTAGTAATAAAAGTTGTTTGATAGAGTTCTAGTCTATGTTCTAGCATATTCAAATGGTGATGAACACTTGTTGGAATGCTCCGCACTCTTCCAGATTGAATATTGTCAATAAAACTTTGTGAGCATGTTCAAAGAGGCTCAATGCATACTTTTGTAAAGTATCTAGTGATTTGGTGTAATCTTTGGTTGACTTGTAAAAAGTAATATTCTT
Source organism: Cunninghamia lanceolata (assembly GCA_027924645.1). NCBI lineage: Eukaryota > Viridiplantae > Streptophyta > Pinopsida > Cupressales > Cupressaceae > Cunninghamia > Cunninghamia lanceolata. The sequence continues at coordinate 3,884,178 of BSBN01000429.1, read as the reverse complement.
GTTGTATTGGCCAACTTGTAATGAAAATCAATGTAATTTCATGTATATATTGTAAACCTAGTTGGTCTAGGTAAGTTATGATTGTGAAGATGAAAAGATGATAGAGGGAAGAGCAGAGTATGAATATCATATGCATTGTGATGTGCGACTGAAGGAGAAAGAGCAGAAGTATTAGATGGTGTCCTGATTCATCTTGAAGACATTTTTATGACAAGAGGGAAGTGAAGAGTGTGACTAATTGATCCAATCATTAGAGGAAGCAGAATTTTAATCATCAAAGGTGTGTGCTTCAATGTCAGTTTTCAGACAGTAGAAGGACTGTCATACTATAATCATCTCTGAGTTTATTCTTAATTTAGGGAGTAGTTTATTCCTTGGGTTGTAGCCCTAAAATAAAGTTTACAGGAAGTTGTAGCTTCCTTGGGAGTGATTCTAAAACAAAGTCTTCAGGGAGTAGTAGCTTCCTTGGGTTGTAGCCCTAAAATAAAGTCAGTAGGGAGTAGTAGTTTCCTTGGGTTGTAGCCCTAAATTAAAGTTGTAATTTTGAGATTCATATATTGAGTTAATCCTCACCGTGGTTTTTCCCTTCTTGGGTTTTCCATGTATATATGGTGTCATGTGTTGATGTGTATTGTGTTGATATTTCATGTTTATGTTAATGTTGTAATACTTAAGTTTTAATCTGCTCTGAAGGACTTGAAGTTGTTTGGATACTGATTCACCTCCCCTCTTAGTATCTTGGTGTGTTCAACACTAAAAGTGTGTTGAAAGTGTCCAAAAGTACCATTGCAAGTGTCACAAAGTACTACTACAAGTGACCCAAAGTACTATTGTAGGTGCATTTCAAGAATCCCAAAGTATCATTGTAAGTGTCACAAAGTATTGCTTCAATAAACCTAAAGTACTACTATAGTTGTGTTGCAATCATCCCAAAGTATTTTTATAAGCATTCCAAAGTATTACTACAAGTGACCTAAAGTAATAATACAGGCGTGGCACAAGCATCTCAAAGTACCATTGTAGGTGTCACAAGTACTATTGAAAGTAACCAACAAATTCACTATAGGAACCTAGTAGAACTACTAATGAACTATTTTAGATAATATGGACTTTTTTTTTTCAGTAAGGATGCTATAAGCATTATAATATATAATTAAAAATTATACATCTTTACATGAGGGTCCAAAGGCCAGATATTCAATTTGAAAATCATGAGCAAAAAAATAATTCACAGATATTGAACAATAAAACAAAGCTATTACAATGCCAAAAAAAACTAGTCAAAGTATATCTTAAGGATTCATTACATTTAGATCAACAACCTTGAAGCCATGAAACCATGTTGTATCATCCTCCTTAGCTATCACTATGTCACCTTCTAGATTAAAAGGAGTAGAAGGTTGAAAATGAACCAGGAAAGTCCTTGCATTAAAAACATCTTCAATTCTCTCCCTTTTTTCTTTGCCAAATTATTTTTTATGAGAACACAATGAGCAATCAAAGCGCTCACTATTATTGTTTTGCAGGCTACTAACCATAGCTTGATAAACACAGTCCATAGAAGGCTTCTCCAATATATATGAATGGAGAAACAACCCTCCTATATCGGTGGTTCCCAAATGCACATCATAATTACCAAAAGTGAGATGTAATTTATTTTCTGGGATAAGATATTCATGCAAAAAATTCACCACAATTCCCTTAGCCATATCCTCATTTTGTAGCGTATCCATGGTATTGGATAAAAAATGAGAAATGAAATGAGATGTGAAGTAAACCTTAGAATGAAGAAGCAAATATTTACCACACACTTCCATCAAAGATTCTTCAACTTCTGCATCATGCAATTTAAAAGCCCTAGTCATCAACCCTGAATCGATGTTGCCTTGGATTGGTGGTTCCCAATTTTGAACTAGTAGAAAGAGCCAAGAATTCCTAGGAACCATCGCTATTTTAGCTACTTTTCTACAGAAGAAGAAAAACAATGAAGAAGTGCAAAAAAACTTCATTCGGCCTGTGGTAAATAGCCACTCCACACGAGCCATAATAATTAACAAAGTCCTTCAAATCTAGTGAAGGATATTTCCCTAACATAAAACAAGAGATAATAACAATTCATTTGTAATTTCTTACATAATAGATGCTTCATACTGGAAAGATAAATAAAGACAGATTAGACTCTCATGTGTGAAAAAACCAAAGCCTCAGCTAAAATTCCAAAACCTAACAACTGCCATGTAGCGACAAGGTAGGAAACAACAAGCAAAGTTATGGCACACTTGTGTGCCATGACAATAACCACAATAGCAAAAAGGTAACAATTGAGTGGGAATCCCATGAAACACAAAGCCCTATCAAAAAGAAAGAAATAAAAGTTAGAAAAAATACTTTTCTCTCACAAGGAGAGAAAGATTAGGCATTATAATCCTCCTTCAAAAGATCCATTAATTTTGAATAATTGGAACAAGAGTCTTGATCTATATCTATAGACCATTGAGGAAGCAAACAAGCCATATTGGCTAACAAATCAACAATCTTGTTTCCTTCTTTGAAAATGTAAAGGCATTGAAAATTATCAAAGTCTTTGATCAAACCCCAAGCTTCATCCAAAATCTAACTAATTTTCCAATGATTTCCTTTTTTTCCTTGAAAATCCTATATGATAATTTGTGAATCACCTTTTAGAATCAGATTTTTAATACCCCTAAGTTTTATTGTCTTGATCCCAAGAAGAAGAGCTTGGGCTTCCACTTCATTATTTGTTCCATCAATTACTCTAACATCTTTGGCACATATGAGATTACCATACTGATCTCTGATCACACACTCTATACTTGATGTTTTAGGATTGCCCTTGGATGCACCATCAATGTTAACTTTTAACCAATTGGAGGGAGGAGGAATCCAATGAAAATCTTTGTGGTCTTTGATAAAGAAGAGGAAGTCTTCAACATATAGCCAGAAGACAATACCTTGATATTATTCCATTCTTTCAGCATTAAATCATCCCATTGTGAAAAAGAAGAACCTTTGTTATTGAGGGCCTAAACCATGACTATCTTAGAAATGGAGCTCTCTATTTTATTAAGCATCTCATCAATCTAAAGGACTTTCTTTCTAAAAATCTGTCTATTTCTTTCTAGCCACACATTCCAAATGAGAATAGGAGAGACAACCTAAAGAGATGAAAATATAAAAAATTTATATAGAATGGGCCTCCCTTGAAACAAACATTAGAGAGAATCTAGAGAAGGAGCATGCCAATGTAGCTTTTGGCAAAGCTAGGACCAACACTTCACAAAAAAAAAGACATAATAAAAGTAAATGATTGACATATTCATCCTCTGAGCCACATAAAATGCATTAAAAAGGAGAAGTAAAACCGAGCCTTACCATCCTGTCACTGGTCAAAATCTTGTTTTTGAAAGCCAACCAAGCAAAAGCACTAGCTTTTGTTAAAAATGATTTCTCCCAGCATAAATAATACGGCCATCCATTTATCTTGGAGGTTGGAGAAGTGAGTGATATGTATCCTTGCTTGACAGAATAAGAACCGGATTTTGAAGGACACCAAAATAACTGGTCATTTTTGGGAGAGAAGAAAACCTTCCTCTGAAGAAGAATCTCCTTAAGAATGTCCTTTAGATCCCGTGAGAAGTTAAGATCAGAAAAATCTTTCAACACAATTGAGTTCCCAAGAATATCTGTATTTCTAATAAAATAGTATTTCACATGAGAACCCCATTCTTGAGTAATAACATGGTTAGCCTCATTGAGCCCTTGCAAAGAATCTAATTTCAAATAACCATTTGAAGACTCTTCTAAGAAAAGAGCCCTTTCACCATTATGGATGGTCCAGAAAAGATAAGGAAGAGTTACTTTACTACATTGGATAATGAAAATCCAAATCCTAGACCCAAGAGCAGGATTAGCAACTGTGAATGTTCTCTCTGGCTCTTGAGTATCTAGATATTTGGATTGCATGATTTTGCACCACTTAAGATGAGGCTTTTCATAAATTTAACAAGCTAAATTTTCTCCTAGAGCAAGATTATGAGCTTCAATATTTAAGATACCAACATCTCCTTCATTTTTAGGAGTGCAGATTTTTTCTAAAGAAATGAGAGGTAAAGCTTTCTTTCTTGAGGTATCTAGATTTCCTTTCCATAAAAATTTCTAACAATTTTCTAAAAGGCAATAATGACCCCTTTAGGCATGTTTAAAACATACATCAAGTAGATAGGAATGACTGTTAAAACATATTTGATCATGGTAAGTTTCCTTGAGAACATTATCCATTTGTTTTTCCAAGTGGAAATCTTATTTCTAATGGAATCCAAAACTTTGAGCCAGAAGTTCTTTTTATTAGCTCCAGAAAATAATGGGACTCCTAGATGCTAGGATGGAAGAGTGCCCTACTTAAAACCAAGAAAATGACAAATTCTTTGCTAGGTTGTGACATCAATAAAGAAGAAAAAAATTTGAGAATTCTGAGGGCTAACTTGCTAACCTGAAACTGTAGAATAAGAATCCAAAACTGACTTTATAACTTAGCTTCAACCTATTGGATTTCCAACAAATATGGGAGGTTGCATGAGCTGCCTCCCCTTCACTTTTGGTTTTGCCGCACCAAGGGGGGTACCCCTATTTGTTAAAGATTTAACCTTGACTCACCCAATAACAAAAAGATTTAGCTTTACAACAACAGGCAGAATACTCTCATGTATGGACCAAGATTTGGGTGATAAATCACAAGTTTGGCACTATTCTCGGACATATCTAACTGGTTGTGGATGAGAGTATGTAGGGGTCCTAATTCTACTCCTACAACTAAAAGGTTGGAACTAAGAAATACTTTGTTTTATTTTTTTTGGATGCAAGACAGGGGGTTTTGGATCATAACTACTTCACAAGGGCAAACTGGTGCCTATCTCAGGGCAAGGAGTCAACTAGACGTATACAAAAGAATGATTTACACTAGCATTCAAGTTTCAAGGGGTTAGGACTAGTATTTGCCTTACAAACACCACCCAAGACTGAGTATTTAGCTGCCTCTACTTACAAATATCTTGGCTGACATACATTCATCTTCATACTTAACCTAAAACAGTTTAATCCACTCTTTGAATGGAAGTTATAGATCAAGCATGCAATACGGAAAGTCTATATTCTAGAATTTGAGGAGCCCTTAGCAACCAGATTCAAAAGAAGGGATGCATACAACAAATGGAGACAAATAACTAAACACATGCAACAAGCATTTTTCATATAAAAATGATATGAAACTAAACATATGTGCAACCTGCATTCAAATGCAACACATAAACTCCAACAGAGACAGAACAACCAAGAAAGGCTTTGTTCTTCGTTATTTTTCCAAAAATGTCCAAATCTTCAACAACCAAAAATGAGTAACACAGTCTACTTTTTATAGCAAGAATATGCCCCCAACATTCAAGGTATATGGTCATTTCAAAACTTTGCCAGATACACTGCACCATGAGAATTGTGCTCAAATCATTCAATGCAACTTGCAGAAGAAGAAGGAAGGAGCAGGTGAGATTGGGAAATGTGCATCCGTTTGAAGATTTTTTAATTAAAATGGTAGTTGGCTTGTGAATCATCAACCCATACCTCTACAAATCGCCATTAATGGCCAACGTACCCATGAGATGCAGCAACTTCATTCTTCACAAATTCTTCCCATCTGAAATGTGGTCACAGATACAAAGAAAATTCCTTGCTAAAAATTTGAAACACGGCCATTGATCTCCTTCCTTCCGCCAAGATCAATGGCCTTGGTTCATGTTGACTAGTCATTGGCCAATGGGAATGTGCCACGTAGACGATTTTTGCTTTTTGACTCTTCGCAGCATACATACATTTGCCTTTTTGCCCCTCTTTTGCCTTTTTCACCCTTGCACATTCAAATTTTTGTATATGCAAAAGCATATGCATACAATCGCTCTGCATACAAGGCGGACCCCAAATCCTTATAAAACCAATTGAAATCACATTCAGGTCCAGCTTGTACTTTCCTTTTTTACATATCGCTTTGTACATTGCATATATACAATATGCAATATACATACAAGGTGGATTCCATTGCATCTATCAGTCGAATTGGAAAAACCCTTGAAATCTGGCTTGTATCTTCACCATTGTATATCAAATTGTATATCGCACATACAATGTGCAACATACAACCTGCGGACCTAAACCATTTATCTGCCACAACACATTCTCCTTTCACATCTGGGTTGTATGTTCTCTCTCACATCTTTGCCTTGTATATCGCAACCATACAACACGGATATACGAACAAAACATACATACAATCCAGACCTCTACCTTTATCAACCAGAATGTATATCTTTTTAGGTCCGGGCCTTGCATATTAGGAATGTATATTCGAACATACATGTAATCCCCTTTGAACATACCTGCGGACCCGACCACCATTTTCAACCCGATTTGAATCCTTTGAGATCTGCCGCAATACATTCTCCCTTTCGCATTCGGGTTGTATTTGTACCCTTGTATTACTTTTTGTATGTGCACACATACATACAATCTAGAACATGCAACTGTGTGGGACCCATCACCGACGTTGACCTTCTTGTATGTTTCTTTGCATCTTCACATTGTATGTTTGCTTGTATATTGGGAACATACAACCCCAATATACAATGCGCGGACTTCACCATTTTCACAAATGTAGTTAACTTTCCTGCCGTGTCCACCTTGTACATCGCCATGCTTGTACATTTCACCTTGTACATGCGACTTGTATATTTGAGATACAATCGCCTTTATATGTGCATCGGGCCCCACCTTTTGCATGTGCAGTTACCTTTGTATCTACTCGATGTACATTCTGCTTTGCATGTCAACTTTGTATCTAGCCATTGCATATTGAATATACAATACAAAACATACATGCAACCCAACATACAAGCACATAATATTCTGAGAATCTGTGACATACAAGCATAATTTCTAAACCCGATATGCATCTAAAAGCCACATACATGCTCGATATGCATACAACAATGCATACAACCATTTTTTGCATTTTTGAAGGCCGATTGAACTTCTTCTTTTGGCCTGCCACTGTACAACTACACTTGTACATACAAATGCCCATGTATATACAAAGACATATGCATGAGGCCGAGGGACTTAGAATTTTTTGGATTTTTTATGAAAGTGCCTGCAAATGAATATTTGAAACCTGAACCAGCAACAGGCACCAACATTGGCTCTGTCTAGGGACATATGCCTCATGCAGGTGTGGCGAGAACCATAGATCTCTAGGATGCAGACTAGTCCCTTATCCATTGGGCATAGAGTCAAAGTTGCACCAATCTACATCACAAATCACTTATTTTTAAAATGTACTTGGTGGCCCAAGGCCACCAAAAAGGAAAAACCAAAATTTTCCTTTGTCAAACATTTGATTTTCTACTGATTTCTTCAAATGAAGCCTCAAAACATTTAACTACCTGAAGCACCCTACTTTGCAATTGGTTGTGCTACCACCCATTTCTCCTTCAACAAGTCTACAACAAGATTCATAAGCATCTACCATTCTCAGCAGTAGACTGTCCCGATCATATGATTCACTGATGTTGCTTGTAAAAATAACAGACTCACATGAGACAAATGAATCCACATCAAAATTGAACTTTTCATAAAAAAAAGTTCCTCTGAACTGAACAAGCAGTATTCAGGCACAAGCAACATCTCATAATCATAATCATATTCATTTTTAGAAACATTCAAGTATCCATCATCACTATGCTCAATAATTTTGTCATTAAGGTCCACCTAGAATGTCTCAAGAGAAGCACAAAGAACTCAGAGTGCAACCCCTCACTGAAAGCTTTGTAGTCACCCCTAAAACCAACACTATCCCCATCTATATGAGCACACACATTGGCAACTTGTCCATTCACATCTGAATAGTGACCCTATTTTTCCTCTCCACCAATACACTAATAATCAAAAGTAATTTTTTCAACCTCTGCATTGTAGAGGTGGTCATAATCCTCAAGGAAGCACTCATATTTAGCATCCATATATATTTCATCATCTAAAAGGCTCACATATGCATCTAAATGCTGACAATCATCAACACATTCACTTCCATCCCTTGAAACATCATCTTCTATATTCAAAGTGAATCTTTGAATATCCACCTTGTATAAATGATCAAGAATAACTGGGGTATGCCTATCGCTGCAAGACACAACTTCATGTATATCTTTCATTTCATTATTTGAAATGCAATTTACATATGTAGGTTTCTCTTCTAGAGGCTAACAACAATCTTTGTCTTCACCATTATAGGATGTGCCTACATTTTTTACAACATCTTCTTCATGTTTATGCATCACATCATGACTACACCCATTGTCCTGAAGTATCTTTCCCTCCACAAAATCATCTCTCAATGAACACACTGGGAAAGGTGAAACATATTCACTTTGAAAACTATTTTGAAAACTTGCAGCCATGAAACCTACTGGCATTCCATATTTCTGATTATTTTTAATTTCCATAGCAAATCTGTAAGCCTGGTGAAGTGTAGCTGGTTCTTTATCTCTCAATAAATAACTTATTTCTTCATCAAATGCAGCTAAATAAATTATCAAGCACAATGCATCATTGGGTCTCATATATTCAGGAATCTTCTTGAGCAACTTAATAAATCTAAGATTAAAGGCTGGAACCAGTTCCTCATCTTCCTTTTGAATATTCATGAAATGTAAGATCAATGAGGCTAAATCAAATCTTTCACCAAACTACTCTAGGAATGCAACTTCTAAATCTACCCATGAAGAAACTAAACACACAGGCACGTCTGAAAACTAGACCCTAGCATCATCCTCTAATGATTGAACAAAAGGTCTCATTACTACATCTTCAGCCTCTACTTCAAAGTCATCTATCAAATTACAAAAAATTTGTAGATGTTTGTTTGTAGACTCAGAATTTGATCCACTATATTTTGGCAAACACTTTCTAATTTTATTGGGAATAATATTTGGGTAACCACTTATTCCTTTGAAATTTAGGGCTTTATATCTTTCAATAAAAAATGGCCTTTTCTAAGAACACAACCAGGATTGCTGCTCTAAACTCATCATTTTGAATCAAAAGATGAATACCTGGAAATATGTTGCAGCTTTAATAGGTTCAATCAACAAAGTCACCACCTCTCATAGAGAGGACATAATATCATCAAGGCACTTTTATTTTCTGGATTTATCACACCAACAGAGCACCACATGGTCCTTCTTTGGTATGGCTGCAACAACTTTCGCTGGAAACTAGATTTTCCAGCCTTGACTCCCTAGTAGAGTCACCATTTTGTTGGATTTCCAACAAATAAGGGAGGTTGCGTGAGATGCCTCCCCTTCACTTCTAGTTCTGTTGCACCAAGGGGGGTACCCCTATTTGTTAAAGATTTAACCTTGACTTACCCAATGACAAAAAGATTTAGCTTTACAACAACAGGTAGAATACTCTCATGTATGGACCAAGATTTGAGTGATAAATCACAAGTTTGGCACTATTCTTGGACATATCTAACTGGTTGTGGATGAGAGCATACAGGGGTCCTAATTCTACTCCTACAACTAATAGGTTGGAATAGAGAAATAATTTTTTTTAATTTTTTTGGATGCAAGACAGGGGGTTTTGGATCATAACTACTTCACAAGGGCATACCGGTGCCTATCTCAGGGCAAGGAGTCAACTTGACGTATACAAAAGAATGATTCAAGTTTCAAGGGATTAGGACTAGTATTTGCCTTACAAACACCACCCAAGACTAAGTATTTAGCTGCCTCTACTTACAAATATCCTAGTTGACATACATTCTTCTTCATACTTAACCTAAAATAGTTTAATCCACTCCTTGAATGGAAGTTACAGATCAAGCATGAAATATGAAAAGTCTATATTCTAGAATCTAAGGAACCCTTAGCAACCAGATTCAAAAGAAGGGATGCATACAACAAATGGAGACAAACAACTGAACACATGCAACAAGCATTTTTCATATAAAAATGACATGAAACTAAACATATGTGCAACCTACATTCAAATGCAACACATAAACTCCAATAGAGATAGAACAACCAAGAAAGGCTTTGTTCTTCATTATTTTTCCAAAAATGCCCAAATCTTCAACAACCAGAAATGAGTAACACAGTCTGCTTTTTATAGCAAGAATATGCCCCCAGCATTCAAGGTATATGGTCATTTCAAAACTTTTCTAGATACACTGCACCATGAGAATGGCACTCAAATCATTCAATGGAACTTGGAGAAGAAGGAAGAAGTAGGTGAGATTGGGAAATGTGCATCCGTTTGAAGATTTTTTTATTAAAATGGTAGTTGTCTTGTCAATCATCGACCCATACCTTTGTAAATAGCCATTAATGGCCAACCTACCTGTGGGATGTAGCAACTTCATTCTTCACAATCTCTTCCCACCTGAAATGTGGCCACAGATACAAAGAAAATTCCTCACTAAAAATTTAAAACACGACCGTTGATCTCCTTCCTTCTACCAAGATCAATGGCCTTCGTTCATGCTGACTAGTCATCGGCCAATGGGAATGTGCCATGCAGACAGTTTTTTCTTTTTCACTCTTCGCAGTGTACAAACATTTGCCTTTTTTCCCCTCTTTTGCCTTTTTCACCCTTACACATTCAAATTTTTGTATATGTAAAAGCATATACATACAATCACTCTACATACAAGGCGGACCCCAAATCCTTATAAAACAAATTGAAATCGTATTCAGATCTAGCTTGTACTTTCCTTTTTTGCACATCGCTTTGTACATTGCATATATACAATATGCAATATACATACAAGGCGGATTCCATTGCATCTATCAGTCAAATTGAAAAAACCCTTGAAATTTGGCTTGTATCTTCACCATTGTATATCACGTTGTATATCGCACATACAATGTGCAACATACAACCCGCGGACCTGAACCATTTATCTGCCACAACACATTCTCCTTTCACGTCCAGGTTGTATGTCCTCTCTCACATCTTTGCCTTGTATATTGCCAAAATACAATGCGGATATACAAACAAAACATGCATACAATACGGACCTCTACCTTTATCAATTAGAATGTATATCTTTCTGGGTCTGGGCCTTGCATATTAGGAATGTATATTCGAACATACAAATGAAACATACATGTAATCTCCTTCGAACATACCTGCAAACCTGACCACCATTTTCAACCCAATTTGAATCCTTTGAGATCCCCCACAATACATTCTCCCTTTTGCATCTGGGTTGTATTTGTGCCCTTGTATTACTTTTTGTATGTGCGCACATACATACAATCTAAAACATGCAACCGTGTGGGACCCATCACCGACGTTGACCGTCATTGACCTACTTGTATGTTTCTTTGCATCTTCACATTGTATGTTTGATTGTATATTGGGAACATACAACCCCAATATACAATGCACGGACTTCACCGTTTTCACAAATGCAATTAACTTTCCTGCCGCGTCCACCTTGTACATCGCCATGCTTGTACATTTCACCTTGTACATGTGACTTGTATATTTGAGATATAATCGCCTTTGCATGTGCATCGCACCCCACCTTTTGCATGTGCAGTTGCCTTTGTATCTACTTGATGTACATTCTGCTTTGCATGTTTGCTTTGTATCTAGCCGTTGTATATTGAATATACAATACAAAACATACATGCAACCCAGCATACAAGCACAGAATATTCTGAGAATCTGTGACATACAAGCATAATTTCTAAATCCGATATGCATCTAAAAGCCACATACAGGCTCGATATGCATCTAAAAGCCACATATAGGCCTGATATGCATACAACAATGCATACAACCATTTTTTGCATTTTTGAAGGCCGATTAAACTTCTTCTTCAGGCCTGTCACTGTACAACTGCACTTGTACATACAAATGTCCATGTATATACAAAGACATATGCATGAGGCCGAGGGACTTAGAATTTTTTGGATTTTTTATGAAAGTGCCTACAAATGAATAATTGAAACCCGAACTAGTAGCAGGCACCAACACAACCAATGAAAATTTTCCAAAAAGAAGGGTGTCATTTGCAAAAAGAGAGTGTGTAGCTGGGCATAGAAAGTGTGAACTTTTAAGGCCAATCCATTTTTTATTGCACACAATAGAGTGAATACTCCTACTCAAAGCCTTTGCCATAATAATGAAAAAAAGGGGGAGATTGGGTCACCTTGCCGAATGCCCTAAGAAGTCTTGAAAAAGCCACAAGTTTTCCCATTGAGAATAACCAAAAAGTTGGGCCCAAATATGCATGCTTGAGTCCATTTGCAAAAAGCATCAGAAAAACCAAATTTTTTGAGAACTTTCAGAAGAAAGGACCAATTAACCCTATCATATGTTTTTAACATAACCAATTTCATCATCATAGATTTATTTTTTTTATCATGAATGGAATGGATTATCTCATGTGCAAAAATGGAACCCTCTGAAGTTTTGTTTCCTGGCACAAAGCCCCCTTGTTCATCAGAGATAATATTTGGAATGATAGAGACTAGTCTCAAAGTGATAGCCTTTGTGATAATATTATATAAAGTGCTACATAAGGCTATAGGTCTGAAATCTAGAAAAGACAAAGGATTCCTTTTTTGGGATAAGAGATAAAAAGGTATTATTTAACTCTTTTAGAATATTTCTTATTTTTCTAGCCTCTTCCACAACCAACCACACATCTTTACCAATAAAGTCCCAAGCTTTTTGAAAGAACAAAGATGAAAAACCATCAGGTCTTGGATCTTTGTCTGGAGACATAGAGAAAACTACATGCCTAATTTCTTTAAAAGAAAAAGGTTTAAGAAGCAAACTATTATCTTCAGAAGAGACCAAGCTAGGAATATGATTCAGAATAGCTTCTTCTGATCCATTAGGACGGCAAGAGGACAAAAGAAACTTTTTATAAAATTGACTAGCTTTGTCCTAAATATCCTTCTTAGAAGTAAGAAGTCTGCCATCTGAGGCATTAATTCTAAGAATAGATTTTTGTAATTTCTAATTTTTGCAAAGGCATGGAAGAATTTTTTATTTTTGTCGCCATCTTTCAGCCACAATTCTCAAGTGTGCTACCTCTAATAAATTTCTTCTCTAGAAAGAATTTCATGAAGCTAAGATTTCAAAAAAAATTTCTCATCAAGTCTCTTCTTATTCATACCAAAGGCAATGATCTGCTCATTCAAAGTCTATAATTCACCTTGAATTCTATTTTTTTCCATAAAAATGTTTTTAAAGTGAGCTAAATTCCAATTTCTAATTTGACTTTTCAAAAACTACAATTTCTTAGTGAACTAAAACATTATAGAACTCAAAATGAAAGGAGCATTCTTCCAAGTCTATTCCAAAAAAGGAAATTTTTTTTGATCTCTGAACCACATCGATTCAAATTTAAAGGGGGCTTTGAAAGATGACACAAATTTTTTATCAAAGAAAAGATCCACCAGAAAATGGTCTGATTCCCGAAAGTGGAAAAATAGAAGAAACCAAGGATTTAGAATTTAGGAACCAAACAAGAGACAACAAAAAATTGTCGAGGCTCTCTACAATTAGGCAGAAATCTTCCATTCTTTTATACCATGTGAAGGAACCATTTTCAGACAAGCAGTCTACAAGCTAATTCTAAAAAACAAAGTTGCTAAAATCTTCCATAATTTTTAAGGGAGGTACAATGCCTCCAATCTTTTCTTCAAGAGATTGAATTGCATTAAAATATCCTGCTACAATGAGAAAATAATCTTTAACAGGAGCAAGAGCTAAGATAAACTTCTCCACAAAAGTTTTTTGTCTATAGTTGAGTTAGGTCCATAAACATTACACAACCAAAAGGAAAAATTTGAATGAATACAATGAACTTGAAACAACGTCCAATTAGCCTGAGAAGAAACCTGACTAATCAAAACTAAGTTTTCATTCCATAGAAAAGCCAACCCCCTCGAGGCCCTAGAGGATTCAACCAAAGAAAATTTCCATTTCGACCATCTAGAAAAAAATTGATCTCCAATAGAAGAGAGTTTAGTCTCTTGCAAAAGAATGATATCTAAAAGGCTAGAATCTAACTGACACTTGATTACGCACCTTTTGTTAGGGGCATTGATTGCTTAGTAATATAAACGACATGTACACTATACTATTAGGATTATTAATGACAAGAATAAATATTGAGTTGAATATTAAATGAGCTTTATATACTACTCAATAGATGAGCGATCACCATAAAAAAAACAAAGCATTATATTAAATATTCTTAAAATTTAAATCTATTGTTCATTACACAGGCTATTAAAATAGAAAAAAAAATACTGTATGTATATAGTTTTTCATCAGAGTGTATAAAGCTAAAAAATAGTTTTAAATCTAAAAATAAAACTCTCAACTATACTGCATATACATGTAGTTATTAAAACTAAAACATAAAACAAATAAAAATAGTCTAAAAATAACAAATTTCATGCAATTTGGTTGCATGGAGAAAACAATCTAAAAAAATAAAACTCTATCTACAGTCTATTGAGCATGCACACCTTCAATCTCCCCCTGTATGATCAATGGGGATGAGTCCTAAATGGTCTCTCAAAGTGACAAATGTAGCAACAAGAAGAGCTTTGGCGGAGTTATCAACAACTTGCTGAGTTGTAGGACAAAACTACAATTCAACTTGTCCATCTTGTACCAAATCACAAATAAAATGATGTCAGATTTCAATGTGTTTCAATTGAGCATGAAACACTAGATTTGTTGTCATTGCAATGGTGCTACTATTATCACAAAAAAGAGTTACTGGATGTTCTTGTATGAAGTGTAGATCCTCCAAAATCTATCTAATCCAAATTGCTTGACAACCTACTGTTGTGGTAGCAATATATTCTACTTCTACCGAGGAAAGAGCCACTATTGTCTGCTTCTTACTACTCCAAGATAAAACTCCAAAACTAAATGAGAAAACATAACCAGATGTTGATTTTCTATCATCCACTAAACCATCCCAATCAGAATTTGTGTAACCAACTAGTTCAAAGCTTTCATGAGAAGAATAATGGATGCCAAAATTATGAGTTCCACTCACATACTGATGTAGGAGCATCCCTGGTTCAAGAGCACTCTTGCATCAACCAAAAACATTTGCATTTCAATTTTTTTTCTTTTTATTTTCTAGTTCAATTCAGTCAGTTCAGTCAATAGCAGTTTCAGTATTTTGGTCCACATTCTACCACAATTTTATTTTAGACCTTGTAGAGATAGACTTAGTATCTAGACACCTTCATGCACATCATATCCAAAATTCCAATCATTTGGATCAGGTATCAAAAAGATATCACTATTAGAAGATCAATTATTTTGTCAAAGCAAAGCACCCTAACAGTCTCATACAATTAGCTAAAGGAGAAGACTTGCAGAGCTAAATGACACATCATTCAAGGAACTTTGGATCGTGGCCGACCTTCCTTAAGATCCACATGCTATTCCATTTGCTTACAAACGATTCCCATATGTTTAGGTCTGACCTACCCACGTACACACGTTACATCTCTTTCATCAGAGCTTGTAATCATCCTTGGCTGACATGGAGGAATATTGTGTTTTAAAGATGATATATATTCATGTAATAGATGTATAGGAAAGTAGTCATTGCTAGTGAATCACATAGAGATAGTTTGATAGTTGAAATTCTTTTGTAAGGCACTTCAAAGTCATATCTTGTGCATATACTATAACTAAGGAATCAAGCCTGTAAGCCCTAATTATAAGCCCGCATGTTGCCGGCCTGTTTGTATTTTGAATTTATGTGTAGACACCTAAAAATATCTTTTACCATCAAACCGACTCCTGACATCCCTAAACACACCAATTTCCCTTCTAACCAATTAATTAAATTTTTATTTAATTAATTATCCCTCCATTTCCCAAATTCACATCATTTTATCCCAAAAATTGAATTAATTTCATTAATTCAATAGTTCAAACCTTATCCAATTGATTTAATAAATATGCAATATTTATTTAATCAATTTCCCCCTTTTCACTAAATCTAATTAATTAGCTAAATCATGTTTAACTAATTAATTCAGCCTATTAATTGACCTATCCCTACTCCAGGTAATTAAATAGCTATTATTTAATTTGGCTACCCTAGCCTACCTCACCCTAGCCCTAGGATTAACTAAATAAAACCTATGTTTAATTAATCCTAACCCCTCATTTGGGTGGTCAAACCTAGTTTAACACCCTTCCCCACATCCTCCAAATAAAAAATTGAAATAAATCCACATAAGTCAATTTTTTATTTAAAAACATCCAACACCACAATTAATTCTCCTTACACCCCCTTACCTCACCCATACTCATTTATTTCCACTTATCCCCAAATGAATTTTTAATTCATTTTACATTCCCCCATATGAATCTTTAATTCAAAAATAATCCCTCACACCCATGCTCATTTAATTACCCCTTTTCCCAAAATGAATAAAAGATTTACTTTTATTCCTAGCCCTCCATTCCTCCAAGATCAAATCTAGGCCCTCCACATCACTCTTATCCTCCACCATTGATCTTCCAAATCAATCTCCACCCTTGGATCAAAATCTCCTTCCAAAAATCTATAAATACCACATCTCTCAACCCATTTTAGGGATCGAAGCTTTATGCAAAGTTACCATGTCCAAATGACTATTGAGCTAGAATTGTGAGTTGCATAATTAGAGTAGCATTTCACATTGAATCACTTATCTAGGGATTATCATGTCTTAGGAGCTTTTTTGGGTGCAAGCTTCCTCCTCCCTCGATGAGATTGGGTTTTCATGTTAAGGTATAACTTTGTGTTTTATGCATTTCATTAGTGTTTCAACTTCATTTGTTTACCTAATCTACACTATGATATACTGAATGACTGAATCTACATTTGCATCCTATCTTTGAGTTGATTTTGTTGTGTTCACCCTTGTTGCATAGTCTGGATTGTTCACTTTGTGGACCCTCCTACCCATGATTGCACCAAGTGGTATCAGAGCGAAGTTTGAATCCTTTGGGAGAAAAGTGAGTGAAATTCGCGAAGGAATTCTATAAGATCTTTCTATGAACAAATTGCTGAATCCAAGGTAGACTACTTGTGTTGTCAATCAATCACCGATTGTGAAGCAATTGTCACCTTGTAGCTAGATCACCGAATTTGAGGTAGTTACACTTGATCAAAGGAAGAGATGCCACCAAGGAGGATACCTATTTTTGGTACTATGGCTGGAAGAATGGATAAGATGATATAAATGATGAAAATGATGCAAGTTCAATTGGATTCTATTGAAGAAGATCGAAGAAGAGGACTTACACCTCGACCTAATGTTGAAAGTGATGATGATGAAGAATTTCAATCCACTGATCAAAATGAAGAAACCCTAGGAGAAGAAGAAGAATCAAATCATGTGAAGATGTTGCAAGCTATTTCAAAGATTGGGAAAGACCTAGAGTTGATGTACTAAATTACACTAGCAATTTGAATCCTGAGGAGCTGATTGATTGGATAAATAACCTAGAAGAATACTTTGAGTATGAAGAAATTGAAGATCCACAGAATGTGAAATTTGCAAAGACAAAGTTAGAGGGACATGTTGTTATTTTGTGGAAAGAGGTTTAGTTGGATAGAAATAGAAGAGGAAAAGAGAAGATTACAAAGTGGGATAGAATGGTGACAAAATTGAAGAATCTATTTATACCTGCTGACTATGAGTTGGAACTATTGAAGAGATTGCAAAACTTGAGACAAAAGGACAAATCTATGAAGGAGTATACTGAATAATTTCATAAGATGATCATAAGAATAGGACATAGTGAAGAAAACAAGGAAAAAGTGGCTAGATACATCAATGGATTGAGATTGAATATTTAAGAAAAATTGAGTCTAGTGAGGACGACAACATTGGAAGAAGCATATCAATTTGCCCTGAAAGTTGAAGAAATGTTGAACAAAGACAGAGAGGTAGAGGAGGTAAATTTTAGAGGGGTAGAATATTTTTAAGAGGAGAGGGATCATATGCAGAGTAGAACAAACAAGAGAGCACATTCAAGAAGGAAGATAGAGATAATAATACATATCAAAGAGATGACAAAAATTTCTATTGTAGAGGAAACCCTAGCTCATACTAGAGTGAAGGATACAAAAGAGATGGAAGAGGACCTAATAGGAGAACATTCAAAGGAACCTAAACTTTAAGTGAGGAGGTGAAGGACATAGAGCATTTGAATGTAATCAAGGAAGTACAAATAAGAAGACAGAGAATAGTGGAAGAGCAACTTATGTGGAAGAACCTGTTGAACTAGGTGACCCCTGTTCAGTTAGTAAACTTGAGAAAAGAGAATCGATAGCCATGAGAAGAACACTATTTCAAGTAGAGACAAATGAAGAACCACCGTAGAGGAAAAGTTTGTTCCAAGATAGATGCAAATTAGGAGGTAAATGTTGTAAAGTTATAGTTGATAGTGGTAGTTTAGATAATTTAATTTCAAAGGAGATGGTGACTAAGATAAAGTTGGAGAGACTGAAACACCCCAAGCCATATCAGATAGCATGGATTCAGGATGATCATAAGGTACTAGTGAGTGAATAATGTTTGGTGAAATTTCATAGTGGATCTTATCATGATGAAGTATTGTGTGATATTATGCCTATGGATGTTTGTCATATATTGTTGGGTAGACCATGGAAGTATGATATGAAAGCTATACATGATGGGAGAAAGAATACATATACTATAACATCAAATGGAAAGAGAATTACTTTGATTCCTTTGGAAGATGATCCTAAGAGTGAAGTGTGTGGGACTTCTAGCATCTGTTTGGTAGATGGAAGAAACTTTCTAGATGGTTTGAGACATAAGAATATGTGTTTTGCTTTGATCCTTGAGAAGCCTCAAAATCTAATGACTAAAGAATCACAACTAGAGGAGATAATGAGTTGCTGATAGAGTATGAAGACATCATATTAGATAATGTTCCTAAAGGATTGCCACCAATTAGGAGTATTAGTCATCACATGGATCTTATAACTGGAGCTAGTTTGCCTAACAAAGCAACACAAAAAATGACATCAATAGAGAATGAAGAATTAAATAGATAGATATGTGAGTTGTTGAGGAAAGGTTTGATTAGAGAAAGCTTGAGCCCTTGTGTAGTACTTGCAGTGTTAGCATAGAAGAAGGATGGAGAATGGAGAATGTGTATAGACTCTAGAGCAATAAACAAGATTACAGTTAAGTATAGATTTCCTTTACCTAGGATGGATGATATTATGGATTGTTTGAGTGCAGCAAAATAGTTTACAAAGATAGACTTGAAGAGTGGATACCATCAGAGAAGGAGATGAATGGAAGATTTATTTTAAGACAAATGAAGGATTGTATGAGTGGTTAGTGATGCCTTTTGGATTGACAAATGCATCAAGTACTTTCATGAGATTGATGAATGAAGTTTTGAAGAAATTTTTGGGTAATTTTGTTATTGTATATTTGGATGATATTCTAATTTTCAATAAGACAAGAGAAGAACATTTGAGTCACCTGAGACAAGTATTACAGAGCCTGAGAGAAGAGAAATTGTTGATAAACATCAAGAAGTGTAGTTTCATGTAGGAAGAATTGGTATATTTGGGATTTGTAATTTCTGTAGAAGGATTGAAGATGGACCCTAATAAAGTGATAGCAATTGTTGAGTGGCCTACACCTGAGATCATTGGAGAAGTTAGATATTTTATTGCCTTTAAAAGGTTGTACCATATGTATTTTACTCATCTCAATATTATTCACTCTTGTTTTGGTGAAATAGCCTATGTTCTTCTCTCATGCATTCGTGAAGGTGTTTTGTTGCAGATGGTGCTCCTGGGAGGTGGATGCCACCAACATGGTATCAGAGAAAACCATTTTGCAAATCCTTCCTTGAGAGTTTTTATTAGAGAGTTTTGAGATCAATTATTTTCTGTAGTTCTTTCAGCATTTGAAATTTAATAAATTTCAAAGTTGCCTATTGCTAATTTTTCATGTTGATGAAAGGGCCGATTTTGTGCTAGATTTGAGGTGTTATTTCTCTAGTTTACAGTGAGGTTTCATTGCCATGATTTTTTGCTATGAGGAGGTATTTTTTGAATGGGTGTTTTCTCATTACTGGAGGTAGTTTGTAGCACTAAGGAAAAGTGCAGATCTTTGTCTAGCGTGCAAGGTGTGTAGGTGCCGATTCATTCCAACGAGCAGATTCATCTCTGGTGTTCGGCATGCCATATTCCGTAGTGAGGTACAGATTCATTCTTGAGAGTCATGGCACACATCATCTTGCTTGAACCCACATTTGTAAGCAAACTTTATAATTTTTTGCATCTTTATTCTCCCTATGTTTGCACTTAAGGGGGGCTATTAGTGTGTTAAGTTAATCTTAGGGTTAATCTTTTGGGTGTTTTTTTCCCGTCTGGGTAGTTTTAGACCTATCATATATTTTCTTGCCTTTAAAAGGCTATACCATATGTATTTTACTCATCTCAATATTATTCACTCTTGTTTTGGTGAAATAGCCTGTGTGCTTCTCTCATGCATTCATGAAGGTGTTTTGTTGCAAATGGTGCTCTTGGGAGGTGGATGACACCAACACTTTGTACCTTTCTTGAAGAGCCTGGAATTGATGCTGGAATTGAACTATCACCTAAATTTGAGCTATTAGAACTTGGTGAACCCGATCTTGGAGAACTCAAATTTTAGCTACTATTGGAGGTTGAACTTCCAATTGAGCTTGTGGGGAGAGGAGGAACACTATCATCTTCTAATGTCCATAATTACTGGTTTTTTTTTATGTACACCTTTTTGCCATTGCCATACTCCTCCTTCATCAAAAATAACATCCCTAATCATAATCCATCGCTTTGTGTTAGGATTATAAAATCTATAACCTTTAGTTGCATCAGAATATCCCACAAAGATAGAAAGTTGGGATTTTGCATCCAACTTCTTCCACTTCTAAACTAGAATATGAACATATGCTAGACAACTAAATGCATAGAGCTGAGCCATAGAAGGCTTGTGACCACTCCAAGTCCTTTGGAGTGATGTTTTAAACTACTTTTATGGGGCTTCGATTCAAGATGTATACTATTATTGCCACTGTTTCTCCCCATTAACAATTAGGAAGATTTTTTTACTTCAACATACTTCATTCCATTTCCATAATGGTACAATTCTTTCTTTCTATAATACCATTTTGTTGGGGAGTCTAAGCTGTCTCTTGATGCCATAATTGTTACAAAAATCAAAAAATTATATTGAAGTGAATTCTCCCCCTCTATCTATTCTGAGTATTTTGAGATAATACCCACTTTGATCCTCAACCATACCCTTGAACTTCTTGAAGCATTCAAAGGCTTAAGATTTCTATTTAAGAAAATAGATCCATGTGTGTTGAGAAAAAACACCAATAAAAGTCAAACAATGAAGATTCTTACCCACAGATGGCTCTTTCATATCACCACAAATATCAGCATGCACAAGCTCAAGAGGAGCTTTTGCCCTCCATGATTTGTTCACTGGAAAACTATCTCGATGTTTCTTACCAAGTGCACACCCTGAACAAACTTCTTCTTTTGCGTAAGTCATTTGAAGTCCTCTCACCATGGTCTTTTTGTGAAGGAAACTCAATCCTTGAAAACTTAAATGTCCATAATGCTTATGCCATAACCATGAATCATCTGTAGTTGCTTTTATGGCATGTACATTAGTAGAAAGCAATGTGAGAGGAAATAACCTATTTTTTTTTCATAGGATCCTTTGCGACAAGATGCTAATTAGTTGATTTGTCAAATACTTTGCAACAGTTATCTTCAAACACAATTTTTTAATTTTTTGCTACAAGTTTCCCAATACTTAAAAGATCACATGCAAAGTATCATGAATATATGTACTTTCTCTTTTCTTAGTCTTTACTACAAGGGTACCTTTTCCCATCACATCAACCTCTTTATCATCACCAAATTTTACTTGACTTCTTACATATTTATCTAATTTGACAAAGAGATCAGATTTACCTATCATATGATTTGAGCAACCACTATCTAGGAACCACACATCCTTTTGATGCTCCTTTGCCAAGTCACTTGTAAATGAAGTGGAGTGTTTTGCATCTTCAAAGGATTCTTCAATATAGTTTTCTCTTGACTTATTCAAGTCATATTTCTTCTTTCTACACTTAGATTCATAGTGTACCATTCACAATATTTGCACTGGATGCTTCTTTGATCCATAGAACTTATTCCTCTTCCTCTACCATGCCCTCTACTACTAGAAGGCTTCCCTTGAGAATTATTTGATGGAGAAAAAGGAGTTGTAGATTTTTCTTCAATTCTTACTATAGACTGGAAAGCTTGTACCAAACTCTCTATATAATGTTGCATACACTCCTCATAAGACTGTAAAGAACCAACCAACTTTACTACTTTGAATGTGGTTAGATCTTTGATTTCTTCAATGGTTATCACCACTAGATCAAATTTTGGAAGAAGAGATCTCAAAATGTTCTCTACAATTCTTTGTTCTATTACTGCTTCCCCTTGAGTTGTAGTAATAAAATCTTGGATGGACTTAGCTTCTTTCATCCTTAGATTTTTGAAATCCCTTCTAAAAGTCTGTAGTCTTACCAATCTCACTTTATTAGATCCTTGGTATGCAATTTGCAATGCCTCCCATGCATCCTTTGATTTTGACATACCGGCTATACAAGGGAAGATTGAAATATCCAATGCAGATTGAATGGTGAAGAGAGCTTGATTGACCTTCTTTCAATCTTCTTTCAACTGAGTACATTGATTTGTTGTCAAAGCATTCAATGCATTCTGATCTATAGGTTTAGTCTATCCTACTTCTACTAATTCCTAGAGATCTTGGGATAATAGTAGGGCCTTCATTTTGATACTCCAATATTCATAGTTATCTCCTATAAACAACAGAAAATGGAATGGAAAGCTACTTCCATTAGCCATTGGAGATAACTAATAAGCTAAAGCTTGTCACTTGCAAAATAAAATTCTTGCAACCTGCTTGAACCAGCTCTAATACCAAAATAAATTGTGATTTATTATAAGTCCTAATTAAATAAACCCAAATTATTCAAAATATCTAACTATTAATCTAAAATATTTTACATATAGTTGTATTAATCCAAACTCTATATTTGGGGAAAAATCAAAACTATTTATAATTTTCATACCCCTATTCTAGTTTACATGGAAAAAAAAGTTCTCTTCGTTCTAGTTTTGGGCCATAAGTCCAAATTATTTAAAATAGTTTATACTACAAGAATTTTAGGGAACTAATCTCATTCCAACAATCCTATAACCATGCTTGAAAGCATGCATGGAAATTTGTGACTATCTCTTTGGACAATCCTCAATAATTTTATTCCAAAAAGCAATCTTCCATAGATCTAAAAAACCATAAATTTTGATTAAATGTAAAACCTAGAAAACCATCCATGTAAATATGAATCTATTAAGACATTTGAAATACCTAGAAATTTGAAGAAACTAGATCGATGTTCCAAATGATGGATTATTATAGGTCCACGTCATGCACATGCATGCAAATCCAAAAGCACATGAATCTTCAGCATGCAACCACATGCAAGTACATGTAGATTCAAATCTCCATGTAATTAATAAATCCACCTACACAACCACATGAAAATGATGTATCCATCCATGTAGGTCCAAAACCCCATAGATCTGTAATATACATTGACATGCAAGTGATGAGTGCACCAATGCAGGTAAAAAACACCATGGATCTATAGCATGCAACAACATGCAACTAGTAAATCCACACATGGAACCACATTTAATTAATATGTTCATCCATGAAACTACATGTAACCCACATATCATGCATACAACCCTGGTGCAAGAGCACCATGTGATTGCATGCCTCCATGAGGCAATCTTGTTAAATTTGGTTTAATTTTGTATTTGAATCTTGTAATAAGGTCTTTTAGACCATGATGAATATGTTTGAGTCTATTTTAGGTCTTAGGAGTTCTTGGTTGGGTCATTTTGCAATTATGGTAAAAGTTGTCAAATCTTGTAAAATTGTCATATTATAAAATGCAAAAATACAACAAAAGGAAGATGAAGGGTCAAAGTTGGTTGGAATTAAAAGAAGTTGCTTTGTAACTACTAAACAAGTTGGAAAAGGTTAAAAATGCCTGGTTCCATCATTGTAAGTGGGGTTGAGTGACTTTGAGGAAGTTGGGAGCAATAAAACACTTAGTTTTTGCACGTTTAACCGTGTTCCTGACCGTTCCTTCGAATGGCACATACTTGTACAGATAGATGAAGATTTGAAACCAATGAGAAATGAAAATATAATGAATCTAGTTTCTTTGGCTTTTTGTTTTACTCCATTTCATTAATAAATAAGAAAGATATGACATTTTCTTTGAAAATCGTTTAAAACCTTAGCTGCGTTAACTAGTGGCATAGAAAAAGGCATAACTTTAATTGTCTTTGGTGAAAATTCATAAAATTTAGTGTAAAGGTTTGTGTTGACATGCTCTTTGAGTTCTACAAGTTGCAAGGGTCAGAGATAAGATTTTGTACAAGAATATTGATGCCCTAGGCTGGAAAAAGTATGTTTTTTTGAGCAATTGATGCATAGAGGTTAGGGTTGGTAACAAAACTCTTGGAAAGTGACTTGTAAAGGTTGGAATAGCATGTGTAGACCATATTTGGTGTGTTTGAGCTTTTGGTGAGGATTTTTGAGGCTAGGAGTGTTGGGAATCAACAAACCACCTTGTGAGAAGCCTAATTAGGCCTTGTAGCAGCAGTAATAGTTAAGTTTTGAGCCATACTTTCCAAAGAAACCTATACCCATTTCAAGATATGTTTTAAAGTGGACAAAAGGTTATCTAAATCTGTTATCATAGTCTGGAAAAGAGGTCTGTATCAAAATATATGAATGACAATTCCTTTTAGAGGTTTACTAAAATATGAGGTTGTTTGAGAGGAAGGAACTCTTAGAAAGAATCTAGGACTTCTTGGGTGGATTAGTTGAGTTTATTAGGTCATGTATACCCTATGAAAGGTTTCCCAAGATTTGGTTGAACCTTTAAGTCATAGAATTGATGAAGGGGGTAAATCATAAAACACACAACAATAGAAATTACACATAGAAAATAAAACTTCTTTATTGATTTGGACAACTTATTATATTACAGAAGCTCAAATACAATATGAGGAATCAACCCTCCACAGGCTGCAACACATTACAACTTCCTATTCCCAGACTCTAGAATCACCTGCCTTCTGTAAGCCCAAATCAGTTAGGGTTTATGTTTTCCCACCTATCCTTGACTCCACACTTGCCCCCTTAACTCTACTACTACCCAAGGTTCCCAAAAATGGTTATTAATAGCCTTTTTGGTGGCCAACAACCTAATTTTGAAATTTGCATCTCCCTCCAAAAATAGGTCAACTTCCAGAAGCCATAACTTTTGATCTGGGTATCCGATTGACAAATCATTTTATGCGTTAGAAAGCTCGTAGAGTGCTTTACACATTAAGAACCAGCTCTACTAGTTCCAACCATTTTCGGGCCCATATGGGGCCATTTGGTGCCTCAAACCTGAGTTTGAATAATTTTTAAGGGTTTTTCAGGAAACAAAAACTTTAATATCTTTCAGCTCACAAATGATCTTTGTGGGATTCCTTCACCAAAGGTCTTATATTTACGTTATGTAACTTCCTATAAATTTTCAATTCAATCTGTGCCCAAATGCAAACTTTCTAAAAATAGCAGGTTACTATTTTTAGCAGTTTGGAAAAACTAAAAGTTCTACATCATTATTCAAGCGATTATGGAACCAGAACCACCAATTTTGAAAAGAAATGAAAAGAACATCAACAATTTTGAAACACATTTTTTTTTGGTGATGCAAGATTGCCCTTACACCACTGGATGCTCTTGCATCAGACACCCAGGGTAATTTGAGAAGCGACCCTGTCACGTTTCAAGTGTTTGTGTGAGGAAAACCCAAATGGTCAACCTCTGCCTTAGACAACCAAGAAGAATCTTCAATAGGTCTTCCTTTCCATTTCACTAGGTATTCTTCATATTGCCTATTCCTAGTACTTCTTCCCACATTGCTATCCAAGATCTCTTTTATCTCCTCCATTGAAGTAGATGTCAGAATACTCCATTGTTCTTCTATTGTTCCATCCTCTATGCCACCCTCATGATATTCTATTAAATCAACAATGTTGAACATAGGGGAAATATTAATCCCACTTAGAAATTCTACCTCATATGCATTTCTTGAATCATGCTTCTTTAGGATTCTGTACAGTCCAAATTTATTCATTTTTAACTTATTGTATGTTCCAATTGGGAACTTTTCTTTTCTCAAGTGAACCATGACTTCATCTCCTACCTGGAACTCCTTATACCTCCTCTTTTGATCTTCCTTAGCCTTGTACTAAATATTCATCTTATTAATGTTCTTTCTCACCTCTTCATGCAAATTTTTCAGATGTTCTACAAAGTCTTCAGCTTTAGCACTTGTCTTTTCTCCTTTATCCAGCTTCCTTAACTCTGAAACATTTCTTGGACTATTCCCATATACAATCTGGAATGGTGATTTACTAGTACTCCTATTGATAGAATTGTTGTAAGAAAATTTTGCCTGTGGTAAAATCAAATCCCATCCCTTGGGCTTATCTCCTACTAAGCATCATAGAAAGTTACCCAAACTCCTAGTCACCACTTCTGTCTATCCATTAGTCTGTGGATGGTGTGCAAAACTAAACTTTAAATTTGTTTTTAACTTCTTCCACAATGTCCTCCAGAAATAACCAACAAACTTGGTATCTCGATCTAAAACTATACTCTTTGGTAGACCATGTAATCTCACCACCTCCCTGAAAAATAATTCAGCAATATGAATAGCATCATTAGTCTTCTTGCAAGGAATGAAATGTGCCATCTTCGAGAATCTGTCCACCACCACAAAAATGGAATCATGTCCTCTCTGTATCCTTTGTAAACCAAGAACAAAATCCATACTGATATCATCCCATGGCTTATCTAGTATAGGTAATGGCTGATATAGACCTGTGTTCTAACTTGCTTCTTTTGCCATCTGACATACTCTGCAACTCTGCACAAATTTCTTCACATCCTTCTGCAACTGTGGCTAATAATAATTTTCACCAACAATAGCAATGGTCTTATCTCAACCAAAGTGTCCAACCAATCCTCCACTATGCTTCTCCTTAATCAGGTTCTCTCTCATGGAACTCCTTGGAATGCAAAACTGGCTTCCCCTAAACAACATTCCATTTTGGATTATGAAATCTAACCATTTTGTCCTATCCAAAGTAACATGTTCCAAACAAGCTCTCCAGGCCTCTGCAAAATTTGGATCTTCAAGGTACAAACTTTTG
This sequence comes from Cunninghamia lanceolata, assembly GCA_027924645.1. Lineage (NCBI taxonomy): Eukaryota > Viridiplantae > Streptophyta > Pinopsida > Cupressales > Cupressaceae > Cunninghamia > Cunninghamia lanceolata. The sequence continues at coordinate 3,856,625 of BSBN01000429.1, read as the reverse complement.
AGCTCATCGAACCCAACAACCTCTATCTTCATTTCTATCAACAAATTTTGCCTTCTACTCAAGGCATCTGCAACTCTGTTGGACTTCCCACTCCTATGCTTCAAAACAAAAGTATAGCTCTACAAAAACTCAACCCATTTTAAGTGCCTTTGGTTCAACTTCCCTTGACTATTAAGATACTGCAAACCCTGATGATCAGTATATAAAACAAACTCTTTTGGTAACAAATAATGTCTCCATTTCTTCAAATCCTGAACTATTGCATAAAATTCCTAATCATAAACATAATACTTTTTCTTGGCATCATTAAGCTTCTCACTAAAATAGGCAATGGGCTTACCTTCTTGGCTCAAAATAGCTCCTATACCACTACCACTAGCATCACAATCTACCTGAAATACCTTATTGAAATCTAGAAGTGCCAAAATAGGTTGTTCTACAACTTTCTGCTTTAATGTATCAAAGCTCTTGTCCGCTTCTTTAGTCCATCTAAACTCTTTTATATCCCCTCTCATTGTCTTAGTTAGGGGTGCACAAATGCTACTAAAATTCCTGATAAACTTTTTGTAAAACCTTGCCAAACCATGAAAATATCTTACCTGCATTGCACTTCTTGGCATAGGCCATTCAATGATAGCCCTTACTTTTTTTGGGTCCATCTTAAGACCTTCCTCTAAGATAACAAATCCTAGGTATACCAACTCCTTCTTTGTAAAACTAAATTTCTTCAAATTAATCAGCAACTTCTCCTCCCTCAACTTCTCTAGAACTCTTTTGATATGCATCAGATGTTCATCCCAAGTCTTACTAAAAATCAAAATATCATCCAAATAAACAATAACAAAACTTCCTAAAAATTCTTTCAGTACCTCATTCATGAGCCACATGAATGTGCTCAGTGCATTGGTTAGCCCAAATGGCATGACTAACCACTCATACAAACCTTCCTTTGTCTTGAAGGCTAACTTCTATTCATCTCCTTCTCTGATACAGATCTAGTGATACCCACTCTTCAGGTCAATTTTTGTGAAGTACTTGGCTCCACTCAAACAATCCATGATGTCATCCATTCTTGGCAATGGAAATCTATACTTGATCATTATCGTATTGATGGTTCGAGAGTCTGTACGCATCCTCCATTCTCCATCCTTCTTTGGTGCTGTATTGCAGGTACCGCACATGCACTTAGGCTCTCCCTTATCAGTCCCTTCCTCAACAACTCCTAAACTTGTATGTTCAGCTCTTCATTCTCTATAGGGGTCATTCTGTGGGTTGCCTTGTTTAGCAAACTGGCTCTTGGTATCAAATCCATTTGATGACTTATCTTCCTTACTAGTGGTAAACCTTCTAGTACATTATCAAAGATAATGTCTTGGAACTCTTCTAACATATCTGAAACTTCTACTGGTACATCTTCATAGTTATCTTGACTAATCTTAGGAATCAATACAAAGCAATGACACTCATGCTTCATACCCTCTAAAAATTTCCTACCATCTACTAGACAAATTTTGGTAGTACTACATGCCTTTTCTTCCACCTCCTTCAAGGGCTTCAACTTATGACAAACTCCATCCTTTGTTAGGGAATATGTGTTTGCATAACCATCATGGATAGTGCTCCTATCATACTGCCATGGCCTCCCCAACAGCATATGACATGCATCCATCAGTATGATATCACACAACACCTCATCATGGTAGTCAGCAATCTTGAACTTCACTAAACACTTCTCATTGACCAAAGCTCTATGGTCCTTTTGCAACCATACAATCCGATATGGATGCGGACGATTTCTTCTTGTCAATTTCAACTTGTCAACCATCTCCTCTGAAACAAGATTATCAGTACTTCCACTATCAATAATAATATCACAACACTTACCTTCACATTTGCACCTTGTGTTGAATAAACTCTTCCTCTGATTGGGTTCTTTCTCCTCATTCAGCAAAGTTCTTCTGACCATTTCAGCATCTTCATAATGCTTAGATTGTGCATCTTCATCTACATGTGCAACTCGTGCATTACCTTCAGGTCTTCTATTTGTCCTTACTTGATGTTGTGCACTCATATGCTTGATGCCCTTCTTCTCCACATTGGAAACAGGTTCCTTTGAAACCTCTTCTTCTAGGTCCTTTCCCAGGCTACCTCTTCCTCTTCCTCTTTTCTCACCATTGTTCTAGTCACGAGGGTGGTAGGTATTATCTCCTCTCTGATTTTGACTGGTGTTGGTTTCTTCACTTTTCTTTGAATCTTCATTTCAACCCCCATAGGGTCTTCCACCAATCCTTCCACCTTGACCTCTTCCCCTTTGCTTGTTGTCAAATCTTTTATTCAGCTTCTCTTCCACATTTAGGGAAAACTAGTATGCATCTTCTATGGTAGTCATTCTGACCAGGCTCAACTCCTCTTGAATACTTGGCCTCAACCCATTAATGTAACAGGCTACCTTCTCCTTGTTGGGCTCTACATGGCCTGTCCTGATAGTAATTTTATAGAACTCTTATGTATACTCCTTAATAGACTTGTTACCTTGCTTCAGTCCTTGTAGCTTCTTCAGCAACTCCATCTGATAGTCCACAGGAATGAACTGCTTCTTCAATTTCTCCACCATTCAATCCCATCTAGTGATCTTTCCTTTTCCTCTTCTATTCCTCTCTAACTGGACCTCCTTCCACCAAATATTAGCATGGCCCTTCAATTTTGTTTTTGCAAACTTGACCCTATCTGGCTCTTCTACATCTTCATACTTGAAATATTCCTCCATGTCATTGATCCAATCAATAAGTTGTTTTGGATTCAAATCTCTAGAATATGTAGAAACTTTGATCATGGGCCTCTTTCTGATCTTCAAAATGGCCCTCAACAACCTAACTTCTACAGGATCTCCTGCAGCTTCTTGTTAATCCTCAGATAGCTCTTCTTCAACTTCATCTTCACTTTCTTCTCTTGTTCTTGGCTTAAACCCTCTTCGCAGCTCCTCTTACAATGCATCAATTTGCCTTTGCATGGCTCTAAAACCCTTTTCCGTCAAAGCATTCCTCCCAATACAGTTTCTTCATGGAGGCATCTTGATCTCTGTAACAAACCCACAACCTTAGATCCTAGTGCAAACTGCCTCACGGTCGGTGATCTGTCTACACACTCAGGAACCCTCGCTCTGATACCACTTGATGAAGGGGGTAAATCATAATACACACAACAATAGAAATTGCACATAGAAAATAGAACTTTCTTTATTGATTTGGACAACTTATTACATTACAAAAGCTTAAATACAATCAGAGAAATGAACCCTCCACAGGCTGCAACACATTACAGCTTCCTATTCCCAGACTCTAGAATCACCTACCTTCTGTAACCCCAAATCAGTTAGGGTTTTTGTTTTCCCACCTATTCTTGACTCCACACTTGCCCCTTTAACTCTACTACTGCCCAGGGTTCCCAAAAATTGTTATTAATAGCCTTTTTGGCAGCCAACAACCTAATTTTAAAATTTGCATCTCCCTCTAAAAATAGGTCAACTTCCGCGAGCCATAACTTTTAATCTGGGTGTCTGATTGATGAACTATTTTATGCATTGAAAAGCTCGTGGAGTGCTCTATGTGCTAAGAACCCACTCAACCAGTTCCAGCCATTTTTGGGTCCGTACAGGGCTGTTTGGTGCCTCAAAGCTAAGTTTGAATAATTTTTAGGTGTTTTTCGGGAAATAGAAACTTTAATATATTTTAGCTCGCAAATGATCTTTGTGTGATCCCTTCACCAAAGGTCTTATATTTACGTTATGTAACTTCCTATAAATTTTCACTTCAATCCGTGCCCAAATGCAAACTTTCTAAAAATAGCAGGTTACTATTTTTAGCAATTTGGAAAAACTAAAAGTTCTACATCATTATTCAAGCAATTATGGAACCAGAACCACAAATTTTGAAAAGAAATGGAAAGAACATCAATAATTTTGAAACACATTTTTTTTTGGTGATGCAAGATTGTCCTTACACCACTAGATGCTCCTGCATCAAGAATCCATTTTGGTGCTTGTAGTCTTGAGTGAACAAAAGGGGTAATTTGGGACAGTCAAAAGAAAACCTTACATTTTGTGAAACCTAAGTTCTTGTGAGTTATTGTTGGGCTGTTTATGTCATTCCCACATATTCTAAAGTGTTCCTAGAGTTTGGTGAAGAATTCCAAGTGTTGGTGGCCTTTTGAGAGTTGTTAGCCTTATTTGAACTATGTCAAGTTAAAAGAGAGTGGTGCCATTATGATGAACCCATTGTTGAGAAATATGCCTCCATTTGAGTGAAGTGAACCCCTAATCTGCATCAAACCCACATATCATGCATGTAACCCATGGATCCATCCATGCATCCACTTGCAATTCATTGAACATGCATACAACTAAATCATCCATTTTTAATCTCAACAACTCAAAATAAGTGTTGTTGAATCTCAATCTCCATCTTGTTATGTTTCCATTCTCTATGCTTGAAAATCAAAATCACCTATGTAGAGATTTCACTCAAAAAGGATTAAAACCACATGGAAGGCATCTCCTTCTATATCCCAAAACTAAGATCTGATACCAAATAAAAGGAAACTAAGTTTCTAAAGACACAAGTACCAAAAACTCCATAGCTTTGATACCATATTAAAAAACAAAATAGTTCCTACATTAACATAATGAGAGAAATAATGTGATAGGTTATAGATCTAGACAATAAATGACAAAGAAAAATTCATAACATAAGATATACCCTAGTAAAACCATTTCTATAAAAACCTCACCCCAAAGCACACCTAATGTATGATCAATAATGTGTTATGATACATTAGAGTATTAGTTTCCTATTAGGAGAAAGAGGAAATCTCCAACCAATGGGTTAATGGAGTCAATCTAGCAACATAACCCCCTACAAATACATGTGCATACTAAACCACCAACCCATACACCCATTAAATAGGTCAATCTCAACAATGGTAAGCATAAATGTTTTTCAAGACCATGTACTAAACCATGGGCAAATAAAGGCATCCAAATCGAGGCACAAAATCTAACACCCACAAATCATAGTCAATTAATAATAGAAACATGTCATAACTCCACCAATTTTAGCTGCCCCATTTTGGACTTACATGTCTTTCTCTCATTTGTTAGCTAAAAATCTTGAAATATTTTGTAGTCCACACATAACTCACTCTCTCCATTCTCTTTCCCATCATAGAAACTCTTACACACCTTACAAATTTCATAGTTTCTTTTAGAAAATTCTAGGACATTAAGTGCTTCCTACAAGTGTCAAAAACATATTAAAAGTGAAAAACCATTTTTCATGTGGAAACAAAAATAATAAATACTAAAGGTGTATCACACCTAATCCAAAAAAAATTGGGTCAATTTCATGCACCTTAGAATATATAGGTCAATCTTGAGCTACTCAGAAATGAACCTTAGGGCTCAAATGATACTCTAAAGGTAGGAAGTTAATGCATGTGAATTAAGGTACAATAATTATGATTGTGATAGGTAAAAATCAAGTTAATAAGATCAAGCATATGAATGAAAACCTAATCCTACCACCATCAAAGAATCGAATCCAAGTGAAACCAAAGGCATGCAATTCAAGAACAAAATCACCTAAATTGTATGATTCCTTGTTTATGATGTGGATTGCTTCTCAATCAATGAACAATTATGAAGATAAAAGCTGCCATGATGGATTGATGATAATAATAATAGGCTCAATGGATGTTAAAATGCTCAATATCCTCAAGATGATAATGTAGATGCTATATGAAGATGATGGATAGATTGAGATGATAATTTGGATGCTATATGAAAATGATGGATAGATCTCGAGATGATAATTTGGACGCTATATGAAAATGATGGATAGATGTAGTATGGAATGAGAGGGTGTTTATATAGACCTCAACCAAAATCAATCAATGTTAGAGATTTGGTGGCTATGTGAACGGTTGAGATGAATTGATAATCATAGGTGAATGTGTAGATGAGAAGTGGAGGGAAGATAAGGCTCATGTGTGACCGTGTACATAAAAAAGTACTATATGTGAAAGATATTAAATAAAATATGTAGTACAACACATGTTTTTTAAATAAAAGATACAAACATGTCGGCTCATGATAAAAGATAAAGATAAGTGATGAGAAAAATTAATTAAATAAATAAAATTTATTTAATTAATTGGAAAGTGGGCTTATGAAGGGATTTTTAATTAAATAAATAAGATTTATTTAATTAAAATAGATAGAAATAGCGATAATTAAATAATTAAAGATTATTTAATTATAGAATAGAGAAAATAGAAGAAATAGATAATGAATTAATTAAATAAATATGAATTTATTTAATTAATAGAAGAAAATAGGTGACTTTGATAAAATAGGGAATTGCTCAAGTGTGTTAGACAAATGCAGATGATAGCTAATGCAATATTTGATACTAATGATAACTAGGTCAATTTTCGGTGTCTACATTTTGCCCCTCTTTGATACAATGTTCGTTAGAATGTTGTGTCAAAGAAGATACGATAATTTGCTTGATAAACAAGGTTATGCCCCAGTGTAACTGGTAGGTGATGCCCCCTCGAGAAGTAAGACAGGCTAACCAGGAAGGGCTAGGTTGGCTCGCGATAAGATGAAAGGCTAAAAACAAGGTTGAAAGGTATGATTGATCTTGGTTGAGGACTATAAAGGATTATGATGGAATGGATAGATGATATGACAACTTTTAAAGTAATTGCTCAAAAATAAAGAAATGCAATCCTTATGTTTGATATACCATATGGATGTTATGCACCAGGGTATAGAAGACCAAGGTGTCGAGGTATCTAATGCATAACTAGCATACTGCAATCTTGTCTAAACATATGAAGTCAAGATGTTGAACCAACATACACAAGATATGAATAGTAGCTAGTGTCCCAAGATGGACTTTGATGCTACAAGCAAAGGTTTGAGCTTATTTCCACTACACGTAATGACACCTTGCTGGTTATATGTATGGAAACAATCTTAGCATAGAATAGTCTCAATGCATAAGAGACTGTTTAGCTTCTCAGATGCAAAAGATATTGATATGCATGATGCTAATCCCAATATGTACAAGATACCAATACGCATAGGAAGAGAATAAGATCACCCCACAAACACAGCATATGAAAACAATATGACCATGCCCCATTCCATACTTCATTGCAACATACCAAGATATGAATAGATCAAGGCAGTCTTGATTAGGCATAAGAAAGGGACAAAAGATAAAACAAAAGATATTGTCATCATGTTCTCTTGCCAAATTTAAGTGTTCTTGGATGGATTAAGTTGGTGCCTTGTTGAGAGGAAAGTTGTATCCTGTTAAAGGCTAAAGATGTGGATAAAATGCTATAGCAAATGTTGACTTAAGGCATGGGGACAAATAGATTTTGGCTTACCCCTAATTTGTTAAAGTGCTTGAGCTTTCTCTGATGTGCATAGTCTACTTCTTGCTTGAGTTGATCAAAGAGAAGATGGAAGATAAAAGAAGATGAAGATGGGGTGGATAGTCTACGCTTACGTACTGGATACTTCCTTCATATTCCAGATTGCCTACATACCCTATATCCATAGGATCAAAGCACATTATGATGATGGTGAGACATGATGAATATGTAGTTCTGGGCTTATTGATGATGTACATGATGAAAGATATAAGAAAGGGAGATAAAAAATTGAAGGATGATTAGAAGAAAGATGAAAGATGGATGATGAGAGGGAGGCTATCGTCTATGCCTAAATCAAAGTGCTTCCTTTGCATCTCAGATTGCCTACATACCCTGTATCCACTGGATCAAGGCTTCGAATGATAGAGATGTGATGTAGTTCTTGTTTATTATGTTGATGGTTGATGACAAAGGATCAACTTTATTTCTTGGATTTTGTGATGTTTTGATTTTATTTTTGGATTTTTGCTATGTTTGGATGTTTTTGGTTGTTTGTTGTGTTTTGGGTTTTGGTTTGGATGGTTGCTATGTTTTGGTTTTAGTTTGGATGATTGCTGCATTTTGGTTTTGGTTTAGATGATATGAGCTAGATCTATGGATATCCACTTCCAAATAAGGCTCAACAAGTGCCCCCAGTGTGGGATGAAGTTTGTTAGGGAAAGGTTGAGATGGATGTGCTTATGTGGATAGTATGCTAAGGTGCCAAATGATATCTTAACCCCAACAAAGTCCAAACGATGACAACTAGCATGGTAGAGGTAAGGGCGAAAAGGATTTTCTTATGGATGGATAAGGGATAATGGATTGTGATGTATGGATAGGAATGATAGTGGATTATGATATGGATTATGAAGCCAAGATAATAGATTGTGATGTTGTAGAAAGCTATGATCAAACAAATGAAGTAAATAATGGAGGCTAGTCTCTACACATAGCGCCTATTTACCAGGTTTTCACTAGAGGATGAATTATTTATCTTATACTATTTTTTTGTCATCCAAAGTGCCACAAGGTGGTTTTCACTATTGGATGGATTTTTTTTTGGTGGAATAGGATGTTAATTACACACGGCACCTGTTTGCCAGGTTTTCACCATGGTAATGGATAGGAGGAACTCAAGTGTCTAGTTCAATGGATGTTGGTAGTCCTATTAGAGATGGATGTCATCGCATGGACCATGTCAAATGTTTTTATGCTCATAAATGTTGGTAAGGGTGATGATTTCATGAAAGAGGTGGATTAGGTGGATAGTGGATTATGGAAGGCTTATTCATGGAAGGATAGTGGATTATGATGTGGAGTATGCAAAAGCATGGACCATAGGAAAGTGATGGGGAAGATATCTAGGATAGTAGGCAAAGGATGGGGAGATGGAGGTATGTGAGAATGTTTTGGAATGGAATGGAACCATGACCAATGGTTGCACACACTGTGATAAACAATGAATCTTTTGATGGGAAGGTGGTGTAGGAAGAAATGGGGATGTTTGCTTAGGATATGGGTGATTGAGTGATTTAGGAACCCACATAGACTTAGTATTTTTATTATTTTTGTTTTGTTTGTGGGATGAAGGAATTTTGAATGGAACGGTGATTAGGATGGAAGGAGATGGTTGAGATTTTTGAAAGGTAGATAAGGATGCCTCATTCAGCTTGCTTGCTTGTTTGCTTAGGAACCCAAACCATCTTGGCCGTGGGCTCTTCTTGTAGATTTATGGGCTCAGATGGATTTTTATATGTACTTGGTTGTGATTCTTTGCATTGGTTCCCTAAGGCATGAGAATATTTAGGATTCTTGGTAGGATTTCTAGCTTTCGAGGTAGAGGTGTCCAAATTTTTGTTTTTGAATCCCATGGATTTGATGGAAGCGGGGTTGGTGGAATGAGTGGAAGCTTTATGTTTATCCAATGTGTGCATTTGTTGGTCATGATTGGGATTATAAGAGTACTTATGGATAGAGGGATAATTAGGTGATGGGAGTAATGGTGGTAAAGAAAATGGAGGGATATCAGAAGTTGGAAGAAGTGGAGGTAAATCAGATGGTGGAAGGTGTACAGTCACATGCTTTTGCGATTTATACAATAATGGAAGTGGAAGATATGGAGGTAAAGTTGATGGTGGGAGTTTAGGAGTTGGGAGAAGCAGAGGTAAATCGGATGGTGGAAGATGTACAGTGACATACTTTTAGGGTTTAGGATGAGATTTTTGACGGGAAATGGTGGACTTAGGATTCATGGAGGAATTACCAACAGCTTTAGCTTGGGGAGACATGTGATTGACAATGGGACTAGGGGTGTTTTGGGAACTAGACTCAAGTTCATCAGTAGGTGGAGAGGAAGGGGTGGAAAAAATCATGAGGATGGAGGTTCCCTGAAAAAGGTTGGTGATATGAAGGGAGGAATCATCGATGGTATCTGAAGTAGCAGTTTCTCCTACTATAAAAGGTCCAACTTCTATATCAGAGATAGATGTGGATGAAGATTCTTGCGATGTGTCTCACCGAGACCGTGTTCAATGTACTTGATATGGAAATTTGAAGTGGCTTTGCTAGATGATGCCTTGTGTAAGGAAGAACATAGGATGAAGATGGATAAGCTTTGGTGTTGATAGGAATACGGTTGGGACTTTGATATTTGGCTTGAAAGGCATGACAAAACTCAGAGGGATTTGGATCGACATGGATAGTAACTTCAACACCATTATATGGAAACTTGAGACATTGATGATATGTGGAAATAATGTCTTTAAGGGAATGGATCCATGGACGGCCAAGGATGATGTTATAGGGAAGCTCAATATTGAGAACTTGGCAACAGGTGTTAGTAGTGACATGACCAACTTGGATAGGCAAATGGATGACTCCTTTAGTATCTCTCTTAGGATCATCATATTCTTTGATAGTAATGACCTTAGAAGTGTCAATGTCCTTCTCAGATTATCCCAATTGTTTTATTAGTTTTAAAGAGCATATATTGAGACTAGCTCCACCATCCACTAGTATTCATTTGATACAGAGTTGGTTTACAAATACTTCTATGTGGAGGGCTTCTTTATGTGATGGGTTGATGGATGGTCGAAGATCTTTGTCAGAAAAGGTGAGATGATAAGGGGCTGCAATGTTGGCTATCATAGATTGAAATTGTGTGGTATCAATATCATTAGGCATTGAAGACTCTTCCAATGCTTTTTCAAGGATAGTAGCTTTGTGGGCAAGGGATATGTGAAGCAACTCTAGGATAGAAATGTGTGTGGGAATTTTTCTAATGTGATGAAGGATATTATAACTAGAAGGAAGATGAGGAGGGTTGATAGGTGCTCCTTGAATGGTAACACAGCCTCTTCTATTAGTTACAGTGCAATTAGGTGCTTTGTCTTAGATAGTGATGGTAGAAATGCAAGCTTGGTCAATGCAGCCAATCGTGGATGACTCATAGTTGTAATGGATAGCATTCCCAATATGAGGGTTACTTGTCTTATCATGAGATGGAAGTGGATTCTTGAAATCATCTAGGTCATAGTTTGAAGTTGGTTGATGTGCTAGTTGTGATGTTGGTGGTGTGATTTTAATTAGACCTTGATCGATGCAATCTTGAATGACATGTTTTAAGTGCATGCAACCATTTGTTTTATGTCCTTTGACTCTATGGTATTCACAATATTCATTCTCTTTGTACCAAGGAGCTTTGAAGATAGGTTCTGCATTGGGTGGAGCTTTAGGTAATGTGATATCTCCTGCTTGGACAAGTTTTTGAAATATTACCTCCATGGGTTCCACTAAAGGCGTAAATTGTCGTCTAGGTGTTGGGTTTATTCTTGGTCAATTTTGTTGAAAAGGTTGATTAGATGTAGATGTGGCTTGAATGTTAATGGGAGAATTCACTATTTGTATGTTCTTTGCATCCACAATTCCATCATTAATGACATTTTTGTTCTTGTTCCAAAAGTGGGATTTGTCATTTGACAATTGAGGATTGTCTTTGTTGTCTCTGAAAATATTGATGGTGCCCTTAGCTATTAAAGTGCATTCAATGGTGGTTCTTTTGGAGATAAGTTCATCAAAGGTGCTAGCACTTTGTAATTGCAGTTGGAAGGAAGCTCTGGATGAAGATTTTGGACAAAGATGTCAAGTTACTATTTCTTGAGTATTTTCCATGATAGTTTGCTAGCCATATTACGCCATTGTTGGGTAAATGAGGAGAAAGTTTCACCATTGTGTTGTTTGTTATTGACAAGGTCATTCATATTCACCTGATGTTCAATGTTGAAAGTGAAATGGGATAAAAATTTGTTTACTAATTCCACAAAACTCTTGATTCTCAGAGGTAAGTGAGAGAACCATTCAAGAGCTTGTCCCGCTAAGCTTCAGGTAAATAGTCTCAAAATATATGTATCATCCTGAGCTACATTGAGACATGCAACATAGAATGCTCTAAGATGGTCATCCGGATTTCCTTTCCCTTTGTATTTGTCAAATTGTGGGATTTCAAAATGTGGTAGAAAAGGTGTCATATGAAGTGACTTGTCAAATGGATAAGAGAAGATATCTCCCAAGGAAAATGTCTTCTTGTTTTGTCCTACCACCTTGTTAATCATTTGTTCAACATCCGCTTGAGATAGTTGCTATTGTTGCAAAGGGGATTGATAGTTTGGAGGTGGAATGTAATATGGTGTATATTGTGGTTGTTGTTGTGGAATGTATGAGGGTATGACTATTTGTTGAGGTTGTGTGCTCACATTATATGTCAAAGGATTGGTATGCAACACATATGTGTTTGATAATTGTTGTCCTTGAGACACAAATGGTGGTTGGGTATATTGTGATGGATTAACTCCAAGATTTTGCATCGCATGGGAGGTAGAGGATGGATTGACATTGGTCAATGGTTGAGGATTGGGAGTTGGATTTGGATTATGGTAAGCAATGGAAGGATTGGTGGATGAAGAAGGATGGATGTTTGGGTTTATGTTTTGGACAACATGAGTAGCTTGAGATGGATTGGTATATGGCATATGTTGGGTGACAATGAGTAATCCTTGGGTTGCATAAGACGGATTGATGTTTTGTGAAGGATTATATGGAGGTGGAGTGAGTGATGTAAGTTGATTGACATAGGAGACAACGGTGCTAGGATTGGCTTGTGATACAATAGGTGGGTCAGTCATGTCAATGAGACTAACATTTGGGTCCTATGGTGTGTTGGATGGATTTGTGAAAATTATGGAGACCATATTAGAAGTGATAGGAACATTAGTTTGGGGTGTAGTTTCCACATGTGATGCAATAGGAGTGGGAAATCGTAGTGGCTACCAGACTTGTGTGGCTTATGGTGTTTGGATAGTTTGTGAAACTTGTGGAGTTTGTGGTATTGTGATAGCTTGTGAAATTTGTAGAGTTTGCACTTGTGAAACATGGACAACTTGTGATACTAGAGGTGTTTGTAATACTTGAGGCATGGATACAGTCATGGTAGGAGTGGGGGTATGTTTTGAAACATGGAAAGGTGGAAAACTCAAATTTTGTGAAAGGTAAGGAAGTACCTCGATTGGAGTTATCAAAGGTTCTAGAGTGTACTCCGAATGTGGTGGGTTTGATGGTGTAGCAATAGGCAATGAAGGAGATGGGTTGGAAGGTGGATTTTGTAGCATGGATATGGTATGAGATGGTGTGGCTATAGTGGATGGTCCCTTTGCAACAATAGCGGGAGTGTTTGGATCATGTTCTTGAATAGCGGATATGTCAAAGTCACTTGGTAATTTAGCTCTCGTATGGGCTAATTGCAAGAAATAGCAATTAGGATCAGATAAAACAAGCTTCTCAACTTGGTCCCATAAGTGTGTATCTCTAAATTTTGATAAGTCATCTTTGGATTGCTCTTCATAGGTCTTTGAAAATGTTTGATGTTGCACTTGTTGTGAAGATGATGGTCTAGTGGTGTATCCTTCAGGCACAAACATGTAAGAAGGCATACCAATTGTGAATTGAGTTGCATCTCTAAGGGGAGTTGATCAGGATTGTTGCATTTTGGCTTCCATCTCAGCTCACAATTTTGCTTCCATTTCAGCTCTATATTGGCTCCTAGTTTGAGGCATGAGGGTTGATGTTTTAAATTGGACTAGTTCGTCAAGGTTGAGACCCAAAAGGTGATGGTTTACTATTTTTTTGTTGATAGTTTGTTTTTCTAGTTTGTTGGTCACTTGGTTTGCTAATGGGTTGTTGGTTGTTGTTGTTGGTTGTTGGTTGGATAAACTCCCTAGAGAATAGCTCACAAACTCAAGAGAAAAGCTAGTTGTTGATGATGTTTGTTGGTGTTGTTGGGGATAAGTAAAGCCAAAGGGATGATGTTTGCTACTACTGAGTTGGTTGTTTTGATGTTTGGTTACTATTTGGGGTCTCAAAGGAAAGCTCAAAAATTCCAATGGTTTTGATATGCTCAAAATAGGAAGCGATGTTTAGGTGGCTACAAATGATTAGAGGAATGTCTGAAAGCTAGTGACAAAGCTAAGAAGTCTAAAAGTACAACTGATTGGGCTTGGTTGATATGGATTGGCGATGTTTTCCTAGAAGTGACAAGAAATAGCTCAGAAATGCTAAAAGTGACGGGTAATAGCTCAGAAGTGATCTGGGTTTGTTTTAGATGACAGATTGCAGTATGAACCAGAGGTCAGCAGTTTTACTAGAGGCAGACAGTTACAGTTCAAAAGTGAGCTACAACTATGTGAAAGTGACAAAATGTTTGCCAGAAGTGAGTAGCTATTGGTTAAAAGTGATCTAGTTTTTACAAAAGGTGAGCAACTGTTGTTTAAAAGCAATGTGGATTTCTGAAAGCAAGCAATTATTGTTCAAAGGCGATCTATGTCTAAAAAAGGATGTGTTTGGATGATGTTCTTGATAAGAAAATAGTGATTTCAGTCACTCACACTCACAACAGTCACAAGCTTGTACAACCTAGGCTATGAAAAGACTGTATTTGTTGAGTCCCCTTGCCATGCCTATTTAAAGAAAATAACTTCAGGATCTTGGTAGCACTAGCTCCCCTCCATGGCACTCACTTCCCATGCATACCAAGATCTATGTTTCCCAAGGCTTGTCCTGCCACCAAACCTTAGGATTGTCCCTGCTATCTCTACTACGAACCACGAGAATCAGGGTGGATTCAAAGGCCCCACCTTTTGTGTCAACAAATAGAGGGATTTTGGCTACTACACAAGGTTGCTAGTAAGGGCATCTGTTTGGGTGGCTAAACGTGCGGTGATTCTCTCCATTAATGGAGGCTTCCCAGTCCAAATAGGTTATGCTCTAAGGGCTTTTGGGGGAAACATTCATCGGTGTAACACAATGGCACATGTTGTTTGTGGCTTTTGACACAAACACTTTTCTTATATAATGGTTCAGAAGGACTTGACTTTATCCCGTTACTGCTTGGGTCGTACCCCTTCTCACATTCGGAAGGTAGGCCCTCTAAAGATAATAACAAGTTCTCATGCACCCAAGATCCATTTGATAGGCAAGGGGAGAGGATACTTTTGTTATTAAATTTGGGTTACACACATGCACAACAAGCAATCAAAAAAGATAAAACAAGCACGGAGCAAACAATGATTCTTTTTCAGCACCAAGCCCAAATATTCCTGAAGTAGTGATAAAAATGAAGTGTCTTGGACTGATCAAAGCTACAACAGATATGTTAGTAGTTTCACAACATCCTTTTCTTGGACAATCGATAAGATGTTGCACAAATAGATGATTAATAACCAAGAAAACCCAACTATGAGTGATCAAACTGAAAGCAACACACAGTTACCAAAGGTGACTGACTGTTGCTCAAAAGTGATCTGAATATTGCTGTCAGCAAACTATTATTGCTCAGAAGCGATGTAGATAATTCAGAGGTGAACTGTTAGTGCTCAAAAGTGACCTATTTCTGCCAGATGCATAAAATTCCCTACAAAACTTAGATGTTAGCAGAAAACCCTAAATTGCAGGAAGTGACCCAAACAGCCAGAAGCGATCAGTTTCAGGTTAAAAGAAATACAAATTTGACCAAAAGGTGACCACTGTTGGTTTAAAAGCAATTTGGAAAATGCTAAAAGTGGTAGTTGGTAGCTCAAAAGAGATGCATAAATTCTAAAGGTGACTAGTTTTCACTTAAAAGCGACCATGATTTGCTGTAACCGCTCAAAAAATCTAAACTTCATGAAAACAACTTCAAACATAAAAGTTAATCAAGGATGTGAGTCCCACCAGGCGTGCCAAAATGTGATAGGTAAAAAGTAGGTTAATAAGATCAAGCATATGAATGAAAACCTAATCCTACCACCATCAAATAATCAAATCTAAGTGAAACCAAAGGCATGCAATTCAAGAACAAAATCACCTAGATTGTATGATTCCTTGTTTATGATGTGGATTGCTTCTCAATCAATGAACAATTATGAAGATAAAAGCTGCCATGATGGATGGATGATAATTATAATATGCTCAATGGATGTTAAAATACTCAATATCCTCAAGATGATAATGTAGATGCTATATGAAGATGATGGATAGATTGAGATGATAATTTGGACGCTATATGAAAATGATGGATAGATCAAGATGATAATTTGGATGCTATATGAAAATGATGGATAGATGTAGTATGGAATGAGAGGGTGTTTATATAGACCTCAACCAAAATCAATCAATGGTAGAGATTTTGTGGCTATGTGAATGGTTGGGAAGAATTGATAATTATAGGTGAATATGTAGATGACAAGTGGAGGGAAGATAAGGCTCATGTGTGACCGTGTACATAAAAAAGTACATGTGAAAGATATTAAATAAAAGATGTAGTACCACACATGTTTTTTAAATAAAAGATACACACATGTCGGCGTATGATAAAAGATAAAGATAAGTGATAAGAAAAATTAATTAATTAAATAAAATTTATTTAATTAATTGGAAAGTGGGCTTATGAAGGGAATTTTAATTAAATAAATACGATTTATTTAATTAAAATGGATAGAAATAGAGATAATTAAATAATTAAAGATTATTTAATTATAGAATAGAGAAAATAGAAGAAATAGATAATAAATTAATTAAATAAATATGAATTTATTTAATTAATAGAAGAAAAT